>OX589601.1:8309200-11298656 GCA_951329385.1 Polia nebulosa | reverse complement strand
GGAGTGGCAGGAGAGGCGTCACGGCATCCTCACCTTCCGCCTGACGCAGGTCCTCACCGGACACGGTTGTTTCGGGAGGTTCCTGCATCAGATCTGGCGGGAGGAAACGCCCGGGTGTTACCACTGCGCGGATCGCCCAGAGGACACGGTGGAGCATACGGTAGAGGTCTGCCCCGCTTGGGCGGAACACCGCCGTGTCCTCGTGGATGCTATAGGTGGCGGCGACCTCTCGCGCCCGGCCCTGGTTCAGGCCATGGTATGGAGCGAGAGGGAATGGGAGGTAGTCTCCGCCTTCTGCGAAGCAGTAATGCTCGTGAAGGCGGAGGCGGGACGCGTGAGGGAAGCTCAACGGAGTGGCCCTCGCGGCCCCGGCCGCTACCACCGCAGGAGAAGTACTGGGCGTACTAGGCGTAGGAAGTCGCGAGACGATTTCCTGCCACCGTAGACCCGGGCCTGCGGACGGCGAGCAGTGGGTAGCTCGCCGTCCGATCAGCACCAGGCCCGTGAGTCGACGGCGCGTAGTGTTCCACGCGCGCCTCAAAGAGATGTAGTCAGCCACCACTGACGGGGCCCATCGTGGCCGGTGCCTGCATGCCTCCCCTAGGCATAAACCTCCCCTAGCGGATAAATTCTGAAAATGAGTTACCGCACCCCTGGGCACTCAGGAAGGGAAGGAACAGGGGTGGGTTTTAGTCAGTAAGAGTTTGACACGTCCGCCCGCTCCACCCAGAGTGGGAGAAGTCATTGCATGATTTCCCACCCCACAAAAAAAAAGGTAATGTATGTTTGAAAAAAAGTATAGTAATAACACTTGCAATTCATTTTCCTAAAAAAGTAAAAAAAACAAAAATTGCGACTTTGACCTTCAATATCTCCAGAACCAGTGGATTCTCAGATATGGTCTAGTGAAAAAAAAATGATACAAATAATAGGTAGAATATGGCTTTCGGCTTCGGAAACTATCTTTTTACACCAGATATGTTTATTTGGCACATCGTTTTTTTACATTTAGCTGCTACTCACTAGGAATTACTCCTGCAACATGGATGCGTTCAAAAACTCGGATTCGAACCTGCGATACGCACAGCAGCCAATAGCTCAACCACTGCGCCAACTATAATACTGTGTACCTCACGCTTATGCTGTGGCTAGCAGAGTATTCCACGATTAAAGTGCGTTTCCACCAGAAATGTGCGATGAAGCTGAGTGGGGCGAGGAGGCATAGTGGAGCTGTGGAAAGTTCTTCAGAGACGAGGTCTTGTTTGTGTACAAGACATCGCAAACATCAGCATTTACAGTTAACCTAACTTCCTACGTTTTACAGACACAGTAAAAAAAGGGATATGCCCGCCCTTACAGAGTTGTACAGAGGGTGATCCGTGGTGGTCTTATAACAGGTCACAGGACCCAAGTGCTTATTGTGACAACCCGGGTGGTTTTACTGAGGTAAAAATTCCACAATACCTGATCTTTTCACAAAAGTCCTGGCACCTTTTGAAGGTTTCCCCCGATAACCAAAAAAGCCGGCCAAGTGCATGCGTGTCGGATTTTGCACGTTTAGGGTTCCGTACCAAATGTATATTTGACTATTTGTATGACTTTGGGTCAACCAGATAATAATAATAATAATAATAAATGGACTCAGACCGAACTTGACGCCCTGGATAGGAGGGTCCGCACACTGTTGACCGCAAATCGCATACATCACCCACGATCATCGGTGATGAGGCTGTATATCCCGCGGAAGTGTGGGGGTCGTGGCTTCTTAAACGCTAAGACCCTACACAACCGCGAGGTATGCAGCCTTAGGGAATACTTCCTCAAAGCTGACGTGGGTATGCATCGAGATGTGGTCGCTGTGGACAAGGGCCTCACCCCGCTCTCCTTGGCAAACGAGAACTGGCGCAAACCTATAGTACTGGATACTAATGACCGCACGGAAGTATAGCAGAGCAAGGAGCTTCACGGACGCTTTTACCGGGTCCTACATGGGCCCGATGTAGATCTCTTAGCGTCCGTATCCTGGCTGCGTTTTGGTAACCTCTTCGGGGAAACCGAAGGTTTTGTCTGTGCGATTATGGACGAAGTTATGATGACGAATAACTACCGGAAATACATTGTGAAGGACGGTACGGTTGACATCTGTCGGGCATGCCACCGGCCCGGGGAATCAATCCGACACATTATTTCTGGTTGTTCTCGTCTAGCTAACGGAGACTATTTGCATAGACACAACCTTGTAGCCAGGATTATCCACCAGCAACTTGCTCTTAAATACAATCTTGTGGAATCTGAAGTACCGTACTATAGGTATGAGCCCGACCCAGTTCTCGAAAATGGCAATATCACGTTATATTGGGATCGATCTATCATCACTGACAGGACTGTTGTTGCCAATAAGCCTGACATAGTGGTGATAGATCGACTAGAGCGTCGCACAATGATTGTTGATATAGCTGTCCCTCATGACGAGAACCTCGTGAAAGCTGAGAAAGATAAACAAACAAAATATCTTGATCTGGCTCGCGAGGTTGTCGACATGTGGGAGGTGGATACAGCTGTCATTGTGCCGATAGTCGTGACGGCCAATGGCTTAATAGCCAAGAGCCTCGACGAACACCTAAGGAGGCTCTCGTTAGGCGGCTGGATCAAGGGCTTGATACAGAAAGCGGTACTCCTGGACACGGTGCGTATTGTTAGGAGATTCCTTTCTCAGGAGCCCTGACCACCGGTAGCTTGGACCCTATCCCGATACCGGTGGGCTACTATTTTTTATATTTTTAAATGTTTTTATATTTTGATATTTTAATATTTAAAAATGTAAATTGTATGTATATATTATAAAATAAATGGAATAATAATAATAATAAATTTATTTGCAAAAGTACACAATTACAGGTGACAATTTAGAGTACAGTAGACGAGGGTACAGAATACATGGTCAATGACCCCCATGCTAGGAGAACCTGTGTTACAGGGGTCATCCATCCTTCTATTATTTCACTGACAAAATTTAAACATATTAATAAGTAATGTGGACTTTAAGAAACAAGTAAAAATAAACTAGACTAGCACAATTTTGGGATTGGGGGGAAAGGAAAAAACTAAATTGGAATTAAGGAGCAAGGGAATATTTTTGTGTCGGGTGTGTTGTGTGTATGTATGAATGAATGTGAGTGTGCCTTGAGTCGCGTGTGCGTTATGGTTAAAGTATTTCTTCCGTATCGTCGTAGTTAAGGGTAAGGAGAAATTCTTTTACCTTGGATTTGCATTGGAACTTGTTCAAATTGTGTATTATCAGTTTATTGTGGAGTTCATTGTAAATTTGTGCACTTAAGTAGCGGTTATGCCAACGTGCGAAGGTCGTATTAGTACAAACTCTAGAACAAATCGGTTTGGGTCGTCTTCTGATCGTAGGGCTTTTATCTTTATTGAGAGGAGTTATTCTATGTGTTCTTAAGATTATTCGAAGCAAATATATTTGCTTCGAATAATCTTAAGAACACATAGATGGTTATACTGTGAAAATTTGAAGACTGTAGCTCCAACCGTTTGGCTGTAAAATCTGTGTGACAGACAGATAGACAGACGGACACTTGAGTGACAGCAATAAATTGTCAAAATAAATTAAACGTAATTAATAATATAATAATTTATCTTTATTTCAGACAATACAGTCCATAAAAAAAAAACAACACAGTATAACAAAATTATAAAGAAGGCGTTAGTAGGGTTGTTAGTAGTAGGTACACAAAAAATTAAATAAAATAAAATAAAAAGGTATTAGTAATTTGTTAGTAAACAAGACAAGTTACACAATAATTACCTACTTAGCCGTACCTGCACCGTAGACCCGGGCCTGCGTACGGCGAGCAATGGGTAGCTCGCCGTCCGATCAGCACATGGCCCCTGAGTCGACGGCGCCTCAAAGAGATGAGTGTCAGCCACCACTGACGGGGCCCATCGTGGCCGGTGCCTGCATGCTTAGGGGTAGCGGATAAATTCTGAAAATGAGTTACAGCACCCCTGGGCACTCAGGCAGGGAAGGAACAGGGGTGGGTTTTAGTCAGTAAGAGTCTGACACGCCCTCCCGCTCCACCCAGAGATGATTCCCCACTGCCCCTGGGCACGCATCGGCCATGATGGGCTTCGTCATTATTTCACTGCTGACAACTCTTTGAGGCGCGAGTGGAACACTACGCGCCGTCAACTCTCGGGCTTGGTGCTGATCGGACGGCGAGCTACCCACTACTTGCCGTCCGCAGGCCCGGGTTTCACATTTAACCTACCTTCCTAGGTTTCCACATTTTAGCAATTGTAAGCTCGTGTTAAAAGAGTCACGGAAACACTAAAAGTAATGAATAATTTTTGACCGTACCCCCGACATTTCCATCACCATCCCTTTGTATCCTTATATTTCAAACTATTTCGATAGTTTTAAGAACGTAAAATCCATAACAGCATTAGGTATTGTGGTTATTTTGATCCTGGTTGCAAGGGATATTTGAATTTGTGGAAAATTAATTAAGACAGAATTTTGGAATGATTGAAAACTGTTGGAGATTCTTTTGCTTTTGCCAATGTTAAGTGTAAAATAATAAAAAAACTCTAAACTAAACTCTTTTATTAATTTGTGGTACAAGCGGCCTTCCCTCGTTTATTTAATTAATTAATTCGCTCATAACTAAGAACCCAGGTTTGTAAAACTCAACGAAGGAAATTTTTGTCTAAAGAAATGCCGGTCGCTCGTCGAGTGGAGCACTAAGTGGCTTCAAGTTTCCTAGATAGAGGCATCATTATTTTAACCTTTTCCAAGATTGTGGAGGTCAAATTTATGTTAATCCCAAGAGAAAATTTTAAAATATTTAAGCAGAGTGGGTAAGTAGGTACACTCTCTCTAAAATAGTTTCCGTTTGGAGTAAATATAATAACTACTTACCGAAGATATTCAGTAAAATAAAATAAAATAAAATACAATATTTCTTCGAATTGTTCGTGTTTTTGTTGTTGTTGTTGTATTAGTTCGAATTGTCGTTCGCCTACATACCTCCTCTACTATATTAAATATTCTTAGATATCTTATCCAACTGCTTAACATATCTTATCCAAATTTAAAACCTAAAAATACTCGTAACCAATCAAACTGTCAGAAACATTTAGAAAACAATTTCAAAACTAAATAACATTATTTAAACTTTGTTTTAAGTTATGCTAAATCTAACTTTAAACTTTAGTTTAGACAACTTAATGACAGTAACACGAAACCGTCATTTCGACCGAGGGTACGTTAGTATTGTAGTAGTAGTTATACTGTGCCGAGGGGTTCAAAATATAACTTGTTAAATCGTTGCCGAGGTCCTTTTGACAGGAAATGAAATATATAGATAGTAATATCCATGTTAGATTAGCTTTTCCAGCGGCTTCACTGATAGGCCCTGAAAAATGCCAGCCATACCCGTGAAATAAATAAACAGTAATAAAGAAAAACAAGAATTGAACCCTCGTCATCATGTAATACGCTTATTTATAGCAGTTTATGGAAATAAACTGCTATAAATAAGCAAATCCACAAAACGGCACGGAATTGTAAAATTCGAAGACACAAACATCGATGGTGCGTGCGCCATCTTCGACCGAGACACCATGGCTTGTCTCCGCCGAGAGGCGCAACTCTGTGCCACTAGCAAATCTTCGTATAACATGTGTAGATCGTGATGCAAGGGTAGCAGCAACCACCGCAGCAGCCACCGCAACGGCCTCTGCAAGGTCCGCACATGTTTCTTATATTGAAGGTGACGAGTACTTCAAAAATAAAGAGAAAATAGTCAAAAGTAGACAAATTAAGGAAATTCGCTACTTTTAGATAACGTTTAGGAGGTTAATTTAATGGATACTCATGATAACAAAACATACTAGCCCAAATTCAACTGTCATACCATTTGCCATCAGGGAGTTCTAGTCTCTACATCCCAGTGCCATCATGAGATCAGCTCAATGGTATCATAATATGGCATTGTCAACGGGCTTACAAAATATGCCAAATTTTAGCTCTATCGGGAAACCAACAAGTGGTCAAAAAATGGTTTGCACATTTTGAAGTACTTACATACGAACATTACAAGTTATATACCAGCTTGTAAAAATAAGTTTGAACAGGCTTCGGGATGTTTTCCTAGTCCCTTCCTTGTTTTAAATTTACCGCCACTTGCACTCCTTCTTCGCTGTAAGTGTACCACGGACAATGCATCGCTCCCGCCATCTGCGACGGCGTGAAGACTCAGACTCAGTTCGAACTCAACGAAAAGACCGGCCGGCAACAATTGCCGCGTGCGCGGTAAAATCACTAAAAACCTGGTGAATTACGACTGCTAGTGATACAGTGTGGTGATCTACTGGCTCCCAGCATCCTGTGAGTACCTGACCTCTTTCAATTTATATCTTTTAGCCTGTTTCTCGGTAGGAAACTTCAAAAAGCGTACTTGGCTCCACGCGATACTCAATCGAAGTTTATAGATAAATAAAAAATTAAACAAGCTTACCGCTATCTCAATTAAATGTGTACACAAAAGCATTGAAGAGTTCCTTTATTAAATCTGGAGCTAATCCTGAATGTCGATTCAGGTCATGCTTATCATAAAACTGCATTGTCACGACAGCTAAAGGGTTATGCAAATTTTCAATTCAATCGGATACCAACAAATGTTCTAAAAATGGTTTGCAAGTTTTGACGGACAACTCACAAGCATACATACGAGCAGTGCCAGTTAAATAAAAGCTTGTAATTAGTAACTACTTTCAGAGATCACCTTTTACAAACATATAAGCCAACTATTTTTTCCTATCTTACTTTTGAGCGTGGATGTTAAAAAGTTAAGTGGCAAATAAAACAAAGACGATTTATTTCTTACTAATATTTGCATCAACAGGTTTTAACACTCCAATTATTCGGGCATATTTCGATTCTTCATCACGTCTTGGTGGTTCACTGTCTCCGTGTACCAAGTTCAGATCCGCATATACAACTTCATTTGGAGTGACCTGGAAAATACCTTTAAATGATTGTAAAGTCGTAAAGAGTTTTCTTTTACCATTATTTTAAAAGCTCTTCTGATCAACTACAATAGTTATTGCAATTAAAATAGTTTTTTTAGAGTTCTGGAAGTCCGGGTTCAAAAACGAAACCCTTATAGAATCACTCGTGTGTCTGTTTGCTACACACGTGAATATCTGTGGCCCAAGCACGGACGTGTAACGTAAATAAATTAATTTAGAATGTGGGGTTCACTTTTGGGGTGCTAATCGGAAAATTACAAAATAAAGTATTTTTTTTCTGTGATCTTAATAAACTACTCTTCAATAAAAAAGAAAGATTTACGGCTTGAAACTGAAAAAATATTTTAACTTACTTAGCATATACCTATCCTCATTAAAAATACAACGAATAGCTTTAGTTTGTTCACGAGATCGCGGTTAGAGTTTGGGGCACATTTGTTGCCGCTGAGTGTATTATGTTTTGTTTGTTTTCTTCAGTTTTGTATTTCTTTGTTGTTTATTCCCTTCGTAACGTGTTGTTTGCTGATGCGTGCCGTGCTAAATAAATACTTTCAATCTTTCTTTCTTTTTTGACGCATGACACTTCCTTGTTATTTTCTTTGTGATATAAAGAAAAGTTATCGCTTTAAATAAGACTTACGTATGTATTCAAATCTATTGTTTCTGCTGGATCCGAATTTCGATGACAATATTTTTTTACGCTTATATAAATCATCAATATTATAACACACATCACTAGCACGGATGGTATCACGTATATTAACACAACGTTTTCAGAAGAAAGTAGCACAGCATCTTCTGAAAAACAAGAAACATTATTTGAATAGAAAACACCTAGTTCTGTGATCATACATCTCATTAATCACAAATCCTAGTTTTTAGAGTTACTAGGAAATAAATAACATTCACAGAATGTTGTATGTAAATCTCATATATGCTAGACTTTGGTTGACGATCGTCATTGCTATCTTTTATTTTTTTGTGTTATTTTTGATAGGCACGTGTTTGACCACTATCTCACCTGATGGTAAGCGATGATGTGGTCGAAGATGGAGCACGCTTGTCTATATAAATAATAGATATATATGCCTATATAACTTGCCTAAATATTTGCCTACCTGAAACTGTATTTTATGTTGTATAGTTAGGGCAGTGGTGGCCCATTGGTAAACGCCGTGACTTATAATTTGTGGGTCGTGTTTCGACACGACCCACCTGGCGCCTGCTGGGGTTCGCCCCAGCAGGCGCTTTTCTTTGTGTAAATTATTTCATCACAACTGCTCTCAACACGTTGAAGGAAAAGATAGTGAGGAAACGTCAAAATGTCTTAAGAGCAAAATTTCGAAGACATGTGACATCTAAAAAACTTAACCAGCTTTCATATGCTCTCCATGAACTACGAAAAGTTGTAAATGAAAACGTACTACTCAAGGGTTGTGGATAAATTCGAAATAGAGTTACCGCGCCCCTGGGCACTCAGGGCAGGGAAGGAACAGGGGTGGGTGAGGAGTCAGTAAGATTCTGACACGCCCTTCCGCTCTATCCTAGAGCGGGGATGTCATTGGATGATTTCCCACCCCACAAAAAAAAGTGTCTATCATACATATGTAGGTTCCACACTAAAATATAGCATGTTGTGCTGGGGTAAATCTACTAACAAAGAATTTGTATTCAAAGCCCAAAAAAAAATGTAGCCAAAGTATATGTGGACTGAATTCCGCTCTGCATGAATCGGTCTGTTTACAGACCGATTCATGCAGAGCGGAATTCAGAAGATTAAAAATTATAGATGTTGGAAGCAGCATCAATCATAAAGCGCAATATAAGTAAATATAAGACAATGAGAAGTACAAGACATTAAAATGAACTTAGGGCAGTTAAGTGCAGAACAGTTAAGTTTAAATAAAAAAAAAGCATTGGTATGGGTGTTAAAATTTATAATAAATTACCAGACTCTATTAAAAATATTGAAACATTAACTACTTTTAAATACAAACTCAAAGAAATACTAGTACAGAAGGTATATTACACCATCAATGAATCCCTATATGACAAATGTTTTGACTAAAATTTATTTAATCCTACAATAATTCAATAATAATGCTTAATTATGACAAATGACAAATGAATGTATAATGAACTTTTTTCCCTAGTAGTAATTGTTTCTTTGGTGATTTTGTGTAGGTATGATGGTTTTAACCATTTTATTGTAAATTTAAATATTGTACGTAAACCTTATGGGTATACAGTGATATATATAATATAATAATTTTAAGAACTGATATTCCACCTGTGACAAACAATAAACGAATCTGAATCTATCAACCCACAGCCTCTCACAGAGAGGAAGGCTGTGTCCCAGCCGTGGGAACATTATAGGCTGATTATGCTATTGGCAGCACGATCACAGTTGCGCCACCATGGTATTCTAATTTATTATCTACTAAAGATCCGTAAATTGATTCGAAAGACACGTAGCGCCATCTAGCGTCCCAAAAACAATTGTGACCGTCGAAAGTTATTGTTCGTTCCCTCACAAGGGAACAGTATTTTTTTATGGTTTAGTGGTATAGGCTAAAAGGTTACAAAAAAACGTTCTTTTGCGTTTATAATATTATATTAGTATTTTTATTTTTTATCGGGTGTCGAGCAATATACTGCTACGATGCATTTCTACGTGTAAATAAATAAATAAAAGTAAAATAAAAATTGTTTATTGACACATAAATTACATCCATTTGTATTAAAATAGGCACAGTCTTTGAATATGTACTACAATATTACTTATACTGATTACCAAACTAGGCCAGAAACCTGTATCTTGGGAGACAGTGTTCAGTCGCATAAAAGGTAGACAGTAATGTTTGTACATAAACACTTTAGTAAGATAAGTTAATGCTCATAATGTTATATAATTATGTGGTGTACTATATATATGTCATTGTGTGTGTGTGTGTGATGTATATATGTGTGTGAAAGTGTGTGTGTGTGTGTGGGTAAATCGAAAGTTGTGGGATTTATATAAGGTAAGTAAGAAGGTCATCTGTTGTTTGGTAATCAAGTTGTTGTAGCCAATCAGTAACTTTCACTTTAACTTCACGTCTACTCATTGAAACTATATTTAGTATCTTATTTAAATCGTTGTAAAGTTTAGCGCCTATACTATGTGTTTGTCTTCTTGCGAAAGAGGTTCTACAGGGTACACGAGCGCATACAGATGATAAGCCGCGTTTATTTGGGTTTGGATTTGGGTGGGGCACATCTCGATGTTTTCTGAGGACAGCTTTCAATATGAACAGCTGTCGAACTGAGAGAACCTTACAGTTTGCGTATAAGGTCACAGTCGGGTATCTGTAAGGTTTCCTGGTCATTACCTTTAGCACAAGTACAGTTTGCTTTACTGTAACACTGTACGTGTTACAGTAAAGCAAACTAAACGTGAATACCTCGTGCAGTGGTAAGAAGAGAAGTTAGTAAGTGAGGATGTCTTTTAAGGTAATACTTACTAGCATTAGCTGGTATTCCATAGTTAGTCGTTGTTTCAAAGTCTTGATCTCGCGACATTGAACCATTAGACGTTAAAATATCAATCCGAGAAGAGTTTTCTACATATTTTATTATTGTATCAGTAGCAGAAGGGAGCTCTGAAATAACATAAATATTGCTTTACAAATTATACATTACTAGCTTCTGAATACATAAAGTAAGTTCTTAGACTATGAAAGGTTATAGACGGAGTGTCAAAATTGAGCAATCTGAAGTACCAGAATGATCCCACCGCCTTGTATCTGTACACGCAAAATAAGCTCACATAGACAAAATAAGAAGCCGATACGTCATCGTTACGTTCGGGCCAAGTGGCGCCCTCATTGAATAAAATATCGTAGCATAGCATAGAAAATAAATATTCTAACAAAGAGGATAAAGTATTTTTACGTTGTTAAAACAGGTCTCAAAATGTTTTGCCTACTACTTTGGATACGAAACATTTTGAGACCTGTTTTAACAACGTAAAAATACTTTATCCTCTTTGTAACAAACGTGACGTTGGATTCTTTAATATTTATTTTCTATGCTATGCTACGATTTTTTATTCAATGAGGGCGCCACTTGGCGGGTAGTAGACCCTTAACGATCCTGCTTCATTTAATTCAACGACGTTCCGTCTATAACCTTTCATGTTTCCTCCATTACAATTGATAGCCTGTATGTTATTTTGATCAATTAGATATATTACTGTAAGTTGATCAATAAGATATTTTAGAGACTTTGACCTCTGAGTTTGTTTCGGTGTTTCTTCTCAGGCTAGTCAGCTAGGAAACACCGGACTCATCTAGCTAAAACTGACAAAAAAAAAAGTTGACGTATAGAAGTGTTGTTAGAACCTACTTATAAAAATAAAATCATTTATCGTTTATCGTTTCATCAAATGTCTAAATTTCTACAGGTTGTAACGGAAAGGTGTGGTCAAATTTTAAGAACCGATTCTGCCCATGGAAATGAACAAAAAAAAAATGGCTAAATGTGTTGTTAAGCGTCCGTAGTTTTTGGGTGAAAGAGTAACAAGGATCCATAAATCCAAATTTATGATATTATTAGGATAAACATTATTTGATAATAATCCTATGTGATATCTGCACTAGGAAACACGGATTACCCGCGCATAACAGAAGATCCAACCAAAGTTCTTCCAAAGGTTGTCTGGTAACCCGGCCCTGCGGACGGCGAGTAGTAGGTAATTCGTCGTCCGATCAGCACCAGGCCCGAGAGTCGACGGCGCGTAGTGTTCCACGCGCGCCTCAAAGAGTTGTCAGCAAAACATGACGGGGCCCGTTATGGACGATGCCTGCCCAGGGGTTGAGTATAAATTCGAAACATAATTACCTCGCCCTTGGGCATTCAGGGCAGGGAAGGAACAGGGGTGGGTTTTAGTCAGTAAGAGTCTCCCGCTCCACCCTAGAGCGGAAGATGTCGTTGATGATTTCCCACCCCACAAAAAAAAAAGGTTGTCTGGTAGATATTGCTGTCAGCGATAACACCCACTGTACCCATAGATTTAAGTTAATGTCTAAGAGTGGTGTAACTGTTTTCTTGTACAATAAAGTTCTTTCTATCTATCTACGAGTATGTATAATAGTGTGTTTTTATTTGCAAGAACGCCTTTAGTAAAAGTACTCAGAAGAAAAGAAATTATAAAATTAGAATTAGATTAGAATTAGAACGACGGCACGGTTGGCGTAGTGGTTGAGCCGTCGGCTGCTGCGCTGCGTGTCGCGGGTTCGATCCCCGCATGGAACAGATATTTGTATTTTTTTAATTTTTTTTTTATTGTTCATAGGCACGCGTTTGACCACTATCTCACCTGATGGTAAGCGATGATGTGGTCGAAGATGGAGTACGCTTGCCAAGAAGTAACCTATTCTCTCTTGACTTAAAGACTCCCAGGTTGTAGCTATCAGGAAACACAGACTCCGGTAGGGAATTCCACTCCCTAGCTGTACGCACAATGAATGTTTTCTCAAAACGGTTTGTGCGTATGGATGGGATGTCCACCATGAACCGGTGGCACTTCGCCGTACGCCTTGTGGTCCGTCGATGAAACGGGCTTGGCGGAATCAAATTATGCAATTCCGTCGCACACTCCCCAAAATGTAACCGATAGAAAACTGACAGGCTAGCAACTCGGCGTCTATGTTCAAGACTATGGAGTTTCGACTCAACGAGCCTATCATTGCCGATGATCCTCTTGGCTCGCTTCTGAATCGACTCAAGGGGATCAAGCTGGTATCTGGCAGATCCGTCCTAAAGATGAGAACAGTACTCCATACACGATCGAACTTGTGAAGTACCGTCTCACCTTTGCGAGGATCCCCAACTTTTTGGCAGCCACTTGAGCCTTTGCCTCTATGAAGGGCCAAAATTGAGGGTAGATGTTAAAGTAACACCAAGAAGGTCAAGTCGGTCGGTTATCGGCACGGTCACATCTCGGAAAGATGGATCCGGGTGAAATTGGCTCCTCTTAGCGGAAAAAAGACACGCCTGGGTCTTAGCAGCGTTGAACATGACCAGATTGGCATCGCCGAAATCTGAGACAGCCTGTAAGGACAAGTTCAAGCGCTCAACCATAGCCTCTCGGAGAGACCGGACCTGAGACCCACTAGCTCGTACGTCAGGCACGTATCTCTCGGCAACAGTGCTGTCGTCTGCATACCCAAAGGTTCCGGGTCGTAGCAGATCGTTAATATGCAGAAAAAACAATGTTGCCGAGAGCACCGACCCCTGAGGAACACCGGCATTAATAGTCAGCAGTCCGAACGAGCAGCCATCTATGACTACTCGGATAGACCGATCCCTCAGGAAATCTGCAATACAATCACACAAACCAGCGGGCAGACCGAAGGAAGGAAGCTTGCCAATTAGGCTGTCGTGCCAGACCCGGCCTTCGAAATGTCAAGGGAAACCGCAAGGCCAAGGCCAAGGGCTTCCCCTTGTTTGTCAATGGCCTCACTCCAGATGTGAATGGCATACGCTAGAAGATCCCCAGTTGACCGATTTCGGCGGAAACCGTATTGTCGGTCACTGAGGATATCGTTAGCTTCTAGTTATGCCAGGAGCTTGCCATTCAGTATACGTTCCATACTCTTACAGAGTACGGAAGTTACCGAGATGGGCCTATAATTTGCTGGGTCAGCTCGACTACCCCTCTTGGGCACGGGCTGCACGTTAGTTTGCTTCCAAGCCATCGGCACTTTTACAGTCTCAAATGAAAGGCGAAATATGCGTGTCAAGATCGGAGACAACTCAGGCGCACAAGTCCTCAGTACAATTGCCGGTATCCCGTCGGGGCCACTAGCCTTGTTTACGTCCAGGTTACGCAGTACCCTTCGGACATCCTTCATCCGTCTGACATAATCGACTTGCATCCACCAATAGTACCAGGGGGCCTCGCGCCACCAGGATCTAGACGCGAAGATTCCGCAAACAGAGAGGCAAATAAGTTTGCTTTCTCCTCAGCGGAGTGGGCCAGCGACCCGTCAGGTTACAGCAGTGGAGGTAGTTAGGGGCGGCAGAAGTTCGATTCAACCGACTTAGCCAGGGACCAAAACGCCTTACTACCAGCTAGGTAAGGAGCAAGTTTGTTCCCAATTCGGCTAATGTGGTCAAACCGAGCCCTCCGCAACACCTTCTTGCAGGACTTGGCAGCCCTGTTGAACGCTCTCTTCTTCTGACTCACGTCATTCGCTTTACGCGTCCGAGCGTCGACCCATGCCAAGTAGGCCGCCTGTTTAAGTGGACTCGGCACCAAACCATGGTCGAGCTTCGCCTGACATTGTTACGTCAGAGAATGGAATGTAGTACTCCATTGTATGGCCTACAGATAGTTGTTCCCGGTCTAGGTGTCTTGTGTATGTGAGTTTAAATGTTTGTGAACGCACCCACGATACAGGAGTATTTCCTAGTGTGGGGCAACGTTTATTTAAAAAAAAAAATACCCCATGAGGTGTGGACTGGGGAGGTCATAGTGGTGTGGCGTGAATACCAGTATTATATTTAATATTGTCCTAATGGACGAAATTATAAGCGATCAGTTTTTGCCATTTGGCAACCCTAAAAAGAAAAAGATAGGTTTACGACAATATGAATTAGTGATAAAAGCTACCTTCACATTTGTTTCTCAAATCCACCACTAGCACACAGGTATCGTGGCTGCATTTATCAATACCTGTAAGATAAATAACATCAATCATTAAGCTTGTTATATTTGTATGAATAGTTAATAATAACAATAATAAGCCTATATTATTGTTCCTACCGTTGACAAACAGAGGAGGCCAAAGACCTACCTTCTTAGAGAGAAGGAGAAACTATCTTCCTTCAATCGTATTACGGCCGTGTTATGACTACTCATGACCAAAAGCGTGGTGACTGTCGGACTGCATAGAAAAGAAAGAGAGGCGTGATGACACAATGCATGCAATTTACTCAAAACTAAATTAATTTATTACTTAATATTGAAAATAACCAAGTTCTGCATTAAGATTTCATTCAGTATTGTTATCTTTAGTGACGTACATACGTTAGATAGTAATATGGGTTTGTAAAGTTTTAAAGGTCAATGATTCGTTAAGTTTGACGATAACGTCAATAGAGTTTTTTTTAACGTATTTCGTAAACAACCAAGTTCTCAGAAATATAGTCCTCGTTAAGATATATATATTTTGTTACGTTACACCGTGTCCTAAAATCCATGTAACGTGCTCGGTTTGAACTCTTTGCTTGCCCGTGCTTCAGATTCGCAAGACACTCTCAGTCAACATGTCTGACGACGAGGTTGTGTTGGAATTTTTGATTATGTCTACTAAATTATTGTTTTATCCAAATAAAGAAGAATTAATTATAATTAAAAGAAATAATTTATTATACTGTTCTGGAAGACCCGGGTTTCGTAAAACTGGTTCTTCTGTCAATTTTACTGACTAACTGAACCAAGTAACAAAAGGGATGATCGCCAAAAACCGACAGCGGGTGGAGCACTCGAAACGAGCAACGAGCGGCTTGTTGCCCGTGTGGTCGTGCTTGTTTCGACGTACTGACTGCACGAATGCTCGCTATGTAACACCGGTCAGTATCTACCCACCTTTACGTTTAAATTCCTTAGCTGTCTCGGTTGTTAATTTCGAGTGGTCCTGCCCTTCTGCTACAATTAGTGTCAAACATTCAATTATATTTGATATATATAAGTATAGCATAATTCTTGTTAATTTATCGGAGACTCCACCGACGACATAATAGTTTTCACCTTTACTCCTACCAGAATTTTCTGTCGACATCACCGCCGTGTACAATCTTTCTTCTGAAAAGAAAAGCAAAGTAAATAAGTTGTTGAATTTACCGTCTGTATTACTCGACTGATTCTTTCATTCAATGTGAAGTCATGTCGGAAAATATACTACTATATTTCTGACTTCTGATTCATCTGTTTGGTAAAGAACTTACAATAAAAGAGGTTCCGACTAGTTTTAGGGAGAAATTTAAAAACTTATCTGTATATATATAAAATTCAATTCAGACTGACTTTTACTACTGACTATATCAACACACAGCCTTAACCGCTGGTCCTAGAGACATTTGAGGGTGTGTTCTTTAGTAGTATCCACTAAGACAAGGTTTTTCGAAGTTACACCCATAAGGGGGTGAAGAAGGGGTTGAAGTTTATAACGGGGGAAGTACTAATTCCACGCAGGCGAAGCCACTGGCAGAAGCTAGTTACCTATATAATAAGCTATTTTGATCTCAGTAACACTCGGACATTTGTTCTTTATAAATATTTTCATAATTAACCGATCACCCGACTGATATTCAAACTTCCACGGGAACTCAGATTGCACGAGTGCGACTGGTACAATTCCAGGTTCTGTAGAGCCTAAAACATAAAGAATATTAGTGGTTCGACGAGTTAAACTATGTATGAGCTTAAATGGAACAGTTTGGTTATAATCAGGCCCAAGTTTGGTCTCATCCATCAACGAACGATGCGATGTCAACGTAATGATATTTCGAAAAACAAGTTATTTTTTTCCCGATTGCTCTAGGAGGAGGAACGGTATGTAAGTTTGTATGTTTTTACCTATACAAATGCATGTTATATGTTTGTATGTATATTTCTTTAGCACGTCCTGTAGTCTAAACGGTTTCTTTTAGAGGCTGAGAAATCATCAAATGAGCGGGAGGGAGGGAGTGTCAGACTCTGTCTGACTAAAACCCACCCGTATTCCTAATTAAGAGCTTGTTACTTTCAAACCAAGAACGAAAAACTGTCAATACTGCATCAAACTTAGCGGAAAGCTCCTGTATGTCGTTAGATTCAATTATTGCGTTGGTGTCATCTGCAAAAACTGTCAGCTGTGTGTCGGGAAATATTGAATTAACGTAATTAATTAAATCATTTGTAAATAATATAAACAAAAGAGGCCCCAAAATCGATCCTTGGGGCACGCCCGCTACTATATCTAGCATAGAAAATTTATTGCAATTGCTATTACCATACCACTATTCCTAATTATTTTTGCTCTTATTTTGCAATGAGTAATTTGTGGTCAATTGAATCAAAGGCTGAGCTTAAACCAAGGAAAATGCCAGCTACCCTCTTTTTCCTATTCAATTTACTAATAATATCTTCCACTAATGTATACATACTGGGTGTAAAAAGACAAATCACATAGCCGTTAACTACGCAAACAAAGTAGCTTTCCGCAAAAATTATTGCTGGGAAACGACTTTTATTATTAGGTATGAAAAATAAATCATTTTTTTATTGCGCGCAATGTAACGCGAACCCAGGCAAGTTGAGTTAAACCATGCCTCTTCGTTCTAAGCCACATAGGTACTTGTCGGATACGTTTGATATTCATTGCGTTTTTGTAACTGCAAATGCGTAATTTCGAAATTTCGAAAAAATAATTCGTAAATTCTAGTAATGTTTGTTTGAAAAAAAGTTTAGTAATAACACTTGGAATTCATTTTCGTAAAAAAATTAAAAAAAATGCGACTTTGACCTTCAATCAAATCTCCAGAACCAGTGGATGCCCAGGTATGGTCTAGTGGAAAAAAATGATCCAAATAATGGGTAAAAATGTGGCTTTCGGCTTCGGAAACTGTCTTTTTACGCCCGATATAATATAGCGTCCCCTGTTCCGACATTTTTTTGGTACCCAAATTGTCTCAAGTGAAAAACTTTGTTTAAATGTAGATGAACTACAAGTCTATTCTTAATCATTTTTTCAAAAATTTTGGAAAGAATAGCGAGCAAAGAGATGTCTAGTTTTTTGGATCTGTTTTAGAGCTCTTTTTGTGGAGTGGAATAGTTTTTTCTATTTTTAACTGTTCCGGAAAATACCTTCTGAAATGCATTTATTGTAAAAAATAGTCAAAGATTCAGCTAAAATATCTAAATTTTCTTTAATAACTGCTATTGGAATGTCGTCATAGCATTTCGACCATCATTTTTATGTCCTATTTTTAAGTCTGGAAACAAAGTTGAGCCAAGTAACTATCGCCCCATATCTATTCTATCAACTTTATCTAAGATCCTTGAAAAAATTGTGAACAAGAGAGTTATTAAATACTTAGAAAATAACAAACTACTGAGTAACTCTCAATTCGGGTTCCGACAGAAGAAATCAACTGAAGATGCAGTCTTGACATTAACGTCAACTCTTGTTTCTTATCTAGATAGGGGGGACAAATGTTTGGGGGTCTTTTTAGACCTCCAAAAAGCATTTGATACCTTTTCTGTCAAAATATTAATAACAAGATTGGAGAACGTTGGTATAAGAGGGCTGGCTCTGGACTGGTTTAAAGATTACTTAACGGGCAGGTCTCAACGCGTTAGAGTAGCTGGCTATGAAAGTAACGGCTCTAGATGCAAATATGGCGTTCCACAGGGTAGCACGCTAGGACCTACGTTATTCCTCATTTATATTAATAATCTATGCAGAATAGCTGCTACCCTACCACACTTGGATCTACTAATGTTTGCTGACGACACGGTGCTGATCTTTCATAGTCACTCTTGGGACATGGTCTTTAATCTGGCTGAAACTGGATTGGCAAGGGTAACCTCCTGGCTGGAGAACAATCTTCTATCGCTGAACACTGCTAAAACAAAATATGTCTGCTTCAGTAAAACGACTGCAGGAAAACCAGCGGCATCGCACGTTCTGAAAATACATACCTTCCCGTGCAATACAGGAGAGTTCAGTAGCGGCTGTGACTGTGCGACGCTTTCCCAAGTCGCCTCTATAAAGTATTTGGGTGTAACGTTGGATAACCTACTTACCTGGACTGTGCATCTCTCGTTGACTATGGCTAGAATAAGAAAATTAGTATATATTTTCAAAAACTTACGGACAGTAGCGAGTGGTACTCTGCTTGTACAAATTTACCGAGCGTTGTGCGAATGCATTATTAGGTACTGCATTTGCGCATGGGGAGGTGCGGCAAAAACTCATATGATTGGAGTCGAGCGGGCACAGCGGATGGCTCTTAAAGTTCTTTTATACTTACCGTATCGTCATCCTACATCTTCAGTGTACGAACTGGCAGGAGTCTTATCTGTGAGAAAAATATTTGTGTACGAAATGCTACGAAGGTACCACAGACGAGTTCCTCCTAACCTCACCATATCAAGAAAGCGAGTAGAACGCTGCCCTGTGCCTCGTACTAGAACAGCATTTGCTAGAAGACACTATAGTTTTCTAGCTCCAAAGACGTATAATAGATGTAATGAAATCCAAAGAATTAACATTTTGAATAATAACAAATTTAAAAAAGTTGTATATGTATGGCTAAATACAATGGACTATATGGATGTAGAAAATCTTTTAAAACCATAATCAATCTACATTCACGCACTCATCACACAAGTACACACTACAACACTACATGCACACACAAACACACCCACACGTACACACACACACACACACACACACACACACACACACACACACATGGCAACACGTTTGTTAACTCTTTTTATTTTTAATAGCTTAAACTCTTTCAATTTTATTTTATAATTTATTCTGTACGGGCATAAGATAATTGTCACACTGATAAGGGGATGACACTAACACCTGCAACACAGTTTTTACTAGTGCAGATGTTAGAGAACCCTATACTGTAATTGTTCAGTTATGTCAATAAAGAATATTATTATTATTATTTTCCATACGATTAACTATTTACACTATCTCACATGGAGTAACAGGCGCAATAACCACATCATTTTAAATCTTTTGGTGCTTTGTTCAAGAAGTTAAAGAGGATCTAGATTCTTAAAATACGTTTGCAGCTAAATTGATTTACTAATACGTTTGCAACATCTAAGGTATTTTCTATAATTTTACCGTCAAATTGCAAGACCATTTCAGAATTAAGAATTTCAGCGGTGCTTTTATTTTATTCATGCTTTTATTTATAACTCTCCAAAGCTCTTTATATAAATTACAAGAAATGTGAATAGTTTCAGTTATTGTTATTTTTTTGACCTTGGTTTTTTTATAATTCCGAACACTGTCTTCCAGCTTATAAGCACCACCAGCACACAGCAAACGTTTCATTTGGCTTGATGTTTTAATGTCTTTTGTCATCCACCTTAATTTGAAACCACTTTTGAGTTTAATTTTTTGTTCTCTTTCTGTAATAATTTCTGAACTTGCAAATGTCTTCAAGAACGTGTTTATTTCCATACCTCTCCAATAAATTTCAAGAATTCTTTGTCTAAATAAAAGCTAGTCACTCTATTATTTACAACTATATATTTATTTTTATTTGAATTATCAATTATGTTATCTAATAAAAAGTCGCCCAATAGCGCACCGTGTCCATCTGCCAAGCCATTGTGGTCTATTTCACATTGTTCCACACAATTATGAGACAGATTAGTTATAACGTTATCTATACAAGATGCGCAATTATTGCGAATAAATAATGTAATAAGCAGTCGGAAATTATAACATGCCAGTAAACTCATGAATTCAGTAAAAGCACCACAAATAATGCTTTTCCTATTGACCAAATATTTCAACAAAAGTAGAGCTAAAAAAAAATAAAATAAAAAAAATAAAAAAATAAAAAAAAAAATTCACAGAATATCGACCACTTATAGAGCATGATTTCATCGTAAGTATTACGTAGAAAACTGAACGCCAAAACCGCCATAAATATCGCCTTTAGTGACATATTTGCAAATGCATTTGATGGCTAAAGTAATAACAGCCGCACAGGTCGATCCATTTGGTTAAGCTACACTCGCCGGGGTTTGTCCATGGATGGGTGACCATTTTACATACCAAGACTGCTCCGTGCCTCGGAAGGCACGTTAAGCCGATGGTCCCGGCATTGACAAATGATAAATGATAAATGATAAATGATGTTTATTCAGTAAATAGGTTACAAGGAACACTTTTACACGTCAATGTTTTTTGTCAGTTTAAGCTAGATGAGGCCGGTGTTTCCTAGCTGACTACCCTGAGAAGAAACACCGAAACAAACTCAGAGGTCAAAGTCTCTTTTAGTGTTCCAAATCCATACAATGTGGACTGGTTAGATCATATGAGAACCATGTACGTTTATGTCTGGGATGAGCTTTATGAAGAAAGCAACACACGAATTCGAGTGGACCTGTCCAGACAGTGCAAGCATTTGTCAGTCATCGCGAAGCTCAACTCAGAACTCTGAGGTGCTCAACGAACCGACGAACAATACCAAAGTAAGGACATTTGAGTAGGCCGCAAAAAATACTCAAACTGCCAGACAATCATAAAATCTACATGAATATAACGACATACATAGTTCTCGCATTCACATTATTCTATATGAGGACCATGCAGCTTAGTGTCTGTAGTGGTCTTTTGAAGAAAGAACCAAACATATTTGAGTGGACCTGTCCAGTCAGTGCAAGCATTTGTCAATAGTCGAATAGCTCAACTTAAAAACCACTAAGGAGCTCAATGACATGACGAACAATACCAAAGAAAAGACATTTGGGTAGGCCGCAAAAGTACTCAAACTGTCAGACAACGTTGAAAATTACTGTAAAAAGGAGGAGAAAATAATAATAATAACCCACATAGTCCTCACATTTACAATAATTAAGTAATCAAAAAAAAAAAAAAATATAATACTTTACAAAGTAAATATTTGTGTCAAACAAAATAGTAATCATAATATGTCAATCAAAAAAATAAAAATAAATATAATACTTAACAAAGTATTCAAGTCAAAAAAAAATAATAATAATAATAATAAAATGTCAATAAAAAAATAAAATAAAAAATATAATACAATACTATACAAGTATTCATGTCAAAAACGAATATTAAAAAAAAAAAAAATATATATATAAAAAATTTTTCATCAGTAAGTAGTACATATGAAAACAATGGCTCATGTATATCATTGAAGCAGCTCAATCCCACGCCTTTTTGTCCTCAAGAAAGTCATTAATTGTGTAAAAAGCTTTCTGGCATAGCTTACGTTTAATAAATAAATCGAACAAGTCGTTTAATAAATAAATCGACGAATCTTTGACAGTCGTTACGGGTCGTCAGAAGCCCGAAAGTCAAGCCAGTCTTACCAAGAGGTATCCCAGTAACTGGCTTGTGGAAGTCAGATAGGCGGTCGCTCCATGTAAATAAAATACTGGTATTCAGCTGCATTTGGTTAGACTGGAAGCCGACCCCAAGATAGTTGGGAAATACCTAGGGGTAGCGGATAAATTTTAAACAGAGTTACCTGGCATGCCTGGGCACTCAGGTAGGGAAGGAACAGGGGTGGGTTTTAGTCAGTAAGAGTCTGACACGCCCTCCCGCTCCACTCAGAGCGGGAGAAGTCATTGGATGATTTCTCACACACATTTGATGGATTTAATTGAATTGCAAAATTCCATTTTGCAATGTGCTTTGAATGATTTGGCAAGTAGTGGCGAATACGGAACAATCCAAGCGTTGTCGACCATGAAATCGTTTCCTTTCACCCTGTTTGAAATAACTTTTCGTTACTTATATAAAAAACTTTTTTACAAAAAATACAACCGACTTCTAAATATTGCAAAATAACTTTAATTTCGAAAGTCGGTGATGTAATTTCTTGTTTCTTCGTTATTTGACATCGACTTCCGAAATTAAAGTTATTTTGCAATATTTAGAAGTCGGTTGTATTTTTTGTAAAAAAGTTTTTTATTTTTACTTTTTAGTTGCTATACCCCAGAAGTAAAACTAAATATTAAAGTTATGCCCGAATGGATAACCCAAATAACATGGAATTTGAAAATTTGGAGACAACCAAAACGTCATCTGTGTAAACATATTTTTTGTTTATGTTGATTTTTTCAAAAAGTACTGATTCAATTTCGATAAAATTTATATGGGACCACGTCTGAAGAATGACCTACCAAACAAAAAAGGAATCATCGAAATCTATTCACAAATGGCGGAGATATCGCATAACAAACACACAAAAAAAAAACATCATCATTCTCCTGCCCTTTTCCCAATTTATTTGGGGTCGGCGCAACATGTCTTTTTCTTCCATACTCCTCTATTAGTCGTAAAAAAAACATATTGACGAGAAAATGAATTTTCTTCATATTTTTTTTTTCGTGAAAATTTCCGATGTTTAATAGTTATTCTGCTATTCGGGACGTAGACAATTCCAACAATTCAAAAATCATTAAAATCGGTCCAGCCGTTCTCGAGTTATAAATGGTGTAACTAACTCGCCTTTGTTTTATATAAATAGATATATGGCAAGAGGAGTTGCTCCTCTTGTCATCCACATCTTGCCGGTGTATGGAAATGGAATTTGACAAAGCATCAGATATAAGGAAAGTTTACTTACGATATTCATCATTTTTATAAACGGTCACATCCGTAGCCAAACTAACAGGAAGAAAGATAACTAGGCACATAATTCTGTACATATTTTTGTAAATTATATCACACAAATTAAACTTAAACTTTATATAATATATTGGTATTATTACACAACTAACCAAAACAATTATAGTACATATAAATTAATAACAATGGATAATTCGTTTAAATTATAAATATTACGTGTAACTGTGAGTACACAACCAATTGCAGTAACAACATAGGTGCGTTGAAGCAGTTATTATTCTCATTTTTGCATTATTTTCCTCAAAATATCATTCTGTAATATCATTATTTTCCTCTAAACATGAGACACCGCAGTAAATGCTAAGCTATAGCCATCATAATGTTGTTTTCTTTGAATTGTATATCAGTTTAGTTTCATCTGCCTAGCCTTTTCCCAAATATCTTGGGGTCGGCTTCCAGTCTAACCGCATGCAGCTGAATACCAGTATTTTACATCGAGCGACTGCCTATCTGACCTCCACAACCCAGTTACAGTTAATGACACCTCTTGGTAAGACTGGTTGTCAGACTTTCGGGCTTCTGACGACCCGTAACGACTGTCAAAGATTGACAGCCGGGGCCAACGGCTTAACGTGGTTGCCGAGGCACAGAGGAGTCTCGGTATTAAAAGATGGTCATCCATCCATGGACTAACCCCGGCAAGCGTAGCTTAACCTGATGGATCGACCCGTGCGGCTGTTATTACTTTAGCTACGAGCGTATATTAGTTTAGTTTATAAACAATTATTATTTTAGGTCGTGAACGCCAACTGCTGATCAGTCTCCAAATGCCAGCTGCAATGAAGTTATTGCAGATTTCTAGGAATAATGACCGCTGTACCTACTTATGTTTTCTCAGCCGATAGTAGGATGCTGCTGCACATCCTCTCAACTCAGGTGGAGAGAGAGAGAGAGAGAGAGTTATCTTCTAGTTTTGTGTAGTTCGCGAACGAACTAGGTCCACAGAGTGCTCCCACAACCGAACTTCGCATACTAAATCCCAGATCTGTCACTCTTTAGTTCGTTAGTTCATTCGATATTCAGAACGACTTAATTGTAGGTAGCAGCAAGCCACGCCGCTCGAACTAATCGTATCACTCCTACCGCCACACTTACTAGCTGCATATTCACTTCTCATCGTTTGTTCAGTTGTCTGGTCTGTGGAATTAGCAAAGCGAGCGAACGATCTGCCTTTCTCTGGTTCGAGTCAGGATCTGACGAACTAAATTAGCGACCTACTTCGCTACGGAGCCGTGAATTAAGGTAGCAGCACACGAATCAACTCGGAAAGGGATCGTCACCGTATCAACTCGAGCCGTTCAGTATTATTTGTACGAAACTCCCTATTGCAACGCATACTAATCGGAAATGTAACGTAATCGCCTCGCCTCGGAACAAGCTCACGAACCGCGGTGCAGTGCGTGGTCGACTTGCAATTCCCGCGCTTACGGTTCTCCATTCCCTAGCTTACGGCTCTCCGTACCCTAGCTTACGGCTCTCCGTACCCTAGCTTACGTCTCTTCGTCAACGCCCGATTCAAAATGATTGAACTAGTGCCGCCTAGCCGTCAACGAGCGGTCGGCAAGCCGTAAGCGCGGCGTCGCCTAACCGTAGCCGAGTCGACGGCGACGTATCGGAGCTTCAGATCCGCTTTAGTTACGTGCTTACATTAGGTTGACGACTGTTTGACGGCAACGCGAAAGGCGATACGGTGACGATCCCTTTCAGAGTTGATATGTGTGCTGTGACCTTTCAACTGAGCGCTCCAGGTCGAGAACTACTATGCGCAAGACTGGTATCATCGCCTTTAACAAGACAATACACCTGACATACTTTGAAAAGAAAGACCAATAATAATAAAGATGTGACCAATTATTGATTTAATGTAACAATATCAAAATAAGGTAACTTAGAAAACTTTTTTTGTGTTTGTATTTTATGTATTCATTTTTCGACACTGACTTCCGAAATTAAAGTATTTATTTTTTATTTTTTACTGTATTTTCGTTTTTGGAAGTCGTATTGTTGTTTTTTTTTTGTAAAAAGTTTTTTATTTTTCACTTTTGAGTTGGTATACCCCAGAACTAAAAACCCCAATAAAATGGAACGTAGAATTTAAACATGCTCGTAATTGGAGAAAATCAAAACATCATCTATGTATACGTATTTTTCGTTATGTTCAGTTTTTCAAAAAGTGCCGAAGCAATTTCAATAAAATTTTTACGGAACCACCTCGGGAGTATATTCTTTCGGAAAAAAATAATAATTTTGAAAATCAGTTCGCAAAGGGAGGAACAGGGGTGGGTTTTAGTCAGTAAGAGTCTGACACGCCCTTCCGCTCCACCCTAGAGCGGAAGAAGTCATAAGATGATTTCCCACCCCAAAAAAAAAAAAAAACTGACAGACAAATCGGTGGACATACATAAAAAAAAACCAGACATACATAAAAATAACCATTCCCTACCGGAGTCTGTGTTTCCTGATAGCTACAACCTGGGAGTCTTTAAGTCAAGAGTGAATAGGTTACTTCTAGGCAAAAGTGCTCCATCTTCGACCACATCATCGCTTACCATCAGGTGTGATGGTCAATAATAAAAAAAAAATACAGTCGAACATAGAACCTCCCCCTCCTTTTTTGAAGTCGGTTAGAAATTGAGAAAACAGTTTGACTAAAAAACGAAAATAGATTCAAGGCAAGCGTGCGTCATCGACTACATCAACACGCGAACCTAATATGATGACTACCCTGATAAAATTACATTTTGTCTAGAAATTATTCGCTTCATTTGAAATGCCGACAAACAACGTTGGGACATATTTATTTAAAAACGTATAAAATACTTAACTAACTGTTATTAAAACAAAAACTCCTAACTAAATAAAACTTAAAATATGGCGTCAAAAAATTCCTCCGCATCGCTGTCGACTGGAAGTGTACCCTTTTGGGTACACTGCCATACAACGTGGTAATGCTTTACCTCTGGCCGAGGTAAAAGCCAGCCCTTGGGTCACGCGAAGTGTCAACAAGGCGTTTAGACAGATCTTTAAATAATATATGAGCACTTGGACCCCACGGCCCAAGGGTTTCAACCCCAAACGGCTCGAAAATGTAGCTACCGATAAGGTTGCTATATTTCCGCCGCTTGAGGTTTTCCACAGCAGCAGCGGCAGCACCGGCACAGCACGACGAACTAGGAAGATAAGATGGCGCAAGAGTATCGATACATGTAGCGTCCCACACTAAAGGCCTACCCAACTTCCACGGAAATAACGACATCCCGTCCGGTCTTTACCGGTCTTTACCGGTTTTGGCCTTACTATCGTCGCGAGCCAAACCATGTGGTTTTAATACAGCCGGAACGCCGACGGTGATAAGAGCTCGTCGGATGATGTTGATATTAACGACCAGCGTAGAGATCCGCGCTACGCGACCCGCGCTACGGCTGCACAACAGGCCGTGGTGTCCGAGGTTGTTGACAACTTCGCCACAGTGGCAGCGATGAGGAGAACAACGGGGAGCGCCTAGACGCTGGGCAACAGGGAGGCGAAAAGTAGTATCGTCGAACAAGGTGCTTATGTTCAACGACGGTAGTACGTGAAGCCAGAGGCCCGACTCCCACTCTCCCACAGCCAGCAGGCGCTCACGCTCCGCAGTCGTAGCAGATGCAGCAATTAGGTTTTCCTGAACTACTCTGCAGAGCGGCTCATCCCACCGTCTCTGGAAAGATGGGTAGTCGGGCGGATTTATATTCGGGCAAGCGAGTCTCCAGGCATCCATAGCCTCGGTTAAGCACGGCACATCAAAATCAATCAGTGAGGAAGCTAAGATATTCCTGATTAATTTCTCAGTGCCGTGAACCGAGGATATGAAAGCCAGTAAAAAAACGTTAGGACTGATTTAAATAAATAATAAGGATACAATATTTCTAAATAACCGCGATGGTGGTTCTTTTGTGTTCTTTTTTGTACAATATTTTATATGAAAAAACAAATTAACACTAGAAATCAATCTTTTTCTGAAAACAGCATCAAAATTGGTTATTAAATGAAGCAGGAGTAAGTACTTCAAATAATATGGGCCAGAAACCTGACTCCCACTCACCCATAGCTAGCAGTCGCGCATGTTCTGCCGTAGAAGTGAAAGAGGCAATAAGATTGTCCTGAACTACTTTGCAGAGCGGCTCATCCCGTCGTCTCCGGAACGATGGGTTGTCGGGCGGGTTTGAGTTCCGGCAAGCGAGTCTCCTGGCGTCCATAGCCTCTGTGAAGCACGGCACATCAAAACCAATCAGTGAGGAAGCTAGGATATTCCTGATTAATTTCTCAGTGCCGAACGAGGATATGAAAGCCAGTAATCTAATGCTAGTAATTTTGTGGACGCCGAGGGCTCTACGGATGGGGAGAGTAGCCTGAGCCCAGGCTCGGTCGTCCATGGCCACACTTAAAATTGTCGTAAGTGTATGACGAATAATTTGGTAAATTTTTTCCAAAAGAGTAATCTTTCCGAAATGTAGATCCTAGTGAAAGTTGTTCAATGAGTAAAAATTCACCTTCAAAACTAATAATGAAACTGACACAATTCTGAAGGATTATATTATAATTTGACCATCCCAAAGATTCATTAGAGGTTGTATACTCGCCCAGTGTAGCCTATCTTGGTACAAAGGTCGATGGTGCGATGGGATTCCTTCAACTGCTAAATTGCTGGGAATTAATAATCGGGCTCCCCGGGTTAATTAAGATAGACTCCAGGCTGTTTGTGACGTCAGATAGGACCGGGTAGATGTTGCTAGTGAAGGTAACATTTACAGAAGGACCAATTGTGTAGTTAATAAAGTAATTAATATTAGTTCTTCATTTCATTCATATACAGGTTGTAACGGAAAGGTGTGGTCATATTTTAAGAACTGCATCTGCCCATCAATATGAACAACTTTCTTCAAGAAAATCTGAGGAAATTCTAAAAATTTTTTTTTACTCCCCATACAAATATTGATCAGCTGATGATAACTTTGTATGGAAAGTCCAATTTTTTTTTTTGGGAATTTTCTATTTTTTCTTAGAGAAAGTCGTTCATTTCCATGGGCAGAACCGGCTCCTAAAATATGACCACACCTTTCCGTTACACCCTGTATACTTAACTGTACACCAAGAAAATAAAATATTAAGAAGAAAACTTAAACTGAAACAATTGGCGGACTTATCGCATTCCGCAATTTCTTCCAGGCAACCTAGAATGGACAGACATTGTCTGAACACGAAATGGAGTGGAGTTTTAGGGTTTATTAGATAATGTAATGATCCATAAGCAACTTACATGCTTTTGTAACAAACCTCCTAAACCCCTCACTTGTGTCATGTAGAAATATCAAGTCACCAGGTCGGTTTACCCTATGGAGAAAGGGCCACGCCCCGCCCCGCTTGACCCCATAGCACCAACACCAGACAAGATGTGCTTCTGCCAACTGTGTCTAATAATTTATACCCATGTTGTTAGTCAATTGAGATATCCTAATCATCGCAAATAATTCTAGCCAACATCCGTTTGACAATCTGTAGTTAAACTAGCTATTTATCCTTTTTAATATCGTGATTAAATAGAGTAATTAATTAATTTTGGTTATACTTTGAGGCTTTTTTTTGGGGTTGTGGTAAATCATCCAATGACTTCTCCCACTCTGGATGGAGCGGGAGAGAGTGTCAGATTCTTACTGACTAAAACCCACCCCTGTTCCTTCCCTGCCTGAGTGCCCAGGGGTGCGGTAACTCATGTTGAGAATGTATCCGCTACCGCTAGGCATGCAGGCACCGGCCACGATGGGCATCGTCAGTGGTGGCTGACAACATCTCTTTGAGGCGCACGTGGTAAACTACGCGCTGTCGACTCACGGGCCTGGTGCTGATCGGACGGCGAGCTACCCATTACTCGCCGTCCGCAGGCCCGGGTCTACGGTGGTCGGAGATCGTCTCGCGACGTCCTACGCCCAGTACCTCTCCTGCGGTGGGAGCGGCCGGGGCCGTGAGCGCCACTCCGTTGAGCTTCCCTCACGCGTCCCGCCTCCGCCTTCGCGAGCATTACTGCTTCGCAGAAGGCAGAGTACTTTGAGGCTGAGGAAAACATCGAGAGGATTTCCAAGATAATTAATTTGATATCCCGATGCCGTGATAAAAGAAGGTAGTTGAAATTTCTTCGAGACTTTTCTAGCTTCATTGCTTGTTCTGGTGATCGTCACTGTTATTCTGGCTTTCAGGATATGCAGTTGTTTGGAATAGGGTAGCGAGCTATCCCAGCTTGATGATTTATTGTTCAGTAAAATAAATAAATAGAGGTGGCAAATTATGTTATTCGAAAAATATATGATTTTGTTTCAGTACCTTGGTTCCGTATGTAACATCTGCCCATTTTCCTTATGAAGCCTCAGCATTTCTTTTATGACACCTCGCTGCGTTTTTCTTTTCTCGCAAATATAAGCCTATCTAATAAGACGCGAGCCTGTTGTCCTATACACATGGATCTCACAAGGATCAAATAAATCCTTGAACTGCTACTGAGGTTTTCCAAAAATAATAGAGCAGTGTTAGATCACAGTAGAATATCGGCACCGTAATTGGGTTCTGAAAGGATTGGAGGTCATTCGGTCCATGTACAATATAAGGTTTAATCCTTCTATGTATGCTTGAATAAGTCTCACGCTGTTGAAGTTTTAAAGTCGTCATCAACATATCAGCTGACAGGCGATTCCCAAAAATACTACTCCTAAATAAGAATGTGTTCCTTTACTACACATACCAAGAAAATCCCATGACTGGGAAAGCCACATCAAAATCCGTGAAGTAGGAACATAAAAGATTGGCCTGTTGAAGGTTTACAAGACTTTACAGCGAACTGGCTGGTAAAGAAATAGTTCTGGCGGGATTTAAACACTCATTAAAATTTTGAACCGGTTTGAATTTTTACGTCTTGATTGTTTAGTGCGGAGAAGGTGTGTGTCAGATTTGAGGATTCTCCACGTACACGACGTACACGTCATTATATTGAATATTTTATGAAGTCAATCAAGGTAATGATAATAAAGGAAATATACACTACATTCATACAAAGTGGCGTTTCGATATCGTTGAGTTGTTATTACAAATGCCCTTACATAATAATTATATTTAAATATTAATTATGGTATGAAATTCCTTCACTTATTTATCTTGGAATCATAGTTATGCCACTCTTATCACACAACTTGGCATCATAGATATTTTATTGTCACGCCACGGACACCCTTTTCTTCGCTCGCTGCTGTTAGCCGACTAAATCAAATTGCAACAGTTGTCTGAATTTGTCTGCAACAATTTGCGCGCTAGTGCGATATCCACCTCTTTTTTATATATACGAGTAATATCATTGAATCAGGGGGAGTTTTTGGCTAGATTTTTACGAGTGAAGTGGCTGTTTTAATTATTATTCGCAAATTGATTCCTAGTGGATATAGTGATGTGGAATTGGTGTAGCTTTGTGTCTCAAGTGCCTACGCAACTGGACAATATTTGGAATCATTTAAACAGTGGTCGTGGATAAATTCGAAACAGAGTTACTGCGCCGCTGGGCACTCAGGCAACTGAAGGAACAGGGGTGGGTTTAGTCATAAAATCTGACACGCCCTCCCGGTCCACTCAGAGTGGGAAAAGTCATTGGATGAGTTCCCACACGACAAAATAAAGACGCAGTCTCGGTAAAATGAAGCTGAGAATTTATTGTAGGTATCATATACCTACCTCAGCGAAGTTTGCCGAGGAGACTGACAAATTTGCTGCCAAATACTGCTAAAACATTACAATGTTTTACATCTGCATTCTAATGACTGACAAAAAACATTGACGTGTAAAAGTGTTCCTTGTAACCTATTTACTGAATAAACATCATCATCATCATTATCATTTAATGGAAAAACTTTTTTTTTAGAAAAAATACAACCGCCTTCCAAAAAAAAAAATACACCTAAAATTTAAAAATAACTTTAGTATCGGTGTTTGTACGAGTATTTTATTTCTTTGTTCTTTGACACCGACTTCCGAAATTAAAAATATTTTCTTTTTTGGATGTCGGTTGTATTCTTTGTAAATAAGTTTTTAATTTTTCACTTTTTATTACCCCAATAACATGGAACATGGAATTTGAACATACTCGTAATTAGAGGAAACCAAAATGTCATCTACGAGTATGTATACATATTTTTTTGTTTTTGTAGATTATTTCAAAAATCAGTACCGCCATTTCGAAAATAATTACTTGAGACCACCTTTGGAGTATATTCTTTCGGATAAAAAAAGAATTTTGAAAATCGGTCTACAACTAACAGAAAATTCGGTGGACATTCATAAAAAAAATATAAAAAAATACAGTCACGCATTTCTCTATGTACCTATATTAATTTTGTATCTAACTATATTAGTCTTAGAACAGACTAAGTAAATAAACGAGTACAGAAAAACGACTATGTTTCAAGCTATTTAGCGAAGTTGTACTTCTGTCTCCCTCTGCATTACGTCTAAGGACCGGCAGTATTGCTCTTGGAAAACTGAACTCAACGGAGATATCTGGATTCTGTTTAACTTGTGCAAGTAGAAACTTGTGTCAAGTATCTTCGTCACAAATGCTAATTTGTAGTTTAACTGAATTAATAGTTTGAATATCCTGATTCCTGTGTAAATGTACAGGAAGTGTACGTTATTATTTAGTGCAATAAATAAACAAAAATATTAGAATTTCGAACAGATTTTTGGGGAAATACTGCTGTGATCACCGAGATTAGTAAACGAGGTCACTACCTCGTTTACTAATCGAATAAAAAAATAAATAAAAAAAAAAAGTTTATTTTATGTTTTTTTTTTGCAGAATAGAGAAATATATCTGATAGTGTCCAACCCATTTTTGAATGCCCTTTGTGTCTTCAATATGAAACGTGAAAAACTCTTTTCTCAAAAAATACAACCGACTTCTAAAAATTGCAAAATAACTTTAATTTTGAAGTCGGTGTATATATATTTTTTTGTTTCTTCGTTATTTGACACCGACTTCCGAAATTAAAGTTATTTTGCAATTTTTAGAAGTCGGTTGTATTTTTTGAGAAAAGTTTTTTATTTGTCACTTTTTTATGGTTTTTATACACTAGAAGTAAAACTAAATGTTAGTTATGCCCGAATGGATAACACCAATAACATGGAATTTGAACATTTGAAGACAACCAAAACGTCGTCTGTGTATACATATTTTTTATTTATGTTGATTTTTTCAAAAAGTACTGAATCGATTTCGATAAAATTTAAATGGGACCACCTCTGAAGTATGTCCTACCAAACAAAAAAAGAATCATCAAAATCGATTCACAATTGGCGGCGATTTTTGTTGAATCGCTATCTTTTAAGGTCTACTACCGGCCAAGTGGCGCCCTCATTTAATAAAAAATTGTAGCATAGCCTAGACAATAAATATTACAGAATCCAACGTCACGTTTGTTACAAATACGATAAAGTATTTTTACGTTGTTAAAACAGGTCTCAGAATGTTTCGTATCCAAAGTAGTAGGCAAAAGTGTCAGAAACGGCGGTTTTACTATGGCGGACTATAGCTATGAACTAAGTTAGAGATGTCAAACAAGTTTACGCCTTGCGTTTCAGTGTTTTTAGTCGACATGTTTTTTGTATGGAAATATTAGAACAACTAAATTTGAGTAGTCTAATTTACGTCCGTTTCTTTTCTTGTTTTATTAGAGAGAAAAATATAGCAATAGCCTAAATTAAGTCAAGTTTGTGCACAACAGAATCGGCACCATTATCAACAAATTTCAAGTTCATAGATCAATGGGAAGTTAACGCAACTGTCAATAATCGCACTAAACAAAATCACAGCAATAGCCCGTTTTTTTTTTTTTTTTTTTTTTTTTTTTTTTTTTTTTTTTTTTTTTTTGTCTGAAATGACTGTCTCTTTCCGCTCTGGGGTGGAGCGGAAGGGCGTGTCAGACTCTTACTGACTAAAACCCATCCCTGTTCCTCCCTGCCCTACGCGCCCGGGGGCGAGGTAACTCTTTCGAATTTATCCTCCACCCCCCGTAGCACAAACCCACCTCTTTATCTAAATAAAAAAATAAAAAAAAACCCCACCTCCTTAGTAAATTTCGTTAAGCAATTTTCATATAAATCCTGTTGAAACAGCGCCTTTAGTGGTGCTTTCAGGAAATACAATAAGCACATGTCACGGCTGTCCAATCCTTGTGGCCGGAATAGCCGCGCCTTGAATATAAAACAAGCGTTCTGTTTCAAACTAAATCTGTGAAGTAGGCCGGTTTGGACAAGTTCTAGCTTGTTTTTAAAAGATGTGTGACGCTTTTGGGCATTGTTTTTGTACTAAAATGACAAAGTATCCAAATGCAAGCCTAGTAATGCAAAATAAATGAAGGCAGCCATTTTGTTTTTCATTTACCAGATTGCTTTTTTATCAGCTGACAAAACAACTCTTAAATAACTTTTTAGTTGCTTTTTTGCAGTCGTGTTCGTTTTTTTTTTATGATTTTCTACATTAGTGAGTTATATTTTTGAAATCGTTTAATAAATAAATATCTTTATTTCCCAAAAATACAGATAATTGTAAGTATTTTAAGATTACAATGTTTGGATTTATTAATAATAAATAATAATAAATCATTTATTTCCGACTCATCTTACATCCATATTTGTGCTTTACATAGAGAACAACATTTGGATGCTGCAGAAATCTGAACACAATAGATTAAACTCTGTCTCTTAAACTATGGTGTCCTGTATCTTTAGAGACAGCGTTTTTGAATGAAGTTCCAATTGATATGTGTATGAGTGGACTGTGTCGATTTACCTTCAGAAGGGGAAATAGTTTACTCGTACCCTTTATTTTTTGTTACAAAAATACGACCACACTTACCTAATGGCAGATGACGTTCTGTTTTTAACCGACTTCGAAAAAGGAGGAGGTTCTATGTTCGACTGTATGTATGTTTTTTCTTTTATGTATGTCCACCGATTTCTCTGTCAACTTTGGACCGATTTTCAGAATTCTTTTTTATCCGAAAGAATATACTCCCGAGGTGGTCCTACATAAATTTTATTGAAATTGCTTCAGTGCTTCTTGAAAAACTGAACAAAAACGAAAAATAGGTACAGATAGATGACGTATGCTTAAATTTCACGTTTCATGTTATTGGGGTTTTTAGTTCTGGGGTATAACAACTAAAAAGTGAAAAATAAAAACTTTTTTACAAAAAAAACAACCGACTTCCAAAAAAGAAAAAACCTACACTAAAAATTAAAAAATAACTTTAATTTCGGAAGTCGGTGTCAAATAACGAAGAAATATAAAAAACTATTTTACAAAAAAAACAATCGACTTCCAAAAAAAAAATACACTAAAAATTTTAAAATAACTTTAATTTCGGAAGTCGGTGTGAAATATCGAAGAAATAAAATACAAACACCGACTTCCGAAATTAAAGTTATTTTAAAATTTTTAGTGTATTTTTTTTTTTGGAAGTCGGTTGTTTTTTTTTGTAAAAAAGTTTTTTATTTTTCGCTTTTTAGTTGTTATAAAACCCCAATAACATGGAACGTGGAATTTAAACATTTGGAGAACACAAAAACGTCATCAAGATATGCGTATTTTTCGTTTTTGTTCAGTTTCTCAAAAAGCGCTAAAGCTATTTCGATAAAATTTATATGGGACCACCTCGGGAGTATATTCTTTTGGATAAAAAAAGAATTTTGAAAATCGGTCCACAACTGACGGAGAAATGCGCGGACATACATAAAAAAAAAAACGTACATACAGTCGAACATAGAACCTCCTCCTTTTTCGAAATTCGGTTAAAAATACAAACACCGACTTCCGAAATTAAAGTTATTTTTTTAATTTTTAGTGTAGGGATTATTTGTTTTTAAAATTTTTGACTTGAAAATCATTAACCATAACTATGAGTTATGGTTAATAAACGTAACGTTAGATAAACCACATTGACACTCAATGTGATTCATTAATATAACATAGTCCCCAGAGCAACTTAGTATCTGAAATCTTTTTAAGGCTTAAAGAATAAAGAATCCGTGATAAAACACCCATCAACTTATATAGTCCACTATAAAAACAATGTGACTTTAAGGCACGGGAAATGATTTGATTTACGGCGTTGAAACAAAGTATGTTTAGAATAAACTGCAATGGGATCGATAAAATAGTAAGTTTTAGTATTTTACAAATCCAGAAAAATTTGGGACTAGTACAGAATTTTTAAAAGCTTTAAACTGAAGTAAACCATGATTAGCATGACCAATCAGATTAATGATTTTATCAATTAACACACAGATTAGTAAAAAACTATACCTACTATTATCAGAGGGACCACAATAGTGAGCATACATAATAAATATATGCTCAAACTCAAGGCGTTTATTTCAAATAAAGCATTTACAGGCACTTTTGAATTGCCAAGAAGTCGGTCAGTCAGAAAGATGAAGCGAAATTGTACAATCCAATATGTGGCCACACGCCTACCGTTTCTTTTCTTTTCTACCTAGAACAGAGCCTTTAGACAAAACACATTTCTGTTAACGTTAACGCTAACGCTACGTGCAAAATGGATGGCAACGACATTACTGGGCGTGAGTCACGTGACAGTTCTCTCCGCAAGTAATGTCCTTGCCATACATTTTGCACGAAGCGTTAGCATTAACGTTAACAGAAATGTATTTTGGGTAAGGGGGCCAGAGCCTTTAGACAAAATACTTTTCTGTTAACGTTAACGCTAACGCTTCGTGCAGAATGTATGGCAAAGACATTACTGGGCGTGAGTCACGTGACAGTTCTCTGCCTAACGCTTCGTACAAAACGTCGTTGCCATACATTTTGCACGAAGCGTTAGCGTTAACGTTAACAGAAATATATTTTGGCTAAGGGGGCAGATCAGAAAAGAATTGAAACCGGGGGATCATCACACACACACCGGTCACCGGGCTTTCTTGATTTGCGCTCAGTCGTGATCTAGCGCTTGCCAAGCGACGTACTAGTATACCTTTGCGTTAGTAGGTACGTAATAAATCGTAATGAACGATGATAAATGATTTGACGATGATGTACTGATCTGCATTGCATTACTGCTTGTTTCCAAGCAAGATTTTTTAATATCTCTGTTGTGGTATGCTTTTGATTGCATGCCCCACAAACACGGAAATTTTTAAACCAGTAAAATAAGACTCTCTGTCGATTCCGCCATTTTTACTCCGCAACAACTTAAAAAAATTTAAAAAAAAAAAATCTGACTGTAAAAACAACTAAAAAGTTCCAAACAAGTCACTTTTCAAGCAGTCTGATGAAGTTGGTGGCAGTTATTTTAGTTTACTTATTTATTTTATGTTTATATTATTCCCTATGTTTTAGTGAGTCATATTTTTGGAACCGTCTCCTCAAGGACTTTATTTTGATACCCCACATGACTAGGTCAAAAACAATACGACTGCACTAACCTAATTGCGGCCGCCATTTTTTTTTTTCAAAATTCATATAGCTTATGATACTTCGGCGGTCAAGACCAATCTAATAATATCTCATTTGTTAAAATACATCAAGCCGTTTAGGCTACAGTGCGTGCCAAAGAAGTAGACATAGAAACATATACACATAAATATATACATACACTCAAAAAACATTACCCTCCTTCTGGGACAATCACGCCAGAACCGCTGAACAAATCTGGATGAGTTTTGGTACAGAGATAGATTATAGTCTGGAATAGCACATAGGCTATAATTTATAGTGGGGGAAGTAACTACTAATTCCACGCGGGCGAAGCCGCTGGCAGAAGCTAGTAACAGAAATAAAACTTTATTATCCGGTAAAATAGACCCAACCCTTTCCGAACACTCAAAAAAAAAACTTTTTTACAAAAACTAGAACAGACTCCAAAATAAAAAAGTGCAAAATAACTAATTTCGGCAGTCGGTGTTTCTGGTTTTGTTTCTTCGTTTTTTGACACCGACTGCCGACATTAAAGTAATTTTGCACTTTTTTTTGTTTTTCACTATCTATCTCTGAAGACTTTCATCAGATCCTAATGTATTATTCTACTAAAACCTTCCTTGAAAAATATGCAATTGAATAACGAAAACACCATCCAAACCGTATCAGTAGTTTTAGAGAAAATCGCGGACAAACAACCATACATACATAGATACGGGTCGAATACAGAACCAACCTCCTTTTTTGACGTCGTTTCAAAATGCCAATAAAGTCTGCTACGCCCAATATGACGCATAGCAGCAACACCCTCCTTCTGGGGCAGTCGGGTAACAATAATCAGGAGATGTTCTCAGGCGCACAGCTGGAGGCGTACTGAGGCAAAATCACCGGCACCGGGTTGAAAACGGCCAGTGTGCCACTGCCAGTTAGTACGTAAGCCACGCCTTCTTCTTCTTACCGGTCAGAACGTTCTGATCGGCGACGTCGGCCGGTTGCATTCTTACCGCCCGCGTTCTTACCGGTGCTCGACGGTAGATGTGTGACGATCGGTATATTTTGTATTGCATTCTTGCCTTCCGGTTACATTCTTTTCTGATCTGAGCCTTTAGACAAAATACATTTCTGTTAACGTTAACGCTAACGTTTCGTGCAAAATGTATGGCAAGGACATTACCTGCGGAGAGAATTGTCACGTGACTCACACCCAGTAATGTCGTTGCCATACATTTTGCACAAAGCGTTAGCGTTAACGTTAACAGAAATGTATTTTGTCTAAAGGCTCTGTTCTAGGTAGAAAAGAAAAGAAACGGTAGGTGTGTGGCGACGCATACAGCGTAGATCTCTATGGATTTTCTCCATGAGCAAGAAACGTGCAAAAAACTCCATGGACATTGGACACTCTTTTTAACCGACTTAGAAAACAGGACGGTTCTATGTTCAACTGTATGTATATTTATTTTTATGTATGTCCACGATGACGTCGATTCTCAAAATTCTATTCAAAAAATCTGGGTTACCTATTTCTTGTTGCTTCTATTATATGATAACAATGAACCTATATAATTGGCAGTCAGATCCTGAAACCAAAATAGCAATTACATTCATAGTGTAAAGTTAATATGAACGCCAAGTAATGTCGCTCATATATTTGAAACAAAAGAAGTACCTATGCGAAATCGCAGCTGAGATCCAGCATACGGGGAATTTTTATTAAATCTCTGATATGTGAAGTACGTTTGGGAATGCAGATTTGAATATAACAGCCGTATTGCACAAGTCTCAGAGGGAAATCTGATTCCAATATCACTGTTCATGATACTCAATGCAATATAGCTCATGCGTAGAACATAGAAAATAAGAATATAATAAGAATATTTGTTCGTCCCAATGTGGAAAGGAACAGTATTTCATATATACGAGTGGGACGAACAAATATTCGTATTTGATTGTGAAGTGAAAGTAAAACAGAAATGTATTCTTAAATATTGCTGCAATACCTTTTAGTAAAGGTCAAGTGAAATGAGGATGTGGGATAGGTCGTGGGTAGATACTCTCAACATCAAATGTACCTACGTAAATAAGGATGTTTTAATGATAACAAAACACTAGTGCCATGGGGTCCGAGTGCACGCCTGTTTTCTCAAGACATCGACAAGCGGTTGATCGGCAATTTTATTCACGTGATCAGAGGGTTGACTTTTTTCAGTCAAAGAATATGGCATTATTTGCCATTCAACGTGGCAATGCTGCAAGCTTTTTGGGCATCGGTCGAATTGTATGATGTCTTGAGCAAAGTTCTCTTCTTTGTCTATATTTTTAACCGACTTTCGAAAAAGGAGGAGGTGCTATGTTCGACTGTATGTATGTTTTATGTATGTCCGCCGATTTCTCCGTCAGTTGTGGACCGATTTTCAAAATTATTTTTTTATCCGGCAGAATATACTCTCGAGGTGGTCCCATATAAATTTTATCGAAATTGCCGCTTTTTGAGAAACTGAACAAAAACGAAAAATACGTTTACCTCCATGACGTTTTGGTGTACTCCAAATGTTTAAATTCCACGTTCCATGTTATTGGGGTTTTTAGTTGTGGGGTATAACAACTAAAAAGTGAAAAATAAAAAACTTTTTCACAAAAAAAACAACCGACTTTAAAAAAAATACCCTAAAAAATAACTTTTATTTCGGAAGTCGGTGTCAACTATCGAAGAAGTAAATTACAAACATCGACTTCCGAAATAAAAGTTATTTTTAAAATATTAGGGTATTTTTTTGGAAGTCGGTTGTTTTTTTTGTAAAAAAGTTTTTTTTATTTATTGCTTGTACGATTATTTTAGCCAAAAATGTAGGTACCTACTTGCAAAACCGTTCCGTTTAGACGAGGTTTATATTTCGTAAAGGAACACAAGACTATTAGCAGCAGCCGTGTGGTTAGCATGTTTTAGGTGAACATACTTTGCGGTCAAATAATGAGGACATAAAATAAAACGGAATGCGCTCGGCGGTGTTAGAACGTAGTTTAGTTTCCGTTCCTATTCCATGCTGCAGGTTACTAGGATAGAAAAGCTGGTATAGTCTCTTAGGATAGCGTTAAAATGGTAATGTTTTTTTTTTTTTTTTTTTTTTTTTTTTTTTTTTTTTTTTTTTTTTTTTTTTTTTTTTGTGGGGTGGGAAATCATCCTATGACTTCTCCCGCTCTGGGTGGAGCGGGAGGGCGTGTCAGACTCTTACTGACTAAAACCCACCCCTGTTCCTTCCTGCCTTTGAGTGCCCAGGGGCGAGGTAACTCTGTTTCGAATTTATCCTCAACCCCCGGGCAGGAAAATGGTAATGTGTGAATAGGAATTAGGAAACAAGTGACTATCAGTAAAATTTACACGCTACAGCTAATCCCATCGGCATTCGGCAAGCACCTAAAGCCGCGCAAATGAGCAAAGCGAGATCTCCGTCTTATGCGAGAGGGTTCTCCGTCTAAGTCTTCTCTAAGTCGAATCCGTCATTATTATTACACGAAAAGGGGCCGCGAGTTCACCGGATCCACACCTGCGCTGTACAAATAACCACGTAAACCTGACAAATTGTTTCACATTCATATTGGTCACGAGTGTTCGGTGTTGCCACGTTGCCAAAAAATGTTCGCGGGAACTTAAGGTTGCCCGATTTGGACGGTCACGACTGTCACGACCTTTATATGGCACATTTTGTGGGCCCGCGCAAACATTGCTGTTTTTGTTAGGTTGTTCCGCCCGCTGACTCGGATTATATTTGGGATGGCATTAATCTCCCTGTAAATGATGTTTGTAATAGAGTTTTTAGGATGCGTCAAGATAATGCCTGTTTTTGTTGGCGTGCAGCTGAACCGATAATTCTTTGTTTACTTCTTACAATTCTCTACAGTTATTGGTTGTTTTATTTTTGCAGCTGACCCGATAATTGTTTGTTTGTTTCTTTATCATTTCTGAGGGTCGTGATTCCGTCGAAGTGAAGTCGTTTTCTTCACGATGCTTCGTCATATAAAAAAAAAAAATATTGTTCATTTAGTCTCTTAAATTTACATAACAAATGTGAATGAAACAGCCCCAGTAAGTGGTTAATAACACTTGTGTCGGGGTTGTCTCGCTCCTCCCCTGAATTGGTAGACAATATTGAGACTATGAAAATTAAAATCAAAATTAAAATAAATTAACACAATATAAAATTAAAATCAATATTAAAATTATCAAAATTAAATTAAATCCTGTGAAGCCCCGAAACTCACCGGTGAGTCGGACCAAAAAAAAAAAAAAATTAAAGAGAATAATAAAAAAAAAAAAATCGGCTGTCAACCCGGGTTGTCCTCGGGGTTTAATTTGACAACCCGGATTTTGCCATGGGGCTTCACAGGTTAAAAACAAATTCAAGTCAAAATTAAAACAAATTACAAATCTAAAAATTAAAATCAAAATCAGAATTACAATCAAAATCGAAATTACAATCAGAATTATTATCAAAATCCAAATTAAAATCAAAATAAAAATCAAGAATAAAATCAAAAACAAAATCAAAAATAAAATCAAAAACAAAATCAAAAACAAAATCAAAAATAAAATCAAAAACAAAATCAAAACTCAAGTCAAAGTTTCAAAACTAAGAACATGGTTTAGCGCCAATCAAAATTAAGATTTATAAAGTATTTAGTAGGTACATGTGAGTGTGTGTGTTTGGGTGTAACTATGTGTGTGGTAGTGTGTGTGTTTGTATTACAGATAGTGCTATATGTTATAATAAACAAGAGAAAAATTCAAGCAAGTCTATCTAATATCTGCTCTGTTTCATCGTATGTGAGGGATTTTAACCACTCTGTTATTATTAATTTGCATTTCTGCGAGACCTCGAGGTGAAAATGTAGTTTTGCGTTAACTTTATTATATATGAAGGCCGACTGGCATACATACTGACGCCTTGTAAAAGCCGTATGTACCCCTGAGGAGTAAGCTACAATGTCTTGCCGCCTTTTAGATTGTCTTTCCAGGTTAAGTGGAATATGCTTATGTAGATAAAGCTATAGCTTTCTTACTGATAATAGAGCAGCGATTTTATATAAATCAGTTGTGGGAAATCTGAATGGCTTGAAATACATAACCTTTCAAAGTGACCTTTGGGCTCTTTCTAGCTCTACAAATTTGATCCATCTGGACCTAAATTTCGCATTGTGAAGCGCTTCGTGGAATTTTGTGTCCAGGGATGAGCGATTTTGGTTCGACCATCGAAGTGGATTGCGACTCATCGGATCTCTATTCCTTATATATACCTAGGGAAGTAATTAAGTCAAGCCAACAGCCCGCTAATCTGACGTGGTGCGCCGCCAAGTTTGGGACTGCCACTGTGATTACAGCGCTATCCCCTAAGGAACTTAGAACGGTAAAGAAGGTCTCCGTCGCCGTTGAGGCGAAAATTAACCAGTTGATGTGATAGGGATTTAAAAATAGCTGTAGACTTGAAACTATTACTGTTTACTATTTGAATATTAGTCAGCTTTTTCCTTAGATTTTTTTTTTTTTTTGGGATAAAAATTAGCCTATCGAGCGTGTAACAGAAATTAGTGATCATATTTTAAATAGTAGGTACACTATTCTACACACTCAACACACACAACTATGGTTGGTTAAAAAGTTTGTGTGTATATATTATATACACACTCACTAAAATTACTTCATAAAATTTGTAATTTTAATTTAATGGTTTACATTTTCTGTTTTTTTCTTTTTAAACTTCATTAAGTAATTCACATGGCTGACTGTGCTGCCCATGTACCTTTATTGTAGACTCAGTAACATGAACGCATCTGTGTTATTGCTACCCCACTAGGGAGTGGAATCTGTTTCTCCTTAACACAGAATACTTGGTCTAGATCACAAAGTAATCTGTGAGAAGGAGGAGTAGGAGAAACCAACCTAGGAGAACGGAGCTTCACCCAACAATTTGTGTGTACAACATGTTTTTAGTTTTGTTTTTATTATATCGATAATTTCTAAGCACAATATGTACTACAAATAATCTTGTAGTATCAATAAGTTATTATTATAGTAGAGCCATAGAAATGAAAAAAAAATCTTCAAGGAAGTTATAGTCAATAACCCAAACAAAAATTGTACCTCCCATACTATATTTGATTAACTGATGATAGAGGTAGGTCCGTACTTTGTTCGAAAAGTCTTTTTTTTGGGTATTATCTATGCCTACCTTAAAAAAATTATGGGCTGACGCAGTATTTAAAATATGACCCCACTTTTCTATTCCATTCTGTAGATAGAACTCTGCGATAGTATAGCTGAAAGCTAAGCTACTATTACAGAGTAGCATCAGAGAAAGGCATTCTCTAATCGGAGCACCACATTCTTCCATTTATTACCTTTTACGAAAATACTATTAAAAATAACTACAATCATTTAAAATAAAGTAGGAGTTGAAATAAATAACTAAAAATTGTAAAAAAAACAACTACAAAGTTCCAAACAAGTCACTTTGCAAGCAGTCTGATGCAGGTCGCGTTTTTTGAAAACATTAAATTTTTTCATTTTCTACATTTTAGTAAGTTATATTTTTGGAATCGCCTACTCGAACCCTTTATTTTGATACCCCACTTAATATAGTTCGTCGACTTTCATTTTTTTCTTTTGCACAATAATTAGCGGCTGGGCACCATATTGTATTTTGATTACTGTCATGTCTTTAGTAGCGCTTGCAAAATTAAGACGGATCAATTGACGTAAGAATTAACAAAATCGACCCACGCGTTTGGTCTTTATAATGCCACAAAGGAACAAACATACAACATACACACACAGGCTGATAAACACATTTACCCACCCTTGCGTCGCGCAGTCGGGTAAAAACACATTACCCTCGTTTACGTCGCTGCTTTTTTCAAGGCAGACAGAATTTTCCCAAAAAAATGGTCTTACCGTACAAAGTTAGTATAATCAACATTTTAAGTTCGGAAGTATTCTATTACTTTCTTGAAGAGAGCTGTTCATTTCTATGGACAGAAGCGGCATTTTAAATAAGAACACGCATTTCCCACCATAAACAAAACTCACAAGTCGTTAAACAAGGTGGAAAGGAATTCAAAATCCAGGCTTTAGCCAGCGTATCGTGTGAAGATGTATGACATAAAACGCAGGTAAGCTCTGAATAAGTAAGGAGGTGTGTCTAAGTGTTGTTAGTTATTAATGGCGGCTATCACACCGCGGCTTAACACTTTAAGTACGGTCAGACCCGGCTTGAGCGTGCTACGTTATGCACCTCACTAGTCTGGGGATAAATTAGGCTAATTTTATATTAATCGGTGTCCGGGAGTCATTATCAGGTGATGATATTGCATACTTGCATAGCCTATTTTTAAAGTAGTCTGACTTAGTCATTTGATAAAGATTTGTCCAAAATTGAGATTTGGTGACCGATAAATTAATTTGTTTTCTTATAAAGCCTTATTTATAAAACACGTTAACCTAATGCTTAGTATAGATAGTGATTAGCGAATTCTAAATTTAATTTTACCATAGAAAATTTTGTGTTTAGAACCTGGTAATTTATTAGTGTTTAAACTAATCACATGGTATTTTTAGGGTTCAGTACCTCAAAAGGAAAAAAACGGGACCCTTCCTATAAGGGTTTCGTTTTTTCCGGGACGGACAGACGGACGGACGGACAACAAAGTGGTCCTAACCACTTTGTTGTTCGTCCGTCCAACTGTCCGTACTCGGGAATGCGTGGAGGTATCGAGTTTATGTGTGAAATTAAAACCATATACTCAAGTCTACAGTCCCTTGAAGCTGTGAAAAAATCAAACTTCTAAGTTTACGTAAAAAAAGATACGGTCGTTTAAGCCGCAAAAAACGTATATTTCGACACTCTCAAGGGAATCAAAATTTATAGGGTACTTCCCGCTGTCCTACAATCATGAAATTGGGCAAGAAGCAAGGTCTTATAACACAAGTTAAGGGATAAGTCTGACTACCGTAAATTTTTAATTACATCACAAAAAATAAGGTGGGTGGAATTCGGGTCCAAAATTTAAATTGAGGCGACCGTATCATGTGGAGCATCGTATGAAAGGACCTCATTAGCACAAGCTCAAACAGATTTTTAAATTATTTTAACCACGTCTAATTACCGAAAAATTAATAAAAAAAAAGTATTTCTGCAAAAAAAATATAAATAAATCCGCTAATTTGGTATTTCATTGGATTAAAAACAAAAGGTGTTTGTTTTCTGACCTGAAGAAGCATTTGCAGATGTTGTAGACAAAATACTAAGTTCCTCATTTGCCTTTTCTAGCTTATACAGCCTGTGATGACCAGATTAAGCTATGCTTTGAAAGTGAACACTGAATTTCTTGGACATAATTTGGGCCGAAAATAATTTAAATACTGCTTAACATGAAAACACAATCATTGTCCCAACAAATTGTTCTTGTTTAAAAAATCTAGTAATGTACCTATTCAATCAAATATTTATGTGACGTAACTACATTACATTCTCGACAAAACAAAATGACATTGTCAGCACGATATGCATACCTATACGTTCGTGATACACCTGTGTCATACGATATATATAAAGTTTTCATCAAAATGGCCTGTCTGAAACTGTCTGGGATTTTTTAATATAAATTCTCAAATGAAACATGAATACGTGGGACGAAATGGAGTCATTACTGCGCGTCTCTTAAATTTTAAATGAAATACCATGAGGTGTTTACATAATGTCTGGAATTTAATAAGTGACAATATTAAGACAAATAAAAGTTAACAGCAGATGGTTGCGTCATCGTAACTGTAGCGATATAAGGCTCTTACAGAAAGAGTTTTCGGATATTAAATACATAGGATTTTTGGAACGAAGTTCCTTATAGCGCGTTGTGAAAGGGGGCTAGACGGAAAAAATTCTTACGAAAAGTTGTCACGACACTAATGAGGCTGTCCATCCAAAAAGATTGTGTTGGAAAAACAATCTAATAAAAACTTCTTGTATTTTTATTACAATTACTTTTGTTATAGTTGTTGTTATTGCTAAAGAGTTGAGTTGAGTTGAGTTGAGCTGAGCTGAGCTGAGCTGAGCTGAGCTGAGCTGAGCTGAGCTGAGCTGAGCTGAGCTTAGCTGAGCTGAGCTGAGCTGAGATGAGATGAGATGATGAAGTATAACTTCTTACGTGCGTGCGTGTGTGCGTAGTTAATAATAAAAAAATGTTATTAATTAAAAAAAATAAAATTATATTACAATTCCTTCACTAATTAATCGAAAGGAACTTCGTTCCATCCGGGTGTCCCTTGACACCTCTCAAGTTTTTTTTTTTTTAATAAAACCGCCTGTGTAGAATAGGCACTTAAACTACACAATTGCTGAAGAAAATTAAACTAACCAAAACAGTACCTAAGTCATTTTATGAATGTCAAAAATTGCTCGACATTCCTACTGTTTGTTACTCAATAACTAGGTAAATAATAATTTGTTACTCAATAGTACGGCTGAACGGATCTAGATAAAATTTGACATTGGGATAGATTATAGTCTGAAATTGTACCTACATAGGCTATAATTTATAATGGAAGAGGTAATATTTACACGCGGGCAAAACTATTATTAACCGACTTCCAAAAGGAGGTTCACAATTCGTCTGCATGTTTTTTTTTGTATGTTTGTTACGTCATTTCTCCGCCACTTGTGAATAGATTTTCATGATTTTTTTTTTGTTTGGTAGGTCATACTTCAAAAAGTGGTCCCATATAAATTTTATCGAAATTGATTCAGCACTTTTTGAAAAAAAAAAAACAATATAAACAAAACAACTAAAAAGTGAAATAAAAAAACTTTTTTACATTAAATATAACCGACTTGTAAAAATTGCAAAATAACTTTAGTTTCGGAAGTCGGTGTCAAATAAGGAAGAAACAAAACACAAACACCGACTTCCGAAATTAAAGTTATTTTGAAATTTTTGCAAGTCGGTTGTCTTAAGGACCAGAAGCGGTTATTATTTAAATGAAAATAAATGACTCATCAACCAAGAAAGTTTTATTGCTTAAAAATGTTTTACAATAACAAGTACGTTCCTACTTCTACAACATTATAAACACGATCTTTGAATAACATTATAACGACTCTAAAATACGTCAGTCGCGTCCGGAGCCAAACGAAGAAGAACCCGTTGACAGCGCGCCATGCATTTTTATACACTTCCACTCGTTGCGGGTAGGTTGGAAGGGGAATATCTAACACGGCCGTTCCTGATAGCGTGACGTCCTCGACCGCAACTTCATTCCCATCAGATCCATCTGCCACAACCTGGCCATCATCATTATCTGAAAATACAGAGTACATGAGTAATTAAATAACATGACCACTATGGTTTGAAGCTTATTCAGCCTGAAGTAGTTTCATAAGTAAGGATTCACGAATTTGTCCAGTGTTCCAGGCGCAAGCGTGCACTCAAGCGCCAGCAACAAGGACCATCAATAGTGATTTTTAAAGTTGAAACAGCTTCAAACCCAAGACATTCAGTGCATTGCTAATGATAGAATCCGGATTTCCATCACTCGCAATACATTGTCATCGACAGAGGCCCAAACGTTCGCTTGTCGTTTTCACGAATAGATAGTAGAGGCCCAAAGGTTATGCTTACTATGAATTTGTGACACATTGCGTCATTGAGACAGAGGCCCAAAAGTTCTGCATGTCTCCACCATGACCGCAAAACAGAGCAGAGGCCCAAACGTTAGCATGCTCATCAATGTAACCACGACAGAGGCCCCACGAAGGCTCGTCGTCACTTACCAACCACGTCATAAAGACAGAGGCATAGAGTCCGCATGTCTCTCATATGCCCGCGGTACTGAGCAATGCGTCATGAAGACACAGGCATCAAGTCTCTCCACGGAGCGCAAACCATGCGCACCACGCAGCGCACGCCATGAAGCGCACACCCAGCGCACCATGCAGCGCAGCACAGCACACCATATAGTGCATTCCATGCGCACCATGAAGCGCCTCACTGCGCACCACGGAGCGCACAGCCAGCGCACCAAGAAGTGCCCAGCGCGCACCACGGAGCGCACACCATGTGCATAACGTGGCGCACGCCATACGCATCACACAGCGCACAGCATAGCGCTTCACGCAGCGCACACCATAGCGCTTCACGCAGCGCACACCCGCGCACCACGACGCGGGCCACTGCGCATGACACAGCGGATGCAGGCAAGCACCAGCACCTCACACGCAGCGACTGTACATCTAGTCTGCACTATCCTGAAACAGGTCCAATCCGAGGCACGGAGAAGTCTCGGTATGTAATAATTCAGTCACCCATCCACGGACCAACCCCTTCAAGGGTTGCTCAACCTTGAAAGTTGACCAGTGCGGCTGAAGTCACCCAACTCACACAACTCCAATAGCACTGGCATATCTATGAAGTTCCATGGGACACTGGTAACAAATATTGCTAAAACCGGTTCGTTAGTCAAGCAGTTTATGTATGTGGGTAGTCGCGAGCATACTGCTCAGCGGCACGCAAAATAGGTTTACCCTTCCTCAGCAGGCTTGATATGCTTGCTGTCTTAAGAGGCATGGCCTGCAATTTAACAGCGAAAATAGCTTGCAAGCCCCAGAAACTACAGGACCGGTAACGTTAGTAGGTTCCGATGATCGAAAGAGAGTATTCACTTTCCCTGGGCTCGGCCGTACCTGACCATGTACAATCAGTCGCCCCTCATGGTAACTACTGACTTACCTTCCCGAAAAAGAAATGTCAAACCCGCCAGAGTTAAAACTTCAACAGGTAGGTAGTTTTCAACTTAAAAAGTGTAGCCGCTTAAAACTTGAACATTGTTTGCAATCAGGGGTTCGTTCAACCGTATTTGATACTGGCTTTCGGTATTTGAATGCAACGGACGTTCACTAATTGATACTCGGTAACTTACGCTCAATAACTTCTAACCTCATAAGAGTTCGACAGAGAGCACCGTCACACAAGTCCTCAAGTTTTGCAATAACTTCTTTTCAATACTTTTGAACATGCGACCAATAATTATTAATTTTAAAAAAATTGTGGCTACCCCCTAGGACCGTAACAATGCGGTGAGCGGACGGGCGTAATGTACTCTTGTGATCTATTTTTAAACCTAAACGTCTAAGTCGAATATGTTTCACATCACACTATTTGCGTGACAAAAATAGAACAAATATTTTAAAAATATTGAAAAATTAACAGGCATGGGCCTTCTTCTAGTGCAAGATTAGCAATCCTCGCTTTATATTTTTACTTGGCTTGCGACCGTGAGTCCGTGACACCCCAAGCAAAACTTTGGAACCCCCTGGGGTCGCGAGTCGTGACCTACAGTTTGAAAAACACTGATCTACAAGAACGAGAACTGCCACGAGTTCTACACAAAACACTGATGCTTATAAAATCTGTCGCTATGGTCTATCAATCTATTTTGAGGGTAGTGCGTGATAAAAAGTCGCGTGTAGTTAAAACTATCGCGGCGCGATTCGTAAGAACTAAGACTAGCACATTGTCGCTCCTACGACTTCTTACATCCTCTGAACCGAGACACGCTCTCGACACTTTATAAGGAAACAAAACTTACTTACGGTTGACAAGTCAGCACTTTACAAGTACAACACTTCACTTTAACGTTCTCTTTGACAGGATAAAATAACCAAGCACTTAGGTATTTAGATGGCAAAAACGGCTTAGAACGCGTGGTTATCCCACTTCTGATCTTAAGGACCAGAAGCGGTTATTATTTAAATGAAAATAAATGACTCATCAACCAAGAAAGTTTTATTGCTTAAAAATGTTTTACAATAACAAGTACGTTCCTACTTCTACAACATTATAAACACGATCTTTGAATAACATTATAACGACTCTAAAATACGTCAGTCGCGTCCGGAGCCAAACGAAGAAGAACCCGTTGACAGCGCGCCATGCATTTTTATACACTTCCACTCGTTGCGGGTAGGTTGGAAGGGGAATATCTAACAGTTGTATTTTTAACCGACTTTCGAAAAAGGAGGAGGTTCTATGTTCGACTGTATGTATGTTTTTGTTTTTTTTTTTATGTATGTCCGCGCATTTCTCCGTCAGTTGTGGACCGATTTTCAAAATTCTTTTTTATCTGAAAGAATATACTCCCGAGGTGATCTCATATAAATTTTATCGAAATTGCTTTAGCGCTTTTTGAGAAACTGAACAAAAACGAAAAATACGCGTATCTCGATGACGTTTTGGTGTTCTCAAAATGTTTAAATTCCACGTCCCATGTTATTGGGGTTTTTAGTTCTGGGGTATAACAACTAAAAAGCGAAAAATAAAACATTATTTTACAAAAAAAAACAACCGATTTCCAAAAAAAAAATACACTAAAACTTTAAAAATAACTTTAATTTCGGAAGTCGCTGTCAAATATCGAATAAATAAAATACAAACACAGACTGCCGAAATTAAAGTTATTTTAAAATTTTTAGTGTATTTTTTTTTGGAAGTCGGTTGTTTTTTTTGTTAAAAAAGTTTTCCATAATGAAAGGCTAGGTGGCACTGAATGTTCTTTTGACAGCATACAAAGTATATTACTATAGTTTTTTGTTTGTTTAGTTACAACTGTACCGCAAGCCTGTTGCGTTAACCAGACAATTTATTGGGCCTAATCCAAAACATAGGTAATACAAAAAGTTATCTCACATTGTAAAAATACTATCGCAGACCGTCGCTTATTACAATTACAGCTATTCCTAAAAACGAGAGTACAAAACGTTTATGTAAATATGCCGCGCTGTCCGTAATATACTGCACCACAACTAAGTTATATTTTAGCATATCTGCGACAGTCTATCCGTTGTTTTGACTGCATAATTCGTGAAAGCGTTATAGTGAATTAAATGCAGCTCTGGTTGCATTTTCTTGATAAAATTGGTGTTATTTGCAATTCAGATAAGTCTCCGACTCACCAAGATTACTTTGGCTACGGAACAAAACGGGTCCTTTTGACTTGAGCCTTCAATTTTGAATAAAACAGAAGCCGCAAGTAGGAATAATGTATTTTTTATTATTTTCTAGATTTTCTTCCTCGGCTTGCGATTATTGACGACTGAGGTGTAGTTATACAGCATGTAACAAAAACCCTGTCCGAACCTGAAGGGTATTATTTGGTATCGTACTGCGTACACATATACGTAATCAAATAATCATTTAATGGATGCGTGATTATCATTTTTCCCCATTGAAAATAATTAATTAAAAAAGAAAAGAAAAACTTATCAAAAGCAACACTGAGCGCTCGACAAAGTTCACCTACAGTTTAGTGTCCAAGAAGCCGCCTGAGCGAGACGGTCTTTTTGATCCTTTGTTAGAGCGCGACTAGTGCAGGGCGGTATCGTTAGAAATAAAAATTGGTAAAAATGAAAAGCTTTCGTCGGCCGGTGGAGTGCTGTCAACTTATGAAAATTTGCCATAATTATTGTTAAATTTCGCATATTTTATAAAAATAATAAATCTATAACTTTTGGTCTAAATGAGTTACATTTTTTATTTAATTTTTCTAGTACGTATGTTAAACCATGGAATTGTACGCCTATATTGGATCGGACAGGTTTTTTGTTACATGCTGTGGTTATTGTAGAGACTCCTTCTACGGGAACTCTTTAAAGGGTTTAGAACTCATGGCACATTATGAAAAAAAAGGAAATAAACACTAATTCGAGTTTTAAATATAATTTGAATGTCATAAGTGAGTTAGTGTGTGTTGTCAATGGAATAAGAATGAATGATCTAATAATATAACTTATTTAGTATTACGTTCCCATGTTTCTGTTATTACACTCCACAACGAAAGAATACACACTCTAGGAGTACCGTTGCTGAGCTACACGATCCCAGTTTTAACATTATTTAGTAAGCTTCTTGATATACTGGTATACTTTTGATGACGTAATATAAATCTATTCATATGTCAATCCTGGATCTTTGACAGTCGTTACGCGTCGTCAGAAGCCGGAAAGTCTGACAAGCAGTCTTACCAAGGGGTATCGTATTACCCAGTTACAGGGTTGTGGAGGTCAGATAGGCAGTCGCTCCATGTAAAATATTGGTATTCAGCTGCATCCGGTTAGATTGAAGCCGACCCCAAGATAGTTGGGAAAAGGCGCGGGCAGACACAACAATGTAAATCTATTCATAACCTTTCAAAAATATTCCACAGTCCTTAGTATTCCAAGCCAGTTTCTTCAACAATTCACTACAAGCTAACTCAATTAATAAAAGTATAGTGATCAAGTGAACCCAAAGTTCCTGGATGAGACCACAGACATTGCTGCACTTTTACAGATACAGTATTCAGGGGCCCCCGGCTGAATTATAATGAAGCACGAACTTCGAAGCCAGCTTCAGTACTTCGGTAGTAAGAAGAAGAGAGTTATCCAGGAACGGCTATTGTTTTTAATGAATTCCGAACTTTTGCGAAGTTCGACTGAGTTAGGAACATTACCTGCTGCAAACTCCGATACCCAAGTTTAGCGATGTGCTAATTATTATATTATCGCTTTTAGTTTTCGTTGGGTTTTCAGTGATAGTTTTTGGTTGATGGAATTTTGATAGTTTTTTTTTTGTGGTTTAGTTTTTGGGATCCCATTCGCACTGGACCCGCTTGGTGGATCATAGCCCACTGCCTCTCACAGATAGAAGGCCTGTGTCCCAGCAGTGGGAACATTATAGGTTGATTATGCTCATACTTAGCTTTTTTAGAGACCAGTGGTGCCCCAGTGGTAACAACCTCGACTTACAAGTTGGAGGTTGTGAGTTCTGACCCAGGCAGTTGAATTCGAAGACATGTGACATCCACCAACCCGCACTGGCCCGCGTGTCACCTTCTCACAGGGAGGAGGCCTGTGCTCCAGCAGTGGGGACATTAAAAGGCTGACGATGATAGTATTTTTTAGGAAAGGATTATAAGTATTGATAGTAAAGACTAGGTTATAATTTGTATTATACTCGTAGGTATTCAATTTAGGTATAAAGTACCACAGTGACCGATGATCTGGTGAGGGTCGCGGGTAGCCGATGGATGCGAGACGCACAGGACTGGTCGTTGTTGGCGACACTTGGGGGAGGCTTATAACCAGCAGTGGAGTACCTTCGCCTGAAATGATGATGATAAGCTACCTGTTTCGTGATTACACTTTACTACGTCGTCTTTTTACCCGACTGCGCGACGCAAAGGAAGGGTATGTGTTTATCAGCCTATGTGTGTATGTTGGTTCCGTTGTGGTGCTCTAGAGAAAAAACGCATGGGCCGATTTTGATAATTCTTACGACAATTGATTCTTGCGAGTGTCACAAATCAAAATTCACTATAGCGACAACCAGATGCCATATTGTGAAAAGGAAAAAAAAGTAAAGTCGATGAAAATAATTATATTAAGTGGGGTATCAAGATAAAGGGTTCGAGGAGGCGATTTCAAAAGTATAACTCGCTAAATAGAAAAAAAAATATTTTCAAAAAACCCGACTGTAAAAAACAACTAAAAAGTTCCAAACAAGTCACTTTTCAAGCAGTCTGATGTAGTTGGTGGCATGAAATCAATAATTGAAATAAAATAACTGCCACCAACTGCATCAGACTGCTTGAAAAGTGACTAGTTGTTTTTAACATTCGGGTTTTTTGAAAATATTCCATTTTTTAGAGGCCTGTTCCTGATTGCCAACTAAACACAAACCTAGAATATTACAACCTCTTCGTACGTATATTTAACAAATTTTAAACCCACTACGCAACATAACTGTTTATTTATCAGACTCACTACGCACACAATAACACTAAACATAATTTTAGAATAACGTTATTAAAGCCTGAAGCATCTCATTTACCTTCCTACCTTCCAAATTTTACGATTCTCGGCACCAAGATGTTGATAAACCTTTTGTTTACAATATACAGTGGTTAAAGAACTTTATGGCTAATGAAAAAGAGTACATTTTAAGGCAAGCTGTTAATAAGTTAGTTGAACAGCTTAACAAGATTCACCTGTATAGCCCTGCGGTTCCTTTAAAGCTTTGGAGAGATTTACTCGCAACGAGTCAAGATCTTATTTGTTTATTTTGGAAAGTTTATATTTTTCTGTCTTGTTTTTAATTGTTCTCAGTCTTCTTTATAAAACTCGCTAATCATATTTTTAGTTTAAACACTGATTAGTGGATTCTAATTTAAAATTCCCCATAAAACATTTTGAATTAAGAACTTGCTAATCTGTGTTTAAACTTATCACATTGTTATTTTCTTAACTTAGAGAAATCTCTTAGTTTTATGTTAATTTCAATTGCCTAGTCCTCATCAGCCTTTTAATGTCTCCACTGCTGAGGCACAGGCCTCCTCTCTCTGCGAGGGTATGGGCCCAATGCGGGTTGTTGGATGTCACATGTCTTCGAATTGTTGGTTCTAGGACATGCCGGTTTCCTCACGATGTTTTCCTTCAACGTTTTGAGAGCACTGGTGATGAAATAATTTACACAAAGTAAAGCGCCTGCCTGGGTTTGAACTCCCGATCTAGAACTTGTAAGTCGCGAGCCGTTACCACTGGGCCAACTGCCTAGTATCAGGACTTAATTAAATAAAAATGGGTAGCTGTGCTCAAAGTGATTTTAATTTCCATTAATGTTTGTTACTGTGTGGAAGTAGGCGGAACAGGGTGTAAAGTCCCGCAAACCTCCGTTGAAAAGGGAGGATCCGCCGACCAGGGTGTTGTGTCTGGTCCGGGCAACTGCCCGATAGTTGATTTCGGGCTGTTGTATATGTTCAAATGGCACGGAGAACTCTACTTGCGCGATGTAGGAATTTGTTGTTTTTTAGTTCGTATGTAGCGTCATAGATATCGCTACAGCACTCCCCTCCGGAGATCGAAGATCGATTGTTCTTGATGAGTCGTTCATACGTGATGCTTGCCGGGCCAGTGGAAGGTTGGTTCCTTGATTCGGAACTGAAAGAGGCGCATAGTTCACGGTGAGTCGGAACTGTCTGCGGTGATGATATCCCAGTTAGTCGGGATGATGATGCAGGCTCCAGTGAGTTGGAGTACTGCTGCGGGTTCCAGTGAGTCGGAGCGGTACGTCGTCGTTATCGTTGTCTTCGTCATCGAGGGTGATTAAAGAAGCTGAGGATGATGACCAGGAATTCGCGTTAGCTGCATGCTGGTGGTCAGGATACCCGTCGAAGTCGTTGGTACTGGCTGGCTGTATGACTCGTTGCTGAAGAGCTTGAAGGAAGTGATGATGATGACGTCACGCTGGAGTAGCTTTTTTTTTATGTTTGATAGGCTCGCGTTTGACCACTGTCTCACCTGATGGTAAGCGATGATGTGGTCGAAGATGGAGCACGCTTGCCTAGAAGTAACCTATTCACTCTTGACTTAAAGACTCCCAGGTTGTATCTTACAGGAAACACAGACTCCGGTAGAAGGTAGGTAGCTGCACGAAGGCTGCGCTGACGTTCATGGTCGAGGGTCACCAGTTTGGAGGTGATGACGTCATGACGAAGGCTGCGCTCACGTTCATAGTCGAGGGTCACCACTGTGGAGGTGATGACGTCATGACGGAGGCTGCACTCACGTTCATAGTCGAGGGTCACCACTTCACCAGTGTAGGAAGGTATGCGGAACAGGGTGTAAAGTCCTACAACCTCCGTTGAAAAGGGAGGATCCTCCGACCAGACGGGTGTTGTGTCTGGTCTGGGCAACTGCCGGATAGTTGATTTCGGGCTGTTGTATATGTTCAAATCGCTCGGAGAACTCTGCTTGCGCGATGTAGGAATTTGCTGTTTTTTAATTCGTATGTAGCGTCATAGATGTCGCTACAACTGTCTCGATAATCTTATGTAAACTATCGAAAAAGAGTTAACATTAATTCTCAAATATTTTCATACTCCTTTACTAGCTTTATAAGACGGTAAGTTGGAGCTGAGCTTAAGTGGGATTGGACCGGACATGTCTGCCGCATGCCAAACAAGAAATGGGCAAAAGAACCACCGAATGAGTTCTATTAAATGCCAGACGACATCGCGGCAGACCAAGGTGAAGATGGCGGGACGAGCTCGACTTCTACCGAAGGGACTGGCCCGTACTAGCAAAGGACAGAGTTGTATGGAAGGGTAGAGGGAGGCCTATGCCCAGGTGGGACAAAATCGGCTAGTTAGCTAGCTGATAGATCAGATACCAAAACCAATTGACAGAATTTTCCTTTCGTCAACGTTAGTCATGACTTCAGGAATTGTCAACATGACACTTTTAACAACAACTCTTTTACATATAATCAACCAATCTGCTTAGCCTTTTCCCAACTATCTTGGGGTCGGCTTCCAGTCTAACGGGAAGTATTATACACGGAGCGACTGCCTATCTGACCTCCATAACCTAGTTCCTGGGTAATAAGATACCCCTTGGTAAGACTGGTTGTCAGACTTTCGGGCTTCTGACGACCCGTAACGACTGTCAAAGATCCACGATTGACAGACGGGACCAACGGCTTAACGTGATTTTCGAGGCACGGAGGAGTCTCGGTATGTAAAGATGATCACCCATCCATGGACCAACCACGGCAAGCGTAGCTTAACCTGATAGATCGATCCGTCCGGCTGTTATAACTCTACATACATACATTATCGAATGCCCAAAACAAACGGCGACACAACTTGTAACAGTCACGCCGTCAAAACATCGAATTATCCATCACTTTGACGATAACGAATGCAGTTTGAAATATTCCCATTAGGAAGCAGGCCACTGCAACTGCCATTAGACATGGGTTATTGTGCACTAGTACGTTAGAGGAGAACAAATAGCTATAATTCGATCCAGCAGTACCCCTCAGAGAGTCGTACGTTACTACACTATACATTTGGCTCGGATATTTTCCACTACCTCCGTTGTAAAGAGTGCAGACAATTAATGGTTACTTTATGAGGTTTTTAAGAGTGGAAATATATTTGTTTGTGTGCGTAATGGATTATATATTTATTTTAAGGGCTTAAAAATACTCTCGTTTTGAGGCAGTCGGCTAACAATAATATGTGAAAGTATCGTCAGAAAAAAAGGGCTTGATTTTCAATGCTTATTCTGATTGCTCTTAGTATCCAGGTTCTTTTTAAAAAACCGGCCAAGTGTGAGTCGGACTCGCGCGCAGAGGGTTCCGAATGAATCATATTTTTTTAACATGTTTATAAAAAAAACTTTTATATATTAAATATATATATACTTATTTATATACGTTTTTTCATGTATTTTATAAGTAGGTAAATAACTATTTTCTGTACTTTTTTTTTAAATTTTATACCCAGTAGTTCCATAGGGGGAGGAGGGGGATTGGTTATACTACTTTACACGATTTATATACCCGAGACAAAAATGGTTAATGATTTATTTTGGAAAGAAATATCCAGAAAAAATAATAAAAAATCTTGTAAAGTAGGATTGGTTTCTCTTATAATGGACCAACAGTAATCCTGCATCATAGTTTTATCAAAAATCATTGATTTAACCATGATGACTTTTGAAGCTGACATATTTAAAAGTCGTTAAATCTTAGTGAAAACGCTCCACCCGGGCCTGCGGACGGCGTGTAGTGGGTAGCTCGCCTTCCGATCAGCACCAGGCCCGAGAGTCGACGGCGCGTAGTGTTCCACGCGCGCCTCAAAGAGTTGTCAGCAATCATGACGGGGTCCGTCATGGCTGATGCCTGCCCAGGGGTTGTGGATAAATTCGAAACAGAATTACCGCGTCGCTGGGCGCTCAGGGCATGGAAGGAACAGGGGTGGGTTTTAGTCAGTAAGAGACACGCCCTCCCGCTCCACCCAGAGCAGGAGATGTCATTGGATGATTTTCCACCCCCCCCCCTCTAAAAAAAAAGTGAAAACGCTAACCCTTTATAAAAAAATTAGCGAGCCTTACAGTGTATGATGTATAATATTTGATATCTCACTTTGGTGATAAGCAACATTAACATTCTATCCTGAAAAATTAAATTAAAACGGTTAGTTCCGATTTCGACCGCTCACAGACTTATCGTGCGCGCGCTCTACCATCTAACGGGAAATTCTACCACCGCGCGCGCTCTTATGTCAAATCAAATAGCACGCTCTCATTGGTCAAATCAAACAGCGCGCACTTCCAAGGCTTTCTGTTACACACTTCCGTCCCATTTCAGGAAATCACTCCCACAGATTGCAGCGATAGCGAGAGGAAAGATGTTACACATCAAAAAAAAGTGACGTGATAGAATATAGTGTAGGCAAGGTAGTTTTATATGTTAAAAATATTTCTTTCAAGTTTTCGAGGTATATAAAAAAGTTAAAATTTGTAAACCGGTGTTATTCTTCAGCTATTTTCGTAAATAACTATAAAGAAAACTCATTAAAAAAAAAAACATTTTAGACACTCACAGTATGGTCTTTCGTTTGATATATTTTTTTATTTTTGATTTTGCACCCTAAAAGTGAACCCCATATTCAAATTTATTTAATAATAATAATAAATCTAACACGCCCGTGGGAGTGGTGGTTTGGTTTACAGATATTCATGTGTGTACCAAATTTCAACTCAATCGATATAGTAGATTCGGAGAAAATTCACTGTGACAGACGAACAGACAGACCGAAAGACTGACGAGTGATTCTATAAGGCTCCGTCTTTTCATTCGGACGTTCGGAACCCTAAAAATTCATTTATCCAGCTGATAATTGCTTCCATATTTACTAAATTTAATCAGTACACTTTTAACAAATTCTTGTTTTAATGACGATTACAGGTACGAGTAACTACAGTAACTATTTTGTTAGGCGTTAATAAATTTTGCGAAGATAAACTCAAACGATTCGCTTTGTCTCAAAATTAATTAGTTAAAATAACAGAGAATTGAGAAAATCTAATGAATCTAATATAAGCAGATATTTTATTTTAATTTCATTATTCACGTTTGATCAAAGCATTAAAATTCCTAACAAACTTTAGATATTTCTAGAATGCATTACGATTGAAAATGAAACAAATACATTTAAGAAATAGTCTTAATATCTTCATCGTATTTGTTTTAATTTTAATATTTAATAATATTGATATGGTAACTTCAATTTTTAACCGACTTTCGAAAAAGGAGGAGGTTCTATGTTCGACTGTATGTGTTTTTTTTTTTTTTATGTATGTCCGCCGATTTCTTCGTCAGTTGAGAACCGATTTTCAAAATTCTTTTTTTATCCGAAAGAATATACTCCCGAGGTGGTCCCATATAAATTTTATCGAAATTGCTTAAGCGCTTTTTGAGAAACTGAACAAAAACGAAAAATACGTTTACCTCGATGATGTTTTGGTGTACTCCAAATGTTTAAATTCCACGTTCCATGTTATTGGGGTTTTTAGTTGTGGGGCATACACAACTAAAAAGTAAAAAATAAAAAAACTTTTTTACAAAAAAAACAACCGACTTTAAAAAAAAAATACACTAAAAATTAAAAAATAACTTTAATTTCGGAAGTCGGTGTCAAATAACGAAGAAGTAAATTACAAACACCGACTTCCGAAATTAAAGTTATTTTTTAATTTTTAATGTATTTTTTTTTGAAAGTCGGTTGTTTTTTTTGTTACTTTGAATTCGAATTATCTTTTACCGATGAACCTAATTTTCAAGCTAGTATACGGTTCAGTCAATTTGTAGGTCGTGAGTTCAAACCCAGGTAGGCGCGCTTTACTTTGTGTAAATTATTTCATCACCACTGCTCTCAAAACAGTGAAGGAAAACCTCGTGAGGAAACCGGCATGTCCTAGAACCAAATATTCGAAGACATGTGACATCCACCAATCCACATTGGGCCCGCGTGGTGGATTACGGCCCACGCCCTCTCACAGAGAGGAGGCCTGTGCCCCAGCAGTGGGGACATTAAAAGGCTGATGATGATGACACGGTTACAATAGGGAAGTTCTCGAGTACAAAAAATATAATTCTATTTAGTACGTAAGTTAGCTTATTAAAAATATTGGACACGTAATTTTAGCTTCACCAAACCAATGAAAAGCAGCCAAGTGCGAGTCGGACTCGCGCATGAAGGGTTCCGTACCAGCGTACAAGATTATACGGGTCTACTCGCTGCCATTATTAAGATCGAGCAAAAAAACACGATTCTAATAGCCCCTTTAATATTTAATTTATTTTTATTTTGACAGAAGGATCCGGCTCGGTTGGGCAGCGTTTGGAAAACTTCGTCAGGTCTTCTCGTCCCCTATCCCACAATGTTTGAAGACAAAGGTTTTCAACCAGTGCGTACTGCCCGTTATGACATACGGTGCCGAAACGTGGACACTGATGGTTGGGCTGGTCCACAAATTCAAGGTCGCTCAGCGCGCTATGGAGCGGCCTATGTTAGGAGTTTCTTTGAAGGATAAAATCAGGAATGAAGTTGTCCGGAAAAGAACCAGAGTAACCGACGTAGCTTGCAGAATAAGCAAACTGAAGTGGCAGTGGGCTGGTTATGTTTGTCGAAGGACCGATAGCCTATGGAGCAGACGAGTCCTGGAGTGGAGACCGCGTATCGGCAAGCGTCGTGTGGGACGCCCCCCAGCTAGATGGACCGACGATCTTAAGAAGGTGGCTGGGATAGACTGGATGCGGAAGGCGGAGGACAGGTTGTTGTGGCGCAGCCTGGGAGAGGCCTATGTCCAGCAGTGGACTGTGGTAGGCTGAGTTGATTGTTGGTTATCCTTCGGGTACGGAACTCTAAAAAATGATGAAGATATCATCAAAGTTTAGGCTCACTCCTGAACTTTGATTTGCTGCTTTATACTGCTTTTTACGTCACTTCTAGGAGTCTATTTTATCGTCCAAGAAAAATTACGTGTCCAATATCTTTTGTTAATGTAAGTGACGGACCCTATAACTTTTTTCAGTGGTCGTTTACTATTGGAGGAAAACCGGCAAGAATCTGCACGGTTTCTGTTATCAAAAATGTATTAGATTATAGAAGAAGAATTACCGATGGCTATCCTAAGATTAATGTAAGTCTACAGCAGTGACAATCAAACCAATGTATTCGTATGTTATTATGTGATACTTCCTGCGGCTGAAAACTGTTTCCCATAATACAAGCTCGGGTAGCTCGCCGTCCGATCAGCACCAGGCCCGTGAGTCGACGGCGCGTAGTGTTCCACGCGCGCCTCAAAGAGATGATTGTCAGCCACGATTGACGGGGCCCATCGTGGCCGGTGCCTGCATGCCTAGGGGTAGCGGAAAAATTCTTAACATAGTTACCGCAACCCTGGGCACTTAGGCAGGGAAGGAACAGGGGTGGGTTTTAGTCAGTAAGAGTCTGACACACCCTCCCGCACCACCCAGAGCGGGAGATGTCATTGGATAATTTCCCACCTCGCCAAAAAAAAAAAAACTTAGATTGGGAATCAGTAGCAGTACCTTTTGTACAAAACATTATTACGATGCATATGCATGCATATGTTAGATTAGTCTAAGATATGATAATGTATTAAATGGCGACAATAAAGATTTTTTATTTATTTTATTTTATTTATGATATGACCGAATTTCGACCATGAAAGCCTTTCTCAACAGTAGTCTAATAGTGTACAAGCGTGTGCGCAAACACAGTTACAGTCTCTGTTCTTTCACTCTCATAGTCAGATGAGACGGCAATCCGACACGACCGGGGGGAGACCAATGGCTTTACGTGCTTTCCGAGGCACGAGGGTGTCACACCTCCAACTTCCAAACTACGGGTTGCTACAAAGTAACTCTTAGTTGAAAAACCCAAGAGCACTTTTTGTCCAACCCGTGAATCGAACCCAGGAACCCGCTTATCTGTTTCGGATTCGGCGGGAGTATTCAACCGTTTGCACCATTATTGTCTGGATCGCCAGGAGGTCACGATGAAGCATACGGTGGAGGTCTGCCCCGATTGAGCGGAGGACCGCTGTGTCCTCGTGGTGGCGATCGGCGGTGGCAACCTATCGCGTCCGGTCCTGGTCTAGTCCAAGGTAAGGAGCAAGAGAGAGCATGGGCAGCTGTCACCTCCTTCTGCAAAGCAGTAATGCATGCGAAGGAGGAGGCGTATCGCGTGAGAGAACTAGGGTTTATTGAGGCACACAAGCCCCACCACGACGTCAACGTATAGATACGGAGGTGGGGTTATTAAATAGTCTTGCGCATTTGTTCGTTTTTTCATTCATTAATTCGTTCGCGACTCCGCAACGAACTAGGTCGCTCTTTTAGTTCTTCAGCTCCTGACTCCAACCATAGAAAGGCAGATCGTTTACTCGCTTTGCTAGTTCCATACACCAGATAACTGAACAAACGATGAGTAGCGCATGTGAAGCGAGTAAGTGTGCGGTAGGAGTGATGCGATAGCTTGGGTGGCGCTGCTCCCACAATTAAGTCGGTTATATCGAATGAACTAAAAAGTGACGGATCTGGGATCTAGTTCCCGTAGCTCGCCCGTGGGAGCGCTCTAATGACTTACGTAGTTCGTCCGCGCACTTCAATACTATTAGTTGGTCATATCGAATGAACTAAAGAGTATCAGGGATCTAGTTCCCGTAGTTCGTCCGCGCACTACAATACTATTATTAAATTCCAGTTCAGTAACAAGTATACTTTCAACGTAACTAATTTAATTAATCATTTCAATTACATTATATCGTGCACTCGAAACAAAATAAAAGCGTCGATTAAAAACTGAAATCCTGTTACCAAAGAGTAGAGTGAGTGAGTATAATGGCAATGAAATTACCGTCAATCTGTCGCGAGCAATCAATGAAATGATTACATTCTCTGTGGAAATCCGACAAATAAGTTACGCGTAATTATTGTCGGGCAAATATTTGTCAGGGAAAATGCAGGGAACCTTCCAGTTTGCTGATGAAGTGATTCAATGTTATATTAGTATGATTCTGTGTATTGTGCAAAGCATACTGTTTCCTTTCGCCCAGAGGACACGGTGGAGCATACGGTGGAGGTCTGCCCCGCTTGGACGATGCACCGCCGTGTCCTCGTGGATGCGATAGGTGGCGGCGACCTCTCGCGCCCGGCCCTGGTTCAGGCCATGGTACGGAGCGAGAGGGAATAGGAAGCAGTCTCCTCCTTCTGCGAAGCAGTAATGCTCGTGAAGGCGCGGAGGCGGGACGCGTGAGGGAAGCTCAACGGAGTGGCCCTCACGGCCCCGGCCGCTACCACCGCAGGAGAGGCACTGGGCGTAGGACGTCGCGAGACGATCTCCTGCCACCGTAGACCCGGGCCTGCGGACGGCGAGCAGTGGGTAGCTCGCCATCCGATCAGCACCAGGCCCGTGAGTCGACGGCGCGTAGTGTTCCACGCGCGCCTCAAAGTGTTGTCAGCTTTGGAGGTGAGCGGAACAGAGTGTAAAGTCCCGCAAACCTCCGTTGAAAAGGGAGGATCCTCCGACCAGACGGGTGTTGTGTCTGGTCCGGGCAACTGCCCAATGGTTGATTTCGGACTGTTGTATATGTTCAAATCGCGCGGAGAGCTCTGCTTGCGCGATGTAGAATTCTTGCTATTTTTAGTTCGTGTGCGGCGTCATAGATGTCGCTACATCAGCAATACATGACAGGGCCCGTCATGGCCGATGCCTGCCCAGAGGTCGTTGATAAATTCGATACAGAGTTACCGCGCCCCTGGGCACTCAGGGCAGGGAAGGAACAGTGGTGGGTTTTAGTCAGTAAGAGACTGACACGCCCGCCCGCTCCACCCAGAGCGGGAGAAGTCATTGGATGATTTCTCAAACTGGTTTCCTTGATAAGGACGACGAACAATCAATTTGACGCATATCTTGATCACTACATAGTATTAATTAAAGTCGCCTTCCACGTCTGTTTGTTTCTTCGCTAACTCCACCTAAACTACGCTACGGATTTTGATGCTTTCTTCACTATCACAAAGAGCAATAAACGAGGAAGGTTTATGTGTATAATGTGTAGCCGTGCAGAGCCTGGGTGGTTCACTAAAAAGATAATAAAACCTATGCTGGTTTTCACTAAAGCGAGATAGACAAAAACTAGCGAGGTAATGCCAGACGTAAGCCTTTAACATCACGTCTAAAAGACTTGTCTTATTTCTTTGGAGAATATATATGTTACTCTAGATAATTTTGTTCGTGATTTGATATGTGAATATTTGAAATTATATTTTGATAACGTAGTGCAATTAATTTGTAAAGTTATGTCTAACGCGAATAAAAACTTGAGAATCACACTAAAATTTTAAAGCGTATTTTTATGAAACCTCTACCATTTTAAAGATCATTTAATTATTAAAATTTTAGAATACGTGTTTTAGTATATTACTTGTTGTTTTATGTCTAATAAATTAATAATGCCTTTAATTTCGGAGAGCGCTCCTTGATGGGCAAGTCCTATTACTAGGTGGTGAACGTACGACGCGTTACGTGAGCTCAGCACAGAACACGCTAGCTAACCATTCAAGGTCGTTGGCAGTTAATAGCGCCTTAAAATGAAACATTGTTGTTTGTAACAATTTGCTAGGTACTGGTAGCTGCTCCAGTTAGACCGAAAGCTGACTGCAATATATATGGGAAAAGCCTAAACCAAGGCCTTGTCCATCAACATCAGATGTTCGAATCTTCCTTAGAGAGTTCATTGGTCAGTTGCTACGTCCCAAACAATGTCTTAGCTTTTATCATGCAATATTTGCAACAACACTGCACTTTGAAGACCTTTACGAGGTAAATGCTAACGCTGTCAACGACGTGCCTAAGGCTAGCCACTGACTTGTGATTTTTGTCACCGTGACTTTCTGTTACCCAGTCGAGTGCTATGAAGATACATGGAAGTGCGCTGATCATGGTAACGTGACAATACGGTGATAAATAGTTCCTAGGTGACTGAATTTTTAAGGATACTGACGTAGTATAGAATATAGAGTGTAAAATTTTCCTTAAAACAATCTTTCAGTGTATATGGGATGCACCCAGTAGCGTTTTTTCTCGTTTCATTTTCTTCTTCTTATTTCAAGAGTACTTATTACACCAATCTGTACGAAACCCATTTCAAGAATGAGCGCGTTTTGTAGCCCAGCGGCTTTTAAAGTGGGCGCGTCGTGGGTGACAGTAGGTGACAGTGACAAAAAGTCACGGTGACAAAAATCACAAGTCAGTGACTAGCCTAATGTTCAAAAGATATTTAATTTTGGAATCATCGATACGACGAAGAAAAACCAAATAAGAAGTTGATGGAGGGATGCATGTTCAAATTCCTTAAAAACATAAGAACTTTATCTTCATGCTTCAAAATACATTAGAATAAAACTTCCCGTGTAACGAATTCGTAGGTACCTTTTGTCTCGTCTACGACAAACTAACAAACATGTACAAAACGTATCGTCAATGAGAGTCGATCTTTGTCTAAGCCCTCGTAACTCGATCGATCAGGACAGTATCGCATTGTACTCGATGTGAGTGAGTACTTTCTGGAATGTCAACTGTAATATACTACAGACTTCTGTTTATGACTTTACGTTAGATCAAGGTTTCGCATTGTGTCCCTTATGCATAAGCGAGGGTTGGTTCTTCAAAATGTAGACATATTATTTTATGATAGTTCGTTTACCTAGATTCGATCCTTTCCCAACCTAAGTTTTTTTCCAATTGGAATTTTTCAGAGTCAGACATTTGACCTGCTGGGGGCAAAGGATCGCCCGCTATTCTGCCGTCCTTAATTAAAGTACCGTTATGTGACCAATGGCGGGTTTTCGTTTTTTGATGACACGGTAATGAGCTAAAAAATCTCTATCGGATTTTCTAAGCAGTATTTTACTACTTTGAATAGATTCTGAGCTAAATAAATAAAATTAGTTCCCTTCATTTCTATGTAATAAAATCCTGTGGTAGTCTTCACAAATTTTTCTTGTCTTTATCCCAAATGATCTTACATTATCCTATTACGCTAATATGTTCACAGTTAATAACAATCTAAACAGTTGTAAACACATTGCCTCATTGTGTTTACCAACAACATCTCCTAATCAGCTATAGCAACAGAGCAGATAATACTATTATATGGAGCTGCAATCCTGACCATTAATTATTTAATCAGTGATCAAGGCATTGCTACACGTGATGTTAACACTTAAGGGGTACTTACACGGCCGGCCGCACCAGCAATGCGGCCATGCAAAGACTATGTCCAGCTAGGTTCATGCCGACAGAATCGTATTAATTCCCGACAGAACTAGTTTCGAGATGTTGGCAATATGTATTGTTGGAGGAAGGTTTCTTGGCCCTAATATACCCCTGATTAATATTTAGTACTACTTTAAACAGCGGCAGAAAAGAGGTAGGTGATTAAAATTGCTTCTAGTCTAGAGACAGAAATATATAAGACAAAAATATTAGCAATTTAGCTACGAAAGCGTATCAGTATCTCGTAGCACGTTAATTAAGCTTCGTAGCACATTGTGATTCGTTCTAGCTTACTTTAGTTACATTTAATTCAGGATAATCATGGTGTTATTTTTTAGATTTATAAACTTAAAAAAGATGCTGGTGCTTTGGCAACCTAAAATGTTTCAGAATACCACAGGTACAGATTTTCTCACACTAAGTTAACTTGGTCAACAAAGTGTAACTCTCTAGACGATTTGAAAAGAATTGGACACCGCTACCATAAACCTCCTTATTTAAAACTACATAAACGATTCTCCACAAACAATCTTAGTTCAAGCCAGAAACCCTAGTTGATTCTTGTCATTATAATACAAACTGCAATGTATTGTACCGTCTAAATTGTTCAAACCCAGCATCTGCTCGATGTAGACACACCCATACATATATATAAAGGTACATACATGGGCTGACGTTCGAGGCATTCTCGTCTCGTCGTGTCAAACCGAAGTGATATAAAGAGCTTTACACGCCTTCGAAATGTATTTACATACTCGATTCAATCTAAATAACGAGAACCGTATGCATGCTCGCTTTGTTTGTGAGAATAGGTAAGCTGTTTCTTGGAATTCTGGATATACATTGGTACGAAGCCATTGATGGAGTGAGCTTTTGTTTCGAGTGATTTCTAGACCAAAATAAGTTTTTGGCGGGCTTTTCTCGAGTGAAGTTCAGTTTTAATTGTTCGCTTATTAATTCCTAGTGGATATTGTCATATAAAATTTGTGTAGTTTTGTGTCTCGAGTGTCTACGCAACTGGACAATATGTGAAATCATTTAAACAGGCGCGATCTCGGTAAAATGGAGCTGAGAATTTTGTTGTAGTATTGACTACCTCAGCGAAGTTTACCGAGAAGGCTGACTCGACACATTTGCTGCCAAATATTGCAAAAAACATTAGAATTTGTTACATCTGCATTGTAATGGAAAAAGAATAAAAATACAATACTGATGACTAGGCAGCATGGTCTCTGACCTTAGCCTGTTCCAAAAGGAACAAAAAGAAACAAAAAGAAAAAAAACTAGACCAAAATAGAGGTGTTGTTGGACTGGAGGTGTTACGAGTATCAACGGTCTACCGTCTTTCTTCCTATTTATAACAAAACACTGTGGTTAGGATACAAGCTATTGTAATAACAGCTGCTGGGGCCAATCTTCAAGGTTAAGCAACTCTTGCCGAGGTCGGCCCGGGTATGGGATCCATTACATACCAAGACTCCTCCTTACTTTGGAAAGTACGTTGACCCATTGGTCCCGGCTGTCATTTGTATGGATCATTCACAGTCGTTGCCGTTGTAGAAGCCAGAAAATCTGCACTGTTACTGGGCTGTGGAGCTGAGATAGACACTTGCTCCACATAAAATATTGCTCTTCATATAAAGTACTCGTATTTAGCTGCATCCGTTTAGGTCCCAACAAAGGTAGCCTTTTGGCTAGGCAGATTGATAAATAGATATACTCTTTATTGAACACCATTATTACAAAAACTTTTTTTACAAAAAAAACAACCGACTTTCAAAAAAAATACACTAAAAATTAAATAAAAGTTATTTTTTTAATTTTTAGTGTATTTTTTTTTGAAAGTCGGTTGTTTTTTTTGTAAAAAGTTTTTTATTTATCACATTTTTCGTTTTTGTTCAGTTTCTCAAAAAGCGCTTAAGCAATTTCGATAAAATTTATATGGGACCATCTCGGGAGTATATTCTTTCGGATAAAAAAAGAATTTTGAAAATCGGTCTACAACTGACGGAGAAATCGGCGGATATACATAAAAAAAAAAAACATTCATACAGTCGAACATAGAACCTCCTCCTTTTTCGAAAGGCGGTTAAAAAGGAACTTATGAATAAACAGGGTGTAACAGTGAGTTGGCATGGGTATTTATTTATTTTGTCTGGCAAGGATGGTGACTCAAGCTAAGCTCCTATACCTATTTTCGAATTCATGTGCCATAAAAGTAGTCACAAAATAATTTTCTATATCTAGTTTAAAAAAAATAATAAATACACGTTTTTTTTTCGTGTTCTTGGCAAACCCTTTCATTTGATATAATGAAAATGCATAAAAAATAACTAGTCCGCTATATTTGATTTAGAATGACGTGATATTTTTTATTTTGTTTTTGATTCGTTTTTGTTGTGTGCCACTAACAGTAGCCAATAAATGTATTTTCTTTCTTTCTTTCTTTCTTTTTCATCGGGCCTTGATAAGTGTGCGAAGTTTCAATTCAATCCGACGTTTTGAACTGGGTGAAAATCACGTTCAGAGATTCCTTTACATAAATAGATACATACCAAGCTAATAAAAGCGTCATCACCAGCCTTTTAATGTCCACACTGCTGGGGCACAGCCCAGACCTCTTTTTCAGAGGGTTTGGGCCGTAATCCACCACGCGGGCCCAATGCGGATTGGTGGATGTCACATGTCTTCGAATTTTTGGTTCTAGGATATACCGGTTTCCTCACGATGTTTCCTTTCACCGTTTTGAGAGCAGTGGTGATGAAATAATTTACACAAAGTAAAGCGCCTGCCTGGGTTTGAACTCACGACCTACGACTCTCGCCGCCGCCACTGGGCCACCAATGCTCACTCAATAAAAGCGTGTTAAAAATTAAAAACTCGTTCAAAAAGTCTGTTCCACACCCGACTACCGTACTCCACTAGTCACAACCAATCGAAGAACTTCATCGCCGACTAATTCGTTAACTCGAGAACAATGCACACTCGTCGCGAATTGCCGGTGACTATACGATGCAGATCGGTATCCGGCCATGCGTAAGACGAAATCATTCCATCCGGCTTCATCCGGCTGGCGGCCGGCTCGTCGAGACTGTCTCACATGCCGGGCGTCCGACCGTGAAATCGTACGTCCGTAAATGTGTACACCGTTGCTAGTATGTACATATAAAACAAAGACGGAACGACTCTGTGGAGTGATGGTGAAAAATGCTTTGTGTAAATTGATTCGCAGTATCACTTACCTACATGAATGCACTTCCGAGGCCGTTTAATGGAATATCTTAAGGCGTGCATAGCCGCCAAGTGGCGCCCTCGTTGAATAAAAAATCGTAGCAAAGCATAGAAAATAAAGATTAAAGAAAGGATTCTTTAATCCTTATTTTCTATCCTTAGTAGTAAGCACAAGTGTCAAAAACGGCCGTTTTTGGTACTTTTGCTTAATAGTTTGGATACGAAACATTTTGAGTCCTGTTTTAGCAACGTAAAAATACCTTATCCTCTTTGTAACAAACGTAACATAGGATTCTTTAATCTTTATTTTCTATGCTTTGTTACGATTTTTTATTCAATGAGGGCGCCACTTGGTGGATATATACACCTTAAGCTTGCTCAGCACGTAAACATAGTACCTACGTCTTCAGCCTTTTTTTTGTAGGGTGGGTAATCATCCAATGACATCTCCCGCTCTGGGTGGAGCGGGAGAGTGTGTCAGACTCTTACTGACTAAAACCCACCCCTGTTCCTTCTCTGCCTGAGTGCCCAGGGGTGCGGTAACTCTGTTAAGAATTTATCCGCTACCCCTAAGCATACAGGCACCGGCCACGATGGGCCACGTCAGTGGTGGCTGACAATCATCTCTTTGAACGAACGGCTGGATAGGACATGGCTGGAGGTGGATCACTGTGTTGCCCAAATTCTCACAGGTCATGGCAACTTTAAGAGTAAATTATTTTCCTTCAAGCTTGTTGCCTCACCTTTATGTCAATGTTCTACTCGTGATTGCGAATACGAACAATCCGCACATCATATCCTGTGGGAGTGTACTCTTTGGCAGGCTGAGCGCAATATTATGTTGGATAGTATTCAGCCTACGTCTGGAGTTGTCCATTACACGGACCTTGTGGAAACTTGAACGAATTTCCGTGCGTTCAAGCGTTTTCGCCGTACCTATTATTGGAATCAAGTGTAACAGCTCACAATTTTAGGACCCATTAATATTAGTGTTTTTAACCAGTGGTGCTTGGCAACTGGGCTTACCCCAGTTGTAAAAACCCCCTTTGTGCCTAATGGCCTAGTTTTGTTCTGTCTCCCGCTTGATTAGGAGGGAAGTGGAAATTATGTTTTTCTTACTCCTCCGCTGTCTTTTCTGATTAATTTCGTTGCGGGACCCAAGACAGTTTAATCGTTTCTCTAGGACTCGTCGAGCTTCATTGCCTCGGCGTTTTTTCTGGTGGTCGCCACTGTTGATTCTGGCTTACAGAAGTTACAGTGGTTGGAAGTTACATCTCTTTGCGGCGCGCGTGGAACACTACGCGCTGTCAACTCACGGGTCTGGTGCTGATGGGACGGCGAGCTACCCACTGCTTGCCGTCCGCTAGCATTCAGCCTTATGTTCTTTTTAAGGTTGGGAACCAACTTTATATCCATTTCCATCCACCATGCTCCATCTTCGACCACCTCATCGCTTACCATCAGGTGAGATAGTGGTCAAACGCGTGCCAGTCAAGACCAAAAATAAATTATTTGATGTTGAAATTGTCCTGAAATTACGAAAACATTCGTTTTGGCGTACACAAAAATCGTTAAAATTTTCGGTAACAATCAATGTAAAAAACCTGTCAAAATATGGGTATATTAGAGGTATCTTGATATGCCTAGGAGTAGCGGATAAATTCTGAAAATGAGTTACCGCACCCCTGGGCACTCAGGCAGGGAAGGAACAGGGGTGTGTTTTAGTCAGTAAGAGTCTGACACGGGCTCCCGCTCCACCCAGAGCGGGAGAAGTCATTAGATGATTCCCCACCCGCTCCAAAAAATAAAAAATAAAAGAGGTATTTTGATAGATTAGATTTGAACAGTTTTTTAGTAAAAATATTGTTGTTAAAAAAAAAAAAAAAAAAACATACTTAGAGTGACGTCATTTTATTTTTCGTATTTCAGTTTAACCCGTCAAGTTCCCCTGCCCGGGAGTTGAGGATAAATTCGAAAGAGTTACCTCGCCCCTGGGCATTCAGGGCATCCCTGCCCTGAATGCCTATTGTCGCCTGACGGATTAAAGACATTTATTTTCTCAAAGAACTAATTACAGTTCACTATGTATCTTAGCAAATCCTTTCATTTGATATCCATATCATGGGAATGCATGAAAAATAACTAGTCCGCTATATTATAACCACTATGTTACATATTGAATTAAAGATTATTTTATTTTATTTATATTTATTTATATTTGGGCGTCCGCCATATTTGACTTAGACTAACATCACTTACCATGCATTATCATCCAAACTAAAAATGTATGCAAAATTTCAGCTCAATCGAAAACCGGGCAGTGGGTCGAATTGAACTTCCAAGATTTTTTACATTGTTAGTTACCGAGTTAGTTACTTACAAGTGAAGTTAACAAAAGCGTGTTTAAATACGCGAGTAGCGCGTCAGACGAGTCATTTTTATCTGTTCTATAATTTTTCAGTGAATGAAAGGCTTCAATAAAAAATTGTATTTGAATTAATAACTTTTGCTATTACAATGAAAATTAATTAGGTACGTAATATAAATCGTGATTACGCCACATACAGTATAACAAACATTAATTATTTTCTAGTGTTATTAAATAGAATAACAATAGACATTGTTTCGGATAGCGCCAAAACAATAAACCTAACATGCTCATAACTCTAACACAAACTACCAATATTTGCTAAATTCGATTCAACTAATAAAGACAAGTGATTTTTTATTCTTCTTGAAGGGGAGTAATTGAGAACCATTAAAAATGTGTTTGTTATGTTAAATCTACTTTAAGAACAAAGAAATAAAAAGTGAGGCGAACACGAAAAATCTAAATGGCAAACTTTGAGGGGTGCATCCTCAACTAATCCAAAAAAGGCAACTTAACAAAATTCATCCCCTAAAATGGTTAAATAGTACAGGGTTTCCCAACCTGTGATCTGCGGACCCCTGGGGTCCGCGAGCATGTCTCAAGTGGTCAGCAGATAATGTTAAAAAATATAGAAGTTAAAATTTATGAATAAAAATTTACTTAATATTAATGTTTTTAGGGTTCCGTACCCGAAGGGTCCAAACGGAGCCTTATTACTGTCAGTCACGTGTCCGTCTGTCTGTCTGTCCGTCGTCTGATACACAGATTTTACAGCCAAACGGTTGGAGCTACAATCTTCAAATTTTCACAGTATTATCATCTTGTTGACCCAGAGCCATACAAATAGTCAAAAATACATTTGGTATGGAACCCTAAATGTGTGAAATTCGACACGCACTTGACCAGTTTTGTTTTTTAAGGAGTCTGTGGCAATTATTGCTATCCGACCGAGTCGGCCAGTAAAAAAGGTTTTGAACACACGGCTTGTTAAAAATAAAACTTTGAAACAAAAGAGACTAGTGTCGCATATACAGAAGGGATATTAAAGTAGCAATTTGTGGCTTTTGTTCCAACTATCCCGATTTTAAATTTGTTTTTGTGAAAAACTTGTTCACGCAAAATCAAACCAGCACGCGGCCTAAAAATTTATAAACCTTATTCAAAAATTGTAACAGAGATTTACGTTTACGTAAGCATATCTGGTGGCCACTGGAGAGTGGTCGCGACTTACAAGTTGTAGGTCGTGGGTTTAATCCCAGGCAGGCGCTTTACTTTGTGTAAATTATTACTGCTCTCAAAACGGTGAAGAAAAACATCGCGAGGAAGTCGGCATGTCCTAGAACCAAAAATTTGAAGTCATGTGACATCCACCAACTCGCATTGTGGATGGCCCACACCCTCTGAGAGAGGAGGTCTGTACCCCAGCAGTGGGGACATTAAAAGGCTGATGATCATGCTCCTCAAGATGAGTTATCAATCGAGCGCAAAACTTGGTGGGGTTATGTTGTTTTATCACAGAGATGCCGTGGCCAACTTCCAGCTTCATCATCAGATCCTGGATATCGTCTAGTTGTAAAGTGCTCCTCAAGACAAATCAATCGAGCCCAGATTCGATGGGTTTATCTTGTTTAGTTCATAGCTCCTCGGTACCATATCATTGTAGTGTCACCGAAGATACATAAGCATATCAAATTGGAGTCTAATCGGACATCGGGAAGTAGGTCTAATTTAAGTTGCAAGATTCCACCTGAACAAACATAGTTACATACATACATACATTGCAAGTTAAATAAAAGCTTGTAAAAAATAAACATTAAAAAAAAATAAAGATCAAAATAACTCAGTGGCAGTTAAGAGATGACCAATCTCAACTGACGGCGCCCGTTCACGAACATACAATACACACTCTGTAAAAATTTCAACTGTCTTTTTCTCTTTGTCGATGGACAGCGGAGGCTTAATAATAGGGTTCCGTTGGTTATTTTTCGGGCACGTAACCCTAAAATACTATTTGAAAAAACTTAATTATTAGATCTCACACAACTATACACATACGGCACCTGCATTCTAATTAAAAAAAAACACCACAAATAGCATACAATCCAATTTACAATTACACAAGAAAACAATATCACACAACCTAAGAAATAAAAAAAACAACCGACTTCCAAAAAAAAAATACACTAAAAATGTAAAAATAACTTTAATTTCGGAAGTCGGTGTTTGTATTTTATTTCTTCGATATTTGACACCGACTTCCGAAATTAAAGTTATTTTTAAATTTTTAGTGTATTTTTGGAAGTCGGTTGTTTTTTTTGTAAAAAAGTTTTTTATTTTTCGCTTTTTAGTTGTTATATCCCAGAACTAAAAACCCCAATAACATGGAACGTGGAATTTAAACATTTGGAGAACACAAAAACGTTATCAAGATATGCGTATTTTTCGTTTTTGTTCAGTTTCTCAAAAAGCGCTAAAGAAATTTCGATAAAATTTATATGGGACCACCTCGGGTGTATATTCTTTCGGATAAAAAAAGAATTTTGAAAATCGGTACACAACTGACGGAGAAATGCGCGGACATACATAAAAAAAAAAACACATACAGTCGAACATAGAACCTCCTCCTTTTTCGAAAGGCGGGTTAAAACAAGTTACAACGAAGACAAGCTCGTACCAACTATGGTAAAAAAACCATGTTGTTCGAAGGAGCACAGCTGTATCTGCTGCTGATGTGTACCTGCCAAATGACGTAAAAGATTGTAACAACATTAGCTCATTCAAAATGAAACTAAAAAATCATGTCCATAAAATGTAGTCATATCTATCAATTAATGTTAGCAACTTCTTACCTACCCAATATTTATTTGTATAACTTCACCAACACGCACCTGAGGCAAAATGTATTTCATTTAGATTTACGCAATTACTTTGTATCTCATTGTAAGTGAACCTATATATTGTTCTTATGCGAATAAATTCTTTAAACCTAAAAATTGTCAAACGCGACTTAACTACTGTGATTGGTTAAAACAATTTTCGTGAGCCAATCGCTTTCCTTTTCTTGTATTTAATTTGTGACGCATCTATAATTTCTTATCAAAGAGCAGAGGTTAATCTCCCATGAGTACATCAACCAGTGAGTCAACAAAGCACATTAACAAAAACGTTTTTCATTCCACACATTCGTATCACTCCCTAAGCCCAAACAAAAAATAAAACCCCGGTATGAATGCTGCGTTCACGTTCATTCACTGGTAACTCCATTTAAAGCCAATAAATGTTTCATACCGGGGCACGTTCGTGGCCCAGTACACGCAATCATGCCTTGTTTAGGTGAGATTGGCAACAATGTCCCTTCTAATCAATGCGTAGTGTGCCCTCGGGAAATACGCCGCGTGCTGGCGTAGTGGTGTACTGCACTACGATGTGATCGTCTCATACAAATACTGAATAATACACTGATTTTGGTTTGGGCTGGTGTGTTTCGTATGTGGAGGCAGTGGAGTTTAGTCGGAGTTAATCTTCGTTTTGCGTTATTGGTCTGTCGGTAAGGTAATTATTTGTTATTGAGTTTTTTGGGATTTTTAGTAGCCATCCAGAGTCTGGCTTTGTGCATGATATTAGACAGAAGTCTACCAGCCTCGTCTTAGAATACATGTTATTGTGGTTTATGTGCGCAATGGTCCGTTATGGGCTGAGTGTGGCAACCAGATCACCAGATAGATAGATTGTGGTTTATGTTTCTATGGATGGACATGTCAGTTTGTTTCGTAAGTTTGTAGAAGTACACTATTAAAGTACTCACTCATATTTTTAAAAGCTTAACGTTCGTCATGCTTTTAAACAGATATACGGTTAAAGACTGAGTTCAGAGCAGTCTCTAATATAAGCTGGTTTTACGAGTAAACGACGACGTCGTAGTAGTGGCAAAGTTTTGGGCCAAAATATAGTGTGTACACTGTTGTGCCAGTAACACAAAGAAAAAGACGAGTATACTACTTCTAAACCAAGTCCTCAGAAAGCACTCTGACAAAGATAAAAACCAGAAACACTTAAAAGTGTTCACACCGTATAAAATTTAGTGTGGACTAGAAACTGAGATATTTGCGTAAATCATATCCCAGATAAAAATATAAAACAGTTGAGTTCCTTGACTCCGCTTCCACTCCAAGCGACACTAGTGATAATCTCGTAAAAATCTTTCTCAGTAATTTCATTGCAATCTTTTTAGTGAAAATAAAAATTTGCTAAAGGTGACTTTAGCAAATTTTACAAAGTATGCCAAGTCGATAGAAGTTTTCACTTAGATGTTGTTTTATAAGGTTCTAAAATTAGTTGTACTGCTCTTTAGCTGTAAAGGAAGAAACTATCTAAAAAGCTAGTTAGAAAATATTCGAAGCTAATAATTATTAAGTTTCTCCAGGTAAAAGAAGCGTTGAGTCTAGTAATTTTGAGATATTTTTGCTTTACCTTGAGACAGTATCTTCAAATGCCGGGTACGTGATTCCGGGAATTATCTACTTTCGATAGAGAACACATGGATCAAAATTCAGCTTATGACATTTCCTGAATAATTCAAAGACATTTGACTCGCAACTGAATACGATTTTCATCCAGTTGTGCTGTGCAAACGTAAATTCAATGTGTCTATTACCAAGGCAGTGTATCCGTATGACTGGATTTGGTTAGACGGTCATTTACGAGTCTCTACTGTTTTGATTAGTGTACCTATATCAAAAGTTTACTAGGGTGAAGAGACAATATTGTTTATTTCAATTCATCATCATCATCATCATTTTAACCGAAAGACGTCCACTGCTTGACATTGGCCTCCCCAAGTGTCGCTTCAAAGACTATTTCTGTGCGTCTTGCATCCATTGCATTCCCGCAATCCTCACCAGGCCCACCTTGTAGGAGGCCTTCCAACGCTGCGTCTTCCGGTACGCGAATACGTGGGGCATTTCAATTACGGGTGTAAAAGCGTTAATGTTGCCACAAACAGGTGCTGCCCGGCGGCGCGACAAGGTGATAACTATGCCTCGCATATTCATAGAACTTGTGCAAATATTGCTCCACAAAAATACACACATCAAAAGTGTCTAGGAATCAAGTACCTACGTTTTAGAGTATCTTAACTTTTTTGGATCGTTATTGATTCTTTTTTGTGAATTTCACTATTTTAATAAAGAATTTTCTTTAATTTTTTATTAAAAATAGAAAATCAACTGTCAATCAGGATCTGTATAAAAGTGTGCAATAGCGTTTTTACCAAACCGTTACAATTTCTGCATCGGAACTGAAAAAAAAAATCATCGATATGGAGCGACGACATCATTTAACACGAGTAGAGATGATGAGAGACGTTGGAATGTTGCAAACTGGTTCCAGACAACTTACTGTGGCTGTCGCTCTTGGAACTATAACACAGACACACTCTGGACACGCTATCGTATCACGGCAGCGTGGCCGAGCGACATGGAGGACGATCTCGCATCGAGTGGTGACAGGATAGTGGCAGACGGGACCGGTACATCTAAAATACTGCTCGACCGAATTGTACCATGACCACCATAATGTTGGCTACGAGGCTCCACAGCTCTTCAGGCTTGCTGGTAAGCGACCAGACCTTCCGAAATCGTTTACGTCAAGTGGGTCTGCGTTCCCGAAGGCCGCTGAGAGTCCCACCTATAGCACCCTGCAATCGTAGGGCTCGTATACAATGGGCTCGCAAGTACAGAAATTGAGAGGAAGAAGACCGGCGTTGTGTTTGCTTCTTCGATGAATCTCGTTTCGGTATGAGACCGGATACAAGACATACTCGAGTTTGAAGGACCTCTGGACGACAAGAACGTTTGAAATTTGGTCTGGAAGTTCACTCATAGGGAGAGGGAACAATAATAGTTTGGTCCAATATTTGGATCGGTGGAAGAACCGATCTCATTTGGATCAGGGGTAGCCTCAATGGTTAGATTTATGCGGAGAGGATTGCTTCAGACGTGATCATCCCTTTGCGAAGCCGGATGAATGATTCGTTGCGACTAATGCATGCCATCATACGGCTAGAGTCGTAACACGCACTCTTGCCGATGCTCGCAGCAATATTCTGCCGTGACCTGGTCAATCGCCATACCTCAACCCAATAGGGAATATGCATATAATTCTTTTATCACATAAAGCAATAAAATACAGTACTTTAAACTCAAGAAAATTATTTAAAAATACATTCAAGTACTGCATATCGCCCACAAAAAAATTTAACTGTTACTATTTTCTACTACACTTCAATTTTTTTTTTTTGTTTACATCTTAGTTTTGATCCTTAATTTTTTTCGTCACTACCGGCATTATTGAGAACGAAACGTTTTGAGTTAACGTTTAGTTTCACCAAAAACATGCAACATAAAATAATGAATTGTAAAATATGTGATGAATTTAAAAATCAAACAAGTGCACCACATTGTTTCTATGGTTCAATACAATGTATATTTAAAACAATAAAAAAGTTTTGAATTACTTGCATATTCCCTATTGAGCACGCATTCCGAAAAAGAGCTCTGCCGAGTATGGATGCAATTTTTCTTAATTTTTATAAAATATAGCGATAAGTTGTTAACTCAAACATTGGAATTATAGAAAGAAGTCAGTCTGGAAGACTAGATTTGGTAAATATTAATTGGATGTTTTTTTTATAGATAAAAATGTACTCTGTCACAAAAAATGTTCTACACACATCAGAAGTGTCTACTTCTGATGTGTGTAGAACATTTTTTGTGAAAATGTGCTGTTCCACTACCGCGTCGTGTCTGTGGGAGTCTAATTTAACAGTCTCCAATAAAAGTCTACATCAAATGCCTCGAACAATCTAAACAACTAAGCCACCGAACTAGCTCGTCTAATCTCCTCTCCTAAAGATCAGTGATGTGTAAATCGAGCTCTAAGCCTCGTTCACACTATCGAAGTTAAACCCCGTTAATATAAAGCAGAGACTCTGTTTACAGACTAAGACGAGGTATATTGTCGCGAAATACATGCGGTGGCGGCAAACAGAGTTGCCTGGCTGCAAACCCAGTTGCGAGGCGGCTTTCAGTCTCATTCCTTGTGTAAATCTAGTTTAACGTCTTGTTAAAAGGGTTTCGTGCACTTAAGCAGTGCTGAGCTGAAATGTTTGAAGTAGAAGTATGCTTTACCGATGTCGGAGTGAAGGTTGGATCGGATTCTTAGAACATTTACTTTGATGTGTAGGTAAGTTGGGGAAACAAACAGATGAAAGATACTGAAGTTTCCTAGTTCTACTGAAAAAAAGAAAGAAAGTAGGTATGTGATTAAATAACTGTCTTACTTTGTAATTCATACTCTTTTCGGTGGAAACCTAGTAAGTCAAAACTCAGAATATACCTATTCAATCTTTGCTAAAAAAACTTTACTTTCGGAAGTCGGTATTTGTATTTTGTTTCTTCGATATTTGACACTGACTTCCGAAAATGATTGCAGTTTTTGTAATTTTATTTTTTATTTTTCACTTGTTGTACCACAGAATTAAAATTTAATAATAAAGTTATGCCCGAATGGATAACCAACATGGAATTTGAACATAATTGCGGACAACCAAAACGTCATCTGTATGTACATATTTTTGTTTTATGTTGATTTTTTCAAAAAGTGCTGAATCAATTTCAATAAAATTTATATGGGACCAATTTCGAAGTATGACCTACCAAGCAGAATCATCAAAATCTATTCACAAGTGGCGGAGAAATCGCGTAACAAACATACAAAAAAATCATACAGACGAATTGAACTTCCTTCTTTTGGAAGTCGGTGAGAAATAACCGAAATGATCATAAAGTCGTGTAGTCAAGCATTTATTAAAAAATCACATTCAAGATTCAGGAGAGAAAACGTCCTATAACATGAAAAAAAAGATCTTTAAAAATTGTTGCCGCCTGGTAGGATCAAAATGTTGATTTTACTATAATAAAAGCTGCTCGAACTGTGTTTTCCCTATTTCTCCTCAAAATCTCTTTGTATATGGAATACAATGTGCCTTAAGCGGCAATAGCAAGCATATGTAACAATCTTTTAGTAGGTGGCAATATGTTGAGCACATAAGCACGTAAAGTAAGTGTATACGAGAACATTTCCATTTTGGCAAATTGTCTGCCACTTGTCTTCTGTCCTTATATTTATTTGATGCCATTGTTATGTCCTCATAGCCGGGTATTATTTAAATAGTAGGTGTTATCCTAAAATATTCACAGCTTTCAAAGGGTTGTACGATTAAGAAGTTCTTTATTAATTACGGATTCCAATAAAGACGCATATTATGAACATAACTGCGCAATAGGTTCAAAAAATTGGAAGAGCCTTTTGAACTACGAAAGCACCCAGACAAAGGTAGCAAAGCCAGTAAAGGTGTAGTTTTAATCATTAAGTACCTGCTTCCGCTTTAGTGGCGCCCTCATTGAGTAAAAAATCGTAACATAGCCTAAAAAATAAAGATTAAAGAATCCTATGTTGCGTTTGTTACAAATAGGATAAAGTATTTTTACATTGTTAAAACAGGACTCAAAATGTTTCGTATTCAAATTAATAAGCAAAAGTACCAAAAACGGCCGTACGTCATCCTATTTATAACAACCGCAACGTATGATTCTTTAATCTTTATTTTCTATGCTAAGATACGATTTTTTATTCAATGAGGGCGCCACTTATGCGGAGGTAGGCCCTTAAGGTGTATATAGCCGCCAAATGGCGCCCTCATTGAATAAAGATTAAAGACAGGACTTTTTAACCTTTTATTTCTATGCTTAGTAGTAAGTAGCAAAATTGTCAAAAACGACCGTGTTTTGAAAAATACCTTATCCTCTTTGTAACAAACGCAACATAGGATTCTTTAATCTTTATTTTCTTTGCTGTGCTACGATTTTTTATTCAATGAGGGCGCCACTTGGCGGGTATATAGGCCTTAAGAGTTTGACAGACGGAGGGTCTTGCGGCGGATATCCATGAGGATTTCTTAACGCTAAAAAACGGTAGGATAAATCGGATGTCCGTTTTTTACCGTGGAACCTCATCTCATCTGCCCAACTTTCTGTCAGAGTCGCTGGAGTGATTGAAAGTGTCAACGCGGCCCTGACACAGCCAACTGAAGGAACAAGGGTGGGTTTTAGTCGGTAATAGTCTGACAAAGAGAGCGGGTATCCCACCCTAAAAAAAAACTACGCGACAAGTTTAAAATGAAATTGTAACACAAAAAATAAATGAGACACGTATCAGTTCCATAGACAAACTTATTCAGCCCGTAATTAAGGCAAACATAAAATCTACAACAGTCAATATACAGTCCGCCCACGTTTTTCAGACCGTTTGAGTACCTTTTATACTATTCAAATAGGTTTTACCTAATATAATTAATTACATTTTTGACTACCATTTCGCCAGCGATTTCGTTCGCGTGGATTACAAAAATGTAGCTTTCCACTGGAGAAATAATTTTCAAAATCGGTTCTGTAGTTCCAGAGATTACTTTCTACAAAACACTCACAAACTTACAAACTTTACCTCTTTCTAATATAAGTGTACATTAGGTACGTATTTTGCCTAGAAACTATTTACAAAGAGATTAAGTTACGACAATATTTAGAAATTTTATTGTTTCTGCTGAAAGACAAACACAGATCATTTTGTACCGTTATAGTAGTTTATGATACTGCCACATGACAAAGTGAAGTGTCAATTTCTAAACTCACACTCACTCTGAGTGTGAGTTTAGAAATTTAGAAGTTTAGTTTACTTATTAGAGCCGCAGTCGAAGTTTATAATTATATAAAACGATTGTTTTAATACTTTATTATGTGCAGTTCATTCAGTACTTTATATATGTAACGTAGTGGCGTTACAATCTCAATTAAAATTAAACATAAGGAAAAAACCACAGTGACCAAAAGCCACTAATTCAATTTTAGAAATCATAAACAATATTAGTTTGCTGACAACATTATTGTCTTTGGATTCGTTATCATCTGTCAATGACGGCGTAGATATATAAAGGCCGCTCAGGTGGCGTGGAGCCTTTTTCTTTTTTTTTTCGAACTGCTGGCGGATAATTCACGTTCTCTTGTTCTGTCGAACACTTCTGAGACATCACCCGTGAACCTCCCGCCAAATTCTGGCAGTTGCAGTTTACATTGGCAAATATTTGCCAACCTTAGAAAATTACGTAGAAATAACCCCGTTCTTGGGGTCCCAGAATCAGAGTCGCAAATTCGGAGTCCCAGATTACGAGTCCCAGGTTCAAGCTCCCAGATCAGAAAACCCAAATATGGAGGGGGAAGATTTGGAGCCCTACGCTCCAAGCACGCACCTGCATCGTCCTCCATCGCGGCCACCCTGCCGCAGTGCCTCGTGCTAAACCACCTCTAGGCCACTTACCACAACGGCGGCCTCCACGCCGGGTACTTAATTACCCGCGTGGCTTCTGCTAGCCGTCTCCAAGCCGGCCCGACCACCTGCCGGCCGATTCTTCCTGGCTCCTGTCGACCCTACGAGCCGGCGCTACCACCTGCCGGCCGACATCTCCGGGGCGAACGCAACGTGGCTCCCCCGAGTCAACCGTCACCAGGCTGAGCCATGATAGTACCATGCCATCTCCCAGGGAGTGCCAAAATCTGTGACTGCAAACCTTCCTACGCCCTTTCTCTATTTAATATATATTTTTAATGTTGACCGAGGTACGTGTTGTCATTTCTTACTTCCCACGTAACCTCCTTACGTCACATATATCCTTATCAAAAACACAATTTAAAATATCATAAATATGGCGTTGGAATCTAACATTTCTCCATGGGGGGCAGGTGCACACAAGTGCGTACAAAATTATTCTATTAAGTTGCGTAATTTAATTTTTTTTCGTCAACATCAAGTAAAACCTATGATTTGAAAAATCCCTATGGTCGAGCTTTACAAGGTACAACAAGCTGAAAATATATTGGTAATTAAATCAATTTAAATAAATAGTCAAGATCAATTGTATAGTAATCTGTTATAATATTCAGTGTATCGGGTGTAAAAATACAGTCTCCGAAGCCGAAAGCCACATATTCTACCCATTATTTGGATAATTTTTTTCCACTAGACCATACCTGGGAATCCACTGTTTCTGAAGATATGAAGGTCAAATTCCTAATTTTAACCGACTTCGAAAACGGAGGAGGTTCTATGTTCGACTCTATTTCTTATTTTTTTTTGGAAGACGTTTTTAACTTTTTTTACGAAATTGAATTCCAAATTTTATTAAACTAATTTTATTTCCAAACAAACATTACCTGAATTTTCGATTTTTCTTAACAAATTACGCATTTGAAGTTAAAAAACGCAATGAATTTCAAATGTATCCGACAAGTACCTACGCGGCTAAGAGCAAAGGGGCGGCTTAACTCCGCTTGCCTGGGATCACGTTTCATTACGCGCAATAAAAAAAGCTTTTTTTTCATACCTAAAAATAAAAGTCATCGTTAGGTTACTTTGTTAGATGTACTGCGTAGTTGACGGCTTTGTGATGTGTCTTTTTACACCCGGTTTTAATATTTATCTCCATCTCAATTCCAGACAATGGACAGTGATAGCCCTGAAGCAACTAATAGCCAGATTACTGCAGCCCATTACATTGATTTAGTATCAACAACAAATTAATAATGTTCACAATCACTTGGGAACGTTGGCGTCGATTGCAAATTACATACATGATGTAGATACGAGTAGATACTATATCTATGGTTGTAGGTATTGTTAATATATTGTAAGTGATCATGTATTTCCCAGTTTTGTTAAAGTTTGATAATAAAGTCTTTCGCAGACACGTACAGTGGAATAATGACACAACTATGTGACGTCTATTTTTAGGGTTCCGTACCCGAAGAGTCCAAACGGAGCCCTATTGCTGTCACTCACGTGTCTGTCTGTCCGTCGTCTGTCACACAGGTTTTGTAAAGCCAAACGGTTGGAGCTACAGTCTTCAAATTTTCACAGTATTAGGTACCATCTTGTTGACCCAAAGCTATACAAATCGTCAAAAATACATTTGGTACGGAACCCTAAATGAGCGAAGTCCAACACGCACTTGGCCGGTTTTTTCATACAGTGTGAGTATTTATAATGTGCACATATCGAAATGAGAGAATCTATGCCTAATTTTATCAACGGAAAAAATGTAAAAAAAAATCTAAATTATTTAACATTTTTTTTTAAATTGATGCAAAAAGTAACAGATTTTTGCCAAAAAAAAAATATGTTTTTTTTAATTGAGGGTAGTTTTTATTCACAATTTTATGAGGACGCCTAATTACTTCCAATAATTATGGAGTTTGTTTCATCGCGATAGATCATTTAGTTTAAAAGTTACACCGTTTTGTTTCGTTTGTTTTTTAATAAAAAAAAAAAATATTTAGTTGTTTTATATATATATTCCGTCGGTAAAATTAAGCATAGATTCTCTCATTTCGATAAGTGTACATTATAAAGACCCACACTGTATACCTAAACTGTTCAAAGAATTGCCCGATAAACAGTTTCTTTTGAATTCTTCATTATACAAGGTAGAAACGACAAAACAACAATAAAATAATGAAAAACTGGCAATTTTTAACAGACTTCAAAAAGAAGGACGATCCGGAGGTCAATTCGGATATTTGCATTTTTTTTTAATGTATGTTCAGGTACAACTCCGTCATATATTGACGGATTTGCAAAATTCTTTTTTTGTTCGAAAGGGGTTTATTCCGAAATGATCCCATTTAAATTTCATATAGATCAGATGATGAGTTTTGGAGACAGACAACGGAACTCTTCAAAAATTGACAGCAAATCAACCGCGATTGCTGCGATCTAATGTCTATGTATTGTTTACACAATTTAATGGGGAACCATAACTAAAAAGTGAAAAATCAAAAAATTAAGACACAAAACCAGAAACGCCGACTTCCGAAATTAAAGTTATTTTGCACTTTTTTTGGAAGTCGGTTCAATTTTTTTTTTGTAAAAAAGTTTTTTATCATGAAGATGTACTAGGATGATATCCCACACCACAAAAAAAAAATAAGCGGGCAATCTGTGATGAACTAGTGCTGCTCTAATCACATCCCAGGGCAAGGAGTTAAAAGCGTTGAGGATATCCAAACTTACCACAATCGCCACCCCACCCCGAGAATTTCACATAAACCTACTTCTCCCACCTAGAAACACAAAAAAGTATACGTAGGCTCTTCAAAGAGTCAAAAGCTAGATGCACGGTTCCGATTGAAACCGTCTGTAACACTTTCACCATAAAGGACACTTTTTGATCTAAAAACTAGTATTTATTAGAGGAACAGATCCCTCTGTAATACCTACATACCTCTGAATCGGAAAAGGGTTCTGCAGTGCAATGATAACGAGACCGAACTCGGCTATTCATTGCAAAGTTCCAATTTCAGACGGTTACCTATAACTAACTGGAAGCCCCAATCGCATTATGCCTGGTCGGATTTAGGGTATTAGCTTTCAGTGTTCGTTGACTGCGAGTCTATTGTTACCAGTGTCCTTATTTGTAACTACACAAACTTAAGGCACAATTATACGACTTTTAATGGTTTTTAATTGAGCATCACGCCTAAACGACTAGTTTTATTTCTTTGAAAAAAATATATGTTACTCTAAACAATTTCCGTCGTTTTTTGATCTCAGAATATTTGAAATTATATTTTTATAACATAGTATAATTAATTTGTAAAGTTATGTCTAACGCGGATAAAAATTGAGAATCACGCAAAAGCTATAAAACGTATGTTTATGAAACCTTCACCATTTTAAAGATCATTTAATTATTTATAATTTAGTCTCAGAGTTTATTTTATATATATTCTGTTTTATGTGTAATAAATTAATAATGCGTCTAATTTCGGACAGCGCTCCTTGATGGACGAGTCCTATTACTGGGTGGACATAGGACGCGTTACATGAGCTCAGCACAGAACATGCAAGCTAACCACTCAAGGTCATTGGCAGTTAATAGCGCCTTAAAAGTTGAAACGTAGTTTATAGTGAACTAGCTAGCGGTTTCGCACGCGTGGAATTAGTACTTCTCCCACTATAAATTATAGCCTATGTGCTATTCCAGACTATAATCTATCTCTGTGTCAAATTTCATCCAGATCTGATTTCATTCAGCCGTTCTGGCGTGATTAAGTTTGTTACTTACCAAACATACTTCAAACACCAGACACAACAAACAAACATCAAACTTTAGCTTTTCGTATTGTAAATACATAGTAGGTATAATGGGCCATTTAGAACCGATGCCAATGTTCCGTAATCGTCAGATAGATAATTAACTGAGATGTAAAAACTGGCCAAGTGCGTTTCGGATTTCACACATTAAGGGTTCCGCACCAAATACTGGTATTTGTTAGTAAAGTATACGTAATAATAAACATTATCACTAAATTTCAAGTTCATAGGTCAATGGGAAGTTAAAGAATTCTTCGTAACAAAATTTTGTGACAGATGACGGACGGACAGACAGACAAACGGACACGTGAGTGACAATAATAGGGATACGTTTGAACCCTTCGGGTACGGAACCCTAAAAAGGGCGGTTCTTCAGTCAAACCTTTCGAAGAACACAGACGTGTTATTATATTATATAATTAAGACGCTCTCACATGACAGTTAGTTTCGACGTTTGATGTTTTGCCACACCTAGATGGCGTTGCTGTCTTTGATAACTTAGCACCGAACTTAAATCGACGCGAAACAGCGATCTAACGTGTTTGGAACGACAATTCACAAGGCCGACCACAGACTCAGAAGAGGCCCACTCCATAAACGAACTCTTCCGATGGTTTTTACAAAAATATTACCGCGGAAGTTCTTATTTACGCGTCAAGCCCCTCATTAGCAGACACAATTAAAAACCTATTGTTGCGTTACCTTATGGTAACGCGAGGGGCCTGACGCGTAGTGCTAGCATTACCCTTTGACCACACACCGTTATTGTTATTTGCCTATGAAAGTAACCTTATGACTACGAAAATAAAGATCACTAAAATAAGTGATCTGGCTTTTGTTATGCGAACCTCTGCCGCTTTAAAAATTTTTTCGTGATACATTATAAATTAATAACTTAAGCATAAGTAGAGTAATGAAACATATAAAACAACCAAGTTTTGTATTATGTATTGTTGTTAACCCGTCAGCGCCCTGCGCGCGCGAAACTCGCACATCTGGCATACCCGCGCTATTTTCCCGCCATTGACATGTTTATGACTTTGTTTACATAAAACGGTTCGCTGACGCTTCTATTGGTGCTAGGCACTTGAAGTTTTTTTTATTGGGTTGTTGAATAAACAGACCTTATCATAAAATGTAAACAATACTTGTGTTACGAGAGTTGAATTCTAATCAAATGCTGTTATCAACGGTTTGGCGGGAATAGTCCTTCCTAGCCAAATTCAAGAACTAAGCATAAATAAATTTAAATCATTTATTAAACGTAAGCTATGCCAGAAAGCTTTTTACACAATTAATGACTTTCTTGAGGACAAAAAGGCGTGGGATTGAGCTGCTTCAATGATATACATGAGCCATTGTTTTCATATGTACTACTTACTGATGAAAAATTTTTTATATATATTTTTTTTTTTAATATTCGTTTTTGACATGAATACTTGTATAGTATTGTATTATATTTTTTATTTTATTTTTTTATTGACATTTTATATTTATTATTTTTTTGACTTGAATACTTTGTTAAGTATTATATTTATTTTTATTTTTTGATTGACATATTATGATTACTATTTTGTTTGACACAAATATTTACTTTGTAAAGTATTATATTTTTATTTTTTTTTTTTATTACTTAATTATTGTAAATGTGAGGACTATGTGGGTTATTATTATTATTTTCTCCTCCTTTTTACAGTAATTTTCAACGTTGTCTGACAGTTTGAGTACTTTTGCGGCCTACCCAAATGTCTTTTCTTTGGTATTGTTCGTCATGTCATTGAGCTCCTTAGTGGTTTTTAAGTTGAGCTATTCGACTATTGACAAATGCTTGCACTGACTGGACAGGTCCACTCAAATATGTTTGGTTCTTTCTTCAAAAGACCACTACAGACACTAAGCTGCATGGTCCTCATATAGAATAATGTGAATGCGAGAACTATGTATGTCGTTATATTCATGTAGATTTTATGATTGTCTGGCAGTTTGAGTATTTTTTGCGGCCTACTCAAATGTCCTTACTTTGGTATTGTTCGTCGGTTCGTTGAGCACCTCAGAGTTCTGAGTTGAGCTTCGCGATGACTGACAAATGCTTGCACTGTCTGGACAGGTCCACTCGAATTCGTGTGTTGCTTTCTTCATAAAGCTCATCCCAGACATAAACGTACATGGTTCTCATAGGATCTAACCAGTCCACATTGTATGGATTTGAACACTAAAAGAGACTTTGACCTCTGAGTTTGTTTCGGTGTTTCTTCTCAGGGTAGTCAGCTAGGAAACACCGGCCTCATCTAGCTTAAACTGACAAAAAAACATTGACGTGTAAAAGTGTTCCTTGTAACCTATTTACTGAATAAACATCATTTATCATTTATCATTTATTTATCATTTATCATTAGTATTTGTTCACGTATCAGGTTCATTTCTGATAAAACCAGTGTATCAATTTACACGAAATTTTGCATGTTATACTATGAATATACAAGTAGTTTAATAGCAATGTTTTTTTTGTAGAGTCCGATACAATATTTTCCTATTATTCATTCTCAAACTTCATATCACGAAAACCAAACCAAGTAACGGCTTTTTCAAATTACGTTACTGCGTTTGCGTTGCGTTTTGTGATGCGTTTTTTTTTTCTAATACTATGTAATAACTACCTAACAATAAATAAATACCTTCACACTGTGTTCAAACACACAGAAAGTCACATCATTCACCCTCACAATAACAATGTAAACAAAACCGTTTAACCTTGACAAGAAATGTCATAACGTAATCATTTTTCAAAATATTTATCTAAAACGATGTTATAATGACGTAATAACAACATAGTAATGAATATATAAACACAACATATCACATAAACAAACACGAAACTAATTAAAACACACAATATCAACAAATTGTCGTCCGCCGTTGACAAACATAAACATGCAAATAAAAACATTTTTTTTAATTTTTCAAAACAGTATTTCTCTATGGAAATGTTTGTAAAAGTACGATACTATCACGCTCCGAGTGTGTAAAAATTTCCACAGGAATATGACGTTTCGTTATGTAATCATAGAGGTTGAAAGAACGCGTGCCACCCGCGGTCCGAAAGGGCCTTACGGGTAGTGGTCCGTATTCTGGGTTCGCGGTCCGAAAGGGCCTTACGGTAGCTGACGGGTTTTGAAGTGAAAACTTTAGTGGCGTTGAGTACTTTTCTTGGGATGGGTATAAAATGTTAAACTCGCGTCAGGACACGTGACCTGATCGAAAATTCGTAAGACGGAGGGAGGGTAGATCGCTGGCGCGACGTAAAATGCACAACGTTAATGTTCAAGTTTTCACTTCTGCTGGCCCTCCCGGAGTGCAACCCGTTTTTTACTAGTGCACATTGGCCAATAACACCAGAAAAAATTGTAGAAGATCAGTTCAAGAGGACTTAGACGTGTTCTGGAAACAACTTTTAGATAAATGCTTTAGATTAACCTCTAAAACCCGAAGACGCGTCACGTTTCAGCATCTGTCAGTCCCCGTTGACAGGCGGCCATCGTGTAACTACAGTATATTTTTTCCGCAGTCAATAGAAATGGCTCAAATGTTTAAAAGCCAGTATTCTTTTGAAATTCATCGCCTTAAACATGCTTTCAAATATGAGTGTGTAAAGTACGTCAGGAAGACATTCCAAGCCTCCCGAATCAAACCACAATCCCAGCCACAGTACATTTATATCTTTCAGGTGTGACACCCCTACTACGTAGGGTTGCGAATGCTCGAGACATGTTTTTGCTATTTGAATAGCGGAAGGCGTTTCAACACGCGCTTATTGGCGTATGTTGAGCTTCTATTGGCGTCTCGGAGTACGAAAGACAACGCAATAACTCACGACGATACATCAGAGAGGAACTAGCGTCACTGTGGAATGAAGTCAACGGTATGTAGGGCTACACAATATGTGTTGGTTGAAGAACAAAATGGCGGAGAAAAAAATGTTACTCAATAAAGATGAGGAAAAAAGTTTACAGGTATTTTATAATCGTAATTATAATATTATAAATTTGAATGTTTGGATGGATGGATGGATGGATGTTTGTTACTTACCCACGCCAGAACGGATCTGGATGGATTGTAGTCTGGAATAGCATATCCTACTAATATTATAAAAAAAAACTTTTTATAAAAATAACTTTGTATAAAAAACACTTTTTTATAAAAAAAAAACAACCGACTTCCAAAAAAGAAAATACACTAAAAATTAAAAAATAACTTTAACTTAGTCGGTATTTGTATTTTTAGTAATTTGACACCGACTTCTGACTTAATTTTCAGTGTATTTTCTTTTTTGGAAGTTTTGTTTTTTTTTTTTGTAAAAAAGTTTTTATTTTCATTTTTTAGTTGTTATGCACCAGAACTAAATATCCCAATGCCATGGAACGTGGAATTTAAATATACTCGTAATTGGAGAAAACCAAAACGTCATCTATGTATACATATTTTTCGTTTTTGTTCAGTTTTTCAAAAAGCGCTGAAGTAATTTCGATAAAATTCATATGGGACCACCTCGGGAGTATATTCTTTCGGATAAAAAAAGAATTTTGAAAATCGGTCCACAACTGACAGAGAAATCCGTGGACATCCATAAAAAAAAACATACATACAGTCGAACATAGAACCTCCTCCCTTTTCGAAGTCGGTTAAAAAGAAAGTTTGTATGTTTGTGTTTCAATCACGCAAAAACGGATTTTTATGAAATTTTGCAAACAGATAGATTATAACCTGGATTAAAACATGGGCTACTTTTTACCATGCGGACGAAGCCGCTGGTAGAAGCTAGTCCTACTAATATTATAAATGTGAAAGTTTGTGAGTGTGTATGTTTGTTACTTCTTCACGCTCAAACGGCTGGACCGATTTGAATGAAATTCGATATGTAGATAGCTTATAGCCTAGATTAACATGTAGGCTACCTTTTATTCCGGTCTAGGCGGGTAAAACCGCGAGGCGCAGCTAGTAGGCTATAATTTATAGTGGGAGAAGTACTAATGGGGCAGTGGTGGCCCAGTGGTATTGGCCGCGACTTACAAGTCGTAGGTCGTGAGTTCAAACTCAGGCACGCGCTTTACTTTGTGTAAATTATTTCATCACCACTGCTCTCAAAACGTAGAAGGAAAACATCGTGAGGAAACCGACATATCCTAGAACCAAAAATTTGAAGACTTATGTGACATCCACCAACCCGCACTGGGCCCGCCCACACCCTCTCACAGAGAGGAGGCCTGTGCCCCAGCAGTGGGGACATTAATAGGCTGATGCTGATGCTGAAGTACAAATTCCACGTGGGCGAAGCCGCTGCCAGAAGCTTGTATCTAAAATTTACAGGTGAAAATAAAATTGGTAAGTTATTAGTTTTGTAGTCAACTTTAACAACATCATCAAAGGACGCTCAAGTTTTTAACAACCTTTGTCTACGAAGCTTGTAGATTAGTTTTAAAACAATAGATTATTTTCAGTAGTTCATGAAGAAAAGGGCTTCAAGCGACAAATTACAATTTATTAGATTTATAGTATTCATAATTACTAGTTCAAAGAAAATTAGGAAAAGTAATTTAATTATTCCTGCTGAGTGTAGTCTGTCTGTCTATGTTCAATAGCCGTATTTTCAGGAATAAGTTTAAATTACTTTTTTTTGATGCTGATTTCTTTCCCTAATTGTAAATACAGGGTGTAAAAAGACACATCACAGAGCCGCTAACTACGCATACAACAAAAATTATTGCTGGGAAACGACTTTTATTTTTAGGTATGAAAAATAAAACTATTTTCTATTCTGCGCAATGGAACGCGAACACAGGTAAGTGGAGTTAAACCCCGCCCCTTCGCTCTAAGCCACGTAGGTACTTGTCGGATGCGTTGATATTCATTGCGTTTTCGTAACTGCAAATTCGTAATTTCGAAATAAAAATCGAAAATTCAGGTAATGTTTATTTGGATAAAAGTTTAGTAATACACTTAGAATTCATTTTCGTAAAAAAGTAAAAAAAATGCGACTTTGACCTTCAATATTGAGAGAATCTAGAACCAGTGGTTTCCCAGGTATGGTTTAGTAAAAAAATGATCCAAATAATAGGTAGAATATGTGGTTTTCGTCTTCGGAAACTGTCTTTTTACACCCGATATGTAGGTATTTAATGACTTCGATTTCTGGTGATGTTTTTAGCGTATCAGAAAATCAATGCAGCTATCGTTTTTTATAATAAACTCTACAGCTGGATTACTACTAAACTTCGAGATGCTACTGTAATCAGTAATACAAAAATACATTTATGTATATCGCTGTCACCTGGGCAAGCTGGAAACGTGCCCAGACGCCTGGCAGTATTGGCACGTTGAATGGCAATGCTAATTCTTTGAGCGAAGAACGTGGCAACCCTCTGGTCACGCAAAGCGTTAATTAATCGGCGAGAAATATCTTTGAAAATATGACGTGCAATCGGACCTCATACCCAAGCATTTTGATCTCAAACCTGTAGTTCCATTCCTTATTATTTTATCTCATCATCTATGCAGTGTTGCTTAATCTGCTAAGACATTGAGTGTTTTAAATTAATACTGTTCAAAATACATATTTCTATTGTATCGATTGTCATTTTTGATTCGGATTGTTATGGAAATGCTTGGGAAAAAGCCAGTATTTTTGCAACCTTCACCCTTAAATCCGTTGGGAGAAATAACACTCCAATCCGTATGACGGGACGGAAAAACATGCATACTTGATTCTTGGTACAGTGGGCAAAATAGATAGGTGAGAATAGATGGATCTTTTCAAGACAACCTTCGGATGGATTTTATAGAAAAAAAGGAAAGACAGTACTGTAGGTAGTCTTAGGTGCACTATTTATGTATAGGTACAATAAATACATAATAGATAAATATATACAAATAAAACATAATAGATATATATACAGGGTGTTATGTACATGAACGCACATACGTTTACAAGTGATTCAGTACATGATTCTGGACCCCCTAGCGTTGGAATTTTTCTTCGGCCTTTTCCTAATTTTTGAAAAAAAAAAAAAATTTTTTTCACTTTAAACTGTATAAAAAGACATTTTAGATATATATAGACCCAAAGACATTTTAAATGAAAAATAATTAATTAAATTTTTTCATTTAAAATGTCTTTGGGGTAGATAGGTATAACGATTTTATACAGTTTAAAGTGATTTTTTTTTTAAATAAAATTTAATAAATTATTTTTTCATTTAAATTGTCTTTGTGGTAGATAGGTATAACGATTTTATACAGTTTTAAAGTGATTTTTTTTTTTAATAAAAAAAATATTAATTAAATTTTTTCATTTAAAATGTCTTTGGGGTAGATAGGTATAACGATTTTATACAGTTTAAAGTAAAAAAAAATCTTTTTTTCAAAAATTAGGAAAAAGCCGACGCAAAATTCCAACGCTCAGAATCATGTACTAAATCACTAGTACACGTATGTGCGTTCATGTACCTTACACTCTGTATACATTAATAATTATGAAACAGTACAGCGTTTACTGGGTACATATCTACTTATTAGACAAGTCTTACTGGCAATCCACAGCCAGAAAATTTAGAAACTATTTGTGCTTTGGAAAGAAGATTTGGGCAAACGTTAGTTTACCTACTACATGATATTTTAGCAGCGTGCGTTTACCAAGCGCACTCGCCACACACTGATTGAGCAAAAACGGCTGAAGAGATTTGGATGAAATGTTGCACACAGATAGTATATAACCTAGATTAACACACAGGCTACTTTTACTACTTTTTTCCCGGTGAAAGTCTTCGATTAGGCTTGTCATTTACCGGTGAAACTAGAAATTCAGAGACGGGCTGGATGAGCAGTAAATGCTCGCAAAGGGCCGCGAGACCAGAATCATAAAAAAGTGTTTCCGGAGCTGAAATCATGACCTGTAGGACTCACAAATTACCAGGAGATCAGAATCACTAAAAAGTAGTTCCAGAGCTGAAATTATGAGCGGTATAGATTCTCAAGCTACTAGGAGACTTATGGTAAAAAAAAACCGGGGCTGGATTCAGAAATTACAACGAGAACAGAATCATGAAGAAGTAAAACTTCCGACATAAATGCGGATGAAGTAGCAGTTTAACTACCAACTCACCAGAATAATGAAAAAGTTAATTTAACATAAACAACAAAACTTCTACGTTAAAAGCAGATACATTCGCAGTTTCCCGCGCGCCTCAAAGAGATACAAAAAGGGTTGAGGGTAGAGAGTTACCGCGGAACGCAAAGGGCAACTGAACACATTCCGCTCCACCCGGAGCGGGCAAAGTCATCAGATGATTTCCCACCCTCAAAAAAAGGTAGGCCATAGGCAAGAGAAGTCGGTGTTTCTAACATAGAGTTTAGGTGAAATCCACAAAAAAATTATCGCTGTCCAACTTTGGTCAGCGACTTCGCCCGAGTGAATATCAGAAATTCTACTTCTTCATGATTCTAGCCACAACCAACTTTTCATTCCCAAATATTTCATTTCTCTCTGGACCTAATTCAGGTCTCTATGCAGACGAAGTCGCAGGCAAAAGCTAGTAAGTGGTGATGGGCGAGCGTTTTGGGGGACTGTCTCTATGTAGAACTTTGGAGTTGAATTAACGAGTGTTTTTTTAACGATCTTTTGTCACTCTCTGACAATACCAGTCGAATTTATAAACACACTTTTAACGCGGGCGTAACTGCGGCAGAAGCTAGTTATAAATAAAATTCTGCAACTCTTCTGTTCTGCAGCTACTGCACTTTACTTTACTTTACTTGTCCGCCCAAATATTTTTTGGCCTGCACACCTAACTCGTTTGCCATGTGTACCATCACTCCCAGATAAATCCCTGTGGAGCGTCTGAAGTACGACAGCTCGTTTAATTAGTGGCTATTTAACTTTCATTTAAATTTGTTTTATCCATGTTTGAGTTTTGCTTTGCTTAGCGAAATTCTACGCGAGGCGAATTAAAGTTTTCGTTTAATTATGCAAGATGCGAACTGTGCTGTCGAACTAAATGTCGTTTGACGGTGATCCGGGGAAAATTGTAGGTATCTGTGTTACTGGTTTTGACAGAAAACTTGAGGAAAATTCAGTAAAGTTTATAGATTCTTTTTTATATTTATTTTTGCAGTAAACGTATTTGGATGACCTGTCAAGTTTTGAGTGGCTCCTTTGGGAGTCATACCTTAAGAGACGGTGTCAAAATGCCATTCTGAACTTCAATTAAATTGCTTTGCATGTGAATCACTTTTAAAATTATTCGTGCTAAAAATATCATCTGGAAATTGAAAAAATAAGTTTGAGTTTGGGATAGTTCACTGAGTTTCAGTGAGTTTCAAATACAGACTACAACTGTGTTAATAGTCAAGTTAAAAAAAAACCGGCCAAGTGCGTGTCGGACTTCGCACGTTTAGGGTTCCGTACCAAATGTATTTTTGATTATTTGTATGGCTTTGGGTCAGCAAGATGCTTATACTGTGAAAGTTTGAAGATTGTAGCTCCAACGGTGTGGCTGTAAAACCTGTGTGACAGACGACGGAAAGATAGACGGACGGACACGTAAGTGATAGCAATAGGGCTTCGTTTGAAGCCTTCGGGTACGGAACCCTAAAAAAGGGAGTAAAGTAACTAATACAGTAATAAGTGCTATACAGCCTCATTTATAAAACTCACTAACCATATTCTTAGTTTAAATACTGATTAGCAGATTCTAAATTCAAATCATCAATAGAAAATTTTGATTAAGAAACCGCCAATCAATGTTAGGAGCAGTGGTGGCCCAGTGGTAACGGCCGCGACTTATAAGTTGTAGGTCGTGAGTTCAAACCCAGGCGCTTTACTTTGTGTACATTATTTCACCACCACTGCTCTTAAAACGGTGAAGGAAAACATCGTGAGGAAACCGGTATATCCTAGAACCAAAAATTCGACAAACATGTGACATCCACCAATCTGCATTCGGCCCGCGCCGTGGATTACGGCCCACACCCTCTCACAGATAGGAGGCCTGTGCCCCAGCAGTGGGGACATTAAAAGGCTGATAATGATGACGAGTGAATGATGAAACTAATCACAGGTCTTATAAAAGCTTGTTTGCATAAATATTTTTTTTTACTATAAACTTATTTCTAAATAAGGCCTAATGTGCAGGTATAACCTCTTATAACTGAAAGCATGCCTTTCACTCTTTACACACGCACAAATCTCATAAAAGAAACTAGCCATCAACAATTGTATTGTTTCTTTATCTTCGAATAAAAAAAAAAAACAAAAAAGGTCGGGTGTAATCCTCTATCAAAATTCAGCTTACCGAAAAAACACCTAGAGGAGCGGAAGCCTCCCAAATGAAGTGGTTGGCGGAACCGGATAAGCGGAATGACTTTCCGGCCCCACCGGGATCGTAAAAGTCAACGCATGCATTTAATTTTGTGAGTTATATTACTAGGCACGTTAAAGGCTTGTATGGTGGACAGTGTATGCTCGCTGTCTGCTTTTTTGGTTGAAGTTAAATATGTAGATACGTACAGTCGGCAGCATATGTATAGCAAAAAAAAAATCTGTGCAGAATAAATTATTTTTCTTTCTTTCTTTTCTATAGATTTGGCAAAATTTGAATGTTTTTAACAAGCTAACGGAATCTTTGAACGTCATTTTCGGAAACTTCAAAAAGTCGGATTAAATTGAAACTTCGCACACTTATCAAGGACCGATGAAAATCCCTGGTTAGATAAGTGACGTCATTCTAAATCAAATATGTCGGACTCCCAAAGATGGCGGACTAGTTATTTTCTATGCATTTTCATGAAATGGGTATCAAATGAAAGGGATGCTAAGAAAAATACAAAAAAAAAATAAAGCGTGTTTTTTTTTAAACTACAGAAAAAAAAAATCTACCTATGGATGAAAATGTTTTTATGACTGATTTTTTACACACACTGTAATGGTTTTTGTTGACCTTCCTTGTGGAGCTAGGGTGGATCGAAAAACAAGCCTGTCACGTTGCGGAGGGACGGAGGAGTGACACGATCAGAAGGTAGAGGAGTAGTTGGATGAAGATAATAAACACGACGAATTAAGACGTAGGTATATTTCAATATTTACAGAAGGCTAGATTATATGAAGCACTCATTAATCATACGTACGTCATTCAGTGTGACTAGATACATATTTAAATTGTATTATTGCCAGGACACTTGCCTGAATCTGCCTAGTTATGAAAGCTGCACTTCAATGTTCTAGAAAACTCTTGCAAACTGGTAACTGTCAGTTGCTGAAGAAAATGACAATGATATAGAGGAGCTTCCAGCTCGGTAGCTGAATCCAAACCGATTTAAAATGAAAAAAAAAACAAGAGTCTAGACAGAAAAGGCTAGTAATACTTGAATTTGAAATTAAAAACTAAGTATGAAAGAATGTAATTTGGAATGGAGGTCAGAAAACCAATGAGGCTGTAAACCTGCCTTGTTACTAGCCTGTTTCACCTGTACGCAATATACTCGTTTTGGACGTGCAGTTGCAGACACCAGCACGACATACAATACAATGGTTTATGTTTTTTTAGCAGAAGTGACCTGTAGCTGTTGGAGCCGTACCGGATTTCGGTGACAATTTACTTCAACTCATATATTTACTTCCATAATGCTGTACAAAATGTCACAGCAATTTAAAATTAGTGGGTTCAACTCAGGCGAACGCACTTCACTTACTACTATTTTGAGAGCAAAACAGAAATAAAACATGGTGAGGGTACTGCCAAGTCCTAGAACAAAAAAATTAAGAAATGTATTATCCACCCTACAGCATGTAACAAAAACCGTGTACGATCCTGATTGATTACTTGGTATCGTACTGCGTACACATATACGTAATCATTTAATGGATACGAGATTATGTTTTTTCGCCAATGAAAAAAAAAAATTAATAAAAAAAAGAAAAACTTATCAAATGCAACACTGAGCGCTCGACAAAGTTCAACTACTGTTTCGTTTAAAAGACGCCGCCTGAGCGATACAGAGTGCCTACAGCGCGGCTAGTCCAGGGCAATATCAATAAAAATGGTAAAAATGAAAAGATTTTGCCGGCCGGTGGAGTGTTGTCAACTTATGAAAATTTCCCATATTTAGTGTTAAATTTCGCATATTTTATAAAAATTAAAAATCTGTAACTTTTGGTTTTTATGAGTTATATTTTTTTAACAACTTTTTTAGTACGTATGTTCAACCAGAAATACGCCTTTATTGGATCAGACAGGGTTTTTGTTACATGCTGTATACTCTACGAGAAAATTGCTCGTAATTTATGCTCGTGACTGTACAAGAACGTTAAAACCGCGAATCCGTTTTTAAAGATCCGGAATGTTTCGGATTGGTTGCTGCATATTTTCTTTTGTTTCAGTTGTCCGTTTTACATTGTTTTTTGCTAAAAGGATGAGTGAAAACAAAAGAAATGTTTTGGGCTTAAGGACCAGAACGGGACGTTTCTCCCAGTTGACTTTTATATACTTCGGCCGGTTGATTCATTCTTTTGTTTTGTTTTTATCTCGAAACTTAGAAGGTAGATGGTAATTATATGTAAATTACGTTTAAATTAATTTTATTGTGGTCATAAGTTGAAGATAAATTACGGCTTACTTTTCCACTATTGTACCTAATTAGCCGTTTTTACATACGTTAGTTAGTTATGTGTCATTATTAGAAGATCACCTAAAGAAAAAACCGGCCCAGTGCGTGTCGGATTTCGCATATTTAGGGTTCCGTACCAAATGAAGGAATTATCAAATAAAAAATCAGATTAATCAAAATATTGGTATTTGTTAGTAAAATATACGTAACAATAAACATTATCACCTTTCAAGTTCATAAGTCAATGGGGAGTTTGACATTCTTCGTGTGACCGACGACGGACAGACAGACGGACAGACGGACACGTGAGTGACAGCAACAAGGCTCCGTTTGGACCCTAAAAAACTACCTTCCTGCGCCGAATACAGTAAAAAAAGTAGTTTAACAACCCTCTATTACCCCATTGCAGTACAATCGCCTGCCTCTCCCATTTCCACACAATAAGGTCTTCTGCTAGTGTCGGCCAGTCCATTTAGTAGCTTTTTCATGGCCTTAGCCAGCAAATGCGGAAAAATAATCACCTTTTTTTAGGGGTTCGTACTCGAAGAATAACCAACGGGACTCTATTACTAAGACACCGGTGTACGTCCGTCTGTCAGTGGGCTGTATCTCATGCATGATCCGTAATAGGTAAACAGTTGAAATTTTCACAGAATATGTATTTCTGTTGCCGCTATAACAAAAAATAATAAAAAAATAAAGGAGGCTCCCTTACTGGAAACGTGTAATCTTAATAATGGTAACAAGTAGGCGCGTATAATCTTGTACTAGGGTACGGAACCCTTCATGCGCGAGTTCGAATCGCACTTGGCAGGTTTTTTTAACACGCTTTTAATCAATACGTTTCACCCGTAACTATGTAAAAAAATCTTAGAAGTTAAATTTCACCCACTTCCCGTGTCATACATGTTTAGTTTAGATGACAATACATGGTTAGCTAAGTGACGTCATTCTAAATACAATATGGCGGACTCTCCCAGGATAGTGGATGGTTTTTATGCATTCTCATGATATAGGTATCTCATAGGGTTTGCTAAGAAGATTAAGAAAAATAAAATGAAATCTCTCTGAGCGTCTTTTTCAGTTTTTTAATCTATTATTTTTTTTTTAAATCCACCAAGAAGCCGCGATATCTTAAAACATAATAAGGCGGGTCAATAAGTCCGTGACTTTTTGATTTTCCCACCTTTTAACTGAAAGGGACCGTCTGCTCCTGTCAACAGACAACTGTCAGTTGACCCCTGTCAAAATTTGCTGCGTCATTTAGTTTCTGTTTGACATTCATTGATAGCAGACTACCGTGTGATTTGAGAAGAAAATGAAAAAAAAACTTCTTTTCCAGCAGGACGATGCAGGGGTGGCAAAAATCCTTGAATTGGGCTACGAATTGCTCCCTCATCCGCCCTATTCTTCGGATTTAGCCCCGAGTGACTATTTCTTGTTCCCAAACCTGAAGAAATGGTTTGACTCCAACGATGAAATCATCTCACAAACAAATACCTATTTTGATGACCTCGACAAATCTTATTTTATGAAAAGGATAAAAAAATTGGAGAAACGTTAGACAAAGTGTATAGAAGTCAAGGGGAGACTATGTTGAATAATGAAATGATATTTTATCCAAAAAACCTGTGTTTCATTAAAAAAGTCAAGTCCTTATTGACCTGCCCTCGTATCATTACATCTTACAAGATACCTATAAACCCGCTCAATTCCACAAATGTCCCTTCCCCGATAGCTATTTGCTCACAATCTGTCCCATGTGCGTGAAGCTAGGGATGCATAGGTATTTGTCCGGGACAAACAGTTTGCTAGTGGCGTCCTTCGGATCCGAGCCCGGTTGTGTACATTCAGCTTAATGCTAGGCCTCAGGTGCTAACTTAGATGCATATTTGTAAGAATTATGCTACAGTTTGTAGGTATCTTAGGGTGTAACTTGTAGAAGCTTTATGTCAGGTTATTGTGATTATTAAAAAGTGATTACCTTATATTAGTGTATTTATTATTGTGTTTATATTAAGTAATATTATTAGTGTTTATATTAAGTAAAGTAAGTTATCTCCAGTCTTGTCAAGGAGTAGGTACTTATCGCTTTTCCCATTTACAGGGTTGTGGAGATCGTATCGTAATCGTAACTTCAAATATCACAAAATACTAGTTTTTACCAGCATCTGGTTAGACCAGAAGCCGACAACGTAGCATAAGCAAAATCAGTCTGTAACGTTCCCACTGCTGGGACATAGGCTTCCTCTCTGTGAGAGGGTGTGGGCCGTAATCCACAACAAGGGTTGTTGGATGTCACATGTCTTCGAAATTCTTGGTTCTAGGACATGCCGGCTTCACCGATTTGAGAGCAGTGGCGTTGAAATAATTTACACTAAGTAAAGCGTTCGCCTTGGTTCGAATCCACGTCCTATAAATTTGTTAGTCGCGGCCGTTACCGCTATTGAGTAGGTAAGTCATCATCATTTTAGACGGATGAACTCCACTGCTAGACATGCGCCTGCAGCAAGGGTTGTCACGACTGGATCTGTGTTTCTTCATCTGCATCTAGCGGTTCCTATCTAGTTCTAGTTTACGATACTAGAATTTGATTGTATTACTTTTGTACTAATGAAGACAGAACTGCATGGAGAGTTCCAAACCAAAATCGTTTGTACAGGGTTTCATCGCCTTAATAATACGTCTTGAACGACATAGATGGCGCTAGTATAGTAGTTGGATTGGAAAATATACATCTCTCGTTAAAGAACATTATCTTGTTTTTTGCTAGATACAATATTACTTAATTTTAACACAAATTCTCCTACGACATTACAAACCTTATAAAGCAAAGCTCGTAATAACTAGGATTCGAACTCGGTGGCATAAAATTTACCGATACCATAGCCACTGGACTATTGCGTCATTACGCAATGAGTTGAAATTATCCTACTCTTTATTATATCGAAGTTGTTTAGCGACTTTAACCTGTATCATAAATCTCAAAAGAATTGAGGGTAGTTTAATATTGACTGTATAAAAATTAAATCTTTTTGTTCAATCATAACGTTCTTTACTATCTTTGAGTGAGTTCAGTTACGATTGCATTTAACAATTTTTTAATATTTATCTTTACCATGAGTTCGCGTTCTAATATTGATATGGCTACGAGGGCCCAAATAATAGCATTGCATAATCAAGGCCTAAATTGTTCTGAAATTTCGAGAGAAACTGGCTTAAACGTAAGTAATGTTTTAAAATCACTGTTCGTTATTTATTTTATTATCCATGGTTATCGATACACGAAAATAATAAATAATATATTTCCCTTATAGGTAAAGACTGTCACTTTATGGATAAAGCGGTTTCAAGAAGAGGGTTCGTTGGAACACCGCAGTAGATCTGGCAGAAGACGCCATATTGACTCAGACCAGCGTCAACTTATGGTGCAAGGTTATGAGGAAAATGGCTTTACACCAACAAGATATTACGCAGAGTTGTTTGATACATCTTTGCGGACGGTGTATCGTGCTCTTCATAGTGAAGGTCTGCATTATCGTCGACATGCTATTAAGCCATTGCTAACCGAAGCTAATAAAAGAGCACGATTGGAGTTCGCTTTGAAATACAGACATTTCGACTGGAGCAACGTTATCTTCAGTGATGAAAAGACTTTCAAGTCTAGCCAGCACGGGCGAGTTAGGTTGTGGCGTAGCTAGGAATAATACGCGTTATGATAGTGATCACGTTGTGCCTAACTCTGAATCCGGTCGTATAACAGTGAACATTTGGGGATGGATGACAGCTGCAGGACCAGGAGAACTTACTGTAATACCCAGTCGTGCAAACAGTGTTAACTACTTAGATGTGCTGAATGACGTCATGTTGCCCACTGTGCGGAATGTTTTTCCTGTAGAAGACATGCCAGTAATAACGTTCGTGCAGGACAATTGTCCTATACACCGTTCCATAATTGTGCAAGAGTGGTTTAGCCAGCAATCGGACATACGAATTATTCCTTGGCCTGCGAGATCGCCAGATTTAAACCCCATTGAAAATTTATGGGGCGTTATGGTTCAAAAGTGGGACAATAGGAACGAAAGGACTAAGGAAGCACTGAGTACTCACTGCATGGAGGTATGGGATTCTATACGGGGTCACAATTTATGTGAAAAATTAATAGACTCCATGGGTTCGCGGTTGCAAGCTGTAATCGATCAAAATGGCGGATACACGAAATATTAAAGAATATAAAGTGTTGACTATTGAATTGAGTAATAATGATTGAGTAAAAATGAAAAGACCGGGGTAGCTATAATTTATATGATAAATTACAGTAATCAAACTTGGTGTAAGTTGGATAAATTTATACATTACTTTATAACAACAAAATGTTATTACACTAATGATTTTGATTTCTTATATAATATAAGAAATTAAAATAAAAACAATATAAATATAGATTCCTTTCCAACATAATAAATTATTTATTTATTATTATAAACAACTCGGTCCTAAATGACAGCTATAACCCGGTCTTACAATTGTTATTGATTTTAGGTTTAGCTTCAATTTCTTCCTCCTTCTGGAACGAATACTTAAGCTATGAACCTTAGTCATAACATAATGCACAAATCAATCATTATAGTCAATACCACTAAACATAATTATGCAAAACGTAAAATTTTTATAATTTATGAGTAGGTAAAATATTTACAGAACTAAGGTTGCATATATAGTGAAAGTTATTATAACATAATGTAAATAAAACTAAATAATAGAAGAATAGCACAACACAGTTTTGATTTAGAATACTTATAATATCTATTATACAGTTTTACTTTGTTAAGGTCTTCTATTTTGTAATAGAGTTATTCAGTTATAAATTTTACTTGTATTTCTCCTTAACAAGTGAATTAAATCATTGTTAATTGGATGTAAAACTGCTAGGTTAGGTTATACATTCTATAAGAAAGAAAGACATAAATTGTATTCTTCTTTGAGAATTAAATGTCTTAAACTATAATCAATAAAATAGTTTCATTTCTTATCCTTTACGAGAATTAAACTTAGTAAATCTTAAGCTGTAAGAAAAATATATCTAAATCTTCTACATAAATGTTTTTTACTAATAATACTAATACTTACCACCAATTATGAAAGTAATTTTATATAATATATATTTATATAATGTTATATATAGTAGTATATGTATACTTGTATATTATCCCTTTATTCATTTATACATCTTATACCTCATATTTTTTATATTATTTATAACAAAAAATAAAATAAAAACGTTTAAAAATACAAAAAATAGAATATAAATTATATATTAGAATAATTAAATTTAAAAAAAGTCGACAGAGAGCTGGGTTGCGAACCGGTGCCCTGTTGAACGATTTATGTTATTCTGCCATGCTTATCCACCTGAGCTACTGACTATTTATTCTGGAACGTGAAAATAAGAGCTACTTTGTGAATGTAGGGATTTTTATTATTTGTGATCGACGCCATCTGTAGTCGAATTAACCGATATAGTACCAATTGGCTTATTTAGTTTGGTTTAGATGGCGCTGTATTAAGTACTCGGAAATAAGAAAATATAGTAATTTTTGTTTATTTGAATATAAATATATTATTATTACTTAGTAATTATTTTAGGTATTAAAAACCTTATTATCTGCCTCTGCATAATAAGGTTTATAAGCTTTGCAGTGTTATTTTCATGATTGAACAGCGCCATCTAGTCGTCTCATGAAAGTCATGATACGTAATGCAAAACCTCACAGTCAAAAGTCGATCTTCGGCTCTCCATGCACCTTTGTCATCAATAGTACATGGTAGACATTCCACCCATACGCAAAAAAACGTTTTGGAAACACATTAATTGTGCGTATGTACCGCACTTAGCTGTAAGTGCGGTGCGGTGCGTACTGCTAAGCGAGTGGAATTACCTGTCGGAGTCTGTGTTTCCTGACAGCTACAACCTGGAGGTATTTAAGTCAAGAGTGAATAGGTTACTTCTAGGCAAGCGTGCTCCAACGTTGAACACGTCATCGCTTAGCATCAGGTGAGATGGTGGTCAAACGCGTTCCTATCAAAGATTTAAAAACGGAAATTACTCGTAACTGTTTTCTTCAAACCTCATTTCCAATTTTGCTTAAAAGATCTGCAAGTTCCAAGTTCTGCAAATTGAATAAGTAGGTAGGTACGTAAGAATCTATTTTGAGGAGTAGATTCACAATAAAATATAAAATGAAAGAACTTACACGAGGAGGGAATTTTATATGAATTTCTTTAGCTCTACCATTTCTTTTGTCATGTAGTATCTAGAATCTAGATTCTAGAAACGAATTCTACATACCTAAACTGAATATTCTTTGTACTGAGGACCGCTTAAAGTTACGTTGCTCTAATATGAAATAGTTCAACTTTGACTACAAATGTAGATATTCTTCTACGAAGGATTCTCTATTACTTCGCAGAATATTTTCTGCTCAAGTCCCTACAAAACTATATTAAAAATTGTGAAGTTCCGTCCTTTTGTTACACGTTCCGTTGCATACAAACTAGAATTGTTTGTACATTTTTATAATACAAACTTTGATGCGAATAGCTAATAGTTTAAATGAAATTCAAAGTATATTTTTTATGATAATAAAAGTGTTGAAATATTACTTTTAGATTTTGTAGAACAGGTAAGCTTTTAAAATTATAGAATTATAGAATTGGCAGATTGAATGGGAAAAGATGAAAGGGTTGTGAAATATAGAAAGTTGAGTGAACAGTAAAATCTAGTTTTCTGAAATGGTTAGAGCTGACGAGGGGCTGACAGGTGGCAAAATTATTATCTAAGTTGGCAGTGAGGTAGTCCTAAAACCGCAAGCTGATGACGGGTGGCCGCATCGTCAGTTTGAGAACTCTGACTCTTGAGTGGTGGTTTTTAGTAATCCCTGCCTTTTTGCTATGTTTTACGGGGAGGATTTAATATGCGGAATTGCTTTGTACAAAAATGTATACCATCATCATGTTATTAATTACTTCTGAATAGTAAATAACTGTGGGCCTATTGACATTCGGATTTCTACGACTGTTAGAAAAGCTAAAATCAGTCAGCTTCGCCGCACATAAAATAAATAATTCGGTCGTGCATAATATTAAAAACACAGTATTCAATCTGCTGTAGCAAAACGGATCCAAACCGTGCCAGCGAAGCGCATTTATTATGAAAAATCATCTGCAGTATTCATGAGTTATATGATTTTTTAATCGCGTAATTCTTCGTAAGGCCACGAAAGGGTTTATCATTGTTATGTTTTATGATTATCTTGAAAAGTGCTAAAGCCTTTTATTACCCTTTTATAAATGCCGTAAAAGTGCTCCACGATTTATGTCCGTATCTTTTTGTTATCTACCTCTTCGTACTGTAATCCACTTTAATCCTGACTGGGACAATGTCTATTCGACAAAAAATCGGTCCTTCACTTCAATTTGCATGTGAATAGCGGACACAGTTCTCTTGGCCGACATGAGTGTCGTGGGGACATTTTTTGTGGATCCCGACCAGCCGCGATTAACATAAAATGTTTGTGAAAACCTCAATATATGGAGCGTATGACTTGGTGTGTGGAAACTTCTGCTTACATAATACTTGATGAATAAAATCTTCAATATCTTCATGCGATGCTGGAATATTTTAATATCTTATAATCTTCGCGAATATGGAGCCTAAAGGATTTTTTACTGAGATTTTACCATAAGTTTATTCAATTTCAACCTCGTAAAATTAACATAGTTTTAAGTTAGCAGTATAACGACCGACTCGTCCCTAGCCGGGCGGCAGGAAACACACGCACACTTCAATTTGCATGACGAAGCTAGAAATAATAGAATCCTCCTTCAGTTAAATTAATATATCCTTCAATTAAGCAATTTAACGTCATAATAAAGAGAGAATGTTGCTATAAAATGCTCAAGTCGGGTCGGAAATGACTTTGGAGTTGGCCCTTTTTACACAAAACGGTGAATCCTCGAGCACTCATTGACCTTTAACAGGGCTTTGAAGTGAAAGTTAATTAAATTTCTGCTGCTTACATTACAATGGAAATTTGCATCAGGTAAATACGAAGCAGAAAAACATATAGATCCATGAATAGAGGAACTCTTGTATAAATTATGATCGTTCGTTTCGGTGGAGTTGATTGATGCGGGTACGTGGAATGATTTCATCCGTGTAGCGGCGCCCAGGCTGGCCAACTATTTAGGGATCCGGCAGGGAAGGCTATTTTGTAGAATGAACTATACTTATACCTAAATGTAAATCTTTGTTCTGAGATGGATTGAGTAAAGATAGGTAGGTGATTTTTTATCGCGTCGGCTGGAGAACTCTGTCGGACGGTGGGCCTACGCAAGCCGAAATAACAAGATTTACTTACCTACCGTTTCTCGTCCCACACGAATCACTTATAATCATTGTGTTTCTCACAGCACTTATTCTTATTGCCTGTTTTGTTAAATAACGATTAATAGCTTGTCACTTCTATGAGAATTAAATCTGTGACTTTTAAGTTATCTCGTGTAAAATTTTAGGCATTTATTTAAGTGATGTGTTTTTGACGCCATATTTAGATGGTTTTTAGTTAGTTTAATTAGATACTAGCAGACGTCACGCAGTTTCACCCGCGTAGTTACCGTTCCCGTGGGAGTACGGGGATAAAATATAGCCGTTGTTACTTGCTGATAGTGTAGCTTCCCAACAGTGAAAAATTTTTTCAAAGCGGTCCAGTAGTTTCGGAGTCTATTCAATGCAAACAAACAAACAATCAAATCTTTCCTCTTTATAAAATTATTAATATTATAGATGGGTTTTTTTTCGTATTCGTGTATGTATAATTATAGTTCTTATACATATGTGAATAGTATGTACCAAATGTTAAATAAACCATTTATTTAAATAGATCAGAATAATATTTTAAAGCTGGGTGTTTAACGGCTTTTCCCCCTTATGATAATATGCCCTGTATGTAATTTCTGTTGAGTCTTTTAATTATAATTATTAAATGATTGGGGACATTTTCCACCCTCGAAAATTTCCCCGTTATGAAAGAAAAATAAAGTCAGTCCGCTGAAAAATTTCCGCTTTTATTTTGAATACAATTCATGTAAAATGTAGAGCTCGGATCCGAATGGATTTTTAATGATTGTTCATTTGAAGTAATATTTTATACGCATTTGCATTTTAGGTACCTAGGTAATGTGATTTTATTGCAGGTAAGTATTATAAAAAAAAATCGGCCAAGCCCGTGTCGGACTTTGCACATTTAGGGTTCCGCACCAAATATATTTTGAATTTTTTTATGGCTTTAGGTCAACAAGATGCTTATACTGTGAAAATTTTAAGACTGTAGCTTCAACATTTTGGCTGTAAAACCTGTGTGACAGACGACGGACAGACAGACACGTGATTGACAGCAATATAGCTCCGTCTGGACCCATCGGGTACGGAACCCTAAAAAATGAAGTAGTTACCTGCTATCGTACAAAAGAAGAAGAAAAAGATAATTTTTGTACCTGTAGTTGTATTGGTCTGCTTTTTTAACTGTTCTTCGAAAGTTAAACACTTCTTTCAAGAAAAATTAAAACTATTTTTGAACGATTAATAATGCTGACTCCAATAAATAATAAAATAATATTCTCTAGTCTCTCTAGAGTTATCTACCTCTAGAGACACTAGAGAAAAAATGACAGTCAAGAACGAGTCGGACTCGTGCGAAAAGGGTTCCGAACGAATCATATTTTTTATTGTGCAAATTTTTTTTGTGTAATTATTTTCATATTCTTCACGACATTACGCGTCATGGATTTACTTTTTGAACTGGGCATTTATTATAAAGTAAAAAAAAGCCATTTTTTTTTTGGCGGGGTGGGAAATCATCCAATGACTTCTCCTCTTCTCGGAGGGCGTGTCAGACTCTTGCTGACTAAAATTCACCCCTGTTCCTTCCCTGCCTGAGTGCCCAGGGGTAGGTAACTAATTTTCAGAATTTATCCGCTACCCCTAGGCATGCAGGCACCGGCCACGATGGGCCCCGTCAGTGGTGGCTGACAACATCTCTTTGAGGCGCGCGTGGAACACTACGCGCTGTCGACTCACGGGCCTGGTGCTGATCGGACGACGAGCTACCCACTGCTCGCCGTCTGCAGGCCCGGGTCTACGGCGGCCGGAGATCGTCTCGCGGCGTCCGAACCCCCTGGCGTCTCATGTCACGGGGCAGCCAACAAGGTGCATGAAAATATCCTCTCTCAGTAATTTATTTATTACTAGATTCTGCCAGCGGCTTCGCCCGGATGCTAAAAAGTAGACTATGTTTTAATCCAGGTTATAATCTAGCTGTGTGCGAAATTTCATTCAAACCCCTTTTAAGAAAACAAAAGCCGTTTTTGCGTGATTGAAACACAAACATACAAACTTTCCTATTTATAATATTAGTAGGATTTTCGAATGTGTTGAGAGACGTCACGTGGGTAATTGTAATTGCAGCTTCTCGGCTCTAAAACGACCTCGTCTTCGGCTCGGGCGTGTATGCCGCTTCAGTTGTAATGACAAACTTTGCCAACTTGCATCAAAATGTAGGTACTATTGTCATGATTTTCAGATAAAAACTCGTACTGAGTTCAATAAGAACCTCATTTTTGATTGGCACCTTTTTGTTGTCTGTGATTGGCACGAAAAGACAAAACCGGCCAAGTGCGTGTCGGACTTCGCACATTTTGGGTTCCGTACCAAATGAGGATGATGATATATCGCCCCTTTAATCATATAACGAAATAACTCAAAATTTAATTTTTTTGGGAAAACGCATTTAAAGTTTGACATCACGGCTTTAATTTATCATAAAAAATAAAGAAATGGTTTAGGTCAGTTTCAAAAGTAGATAAAGTTAGTTTGACTAATAAACTTTATGATTATCAAAAAACAAAAAAACATTTTTATCAAGAAGACACTTAAATCAAGAATTGAAAAATAAGTTCGTAGTTAACTCACTTTTCAATAAAATATGTAAACAAATAATTATTATATTGACGAAGTAACTCAAAGTGTTGCAGTTTTATATTAAACTCATCTTGCAAGTAGACGAAGTATTTCGATTTAGTGCATTGTTAAAATAAGAAGCATTAACTGTCAGAGAAACATTCCTTATTGTTTCTATGTTAATTTAAATTCACAAATAAAATTTATGTATTTATTAATAAAAAAGACGTATTTCTTCTTCTTATCTAAATTTATTATAAAAAAATGTGAAATTGTTGTAACTACTTATTGTAAAAAAAAAACACAAAATAACAAAAGTCTAAGTTATAAGTCAAAACCAAACAAAATTCTATATGAAATTTGCTTCTATATTTATTAATATTTAATAAAAACGAATAAAAGTGTATTCTAGTAATCAAACAACTAATTCTTTTGGTTTTATTATCACAATAAATCAACTAAAAAATGAGATCAAACTTAATCAAAATAATTATAAACTTAAAATATCGTATTATAAAATCCTGCATAAAAAGAAGGGATCAGAGCTTTTGCAATTAGCTCTTTTAAATCTTTTTTTTTATTCGCACTAATCTCCTGTTTCGTGGAATACGCTCGCTGTAGTGATATTTCTGTAATAGCTTTCATTTTTTTTCTTTTATTTCTAACATCAACTTCATGGTAGTTTACTTGCTTATAAGACGTTTTATAGAAAAATACGGTAGTGTTTTGTTTGCTAATTTTTAATATTTTTATATCATTCCAGTTGACATTCTGTCCATCGCTATTCGTTGTAAAATTATACCCCTATTCTTCTTGTAAATTTTTAAAATCATAAAATGATTCGTAATCCAGTTCATGCACCATCAATGGAGGTTTCGATTTTTTTGCATTTTTTATAAGAGGTATGTACTGGTCGGGTGTATATATAGGACCAGATTTTAAATTCTTCTTCACCTCCCTCTCGATGAGGCTATGGACGCTATCAGCCTCGTTTTGTGTATGACCCCGTATTAGAAATTTATGTGTTATACTTTTTATGTTTAATGTTTGAACTGCATACAAATACAGTGAAGTAATAATTATATTTATTTTTGTTTTGTCCGCAGCAGTTGTCGGAATAAAATATGACTTCCTTTTCATCGTCGTCTTCATCGCTTAAAGCTTTCAAATATGTCCATACACATGAGCCGATCTCAATGGCGCCACGTTTTGCATCACTTTCCGACCAGAAATAACAATGCACATTTTTATATGCTACATTACAGTCCTTTCCAGTTAGCTCCGTCACGGTTAAATTATAACAATTAAGTTTAGACTTATAATAAAAAGAGGAAGTATCGCCTTTTGGGCACTGTAATACTGCCTCTAAATCATACACAGCTACTCTGAAGTTTTTATTGACTTTCATGCGATCATTCATCTTCTCAACCCTACTACAACTCTTCCAAATGAGTGTTATATTTTTCTTCTAGATCTTTCTTTTGATCAGAATTAGAATTATGGTATGAGTTGCAAATATCACATTGATCCTTTTTAGGTTGGAAAAAGAGAGATTAAATTCAGATGTAAATATTTTATAATATGTTATATAATATGTACCCGCGTCTTTATTATTTTGTTCTTGGTTTTCTTTAAAATCGTTGTATAAATCTTTAATAGTTTTGCTGCCTTCTATATATTCCCTTGTTGAAGAAGCTCGTACGTAGTGAGGTTCAATTTTAGGGATAGAATTTATGTTCTGCTTGATCGCAGCTCGTAATTCGGGATCATTTTTCTTATGATTTTGATGTCTTCCTCTAAAATCATTAAGAGAAAAATCATTATCCTTTATTTTATTTTGTGTCGTAAATATCATACGGTTTGAGATGTCTAACGTGGCTTTATAAAAAGTTTTGCAGACCCTAATCATAATCTTGTCGACTGTAAAATGAAATGCTTTGTTATTGTGCCTAGGTCGATTAGAGTTCGTGTATTTGTATTTGTATTTAGGCTGAACATCAATCATAGATGCACTTATGAACGCTCTTTGTTTTGCCAAATCTCCCAAATCCCAAAACCTCCGAAAGAGTTCGTATCTGCTATTTGTATTTATTTTTGTGGTGCATTTAAGCCTGCATTTTTCTGAGCAAGGTTCTTTGAGACACCGGGCTGGAATACTCTTCTGTGTTTTCGACATGGAAATATATGATTTTCCCCTATTACGCAAACGTTTTACTTTATTTTGTTTCCATTGGGATGGATTTTTGGTACGTTTGCGTCCCTTTTTTGGAGTCATACGCGAATTTGACGAACTAGTAGAAGAAGAGCTAGACTGGCAAAAGATATAGTTCCTCTTTCTTCTGGGTTCCATGTTTGTAAATGTCGGATCTGTATCACTGAGATCTATATCACTTTCGTCGGTATATACTGGAGATGTATAATAACTTTGAGTATTCTTTAACTCCCTGGGATGACGGTTTAGTTCCTGAAAGACAAATTAACATTAAAATTTAAATGTAAGACAATTTCTATTGAAATAACGGCAAGTCTTGGTCTTTTTACATATACCAGTTAATAACTTACATTCCTTCTATTCTCAAGATACTGTTGCTGCGGAGGAGTATTTTCAATAACGTCATCGTCGTCTGTTTCATCAACAGTCACGTAGTGTCTAGCAGTTTTTGTGGGTAACCGAGGGATGCTTGATTGCGAACTATCCGAGTCTGAACTTGAGGACGATGAGCTCGAACACGAAGATGATGAAGATTGACGAACAGTATTTTCTCCATTTTTGTATTCTGCCTCAGTAGTTGTGTATCGTGTAGTATTATCTTCATGGTCAGACAAGCTAATATCACTATCAGAATAAGGCACTAGATGACATTTATTGGATTTGGCTTGTTCAAACTGAGCTTTCTGTAATGAATAAATTTAACATTTTGATGAACACTTACAAAATATTTTTTAAGGAATAAATAAACTTAAAATGTTTTCATTTAGTTTCTCGATAATTTAATCAACACCAATTTCTACTCACTTTTATAACTTCATTTGTTTTATCGAAGTGTTCTATTGATTCTGCAATTGTTTTATCCTCTGTTTCAACAGGGAAATGTTCATTTTGTACCTAAAATAGTAGAACAAAAAATAGTTTTAATAAGAAATAAATAACGGGGTTTATAATTAATAAGAACAATGTCCTGAGTGCAGGCTACTAATACAGAACTATTTTTGTCTCGACCTGAGAATCTGACAAGAGACGTCAGACTATTATAAAAGTGGGTACCTATAACTGCGCTCTACCTCACACTGGTAACGCACCCCACCTCACCATGGCACGCAGGTGCATCACCCGCGAGTTCGAAGAATAATCGTAAGAAATTTCGTAGAACTCATCACGCACACAAGTCATGTGCGTGTGCATACGTCTGTTGATGTAGTGGAGTCATAGGTAGACATAAATCTCAGTTTTATAAATTAACCACTTGAATGTAGGTAATCTGCAATAATAGTAGGTACTTAATTATTTTTATTTTTTTTAAATTATTTTTTATTGTTGATAGGCACGCGTTTGACCACTATCTCACCTGCGCTTGCCTAGAAGTAACCTATTCACTCTTGACTTAAAGACTCCCAGGTTGTAGCTATCAGGAAACACAGACTCCGGTAGGAAATTCACTCCCTAGCTGTACGCATAATGAATGTTTTCTCATAACGCTTTGTGCGTATGGATAGAATGTCCACTATGAACCGGTGGCACTAAGCATGAAAATGATGAAATTAATTAGGTACTCACCGCGTGGTTGGAATCCTTATTGCTATTATTGGGTTTTTCATATTCTAACCCAAAGTCCGGTGAAGGGTTTTCACAATCCGGTACTTTATTTTCCATCAGTAAACCCAAAATTTTTCGTGCCCTTGAAGACATTCTAAAACAGGATAAAGAGTAGGTACTCGTATCTATTAAACTCCTTCCAAGTCCTCCACTTCACTCTCATTAAAAGAAAATAATTATTATACCCTTGTTAATATTTTAATTTATTAACGGCACTCATTATTTTACTAAAATAGTAAAATAACTCTAAATGAAAACAAAGTCATACCTGACAAATTAACAGTAAACAGGAACAAACCAAAAAAATACTAAGTTTTTGATAAATTATAGTACAATACTGGAATAATACATAATCTAATTTAGATTTGCTTATGCATTTTATTACAAAACTGCATCAACTCGAAATGTGTCGTAATACGGTATCATACAATTTATACATAACTGAATTAAGTCAAAATACTATAGACACAAATTACTTCTACATTTCTAATAAAGAGAAATAACTCAAATAAATTCACTTTTATAATAAATAAAAGCTTATAAAACAATTACCTGATAGCAAAACACCGATTTCTTTTGGTTTTACTCCGCTTTTTTAATTTTTTTCCGAGAACTTACCTTGAGCAAAGTCGGTGCATCACTGAATGGATCACTTTACCGGTATCAACTTGTTCGAGTTCGTTAATCAAAAAGAGAACGATAGTCTTCTATCTCTTTCATTTTCATCGTATCGAGTTGGCTGTTGGATTGCACGTGTTCTCCATTTGAAGTTAATTCACTTTAATTATGATAAAAACTCGAAGAATGTAAATTTTGAGTTGTTTCGTTTTATGATTAAAGGGGCGATATTGGTATTTGTTACTAAAGTATACGTAATAATAAACATTATCACCAAATTTCAAGTTCATAGGTCAATTAGGAGTTAACAAATTCTTCGGAACAAAATTTTGTGACAGACGACGGACAGACAGACGGACAGACGGACACGTGAGTGACTAGGGCTCCGTTGTCCCCTTTTCTTTCTTTTCTTCTCTTTATTCGGTTAGCCGACTAGTTTTAAAATTTATTCTGATTGAAATTCGAATCTGAAAATGTACGAGTATGTTTATTTTGAGTATCTAATAAATTTTAAATACCAATCATTGTACTTCTTCTTCTTAGCATGTCGATGGCAAATTTAATTAAATAATATGTTTGGCCCAGTAGTCAGCGACGGCAATTGCATTCGCTGACGCAGCTATAAAGTCCTCACTTGTACAGGTGACAGGGCATGCGAGGCAAGATGAGAGGTGGGCCATGGTCTGCGGAGAAACGCCGCACAAACACCGACGATCGGAGCTATCCGAGGACCCCATTGTACTGAATAGGCGTATTCATTCCATTATACTTAGGTGCAAAATTAGTAACAATGGTGAAAGAAAGAAAGAAAGAAAAAGTATTTATTTGCCACAAATTAACGACATACACAACAATATGATTTTGCTAACTTAAGTCTTAACCCTTATCGATAGCGTTAGTAGACCTTATATTTCTATGTTAGTAACAAGTTTAACAAAAAAAGGAAAGAAAAAAAAAGTTAAAGGTAGGTAGAGATAAATAAAAAACAGACCACCGATTCTCTTGTTCAATAACTAAAATAAAATGAGAGAATCGCTACTTTTACTCAAAGGCAGTGTGAGAAAAGGAAGGCTATAGCTATAAACTAAGTTAGAGATGTCAAACTAGTTTACGCCTTGCACTTACCGTGTCTTTAGTCGGCATGTTTTTACGTGTACTCATAATTTGTATGGAAATATTATTACAACTAAATTTGATAGCTCTAATTTACGCCCGTCTTTTTCTTGTTCTATTAGAGAGAAAAAGATAGCATTAGCCTAAATTAAGCTTAGTTTGTGCACAACAGAATCGGCACCATTGTCTAGCTACTGGCTAATTAGCGAACGCCGGTAATTTGCACATACGACGGGATCCTTTGTACTGCCCATTAAAACACCCATATCACGTTTCTTTGTGTCTGTATGATTCGCCGAGGGCCCACGCACCCACAAAACAAATTAATTTCAACTTCGAAACAAATGTTGACTCGTTAGCCTAACAATTGTAGAGAATTATATTGTTATAAGTTCAACAGTGCTTTAAGGCTTTTTTAATTGAATCTCCCATTCATACCCGAGTCTGACGGCCTGACGGTCTGACGGTCTGACCTTTCAATTATGTAGGTAGGTACCTGGCTTTGAAATGATAAGTTTCAGGTTCTACAACGTACTTCGAAACTTAAATAACCTCCAACATTTATATTTTATTCTCATTTTAATTTAGATATGCAATAACCTTTGTTAGGTTTTGACGTGGCAACGTCTTATAAATTGGTTTGCCGGGTGACACTTCAAGAAACTGCGTTACGCTCCGCTCACGTTATGCGCTCACAATGAGAGCGAGTGAGAGGCACGCGTCCCTTCCACTCGGGCATGGTTAGCCCGCCTAAGAGCGAGAGAGACAGACATAAAAAGTGAAAGTGTTACTATTATTTCATCCTTCTTCCTACTATACGAATGAATATTCACATTAAAATTATTTTACCACTCAAAGTCGTTGTCACGTAAAACTTTCGCCCGTATACCGACTTTACAGGCAACCAATTTTTTTTTAGTTCACAATTTTTCACAGGAATCTCAGTTCATTTTATTTACATTGAAACACCGGTTTCCTCCTTTAATATTAACTATGTAAGAAATGTTTTGCAAGCTTTTTGCTGTTTAACAATGGAAAAATGTAAGTTGCAAACAAGACGGGAGACTTACGGTTTCTCAAGTGTTAGAGTGTATACACATTGACCTGCGTGGAATCAGCTTAAAAAAACGACAGACTAACGTCAGCCAATGTTCAATATTAAATTGTTCATTTTGTCTGTATTTATTAGCAGTAGTAAATTTCAGGTACTGATTGTTTTCGGATCAGACAAATAATATAATTTGTCTGTAATAATGGCCATGAGACAAACATACATACATACACGTATACAATTGTATATTATGTATTCCGTTGGAAGCTCTAATAGATTTTATTATAGGTATGTGAATATATTGCAGTTTCAAAAATATGACAAACTTACGAGTCGAATCTATAACCCTCTTTTTTGAACTCGCTTAGTAAATGTATTTTCCATCTTTTGTGCAAGTACAGTCAAAACCGAAGACTTGAAATACCAACAAATGCTGAAAGCTGCATCTCTTAAGCTAACAGCATCAAAACTTTAGTTTTGCCAGCTAAGCCAATGCGGTGCGGTGGTGGCAATTTTTAAACCGTCTCCGTTGCGCAGCGGTCAGTGTAAAGACACCCTAAGGACGTCTTTACAACTGGTGTTTTAAATTGGATCATTTTTCTGAGCTTGCTCAAAAGCAACCGCGATGATGGCTTTTCGCGCAAAGGGTAGCTCAGTTTACTTAATGTGTCTGTGCACCTAGACCGTATTCAGTATTTTTATTTAGTAGAATATCGTTTTAGAATACGCTAGGACTGTTACAAATTAAGGTCTGGGCCCATAATCTGTTGTAATTATACGAATAAGTCCTAAAAAAAAAATCGAAGACATGTGACATCCACTAACCTGCACTGGGCCAGCGTGGTGGATTATGGCCCACTCCTCTCACAAAGGGAGAACTTGTGTTCCAGCAGTGGGAACGTTTATACGAGATTTTAATTACTATTTAGTTTTATTGTAGTAGAATATAATACACATTAGATTCCTTAGAATATCTGTCAGTTGTGCCACAGACTCATAAAAACAAAAAGGTTAAGTTGAGTTTACAAAAAGTTTAAATATGGAATGCGGCAATTTTTAACCGACTTCAAAAAGGAGGAGCTTATCAATTCGGATGTTTGTATTTTTTTTTAATGTATGTTCGGGCATAACTTTGTCATTTATAGACGGATTTCCAAAATTCTTTTTTTTTGTTCGAAAGGGCTTTGTTCCGAAATGTTCCAATTTAAATTTCATACAGACCTGATGATGAGTTTCGGAGACAGACAATGGAACTCTTCAAATAATGACAGCAAATCAACCGCGATTGCTACTATCGCATTGTTAACACAATTTAATGGGGAATCACCACTACAAAGTGGAAAATAAAAACTTTTTTACAAAAAAAAATAGAACAGACTTCCAAAAAAAAAAGTGCAAAATAACTTTAATTTCGGAAGTCGGTGTCAAAAAACGAAGAAACAAAACCAGAAACTCCGACTTCCGAAATTAATTAAAGTTATTTTGCACTTTTCGTTTTTTTTTTGGAAGTCGGTTCTATTTTTTTGTAAGAAAGTTTTTTAAATTGAACAGAATGATTGTCATGAAATCCAAAATGATAATTGATAATTCGGACATTGAAATGTCACGTAGTCAATTCTAAACATAATGGGCCTATTAAATATATAAAAAATCATTCATGATTAATTAGAGGAGAATTTGAATTTAGAATCCGCTAATAATCAGTATTACATTATAAAAAATAAGGCTGAATGATTGTCCGAAATCCTAAAAGTAACCTATGAGCACAGATAATATAATACTATTTAGTGTAATATGGGATTCAAATATGCTATCGAAATGTGACGAGGTCAATCCTAAACATTTTGTCTTTTGGGAATCGTTGTCGCTGATAGAATGTTTATTTATTTATTTATTTATTTTATTTATTTATTTATTTAGTACACATACAATTATTTTTACAGGTAAACCCAATGTAATAAAAGTAGTCCTATAATGATAATTGACCAGTCCTAAGCCGTGGCTCAGGGTACCGGTACAAGTTACTTAGAAGACAATACACTAATTGTCACCCTCTGGAATTCCGCCAAAGAGCAGGAAAAAATATCCAAACGCTGAGAGATACTATTCATAATAGTAACCGCCCGACACACAGGTGAAAACTTTAATACGTTTGTACGGGCTACCGGAGTTTTAAACAGGCTATGTTGCTTTGTGTAGAGCCCCAGGTACAGTAAAGTTACTAAATAAGGCTACATGAAGAGTACATTCATGTTTAACCGCATCTTGTAGCTAGAATAATATAAACTGATTGAAGCTTAGTTTGGAATTAGATTGTGGTGAATTTAAATCTCGACTCCAAAACTCTTAAGTAATAAACATAATGTTATTTGTATCCTTTGCCAGTAGCTTTGCCTCTTGAAACTCGACAACAAACAAACATCAAAACATACCGATTAAGTATAACATTAGTAGGATTATCACGATTCTACGACTTCAATATAAATAATACAAATGTAGGTAGGTAAGCAACTTTAATAGAATAAGTAGCAACCGAACGAATAGTACAGATCTATGGAACTATAAAATAGTCGTAAATTGTTCACAGATTCTCGATATGACCTCTACAACAGACAAAGTCGCAGGCGAATATATTGTGTGCCATATAAACTATGAAAGTGTATCTACATGAAAAAGGCGCTCTATGTTGTCCGCTAAAGCTTTGTTTTTTTTAAGGGTTGGAAATCATCAAATGACTTCTCCCGCTCTGCTTGGAGAGAAAGAGAATGGTGCGGATTCTGTTTTGTACGAACTACACTTAATTTAAGCTATTCCTATCTTTTTATCTCTAATAAAACAAGAAAGAGACGGACGTAAATTAGAGCTGTCAAATTTAGTTGAACTAATATTTCAATACAAATTAAGTGTACCTACACGTAAAAACATGTCGATTAAAAACACGGTGATGCGCAAGGCGTAAACTAGTTTGACATCTCTAACTTAGTTCATAGCTATAGCCGTCCTTTTCTCGCACTGCCTTTTAGTAAAAGGACAGCGATTCTCTAATTTTAGTTTAGTTATTATTAAGAGAATCGGCACCAGTGTCAGACTCTTACTGACTAAAACCCACTCGTGTTCCTTCAGTTGCATTTTGCCTTGTGGGGCCGCGGTAACTCTTTCGAACCATCCTACGACCCTGGAGGCTTTGATATCTTGATCGGAACATGCGTTGCCGGACACATAAACCTCTCTCTTAACCGCTGAAGTACCTAATTATAGCAGTGTGAAATAATTACTTTATATGTTTTAAATACGAAATTAAAGTAACGGACGCTTGACCGCTTCGTCGTATTAAATCGTCGATAAATCTGATCAGAATAAAATGGTGTTGCGTGTCGAGGGTTCGATTCCTGCACGGAACAAATATTTGTATGGCATACAGATAGTTGTTCCAGGTCTGGGTGTCTTGTGTATGTGAGTTTACATATTTGTGAACGCACTCACGATACAGGAGTAATACCTAGTGTGGGGTCTTAAAAATGTTCGATCATTTTCTTAATATATAAAAATCTCGTGTCACGGTGTTTGTGGTTCCACTCCTCCGAAACGGCTCGACCGATTTTAATGTTTTTAGGATGCCGTACCCGAAGGGTCCAAACGAAGCCCAATTGTTGTCACTCACGTGTCCGTCTGTCTGTCCATCCGCCGTCGGTCACAAAATTTATTACGAATAATTTTTTAACTTCCCATTGACCTATGAACTTGAAATTTGGTGATAATGTTTATTATTTACGTATACTTTACTAACAAATACCAATATTTGGTACGGAACCCTTAATGTGCGAATCCGACACGCACGTGGCCAGTTTTTTTGTGTATAGTTGGTAGGTATGAGAATAGGTCGTAAAGTATTTTTCACCCTTCTACCCCCACCCCGCATTTTTTAATCGTAGAACAACGTTTGCTGGGTCAGCTAACAATAAATAATATGAGCAACAGTCTATCAGTGTCTTATTATAGTACAATTTGCTAACGTGTTCATTCAAAGGCCTTTCGGCAATGTATATTCAAATAAACAGAAGTATATTACGTATAAAAGTTGGTGAAAATGTTGACAGCTTAATTTAAAAGTTTTAATTCGAATCTGCGGATGCGTTTCGCTTCGGAGTTCTTTTTCGAAGCGTTCTTCATTTCGTTTTGACTACTTCTACGGAGAGCGGCGTAATTAACGTGCCCTTTACTGTAATTTAATTAGCGTGGTTTTGTCGGACACTGAAAAAAAACTTTTTACAAAAAAAAACAACCGACTTCCATAAATAAAACTAAAAAATGCAAAATAACTTTAATTTCGGAAGTCGGTGTGTCTAGTTTGGTTTCTTCGTTATTTGACACCGACTTCCGAAATTAAAGTTATTTTGCATTTTTTAGTTTTATTTGTGGAAGTCGGTTGTTTTTTTTTTGTAAAAAGTTTTTTATTTTTCACTTTTTAGTTGTTGTACCCCATTCTAAAACTAAATTAATAGTAAAGTTATGCCCGAATTGATAGCCCCAAAAATAGGGAATTTGAACATAGTTGGTGAAATTAGGGTGTATCAGGGTGAACTATACAAATCTGTATACCCCTTCAGAGCGTATCAGCGTGATGTAATGTTGTGAAGTGGTGAAAACAATATACAGACATGCGATTGCAGCAATTCTGGAAGGTTTGCTATCATTTATTGAAGAGTTCCATTGTGTATCTCCGAAGTTCTTCATCAGATCTTCACTAAATTATAATGGGACCACATGTAAAGCAACAGCTTTCAAATAAAAAAAAAATCTTTAAAATCGGTTCACGTAGTGAAAAGATATGAGGCAAAACACATAAAAAAAAAAATACAGTCGAATTGAGAACCTCCTCCTTTTTTTGAAGTCGGTTAAAAACCGGCCAAATGCGAGTCGGACTCGCGCAAGAAGGGTTCCGTACCATCGCACTAGACTATACACGTAATTGTTGCCATTATTAAGATCGAGCAAAAAAAGCCAAAAAAAACACGTTTCTATTAGAGGAGCCCCCTTTATTTTTAATTTATTTGTTATTATAGCAGCAACAGAAATACACATTCTGTGAAAATTTCAACTGTCTACCTATTACGGATCATGAGACACAGCCCACTGACAGACATACAAAAGCAAAAAAAAAACGTTTCTAGTATCCCGAACCCGAGTTGCTCGTGAACGGGTCACCAATCAATACGGTGTCCACTTTTAAATACCTTGGGCATTTCATGCCGCCGACCTCAAGGATGATGTAGACATTGAGAGGGAGCGTTGGGCTCTAGCAGTCCGGAGCAATTTGCTGTCCCGTAGATTTGCGCGTTGTACAGACCTAGTTAAAGTAGCACTTTTAAGGCTTATTGCCAAAGTCTGTACACGGGCAGTCTATGGGTCAATTATACTAAGAGATCGCTGGATGTCCTGCGCGTCCAATATAACAATGCTTTCAGGATGTTGTTGAGACTGCCTCGTTACTGTAGCGCGTCGGAGATGTTTGCGCAAGCCCATACCGATGGGTTCTACGCGATTACAAGCAAAAGAACAGCCTCGCTACATAGGTGAGTGAGGGACAGTCTTAAACAGCATCCTGAAAACTGTAGCTGAGAGCTTCGGCTCTCCGGAGGTTGATTTGTACTAATACTAGATAATAAGTTTTTTTTTCGATGTTACTAACAGTCTATGGATTTTTGCGTCAGAAATAAAGGTATTTATTTATTTATCATTATGTTTGGTTATAGCGGCAACAGAAATACACATTCTTTGAAAATTTCAGCTGTCTAGCTATTACGGATCATAAGATACAGCCCGCTGACAGACAGACGGACAGCGGAGTCTTAGTAATAGGATTATTACTAAGACTCCGCTGTGTATCTAGTATTAGTACGAATCAACCTCCACCCAAACTGCTGAACAATCGGAGAGCCCAAGCTCTCAGCTACAGTTTTCAGGATGCTGTTTAGACTGTCCCTCACTCACCTAAGTAGCGATGCTGTTCTTTTGCGTGTAATCGCGTAGAACCCATCGGTCCATACCAAACAAACAAACAAACATCTCCGACGCGCTAGTAACAACAAAAACAACTTTTTAGGGTTCCTAAAAAGTTGTTTTTTTAATTGAATGATGGTACCTACTTATTTACGTCTCATAGGCCCGTAGCATTAACTAGTGCTTGAAAATAAAAAAAAGAACTTCTATTCATTTTGCCATTTTTTTTTTTTTTTATTAAACTTACTCACATAATTATCAGATATTGTTTATAGTTTAAGGGTCGAAGGGTTCTGGAGTGACGGCCGCGTACTGGAAGTCGTAGGTGGACCTATGACCTGGTGAGGATAGTCCGATGGATGCGAGACAGGACTGGCTGTTGTAATGACACTTGGAGGCCTGACTCCAGCTGTGGCCGTCTTTCGGCTGAAATGATGTTGACTTAAATATATATATATATATTTACTTTAACACACAAATCGTTTAGACAACACATTTATTTCGTTGATGCGAAATAAGTGCCTCTTGACTGAAAACGCCATCGTCCTAACATGTGTCGTGTTACCTCAATCGTAACAGTCGCTAGACACAGGCCAAAATACTTCGGAAACCTAGGTAATATAGATAAAGATAGTCACAAACACAAGGGTGCTGCTCACCTTCCTTGAGGAGCATGGGTGGATCGGATAACAAACCTGTACGCAATATACGCGCTTTGGACGTGGAGCTGCAGACACCAGCCTCGAGTTGGACTCGCGCACAAAAGGTTCCGTACCATTATCTATAAAAAAGGCAAAGAACTCTAACAAAGTCCCTTGGTTGACTGGTAGAGAATGCCTAAGGCATTAAGCCCGCCTTTGTACATTTGTGTTGCATGAAGTTTTAATAAATAAAGTCCCGCAACCCGTCGGTCTGTCGGTTTGTTCGCGATACTGTAAAACTCCTGAACAGATTTCATGCGGTTTTCACGAATAGACAGAGTGATTTATGAGGAAGGTTTAGGAATTTAATTTGTACCCGTGCGGAGCCAGTGTGGGTCGCTAGTATAATACAATACAAACTTTATACAATACAATCTTACCCGCTCTTGACCTCAAGAGCGGGTAACATTACTGGGTACCTACCCGGGCCTGCGGACGGCGAGTAATGGGTAGCTCGCCGTCCGATCAGCACCAAGCTCGAGTGTCGACGGCGCGAAGTGCACACGCGCCTCAAAGAGTTGTCAGCAATCATGACGGGGCCCGTCATGGCCGATGCCTGCGCAGGGGTTGTGGATAAATTTGAAACACAGCTACCGTGCCCCTGGGCACTCAGGGCAGGGAAGGAACAGGGGTGGGTTTTAGTCAGTAAGAGTCTGACACGCCCTGCCGCTCCACCCAGAGCGGGAGATGTCATCGGATGATTTCCCGACCTCAAAAAGAATAAAATAAAAAAGATAAGTTGGATTGCTAGTATAATACAATACAAACCACAATACAATCTTACCCGCTGTTGAGGTTAAAATCAAGCCTATGGATAGTAATGAAACCACTACTTAAAATGATGGCGTAACCCATTCTGCCTATAACATTTAGAACAATTGGCTCTACGACATAGTTTCAAAAACAAAGGTGCGGCGACAAGGAAAGTTGTGGCAAGATAAGCAATCCTAAAATGGTTCCCGTTTATGAGATAAGGCACACTTAAAATGATTTAAAGCGCAGTCTATCTCTATCATGACCCATGAATAACAGATGAATGTGTGTTTTGTAAATTCTAGTAGAATGAGAAACTTGAATTTTGTGGTAGGAACACCTCTGGAACAGATGTTCAGAATTAATGTTATGGTTGCTTTGGGAAATGTGTGCTTTTCTCGTTTATTTTGTTTTCAAAATACAACACAAACTTCTTTGTTAGATGCAGATAATTTTTAGGGTTCCATACCTTCAAAGGAAAAAAGAAACCCTTACAGGATCACTTCGTTGTCCGTCTGTCTGTCTATCAAGCCCCTTTTCCTCTTGAAAGTGAACGTGTGAAAAAACCTAACTTCTAAGTCAACGTTTTCAAAAGACTTTTATGCCGCATATTTTCCTCACTCGCAAAAAAAAAAAATTGAATCAAAACCAGTAAAGTATTTCCCGTTGCCCTAGAATCATGAAATTTGGCAAGAAGCAAGGTCTTGCAACACTAGTAAAGGAAAAAGTTCGAATATTGTTAGTTTGTAGTTTAAAACATACCCATCACATTTTTTCAACAATGTTAAGTTTTTTATATATTTACAAGCTTTTATTACTTTACTAATATTTTCATTAGATATTAAATTAAAAAAAAAATTATGGTACCCTTCGTTTACAAGTCCGACTCGCATTTAACCGGTTTTTTATTAGCGATCAAGCGGTTGAGAATGAAGCACGCTTTTCCAGAAATAACAAATTGACTATCATTAATATAGATTTCTTCAGATGCCTGCACGTCTCCGCTCCGCTCCGGCCAGCTCCGCACAGTTCCGCTTGTGTGGAAACGCACCCTTAACATCACCTTTGGCTGTGTGTACTCGTAGGTATTTTAATCATCTGAAATACTCTACCCACATTATATCGAAAGAACACTCTGTAAGTATGACAGTTTAATTTCCCGGCACCGTTTAAAATTACTCATTATCTTTCGTGCCAGTTAACGTGGTAGGGTTTGGCAGTCAAATTAACCACGACATATTGCCAGCCGATAGTTGGCTCAAATTATCGGTAATATTCCGTAAAAGTATTCTGTATTTTTTCAATCATTGATAGTGTCGCGTTTGACCACTATCTCGCCTGCTGGCAAGCGATGTGTGTATGTGGTCGAAGATGTAGCACGCTTGCCTAGAAGTAACCTATTCACTCTTGACTTAAGGCACTATTAACTGCCAATGACCTTGAGTGGTTAGTTTGCGTGTTCTGTGCTGAGCTCACATAACGCGTCGTACGTCCACCCAGTAATAGATCTCGCCCATCAAGAAGCGCTGTCCGAACTTAGACGCATTATAAACTAAAAAATTTAATTATAAAACTAAAAAACAGTATACTAAAATATAAATAATTAAATTACCATTAGAATGGTGAAGGTTTTATAAAAATACGCTTTATAAGTTTTGCGTGATTCTCAATTTTTTATCCATGTTAGACATAATTTTACAAATTAATTACACTATGCTATAAAAATATAATTTAAAAATATTCACATATCAAATAACGACGAAAATTGTCTAAAATAACATATATTTTTTTCAACGAAATAAAACTAGTCGTTTAGACGTGATGTTTAATTAAAAATCATTAGAACTCGTATAACTGTGCCTTAGAGACCAGGTTGTAGCTATCAGGACACACAAACTCTGGCAGGGAATTCAACTCATATTTGAAAATGTCTTTTCTCCGTGGCACAACGTAAAGTGAAAAGAAAATTATGTTTTTTTGTCAAGTCTTTTCCAGCCGAGGTCGCGACATTTTCCTCAATGAAGGCAAAAAACAATAAGTGATTTATGACCGCAAAAAAGATCAGCCGTCCGAATTCAATATTAACTTCCTGACTGGCTTCCTTTACTGTTTATCTTTTTGTGAATAATGATAAAATCACAGATATCCATACTCGTAAAATTTGTCTTCTATATATGAAATAGTTTGGTTAGTAACTGACGAGGATGAAAATAATACCACCGTCTTAGATTATAAAATGTGTAAGACCACCGTGTATAATTTACAGATTTTTTTAAATTTACTACCTATGATCTGCTCCAAAGTGTTTCACTAAGATTTTTTTGGGGTTCAGAACATCCGAATGTAAAAATGGAACGCTTATAGGATCACCAATTTGCTCCGAATCCACTGGACCCATTCGGTTGAAGTTTGGTACACGTATTAATTTCTATGACCCAAACATGAACGTTTAACGTAAATAAATAAATTTACAATTTGGTGTCTCTTTTTGAGGAAAAACTAGAAACAATGAAAAAGGTTTTTAATAAACTCTACCGTGCGACATATCAAATGAAACCATACTATAAGAGTCTCAAATATTCATAATTTTAAAATAAATAATTATTAAATTATTTAAGAAAATACATGATAAAAGACCATTCCGCCTTATCTCCAAATATACTATACATTGAAATTTTTCTTCCTTTTCATCTTCTCTCTTTGCCCAGTATTCGGTTCAGCTTCCAGACTAATCGGATGAAGTAGAATAGGTACCAGTATAATGGAACGACCTCTTATCTGATATCTAAAACCCATGAACCCAGTAATTGGGTAGCACAATCCCTCTTCGCAAGATTTTATGGTTTCCGACAACCCGTAACGACAGTCAAAGATTTACAAAATGACAATCATCATAATCATTCATCAACATTTGCATCAAATCACTCTTTTGGTTTCTTTACTCCAACAGAAAACGATAAATCGTAATAGCTAGTGGTCTACATAAGAATATATCTTATTAACTGTCCCCTCCAAGGCGGACCTAAGTCCAGCGTGGACTCAGCAAACTTAATTACTGTACCCACATCAAGTTCTTTGGAATTACGTGTTTAATTTCTCTACTTCGTTTACCTTTAGCGGGTAACCAATCAGGAATTCATTGAAAGCGTTTTCTGTGCTGAGAAAGTAGGAAATATGTTTCCGTAGTTTGTTTTTTGTTTTCGCGTGCTTGCGTTTGTGTGGTCTGGAACAAAAAATATTGCATAAATCAATGTGAAAAATTGACAACCATGCGTTAGTTGCTGTATTTCTCGAGTAAATAGGGTTGATTTCTAGGCATACAAATAATTACTCCATTAAGTTAGTCAGATAGACTATCAATTACAAAAAAATAGAACCGACTTCCAAAAAAAGTGCAAAATAACTTTAATTTCGGAAGTCGGTGTTTCTGTTTTGTGTCTTCGTTTTTTGACACCGACTTCCGAAATTAAAGTTATTTTGCACTTTTTTTGGAAGTCGGTTCTATTTTTTTGTAAAAAAGTTTTTTATTTTTCACTTTTTAGTTGTGGTTCCCCATTAAATTGTGTTAACAATTCTTATACATACAATAGCAGCAATCGCGGTTGATTTGCTGTCAATTTTTGAAGAGTTCCGTTGTCTGTCTCCGAAACCCATCACCAGATCTTTTTGAAATTTAAATGGGACCATTTCGGAGTAAACCCCTTTCGAACAAAAAAAGAATTTTGCAAATCCGTCAATATATGTCGGAGTTATATATATATACATCCCGTATCATATATAGGCCGAACATACATAAAAAAAAAAAAAAAAAAATACAAACATCCGAATTGATAACCTCCTCCTTTTTCGAAGTCGGTTAAAAAATATTGGATAGGCATTCTTTGATTTTCCAAAACAATAAAAAATTACAAAGATAAAATGTGTGGGCTTGTTACGTCTAGGTACTAACTAAAAGTGACGTCACAACTCATAATATCGTTCTTATTTTTACATGCTTTTATTTAACTTGCAATGTATCGATTTAGGTATGTATGTAACCTTTTACTTACATGTAACCTAACCTAACCTGTAACCTGTAATGGGTAGTGCCTCAAACTTTTAAGAATAGAGTACTGTCAGCACCAAAAGTCGATGAACAGAATCAACATAACAAAACACCTGTTCACAATAAAATGCCATAAGTTAAATTTGCACTACTTACAAACTTCTTACTTACAAAGAAAGAAGAAATTCTGGTATACAGGCTATTTTGTTTCCTAGTTGCGACCATAACTTATGGCATTTTATTGTGAACAGGTGTTTTGTATGTTGATTCTGTTCATCGACTTTTGGTGCTGACTGTACCTACACGCCAAAAACTTACTAGAATTTATTTTTTAACTTTTTAGTTCCTTGTCCCAGATAAAAGAAGCTGGGTTTTTTTTTTTTGCGAAGTGGAAAATCATCCAATGACTGCTCCCGCTCTGCAGGGTGGAGCGGGAGGGCGTGTCAGACTCTTACTGATTAAAATCCACCCCTGTTCCTTCCCTGCCTGAGTGCCCAGGGGTACGGTAACTCATTTTCAGAATTTATCTGCTACTCCTAGGCATGCAGGCACCGGCCACGATGGGCCCCGTCAGTGGTGGCTGACAACATCTCTTTGAGGCGCGCGTGGAACACTACGCGCCCTCGACTCACGGGCCTGGTACTGATCGGACGGCGAGCTACCCACTGCTCGCCGTCCGCAGGCCCGGGTCTACGGTGGCCGGAGATCGTCTCGCGACGTCTTACGCCCAGTACGCCCAGCACCTCTCCTAGGTAAAAGCTGGGCTTAATTTAAAAAAATTATACGTTTAATTTATTTGTTTACGTTTGTTTAGTTTTTTTTTAGTCATCTACCCTATACTCAAGAGCCAATTATGGAATCACTTAACTTGCTGTAAACTGGCGACGCATCGATATCTCTTTCGAGCAACCGGGGGTAGTTTGGTTTTCACTTAAAAAAAAAATCACAAATGCTTGATTATTAGAAAACTTCATTGGTCATTCTGTAAAATACATGTATAAGCATAACTAGCCTTATAATGTTTCCACTATTGGTACTCAGACCTCCTCTCTAAGAACCGATGTCTGCCTAGGGTCGCGGATAAATTCTAAAGAGAGTTACCGCGGCCCTTGGAACAGGCAACTGAAGGAACAAGGTTGGGTTCTAGTCAGTAAAAGTCTGACACGCCGTCCCAGAACGGAAGAAGTTATTTTGTGATTTCCCACCCTAAAAAAAGAACCTGCTAACAAAGTGTTAGCTTGTGCCTTAAGGTGGAAGCGCCAGGTTAGCTGGCGAAATTCAAATTTTCTTACTTTTTTTTGCAATCTGCAGATCAGTGTCAGGTTGTATCTTGGTCAAAATTTGATTCGCAAGGCTTTCGGGCGACCCTGGAGCTTTTAAGTCATTGAATAATTTCACACCCTCCAAAAAAAACCTCCTCTCTAGGAGAAGGAATTGGCACGCACAATACATACTCGTACCTATCTAATCAACAAAAAATGCGACCATATTTTTGACATAAACTTTATTATATTTCCGTTTTAATTGCTGCTAACCTACTAATGCAGCTACCGTGAAATATTTGTAGTTTAATGTAATCCACATCAGTATGCATTGCGGAAATTCGCAGTTAGAACTGTTGTTAGGTTTTATTCATTTAAATACGAAGTTTGGCGTGTAGTTTAGTGACAATAGAGGGTAATTAAAATACGAGTGTTGAACTGTGTCGTAGGAGTTGCTTTATAGCTGTCCGTAAACTATTTGTTATATGGCAATACTGCGACCAGGACATTCGTTGCGGTAATCAATGGGAGACCCATATAAATCGCTGTTTAACTAACTGTAGCTTGACTTCTGAGGCCGTGCCCACAGAGAACGCGCATTACTAGGGCGGGTCATCTCTGCGCTGTCACCGACGACGCCGTGGAACGTGGCTAAGTTTTGGGCCAAAAAAAATTAGTAAACTACCGTGCCAGCGTCACGAAGAAGAAGGACGAGTGCGGGCGCGGTGGCGGGGGCGATTAAAGGCTTACGCACACTGGGACTGGATGCCAGAGGATTTAATTTTTTGACGAAAGACATTCAAACCTATCTTGTAGGAATACGATATACATGCCAATGTTTTGAATTAATTCCGTGGCATCGAAAGGAATTTCTTGACACGGCATTGGAGAGCGTGCTAAGGGATCCCGCGGCGGGATCCCGCAGCGCACTGTGGTATGCAACAGCATGGCGAAGGTCGCCGTGACATACCGGGGGGTGAGGCAATGCAAGCTACCCGCCGCGGCACGTCGCGGGATTATTTGGTAGGCTGCCGGAATGCTAAAGTATCTACCTAAGCGGCTAGTGTGCGCTGACCGGTGGCAAAATCCTCTGCCATTCCGTCCCGGTGTGCGTAGGCCTTAAGTGGCCACAGTGCAGACAAGTTAAAGCCCGTCACACTATTCCCAACCACTACAACTCTTGAAAGCCATAATCAACAGTGGCGATCACCAGAAAAACGCCGAGGTAATGAAGCTCGACGAGTCCCGGGGAAACGATTACACTGTCTTGGGTCCATGCAGCAACGAAATTAATCAGAAAATAACAGCGGAGGCGTAAGAAAAAAACACTGGCCAAGTGCGTGTCGGACTTTACACATTTAGGGTTCCGTAACAAATGAGGGAATTACAAAGAAAAAAAATCTGATTTATCAATGTATTGGTATTTGTTAGTAAAATATACGCAATAATAAACATTTTTACCAAATTTCAAGTTCATAGGTCAATGGGAAGTTAAAAAAAAATTTTCAGAACAAAATTTTGTGACGACAGACGGACACGTGAGTGACAACAATAGGGCTCTGTTTGGACCCTTCAGGTACGGAATCCTAAAAATAATGTAATGTCCACTTACTTCTTTATCACGCAGGAGATATAACAAAGCTAGGCCAATAGGCACAAAGGAACATTTACAGTTTACAAAAAAGTTTGTTTCCTGAGGGTAAAACAATAGACGATCGCTTGGTAGCGAACTTCGTGCCCGCTTTAGCCCCCGGCCGCGCAAGCTTCTTACCTTGGCCTTGGCCTAACATTGCAGAACATTTTGTTGAATGTAATTAACTTGGTTTGAATAGAGTTGGATTCAATTAGTATGAAGGAAGAAAATTTTAATAAAGTATCCACTTGCCTTATAGTGAAAAGCAGATAAAAACAACACAGAAGTAAGTAGAAAACTCTCAATGCATACACATTAACCCTCAGGTGCAACTAATCAAATAAATTGCTTTTATCTATATTTACATTAAAGAGTAAATACCATTTCGCTGCCAAAGCGGACATTGAGAAAAAAGCGCTGCATCCAGCAGGATTTTAACACACTGGCTCCGTTCCACGTCTCTCAGAGAAGTCAGAGCAGTTTAGTGGTCAGATAAACAAAATAATTAAGCGCTTATGGTAATTCTGGCGGGAGTGGTGCCAGCGCTTTATTTAAATGTGCGAGGAGCGCGATGGCAACGGGATGCGACGCTATAAATGCAACTAACTCGTCGACGGCGGCTTAATTCTGTTTTAATTTCAACTTTAAACTCAGTTTTATGGGGAATTATGAATTCTGAAGGTGCTCTCGACGACGGTAAGTTAGTTGTATACTTCTGTCGCTTGGTTCTGGGTGGGAAGGGAGTGGAGATGTGTAAGAGTAACGTTGCTAATTCCGTTATTTATTGCGACCAAATTCCTACAGACTGACGTAAAGTGTAATCTTTATTACAGTAGCTCTTTATATGTGCTGTCGTAGGTAATAATAATATAATGAAAGAATGACCCCACCACCGTACGTTGACGTCGTTGCTTGCGAGCCCCAATGAACCATAGATCTGAGTCAGTAGATTTAACTTTGCCGCAACAGGTCTAGGGCGAATGGCCAGACTAAGAGAGATACGATCTGAAAAAAAAGGGGCCAGCGGATGGCGAGTAATGGGTAGCTCGCAGTCCGATCAGCACCAGGCTCGAAAGTCGACGGCGCGTAGTGTTCCACGTGCGCCTCAAAGAGATGCCAGCACTGACGGGGCCCATCATGGCCGATGCCTGCACGCCAAGGGGTCGCGGATAAATTCGTAACAGAGTTACCGCGCCCCTGGGCACTCAGGCAAGGAAGGAACAGGGGTGGGTTTTAGTCAGTAAAAGTCTGATACGCCCGAGCTTCACCCAGAGCGGGAGAAGTCATAGGATGATTTACCACCCAAAAAAAAGAAGGCCAGTTTTGTGTCGAACTTTGGGGCAGTAGCGACCCCACGAACCCGAAATCCCGGGAGAAATCTTGTTCTTCATCTTCGGCTTGCCTTTATTGGCTGGCCGTAGTGAACACTGACGAGGAACAAAGCTCCCACCACTCTATTGCATTCACTAGCTGGGCTTGAATTTCCTGATAGCCGTGGTATACCTCTTCACTCCTCAAGCACCTCAGGATATGTTGCCCCCTTATTGCTACGTCACATCGTGCTAGCGACCATTTTTGAGGGTCCATTTATTGAGTATGTAAGTCTTGATAACCACCCAAAACTATAACCACAATATCTTTGCTTTTTAGGTCTTGCAATAGTTTCACGCCAACCGGAGCTTGTCATTGGGTGCACTTGTATTCGCTGGGTGCGCGACGGCAGCGCCAACTAGCGGATGAACTTTAGGCGGACTCTGAAGTGTCAAATGGCGAGTTGTCATTACGAATAGTAAAATAAACAAAGAAATATTTTCAATGAAACGTCGTATTTAAAATCGTTTATTGTAAAACTAAAAACATGTAAATGTATAGCGTCTATAGTAACGTTGGCCTTTTTTATTTGCCGTGTAAACTGGCACAATTCAACCAATTCTATGTAGTACACACGGACCTATTGCTGATTGTTTGTTAAACATGGCCAAATTAATAATACAAACTGGATTTGCAGCAGTAACACACGAAATCAATTTCCAACCCCAAACAAAATCAAAAGGCAAACAATTAGTTTTGGCTCAACATGTGCAAGATGTAAAAGAAACGAAATGCGAAGATCAAACGAGCCACACCATTGAAGCTCGTGTAATTCGTCAAACTTCAGTGACTTCGACTCCATACAAAACATCCTTGAATGTAAGCAGATTTCTTCTTTTTTTGCAATCTTAGATGTATGTAATACTATGTGGTCGCGACAGAAAAATATAGGTAGTCTATTAGTCGTATACCTACCTAGGCTTTCGTTCATTTTGATATATTATACAATTTGAATAGGCCGCGGTGTATGTACACACTGATCTATCAATAAATATAATATAAAATAAAAATATAAAGTAAAGAAATTATTTATTTTTTTACAGATTGATTCTAGTCTCGTTGTTCTTGTTTCCAACGTGCTTGTGGAAATTTTTAGAATTTACAAGCACTGTTTACGCCAGTGTTTTTACAGTTATCAACACAGCAGGTATCGTGACCCATATTTCTTTATTTTTAACGAAATACAATAAACAACAACACTCCACTATGTATACGCAAGGATGACATCCGCCGCGAGTTCCTTTTTTAGCCACGGCGGGCGCTGCGATCGATTCGTCTGTCCCTACTCCCCGTTTTGCACCCAGCGAATAGCGCGTACAGAGCTTATCGTCGGTTGGTGATTCATTTAATAAAAAAAGCATGTAAGGGGCCTCTGCGAGTTGGCTTCGGCCCCCCGTAAGCCTTACAAAGGTCCGGGACCCCAAGGTCCCGAAAAATTTGAAAATTAGTGCATTAGCATAATCAGACTTTTAATGCTACTGCTGGCATTCATTCTGTGAACTGCATCAGACTGCTTCAAAAGTAACTTGTTTGAGTCTTTTTAGTTGTTTTTGTCAGTCGGTTTTCTTTATGACTGAATCGAGAAGTCTACCTACAGTTTTCTTTTCAGGTAACTACAAAGTACGTTATTAACAGTAGGAAGACTCACTAACCAGTCAAGATAACATATAAACCGTTCGTATAGTTTACCATCACAAATCAACACAAATTTCATACGCCACTGATTCAATTTCTCGCGTATAAGTGAACGCATTTGGCTTGAGCCAGAGTTCGATAAAATATGCACGAGCTTACATAAGTGCAGGTGGAATACTATTACGTCCCAATGATGTATGGAGACAGATTGTGCTGTTTATGCTTCCTCTATCCGTATTCCGCAAATCTGCATAATTATGTCTACTGTATCTCTATGTTTGATTTTCATGTCAGTATAAGTCTTCAGATTGTATGATCTTACTACGTATACTTTGATGTTCTTTTGTTTTTTAAAGGGAACGGACATCTGAATGTAAAAACAGCCGGTTTTTTTATTGTAAGGCACGCGTTTGACCACTATCTCACCTGATGGTAAGCGATGATGTGGTGGTTTATCCTGTGAACGTGTCACCAAGAAAGTTCAGGTGAAGTGAGCTTGAGGTGAACTGTCATTCCATCCGCTTTAAGAATTGATAGCTCACTTTCATCCTTATTTATATAACTCGTAACTTTCAATCTTTAATAAAAAATCTTTAGTTTAAAAACTGATGAGCAGATTCTTAGATCTTGGTAAAAGTCAGGAGGAATTGGGCCAACTCTAAGCATCATCATCATCATCATCATCATCAGCCTATAGCAGTCCACTGCTGGACATAGGCCTCTCCAATTGCACGCCATTCAGCTCGGTTCTCGGCAACACTCATCCAGCTGCTACCAGCCACCCTGCGAAGGTCATCGCTCCACCTAGCCTGAGGGCGTCCTACCTTACGTTTGCCGATTCGCGGTCTCCACTCGAGAACACGTCTACCCCAACGGTCATCGGTTCTACGGCTAATATGGCCGGCCTATTGCCACTTCAGCTTGCTTATTCTGTGAGCTATGTCGACAACCTTGGTTCTCAGTCGGATCAACTCGTTACGTATTCGATACCTCAATGAGACTCCAAGCATAGCCCGTTCCATAGCTCGCTGAGCGACCTTGAATTTGTGGACCAGTCGTACCGTGAGTGTCCACGTTTCGGCTCCGTAAGTTGTATCATATTGAGGGCTAATAAAACTGGTCTTCCATTTTGCTTAGTTAATACTGATTATTAGTGGACTCTAAATCCAAATTCTTTATGGAAAATTTTGAATTTAGAACCTGCTTATCAGAGTTTATAGTTTATATTTTTTTTCTAAATACGAACCTTCATGTTCACTTCACAGCTTATACAGTGTGAATATGGATGATCATCGGTCAAGAGCAGTGGCGGCCCAGTGGTATCGGCCGCGACGTACAAGTTGTGAGTCGTGAGTTCAAACCCAGGCAGGCGCTTTAGGTACTTTGTATAAATATCTTCACCACTGCTCTCGAAAACGGTAAAAGAAAACATCGTTAGGAAACCGGCATGTCCTAGAACCAAAAATTCGAAGACATGTGACATCCACCAATCCACATTGGGTTCGCGTAATGGGTTAAGGCCCACACCCTCTCACAGAGAGGAGGTCTATGCCACAGCAGTGGGGACTTTAGTTTATTTATTAATAATTATCAAAAATTACATGTCAGGTTTGTGAAGGCTGATGATGATGATGGGAGGTCATAATTTAGATAGTACTTCTCCCAATGGAAATGAACCATATTCTTCAAGGAAGTCATAGTCAGTTCTCAAAAAAAAAGTACTTCCGTACAATATTTATGAATTGATTAAAATGAGTATGGGAGGCTATTACGTTCTTGAAGAAAGTTGTTCATTATATTGTATCAAGTACTAGCTTCTACAGCCTTTTAATGTCCCCACTGCTGGGGCACAGGCCTCCTCTCAGTGAGAGGGTGTGGGCCGTAATCCACCACGCGGGCCCAGTGCGGGTTGGTGGATGTCACATGTCTTCGAATTTTAAGTTCTAGGACATGTCGGTTGCCTCACGATGTTTTCCTTCACCGTTTTGAGAGCAGTGGTGATGAAATAATTTACACAAAGAAAAGCGCCTGCCTGGGTTTGAACTCACGACCTACAACTTGTAAGTCGCGGTCGTTACCACTGGGCCACCACTGCTCTAACACGGACTCTGGCAGGTAATTCCACTCATTAGCTGTACGCACAATTAAGGCTGGCTTCACAGCTGTCCGGGAGACCCGCACGGAGAGCGACGCGGATTGGTCCGTACGGGTAGCGCCTCACGTATGCCTTCGTTCCAGGAGCCGGTACGGGCGCCTAATGTTTTTCCAAAACGATTTAACGGTGACGCATCGCCACCCGTACGTCTAGTGTTCTGATGATAGATGTTGGATTAGCAAAATATCTTCACTGCCTGACATTATGTAGGTACTCGTAACTCTGGCAAGTTGCGCCACATCGCTCATAATATTCTAGTCAGTTAACTGAACCCTACTCAATGGGGTTCCATGAATTAGTTTCCAATTACATATAAATTTATTGCCTAGGTCAAAGCTATTGAAGCGTGATCCAGGTGAAACTCATGGCTTGATGATTCAGATTGTTCAGATTGTGTTGCTTTGATGAGTTCACATACACTTGGAATCAGCAAGCCATGAGTTTCAAGCCAGTCAGCTCGAAGTAATGTGATGAATCCATTCCTAGTGCGAGCACGTATTAGCTGAAGGAGAGGATATATAGCACTTATATATACATAGCGTAATCAGCCCAGGAAGCTACGCGGGAATGAGAATTTTATTAGTACATCTAGTTTGAGACTAAGGGCTGTATTTATTTAAAAAAACCTGCCAAGTGCGTCGATACGCAAAATGACAGTGTGAAGTACGATGACTTCACACTGTAATTTTGACTAATTTGTATGGCTTTGGGTCAACAAGATGCTTATACTGTTATTTTTGGGGAGTGTGCGACGGAATTCCATAATTTGATGCCGCCAAGCCCGTTCCAGCTTCGGACCACAAGACGTACAGAGATGCACCACCGGTACATGGTGAACATCCGATCCACACGCACAAAACGTTTTGAGAGGACATTCATTGTGCATGCACAGCTAGGGAGTGGAATTCACTGCCAGAGTCTGTGTTGCTTGATAGCTACAACCTGGGAGTCTTTAAGTCAAGAGTGAATAGGTTACTTCTAGGCAAGCGTGCTCCATCTTCGACCGCATCATCACTTACCATCAGGTCAAATAATAGTGGTCAAACGCGTGCCTATCAAGTATAATAAAAAAAAAGAAAAAAACAGTGAAAATTGGAAGACTGTAGCTCTCGTTTGGCTGTAAAACCAGTATGACGGACGACGGACGCGTCAGTGACAGCAATAGGGCTCCGTTTGGACCGTTCGGGTACAGAACCCTAAAAAAGCTGTAGGTAAATGGATTTTCAACAATTCTGTGTCTCTGCATACACTTACTATAAAATATGTATTTTATTACTAGCTGTAGATCGTTGGAAGTTCTTCATGTTATCTTATAATAGAGCTCTCCTTACTGCGTCTCTTCCATATTATATTAGTTTGTGGTAAATAACTTTTTGAACTTGTAAGTCTGTTTAACCAAGCCCAATCTTCAGTGGTATTCTCCGAAAAGTTAGCATTTATATTAGTTTACAAAACAAAAGTGGTTTTCTGCATTTTCATCATTAGCGAATTACGAAAATCCGTGAAACCCTTCTTTAATTTTTTAAATAAACTTTCCCTTTCGAAGTCAAAATAAACACAGCCATTGGCTGTTTGTTAGACTCAACAATATTTGTAAAACAAAAACACAACTCGTTATCTGATCCCAGTAAAGTAACTAGGACTGCTGATTAAAACTTCATAAAGTTGTGTATCGCTAACTAATAAAACAGACTTCCAAGTTTACATATTCACTTCAATTTCCAACTTGTTTACAAATTAATTAATTTTACGCGAAACTAAAAATTTCGAGTTTAGTTGGTGTTGAAACTTTCCTTTGTGTAAAAAGAGGAGTTGGGCGGTAGTCAAGTAGTGTATATTGAGCAAAAGTTTGGGAAGAGAAACTATCTCGAAAGCTTGGGATATCTCTGCAGGATACTTCCACTGAGGTTGACAAGCTGACAAATTAGTTCAGTGTTTGGTTTTGGTGAAATTTTAAGTAGGTTTCTGTCCCATTCCGGGCAAAGAATCCTACTAATATGATGGAAGTTTGTTACTCAATCATGACAGAATGGCTAAACGGATCTGGATGAAATTTGGCACAGCGATAGATTCATCATCTTACTGCCCTTATCCCATGTTACTTGGGGTCGGCGCAACACGTTTTTTTTCTTCCATTTTGTCCTGTCTGCCGTCACGCTATCACTAACTCCCTTTTCTTTCATATCACTTCTCACACAATCCATCCATCTTTTCTTTGGCCTCCCTCTCCCTCTAAATCCATCCACATTTATATTCATAACTCTTTTGGTTACATGTGTTTCATCCTTCCCCTTTACATAACCATACCAACATAAGCGGTTCCCTTTCAACTTTTCTGTGACTGGCGCCACTTTTAAACTACCTCTAATGTATTCATTTCTCACTTTATCCATTCTCATTACTCCACACATCCATCTCAACATTGTCATCTCCGCCAAATGCAATCTTTTTACATCCGTCTTTTTCACAGCCCAACATTCTGATCCATACAGTACGACAGGTCTAATCACAGAATTATAGATTTTCCCTTTTAATTTAAGGGGCATTCGTCGGTCGCAAGTTGTTCCAGTGACTTGTCGCCATTTCATCCATCCTGAGTTGATCCTGTGCGGCACAGAGATAGATTATTGTCTGAAATAGCACATAGGCTATAATTTATGGGGGATGTACTAATTCCACACGGGCGAAGCCGCTGGCAGAAGCTAGTGATCTATAAAATGCCTCTATATTTATTTATTTACACTTTATGCAACAAAAGCACAAAGGCGAACTTAATGCCTTGGGCATTCTATACCAGTCAACCAAGGAACCATAAGGAGTCAACCAACTCTTTCTCTCTTTTCCCGTGCTTGTGGAATTAACTGAAAATATCTAAAATACAACTCTTTGTTCTGTATATGTTTTCTCCATTATGAAATCGAGAGAAAAATTGTGAGGTGACTTACTTTATACGGGTTTACCCAGACCAACTGGTGTCTTGAAAGGAATGAACAACACAATAAATAAATTATCGTTCTATCGGCTTATCACAATGTTTAAGTGTTTTTTCACTCGTGCAGGTGATTGGCGGCAGCGACCTCTCGCGCCCGGCCCTGGTCCAGGCCATGGTACGGAGCGAGAGGGAATGGGAAGCGGTCTCCTCCTTCTGCGAAGCAGTAATGCTCGCGAAGGAGGAGGCGGAACGGGTGAGGGAGAGGCTGCAACGACAACCTCGCCCTCATGCCCTCAGCAGCAGCCGCCGCAGGAGACGCCAGGGGCTTCTGGCGCCGCGAGACTATCTCCACCGTAGACCCGGGTCTGCGGACGGCGAGTAATGGGTAGCTTGCCGTCCGATCAGCACCAGGCCCGAAAGTCAACGGCGCGTAGTGTTCCACGCGCGCCTCAAATAGTTGTCAGCATACATGACGGGACCCGTCATGGCCGATGCCTGCCTAAGGGTTGAGGATAAATTCGAAAGAGTTACCTCGCCTCTGGGCATTCAGGGCAGGGAGGAACAGGGGTGGGTTTCAGTCAGTAAGAGTCTGACATGCCTTCCCGCTCCTCCCAGAGCGGGAGAAGTCAGATGATTTCCCAACCCACAAAAAAAAGTCTTTTTTCACTGAAAGAAATCTATCCTAATGTAAGTTTATTTATTAATACATTGTTTCTAAATAAAGTACAAAAGTAAGTACCAACCGACTTACTACAAGAATATTAAGAACACAATGGCGCGCTACTGAGAAACATAACTTGCCCGGTCAAGTCTTTGTTCCACGTTTTATTCCGAAACCAACTAATACAATATTTCGCGAACCTCAAGAAAAATATGTATTTGTCACAAGTTGTTTCTGCAAAGGTGTTTCCAACTTTGCCGAGTAAAAACGATGATATAACTTTTGTTTTTAGACCGGTGACAATAATGTTGGATATAAACATATCCAACATTATTGTCACCGGCTAATGTATTGACATGTCAACAGAAATTTGACAATACGGTGGCCGGTGGCGTAGCGTTCCGTGGTCGAATAAAATTTATCACCGGTAAAATATTTTCAACCATAAGCCCGTTTTGTATTACAAATGAATGAAGTTTATATCAATAATTTTACTGTTCGAACACGGAACATTATTTTCTTTGTTCCCGTCGTTGGTAATATTTGTAATTTAATTATGGTAATGGTTTACATATTTTCATTGGACATCACAATTTAAAATTGAAGAGGAGTGAAATTGGGTGACCCAGATTTCGGCAAAACTGTGTACAAGCACTCAAATTACTTGGATATCTGTTCAAATAGGTAGACTCTAAGACGAGACAGACTAGAAGCAAATGTGTTTAGAGAAACGATCAAAACTGAGCAGCAAATATATTAGAAGCTGTGGTACTTAATGGAATTTCTGTGAATCAATTTCCAAGTTGTCGATGGCTGTGTTCAATTTGTCTATTACCTACTACAACATTTGATCGGTACCTTGTTCCGGGTACGTATTACAATACCGAAATTTAAAAAAACCGTTTTTCAAAATTCCTATGGAAGAAATCCCGAAAAATTAAACGCCGAATTATTGTTTGGTCGAAAGTTTTAAATCCCGAAAGTTCATTTGCCTGAAAGCTAAAAATCCCGAAGTTCAAAATATCGAACAAAGATCTGTTTTATTTTGAGAAGTAGCGCTCGCCGGCCGCTGCCGCGGCACCGCTCGCTTCGCTCGTTCGGCTAGCGCACGGTTGGTCACAGTTCTAATCTAACCTAACCTATTTCACCCAGTTCAAAATGACGAATCATACCTACAATCTCCCGCAGAAATGTTTTCACCATAGTCTAATTATCTAGCCGCAGGCAGATTGTATGATTCAACGATTTCGATATAACGGCTATCGGTATTTAAAACTTTAGGTATTTTGAATTTTGTTGTTTTGGACGTCGATATTTCAATCGTAGTTATTATGAAATTTCTGGATTTTAATACCCTTGTTCCTTGTTATTAATCATATTTTTAAACGAAACTACTTCTACGTAGTACATAAATGTAAATCAAAGTCGCTTTTCACGTTTGTGTGTTTCTCTGCTAACTCCTCCTAAACCACGCTACGGATTTTAATGCGGTTTTCATGAGTAGGAAGAGCGATAAACGACAAAGGTTTGTGTGTATAATTTGTACCCATACGGAGCCGGGGCGGGTCACTAGTTTAATATAGTAAGTTCTAAACGAATAAAATTTTATGAAAAATTCAACAAAAGTATCATAATATACTACTACAGACCAAAAACACACATAACATCCCGGATATGAGAACACTCTAGACAAAACACGATTAAGCGATTTGCTTCAACAAGACAAGCGCAGCCTTAGCTTTTATTACTTCCACAACAAGAACGCACAAAGAAATATTTGTACGTACTCGGCCATTCAAAAACGAACACAGTCGACAAGGGATTACTGCACGACAAAGTTTACTCACTCGCGGTTACGATGCTTCGAGGTTCGCCAAATATCGTCTAATGTCGCCTCCACAGAGAATATTTATTAAAACTAAAGCAATACAAGGCAATACAAAACGTTCAAGTTTCGCGAGAAGTAATATTTTCGGTAATATAAAAAGATATTTAGCTGTTAAGGCTTTGCTACACGGAAAGCGGTACGCTAGCCAAAGAGATGCTATTCTTGCAATTTAATTGCTTTTTTCATGTCACTTTTTGGGGTTAATACTCACATAATAAGTAAAAATCTGCATGCTCGCTTACTGTAAAAATGACAGAACTTTATACACGAAGTTAAATCTGGGTACACTGGCGGTCTTTTCCTATGTCCCCTAGCATCCATAGTCCTTCTAGTCCATCATCGCGAACTGTCTTGAGCTTTACGCTTCACCTTGCTCCATGTCATTCCGATGCTCGTCGCTTCTGCCAACACGATGCTTCACCAGGTTGGACGGGGAAGGCCACGCTTATCCCTTTTCCTTGAGGATTCCAATCCATGTCCTGTTTAGGATTGTGATCGGTATCCTTCCACTTTCCACTTAAAAACGCTAGATCTGGCGATCGATCGGGCTCTCATGACATTTCTCTAACAGCTCTTCGATAGAGGTGGAACGAAAACGATGGTCAAACAATTTGGACTTTTGACAATCACTTTCTTCAGAATGCCACTTTGTCTCGAGTCCAAGTTCCATCGCGTCGCATTGCAGTTTTGAGTTTCAGCCCTGACAAGGTACGTTTTCATCGCTCGACCCACGAATTATCGCTGAAAGAATGTCGGTTTGTCTAGTAGTACCCAAGTTCAATTGCGTCGCATAGCAGTTTTGAGTTTCAGCGCTAACGACCCGCATTTTTATCGCTCGACCCGCGATATCTCCTCAACAGGGGTCCGCAACCAATATAGTATAGGCCTTAACACTCAACTTGAATAGCCTTTGTGCGTCTTTCATTGTGTCAGCAGCTGTGTTTATTTATTGTATGTGGCTTTATGTAATAAATATTGGATTTTCTTTAGACGACGACAACTAATGGCGTTTGCCCACTAATTTTGTGAGTGGGTAATTGTGTTCGAAAAAATATTTATTATTTCTAATATTCTTTATTCAGAATACAAATATGACCAATATATCTTTTGTATAAAATCCTTTTCAATGTGTATCACATTTTTTACCGACGAAAAAAAAGGAGAAGTTTCTCAATTCGACCGTAGGTATATATATTTTTTTATACATCTGTTTATATAATATAATTAATGAAATGTATGGGTGTTTATTGTTTTAACAAAGAAAACAAAAGGTAGACTGAAACTGATATAAATTCCCATTAATATTAATTATAATTTTACTCGCATATCGCGGAGTTAACCTTTCCCTTGCCGTAATCTCATTGGGTTACCATTATGAATATTTTATAGTGGGAAATATAAATATTGAATAGGAAGCAGATTTTGCGAGGGAATAAGAATATGTAAAACACCAATATTTGTTTCGCTCTTTTTTATTTTACTTTTCTTTCTTTATTTCGACAGGTTCTAAAATTTCGTTGAGATGATCGACCTTAGGAAAGCAAAATTTATATAACCTTTCTATTTCGTTATATTTTTCACAACAAAACCAGTAAATATTCCTTTTAAAGTAAAATAAAAAAGATTTGTTGTTCTTGAATAGTCTTTACAAAAAAAATACTAATTTGTAACGAATTGTTTACATTCACTAACGTCGTAAATCTTTTGAAAATAAACAAACAATATCACTTTTAAAACAACTTACTTCGAATCCCTATTTTTCCCGTAGACACTGTATTCATACCTACTGCCGAGAACGAACCACTTCGTCCTTTTTGCTGTAAACTCGTTACGTAAAACAAATCTTTGGTTGCCGAGCAACCAATTCCATTACCGGCTCTGTTCAAGTGACGCAGACAACGGATTACTCTGAAGCAGCGATGTACGTTAATTGCAATTCGTGCTCAGGTACAAAGAAATACTTGGTAAGTGTAATGAAAAAACTTTAAAACTCTTAATTCCCTTTATAAGCTGGTCTTCTTAAATGTGGCTCTTTGGGACTTTATTGTGTTATGTAAACTGGGAGCTGGGAACTGGAAGTATTTTTAATTTTTCTCAGTACTTTGTGGTTAAAACAATCTGTGGAGTGTTCGTCTTTTTGTAGACGGTTATTACTCGAGGGTTGCAGTGGTTGTGAGTTTATTTTGTTACGCGACTGTCTTGTTTGTTGCGTTAGCTCTTGTAGTTTAATTGCACTGTGCCAGGTAGTTTCTTGTGGTGACAAACACGTCATGCTTTTGCGCGAGACTACTTCAAAACTGGCTAAATGTTTATGAAACAATTGCAATAGCTTAATTTTATACAAGCGTCTGCCGGCGGCTTTACCCATGTGGAATTAATACTTCCCCTACTGTAAATAATAGCTTACTACAGACGCACCGCAGCTTCGCTCGGATCCACCCAGAGCGGGAGAAGTTATTTGCTGATCTCGCACCCAAAAAAAAAAAAACTTCAGTCGGATACAAATTATAGACCTTAACCTTCCACACGAATGTAAACTATGTCATTGGTGAAAACCGCATGAAAATCCGTTTAGTAGTTTTGGAGTTTATCGGTAACAGACAGACAGACGTGGCGCGAGTTTGTTTTATAGTATGTAGTGATAGTGATCTATCTCTGTGCCAAATTTCATACAGATCCGTTCAGCCGTTCAGACCTGATTTAGTAACAAACATTCATCCATCCAAACCTTCGCATTTATAATATTAGTAGGATTTATTGCAATAAAACATAAATCTTATTCTGTTTGACAGTAATTGTTTATTGCAACAAAACGTTATAATTTGAAACCTTATTCTGTTTGACAGTAATTGTTTATTGCAACAAAACATTATAATTTGAAACCTTATTCTGTTTGACAGTAATTGTTTATTGCATTAAAATATTATAATTTGAAAACATATTCTGTTTGACAGTAATAGTTTATCTAGTTGAGTTAAATTGTCACAATTCTGTTGGGATTACGAAATTATGTATTACGCAATTGATGTGCTGGGCTTTAAATGTTTTGAAACAAAACAACGTCAAACTCAAATTCGACGCATTTATCCTAGAGACATGAAATTTGGAGGGTGTGTTCTTTGTGAAGAGTAGATTTCCATTAAGAAAGGGTTTTTTGAATTTCAACCCTTAAGGGGGTGAAAAAAGGGTTGAAAGGTTATAATGGGGGAAGAATTAATACAACGCGAGCGAAGTCACTGGCAGTAGCTAGTTTCAAATAAACTTTTGAACTGACGAAGAGTTGGTCAGAAAATAGAAGTTAAATATTCGTTCCTTGCGATAGAGTAGATTCGTGTGAAGAAAATGGGAAAGTTAAAAGAGTCTAGAATAAAAGTTATTTAAGCTGAGCTGGTATAAAAATAATGTGACTAAAAGAGTGATACATTTCCCGCCAGATGAACGCGTCCCAAAGGGTCATGGCGATCCGTATGATCCGAGGATACCGCACGGTCTCCCGTGAGGCTGCGAGCCTCCTTGCCGGACTGTCACCATGGGATCTGGAGGCAAAGGTCCTCGCGCACCTGTATGAGTGGCGCGAGGAGGCGAAACGCCGGGGCGAAACTCCGCTGCCGCGACACCTCGCAGCTCGGCGGACAGAGCTCCGGCAGGATCTCATGGCGACATGGAGAGAGTGACTGTCGCAACCCAGCGCTGGGCACGCCACCATTGCGGCGGTAGTGTCCCTCTTTGAGGAGTGGTTGGAGAGGCGCCATGCCGTCCTCACCTTCTGCCTGACGCAGGTCCTCGCCAGACACGGGTGTTTCGGGAGGTTCCTGTTTCTGATCAGGCGGGAGGCGACCCCCGGGTGTTTCCACTGCGACGATTGGCCAGAGGACACGGTGGAGCATACGGTGGAGGTTTGCCCTGCTTGGGCAGAGCACCGCCGTGTCCTCGTGGATGCGATAGGCGGTAGCTACCTCTCGCGCCCGGCCCTGGTTCAGGCCTGGTACGGAGCGAGAGGGAATGGGAAGCCGTCTCCTTTTTCTGCGAATCAGTAATGCACGCGAAGAGGGAGGCGGCATGGGTGAGGGAGACTCAACAACGGAGTCGCCCTTACGTCCTCTGCAGCAGCCGCCGCAGGAGACGCCAGAGGCTTCCGGCGCCGCGAGACGATCTCCGGCCGCCGTAGACCCGGGCCTGCGGACGGCGAGTAGTAGGTAACTTGCGGTCCGATCAGCACCAGGCCCGAGAGTCGACGGCGCGTAGTGTTCCACGCGCGCCTCAAAGAGTTGTCAGCAAACATGACGGGGCCCGTCATGGCCGATGCCTGTCCGTCGGGTTGAGGATAAATTTGAAAGAGTTACCTCGCCCCTGGGCATTCAGGGCAGGGAGGAACAGGGGTGGGGTTTAGTCAGTAAGAGTCTGACACGCCCTTCCGCTCCACCCTAGAGCGGGAGAAGTCATGGATGATTTCCCACCGCAACCAAAAAAAAAAAAAAAAGTAGTCTGATGCAGTTGGTGGTATTTGTTTTAGTTAAATCGCACATTTAATGCCGTCAGGTTTTTTGAAAATTACATTTTTAGTGAGCTATGTTTTTGAAATCGCCTCCCACAAATCGAATATACCACATGACCACGTTACAAAAAGTTATCATACCTACTTACCTAATGGCGGCTGCCATACTTTTTTTTTTAAGATTCATATTGCCTGTCGCTTCCACTGCCAAGACAAATTGAATGATACCTCATTTTTTTTAAGTTTAGACTACAGGGCGTGCCAAAGAAATAGATACACAAACATATACACATGACGTATTCCATACTCTAAAAACATGACCCTCCTACTGGGAAAGATGGGTAAAAACAGAACTAAAATTAAAACATTAATTAAACAAGCTTTGCCTTGTAAAGACAATAGAATTAAATTATTGTAGGTACTATCTAGAATTTCTATAGCGTAATGAAAATGTTGTGTTTAATGAACCTTGCAAATCGGCTTTTAGTACAATTACATTTAGAATGTAGCTTCTATTTAATACTATTATGAAAATTTACTATTATTTACTATTCTGGTTGACTGAAATCACTTAAATAGAAGTCAGTGGTTAATGGTTCTAGGGTCGTTGATTTTTGGAGCATTGGGTCGATGGTTATCTTAGTTGGTAACCCTGTCTTTAGTTAGTGAATATTATAAAGAGGTCCAATTAATTATTTGCCTGTTTATACAGAATGTACCGCTTCGGCACATGGAAATGCACAACTTTTTAACCGACTTTAAAAAAGAGGAGGTTCTCGATTCGTCTGTTTTTTTTTTTTTATATGTTTGTTACGCGATATCTGCGCCATTTGTGAATAAATTTTGATGATTCTTTTTTGTATGATAGGTCATAATAAATTTAATTTAAATCGATTCAGCACTTTTTGAAAAAATCAACATAAACAGAAAATATATATATACAGATGACATTTTGGTTGTCTCGAAATGTTCAAATTCCATGTTATGATTTAATATTTAGTTTTACTTCTGGTTTACAACAATATTAATAAAAAAAACCAAGACCTGAAAAAAAAATATCAAAAAATACAACCGACTTCTAAAAATTGCAAAATAACTTTAATTTCGAAAGTCGGTGTCAAATAACGAAGAAACAAAAAACATATGTACACCGACTTCCGAAATTAAAGTTATTTTGCAATTTTTAGAAGTCGGTTGTATTTTTTGAAAAAAGTTTATTTTTCAAGGAAGCCATAGACAATTTTCTTTAGCCACACCATTTCATGTTGACGCCAATTTATTTTGCTGTTGGTTGGTTATGGTGTTGTTGATTGGCACGTTATGAAAGTAACTTAATTTGGTATTTAGAATAGACAAAGAAGAGGCCTGGCCCTGTTGGCTGACAAACTGTGTCTTACAGGAATTTGATATCCGTAATTTTTTTGCTCCGCACTTCACAGTACCTACCTACGCCATCACAGGCTTAATTAACAATAACACAGACATATCGACTATTGGTTTAAATTGCCTCTCATACACTAATATTCACATACTAATGTGGTTATTGGATGTCAGTTACCAATTTCCGCCATACATTCAAACGTAAACTATTTAAATAACATTACTGATCATGATTCAATAATTGTTGCAAACACTAATTAGTAACTAGTTTGTATTTGCTTTTACGTCAACGAGGCAAAGGTGGTGTTCCATTGCAGCACGTGTCCAAGTTGCGCTTTGTATGAAAACATAAAAAAGGATCACTCACAACTCGATCCTCGATCCACGGCAGCACGTCAGGTAACAAAACCAGTCTGGCCTCACATTTTATAAATACTCAATACTAAGATAGGCTAGCTCAAGGTCCAAACGTTACCAATCTCATGCGGCAATTTTTGTTATCGAGCAAAACCTTTTAAAGGCACCTGGACTTTTGAGAAAAAATACCAGGGAGCGTCGGGCTTTAACCACACTAAAACTACCCCGGTGATATCCTTCAGGACATGGAAGGGTTCTCGTGACCTCTTAAAGAACCACTCGGAATCCCTTCGGCACATCCCTAGGGGGGAGACAGTAAAGGGGCCTCGCCGTGCATGGCAGGACGTGATCTCTGTGCCACCGTTTTTCCTAGGGTCACTCGGTGGCTGGACAGAGTCCCAATTCTGAGTCCTCGCGACCCCGGAGTCCCACCTTCCTTACATGGTACAGGCGGGGTATCGGCATTTTTGGCGACGAGGCGGTTGCCACCCTGTCGCGGTATTCTCCGAACGGGATCAGCCCAGTCACGATCTCGCTCGGCGGACTGCTTCTGTAAATGTTGTGCCGTCTACTGTACCATTGCATGCCCTATGTGGATGTATCGAGCCTAGCTTAAAAATGTTGACGTTTGTTTATTACAAAAATCGTTAATCTAGAACGAAAAAGGAGACTTATTTTTCTTAATAATCCTTTATTTCAGAACAGTTGTGGTCACGGTCATTTTTGTCCGATCGAAGGTTATATTTCTACATGTAGCCAAATTAATTAACCCGTGCAACTGAAGTGCGTAGCCTCTGCGTGTACATTCCTCGCAGCAATGGAATCGCGCCTTTACATCAACGAGGTAACGCGAGCCACCATGCGTGCTTTTAATTACAGTAAACCGAACTGTATGGTGTAAGCATGAGTATTATCTATCACAAACTACTGGCCATTTAGTTAATTTTGACGTAATTTGATAATGCTGTGTTACAAAGTTAATTAGTCGTATTCCATACGAAGTAATTACTGTTTAGTGGTGTTACTTAGTTGGAATATGTGTCGAGTTTTGAATTTGATGTTTATTTAGACTGTGCTGGTAGTAACTTACTAGGTAGGCGTAATGGTAATCAATTTATCATGCATGATAAATTGAATGCCCTCACAAAAATAATGATTTCAGTAACAAACAAAAGATATAATCTTATTTATCTGCTTCTAAAGCTGCGATCCCACGACCCGTGAATCGGCGGGCCGCGCCGCGCCTGTGTGACAGGCCGTGGGAACCGTCGCATCCGATGAAGCTCGCGGTGGCCTGTCGTCGCCCGTCCGATCCATCGCGAGTCGGTAAGTTCAACCTCACCGGCGCGGCACGGCGCGGCACGCTGTATGAATGAATTCAATGATGTATGAATGGCGGCCAGCAGGCCGACACACGCCGTGGGAACACTCGACATGGGCCGCGCTGCGCCGCGTCAGACGTGGCGACGCCTAGCGTGGCGCGGCGCGGCCCGTTGATTCACAGGCCAACCTTCACATTCATTATTCGCAGCAACAAGATATGGGAGTGGCGCGAGGAGGCGAGTGATGACTGACTTTTTTTTTTTGCTGTCTTTATCCTTCACCAAAAATAGTATTATAGTTTATGTGTCTGTAAACGCACCCACGATACAGGAGAAATTACAAGTGTGAAGCAACGTTTTTCTAAAAAGAAAGAAAGTTTTAAAAAAAAGCTGTTTTCTTTTCGTGTTCTAATCAGCAAAAATTTTCAATTATTATCCGTATTATGGGAATGAATAAAAATAGTCCACCATTTTTGCAGGTCCGCCATATTAGGTTTAGAATAACGTCATTTAGCAAACCATGCGTTGCCATTCAAACTAAATATTGATACAAAATTTGAGCTCAATCAAAAAACCGGGCAGTGGGTCAAATTTAATTTCTAAGATTTTTTACATAATTAATTACAGGTAAATCTAATAAAAACGTGTTAAAAAGGGCCTCTCACAGAGAGGAGGCCTGTGCCCTTGTAAAGGCTGATGATGATTATGATGATAAAAAAGGCCGCAATGATGCAAAACAATAATAATATTGCTAAAAATAATATTCAATAACACAAGGCAAGAAACTAAACATACACGTTCGCACATTCACCTCTACACGTGACCAAAACCCACATTTCTCAAAGTTTCCTTATCTCTTTCCTATACCGACTATAATGAAGGTACAATAAAGGTAGTAATTGATCATTATGCCCGCATTATTGCCGCTTATGAGAACAGAACACACCTTCGGAAGATCAAGGAACTCAGAACAGTTATCTAAAGTGAATATTATATATAATAAAAAGGTATAGATATTACCTTCCTGTGAAGACTCGCAGAGAGAATACTAATCGGAAGGGAACGAGTTTAGTCGGGCTAATATTCTTTCTACGCAATCAAAAAGTCAGCAACTCACGGTTATGACAATTCACTTTGCATTCATGACGGAATAACCATTTTGAATTCAATTTACATGCATCTTACCTTAGTGGGTCAGGAGATAGAAAATTCTATCGATGAAAAGAGGAACCTGTGAGTCTACTGCAAGATGGTATTGGTTGGTATATCGACTTTCGCAAGTCACCGTAGTTTCAAGTGGATGTAAGAACTAAAATTTTTAGGATTATTTGAGTCATTCCGACGATGTTTTCTTTTTAGGGTTCCGTATCCGAAGGGTCTAAACGGAGACCTATTGTTGTCACTCACGTGTCCGTCCGTCGTCTGTCACAAAATTTTGTTACGAACAATTTTTTAACTTCCTTATGAACTTGAAATTTGGTGATAATGTTTATTATTACGTATACTTTACTAAAAAACATCAATATTTGGTACGGAACCCTAAATGTGCAAAGTCCGACACGCACTTGACCAGTTTTTTTTATCACATATTATGTAGTTACAAAAAATATAATTTAATAGCTTCGGTCAGCGGTTTCGCCTTCGTGGAATAATTACTTCATCCTTTAGAAGGATTGTACACCAAAGTTGAAACACAGCTTTTATAGAAGGATTGTACATCAAAGTTGAAGCACGGCTTTTATAGAAGGATTGTACATCAAAGTTGAAACACAGTTTTTATAGAAGGATTGTACATCAAAGTTGAAACACAGTTTTTATAGAAGGATTGTACATAAAAGTTGACACACAGCTTTTATAGGATTGTACATCAAAGTTGAAACACTGCTTTTATAGAAAGATTGTACACCAAAGTTGAAACACTGCTTTTATAGAAAGATTGTACACCAAAGTTGAAACACAGCTTTCTATAATATTATTACACGCTTGATTCTTAGCTTAAATTATGTGTATGTTTTGACCATATTTTACAAAGGCCTGAGATAAACCTATGCAATCAGTCTAAAATAATTACGATGAAACCATTCAGTGTCGTCTTGTCTTTAATCCTAAGAAAATGCTTTACATAAAACGCCACATCTCAAGTGAACCTTTTTGCATTTCAAAGCCGGGTTCTTCAACCTCAGGGCCAGGTTGTCCAAACCAGTTACCGGTACTTAATGCTTTGTTCCACAAAATGACCAAAATAAAGCCATTGGTTAAGCCGTAGACAGGTAAACGTTGGTTCAAATGCCGTTGAACTGCTGCGGTTAACCACTCCAAACACTGGCTGGCATATTTAACTTGGCTGAACGTGAACTGGCCTTTGGTATGCAAAAAGCAACGGTACCGCTTAGATGCATGTGGGGACTTGTACACTCGTCCCCTACGACCGCATACGCAATGTACGGTCAGGATAAAAAGGATATTACTGTGGGATTGAAAGTAGAAAGTAATTTTAGAAGTGGTAATATACGGCGTAGTAAAGACCGGCCAAGTGCGTGTCGGATTTCGCAAATTTAGGGTTCCGTACCAAATATTGGTATTTGTTAGTAAAATATACGTTATAATAAACATTCTCAACTTTAAAGTTCATAGGTCAAAAAATCTGCCTAGCTTTTTCCCAACCATCTTGGGGTCGGCTTCCAGTCTAACCGGATGCAGCTGAATACCAGTATTTTATATGGAGCGACTGCCTATCTGACCTCCACAACCCAGTTACTAGGTAATACGATACCCCTTGGTAAGACTGGTGGTCAGACTTTCGGGCTACTGACGACCCGTAACGACTGTCAAAGATCCACGATTGACAAGTTCATAGGTCAGTGGGAAGTTAAAAAATTCTTCGAAACAAAATTTTGTGACAGACGATGGACAGACAGACGGACGGACAGACGGACAGACGGACAAACGGAAAGACGGACACGTGAGTGACAGCAATTGCTGGCTCCGTTTAGATCCTTTGGAACGGAATCCTAAAAAAAATCATAGCCGTCGCGCGTCGGCGTCGTCTAAAATAAAGCTTTATTATTTATTTTCAAAAGAAAAACAAGAAAATATTTTTGGTAACGCAGATACTTACCTTTTTTTTTTAATTGATCAACTCAAAAGCATACTTTAAAAATAGATATTTGTGTCAATAACGTACGACCTGAAGTAAGTATGTTAAATAAAGTAATTTATGAAGTAAAGATAATTTATGATTCAAAGAACTTTTGATACAACTAATTGTTTATCGAGAGAATTCCTAAGTTACAGTTCTCAATATACCTGTAGCCTGGAAGCAAAAGAATGAACGCATCTATAATCTTTCTGGCTAACCATTTGAAAGATTCAAAAAACCATAGACTCAAACGATGAAGAAGAAGAATTTGCAGTAAATATCCATACCCCATCCGCTTCATATTCTTTATAAGTGAGACTATCAGTAAAACAATCTAACAAAGTATTTAGCCGATACTAGAAGCTTTTGTAAACTGCTGCGGAAAATTGGAAAACTCCATAGTTTAGCGCACAGTCTTCAGTAACTGATTGCTATAAAAAGATTGGGGCACGAACTTTGAGCTACAGTAAAAAATAAATATATTCTTGTCACATAGAAAAGGACTCGGGTTTTTTTTTTTGGCAGATTTCTTCGAGTGAAGTTCAGTGGCTATTTTAATTATTCGCAAATTGATTCCTGGTGGATATTGAGATATAAAATTGGTGTAGTTTTGTGTCTTAGGTGTCTACGCAACTGGACAACATATGGAATCATTGAAGCAGGCGCGATCTCGGTAAAATGAAGCTGAGAATTTTATTGTAGTATTGACTACCTCAGTGAAACTTGCCGAAATGGCTGACTCGATACTGTAGGACCCCAAGGCACCAGTACGGCCTGCAGGGATCCTGGGACGCTGTCGTATCTTTTGGGGAGACGTCTCACTTGCTGGCAACGCGAGAGAGCGGTGCACATAAGGGTAACTCGCTACGGGCGGATAAGAAAAGAGCTGAGGGCACTTAAAGTGAAATTGACCTATGCTTTTTAATATAAATTCCATCGACTCTCCAATATTCTTAACTGCCAGCTAAAGGCCAGTGCAGACCCGCTGAGATTAGGCTGTGTCTACAATCGTCACAATACATTCTGCTGCCAAATCTGCATCCTAAAAAGGGAAAAAAGTAATACGAACTAACTGATGACTAGGCAGCATGGTCTCTGACGTTAACCTGTTCCACAAGGAAGAAAAGAAAAGGACTCGCATCAGATTTTTTTTTGGATATGAATTCATCAAATCACTTCTCCCGCTCTGGGTGGAGCGAGAGGGCGTATCAGACTCTTAGTGACTAAAAATCACCCGTGTTCCTGCAGTTTCCTGTGCCAGGGCCGCGGTGACTCTTTCGAACCCTCTTGCGACCCTGGCAGACCTTGTGAACCTTGGAGGCCACAAGGCGTCTTCGAATACACGGTAGCCACTCCAGAAACTTTCGGCCCCATCGACCATCTGTTCTGCAAGAAATGTGTATCCTTGGTTCTTCGGTGGATATCTTCACATATATGTACAGGATCAGTCGTTGTGGTGACATTTAGGGGAGGCCTGTATCCAGCAGTGATCGTCTTTTGGCTGAAATGATGATGATGATGATTAGAATAGGACTTCATCCTTCATACAAAAAGGGAAATTACAAACAGCGGATTCTTGGGTTTTTCACACACCGTTGTCCTGCAGCTGTAGACAAAGTACTCGTAATATGATCAGCGATAGTGATTGAGATTAAGTCCAAAAGAATTGACTAGCGCTGCCGAAATGTCACGTGACCAATCCCTTATATTTTGACTTTTTGTTATCGCTTACAGAAGGTAACTTGGTGCCAATTCTCTTGTTCAATAACTAAACTAAAATTAGAGAATCGCTATCTTTTACTAATAGGCAGTGCGAGAAAAGGACGACTATAGCTATGAACTAATTTAGAGATGTCAAACTAGTTTACGCCTTGCGCTTTATCATGTTTTTAGTCGACATGTTGTTACGTGTATCCTTAATTTATATGGAAATATTAGTTTCAACTAAATTTTACAGCTCTAATTTACGTCCGTTTCTGCAAAAAACGGCTAAGTGCGAGTCGTACTCGCGCATGAAGGGTTTTGTACCATCGTAAAGATTATATGCGTCTACTTGTTGCCATTATTAAGATAGAGCAAAGAAAGCCAAAAAAAACACGTTTCTAGTAGGGGAGCCCCCTTTAATTTATTTTTGTTAGTTGTTGTTATTGTGGCAACAGAAATACACATTCTGTGAAAATTGAAACTGTCTACCTATTACAAATCATGAGATACAGCCCGCTGACAGACAGACGGATGGACGGACGGAAATTGGAGTCTTAGTAATAGGGTCCCTTCGGGTACGGAACCTTAAAAAAATTCACTGGTGTCAAATCTGTCAATGGCGGCTGCTTAACTGACTAAACGTTATAGGTACCTGTTACTTCTGTAGTCGTACTACGTCAAAGTACTCTTCAATTTAGCAAGCCAAAACAAAGAATTTAGATAATGTTACTATTTGCTAAGGTACCTTTAGTTTAATACCTAGAAAAATGGAATATGGCTTACTTATTTATTGACACTTATCTGGTTTCGTTTAGGCTCAAAATAGATTCCTAAAAGCGTAGTCGAATTTTCTGCCAACTAGATTGTTTTATCAACTTTGGGGTCTTCCAGTCTATTTTTAGGTTGAAAGTGATGGATCGTATCTAATCCAAACTTACTTACTAACTTAGTTTACACAGACAACACAGCGGCAACAGAATTTATTTTCACAAAATATTTCAACAAATTTTCCAAAGTGTGAAACTCTCTTTCAGCATCTGTGTATTTTACTACCTATAACCTGTGTGACCTTCAATGCAAGAGCAAACAAGTCTACTACTTCTAAACTCACTTTTCCATCATAGACCTCATTCATTTGGCGAGATCAAGGCCAAGAGCGAGCAATTCTGTCGACAGAAGTGAAAAATTGTATACAGTGATTATCTAAAACACAATATAAGCAATGCACAGTATACACAAAGTAAAATTTTCACTTATTTTCACTTGTTAAACAAGATTTTACCGTACAAAAAGGGTCCAACACGCACGCCAGTCAGCGCAAAACGTCACAACCATGTTGATGACGTGAATCCATACGTTTTGCCTCTATTAAACATGGCTCAACGCGGATAATAAAGAAGTTTGCACTACAAAAAAAAAACGAAACTTACACAGTACAATGTACAAACGTCACAGAACCATGAGCTTAGCCCAAGTTTAACGCACAAAGCGTCATCCGGCCATACCTACCTTCCTACCCACATATATTCATACAAAATATCATTTTGGTCGCATATAAAGGATTTTCTGGTTACGTATTCTGAGAGAGGCTTTCGCGCGTCGACAGTCACCGCCCTTTGTCCTGCATTGGCGTACCGTTTTCAGGGTTCCGTACCCGTAGGGTGAAAGGCGGTCTGTCACATGGCTGTACAAGTATCTCTGGTATCGTATTACGCTATTATTTGTTTTATAGAATATGTGGCCGTTAAAATAACAAACAATTTAAAGAGGGTCCACATTCAAGAAACGTATTTATTCTCTATCATAAAAAAGGTAATATATAGGTTTTTTTTATCATTGTTAGGTTTGCGTTTGAGCACTATCTAATAGTAAGAGATGATGTGGTCGAAGATGGAGCACGCATGCCTAGAAGTAACCTGTTGTAAGCGTAAGCCTTTTTTTCAAAAATACGAAATCTTGACCCTACCTTCACTGTATATATTAGAAAATGTATTGTTCTTAAGATCCAACCCTCTCCTATTTACTCGCATGGCAGATCGATTTCCGCGTAATAGACGTGACAATACCCAAATTTGTCAACCACAATATAATACGGCACTTATGCGAAAAAGTGTCTTTTGCATGGCTCCAAAAATTTATAATTTACTTCCGAAAATCTGGAAGCAGTTAAATGATGTAGCATTCAAAAAGAAAGTTATTAATTTTCTAGCAGATAAGGCTTATTATAATTTGAATGAGTTTTTGGAAGAGAAATTTTGATTATAGTTCACATATCTATTATTTTTTTATTTTATCTTGACATTTTTGAATAATTTGAATCGGAGTGACATTATAGTTTGATTATTGTATTAATATTTGCATGCCATTGTTTAAGGCAAACGTGATGATCTGTTTTTATATTTATACTAACATCTCTTGCATGCTCACATTTGTGTTGTATGTATTGTACTCATGTTTGTGCAAATAAATAAATGATTATGATTATTATGATATGTAAAGTCAGCACTTAAGATAGACAAAATTATATAAACCGCTTAAGGCCCTACTACCGGCCAAGTGGCGCCCCCATTGAATAAAAAATCGTAGCAAAGCATAGAAAATAAATATTAAAGAATCCAACGTCACGTTTGTTACAAAGAGGATAAAGTATTTTTACCAAAAAAGGCCGTTTCTGACACTTTTGCCTACTACTTTGGATACAAAACATTCTGAGACCTGTTTTAACAACGTAAAAATACTTTATCCTCTTTGTAACAAACGTGACGTTGGATTCTTTAATATTTATTTACTATGTTATGCTACGTTTTTTTATTTAATGAGGGCGCCACTTGGCCGGTAGTAAACCCTTAAGTGCAAGTCGGACTTGTGACATTCATGTGTAGATTTATATTCGACACTCGCAAACACTCTGGGTACTTGATGTTGACCTAGCATCATCAAAATTTTGCAGCGGCAAGTTGTCTCAAAGTGCCAAAGTCAAATTATTTATTCAAATCAAAAGGCACTTATAACGTCATGATTTACATTAAAAAAAAAAACCGGCGAAGTGCGTGTCGGACTTCACACATTTAGGGTACCGAGCCAAATGAAGAAATTATCAAAGAAGAAATATGATTTTTAGCAATAAAGTAAAATATACGTTATAATAAACGTTATCACCAAATTACAAGTTCATAGAGCAATGGGAAGTTAAAAAAATCTTCGAAACAAAATTTTGTAACAGACAACGGACAGACGGACACGTAAGTGACAGCAATAGGGCTCCGTTTGGACCCTTTGGGTACGGAACCCTAAGAACAATAAAGTGACTCTCGTTGTCCATTCGCAAAGAGATACTTACGGAGAAGAACGGACAAGAGGTACGGAACCCTTCGTGAGCGAGTCCAACTCGCTCTTGACCAGTTTTTATTATGAAAATCAAGGCACTTGTTTACGCCGTGGTAAATACTGGTGTGTGTCATGCGTAATGTCACCTGCTTACCTGATGTATTGTTTTTTGATGAAAGCTTTCCTTTGCAGGTTGTAGTTATGGATTTGTAAGTATACTGTGGATGGACGTACAAGTAGTGTTATGGAAAATTTATTATGAATTACTTGAATTGACATAGAGTAATGATTATTAACCGACTTCGAAAAAGGAGGAGGTTATCAATTCGGATGTTTGTATTTTTTTTTTTTTTTTTTTTTTTATGTATGTTCGGGCATAACTCCGTCATATATTGACGGATTTGCAAAATTCTTCTTTTGTTCGAAAGGGGTTTATTCCGAAATGGTCCCATTTAAATTTCAAAAAGATCTGATGATGGGTTTCGGAGACAGACAACGGAACTCTTCAAAAATTGACAGCAAATCAACCGCGATTGCTGCTATCGTATGTCTATGAATTGTTAACACAGTTTAATGGGGAGCCACAACTAAAAAAGTAAAAATAAAAAACTTTTTTACAAAAAAATAGAACCAACTTCCAAAAAAAAAGTGCAAAATAACTTTAATTTCGGAAGTCGGTGTCAAAAAACAAAGACACAAAACAGGAACACCGACTTCCGAAATTAAAGTTATTTTGCACTTTTTTTGGAAGTCGGTTCTATTTTTTTGTAAAAAAGTTTTTTATTTTTACCCGACTGCTCTAGGAGGGTAATGATTTTAAAGACTTTGTATGTATGTTTGTTTGTCTATTTCTTTGGCGCGGCCTGTAGCCTAAACGGCTAGATGGATTAAAAAAAAAGATATCATTAGATTGGGTTTGATTGCCAAAGTGACCTATTTAGGGTTCTGCACCAAATGTATTTTTGACTATTTCTATACTGTGAAAATTTGAAGACTGTAGCTCCAACCGTTTGGTTGTTAAACCTGTGTGACAGACTACGAACAGACAGACAGACGGACAGATGGACACGTGAGAGACAGCAATAGGGCTCCGTCTGGACCCTTTGATACGAAACCCTGAAAATAAGAGAATGGCTCCCCCATTGTTAATGAGGTCCTTTTTTTGTGTAAGGTGTGATAGGTACTCACGAGGGGCACAAAATAAGAGGCTAAAAGTTAAACTCACTAAAATGAAGAAAATAAAAAAAAATCTACCAAGTGCGATTCGGACTCGTTAACGAAGGGTTCCGTACCATTATCTATAAAAACGGCAAAAAAATCACGTTTGTTGTATGGGAGCCGCCATAAATATTTATTTCATCCTATTTTTTAAGTATTTGTTGTTATAGCGGCAACAGAAATACATCATCTGTGAAAAATTCAACCGTCCAACTATCACGGTTCATGAGATACAGCCTGGTGACAGACGGACAGACAGCGGAGTCTTAGTAATAGGGTTCCATTTTACCCTTTGGGTACGGAACCCTAGTTAAAAGTTAGTGACATAAAACTAGTAAAAACTTCCAAAAAAGTTAATTTTTAGGCAGTCTGATGCAGTTGACGCCACCTGAATCAGACTGCTTGAGAACTGACTTTTTTAAAACTTTTTAGTATTTTTTACAGTCGAGTTTTTTGATATAAGTATTTTTTTTTTACAAACTGCAAAACCTTTCTGCGTGACATTGAGCAAGCAGCTACGGCGTAGGCCATCATCTACGTTTAAGGCGCAGTTAAACGACATTTAATGGTTTTTAATTGAACATCACGTCTAAACGACTTGTCTTATTTCTTAAATAAAATATTTATTTATTTATTTATTTATGTACACAAAACACAAGAGAAAAAAAATAACAATTACAGAAACAATAGTACAAAGGTGCTGCTTATTTCTAAAAAAATTTCTTCCAGCAGACCTGCGACTGGAAAGTTGGATATAAAACGTAGACACAGTGTGTATAAATAAATAAAGACTATAAACCTAACTAATTCAGACATAAAAATAAAAATACATTAAAAGGAAATAAAAGAAATATATATATATATATATATATGTAATAATAAATAAAATACATACCTATAATAAATATCACTATGGGATGATAGAGAGGTAATGCTCTTTGACCAGTTTTCTGAACTGATGTATGTTATTAGAGTCACGAATGTTAGGTGGAAGTAAGTTCCACAATCGTACCGCATGAACAGAGAAGGAGTGGGAATAGGAATATATGTTACTCTAGACAATTTCTGTCGTAATTTGATCTCAGAATATTTGAAATTATATTTTTATAACATAGTGTAATTAATTTGTAAAGTTATGTCTAACTCGGATAAAAAAATGATAATCACGCAGAAACTATAAAGCGTATTTTTATGAAACCTTCACCATTTTAAAGATCATTTAATTATTTACAATTTAGTCTCAGTGTTTTAGTTTAATACTTGTTGTTTTATGTGTAATAAATTAATAATGTATCTAATTTCGGACAGCGCTCCTTGATGGGCGAGTCCTATTACTGGGTGGACATGCGACGCATTACGTGAGCTCAGCGCAGAACACGCAAGCTAACCACTCAAGGTCGTCAGCAGCTAATAGCGCCTTAAGTCAAATGAGTTCTTACTCATATAAAATTATATTGTTGATTTTTATGTCCATTAATGCTTCACGAATCACTTAGAATACAAAATTTTCAGTTTCTGTAAATTGCTGTCGTGTATAGTCATAAAAAATGAACAGATCGCTTAGCTTGATGAACTCTATAAATGTGTAAAACGATGATAAATCCTCACTTACAAAAATCCCCCGTAATGGAAAATCTAATCTGAATAAAGGTCACAATTTCAATTTGTTTTTTATCATCAAGTTTTCCTGTTCCATCCCATCTTGCTTGGTGATCTCTTAAAATACAAGCTCATTTGTTTGACTACATTCAAATGGAAAGTGATGGCAAGTTCATGGTAAAGTAGGTATTTTTATTCAAAAACTTCCTTTTCAACTTTACTGAGAGGAAAAAAATGGTTCGTTGAATTTGTTTTCCAATGATCTTACAGTGGGTACTTTTTGTTGAACCAAAGTTTTTTTGAATGTTTTATAATTATGAGGAGAAATACGTTGAAGTTTGAGACCAAGTTCCCGCACCATCTTTAAGAGGGAACAGAGCCTGCGAGGAATTTACAAAATAGGTATTTGAAGAAACTATTGTCATCGTGCTCCCTCAAGCCTGTCCCGTAGAGTGCGATAGGGACAGCTGCAACTCAGACAGATTTTATCACAAATTTTCGTACGAGATCGACGTTTCGTATTTCCCTTTTTTCTTCTCGAAAACTGAGCCGATTCAATTATTTTTAAGAAAGAGTATGTCTAAGTCTCTATTAAATGTTTTATGTTAAAACTTTTCGAATTTGTCTGGTAGTCTTCTAAGAACGGCGGTAAAAATAGGGTTATTTTTGTAATTTTTGGAGGGTCATATTTCCTTTTACATATTAGTTGCTGAAAAAAAGGAAATGTCATCGTGTCAACAGCAGACCTTGACTTTATGAAAAAAAAAATCATTGCTCTAGAGGCATTATTCAGGAAGAAAAAAGGGGAATACATTTGTATGGAGAATCGCAGTCCCTGTTCCCTCTTAAAAGGGATGATTCCTGTGTACAGAAATAACGATTCTATTTAGTCCATAAATTACGTTATCAAAATATATTGGACACGTTTTTGTTACTTTACCAAACCAATAAAAAGATAAAACGCATCAAAGTTCAGGAGTGGGGGCTTGTTACGTCACTTGTAGGTAAAAAGTGTCACATTTTTGACGTTACGCGAAGTTTAAACGCACTGCAGCGTCCTCATTTTTTGTTTGCGTGACAAAAGATAAAATATGTGTGGCAATATTTTTTGGTAATCTAACTGACAGATTAAGTTATAATTTTTTTTGAAAAACAAACCAAGATGTAGGTATTTTAAAGACGTGAAAATTATAATTCTAGCCTTTGTTCTTCGCCTTTGAGTCAAAGGTGAGAGGAATAATTGCGCGGTTAAGGTGCGGTCTCTAAAAATTCTTTGTTGTTCTCAACTAAAACAAAGATTTTAATTGTAAGTAACTACATTCTGTCAGATCGTTTGAAGTAAATAACGGGAGAATTCCGAGGGCTTCATGAAATAAGCTTGAAACCGTTTTAATATGAGGTTTCTTTTGTAAGTACTTATTTTTTGTTTGTTTTTTGGTGGGCCAAAACAATTAGATATAATTTGAAGTGAAAATTTACTATATTAACAGAAAGGTGTGTTTAATTATTCCATGAGTTTATTACTGTAGCATAGATTAATCCACCTGAACAAATACTACTGCTAAATAAAGTTACGAAACGTTTCTACATATAGACGAAGTCAACATCAAGAAGATAAGGAAAAACTGCCTCCATATTAATTGGTTCTAAGGTGTACCACATGCAATCAAATACGATTTTTTTTTCTTAATTACACGACTGCTGAAAAAGAAGTGAAATATATCTTATCTTCTGTTTTCACGTCAGCATGAGTTATGCGAGAATATTTTACACAGGATGATAAACAACCTTTTTATTCATTCATACTATACAAGGTGTAGACGAAAAAAAAGTCCGCTGTTCAGTACCTTTTGTCGAGTTACGCAAACATAAATATATGGGGCAGCTGATTTTGAAAACTCAAGCTAGCTTTCTCTACCCGGGCCTGCGGACGGCGAGCAGTGGGTAGCTCGCCGTCCGATCAGCATCAGGCCCGTGGGTCGAGGGCGCGTAGTGTTCTACGCGCGCCTCAAAGAGATGTTGTCATTGCAGCCACCACTGACGGGGCCCATCGTGGCCGGTGCCTGCATGCCTAGGGGTAGCGGATAAATTCTGAAAATGAGTTACCGCACCCCTGGGCACTCAGGCAGGGAAGGAACAGGGGTGGGTTTTAGTCAGTAAGAGTCTGACACGCCCTCCCGCTCCACCCAGAGCGGGAGAAGTCATTCGATGATTTCCAACCCCACAAAAAAAAAAGAAAGCTAGCCCTCTCTATTGCCTTTCGCCTGTATATTAGATCCCATCAAAAACATAACATGTACAAAAATGCACAAGCCTCGCAACGCAGTTTTTCTGCTGTAAAAAGTTGTGAAATCGAATGTAAACCAAGTCCGTTAATTCAGTACATACCTATCTATGGGAGCAGCTATCCAACCACTTTGTTATAAATTGATACTTTGTTAGTTAGTAGTAGTTAGCTTACAACATTTTATAGTAACCATATCAATATTACATTTCTTAATTTCTTTAATAATAATAGTGACTTGGCAATTACACACGGCATTATAGCAAAAATAGCATAGTTTAAAAGTGGCGCCAGTCACAGAAAAGTTGAAAGGGAACCGTTTATCTTGGTATGGTCATGTAAAGAGGAGGGATGACATACATGTAAATAAAAGAGTTATGAATATAAATGTGGATGGATGGAGAGGGAGAGGGAGGCCTAAGAAAGGAGGGATGGATTGTATGTATGAGGAGTGATATGAAAGAAAAGGGAGTTAGTGATAGCGTGACGGCTGACAGGACAGAATGGAAGAAAAAAACGTATTGCGCCGTAACCCGTACGTACCCACAGTAACGTGGGATAAGGGCAGGAAGATGATGATGATTATAATCTACACAAAACAATGGTGCTGATTCTGGTTTGCACAAACTAAACTTAATTTAGGTTATTTCTATTTTTTTCTCTCTAATAAAACAAGACAGAGACGGACGTAAATTAGAGCTGTCAAATTTAGTTAAACTAATATTTCCATACAAATTAAGAGTACACGAAAAAACATGTCGACTAAACACACGGTAAAGCGCAAGGCGTAAACTAGTTTGACATCTCTAAATTAGTTTATAGCTATAGCCGTCCTTTTCTCGCACTGCCTTTTAGTATTAGATAGCAATTCTCTAATTTTAGTTTAGTTATTGAACAAGATCATCGGCACCAATATATACCTAATATTAGCGCTTTGTGCTTTTATTTGTTTGAAAGTACCTATACGGAGGACTATTTATTTTACCTAGAAGATTATGTTGCTGTGTGCAATTGCACAAGCTTGATGAAATTCAAAAATTTGGAGCTGCTAGAAGTATCTCAGAATTTTGATGATCAGAGAGTCAGTGACAAAATCTTCTCTCACTCATTATCTCACTTCCTTGTCCCCAGATACTTTCACATTATTAACCACAGACCTCCATACAAAATTAAGTACAACTGAATAAAGTCTGTAACGTGTTTACTATGTGGTAGGTATTGGCCAGCGAGGTTCTCGACAAGTGTCGTGTTTAAATGCGCCACCGACCGTGGCCGGCGTGATTTCTTCAGTAAACTACTCACGTAAAACTCTGCCCAACACCTGCACACAAATGCTTTGGCGCAAGGTAGGAGCTGAGGCGGGTTGCGATACATTTTATGGGACATTGATTTAAGATTTTAGGAGCAACTTGCGATTACTTATTTCGCTATGCATTAGTAGGATCCAGATTGGATTGGTTTTGTAGCGACATCTATGACGCTACATACGAACTAGAACAGCAAATTCCTACATCGTGCAAGCAGAGTTCTCTGCGCGATTTGAACATATACAACAGCTCGAAATCAACCATCGGCCAGTTGCCCGGACCAGACACAACACCCGTCTGGTCGGAGGATCCTGCCTTTTCAGTGGAGGTTGTGGGACTTTACACTCTGTTCCGCATACCTCTATAGTTTTATTGAGTTTTTTGATCTGAAATTTCTTAATAGCACCCAAGAGACGTACGGTGATGGGCCAGTGGTATAACCCTGGGTGGGTTGTCCACCATGTGCGCACAAAACGTTTTGGGACAACATTTATTGTGTACGAAAGAATTGGATTTTCCTGTGAGAGTCTGTGTGTTCGTAATAGCTACCATCTGAAGGTATTAAAGTCAAGAGTGAACAGGTACTTCTAGGAAAGCGTGCTCCAACGTCGACCACATTAACATCGCTCCATCAGGTGAGATAGTGGTTAAACACGAGCCAATCAACAGTAAAAAAAAAGTAGCAGCTCTGAGTCTGGATTTGTGCCCGGTTGATTCCAATAGGTTTACTACGCTTACATGAGATTTAATTATAACTGGCAAAATATGTGTGTGCTTATTTCTCTACTTAACCCTTCAGGGAAACCAGGTCTAATGTGACGTTATGGATCTTAAAATTCACTTTTTATAATCTGATCACCTGTACCCGAAGGGTCCAAAGGGAGCCCTATAGTTGTCACTAAAGTGTCCGTCTGTCTGTCTGTCCGTCCGCCGTGTGTCACAAAATTTTGTTACGAAGAATTGTTTAACTTCCCATTGACCTATGAATTTGGAATTTGGTAATAATGTTTATTATTACGTATACTTTACTAACAAATACCAATATATGGTACAGAACCCTTAATGTGCGAAATCCGACACGCACTTGGCCAGTTTTTTTGTGTTGTCTGACTGTAGAACCTACGATAAAAATACTAATAAAACTTCCAAGCAGCAAACATCTTGTGACTCAGACCAAACAGTATTGTTGTACCTGTATTACATTTTATGTTTACGATTGTGTCCGGGCGCGGCCGTCCGAAGATGCATAGTTATGTTACTACTATCCGAGCGCTCTGAGGAAAATCCTGAAGTTTTCCAGCATAATATTTTTTTTTTTTTCTTCTAGTGAATGTACTTTGGTCTTCTGGGGGACATTTTCAATATAGCGTGATTTGTTGTGGCGTATTATTGGTCCCCAATGACTTCATCTTTGACTTATGGACTGAAGTTAGAATTTTGTTTTTATTTCAAGTGTCGACGTTACGAGGTTAAATACTTGCTTTTCATGTTTAAAGAGAGTTGTTTTGAAAATGAATACGTACCAATTTTTCGTTTGGAGAATACTAAGAGCGATGTGTGGTGTTACGCGCATGGATAGAATTAGGAATGAGTATATAAGAGGCAGTCTGAAAGTGGCACCGCTGACTGAAAAGCAGTGGAAAGCGATTGTCGTGGTATGGGCATGTGATGCGGAGGAATGAAGAAAATGTTGTGAGGAAAGTCTTGTGTATAGATGTGGATGGCTATAAGAGTAGAGGAAGGCCAAAGAAACGATGGTTAGACTGTGTGAAAGAGGATATGGGTAAAAAGTAGGTGACTACAGAGATGACGACTAATAGAGGAGTATGAAAGAAAAAGACATGTTGCGTCGACCTCAAAAAATTGGGGTAAGGGCAGGAGAATGATGATGATGATAGGTCACAGGTACATTGGAAGACCTGTGACATCCACCAACCCGTACTGGGCTCGCGTGCTGGATTACGGCCCATTCCCTCTCACAGAGAGGAGGCCTGAGTCCCAGCATTGGAAACATTATAAAGGCTGATTCTGCTTATGATATAGGGCATCGGGCGGCATCGTTAGAAAACCTAAGGGTGTGCACTGTGTAGAAGAGTTTTAGTACCCATGCCATTACCTTAGAAATGGCCAACCTTTTCACGGTTTCCTTCTCTATACAAGATTAAATTAAATTAACTAGGGAATCTCGAAAATTGAACTAAAACCATAGAATTCTAAACTTTCGACTTCTCTACTTTCTACGTCAGGCCGCAGGTAGTGCTTTAGAGGAGCTCGTGGCTAAAGTAATAACAGCCGCACGGGTCAATCCATCAGGTTAAGCTACGCTTGCCGGGGTCGGTCCATGGATGGGTGACCATCTTTACATACCGAGACTCCTCCGTGCCTCAGAAAGCACGTTAAGTCGTTGGTCTCGGCTGTCAATCGTGGATCTTTGACAGTCGTTACGGGTCGTCAGAAGCCCGAAAGTCTGACAACCAGTCTTACCAAGGGGTATCGTATTACCCAGTTACTGGGTTGTGAGGTCAGGTAGGCAGTCGTTCCATGTAAAATACTGGCATTCAGCTGCAACAGGCTAAGCTCCAAGGCCAAGATAGTTGGGAAAAGGCTAGGCAGATTGTTTTTTTTTTATTTTGCACAAAGGTACAAAAGGCGGACTTAATGCTTTAGGCATTCTATACCGGTCAACCATGGGTAGTGAAGAGTATACAATCATGGCAGGTGCAACGTTATTCGGTTGGAAGTATAAATATTATAAAAAATCTCAAAATTTAAAACCTTGGTAGTTTCAGGCGCTAATTATTATAATTTGATCCGCTATAAATATAAACATTTATAAAATACAATAAAATTAACCCAACCCGTATTGGGGCCGCGTGGTGTATTACGGCCCACACCCTTCCATAGAGAGGAGGTCTGTGCCCCAGCAGTGGGGACATAAAAAGGCTGGTGATGATGATGATGATGAATAAAATTAAACATAAATTGCAGCCAACCACAATAATGATATTGACTCAATAACTGCAGCCATATCTCACAGCGACACACAATACCTCCAGCGACACAAATAGGAGCCATAACTCGCTGTTCCACTAATTAATTCACATATCTTTCGGTAGCTCACACCAGCGCCACAATTAACACCACATTCTGACAGCTCTGACAGTAATATATCACAGGACTATTAATTAATTATTATCTACGTAGGAACGTGTGGCGAACTATTTTCATGTCAAACAAAATAAATAACATAAGTTGTGGGTGATGATTTTGATTCAGCGAAGGTGTTGGCAGAGGTGGTGAAAGAAGCGAGTCTAGAGCCACTGGGCATAAACCAAGATTCAGGCACCCCGATAGCGTTTCAGCCCCCCTAGCCAAATAACTTTTCTATTAGCGTTTACGCTAATTTTTAGTACAAAATGTATGGCAATGACATTACTTGCTATAAGTCAGGTGACAATATATGCATAAAAAAATATTTGTTATCTAACCGGTTTATCGATGAATATTCAGTCTCTCTTGTGCCGCGTTCCGAAGCGGATGTGTTTGCATATTCTTTATATCGATTAGCGCGGCGCAAGCTGTCGCTCGTAATTTACTCGCTATGAGTAATGAACTTGTGGCGAATGAGCTGCTGGCGTTCCTGCAGCAGAAGCTGGATGTGATGGACGAGGTGTCTGCTGTCCAGATCTGCGCAACGAACTTCAGTGAGGATGACATAGCTGCTGCCAAGCTATTGTTGTTCAGTGTGCTGAACAAGCGCGATCAGATGGTGTCCCGCCGGCGTGACGGGACTAAGAGAAGCCTGCAAGATATAATCACGCTGTTTAAGGAGACCGACCCTGACGACGTGCCGACGTTTGTGGCGAAGGAGCTACACAAACTTCCACCCGTGACGTTCGACCACGTCGATGTAACGAGCCTTCTGAAGGATATTGTCTGTCTGAAGGCCAGTCTCGCGGATGTGCTGACGAAATTAGATGCATCTCAAAAAACCGTCACCGATTTGCGCAAAGAAGTTAGCGAGTTGCGCAATAGTGTGACGGTAATTAGGTCACCTGTCGATACGTCCAATGTCAGCACGTGTCGCGGAGCCGGCCTCGATATATCATCGTCGGTTTCCGCGTCAGCAGTTTCGTCGCCGGCGCATCCGTCGATTGCTGAGCCTGCAGTACGCCCCGCCCTCGCGCCCCGCAGCCCTGCGCCCGTCGCCGCGGCTCCTCCGCGCCTCGCCGCCCGATCTTCTCGTCCTGTCCCGCTGCCCGTGTCTGCAGCCCTAGCAAAACCCATACAAAAGGATTTCGCTAGCGTCACCGCGAGTGCCCCTGGTGCTCCAATTATTAAGCCTATGCCTGAAAAGGTGCCGAGCAGGGCTGACAATGATGAGGGTTTTGTGACGGTGCAAAGGAGGAAGCGTCGATCGCGACCTACCAAGAACCGCTGCGGTAAAGCTCCTACGGACCCCGAAGTGAGCCTGCGTGCCGCTAAGCCGAACACGCCGGTGTACATCTCCCGCCTGCACTACACCACTAAGGCGGAGGACATCGTGGAGTACGTGCGCCAAAAGACGAGGTACACGCCGAGGGTGCAGTTACTGGAGTCGCGCCGCAACGTCAACTTTAAGGCGTTCGTGGTGCGTGTACCGAATTGTTTTCTCTCCCTCGTCCTGGAAGAAGACTTTTGGCCGCAAGACGTGGTGTTCCGTCGCTTCCGCGGACAAGTACCACAGGACAGCACAAAGTCAGACTAGTGTAAAGTGAAGTGCTACTAACATAGTCTTAGGCCTTATTTATTAACACAAGTTTTGTTTATATTAAAACTAGCGACCCGCCCCAGCTTCGCTCGGGTACAAATTATACATATAAACCTTCCTCTTCAATCACTCTATCTATTAAAAAAAAAACCGCATCAAAATCCGTTGCGTAGTTTTAAAGATTTAAGCATACATAGGGATATAGGGACAGAGAAAGCGACTTTGTTTTATACTATGTAGTGATATGTATGTTTAGGTTAAGGTATTTTTTCTATGGGCCTGTGTCGCCTGAAATAAATGGTTTATTATATACTAAAATAGAGTACAAACAGTGAAAGCAGAATCAAAATTCATTGAAAATTAAACGAGATATAACAATTTTAAACAAATATATCTGTCCTTCTCTCGAAAACGCTGTTTTCTATGGCAGTTGTATGGGCGTCATGTCCTTTGACGTGAAAGAACACGTCAGACTTCTCTTTCTAATTATCAACTTTAAAGCTTTATAACTTCGTCGCTGATGATGATATTTTGAAAATTCCTTCATATTTGTTCACTATAGTTTTCAAGTCTTCAATTCAACAAATAAAAAAAATCATGCATGTTCCCTATTGTCTACGTCATGTCATTGCCATACATTTTGTATTAGTGTTAGCGTAAACGACAATAAAAAAGTTATTTGGCTACGGGGCTTTTGATTTATGCCCAGTGGCTCTAGACTCGCTAGGCCAAGAGTTACCGAGGTCCTAGAACGCAAAGGGCAGATGAAGGAACATTGGTGGATTTCAGTCAGAGTCTGACACTGCCACCCGCTCCACCCAGAGCGGGCGAAGTCATCTAATGACTTTCCACCTTCAAAAAATTAAAAAGTAAAAAAAAAAACCCGTTATCTACTGTCATTATTTCTATCACAATTAAAAGTATTTTGCTGGAAATTCCTAATAAAAGTGTAAACTTACCCCATCCCAAAGTAACAAACCTCCTAAATCACTCACTTTTGTCAGGTAGAAATATCGAGTTACTTAAAGGATCTGTAGTGCTATTCTGTAAAATCTCACCATGATAACTTAAGTGAAGTGAACGTGAAGTGGGCTGTCAATCCATACAATCAACGTGGAATGACAGTTCACTTCACGCTCACTCCACCTAAGTTTTCACGGTGAGCTGTTAACAGAATCGACCAGCAGTTTCCCTTATGGGGAAAGGGTCACCCCCCTTAGCACCCGCGTGACCCGATAACACACGTCGCCAAATTCCTGTGCTTCTCCCGACTAGCTGTCACAATCCTATTCAATCTACCACAATATTGAAGTTACTCTTAAATGACAATTATTTTTAAATATCAACCGGGTAACTACCGTTATTCCGACCCGTAGCTCGCCCTAAAACCAAGTGGACGAATCGATTGCCAAAACGTGCCTTCTTTTCCCCCTTGACAACTGTCACCGTTTGGTGTTGTCACCTAAAATAATTAATCTCAATAATCGATAGGTCAATTTAGTCGATTTCAAACCACAGATAAGTGAACCTAACAAAAGATTCTATCACTATTACAGCTACATATTTTTGAAAAAATCGTTAGTATCACAAAGTGATTAGCACAATGAATATTATTGATCTTCCAAATTAAAGGTATTGCCATTGTTCGTGTCATACGCAATTAATCCGCGAGCGGCTGCTGAAAAATTCCTAAAAGAACAAAAAAGCCGTCTGATGCAGTTGGTGATATTTTTCAACCGAGTTCAAAAAAGGAGGAGGCACAATTCGACTGTATTTTTTATAAAGAAAGAAAAAGAAAGAAAGAAAAATATTTATTTGGCTACGGTAAGGTTCACGCAAATGACATAAAACTAAAAACAAGTGACAATCATAAAAAAAAAGTGACAATTGCAAAAAAATGACAATACAAAAGATAAAAACAAATATGTTAAATGCGTGTTACTTCAAAATTGATTTCTAGGTCAACCGATTTCGATGATTTTTTTTTTAAATTAGAGAGCTGGTGCTCCTCATGCGGCCCCATTTGATCAAGATCAGACCAAAACTTTTTGAGTAATCCTTATTAATGTGTATTTAATTGACTTCGACTACATTAATGATGTTCTCATTTTATTTATTTAGACTATCAACTCGGGCATAACTTTACTATTTAGTTTTAGTTATGGGGTTCACCAACTAAAAAGTGAAAAAATAAAATCTTTTTTTACAAAAAAAAAATCAAAATAACTATAATTTCGGTGTCTAATAACGAGGAAACAAAACTAGAAACATCGACTGCCGAAATTAAAGTTATTTCTTAATATTTTTGTGTTTTTTAAGGAAGTCTATTGTAATTTTTTTTAGTTCAATCGCAGATGTAATGCCACCAACTGCATCGGACTGCATGAAAAGTAACTATTTTAGAACCTTTTCTACATTTTAGAAAGTAATATTTATATAGCCTCCTCGTGTCCTATATTTTGATAACTCAGATGACTGTCACAGAAAAAAAACGACCAGAATACCTAACGGCGGCCGCAATTTTTTTTTATGTTTTATTTTTGCTAAAAGCCTATAGCTACAGGGCGTGTGTGTGGCACGTCACAAAGCCGTCCACTACGCATACTGTACACCTAACAAAGTAGCTTTGCGCTAAAAATATTGCTGGGAAACGACTTTTGTTTTTAGGTATGAAAAAAAAAACTATTTTTGATTGTGCGCAATGTAACTAGGTATAACCCAGGCAGGTGGAGTTAAGCCCCACCCCTTCGCTCTAAGCCACGTAGGTACTTGTCAGATACGTTTGATATTCATTGCGTTTTTGTAACTTCAAAAGCGTAATTTATAAAATTCGAAAAAAAGTATCGCAAATTTGTTTCGAAAAAAGTACAAAAAAAAATTACAAAAAAAAATTGCGACTTTGACTTTTAATATCACCGAAGAATCAGTGGATTCCCAGGTATGATCCAGTGGAAAAAAATTATTCAAATAATGGGTAGAATATGTGGGTTTCGGCTTCGGAAATTCTTTTTACACCCGATATGTACAAACATACATACATGCTCGAAAAACATTACCCTCCTTCTAGGGCGGTCGGTTAAAAACCCAAAACTCTTTGCCGGCTCGGGGATTGAAACCAGCTAAATAAATGTCTAAAGGCAGCCCAAATGAATATCCTGGAGCTTCTAAATTATTATCAGATTTCGTGAGGTTTAAATTGTGTTATGACGGCGGTAAGTGGTTTAGGAGTGAGGAGTATTTTATTGACGAGTTTAGTAATCTGTTTAACGAACACTTTTCTAAGTTCAAAATGTGGCGCTATGGTCATTGACTTTAATACTTAATTTATTGAGACTAGGCAGATAGCCTGAACTTTATGAATGTCAAAGTTCTACACAGCGCAACACACTTCCCAGCAAAATAGCTCCAGGAAGAATGACCGTTCATCTAAGTTTTCTCGATGACATTTTATCGGAATATTTATTTATTTATTTTCGCCTTAGATCTATCTTTACAGGTTTTTTTCCCCAATGCGATAAATGCGCTTATCCTAAATGGTGTATACTAACACCTATAACTAATTATAAATAATGCACTCCTAGTGAATTCACCCAGAGTACAACAAAAAAGGTCAACCTCATTTTCGACCAAGTTGAGCGTGCGAAGTGCACGCGTCAGCGGCGCCTCCCTTAAAAGGTTGGTCCGACTGCACGGTTCCACCAGCAGGTGCGGTCGCCGTCGTCTCCAGACGTACCTGCTCTAAAACAATTGCATAATGCAACTTCCCTCTCAAAATTTTAAATATATATGAGGTGAGTGCCAAATCCCTCCTAACCCTTAGCTCATTGTATCCTACCATACCTAAAATAAATAAGGTAGGATACATTAATGGATAACGTGGATAAACACTGTAATATCGCTTATATAAATATCTGATAAATTGGTTCTGTACCCTCTCCAGCATGAGACTATATTTAGCTTCATGCGGAGACCAGATAACTGCGTAACATTCTAGCTGGCTCCTAACCAGTGCGTTATACAATGCTACAATAGCTTTTACATTCGAGAATCCTCGGACCGTACGAAGTATGAAACCTAAATTTTTAAAATCTTTTTTGCAGCACCTCATGACGAGATCACAAAAATTCAACGCTGTGTTGAACGCAAGACAATGTTACACTTGATGTTCTTTCTCCATATTTAGCTTATGGTTATGACAGATTATATGAGTTCATATAATAATTGTCTACCAATTTTAGTGTGATGGTCCTAGTTCATCACTTGTGGCTTCGAATCACAGCCCTTCGATAGTTTCTATCTTTGTTCTTGTAAGCAGGCACACCAGTTATGTATGGAGGCTTCTTTAATTTGGTTTAGTGTTTATGCTAGAGTTTGTTTTTAATGGCATGATTGAGTGTGCTAGCTGGCAAGTGGCGGATTATTTAATTTTATGATTATATTTTAGACGACATATATTTATTTTTCTGTTTTACATAATGTTAAGATTGTTGCATAAAATTATATAGATTCAAGTTCTTAAAACTTAACAGACAGATGTGTTGCTGGGCAGTTTGTTGGCCACTTCTTCTTCACAGCTAAAACACTAGGAAGTGGTGACGGGCGGGCGTTTTTTGGGGGACTGTCTTTATGTAGAACTTTGACGTTCAAAAAGTGCTGGTTCTCAGCCTAGTTTGAATAAATGACTTTTGATTTTGATTTCAAGCTGGTGTTGAAACTTACCCCTAAGTCCAATAGACGGACTGGTCATCGGTCCACCGTGTAGCCTCACCAACGCTTCGTCTCCCCAGTACACGGTTTCCACTCCAGAACCTTTTGGACCCACGGGGTTTTCGAGAAAATGTAATGGCTGTAAAATTACGTTTAGGACTCAGCTACTAAAGGGCAGAGTACGCCCCCGCTGTCTGTCTACCAGCTGGCTGTATCTTTTTAAATGAAAAAGGTACTCAGTTGAAAATTTCTCAGAATGAGTTATCATTCTGAGAAATTTAATCAAGGATAACCCCCTTATAGCCTCAATCGGCGATACAGTCAAGTACATTTTACGTGGCTTCATTTCATTAAAGGACAGTATTCTAGTAACATCCTTTCCTACTGAAATTCACAATTTATAGACTTTGTCACTGACAATGAACTCTGAACGTGTAAAATGTGAATGATGAAATACGAGTGTGAAAGTGTAATTATGTCTGGATGTTTGTGGGGTTGTAGACCAATCATGCCTCAACGGCTGAACAAATCTGGATGAGTAGTATAAGTAAGCCATGGCCTGGTCTAAGACAGCATAATTTTAATATCGATAGTACGTTTCCGTGAAATAACTTTCAAAGTCCACGCAGACAAAGTCGCTGGCAAAAGGTAGTTTCAAATAAATATTGCTGAATATTTATGCGACCTATTTCATGAAATGGTCGGTCACATCAAGAAGCGATCGATTAGGCAGTTCACTGTTTTTGTTTGACAAACCATAAATGTTTAATGAATGAATATTTGATGTTATATATACATATAGATACATAAATTAAATGGGACACAGACTTCATTTGCGAGGAGTGAACACAGATATCCAATAGGTACCGACCAGGGATGTAACTAACAGAGGCCATCTTTATAGTGTCGGAGGGGTCACATTACAAAAAAGTTTCAAGTTTTTACTTCTGTCGGTAGTCCCCATGACTGCCTATTTTTTTTTAATTAAAATTAACGGAGGGTTTTATTCGTTGTCATGGCAACTCGGTTGAAGGAAGTAGGGGGCGATTCCTTAAAAAACCAGCCAATAGCGGGTCGGACTCGCGCGCAAAGGGTTCCGAACAAATCATATATTTTTCAGGTTTCTTTTAAACTACTTCTTCTTTATAGGTTTTTCTGTAATTTATAAGTACAGGACTACTCCCTGTAGATTTTTTCAAAATTTTGGGCCCAGTGTTTTCGGAGATAGGGAGAGGGTGGGGGAATGGTCATTTTGCCTCACAATATGTTCTTTTATTTGATATATCGCACGGCACAGTTTGAAAACTTAGTTTATAAATTTTTAGATTTTCACCCCAAAATTGGCCCCTATTCCAAATTAATTTATTTAGGGTACACGTTCGTGTTTGGGTCACAAATATTCATGTGTGTACCAATTTCAACTCCATCGGTTCAACAGATTCAGAGCAAATTGGCTGTGACAGATGGACTGACAGACAGAAAGATACACGAGTGATCCAATAATGGTTTCGTTTTTCATTCGGACTTTCGGAACCCAAAAAGACTTAGAGTATAAGTCTAATCCTCAGTTACAATTCCGTAAAATATTGTGGAGAAGGACGCGGAAGGACAATCAGTTGCAGAAGTTCCGCATTCCTCCGTTACAGCCCTAGTACGGACTTACGATTTGAGTTTGCAACAAATTGGAGAGTACTCTGTATGTGTCAAGTAGACCTGCTGTTTCCAGCCATTCGAGATTTTTCTCCTCAACATTATCTTAATGATGTCTCTTAATTTTCTGTTTTTATTTTGTTTTGGTTGTCACTTCTCATCGCGGTTTTTGTGGCTCGTAAAAGTTTGCGTCAGTTCGCTATTTATGGGTATTCGGTGATTGTTATATTTTTGTACTGTCCTACTTTAGGTACTGGTAAATATTTTGATAGAGGGAGATATAAATTAAGTAAGTACTCATATCATCAGCGTATAGTTAACAACCAACCGGGTTGTGCTTGTGTTCGAAAGAGTCACAGCGGGCCTGGGCCTGCAGTCTCGACATTGATAGCGATCGCTATGTCGTAACGATTGGTCGCTACGTCGGAAAAATAATTGATTTTCTTGAAATATGTACAGAGACCAGCAGATCAGTTGATCAGTTTTCTTTTAAAATAGTGTTTGCAAGTTAAAATTTACGCCGTCTCTGTACATATTTACGTAGCAACCGATCGTTAGGACATAGCAATAGCTATGAATGTCGAGACTGCAGGCATATTATAATGTACTCTGTGCTGCAGGCCCTGGAACGCAAAAGGGCAACTGAAGGCCCCGAGGGCACACAATATAGTTGTTTTAAAATTAAGTTGTATTTTATTTTTATTTCTACCTAATTTGTGCGTATCTGTGTGTGCCAAATAAACTTGTTTTCTTGCTTACTTGTTTTCTAAGGAACAAGGGCGGTTTTAGTCAGTAAGAGTCTGACACGCCCTCCCGCTCCACCCAGAGCGCGAAATGTCATCCGATGATTTCCCACCCTGAAAAAAAAAAGCTAACAACCAACCCACTTAGGGTTGGTTGTTAGCTTTTTTTTTTACAGGAGTATCTTTTAATTTTTTTCAAGAAAATTAAAAGATATTCAACAATATCAGAATTAAAAGATACCATTACTCAACCCAAAAGTCTAAATACACGCGCAAACGGCATAAATGAATAGGCTTATTGTATATTCTTGCCAGTTTATTCGGAGTACTTTCTTTAATACCCCAGATTTCAGCCTCTGGGGAGGCAAGCCCTAAGCCCCTCTGATTACGCTCATACATATTAGGACATTCACAGTGATTCGAGCGAAGAGCGATATTGAACTCTATGAATATAAATTTTTATGTGAAGACGCAAAAAATCGCTTTAATAATGTCACAATTTGAATGTGATTCACGATGAGTTGTTACGTTTTTGCTGTGTGTGGATGTAATTTAAGAGAATAAAATATTAAAACATTAACATGAACTATTCGTTTAACGAATTATTTATGTTATGAGCAGTTATATCAATACCAGCTCTATGATGTGCTAATCAAAACATTTCCAAAATAATAAACCTACCAAATAGTTTTAAGTATGTGTGCAATAACTAATGGGAGGAATTAACATTTGCTGCATTAAATTTGGTTTTAATGCTATGTTTGATGATAATTCAATGGTAGTTAAATTAAAATAGTTATCAGGAATGCTTGTTCTAGGCAATTGACAATTATTAAATATCTGTTGAAATCACCGCAAAACTCGTTGTAATAGGTACCTACTTTTTCATCAATCAACATCATCAGGCCTCCTCTCTCTGAGAGAGTGTGGGTGTGGATCGACCGGGTTCGTGTTTTTTTATCAATGCAATCGGTATTTCAAAAATGCACATCAAAATCTGCATACAATACGAATAGCAATAGCAGCAAACCAATAGCGGGTGCTGTAAAAATATTTGTCACACAAAATTTATTAGCTTTGGGAACAGTTATTGTCTACTGGCGCCGAGTGACTTTATCATGCGTTCACACGCGCGTTTGACTTACGCCATAAGTTTGATTTAATATTTAAACGACGCGAAATGGAGTTCCATTCGCAAAATGGGTGAATTTTCGCAAAAGTGTTGGAATTTTCGCAAAGTTAGATCACGTATGACACGTAACGCTGAAGCCACTCTCCTCCTAACTTTATCGGGATTGGATTGGTATTGAGTGTCGCTCTTAATAACGTTGCATTTCGCAAAGCAAGCGTGTTTTGTTTTTAAATGTCTGGCAGTAAGCTTGGGTAATAAAAGCAGCAGTGATTGCAATAGAATAGAATAATACTTTATTGTACACCAAACAGCTAATAAAATACATTAACACGTTCTTTTATCTTCACCTGTACGTAAACAATTTTTAGATGTTAAAGTTGATCCACTTCCCGGTTATCGATTAAGCTGAAATTTTGCAAACATGTTTAGTTTGGATGACAATGGTGCCGACTCTGGTTCGCAAAAACTAAACAACTTAGGCTATTGCTATCTTTTTCTCTCAAATTAAAACAAGAAAGAGAAGGACGTAAATTAGAGCTGTCAAATTTAGTTGAACTAATATTTCCATACAAATTAAGGGTACACGTAAAAACATGTCGACTAAAAACACGGTAAAGCGCAAGGCGGCACACTAGTTTGACATCTCTAACTTAGTTCATAGCTATAGCCGTCCTTTTCTTGCACTGCCTTTTGGTAAAAGATATCGATTCTCTAATTTTAATTTAGTTATTGAACAAGAGAATCGGCACCAATACATGGTTAGCTAAGTGACGTCATTCTTAATCCAAAATGGCGGACTCACAATGATGGCGGGATGGAGGAAAATAGAAAAACAAAATGACGGCACTCTAAACGTGCTGTTTAGTTTTTTTAAACTATAACATAATTAGTTAGTCAAGCGTAGGTTTAAAATTCAGCCAGTTGGTTATTAAGACAATAATTCCGTAGCTTTAGAAATGATGATGTGTTTGATTTTTTTTAGGGTTCCGAAAGTCCTAATGAAAAAACGGAACTCTTATAGGCTCACTCGTGTGTCTGTCTGTCTGTCCGTCTGTCCGTCTGTCACAGCCAATTCGCTCCGAATCTGCTAGACCGATAGACTTGTGGTACATACATGAATATCTGTGACCCAAACACGAACGTGTACCCTAAATAAATCTCAATAATCATGATTACAGGACAACATATAAGGAAGAAGTAGTTTAAAAAAAAAACCGGAAAAATTTGCGCGTCAATCCGACTCGCTCTTGGCCGGTTTTTTAGTAGTTAAGTTAGATTAGTTGGAAAAAATTGCAAACTAAGACCAATTCACGGAAAAGTTACGGCCAACAAAACCATTTATTTATTTATTTTTTCCTGTGTAAGGCACCTGCCAGGAAATCGTTAAAAGTGATGAAAAACTCAAAGGCTTATTTTGGTCGGTAGGTACGTGTTTCTTTGAAAAGAAAAAAGTAAAATCCAGGCAGTTTTTTTTCAAAAATCTTGTTTAAAACATTATCCAAATATTTCATGAAAAAGGAGAAAAGGATGTTTTTTCAGTTTAGTATGAACAACAGTTGTTGGTGTTTTCAAAGCGAAAATAAAATGTTAGTAGGCTTTTACGAACAACGTACTAACATTTTTTTTTGTGTGTGTTTTTGTATTTAATGTTAAGTTGTTTTGTCTAATGGACCTGTGTCTGAATAATAAAGAATAATAATAATAAATTTTTGTTCCTTATCTTTGCCTTGCCTTTAATAGCCGGCCGTAGTAAACACTGACGAGGAACAGAGCTTCCACCTCTCTCTTGCCTTCATTGGCTGGCTTAAGTGGAGATTCACGAGAGCATTCGTGCTCGGGAGAAGGATGTATAATCCAGTATGGTGCTGGGATCTTGACCGTACATCTGAGATTGTCCTGATAGCCGTGGCATACCTCTCCACTCCACTAGCACCTCAGAGTATGTTGCCTCCTTGTTGCTACGTCACACTACGTACTAGTGGCCGTTATTGGGGGCCCATTTATTGAGTGTGCTAATCACCCCCTGCCTTTTTACCGATGTATTATAATAACATTTTTCAGACAGGGGCCATAGTCTCCATAGTTCTTGGTAAACAGTCCACTTTAGCCTTCTAAAACCATAGCCCGATATCTTTGTTTTCCGTATCTCGCAATAGTTTAACACCAACCGGGGGTAGTCCTTGGGTGGACTTGTATAGCGCGTACAGCGATAACCGCCGGTTGGTGCCTCATTTCATAAAAAGCGTCCAAAGGGGCCTCTGCGAGTTGGTTTCGGTTTCTCGTACGCCTTCCAAAGGTTCGGGACCTCAGGGTCCCGAGAAATCTAAACGAATAAAAATAATAATAAAAAGCGTTTTCGTAGAAAGTGTGCCATTTACTTACACTGGTTTACACGTATTTCGTGGGGAAAATTAAGTAAAGACTTGCCTAGTTAAATGAGTGCCCACTCATTTAACTAGGCGAGTCTTTTACTGCCGATATGACGGTTAGCCAATTTACTAGGATTTTTTTCTCTTTTAGTTTTAATCGTAAGTATCATGTTTGAGCACTGTGGTAATGAAATAAATAGTAGCATTTTAACAGCAATAAAACGCATATTTATTTAATTCCCTTATTTTTTTTAAGTATTGCCACTCTATTCGCAACGTTGAAATGGAAATTTCTTTCTCCTGTATTGTAGGTGCATTTTAGAAACACCCAAATCCGGAACAACTGCATATCTGTAGCCCATAAAAATATTTATTCTGTGCAGGAATCGTACCTGCGACACGCAGTGCAGAAGCCAATCGCACAACCACTGCACAAACCGTCCCGGACCTGCGGACGGCGAGCAGTATAGCTCGCTGTCCGATCAGCACCAGGCCCGTGAGTCGACGGCGCGTAGTGTTCCACGCGCGCCTCAAAGAGATTAGTGTCAGCCACCACTGACGGGGCCCATCGCGGCCGGTGCCTGAATGCCTAAGGGTAGCGGATAAATTTTGAAAATGAGTTACCGCACCCCTGGGCACTCAGGCAGAGATGGAACAGGGGTGAGTTTTAGTCAGTAAGAGTCTGACACGCCCTCCCGCTCCACCCAGAGCGGGAGAACTCATTGGATGATTCCCCCCCCCCCCCCCTCCCCCCAAAAAAAGAAAAACATGGCGTCAACTTATTAAAGGTTTTTATTTTTATTTTGAAGTCTTTTCCGTTGTATTGTTGTTAAATACTGATTAGCGGACACTAAATTCAAATACTCTTTGAAAATTTTGAATTAAGAACTTGTTTATCAGTGTTTTAAAATAATCACATGATATATTTTTTTAATAAATAAGTTTCATTCTATTTAAAAGCCGAAAGCTAAAATAGTACACTACAGAAAAATTATAGAGGTTATAATTACCTAACTGGCCAATTTAGCTTCCAAAATCGCTAAACATACATCCCTTATAACATGTCTCAACAAGTCAGCACTGGTCGTCACTTTTCGTCCCGCCCCTGAACGTCCCCCAGAAATGAAGTTAGCGCTGCCAGTATTTCAATTTAAATGCTATACCTAATTCCGCTCCCCTTTGACACAGAGCAGATAGGCACAGAAGTTCGATTCAATACAACGGGTAAAAACCAACACAGATAGATTGCTCGACCAGGGTCACGGGCGTTCCGACACGCCCTCCCCACCCAGAGCGGGAGAAGCCAGTGGATGACTTCCCACCAAACCAAAAAAAAAAAGGTGTCACGAGATTGATCGAAGGAGTCACCGTAGCGACAACTGAAGGAACACCGGTGGGTTTTAGTCAGTAAGAGTCTGATACGCCCTCTCGCTCCACCCAGAGCGGCAGAAGCTGCGTGATGATTTCCCTCCCAATAAAAAAAAAAGTGTGTGTGTACTTCTGAACGCACGTGACAAGTTATACTTCTTTGGCGTAACAAGATAAAAAACCAAACTGTCACAAAGTTTACAAAAGGAAAACAATCATTCTTCATGAACCATAGACCATAGCTAACTTCAGGGTGGATCGGTTCTAGCTAACTTCAACCTGTGAATTTTGTGTGAGTGATGCGCGCGCATCTTAAAATTTCACTCTCATCATTTTTTCATGACGCGTCTAAAGAAGTATAACTTCAAAAACACAGATAGACACGCACGCGCTACACATACGTCGTACAGTGAGTGCGCTGGCATTCGGCGTGTCTCTTCGCTGGTTTAACGGTGTCACAAAAATAATAATTATTATAACTGGTGGTCGCCAATAGGTTGAAATTCGACCTCACTTAAATTTTAAGTTAGAACGTTTTTAAGGTTTTATTACGAGATCAAAGACCATAAAAATGACACATGACTGTGAAAGGAAACAAATACGTCGTGTCAAACGCAGTGTAAAGTTTTTTTATTCATTTAATTTATTTCTAATGCATATTTTATACAAATATTAGGTTTCTGGACTCCCTCTCCATATAAGCTATAACTGTCATCCTTCCGTATGCGTGATTTTCATAAAAAGGTATGGAAAATTTTCGCTTCACGTACCTAGCGTACAAGATTCCTCATCTCATACAAAGAATCATAACCGCGCTAACTAGGAGAAAAACGACCTTTTTGAAGCTGGACTTCTGTATTCATTTTGTACCATCCGTGGATGCGTGTGCCGAAACAGACGTCTGGATACATATAGACAGGTCTGGTAGACTATAGGTAAGTCTGGAGGACCAAAGTCTGGCAATTTCGTTAGTGTGTTTTGACTGGGTGATTTAAGGGTTAGGTAATTCCGATTTATGATTGGCTGCACATTGGCTAGTAAAAAGTCGGTTTAATTCGGGAAAAGGTTATTCTATATTATTAGGATGGCTATTTCATTATATTAAATACTAGGTTTGCCTTGCGGCTCCGCCCGCGTGGAGGTAGTATTTCTTCTACTTTAAATTATAGCCTATGTGCTATTCCGGACTATAATCTATCACTGTGCCAAATTTCATCCAATTCTGTTTAGCCGTTCTGGCGTGATTGAGTAACAAACATCAACTTAATTGGGGTAGACTGAATAAAAGTTTCACCTTTAAGGAATATTGTTTTATAACAATATTCCCCAAAATGACTATTATATGGCTTGTTATCCCTATATTCACAGCAGTACAAGTTATTACAACCCCTATTCTATTATAATATAAGCTAAAATACCCCCAATTTAAACTGATAGTTTTGAACTGCACCACTTTAAAATAGAGGGGCTCAAACAATTTGATTTCGGGCCGAAAGTGTCTCGGCACCCTTCGCCATTTGTCGGGGTATTTATTTAAATTGATGCTAATAAAATGTATTACATTGCGTTCTTATTACTGGGCCGGCCTTCAGACTCGGTACCTGCGTAGTAGTGTTAGTTATAGATGTACAATTAAATAGAATAGGCTTTAAAGTGAGATATTGTTAGAGATATAGTCTACTAGCTTCTGCCAGCGGTTTCACCCGCTTAGAATTAGTACATTATAAATGCAATAGTATTATAAATGTCTAGTTGCTATTCCAAACTATAATCTATCTTTGTGCCAAATTTCATTCATATCCATTTAGCAGTTCTGGCGTGATTGAGTAACAAACATAAATCTATACATCCATTAAAACATTTGCATTTTTAATATTAGTAGGATTTAATTTAGCGCTGAATTTTCTACAACAAGACTTTTATATGAAAATTAAATAATATGACTAATATGTATTGCTGTCATACCGCTATTTACGAATCTCGGATAAAAGTTGTCTGACTGTTTTTGATTTTTACTTTGTGGCTTTTTTAAGCTACCTACCTACTTTATATCAAAATACAGAATTGTTATTGTCGTGGACAACATCTTAGAGCAACCTTTCAAACCTTTTCAACGGCGGTTCCCTTGGGGTAGGTTAACGATTATCGAAACGGTTTTAATATTTTTCGAATTTCTTTGGTTCAAAAGTGTCTTGACAAGAATTTCAGAAATATTAAGATTTATATATAAAGGAGAAGATACATACGACTAAATAGTCGCAAGAAAAAAGAATATGTACAGATGTTTTTCTCACGGACCTCAGGTTCACCCTCTCCCTGTTTTAGAGTTATGCATTGTCAGAGTGATTTGATAGACATTAGACAGCCTTCAGAAGCCGAATTTCTATTTTTTTTCATACCAGAATTCTCCTGACGATTCCAATTACACATAGATTCTTATGAGTACAAATTCATCATACAAATCACAATTAGAATCTTTACCTTGCAATTTTTTATTTACCTCATTTAAATAACATATAGATTATGTTACACTACTATACTAATAACTAACTTAATAATAAAAAAAGGTTATATAGGAACTGATAATAATAACACGTACAAACGCGTATGAAAAAAACTAATTGGCATCAAAAAAAGTGCACAGAACGCTGGCAACATTAATAATAATAAAATTCCACAACTATCACACAACGCCATCTAGTCCCAAGTTAAGCAGAGCTTGTGTTATGGGTACTAGACAACTGATAAACATACTTATATAATTCTAAATACATACATATTATAGATAAATTACACCCAGACACAGAACAAATGATCGTGCTCATCACACAAACATTTGTCCTGGGTGGGAATCGAACCCACGACCTCCGGCATAGCAGTCAGGGCCAGTAACCACTAGACCAACAGGCCAGTCGAACATTGCCACGTTGAATAGCAATGCTGATTCGTTGGCCAATGAAAAGCCTAGTCCTCTGGTCCCGTGAAGTGTCGACTGTTTGCTGATATTTCGAGTAAATCTATGAGCACTCCAGGACAAAGAGAAAATGATTCTAAATAAGATAAACTCACGTCCAAAATCGTGATACCGCGCCAATGACTGACGAAACCGTATGATTTATCAAAGCAAATTGTATAAAAACAAGTCCGTTTGATCTATATGTTGTTTATAAATCAAAGCAGAACGCGTATTTTTATGTCGCGCCCTGGAACGGGTCGCCGGGTAAAATATGATCGGTTAAATCCGACACAAAGAATATATGCGAGTCTCCGGACGAACAATAAAACAAAATGGTTCTATCCATTCATAGCTATTTTCTTGTATTATATAAAGAGCTTTTAGATATCTACCTACCGAAAGATATTTTTAGTAGATAAATACACTTAAAGGTTTGAAACGAATTCGCTGGACATTTTGTATTTATTTGAAAAAAATATTTCCTGATAATTAATAACTCGGGGGTTAATAAATTCCCCCACTTGCACCATTTAAGGCCCAGTGGCGCCCTCATTAAAAAAATAACGTAGCATAGCATAGAAAATAAATATTAAAGAAAACAACGTCACGTTTGTTACAAAGAGGATAAAGTATTTTTACGTTGTTAAAACAGGTCTCAGAATGTTTCGTATCCATAGTAGTAGGCAAAAGTGTCAGAAACGGCCGTTTTTGGTCGCCGATCCGCACAGTGGTGACACCCGGGCGTTTCCTCCCGCCTTATCCGACACAGGAACCTCCCGAAACAGCCGTGTCCGGTGAGGACCTGCGTCAGGTGAAAGGTGAGGATGCCACAATTGTGGCGTACCCAGCGCTGGGTTGCGGCAGTCGCACTCTCCATGTCGCCATGAGATCCTGCCGGAGCTCCGTCCGCCGAGCCGCGAGGTGTCGCGGCACTCGCGGCAGCAGAGTTACGCCCCGGCGTTTCGCCTCCTTGCGCTACTCCCAGAGGTGCGAAAATCATAGTCTAGTACCCAATTATTTATCTCAATAGTAAGTGTACTATTGAGATAAATAATTGGACAGTTGACGCCAACTGAATTAAGCCTATGTATGTATAGTGATACATACATAGGCTTAATTCAGTTGGCGCCAATTCGGCTTAGGAATCAATCCCCAACAATGATATTGATGATGTCAGCAGGTAATTTAGTTCGAAAATGAAAGCGTAACTGAGCGTATGATTACCTGTGCTATAAGACTAGAGAATCGAAAATACATGTTCCTTATCTATTGAAAATGCATAACATGATAAAGCTCTCAGAGAAACGTTTGTGCTCAGATGATTTTGGTTAGGTAGGTACAAAAGGCGTAGCCACTGTTACCCAAGAAACAGACGAGTTAAAGTTGATTCCATGAATAAAAATGTCACCGGATAATAATTGTAAGCACCGTAAAATTGTAATAAATCTTGCGAGAGTATAAACCCTTGGTATATTTTGAATCGATCATTTAAATATAATAAATTTTATCCAGTTTTGATCATGTACCTATACAGGGTGTAACGGAAAGGTGTGGTCATATTTTAAGAACTGCATCTGCCCATCGATATTGACAACTTTTTTCAAGAAAATTGAGGAAATTCTAAAATTTTTTTTTTACTCCCCATACAAATATTGATCAGCTGATCAACTTTGTATGGAAAGTCCAATTTTTTTTTGGGAATTTTCTGTTTTTTCTAGAGAAAGTTGTTCATTTCTATGGGCAGAACCGGCTCCTAAAATATGACCACACCTGTACGTTACACCCTGTATATTGTCTCCGAATGATTTTGAAAACAGAATTAACACCAAAAACAATACGAATATTAGTGTTGTTCAGAAAAGCTATAGCATAACTGTGTAAGGCGGCCTCTAAACGGTCAATTATATTGCACAATATTGCGAATTGTGCAATTTAATTGACCGTTTAGGGTTAATATTGAAGATTGCACAATGATTGGCCGAAAGTTTGAGCGAGTTTAATTTTTATTGCACCATGTTTTTTCATTGCATCGTGTAGGGTCAGTATTGCGCAATATTTTTCAGTCTGTGGTTCGTCGTCACGAGGAGTACACGCGCGCATGCAAAATGGCGGAAAAAGAGAATCCAAAAGTTAAGGAAAGGGAGTTTATCTGCGAATGTATCCAATTGTACAGAGAATTGCCGTCTCTGTGGAATGTCAAGTGCAAAGAATATCATGACCGTGATAAAAAAAACAATGCTTACGAAACATTGTTGTCTAAATACAAAGAGATGTTTTCACAGGCAAGCAAAGATGATGTGAAGAAAAAATTCAATTCTTTAAGAACTAACTACCGGAAGGAGCTCAAGAAACACCTCCAGTCGATGAAATCCGGATCTAGTACAGACGACATTTACGAACCTACTTTATGGTATTTTAAAGAAATGTTATTTTTAAAAGATCTGGAATCCGCATCGGATTCACAGTCTAGTATGGATACTCAGTCTACTATAGGTAGTCCGGGAGGAGAGAGTGAACCTTCTGCTTTGGACAATACTAACACACAGGTAAATTTTAATTTATTTAATTTAAATGAATACAAAATTGTGTTTTACGAGACCATTTTATTTTGCCAGGGAACTGCACCTTCGTTGTTACAAAATCCACTGTATTCGTCCCGTGCTTGCTTCGCGATATTCAGCGAATTTTTCTTATTGATATTTTCCAATGTTGTCAACTGGAATACTTCCTGAGATGGCGGGTGTATTATTCCTGATTCGTTATCTTCACGAAACATGAATGATGGAGATAAATACGAACGCGATTTTCTCAGAAAATTGTGTAGATAACAACAAGTCAAAACAATTTTCCTTACTTTTATTGGATCAAAAGGAAATGCCCTTTGAAATACTCCAAAACGAGTAGCTAGTATACCAAAAACACTTTCAACCATTCTTCTAGCTCGCGATATTCGATAGTTGCATATTCTTTTCTCTTTTGTTAATCCAGTTTGGCTATATGGTTTCATTAAATTTTGAGACATTGGAAAAGCATCGTCCCCAACAAAAAAGTATGGGAGTTTTCGGGAACTTCCTGGCAACAATGCAGGTGGTGGGATATTTAAAGCATTATTTTTTAATTGCTGTCCAAATGCTGTATTCTGCAGCACACCTCCATCTGATACACGACCATTAGTCCCAACATCAACCATAATGAACTCGTAGTTTGCATTTACAACCGCCATCAACACAATACTGAATGTTTTTTTGTAGTTGTAGTAGTATGATCCAGAACCAGGAGGTTTCTTTATTTCCACGTGTTTGCCATCTATAGCACCGATTACATGAGGGGCATTCCACTGGCTCTCAAAATCTTTGGCAACTTGTTGCCATTCCTCGGCTGTTTGCGGTAACTGAAAATAAAATAAAAACAAATTATTTATCTTTTTAGGAAGATACTACAACTGTTGGAGCGAATCAAGCATCATCATATGCAGTTCCGAAGACTAAAGCTAAAAAAATAAAGAGAAAACTTGATGATGACCTTATGGAATTGGCAGCTAACCGTCTTAGAGAGAAACCAGACGAATATCAAAATTGGGCTTTGTCTTGTGCTGCAGATTTAAAGAAAATGGAACCAATGCAACAAATCTTTGCTAAAAATGCTATTGGTGCCATTATCATGGAAGGACAATTAGGGCTTTTACACCGCAATTCGGTAAAAATAAATACTCCAACAGTTACGATAACTCCATCTCCGACATATACCAGATCCACGCCAACTCCAACAGGTTACAGCGGCACGCCATCGCCTCGATATTTTATAAACTATTCTCAACAGCAAAATTCTGAACTTCCATCTGAGCAGCTGCCACATAACCAGCAGTACTTCCAAGAGAATAATCAACAGAACATGAACAATTTTCAACAGGAAAATGATGCTGATGACGCGAACGAAGATACATTTTCTCAATATATACAGTTTAATAAATAAATGAAAAGATTATAATCTTTATTTACCTTGATAAATTCCTTCAAAACATTATAACGTTCGGTGTTGGAAGAAAACACGTTGTACCTTTAACAGTTTATTCTTCAACAATACAAATAGGCACGTAAGTACAACAATAATTACACAATTAAGTACTACGTCCAAATACTAGAGTTAGCGAAGACGCGAGCGACACACAAGTGCGCATGCAAAAACTCCCGAGCCCTTTCGGTGACCGACTGACTGGCGCCAACGCATCACAATACCGCCTCGGGGGTGCGTTCCCGCCCCTCCCGCAGGCTTCTCACCCGCGCATGCCCTACGCTATATTAGAACAGGGATGAGCGCGTTACACACTCCCCCTTTTGATCAGGTGAGGGTCTCCCACCTGGTCAAAAAAAAACCCTACGAATAACGCTATCTAACACTTAGACAATAGCCTTGCGCGGACGACCTCTGCCACGCTTCGGAACGACCGGCTCAGGACATTCACCCTCTCTGGCATGATAACGCCTTAAGTCCGAGACATGGTACTTACCAAAAACTCCGCCAGATTTATGGGCTAATAGGTACGTAGTTGGACTCACCTTTTTAGAGATTACGTACGGTCCATCACGTTTCGGGTTGAACTTGGCAGTTACACCCTTCGTGGCGTTACTGAGCACATGGGTCTTCATTAACACCAAGTCACCTTCAACATACTCTTCAGGAGACGACCGGCCCTGATCAGCATAAACCTTGCGAGCATCCTGATGACGTTCAAGGTTCTCTTTGGCTGTCGAGATGGTATCTGCGAGCTTAAGTAAGTATGGTGTAATCTGAGGTACGAAATTTTCCGACTCTACGACCGCTCTTAGATCCGCCTGGACAGTCAGAGGGGACCGTAGCTCACGACCGAAAGTCAGGTAAGCAGGCGTGTACTCTGTAGACCTGGTGAGAGAACTATTAAAAGCAAACCGCACAAACGGCAATACCTCTGGCCAGTTTTGGTGACGACCTTCAACCAAGATGGCTAGTTGAGCCTTGAGGTCCCGATTCTTTCGCTCAACCGGATTTGACTCCGGGTGATATAGAGGTACCAAGCTCTGCTTTACACCTAAAACAAACATGGCCTTCTGCATGACGTCTGCTACAAATTGCACCCCGTTATCAGAGATCAAGCGCCGAGGGATACCAAATCTCATAAATACCTCATTGACCAGAGTCTTAGCACACATCTCTGCCGTAGCTTCCGTGAGAGCAAAGACTTCTACCCACTTACTGGCAGTATCCTCCACAATAAGGATCCATCTCTCGCCCTGCGGTCCTCTGGGCAACGGACCAAAGAGGTCAGTTGCGATGGTTTCAAATCGCTGAGCTGGGACTGGAGTTTGCAGCTTCATGGCCCAGCGAACTAACCTGCCACTTGGTGACTTGAGGGAAAACAGCCACTTCAAGGGTTGGTGGTCAGTCATCACACGGACTTGATGACCATCAATATAGCCGCGGAATCGCTCGACAGCCCAGACTACCGCAAGAGCCTCTCTTTCAGTAGTCGAGTAGTTTTGCTCGGCTTGAGTGAGCAGACGGCTAACGTATTCTATCGGATGTTCATCATGAGGGGACTCCCCCTGGAGTAAAGCTGCACCCAAAGCATAATTACTTGAGTCCGTCCTCAGAAGAAATGGTTTCGTGTAATCCGCTTGGACCAGAATAGGAGACGTGGTCAGCAGCTTCTTAAGAGTTTCAAAAGCCTTACCTTGTACCAAATTCCATTCCCACACGTGCGATTTCTTGGTTAAGCGCGTGAGTGGTTCAACTACTTTCGCAAAGTCTGGTATAAATTTGCGGAACCACGAGCATGTTTGAAGAAAAGTGCGCAACTGCTGAAGACACGTAGGCTCCTTCATATTCAGAACAGCCCGTACCTTGTCCTCATCCGGTGATATACCTTCCTGAGAGATTACGTGACCCAAGTACTTGACCTTTTCCCTGGCGAACACACACTTTTCTCGATTCGCACGGAGCTTAAATAAGCGGAGACGGTCGAATACCGCACGGAGATCGGAAAGGTGACGGGTGTACGACTCCGATATCACCAGTATATCATCGAGATACGTTAGTACGGTAACATCCTTAAGCGAGGATCCCGAACGAAACCTGTCTATAAGCCTCTGGAACGTAGCCGGCGCATTTTTAAGGCCAAACGGCATACGCTTGAAGCGATACGTACCGAACGGTGTGACAAAGGCTGTTTTATCCTGATCCTTGATACTACACTGCCAGTAACCACTTCGAAGGTCACAGGAGCTCATTACGCAACCCTTCTTTGTTGATTGCAGCAACTCGTCGATGCGTGGCATAGGATACGCATCGCTTTTTGTCACTGCATTGAGCCTCCTGTAGTCCACACAAAACCTATACCCACCATTAGACTTTGGTACCAGAACCGTTGGTGCAGACCAGGCAGACTCGCATTCCTCAATGATTCCCTCTTTTAACATTTGATCGAGTTCAACACGAATAATTTCCTTCTTCGCCGGCGTGACTCGATATGGTGGAACAGCAATAGGGGGATGGTCCCCCGTATCTATGTGATGTTCGGCAAATGGTGTCGGATCCCCAACTAAGTCAAAAATATCAGAATACTCACCGAGTAGTTCTTCTAAACTGGAACGTTCCTCATGAGTCAACAAAGTGCCTTCATCTTCCCTCAATAGGTTGACAGAGGCACACTCCACCACGTCGCGTGAACTCTCTGTTAGCAGGGGGTGAATGACCTGAGGCCGATCAGCTGTAAACCATGTCATAGACGAAAAGTTCAAGACTAACTTAAACTTCGTAATGAAATCTATCCCTAAAAGAGTCTCGTTATTTGAGGCGTCAGGGAATATAACGAATTCTATAGGTACACACACAGACATACAATTTACATTTACACAAGCTAGCAAAACATGATTGGTACGTATGCTACCATCAGCAAGCTTAACCGACATAGTTTGCGAATTAAATTGAATGCCTAAACGCAACAAAAGTGAGTACAGCGTTGAACCTGCGATACTGCGCCGGGCAGCGGTATCTATAAGCGCTGTACCACTATGCCCACAAATCTCAATATTTAAAATAGGTCGGCCTTGAGTTACAATAATGTTGGTGTCGTTACACTTAACATTACATATCGTATTAAGCGAGTAAAATACATTATTTTGTGACTGCGTATTTAAATCTGCAACATCGCAAGTCGAAATGTTATTATTTTTACATTTAGGACAATTAGCTCTAATATAACCCTTTTCGCCACAACCATAGCAATACACATTAGATTTATTACTATTAACCGAGGCTTTAGAGTCTTTTTTCGGGCATGAATCACGAGTATGACCACGGGACTTACAATACCTACAAAATTGCTTTTTATCACTCTTCTCACTTTTCACTCTATTCGCGCACTGATTATTATCTGCACTGGTTGGAATCGAAGGCGATGACGAACGATGCGGAGAAAGAACCTGCGACCGCTGAGCTACCGCGGTATTTCTCGGAAGACGCTCGGACGTTGCGTTTCCCGCCGAATTCGCGCTCTCCGATGCAACGCGAGAAGCTCGCGAACCGGGCGCGTGCGGCAGCATAGGGCGCGTCCCTTGCGCATGCGCCGACTGCGTACTAGAATTTTCCATGAGCGATTCTTCTATTGATCGCGCCTTATCGATCAGGGATTCGATACTGTCTACGGCATCCCGTGTTAAACGTTTGCGAATACGTTTATGTAATAAGCCGTATATCATGTCCAACTTCGCTTCTTCGGGCAACACATATGGTAATTTAGATATCATACCACGTATTTTAACAATAAATGTATCAGCGAGCTCTCCGTTTTGCTCGTCAGCGAATATGTTACGGAAGATCTTGTAGCCAGGACGTGGAACACCATACATGTATCGAAGTCTTTTGACAGCTTCGGGCCACGAGGACACCTCGGTCCGGACCCCTCTCCACCATACTGCAGCCTCGCCGTGGAGCAGCATGGGTAGACCACGTAGTGCAAGGTCATCGCTGACCGACGAACACTCTTTAAATATCTCCACAGAGTCGATGAATGCTTCTACGACTTCAGGGTCTCGGCTCTGACCATCGAAGCGTGACGTACACTTAGACATATTTCCAGACTTACTTGTTGACAGCGACGGTGTCGGTGAGGCTGAAGCGATCGTAGCGCCTGAGCCTGCTAGGGGTGCTGATGGCTCACCTCTCGCATACGATGCCATGAGGGATTCAACAAGCTGCCGATTCACTTCCGCCTGAGTCTTCGCGAAAGCAGTAAGGAATGAAGTCAACTGGTCCCCAGACATGAGTACCGGCAAAGGTCTCGCGGCTTCATCTTCCGAGCTGTATTGTGCCTCACTCACGTTGGCGTCCGTAGCCGTACGTGCTTTGCGTGGCATCTTGACTGTATTCTTCTGTACGTACGAAGCGGGATCACGAAGCACGAACACACGACTTCAACGGGCGCGCTGTCGGTTACAAACTGGTTTAGACTGGATTCACGGCCACTAGTTGGAAGCGCCACTTATAACGTTCGGTGTTGGAAGAAAACACGTTGTACCTTTAACAGTTTATTCTTCAACAATACAAATAGGCACGTAAGTACAACAATAATTACACAATTAAGTACTACGTCCAAATACTAGAGTTAGCGAAGACGCGAGCGACACACAAGTGCGCATGCAAAAACTCCCGAGCCCTTTCGGTGACCGACTGACTGGCGCCAACGCATCACAATACCGCCTCGGGGGTGCGTTCCCGCCCCTCCCGCAGGCTTCTCACCCGCGCATGCCCTACGCTATATTAGAACAGGGATGAGCGCGTTACAACATGTATTATCGCATCGCATGTTTCCATAATTATTAAGGAAAGACTTTGTGGAGAAATAGCACTGTGAAACTTTAAATCTTCCAGAGTATTTCCAGTCGCTAGATACCGTAATGTTATTGAAAGCCGTTGAAAAGGTGGTATTGCTTCCCTCATGTTTGTATTTTTTTTCTCAATCAATGGCGTGACCAATCCTAGTAGCTTTTGAAACTGTTCAGAGCTCAGTCGTACAAAATTGTTGAAGTCTGCTTCCTCAGTTAACATCAAGTCTTTTAAAAGATTTTCGTGAGTATATTTCTGCCTTTTCTTGTACCAATCTTTCGACCAGCGACGTGTTCGTTTACGTTTAGCCACAAGCAACAACACTACAGCTGCAGCTAAATCTTGTTCGGACATGTTGCTTCGCACGGTGCACACGGGATCAATACTATTCTCCGACTGAACGCGAAAACATTGTGCTGTTCGTATTATTGTGCAATATAATTGCTCGTTTGGATTCAGAGCTCCTTTCAATCTTATTGTACAATAAAAGTATTGTACAATGTTATTGTAGGTCTAGAGGCCGCCTAACTCAATTGTATTGCCATAGACACCGAGTGTAACAGTTTTTTTTTAAGGAGCGAGATTACGAAAAGTGTGATCGGGCGAGGCGAACGGAAGATATGAACCTAAATAAGTTTTACTTCAGTCGTGTGGTCTTTTTTTTTTTTTTTTTTCTCTAAAGCACACTAGTTTTTTTTTTAAGCTGACTTACAGCTTAATAAAAAACTGTTACGTGCTACTAAACTGTTTATTTGCTCTCCTGAGAAGTTCCCTTCCATTTTGATTTACGTGGTGTTATAACAAGAATCAACAAAATATTTGTGTTACATTTAGTAGCTCGGAACCGAGCCTATAAGATTTTGAATTACTAAGAAATCCTAATTAGTATAGGCATTATACATAGATTTTAATCCGTCAGGCCCCTCGCGTCTCCGTAGGGAGACACACAATAGGTTTTAATTGTGTCTGCTAATGAGGGGCTTGACGGGTAAAAGTCTAATATTTTTATTAATTATCTGATGTGAACTCAATGATTTAACGTTTTTTTAGGGTTCCGTTCCAAAAGGGTCTAAACGGAGCCCTATTGTTGTCACTCACGTGTCCGTCTGTCTGTCCGTTCGTTCGTCATCTGTCACAAAATCTTGTTACGAAGAATTTTTTAACTTCCCATTGACCTAAGAACTTGAAATTTGGTGATAATATTTACCTATATGTGTATACCTACTTTACTAACAAATACCAAAATTTGGTACGGAACCCTTGATGTGCGAAATCCGGTACGCACTTGGCCAGTTTTTTTCTAAAAACAATAAAATTGTTTTAAATATTTGTATGCCAGTAAACGGCGAAACATGAAAAATCGCAATATTATCATAAGACCTTAAATCGTCGTATCCTACGAATAGGGGCGTAACTGCATAATAGCTACTTTTCAGGAGACACTTTTTTGTGTTTATTTAAATAAATTATGACCAAATATGTATTGGTGATTTCATATAATGTGTATTGGTATCTTAAGGTTCTGCTAAGATTATTTTCAATTTATTATTATTATATTTTATACGCATTTTGTCCCTTAATTCCTTATTCTCTGTTGTGTTAATGCGAAGTAGGGCTGGACTTAAGCAATAAGTTACATTATGCCTTTTATCTGCGGAAACGTCGAGGCCCCAATCAACTTTATATCATTTTTATAGTATTCTGTTGGTGGTATTTATTTTTGTGACATAGAAATTTATGTATATTAACTATTTTACCATTACTGGGAACATGTGAATGTAGTAAAAGCAAGTAATTATAGAATTACAACATATTATTCGAAACTAAATCTGAATTTTATTAATCTATTTGCTTTGGTAAATATTTAAGCATGCCAAGTGAATCGACATTAACAAGAAAAAGTGTTTTCATACAAAAAAAATATATGTATAGGATTAAGATACACATATTTTTTATTCAAGTACAAATAGTAAAACGTCTAAAAAACAAAATAAAAGGATAGTTCTTATACCTCCATAAACCAAACAATTGTATTTTCTTAAATTGTACGATTATGTAAATGTTTGGTAACAAACCTTTAATTTTTAAAAATCAGAGCTTAATATTAAGCGACATGTAATCATAATCACAATCAGTCCTTAAAATCAAATTTAACGTGATGAAAATCAGCCTTTAAAATAAAATTTGCACATTATCACAATCATAACTTAAAATCAAATAACACAACCGAAATCAGTCAAATTCACATTCAGTCGTCTTCTTCGTCAGTACTCTCAGAAATATTGGCATTACCAGCCTGCTCATGAGGCAATGTTATAAAAACTGTGTGGTATTCCTCTGGAATAATCTTCACACATTGACAACAGGTCTTTATATTTATCATAATTTATTTTTAATGAAACTCCATTTACTGGCGTGACTTTGGACACCTTTATTCTCTCTAGTACCCTTTCTTACTGTAGTGATTTTTTTTGTAATCCTCATCCAGTTCATATTCATATTTTAGAACATTTATCCTTACTGACTTGCACTTCTTTAATTTTATTCCATACAACTTTTACACCATCATCATTCTTACATCTTGCTGCCCTTATCCCATGTTACTTGGGGTCGGCGCAACACGTTTTTTCTTCCACTCTGTCCTGTCAGCCGTCACACTATCACTAACTCCCTTTTCTTTCATATGACTCCTCACACAATTAATCCATCTTTCCTTTGGCCTCCCTCTCCCTCTCCATTAATTCATATTTATATTCATAACTCTTTTAGTTACATGTCTTTCATCCCTCCTCTTCACATGACCATACCAAGACAAGCGGTTCCCTTTCAACTTTCTGTGACTGGCGCCACTTTTAAACTACCTCCAATGTATTAATATCACACATCCATCTCAACATTCTCATCTCCGCCACATGCAATCTTATTTCATCCGTCTTTTTCACAGCCCAACATTCTGACCCATACAGTACGACAGGTCTAATCACGGACTTATAGATTTTCCCTTTAACTTAAGGAGTATCCGTCTGTCGCAAGTTGTTCCAGTCACCTGTCGCCATTTCATCCATCCTGAGTTGTTCCTGTGCGTAACTACTCGGTCTATATCGCCATCCCCCTGAACAAGCGATCCGAGGTAGTGAAAGTCGGAGTAGATCGGTATAGGCGTTCCGTTGAGAACTACAGGCATAGGACTTGAGAGACCGCCGAAATCGCAGAACAGATTCTGTTTTGGTTCTGCTCAATTTCAGGCTCACACTCTTCAGTGTTTGCCACCACGTCTCCGATCTGCTCTGGACCTCTAAGCCGCTTTCGGCCACCAGCACAATGTCATCAGCAAACAGCATACACCAGGGAGCCTCTTCCTGGATCTCCGACGTCGGAGCGTCCATTATCAACAGGAAGAGGTAAGGGCTGAGGGCCGACCCCTGGTGCAAACCGACCGCTACACTGAAACTGTCAGTGGTGCCCACTGCGGACTGGACTTGGGTACTGCATCGACTGTACATCGCTCGGATCAACTGCACATACTTCCCAGGCACACCTTTCTCCTTAAGGGCCCACCACAAAACTCGAGACACCCGGTCATGGCAATGAACACCATGAAATATGTAAGTTTTTATGCACAGCTCTGTATTTTTCGCACAGCTGGCGGATAGCGAAAATGGCATCCGTTGTACCCCCTATGGATATTGCTTGTCCGAAATAAAGTTTTTTTTTTTTTTTATTTGTATCCCGACCAGGCATAAAACCGAATTGGTTTTGTGAGATTTCACTCTCTTCTCTCAGCCGCTTTTGAATAACTTTTTCCCATGCTTTCATACTATGTGACATTAGCTTTATTCCTCTATAGTTGTTGCACTCCAGCACCTTAACCCGTCTTTGAGGAGTGGCTGGAGAAGTGCCACGGCGTCCTCACCGGACACGAAAGTTTCGGGAGGTTCCAGTGTAGGATCAGGTGGAGGGAAACGCCCGGGTGTCCCCACTGTGAGGATCGCCCAGAGGACACGGTCGAGCATACGGTGGAGATCTGCCTCGCTTGGGCGGAGCCCCGCCGTGTCTTCGTGGAGGCGATCGGCGGCAGCGACCTCTCGCGCCCGGCCCTGATCCAGGCCATGGTACGGAGCGAGAGGGAATGGGAAGCAGTCTACTCCTTCTGCGAAGCAGTAGTCGCGAAAGAGTAGACGGAACGGGTGAGGGAGGCTCAACAACAGAGTCGCCCTCACGCCCTCAGCAGCAGCCGTTGCAACCATTCATCACACATTCATTAATTTCATAATCGAATAAATTTGCATGTATTCTTATTAACATTAAATAACCATAACATATAAAACAGAATTCTTCTAAAACTATAGGAAAAAGGTAAAATAATATAATAAGCATAATTGTAATTTTCGTGCAGAATGCTAATAGTGCGGCCACAAATGCTTTTGTATCAATTTTCAAGCAATAGAAAAAAAACCTAAGTGCACTTAAGCCCCAAACCAGAAAAAGCATGAAATTATGTATTCAGTGTTTAAATTAGTACAGCAGGGTTAAAATCATGTGAGCGTAAAAATATTGTACTTAAAATAACAATATGGACATGTCAAATGTGTTCAAGTGTCGCCATCTTCATTTTAATATTGTTACTAAAGGAGAATTAGTTCCTTTTTCTAATCACAGATGGCGTTGTTAGTTTAAGTCCATTTTCTAGATCGCGGTGTTAAGATTCTCCGCGATCTAATGACCCTCCGCGATTATTTTTTGTTTAGTTAAGTTCAGTACTACATTATATGTGATTGTGATATAGACAGTGGTTTTTATTAGTATCCCTGGAATATCCTTTGCTCAGCCAGATTGGCAGTAGTACAAGTGCTAGTAGGGAGTGCGTCGTGACCAATTAAACATTGGTCCTTACGAGCCGGAGGTGACATAGTCACAGTGAGTGGTTGCGGAGAGGGTGCCGACACAGTAGTGGATCGCTGCTGATGGTACCAAGGTGCTGGTGAGTTGTTGCACCGGGTTCAATACCCAGAACGAGCACCGGAGGTTGCGGCGCAGAGCAGCAGAACGGAGCGAAGGAGCAGGGCGAGTTCGAGTCAAGTGGAGGAGCCGGGCGAGTACGAGTCGAGTGGAGGAGCCGTGCGAGTCGAGTGGAGGAGCCGGGCGAGTACGAGTCGAGTGGAGGAGCCGGGCGAGTACGAGTCGAGCAGAGCCGGGAGCGTAAGCGAGCAGCGGAGCCAGGAGAGTACGTGAGCAGCGGAGCCGGGCGAGTACGTGTTACAGCGAAGTTATGTGTCAGTGGCATGGTCAAGTGGAAAGTGTATAACAATAATTTTAACATTGTTGTTTGCAAGTAAGATCTAACTATTTGTTTAATTACGACTGCAACTAGGTTGAGTCCGTACACTGGTTTATAGTTTGTTAGTTATTGTTATTGATTGTTTAGTGGCTTTATTCAATTATACTAAGTCATTTTAATAGTTAAATATGGAGTCCTTATTCAAGTTACAAGACAATTTAAAAAACACAATTGAGAAAGGGAGAACTAATTTCAAAAAATCTCCCAAAGAACGAATAACTCTTGGTTATATGGAAACCAGATTAGAATCTTTAGAAGAACAGTGGTCTACTTTTAATAAAAGACATGATAAAATGATTGAAACTGCCACAATAACTGATCTAAAACATAGTTACTTTACTTCTGACTGCCACAATGAGACTGAAGAAATTTATATAACGTACAAATCAGAATTGAAAGATGGTATTCATAAATTAAAGTCTGTCAGTAAAATAAGTGAACCTTGTACTACAACATCTTCAAACGTCAGATTGCCAAAAATTAGCATACCTTCATTTTCTGGCGGATACAGTGAATGGACTAGTTTTAGGGACCTTTTTGTATCGTTAGTACATTCCGAAAAGGGCTTAGACAACGTTCAAAAACTTCACTATTTAAAGGGATGTCTGACAGGCGAAGCAGAACTATTACTTCGACAAATACCAATAACGGCTGGAAATTACTCAGTATGTTGGGAGCAGTTAGAACAAAGATATAATAACAAACGTCATTTAGCAAATTCAATTCTTCAACGTTTATTTAATCAAAAACAAATTAATACAGAATCAGCTGTAACCATAAAACAGTTATTGGACACAACGTCGGATTGCATGAATGCATTTGATAATCTAGGTCTTAGCATGAACACCGTTGTAGACATTATCGTAATTTATGTAGTTTCTTCAAAACTGGACCCGGAAACCCGTAAGCAGTGGGAGTTGAAGATATCCTCTGACGCGGACGATCCAACTGAGCCACCAACTCTATCACAATTCAAGACATTTTTAGAAAGTAGATTTAGAGCGCTTGAATGTATAGAACCACAGAAAACATCGGGACAGGGGCGAGCGGGTTCGCGAACAGAAGGGGTTTCCAGTCAAAAGACTTTGCTCGCTCGGAGCGAAGATCCTGGCCCATCTGGTCAAACGAAAATAAGTTGTGAATATTGCGGCGATAGCCATAAACTATGCTTTTGTATTCCGTTCACAAAGATTAGTGTTGATCAAAGAAGAGCCTTTGTGCAATCGAATAAAATTTGTTTCAATTGTTTAGGTGGCAACCATTTAATTTATCAATGTAGGAGATCATCAGTATGTCATATTTGCAAAAAGAAACACCACACACTTTTACATGTTAACTATGAACAGAAGGCTAAAGAAGAGGAGCAAATTGCTAGTTCAGCTAACAATGATACACCAACTGATGTTAGTCCAGTGGTCTCGTGTATGTCGACTAAACACATCGGAAGTCCTAATCAAGTATTGCTAGCTACTGCGTTGGTTAAGGTTCAAACTGCTACGGCGAATTATCATACAGTTCGAGCCTTGTTGGATCAGGGATCCCAGGCTTCCTTTATCACAGAAGCTACGGCACAATATTTACGTTTAAAGAAAAGTCCGGTTAAGAGTGTTGTTTCTGGTCTAGGTAGCATCGAATCAACAGCAAATTCAATTGTAACCTTGGTGTTAAAATCAATGACAGAACCCAGTGTTATGTTAGAAGTTACTGCATATGTTTTGAAAAATATTACCTCATACATACCGGAAAGACAGGTAGCCCATCTTGATTGGTCTGAATTAGAGCAACTTACACTGGCAGACCCGCAGTTTTCTACACCCAATAGGATAGATATTTTATTAGGTGCAGACGTGTACAGTAAGATACTGAAAGAGGGTCTTAAGAGAGCGCCCAGTGGATCAATGGTAGCACAGTATACCAAATTAGGTTGGATTCTTTCTGGTGTCACACAAGTTGAAAATAAAGATAGCGCGGGTAATATCACAGTTATGCACACAGCGGTAGACCAAAATGATCTACTAAAGAAGTTCTGGGAGATCGAAGACCAAGTTCCGCAAACTAGTATCTTAACCGAGGAAGAATTAAGGTGTGAAGAGCTTTATAAAGCTTCTACTTCAAGAGGCGAAGATGGACGATACATAGTTAATTTACCATTTAAGGATGCAATACCGGCCTGTGTAAATAGTAACATAAAAGAAATAGCTGTAAGAAGATTCAAGGCATTAGAGAGAAAATTCGCGAAGAATATAAATCTGAAAGAAAATTATACAAAGGTTATAGAGGAATATTTACATTTGAACCACATGAGAAGAGTACAGAAACCGGACAAAAAGTTAAATAAAGCAGCTTACTTACCTCATCACGCCGTCATAAGGGAGGATAAATCTACATCAAAGGTGCGCGTAGTGTTCGACGCGTCCTGCAAGAATGAAAGGGGAGTATCACTCAATGATACATTAATGATAGGACCTACCTTGCAGTCGGATTTGCGGCATATCATTCTTCGCTGGAGAGTTCACCCGATAGCACTTACTGCAGACATAGTAAAAATGTACCGACAAGTGAGAGTAGCCGAAGATAATGTAAGATACCAGAGAATAGTTTGGCGGAAGGAACCTGATGAAGAAATACAAGATTATGAGTTATTAACCGTAACTTTTGGTACAGCTTCAGCACCTTATTTGGCAGTTAAGACTTTGCATCAAGTCGCCTTGGATTATAAACAAGAATTTCCAACAGCATCGGAAATAGTACCAACAAGTTATTATATGGACGACTTAATGACAGGGTGTTCCACAATAGAAGAAGGCAGGACTTTGTATATTGAAATGAAAACCTTGTTAGGAAAGGCTGGATTTGAATTACAAAAGTGGAACAGCAATAGTTCGGAATTAATGAAGAAAATCGAGACATATGAAGGTAAGGATGAAAAGGAAATATTAAATGATAGTACAAAAATTTTAGGACTTACCTGGTGTCGTAGTGTAGATCAGTTTAAGTACACGGTGCTGCTTCCTTCAGCATCTGAAACTTTAAGTAAACGTATTATTATTTCGGATATCGCGCGTTTATTTGACCCGTTAGGCTGGATAGCGCCTAGTTTGATCCTAGCTAAAATACTTATACAAAAATTGTGGCTAGCAGGAGTAGGATGGGACGATAGTGTACCGGATAAAATAAAAGAAGAATGGGTTACTTACCGTCAAGACTTGGAGAATCTATGCAAAGTGCGTGTTCCGAGGTGGTTAGGAACATCAAATGGTTCGGTTATAGAGTTGCATGGCTTCAGCGATGCTTCAAAGGCAGCCTACGCAGCAGTCGTGTATACTCGATGTATAGATCCTTCAGGCAATATACAAGTCGCTCTTTTGACAGCAAAAACAAAGGTCGCACCTATAAAGACAGTCAGTATCCCTCGCCTAGAACTATGTGCAGCAGTACTTTTGACACGTTTATTGACCGATGTGGCACGGGCTATGAACATTCCCAAGGACAAGGTGCGCGCTTGGACGGACTCCACAGTAGTCTTGGCATGGCTAAATAGCCACCCAAGCCGATGGAAAACCTTTGTCAGCAACAGAGTCTCAGAGATCTTAACCACATTAGAAGCAAATCAATGGGCACATGTATCTACGAAAGATAATCCCGCAGACTGTGCATCAAGGGGAGTTTTACCGTCTCTCTTACATGAGAATAAAATTTGGTTTCATGGGCCTCAATTCTTACATAATGTAATTATAGAGTATAGTAGACCATTGAATGTAGATATTAATTTGGAGGAGAATATTAAATGCCATGTTACGGTAGAACATAAAGGTTTACCGTGGGATAAGTATAGTTCGTTAAGGAAATTATTAAGAATAGTAGCTTTATGTAGAATTTTCTTTTATCATTATGTTAAGTCTAGAGATATACCCAAATACATAAAGGGGACAGAACTAGACGAAGCATTAAAGTGTTGTATAAGAAGATGTCAAAGAGTGGAGTTCGAAATTGACTACATACAGTTACAAAGGAATATGCCTGTAAATAATAAGTCAAGTAAAATTAGTTCTTTATGTCCTTTTTTAGATAAATACGGTATAATAAGAGTTGGTGGTAGATTACACCATGCTTTATTGAGTGACAACGAAAAACATCCTATAATTTTACCACATAATACCCATTTTACTAAGTTGCTGATTGCAGACGCACATGATAGGACGTTACACGGTGGTCTTCAGATAATGATTAACTATCTAAGATCAGCTTATTGGATAATAGGAGTAAAAAGTCTTGCTAAAAATTATGTAAATAAATGTGTCATTTGTGTAAAAAATAAAGCTAAAGTATATAATCAGTTTATGGGTTCGCTTCCTTCATCACGTTGTACTCCATCGCGACCATTTCTGAATAGTGGTGTAGATTATGCAGGTCCAGTTCAAATTAGGACGACAAAGGGTCGAGGGCATCGCTCTCACAAGGGCTACATTTGTGTGTATGTGTGTATGAGTACTCGAGCTATACACTTAGAGGTGGTGAGTGACATGAGTACTCAGGGTTTTCTCGCAGCCTTTCGTCGATTTGTAGCGAGACGTGGCCATTGTGCAAACATCTGGAGCGATAATGGCACCAATTTCGTAGGTGCAGCAAGAGAACTTAGGGAATTAGCTTCGATCCAACAAGATATTGCAGGAAAGTTAGAAGATCGTAACACTACTTGGCATTTCATACCACCGCATGCTCCAAATTTCGGTGGATTATGGGAGTCAGCAGTGAAATCTACCAAATATCACTTAAAACGCGTAATAGGTAGTTCAACATTGACTTACGAGGAGATGAGCACTCTGTTGAGTGAAATAGAGGCGTGTTTAAATTCCAGGCCAATGACTGTGATCAATGGTGAAGATATTCATGAACCGATGCCATTGACCCCAGGTCATTTTTTAATCGGTGAGCCGCTAGTCACTGTTCCGGATATTAGTTATGAAGGATCTAATATCAGTTCTTTATCTCGATGGCAGCATGTACAAAAAATGGTTCAAGGTTTTTGGAAACGCTGGTCGGTAGAATACATGAGTAGCTTAGTTCATAGGTATAAGTGGTCGCACAGGACTCCTGAGCCTAAGGTCGGGGATGTAGTTCTCGTTAAGGAATTCGATATGCCCCCTGCTTGTTGGTTTCTGGGTACAATTATTGAGAAACATCCAGGACCCGATGAAATCACACGAGTAGTAACGCTACGAACTAGTAAGGGCTTGCTGAAACGTCCTACGTCCAAGCTCTGTATTCTGCCAGTCAATGAATAAACATAATTGATTGTATTTAAACCCAGAATGTTTGTGAAGTCTGTTATTTTATTGTTAAAGGTTACATTAATAGTTCAGTAACTGAAGGTTTATTGAATAAACTAGTTTTGTTAAGTAAGAACTGTTTATATCTATGCTATATCTAGGCAAGTGAATATAAGCTCTAAGTTGTTGTGAATTTGTAGTTAAGATTTTGGTATTTAAGTTAGGATTCTGATTTATTTTATACAAAGATTTATTTGATGTAAGGGTAAGGTAATTGTTAACTGTTGGTTAAGATTTAAGAAGTTAAGATTAAATGCTTATGTTTGATTTTATATAAAGATTTTATGTCAGGCTATGATAGTTAATAGTAGAAACAACTTGTATGTTATTTAGTTTTATTTAATTTTTTTTTGCCTTTAATGTAAGTGCTAGTTCTAAAAATCTTAATGTACACAGAATAGTATCTTTTGTTTGAAGGACATTCCTCAATAATGTCCTTGGGGGGCGGGATGTTCAAGTGTCGCCATCTTCATTTTAATATTGTTACTAAAGGAGAATTAGTTCCTTTTTCTAATCACAGATGGCGTTGTTAGTTTAAGTCCATTTTCTAGATCGCGGTGTTAAGATTCTCCGCGATCTAATGACCCTCCGCGATTATTTTTTGTTTAGTTAAGTTCAGTACTACATTATATGTGATTGTGATATAGACAGTGGTTTTTATTAGTATCCCTGGAATATCCTTTGCTCAGCCAGATTGGCAGTAGTACAAGTGCTAGTAGGGAGTGCGTCGTGACCAATTAAACAAATGCATAAAAGAAAGAATAAAAGACAAAAACATAATTTGAACGTAGAAGAAAGACACAAACGTAATTAGGGCTTCGTCTCTTCTATACATACGCAATTTATCCATTCCATAGAACACGGCCACAATCACCACGAGGGTTTTTTTCTATGTACCCAATATTGAAAATTGAATAAGTAACTAGAATGACTTAATTAAATATAAACTCGTTGATATTATGTTATTTGAACGAAATCAATACAATACAATTTAATAAAACATAATTTCAACCTTAAAATCCCTTGAGCTATAAAATATTTTGATTTACTTAATCTTTGTCTGTTATATTTCATCCACAACACATCTTCCTTTCCAACCAATTCCACCAACTTTCGTCTTCGGCGTTTCATTATAAAATACTATGACTAAACTAGTAGTATAGGCCTAGGGTAGGTAATGTTATTTATTTAAAATTCAGTTAACGCTCGCCACAGCTTACAATCTCTGCGTTCCGCCGACTAGTGGCCGATCGGCGCTAGCACGCTCTACCCGCGCCCGCGCACCCCCACTTCTCGCGAAAAAAGAGGACGCGACGGCGATTGTGGCTTTCTTCTTCGTTGAAAACGTAGTCCTTACAATTGTGGCTTTTTAGAATACCTAATTATTTGATAACTTGAACTGTTTTTAATTATTTTGTTGAACTGGTTATATGTGGTATGATGAGCAGAATTGAATTATGCAATAAAAAAAGAAAGCCCCTATGTTCGTTAGGGCACTATTCGTAGGATACGACGAAATGTATCATGATTTTAAGTGAATTAAATATTCTTTTTCTTCTAGCCCAGCCAGATTCTTCTGTTAAAAAGTCACCATGAAAAAGTTAAGTGAGTGGTGTGTGGCAGTGGCAGCCCACCGAAGCTTTGGATTGACAGCTTTCTTTCTTAGAGCTCACTACAGCTAAGTTTTTACTGTGAGATGTTTACAGAGCCCTACTGTTTCGGAAGACGGACACTGCAATACAGCGATTGAAAACAAACAACACATTACTGCAAACATTAAAACAGCTGACTACCACAAAAAGGAAAAACCAATCCCACAATCCACTCACGCCTGTCTACTTTTTTCATTGATCGGATTTCAGATAATGAATTTACAATATTCCGTGCACAGTGTATGAGTGTCTGCCAAGACTAGGCTGGCAGAGGTCGCCAAGAGCTTGGCCACACATAGCGACAAACTCCCAATTAAAAGTACGTCACGTACCAATGCCGGCGGAGTTGCCAAATGCAGGCGACCAGGAAATGTTTCCTGCGGGCTATTGTGAAATGTTATGACGGAGGAGCGGACGCGAGTAATTGTTTTATGGAATTCGATTTTTGAGAGACGGAGTAATTTGGTTGGTTAGCAAGCGTCTTCATTTTTAATTTGGTTATGAAGTTAAGAGTTTTTTTCTAAGCAATAGTTATCGCATCGATTTCATGGCTTATAAATAGGGACTTAGTTTTTGTAGCTACAGCTTCCCGCCTTAATCCAACCTAATCTAATAGACCCAAAAATTTGTTTTCTAATTAAATTTAATTTTCTAATGATCATTCTTGTCATTGTAATGATCGTATAGGTAATGAGGATGAGCTCCCAATTCAACCTCAAACTCAATCAACCTCGACCAGTGATCAATGAATACAATTTTAAGATCCTTGTACAGTAAATCTCGTTTGCAGACCTCTGTAGTAGAACCTCTGTAGTAAACCATCATCATCTTCGACTCTTCTTACAACAAAATCAAAATCAAAATCAAAAGTCATTTATTCAAACTAGACTGAGAACCAGCACTTTTTGAACGTCAAAGTTCTACATAAAGACAGTCCCCCAAAAAACGCCCGCCCGTCACCACTTCCTAGTGTTTTAGCTGTGAAGAAGAAGTGGCCAACAAACTCCCCAGCAACACATCTGTCTGTTAAGTTTTAAGAACTTGAATCTATATAATTCTAAGCAACAATCTTAACATTATGTAAAACAGAAAAATAAATATATGCCGTCTAAAATATAATCATAAAATTAAATAAAATAATCCGCCACTTGCCAGCTAGCACACTCAATCATGCCATTAAAAACCAACTCAAGCATAAACACTAAACCAAATTAAAGAAGCCTCCATACATAACTGGTGTGCCTGCTTACAAGAACAAAGATTGAAACTATCAAAGGGCTGTGATTCGAAGCCACAAGTGATGAACTAGGGCCATCACACTAAATTTGGTAGACAATTATTATATGAACTCATATAATCTGTTATAACCATAAGCTAAATATGGAGAAAGAACATCAAGTGTAACATTGTCTTGCGTTCAACACAGCGACCAACTATTATTATCTTCTAAGTAGTCGTTGATGGAATAGTATGCTTTCGAACAGAGACTAGATTTAATTTTAGTTTTAAATGCATTAAAAGGCAAGTCAAGAAAAGAACGGGGTAGCTTATTGTAAAATTCGATACCGAGACCCTCAAACGAACCATGAACCCTACGAACACGGTGGGAAGGAACATGAAGTTTATACTTATTTCTGGTGTTAAAATTGTGGATATCACTGGTCTTTTTGTACAAATGTATATTTTGTCTAATGTATAATATGTTTGCAAAAATGAATTGAGATGCCACCGTGAGAATTCCAATCTCTTTGAAAATTTCTCGTAAAGAAACTCTTGACCTTAACCTATAGATTGCTCGTACAGCACGTTTTTGTAAAACAAATATATTTTGTATGTCCGCAGCTTTACCCCACAAAAGAATACCATAAGACATAACACTATGGAAATAACTAAAATAGACTAACCGTGCTGTGTCAACGTCAGTATATTGTCTAACTTTTCTGACGGCGTAGGCGGCAGAACTGAGCCTTCCTGATAGGCCTGATATATGTGCGCCCCATTGAAGTTTGGAATCAACAGTTATACCCAAAAAAACTGCCGAGTCCACAGTTTCAAGCACTTCTTTATTTAAGATGACATTAGGTCCTAGATTTATAACATTAGGTAAGGCAAACTTTATACATTTAGTTTTCTTAGCATTAAGAACCAAGTTATTTGTCGTAAACCAATCCGTAACCATTGAGAGAGCGCTATCTACGTTATCAAAATCATTTCTATTCCTATCTACTTTAAAGATAAGAGAGGTGTCATCTGCAAACAGTACTACGTCACAGATACCCTTTAAAAAATATGGTAAATCATTAATATACACCAAAAACAAGAATGGTCCCAATATCGAGCCTTGAGGCACACCTAAATGAACTGGTAGCCCGGAAGACTTAACACCATTGATATCTACACATTGGAACCTATTACATAAATATGAATCAATTACATTTAGAGCTTCGTTTTGGAGACCATAATGACGCAGCTTACGCAAAAGCGTGTCATGGTGTACGCAATCAAAAGCTTTGGAGAGGTCACAGAAAACTCCGATAGCATTTTGCGAGTTCTCCCATGCGTTGAATATGTGTTTTAGGAGAGCAACACCCGCATCTGTAGTCGATCGACCTTTTGTAAAGCCATATTGATCATTATGAAGGAGGCTATTTACATTAAAATATGTTAGCAACTGCTTCAGTATTAACTTTTCAAAAATTTTGCTAAATGCAGGCAGGATGGAAATAGGCCTGAAGTTGCCTATATCATTTTTATTGCCTGATTTAAATAGAGGTATGACTTTACTACACTTCATGAGATCAGGAAAAGTTCCTGAGTCCACGCATTTATTAAAAGTTACAGCAAGATAAGGCGCTACGATGCCTATTATATCACTCAAAAGTTTAATTGAGATGCCCCAGTAATCACCTGTGTTTTTTGATTTTAGAGAGTTAAAAACGTTAACTACGTCAAGTGGTGTTACATGCTCAAAACTAAATGATTGATTGCACTTAGGTACACTACCGTTCAAAAGACTTTCAGCTTTAGACGGGGATGAATTTAAGAAGCGAGTTGTAGTTATAGGTATGTTGGCAAAAAACTCATTAAATGCCTGAGCTACGTCAGCTGGTTTACTAACTAATTAGTTTTCGAATAGAATCTCTAGCTGATTTACTTTTTTAACCGACTTTCCCGTTTCATTATTTATTATTTTCCAAGTGGCTTTTATTTTATTATCAGAATTTTTAATTGTCTCGCTTAAGAATTTTGATTTAGCAGCAACACAAATCTTCTTAAACAATTTAGAATATTTTTTAACATACTCTAGAAAAGGAGTATCGAACCTATATCTTTTTAAACCGTATAACTCGTATAGTCTCGCTCTACTTTTATATATACCAGCAGTGGCCCATTGGTTGAAGCCAATGGAGGTACCCGTAACGTCTATAGTTTTAGACTTAAAAATGGCTTGGTACTCTTTTTGCACAACATCAAAAAGGGCTCTATAGATTTCATTAGGATTATCGTTGTCTACTAAAGATGGTGTAAGTTTATTTGCTATATTATTTTTAAACTTATTACAACGGCTTACCGTATAAGGCCTGCATTCTATTTTAAGCGGCTTTTTATTTTGTGGCATAGGAAAGCTAACTAATAGTCCACAGTGGTCAGACGTTAAGTCACTTAACACTAAATTTTTTTCTGAATTACAATTACTAAAAAAGTTATCAAGGCAAGTCGATGAGGATGCCGTAATCCTAGTAGGTTCATAAAACAAGTTGTTTAAATTATAAGACCTAAACAGATTGATTAACCTGACACTTAATGAAGTATCATCTAAAATATTAACATTAAAATCTCCACATATCACTATACTTTTATTACTTGATTTTATTTTATTAATTAAATCCTCCATTACCGATTCGAAAAGGCCAAAATCACCAGAAGGGGGTCGATAAACGCAAATTATAACGTATCGCTCAAGTTCAACACAAGACAACTCAACAATGTGCTCGATGGAAAGATTAACTAAATCTAAACGTTGTTTGCATTTCAAGTTATTTGAAACAAGGATTAATGATCCACCGCGAATTATATTTTTTCTTACAAATGCACTTTGTACAGTAAAATAATCATCATTAATAAAAACTACTTCATGTTCTTTCAACCAATGTTCAGTTAAACATAAAACCTGAACGTCATAGTTCTCTATAAATAAACATAACTCTAGTTCTTTGCCGGACAGACCTTGCATGTTTTGATGTACAACATTCAACATATTATGAGGCTTACACGCTGTCCACTTCCATTTTCTTTATTTTTTACTGTTTATTGGCACGCATTTGACCACTATCTCACCTGATGGTAAGCGATGATGTGGTCGAAGATGGAGCACGCTTGCCTAGAAGTAACTTTTACAGTCTTGACTTAAAGACTCTTAGGTTGTAGCTATCAGGAAAAACAGACTCCACTCCCTAGCTGTGCGCACAATGAATGTGTTCTCAAAACGCAACTCTTTTATCAATCGTCAAGTTATCAATCACTCTCTTTTCTTTCACATCCTTTCTCATACAACCCATCTTCTAATTGGTCTCCCTCTTCTCAATCTATCCACATTAATATTCAACAATAAACTCTTCGTGAATAAATCTATGTCTGATCGACCATCATCATCTACCACATCTGGCCAACAAACAAAGACTGTCTAATAAAATTCATAACGTTTGGCATCACCACAAACAAAGCAACTGACCAATCAGAATAAAATTAATACGAGACGGACGCTTTTAAAATGCTAATTGAGTTTAAACAATCCATTTTGCTTCGGTAATGGCGGGCGCGGGACGCGATTGAACAAAAAAGTTCTGTGTATTGATTTTTTAAGCGCACCAGAGTTTGTCGAAACACTTCGTGAAATACTCACTATTTAGGTCACTACAGTTTCTCGTGATTTTTGTGCTGAACAATGGTTTTATGGATAAGTTTGTTAAAGAGAACGATGAAGTTCTCGGAACGGCTTGATGTAGTTCGAGACTAACTTTGAATCTTTGGTGGAAATTATTTCCATCGGACCCAGTAAATTAGGGACACTAAATGGATGAAGAACAAGTAAAAAATAGACGAAATAAATTGAACATAATAAAAACCCAAATACACGTACCTACTGACAATTTTTACTCCAGCAATAAAATAAATTTACTCTTTTCTTATTTAAATACAAATGCCGAGATAGATACCGAGACATTGTTTGTGTTGAAAAATTTTAAACTGAAAAAAGAACGCTTTAAAAGAAATTCAAATAGAAACTCGAAACCCTTTGAGACAGGACTATTTACTTAGAAATTTTAACAAAAGTAGGTACTAGGGTCTGTTATTCAATAGCTGTCAGTAAATAGTTTGGAACAGACAAAGTAACCAGTGAACCCAATATGGGTTCAGTTTTCCGTTTTCAGGGTTCAGTAGTCCCGAGTGCAAAGTAAAATCTGCAGGGATTCGAGAAAAAAGGAAAACTTGAGGTGCGGTATTAGCGAACACCGAGTATTTGTAGTACTTTTGGCAGTTTTTTAGTCTATAAATCGTCTAATGGGCGTTCGAAATGCTTATTTCAGTGTTTAAAACATTCAGAGTAAGCCGCAATGAGAGTTGTTGAACGAAATACTAATTTTCAGTACTAACGGACTTGAACAGAGTAGGTAATAGCGCGCTGTTGTGGTGAAAGCATTTGATTATGCAAAACTCATGATTGGCTCCGTCTATCAATGTAACATTTTGTGTTCGCTCGTTTGGACTGGCAAATACCTCGGTTGTTTCATTTGCAGTTTTCTCTTTATTTCACTGTATTTTTTGCCGCACATTTTTGTCATCCTGAGTAAAAATGATATTTCATAATCATACCCTTGAGTAAAACGATACGATTTTTAGATCAAAGACATCCAAAAAACCCTTTGAGCGCCATTTTTTTTAAATCGTCGCTATTCAAAAATATAGCGCCGGGCTATAACAGAAAGAGATGGCAGTAGTAACGGGTGCGTTAAATTGAATTCATCGCCATTTTTTCCGCCGCTGCACGGTACGACGTGCTAATGTGTTGTAGTGCACGACAAATAACAAAATCATTGCGTTGCGATGCGGCGATTAATCGATGCGGCGCGACCGTGATTAAGTAACTGTTATTTTATAGGAACAGTTTTTTTTTGTAACTGATATTGATAGTAAAGTGTTGTCGATCAATCGATTTTTGCGTTAATTAGTAGTGTCACAGATGGGGTTGATTTAACAAGATTTTCAGTAAAGTGTAGATACTTTTCTTGAAAAAATATAATAGTAACAATGATGTTAACCAACAAACAGTGTAACCCTCATTTTTTAAGTACATTTGGCCCGCATCGGTGAATGAATTTGGTCCACCACTGCATTTGGACACAATATATCCATCAGCGTACTTCGGTAACAACGAATGGGTACTGTACAAGTCCCACCGTCGAGCCACGTTGGGCCAGTGTGTAAAGGCCATTTCCCATTTTCCACGAAGTTGTTTTGATTCGATTGCTCTCCCATTTGTAGTCGAATTACACAATTTTGTTTTTCATACAATCGCATTATTTTAGCGTCAACAAATTCGTTGTGCAAACGAATTTTCACCGTCACAAAATTTGGTAGTACTGCACGTCATAAATATTGAATCGCTGTGATTCTATATCACGGGCTGGTTAGATTGCCGATGTCAAGGAGAACAAATCAACGATCTTTTTTTTTTATGGGGAAATGAACGCGATTTGGCGTTTTTAGGCGATTGGTCTGACGAGAGAGTTGGTGTGTATACACAAACTCTCTCGTCAGACCAATCGTCGATATCATACGATATTGACGATATATTTTTTTATAAATCGTCTGCACTATTGCTCTTATTTGGGAGCTACCTATTAGATAAATCATTTATAAAAGTTTCTGAATCTAGAAGTTACTTCTGTTAAGTATACGAGACGAGATCAACAATAAGAAATGGTAGTTTAATCCGAAACGCTTCTTATATGACCTAGATACTTACCAAATAATATTTTCTTCTCCCCATATTTCAACTGAAGTACGGTACACACTCAACTCACAACCCGTCTACTTAGCCTAAAACCAGACATTTTTGGGTGTTCCCACTATGTAAGTCATTGATAAGGGCCCTGAAATCCCACAATGTTAGTTTAGGATCTCTACCATTAGGCCCTAATTCTTATAATACAAATAGTTCTAAGCAAACATTAGTTCGGCTTGAATTTATAGGAAAACTAGTTCATAAAACTAATATTAATTTTACCACGCATGTAATTTGGGTTAAAATAAATTGACATTGGTCTGTAATAAATAAATTGATCCACTCCATTATACATATTCTCATACACAGGGAATCAAGCATAAAGGAGTCTGCCCAGTACACCGTATCCTACCATGACCGTGCTAGGAACGTAACAATTACGGAAAGAAACACGACACGGGCACTAGAACGTATCAACATCGTATCATACCTGTACATAACGGTTATAACCCGTATGTTCACCGTGTCGCCACTTGGGCGCACCGATTTTGTATGCATATGTCGCAGCCATCTGGTTGAATTCGCCATTCAATTGGACGCCTAGGCCGTTCATTAAACGCCGGCATACAATTAAATGGCTAGGCCTATAGTTAATTCAACTAGAATCACTCAACGTTTAACGCGTCAAGCGTGCGTTTAAGCGTTTTGAGAAAACATTCATTGTGCGTACAGCTAGGGGTGGAATTCCCTACCGGAGTCTGTGTTTCCTGATAGCTTATACAACCTGGGAGTCTTTAAGTCAAGAGTGAATAGGTTACTTCTAGGCAAGCATGCTCCATCTTCGACCACATCATCGCTTACCATCAGGTGAGATAGTGGTCAAACGCGTGCCTATCAACAATAAAAAAAAAACTTGGCGTGTTGAAAGTCAGCTCTTTGAAGATGACTGACCAAGACTCAGCCAAGTGATTCAAAATTTCAAGTTAAATGAAAAATTATGAAAGATGGAGGTTATTAAGGGGGGCAATGGTTTAAAAAAATAACCACGAACCTAACCTATCAACATGTCCAAAGCTCGCTACGCTCGCTCTTGCATCCTAACATTGCTTTTTGTACACACATAATGATGATCAGTGGTATCACAAACTCATCAATATCCAATTTAATTAAATGACTAGACGAAATCCAGCCATCTGGTGAAACGTTGCGTTCAACGACTTGGCTGGTTGTCCTTCAGTCATTTAATTGAATGGTGGCGTTTAATGAACGGCCTAGGCGTCCGATTGACTGGCGGATTCAACCAGATGGCTGCGACACATACATATTTGGCCGGTGCCGGTATGCTTCGGGCATGGCACGCGACGGTGTTGGTCGATGACGGAACGGTCTAGTGGACAGTGTCTCATATATACTTTTCAATACACAGAATATGTTTTTGCTTGACACGTTCTTAGCACAGTCATGGTATGCTACGGAGTAGCTGGCAGACTCCTTTCTGCTTGATTCCCTTTTGTATGAAAATGTTTGTAATAGAGTGGAACAATTTTTTTATCACAGATTTTTTTATCATGCCTTTGATCTACATACTTGCTTATTGGGTGTTTGCTATTTCAGAACATGTTTTCTCAAAATGTGATGGATTATATTTTCAAGTAACTGAAATAAAATTTCTCGTATACCCAATGGATGCGAGGAGTACAGGACTGGTTGATGCGGTGACGCTTGAGGGAATATTGTCCAGTAGTACCTAGATGTCTTTCGGATCAAATCATGGTGATGATGATGAAATATTTAGCGATGTCTATTTCTTAATTGAAAATATAGACTGAAGCCTTACTTCTATCTCACGAAGGCGGGTTGGTCTTGGAGATATGTGTAGACTACTTTTTTTAAATCTTTATTTATTTAAGGGATTTTCGTGCACTTTGTGACGATGCCCATCCCATCGTACAGTTACGAATACAAAACCACCAAAAAACTTAATCTAATTTCTTACTAATTAATTCTCATATCTTAAACAAATGAATTTCTAATTTCTTGTTATAAATGAATACAACACCTTTGCTGCCTCACAGTTAGGCTTTGCTAGAATACCGTTAAACACTCCTATATCTTGTTGACAATTTTAAACAGTTCAGTAACATGTTTCTCTTAGTATTGTATCGGACACATTCCACCAACACATGCTGTACGTCTTCCTTATTCCCACAAATCTCACAATTAGGGGAGTCAGATTTTCGCATAAGGTTAGCAAAATTGTTTAATGGAATATGTCCTGACCGTAAACGATGTGCAGCGACAATTTGGGAGCGACTCAGTTTTGATTCAGAGAACCAAGGTATATGAGGAAGCTCACACTGTATACTTTTATACCAGATTCCTTTTGACTTCGATCTCTCATTAAAATGTTCCTTCCAAGATAAATATATTATTATAAATAATAGTTATGTTTTCAAAATTTACTTAATATTTCCGAATAACTTGGTAATAGATTTGCTGGTGTGCCTAAAAGAATGGCCTCCTTGGCTAATCTGTCAGCCTCCTCATTACCCAAAAGTCCAATATGGGATGGCACCCACTGGATAGCTAAATTCTTACCTATTTGGTTAAAAAAATGTATTTGTTTTAAAATTGTGTATGCTATAGCTCAATCCTTTGAAATGTTACGAACACACCCAGAAATATGCTGTAAAGCGCTTTTACTGTCAGTACATATAGCCACTTTATCCACATTTAGCTCTAAAACATATTTCAAAGCCTCTGATATGGCAAACAGTTCAGCTGTCATAATAGAAATGTAAGGGTTCATTTTAAAATTTCTATGATACTTATTGGTTAAATCACAATATGCAGCCCCGACTCCATCTGATGTCTTGGACCCATCTGTGTATATGAGGTGACAGCCAGTGTATCTTTCACGTAATTCATTCAGGGAATAATAATTGAGGAAATAAGTGTTGTAATGTGATTTTGGAGCAGTGATGCTAGTTAAATTATTTCTTATAATATCTCTGATATCTACCTATATTAGATATCCACGTTTCCAAAGTAAACATTAAGACGGGATACGAAGAAGAAACCTCTTCAGCTCCTACCACGCTTAGAGAAGTTACTAGAAGAGGTTTCCTCTTCCCATTCCAGTATATATTCCCAGTCATGCCATCCAGTTCTGAAATCAAACCTGTTGAGATATCACTAGTCCTGGTTTGTAATTTTGAAGAAAATTTAACAGAGAGATATTGTCTTCTTATTTGTAGAGGAGGGATACTCAACTCACTCTCCATGACATGTATCGGAGTCGTTTTAATAAAACAGCCAAATTATTCTTAAGGCTATTTTTAAAGCTACCTAAGTCGCATAAATTTCATTAATATGTTTTCCCCATCTTAAGCATTTATCCAGCCACATCCCTAAATATTTTATGTGATCGACAGTTTCCAATACTGTGTTGTTAACTTTAATACTAGCGGACAGTCCTCTACGACCTCTGGTAAATATACATAATTTTGATTTACTATTTGATAATTCTAAACCTAAACTGTTGATGGATGAGACAAAAAAATCCAGAGCTTGCTGCATATTCTCTACACTATCTTGTACTTTATTGTAGACTACTTGTAGGTACCTGACATTGTAATAATATAATATGATATCCTTAATTTTCCTTAATATTCATACATTCTTCCATTTCATTTTCTTTTAACAATAATTTTTCAATTTCAACAATAAGTAAACAATCGCACAAGATGGCTGCGACACGTACATTTTACAACATAAAATAGTACGAGTATTAACAGAAACATTATATTGCAATTTATTGAAATAAATAATTAAAATTACTTCAGTAATTCTTACATTAAATTTTTTTACTATTATTATACAATTAAAAATTAATTTATCAAATGTCATTATTAATTTATTTTAATTATATCGTTATTAAGGACCTCTTAACGAGTAAAGGCCTCCTGCATTTATTTCCAACTATCTCTATTAGTTGCCATTGTAATCCAGTTTTTTCCAGCTACTTCATTTATTTCGTCTACCCATTTCTCTTTTGACCTTCCTTTCTTTCGTTTAATGGGTGATCCCGGCCAAGTAGTTATCTTTTGAGCCCACCTATTTTTGTCCACACCTGACATTGCAATATGCAATACCTATTAGTGGCACCACAGTGAGCGCTAGCAGAATACCAGCGCCGCGATATTTATTGATTAAATATATGTCTCAGCATTATGCTGAGTTAGGCACCTTTTTGACTTCACATAGTTTAGAGAGCAGTAGTGACCCAGTGATAAAGGCCGCGACTTACAAGTTGTACGTAGGTCGTGAGTTCCAACCCAGGCAAGCGCTTTACTTAGTGTAAATTCTTTCATCACCACTGCTCTCAAAACGGTGAAGGAAACCATCGTTAGGCAACCGGTATGTCCTAGAACCAAAAACTCGTACACATATGACATCCACCAACCCGCATGGTGGATTACGGGTCACACCTTCTCACAGAGAGGATGTCTGTGCCCCATCAGTGAGGACATTAAAAGGCTGATGATGATGATAACCGTTTATTTTTCACCAATTTCAAAAGGAGGAGGTTATCAATTCGGATGTTTGTATTTCTTTTTTTTGTATTATTAGTTTTAATAAGTTCTTGTGTAAGGTTCAAATATTTTTCTTTCTTTCTTTCTTTCAATATATTTGCAGTGTATTTTAAATATTTAACGGCGCTGCTTGGTGCTAAAAAGATGAATGATTGAACATCCTGTCCTCTAATCCAAAACTACATCATAATCAAAACTGTTTTATCACCAATAAATATTGTAACATAATAACTAATAAATAAGCTATGTCCCATATAGTATATGTGGAACCCGAACCAATAGTGTCATCGAATAGGCGGTCGGTAGCTAGTTGGTAGCTAAAACTAAATGCATTTTTCATGTTGTGAGCCCAACTTCTGCAAAGTTGGGACATACTCTTGTGGAGACCGTACACTGCTCTCTTTAGGTATTTATTTTGTAAATATTTTAATTTAACAGAGAAACAATTTTATAGATTTTTTGTCTGGTCTTTTGATCGATGATGATAATTGCAAGCAAAACCACAACTTTTGAGTGACGTCATTTCATTTTTCGTATTTTTCTATGCTAACCATTTCTTTTGATACCCCTAATGTGGGAATGTATAACTAAACTAGTCCGCCATCTTTGGGAGTCCGCCATATTCGATTATGAATGACGTCACTTAGCTAATCTGCATTGTCATCCAATCTAAACATGGGTGCAAAATTTCAGCTCTATCGGAAACCGGGAAGAGGGTCACATTTTAACATATCTTTTTTTTACAATGTTATTTACAATCTGCCAATCTGCCTAGCCTTTTCCCAACTATCTTGGGGTCGGCTTCCAGTTTATCCGGATGCAGCTGAATACCAGTATTTTACATGAAGCGACTGCCTATCTGACTTCCACAACCTAGTTACTGAATAATACGATACCCCTTGGTAAGACTGGTTGTCAGGCTTTTGGGCTTCTGACGACACGTAACGACTGTCATAGATCCACGATTGACTGCCGGGACCAACGGCTTAACGTGCTTTCCGAGGCACGGAGGAGTCTCGGTATGTAAAGATGGTTCCATCCATGGACCAACCCCGGCAAGCGTAGCTTTACCTGATGGATTGACCCATGCAGCTGTTATTACTCTAAAGTAATAACAGCTGCATGGGTAACAGGTGCTCGTGGCTAACCACGAGCACCTCCTCCAAGGTTAATTACAAGTGAAGCTAATAAAATCTTGTAGTACTTCCCCCGTAATAAATTTTCCTATGAACTATTCCAGACTATAATCTATATCTGTGCCAAATTTCACCCAGATCCGTTCAGCCGTTCTGGCGTGATTGAGTAAATCATACATCCAAACTTTTGCATTTATAATATGAGTAGGATATAGAATAGTAGCATGAAACCGCAGGCAACTGCTAGTTTATATAGTAAAAAACTTTTTACAAAAAATAGAAACGACTTCCAAAAAAAGTGCAAAACAACTTTTATTTCGGAAGTCGGTGTTTCCGGTTTTGTTTCATCTTTTCTCTTTTATTGACACCGACTTCCGAAATTAAAGTTATTTTGCACTTTTTTTTGGAAGTCGGTTCTATTTTTTGTAAAAAAGGTTTTTTTTATATTTCACTTTTTAGTTGTGATTCCCCATTAAATTGCCCATCCCCATAAAACAATGCAAATTTATGCGATAGCAGCAAGCAGCAATTGGGGTTGATTTGCAGTCATTTTTTTAAGAGTTCCATTGTCTGTCTCCGAAACTTAACATCAGATCTATATGAAATTTAAATGGGACCATTTCGGAATAAACCCCTTTCGAACAAAAAAGGAATTTTGCAAATCCGTCGAAGACGACGAAGTTATAAAAATATATATAATAATATATATAAACATCCGAATTGATAACCTTTTTGAAGTCGGTTAAAAATGCCCCGCAGTGTACACGCTCTATTAAGTAAAACGTATGTGCACACCAAAAAGAACTTTTTAAGTCGCACTCGTTTATTTGTAAAGAACTCTCAGAGCGAAAGGGCTTCTGAAGTAACTTAGCGACTGCATCATAGACGAGATACAATGATGTTAGTTTGTGTTGTTGGAACTTTACTAACAACACGACTTTATAAATAAGCTGATGAAAGTTCGTTTTGTTAGTATTATTTTTTTGCAAGTTTTCTGGTGAATTCCGTTTTAATGGTGTTTTTTTGCGTATTGTCGTTTTGGGTTGGAGTTGCCGGATAGATTTTCTCAACTTTTATTAAAAATACCTATGGGTGTTTAGTGTACTGTAGATAAAATGACTTCAAGCCTGGGAGCCTTTTTCTAAATCCAGGCAAACAGAAATTTGAATGTTTCTCCTCGAAAACAAAACAAAAAAAATAGGGTTGACGGTTAAAAAATATAATAAGCCCGTCAGTTAGATTACCAAAAAATATTAGACACGTATTGTCTTTTGTCACTATAACAAAAAATAAAGACGATACAGTGGGTTGAAATTTCGGATGTCACACTTAAGTTAAAATTGTACCACTTTTTACTCAAAAGTAACTCACTAACTCCTGAACTTTGATGCGTTGTATCTTTGTAATTTTTCATTTATTTGATAAAGCAAAAAATACGTGTATAACATTTTTTGATAATCTACGGACTAAATAGATTTTTTTTTTACCCTGGCGTCATTGCCCTATTGCTAACAGAGGTCGAGTAGGTAAGTAGAGATATATTTGTTATGAGGACTGTATTTTTTAGGATATTGTATTGATTAGGCTTACCGTACCTACGATAAAATTATTGTCTTTTTTAGGAATATATAAAACACGACCGAATGACCAGTTGCATTGTAAACGCCTCAAAAGCGGTCATTGAAGCGGTTTTCATTGTTTCTCGTAAAAACCGCTTGTATGTGATTAAGACATGTTGACAATTGTAAAATGACACATTTTTTAATTACGTTTCCAGGTAATACAAACATACCCGGGCATGCGGACGGGGAGTAGTGGGTAGCTCGCCGTCCGATCAGCACCAAGCCCGAGAGTCAACGGCGCGTAGTGTTCCACGCACGCCTCAAAGAGTTGTCAGCAAACCATGATGGGCCCGTCATGGCCAATGCCTGCCCAGGGGTTGTGGATAGATTCGAAACAGAATGCACCCCTGGGCACTCAGAGCCGGAAAGGAACAGGGGTGGGTTTTAGTTAATAAGAGTATGATACGCCCTCCACCCAGAGCGGGAGAGGATGTACCACCACCCCAAAAAAAAAAAAAATATATAAACATATTTTTTCAGAACAAACGCTATAAAACTGCCTGAAATCAGTATTTTTGCACAACACACACTAACACACGCACTTTTGTTCCTAAGTCTTGTATAGATTTTTCAAAGACATTTTGTGTCCTGGTATAAGTTTTGTGAAGTTTTAGACACTTTTAGCGTTTAATGAAACCACAGGCGTTTTGACTTTTACACCTTAACAAAATAAAACACAGAGAGTCGCGACAATTGATCATTACGTGCATTCTGATACAAATCTATAAGACTTTCTTGATATCAATAGCCCACATGCATACATTGATTCACGCATCACCAACTCAGCTGCAAATAGTTACACAATCATTTGGACGCATTTCTCACACTCCAGTGCTTGAATGGGCAGTATGCATAGGTACATTGGGACCTACTACTAGGTATAATCGGGAAGGAGCCATTGCACCCAAGTTCCGCATCGTCAGCGCTAGATCGACGGCAAACTCAGCAAGTAAACAGGGGGCTATGAGAAAGGCGGAGTAAACTTGATAGTTTTAAAGGAGAGCGATTTTCTTTTGTTATATGTATATTGATGTTCATTTTTTCACTTCAGAAGTTTTGATAATGGCCAAGTGAATACGTATCTTGTAATAGCAAAATGATAGCAATTTTAGATTTCAAATTACGTGGCGTAGACAGTGCTGCTACCACGAATTATCTTTTTTTTAAATAAACCGTCGTCGACACTAGGAGTTACCTACCTACTCCTGTATCATGCGTGCTTTCACAAACATTTAAACTCACATACACAGGACACCCAGACTCGGAACCACAATTTAGAGACCATACAAATATTTGTTTCGTGCGGGAATCGAACCAGTGACATGTAGCGCAGCAGCTAATCGCTCAACCACTTCACCAACCGTGTCGTCAAAAAATTTACAGTTGCTTGATATCTATTGACACTAAACGAGAGTTTTTTCCGTTGTCTTGGCGACTGAATCGTTTGGAGTGGTGTGACGTAAGGAGCCTACGTGGGATGAAAAAAAGACAACACGTACCTCGGTCAACGTTAAAAATATATATTTGAAATAGAGAAAGGGTGTGGGTAGGTTTGCAGTCACAATCCTTTAATATTCCCCGGGAGATAGCACGCTACTGCCCTGACTCAGCCTTGGTGTCTCGGGGAAGCCACGTTGCGTTTGCCCCCGGAGGTGTAGGCCGGCAGGCGGCAGCGCCGGCTCGCAGGGTAGACAGGAGCCAGGATGGGTCGGCCGGCAGCTGGTCTAGCCGGCTCGGAGACGGCCTGCTGAGGCCACGCGGGTAACTGGATACCCGGCGTGGAGCGAGCCGCCGTGGTGAGTGGCCTAGTGGCCGCGCCACGAGGCACTGCGGCAGGATGGCCGCGATGGAGGACGACGTATGTGCGTGCTCAGAGCGTAGGGCTCCAAGTCCTCTCCCTCCATCTTCCGAAATTTGAGGATCCGGGTCTGGAAATATGAATCTGGAAATCCGGAGCTGGTAATCCGGATCTGGGACCCTGGGAACAATTTCCAGCGTGTCAAAGATGGATGATAAGCTTCTCCGCTGATTTTGACACCTAGGCATGAGCAAAGCGGCTGTACGTGCGCTAATTTGTGTGGTTGTCAAAATCAGACGGAGTTTACAAAGGTGAGGAGGAAAAGCATGATGACATGCACATTCGAGAGCAGCAGCAGCCACGCGCAAGTCAGCATGTGCATAGCTAAGGCCTCGCAAAGCTAGCCACGCGGAAGGCGTGATTACAATATGCGACAGATCTTTTGTAGGTTATAAGCCTTGATTATACAATGCTAGGAAATGAAATTAAGGAAGACATGTTCTGGAAAGAATTTATACACAAGATTAGGACCACAGAATGCACAAAGCTACCTGTATGCTGTTCAAACACTCATCCAATTACAGGGGTTGAAGAACACGTAATTAAGTTGGCAAATATTTGCCAATGCAAAGTACAACTGCTAGGATTTGGCGATCGCTTCACGGCTCAAGGGTGTTCGACAGAACAAGGTGAGTGTGACTCTCTCGCCACCAGCTGGATTAAGATTAAAAAGGGCTCCACGTTGTACTGGAAAGCGTTTTTATATCTACGCCATCATTGACAGATGTCATGGATTCCAAAGACAATAGTGTTGTCAGTTAACTAAAATTGTCTATGCTTGCTTTGTGGCTTTTGGTCTCTGGATTTTTCCGTATGTTTATGTTTTAATTAAGATTGTAACGCCACTACGTTACAGTGGAGTTAGCTCCTTTAAGGCGCTATTAAATGCCAATGACCTTGAGTGGTTAGTTTGCGTGTTCTGTGCTGAGCTCACGTAACGCGTCGTGCGTCCACCCAGTAATAGGACTCTCCCATCAAGGAGTGCTGTCCGAAATTAGACGCATTATTAATTTATTGTGTAGAAAACAACGAGTATTATACTAAAACACGTATACTAAAACATAAATAATTAAATGATCTCTAGAATGGTGAAGGTTTCATAAAAATACGCTTTATAGTTTTTGCGTGATTCTCAATTTTTTATTCGCGTTACTTTACAAATTAATTACACTATGTTATAAAAATGTAATTTCAAATACTCACATATCAAAATACGAAAAAAAATGTTTAGAGTAACATATATTTTTTCAAAGAAATAAAACTAGTCGCTTAGACGTGATGTTCAATTAAAAATCATTAGAAGTCGTATAACTGCGCCTTAAAAGGACGTCGAATATTAATCATTGTGACACAGCCACTGGCCCGCGGGCCTACTGGCCTTTCAACACTCTCAGCCGCCGCTGTCTTCAAAGCCACTGCCTCCATCGATCTAATCCGTCGCACATAGTCACGTATTACATTCGTACACATTTCTGAACGAAATGGTGTCGAAAAATACCCCCATACCCTCCCCCTATATCAACATTCGAGGAAAATTGTTTTTATGGATTCGATATGCCTCAATTTCAATTGGCATTGGATCTCTTTCCATATTCGGCTTCGAAACGAATCAATTTGGGTTTGAATGAAGTAAATTAACCTTGGTTTGTGGTTTTCTTAATGCTCTTTTATTGATATAAATGAAGGTGGGAAGATTTACAGTTAACTGTTGGTTGGAAAAGGTAAGACCAAGATAAGCGTTAAAGCAAAAGATAGCATTGATTTTAGTAGGTACTAGGTAGGTACTTAATATTTTATGACGTAAATAGGTAGGTATGTCAAGGAGTTTCTTTTCATAGGTCTTTGTCATGCAAGATACCTAAAAATGGGTAAAGATAAAATATGTGTCAAGGGTAACTGTAACGACAAAAGAATTATGGTTAGTTTGCCAACTGCAGGGAACGACCAAGAAAACACAATGGATTCTTTCTTTCTTTCCTTCAAAATGTAAATATAAAATTGGAAAAAGGGAACTTGGTGTCTATTACTTGTAGTCTTGTTGAAGTTTTATGTTGGTATAACTGTTGAACAAAATATAGTACCTATACATAAATTATTATAATTATACACACACACCATGTATGTATTTTTTTATTTATGTTTAAGCTGTGTTCTTCTTTAAGTGACAAATTCACCATACTAATAGATATATAAGTTCTTCTATGTAATATGTTATTAGTGAATAAGTCGTTGGAGTACCTTATAAATAAATAAATAAATAAACACCATACAGGAAATACAGGCCGAGGCTCAATTCAGAGTCTTCAGACTCCAGGTCTCTCACAAATTACAATTGTTTTGCCGAACTATCTGTCAACTGAAACTAGCTAGCATTTTTTTTTTGGCGGGGTGGGAATTCATCCAATGACATCTCCCGCTCTAGGGTGGAGCGGGACGGCGTGTCAGACTCTTACTGACTAAAAGCCACCCCTGCCCCCCTAGCCATATTACATTTCTATTATCGTTTACGCTAACGCTTAGAACAAAATGTATGGCAATGACATTACCTGCGTAGATAAGTGTCACGTGACTTATCGCAGGTAATGTCATTGCCATACATTTTGTTCTAAGCGTTAGCGTAAACGATAATAGAAATGTAATATGGCTAGGGGGCTGTTCCTTCCCTGCCCTGAGTGCCCAGGGGCGCGGTAACTCATTTTCAGAATTTATCCGCTACCCCTAGGCATCAGCAAGCATCGCTGAGGTAGTCAATACTACGACAAAATTCTCATCTTTATTTTAACGAGTTCGCGCCTGTTATAATGATTTCACATATTGCCCAGTTGGGAAGACACTTAAGACACAAAACTACAACCAATTTTACATCACAATATCCACTAGGAATCAATTTGCGAATAATTAAAACAGATACTGAACTTCTCTCGAAAAAATCCAGCCAAAAAACCCCCCACTACAATTTATACTCCCAACTAATTTGACACCACTTGACCAGCCAAACCATTAAGCAGTACGCTACAGTAATAGTTAGGAGTAGCACCACAACAATAATACATTGCCACAGAGCATTAGTATAGCATGACGACACATCTAACCGGGACGAGTCCTGGGATAACTTCCGACAAGTCACCGACTAAATTGTCCATTTATTTGCTAAATTAGTACGAACTTGTCCCCTCCACCCACCGAGTATTCTCCAAGTGGAATTACGACAGTCCTAACTATTTTATAATTATGTCTTTGGGTCATAAAGTCCATAATATATGGCCAGTAAAATTAGGAAACGTGAAGGAGGATTTATCCAATAAATTATTTTATCGTAAATCATCGCTTTTATGGCTCTTTACTTTTTGTCGTAAGTCAGGTGGGATTTTTTTATTTGAACTAGATAAATTATGAATGGATTTGTGTCTAAATTCAGTTTAAATTGAAAGAAAGCGTTTTCATAGCCTATTGACATCTCTATTTTGTTCGTCTCTACACCTAACTATCTAACCAATTTGTTAGTATATAGGTATGTGGCGACACCAACAACAAAGACGCACTCTTGTTAGTCGTATGAAGGTTGCACCCTAACCTAGCGCGTCGACTGTATACCTCGCCACCTGCGCGCGCGCACCTCTCCGCCGCGGTGTGAGACAGCTGATCCGCGATCGCTCGGTCACGCGAAGCAGTGCCCTACCTGCTCTGACGGCGAATGCACGCACAATTTTTACTCGCGCTTAATCGCTCATGCTTATATGTTTTTGCCTAAATCTAGACTTGCCCGTGTTGTCACAGTGCTTACTTTACTTTCTCTATTTTCTTCGTGTCTTCCTCTATACCTACGTGCTGTTTGTAACTGTACATCTGTGCTCAAAGACTGTTAATAAACGTTTTATTAAAACTCAACGGTGTTCGTGATTTGGCAGTTTAAACCGTAGCCTAGCCTACAAGTGGTGACCCCGACGTGATGCAGCTGCAGCACCACGCTCGTGTTGGAGAACACCAGCTTCAGGTAGCGGTCCCAGTCGTGCTGTTTCCACTGCGCAGGTCTTCCGCTGGAGCCCTGCAGCAGCTGCTGCACGCTCACCTCATGGAACAAGTGCGTGCCACTGCGACGCACCTCCACAGGGGTCATTATCTTAGCCAGCCTCTTGCTGAACTCGACGATATCAGCTGCGAACTGCTCCGCATCGGTCTCGTTGTCGGCGATGCTGATCATGGACCTGATGTACTTGTGGTATTGCTCCAGCTCGTGGGAGAACTGCTCCGGCTGCAGGAGGTAGCGGTCGCTGAAACCGGGGGAGACCTGCTCGATCACAACTCGATTCCGGCTGGTATTCCTGACGTCCTCGGCGACCTGCACGCTCAGCAGCACGTTCAGCCCCAGCAGTCTCCTGCCTCGCCCGGCCACCTCCTCCCACGTGAAGTGGTGCTCATCTCCGAAGGTGGGCGGGGGGGCAAGCCTAGTGTTTGCAGGAGCTTCTGAATAGGCTTTATGCCATCAGCTTCTAGTTTTTCAGTGTTAATACAAGTCTTATACAAGCTCTTCGCCTTCACCACACTCTTCGGTAGACTCTCATCATCTTTGGCCTCTAAGAGTTCCCTCAGGTCGGTGACCAGCTGTTCTCTCAGCTTGGCCAGCTGGTCCCAGGATGTCGCCCATTCTGGCACCGGGTTCTGCTTGATCCAGCCGCCGCACGCGAATTCGTAGAAGTCTGTACATGGGTCCACATCTTTGTTTAAGGCTTGTAGGATTCTTGAGGCGGTTCCAACGCACTGTTCGCTGACGCAGGGCCGAGGGCTACGGTACTCGGTGAGCACCAACACAGCTGTGTACACGGCCAGGGCTATCAGTGAGATTCCCAGCGCGCCGATAAGCACTGATGAACATCTCACTGTGCGTTCTAATTTCTCTTCTATGGAGCTCGCCGTCACTTTCCCGGAGTGGCTCTCCGCATCGATGTCCTTGACCTTATATTTCATTTTGAATAAAACTCGTCTTCTTTCAACAAACCACAACACTAACAATGACAAAAACTAACAAACAAAATATTCTACGGTAAAAAATAATATTTCTCGTTCATAAAATAAAAAATGTAAATAAATAAATCGTAAAAGTTTGCGATCGCGAAATGTTTTGGCGCGTAATTCGCGATGTGCGCGCGCATGCGTTCAGTGCGGCTGCGCGGTAATGGCTGTGTTTTGCGAGACCGAGTACCGTAGCCCTCGGCCCTGCGTCAGCGAACAGTGCGTTGAAACCGCCTCAAGAATCCTACAAGCCTTAAACAAAGATGTGGACCCATGTACAGACTTCTACGAATTCGCGTGCGGTCTCACCTCTTCAGAGCCATCACTTCTATGGTTGGTTCGCAGCACTTTCATACGACCGCCTACCATCCTGCTGCAAATGGCATGGTCGAGCGACTGCACAGGCAGTTGAAGGCAGCCATCATGTGCCACTCGACGACGCAATGGACAGAGGTCCTTCCATTGGTACTTCTAGGCATCAGAAGTGCTTGGAAAGCAGACATCCAGGCGTCACCAGCAGAGCTAGTCTACGGAGAGCCGCTGCGTTTACCAGGCCAATTCCTTGCACCTGCAGACGACCACAGTACAGCAGCTGACGTCACTGATCTAGCAACGCGTCTACGGAACCTCATGAGCAAGCTCACTCCAAGACCTGCATCGTGGCATCGAAAAGGTCCCTTCTACATACCTCGCTGTCTCGATAGTTCCTCTCACGTATTCTTGCGGCAGGATTACGTCCGAAGACCGCTGGAGCCGCCATATGCTGGACCTTACAGAGTTTTAGAACGACATCCAAAATACTACAAACTTGATGTCCGTGGGAAAGAGACGACAGTAAGCGTGGACCGGCTGAAACCAGCGTACCTCTCGCGAGAAGATGACCTCACTACTTCATTGACAGCATCTGAGTCGCCTACTGGAACATCAGGGTCCAGAGTAGAAGCAGAGAAAAGGACGAGAAGTGGACGACGTGTACGTTTCCCTGATTTTTATCGCTCGGATTGGTGGGTGTCACATGTCTTCGAATCATGAACAACAACAGAAATACACATTCTGTGAAAATTTCAATTGTCTACCTATTACAGATCATGAGATACAGCCCGCTGACAGTGATTCGAGTTCTTGTGATTGAACAGGTGTTATTGCTTGGTTATTACTTAAATAACAATAATACGCTAGCATTAACAAGACTTCATTCACATTACAATTCCCTAGAAAATGTCTACCATACAACGACATTCAAAGAAAAGCTCAATTATGACGCCACCAACATCTCACTTGAAACGTAGTAGATATAACACGTGTAAAGTTTCGGTGGCAGCGTGGGTAATCACCCTAAATACATAAAGGATAAATATCATGCCTCCATCAAAGGGTTTACACATTAATTGATGTCAAGTTGTATTTGTGAACGACTAATCACTTATAATTGGATACGGGACCTTTATACCGATCTGATATGGTATTTATTGAACTGTTTAAAATTCAAACTTGGCCGTCGCTTCATGTTTGAACGTCTGATTTCGATGGTGTAATAAGTAAGCGGTTTTTATACCTATATTTATGTTGCTTCAGAAATGGATTTTGTTCTGGGGCGTTTTTTTTTTATCTTATTTTAAGTTAGGGTCCATGTGTGAGGACGGCGAGTAATGGGTATCTCGACGTGCGATCAGCACCAGGCCCGTGAGCCAACAGCGCGTAGTGTTCCACGCGTGCCTCAAAGAGAATTTGGCCGGTGCCTGCACGTCTAGGGGTAGCGGATAAATTTGTAACAGAGTTTCTGCTTCCCTGGGCATTCAGGCAGGGAAGGAACAGGGGTGGGTTTTAGTCAGTAAGAGTCTGGCAGACCCCTTCGTCCGCCCCAAGACGGTGGACATATTCTCATGTCTCTTACTCTTTCTCAAAAAGAGTATAATGAACTTCATTATAGGACATTGGTGAGGGTAAATATTTAATTTTAGTTTTAAGGATTTCCTCTATTTTTTCTAGTATGTAACTGTTTTTGTCCCCTATAAATAAAAATCCATGAGGGTCTTTCACCCGGGAACAGAAAAGGAAGGTTACGGTCTATCTTAATTAATTAATATTCTCAAATGAAATCAGATGTTTGATGGTCGTATTTATATTGTGTGATAAAGGTTTATAATAATGTTGATCCAAAAATCATAAATAATTTACTTTACAGAATGTGTGGTATTGATCCAACCATATTACGGTCAACATACAAAATACAACACTCTTACCTTCCCTCTTACTTTTCAGAATTGACATACAGCTACAAGATTACTTAAGGGTTGTGATGAAAACCCTGTTCTTATGAAAAAGGGCATAGTGAGCTTCATCATAGGACATTGGTGAGGGTTACATGTTTGTGATTTTAGTTTTAAGGATTTCCTGTATTTTCTCTAGTTTGTTACTGTTTTTTGTCCCCTATAGATAAAAAAAAATCCTATAAGCGATGATAATAACACTCTTGCAAACCAATTTTTTTTGTCTTTGATTATGGTCGCGCTTGTTTACCATCTTACCTGTTGGTAAGCGATGGTGTGGTCGACGTTGAAGCATGCTTACCTAGAAGTAACCTAATCACTCTTGACCTTAAGTCTTCCAGGTTGTAGTTATCAGGAAACACAGACTCCGGCAGGGAATTCCAAGCATAACAAACTTAGTTACCTCACCATAGTTATGTTTCTTTAAGCTCGTTCTTTATTAAGACATACCACGCTGTAGCAGCCGTGGGTTGAGCAGTGGTGGCCTAGTGATAACGGCCACGGCTTACAAGTTGAAGTACGTGGGTTCAAACCTAGGCAGGCACTTTACTTTGTTTAAATTACTTCATCAATACTGCTCTCAAAATAGTGAAAGAAAACATCGTGAGGAAACCGGTAGGTCCTAGAACTAAAATTTCGAAGACATGTGAAATCCGCCAACCTGCATTGGGCCCACGAGATAGTTTACAGCCTATACCCTCTCGCAGGAACGAGGCGTGTGTCCCAACAGTGGGAATAATTATAGGTTGATTATGCTATGCTAGACCCATGCGTCTGTTATTATTTTAGCCACGAGCTCCTCCTCAAACGACTCATATAAACAAGTTTATTGACACACACACACTCTCCAAAACAGAGAACTACACACACAGGGTGTGTGTGTAGTTGTCTCACTACCAAATCTCCTCACGTGTCGCCGTCCGTATAACTTACAACTACAACTATCATGCTAGATTACAAACAAGTTGTTAATTGTGGCGAATTACGACGCCCGTTCCGGTTTTACTAATGAGTTCGCCGGTTTCTTGGCAAGCACATATCTTTAGCTTAAACTGTGAGAAGTAAAACGGAACACATTGGTAGCAAATGCACCCAAGGAGCTTATTTGTTCTAAGTACGTAATGGCGACTTGAAAATACATTTGTTTGGCGTTAGATAGTTTGAATTTGTGTTTGGATCTTCGATTTTCTGGAAGTAACTTGTAGATTTGTTCTTTAGGCTGTCCATAGACGGACTGTTTCGAGCAATCGAGAAAAACTGCACGAGACCAGTCATGTTGCGGTTGAGGCCTCCATAGACGGACTGCTTGTCTGTGGCGGCACTTAGGCACATGCTGCAGATGATCGGTCTTATAACTCAATCTTTAGTGCATAACCTACCCAAAGTGTCTTATAGCGCAGCAGCCAATCGCTCAGTTACTGAAGTAACATATGCAGTAGAGTGAGAACATGTGTCGACTTCACATTCTTCTCAGAAATCTATCGAACTATTGATCAACCTCTTCCTAGAAAAGTTAGAGATAAAATTCGCGAACCATATTTACTATCGGATTCCAAATTCAAATTCTCTATGATCTTTTTTAATTAAGAACCTGTAATCACTGTTTAAATTAATCATATTTTTTTTTATTTATGAGGCCCTAACTATATTTCCGATAATCCGAAAACAGAGACAAGGTAAAGATTCACTCTTAACCAACGTACTTTTCTCGACCCTACATCGTTAGCAATTCTTATACCAGGCACCAGCGCAGGTGTCATGACAAACAATAGCCTGCTAAGTCTTATTGACAAAGTGAATTAGGAAGCGGACTTTAAAGGATCTGCTCCTCCGTGCTCTAAGGAGGATTTAGGAGAAACCCGAATAAATCCTAACATGAAGACCTTTATGGTAGGTAGTCCTGTAGATATCACAGACATTTTGTCTATGTCTGACTCGAGTATCTAAGCCGAGATTTGCCCCTGGTTTCTGAATTGAAACGTTGAATTTGAGAACGTGTCACATGCATAGTAGGTATGGGAAGTTAAGGCCAATTCTTGTCATTAAAAGAGTTCAAATCCAAGTCGCAAATCAAATCTGTTCTCGGTGATAAATTGATTTAAAAAACTAGTCATAATGTAGGAATTTTTGCCAGAAATTATATTGATATAGAATACGATCGTTTTATACTACTTAATTCTTGACGTACCAACTTCTATGACAAGTTTATTACTTGAAATTCTCAATTGAGTAATTGGGACAAAGTTTACCTCTAATAAACAAGAACTAATTGTTTCCTTGTAATAATTACTGGCTGTTTAATTTAGTAAAATTAAATACAAAAAAAAGGTTTACGTATTTTCGAAAACGTTTTTGTTTATTTGTATAAAACAAACTTTCGAATAATATTAATCCATTTCGAGGAAAGAGGGGAACAGTTTGTTTGCGATGAATGTAACTCAAATGGCTTGTTATAATGTGGTATACTAAAGCTGTTTAAATAGTTTAATGGAAAATGTTTCAACAATTTTGTAAAATAACGATCAAAAATTGCGGTCGAAATACACATCACGCTGAAACGGTAGATATTTTTGTGTTAACCGTATTAAATCATGTTTAACAGCAATGGTTGGTCGTACTGAATTATTATAATTGAAAATAAATAACGTAAGCTTTCACAGCGCTGCTGTTAAATTGATTTCGAGGAATATTTCGAGGATATTAATTGCTTAATGTGCACTTAAATAAATATTGCAGCCATCGCTAGCATACAGCTAGTCACACTAGCTACTGACTAAGCACAAGTGAAAATCGAAAATCTATAATTATTATAAATAGGTAAAATTTATTAGTAAGTTTTGTAAAAGCTCAGAAAAACAAGGTAAAAGATTAATAAAATATTTATTTAAAAAAATACTCGTAATAAGTTAGTACAGGAAGTTAGGTAGGTTCTAAGCCGTCGCCGTCGGTGTCCGCCAGACAAGAGAGCGATCGCCTCGCTGCAATGTGCCAGCAAGGCGCGCCGCCCCGCCCGCTCGTTGCTACTCGTACCTTCGCAGTTGTCAACTTCATGACGGATCTCAAGCTCCATCTGCCTTACAGTTTGTATGTCCCCTACATACAAACTGTAAATAACTGCGCTTGAGATAATCTCGATAATAGCGGTTTAAAACGCTTGAATCGGGTTTTTGACAATTTTTTGGCAAATCAAACTAGCGGCACACATGTGTGCCACCGGGGTTACAAGATTTGCCTTGCCAAAAAAAATTGTATAAAACCCGATTCACGCGTTTGAAACCGCTATTATCACTATTACCCAAGGTCTTCAGACCTGTGACAAGGTTCATACACCCGGAACCTGACAAAGTTTGTAGTTACACGATGGCCGACTGTCAACGGGGACTGACACGTGACGCGCGCTAGACCTGAGGGGTAATAAGGAAATCAAAGCTTTTCTAAAACGTGAATATCTATTCAGGAATGTTTGCCCAAGTACACACTGGCTGGCTTCAATACCATCCTTCGGAAAAGGATGGCGTCCATGGTGCGCAGAGTGCGTGGGAGTGTCAACGATATGCTGAAGGGTATTAGAGATAAGCCGTGTTGCGCTATCGATCGTGGGCCATTGGGTACATGGACATGTGTTTGTATCCAGTGCGTCAGGTGAGCGCAAAAAATATCATCATCACCCGTCCGTAATCCACCACGCGGGTCCAGTGCGTTTTGGTGGATGTAACATGCCTTCGAATTTTTGGTTCTTTAACATGCCGGTTTCCTCACGATGTTTTCCTTCACCGTTTTGAGAGCAGTGGTGATGAAATAATTTACACAAAGTAAAGCGCCTGCCTGGGTTTGAACTCACGACCTACAACTTGTAAGTCGCGGCCATTACAACTGGACCACCATTGCTCCGCCCTGCAACAAATATATGAACTGTAATTTGGATTTTATTTTCTGTTACTAACATAACCTTTATGTAGTGTGTAGGTATTACTAACATCATTTGGATCAAGGTTTAAAATATTTTTTTATTAATTTGTAAGGAGAAATGGAGTAGAAATAGTGTTGCGCCGATCCCAAGTAACATAGGAAGGAAGACGACGATGACTGCAAGAAATGATTTAATTTTGTAAAAGCTTTTTTATCAGGCCCTATTTCCTAACGGTATGATCACAAAATGGCTCATAACCGAATCCCCTCGCTTAACAAATCATAGTTCCCAGAACTTAACAACGGACTCAAATGTCGTGACACTACCGAAACCCCAAAACTTTTTGGCATACAAAAGACGGAGTAATCTCACAATTTTTCCATATCATGGAAATTCAATTTCTACTCACCATAAAGGACCCGAAAAAGGAAAAGTTGGTGTTATGGACGATTTGGCCAGGCCATTTGGCAAACATTGACGTTCAAGTTAAAAAGAGAAATGAGTAGTATCGTGGTAAGGGGCACTTTCCTATTCGTTAAAGTTTGGTGGTTTCATGGTACGGGGCACTTATGTTGGTTCATTGTGATTATGTACCTACCTACGTTGTGTGTGTGGGTAAGTAAACAGTATTTGACTTCATACGTTACGGTTAACGTACGGATATGCTACATTGATGTTGTTGGCGAATAATTATAGTAACAATACAGCTAAGCTATTTCTGAGAATTATTCTTGTTATTCCTTTTAATAAAGGTTTATAATCACACCGGTTTATTGAGAAGGGTTTGGCAGATATTTAAAATATAAGAGTACTCACTAGTAAAGTAGGTGTAGGTGTATGTTAGGTTAGCTCTACAAACAATCGATCGACTATCGATCGATTTTTTGTCGACCGGTATCCGTGTAATAGCTTTGGCTGATCGACGAATACCGGTCGACAAGCAATCGATCGATCGATTGGTGTAATAAAATCTGAGCCCATTGTCCTCTACTGAGTATAAATCCCGACCACTCACCAAATCCCCCTCTCTTTCTCCCTAGCCTTATCCCATTATTTGGGACCATTATTTTACCACTTACAAAGTGAAACCCCTTAGCTAAAGACAACGTCTTTATCTTCAATTTTATTTGTAACTAGTTTGTAAAAAAAAGAAAAAAAGACAAAAACTTAATTCTACTGGAAATATCTAGATGACGCACGATGAGTCGTCATTCAATGCCTCATTATCGGAGTGTTGTTCCTGTCAGTCATAATAGCCACCAGGCTGTTGGAGCTTTGCGCACTCACCGCATCCGATGCTAATCGTTAATTTAACCGATGTAGCTGAATACCAGTATTTTACAAGGAGCGATTGCCCACATGATCTCCACAAATCAGTAATTGGGAAAAACGATTCCTATATGTAAGAGCAATTGTCAGACTTTCGAGCTTCTGACTACTTGTTACGATTGTCAAAGATCTACAAATGACAGAGAGAGAGAGTCTAGGAATGATAGAATACAGCTGTGTTTATGATATAGTATAGGTACTTCCCAGATATTAATGGGTACAAAAATGATCACAATATTAAATAGCATAGATGGCGATGGCTCGTTCTTTGAATGGAAGAAAAAAACGTGTTGCGCCGACCCCAAGTAACATGGGATAAGGGCAGGAAGATGATGAGTCTGTGTTTAATCCTGGGGGTTTTTAGTCAAGAGCGAATAAGTTACGTCTACGCAAGCGTGCTCCATCGTCGACCACATCATTGCTTACTGTGAGATAGTGGTCAAGCGTGAGCCTGTCAATGATAAATAAGCCAACCGGCACCAACGGCTTAGCGCGTAGATCAATCGATCTTAGCTGTGAGCCCCTTCAAAAAAGCCAACCGGCACCAACAGTTTAACGTGTAGATCAATCGATCTTAGCCGTGAGCCCCTTCTAAAAAGCCAACCGAACCGGCACCAACGGCTTAGCATGTAGATCGATCGATCTTAGCCGCGAGCACCTTCAAAAAAGCCAACCAGCATCAACGGCTTAGCGTGTAGATCGATCGATCTTAGCCGCAAGCCACTTCAAAAAAGCCAACCGGCACCAACAGTTTAACGTGTAGATCGATCGATCTTAGCCGTGAGCCCCTTCAAAAAAGCCAACCGGCACCAACAGTTTAACGTGTAGATCGATCGATCTTAGCCGCGAGCCCCTTCAAAAAAGCCAACCGGCACCAACAGTTTAACGTGTAGATCGATCGATCTTAGCCGTGAGCCCCTTCAAAAAAGCCAACCGGCACCAACAGTTTAACGTGTAGATCGATCGATCTTAGCCGCGAGCCCCTTCAAAAAAGCCAACCGGCACCAACGGCTTAGCGTGTAGATCGATCGATCTTAGCCGCGAGCCCCTTCAAAAAAGCCAACCGGCACCAACGGCTTAGCGTGTAGATCGATCGATCTTAGCCGCGAGCCCCTTCAAAAAAGCCAAGCGGCACCAACGGTTTAACGTGTAGATCGATCGATCTTAGCCGCGAGCCCCTTCAAAAAAGCCAACCGGCACCAACGGCTTAGAGTGTAGATCGATCGATCTTAGCCGCGAGCCCCTTCAAAAAAGCCAACCGGCACCAATTGCTTAGCGTGTAGATCGATCAATCTTAGCCGCAAGCCCCTACAAAAAAGCCAACCGGCACCAACGGCTTAGCGTGTAGATCGATCGATCTTAGCCGCAAGCCCCTACAAACATAAGATTTATAAAAGAGTACAAAACAAATTATATCAGTTGTATCAAATCAACAGATAGAACGGCGTTGGACGAATATTAACGTTCAATTTCATTCGCCGTTGATAAATGAACTTGCGAAATTAAATAAGTTTAGGCTCTCCTTCCAAACAATCGAGTTATAAATTTAGATAAATAACCCGACACAAACTTGTATAATTTGTCATAATTAGTGGAATTGATAAAAATAATATTTATTTGAATGATAGAACACAGCTGTGTTTATGATACAGTAGGGGTGGGTGTACGCATTAATATCTGGGAAGTACCCCAGATATTAATAGGTACAAAAATGATCAAAATATTAAATAGCATTGATGGCGATGGCTCGTTCCCTACAACAGAGGTTTTAAACTTCTAGAACTGTCAAATGTTAGTATTCAAAATCAGCAGTTTCATACATTTATGTTTGCATAATTCTACAAAAATACTGAATAGCTGTTTTTTTTCGCAATTTTAGGGTTGGTCCCGTAGTAAAAGTTGTTCATATGAGTTTTGCCAGTGTTTTTTATTTATTGTTTTGTTGTCTCCACCTTGTATACTTCTGTCTACCCTGTAATTGCTGAATTTTCAAACCGCTAAAAATAATTCAACATACCATAAATCACGACTGATAAATATGTACCTAGTAATAAATATTAGACCATAATGCAAACCTTGAATATGAATACTTTCAAAAATAAAAACAAACTTCTCTTAATGAATCTCCGTTCCTCGTTATCTAGAAATCCACATGAATCAATTAAATATGTTTAATTGATAGTCTCTCTAACGTACAGTTTGAAGTGCAATCCGCAAACAGAAGTGCAAACTAATAACTTTCATCGTGTGGTTAGTAGGGAAACACTATTTCAAACTGGTATTAATGTTCGTTCCACTAATTTATTGCTCCACTAGATCCTATTAAAGGCGTAGGGTTAGTTTTGAGAGCCTTTGGGTTTTGTTGTAATAGGATTTTATGAAATTGATTTATATACGTGGTTATTTTAGCGAGAAGGATATTAATACCGAGGTATTTTAACAGCAGCGTAATATCGGCTTCTCTAAGCATTATCTCACGAAAATGAAGTTCTACGTCTGATAGCGTAGCATTTTGCTACGGCGTAGCAAAGTGCTACGTCACCGTGCTACGCCAAATATTGCTACGAAAAAGTTGAAGTTCCATATGAAAGCTGGGCTGCTATATAATTATGTATCTACATATATACCAACTTATTACATACTTAACTACTGCAGTATTAAGGATGATTCACGTTACACCGTGCGGCCACCGAGCCTCGGCCGTGCCCCGGCCGGGGCACGGCCGGGGCACGTCCACCGGGCTGGTCATTCATGCTACACCGCGCTGTACCGTGCCGCCACCGGGCCCCGGCCGGGGCACGGCCGAGGCACGGCCGGGGCACGTCCGGGGCACGGCCAAGCATGGATCAGTTCATACAAAAAGTATACTATAGATATTTGACCGTGCAATTGTTTGACCGGCAATTGTTTCCCGGCCGGGGCACGTCCGAGCCCGGTGCACACGTTCATGTTACACCGTGTCGCCACCGGGCCGAGCCCTGGCCGTGCTCCGTCCGTGCCTCGGCCGTGCCTCCGTCCGTACCGGGCCGCGGCCGTGCCCCGGCCGGGGCACGGCCGCGGCCCGGTCTAGCATGAATCACTTCATACAAAATGTATGCAACAATCTTTGACCTGCACGGCCCGGTGGCGACACGGTGTAACGTGAATCATCCTTTATGGTTTAAGTATTAGAGTTTGTAGTAAAAATGACCGAAATGAAATTTCTTTGTTCAGATGCATCTCGCGTTTATACTAGTCGTCCTTGACCGAAGTGGCCACAAAAATCTTTTACTTTTATGTCTTCATCCAAACAGTTTATTTACGTCCCCCACTCTGCATATGGTGATAAAATATAATACACAGAGTTTAATAAGTGAATTTATGCGATACGTCACTGGTCGACCCTGAACGTATTACGTATTAAAAATATTAACAAAAGCTTTTATTACTGAACCTCGGTTCTTCATTTTTACGATGGTATTGAAGTAAACTGTTTATAGCGGTATGAACGCGAGTTTAGGCTGAGTTTTATTAACCTTTTTTTGTTCGGACTCCTTTAAGTTTTAGAGTTTAGGCCTCATTGGTTGCGAAATGGGTTTTCGGTGGATTAAGTTTAGTTAGAAGAGTTTGTAAGTTCTTGTTTGTTATTGCTGGTTTAAGCGTTTATTTAGTAATAATATTTAGTTGGTCTTATTTTTATATGTTGACATTTTTCTCTTCATTTTTTTTAGATTGTAAATTATCTTAATCTGAAAAAACCGGACAAGTGCGGATTGGACGCACACATGAAGGGTCCGTACCATAAACTGAAAAAAAAACACAAAAAACACGTTTCTGAAAACGTGTTTTTTTGTGTTTTTTTTTTGAGCTGTACCTACCTCATGTTCCGTGATAGGTACACAGTTGAAATTTTCACACAGGGTGTAAAACAAATTAAATTTTTATTTTTTGTTGATAAAGTGGCAATAGAAATACACGTTCTGTGAAAATTTCAACTATGTAGCTATTATGGTTCGTGAGATACAGTCTGCTGACAGACAGATGGACAGCGGGATCTTAGTAATAGGGTCCCGTTGGTTACCCTTTGGGTACGGAACCCAAAGACAGCGTCTGCTAACTTTGATCAAATCTAAATTTATTTGGGTGTTTCGAGAAAAACATGATACTAAGAAATATATGTTTTACTAAGAGTAATAGATGCTGAGAATGCGACTCGCACTTTTATATTCATATAACTCATAAAAAAGTATTAAAAATTTACTCAAACCGGCGAATGAACACACCGTCACTAAATCCTCTGCCCAAAAAAAAAAAAGGGGTCGTGGATAAATTCGAAACAGAGTTACAAACGTCAAACCGCGCCCCTGGACACTCAGGAAGGGAAGGAACAGGGGTGGGTTTAGTCAGTAAAAGTCTGACACGCCCTCTCGCTCTACCCAGAAGTCATAGGACGACTTTCCACACCCACAAAATAAAAAGACTAAATCCTAGAGCAAAAAATTTTAAGACATTTGACACCTACCGATCCGCGTTTCGGCCTAGTCCTGTGCCCTAGTAGTAGGAACATTACAGGCTGATTATGCGTTATGGACACTGAAGTAAGTACCTATAGATTTATAGTTTAATCCTCGAGTCAAAAACAAAAAAAAATGAGCTTTTGAATTAACTCTTTCGTATAAAAATATTTTTTTACACAAATAAAGGATTTGGGGACCGATAAAAAAATAACAGGGATTTTCTTTTATTGAGTGACCAGGCTTTTGTTGTGGTGCCTTTGTGTCCGAAAATGTGAAGATTTTATGGCTACCCGAGTGTAGGCCACTGTCCTCGTAACGTTAGCATATTAATGCGTTAAAAGCCCCTGGTAATTATGGTAAAGTATGAAATAAATGGATTTCCTTTTGTGGCTGTAAGCCCATACGTTTAGGCGAATTTTTTTGGGATCTTTTGATATAATTTTCAGTTTTTTCAATGATAGTGCTGCGATTCTAGTTAATAAAACTTAAAAAAATGCGCACAAACAAGCATTAACCGACAATATGACACGTATGCAACGAAAAATGTTCCTAAGGAATTGCTCAGTAAAATATTAGCACTTTAATACGACTTCTTTAAACTGGGTGATTTCAGATTTAGAAATGATTCATTTGAAACTAACTTCCACCCACGGCTTCGCCTGCGTGAAAAGTTTAATTGTAAAGAGTGGTATTTACAGAGAGTAGCACGTTAAAAAACACTGCACGAATCAAAATCCAAAGTACTAATATTAATATTAAGCTGAGAGCAGTAAGTTAAGTTAAGTTAAGTTTCAGTTACTTTAGTAATTTAACTCTTAAAATGAAAACCATTGCTACTGATAGTGTGTTAAGCAATTACCCCGCTGGTCATCATACATCAGACTTTCAGAATTGATCATGTGGAAGCTCCCGTGCTCAATTAGATAAATGTTGAAAGCTAGGTCATCCTAACTATTTCTGTTATTGAGACCCATACGCTTACCTGGTCATCATCAGACCTTCAGAATGTATCATGTGGTAGCACCCGTACTCAATAAAATAAATGTTGAAAGCTAGGTCACCCTAACTATTTCTGTTTTCACACAAACTGGTTTTTCCCTATTCACTCCAATAGGGGATGATTATGAAAAATTCTTTGAACCCGTTAAAATTACTTTACTTTTAGACTGTTTATACCAATTTTCGAGTGAGCAAGTAAAAAATTATTCCCGATAGACTTCAACACCCGTGTTTACCCCTTTAAGGGGTGATTTTCGAAAAATTCAAAAATACCTTAATCTTATTTTTTTATAAAAATTATTCGTGCCGAGTTTTAACTTTATCGGACCAAGCGTTAAAATTCTACCATACAAACTTTAACACCCTCTAAACCCCCTGGGGGTAGCTTTTGCAAACTAATTATATCGAATCGTAATAATTAGAAACACGTTTCTGCTAAGTTTCAAGTTTTAAATCCCTAGCAGTCAGATTTTTCATACAAACTTCCATACCCTATTTTACCCTTTTAGGGGTGGAATTTAGAAAAATCCTTCCTTATTGGATGCCTACACTGTATAAGGTATCTATGTGCAAAATTTCAAGTCCCTAGATCCAGCGGTTTGGGCTCTGCGTTAATATATCAGTCAATCAGTCAGTCAGGACTTTGAATTTTATATTTAAAAGAGAAGATAGTTTATGATAAGAAAAAAGTAAATATTAACCTAATGGTATCTTTACTCTCAGCACTTCACTCATCCCTAAATAATCCGCTCGAAACGAAACGTAAAGAGACGTATCCTCTCACATTCAAATCTTTTCATTTCAACCTTTTCAGCATCAACAAGGCACTGAATTACTGCACTATTTTACTAGGAAATGAATTGGCCAATCTACACGCCGAGAGTAAAGGACTATGCGCATTTATTTGAGCGGTGACTGTGCGGTTACGGTGCGGTTACAGAGCGGTTGTGCGGCGGTTAGTAATGACGTCATGTGTATGGAGGCTCTCATTAGATGTGCGGTTGAATCCAAATGACTCCATTTTGTCAATCGTTTGGTGAGTAGTGGAGATCATTTTTGGTATGGCTTAATATTTTTTTAGAAAGCCATGGTGTCATATAGGAAACAAATTCCTCTCTCAAAAAAAAAACCCGTAATTTCAGCAGAAAGACATCCACTGCTGAATAAAAACCTCCCCAAACTGTAGCTATATAGGCCGCTCCTTTGGCTCCCGAATCCAACAGTTTCACACTCACGATCAGTCGTCGGTTCATACAGTGGGAACCCATCCAACACTGCGTCTTCCATCTTGTGGTAGCCACTCCAGAACCTTAATCCCCGTCGAACATTCTTCTCTGCCAAAAACATTGCCTAGTAAACCCTTGTGGTCGGATCTAAACACTCCTTAATCCAAACGCAAGCGCTGATGGTACTGAAAAATAACAACACAAATCCACAGCGCTTAAAGCAATGAAAAAACACCACAAGATGCACTCTAAGTTCTGGTACTGAACTGTTTACAGCGCTGCGATGCAGCTTATATTGCGCTGGTGACACCACTCCCCATTTCCGTTCTATTTTCGCGATTTTTAGCCAAACTACGTTCCACACTGCCAATATTGAAAAGCGAAGCGAATATTTGGCATGGGAAAGCTTTGAACACCCGAGGAGTTTTAGTATATGAGACACATGACCGGTCGGCGAGAATCGCTGTTATTTAATTTTTTGGGTGTCGTATTTGTGTTTTAAAATATTATATTTTTTGTACGAGTATATTATGTAAGAGAACGCGGTATTAACCCTTTTCGACTTGTGTTGTCGACGCCACCTCAATTCGAAATTCAAACTGCGAAGATAAAACTAGTCTTCTAACGTTCAGTTCTAATCTCTACTGAGAAACTTCATCATCATCATCATAGCCTTTTTAATGTCCCCACAACTGGGGCACAAGCCTCCTCTTTGAGAGGGTGTGGGCCGTAATCCACCACGCGGGCCCAATGCGGATTGGTGGATGTCACATGTCTTGGAATTTTTGGTTCTAAGACATGACGGTTTCCTCACGATGTTTTACTTCACCATTTTGAGAGCAGTGGTGATGAAATAAATTACACAAAGTAAAGGGCCTGCCTGGGTTTGAACTCACGACCTACAACTTGTAAGTCGCGGCCAATACCACTGGGCCACCACTGCACTGAGAAACTTACCAACTAGATATCACTACATATTATAAAACAACCCTTTTTGCGACTGTCTGTCTGTCTGTTCGCAATAAATTCAAAAACACGGATTTTCATGCGCTTTTTACCAATAGACAGAGTGATTCGTGAGGAAGGTTTGTAGGGCAGGTCGCTATGTAGGTACCTCATGTTACACATATTTGAAAGGGTTAAACTACACTAGGTACTAACCTAACTAATGATTTACTATAACAGTTTAAGACAGAAAATCGATACAGTTTGTAAGTGAACGTTGTTTCAAATGTCCGCATCTCAAGCATAGTTATGTAGAGTTGGACGCTCAACATTTACTTATTAGTTCCGACAAGGCAAGTTACTAGCGTAAGTTGTTGAACTCCTCCCAAGATTTGGTGCACGGCAATGAGTACTAAACTGGTTTTATTAGCTTTATATCCGGTACACAAACATGGAACAGTAAGTTCACTTTGCGTGGAAGCACAGTATTGGAACAGACGTTATTTCTTGGATAAGAACTTTGCAAGACAAAGTGCATCTAAAACTTCTATCATTGATGATATTCAAATTCAAATTCAAAGCATTTTTTTTCAAATAAACCATTTACAGACACTTTTGAATTGTCAATAAGTTGGTCAGTAAGAAAGATGAAGTTAATTGCACATTCCAAAGCGTAGATCTCTATGTAGAAGAACATGCAAGAACTCCATGGACACTCTTTTAAACTACAGTTATGTATTACAAAAATCCTGGTTACATTATGTCTTGTTGCTTCTATTGTATGAGAACAATGTTAAATAAACAATTCTTAGACAATAAAAATAAAAATAAAGATTAAAATAAGCCAGTGGCAGTTGAGAGATGACTAGTCTCAACTGACGGCGCCCGTTCACGAACATGACGCGTGGTGATCAAGCTCAACCATATTGGAGGGAACCGAATGACCCAACACACGCGCCACCATCAGCGATACATTTGAGTGAGCATGACAAACTCTCAACTGCCATGCTTGTTCATGTCAATAAAGAGGTTACATTATATGCCCCATAGTACTCATATTTACAAAATTAAAAAATGCTTTGAAATTATACAATATTACATACTTTTGAAATGTTAAAAAAAAAAAATACTTTAAACATTATACTCCAAAAAAAAATATTGCTATAGAAACCATGTCTATAAAAATAAATATAAAAGGGAGAGCATCTATTTCAAATATAAAAATATTGAAAAAAAGAACTAAATATTGGACCCGGCTGTGACTGTGGAGCCGAGGACCGGCACGTAAGTGAATTAACCTTACTGATATTATTGCCCTTTTTCGGACATAGAATCAGCTTTGGCACGTTGAATAGCAATCAGCCAGTGTTCTGGGCACTTATCCCATTGACAGCAATGTTGACAAATGTTTCGATGCCCAATAAGTTTTACGCCACTTCTTTATAAGCCGCTAGTACATATTTTATTTATTAGCTTGTAATTTAAATTAAATTACTTTGTAATTTAATTTAAATTACTGCATCCGGTTAGACTAAAAGTCAACCCCAAGATAGTTGGGAAAAGGCTAGGCAGATTGATTTACTTTGTGATTTAATAGTTTGGATTCATCTGTAAAATATACAACTAAACTTACTGGTTAGCAAATATTACCTACTCTGAATTAGTGAGCCATAATACGAAATAGCTTGCACTGTTGAATGCTACTCTCATCCCGGTCACTATGAAAAATCATGCAGCTTGGTGTTCATGACAGGTACGTAGATTGTGGACATATCTTCCATCTAGAAAATAAAACCAAGAACTCAGGCCAAGTGTGAGTCGGACTCGCGCACAATGTGTTCCGAACGAATCATATCTTTACCCCCGGTTAGACTGGCAGCCCACCCATTATGATGACCTATGTATGTCGCACGGTAAAGTTTAAAAAACTTTTTTTTAGAATGTTCTTGTTTGTCCCCCAAATCTGACCACATATTAAAAAATTATTTATATACTTAACGTGTTTGTATTTGGGTCATAAAAGGTCATAGTGTGTATCAAACAATTGAATCCGTTCATTATGTTCGGCGCAAATTGGCTGTAACAGACGGACAGATAGACAGACGCACGAGTGATCCTACAAGGGTTCCATTTTTTCATTCGAATGTTCGAAACCCTAAAAATATTAGTTTTTCCATGGCAACGCACCACAAGAGCCGTGTATTTTTTTGGAACAAAAAGTAGCAGGGACAACATAGCGACAGTGTAGCTTTCCATCAACGAAATATTTTTTGAAATTAGACCCGACCTTCCATAGATCCTCCAAACAGATTTGATTTTTTTATTTTATTTTTAGTACAGGTTCTTTGACCGCTCCTCAAATCTTATATTCAGGTAACCTATTGTGTTCATTAACATTGCTGAATTCCGCTCAGAAGGCCTAGTGTGAGTTTGTTAACGTACTCGATTGCGTTAAAGTAAACGTTAATTTGTACTAAAACTGCATAAGCGCCGTCTGGTGACAGTAACGGGCAACCTCTTTTTTAGGGTGCCTTACCCAAAGGGTAACCAACAGGACCTTATTACAAAGACTCCACTGTCCGTCTGTCTGTCAGCGGGCTGTATCTCTTGATCCGTAATAGGTAGACAGTTGAAATTTTTTGTGAATTATTTATTGTTATAGCGGCAACAGAAATACATATTCACCGAAAATTTCAACTGTCTACCTATTACGGCTTATGAGATACAGCCCAAAATAAACACGTTTCAAGAAACGCGTTTTATGTTTTTGTTTCTTTTTCAGTTTATGGTACGGAACCCTTCTTGTGCGAGCCCGACTCTCACTTGGCCAATTTTTTCTATATGATTTGACATAAGCGAACGTTTACGTAAACGCATTCGAGTGCGTTAAAATATTCACACTAGGCCCTCAGCTCTGTAACGTTCTCTCGTCTGAAACCCACACAAGAGAAACCACATAACATGAGGTTTTGAAGGCAGTCGAATATCGGCTGTTCAAAACCTTGTATTGGTTTGCGAGAAATCGTACCTCTGCATATTCTGAACACGTAAAGACTGTTTGTGATTTCTATAATAACTTGGTCGGTAGATTCAAAGGGTATCTGAAACATACACCCTTTGTCTTTCACGGCGTTTCTCTCCTGTCAAATTGAATCTAAATGGAGGATTCTGAATCTTGTGGAGTGAATGCAGCATTTACATGAAAATCATATCCACTGCGCTGGTTTTGTATGAGTGTTTTATTTTAGAAATCATTCATAGGCTACCGCTTGGGCACAATCTCAACGTCGATAGAGCATGTTTGCTTAGAAGTAACCTGTTCACCCTCGACTTAAAGACCCTCAGATTGTCTCTATCAGAAAACACAGACTCCGGCAGGGGTTCCACTCCTTAGCTGTACGCACAATGAACGTGTTCCCAAAATGATTTGTGCGTGTGGTTGGGATGTTCATCATATACCGTGGGCGCATCGCCGTACCGATGATGGGGCTTGTCGGAATTAAACTATCCAATTAAATGTGTTTGGAGGCTTTGACACGTAAGACCCATCTGGTAATTTGAATTTTGACAGATGGGTGAATCTTTTACTATAACGAGAAAGCGAAAGAGTGGCAAGTAATCTTCTACTATACTCCGATGGATCTTTCTCCTAAAACAATCTTACCTAAAATGATTAACAAGGCACAGTATAAATACTTAAAAGCCTGTTATTTGTATATCAGTTCCTTAATAATTAATTAGTTTTAGTTATGGGGTACAACAACTAAAAAGTAATAATTAAAAAAGAACGAAGTCGGTGTCAAAAGACGAAAACACAAAACTAGAAACACCGACTTCCGAAATTAAAGTTATTTTGCAATTTTTGTGTTTTATTTATGAAAGTTGTTTGTATTTTTTGTAAAAAAGCTTTTTATTTTTAAATTATTATAATTAACCTTAGTTTTCTGCCACTTTCTTGTGTAGTGTATTATTAAGTAACATAACGCGGTACAGCACATAAACTGTGACTCTTTTTACGGCGCCGCGAGAATTAACGTGGCCGCGTAAACTTGAGTTATTAAACTCAAATATACCTCCACATTTTGTTGAAGTTCGGATTTAACTTGGCAAACCACAAGCTTAAAGTATCGCCGACAAAGAAAACTCTTCCTTTGTTAATTTATATTATGTAATTTATTTCAACAGTATATTTTATGAACATTTATAGTGAATACTTTTTGGTTTCAGTACTAAGTTTTTGGAATTAAAATCTCGCTCTGTATACTTAGGACTTGTACAGACTTCCTCAGAAAGTTTTCCACAACGTTTTCAGGGTTTTGACCCTTGATTGTTTGTCCTAGGGTTTATAGCGGCAGCATAAAACCTTGAAGGTTCTTACATAATATACGCGGTCAGTACATGCCCTTATAGTATGTACCGCCTTATAATGATGTATAACCGTATTTCAGGTACAAAACGAGGTCCCAAAATCCGCTGTTTTACGATAATGTCTTGAACGGTTAGTGTTATCATAAACACTATTACCGCCATAACTCTACCAGAATATCTTCGACTAAAATTTTCTTTGTCATTTTGCAGATGGAAATGATGAATTATTTATCATTCGAGCCTTACTTAGACTAAGTACACCATATTTCACATCGGGCCCTTCTGTGGATACGACATAAAATACAGTCGAGGTAATCCTATCCATCTATGATTTATTTGAAAGAAGGGTCAATGTGGAAATTTCATAAGCTATATATCACCGTTTCCTATGCAGAACTATTAAGATACGGAGACTTTATAGGAATGGTATAATCGCCAGGCGTGATTATTGATGACGCACTCATAAACACGTGCTGCGGGCGCTAGGCCAGTCAATATGGAATAGCTTTCGATAATAACTTGTTTCAGTGATAGAGGATTTACTTGGTCATATTTCGAAGATGTTTTTAATTTATGTGACCGTGGTAGGTCATTCAGAGTATTTAATAAGCGACTTCAAAAAAGAGGAGGTTCTCAATTCGTCTGTATGTTTTTTTTTTTTTACGCTATATCTCCGCCATTTGTGAATCGATTTTGATGATTCTTTTTTGTTTGGTAGGTCATACTTCAGAGGTGGTCTCATATAAATTTTATCGAAATCGATTCAGCATTTAAAAAAAAAATCAACATAAACAAAAGTAAGTATACACAGATGACGTTTTGGTTGTCTACAAATGTTCAAATTCCATGTTATCCATTCGGGCATAACTGAAATATTTACTTTTACTTCTGATGTACAACAAAAAAAAACTGAAAAGTGAAAAATAAAAAACTTTTTTCAAAAAATATAACCGACTTCTAAAAATTGCAAAATAACTTTAATTTCGGAAGACGGTGTCAAATAACGAAGAAACAAAAAAAATGTATACACCGACTTCCGAAACTAAAGTTATTTTGCAATTTTTATAAGTTGGCTGTATTTTTTGAAAAAAGTTTTTTTTATGGCTCAATTTCTTTGTAAAATAAAATCAATTAGCTGCAGAGCATACATAACCACTCTCTAAGCCATAATTGATCAATTATGATATCTTAACTAATAAAAGTGAAAGTAAGTTTGTTTGTTACCTTTTCACTCCTCAACCACTGAACCGATCATTACGAAATTTTACATGTAAGTTGTCAAGAGATGTCAGCAACAACCACTGAACCGATCATTATGAAATTTTGCATGTAAATTGTCAAGAGATGTCAGCAACAACTGACTGGGCCCGCTAGGGTCGATGCCTGCCTGGGGTTGTGGATAAATTCAAAAGAGAGTTACCGTGGCCCTTGGCATAGGCAACTGAAGGAACAAGGATGAGTTTTATTCAGTAAAATCTGTCACGCCATCCCGCTCTACTCAGAGCGGGAAAAGTTATTGGATATGTTCAGGCATAACTCCGTCATATATTGACGGATTTGCAAAATTATTTTTTTGTTCGAAAGGAGTTTGTGCCAAAATGGTCTCATTTAAATTTCATATAAATCTGATTATGGGTTTCGGAGACAGACAACGGAACTCTTCAAAAATTAACAGCAAATCAACCACGTTTGCTGTGGTCGTATGTATATGAATTGTTAACATAGTTTAAACTACAACTTAAAAGTGAAAAATAAAAACTTGTTAACAAAAAAATACAACCGACTTCCAAAAAAAGTACAAAATAACTTTAATTTTGGAAGTCGTGTCAAAAAACGAAGACACAAAACCAGAAACACTGACTTCCGAAATAAAGTTATTTTGCACTTTTTTTGGAAGTCGGTTGTATTTTATTTTTCTATGAATTTTGGTAATATTTATACAGAGTGTTTTCAAATCCGTGTAAATCCTTCAAATCAGATCGACTAATCTGCTACGGAAGTAAAACAAATCGCTGCTGTAAAAACGAATGAATCGGAACCGAATTACAAATACACGTTATTAATGAAAATAGATTAATTAGTCACGCATTCAGATCAAATCAGGGCTCCATGTTTGATGTAAAAGCGAGCATTTCGAACGAACGAGGTACAAATTAAATTATTTCGTTGAATACTAAGCTTTCCGCTACTTTCAATCAAAACACTTTATTTATGTTTTCTTCAAAGGAAAATAACGAAATTGAAAATACCTTCCTTTGTAATTAAGGGGTTGTTGGGGGTAGGTAGGTACTCGCTTTTGAGAGAAGAGTAGTGAGAAACAACTTTGTTACAGCGCGGTTTTTATTTAATTTGCTTGTAGACAAAGTTTGCAGTGAGGATTAAAAAATAAAGACTTTTTAATCGTAATTATAAATTAAATGGTTAAGTGATCAGCAGCATTATAATATTACATTATGATTTAGGCAATTGCGATGTTATGTTTAACTTCAAGACTCCAGCAATAAAAAAGAAAAAAAAAAAGAAAAAAGTGTGTGTGTACTTATGTATGCACGTAAGAAGTTACACTTCTTTGGCGTAACAAGATAAAAAACCAAACTGTCACAAAGTTTACAAAAGGAAAACAATCATTCTTCATGAACCACAGACCATAGCTAAGTTCAGGGTGTCGGTTCTAGCTAACTTCAGGCTGTAGGTTTTTTGTGACGGTGGGCGCGCGTGAATTTTTTTTTTTTTTGGTGGGTTGCGAAATTATCCAATGACTTCTCCCGCTCTGAGTGAAGCGGGAGGGCGTGTCAGACTCTTACTGACTAAAACCCACCCCTGTTCCTACCCTGCCTGAGTGCCTATTCAGAATTTATCCGCTACCCCTGGGCATGAAGGCACCGGCCACGATAGGCCCGGTCACTGGTGGCTGACACTCATCTCTTTGAGGCGCGCGTGGAACAATACGGGCCGTCGACTCACGGGCCTGGTGCTGATCGGACGGCGAGCTACCCACTGCTCGCCGTCCGCAGGCCCGGGTATCATCATTTTTCCCTAACGCACCAAAAGAAGTATAAGTTCAAAAAGAAAGGTAGATGCGACGCGACATTGCGACAACGATTGGTTTCCATTATCTTTAGGGTTCCGTACCCAAAGGGTCCAAACGGAGCCCTATTTCTGTAACTCACGTGTCCATTATCTGTCACAAAGGTTTTATAGCAAAACGTTTGGAGCTACAATCTTCAAATTTTCACAGTATAAGCATCTTGTTGACTCAAAGCCATACAAAGAGTCAAAAATACTTTTGGTACGGGACCCTATACGTGTGAAGTCCGACACGCACTTGGTTTTATATTCGTTTGTCAATTTTCCTTTAAGTTGAAGGCACGTGAACACAATCGCGAGAAGTTGTGCACAGCGTTGCTTTGTTGGATTCGATTTTATCAATGAGATTGTTAATTTTGGTTATAAGTATTTTTGTATTTATTTTTTTCCTTTTGCCTTTCATATATTATTACATCGCACCTGCCGTATAAGGTCAACTTGTAGAAAATGCCTAAGACATTCTACGGACTATTTACATTTTAATGAATAAATAAATTGTAAAAAAAATCTATGGAATTTATCGTAATGTCGCATCGTATCTCTGTCTGGGAGCTTTTAAATACAAAGTTACTACTTAATTAAATATAACGTAAAAAAAATCAAATTTATCCAATTAGTATCCGCAGTTTTAAGAAACGACATTACAACAAGCACCTCAGCAATAAGCTTATTGTTCACCATTCCTGATACGAAACCTTCACTTAAAGATAAGAGAATATCCTCTCTGAATAAAAGACATTTCTCTCCTCGCATTACATCCTTCCGAACGTCGTAACGCATTTAGACGCTCACCTCGAGCCCTATAAGATTTAACATAATATCATAAGATATTTCAGCAAGACGCCACCCTCCTCACTCACTAACCGTCGAAAAGTTGTTTTCCTAACTTTTGATTGGCTTCTTTACTCCATTTGTTTACTTTTTTACTTAGAACGGGAAATATTATGAAACTTTTTTCGTTAAAGCCTCGAAGATACATAAATGGGTTTAGAACTCGTTCTCCTTACTAAAATTTGTTTACCTATGCGCTGTTTTTATTGGTCTTTCGGCCCTCGCTTGAAAGGTTTTGCTAATGGAGGAAGACGAGAATAAATCGCGATGTCTAAATAGGATTTTTTTTGAAACATTACAATGGATTTAATTGGATGAAAGCGAAGCATCTTGTGCTCTTTTGCTTGTATTTTTTTAATTGGCATAGAATGTCTCAAGAGTTTCCGACAACGTTTTGTAATTGGCTATTACAAAGGGTAAACACTAAATTAAACGTATTTCAAACAGTTGAAACGGGCCTTAATCTAAAACCACGCTTACTTAATCCTTATTCAATCCACGGCCAGAGTAAAACAACTTGCGTAATTACGAATTGTAATTAAATCTAAAACAACGGCCGGACGTTGTGGACTTCCTAACTTAATTCCGCGCGCGGAACTATTCCTGACACCGGGGGTGCATGGAACTAGTAAGTGTTCGGTTCGAGTGCGTTTTTGCCTCTGCTTGGCGGCTGTGTATTCCCCAACCAATTACTACCACTGTACTTTAATTACAAACTTGTAGAGAATAAGTTTTAGCTGAAATTAGATTAAAGGTAATTTATTACTTAATTCTCAGTTTATAAATTACTTTGTAATTAAGGTCTCAATTAAAAGTTGCGCTTGTCGGCCCGGACACGTGTTAACAAATGAGTTGGCATAGTTACGTGATAGTATGAATGTGAATGTGGAGTAATAGGTCGGATATATCTGACCTGTTTTTTTTAATATGTTCGAGGAAAGTATTATGTAGGTATAAAATATAATGTGCTGTTTTTAACTGTCATATATAGGCCATTAGGTATATGTGCTGATAACGCGACCCATTTTTTGACATACGAAAAACATTTTGTACCCATAATAGTAAAACAATCTTATCTGTGCTGTTGACTATTGAAGAGTTTCTCTATCTGGAGTTAATAATGAATTTCAATCCAGGTCTTAATTACCATATTAATTCTCTGAGATCGAAACTGTACCAACTTGTACACAATTGTACTCCGTAGGATAAGAGGAAGTGGGTCTAATTTAGCTTGCAAGATTTGACCCGAACAAACAAACATTGCAGGTTAAATAATAAAATAAAAAACACTTTTATTTATCACCACAAATTACATATTAACAAAAGTGTAAGTTGTAGTCAACACAGAGATTTAGGCTAAGTTTGTAATTTGTGGGAGATCTGGTGTCTAAACTAAGCCTAAGCCTGTATTTCAGTGCTCCTGGCCAGGTCAGGGCAAATATAAGCTTGTAATAGTTAAAAGTACAGCCTACAGTCCCAATAGTCACTAAATAACCTCAATTCATAGCAAATGTCACATTTATTACATTTCTAAACCTAACTAAAACAAAGTTGGAAAGCTAAAATTAATTTAATGTCTGCAGTTTCAAAGCGCTTCCTTGATTAGCTCAGTGTCACTGGTCGTGTTAGGAAAGGATATGACATTTTTGTGAAATTTGTGGGAAAAATTATGGTGTGTTCTTACTGGATGAATTCGGATGCATTTTGCATAGTTTCGGAGTTGTGGTGGCTCAGTGGTAAAGGCCCCGACTAACGAGTTGTAGGTTGTAGGTTCAAACACAGCCAAGCACTTTACTTTATGTATTTTATTTCATCACCACTCTCAAAACGGTGGTGGTAAACATCATGAGGTAAATAGTCATGTCTTAGAACCAAAAAATCGAAGACATGTGACTCGTTGATTGTGGCCGATTCCCTCTCTGAGGGAGAGGAGGCCTGAAAAGAAAAAAAATGGGAGTCACAAACTTTGCTAACTGAATAGAAGTACTAACTTAAGTAAAAAATTAAAATTGTTTTAAATTTTTATTGAAGTTAGTAATAGATTTTTCACTTTTTAAAATTAAAACATAATCTGCCTACCCCGTTCAATAATGCCTACTTTTAACCGACGAAAAAAAAAAGAGGAGGTTCTAAATTCGACCGCATATATATATTTTTTTTTTAAACGCGTGCTTGAATTATTTTTACCTGACTGCCCTACAAGGAGTAATAGGGGTAATATGGCGGCAGCGACCTCTCGCGCCGTGCCCTGGTTCAGGCCATGGTACTGAGCGAGAGGGAATGGGAGGCCGTTTCCTCCTTCTGCGAAGCAGTAATGCTCGCGAAGAGGGAGGCGGCATACGCTAGGGAGACTCGACAACAGCCGAGTTGCCCTAGCGCCCCCAGCCGCAACCGCCGCCTGAGACGCCAGGGGGTTCGGACGCCGCGAGACGATCTCCGGCCGCCGTAGACCCGGGCCTGCGGACGGCGAGTAGTGGGTAACTCGCCGTCCGATCAGCACCAGGCCCGAGAGTCGACGGCGCGTAGTGTTCCACGCGCGCCTCAAAGAGTTGTCAGCAAAGGGACGGGGCCTGCCACGGCCGATGCCTGCCCGGGGGTGGAGGATAAATTCGAAAGAGTTACCTCGCCCCTGGGCACTCGAGGCAGGGAGGAACAGGGGTGGGTTTTAGTCAGTAAGAGTCTGACACACCCTTCCGCTCCACCCTAGAGCGGAAGAAGTCATAGGATGATTTCTCACCCCAAAAAAAAAAAAAAAAATAGGGGTAATATTTTTCGAGAATATGTATAATGTATGTGTAAATGTTTGTATGTATGTCTATTTCTTTGGCACGTGCTGTAGCTTCTCCGAAAGTCATTATCCATAACACGTTTGCTATAAACTTCAGTAACCATAATGTTTTAAAATTCGAAATTTTGTTTTACATAATTATTTTTACTTCTAAAACTATTCTGTCATAATATCGAGTGCTATAATAATTGAATCTCCTAATTTTGCATGAAATAAAATCATATGTTCTAAATATTGTATTATATAATGTGCAAAAAATTACGTTTTAGTGACAGGAACGAATCGCTGTAAATCCGACTCCACGCAGTCTTGTCTGCCCTACCCCTGGAGTGTAATTTAGAGTCGCGTAGGCGCGGAGGGGCGAGGCGGCCCGCGAGTTGAGAAGCAGGTGGTTGTAACGCTCGCCGCCGCGGCTGAGGCTGGCCGGTGAAGCCGCCCAGCAAGACGAAGCTCGCGTGGGACCGCCTTAGCCTCGCAGCGCCGGAGCCGTGACAGAAACCATGCGTGCTGCATATTGCATGTCCGCTTGCATGCTGCATGCTTGCTTGCATGCTGCATGTTTGCTTGCATGCTGCCTGCTTGCTTGCATGCTGCCTGCTTGCTTGCATGCTACATGTTGCATGCTTGCTTGTATTCTGGATGCTTGCTAGCATGGTTGCTTGCATGCTGCATGATTGAAAGAAAGAAAGAAAGAAAAAGAATTTATTTGCTACAAATTAATGACACACACAACAATATGCATGCTTTCTGCATGCTTGCTAGCATGCTGGCTTGCATGCTGCATGCTTGCTGCATGCTTGATGCATGCATGGCGTATGCTTGTTTGCATGCTTCTTACAGGGAAATAAAAAACAAATGTTGACATCACAGAGCCGTTAACTACGCATACTGTACTTGTAACAAAGTAGCTTCGTGCAAAAATTATTGGTGGGAATCGTCTTTTATTTTTAGGTATGAAAAAAAAAACTATTTTTTATTGCGCGTAATGTAACGCGAACTTAAAGGTAATGTTTGTTTAGAAAAAAGTTTAGTAATAACACTTGGAAGTCATTTTCGTAAAAAAGGAAAAAAAAATGCGACTTTGAACTTCAATATCTCCAGAGCCAGTGGATTCCCAGGTATGGTTTAGTGGAAAAATAATATTCAAATAATGGGTAGAGTATGTGGCTTTCGGCTTCGGAAACTGTCTATATACACCCGATTTACATTTTATGTAACTACACTAACATGTAAGAAATAAAGCTTTTTGGTTATTTTTATCTTATCAGTCGGCTTTTTGAAAATTTTCATTGTGTTATCTTGTTACTAAATGGTTCATGATAGTTTTTAAATCCAATATGTATAAAAAAACAAAACACTTGAAACAGTAAGCAGAAACGTTTTAAAATGTGCTCAATGCACTTTTTAATATTGATGTATTGACTGCTCTTCCCTTCGTAAACCGTATTAACTTAATTATCTGAGCTGAGAGGCTCACGGGAGATTTCACAGCTGCCGTCCAATTAGTACTTTTATTTAATTTATAAAACAACGCGCAAAAAGAATACACGACGTTGTTTTTGAAGCAAATTGATAGAGGTTGTTGAACAGGTATAAATATAAAATGTGTGCAGTTTGAATACAGAGATTTTTTTTAAGTTTCTCTTATATATATTGAGACATTATAGAACGACTATACAAGATGAGGTGATATTTTAGGAACTGCGTCTGCCCATTTGTATAAACAATTTTCTTCAAGGAGTTCATGGCGAAAACTAAAAGAAAATTTACTTCCAATACAAATTTTAGTCAGCAGATGATAACTTTGTATGGAAAGTATTTTTTTTGAGTATTGACTATGACTTCATTAGAGAAAGTTATTCATTTCCATGAACCGAAGTAAACATATGAGTACACCTTTCCGTTACACCCTGTTTAGCGACATTATCCTAATCATAACTTTTTAAAATCCTACTAATATTATAAATGTGAAAGTTTGTAAGTGTGTATGTTTGTTACTTCTTTACGCTCAAACGGCTGGACCGATTTGAATGAAATTCGGTATGTAGATAGCTTATAGCCTAGATTAACATATAGGCTACCTTTTGTTCCGGTCTAGGCAGGCAAAACCGCGGGGCGCAGCTAGTTTATAAATAAATGCGAAAGTAAATTGGTTTGTTTGTTACCTTTTCACGCCTAAACCACAGAACCGAACATCATAAAATTTTGCATACAAGTTGTCAGGGGTACAGAAAAGGACATAGGGTATCTTTCACCCAAAAAAAAAGTACGGTTCCCGAGAGAAAGAACAATTGCTTTAGGACGCTAGATAGCGCTCTATGTCTTTGGAATCATTTTGCTTCTGTATACAGCCGAGTTTATTCTGAACTAGCTTCTGCCAGCGGCATCGTCCGCGTGGAATTAGTACATCCCCCGTTATAAACTTTCAACCGCCATTTCACCCTGTCAGGGGTAGAATTTCGAAAAAACCCTTTCTTAGTGGATACCTTAACCCCCTGGGCACAGCTACCAGCGGTGCGAATTGCGACGCGGCGAGAGGCGCGAAAAGCGGTGAGCGGCGAAAAAAATGTTGTAGGAAACTCTATGAAGTATGCCACAGCTACCGGCGGTGCGAATTGCGGCGCGACCAGCGGCGCGGTGTGAGTCGAGCGGCACGCATTGGCGGCGCGCGGTGCGGTGAGCGAATGAAACAAATGTACAGTATGTGTATAAATAATCTATGCAAATGTTCTAGCGCGTATAGAGCCGGCCACAGATCAGAGCGGCGCGCGCGGCGGCATCGGTGGACGCATTCGACACCGCGCGACCGAAATAAAATATTTTGTTTTTTTCGCGCGTTGTGTCATTTATAGAAATGAATAAGGAAAAATTTATTAGTGAAATACTTAGTAAACCTGCTATATCGATGTTGAAACATCCTCAACATAAGTACAGACTTGTTGATGACGAAAAAAAACATAATTTTTCTAGTAGTAGTGGCAAGTAAGTAGGTATTTATTACCTATTTAAGTTACATTTGATTGAATGATACCTTGAGCGAAGAACGCACTTCTTTCAAGGCAATACCGTGCGTGCCAGTTTCTATAGCGACATTTTTTTACGTTCTAAATACGTCCACCGCTGACGCCGCCGCGGTCGCAACTAGTTGAGGTTGAGCTGTGGCACCCCATCGCCTCCGCCGACGCCGCTGCCATCGCCACCGCCAAAAGCTGTGGCCATGTTTATATATACAGAGTGTAACGGAAAGGTGTGGTCATATTTTAATAACTGCATCTGCCCATCGATATAAACAACTTTCTTCAAGAAAACCCAAGGAAATTAAAAAAATATCTTTTTACCTCCCATACAAATATTGATCAGCTGATGATAACTTTGTATGGAAAGTAATTTTTTATTTTTGGGAATTTTCTGTTTTGTCTTAGAGACAGTTCTTCATTTCCATGGGCAGAACCGGCTCTCAAAATATGACCACACCTTTCCGTTACACCCTGTAGAGATTTATCTGAATTTTAAGGATCTGGAGTTTGTCTTTTCAATGACAGTTAACAGTTTGTTAAAATTATTTCTGGGTGGAAAACCTCCACACAGTTTTCGTCCATCTCCTTCATATATTTTATATCCAAACGACAAATAACGATGACAAAATAATTTGCCCCAACATTTATTATCACCGACTACTTTCTCATTATCCCGAACTCCAGAGGAACGGCATTAAAAATATAAGGTGCTTATTTTAATAACGATGTTTGAGGAAGCTTCGTTGATATTTACACACATTTTCAGTCATAATTTCCTCCCGAAGCTAAAGGCAACAATCTGGCAAAATGCAAGATTGAATTTGCCTCTGATAGCTAATTTATTTCTCCCTGAGGCGTCGCGTACACTCAACCGCATTAACTTATAACAACGTTATCATACAACATCTTTATCATTATTTTGGATTTTAATTTCACTTCTGTTTTTATAATTATTTTATAACAATAATGAGATGTTTAATCATATTTGTGCCTCTGCTTTTTGGAATTAGATATCACACATCAATACAATTTTATTTTGTCAAGCAACTAAGGTATGTTAAGAATGGCTTTCTTTAGCATGCAAAGATCATCTTGTCCCTGTAATATTTAGTTGGTAATTGTTTCAACAATTTAAATGAGATGCAGGCCAATTAAAACCGTGCCATTTGTTTAAAATTCCTTTAAAAGAAACGGTAAAATTTTCTAAAAGCAAACGTCTCCAATCTAAAACGAAATCTAGACAAAAACATGCAATTAAAACTCCAAAACAAAACCCACTTTCGCCGGTAATCTAAAATAAATGTCGCCTTTAGATAGTCTTTGTGGCGACACACCAAATAGCTCGTTAAAATGTGTCCCGCGATTTCCAAAGCACCGTATAAAGAGAAAAGCACAGAATAAAAACGTGCAGCGTTATTCGTCTGTATCTCAGTAACACATAAACCTCACAAATTGACCCATTTCAAGCTGAACGTAAAACTAAAGGCCCCCACACATTACCACCAACCAAGGACGATACTTCACCACTTACGGGCCAATAAAACGCACACAACATAATTGCGGTTATAACATTATGAACGTTAACTTTGTGGAAGAATTAGTTTTGTTTAGGGAAACGTTTGTTTATATTACGTAATTCTGTTCTACATCATTTATCCAAGATTATCAACAAACATTTTGTGAAATGCAAATAAAGCTAAATAAAAATATATAATAACACCCAACATTTAATCCGCAAAAATATGTATTTTTTTCGTTTGCATTCATTTTACTCCCGGTTAATTAATTGCATATGGTAAGCCCATATGCAATTAATTAACCGGAAGTAGAATTTCATTATTCTCAAAAACTACATATTTTTGCGGATTAAATGTTGAGTGTTCGAGTGCCTTACAGTTTTAGTGTTGCATTTCACAAGTAGCTATGAAACTTTTCAGGTCACATACAATGTATTAAGGAAAAGTTTTTGTTGCAATTGGGATGAGTCCTGGGTACAAGAATATTAGCTCGTAAGTCAGATTATCAAAAAATATTAGACACATAATTTTTCCTTGCTCTCAAAACGGTGATGGAAAACATCGTGAGGAAACCATGATCATGAACCAGCATGTCCTAGAACCAAAAATTCGAAGACATGTGACATCCACCAATCCGTATTAGGCCCGCGTGGTGGATTACGGCCCACACCCTCTCACAGAGAGAAGACCTGTGCCCCAGCGGTGGGGACATTAAAAAAGGCTGATGATTTTTTGCTTTACCAATATAAAATGACAAGAATAAAACGCATAAAAGTTTAGGAGTGGGGGCTTGTTACGTCACTTGTCGGTAAAAAGTGGTACATTTTTGACGTAGGTGTGACATCACGCGAAATTTATACGCACTGTATTGTACTCATTTTTAGGGTTCCGTACCTGAAGGGTAACCAACAGGACCCTATTACTATGTCCGTCTGTCAGCGGACTGTATGTCACGATTCGTAATTGCTACACAGTTGAAATTTTCACAGAATGTGTATTTCTGTTGCTGCTGTAACAACAATAATAAAAATAAATTAAAAATGAAAGGGGGCAATTCCAATCAACTAATTCAATTTTTTTCAGTTTATGGTACGGAACCCTACGTGTGCTAGTCCGACTCGCACTTGGCAGGATTTTTTACGTGACAAAAGTAAAAGTAAGTTTTCAATAGCTTTTGGAGCCTTAACTGACAGACCGAATAGATTTTTTAGTCATCTAGGTTATCTTATTTCTTAAGAGCTAAAAGAACAAACGAGACACCAATCCATCTGCATGCCTTTGATTATATTCTCCAATTTCCGATCAACAAAGTTCAGAAGACTAGGAGGATGATAGAAACTATAATCTAGATCTAGATTTTTGACAGTCGTTACTAGTAGTCAGAAGTCCAAAAGTCCGACAATCAGTTTTACCATGGGGTATCGCGATACCCAGTTACTGGGTGGTAGTAAAACACTCGTATTTTTGACAGTCGTTACTAGTAGTTAGAAGACCAAAAGTCCGACAATCAGTTTTACCATGGGGTATCGCGATACCCAGTTACTGGGTGGTAGTAAAACACTCGTATTTTTGACAGTCGTTACTAGTAGTTAGAAGACCAATAGTCGGATAACCAGTTTTACCATGGTGTATTGCAAAATCCAGTAATTAGGTGGTAGTAAAACACTAGTATTTTTGACAGTCGTTACTGTTAGTTTGAAGCCAAAAAGTTTTATAACCAGTTTCACCATGGGTTATCGCGATACCCAGTAACTGGGTAGTAGTAAAACAATAGTATTTTTGACAGTCGTTACTGTTAGTCTGAAACCCAAAAATTTGACAACCAGATTTATCATGGGGTATCGCGATACCCAGTAACTGGGTGGTAGTGAAACACTAGTTTTAGCTGGCTTTGGTAAGACTGTAAGACCGAACCCAAAGCTGGGCAGATGGTGACGGAAACTGCTATTATAACCCCGTGATGATTCGATCAATATTTTCATAAGACCGTTATTATAAAAAAAAACCATGTTTATCAGAGTCTACGACAACGTTATGTTAACTGAATTCAATATGATGCCAGACGCCAGACCAGTTGTTGAATTATTAATATAAAAGCTTCATGAACGTATTGCAGTGGATACAACCTAGTTTTACACAGACGCGGCATAAATTCATGAAATAGGACACCTTTACACCGTCTCATATAATACCTGTGTTTTCTTAAGACTGACAATTATAAAATATGGTATTAAATATAAAAAAACAGATTTTTCACTATTATAAAAGAGGTGAAATAGTTTGTTTGGAAGCCATGGCCAAGGCACATTGCTTTCAGAACAGATGGTCGATGGAGCCGAAAGGTTCTGGAGTGGCAACCGCGTAGTGGTAGACGCAGCGTCGGAAGGCCGGCAAGCTGGACCGATAACCTGGTGAGGGCCACGTTAATCCGATAGATGGGAAACGGACCGGTCGTTGTAATGAGTCTGACTAAAATAATGATGATGATGAAATCGTTTGTAAGCATGTTTGTTTATGTTTGTAAAAGGTACGTAATCTCTCAGACTCTGTGAGTGCTAATTCGATTCTGAGCTCCACTATACCGCTGAATGCCCCTAGCTACTTTGATCGTCCAATTATCATCTACACCACCTTTATTTTACCATCACCTGATGGTAAGCGATGATTTAGACGACTATGGAGCACGATTGCCTAACCCCCCCTTCCCCTCCCCCTTACCCCTTTGGTTGTAGCTATTAGGAAAAATACACTCCAGCAGGGAATTCCACTCCTTAGCTGGTTTTGTGTGTATGGATGGGATGTCCACCATGTACCGGTGGTACTTACATCGCCGTACGTTTTATGGTCCGATAATGGAACGGGCTAGGCGGAATTAAGTTGTGCATTTCCGACGCACAGTCCCCGAAATGTACCTAACCGATATAAAACCGACAGGCTAGCAACTCGCCCCACCGAGTGTTTCCACGTTGCCGTCGTGGTGGGGCTTATGGGTCTCCATGATCCTGGGGACTTCCGGCATGAGTGACTCATTTGTGCCGGAGGGCTTCAGGAGAGAGGACCGACTAAGAGGAACACACCGGGGGTCGCGTCCATTGTCAGTCGATCATCGTCGACTGCCAGTGGATGCGACCCCCACCCAATCCTAAGCTTGGAGGCGTGGCTATGGGATGCGTACTGGAGGGATGTCCGGATACTAGCGCCTCACAAGAGGGCCGCGCCGTTGGGAGACTTGAGCAAGCTGCTCGGGCCTCCTAGCGGCGTGGGACCTGGGGGAATCTTCGTCGCTGCTCTCTGATGCGCATCTGTTCATCAGATGCGAGCTTGAGAGTGGCGTTGAAACTGGGGGGGGGGGCCGTAAGGGCAGAGTGTGTGAGTGAGTGAGTGAATGAGAGAGAGTGATTGAGTGAGTGTGTGAGTGAGTGTGTGAGTGTGTGAGTGAGTGAATGAGAGAGAGTGACTGAGTGAGTGTGAGAGAGAGGGGGGTAGATAGGGAGGTAGAGAGAGGAGAGACAGGGACCACACCCTTAAAAGGAAAAACTATTATGGAACAAACAAGTAGCAATATTTTACCCCAGGGAGGTACTCGTACCAGCTGCTCCGCAGCTGGAGAATCCACCACGCACGAAGCGTCAAGCCCCTCGTATTCTGGGGGGGGCAACTGCTGTTTGGAACATACCAATTATATTGAACCGAATCCTAACCACAACGAACCGTATCCACTTGTCGAGGTCCATTCCGACATCAAGAGCCGAGGAGGCTCCAGATCATCTTCTCCCTTCGAGGAGATGATCAACTATAGCTTTAAGGCGCCCGACAAGCCGCGGTCTGGTGAAGCAAGCACGAGTGAAGTCGGCAAAGAAGCGGGGAGTGGTGCGGCGTCGGAGTCCAACGCAACACCACTCCTCAGCGCTCTGGGCTCCGTTTGTAGCCTGGAGCGTGAGGAGGGGAGCGCTTCCGGAGGAGCCGTGAGTCAGGGATCGCGGTTCCTCCGGAACCAGAAGCGCTCCAAGTCAGGGGATGGCGGGGAGTCATCCTCCGATGTAGAGGTGATGGCCCCGCCTCCCAAGATCCCCACCAGTCAAAGGGGAGGGGGAGCGACGCGGCGGCCCAACAAACACACAAAGGCCGGCAGGAGAGACGCGAGGCGAGTTTCGGCGGGCCTCCGTCTGGATTGGACGAGACGTCCAAACTGCGGGCGGAGGTCGCCCGCCTGACCGCCACTACGGAGCTTCTGGTTAAGGAGAACCAGAAGCTCCGGGCAGACCTGGCCGAGCTCCGACGAGGAGCTGGCCCCCGGAGGGGTGCGCAGGGGGAGCTCCAGCACGGGCCAAGTCAGCCCCTGCCCACCTCGGAGAACCAGGTTCTCGATCTGGTGCGGCAGGAGCTGGCTGCCCTCAACAGCCGGTTCTCCGTGCTGGAGGGCATCGTGCTGCGTCCCCCACTGGCGGCGAGCCAGCCGGCGTTGGGCCGGCGGCAGCCGGGCTCATTTGCAGCCGCTGCAGCTGCTGCGCCCAAGCATGGTTCGGCGGGACGGGCCGACAGCGGGTCTGTGCTGAGACCCGCCGGTTCGGCCCCGCCGAAGGCGCCAAAGGCACCGCCCAAACCGGGTGGGGCGGCTGCACGGGCGGCGAAAGCCCCGAAGGCCCCAGCCCAGGCGGCGAGACGGCCGTCACAGCCTGCCCCGACTTCCCAACCTCCTCCGGCCGAGGCTGCCGAATGGCAAGTGGCCGGGGAGAAAAAGAAGGCGGGAAAGGCGAAAAGGGCGGCCAAACGAAGAGAGAGGCGGAAGCGGCGCAAGGAGCAGGCCGCTGCGGCTAGGCTTCGCGCCCCGAAGTCCGCGGCTGTAGTTATCACGCTACAGCCGGAAGCGGTCCAGAAGGGCGTGACCTACCGCAGCGTGCTCGCCAAAACCAAGGCGGCGGTGAGCCTCGAGGAGGTGGGGTGTGTCGACGGCGTCCGGGTGAAGGTCACCAAGACCGGAGCCCGGATGCTAGAGGTCCCCGGTGCCTCCAGCGGCCCAGCTGCTGACGCCCTGGCCGCGAAGATTAGGGCGTTGCTGGTCGACGAGGCTCGAGTGTCCAGGCCCACCAAGAGCGCAGACATGCGCATCATGGGCCTGGACGACTCTGTGACGGAGGCAGAGGTGGTTGCCGCCGTCGTCAGGACTGGAGGGTGCCCTGCCAAGCAGGTGAGGGTAGGCGCTCTCCGTCCTGACCCCACGGGGCTGCAAACCGTAACGGTGAGATGCCCCGTGTCGGCGGTGAGAAAAATCGAGGGCCGAAGGCTCTTGGTGGGCTAGGTGTCTGCGCAGGTCAAGCTGGAGCCCAGACCTCTGAGGTGCTTTCGCTGCCATGTGGGCGACCACGTTGCAGCTAAGTGCACCTCGGAGGTGGACCGAGGGAGCAACTGCTTCCGCTGCGGTCAGCCCGGTCACAAGGCCGGCTCGTGCGATGCCGCGCCGCACTGCGCAGCATGTGCGGCAGCTCGCAAGCCGGCCGATCACCGGGCTGGAAGCAGGACCTGCGCTCCACCCACCAAGACCAGGGCCAGGGGCAGGCCCTCTACCGCCTCCGCCACCACCGTCACCGCCGCAACTGCCGCCGTCGCCGCTTCCGCCGTTGCCGCCCCCACAGCCGTAGTCGCCGCCGCAAACATCGCGGTGGCGGAACCCTCACAGAGGGCTGTAGAGGAGGAGGCTGTAATGGAATGCCAATAACGGCCCCATTACGCCTCCTCCAGGCGAACATCAACCACTGCGCCCCTGCTCAGGACCTGTTGTTCCAGAGCATGGCGCAGTGGTCGATTAACATCGCCGTGGTCGCTGAGCCGTACTATGTCCCGCCCAGGGATGACTGGGTGGAGGACTTGGACGGCTCGGTGACCATCATTTCGTCGGCCGCTGCCGGTACCCCGACCCTTGAGGATGTCAAGAGAGGTCGGGGTTGCGTAGCAGCACGGTTCGGGGAGATAGTAGTGGTAGGGGTGTACTTCTCCCCGAACCGAACTCTCGTCGAGTTCCACAACTCCCTCACGGAGTTGAGAGACGTCGTCGTCGGGTACCGTTCCCTCCCTGTGCTCGTCCTCGGGGACTTCAATGCCAAGAACTTGGCTTGGGGTTCCCGGTACACGGACGCACGGGGCAGGATGGCGGAGGACTGGGCCCTAGAGACGGGCCTGGTCAACCTGAACCGGAGTTCTGTCCCCACGTGTGTGCGGATGCAGGGTGAATCGGTGGTGGACATCTCGTTCGCCAGCCCCGCTCTGTTACCGCGTGTCGTCGACTGGCGCGTCATGGAGGGGGTGGAGACGTATTCCGATCATCGGTATATCCGGTTTGACGTCTCCGCCCAGACCTCGACCGCGCCGGTCCGACAAGTCCCGAGTGGTCCGCGTTGGTCGCTGAAGCAGCTGGACCGGGAGCTACTCCTGGAAGCCTCGATCGTGCAGGCCTGGGTGTCATCACCGGACAGGCCTGCCGACATCAATGACGAGGTGGTGTGGTTCCAGGAGGCCATGTCCGAGATCTGTGACGTGGCAATGCCCCGGGTCCAGCCAGGATGTGCTCGGCGCCAGATGTACTGGTGGTCGCCGGCGCTTACGGCTTTACGCCAAGCGTGTATTGCCGCGCGACGCCGGTACACCAGGTACCGCAGGCGGCTCCGTAACCGCACGCCGGATACGGAAGCCATCGAGGCGGAGCTGTACGAGGGGTACAGAGCTGCGAGATTCGCCCTCCGAGCGGAGATCAAGCGGGCCAAAGAATTGGCCCGCGAGGAGTCGCTGGGGACTCTGAACAGAGACCCGTGGGGGCGCCCATACAAAGTGGTGCGGGATAAACTCCGCCCATGGGCGCTCCCGCTGACGCAGAGTCTACGGCCGCAGCTCGTGGAGGGCGTGGTGAGCGCTCTGTTCCCTTCGCGAGGGGAACATACTCCGCCGCCTATGGCTCCGCCTCCTCCTGTGGTGCCTGACGCGCACCAACCCGACGACGACGACGATGCTCCCGAAGTGACCGAGGTAGAGCTGAGAGCGGCGGTGCGTAGGCTGAATGCCAAAAGCACCGCCCCAGGACCAGATGGCGTGAACGGAAAAGCCCTGGTCCTGCCATTGCAGGAGGCTCTCGGGCCTCGACTCAGAAGGCTTTTAAGCGCTGGCTTGGAGAGGGGCCAGTTTCCACTCCGTTGGAAGACGGGGAAGCTGGTCCTCATCAAGAAGCCGGGGCGCCCCGTGGACTCTCCGTCCGCTTACCGGCCCATCGTGCTGCTCGACGAGGTGGGCAAGCTCTTTGAAAGAGTAATTGCAGACCGCCTCGTCGGGCAGCTGACGCGGGTGGGGCCGGATCTGGCGGAGAGCCAGTACGGCTTCCGCAGGGGGCGCTCTACGGTGGACGCCATCATGCGCGTACGAGCCCTCACGACGGGGGCTGCAGTAGCCCGGGGTAGGGTCGTCTTGGCGGTGTCTCTGGACATCGCCAATGCCTTCAACACCCTGCCCTGGAGTTGCATAGTGGAGGCACTCCGGTATCACCGGGTGCCGCCCTACCTCCGTCGCGTAGTCGAGGCGTATTTGACGGACAGGGCCGTCATCTACCCCGGTCACCAGGGAGAATAGAACCGACGAGAGATGTCGTGCGGTGTTCCACAGGGATCGGTCCTGGGGCCGCCTTTGTGGAACATCGGGTACGACTGGGTGCTGCGCGCAGACCTCCCTAGCGCCATCAGCGTAATATGCTACGCTGACGACACCCTGGTCCTGGCGCAGGGGTGGTCGCACGAGGCGGCGGCCAACATAATGACACGCGGGGTTGCGATAATCGTGGACAGGATCCGGCAACTGGGACTCGAGGTGGCATTGCACAAGTCCGAGGCCATGTGTTTTCATGGTCCTCGGAATGCGCCACCGGCGGGTTCCCAGATAACGGTAGGAGGGGTTCACATCGGCGTCGAGGGGACGATGAAGTACCTGGGACTCGTCCTCGACAGCCGGTGGAACTTCGTCGAGCATTTTCGACGTTTGGCTCCCAGACTGGACAGGGCCGGGGCTGCTTTGAGGCGGCTCATGCCCAATCTGAGGGGGCCAAACGCCTCCTGCCGGAGGCTCAACGTGGGGATCGTGCGGTCCATGGCCCTTTACGGAGCACCGGTGTGAGCGCGTTCGGTAAGGCAGCGGACTACTCGCCGTCTGAACGCGTCCCAAAGGGTCATGGCGATCAGAATGATTCGAGGATACCGTACGATCTCCTGCGAGGCGGCGAGCCTCCTTGCCGGATTATCGCCATGGGATCTGGAGGCAAAAATCCTCGCGAACCTCTACGAGGAGCGCGAGGAGGCGAAATGACGGGGCGTAACTCCGCTGCCGCGACTACTCGCGGCTCGGCGGACAGAGCTCCGGCAGGATCTCATGGCGACATGGAGACAGCGATTGTCACAACCCCGCGCTGGGCACGCCACCATTGCGGCGGTAGTGCCCCTCTTTGAGGCTTGGCTGGAGAGACCTCACGGCGCTCTCACCTTCCGCCTGACGCAGGTCCTCACCGGACACGGCTGTTTCGGGAGGTTCCTGTTTCGGATCAAGCGGGAGGTGACGCCCGGGTGTTTCCATTGCACGGATCGCCCAGAGGACACGATGGAGCATACAGTGGAGGTTTGCCCCGCTTGGGCAGAGCAACGCCGTGTCCTCGTGGATGCGATAGGCGGCAGCGACCTCTCGCGCCCTGCCCTGGTTCAGGCCATGGTACGGAGCGAGAGGAAATGGGAAGCCGTCTCCTCCTTCTGCGAAGCAGTAATGCTTGCGAAGGCGAAGGCGGGACGCGTGAGAGAGCACCAACAACGGAGTCGCCCTCACGCCCTCAGCAGCAGCCGCCTCAGGAGACGCCGGGGACTTCCGGCGCCGCGGGACGATCTCCGGCCACCGTAGACCCGGGCCTGCGGACGGCGAGTAATGGGTAGCTCGCCGTCCGATCAGCACCAGGCCCGAGAATCGACGGCGCGTAGTGTTCCACGCGCGCCTCAAAGAGTTGTCAGCAAGAGACGGGGCCCGTCATGGCCGATGCCTGCCCGGGGGTTGAGGATAAAATCGAAACAGAGTTACCTCGCCCCTGGGCACTCAATGGCAGGAAGGAACAGGGGTGGGTTTTAGTCAGTAAGAGTCTGACACGCCCTCCCGCTCCGCCCAGAGCGGGAGAAGTCATGGGATGATTTCCCACCCCACAAAAAAAAAAAAAAAAAAGGCTAGCAACTTGGCGTCGATGCTGTAAATATAATATAAATCACTCAGCGCTCATTATTGGTGTCAGATACATGCTCAGCCTTTTAGATCGCCAGTCTCTCCCGCCAGTAGTATATGATTCGGTGCCCATATTATACTCGAAAAGCGCCAAAATCTTAGGCGTCTATATAGACACCAACCTCTCTTGGGAGGTTCATGTTGCTGATGTTAGTAGGAGGGTCTTTTACTCTTTTCAGTCTCTTAAACGTCTGCAAAAATTCTTACCATTTCACACTAAGGTCACTCTTGCTCAATCTCTTCTCCTACCGCTATTAGACTATGCGGATGTCTGTTTTCTAGATGCTACGGAGGTAACAAACTCGAGTGACTGCAGAATTTGTGCATCCGTTTCATTTTTGGCCTCCGAAAATACGACCATGTGTCGGAGTTTCGGACCAGATTGGTGTGGCTGCCGATTCGGCGTCGGCGAGATACCCATATCCTATCTCTTCTCTATAATATCCTGCATAATCCAAATTCCCCTCAATATCTTCGTGAACGGTTTGAGTACTTCGTTCCGAGGGGCAAACCTTGTCGCACTGTCAATTCTCTTCTCCTTCGTACTCCGCGTCACACTTCTAGCCGCTATAATGGCTCCTTTTCTGTAACTGCAGTGCGTTTCTGGAACTCTCTCCCACACTCCCTACGCGACAGCCCTTCACTCGAGGTCTTCAAGAAGAAAATTAAAGAGGACTTCTTTTCACGTTGACATAATATTGATATATATTGGTATTTATTTAGTATATATATTCAAATAAGTATACTTATTTATGTAAGTTTATGTTGTACACTGGATCCTACCCTCAAATGTGATCTCTCTCTATCACTCAAAGGTTTGCTGGGAGAAAACTCAACATTGAGTTAAGCTCGCTTTTGTACATTAACAATTTAATCACTGTGTACTATGTTAGTTGTTTGGTGTACAATAAAGAATTAAAGAATGAATATGTTATACTGAGAAAAAGTGTTTCTATTCTAGTACAAGGTCTTGGGACCCAGGGCATACTTATTTACTAAAAACCCAGTGAAAAAAGTCTTAGGTCAGGTTAGACCTCTGGATTTTATCATCCGGAGATAAAATGTTCAGACCTTAGCCCAGCGTGTTCTTGTATGTGATTTCCGAGGCTCATTTAATTTTGATACCATCATCATTCTCCTGCCCTTATCCCAATTTATTTGGGGTCGGCGCAACATGTCTTTTTCTTCCATACTCCTCTATTAGTCGTCATCTCTGTAGTCACCCCTTTTTTACCCATATCCTCTTTCACACAGTCCAACCATCGTTTCTTTGGCCTTCCCCTACTCTTATAGCCATCCACATCCATACACAAGACTTTCCTCACGACATTTTCTTCATTCCTCCGCATCACATGCCCATACCACGACAACCGATTTCCACACAACTTTTCAGTCAGCGGTGCCACTTTCAGACTTCCTCTTATATACTCATTCCTAATTCTATCCATGCGCGTAACACCACACATCGCTCTTAGCATTCTCATCTCAGCTACATGCAATTGCTTTTCATTCATCCCTTTTGTGGCCCAACATTCTGAACCATACAAGACAGCAGGTCTGACCATTGTTTTATAAATCTTCCCCTTAAGTTTTAGGGGAATGCGGGAATCACAGATAGTCCCGGTGACCTGCCGCCATTTCATCCATCCAGTGTTAATTCTGTGCTTAACAGTCCGATCTATTTCGCCATCGCTTTGCACGAGTGAACCGAGATACCGAAAATCGGAGCAGACTGGGAGAAGCGCGCCATCTAGCACTACAGCTTCAGAACTGGAGAGACCGCCGAAATCGCAGAACATGTATTCAGTTTTGGTTCTGCTGATTTTCAAGCCAACTTTCTCCAGCTTCTGTTGCCATTTCTCCAATCTGCTCTGGATCTCAGGTGCATCTTCACCGACCAGAACAATGTCGTCGGCAAACAGCATGCACCAGGGTGCCTCTTCCTGTATTTCCGACGTAAGAGCGTCCATAATCAACAGGAAGAGGTAAGGACTTAAAGCCGACCCTTGATGCAAGCCTACAGCCACACTGAACTTATCGGTGTTGCCAGCAGCCGACCGGACGTAGGTACTAGATTGTCTGTACATAGCACGAATCAACTCAACATACTTCCCAGGCAAACCTTTCTCTTTTAAGGCCCACCACAACACATCCCGAGGTACCCTATCATACGCTTTCTCAAGATCAATGAACACCATGTGCAAGTTCTTGTGCACACGTCTGTACTTCTCGCACAATTGACGGAGAGCGAAGGTGGCGTCCATTGTCCCTCGACCTGGCATAAACCCAAAATTCTCATTTAATTTTGATACCAAAAGATTTTTTTTCAGAAATCTCCTTTGGTAACATTATTGAAGTGTGTTTCGAGGAATAAAAACTATGTTTGTGATCTCTTGAAACCTTAATGATGCATTTTAATGACTCTTGAAATACCCGTCCGACACTCTTCGATGGATTTATAAATTTTGAACAAGTGTGCCATTGTTTAGAGAATTGTTTTTTTTGTGTTAAATTAAAATACTCACGACTTCTACCCATGTGATGCAGAAACTCTAGAACACCATCTTTTAAAATCCTAACATACCTCGTTCCACCTTCTTAAAAAAAAACTTTTTAAATAAACGCATACCCATCTTAAAATTAATGTTTATTAATAATAGCAACCCGCCCCAACTTCGCACGATATAAATTATACACTTTAACGTTCCTCATTGATCAATCTGTCCATTGGTGAAAACTGCATGAAAATCGGGTCAGTACCTAGTTTTTGAGTTTATCGCGGACAGACAGACGCGGCAGAGAACTTTGTTTAATAATATGTAGTGATTGTGAAGTGAAAGCGGTAGAGTGTGACGAATCTAAATATGAATAGTTTGATTCTTCACCTCCTTCGGTTTATCTATGATACCTTCCCGAATTGCTTATGCTGTTAAACTCATTAAAAGCTCATTAGTTATCTAAAGTTTATCAACCTAATCAATTAGTCAACAACTAAAACCCCGCAGGGAGTGATCGAGTTCTCAAACAGATTGTCATTACATCTTATCTTCCTTGTCTTACAAAAACACTCGAACAATCAAAGCAAAAGTGAACATTCTAAGTGCGTCAATTGAATTATTCTAACTAAGGCGAATGTCATCACTCTACTTAAGGCGTAGATTAAATAATAATGAGTTGGAAGGCAAAGTGATGACATAAAATCTCGCGGGAAAATTGCTCGAGACACTCGTCCTTACTCTCAAGTTTGCATAATGAAATACTTGTGGAAATACAATATAACTCGAGTAAGAGTCAAGATAAGCAGGCAATTTGTATTTTGCTAACTTTTCATTTAGTTATAATAGTAAGATAAGTTTATTTTGAAGCTGTGACGTAATTATAAAGTTTGCAGAGTTTGTACCTTACCCATAGTTATTGTAAATGGCGGTTGGGAGATACGTAACGCCATATTGAAAATTATATATTATATTATAATTATATATAGAAAAATGCGTATACACATATAACAAAATTTTAATGAAGCATTAATTTTACTGTCGGTTCCTTGAAACGATTTTTGGCTTTTATAATCTCCTATTAATTATTTATTTGAATTGTGGGTAAGCAATGACTTTATTTGTTAGTCCGATTGGACTCAAATTTGGTGTACTTATGTATCTTCGGTTACAATACAATGATATGGTACCATGGAGCTGGTCTGATGATGGAGACGGAAGATGGCCATAGGAACTTCTGAACTAATCAAGATAAACCCGTCAAATTTAGACTCGATTGATTCGTCTTGAAGAGCACTTTACACCTAGACGATATCCAGGGTCTGATTATGAATCTGGAAGGTGGCCACGGTATCTCTGTGATAAAACAATATAACCTCGTCGAGTTTGGGCTCGATTGATTCGTCTTGATGAGCACTTTACATTACATCATAATATACGTAGAATATTTTAAGACATCACGCCTACTCTAAAATACTTACCTGCTAAAAAGTTAAAAATAAATTAAAAGTATAAAAATATTTTTTAAATCAAGCTTTTATCTGGGACAATGAACTAAAAAAGTAAAAAATAAATTCTAGTAGGTATTTGGCGTGTAGGTACTGTGAAGCCTTCAGGTCTCCAGGGCTACTTATGTTGCTTGGGGAGCTGTCTCACTTGCAGGCAGCGAGAGTCGTGTGGCAAGTGTACTTTTACGTGTGGAGTGTAAAGAAAGAAAGAGAGAAACCGCACTCTAGAACCGATATACGAGTATATTAAACAAATACAAACATGTGCCATTTTCATCATTCGAACTACTCTTCAAATATCGAACACTATAACCAAACAGCAGCGCCCGGTTCATATGTGCTGCCTGTGCGCTGAGTTCAGATGTGCAGTACTTACCTATATTCTTTAAAGCTTGAGGCACTACCCGTTACTGGTTACAGGATGGATAGTAAGTACCTAAGTACTTACTATCCTTCTGTGCCTCGAGCTTTTAAGAATATAGGTAAGTATCTACACGCCAAATACGTCTTGAATTTATTTTAACTTTTTCTGTAAAACTTCGCAACGCATATGCGTTCGTAATTAGGTATTACGGTTTTCAATAGAAGTGATAAATCGATATGCAATACCGCTAAATATTGTATTGGTCATGCAATTATTAAACTCTATATTTTACTGAAATGTTGTCCGACCAGTATGTAGCCACCTGGATAGCTTTGTCATTGGCTTCGTTTAAATCATTCAATGTGCAGATGGTTGTGCATACTGGGCAGGCAAGTAGATGACGCATGTCAAGAATACCATGTCATCAGATTATCTCTACAGCGACCAAACTTTTTTTTTTTGTAGGGTGTGAAATCTTCCAATGACTTCTCCCGCTCTGGGTAGAGTGGGAGGGCGTGTCAGACTTTTACTGACTAAAAACCTACCCTTGTTCCATGACTTGACTCTGTGCCAAGGGCCGTGTTAACTTTATTTAGAATTTATCCGCGACCTGAGCCCGTAATTGGGTGGGTTTAGTACTTCCCCCCATTATAAATAGCCTTTGTGTTATTCTGATGTATAAGCAATATTACTGTAAAGTTTCATCAAAATCCGTTCAGTAGTTTTTGCGTGAACGAGTAACAAACATACATCCTCACAAACTTTCACATTTACAGGGTGTAAGGCCCCCGAAAACGGAGACAGGTGATAAGGCTAGTCATTCTTGATACGATACCATCAAAAATATCTGAAAAGTTTTTTTTTTTGCATTTTGCGTAGGTAGACTATGCCGTGAGAACAGTTAAATGAAACCGTTATTTGCAGTTAAAGACACTGTTTCTCTTTACTACTTTATCATGCAGTGTAATATTCGTAAAATATCAGCTGACGCCCGCACATTCCTCGAGTTAAAAGTGCGCGCGCTCTCGCCGACAGCCGTACGGCAAATGACCCCAAGCCCACGCGACGCCGAAATAAAGCGAAAGATCACTGGAATCTGTTTGCATTTATGTTATATGTAATCTACGTTCTGACTTCGGAGGCGTTCCCCTTACACCCTGTATAATATTAGTAGGATTTGTAGGATAGCATAGTAGGATTTTGTACACTTCTACGAGTAGGTACCATAGTGTAGTTCTTAGCCCAAAGGTTGACTGGCAGAGAATGCTTTGCTGCATCAAGTCTGCATAGGTCTCGCAAATGTACATCATCATCATCAGCCTTTAAATGTCCCCACTGCTGGGGCACAGGCCTCCTCTCTGTGCGAGGATTCGCAAATGTACTTAAAGCTTAAATAATTACAAAATAAAACATTTCAGTTCAAATAGTTCATTTTGTTAACAATGTCCTTATTATATAAGAAACGACGCCAAATTTCACTTCAATTGTTTCAGCAATTTCGGAGTTATGTTACGGTTGGTGGGCGAATAAAATTGCTGTCCTTAATAAAGTTTCAATTCTCTGAGGCATTTTGTGTCAGTCCCCTTGTAATTTTGTATACTAAAGACTCGAGCGACTTCTAAAGAAACGACTGAGTTTATTGAATTTGTATAAAAACGCTGTGACTTAATTTTATTTAGACACGTTTTGAGTGAGAGTCTTTTTCAAAATATTGTTTAACTTTCCAATTTTTTCAGTACATGTCAATTTCATTTTATTATAAAGACTCGTTGGAACACTTCAACAAACCACTATAAAAAACTCCTTAAAAATTCAACCAGAACTTCAAAACGAAACAACAGACAGTTACAAACCATAAAGTTAGAAGCTCTATTTTGCACCATTAAAAGCGTTTCACCGCTTTTTATTTGAGAAAAACTGTCAGATTTCACATTTTGTCGTGACACTACGCGGATTTTACGGTTTTCTTCAGCATGGCCATATCAAAAAATAGACACAGAAGGTCGGCTACACACATTGAGCGAATACAATTTCACGTACATAAAGGCGCGTACGTACGTTTGATATTAAAAACAAATGACAGTTACGAGTGCACTTGCACTCGCTACACATGAATCATGTCTATGTGTGTGTACATTGTCGCTTTTAGTATGGATACGATTTTCTGCTCTTTCTTATTTTGTGGGCATGGGCATGTAATCCCGGGCGTCGGGTGGTGTGCCCGCTGAGGCCGTGTCTCCTGTGTCACCCAGGCGATTAAAGTGATTTACAATGTGGCCGCTGGCCCAAGAATTAAGAAGTTTATTTTAGTTCTCTGAACTAGGATTTATTATGAAACGTATTAGGCGTGTGCAAGTTTTATTATAACTACAATGTATGCGGTTTAGCTACATTGCAAGCTTGCCGCAATTCTTATGCCGTGTGGTTCAGTATTTACACCTAAACTACGTAATGTCGGTTCATGCTATGTATGCTCCCGGGTGTGAAAGCTCACAATGTAGACTTTGTATTAAAACCAAGCGATCACCTTCAGATATTAAGAGATTTAAAAATAAGACACAAGAGTTTAGTGTATAGCATTTAAACTCTTCTATCCAAATCGCAAAATTTTATGTCACTGTTGAAGAAGACTTACCAAACATCCTCGTTGGTTAAGTGATGTTCTGAGTTGATTCCTGGGTTCAGTAATATTAAGTTTTCCATCTGAAATTTTTCAGTAGCAGTCTGTAATCTGGATATCTGCCCAGTTAATGACAATAGGCTAGTTACTACATTGAAATTAAATGAACATCATGTGTTTGGGTACTATAAATACACCGGCCGGTCTTTCACCTAATGTCCCTTCGTAATTCATAATTATTTCGGTTGTATTCCCACCAAAGTAATTATTATCTAAATTAAGCACCAAATCATTTCACAATTCTCCTGAAAGCCCCTGAAAATGACTAACAAGGAGCCATTAAATCAGTTGGTCCTCAATTATTTAATTGGTGTAGTGTTACCGTGGCTGTGTAGTCGTATACGCCACTGGTTCAATTAAGAGATATCGTGTATCAAAGATTCACCTTAATGGTCTGTACTTGAATCACTCTGGTATATCTGTGGTTGACAATGTTTAATATGAGTTGTATATAATTATGTTTACCAGAACATACATGGTAGTTATGTAGTCTGACTAATGAGGTCGTGAATTCTCAAACAGAATATTTATGCTCTTGTAAATTCTGAAATAAAACCAGATTTTCTAGTTATTTTCGTTCTCTAGATAGGTTGAGAATTGCTTAGTAATTATCTCTAGAATAAGACAAAGTCGCTTTTGGCGTCTATCTCTTTATCCGCTGACTCCTCCTATACTACGCAACGGCTTTTGATGCGGTTTGAACTAACAACAACCGACTTCTAAAAAAAAAATACACTAAAAATTAATAAATAACTTTAGTTTCGGAAGTCGGTGTCAAATAACGAAGAAGTAAAATACAAACACCGACTTCCGAAATTAAAGTTATTTATTAAAAGTCGGTTGTTTTTTTTGTAGAAAAGATTTTTATTTTTCACGTTTTAGTTGTTACACCTCAGAACTAAAAACCCCAATATAATGGAACGTGGAATTTAAACATTTGGAGAACACCAAAACGTCATCGAGGTACACGTATTTTCCGTTTTTGTTCAGTTTCTCAAAAAGCGCTGAAGCAATTTCGATAAAATTTATATGGGACCACCTCGAGAGTATATTCTTTCAGATAAAAAAAGAATTTTGAAAATTGGTTCACAACTAACGGAGAAATCGCGTAACTTACATACAATAAAAAAACATACAGACGAATTGAGAACCTCCTCGTTTTGGAAGTCGGTTAAAAAGAGCGATAAATGAGGAAAGTTTATGTTCTTTTTATGATTTGCACCCATGCAAAGCCAGGGCGGGTCGCTAGTGTCACATAAAAGCCAGTCCATCCAACGATGCCACAAAAGTCTAACAAAGCCCAAAACTTAAAAAAACCCTCATTTGCGATGAAAAAAAAAAAAAACTCCGAAACCAGTGCTTAAAGATTGTAATACTTTTATTTAATGATCTTCATTAAGCCGTACTTAAACAACCGACTTTCCACTTCCGAACTTCAAAATAGAATTAAATACGCTAGGCATATAATTTAGCTTAAGTACAAACGCCGTGTTCCACGAAACAAGATCCTTATAACGAGGTTCAGTAAGAAGAGACTGGATCTCTCCGGCGTACTAATAATAAGTAAAAAATCAAAAGAATTTAACAAGTGGTGTTTCGTAGCTGCGAAGGACGCGATGACAAATGCTCCCTCGGGCCCGCTCCACTGAAACTTGGACTGAAAATCCCGCAATGTTCACCAACTTATTCCTAGTCATCTGTTATGTTTCATTTGGGTCGAGTTTAATGAAAATGATAAAAATATTCAAGCTACGCTTAGCCCATTGTTGTACGTTTTATTGTTTAAGAGCTTTGTTTGATACAGACTGAACGTGCTCGATGCGTCATCAATACAAAGGTAATTGTTTCATACTTTCGTTCATTTTCAATTATTTGTGAGTTGTTTCCCTGTATGTGATAAACGAAATGAGGTCTTTTATTCAATTTATTAGAAAATAAATTACCATCGAATTACCGTGAGTGCTCCAATTTCGCATGTTTGAATCCGTGACGTTGTGTAATCACAAAGCTGTGGAGTGTTTACACGTGCGCCGGTTACAAATGCTTATCATCCGTTACGACTTACCTACAAACTCAGGCATCGTCTGGAACAAAGTTATTATTCTCATCAGATTAATGCACGAGTATCAAGGCGAAAATAAGATAAAAAACTTTGCGTTCTTACCGCAAAAATCCATTTCCAAGTTAAACAGATCTTTTCGCGTTTTTTGCTCATTGAATCTGAGAGTTTTTGTTCCATATTTTTAAAGATTATCGTGGAGTTCATTTGGAACTTTACCTTAATGAGAAACGCAACGCAGATACCTAAAGGGGTAAATGTAAGTTATAGGGGGCCGGAAGACGTTAAATTTTGGACGGAATTTTTAATTACACTGACTTCGTAATCATTAGTTAATTAAGTTTGATTGAAATTGGAATAATTTCTAGGGGTTTGTAATTGGAAGTCAAACGAGGCACTTATCGAGGAATTACTTACTAATTTCATTAGATAACTCAAAATTTAAGGCACAATCAAGCTCATTGTATAGTTTCTGGAAGACTTATTTACATTTCTGCTTTCAGCTTGAATTTTTAGTTACACAACTTTACATGAATATGTATGTAAGAGCAAAGTTACTAAAGTAAAGGATTATTAAACAGCTCCCGGACCAAAATACAGGGATAATGACCAGAGGCTCAGAGAGGGTCTAGAAATTTACAAAATCTTAGTACCTGACTAAGGGATTAGATAGGCTTTGGAAGCCTTGGGTTTAAATGGGCGGAACTAGCTGTCAAAATTTAAGAGATAATGTATAAATAAAGATTCTAATTTATCTAAAGCTGAAACTAAAACTATTTCAGTTGTTTTTAGAAAAAAAATATGGGTCAGAATAGAGGTTTGAAGTTGCTCTATTATGTTTGGCAAAAGTTTATACCGATGCATGTTGCAAATAAGACGATAGCATTTCCAGAAAATACAAGCAGTGACTCGATTGGATTTCCCATCTGCAATAATGACAAACTTCCGTTCATTCATCCCATGGTATGGAGTGTCAGGGGATAAATTTTCTGAAATTGAGGAAACTATTTTTTAAAGTCCTTTGATAAAGAACTCTTGTGGAAAACTTTATTCTTCAAGATCTGGCGGTCGAGGCTCTATGGCCTGAGGCAAAATAATTTTTTGTTAGCGTTCACGCTAACGCTTAGTACAAAACGTATGGCAATTGACATTACCTGGACGTGAGTCACGTGACAATTCTCTCCGCAGGTAATGTCACTGCCATACATTTTGTACAAATCATTAGCGTGAACGCTAACAGAAAAGTATTTTGTCTCAGGCCGCTGGTCTGTCCGTCAGTTAACAAATAAATAAATAATTTTAATATTTTTATTGCAAGGAATATCTATGTATATTATGTTCGTTTTTATACAATGTACGTGTAAATCATATTATATTTGTTTGTCCACATAGATACCTACATACGAATAAAAGTAAACACAACGTCTCCGCCATAAAAAGCAAACACAGTGCTATCTTATAAGGGGTCAACAAGGGCTGCGGGGCTCAGAGTGTGCAAACGAAGGGATGACAACGCGTCATCCCGAGCTTAGCTGCACACTTGGCGATTATCGTCAGGCAATTGTTTTTTGTTTGGAGATTTGTAAGCAGTTTGATTTAGAAGGGCGATTCTCTGTTTGCATTCGTATCTTAGTCGCAAACTGTCAAAAACGCCTCGATGCCCGTCGCATTCTCCTTTCCATACATTTTGACAAGTTTTTGACGTTGAACAACAAAAAACGTTCACGTCGTTTTTTTAAGTACAAGAATTGGCCTTCTAGGTTGAAGGGGCCAATTCTAGTAATACTGTTGCAAATTGTTGAAGATATATACAGTTTAACGCGTCAAGTCCCTCATTAGCAGACACAATTAAAAACCTATTGTTGGTGGCGACGCAGGGGCCCGACGCATAATAAACTGTAGTAAGTAAGCAACAAAGCAGATAAATGAGCAATGTAATGTTTCAAGTTATGCCGTAGTGCGAACAAGGCTTTATGGTGTCCATATTAATTCCGTGCTAGCAGTTGAGGTTACAAGCTATGAATAAGCTTAGCACTATCAACCTATAGAAAATATTTCCACTGCTGAGAAACAAGCATCCTCCTTATGAGCAAAGTGGTACGTAATCCACCTTGCGGGCCCAGTGTAAATTGGCGTATATTACATAAGTATATTCAAAATTGACTCTTGTACATATTTGTTTCCTCACGATCTTCTTTTGCCGTTTTAAGAGCAGTAAGTGGTGATGATAGTGGTAGTGGTGGTGGTGGTGTGGTGGTGGTAGTGTGGTGTGGCAGTGAGTGGTGGCATGTACTGTTGCTGAATAAATTTTATTCTTTCTTTCTTTCTTTATGAAATAATTTACACAAAGTAGCGAAGATTAGATTCAATCTAATAAGAAACCGAAATTAAGTTAACGGATTCCCTTATCAATCACAACACCTGTGCCCAGCTTTGTTTATGAATAAACTTTACCAATCAGTTTTCAAAACTCATCTCCAATTGTCATTAATTTATTTCAGAACCCATTTATTTCCCCATAGCTATTTTTAATTAAACATAATTAAAATTGAGTACAATTGTAGCTCAAATAGAAGGATACGGAAGGGACCGCTTGCTACGTGCTTGCAAACTAATTACAAATATTATAATTTATTGCCAAAATATATGGGGAATATTTTGCGAGTTAATTATCTGATAATATTTGGGCATAATATTGTGCCGTGTGGATTCTGTTGGGGGATGGGCTCCTCATTTTCCCCTTGGGTGTCAGTTATAATTGAGTGAAAGAGAAACTGTCTGAATACCTATAATTGCTTCTACCAATTCACAGGGCGTGTAGTAATGTGTGGATATAACACTTTAGGTTGTGTTATATCTACATATTTTTCAGTTTTCTACGATAACATATTAGGGAAGGGGTAATGACTGCTGTAGCCATGTTAAAATAAAATCGCTATAGTAGCTATGTTTTGCCTAGACGTAAATGAGTTTGTCACTTAAATATATTGACGGAACAGCACATAGTTGGGCAAATGTACCTATCTATTTATGCAATAGTTTTTAATTTTGCAAATTGAAAGTGATGTGAAAATGTATGGAAATGTGTTGTTTACAGATAAATACAAACTATTAAATTAGAAAGTACATACGAGCTATTAAAAATAAATATGTACAAGGAGCATAAAAAGGGGAGGCGAAGTCATTGGCCATAGAAAAATTCGTCCACGTCGCTGTCAACGCGAAAAGTGCCCAGAACATTGGCAGCGTTGCCATAGTTTTTAAGAATAGCGTCATATATATCGCTCTATTAACACATCACCAACAATTTCTATGAAAAAATTGTTGTTGTTTTGCCGAAAAGAGGCTTTAATGTTGTAATAATGTTGGACTCAATCTGCAAAACTGATTATTTTTTTCATTTAGTATCTTCAGGAGTTACACGGGACACAAACACAAAACAAAACGGAATTTAAAATGGTTTACTAACAGAGAATTTTATTATTGGGGATGAAAGTGTTTTTATGGGAAACAATTGTTTTCAAAAACCTGGTACATATTCTTATCTATGTAGCTAAATAATAATATGAACTGAAGTCTCATGAACAATTCTTAACCTCTGAAATTAATTATTAGAAGAAGAAATATATAATACTTTACTGTCTGGGTTTTATCAAGAAAAAAAAAATACAAAATGGTGAGAGGATCTATCCCAGTTTCATAGAACGTGTTACAAATGACCTAAAAAACTATATTGTACGGGTTCATCACATTTTTAGCTTCATCCTCAATATTGAGGGACAAGACGCGAACGAGACCAAGATTTATGTTACGCATTTCTTTTTATACTGTCCGCCATCACCCAATTATCAACAAGAAAATCCTTTATTTTTTTTTTCAAACTTGTCAAAAGCAGATATTTTAATAACTCTCTTTGGTTATTAAAAACGAATTATTGTTTGTAAAAAATGCTGTTAGCGGTGAAAAATAAATTATTTCTTTGATATCCGCGGTACCTACCTATCACTTTAGCAGTCAGACGACGGACGAGGGAATTCATATTTTTTTTCGTATCAAATACTTTTGATTAATAATCCTGGCGCGAGAAGACAGGCGTATTTTTCTCACCATAAGTTACGATTCATTCGTATATATTAATGTGGATTTTTTCACTACACATTTTTCTATTTCCTCTGTTATTTTTTAATTCCAATATATTTTTCATTTATTTTCGTTTCAGTTCATAGCATGATAATAATAATAATAATAATTAATCTGTGGCCCGCCTGTCAAGCCGACTGTCATAATTTTTTCCATATATTTTTCCTAAACTATTTATATTTATTATCATGTTTACAATAGTGAAAATAAGACCAAAAACGAGAGAAAAAAAAAATAGTACCAAGTGCAAATCAGAGTGAACAACAGTGAGATGAGAACTACAAAAATAAAACGGAACTTATGACAACGTGAAAATGCTAACTAGGAACCGGGCCAAATTGCTGACCACACACCCAACATCTTCGGGTTCGTCGCTCAGCTCCGCCTCGCAGCCGCCGGGACCTGCACCAGCCGTGAGTCGAGTGATTCCGGCCGCTGCAGTTGCGTCGAGCTCGAGCGACGAATACACCACTCCGCCGACGACACCACCACCTGCGCGTCGACGGGGAAGAGGCCGACCACCAGCCAGTTTGGAACCTCGAGGCCCACCGGCCTCTGATAGGGTTCCCGCTGCCGGTGGAAGTGTGCAGCGCATGCGATGGACACAATCCATTAACGAAAACGTCATGCGCTCATACTATGGGGCTACAGAGGGGGGAATTAACCTGACTGCGTACCGTGGTCAGATGCTCTCTCTGTTTCAGGTGCTTGAGCCAGCTGTCAACGTATCGGCCCAACGACTGTCGGATCAGGTGCGGGTCATCCAGCGTAACCGTATGCTGGATGATACCACACTTGATAGACTACGCCTCGAATCACGGAGTAGCCGTGTCTCACCTGCTTCGCCACCGGCCGCGGTGCAACTGCAACCTAATGCACCACCGCGACCTGACCACGTTGGTGAAGATGATGATGACGTGGCTATATCCGTGAGTACCCAGTGTAACGAACGATTAAGGAGCGCTTTGGAGGATGCATTCCGAGAGCACCGCTCCACACCGCCTGGGATTAGACCTCGTCTACCTCGTTTGCCCATGCATAAGAAAAATAAGGCGCTGGTGTGTGCTCTAGATTCGCAGCTATCAAATTTTTTTGATAGCAGCAAAGACCTTGCTGATACCCACTCAATCTTGTACTGCGCGGCTGCAGCGGCATGTCGTGTAGCTCACGTCAAGTTCCCCAACAGTGACAGAGCTACACGACCAGCTGTACCAGCTTGGCAGTGCAGGATCGAGCGTCGTATCGGTGAGGCTAGAGCACTCATTGGCAAGCTTATCTGCTTCAGGGAGGGCAACACTCGCCCTAGGGTGATGCGCTTTGTGAGGCGGGCATTCTCGGGGACTGATATAAGTTCCCGAGATTATCTGACCCGCGTCACAGAGCGTGTCGACTTCCTGAAGCAGAAGATCTATGCATGGGCAAACCGTATTCGTCGGTACAAGCGGCGAGTGGAGCGGTGCACTCAGAATCGCACATTCGAAAGCAACGAAAGGTGGGTTTATAGGGCTTGGGAGCGACCGGACCAAGGTGTGTCCGATACGCACCTACCTGATGACGACGCCATGAGCTCATTCTGGCGCGTCATCTGGTCGGTGCCGGTCAGGCACACCGAGAGTGATTGGACTCGAGAGGTCGAGCGCGCGTGCGATCTTATACCAGAAATGGGGGCTATTACCATCAGCCCCCAAGATGTAGCTCGTGCAGTCCGTCCGTTGCCTAACTGGAAATCTCCAGGGCCAGACGGTCTGCACAATTTTTGGATAAAATGGTTTCAAAGATCGCACGCTCGCTTGGCAGCTCAGTTCCAGTCTGCCCTAGAGTCAGGGTCGCTGCCACAGTTCCTTACGACAGGAGTAACCCACCTGCTCCATAAATCAGGTAGTACTGCGGAACCCAAAAATTATAGGCCGATCACGTGTTTACCGACGGTCTATAAAGTTTTTACATCCATCCTGAGAGCCAAAATTAACAATCATATTGACACAAATTTTATCATGTCTGCCTCTCAGAATGGATGTAGGAACGGGTCCCGTGGTACTAAGGAGCTGCTCCTCATTGATGTTGCCATTAGCCAACAGGTTCGTCGTTCTCGAAAAGATCTGTCGACATGTTGGATAGATTATAAGAAGGCCTATGACTCGGTGCCACATACATGGCTCATGAGGGTGCTGGAGCTGTACAAAGTGGATGCAACTTTGCGCACCTTCCTGATGTCGTGTATGGGGCAGTGGAGGACGGTTCTTCACTATCCAGGATGTCGACAAATCCAGGAGAACAGCGAACCGATAAGGATCGAGCGTGGCATATTTCAGGGCGACAGTCTGAGTCCACTGTGGTTTTGTCTGGCCCTAAACCCTCTCAGTACTCTACTGGAGGGTTCGGCCCAAGGCTACCGGTTGAGAAGAGGTGGTCAGGTCATATCACACCTCCTTTACATGGATGATCTGAAACTCTTTGCCCCCAACAACTTGCAACTGATGCAGCTACTGAAGGTAACAGAAACCTTCAGTAGCGCCATCAGGATGGAATTTGGTGTGGACAAATGTGCAGTCATGCATGTAAAGCGAGGGGAGATTATGGAATCCGTGGGAACTCAACTCTCGGATTCCGTACACCTTAGATCCCTCTGCTCAACCGAAACCTACAAGTATTTGGGTATGTCGGAAGCGTTAGGCATCAGTACTGCTGAAGTGAAACAGTCGTTGAGGGAGCGCTTCTTTGGCCACCTGAATAAAGTACTGAATAGTCTTTTATCAGGCGGGAACAAGGTGCGCGCCTTCAACGGTTGGGTCATGCCGGTATTGATGTACTCTTTCGGCATACTCAAATGGACTCAGACGGAACTTGACGCCCTGGATAGGAGGGTCCGCACACTGCTGACCGCAAATCGGATGCATCACCCACGATCATCGGTGATGAGGCTGTATATCCCGCGGAAGTGTGGGGGTCGTGGGTTCTTAAATGCTAAGACCCTACACAACCGCGAGGTATGCAGCCTTAGGGAGTACTTCCTCAAAGCTGACGTGGGTATGCATCGAGATGTGGTCGCTGTGGACAAAGGCTTCACCCCGCTCTCCTTGGCAAAAGAGAACTGGCGCAAACCTACAGTACTGGATACTAATGACCGCAGGGAAGTATGGCAGAGCAAGGAGCTTCACGGGCGCTTTTACCGGGTCCTACATGGGCCCGATGTAGATCTCTTAGCGTCCGTATCCTGGCTGCGCTTTGGTGACCTCTTCGGGGAAACCAAAGGTTTTGTCTGTGCGATTATGGACGAAGTAATTATGACCAATAACTACCGGAAATATATTGTGAAGGACGGTACGGTTGACATCTGTCGGGCATGCCACCGGCCCGGAGAATCAATACGACACATTATTTCTGGTTGTTCTCGTCTAGCTAACGGAGACTATTTGCATAGACACAACCTTGTAGCCAGGATTATCCACCAGCAACTTGCTCTTAAATACAATCTTGTGGAATCTGAAGTACCGTACTATAGGTATGAGCCCGACCCAGTTCTCGAAAATGGCAATATCACGTTATATTGGGATCGATCTATCATCACTGACAGGACTATTGTTGCCAATAAGCCTGACATAGTGGTGATAGATCGACAAGAGCGTCGCACAATGATTGTTGATATAGCTGTCCCTCATGACGAGAACCTCGTGAAGGCTGAGAGAGATAAAAAAACAAAGTATCTTGATCTGGCTCGCGAGGTTGTCGACATGTGGGAGGTGGAAACAGCAGTCATTGTGCCGATAGTCGTAACGGCCAATGGCTTAATTGCCAAGAGCCTCGACCAACATCTCAGGAGGCTCTCGTTAGGCAGTTGGATCAAGGGCTTGATCCAGATAGCAGTACTCCTGGACACGGCTCGTATTGTTAGGAGATTCCTTTCTCAGGAGCCCTGACCACCGGTAGCTTGGACCCTATTCCCGATACCGGTGGGCTACTACTTTTTATATTTTTAAATGTTTTTGTATTTATTTATGTTTTTATATGTAAGTACCTAAATATTTGAAAATGTAAAGTGTATGTATATAAGATTAAATAAATGGAATAATAATAATAATAAATTATTATTATTATCATTATCCATCAGCAACTTGCTCTGAAATACTCTCTTGTGGAATCGGAAGTGCCGTACTACAGATATGCGCCCGACCCAGTTCTCGATAATGTTCATATCTCATTGTACTGGGATCGGTCCATCATCACTGACAGGACTATTATAGCCAATAAGCCTGATATAGTGGTGGTGGACCGAATCGAGAGGCGTGCAATGATTGTTGACATTACCGTCCCACATGACGAGAACCTCGTGAAAGCCGAGAAAGATAAACAAATCAAGTATATTGACTTGCCTCGCGAGGTTGTCGACATGTGGGATGTGGACTCAGCGATCATTGTACCGATAGTCGTATCAGCCAATGGCTTAATAGCCACGAGCCTCGACCAACACCTCAGGAGGCTCTCGTTAGGCGGCTGGATCAAGGGCTTGATTCAGAAAGCAGTACTTCTGGACACGGCTCGCATTGTCAGGCGGTTCCTCTCTCTGGAGCCCTGACCGCCGGTAGCTTGGACCCTGTTCCCGATACCGGTGGGATACTATTTTTTATATTTTTAAATGTTTTTTTTTTTTTTTTTTTTTCATTGAAATATTTAAAAATATAATTTATATGTATTTACAAATGAATAAACGAAATAATAATAATAACATTTGATATAATATTTATACTAATTTATAATAATTATACAGAGCACATAGAATATTAACTTTGTCACCCAGCATGAAATACTGTCTCAGTTTAGCGTGAACTTTGCAGGAAAAGTTTTGTCATCATGTTACAGAAAACATTGCAGATCAAAAATAGTGCAGTCAATACTTTTTTTGTTTGTTTACCTAAGTTATTTGAAATATTTTTTTTTTCCATCAGATGATGATTATGATTTCATGAAATTATCAATGTATTATGTTATGTAACCAGAGAACCTACTACTGTCAAGTTTACTAACAAAATTATGATTAAATGTTAGTCCAAAAAACATACTCAGAAAATCTTTTCTGTACAAAAACCCCAAACTGGTTGAGATTCCTCTGTCACCTGCGGGTATTTAAAGGGTTATTAGCCTCTTCTTAGTTAAGGATTATACGACCATGACAACACCGGCATTTTGAGGGGGTTGGCATGACAAAAAACTGCCTTAGGCATTCGAGACGAGACCCTTGTTTTTTTAATGCCCTCTCTTTTTTATGTGACAAATTATACGTCGGGACACACCCCAATATTAGGAGTGTCGCTGTTCAGAAATAAACGGAGAAAGAAAAAAATAAAATCTTTAAAGTACCTACAGGGCTTTTTGAAGGGCTTACTGCAAGCAAATAAATGGTTTTAAAATTTTGAATATTCGAGTGCATTTAAAATCGATGATTGACGATGAGACTATGTATTTGTTAGCAGAGTTTCTATAATAGTTAGTAATAGTAGGATAACCTTTGACCCGGTGCTAGATGCCTGACAGCACTTTGCGTTGTTATTTACCTTATACGTGTTTGCATTGATTATTAAAACTCAAAAAGTACCTTCAGCAAGATTGAATTAATGTATGGAAATTGACAGCAAGACAGTTTTTTTGGCGTACAGCACTTTCAAGTTTACGAAGGCTAGCTAATTTATGAATATTTGAAAGTTTGTATAGATATTTATATGGCAACACAACTTAATGAGCGGACTTCTGCGACTTATATAGTCAAGAAAAGAAACAACTGTCATTGAATTTACCATAGAAGAAAATTGTGGCCAAAGTAAAGAAAACTCTTCTTTGCTAACATTTAAATAGCACCTGCGTAAACAACATTGTGCGTACTTTACAATACGTTTTTATGTACTTTTATAAAAGACGTGGCTTCACTAAGCTTTTGTGACTTCTCGCCTTTGCTTAATTAAGTAATTGATTGCTAACGTGCAAAGGAGATCAATTAAGAACCGAATTATTTTATTATATTTCCTCATGTAAAACATATTACAAAAGTTAAACTTTCTTAACACTAGAAGCGCCGAAGATTCAGACCCCCCTTGAACCGCCAACCTAACAATTCTGTCCTAGGCTATTTATTATAATGATCCTTACAAACAGCGACGGATAACTGACCGGTAGAAATTATGTTCAATCGTTTGTTGTCCCCTCCACTCCCGCAACTATCTTGAGCGCAGACCGTACATCAAATTATTATTTCGTCAGGACAATAATGACCCAGCGACAGACAACCTAATTTAAAATGTTTTCAATTTTATAACAAGTTCTTCTTATACTCGTAAAATTGAGACATTTTAAATTAGTTCACTACATAAAATAAGTAAAAATCAAAAAGTTTCATCTTCATACATAAAAAAACTTTTTACAAAAAAAAATACAACCGAGTTATTTTGCATTTTTTTGTATTATTTCTGGAAGTCGGTTGTATTTTTTTTTGTAAAAAGTTTTTTATTTTTCACTTTTTAGTTGTTGTACCCCATTCTAAAACTAAATAAATAGTAAAGTTATACCCGAATTGATAGCCCCAAAAATAGGGAATTTGAACATAGTTGGTTAAACTATGGTGTATCAGGGTGAACTCTACAAATCTGTATACCCCTTCAGAGCATATCAGCGTGATGTAATGTTGTGAAATGGTGAAAACAATATACAGATATGCGATTGCAGCAATTCTGGAAGGTTTGCTATCATTTATTGAAGAGTTCCATTGTGTATCTCCGAAGTTCTTCATCAGATCTTCACCAAATTAAAATGGGACCACATGTGAAGTAATAGCTTTCAAACAAATTAAAAAGTTATGAGGTAGCACACATAATAAAAAAAAATACAGTCGAATTTACAACCTCCTCCTTTTTTTGAAGTCGGTTAAAAATAAAAAAGGTTAGAGACCATCAAACTTGCGGGTGGGACAAAATTGGGACGGCGGCGGCGGCGCTTCTAGTGTTAATGAAGGAAAAAGAATATGGTAATAGTATATTTATTACACCAGAAAAATACATGTTAACACAATTTGTCAATAAGCTAATAATGATTACTCTTAATAATGAAACTTTTAGCTAAATGCTTTGAATTATTTTTTTAAATCAATACGTTCAAACTCGATTGTAATAATTTTATACTAACTCTGGCTGCTTAATCTGCTGTCTAAAAGGTGCTTATCAGAACAGAAAAGCTCTTTATCATAAAAAAAATAAAATAAAAAAAAAAGAATAAACAACTGGCAGGTCCATATTATGTCAGTCCGGTGACATTGCCGCGTAGTGCATTTGTTCTCTATAGTAATGAAAGAAGGCCGCTGTCAAAATAGATTGTAACAGTTTTTTCTCACCAAGTTATTCCATCCAGTTTTCTTACAAGATATCGCTTAACAAAAGCCATTACAGTTCCTACAATTTTAATAATTAAAGCGAGTTTTTTTCTACCTTTAACGTGAAATTTTAGCCCCTTTTCATTACCGAACGATATTAAAACGTTTCAAAACGATTTGTTTTAAATGGAGGATTAAGAATCAATTACGGAACAGTGTTTTTCCAATGTTTCCACTTTGTATTGTTGGAGTCTCGACGGTCGTTATAGCGGTTCAAAGGGGAGGCCTTTGGAAGGACTGGAAGTCTTGTAACCTATTTTTTTATTCAGGAAATAAAAGCAGATTATGAGAAAAAGTTCTATTGTTATGATTCAATATAGAAAATAATTGTAAGGCTGTGATATTCACACAAGATATGTTACGCTCATAGTAACCGATGATTAAAATCTATTCGCGTTGCATCAATGTTGACAAGTTGCGCTAGTGAATATTTAGAAAGATAGAATAAGCACGTAAGTGAAAGAGATAGCTATAATTTGAAAGACTGCGCTTAAATTGTTTTGTCGAGGCATAGATTATGACAAAAGGTCCCAATTAGGACGTTTTCGAGTTATCAAGATGCGCGCGCTAGAAAAATATCTGCCTATTTTTTATGTTATCATTGATGTAAGGCTATTATTTAACAGCTAAATTTATGCAGCCTTATTTCTAAAACTGGATATGCTAAGTTTAAATACTCATTAACAGATTTTAAATTCAAATTCTCCATAGAACATTTTGAATTAAGAACCTGTTAATCAGTATTAAAACTGATCACAAGGTATTTTTTTTTTTTATAAATAACGACCTAGTGTTCAACAAGTTTTAAGTTTTATCGTCATCGGGCCTAGTTTCCTTGTGCAGTTATGCAGGTTCGTAGGTATAATATATTAGGTGATTTAGTAAAGTTTTGTTCGTTTACTTAATCTCATCATTCCTGCCCTTATCCCATGTTACTTGGGATCCGCGCAACACGTTTTTTTCTTCCATTCTGTCTTGTCAGCCGTAACGCTATCACTAACTCCCTTTTCTTCCATATCACTGAGAAGAAAAGATGGATGGATTGGGTGAGAACCCAATCCATCCATCTTTTCTTTAGCCTCCCTCTCCCTCTCCATCCATCCACATTTATATTCATAACTCTTTTTTAGTTACATGTGTTTCATCCCTCCTCTTCACATGACCATACCAAGATAAGCGGTTCCCTTTTAATTTTCGCCACTTCACTGGCGCCACTTTTAAACGCCGCTAATGTACTAACTTCTCACTTTATCCATTCTCGTTACTCCACACATCCATCTCATTATTGTAATCTCTGCTACATGCAATCTTTTATCATCCGTCTTTTTTACAGCTCAACATTCTGATCCATACAGTACGACAGGTCTCATCACGGACTTATAGTTCGTTTACTTCATCTGATTACGAATATTAATAATCTAGTTAATATATTATTATGAATATTGATATTCTTTCACTGACTGAAAGCTACACTATCGCCTTAAAGTTTATATCTTAGAGAAAAAACGAGGTTTATTTTTAGGGTTCCGTCCCCGAAGGGTCCAAACGGAGCCCTATTGCTGTCACTCACGTGTCCGTCTGTCTGTCTGTCCATCGTCTGTCACACAGGTGCCAAACGGTTGGAGCTACAGTCTTCAATTTTTTACAGTACAATCAAAGTAACTTGTTGACCCAAAACCATACAAATGGTCAAAAATACATTTGGTACGGCACCCTAAATGTGCGATGCCCGATACGCACTTCGCCGGTTTTTTTTTTAAGGTTTCTGTGTGATAAGCCATGGGAGCGAAGCCGCGGCAGAAAACTAAATATGTTTTGCAGGTCACTCCTCAACAAATACAGTCACTGCACTCTGATTCCGAAGACTGTGAGGGTCTGGATGTGTTAGTCGTAAATATATCATTTTTTTATTAATTTAATATTTAACTTTAAATTTTTAACCGACTTCCAAAAGGAGGAAGTTATCAATTAATTTTTTTTATATATTTATTTTTTTATTTATGTTCGGACATAACTCCGTCATATACAGGCTGTAACGGAAAGGTGTGGTCATATTTTAAGAACCGGTTCTGCCCATGGAAATGATAAACTTTCTCTTAGAAAAAATCTAAAACTCCTACAAAAAAAAAATTGGACTTTCCATACAAAGTTATCATCAGCTGATCAATACTTGTATGGTAAACAAAAATTTTTTTAAGTTTTGTTAAGAATTTCCTCAGATTTTCTTGAAGAAAGTTGTTCATATCGATGGGCAGATGCAGTTCTTAAAATATGACCACACCTTTCCGTTACACCCTGTATAAACGATTTGCAAAATAATTTTTTTGTTCGAAAGGAGTTCATTCTGAAATGGTCCCATTAAAATTTCATATAGATCTGATGAGTTTCGGAGACAGACAACGGAACTCTTCAAGAAATTACAGAAACTCAACTGCGATCTAATTTCTATTTATTTTTAACAATTTAATGGGGAACCACAAATAAAGAGTGAAAAAAAAACTTTTTACTAAAACATAGAACCAACTTCCAAAAAAAGTGCAAAATAACTCTAATTTCGGCAGTCAGTGTCAAAAAACGAAGACACAAAACCAGAAACACCGACTTCCGAAATTAAAGTTATTTTGCACTTTTTTTTTGAAGTCGGTTGTATTCTTTTTGTAAAAACCGTTTTTTTAGTTTTGCAATTGTTTATTTTTCTTGTAATTTGACGCTGTCATGGAGGTGGATTTTATTGGCTGCGACACAGTTTTTAACCAATGTAACTATTTTCGTACACAATTAATTTGTAAAATGTGTTTTACTCCCAATTCCCAATCCAAAAACATTTTTCACATATCGGTGAAAAATACCAAACTGAAAGTTTAATCTTAAAATACTCTGTTCAAACATAAAAATGAATGAACGTAAAATAAAAACCAATGCCATATTTTTCGGGGTTACGTAAATTGTATAGCAAATCATATTTACGGTACAAGTACGACATTATGAGTGTTCAATTTATTTCCCATTACTAGGAAGAACCGATAGGGTAGTCAACTTGTTAATAAAATGAGAATATAAAAAAATGGTATTATTAAAACGTTAACATTTTGATGTAAACTGTGGGCAAACTTTGTCATTGCGATCAAGATCATTATGGAGTCGAGACACTGCAATGACACGTGTGTCAAATGACGATTTTGAACTCACTTACCGACTCGAAAAACTAAACAAAATATCACAAATATTTTGATAAGACAAAAAAAAAGGTTCGCAAATTTTATTTAGCGGTATGTTCGTTTTTGAAGGAGAGGTAAGAGGTCAAACAGTCTAATCTAAAAATTAAAAATATAATAAACTGAATGTTTTTTTATTTAGAACACAATTAAAATAGTAAACAATTTGATGAAATATGATATTTATTCATGATGCTCTATTTATTAGCCAGGATTAAATATTCACAAAACTACAAGGCCTCTAACGGGCAGCGCCTTTTGTCTGAGTTTATAAAAAGGATAACCTCTGTTTATAGAATCGGATCACATTTATTTCTCTTAAAAAAAACTTTTTTTTTTAGTATCGATATGACGTCATCCAAGTGCGTTCTAGCGGATAGGCTCCCGTTTGACGATTATCTCCCAGGTGGTAAGCGATGATGTGGTTGACGTTGGAGCACGTTACCCTTTCACTCTTGACTTCAAGACCCACAGGTTGTAGCTACCCAGAAACACAGACCCAGGGAGGGTATTCCACTCCTTAGCCGTACGCACAATGAATGTAAAATATAGGTACAACGCTTAAGTCGATACTTCAGTTGGTGGCAATGGATTGAAATAATCTCGGATTAGATATTAATTCAGGTATCGCTCCATCCATATTATGTATCAGTGAAAGAGTTTTTGTAATGGGATCAGGATTTCCAGAGATTACTTACTAAAACAATTTTACATATGTATAGTATTAGTTTACATAAATTACAAATGTACGAAACAACATGAAAGTAGAAAGTGCGAAATCGTTTAAGTTTTGGATTTTGATGTTGTACCAATAAAATCTGTTTAAAAATTGTGTTCTGTTTTTTAAATAACCAAAGTACAGGGTGTAAAAAGACACATCACAAAGCCGTTAACTACGTATACTTCACGTCTAACAATGTAGCTATGTGCATAAATTATTTCTGGGTAACGACTTATTTTTAGGTATAAAAAAAAAAAACTATTTTTTATTTCGCGCAAAGTACGCGAACCCAGGCAAGTGTAGTTAAACCCCGCCCCTTCACTCAAAGCCACGTAGGTACTTGTCGGATACGTTTGATAGTCATTGCTTTTTTGTAACTTCAAATGCGTAATTTCGAAGTTTAAAAAAAAAATCGCAAATTCAGATAATGTTTGTTTGGAAAAAAGTTTAGTGATAACACTTGGAACTCATTTTCGTAAAAAAAAAATGTGATTTTGACCTTCAATATCTCCAGAACCAGTGGATTCCCAGGTATAAAAAATAATCCAAATAATGGATAGATTATGTGGCTTTCGGTTTCGGAAACTGTCTTTTTATACTCGATATATGTATAAACAGCCTATTGTCCTCGTTTACACAATAACGCAGTAAACAATAAAACAATGCAAGATTGCTAGTACTGGCGCAGTAAATCACGTAAACGTATATTATGGAAATACATACGTTTTCATTGTAAAAATGTTGGAACTTATATAATGCGGAGTAAGATTGTTTGAGTTATTAACGTTGTTTTGTTGTTTTTAAGTGTCATTTTGTGTGTAGGTATTGATCTATTCTGGATTTAATTATGGATCTTATGACGAGTACTGTCTACTGAAGAAGACATGTTGCGCCGACCCCAAATAAACTGGGATAAGGGCAGGAGAATGATGATCACGACTACTGTCGGTAATTTTTTAAATATCGGTACAATCTCTGCATCTGTTACTAATAAATAGAGAATCTATGGAAGTATTATAAAGTCAAACGTGGTTAAAAAGTAATGTCTAAAGAGTACCTAATTTTTAGCCACTCCTTTTATGACACTTCAGGAAAATGAAATTTTTAATCCTATCCTCTACAGCAATAACGACTTATTACTCGCCTCAAACAAATTGGCAGTTAAACTTGTTAATAAGTTGACATCATAAGTATAAATATAATCAGCCTTTTCACATTCCCACTGCTGGGACATAGGCCTCTGTGAGAGGGAATGAGCCCAGTGCAGCAGTGCGGTTGGTGGATATCACATATTGTCTTCGATGTTATATATTACATGGCAATAAAAATATATAATAAGTTGCCCAACATGTTTAAAACTGAAAAATCAGTAACAATATTCCAAAAAAGTCTACAGCTATACCTAATTCACGAATGTTTCTACTCAATAAAAGAATATTTAGTCTAGCTAAAAATAATAAATTTCTCTCTTGTATAATAGTGGTGATCTGACCTATGCAACCAATAATATCTAATCTATCCTATTTAACTCCATTTATGATTATAATTATAAATTGTACTAACTGAAAAGGATGATAAATTAATATTGTTGTATAATTTTATTTTGTTTCTTTGTTATTTGACACAATGTTATTTTACTAAGGTATTTTCTTTTTTGGGAGACAGTAACTACAATACATATTATACTAAACTAATAAATAACTTAATAAATAAAATATGTACAAGCGGCATAAAAGATCTGGGAGGAGTACAGCTCATTGGGCATCAAAAAATTCGTCCACATCGCTGTCAATGGGAAAACTGCCCAGAACGCTGGCAGCATTGCCACGTTGAATGGCAATGCTGATTCGTTGGCCGAAAAAAAGGCCAGCCCTCTGGTCACGTGAAGAGTTGACTAAATGTTTGCTAATATCACGGAAAACTCGATGAGCACTCGGACCCCATGGCCCTTGTGTTTCAACCCCAAACGGCTCAAACATATAAATCCCAATAAGGTTGTTATATTTGCGCCGTTTGAGGTTTTCTGCACCATAATTTATTTTATTGACATTTAATTTTGACATAACTATAATATTTCTCTAATTAATTGTACATGCTAATTTAGGATAATAAGGGCAGGCGAATGAAAATTGCAATGCTTGTAAAAGGCTGCTAAGTCATAAGTACCAACATAATATAACACCAACATTGTACACTTAGTTTGCAATAAACGTTTTGACTTTAACTTTGACTTTCTTCAAGGACATGCCGGTTTCCTCACGATTTTTATTCATCGTTTTGAGAGCAATGATGAGGAAATTAATTTACAAAAAGTAAAGTGCTTGCCCGGGTTGAACCCACGACCGACGACACGTAAGTTGGTGGCCATTGGGCCACCATTTCTCCCAATATGTCTTCGCTCTTATGGACATCAATCGACGGTATTTTACGCTCTCATAACGACTAAATGATGGTGTTGGCATTTTATATGCCGATGACTTGAAAATTTTCAGGTCAATTAAGAAGCCTACGGATTGTCAACAGTTACAAAAAGATCTAGACCGCTTTTTAGTCTGTAGTGCTAAAAATAAACTGCAACTTAATATCTCGAAATTTTCTACGATCATATTCACGAAAAATAAAAATAAAATATCTTAATAATCACAATTTCAATAAAATAAATTTAGCATGGCTATGGATTAGTCATGCGAGCTAAAGCTGATTTCAAACGGCCTAGCAGCTGCATACGCTGTAGTGGTTATATGGAACCCTTATTATAATAAATATGCAGACAGCTTGGAGAAGGTCCAGCGTAAATTCTTAAAATCAGTACAATACCGTTGTTACCGAAACTTCCCGTCGTATACTGATTTACTAAACGTACTCTATTATATATGCTGTGAATAACGGTATGAGTTGCACGTTTATATAATGAATATATTTTATAAGTTATTTAAGAAGATCCAATTTATATTGTTTGTTATTTCTAAATAAATTTATAAATTTGCCCGAAAGTTAACTACTAACTTAACAGTTTCTGCATGTTGTAGCAACATGACCACAGTAGAGTTTTAATACCATTAATTAGCCAACATCACTAACATTAACACCCCATTTCAGCCCCTTTTTCAATCCCGCCAAAACCGCACTATCTATTATGAATAATTAGTTCTGTCAGCGCATCCGATAATTAGGCCAGCTACAAACTTCCTGCGCATTATCATGACAAATGAGACTTCACTTTGCACGACGATCGCGACGCGTGTAGCCAGCATTAGCATAATATGTGCTAATTTATGACGTCACTAATAGACATCGATATAACGAACGCCAACGGTTAGTTCTGGTGGCGAGTGTTGCGCATTTATTAGTGGTGGCTAACTAAATGGGGTTTGGGGTTTTAAATTGTTGTGTTGTTGTAGAATAATGTGGTATTTTATAATTTGTGTAACAGTTTAACAAATCTGTAAGAAAAAAATATGATTATGAAAATGTTTTTGGTTTTATTTTGAGACACTAAACATTCACCCTTATTTATATTGGTTCGTTGAGCTCCTTCAAGTTCTGAGTTGAGCTACACGATAACTGACAAATGCTTGCACTGTCTGGACAGGTCCACTCAAACCTGCGTGGTGCTTTCCTCAAAAGCTCATCTCAGATATTAAGATTGAACAGGGCCTGCGAGGAATTTACAAAATAGGTATTTGAAGAAACTATTGCCATCGTGCTCCCTAAAGCCTTTTTTAATTTTTTTTTTTGGGGTTGGGAAATCATCAAATGACTTCTCTCGCTCTAGGGTGGAGCGGGAGGGCGTGTCAGATTCTTACTGTCCCTGTTCCTCCCTGCCCTTAATGCCCAGGGGTGAGGTAACTCTTTCGAATTTATCCTCAACCCCTAGGCAGGCATCGGCCATGACGGGCCCCATCACAACAACATGCTGCAACTCTTTGAGGCTCCCTCAAGCCTACCCCTGTAGAGTGCGATAGGGACAGCTGTAACTCAGACCGATTTTATAACAAAATTTATGACAAGATCGACGTTTCGTATTCCCCTTTTACGAAATATTTAAGATAGAGTATGTCTAGGTCTCTATTAATTGTTTTGTGTTAAAAGTTTTCTATTTTGTCTGGTAGTCTTCTAAGAACGGCGGCTTCTAAAAATAAGACCATTTTTTGTCATTTTTGGAGGGTCATATTTTTTTTACTTATTAGTTGCTGAAAAAAAGGAAATGACAGCGACGTGTCAACAGCAGAAAAATAATTGCTGTAGAGGCATTATTCAGGAAGAAAAAAGGGGAATACATTTGTATGGAGAATCGCAGCCCCTGTTCCCTCTTAACCTTAGACTATGAAAGGATATAGACTCAACGTCATTGGACATTAAATGAGGCAGGATCAATTAAAATGTGTGAGTGAACTCGACGAACATAACGATGACGTTTAGGCTTGTCATTTTGTCTGTGTGAGCTTATTTCGCGTGTACAGATACAAGCCGGCTTCTCATACTGGTAATTCAGATTGCTGGCTTTTGACGATAGTCTAAGATATTAACGTACATGGTTCTCCTATGATTTGACCAGTACATATTGCATGGATTAGAACACTTTAAAAGAGACTGACCTCTGAGTTTGTTTCAGAGTTTCATCTCAGGGTAATCAGCTAGGAAACACCGGCCTCTTCTAGCTTAAACTGACGAAAAACATTGACGTGTAAAAGTGTTTCTTGTAACCTATTTACTGAATAAACATGATTTATCATTTATAAAACTCGTTATCCATGATGCTTAGTTTAAATACTAATTAGCGGTTCAAATTCTTCGTAGAAAAACTTGAATTTAGAACCTGCTAATTAATGTTTATATTAATCACATTTATCTCGTCATGGGCCTTATTAATATTTTTTTATATAAATGGCGAGATAAATGTGTGATTGTCTCATAATTCTCCTGCCCTTATCCCAATTTATTTGGGGTAGGCGCAACATGTATTTTTCTTCCATACTCCTCTATTAGTCGTCATCTCTGTAGTCACCCCCTTTTTACCCATATCCTCTTCCACACAGTCCAACCATCGTTTCTTTGGCCTTCCCCTACTCTTATAGCCATCCACATCCATACACAAGACTTTCCTCACGACATTTTCTTCATTACTCCGCATCACATGCCCATACCACGACAACCGATTTCCACACAACTTTTCAGTGCGGTGCCACTTTCAGACTTCCTCTTATATACTCATTCCTAATTCTATCCATACGCGTAACACCACACATCGCTCTTAGCATTCTCATCTCAGCTACATGCAATTGCTTTTCATTCATCCCTTTTGTGGCCCAACATTCTGAACCATACAAGACAGCAGGTCTGACCATTCTTTTATAAATCTTCCCCTTCAGTTTTAGGGGAATGCGGGAGTCACAGATAGTCCCGGTGACCTGCTGCCATTTCATCCATCCAGTGTTAATTCTGTGCTTAACAGTCCGATCTATTTCGCCATCGCTTTGCACGAGTGAACCGAGATACCGAAAATTGGAGCATGTCTACACTTTTTAATGTTTTTAAAGCAACTTTTCTTTAAAAACTTCTGTCATTCCCATGGAGAATAATAATTTATAGTTAATGGAGTCCTTATCGACACTGCGCTAGTTGCTCTTTTCGATCCCCTCATGATAAAACGTGAAAGATCAAGACATTAGGAAAGCAAGAACTTATCAATGCAACTATTAATGCAACCGTTTCATCATCTTTGGTCCGTTACTTTAATTTTAAGGTTCTTTCGCCAAAAAATATAGCCAAAGCAAGCGGACACAAGTAAGCCTTAAACTTCCCACTAGAAAACTAAAGTACACGAGAAAACTCAACATTTCCACCAGTGAATTTAGAAAGAGTTCGTCAACTTTTTATCGCGCGCAGTTGTAAAAGCGGACACAGAGAATGTTAGTCTTGCAGTCTTTAAACTTTTAAGTATTCCGTGTGCTCGATACCGCTTTAAACTTCGATTAACTTTAAAAGGAAGCTTTGACGGTAGTTAGGTATTGAAACTTTTATCTTTTTCAATGATTTCTTGTTTATCTTTTTACTATTTTTTATATTAAATATGGGTTTGCTCTTGACTCTAGTCTAGGTCAGAGGTGATAGAGACAGAGACATCGGTGGAGTGAGCTTACCCAGACGAAGCCTGTTCACTCTAATTCTGAAGAGATTAGGGTTGTATACATTTGGAAACACAGACGCAGGCAGAGAGTTCCACTCCTTTGCTGTGCGCATTATGTAAGACGTTTGGAAACGCTTAGAGCGAATTCGTGGAATAGTAACAAGGTAGGGTTGGTAACTTGCCGTGCATCTAGAAGTCCGATGGTGGAAGGGGGCCGGTGGCTTGAGATCGTGGCACACTCTCCGAAGTACATTCTGTAGAAGACAGACAAGCAGGCAACCTTGCGGCGATGAGCATTATGTCGTTTTGTGTACCACACACACAATTAATGGCAATATTCATTTTGACAACAGGGTTAAAAAAAGAAAGAAAGGAAAACATTTATTCGACGACAGTCACCGGGTGCACAAAAGAAAAAAGAAATGAATGATTCCTGATGAATGGGATGATTCCTGGTGGTGTGGCGAGTTGCCGCCACTCTGCAAGTTGGGTGGGGTTGGTATCACGTCGCGTGTGTGTCTCGCTTTAATTTGTCAGACAGACGTGAGTGGCCGGCTTTACGCGAGGTATAGACAATTTAAAATGCAACAATCGACGTCACGTCAGTTTGACGTCAGTGTGTGTGTCTAACGCCGCGAGGCACAGCGCGCATCTCACCGCAGACTAATGTCTTAAAAATAATATCGTCCCCGCAAATACGCTAAAATCCCGAGTAAATCCCGTAAACGTTGGGGATCCTCCGGGAATAATAAATAACCCATATTTACCGCGTCCGTTAACTACTGAACAAGCATAATCAGGAGTGTTGGTGTGAAGAGAACGAGTGGCCACTCGACAATTCGACGTGCAACCATCGAGAACAGCCCGGAAAGTAAGGTACCACTTGTTTTACAAATTGTAAGTAGGGCCACATTCGCCGACTGCTGCCGACCACTCCTAACTTGAAGTTATACAGACAAATATAGGCAATTTTGGGCCAGCATTCCCTCTAAGTGCTTGGTCGTATTTACCGTTCTACATCCGCAGAGACCCACGGCTATTTACACGCTTGGGCAACTCCATTTAGATGGTCCTTCGAGCCGGATAGGCATCAGTAAAATTCAGTACAAATTAAGTACAAGTCATTACGGTAGGCACATAACTTTATTAGTGCCCCAAAATGGCGTCCCGCAAGCAAGAAGCTAAATTGGCTCAGCTTACCGCTAAAAAACAAATGATTTTCGAGCGAGTTAATCGCATATATAATGATTCCAGAAACATCTCGAACTATGATTCACGTTCAAATGAGACATTCTTAGCGCAGTCAGAAACAATTACTGAGCAATATAACAAATTTGAGGAAATAGTAGAACAAATGAATGAATTGCAATTCGAGATTGACCAAACCGCACCAGACTATTCGAGTCTATATTCTATTGAAGACTTATATTCTAATATTAAATATAAACGTAATCTCATACTTTCGAAAAACGAAACATCGGAACACAAAGTGGGTACTCGGATAAAATTACCGCCCATAGATTTGCCAACGTTTGATGGTAAAGCGGAAAATTGGCCCATATTTTATGAAATGTTTCGAAGCAATGTTCATTTAAATACCGATCTGGTTGACTCGCAGCGTGTCCAGTACTTGATCAGTAAATTGACTCATGATGCCTTGAAGCTGACCGCGGGCATTGTTCCTACAGGTGATACATACAACGTTATGTGGAACAGTCTCGTAAAAAGGTATCAAGATAAGCGTAGTTTAGGGATTCATTATCTCAATAATATACTGGACATTAAACAATGCGCCGGAAATGCCGCGAGCCTCAATACTTTTGTGGAACGATATTCAGCGTCCGTCGCAGCCTTGAAGCAGTTAGACATTCCAGACTTACTGGATTTTGTTTTATTACACTGTGGTTTAAGAAAGGTTGACGCGCAAACTGTCTTACAGTTTGAATCACGTGTGAGTGAAAAAGAATTACCTTCCTATGCGGAGTTTATAACATTCATGCAAGAATATGTTAAGGTACTACAACGCTCATACGGTAATAATTTACAGACGGAACCGCGCGCTAAGTCTAGTTCAGCGAATCATCAAACAAAAAATAATACCGCTAAGTCATTCGTATCGCGTAATGAACCGGTTTCGAATGGCAAATGTACGTTGTGCGATAAGGATGACGTACGACATCAGCTGTTCTATTGCCCGCAGTTTAAAAATATTAGAACACCGCTTGCACGTTTTGAATTTATTAAAGCTAAACGTGGCTGTATAAACTGTTTAAGTCTATCCCATTCTTTGGTTAAATGTAGGTCACGTAACGTTTGTAAAATTTGTAAGAAGAACCACCATTCTCTCTTACATTTCCGAGAAAAACATGAGTCATTATCGCCCGAGCCGCAAGCGCCTACTAAGGATACATCTGTTTCGCTCACTACAGCTGTTAAAACTGGGTCAACCATTTTGCTAGCGACCGCGCAGTTATATGCATACTATAGCGACATCAGAGATAAGGAGGTGGTTCGGTGCCTACTAGATAACGGATCGCAAAATAATTTAATTACTGTGGACTGTTGTAAACGTTTGAACTTACCCATAATTAAATTACGCAATTCATTTTTACAAGGTGTTGGAATGTCATCGAAACCAATACACGGTTTTATTCATCTCAACATAGAATCTCGGTTTGACCCTCATACGAAGTTTTCGATACAAGCGTTAGTTGTTGATTGTATTACAGATAGACTTCCCGCGAAATTAATTAGATTACATAACAATGATAACATGTCATACTTAAGTAACTTGCAGCTCGCTGATCCGCTTTGGAACGTGCCGGGCACGGTAGACGTCGTGCTTGGAGCACAATTGTTCCCCTTTATTTACCTGGGAGACAGGGTCGAAACAGGTACCCGCGCACCCCCTGCTGTACTGACTAGCTTCGGTTATGTACTTATGGGTGATATTGATTGTTGTAGTAGTGATGTGACACACATTTCATCTTCGTTTACCGCGCAGGCCGACATTGAAGTCGAGTCAAATTTACATAAGTTTTTTGAGCTAGAGGAAATTCCATCTCAACGTTTTATTAGTCCGGACGAATTAGAGTGTGAAAATAATTTTAATTCTTCAGTCTTATTTGAAGACGGCAGATATTTTGTCGATCTACCTTTTGCGCGCTCACCCAGCGAGCTAGGTAGCTCGCGCGGTTACGCCCATCGGCGCTTACTTGCTCTCGAGCGTAAGTTCACGTTAATGCCGACCCTACGCGAGAATTATAATAAAACTATCGCGGATTATATAACTCAGGGGTATTTAGCGGAAGTGCCCGACTCTGAATTGACAGAGGAGGGTTATTATATACCGCATCATGCCGTCATTAGACCGGACAAGGACAGCATTCGAGTGGTTTTGGACGCTAGCGCCAAAACTCACTCAGGGTTGTCGCTCAATGACATTTTGCATGTCGGACCTAATTTGCAAGCAGACTTGTTTTTGTTATTGCTTGATTTTCGTACATTCCCTGTCGCGATGACAGCGGATATAAAACAAATGTTCTTACGTATCGGTGTAAGAGAGCACCACCGCAAATATTTACGAATCTTGTATCGTTTTAGCAAAGGTGAGCCTATTCGCACCTTTCATTTTAACCGCGTTCCCTTCGGACTAAAACCTAGTCCTTATTTAGCGATGCGCACATTGCGTAACTTGGCGTGTGAGCAAAGCGACCGCTTTCCTGAGGCTTCTAAATTGGTAGAAACTCAGTTTTACATGGACGACTACGTCTACTCTGTTTCGGACGAACAGACAGCTATGCGTCTATCCCGCGATTTAATTGATTTAATGAAGGTAGGTTCCTTTGACTTAGTCAAATGGGCTACCAATTCACCCGCTTTATTAGAGATTCTCCCAGAGTCTCACCGCTTACCAGTTAATTTTTCTGGCATGGATAATGATGTCCATAATTTCAAAATCCTTGGATTAACCTGGGAACCCGCTGATGATTATTTTTCTTTGACAACAATCGCCGTGGATGATAAATGCACGAAGCGCGCGATTCTATCGCTAGTTGCCCGCTTGTTCGACGTACTGGGCCTTGTAGGACCCGTTGTGCTGTACGCGAAGGTATTAATCAAGGAACTTTGGTTAGCTAAAGTAGGATGGGATGAGGTTCCACCGGAATCTATCACAAATCGGTTTGCCGCTTTTACGCGCGATTTTCCTTCGCTCTCTTCTCTAAAGGTTCCTCGCCACATTGGCGTCTTTAGAGAAGCTGTAAATGATAAATGATAAATGATAAATGATAAATGATGTTTATTCAGTAAATAGGTTACAAGGAACACTTTTACACGTCAATGTTTTTTAGTCAGTTTAAGCTAGATGAGGCCGGTGTTTCCTAGCTGACTACCCTGAGAAGAAACACCGAAACAAACTCAGAGGTCGAAGTCTCTTTTAGTGTTCAAATCCATACAATGTGGACTGGTTAGATCCTATGAGAACCATGTACGTTTATGTCTGGGATGAGCTTTATGAAGAAAGCAACACACGAATTCGAGTGGACCTGTCCAGACAGTGCAAGCATTTGTCAGTCATCGCGAAGCTCAACTCAGAACTCTGAGGTGCTCAACGAACCGACGAACAGTACCAAAGTAAGGACATTTGAGTAGGCCGCAAAAAATACTCAAACTGCCAGACAATCATAAAATCTACATGAATATAACGACATACATAGTTCTCGCATTCACATTATTCTATATGAGGACCATGCAGCTTAGTGTCTGTAGTGGTCTTTTGAAGAAAGAACCAAACATATTTGAGTGGACCTGTCCAGTCAGTGCAAGCATTTGTCAATAGTCGAATAGCTCAACTTAAAAACCACTAAGGAGCTCAATGACATGACGAACAATACCAAAGAAAAGACATTTGGGTAGGCCGCAAAAGTACTCAAACTGTCAGACAACGTTGAAAATTACTGTAAAAAGGAGGAGAAAATAATAATAATAACCCACATAGTCCTCACATTTACAATAATTAAGTAATCAAAAAAAAAAAAAAAATATAATACTTTACAAAGTAAATATTTGTGTCAAACAAAATAGTAATCATAATATGTCAATCAAAAAATAAAAATAAATATAATACTTAACAAAGTATTCAAGTCAAAAAAAATAATAATTATAAAATGTCAATAAAAAAATAAAATAAAAAATATAATACAATACTATACAAGTATTCATGTCAAAAACGAATATTAAAAAACAAAAAAAAAAATATATATATAAAATTTTTCATCAGTAAGTAGTACATATGAAAACAATGGCTCATGTATATCATTGAAGCAGCTCAATCCCACGCCTTTTTGTCCTCAAGAAAGTCATTAATTGTGTAAAAAGCTTTCTGGCATAGCTTACGTTTAATAAATGATTTAAATTTATTTATGCTTAGTTCTTGAATTTGGCTAGGAAGTTTATTATAGAAACGTATACATTGACATCTAAACGAACCACCTATTTTTTTCTTGAGCCTGGTTTTTGGTACAATAAATTTGTGTTTGTTCCTAGTATTTATGCTATGGATATCACTGTATCTTTTAAACAGATTAATATTTTTATGTGCATACATGAGATTCTCATAAATATATTGAGAGGGAACAGTCATAATATTAATCTCTTTAAATTTGTCTCTGAGGGAGTGTCTGGGACTCAATTTATAAATTGCACGAATAGCCCTTTTCTGTAAAACAAAAATTGTCTGAATATCGGCGGCATTTCCCCACAACAGAATGCCGTACGACATCACACTATGAAAATAACTAAAGTATACTAAACGAGCTGTCTCTAAATCTGTTAAACCACGAATTTTCCTTACGGCGTATGCTGCAGAGCTAAGTTTTTTGGACAGTTTATCTATATGGGGGCTCCACTGAAGCTGCGCATCCAAAGTTAAACCTAAGAACACTGTGGAATCCTCGGGTTTCAACTCTTCACCCTTTATTGACACACTAGTGTTCACTTGTATTACATTGGGTAATGTGAACTTTATGCATTTTGTTTTTTTCTCGTTAAGGAGAAGATTATTGACATTAAACCAGTTAACTACAGTTGAAAGAGCATTATTTACATTATCAACAACCACCTGCTGACGTTTGAGTTTAAATAAAAGTGAAGTGTCATCTGCAAACAGCACTATATCATGTTTATCCTTTATGAGGTAAGGCAAGTCGTTGATATAGATTAGAAACAAAAAAGGACCCAGAATTGAGCCTTGAGGAACCCCCATTCTGACTACAGACCCGGAAGACCTTTTGCCGTTCACATCAACTCTCTGAATCCTATTACTCAAGTATGAAGTAAGAAGATCCAGAGAGGCGCCCCGGACTCCGTAGTAGTGCAGCTTCCTGATCAATGTATCATGGAGAACGCAATCGAAAGCCTTAGACAAATCGCAAAAAATGCCCAACGCATCGCATTTATCTTCCCATGCATTATAAATGTGTCCCAAAAGTTCAACACCAGCATCAGTTGTTGAACGACCCTTTGTGAAACCAAACTGTTTGTTGTGTAATAATTTGTGTTTATTAAAATATCTTTGAATTTGATCTAAAATAATTTTCTCAAAAATTTTACTAAAAGTAGGTAGCACTGATATAGGTCTATAATTAGTAGGGTCTGATGTACTACCCGATTTAAACAATGGTATAATTTTACTATATTTCATTAGATCAGGAAACTCACCACAATCTATACAATTATTAAAGATTACTGCTAAAGTAGGTGCTACAATGTCTATAATAGACCTAGCAACGTCAACAGAATTACCCCATAGATCTGCAGTCTTTTTAACATTTAAAGTATTAAAAGTTTTGATTACATCATTACAAGTGACATATTGGAAATAAAATTGGGATTCACAAAATGGAACGTTTTCTTTAAGTAAAATTTCTGCAGCAGTTGGTGATGAATTTAGAGATTTTGTAGTCGATACGGGAATCTCTGCAAAGAAATTTTCAAATGCCGCGGCGACTTGCGAATCTGATTTAATGATACTGTCATCAATAGCAAGGCTGTAATCACTACTTCGGTTGCAAGACCTTCCCGTTTCGCTATTAATAATATCCCAAGTCATTTTAATTACATTACTACTATTTTTAATTTTTGAACTTAAGTAGCGAGATTTCGCCAAATAACATACTTTTTTAAATAATTTAGAATAATTCTTAACATATAAATTAAATTCTACAGTGTTAATATAAGTCCGTTCTTCATACAGCTCATACAGCCGTTTTCTACTTTTATTAATACCAATGGTGGCCCAGTCACTGAAGGAAGTATTGCTATTTACCGAAATCGTCTTAGGAATAAAAGTAGTATCAAATTGCGTGCAATACATTTTGAAAAAATCATTATAATGTTGATTAGGGTCATCATTAGTTGACAAAAGTGGGATTTTATTTGAGAGTTTAGTTTTAAATGTTTCCAAGCGACCTTTAGATTTTGGGTTAACAGTGATATCTTTTTTTCGTTTATATTTGTTTATATTTGGTATAGTGATCAATAGTCCACTATGATCAGAGTCTAATAAATTAATTATTTTTTTGTGGGTAGGTAAAATATCTGCATAAATATTATCTAGGCAAGATGCAGTAGTGGGGGTTATTCTAGTAGGCTCCATAAATAGATTTACAAGATTGTATGACTGAAACAAACTTATAATTTTAGTGCTTAGGCTAGAAGTTTCTAACAAATTAACGTTGAAGTCGCCACAAACGATGACAGACTTACTAGAGTTACAAATTTTTTGCAACACTTCATCCATTACTTTTTCAAAACAATCATACAATCCTTTAGGTGGTCTGTACACACTCAATATAACAAACTGCTCCAATTCAATACAGGCAATTTCAACTGTCTGTTCAACAGAGAGGCTCACAATATCCTTGCGGTCTTTAAACTTAAGTATATTATTTATGAAAATTAATGAGCCACCATGTATAGCGTTTACTCTGCTGAACGAACTACCAACCTGGTGATTACTATAATTAAACATAATCTGATGGCTTTTAAGCCAATGTTCAGTTATACAAAGAATATCTACATTGTTAAATTTAAGGAATAATTCTATTTCTAAATCCTTGCCCATACAACCATAAATATTTTGGTGCACCAGGTTGATACTATTTGTTGATTTTAAAACATTGTTTTCACCATTCTTTAAATAATTGCTAGAGATTGTCTCTGTTGTCTTAATTTCTAATTTAAATTATTACTAATGTCAAAATTTGATGCCAAGACATTGGCAGAATTATGAAAAATGTCATTGCATTGCTCAATAGAAGCAATTTGTTTAGCCAAATTCTTGGCTGTTATACAAAATAAATATGATAGCGACACAGCTATCTGTCTCCTACAATAATTTGAAAGATAGTATCTATCTATATGATTCCTATCTTTTGTCAAATAAAAACGATTACCAATATAATTGTTAAGGTCAATTAGATGGAATAAGTTATTATTAAATAACAAATTGTGCAATTTTATATTCATATGATATCTAATTTGATTTTCTTCCTGTGGCAAACTTTGGCTATAAGGGAAAGTGAACATCACAATTTTTCTTAAATTAAGGTCAGACAAGGTTCTATAATATTGGAGCAATTCTCCTTTGTTCACGGTACCCCTATCACCAACTAAAATTATGAGTATAGTATCCTGGTTAAAATTACATTTTATAATCTCTTTCATTATTTCCAACAAAGTACAACCAGGCATGCAGTTATTCATTATAGAGTGTCCCGGATATTCATTTATCAAAAAGTGGCCTAAATCCTTTCCAATCTCATCACAATAGATAACTATTTCTTTATTTACACTTTGTTCCGATAAACAATTAGTCATTTCTACTGGCAAACTGGCACAAGACTGCGGTAAGGTGGTATTATATATTGGCAATGAATGGTCCGGAGTAGATGCCATTGATGGTGATTGGCAATGTTCACAGTTTGATTTTTGTAAGCTAACCAGCTCATTCATTGCCAACACATATTCCTTCATTTGTTTCTCTGAGGCTCTATATTTAGTGGTCATTGAGCTTAGTTGCTGTTGTAACCGGTCAAGTTCACACTGCAAGTCTTCCGTGTCAGTTTGGTATTTCCTAGTACTTTTCTCTAAGTTCAAAGCATACATATCTAATTGTTTTAATAAATTTAACCTTTCCCTATTAAGTTTTACATTTTTAATGAAGAACTTTTGTTTTTTAACCATTTTTTTAGTTTTAACAATGTATTTGTTTATTTTAATATATTTTTTAAGTTTATTTTTACTAGAGATTATCCTGACTTTTTTACTTGACTTAGAATCATCATCACTTGTCAAATCTATAATGCAAGAGTGTCCTACTAGATCAACCATTGATGGGGCAATAGGAACCAACTCATTGAATAAACTTTGATTCAGAGAGGCTGTGATGTTCAGGTTAGTTGTCTCAAGATGTGAAATTTGACTTTGAGCCTCTTGTAGCTGTTGTTGCAATAAAAATTTGTGATTAAGAGCTTGTTCATACTCTGTGCTACACTGGCTGAATCCGTCCACAACAAGTTGGAGCCTATCCCGGGCTTCTATGGCCTCAGTGTATTGAATGTATAACTGAGCCATTTCATTCTTTAACTTCCTATTCTTATCATGGGCTTCAAGGAGCACCCTTTCACTATCATCCATTTCCTTAATCAGTTGATCACAGCACTTCTTAGACGCCTTTAATTCGCTCAAAGCCAGATTGAGTTTAGACTCTTCTTGGCGAGCATAGGCGCTTCGAGTGATAGGCATGATTATAAGGAATAAAAGTGAATATTAGAATAGACTAGGTAGATTGTAACAGAAGTGGAAAAGATAATTAGTTAAAAGAAAATGAACTAAGGAAAGGTAAGAAGTTCTGTCACCAACTGTAGTGAACATGTAGTGAACATCGTAGCCTTTTGCGACGCCAGCTTCACTGGTTATGGCTGTTGTATTTATTTACACATTACCAACCCTACTGGTGATATCACTGTCCGACTCTTATGTGCAAAGTCCAAAGTCTCCCCCGCAAAAATAACAACGCTAGCTCGATTGGAACTTGTCGCCGCTTTACTTCTGTCTAAACTTGTTCGCGTAGTCAAGGAAAAACTTTCCGCTCGTGTACCTATTGCAGGTGTCCACGCTTTCTCGGACTCCACCATAGCTCTCTCGTGGATCCACTCATCTCCCCATAGATGGTCTATTTTTGTCAGCAACCGCATTGCTCAAATACAGGAAAACTTACCTTTTTTTTTTTTTTTTTTTTGTGGGGTGGGAAATCATCCTATGACTTCTCCCGCTCTGGGCGGAGCGGGAGGGCGTGTCAGACTCTTACTGACTAAAACCCACCCCTGTTCCTTCCTGCCTTTGAGTGCCCAGGGGCGAGGTAACTCTGTTTCGAATTTATCCTCAACCCCCGGGCAGGCATCGGCCCTGACGGGCCCCGTCTCTTGCTGACAACTCTTTGAGGCGCGCGTGGAACACTACGCGCCGTCGACTCTCGGGCCTGGTGCTGATCGGACGGCGAGTTACCCACTACTCGCCGTCCGCAGGCCCGAGGAAAACTTACCTGCCGCTTGTTTCCGTCACGTGTCCGGGAAAGAGAATCCTAGCGATTGTCTGTCTCGCGGCATGCTGCCGTCGGATTTAATAAGACACTCGTTGTGGTGGAACGGCCCCACATGGCTCCATCAGCCCATGAGCGAGTGGCCTTTAAAGTTCGCTCCTGCTCAATGTGAAACATTGCCGGAGTTTAAATCAAAGGTTTTTCTTGTAGAAACTTCGAATACTGAACCGCGTATTTTAGATACTATAGCTGACCGTGTTTGCTCATGGAATAAATTGTTACGTGTATTTATGTACATTCTTAAATTTACAAACAGACTACATAGTCATAGTTCTGTTGAAAACATTCAAACCGCCGAGAATTTCATTGTTCGATTAGTTCAAAGTTTACATTTTGCGAGCGATTTAAATTTAATTAAAGCAGGTGAACTTCCAGCTAAGAAGTTGCGCTGTTTATCTGTCTTCATTGATAGCTTCGGAATCTTACGTATTGGGGGCAGATTGTCTAAATCTGACTTACCGTATGAAGCCAAGCATCCCGCGCTTTTACCTAAACGCGACCGCGTAGTCGATCTAATTATCGATCACTATCACAATACGTACTGCCATACGGGCCCAGGGTTATTGATGTCCATTATAAGGCAGCGGTTTTGGATATTGGATGGCCGAACGGTTATACGTTCTCGTTGTCGGAAATGTAATACTTGTTTCCGTCTAAATCCTAAGCATCTAGTACCCAAAATGGCTGAACTTCCTGGATACCGCGTCCGTGATGCTAAAGCCTTTGTACACACCGGTGTAGATTTCGCCGGGCCGCTTGCTTATATACCTATTCGACGTAGAGGTCAACGTTCGCAGAAACTTTACTTATGTTTGTTCGTATGCATGGTGACTAAAGCCATACATATCGAGCTTGTTTCGGATCTCACATCTGAGGCTTTCCTATCCGCATTTAAGAGATTCATTTCTCGCCGCGGTCCAGTGTCTGTTATGTACTCAGACAATGGTACCAATTTTGTTGGCGCTAAGGCGCAATTGGATGATATTTATTCTTTTTTATTAAATTCAACTGTTCAAACGGATATTAAAAATGAGCTTCTTAAATCACGCATCGAGTGGACAAGAATACCGCCGCGAGCTCCACACTTCGGAGGTATTTGGGAGTCGAATATTAAGAGTGTTAAAACTCACTTGTTTAGAGTCGTAGGTAAACAACTTCTCACTTACGAGGAACTCTCGACCGTATTGGTGCAAATTGAGTGCCTTTTGAACTCTCGACCACTTAGTGTCATTTCGTCAGACCCACATCCGGAGGTACTCACGCCCGCGCATTTTTTAATGTCCAGTCCACTCACGTATTTGCCTTCTTCTGAATTGGCAGAAGAAAACATAAACCTAAACAACCGCAAAAGGCTCTTGGATCAACTTGTGTTATCCTACTGGAATAAATGGCGAATTGAGTACTTGCACACGCTGCAAGTTCGCCAGAAGTGGTGCACTCCCGATCGCCCTATAGAGATAGGTACTGTCGTTCTCTTGGGTCAAGATAACGTACCTCCATTGACTTGGCCATTAGGTATCATAGAGGAAGTTTTTCCGGGATCGGATGGTGTAATTCGAGTCGCTTCAATAAAAACCGCGTCAGGCACGTATAAACGTCCTGTCACTAAGTTGTATCCTTTGCCAACTCAATAGATTATTATTACTACGTAATTTAGTTTAATTTAGTTTAGGGTTCATATTATACGTTCCAATGGTACGCCATTACATAGTTGTAATTTAGTTTATTCGACTTACCATAGTCAAGTCGAACCGCAATTCATTCTTAGGACACTGATAATTATTTTTCCCGAGCATTATATCAATGCGATGGTGTTTCAGACTGCTGCTTGGATTTCCCTCAAAGCTCTTCGACAAGTTAATGCTTACATATCATCACCGCTTCTTGAACCTCACTCGCTCCGCATAGATTAGCAGCTTTTGAAAGCTCCTGGACCTTTCAAGGCGGGGAGCATGGTGTGGCGAGTTGCCGCCACTCTGCAAGTTGGGTGGGGTTGGTATCACGTCGCGTGTGTGTCTCGCTTTAATTTGTCAGACAGACGTGAGTGGCCGGCTTTACGCGAGGTATAGACAATTTAAAATGCAACAATCGACGTCACGTCAGTTTGACGTCAGTGTGTGTGTCTAACGCCGCGAGGCACAGCGCGCATCTCACCGCAGACTAATGTCTTAAAAATAATATCGTCCCCGCAAATACGCTAAAATCCCGAGTAAATCCCGTAAACGTTGGGGATCCTCCGGGAATAATAAATAACCCATATTTACCGCGTCCGTTAACTACTGAACAAGCATAATCAGGAGTGTTGGTGTGAAGAGAACGAGTGGCCACTCGACAATTCGACGTGCAACCATCGAGAACAGCACGGAAAGTAAGGTACCACTTGTTTTACAAATTGTAAGTAGGGCCACATTCGCCGACTGCTGCCGACCACTCCTAACTTGAAGTTATACAGACAAATATAGGCAATTTTGGGCCAGCATTCCCTCTAAGTGCTTGGTCGTATTTACCGTTCTACATCCGCAGAGACCCACGGCTATTTACACGCTTGGGCAACTCCACCTGGGTACATAAATAATAATTCTATTAAGTTCCTAAGTTAGATTACCAAAAAATATTGAACACGTAATTTTTGCTTCACTACCAAATAAAAAAAATTTACAAAGATAAAACGGATCAAAATTCAGTAGTGAAGGCTTGTTACGTCACTTGTAGTTAAAAATTGGTAACATTTTACGTTGGTGTGACGTCACGCGATATTTTAATGGACCTTTTTTTTCCTCATTTTTTGTTTACGTGACTAAAGAAATAATACGGGTCCCATAGTTTTTGGTTATTTGACTGACACATTATATTTTTTTATTCATCTAACCTATGAATTGCGCTATTTATATTTACTGCGCTATTTTTGCTGTCGAGCCCGCGTGTTTTTTTTTTTAACTTAATAGTTATATAGAAATGCAGTCTATATGACAGTGTCATTATTTGCGTATCAGTGCTCTATAGCACTTAGGAAATTCTGATATGAATATGTAATACGTGCTTATTAAACTGTGATCTTCATTAATTCATATGACGAATTAATAATTACTAACTAGGTAGGTTATTGACACTTCGTGTGATCCAGAAGCTGGCTTTTACTTTGGACAAACAATAAGCATTGCCACATAACGTGGCAATACTGACAGACTTTTGGGCACATTACCAGTCGATGGCGATGCGGAGGAGTTTTTTGATGCCGTATTTTATATCTACATATTAATACGTGATGTGTCTTTTTACAACCTGTTTATGACAAATTAATTTTGTTAGCTTATTCATATGGTTAGTTCTAATAAAAAAGAAGGCCATTAACAAGGTTTTAATTATCTTTTCAATATATTTTTATAATGAATAGAAACCAAAATCGAAAACAAAACTAATTCGTTTCTTAAGAGCTTGTTACCCATTAATTAATATTAATAAATGACTCGTTAACTTTCAGGAAAGGGCTCTCTGAATAAACGATTGTTCTAATACTGTTCAACGTCCGGAAGTAAATTGAGTCATTGTTACCTAAAACTTTTAAGTGTTTGATAATAGGCTAAAGGTAAAATAAAAGGGTTAAATTTTTACATTAATTATTGTGTGAATCATCATTTCAGCCAAAAGATGTCCACTGCTGGATATAAGCCTCCCCTAAGTGTCGCCATATTGATCGGTCCTGTGCGTCTCGCACCCATCGGCTACCCGCGACCCACACCATGTCATCGGGGCCTTGTGGGAGTTTGAAGTGTATGGAATTTTGTGTTAAGGCGCATTTATACGACTTTTAATGATTTTAATTGAATATCACGTCTAAACGACTAGTCTTATTCCTATGAAAAAAAAAATATGTTACTCTAGACATTGTCTTTCTTATTTTGATATGTGAATTTTAGAAATTATATTTTTATAACACAGTCTAATTAATTTATAAAGGTATGTCTAACGTGGATAAAAAACTGAGAATCAAGCAAAAACTATAAAGCGTATTTTTATGAAACCTTTACCATTCTAAAGGTCACTTAATTATTTATATTTTCGTGTACGTGTTTTAGTATAATAATAATAATAATAATAGCTTTATTTATTCCACACATAATAATAACAATAGAAATTTGTAGTAAAATTATTTAAACAATTACAATAATAATTTTTGTTTACACTATTCACATTAATTAGAATAAAAATAAATTACATTGTTTACATTGATTTAATAATTCAGATAATTGATTAAAAATAGAAATGAAAAAATTGTTTAAATAATAAAAAATAAAGATGATTAACATTAAAAATTAATATCATCGCAGAAAAATTAATTAAAATTAATAAGAATATTTTGATAATTTAACATAAATTTAATCGTAGTAGTTATAACATTAAACATCAGAGATCATTCTTAATGTGGACCCCCTTCGGGTAAAAGCCTCCTCCAAAGAATTCCACTTTTCTCTATCTAAAGCGATGGCAATCCAGTCACGACCAGCATTTTCCACAATCTCATCTTGCCACCGGGCGCATGGCCGACCTCTACTTCTGGACCCTTTTGGACCTTTCCATTTGGTTATCCAGAATGCCCATCGCTCATCGGGATACCTCGCAACGTGCCCGGCCCACCTCCATTTAAAACTTTGCGAAAACGTAAGAGCGTCAGTGACTTTGGTTTTGTTACGAATATCTGTGTTTCTTACTCGGTCACGCAGTTTGATATTTAGGCAGCTCCTCTCCATAGCTCTTTGAGTTGTTTGGATCTTATTTCTTACTTTGGTTTCGAAAATCCAGGTCTGGCAGCTATAAGTAAGACATGGTAAGATAGCTGAGTCTAGTACTGTTTTCTTTATTTTAATAGGAAGTTGCGATTTGAATATCTCTTTATGAGCCCAATACTTTTTCCAAGTTATAGCTATCCTTCGGTCTATTTCCTCTATATTCCTAGTTTTTTTAAAAGAGATTTGCTTACCCAAGTAGATGTAGTCTTTGACGTATTCTAGTGGCATGTCATTAACTAAGATAGGCGTCATCCTACTATTGGTCATGACTTTTGTCTTGCTGAGATTCATTTCTAAGCCCACGTATTCGCTCACTACTTGTAAGTCGTTGACCATAGTGTTTAGTTCCTTGGGACTTTCTGAAAGGACGACAATGTCATCCGCAAATCGTAAGTGGCTGAGATGTTTTCCATTGACATTAATACCTCGCTTTGACCAAGGAAGGTCAGCCATTACATTCTGTAAGACGGCAATGAATAACTTAGGAGATATAGGATCACCTTGTCTCACTCCTCTGTTTATGTTAATTTTATCGCCGACTCTATCTAGCCTGACCCGACTTGTGCTTTTTGAATAGATATTTTTGATAATATTTATGTATTTTTTGTTGATATTTTGATTTTGTAGTGCGTCCCAGATGCCGTTATGCGAGATAGAGTCAAAAGCTTTTTTGTAATCAATAAAAGCTACGTAAAGTGGCTTTCGGTATTCCAGATATTTTTGAATGACCTGATCCAAGGTATGAATGTGATCAGTAGTGCTATATCCCTTTCTGAAACCTGCCTGTTCTACCGGTTGAAATGAGTCGATTTCCAAAGATATTCTGTCGAGTAAACATGATGCGAATAACTTATAAAAACATGGCATAAGACTTATCGGGCGGTAGTTACCTATGTCTGCTGGGTCACCTTTTTTGTAAAGTAAAATTATTTCGGATTCAGTCCATTGTTGGGGCACTACTTCTTCGTCTAAGATCTTATTGAACAAGAGTGTGAGAGGTGATAAAAGAAGAGCTTTGGCGTGTATAATGCATTCGTTCACGATTCCGTCTGGCCCTGAACTTTTCTCTGTTTTCAGTTTCAGAATTTGCTTGAGTATTTCTGGTTCATCAAACAATGACACCGTCGCCGTATTTTTCAGTTGGTTGTTCTCTATGTGTTGTGTTGAGTTGGGTCGACTATATAAGTTTGCATAGAAATCTGTGGCAATAGTTATGATGTTGGTACGAGATTTGCTAGTTGTTGAGCCGTGTTGAAGTGATGGGATCCAGGTTTTTGTTCTATCTAGTTCTCTGAATGCTTTTTTGGCTGATCTTGACATCTCTATCTGTTTTTTTAGTATATTCATTCTGTGTGCTTCATAACATTGTTTAATTTCTCTGTTTGTTTGTTTATATAGGTTTTTTAAGTCGTCTTTGTCTTTCTTGTTGTGATGAGGTTTGTTTTGTAGGGTGGTTCTTTTTTGCATTAGATCTAAAGCCTTTTTTGTTAATATTGATTGTTTTTTTGAACTTGGTTTGTTTTTGAGACTGCTTTTTAATGCCCGCTCTAACATCTGGTAGTAATCATTGGCTGTATATTTTTCGTGAGTTTCCAATAATTTGGGTATGTGCTCGCTTAGACTGCTTGTGTAAATTTCTCGCTCTTCTGGATTTTTAAGTGTGGCTGTGCTGCTGGTGAAATTTCTTCTGCTCTTTTTTGTAGATTTCAGGTTAAGAGTCGCTCTAAGTAATCTGTGGTCTGAACCAAAATAAAAAGAATTTAGTACCTTGAATTTCGAAAATAAATGTGGTTTGGTAGTTGTTATGAAATCAATCTCATTTCTCGTCTTTTTATCTGGTGATATCCATGTCCATCTGTTTTCCTCTTTTGTTTTAAACATAGTATTTATAATTTTGAGATTATGTTCATACGCGTACTGGATGAGTCTGTCTCCTCTTTGGCTTCTTTTACCGTAACCGTATTTACCCAACACTCTGTGTTCGTAGGTTTTAGGTTTCCCAATTTGTGCGTTGAAGTCGCCCATGGATATAATATATTGTGTAGAGATCATTGCATGGGCTGTTTCGAGGTCTCTATAGAAAAGCTCTATATCAGCTTGTGAGGAGCATTCGGTTGGTGCATATACTTGAATAACTGCAAAATGCAAGTTTTCTAGTTTGATTTCAAGCAAACAGACTCTCTCTGATATTCCAGAAAAGTTTATTATATTTTCTTTATATATTTTCTTAACCAGAAAACCCACGCCATACAGCCCCTTTGTTTGTCCTAAGTGGTACATAATATAGTCTTCGTCCTCTATAATATTTTCTCCAAGACGCCGTACTTCGCACAGGCCTATGATGTCGTGGTTTATATTACGTAGAGCCGTTTTAAGTTCCAGAAGTTTTTCAGGAGAGGATAACGATTTTGCATTCAAGGTGCATATTTGTACTTGTTTTTTCTTTCGTGTAGTTTTTTCTTTTGGAGGGTTGTGGTCTGCCTCTCCCGCGGTGACCAGCCGTAGTGGGAGGGTAGGAGGGAGAAGAGGGGGGTCACTTTCCAATTGCTATATTTCAGTATCAGCATGAGATGGTACTCGTACTGATGCTCGTGAATGGTTGACATATGATAATATTGATTGAGTTTTATTTTTCTTAGGGTTTTGACGATTTTTGTAGTCTCCTGTAGGTGAGTTTGTATGTGACCTCTTTTCCCCGCGCTCTGAAGAACCAGGTTTTGCAGTTGATTTTATTTTGTTAGTATTGTTTTCTAAGATTACTAGCTTATCATATTTCAGGATAGCTTTATTACCTTTTTCTGATTCGAGTTTTGCCTGGACCTTGAGTTCGGCTCTCTTTTCCAATATGTTTTTAGGGTAATCTTGTTTCCTATAATAAGCATGGTTTTCCAACTTTTTCTTGTTTCTTAAGGCCATAATTTTCATACCCAACGTGGTGAAGGTTATGACAATGGGGCGTACTTTGCCTTCCACTTTTTTTCCTCTTCTCTGGACAGCCTCTATGTCATTTGGTATGCAGCTGAGTTTTAAAATATCAGAAATAATTCCCAAAATCTTATCTTGAAGTTCGAGGTAGCTTTTCTCAGTTTCTTCAACCCCGAACAAGACTATGTTTTTCTTTCTCATTTCTTTTTCTATGTAGTTCAACCGGGAGTTCTGTTTTTCTAGTTTTGATTGTATTTCTTCATTTTCAAGATGTAGTTGCTGAAATTTGAGATTCATGTTTTCATTAATATCATTCACAATACTTTTGCTGTTTAATTTTATTTCTTCTTTCTGTTCCGCGATTTCATTCTTTAAATCTTGTAACATTTTCATTAATGCATCCATAGTAATTAAAGTGCAAAGGAGCGTTATTGAGATTTAAATCAATTTAATTTGGTGTGGTACAGCTGTTCGGCCCTAGATGGCGCTGACCGGTAAGTACGGCTACTATAAGCTGGATGGTGCTTCTTGGTTAGTACAGCTACTCGACGCTAGATGGCGTTGTGTGTTTCACCGACTCGTGTTTTGATGTCAGCAATGATGATTTTGCAAATTTCTAGGTTATAATATTTTGAAAAGTGTTTGCTGTACCTTTTGGGGCCTTTAGGTAAATCTGTAGTCCGCTTATCAACTCTCCGCTCAAGCACAGCACTGCCACTTGCACTAGTTATAAGTATTTTCAAAGTAAATTGCACTTTAACCGGTTACTGTCTTCTTCGTATTTTTTTCACTTTTAGTAGAATTCCCGATAATTCTTTCTTCTCATTCGCTGATCTTCTTGTAGAAGTTGATAAGTATCGTAAATTTGGCTTGATACACTTATTTAGTTTAAATAAATACTGATATTTTTACGGAACCGATATTGACACTAGCGCGGTGGCGCCCTCTCTCCTCTCAATTCAGTTTTAGTATAATGCCTGTTTTTTTATGTGTAAAAAAAGTTATGCGTCTAATTTCGGAGAGCGCTCCTTTATGGGCGAGTCCTATTTCTGGGTGGACGTACGACGCGTTACGTGAGCTCAGCACAGAACACGCAATGTCATTGGCAGTTAATAACGCTTTAATTACCAAATTGGTATTGCCCTATCTATACTATATGTATTATTATTAGTTTGTGAGGTTGTAAGGGGTAATCTCTGGATCTACTGAACCGATTTTGAAAATTTCTATACCAATAGAAATCCACGTTATTTGTGAGTGTCGTAGGCTATCAATCTTTGAAATCCACGCGGACAAAGTCGCCGTCGAAGTGCTAGTATAGTATAAAATAAGTTTTTTTTTCATTCTTATTTATTAATTTCTGTTACTTTAACAAAAACGGCAATCTGCCTGTTACATTATTATGGGCTCATTATTCGTAACCATTCCAGCAAATTTGATACGATTTCATAATCATCTAGATAATTCTTCCGGAAGGCGGTGTATATTACATGATTATTCTATTTATAAAAATATCCTATACAGGAAAGTACCCGTGCGAAGATTGAGTGGGTCGCTAGTTATATATTATAAAAAGATTCAATACCGGTGTTGTTAATTCGAGACAACATTTTTTAAATTTTGGAACAACACACTCAATGTCAAACGTAACAAAGTTCAAATTCAATCGGAACCTATACTTTTTATATAAATCATAACTTCAAAATCAACTTAAAATACACAGTTGGTGAGGATGGATTGAAATTATTCGATTTATTTTTACAAGTCTAGAGCCGTAGCGTAAACGATTGGTTATGTGCTACGATCGCGTAACAATAGTTGCTACGATGCCTACGCCGTAGCAAGCGTAGATCGTAGAAATAAATGCATAAGTTCCTTTTATTTACAAACTTATAAAATACTTCATGGCGTCAAAAAATTCCTCCTCATCGCTATCGACTGGAAATGTTCCCAAAAGACTAGCGGCTTTGCCACGTTTTGTATGGCAATGCTTAACCTCTGGACGAGGTAAAATCCAGCCCTTGGGTCACGCGAAATGTCAACAAGGCGTTTAGACAGATCTTTAAATAATATATGAGCACTGGGACCCCACGGCCCAAGGCTTTCGACCCCAAACGGCTCGAAAATGTAACTACCGACGAGGTTATTATGATTCTGCAGCTTGAGGTTCTCCGCAGCCGCAGCGGCAGCACCGGCACAGAACGACAAACTAGGAAGATGAAATGGCGCAAGAGTATCTACACATGTAGCGTCTCTCATAATAGACCTACCCAACTTCCACGAAAATAACGACATGCCATCCGGTCTTTTACCATCGCCGCAAGCCAGACCATGTGGTTCTAATACAGCCGGAACGCCGGCGGTGACAAGAGCTCGTCGGATGCTGTCGTTGATATTCGCGTGCCGCGCTATGTGACCTGCGCTTCGGCAGCATGACAGGCCGTGGTGTCCAAGGCTATTGACAACTTCGCCACAGTGGCTGCGATGAGGAGAACGACAGGGAGCGCCTAGACGTAGGGCAACAGCGAGGTGAAAAGTCGTATCGTCGAACAAGGTGCCTATGTTCGACAACGGAAGCCAGAGACCCAACTCTCACTATCCTACCACTTTTTATCTACTTTCAAATTGTCATTTCCGGTTTCTACATTCTGCCATAATTTAAACGAAATTTTCTTTTCTTTCAGCATATTTTGCACATCTTCATTCCACCGCCATGTATCCTTTTCTATCATGCCTTTCCCTTGCGATTCTCCAAACACATCTTTTGCTACTCGCCTTATACAATCCGCCATCTCTTTCCAACATTCATTCACAGATTTTCTTTCCATATCCTTCATTTCTATCATTTTATCTACGATTTGGCTCTTAAACATACTTGCACACTCCTGATTTTGGGTGGGGGCCGCTCTTTATTCCTACTAGACGAGACACTGACTGGTATTATGCATCATTATGATGCCTGTGTTGAGAGACTAAGCCTTTGTCTGGCAACACTTTACAGTTTGTGACTGTTTTGATACTGTTTCTTCTCACCAAGAAAAAGTCAATTTGGGTCGCGTGCTGGCCGCTTTTGTAAGTGATCAGGTTTTCGTCTTTCTTTTTGAACCAGGTGTTAGTTATTGCCAGGTTAAAAGCCGAAGCAGCTTGCAGCAATGTCTCGCCATCAGTATTACGGTCTCAGCCAGCAGGCGCGCACGCTCCACAGTAGTAGCAGATGTAGCAATCAGGTTTTCCTGAACTACTCTGCAGAGCAGCTTATCCCACCGTCTCTGGAAAGATGGGTAGTCGGGTGGATTTGTATTCGGGCAAGCGAGTCTCCAGGCATCCACAGCTGCGGTGAAGCACGGCACATCAAAATCAATCAGTGTGGAAGCTAAAATATTCCTGATTAATTTATCAGTGCCGTGGACCGAGGATATAAATGCCGGTATAATAATACTGGTAGTTTTTCGGAAAGAAATTGAATAACAAATGGTCTTTACTTTCGAAGGGAGGTAAAGCACACCATTTATGTTATATTATGTGACTGTAACAAGTTTAATTCCCAGATTAGTGTGGTTTAATGGGAGTTTCGGGTTAGTTTGCTAAAGTTTTTATGAGTTTTTTGTCCTTTTCCGGGTCCCTGCGCCATACAATATTGCCGTCGTTTTTGGGAATAGAAAGAAATAATTCTCTTTTGGAAACGATCACCATTTTTGTTTGGACTGAGGTTTTTTTTATACTATGAACAAAATAAAATAAAATTTACAACATTTCCTTTTCACAAAATATTCAAAAGCACCAACTTAATATTAACCTTCCGTACAAAATTGATAACTACCGAATAATTTTCAGTGGCATGAGGAAATTGAAAACTTTGCGGCGTGTCACGTTTTTTGTAAAAAAAATAAGATATTCAGCGAGTGACGCCGGGCCGGTATAAAACTCCGCCGAACTGAATAGTTCGTTCGAAACCGGTAAATAAATTCCCGGGGTGTGACTTTTTATTCGTGCAACGTGTAGTCCCGGATATGTTTGTTATTGAAACATAATCTCATTTCCCTTTGAGTGCAAAATAAATTTTAGTGTTCCCGATACGGCTGCGGGCGAACGCTGAATACAAAGCATGTTTGCAACTGATTTTTAATACAACCATTTCATATAATACCTTCATAAAGTACTTATTTATCACGGTTTGCGGCCGTTTGCCCTTCCAATGGATAGGAAACCCATTCTTTGACATCGTTTCTTGTTTTTGTATTTTTTACTAGGTTTACGTCACGGATATCGGAAATTGTTTCTTTATACAAATGTTTTACGATGTTAAAGGTGGTTTGTTGTAAAAGAATTTATGTGGGATAATATAGTTTACTTTGAAAGTTTATGATTTTTCGATGAGTTTATGTATGTAATGGTATCAATCGCGACTTACAAGTTGTAGGTCGTGTGTTTAAACCCAGGCTGGCGCTTTCATCATCATCATCATCATCCAAACCGTGATGAGGCCTCCTCTCTGTGAGGGTGTGGGCCGTAATCCACCACGCGTGCCCAATGCGGGATGGTGGATGTCACATGTCTTCAAATTTTTGGATCTAGGACATGCCGGTTTCCTCACGATGTTTTCCTTCACTGTTTTGGGAGCATTGGTGATTAAATAATTTACACAAAGTAAAGCGCCTACCTGGGTTTGAACTCAGACACTTTACTTTTAAAAAAGAGACATGAAAAATACCGATGATGATAATTTATGTAGCCAATGTGGCTCTTTATTCGTATTTCTTTGCCTATCCGTGAATTAGAGTAAAAACTGCCGTTGTACCCTAAAAACTGTATGTTAGTTACCGGACAATAGACACAATAGAAAATCTATTGTTCTGGTAAGCCAGTTTACCAGTTGGGAGCTCACAGGTTAATTGAGAGAGTAAACATCAAAAATAAAATTTATTTTGCACTTAACTCTACCAGCGGCTTCGCCCACGTGGAATTAGTATTTCATTCATTATAAATTAGAATATAATGTTAATGACATATTATGTGCTATTTCTGATTATAATCTATCTCTGTACCACATTTCATCCAGATTCGTTCAGACGTTCTGGCGTGATTGAGTAACATTCATCCAAAATTTCGCGTTTATTATATTGGTAGGATATATACAATGATTGTCATCAGCTATATAACAAACCAACATTCTTCATTTCAAATTGTAGGTATTTGTAACGATAACACCAGCGTCCATCCAACAGCTCCAACTTGCAGAACACTAAGAAGTTACGACAAGGTGTCTGAATTCCGTCTGCCAAGTAAATCCGTCTTAAGCCTCGGTCGCTCCAGTCCACAGGCAATACAAACAGAGACACAAGACTTTACTCTGACGCTAATTTCTGCGCTATTCATACTTGAATTAATGAGCGAGATAGAGAATGTCGGACACATAGACACACACAAACATATGCATACTGGTATTGTAATGCAAACTGCCTTTGTTTGTTTGCAGTTTCTAACTTTTGTAGGGACTCAGGAGCGTATAGCATAAGTTTTGTAGTAAGGCGATTATTATAACTGCGCTGTTTTGATATGTTAAGTGGGGTGTGGATTAGGTGTTTGACCTGGCAATTAGGAGGTCATAATAGCTGTGTTAGATTATGATTATTGCGAGTTTGTATCGCCATAATCAAGACTTTATTTTCGTACAAAGAAAGTACGTGAATTATCTAATCACTACTGCGCAAATTAAAGCACAAATTGCCTTTTAAGGACCTTGAGATTATTGTATATGGCATTGGTCGACGCTGTTATCAATTATGGAATAACCAGTTATAGCATATAGAACTTACCTTAAAAAAATATAATATACAAACACGACTATTAAAGATAGTGGTACCATATAAAATTTAACTCTATATAAAGTCATAAATGTTTTTGATAAATTGAAATTAGCTGTTGCCTCTGAATATTGTGAACACAATTTAAGTAATAGAAAATAAGTAGACCTAATTTTGTTCGTAATCTGTATAAACTGCCGAAACTAAATAATGAATATCGTAAAAGGGTCTGGACGTATGCTCTTCCAAGTATTCTAAATAAATTGCCTAAGGAAATAGTCAAAAAAATGGAAAACAAATAACTTCGACAAATGAAAAACATCTTAAAATCTACTTTCCCGTTGAAAAGTCTAGAATGGGAGAGGGGCCTACGTGTCGGTCCGTCACCAGACAAAAGCCTGTGAGTGAGTAATCAAGCTAAATCGATAGCGCACATAATCTTGCCTCAAAAAGATTGAGCGCTATTTTGTATGTAATAATTTTATGAATGCATGTGGAAATAAATAGTTTTTTTTTTTTTTACTATGATGCTTTGATGAGTGTATTTCGTATTACCCAGTAACTGGGTTGTCGAGGTCAGATAGGCAGATGCTCCATGTAAAATACTGGTATTGAGCTGCATCCGGTTAGACTGAAAGCTGACCCCAAAATAGTTGGGAACCCGGGCCTGCGGACGGCGAGCAGTGGGTAGCCCCTGGGCACTCAGGCAGGGAAAGAACCGGGGTGGGTTTTAGTCAGTAAGAGTCTGACATGCCCTCCCGCTTCACCCAGAGCGGGCGAAGTTATCGGATGATTTCCCACACCACAAAAAAAAGGTAGTTGGGAAAAGGAGGCCTAGCCTTTTCCCAACTATCTTTTTTTATTTTTATATATTACTTTTATGAGTGTACCTAATTGATTGAAATATTTAGAGGCATTATTCTCTGCCAAAAGAATCATTAAATAAAACTTTATTACCATATCCCTTACATTTTCCATTTACTGCACTATAACAAAACGCGAATGAATAAATTAATATTAGTTAAATTAGCTGAAAATTCGATTCAAAAGATTTTAGATAGCAGTTTTACGAATGATTCCAGAATTTTTACGACCACTTCAGATTTTATGTGTCGCCCGAGGTAATTGCTTTGCCATAGATTAAAATAAAGATATTCCAGTATTTCGCAAGCGATTCAAACTTTTTTATTGTAGGTAATATACTTATTATAAAAACAGAAAGAGAATTTCTGTTTCTTCTTGTACAGAAAGGGAATGTCGCGTACTGCCCCTCTGAAGGGCGGCAGATATAATTTAAAGACAAAAGTTTGGTCATTTTCCTCACTCGAGTACTTTTTATACCCGAGGGGGAGGCACAATAGTTGTTCACAAGAAAGAATAATAAATCTATTTCCTAGCTGTAAATCTCTGTGACAAAGTGGTCCGTTGGTTCGTGTTTCACGTAAATGTTTTTACCTGTGACCAAATGAGACTGTCGTTCGTAAAGGTGGGGTGAAATTGGATTCATCATTGATTCAAAGAGGTCAACCCGCCGATACCCGACCCGTGTATTTGTGGATCGCGCCGTTTATGTGCAAATACGAGTTTTTATTCAATACGGGATCTGATTGTGGGGTCAGCGCAGTATGCTAAATTTAGGTTGGTACGGATGTCCGCAAATGGCAGCTGTGTGCCACGTTTAGGGTTATGCTGGTGAATAAAATGTAACCGACGTTTTAAAATAAAAATGGCGAGCGATAAGAGCAGGATTATTTAGAATATTTCAGCCTAAACTCCAACATTTTGACGGGCTTAAAAAATGATGCTACAATTTTTTTTTATTAAATCTCATAATAATTAAAAGATGAGTACATTTTTACCCAACTGCCCAAGAAGGAGGGTAACGTTTTTCCAGAGTTTGTACGTTTATAGGGCTATTTCATTGGCCCGCCCTGAAGCCTAAACGGCTGGATGGATTTTAACTAATGAGGTATCATTTGATAGTTCTTGACAGCTGCAGTCTCATAGGCTACATTAATTTTGAATAAAATACAAAATGGTGACTGTCAAAAGGTGTGTGTGATCGTATTTTTTTGTAACATGGTCATGTGGGATATCAAAATAAAGGGCTCGAAGAGACCATTTCAATAGTATAACCCACTAAAATGTAGGAAATATAAAATAAAAAATATCAAAAACCCCGACTGCAGATAACAACTAAAAAGTTCCAAATAAGTCACATTTCAAGTAGTCTGTTGCAGTTTTTTGCGTCAAATCTGTGATTAAATTAAAATAATTTCCACAAGTAACTTGTTTGGAACTTTTAGGGTGTGTCCAGATCTGACGAATGCTCCGCAAATGCGACGCTCACGCGTCGCTCGCAAGCTGCACGCGTGCAGTTATTATAATTATTTGGTGCGCCTCTTTAGCGTAACTCACGCAATGCTTGCACAGTGCGCGCTAGCGGCGCACAAACCGCTCGCGCGCATGCAGCTGCATAAAGTGCGTGTTGCACGAAGCAGGCTCGCGAGGGGCGCGCCAGAGGCGCGCGGGGTGCGCGTAGACGGCGCGCGAGCAGCGCGTGAACGGCACGCGAACTTGAAATGCATGCACGCAGCTCGTGAGCTGCTTGCGAGCTGCGCGCGAGCGGCTAATTCGCCAGATCTGGACAAATCCTTAGGTTGTTTTTTGCAGTCGGTTTTTTGTTGAAGTTATCTTTTCTGAGAAAACATATAGTAATTACAACTGGTCACATCAATATCAATTTTTATTGAGTAAAAGTACAGGAAGAAAAAAAAAGCAGTGTTGAAATTAATCAGTCCAGTTTCGAACAAAATTATTATAGCTGAAGTAGGTAGTGCATAATGAGGACGTAAAATAATATTTATATATTTATGAATGTGTTATTATTTTTGAAAGGAGTAACTTATATTATAGACTTGACTAAAGTCGCGTTTCCGTAAGTTAATCTTATGCAAAACATCCTATTTCTCCCTTGAGATACATTTTTATAGTAAACTAGCTTCTCCCAGCGGCTTCACTCGCGTAAAATTAATACTTCCTCCACTATAAATTGTAGCCTATGTGCTATTCCAGACTATAATATATCTCCGTGTCAAATTTCATCCAGATCTGTTAAGCCGTTCTGACATGATTGAGTAACAAACATCCATCCAACCATCCAAACTGTCACATTTTTAACATCGCTTTGTCAGTTGTTTTAGAATAGCCCCATTGCTGCATTTAAAAACACGCAGTCTATGAAACATTTGAAACACGTCGGTGAATTTTCTATTTATTAATCCCTAGTTAATAAACATATTTTAAATAGCAACCAGATTGACCAGAGAAGAAATAGAAAGTGAAATAACAGTAAAATAAAACGATACAGTTCTCATATTGCGCAACCGAGTCCATTGGCTTTTATGAGAGGGTAGACGTTAATGTGATCACTAACATACATATAGTAGGTACCTATAAAATGTACGTAGCCCACAGATAGGTATGTAGGCGCAGAAGGCTTCATACAACGAGAGTAATAGCATGCATACATGGACTCGCATCTACGGGATGTAATGGAAAGGTGTGATCATATTTTAAGAACTGGTTCTGCCCATAGAAATGAACAAGTTTTTCTAAGAAAAAACGTTTTTTACAAAAAAATAGAACCGACTACCAAAAAAACAAAAAGTGCAAAATAACTTTAATTTCGGAAGTCGGTTCTATTTTTTTGTAAAAAAGTTTTTATTTTTCACTTTGCGTTTCTCCATTAAATTGTGTTAACAATGAATATCTAGGCGATAGCAGCAATCGCGGTTGATTTGCTGTCATTTTTTGAAGAGTTCCGTTGCCTGTCTCGAAACGCATCATCAGATCTATATGAAATTTAAATGAGACTCGTGCAAAGCGATGGCGAAATAGATCGGACTGTTAAGCACAGAATTAACACTGGATGGATGAAATGGCGGCAGGTCACCGGGACTATCTGTGACTCCCGCATTCCCCTGAAACTTAAGGGGAAGATTTATAAAACAATGGTCAGACCTGCTGTCTTGTATGGTTCAGAATGTTGGGCCACAAAAAGGATGAATGAAAAGCAATTGCATGCAGCTGAGATGAGAATGCTAAGAGCGATGTGTGGTGTTACGCACATGGATAGAATTAGGAATGAGTATATAAGAGGAAGTCTGAAAGTGGCACCGCTGACTGAAAAGTTGTGTGGAAATCGGTTGTCGTAGTATGGGCATGTGATGCGGAGGAATGAAGAAAATGTCGTGAGGAAAGTCTTGTGTATGGATGTGGATGGCTATAAGAGTAGGGGAAGGCCAAAGAAACGATGGTTGGACTGTGTGAAAGAGGATATGAGTAAAAAGGGGGTGACTACAGAGATGACGACTAATAGAGGAGTATGGAAGAAAAAGACATGTTGCGCAGACCCCAAATAAATTGGGATAAGGGCAGGAGAATGATGATTATCACCCGAATTCTGAAAAAAATAAATAGACATTCATGAGGACTGCCGACTAAAGTGAAAACTTGAGGAATAACTGTTTTTTTTTATTAATTCAATCACATCATTTGTAATTTCAAATTATTAACATTAGTCTGGTTAGTGGAGGAGCTCGTAGCTAAAGTAATAACAGCCGCACGAGTCGATCCATCAGGTTAAGCTACGCTTGCCGGTGTTGGTTCATGGATGTGTAACCATCTTTACATACCGAGACTCCTCCGTGCCTCGGAAAGCACGTTAAGCCGTTGGTCCCGGCTGTCAATCGTGGATTTTTGACAGTCGTTACGGGTTGTCAGAAGCCCGAAAGTCTGACAACCAGTCTTACCAAGGGGTATCGTATTACCCAGTAACTGGGTTGTGGAGGTCAGATTGGCAGTCGCTGTAAAATACTGGTATTCAGCTGCATCCAGTTAGACTGAAAGCCGACCCAAAGATAGTTGGGAAAAGGCTAGGCAGAAGGAAGTCTGGTTTTGACATCTATTGCCACTCCGACCAATAATTATATACGTTTTCATAAAGTTACCTACACAGGCTGCTGCGCGTCACCAGTCTGGCGCAACACGTTACTAGCATGTCGGTGACGCGAACCCATAAGTTTGTCACCTACCAATCGCTCAACGCGACTAAAGAAGTATTCACTTCAAACAAAAAATAGACGCGTCACAAATTAAACGAATTTCAACGGATGGGATTGATAGTGCAAAAACCATGCAACAATTGTTTGTCTTGTCGTTTCTAAATAGAGCCAGAGGCTCTAGACAAAGTGACTCTCTACCGGCGATAACGATTGTCGAAATGCCAAAAAGTTGGGGAAGCCATGTTAATCCCACACATTTTTGGCATTCGACAATCGTTATAATAAAAATGCTATTTATTTATTCAAGACAGCTTTGGTCCACAATCAGGTGTTAGTAATACTTATATTACTATGTTAGTTCTTTCAAAAGATATAATTTTTAAAACATGTAAAACTATAGTGATCCATTTTAAAATAACATTAGTAATAAAATGAAATAGTTAAATGTAAGTAATAAAATCAATAAATTAAAATTGTGAATAAAATTAAATTATCAATAGATTAAAAATTGTCAATAAATTAAAATTGTGAATAAATAAAAAATTGTCCATAAATTAAAATTGTGAATAAATTAAAAGCTCTTTGAATTAAAATGTTATTGAATTAAATAATAAATACCAATTCTTAAACTCTAAACTAATTTTACAATAAAATACATACATGTCAAAGCCAATTATTCCCGAAACATAAAAAACATCACAAAAATTTACCTGCCCCACGACCTATCACAAAATCGCTGACAAACACACTCACTCATTCACACTTTTTTGTTGTGTTTCTCGGTTTTTTGCGTCATGTTTACCGTAAATAAACGTATTTTCTTTATTTTTTTTTTATTATAAATGCAAAAGTTTGGATGGATTTGCTACTCAATCACGCCGGAACGGCTGAACGGATCTGGATGAAAGGCACACAGATAGATTATAGTCTGAAATAACACCTAGGTTTTAATTTATAATAGGGCAAGTACCGACTCATTCCACGCTGGTGAAGCCGCCTGGCAGAAACTAGTGTTTTAAGGGGCCTTTTACAGTCCACTAGCGCCGCCAATCGAAAAAATGTCATAACTCGTAAATAGAATCAAAAACACAAAATGTGGTCTATTATTAGTGTAGAAAAGGCAATAACGTAATTTTATAACACATTGTCAACACTTGAAATATAGCCGTTTAGCTAAATCGTGCATTTGTAACAAAACCGGCCGTTTATGTTTTGAATGCACGATTTAGCTAAACAGCTATATTTCAAGTGTTGATACTCGTAAGGTGTTATACAATTACGTTATTGCCTTTTCCACACTAATAATATAACATATTTTGTATTTTTGATTCTATTTACGAGTTATGACATTTTTTCGATTGGCGGCGCTAGTGGACTGTAAGAGGCCTCTTAATAATTTAAACACATTTTTCACCATTTAAATGGTTATAAAATTTAAAGTTCTGTGCGTGTGCGCCTGTTTTCGTTCGTTGTATGAAGTCGACCTTTTCAATCTATCTATTTTGTGTCTCCACGGATGCACGATTGCCAAAATCACAGTGGACCTCTGGGCTGTTTTCGAGTTAATATAAGTCTGCATACGTGATAGTTTTCCGTAATCTTTTTGTGATATGTGATTTGAGTCGGTAATTGAGTGTCGTTGGCAAATACCTTAGGGAGAGGGGCAGACTGTTGTTGTGATATAGAGGAAATATTTTTGAAATATTATTTGGGTTCACGTATAACCTCAGTTTATCAAAGTAACAGCTACCTTTAATAGTCATCGTGAAAGTCTTAAGTACGGTACATTAAGAGTAGTTTAAATGGCACAATATTTATTCTTTTTAGGTCTTATCCGGTGGAATAGGAAACACAAGTTTATTTTTAAATAATAGTGTGTATCTTCCCTGCCTTCAAGCAAAAACGCAAGTCATTATTCTACAATTCTACACCAATATTAAACAAAAATATTTCATCAACTCCCTAGGGATTACATATAGCACAGAAATAAAGGAACTAATATTTATTTTGAAGTATTCTCCCAACAGTTCTGTAAATTAAATTGGAACTGAAATTCAATTTCGTAGACTGAGATAGTATCGGTATTGTATAACTGGAGTAAACAATAATATGGTGTATGGCTTATTGTCTCTTAACTTTCTTTTTAAGAGGTACTATTAGAATGCCTCGGGCAATACTAAGTGCAAGCGGCTAATGTAAGGTGATCCCCTTCCCTCCTCTTCAAGATATTCCACGTATGTGTTAGGGGGGTTAAAAAGGGTAAGAATAGAGGTCTGTGTTCTTGGTTTGGTTGTTGTCTGATCGCATTGCGTCTGCTGGGTCGATAAGATAGCTTTGTTTGCACTTCTATCTTCACAGTGCTTCGCACGATGATGTATCGCTCGCCTTTTCAATATGATGCCAGGCATAAACGTTTCCCATACTCTTTCATTTTATTATGAAACAGTTTGATGGAAATGTTTGCCGTTTGCGTTTATGTGAATATTTGAATGCATCTTACATTTTGTTATTAGTTTGGCAGAATGGGAGCTGACAATGAAAAAAATTATAATAATGTTTGAACGGTACAATCCATGTATGATGTTTCGTTCTGCGAAGCGAGAGCCTGTACGTTCATATCCCATCCATATTTATAGCATATTCGGCTCTTGAGTATTTGCTTAGTATTTAGTTGAATGTTGAGTATTTAACCGAATATTTCTATTGAGAGAGGCGATAAAGTTCTTAACGATATCTAAGGCTTTCTGCACATTTCGATAAGTAGAAGTAGGGAGTAATGCTGAGCTCCAAGTAAAAAAAAGAAAAAAAATGTTTTACCTACATCATCATCATCATCAGCATTTTAATGTCCCCACTGCTGGGGCACAGGCCACCTCTCTGTGAGAGGGTGTTGGCCGTAATCCAACACGCGGGCCCATTGCGGGTTTGGTGGATGTCACATGTCTTCGAATTTTAGGTTCTAGAACATCGGTTCACCTACACCGAATAAAAGGGAACCCGACATAGTCATGGTTTAATACAAGGTGGCGCAAAATTAATTACCCTATCATATATGATTGTCTGGCAGTTTGAGTATTTTTGCGGCCTACTCAAATGTCCTTACTTTGGTATTGTTCGTCGGTTCGTTGAGCTCCTCAAAGTTCTGAGTTGAGCTTCGCGATGACTGACAAATGCTTGCACTGTCTGGACAGGTCCACTCGAATTCGTGTGTTGCTTTCTTCAAAAAGCTCATCCCAGACATAAACGTACATGGTTCTCATATGATTTAACCAGTACACACTTTAAAAGAGACTTTGACCTCTGAGTTTGTTTCGGTGTTTCTTCTCAGGGTAGTCAGCTAGGAAACACGGGCCTCATCTAGCTTAAACTGACAAAAACCATTGACGTGTAAAAGTGTTCCTTGTAACCTATTTACTGAATAAACATCATTTATCATTTATCGGAAGATGCTATAATTTTTGCAAATGTTGTCATACGTCAAACATATTTGACATTTGTAAATTAGACAGCTTTTTTTTTGTGGCGTGGAAGATCATCCAATGACATCTTCCGTTCTAGGGTGGAGCGTGAGGATGTGTCAGACTCTTACTGACTGAAACCCACCCTTGTTCCTTCCCTGACCTGAATTCCCAGGGGGAGATAACTCTTAGACAGCTGCAGAATATAAACAGACAAGCAATGGAGCGCTCTATTACCAATAAGCGGCTGGTGGTGTTGACACAGTGTGTTTTTTTTTAAATCCCAGACTTCTTTCTTTGGGCCTACTTCAAGTCGCGGGATTATGCCAACAAACCTCAGACAATCGCAGCCCTTAAGAAGAATATTCGACAATAATGAAAACAGTTATCACCGGAAATCTTGCGGAAAGTCATGAAAAATGCGATAAAACGGGAACAAAAGTTTGTTAGTTAACACTGGCGGCAGCCACTTGACGGATATCATCTTTCCACATAACAGAAAAAATTGTAAAGGTCCAAATAGAGATTGCCATTAATCAAAAAATATATATATATTTAGTAAAAAAGTTATTCAAAAACAAAATTGGATGATTAATTTTGCTCCACCTTGTTTAAAACATATTTACACAAGAAAAATCTGACAGTTACTGCAGAGAAACATCAATATCCACTCAACCGAAATGTGCAAAAAGCCTTAGATATCGTTAAGAACTTTATCGCCTCTCGCAAAAGAAACATAAAATTAAATACTCAACATCCAACTAAATACTAAACATTTACTCAAGAGCCGTACTTACATAAGTTTTCTCGCATAACGAGTCTATTCACAACAAAAAATTGTGTTAAATTGGAAAATCAGTGAACAGCAACGCTGAGAAAATTACATTTCTTTCACGAAGTAACTCAGTGGATTGCTACTGAGCGATTTTGTGTTATTACATAAAGAGTAATAGAAAAATGTCTAATAAGTTGTTAGAGGGGTAACTCGACCCTTAACTGGAGTAAATTGTAAATTGCGACTGTGTTTATCAATGCAAGTGTAGTTTCCAGTCAAGTGTTATGAATAATTATCTCTTTGGTGGAATGTTTTAATGCTGTAGAACATAAACAGGTATACTTAGTATAGTCATGTATAATTCACAAGTCGTACCGAGTCCAATCTGCATCGAAGGGTCGCTTCTCGAAGTTGTGAAGGAGTATGTCTACCTAGGGCAAGTCATCCAGCTCGGTAGACACAGCTTTGAGAAAGAAGTTGACAGAAGGATCCGGTTCGGTTGGGCAGCGTTTGGAAAACTTCGTCAGGTCTCCTCGTCCCCTATCCCACAATGTTTGAAGACTAAGGTTTTCAACCAGTGCGTCCTGCCCGTTATGACATACGGTGCCGAAACGTGGACACTGACGGTCGGGCTGGTCCACAAATTCAAGGTCGCTCAGCGCGCTATGGAGCGGGCTATGTTAGGAGTTTCTTTGAAGGATAAAATCAGGAATCAAGTTGTCTGGAAAATAACCGGAGTAACCGACGTAGCTTGCATAATAAGCAAACTGAAGTGGCAGTGGGCTGGTCATATTTGTCGAAGGACCGATGGCCGATGGAGCAGACGAGTCCTGAAGTGGAGACCGCGTATCGGCAAGCGTAGTGTGGGACGCCCACCAGCTAGTTGGACCGACGACTTTAAGAAGGTGGCTGGGATAGACTGGATGCGGAAGGTGGAGGACAGGGTGTAGTGGCGCAGCCTGGGAGAGGCCTATGTCCAGCAGTGGACTGCGATAGGCTGAGTTGATTGATTGATAAATAGGGTAGATGGCTATCTATACCATCATAGGATATCCATCAGTTAGATTACCAAAATCTATTGGACAAGTATTTTTTCTTTTGTTACGTAAACAAAAAACCGGCTAAGTGTGTCGGACTTCTCACATTTAGGGTTCCTTATCAAATGTATTTTTGACTATTTGTATGACTTTGGGTCAACAAGATGCTCATACTGTGAAAATTTGAAGACTGTAGCTCCAATCGTATGGCTGTAAAACCTGTGTGACGGACGACGGACAGATGGACAGATGGAAAGACGGACAGACGGATACGTGAGTGACAGCAATAGGGCTCCGTTTGTACCCTTCGGTTACGGAACCCTAAAAATGAGGATATAGTACGTTGAAATTTCGTGTGACCTGAGTAAAACATGTAGATAGCAAGTAGTGACGTAACAAGCTCCTGAACTTTGATGAGTTTTTTTTTATTTTTGATTGATTTGGTGAAGAAAAAAATATGTGTTTTTTTTTTGATAATCCTTACGGACTAAATGGAATTATTATTTTGGTGCCCAGGAATCATCCTTATTATTAGTAGATAAGTTAGTTTTTCAGCTATTTTGTAGGTAAAAAACCTCTTCGATTTTGTTCTGCCTATCCTTACGAAGTTTATCTTATACATCACTGATCCGAACCTGGACTTATACAGCCTTAATTATTAAACTTATGCTTACTTTAAGTACTGATAAGCGGATTCTACGTTCAAGATAGCATGCATCTTATCCATAAAATTCAACTGCGTATTAAACAAAACCTCCTTTAAAGTACTTTATCATCCAAATCTATCCTTCCGTGACTGTAGAAAAAGTTGAATTCAAAACCTGTTAATCAGTTTTTAGGGTTCCGTACCCAAAGGGTCCTAATGGAGCCCTGTTGCTATCACTCACGTGTCCGTCTGTCCTTCTGTCCGTCGTCTATCACACAGGTTTTACAGCCAAACGGTTGGAGTCACTGACAGTCTTCAAATTCTAACAGTATAAGCATCTTGTTGACCCAAAGCCATACAAGTAGTCAAAATTACTTTTGGTACGTAAAATGTGCGAATTTTATTAAACTAAGCACATATTTTTGAAGTGAAAACTTCTTTAGGCGCGTTGGGCATTTTTGAGATGGAAAAAAACAATTGAACAGTCGAGACGAGTGATGCGATGAGGATTTCAACCATTGTGATTGATCGATTCTTGCACGTGTTCGCTCCGCTCCGCCCAGCATAGCTTCAAAAACTACCAAAACCGCCATTTCTGACACTTTTGCCTACTACTTTGGATACGAAACATTCTGAGACCTGTTTTAATAACGTAAAAATGCTTTATCCTCTTTGTAACAAACGTGAAGTTGGATTTTTTAATATTTATTTTCTGTGCTATGCTACGATTTTTTATTCAATGAGGGCGCCACTGGACCGTTAGTAGACCCTTAAGACGCGAGGAGGTAACAAATAGCAAAAAAGGCAGAGTTATTTTTGCATTTATAATATTATTAGGAAGTCTATCCTTATCTTTCTTAAGTTGGAATATGTAAATATATATGTTGTTAATATAATGATAACAACCATATATTATTTATGGTTGTTATGATCATAATAATAAGTTAGTTGTAATGAGATCAATAGTGAATATTGTTTTTTTTTGGTAATCAAAATAATTTAGCCTCGTAACCGCGTCGACCTCATTGTTAATTATATAATAATGATGTTATTTCCACATTGTTAGGTATTATTTATATCTCTATTCATTTAATTATCTAAATTACATATAGGGTCAAATTAAATTGTTCTGCGAAAGTCTGCAGATGTGTTTGAATTGATATTATTGAGTCCAGGGGCGATATACTCCAGGTGTTTACTTCTTGTTGTGTAGCCTTAGGTTTCTGGTGTTATAGAAAAGAAACGCTGGATTGCAATCTTTGATAATTATTCGTATTTAAAAAAAATAAAATCAAAAATAAAATGAGCATCCCCCTTCTAAAGTATATTTGACGGACCAGCCTTTCTGCTGACAAGTTTCATTTTTCATGAGACCCCCTTGTGAAGGGTATTGATATCTATCTAATAAGGATAAAATAAAAGGAAAGTCAAAGTTTTAAGGCCATGTCCTCGAACTCGAGTCCACTTGGTATATTTATGTAATACTTACTAGCATTTCGCCCGTGACTACGTCCGCTTGGATTTCGAAAATAAATATAATGTATAGGACTCAGGAATAAGGCAGCTTTCTACTGTTGAAAGAATTTTCAAAATCGGTACGGTAGTTCCAGAGATTGAAAAGTCCCCACCGCTGACTGAAAAGTTGTGTGGAAATCGGTTGTCGTGGTATGGGCATGTGATGCGGAGGAATGAAGAAAATGTCGTGAGGAAAGTCTTGTGTATGGATGTGGATGGCTATAAGAGTAGGGGAAGGCCAAAGAAACGATGGTTGGACTGTGTGAAAGAGGATATGGGTAAAAAGGGGGTGACTACAGAGATGACGACTAATAGAGGAGTATGGAAGAAAAAGACATGTTGCACCGACACCAAATAAATTGGAATAAGGGCAGGAGAATGATGATGATGAGTTCCAGAGATTACTTCCTACAAAAAAACTTACAAACTTTACCTCTTTGTAATATTGTATGGTATAGATGACACTAATCAAGCGTTGTTCAATGTCATGGTGTCTGAGTCGAGCGCAGTTTCTTCAAACGGATTTGGAATAGAAGAATTGCCTATCAAGAATAAAAAAAAATAAAAAAAGTAGGCCTTAAATTCAACTAACGTCCTACCAGTGGCCGTTGATCTCGCTGTCAGCTGTTGTAACTTGTGTGTATATAACTTGCTAAGGATAAATTAAATAATATTCTGTAGTTTATTAAACTAAAAAATACACTTTTATTTAAAATTCTTCGCAGCAAACAATTCCATTTAATACCCATATCATGAGAATGCATACAAGACAACTAGTCCGCCATCTTTGGGAGTCTATCATATTGAATTTAGAATGATGTCACTTAAATAACCATGCATTGTCATCCAAACTAAACATGTACGCATAATTTCAGCGTAATCGGTATCCGGGAATTTGGTCAAATTTAATTTCTAAGATTTGTTTACATGATTTGTAAACTGACAAACTGTCAGTTACAGGTGAAGCTATACCTGTGTTAAAAATAAAAAAAGCTTGAAATGAAAACGATTGTGTTTATCTAGGAAGTAACAATCAAAGGAAACCCTGTTACACGAGATTTCGCATTAATTAATTAATAGGATAAGAGACCCCCACAATAATATCTATTATTAAAATTGAGACGGAGCACAAAAAAAAAACAAAAATATTATAAAAATAAATAATAGACGTGTCACTAAATAAATATAAGACAAAGTGATGCCATTTACTGTTGCTTGTTGTTGTGTTTCGTCTCAAGACGAAAGTCTATCCAGTGTATGTTGCCAGTGATGACATATTTATGGCACTGAAACGTGGTCTCTCACAATGGGCCGCATCAGAAGACTTAAAGTCACCCAAAGGGCAATAGAGAGGGCTATGCTCGGCGTTTGCTTGCGTTATTGAATCGGAAATGAAGAGAACCAAGGTTACCTACATAGCACGAACAAACGCCAAACTTAAATGGCAGCGGGCAGGGCACATTGCTCACAGAACAGATATACTATGGGGCCGAAAAGTACGAGTGGTGACCGCATACCGGAAGACGCAGCGTTGGAAGACCTCCTACAGGGTGGACCGATGGCCTGGTGAGGGTCGCGGGTAGACGATGGATGCGGGAAGCAAAGTACCGGTCGATGTGGCGACATTTGGAGGAGGCCTATGCCCAGCAGTGAACTTCTTTCGGGTGAAATGATGATGATGATTGTCTGTTGAACATTCATTCAGCCAGTCACAGCAACTAACGCGGGTTTGACAATTTTTTTTTTTTAAAAAAAACGTTGCCCCACACTAGGAATTACTCCTGTATCGTGGGTGCGTTCACAAACATTTAAACTCACATACACAAGACACCCAGACCCGGAACAACTATCTGTAGGCGATACAAATATTTGTTCCGTGCGGGGATCGAACCCGCGACACGCAGCGCAGCAGCCGAACGCTCAACCACTGCGCCAACCGTGCCGTCAAATTTATCACACAAATTATGATAATTTTCATTCCAAACTGAACCTAGTTCTCATTTTGAGTGTTATTCTAAAGCCTTTTATTTCTTGCTATTTACATAAAATACTAAAACTCTATTTTTATTAGTGTATAATATTCATTATTTATATGGTGAACGTGTATTTGTAAATTGTTTGTTGTTGTTTTATAATATTCATAAGCACGTTTCTAGTATCTGCTAAGTGTGTTTTTATTGAATTGAAATGCCCTTAAACAGGTACTTCTTTAGGCTTTAGAAGAGTGAAAGTGGGTATTTGTTGTTGAACATAAACAGCTGTTTCTGTTTCAGGACTTTGAAAGTAGATGTTTATTCCTGTTTTTAGGGTTCCGTACCCGAAGGGTCCAATTTGAGCCCTACTGCTATCACTCACGTGTCCGTCTGCTGTCCGTCGTCTGTCACATATGTTTTACAGCCAAACGGTTGGAGCTACAGTCTTCAATTTTTCATAATATAAGTATCTTGAAGACTCGTGATGACTCGAGACGTATGACTTTATACAAATAGTCAAAAACACATTTGGTACTTATCCTTAGATGTGCGAAGTCCAGCTCGCACTTGGCCGGTTTATTTTTTTTTGCTCGTATATACTCAACCCTATGTTTATTTTTTTTATTCCAGACACTTTTTATTTTCAGTCAAGTTGTAGCTATGGCTGTACAAACCATTACACGAGCATCCTGATTGTAGTCTGCTTTCAGTCTAACCATAGCACTGATTACCACCGAGTGTTTCGTCAAGCCCGGTTAAGCAGGCGACAGCCTCAGAGGCTGACCTGCAAGACGTCCCACAAAAAAAATAAAGAGTGTTTCGAACAAGGAGCGAATTGCTCCCAAATCAATATTCCTTAATTACGATGTAAAACATCCCGATTCGCAGTATTCATCTTGAAACACAGAATAGGTAACAAAAGGAGGAATAAGTCCAAGGCAAAACGAGTTAAATAATATCTTATTTAAAAAAAATAAAAAAACACGCTTAGAGTGACGTCATTTTATTTGTCGTATCTTTCTCTTACTGAGAAAGATACGACCCTTGTTTGAAACCTATAATCATGGGAATGGAAAAAAATAACTAGTTCGTCATCTTTGGGTCTACACCAGAATAACGTCACTTATCACACCATACATTGTCATCCAAACTAAATATATTATATGCAAAATTTCTGCTTAATCGGAAACCGGCAACTGGGTTTAATTCAATTATAAAGATTATTTACATACGTTTAATAAATCTGCAGTGTTTGTATATTGAGGCGACAATCGTAAACCGGAATACAGTACAAGTCAGTAGTCGACTGAAGATAGCTTAACTGGCAGGCTACGGTTGAAAAACTTTTAAGGGCAATATTTTGGACTAACTTTTTCTGTAGGTCTTTTGGAAGTCCTTTTTCGTCTGGGGAAGGTGAAGTTTAATTTCTACTTACCACACATTTGCTGTTTAAGTACAGCTTATTAAGAGCTGACTCTGTGATTTTTAATAACATAGAATGTACCCATACTGTGCATTTGAAAAAAAATATAGGTACTTCATCTCCCTATACGAAAACGCCGATTGAAAACTTGACGTAAGAAAAGAACGAATAATTAAGTACTTGCTGTTCTTGTATATTTTTGTTTCCAAAACTCAGCAACCAAAACTTCCTTCATACTCCAAATACTTACTATTCCGTATCCTTAACTCTCAAGCGCCTCATCTCGAGGACTGCGAAATATTCGTATTACTAGGCGCGTTGTTTCGGCAAGCGTGTTAATTCCCGACTCGAAGTAATCAAGTTAAAACAACTTCGCGACTTATTCCCGACTGGCTAATGAAGGAAGTCACTGCAAGTGCACAAGAGACTTCGGACGTGTCTCAAATTACATATTCAAGTCGTTGATGAAAAGGATCTGTGAGTATTGTTTTGTTATCTTCTGTTTACAGGCTGTAACGTATATGAATTGTCATATATTAAGTGTTGCGTCCAAAGAAATAAACAACTTTCTTCAAGAAAGTAATATTAATTCCAAAAAAAAAAGATTAGATTTGCATTAAAAAAATATTGTAAAATAATTTATTTATCTTAAAATATGAAGCAGTTTTACATTTAATTTCAACTTAAAAGAAGGAGTAATAAAACTCCTTATTTATATTCCTTAAATATATATATTAAAATAAAATTAAATATATATAATATTTATAATTAATTGAAACCAAAAAAGGTGTATCACTGACAATGATAAAATTGAATTATAAATTCCAATTACATTAAAAATATATAGATTAAAATTAAGCTGCTATCTAAATTTTTAGTAGTTAAATTTCATTAATATTTTTATTTATATAGTTTAATTTCCCCTCATACTAATTTTGATCAGATGATAATTTTGTAAGATTATTTTTTTGGGAATTGTCTATGGCTTCCTTGAAGAAAGTTATTCGTTGTTGTGGGCAGAACCAGTATTTAAAATATGACTACACATTTCCGACGCACCCTGTGTATACTCCTTAAGTTTCCTGTTGCAAGAGACACTAGACTGTCAAAAATGTGTATGGACAATGGAATTTACGCCATTACCCATACAAGAAACCCGGGCCTGCGGACGGCGAGTAGTGGGTAACTCGCCGTCCGATCAGCACCAGGCCCGAGAGTCGACGGCGCGTAGTGTTCCACGCGCGCCTCAAAGAGTTGTCAGCAAAGGACGGCCTGCCACGCCCAATGCCTGCCCGGGGGTTGAGGATAAATTCGAAAGAGTTACCTCGCCCCCGGGCGCGTAGGGCAGGGAGGAACAGGGGTGGGTTTTAGTCAGTAAGAGTCTGACACGCCCTTCCGCTCCACCCTAGAGCGGAAGAAGTCATAAGATGATTTCCCACCCCCAAACAAAAAAAAACTTGAGAGGTGTCAAGGGACACCCGGATGGAACGAAGTTCCTTTCGATTAATTGATGAAGGAATTGTAATATAATTTTTTTTTTTTAATTTATAATATTTTTTTTATTATTAACTACGCACACACGCACGCACGTAAGAAGTTATACTTCATCATCTCATCTCATCGCAGCTCAGCTCAGCTCAGCTCAGCTCAGATCAGCTAAGCTCAGCTCAGCTCAGCTCAGCTCAGCTCAGCTCAGATCAGCTCAGCTCAGCTCAGCTCAGCTCAGCTCAGCTCAGCTCAGCTCAGCTCAGCTCAGCTCAGCTCAGCTCAGCTCAGCTCAGCTCAGCTCAGCTCAGCTAAGCTCAGCTAAGCTCAGCTCAGCTCAGCTCAGCTTAGCTCAGCTCAGCTCAGCTCAGCTCAGCTCAGCTCAACTCAGCTCAACTCAACTCAACTCTTTAGATTGTTCCAAGCTCCGCACATGAAATTGGTTAGATAATGCTTGATCTGCTTGCAAACTTTGTACCTACCCACCAAAAATACAAGAAGTTTTTATTAGATTGTTTTTCCAACACAAATCTTTTTGGATGGACAGCCTCATTAGTGTCGTGACAACTTTTCGTAAGAATTTTTTCCGTCTAGCCCCCTTTCACAACGCGCGATAAGGAACTTCGTTCCAAAAAAAAAACCCATAAAAGAAACACTTTCATTTTGATATTTCGAGAATCGCTATCGCCGGTAGAATATCACTTAGTCTAAAGCCTAAGTTTTTTTGTTGTTAGCCTTTCTTGTGTCCCAATGCTGGGCAAAGGGCGATTTCAAGTTTGCTCTGCATACATGATAAGATCGTCAAAGCCCAAGTTATTGTACTAAAATTCTATTAGAGGGCTATACTTGGCGTTATCGTGCGTGATCAAATCAGGAATGAAGAGATCTGCAAGAGAATCCAACTGAAGTGGTAATGGGCAGGGCTGCTTGCAGAACCTAGGAGCGAGAGCTGAGAGCTAGGTCGGAGAGGTTCTGGAGTAGCAACCGCGAGGATTTGTATGGTTAGTTTCTCCGATACTGGTGGCAGGATCGATTCTGTATGTTTTTCGTGTAATTACTTGAAAACGTACCACAGTACTATTAAAATTCGTGTATCAGTCCAGATGAAAATTTCCTTCAATTGTAATTTTGTGAAAAGGTAGAACCGAATATTGTACGGTTAATTACAGGTTTTTCTAGTATACCGCTCAGACCTTTTCAATGAAAACACTTTTAAAAATAACATTGTTTTCCGAGATTTTAAGAGGGACATAAACCATTCGTTTGCTCGGAACTGAATTTATTTCAGTGGGCTGAAATGTAAATAAATGTTTTATAGAGAAATGGCAGGCTTAACATTCACCTCTTCCTTCGTCCTCGTTGTGATGGTGTATTGCTTCTTATATTTATTTATTTATAAAAAATATTTTTTTCCTGAACCTACAGGTAGCGATACAGAAGTGCCACGAATATTTATCGAAACAAAAAAGGCTTACTTTTGTTGTAATAATAAAATGTGTCAGATAAGCAAATCAAGTATCTTGACTGAGTTCGTGAGGTTGTCGACATGTGGGATGTGGACTCAGCGATCATTGTACCGATAGTCATGTCAGCCAATGGCTTGATCCGTCAGGTCCCGGAATTACACACACAATTAAAAACCTAATGTTGCGTCCCCGATGTGGGACGCGCGGGAGCTGACGGGCCACGAGCCTCGAACAACACCTCAGGAAGCTCTCTTAAATCGGATGGATCAAGGACTTGATTTAGAAAGCGGTACTTCTGGACCCGGCTCGTATTGTAAGGAGGTTCCTCTCTCTGCAGCCCTGTTTTTCTTTATTGTTATTGAAATATTTAAAAATGTAATGTACATGTTTATTATAGTGAATAAACGAAAATATCTCAAAAGTCAATCGATCTATCTTCATTGACAATAGTTTTTGGTACTATTAATTTTATGAGCTCGGATATGTTTATTGATATATTCTTAATTCCAAAAACGGAACAGAGAGGACATAAATAAATAAAAAATAAAAAAATAATTGAATCGTCAACTATCGTGATCTTCAAACATTTTACTAAAGAAAATTGAAGCTCATAGTTAATTGTGCGCTGTCCTACGTTGACATATTAAGAAAAGGGCAATGACGGTTATTGTTATGATCAAAGGAAAAATGATAATAATTATGCAAAAAAATTAACAAAAAATATTTTATTCAATTACTCAAACTAAAAACAAGCGGAACCTACTTATCCTATACACCAATGTAAAATATACCTACACTTTGACATAACACGACGAACTCACGACAATGTATGTACTTAATAAAAGCTAGCTGGTTTTCTTATCAAACAGCAGCATTTTCATGGCCGCATTGGGGCATTCACTAGGGAACAAGACCGCTCTTGTGTGCCCTTCGATGAAGGCCTCATGTTGCCTATGCGTCATGCCCATGCCGTGCAAGGATGCGTGCGCCACCTCCGCTGGTAGTGAACATACTGGAGTTATCAGTACCAGCTGGAAAATAAAAGTACCATATTTATTCTTGTGCGCAATCTCGTAGCTCACAATCTGTACACACAAGTTCTCTCGCGACAGCGACGGCGGAGAAAAAAATCCGTCCCTTGACGCAGATCGCTTCGCAAGTCTCATCGTTCGAAGTTTTGAACGGGTCTGATGGTTGTAGTTCGTATTTTATGACATATCTACATATTCAGTATATGAGCATGATTTGAAAAGCATTCGGCTTGACCAAGAAAATAAAGTCGTATAAAATTAATTATATTTTTAATTTTTTTCTGTAATCACCATCAAGATGAAAAAAATTATTCTTCCTGAGAATTTCATAAATTTCAATGCTCAATTTTCTCTATATGCGGCAAATTGCGTCTTTTATAATTATCGCACACTTTTCGAACTAAACTAAATAAAGTAGTTTTGGTTTTAAGAATCAACTGGATTTGTGTCGGCCGAGTACTTTTCAAACCACCTAGGTACTTTGGCATATGTACACACAGCCTATAGACGGTGTGTGAGCACCGGGCTTTTGCTAGCAGTTGATAATATTTTTGAAGAGTGGTTCGAATATTAAGATTAGAATGGAAATATGCCGATTGTTTTATGTTAGTTCTAGCTCGCCCGTGGAAGAGCGCACATAGTAATCTTTTCTAATAAAAATACAGTGAACTATCCCATCGCGTTTGACTCCGTACACTACACACATTAAATTTAAATTATTATTTAATTATTTGATTACAGTATACCTAAACATATAAAAGTATTACTATTTAAATCACAGACATAATACGAATCAAATTATTAGTACTAATTTTAAATTAATATTATAATAATAATAATAATAATAAGTTTATTTCAGAAAATACACATGTAGAAGGATCAAATACAAAACAGTTTTGCTAAGGTTACAGGTAATAATAAAATAGAGTATCGTTGGTACCTGTACTAATGAAAAACATTGTATCACAGGTACCAGCGCCTTCCATAACAATTTAAGAAGACAGTAAAAGAAAGTAAATAAAATAAGAAAATACACAAGTAAATAAAATAAGAAAATATACAATACATAATCAAGTACACTTGCACACTCGCAGCCAGCGAGTGAGACAGCTCCCGAAAGGCACAGGAAAGACCCAGGAGCCCTGCAGGCTCTACAGTACATATGTACGTATTTGCTTGTTATTTGTGTGTCTTATAGCAGGAAGTAAAGTTAAAAAAAATATAAGTTAAAAGTAATGCTCTCATACGCGCCGTCCATAAGGTTTGTTAAAAAATCGCAAGCAGCAACTCTCCAGAACCCCAGAGAAGTTATAGTAGAGGAATGTTAAGTTTTCCTTTTTTGCCGCCTCTTCCGGATTAAGTTCTACAAACTTCAAACATGATCGTCTTTCTAGGTAACTATGGCCTTTTTTGACGATGCTTATTAGACGTTTCAGGCCTGAAAAAATGAGAACAACAAATTTAAATACCCGTTATATTATGAAGCAGAAGGTAGGTACACCAAAAAGACTTATTACTGTCTTTGTTACTATGGGACGCGGCATGAGAACAGTTGTCGTGTCGTGTCCCATAGTAACAAAAACAGTAATAAATTATTTGCCCACGGCGACTTTATTCATTGATTCAGTGGCGATACAGTCTCGATGCTGTGAACGCCTGTTGACGTTGTTGTTTGCATTGATACAATAGCGATGAAGCATCAATACAGCCGCGCTTTGACAGGGAAGGAACAGGGGTGGGTTTTAGTCAGTAAGAGTCTGGCACGCCCTTCCGCTCCACCCAGAGCGGGAGAAGTCATTGGATGATTTCCCACCCCACAAAAAAAAGGGTAGTGATGAAGCATCAATACAGTCACGCGTTAGTTGTGACGAAGTATCAATACATTCGCACTTTAGTAGCAATGAAGTATCAATACAGTCACGCGTTACTAGTGATAAAACATCAATACAGTCACGCGTTAGTAGTGATGAAGCATCAATACAGTCTCGCGTTAGTAGTGATGAAGCATCAATACAGTCACGCGTTAGTAGCAATGAAGCATCAATACAGTCAAGCATTTAGTAGCGATGAAGCATCAGTACAGTCACGCGTTAGTAGCAATTAAGCATCAGTACAGTCGAGCGTTAGTAGCGATGAAGCATCAATACAGTCACGCATTAGTTGTGATGAAGTATCAATACATTCGCACTTTAGTAGCAATGAAGTATCAATATAGTCACGCGTTAGTAGTGATGAAGCATCAATACAGTCACTCGTTAGTAGTGATGAAGCATCAATACAGTCACACGTTAGTAGCAATGAAGCATCGATATAGTCGTGCGTTAGTAGCAATGAAGCATCAATACAGTCAGGCGTTAGTTGTGATGAAGTATCAATACAATCGCACATTAGTAGCAATGAAGTATCAATATAGTCATGCGTTAGTAGTGATGAAGCATCAATACAGTCACGTGTTAGTAGTGACGAAGCATCAATACAGTCGAGCGTTAGTAGCGATGAAGCATCAGTACAGTCACGCGTTCTAGTGGCAATGAAGCATCAGTACAGTCACGTGTTTGTAGCGGTAAAGAATCAATACATTGCTTTTGTTTCGATACAGTTGCGCATTGCTAATGCGGCCAAAAGTAGCGATGCAGTGGCGCATTAAGTTCAAATTCTACGAAAATGTACAATTAATATATAATATGGACCGAATAAGGAATGATGAACTTAGAGCCAAAACAAAAGTAGCAGATATCTTGACCAGAATTGATCAACAGAAGTGGCTGTGGACTGGTCACATGATGAGAATAAAACAGGAAAAATGGAGCAAATTAATAATCGGTATAAATATTAATGATCAGTATCCGAAAAATAGTAAACAAGCAAGGGAAAAAAAACAAAGAAGACGGCAGGAAGCGATGAAACTTACAGGTTGCCCTTACTGGAGAAGAGTGGCTCGTGATTAGAAACAATGGAAACTGCTAGAGGAGGTGTTTGCCAAGAGGAACGCGGTATTGAAAGATATATCGTAATATCAAATGAAATCAAGAAGAAAAAGAAATTCAGAATAAAAGGGCCTAAAATAAAATTAAAAGTAAATTAAATTGTAGGCACCAAAAGTAAAGAATACACATAGAATGTAATCAGGTTTCCTATAAACCGTCTAAACATTTACAAAGGAGTTCTCTCTCTGTGTGAATACTAGAGTATTCCCAAAGGCTGGTTAAAATATTCATGTAGGTTCAAGCGGAACGAATCAAACAATCGAGTAATTGTTACACCTAACCTCCCCATTTCTAGTTTACTGGATGTAGGTCTTACCGCAAATCTACGGGGAATACTCTGTTTGTATGTAAAATACTTGTAGGAGCGCACGTATTTTATGTACTGCTAGTGGCGAAGGATATATAAAAGTAACAAAAGTGTGGTTATGTGTGAGTGCTTTTGAGTGAGATGTCAAAAGAGAAACAGCTACTTACCTATTTATATAAAGGCACTTGGAGTTGCCCAAGCGTGTAAATAGCCGTGGGTCTCTGCGGATGAAGGACAATGTTACGGCCAAACACTTGGATTGAATGCTGGCCCAAAATTGCCTATATTTGTCTGTATAACTTTAAGTTAGGAGTGGTTGGCAGAAGACGGCGCATGTGGCCTTACTCTAAATTAGTAAGAACAAGTGGTACCTGACTTTCTTTCTTTGGCTGCCACGCTGGAACCCGATCTCTCGATTCTCTTCACACCAACACTTCTGGTTATTCTTGTTCAATAGTTACACGGACGCGGTAAATATGGGTTATTTATTATTCCCGGAGAATCCCCAACGTTTACGGGATATTACTCGGGATTTTAGTGTATTTGCGGGAACGATGTTAATAAGACATTAATTTAGTCTGCGGTGAGATGCGCTCTGCCTCGCGGCGATAGGCACACTGACGTGACGTCGATTGCTGCTTTTTTAGATAGGCTATGGTTCTCGTAAAGCCGGCTCCGCACTTGCCTTACATGCTAAAGCGGGACACACACGTCGTGATACCACACCCCATCCAACTTGCAGAGTGGCGGCAACTCGCCACACCATGCTCCCCGCCTTGAAAGGTCCAGGAGCTTTCAAAAGCTGCTAATCTATCGGCGCGAGTGAGGTTCAAGAAGCGGTGATGATATGTAAGCATTTACTTGTTGAAGAGCTTTGAGGGAAATCAAAGCAGCAGTCCGAAACACCATCGCATTGATATAATGCTCGGGAAAAATAATTATCAGTGTCCTGAGAATGAATTGCGGTTCGACTTGACTATGGTAAGTCGAATAAACTAAATTACAACTATGTAATGGCGTACTATTGGAACGTATACTATGAACCCTAAACTAAATTAAACTAAATTACGTAGTAATAATAATCTATTGAGTTGGCAAAGGATACAACTTAGTGACAGGACGTTTATACGTGCCTGACGCGGTTTGAATGTTTTTAACAGAACTATGACTATATAGTCTGTTTGTAAATTTAAGAATGTACATAAATACACGTAACAGTTTATTCCATGAGTAAACACGGTCAGCTATAGTATCTAAAATACGCGGTTCAGTATTCGAAGTTTCTACAAGAAAAACCTTTGATTTAAACTCCGGCAATGTTTCACATTGAGCAGGAGAGAACTTTAAAGGCCACTCGCTCATGGTCTGATGGAGCCATGTGGGGCCGTTCCACCACAACGAGTGTCTTATTAAATCCGACGGCAGCATGCCGCGAGACAGACAATCGCTAGGATTCTCTTTCCCGGACACGTGACGGAAACAAGCGGCAGGTAAGTTTTCCTGTATTTGAGCAATGCGGTTGCTGACAAAAATAGACCATCTATGGGGAGATGAGTGGATCCACGAGAGAGCTATGGTGGAGTCCGAGAAAGCGTGGACACCTGCAATAGGTACACGAGCGGAAAGTTTTTCCTTGACTACGCGAACAAGTAGCGTTGTTATTTTTGCGGGGGAGACTTTGGACTTGGCACATAAGAGTCGGACAGTGACATCACCTGTAGGGTTGGTAATGTGTAAATAAATACAACAGCCATAACCAGTAAAGCTGGCGTCGCAAAAGGCTACGATGTTCACTACAGCTTCTCTAAAGACGCCAATGTGGCGAGGAACCTTTAGAGAAGAGAGTGAAGGAAAATCGCGCGTAAAAGCGGCAAACCGATTTGTGATGGATTCCGGAGGAACCTCATCCCATCCTACTTTAGCTAACCAAAGTTCCTTAATTAATACCTTCGCGTACAGCACAACGGGTCCTACAAGGCCAAGTACGTCGAACAAGCGGGCAACTAGCGATAGAATCGCGCGCTTCGTGCATTTATCATCCACGGCGATTGTTGTTAAAGAAAAATAATCATCAGCGGGTTCCCAGGTTAATCCAAGGATTTCGAAATTATGGACATCATTATCCATGCCAGAAAAATTAACTGGTAAGCGGTGAGACTCTGGGAGAATCTCTAATAGAGCGGGTGAATTGGTAGCCCATTTGACCAAGTCAAAGGACTACCTTCATTAAATCAATTAAATCGCGGGATAGACGCATAGCTGTCTGTTCGTCCGAAACAGAGTAGACGTAGTCGTCCATGTAAAACTGAGTTTCTACCAATTTAGAAGCCTCAGGAAAGCGGTCGCTTTGCTCACACGCCAAGTTACGCAATGTGCGCATCGCTAAATAAGGACTAGGTTTTAGTCCGAAGGGAACGCGGTTAAAATGAAAGATGCGAATAGGCTCACCTTTGCTAAAACGATACAAGATTCGTAAATATTTGCGGTGGCGCTCTTTTACACCGATACGTAAGAACATTTGTTTTATATCCGCTGTCATCGCGACAGGGAATGTACGAAAATCAAGTAATAACAAAAACAAGTCTGCTTGCAAATTAGGTCCGACATGCAAAATGTCATTGAGCGACAACCTCGAGTGAGTTATATAATCCGCGATAGTTTTATTATAATTCTCGCGTAGGGTCATTAACGTAAACTTACGCTCGAGCGCAAGTAAGCGCCTAGGGGCGCAACCGCGCGAGCCACCTAGCCCGCCGGGTGAGCGCGCAAAAGGTAGATCGACAAAGTATCTGCCGTCTTCAAATAAGACTGAAGAATTAAAATTATTTTCACACTCTAATTCGTGCGGACTAATAAAACGCTGAGATGGAATTTCCTCTAGCTCAAAAAACTTATGTAAATTTGACTCGACTTCAATGTCGGCCTGCGCGGTAAACGAAGATGAAATGTGTGTCACATCACTACTACAACAATCAATATCACCCATAAGCACATAACCGAAGCTAGTCAGTATAGCAGGGGGCGCGCGGGTACCTGAGTCGACCCTGTCTCCCAGGTAAATAAAGGGGAACAATTGTGCTCCAAGCACGACGTCTACCGTGCCCGGCACGTTCCACAGCGGATCAGCGAGCGGCAAGTTACTTAAGTATGACATGTTATCATTGTTATGTAATCTAATTAATTTCGCGGGAAGTCTATCTGTAATACAATCAACAACTAACGCTTGTATCGAAAACTTCGTATGAGGATCAAACCGAGATTCTATGTTTAGATGAATAAAACCGTGTATTGGTTTCGATGACATTCCAACACCTTGTAAAAATGAATTGCGTAATTTAATTATGGGTAAATTCAAACGTTTACAACAGTCCACAGTAATTAAATTATTTTGCGATCCGTTATCTAGTAGGCACCGAACCACCTCCTTATCTCTGATGTCGCTATAGTATGCAAATAACTGCGCGGTCGCTAGCAAAATGGTTGACCCAGTTTTAACAGCTGTAGTGAGCGAAACAGATGTATCCTTAGTAGGCACTTGTGGTTCGGGCGATAATGACTCATCTTTTTCTCGAAAATGTAAGAGAGAATGATGGGACTTTTTACAAATTTTACAAACGTTACGTGACTTACATTTAACCAAAGAATGGGATAGACTTAAACAGTTTATACAGCCACGTTTAGCTTTAATAAATTCAAAACGTGCAAGCGGTGTTCTAATATTTTTAAACTGCGGGCAATAGAACAGCTGATGTTGTACGTCATCCTTATCGCATAGCATACATTTGCTATTTGAAACCGGTTCATTACGCGACACGAATGACTTAGCGGTGTTATTTTTTGTTTGATGATCAACCGAACTAGACTTAGCGCGCGGTTCCGTCTGTAAATTATTACCGTATGAGCGTTGTAGTACTTTAACATATCCTTGCATGAATGTTATAAACTCCGCATAGGAAGGTAATTCTTTTTCACTCACACGTGATTCAAACTGTAAGACAGTTTGCGCCTCAACCTTTCTTAAACCACAGTGTAATAAAACAAAATCCAGTAAGTCTGGAATGTCTAACTGCTTCAAGGCTGCGACGGACGCTGAATATCGTTCCACAAAAGTATTGAGGCTCGCGGCATTTCCGGCGCATTGTTTAATGTCCAGTATATTATTGAGATAATGAATCCCTAAACTACGCTTATCTTGATACCTTTTAACGAGACTGTTCCACATAACGTTGTATGTATCACCTGTAGGAACAATGCCTGCGGTTAGTTTTAAGGCATCATGAGTCAATTTACTGATCAAGTACTGGACACGCTGCGAGTCAACCAGATCGGTATTTAAATGAACATTGCTGCGAAACATTTCATAAAATATGGGCCAGTTTTCCGCTTTACCATCAAACGATGGCAAATCTATGGGCGGTAATTTTATCCGAGTACCCACTTTGTGTTCCGATGTTTCGTTTTTCGAAAGTATGAGATTACGTTTATATTTAATATTAGAATATAAGTCTTCAATAGAATATAGACTCGAATAGTCTGGTGCGGTTTGGTCAATCTCGAATTGCAATTCATTCATTTGTTCTACTATTTCCTCAAATTTGTTGTATTGCTCAGTAATTGTTTCTGACTGCGCTAAGAATGTCTCATTTGAACGTGAATCAAAGTTCGAGATGTTTCTGGAATCATTATATATGCGATTAACTCGCTCGAAAATCATTTGTTTTTTAGCGGTAAGCTGAGCCAATTTAGCTTCTTGCTTGCGGGACGCCATTTTGGGGCACTAATAAAGTTATGTGCCTACTGTAATGACTCCATTAGATGGTCCTTTCGGCCTGGATAGGCATCAGTAAAATTCAGTACAAATTAAGTACAAGTCATTACAGTAGGCACATAACTTTATTAGTGCCCCAAAATGGCGTCCCGCAAGCAAGAAGCTTAATTGGCTCAGAAAAATATCGATAAATAAAACAAAACTGTTTAGTAGTGTTGCAGATACATTATATTTTTTAACTAAATTTTGTGGATTTTAATGTGCAAAGATGGACTGTGTAATAATTGCTTGAAGTAAAGATTTTTTAGTAGCTGAAAAGAGTGAGGAAATCCAAAGAAGAGATGGGAAAGACCGCGTGAGAAATGATCACCGGGATAAATGGGAGAAAATAACATGCTATGTAAACTGAAACTAAGTAACATGGGACAATTCAGGAAGATAACGGTGAGTAGGAACGTAGTCTTAATATCCATCTGCTAGGATTATAGGCTACTCCTCCGTTGTCTTTTCTGATTAATTTCGTTGCGGGACCCAAGACAGTTTAATCGTTTCTCAGGGACTCGTCGAGCTTCATTGCCTCGGCGTTTTTTCTGGTGGTCGCCACTGTTGATTCTGGCTTACAGAAGTTACAGTGGTTTGGGAATAGTGTGGCGGGCTTGTCCCAACAAAAAAAAAATCCATCTGCTAGGATGGACATCTGTTATTTCTTAATGGCTAAGTCTTACGCTTTAGGTAACACCTGTGGAGGTATGCGGAACAGGGTGTAAAGTTCCACAACCTCCATTGAAAAGGGAGGATCCTCCGACCAGACGGGTGTTGTGTCTGGTCCGGGCAACTGCCCAATGGTTGATTTCGGACTGTTGTATATGTTCAAATCGCGCGGAGAACTCTGCTTGCGCGATGTAGAATTCTTGCTAGTTTTAGTTCGTGTGCGGCGTCATAGATGTCGCTACATCACTCCCCTCCGGAGATCGGAGATCGATGGTTCTTGATGAGTCGTCCATACATCTTGTGATGCTTGCCGGGCCAGTGGAAGGTTGGTTCCAGTGAGTCGGAACCGGAAGAGCCGCATAGTTCACGGTGAGTCGGAACTGTCTGCGGTGATGCCCCAGTGAGTCGGGGTGTTGCTATCCCAGTGAGTCGGGATGATGCCCCAGTGAGTCGGGGTGATGATGTCCCAGTGAGTCGGGATGATGCTGCAGGCTCCAGTGGGTCGGAGCGGTGCTGTGCGACGTAGTGGCTTGACTGCTGGCGTCGACCAGGAGAGGTTCTTCGACCGGCCGAAGGTGCTGTTCGCTGCGCCAAGATCGCTGATGAGGTTGATGGTGATGAAAGAGGCTGAGGATGCTGACCAGGAATGCGCCGTCCGCTGCATGCTGGTGGTCAGGATACCCGTAGAAGCCGTTGGTACTGGCTGGCTGTATGACTCGTTGCTCAAGAGCTTGAAGGAAGCGATGATGATGACGTCACGCTGAAGTAGCTGCACGAAGGCTGCGCTGACGATCACGTCGGGGTCACCAGTGTGGAGGTGAGCGGAACAGAGTGTAAAGTCCCGCAAACCTCCGTTGAAAAGGGAGGATCCTCCGACCAGACGGGTGTTGTGTCTGGTCCGGGCAACTGCCCAATGGTTGATTTCGGACTGTTGTATATGTTCAAATCGCGCGGAGAACTCTGCTTGCGCGATGTAGAATTCTTGCTAGTTTTAGTTCGTGTGCGGCGTCATAGATGTCGCTACACACCTTTTAACCGAAGACATCGAAAACATCACAGAAAAGCCATAAATAAACCTTGTACGACGTCCTTGACGACTACTGATAGAGTAATTAAGTCATATTTATTTTTGTCTCAAACAATACCCACGGGAAAAATGATAGGTTAGGCTAATATCCCTGGAAATTTTAGCCTTGTAACGGAAATGGGTACTCATAATATAAGAACTGCGACTGCCCATGGAAACGATTTTTTTTTATATTCTCATGTTAATTTGATCAGCTGTTGATGAAGTTTTACGGACAGTCCTATTCATTTTTGAGAATGACTATGACGAAATTTTATGTTATCATGGCCAGACGCAGTTCTTAAAATATGAGTAGGTACCCGTTTCCGTTACATTCTATATACAAAACTAGCTTCTGCCAGCGGCTTCGCCAGCGTGGAATTTTATTTCTTCCGTTTTAAACTTTCAACCCCCATTTCACCTTCTCAGGGGTGGAATTTTGAGGACACGGTGGAGCATATGGTAGAGTGGTGCTCCTCTTGGGCGGAGCACCGCCGTGTCTTCATGGAGGCGTTCAGCGGCAGCGATCTCTCGCGTCCGGCTCTGGTCCAGGCCATGGTACGGAGCGAGAGGGAATGGGAAGCAGTCGCCTTCTTCTGCGAAGCAGTAATGCTCGTGAAAGAGCGGAACGGGTGAGGGAGGCTCAACAGAGTCACCCTCACGCTCCCAGCACGCTGCACCAGCGCCGCAGGAGACGCCCTGGGCGTCGGAGTTCGCGAGACGATCTACGGCCTCCGTAGGCGCGGTCCTGCGAACCGCGAGTCGCCGTCCGATCAAGACCAGACCCGACAGTCGACAGCGCGTAGTGTTTCACGCGCGCCTCAAAGAGATGTCAGCAAAACCTGACGGGGCCCGTTATCGCCGATGCCTGCCCAGGGGTCGCGGATAAATTCGAAACAGAGTTACCGCGCCTCTGGGCACTCAGGCAACTGAAGGACTGAAGGTGGGTTTTAGTAAGTAAAAGTCTGGCACGCCCTCCCGCTCCGCCCAGAGCGGGAGAAGTCATTGGATAATTTACCAATCCCACAAAAAAAAGGAGTTGGAATTTTGAAAAAAAATTTCTTAGTGGATATCTACTATTCACAAAGAACACACCCTCCAAATTTCATGTCTCCAGGACCAGCGGTTCAGGCAGTGTGTATCAGTCAGTCATTCAGGACTTTATGTTTGTTTATGTGTTTTTACATACTAGCTTCTGCCCGCGGCTTCGCCCGCGTGGAATTAGTGCTTCCCCAGTTATAAACTTTAAACCCCTTTTTCACCCCCTTAAGTGTTGAATTTCGAAAAACCCTTTCTTAGTGGATTCCTACTCTTCACAAAGAATACACGCTCCAAATTTCATGTCTCTAGGACCCGTGGTTTATGCTGTGCGTTGATATGTCAGTCAGTCAGTCACTCAGGACTTTGAATTTTATATATATATAGGGTGACTGGTAATTAGTGACCGATACTTAAACACGTGATTGTACTCATGATTATAAATAACTTTCCCAAAAAAACTTTTCTTTTTATACTTATTCACTTTTATCACAATAACAACAGTTTGAAATACGCACGCGCGCGAGGGCAGTGACCGCTGCAATCAGCTGTTAGACGCGTCTCGTATCGTACAGAGCACGGCTCGCAAGCCCGCTTCTTGGGCACCACGTGCCGTTTTCGGTGTATCTAAGTAGTGTAGGTACCTACATGTTTCGGTTTTAGCTAAATAAAAAAAATATTTTCAAAGACAGCGTGTTTGACTAATACTTTTAAGATGCAACGTATGTCCGCATAACTACAAAATATCTGAAAAAAAGTTTCTTTGGGAAAATTGTTTGTTATCATGAGTACAATCACGTGTTTAAGTATCGGTCACTAATTACCAGTCACCCTATATAGATATAGATAATAAGACACAATATTAAGGCCGTGTCATGACCAAAACTACGGTCATTCTCGGACTGCATAGAAAAGAAAGAGATACGCGACGACACAATGTTTACAATTTATTGCAAAATATGAAGCATTTTATCAATTCACTCAAAAGTGTGTTGAGCTATTAAAAATCTAAAACAACAAAGTTTTGCTTTCAGATTCGATTCAATATTTGTAATCAATTTAACCGATGTACGTTGGCTAGTAACACGAGAAAAAAATGAAAGGTCAAAGTTAGAGGTAAGTTTGACGATCATTTCTATAGAGGATTTTATTTTTAAACGAGTTTCGGAAACAACAAAGTTCTCGGAAATAATGTCAAAATTAACATTTATCTTTTCTGTAACTTCAAACTAAACTGATTTGGCTATTTTTTTTAGAAAACCGGCAATTATTGAGTTTTATCGGATGACAGCGCCTAAATGTTGCTATAAAATTTAATAATTGATGTTTAAAGTACTCACCTATTGAATAAAAATTGAATACAAACGGAATTTCACCCGACCTCCACTCACAAGGCCAATTTGCAGGCAAATCAGGTGCAGTTCCTAAAACAACCAGTCCAAATCACAAAATATGTTCCCAAGAATTGAAGATAAAATGTTTGGAAATTGTTTTCGAACAAACCGTTGTTTGAATGGCAAGATTGTGAAATAATTATGTTTAAATTACAAAGTAAAACAAAAAGATTTATTATCCAATTTCCGTTATGGCGTCGCGTTATGTGTATACGGGCCATGCTACGAATTCAACAATGAAAACTTATCGATCTCATTATTTTTCTACTATAAAATATGATGCCGTATATCATGGCTTGTCGATGAATCATGGGAACACCATGAATATTGGTAATACATTGCGCGCGTGTTCAGAGTTTTTGATAACGGGTTCGGCGGAAGCTTTGTAGGTAAATAGATGATATTGATGAATAGATTAAGGATTTGGCTTTGCTTATTTTTTATGTGAAATGTGGATTTTTTTGTCAGTAAATAAAGGAAACAAGTTATTAGATAGGCTAGTGTAAAAAGTTATCAAATGATAAATGATAAATGATAAATGATGTTTATTCAGTAAATAGGTTACAAGGAACACTTTTACACGTCAATGTCTTTTTGTCAGTTTAAGCTAGATGAGGCCGGTGTTTCCTAGCTGACTACCCTGAGAAGAAACACCGAAACAAACTCAGAGGTCAAAGTCTCTTTTAGTGTTCAAATCCATACAATGTGGACTGGTTAGATCCTATGAGAACCATGTACGTTTATGTCTGGGATGAGCTTTATGAAGAAAGCAACACACGAATTCGAGTGGACCTGTCCAGACAGTGCAAGCATTTGTCAGTCATCGCGAAGCTCAACTCAGAACTCTGAGGTGCTCAACGAACCGACGAACAATACCAAAGTAAGGACATTTGAGTAGGCCGCAAAAAATACTCAAACTGCCAGACAATCATAAAATCTACATGAATATAACGACATATATAGTTCTCGCATTCACATTATTCTATATGAGGACCATGCAGCTTAATGTCTGTAGTGGTCTTTTGAAGAAAGAACCAAACATATTTGAGTGGACCTGTCCAGTCAGTGCAAGCATTTGTCAATAGTCGAATAGCTCAACTTAAAAACCACTAAGGAGCTCAATGACATGACGAACAATACCAAAGAAAAGACATTTGGGTAGGCCGCAAAAGTACTCAAACTGTCAGACAACGTTGAAAATTACTGTAAAAAGGAGGAGAAAATAATAATAATAACCCACATAGTCCTCACATTTACAATAATTAAGTAATCAAAAAAAATAAATAAAAATATAATACTTTACAAAGTAAATATTTGTGTCAAACAAAATAGTAATCATAATATGTCAATCAAAAAATAAAAATAAATATAATACTTAACAAAGTATTCAAGTCAAAAAAAAAAAATAATAATTATAAAATGTCAATAAAAAAATAAAATAAAAAATATAATACAATACTATACAAGTATTCATGTCAAAAACGAATATTAAAAAAAAAATATATATATAATTTTTTTTTTTTTATCAGTAAGTAGTACATATGAAAACAATGGCTCATGTATATCATTGAAGCAGCTCAATCCCACGCCTTTTTGTCCTCAAGAAAGTCATTAATTGTGTAAAAAGCTTTCTGGCATAGCTTACGTTTAATAAATGATTTAAATTTATTTATGCTTAGTTCTTGAATTTGGCTAGGAAGTTTATTATAGAAACGTATACATTGACATCTAAACGAACCACCTATTTTTTTCTTGAGCCTGGTTTTTGGTACAATAAATTTGTGTTTGTTCCTAGTATTTATGCTATGGATATCACTGTATCTTTTAAACAGATTAATATTTTTATGTGCATACATGAGATTCTCATAAATATATTGAGAGGGAACAGTCATAATATTAATCTCTTTAAATTTGTATCAGTACCTAATACAATGAATTTAAATTGAATTTATAATTAAAGTGTTAACGACACGGGTGGCGCAGTGGTTGAGCGATTGGCTGTGCCGCTGCGTATCGAGGGTTCGATTCCCGCACTGAATAAATATCTATTTATGGTCTACAGATAGTTGTTCCGGTTCTGGGTGTCTTGTGTATGTGAGTTTACATGTTTGTGAACGCACCCATGATACAGGAGTAATTCCTAGTGTGGGGAAAAGTTTTGTTAACATACAGACACGCAAAATATTCAAACCCGTTTAACATAAAAACAAGGAAAATAATGCACCTAAAATGTTGTGTTTCAAATGATCATTAATAAAACATTGTTTGCGAAAACCAAAGCATCTACAATGAGGGTAATTACAAAGAATATGGACGTATCGTAGCAGGCTCGTCTCGGCGCGCGCCGCAAAAGCTAATGAATAATTTCTTGTACCAAAGAGTTTCCTACTTTGGCTCGACAGTGTACAAAGAACGCGGTATTTAAACTTCGCGGTCTTCCGACAACCGCGAGCGTCCATGACTACACAAAGTAATTTTCAAAAAAAGCAGTCTTGAATTCGCTGGCAGAAATGCAATTAGTGGGATCGGTCAAGTTCAAATTGGATCTTTACCAACTTTGCATTAAATGAAATCTAAAGAAAATTGTGTTCTCGTTTTTAAAGAGCTTCTTTCCCATTTCAGTTTGAAACTATACTTGGTAGTCTCGTAAGTCTTTTACTGGTACTGCGTTTTAATGGATTTCGTTACCGCACTGCTGTAAACCACATTTTAGTAATGAATAGGTAATATAAAATAGTGGAAATACATATAGAGAATTTGCTACGATATATTGCCTAATGGCACTGCAGTTTATTGTGACTGGCTGTTATGTACCTAAACATGCAATGCCCTCTGTAATAATTGATATTTATTTACTTTTTATTCGCACTCAGAATTAGTGCTCTGTTATTTTGAACGTAAGTTTAGAAGTATTTAGAATTTTCGAAGTATGTCTCAATAGCATATGCATGATATTTTTTTATTTGTTCAATTGAAGACTTATTAACTATAGTGAACAAATATGAAAGAGTTTTCAAAATATCATCATCAGCGACAAAGTTATAAAGCTTTAAAGTTGATAATTAGAAAGAGAAGTCCGACATGTTCTTTGACGTCAAAGGACATAACGCCTATACAACTGCCTATAGAAAGCAACATTTTCGAGAGAGAGACAGATATATTTGTTTAAAATTGTTATATCTCGTTTATTTTTCGATCAATTTTGATTCTGCTTTCACTGTTCGTACTCTATTTTAGTATATTCATCGATAAACCGGTTAGATAACAAATATTTTTCTCATGCATATTCTGATTTCTGTCTTCCTTCCACAGTATAAAAAGTAAGCTTCTCGACCGAATTTCGATCATGGTCGGTAATATCAACGGAGATTAGGCCACTTCGCAGGAGAAATTTATAGTGCACAAGTGTGTGCGCTGACCTGTGTGTGCACACACTTTTGCACTCTCTTTTCCTTAACTCTCATAGTCCGATGGGATAACAATCCGACACGACTAGGGAGACATCAGGCACAGAACCAAGCCCAGGCCTGCGGACGGCGAGCAGTGGGTAGCTCGCCGTCCGATCAGCACCAGGCCCGTGAGATGACGGCGCGTAGTGTTCCACGCGCGCCTCAAAGAGATGATTGTCAGCCACCACAGACGGGGCCCCTCGTGGCCTGTGCCTGCATGCCTAGGGGTAGCGGATAAATCCTTACCATGAGTTACCGCACCCCTGGGCACTCAGGAAGGGAAGGAACAGGGGTGGGTTTTAGTCAATAAAAGTTTGACACGCCCTGCCGCTCCACCCAGAGCGGGAGATATCATTGGATGATTTCCCACCCCACAAAAAAAAGGCACAGGACTAACAGCATTACGTGCTTTCTGAGGTACAGTGGTGTCACTCCGCCAACTTCCAAACTCCGCGCTGCTACTGAGACATTCTTAATGGAAAAACCCAGCATCACTTTTTACCTGACCAGGGAATTGAATCCAAGACCCCGCGCTTTTCAGTCCCGCTTGCCACAACGAGACCAACGGGGCCATAGACCACACGACATCACAACCCGTTTTACCAATAGGTATCTGGTAGCTCAGTAACCAGGTCGTGGAGGCCAGACAGGCATTCACTCCATGTAAAATACAGGTATTCAGCTGCGTTCGGTTACACTAGAACCGACCCCAACCAAGTTGGGAAAAAGGCTTGTCAGATGATGATGACTGTCAAGTTTCATAAAGATCATGGTATTTGTAACAATAGATATATTACAGTTAAACTCATTATTGTATACCATAACACATTACAATAGGAGCTTAAGAATTGACAGGGTGTAACAATGGGTGGTGTCATCGCTAAAAGCGATCTTCTACAGACAACCTTTGGATGGATTTGATAGAGAAAGAAAAATGTGACGAAGGTATTCCGTGGTGTACTATTACAATGGCAACAGACATTTACGTTTCAAAGACAACAACGAGAAATTTTTATTTCAGGAACAACGACAAAAAACTACGTCACTCCTGTTTCACAAGTCCCCGTAAAGAAGTTTGTAGAAATTCGATTAAAGAGTAGGTACCGCAAGCCTTTCTCAAAGTTGGAAAAGTGCGCTAGGTAGCTATTACTATATACAGTTGTTCGTACGAACTGTTATATGGCAGCTTGGAAAGTAGAATTTTATTTGATTTTATATCTGCAGTTTTATGTATGCCCCGATGATAAAAAGATTTTCCTAGTAAGGATTAGCTAGATAATATACAAAAAACCTTTTTTACAAAAAATAAAATCGACTTCCAAAACAAATGAGGAAAGTAATTTTATTTTCGGAAGTCGGTGTCTTTGATCTTGTTTATTCATTTTTTGACACCGATTTCCGAAATTAAAGTAATTTTCCACATTTTTTGTTTTTTTTTGGAAGTCGGTTCTATTTTTTGTATAAAAATTGTTTTATTTTTACTTTTTGCTTGTGGTTCCTCATTAAATTGTGTAAACAATACATAGACAAACAATCGCAGTAATCGCGAGTCATTTGCTGTTACTTATTGAAGAGTTCCACTATCTATCTCCAAAGTTCTTCATCACATTCTAATGTATTATACATTTAAACCTTCCTTTAAAAATATGCATTTTAATAACTTATACCCCATTCAAATCAAATTAGTAGTTTATTTTTTGAGAAAATCGCGGACAAACATACATACGGGTGGAATACAGAACCATCTTTTCTGAAGTCAGTTAGAAACTAGCTTCTGACAGCGGCTTCGCCTGCATGTAATTAGTTCGTTTCCCATTATAAATTATAGTCTATGTGCTATTACAGATTATAATCCATTTCTGTGCCAAATTTCATCCAGATCCGTTCAGCCGTTCTGGCGTGATTGACTAACATCCATCTATCCAGATTTTTGCATTTATAGTATTAATAGGATTAACAAATACTTAACTTACAATTTTTTTTAGACCTTATTAGTTTTTTCATTTTAGCATGGCAATAGTTGTAAATTATTTGACATTCTAAATTACAAAAACAGAAATCAAGACATAAACATCTATTGTACGTGATCCCCAACATTTTATTAATGAAAAACCATGTCTTTTATTGTTCGGGTTCCTACAGAGGGAGTAGATATTAGGGAAGGGCGATGACCATTGTTGTCTTTTTTATTGTTAAAATGAAAGAAGTATTTGCCAGAGTCGAGGGAGTGTTCGAAAGAGTAACCGCAGTCCTGGCACTGGCAACTGAACGAACACGGGTGGATTTTAGTCAGTAAGAGTCTGACATGCGCTCCACCCAAAGCAGGAGTTATTTAATGATTTCCCACACTAAAAAAAAGCTGGCCTAGTGCGTCTCGGATTTTGCACAATAAAGGTTCCGGACCATATATTGGTACTTGTTAGTAAAGTATACGTAATAGTAAACATTATCAACAAGTTTCAAGTTCATAGGTCAATGGAAGTTAAAAAATTCTTCGTAACAAAATTTTGTGACAGACGTCGGACGGACACAGAGACAGACGGACAGACGGACACGTGAGTTATAACAATAGGACTCCGTTTGGACCCATCGGCTACGGAACCCTAAAAAATGAAACAACTATAGCCATATATCGGGTGGAAAATGACAGTTTCCGAAACCGAAAGTCACATATTCTACCCATTATTTGGATATTTTTTATCCACTAGACCATACCTGGGAATCCACTGGTTCTGGAGATATTGAAGGTCAAAGTCGCATGTTTTTTTTTTTAGTTTTTTACGAAAATGGAATTTAAGTGTTATTACCTACTAAACTTTTTCCAAACAAACTAATGTTTGTTTGGAAAAAAGTTTACTAAACTATCGATTTTTTTTTCGAAATTTCGAAATTACACATTTGCAGGGACAAAAACGCAATGAATATTAAACGTATCCAACAAGTACCTACGTGGCTTAGAGTGAAAGGGCGGGGTTTAACTCCACTTGCCTGGGTTCGCGTTACATAGCGCGCAATAAAAAATAGTTTTTGTTTTTCATACCTAACAATAAAAGTCGTTTCCCAGCAATAATTTTTGCGCAAAGGTACTTTAACCCCCGTAGTTAACGGCTTTATGATGTGTCCTTTTACACCTTGTATGTATTTAACGTACGCTAGGTGTTCTAGAATTTATCATTTCTACCATTAAAAAAAGGTTTCCAAAATACTGTAATATAAATCCTGATATTTAAAACATTTCTGTTCCTACGGTTGTTTGTTTCTTCATTCTTCATTGTAACCAGACTGGTACGTTTGCAATCCTTGGCGACTCTTTAAACTAGTTTTCTGAGTGTTGTATCGTAGGTACGAAAAAAACCCTGCCTGAAAAACCTGCCTGCCCTACCCCTACCCTATCCCCTACCCTGCATGTTTGCGTGAAAAGGAAAACAGTGAGTTGTTTCAGTGCTAAGGTCTCTCTATTGCAGCGTTTGAGCAAGCGGAGTGTGGTTTCGTTATAAAGTCGGAGTGAATTATAGTGTTGTGTAGTGCCTTTGTGCACGTGAAATACAAAATGTATTTACCTACATTTGAATTTTGAATTCCAGATACTAATTTTAAAATTTTGGGACATACAAGATTTTCAAATGATTCATCATTTCAGCCGAAAGACGTCCACTGCTGGATGTAGGCCTCACTCGAGTGTCACCACAACGACCGGTCCTGTGCGTCTCAGATATATGAGCTACTTGCAACCACCAGCAGGTGATCGGTCCAACCTGTGGGACGCCACGTCTTCGGGTACGCGGTCGCCACTCCAGAACTTTTCGTCCACCATCTGTTCTGCGAGCAATGTGCCCTGCCCACTACCACTTAAGTCTTCTTCGGGCTATTACGGTAACCTTGGTTCTCCTGCGGATATCTTTATTTTCAAATTTCAAATGGTATGTTAAGAATCAACTTAAAATATACAGTGCTAAAGTCCATACTTGAGTTAATACCTAGTTATATCTTCAATTAAAATTGCAAGTCAAGTATACTCTTACATGTTTGCCTACTCACATTAAAATAATGCAATACTGAAACTTACTAAACTTAACTAAAATATACTGTTGAGCAATTTCTCCGCACGTCAGTCGACAGGTATCTAATATGCCCAAAAGACTGGCGCTATTTCCTCTTTGTATGGTATTGCTTATACTCTAGCAATAATAAAAGTCAGCCAGCTCTTTATTTAGCCAGTTTACTATCATAGTCAAGTATCTACATTACCACATACCATAAACTACATGGGTGCCTAAGGGAGTACAATTCCCACAAAATTAATGCTGTTGTAAATTAATTTTATGCATCAACATCTCCGACCGAAAGTGTCTATTAAATAGATCTACCCGATAAACCACTCCAAGAAATGAATTTGGGGGAGTCCTCAATTACCATCGTTGACAGGCAGATTGACGATTAGGGTATGATGTGATCTGCTTTCACGAAAATGGTTCATCAAAAAGATTTATAATATTCGAGTTTTGATGATATTTTGTCCACAGACGATGTAATAGACAAATGTAATGGTACTAGTTAAGAAGAGTGTGGTGGCAAAATTATATTTGTCTGACGTATGTTGTGTGTGTGTGTATCTCATCATAAAGCTAACCTTGGATTCCAGCTCTACCATGTAAAGCCATAGACAGGGTGTAACCAAAATGCGTGGTCATATTTTGAATATGCTTCTGCCCATGAAAATTAACCACTTTCTTCATAAATTAAAGAAAGTTGTTCACTCATTCAATCCGCAAAATTTCACTGAAAAGTTAACGAAAATAATTTTGACTCCATCACTGGTTAACTGTGAAGTGCCGTGCTTGACCGACGCAATGAACGCTTGCAAAATGGCTTGCCCGGAGACAGGGTTGCCCGAGAACCCATTCTCCCAGAGACAGTGAGATGAGCCGCTCTGTAGATTGGTACAGAATAATCTCTTAAATACGTCAACCAATACTGCTAAGCATGCCCGCCTGCTGGCTGTGGGTGAATGGGAGTCAGGCCTCTGGCTACAGGCATTACCGTCACCCAACATAGGTACTATGGTGAGTGACACCACCTTCCGGATCGCTACATGTCTGCGTCTGAGTGCTCCTTGCAGAGCTCTACATCGCTGCCAATGTGGTGAAGCAGTCTACCAACTCGGACACCATGGCCTATCCTGTAGTAGGAGCGCGGGTCGCATGGCACGGCACGCCAGCATCATCCGTCGGGCTTTTGTCACCACCGGTGTGTCAGCCGTTTTAGAACCTCATGGCCTGGCACGTGATGGTGGAAAGAAGCCCGACGGGATGACCATAATGCCTTGGAAGATAGGTAAGCCTTTGGTGTGGGATGCAACATGTGTCGACACCCTTGCGCCATGTCATCTTCTTAGCACGGCGAGCTGTGCTGGGGTGGCTGCTACAGGTGCAGAAAACTTATTGGGAGTTACATGTTTGAGCCGTTTGGGGTTGAAACACTAGGGCCATGGGGTCCGAGTGCTCATCGAGTTTTCCGTGATATTAGCAAACATTTAGTCGACTCTTCACGTGACCAGAGGGCTGGCCTTTTTTTCGGCCAAAGTATCAGCATTGCCATTCAACGTGGCAATGCTGCCAGCGTTCTGGGCACTTTTCCCATTGACAGCGATGTGGACGAATTTTTCGATGCCCAATGAGCAATGTACTCCTCCCGGATTTTTTGTGCCGCTTGTACATATTTTATACTTTCTTCAAGGAAGTTATATAAAATTTCCAAATGAAAATTAGACTTTCCGTACACAGTTATCAGCTGATCAAAATTAATTATTCATATCAAAGTGAGCTATTACTTTCTTGAAGAAAGTTTTTCATTTCTGTGCGCAGAAGCGGTGATGAATATATTATAACCACGTATTTCCGTTACACCCTGTAGATACCAGTATTTCACATGGAGACAACCCATAACCCAGGTACTGGGTTACTCAATATTCCGCAGCAAAACTAGTGTTCAGACTTTTGGGCTTATCCATAATGGCTGTTAAAGATCTAGATTAGTGATGTAACGGAAGCAGATACGGCAACAGAACTAAAAAGTAAATTTTAGCGGGAACGGAAACAAAAACGGATGCGGCAATGGAAGTGTAAATATTATGAAAAAAAAACACAATTTCTAACAAATGCAATTTTTAATCAAACTAATACATATATGCCGTCGAATTGCTCCTCCTTTTTTTTTCGTCGGTTAATTAAGTATATTAATTCTTATAAGAAATCCTAAATCCCGCAAAATAAATCAGGTAAGCGGAAATGTTCAGAAGTTTTATCACAACTTTATTACTCTTTTGTAAATAACTTGCACAAGTAGGTACTACAATATGTATTGTATTCAGGAGTTGTTACCAACAAGGCGAAAAGTGTTTAAAGGACTTTACCAACAGAGTTATGAATGGTTCTTGAGAAGGGCATTTTGTAACTAAATACAACAAGTAATCTGCCTTACACTAATGAGGGCAGAATTAGCTTACTCATTCATATATCGTGAAACGAGAATTTACACTGAACAATGAAAGAGCAAGTTTTCACAGTTCCTTAAAGGCTCCCCCACACAGGCGCGTTGTTATAGGTCGATAATATCGCATGCGGTATTGCGGTAACGTCCTATACTTCCATTGCGGCGTTATTATCGCAGCAGTGTGTAACTGCATGACCATCCTAATACAAAATGTATTGAAAACAGATATCGCAATAACGCATGCGATATTATCGACCTATAATAACGCGCCTGTGTGGGGGGAGCCTTTATTCTTTTATTTTTTTTAAGTATGTTGCACTAGGAAATACTCGTGTCTCGTGAGTGCGTTTACAAATATGTAAAATTACATAGGTACGCAAGACACCCAGACCTGGAACAACTTTTGTCAGATGGACTAGTGTGAGTTTTTAACACACTCGAACGCGTTTACCTAAACGTTTGCGTACGTCAAATCAGATAGAAAAAAAGAGGTTACCCATTATTGTCACCAGGCAGCGCTTATACAGTTTTAGTACAAATTTACGGTTACATTACGCGATCGAGTATTCGAGTAGGCTATACAAATATTTGTTCCGTGCGGGAATCGAATCTGCGACACACAACGCAGCAGCCATTCAACCATTGCACCCACCGTGCCGTCAAGAGTCACAGCATCATTTGGATTTGGATGGAATTATGTATCAGAACACTAGTTAAGGTCATGCATATTTAATTTCCGCAAACATGCCTTTCCGTCCCCATTACAAACAATCAACAAATGCACTCACACAGCCTGCCACAGCGAATTGCCTTTTGTAATTCAATTTCCAATTACCAGTTCCAATTCAAAGTTGCTGCGGTCCGCGAATGCATAATCGTACATCAGGTATATTACGTTAGTGTCGGGAACAATATTAAGATGATTAGAAGTCCAACTGCGGCCGTGGTCGGGCACAATGCCAGGCCTACTACTTTATTATTTGCATTCGCAAATTCGCGCCATCCTCCGCCATTGTGACAATTTTCGAACAACTGTCTCATATATTTTACACAGCCGGACATATTAAGTGAAACGCTTATGGCAATTTGTTCGGTAAATGTTTTATTTTCTTTATCTGACTTATTTATTTGTTTGAATGAGGGCAGTTGCTTTTTTTTAATTTAATATATGTTTTCTGTGTATTTTTTATTTGATATTTATTTAATAGGTAAAAAGTTTAATTAACTTTGTATTATCTATTAAGCTTTCATAATTCAAAATGGCATAAGTAGGCAACGCCAAGATTTAGATCAATAAGTTTAACTCAATGCATTTTCGGAAATTAATAGAAAATTGGCAATTTTCAGAATATTTTAAGTGGGGGTACATTCCACTTAAAATATTCAGAAAATTGCCAATTTTCAACACAAAACAAACCCACCTCGAGTGCATTCCTAATAATGTCCGCAGGTGTACACTACCGCGCGTGGGTATTCTGTAGTCTATTGTCTGGAAAATTCAAGACCTTAATCTTCTGAGCATTTCACGTACGTAAGTTTATGATGTCTACACTCGCGAGCAGTGTAAGCTGATCTAACGCCGTACAAAGACTGGATGAGCGCCTTGTAAGCTTCATATTATACGCTTTAGGTGAAATAGAACATGTTTTTTTTTTCAACTAGACATTTCTTTGTGCAAAGTAACTTGCAACCTAGAAGTCGTTTGAATGAATCGTGTTTATAGAAAAAAAATTAACCAGTACTGTGTCTTGTAATACACTCCTTTGCGGGACACGTGTACGTTTATTTATCATCACTCTTGTGTCGTCAAAAGATTTTGTTTCAAAACTAGTGCTGAGCTTTTTAGCTCTCTTGCAGATAAAGAGTGACCGGGAGTAATACTTGCAACAACATAATGAGACATTGAGTGATGTGACTACGTTTTTCATGTTGAAAACTACAGGGAATCATTATTAGGTGATAGTTTTTCGAGCAGGTAATTGTGTCTCAACTCGGCTCGACGTTCTTCATTTTTATTTATGCATGCATTACTCTTTATACTTACAGTTTTAAGAGGAGTCAACAATAAATTAAAAATCAATAAATTAAAAATCAAAAAACAAAAACAAGCTCAATAAAATATCACAAATTAGTAAATAAACTTACATACTGTCAATAATTTTATAAGTATTACCACGTTAGGAAAGCAATATAATTGAATTATAATATTAAAATTTGAATTAACACATAATTTTTTTTTTTTTTCTTAGTTCGAGTGGTTAAAGATTCCTAAGAATAATGAATTTGCATATTGGCGAAGATATTATAGTAGGCGCTAATTTTTACTGTCTCACACGTAAGGTAACCCGTGTGGTTACAAGAAAACTTTTTACAAAAAAAATACAACCGACTTCCATAAATAATAGTAAAAATGCAAAATAACTTTAAATTCGGAAGTCGGTGTTTCTAGTTTGGTTTCTTCGTTATTTGACACTGACTTCCGAAATTAAAGTTATTTTGCATTATTTAGTATTATTTATGGAAGTCGGTTGTATTTTTTTTTTGTAAAAAGTTTTTTATTTTTCCCTTTTTAGTTGTTGTACCCCATTCTAAAACTAAATTAATAGTAAAGTTATGCCCGATTTGACAGCCCCAAAAATAGGGAATTTGAACATTGTTGGTGAAATTAGGGTATATCAGGGTGAACTGTACAAATCTGTATACCCCTTCAGAGCGCATCATTCGTGATGTAATGTTGTGAAGTGGTGAAAACACTATACAGACATGCGATTGCAGCAATTTTGGAAGGTTTGCTATCATTTATTGAAGAGTTCCATTGTGTACCTCCGAAGTTCTTTATCGGATGTTCACCAAATTAAAATGGGACCACATGTGAAGCAACAGCTTTCAAATAAACAAAAATCTTCAAAATCAGTTCTCGTAGTAAAAAGTTATGAGGTAACACACACAAAAAAAAAATACAGTCGAATTGAGAAACTCCTCCTTTTTTTGAAGTCGGTTAAAAATATCACAAATTAGTAAATAAACTTACATACTGACAATAATATTATAAGTATTACCGCATTAGGAAAGCAATATAATTCAATTATAGTATTAAAATTTCAATTAACACATAAAAATAAAGTTTTTTTTCTTAGTTCGAGTGGTTAAAGATTACTAAGAATAATGAATTTGCATATTCGCGAAGATATTATAATAGGCGCTCATTTTAATTGTCTCACATGTAAGGTAACCACAAGAAAATACCTTTACAAGGTATTCGGGTAGAGTTTATATACGTACTAAGTTTACGTAATTTTGTTAAACATGTAAAACTGCTGTTGTGTTGATGTTGACTGCCTAGATTAACAATAAACCTTATATCCCGCGGTTAAATTACGTAGGTAATTTGAAAGTGTTTAATTCTGTAGCAGGGTGAATCCGTGACAAAAACGGGGGCATCGATAAGAGTAGGATCACAAACCCCCAACCTAGTGACAGAACGTTATAGAATGATGAAAAACGGACCACCCGCGACCCCTTTTATTTATTACGGCTAAGGGCTCGCTATTTTTGTTAGGTACGGTTTAGGGCTTTCAAACTGTGTGTACCCCTCTTTTTTAGGTAACGGTATTTGTGTTCACTCTGTGTTGAAATTGGGGTGAGTTGGTACATCACAAAGTGGGTTGATAGCACTTCAATCCTGCGGTAGGCTTTTAAAAAAGGTTTTTCACTGTTTAAACTTGGAATAAATAATTTTGGGCACGTATACGTATATGACGAAAGTGCCGCAACCCAAGTGGTAGTAGGTATCTTTGACATACGACGTGCATTGAATCATGGTATAGCAGTTAACTTAAAAAAAGAAAACAATCGAGAGATGATGCACGTAATTTAAAAGTGAACCACAAGGTGGACCTCCCGACGAGAGCCGCGGGAGCGGACTGTGACCAGCTGGTCGATTCTGTTAACAGCTCACCGTTAAAACTTAGGTGGAGTGGGCGTGAAGTGAACTGTCATTCCACCTAGATTGTATGGAATGACAGCCCACTTCACATTCACTTCACCTAAGTTTTCACGGTGGGATTTTACAGAATAGCACTAAAGCAGAATGTATGGACTGCACCAAGGTTAATTCCATTTTTAATCGACTTCGAAAAAGGAGGAGGTTCTATGTTCAACTATATATATGTTTTTTTTTCTTTTTTTTATGTATGTCCACCGATATCTCTGTCAATTCAGGACTGATTTTCAAAACTCTTTTTTTATCCGATGGAATATACTCCCGAGGTGGTCCCATATAAATTTTATCGAAATTGCATCAGCGCGTTTTGAAAAACTGAACAAAAACGAAAAATACGTATACCTAGATGACGTTTTGGTGTTGTCCAAATACGACTATGTTTTCAAAACTCTTTTTTTATCCGATGGAATATACTCCCGAGGTGGTCCCATATAAATTTTATCGAAATTGCATCAGCGCGTTTTGAAAAACTGAACAAAAACGAAAAATACGTATACCTAGATGACGTTCTGGTGTTGTCCAAATTCGACTATGTTTAAATTCCACGTTCCGTGTTGTTGAGGTTTTTAGTTCTGGGGTATAACAAATAAAAAGTGATAAATAAAAAACTTTTTACAAAAAAATTAAGCTACGTCCAAAAAACAAATACACTAAAAATTAAAAAATAACTTTAATTTTGGAAGTCGGTGTCAAATAACGAAGAAATAAAATACAAACACCGACTTCCGAAATTAAAGTTATTATATTAATTTTTAGTGTATTTTTTTTTCTGGGAGTCAGTTGTTTTTTTTGTAAAAAGTTTTTAATTTGTCAGGAACAGAAGTGCACCAAGATTCATTCCATTTTTAATTTGTCAGGAACAGAAGTGCACCAAGATTCATTCCATTTTTAATTTGTCAGGAACAGAAATGCACCAAGATTCATTCCATTTTTAATTTTTCGGGAACAGGAGTGCACTAAGATTTATTCCATTTTTAATTTTTCAGGACCATGCTCAGTGATTAATTAAGCCATCAGCCTAAAGTACTTCAATGTTTGGTCTCAATTGCAGATTATTCAAACCTATAACTCACACAGGCTTTTTGTAACGATCCCAGCAAACGCCCTCGTTGTCCGCTTATTTCAATTCAAATGATATTCAAACACGAAGGCCATACGACTTAATTCAATTACCATTTTTTCTTTCTGCCCCCAAAATAAATATATTTTCGGCCAGTATTCGTTATGGCTTTTTTAATAATTTTCTGCGCAATTTTCTGCTTATTCATTTAAGATCAGCCATAACTGTCAACGTTACAATGTTGTGCTATATTTAAATTATTTTTGTTTTTTTTTAACAAGCTTTTATTAGCTTCATCTGTAACTATATACAAAATCTCAGAAGTTGTATTTGACCCACTTTCCGGTTGCCGATTGAGCTGAATTTTTGCATACATGTTTAGTTTGGATAACTTTGTATGGTTAGCTAAGTGACGTCATTCTAAATTCAAAATGGCGGACTCCCAAAGATGGCTGACTAGTTATTTTTTATACATTCCTATGATATGGGTGTTACATGAAAGGATTTGCTTAGAAAAATAAAAAAGCGTGTTTTTTTAATTATAATATTCTAACTGGGTGCTAGATAATTATAACAAAATTTGTTGTGGAGCTCGTCGCTCATTAACAACAGATTTAGTTTGATCTTCAGCGTTAAGCAACGATTGCCACGGTCGGGTCGTGGATGGGTGACCAGCCATTACATACCGAGACTCTTTTATACCTTAGAAAGCATCTTAAGCCGTTGGTCTCGGCAGTAATTAGTGGACGGCGAAGCCAGAAAATCAGACCCTTAATATATGATACGGTAACACTATATTCTTTGGCAAGCCAAAAAATTAAGTGTTACCCAGTATCTGATTTGTAGAGGTCACACAAGCCAACCCTCGCTATAAAATAATGATTTTTACCTGCATCCGGTTAGACTGGAAGCCAACTCCAACTTACTTCGGAAAAAGCTAGGTAGATTGACTACGATACTTTTTTTCTTCATGTAAACTTTGTGTTTGACCAGTATCAATTGAAAATGAATAAAACCAACGCAATTACCTTTGGAGAGCAGTGGTGGCCCAGAGGTAAAGGCCGCGACTTACAAGTGGTAAGTCGTGAGTCCAAACCCGGGCAGGCGCTTTACTTTGTGTAAATAATTTCATGATCATTGCTCTTAAAACAGTGAAGGAAAACATCGTGAGGAAAACGGCATGATATAGAACCAAAAATTCGAAGACATGTGACATCCACCTACCCGCATTGGGTAAGCATGATGGATTACGGCCCACACCCTCTTGCAGAGAGGAGGCCTGTGTCCCAGCAGTGGGGGACATTAAAAGGCTGATGATGATGATGAATTGTCTTTGAAAGCAGTCTATCTATAGGCCTTTAGTCTACAATTTCTTCGTACTGCTTCACTTAAATAAAGCACTGTATCTTGTCTCGAGCTATTCTAGGTATACTCGTACAAGATAAAACAGATTGTATCTCATGCCCATCGAGCTGTGATAGTTGTCAATAAAGGAAACTCCTGCCTCTAGCCGCTGGGAACAGTTGAAGATATAAATATAAGTACAAATATAGGTACGTTACAGTCTGTAGACTTTTGGTTGAGGCAATTTAACGGTTAGAAATCATGTTAGTATGCCATGAAATTGTTATATGTTAAATTAGCTTGCCAAACTCTATAGACGTGATGGATGTCAAAATGTAATGACGTCAAAACAAAAGACAAGTTTAACGTTTAATTTCACATATCTCTAGAAGTACATACTGATGATGATAATAAATTAAAACAACGCACACACCAACCAACAACAACATACTTTTATACCCAAAAGAATGCACTGTTTCTGTGGGACAGACCATGGGAGTGCAGCCGTGGGGAAACCTTACTAAGTTGCAGCATAGGTAACTTATTACATTTGGAAAAGCCCTCATACAAATCCCTAAATTGTTACTATCAATTATTTTAATAAAACCGTTATGCGGGTAGTGACGGAACTACTAAACAATATTCCAACTATGACTAGTTCGATACAAGTCTATCGGGACCACGTGTCTACAGTTTTGAGTTGACATAAACAACATATATAAACACAACCCACAACAACAACAAACAACACCCACAACATACATTTAATCCCAAAAGAGTGGACTGTTTCTGTGGTATAGCCCATGAGAGCGTAGTCTACATATCCCATAATTGTAGCTATCAGTCATTTTAATAAAACGAATATGCTAGAAGTGACCGAACTACTTAATAATATTCCAACTACGATTACTTGTGGCAAGTTAATCGGGAAGTTAGATTGAGATGATCATCGTTAATACCACGTGTCTACAGTTTTAAGTTGACATAAGCGACTTATATAAACACAATAAAAAACCAAACACATAACAACACAACAACAACAATACAGACAACACCCACAACATACTTTAATCCCAAAAGAATGCACTGTTTCTGTTGGACAGGCCATAAGAGGGCAGCCTACAAATCCCTCATTTGTAACTATCAGACATTTTAATAAAACCATTATGGGAGTAGTGACGGAACTACTAAACAATATTCCAACTATGATTAGTTCGTGGCAAGTCTATCGGGAAGTTAGATTGAGATGATCATCGTTAATACAAAGTGTCTACAGTTTTGAGTTGACTTTAGGACTAGTTCCAAGCTTATGGATTCCGGATTTAGGATTACAGGATTAGATAGAGGAAAGTGTGAGTTTTCTGAATTCCATACAGATTTTTTTTTAATGAATGGAATAAAACAAAGGAAAATAGTGGTTCAAAGTGATGAAAATTAAATGTCGATTACAACACGCATAAAGTGCCCACTAAAAGTAAAATGAAAGTAAAATACTCACCTTATCAACCAACGGTTTTGAAAACATTAACTTCATTTACGAAAAGATCACTATTATAGGTAGATCTAATTCTATTTATAGTAGATCATATAAACTTCATTCATCATTTTCTCGAAAAAAAATAACTTGAAAAATTTATCAGATCATTAAAAATATAGCCCTATCTTTCATAAAATACTAAATACGTTAGTAAGCTCAACGACGCTAATTTCAGTCAACCTTTTGACCTCTGAGTTTGTTTCAGTGTTTCTTCTCAGGATAGTCAGCTAGGAAAAACCGGCCTCATCTAGCTAAAAAAAAAAATTGACTTGTAAAAGTGTTGTTAAACCTACTTACAAAAATAAAATCATTTATCAAACTGAATATTCAGCCACTTTTTCGTATTATATACAATAAAATAAGGTTTTCATGATTTTATTGTTATGTTTTCTTGGCGTGATTAATACATGTATATACCCATACAATAGCTTTCTAGTACCAACAGTCTCTAAGTTATGCCTCGGACGGTTAGACGGACAGACCGAAAGTGTAAGGGTTCCTTGTCCTTGTTAGAACTACGGAGCCCTAAAATCATCAAATCTCTAAGTATGCACCATTAAAGAATCAAAAATGTGATATGACAACAGCAACATAAAAATGATAAAAAAGTCGCAGAGTAACAAGCAGAACACTGATAGTCAAGTGTCCACTCGGTTGAAATTCACTAGCCCGTAAAAATCCGGGTTTGTGAAGAATCAAGGGCCCTCGAAGCATTGCAGGAGGGTGTCCTAATGGGAAGAGGGCTTGAGGGTCGTCCCACTGAAGACTGTCTGTCCACTTCTTGGCATCTTAATCGGCTCTGAGGGCTTAAAATGATTCCGGTTTGTACTTTAAAGGGCAGTTTGAGATCAAAATCTGGTACAAAATTTGGTGGTTGGCATTATTGTGTTTTAGTAATGTAGTCGAATAGGTATTTTTCAGTAGTTTTTTATGGGTAAAAAATAAAATATAATTGTATAATACATTTGTTGTTGAAGAAGTCTAGCTAATAGAGAAATGGAAGGAATGGGGAATGTATGATACAATGAATGTATGATCAAAAAAGGCTCATACCATATTTGGAGTAAGATTGCAGGTAGCATGGCATATATGGCATCTATTGAATATGTATTTTAATTTCTCAGGTTCGTAGGTATTTTTTTTTTTTTGGGGTTTGGGAAATCATCCTATGACTTCTTCCGCTCTAGGGTGGAGCGGAAGGGCGTGTCAGACTCTTACTGACTAAAACCCACCCCTGTTCCTCCCTGCCTTGAGTGCCCAGGGGCGAGGTAACTCTTTCGAATTTATCCTCCACCCCCGGGCAGGCATCGGCCGTGGCAGGCCCCGTCCCTATTGCTGACAACTCTTTGAGGCGCGCGTGGAATACTACGCGCCGTCGACTCTCGGGCCTGGTTCTGATCGGGCGGCGAGTTACCCACTACTCGTCGTCCGCAGGCCCGGGTCTACGGTGGCCGGAGATCGTCTCGCGGCCCCTGGCGTCTCCTGCGGCGGTCGCGGCTGGGGGCGCTAGGGCGACTCGGCTGTTGTTGAGTCTCCCTAACGTATGCCGCCTCCCTCTTCGCGAGCATTACTGCTTCGCAGAAGGAGGAGACGGCCTCCCATTCCCTCTCGCTCCGTACCATGGCCTGAACCAGGGCACGGCGCGAGAGGTCGCTGTCGCCTATCGCATCCACGAGGACACGGCGGTGTTCTGCCCAAGCGGGGCAAACCTCCACCGTATGCTCCACCGTGTCCTCTGGGCGATCCTCGCAGTGGAAACACTCAGGGGTCACCTCCGCCTTGACACGATACAGGTACCTCCTGAAACAGCCGTGTCCGGTGAGCACCTGCGTCAGGCGGAAGGTGAGGTTGCCATGGCGCCTCTCCAGCCAAGCCTCAAAGAGGGGCACCACCGCCTCAATGGTGGCGTGCCCAGCGCTGGGTTGCGACAGTCGCTCTCTCCATGTCACCATGAGATCCTGCCGGAGCTCCGTCCGCCGAGCCGCGAGTTGTCGCGGCAAGGTTCGTAGGTATAACTTGTCAAAAAAAAAAAAAATATTGTAACTTTCAAAACGGTGCTTAACTTTTTCATTTCACGAGTATGCATATGAAAATAATCTGAGGATAGGGTAGTTTATCCTTTTCATGAATAAAATCTGAAGGTGGGATATAAAAGTCCTAAATGTCAAGGGTAGAAAAAGGAAAAGGTTAAATAAATCCACAGAACTTTTGATATAATATAAATATCTATTGAAATTCCCTTAGTAACCGGAACTCTACCCTGACCAGATCATTCATTCAGTTTCTTTTCATCGTTATCCGACCGGCAATGGCCACTGCTGAATAAGAGACTAGTACCTATCTAATAAATGTTTTTTTTTGTTTTTTTTTTGGGTTTATTAAGAAAAGCACATATAGATAAGACTAGGTATTTATTTCCAGTAGGCTTGAAGAAACTCCATGGTAGCTCTATTTTATTATTAAATCGACACATCATAAATAATCGTTTATCACAATAAGCTAACTATGATTTATCACTTGTGCCATATTTACAATGATAATTAATATCATGTCATTTAGAAACAATAACAATAGCAAGGCAAAGAGCATACCCGGGTCTGCGGACGGCGAGCAATGGGTAGCTCGCCGTCCGATCAGCACCAGGCCCGTGAGTCGAAGGCCCGTAGTGTTCCACGAGTGCCTCAAAGAGATGAGTGTCAGCCACCACCGATGGGGCCCATCGTGGCCGGTGCCTGCATGCCTAGGAGTAGCGGATAAATTCTGAAAATGAGTTACCGCACCCCTGGGCACTCAGGCAGGGAAGGAACAGGGGTGGGTTTCAGTCAGTAAGAGTCTGACACGCCCTCCCGCTCCACCCAGAGCGGGAGAAGTCATTGGATGATTTCCCACCTCACAAAAAAAGGCAAAGAGCATGATTAGGTATTCTTGATACCATTTAACCTAGTTAGAAATAATGATATAACAACAAATAACTTAAGTGAACCTTGGTCAGCCTTGGTAGTCGATCTTTCATTCCACCAAAAAAAAAAAAAGAAGTGATGATGGAGGGGCGTTTTAGGCGGACTGTTTTGATGTAAACTTTGACATTTAAAAAATGCTGGTTCTCAGCCTAGTTTGAATAAATGAGTTTTGATTTTCTTTTCCCAAATTAATTATGTGTTGACAATTGACGCTCTTTTAGTCGTTGCATAGCGTAGACCCAGCAACTTGACTGGTTCAGAATTATATTTCAGATTGAGTGTAGAATGTATGATTGTATTGTTTGTGCTCCTCTAAATTCCACAACTTCATCTATGAGGATTTCAGAGTAGTATAAATATGAATAATTATTGAGAACAATAGTCATGCACCGAACGAATACATAGAACAGAACGTACCATATGTACGGGAAAAGACATAGGGATTGTTTTATTTCAGTTAATATCAAAATAAATACAAACGAATCTTCAGCAACATATAAAAGGTCAACCACACGAAGTTAACTTTGTCCCAACGTGAAAAACACAATAATTAACATACACGTGCATTAGGCTCGCCTGCCTTTAAAACAATGACTCGGGCGTAATCACCGCGCAACTTTTGATTAAAGAGGTAAAACACTCGAAAATGGAGGGCGAAAAACAACAGGGGTTGGAAAAAGGTAAGGTACTAACCAACCAAGGTACCTGTAAACTCTTTGGTAAAAAACACAAATGATTTATTTGACGACGCGCTTACAGAATTCGCAAGTACAGTTAAGGGCAAAAATATATACTAAATAAATGTAGCCAAAGCTCCGCTCAGCTTAGCTTACTACTGTTATTCAGTTGCATCCAGTTAGGCTGTAAAAAGCTGGCTGTAATAATGCTCTCAGTAAATAAGAATAAGTTTTTGCTTTACAGTTTTGAGTTAAATACTGAATCACTAGTCTGACTAAAATAATAGGGATGATTTCTAGGTACAAAAATAGTAATTTTATTTAGTTGGTATGTTAGATTATCAAAAGAAATTGGACGAATATTGTTTACTTAGCCAAATCTATAAAAAAATACAGAGATAAAATGCATCAAAGTTTAGAAGTGGGGGCTTCTTACTTCACCTGTAGGTAAAAAGTGGTACATTTTTACGTAGTTGTGAAGTCACGTGAAATTTCAACGCATCAATCATTTTTAGGGTTCCGTACCCGAAAGGTCCAACTGGAGCCCTATTGTTACCACTCACGTGTCCGTCTGTCACAAAATTTTGTTACGGAGAAATGTTTTCCCATTGACCTATGAACTTGAAATTTGGTGATAATGTTTATTATTGCGTATACTTTACTAACAAATACCAATATAATATGGTACGGAACCCTTAATGTGCGAAATCCGACACAAACTTGGCCAGTTTTTTGATTACGTACAAAAGAAAAAATACGTGTACAATAATAGTTTTTGGTATTCTATCTGACCAAATTTTTTTTTGCCATTTCTCCTATTGTTTCTGCTATGTCTTTGAAATTCGAAACTCTAAAATGTTCCTATTGCTCGGACACCGGTTTCTACTCAGTTAAGCAGACGAAAGGCGTTTTAATATTTCTTTTGTTTCCGACTGTACATGTGGGTTCGGAAAGATTTTTCCCTGTTATTTAATATGCATATTTTTTGTATAATTTTATAATCAATCCAGTGCCTGGGCATGCCGATTATGACCATCAATTAAATGGATTACTGTAATCGTTTAATCGCAGGCGGACAGCGAAAACAATTGGATTAAAATAGGTTTTAATTTGTATGTTTTTTGCGTGGAAAATTTCACACCTGTCTATTCTGGAAGTACATTTTATTTTGTTTGAGAAGTAAACCCTTTTTTTATTTAGAATTTATTAAATGTTATTTATAAGTAATATAATCAATCATTATTGAGGACATCGCCAGTTAAGGCGATGACGGTGAAAGTTGTGTGATGATCTGAGGCCCTTAGTCTAAGATCGCAGAGTAACCAGACATTACTTACTTTCTAATAAACAATATGTGTGGGATTTAGTAATGTTAGTATGCACTTTAAGCGACTATCACCCGTCCAAATCATCACTGACTTTCATTTTCATTATTAACTCCTATTAAATAAACTATGCCGAACTTCGGTTTTCGGCATCATCATCAGCCTTTTTAACCGACTTCAAAAAAAGGAGGAGGTTCTCAATTCGACTGTATTTTTTTTTTATGTGTGTTACCTCATAACTTTTCACAATGTGAACCGATTTTGAAGATTTTTATTTATTTGAAAGCTGTTGCTTCACATGTGGTCCCATTTTAATTTTGTGAAGATCTGAGGAAGATCTTCGGAGATACACAATGGAACTCTTCAATTAATGATAGCAAACCTTCCAGAATTGCTGCAATCGCATGTCTGTATATTGTTTTCACCACTTCACAACATTACATCACGCTGATACGCTCTGAAGGGGTATACAGATTTGTACAGTTCACCCTGATACACCCTAATTTCACCAACTATGTTCAAATTCCCTATTTTTGGGGCTATCAATTCGGGCATAACTTTACTATTAATTTGGTTTTAGAATGGGGTACAACAACTAAAAAGTGAAAAATATAAAACTTTTTACAAAAAAAATACAACCGACTTCCATAAATAAAACTAAAAAATGCAAAATAACTTTAATTTCGGAAGTCGGTGTCAAATAACGAAGAAACCAAACTAGAAACACCGACTTCCGAAATTAAAGTTATTTTGCATTTTTTAGTTTTATTTATGGAAGTCGGTTGTATTTTTTTTGTAAAAAGTTTTTTATTAATGTCCCCACTGGTGTGGCACAGGCCTCCTCTCTGTGAGAGGGTGTGGGCCGTAATCTACCACGCAAGCCCAATGCGGGTTGGTCACTGTTGGTGGAGGCCACATGTCTTCGAATGTTTGGTTCTAGGACATGCCGGTTTCCTCACGATGTTTTCTTTCACCGTTTTTGTGTATTCCTCAGACTATTTTACTAAATAATTAGGCTTTAAAATGTTATTTTATAATGAATTGTTTGTGGAAATCGGTTGTCGTGATATGGGCATGTTATGCGGAGGAATGAAGAAAATGTCGTGAGGAAAGTTTTGTGTATGGATGTGGCTGGCTATAAGAGTAGGATAAGGCCAAAGAAACGATGGTTGGACTGTGTGAAAGAGGATATAGGTAAAAAAACTTTTTTACAAAAAAATAGAACCGACTTCCAAAAAAAGTGCAAATAACTTTAATTTCGGAAGTTGGTGTTCCTGTTTTGTGTCTTCGTTTTTTGACACCGACTTCCGAAATTAAAGTTATTTGCACTTTTTTTGGAAGTCGGTTCTATTTTTTTGTAAAAAAGTTTTTTATTTTTCACTTTTTAGTTGTGGTTCCCCATTAAACTGTGTTAACAATTCATAGACATACGATAGCAGCAATCGCGGTTGATTTGCTGTCAATTTTTGAAGAGTTCCGTTGTCTGTCTCCGAAACCCATCATCAGATCTTTTTGAAATTTAAATGGGACCATTTCGGAATAAACCCCTTTCGAATAAAAAAAGAATTTTGCAAATCCGTCAATATATGACGGAGTTATGCCCGAACATACATAAAAAAAAAAAAAAAAAATGCAAACATCCGAATTGATAACCTCCTCCTTTTTCGAAGTTGGTTAAAAAGGGGGTGGCTACGGGCGACCCAAATAAATTGGGATAAGGCCAGGAGAATGATGATGGTGACTCTGGGATCTTACTCTATTCAGACAAGTGACATTCTATCAGCGATAGCGATTCTAAAAAAAATAACATTTTTTTTGTGTTTTAAAAACCTAAAAACAGACATTTTTTTAATATATCTATTTATTTGGAAAAAAAATGTGTTCTTCTTAGCAAAACCCAATGCCATTTGATACCCATATCATAGAACTGCTTATAAAATATCTAGTCCGCCATCTTTGAGGGTCCGCCATTTTGGATTTAGAATGACGTCACTTAGCTTAGCATTGTCATCGAATCTAAACCTGTACGCACAAATTCAGTTTAATCAGAAACCGGGCAGTGGGTTAAATTTAACTTCTAAGATTAGTTTACATAGTTACAAGTGAGTCTAATATGTGTGTTAAAAATGAATGGTATTGACAAGCGTGAAATTTCACGTGGACTATGTCCTACATTTAATTTTATTGTCCCACTATCGCTAGAACGACACTTTTTCTACAACCTCAGATCATGTTTGCGGAGGGAAAACATGGCCAGAGTTCGCACATGAGAGAGATTTAAAATTAGTGAGCGCCGCGCGTAAGAGTATGAGCCATCCCGGAATTGCCCAACAAGGGGGCGTAATGAAGGCGGAAACAAAATGTTGTTTAATAATAGCTGAGTTTTTAAGAACCTTTTACGTAATGAATTGGGCGAAACCTTTTTCCAAGTGTACTATGTTGGTTAAGGAATGGAAATCAAAGAGAAAATCTACGTACCTACGCCCAAAGTACTCGTCATATTTGATCATTAAAAATAAAAGTGGCTATACCGCACACTTAAGGCGTATATAGCCGCTAAGTGGCGCCCTCATTGTATAAAAAAATCGTAGCAAAGCGTAGATAATAAATATTAGAGAATCCTATGTTGCGTTTGTTACAAAGAGAATAAGGTATTTTAATGTTGTTAAAACAGGACTCAAAATGTTTCGTATCCAAAGTAGTAAGCAAAAGTGTCAAAAAGGGCCGTTTTTTGGTCTTCTGCTTACCATTTTTGCTAACTGCTACTGTTTTAACTACGTAAAAAATACCTTATCCTCTTTGTAATAAACGCAACATAGGATTCTTTAATCTTTATTTTCAATGCTAAGATACGAATTTTTATTCAATGAGAGCGCCACTTATGCGGGGGTAGGCCCTTAAGTCCATAGCAACCGAGTTTAAATAACACGTAACAACCAAATTTTCTTTGTGAAAAGAATGTTACAAGAATGTTAACAAAATAAAAAGATACAAGTTCTCAAAGAGAAATCTTTTCACATAAACAAACACCACTGTTACGTCCATTCATTAAAATCAGAGTAAATACAAAGTAATTCAAAGGAATTAGAGCTTTATATTACGAACTGGAAGAATTCCCCGCCGAAGCCTATTTTACCTGGTAGCTAAAATAAACTCAGTCGCTTACCATCAGTTGAAATAGACACAGTTCGGATATCGTTTGATTTTCCCACATCTGTTTGGCAAGTCTGTTTGCCAAATATTTCGTTTGAACATCACAAATAAGTATTTTTATCAAATATTTCTATTAATCGAAGCGCGATATAATTTTGAATTACGTTTGACCGCTGATGTTGCCGAAAAAAAAGTAGTATGGTAGATAGTAGTTTCTAATGACCATTCATGTTTAATTCTAACTAGCACACAAACACATAAACTTTCCTCACTTACTTCGCCACTACATCATTCACACACATTCCTCCATTTCACCAATCTTATTAGCACACATACCGACATCCATACCTGATTATTTATATTATATTCAAACTCAACCTGGGAGTCTTTAAGTCAAGAGTGAATAGGTTACTTCTAGGCAGGCGTGCTTCATCTCCGACCACATCATAACTTACCATCAGGTGAGATAGCGGTCAAACGTGTGCCTATATACGAGTATGTTAAAAAAAACTCACCAACAAACCCTAGCACTCTCTAATGGTACTTGCTAGACGAGTTATATATAGAAGTGGCACACATGTCCTTAGATAAATTAGAATGTCAATAGCTGAACACTATCCCTTGAGATACAGGTTCCCGCCTAGTCCAGGGGCTAGGGTCAATATTCTGTGCACCTTATTATGATTACCACAAAAATGTTAAAATACTTACTCATGTACCTATTGCATCTTTTAATGGTGAGAAATAAACTATTTATAACCTACTTCCAAAAGGAGGAGGTTATCAATTCGGAGGTTTGTATTTTTTTTTAAATATTTTTTTTTGTATGTTTGGGTGTAACTCTATTTGCACAATTTTTTTTGTTCGAAAAGGGTTTGTTCCGAAATGGTCCCATTTAAATTTCATATAGATCTGATTACGAGTTTCGGAGACAGACAACGGAACTCTTCAAAAATTGACAGCACATCAACCGCGATTTCTGCGATCGTATGTCTATGAATTGTTAACACAATTTAATGGAGAACCATAACTAAAAAGTGAAAAATAAAAAACAGTTTTTACAAATAAATGGAACCAACTTCCAAAAATAGGGCAAATAACTTTAATTTCGGAAGTCGGTGTTTTTGGTGTTGTGTCTTCGTTTTTGACACCGACTTCCGAAATTAAAAAAAAATCGGATCCATTTTTTTGTAAAAAAGTGTTTTTTAATTTATTTTTTTAATACGACGGAAGTGGCGACACTACCTTTATTAATATCAATAGTTTTAGTGTACTTTGCTTATAGTGCTCAAACTGCTAGGCTACAGAGGATCCAGTGTGGATTGGCAGAAGATAAGACTTTGATTTTTAGCTCTAGGACATGCCGCTTTCCTCACGATGTTTTCATTCACCATTTTGAGAGCAGTGGTGATGAAATAATTTACACAAAGTAATGTGCCTACCTGGGTATGAACCCACGACCTACAACTCGTAAGTCGGGGCAATGGCCCATTAGTAATGACCAATGGGCTCTTTTTTGTGTAATGGGAATTCATCCTATGACTTCTCCCGCTCTGGGTGGAGCTGGATGGGTGTCTCAGACTTTTGCTGACTAAAACCCACCCCGTTCCTTCTCTGCCCTGAGTGCCCAGGGGCGCGGTTATGGTACTAAAATAAAGATATTTGCACAATGTCTTCAGAGAATTTCTTATTTGCTTTGCGATCCTGTGCGGAGCCTTTGACGTTCTTTGCTTCATTACAGAACGTCCCAAATGGGCCAATGTGGTGCGCTTGAACAAAAACTTTTGCTACTTTTGGTTTCACTTAACTGTATTGTTTGAAAGTAAATGAGTCGAGTAGCGGGTTTTCTTTGCGAGTTCAGTTGAAATTTTGACAGTTTGCTTATGAATTGTTTTCATTTCGTATGGAATTAATTAAGAATTTGTACATTGGTCCCGGGTCAACAATAACCTAATACGAACTCTGTCAAGGTGGTAGAGTGATTTTTAGGATGAATCTGTAGCAGTATGACTATTATTTATACTTTAATATTTTTTGTTTATGAACTTATTCATTACTTACTTGATGGAATAAATTTTACACTCCTCGAATAGTTTTTGTCAGAGGCTTTGCCGGCGTGAAATTATGCCGTAGTATCCCCCTAGTATATTCCGGTGAACACACTAGGGGGATGAAAAAGTAACCCTTGTCTTAATACAGGACATGATGTTCAACCTTAGATCCAAACATATTCGATCAGCCACTGAGGTCTGATTGATTAAACCACCCAAACATGGAGACTTTCAAATCATCTGTATAGCAAAAATCAATTGCCGTATGTATGTAAGCGCATCCCTTCAGAACGGCTGGACCTATATGGCTAATTATTTGTGTTTTTAATGGTCAGACAAGTTTTCTTAAAAAAAATAGGGAAATCGAAAGAAAAATTTACACATTGCACCCATGCTAAGCCTATATCCATCAAAAATTGGCAGCTTCTCAAACTCAAAGCAATTATTCATTTACAGGCATTTTTGAATATTCAAGACCGATCAGTGAAACAAAAAAAGATGAAGCTTTTTGCACGTTCCAAAGCGTCTTCTTTAATCTACTCAGCCAGTAAACGGCACAGACTTTTCATATTCAAAACAAATTTATACAAAAAACGAACCAACAAAAAAAAAGTAGTTTCCAGACGTTCAGTACTCCAGTACTGCTGTAGGTAATACTAAGATCATTAGAGAGGTTGGGATATAAATACCAGCTTGCGCACCGTATCCGCAAAGTAAACCGCTTAAGACTAACGTGAAATTAACCCGAAACTGCTGCCACAACACGGATACCTCGGGAAAGTTCGACCGAAGAAATAAATATCGCATTTGTGAATAATAAGGTATTTTCTTGGGAGTACCTAATTACCTTGGTACTAACTTACTTTGGTGCTTTGTTGTAGGTGATCGTTAGGAAATAGTAGTGGTAGTTGTATTATAAAATTTATTTCGGGTTTGATAAAATGTTTAGGGTACTATGTTCTAGTGCTTTTATGCCAAAATGTTAAGCACATTTTGACATAATTTTAATACATTAATAGGGCTTCGTACCCAAAGAGTACAAACGTTGCTGCAAACGCTATTGCTGTCACTCACATGTCTGTCTGTCCGTCTATCCGTCTAGCCGTCTATCTGGCTGTCTGTCGTCTGTCAAACAGTTTTTACAGCCAAATTTTCGCAGTTTAAGCATCTTGTTGACTCAATGCCCTACAAATTATCAAAAACGACACGCACTTAGCCAGTTTTTTTAGAAGCCATCTTCCTTTCAGACGTAACTTTGTAACTATCTTTACTTCTTTTTTAGACACAAGTCCCACAGCATATACATTAAGCCACACACTAATGTTGAAACATCTTTCAACCACAAGACAAGTTACACTCTTAAATTAAAATATCTCTTAACATGCCGAGTAAAATTAGTTCAGAAAATGTATTTTTAGTCTATTTGCGTAGCGTCGTCTGCTTATATTAAATTCTCGTGAAAAATTGTCATGTTAGCACGCATTCAGCATGATTGTAGCAACATATTAAATCGCAGGCCAAATTAAAATGTAAAACTCGGCCGAGTCATGCCCTTGTGTAAAAGTGAATAAGATAAATGAACGCGGGCCCGGTGAAACGTTCATTTCACGTATCACACAAATAAATTAACCACGCGAAATTCGGGTTTCATTTGAAACGAAATCGATAAAGTATAGGTCTTTTTGACGCGATACGATTGCGGGTGCCGAAGAATTTGATTGGAGTGAAGTTACCGCAATTGAGCTTTTTACGCGATTTTTGGTCAACAGTTCAATCACCATTTTTGACATCGTCGTGAAAATCATGTATTTGTAACGTTAAATTGTTTTGGTTTGTAAAAATTAATACGCCTTTTTATGTTGCCAACCTTTTCCAGTAGGTACAGATAGTACGGTTGGGTAGGTTCAGCCGAAAAAAGTTTCAATTCCACTAAGCTAAAGTGACGTAATAGCGACAAATTTCACGTACCCAAATCCGTTTAGTCGCGTCCATCAAGACCTCACCTTAACACGCGTGGGTTCGCGACAAATTCTCTGTTCCTACGAAAAACACCGCGATTTGTTAGAATTTCCATACTAACTCACGACCCTTGGGTCGTGCCTGACCTGCGGTGAGCGTTGATGTCGTAACCGTAAAACATCCATATAAATTTAAATTCCTCGTTTCACCTACGTGTTTGTAAACTCCGACTTTCGACTGCGCATTCGTAAAATTATGGCCGAACTTAGCTTCTGTCAGCGGCTTCGCCTGCTTGAAATTAGGTTCCCCCCATTATAAATAATGTTATTCTGATGTATATGTATAATATGTATGACGTATGAGGAGCTCGTGGCTAAAGTAATAACAGCCGCACGGGACGATAAACCAGGTTAAGCTACGATTGCCGGGGTTGGTCCATGGATGGGTGACCATCTTTACATACCGAGATTCCTCCGTGCCTCGGAAAGCACGTTAAGCCGTTGGTCCCGGCTGTCAATCGTGGATCTTTGACAGCCGTTACGGGTAGTTTTACCAAGGGGTATCGTATTACCCAGTAACTAGGTTGTGGCGGTCAGATAGGCAATCGCTTCATGTAAAATACTGGTATTCAGCTGAATCCGGTTAGACTGAAAGCCGACCCCAAGATAGTTGGAAAAAGGCTAGGCAGATGATGATGTATAATATGTATATAAGAGGAAGTCTGAAAGTGGCACCGCTGACTGAAAAGTGGTGTGGAAATCGGTTATTGTGGTCATGTAATGCGGAGGAATGAAGAAAATGTCGTGAGGAAAGTTCATGTATGGTTGTGGATGGCTTTAAGAGTAGGGGTAGGCCAAAGAACCGATGGTTGGACTGTGTGAAAAAGGATATGGGTAAAAAGGGGGTGACTACAAAGATGACGACTAATAGAGGAGTATGGAACAAAAAGACATGTTGCGCCGACCCCAAATAAATTGGGATAAGGGCAGGAGAATGATGATGTTATTCTGATATTTAAGCTATATTGTAAATTTTCATTCAAATCCGTTCAGTAGTTTTTGCGTGAAAGAGTAACAAACGTCCATGCATCCATACATCCTCACAAACTTTCACATTTATAATATTAGTAGGATTGAGTCTCCATTTCTACTTACCTACCTTGATTAAATGCTTAGTGGATTAATGTAATGGAGCTAACTTTAATAAAGGATCTCTATTCAAGTCGGAATTCAATTGAATATTTGGGGCATTTTGCTCATATTGTCAACGATATTTCCTTTCTGCTGCTAATTTTGAGTTATTACTCCATTTTCATTTATGAAGTATTTTTCCTTTTAATATGATTTGAAGCACAATTACGTCCATTTCAATTTGTGGAAACATTCGAATTTTGCTTTCGTTTTTCTTTTATTTATAGGTAATTAGAATCAGTAAATGTAGGTATCTAATAATAAAATCCGTAGAAAAAATATGGAGACGGAGGCGCTCGTATTTACAGGTTGGTGACAATCTCATATTACATTAAACGAAACGAGGTTTATATTTATATTGTCGATAGTGAAAAGAAAATCTACCTAGAGAAGTCAATTCTTGTGAAGTGAATAGATTGCTATTCACAAGAATTTGTTTCTCTAGGTAAACTTAGTTCGTTAAGAACTGATTTAATTTAAGCAAAACGTTATTTTCTAGGAATTCGTGTTCCTTTTATGCTACCACAGTTTAGTCACCGACCAAGACACATCAAAAGAAGGCTATTGGCTTGTCACCATGCGTATACGTGACGGCAGAATCAGTTCTCTAGCATCGATGGAGCTGCTGCTAGTTGGTATGATGTGGTCGCCTCAACGAATTTGAATGAAACTTGGCACATGGGTATATTATGACCTGGATTAGGACAAATTTATTATAATTAAGGTCATAGCTGCTAGCAAAACTTAGTTGTCTTTCCTATTCTTTCTCCTAGAGTCTATTTAAGTTAGAGTAGGAATGGTATACTCTAGACTGGCAATATTTGGCACATTGCATTCGACCCGAAGTCTGGTTATAGATAACCGTTTTTTGACAAGGAGGTTTTATAGTGCGCAAGCGTGTGCGCAAACACAGGTGCACTCTCAATTCCTTAAATCTCATAGTCCGATGGGACGGCAATCCGATACGACTGGAGAGAGATCAGGCGTAGGAATAACGGCTTTACCTAAAGCCGTACTTACGTAGCACGTACCTACATGCTTTCCGAGGCACGGGGGTATCAGACCACCAACTTTCAAACTCCGGGCTGCTAATTCTTAATTACAGATTGATTGGCAGATGGCAGAGTAATTCTTCCATGAAAAACACCCAAAAACACTTTAGCCCGACCCGTTAATCGATTCCAGGACCTCACGCTCAGCGGTCGTGTTTGTAATCTTAACCCTTAAGGTACTATTAACTGCCAATGACCTTGAATGGTTAGCTTGCATGTTCTGTGCTGAGCTCACGTTACACGTCGTACGTCCACCCAGTAATAGGACTCGCCCATCAAAGAGTGCTGTCCGAAATTCGACGCATTATTAATTTAATATACATAAAACAACAAACAGAGTAAAACACGTATACTAAAAAGTAAATAATTAAATTATCTTTAAAATGGTGAAAGTTTCATAAAAATACGCTTTATAATTTTTGCATGATTCTCAATTTTGTATCCGCGTTAGACATAACTTTACAAATTAATTACACTATGTTATAAAAATACAATTTCAAATGTTCACTTAACAAATTACGAAAAAAGTTATCTAAAGTAACATATATTTTTTTCATAGAAATAACACTAGCCGTATGATGTTCAATTAAAAATCATTAGATGTCGTATAACTGCGACTTAATACAGAATCTAAAAAGGGAATCTAAGACCCGCGAATATTACAAGCGAAGTCACAGTATCATAATAGAAGTAAGCGTATTGAAGAGATACCCGAGAAAATCTTGAGAGGTCGCTCGTTTATCACATGCATCTGTGACGGGAAAAACTTTCTTACACTGTGGCGACTAAATGATATTGCGATTTATCTCACATTCGTGTCACATCACTTTTTGCTTTTCTATCTCTGGGTCTATCGTTTCCTTCGGATATTACATCGCTGGAGATTTTTTTCATAGACGAATGTGGAAGGGTTACTTTTCAAGTTTTTATAAGAAGTAACTGGAACGTGAATGTCCATATTAAACTTTTAGTCACTTAACATTTAAGAGAACAAAGTTAAGGCACCCTAGTATTGGGTTGCTGTGTACTTTTGCCATTATCATTGGTATGATGGTGGAGATTCCTTATCCCTCTTTATTTTTAGGGTTCCGAAAGTCCGAACGAAAAAACAACCCATAAAGAATCACTCGTGTGTCTGTCTGTCACAGTAAATTTGCTCCGAATCTGCTTTAACGATTGTGTTGAAATTTGGTACACACATGTGACCAAACACGGAAGTTTTACGTAAATAAATGAATTTAGATTATAGGGTCACTTTTGGGGTGCAAATCAGAAATTTAAAAAATCTTTTTTTCAAACTGTACCGTCAACATATTAAATGAAACGGCTTATTACGAGAATCTCAAATAATTATATTATAAAATTTTAAAGTTGTTTAAAATTTATAATAAAATTACCATTCCGCCTTGTTTCCGAAACTACGGCGGAGTTTAAAAAAAAAACTGTAAATAGTTCTTTATTTATAGATTTCAGAAAAATCTACTCTCTTTATATCTATATCATCTTTTACAGTTCATCGAACGGGTCTTCCACGTCTCTCATATTTTCCTTCAGACATAATTTTATACACAGCAACATAAAATAAGCATCTAATACTGACTTTGTAACATACCTAAGTTAAATAGGCATGTTCGTACCGTCGTACGTAAGCACGTTTGCGTCACAGGCGTGGTTGAATGATGATTATCTTGAGTGATATTGGCTTAGACGCCATATATTATGTCATACACGCGCGATACATACGTAAGCATGAATTGAATATTCTCATAGCAATTTTGTAATTATGCCTTCTGACATTGCTTTAATAATTCGTAAGGAAAGCACTTAGGGTAGGATCTTGCTATCAAGTAAGGCACATGAAATGAATTAGGTTGTATTTGATACTAGCTTCTGCCTGCGGCTTCGCCCGCGTGGAGTGAGTACTTCCCCCATTATAAATTATAGCTTATGTGCTATTCCAGACTATAGTCTATCTCCTCTGTGCCAAATTTGATCTGGAACCGTTCAGCCATTTGATGTGATTGAATTACAAACATCCATCCAAACTTTCGCATTATTATATTACATAGTAGGATCTGTTAGCCAGTGCACAGTTCTACAATCTACCTGATTTTATGTGTACAGGCCTCTGATGGTTTGGAGTTGGTGCAGCACTAATACATTTATAATAAATAAATAAATATAGGTCATGGGCCATGTAGGCACATGGCCCATGACCTATATTTATTTAGGAGGCCCTTAGGAGGTATTTTTGGGAGTCCCTTCTTTCCTGTTCATCTAGCACCACCACCTGCAGATTCCAGCACTTGAACAAGGCGAATGACAGTGTTGTCTACGTGGCCAGAGACTGGTCTGACCAAATTTGAGTGGTGGTTAATCGACACGAAAAAAAAATGTTTTTTTTATATCTTTTTGATTAAAATATTTAAAAATATAATTTATACTTCATAATAAGGAATAAAATAATAACAATAAAAAATATAAGATTACAAAAAGTGTACCTACACATGGTTCAGTAGTATACATTAATCTTGGCCTACATTAGTATTATAATAATCTGGATAAAAACTGTGGTATGGAAAATATAAGATTACAGTTGCCAAAAAAAAATCTGAAGGTAATGTAGTACGTTGCCCAAAAGAAGAAGAAAAGAGGTACATAGAGCATAAACTGGATCCAAGTAGATATTATTATGGAAACAAAATTGAAACCCATGAAAAGTTACGAGGAAAATAATGTCAAATGATAAATGATGTTTATTCAGTAAATAGGTTACAAGGAACACTTTTACACGTCAATGTTTTTTGTCATTCGACGATAATCCGCACTTTCCTTGAAAGTGGCCAAAAATATCTAATTCCTCGAAGAACTGATTTCTGTCAGCAAAATAAAATGCTTTTACACAAATACATTGTGATCGAATTGTTTTTGACGCTTCCCATAATTTCATCTCAAGTATATTTTTAGCTTACCTTTTCCTCCATAAATATTTCAATGAACAGGGACGATTTCTGGGTACTTAAATAATAATTATATTTAGTCCATAAGTTACATAAACAAAAAATATTCGATACGTATTTTTTGCTTTATCAAATCAATAAAATATGACAAAGATAAAGCGCATCGAAGTTCAGGAGTAGGGGCTTGGTGCGTCACTTTTGAGTTAAAAGTGTAGCAAGGTGTGATGTCACGCAAAATTTTAACGCACTGTATTATAGGGACCTGGAGCACCTTCTCGTACTGCAGGGTCCCTGGGGGTTCTTCGTAAGCGACTAGGGGCTGTCGTACTCGCTGGCAACGCGAGAGTGTGGTGTATGAGAGTGACTGCTTATTGTGTGTAGTGTTATAAAAGAATGAGGAATAGCGCACTCAGAGGAATTGTATTAAATTATTAAATATAACATGTGTGCCCTCTTCGGTCGGGCTAGCAGAACTGAACTCCAAAACAAAAGTCTTCCCTATTCTTCTTAATACCAATCGGCGTTCCAAGAGTTTCTAGAACGTTCCAAACTTCCAACGTGCCAGTCTCCACCATAAGGTCGCCAACATAAGGTCGTCAACATAAGGTCGTCAACATAAGGTCGTCACAGTATCGTCCTCATTTTTTTTTTATGTGACAAAAGAAAAAATATGTATGCAATAATTTTTGGTAATCTAACTGACGGACGGACAACATTTTTGTAGTCGTCTACTCTATTAACGTTTTTTGTCATACCCAAGATCAGAGTTTCCTAGAAAATTGATAGTAGCCCTTAATGAAAAAGAAACAGTCTCCGGTTCCCAAACATTATTAATTCCCATAAGTATTTTCACTGTTTCTGTGTAGACAAGAAATCTTTTTAATTAAATTTTTCATCGTAACTTATTCAAGACCCGAAAACGATGTGCCGTGCAATTTTGTTAACGATATTTCGTGGAATTTTCTTATCGATGGTTTAGACTGATTTAGTTCTGACCATTTAAATTGCAACCAAATAGTTAATGATTTCTAGGTACCTTTACTTTTATTGATTGCGAATCGTAATTATAGATGGTAAATTTCGAACAACATTTTTTTATAAAAGTTCTACTTGATTTCTTTTGTTGATGTCTTTCGTTTATAATATTTAAGTTTATTATTATAATTCAACTTCTATTTGAACTTTAATTTCTTTTCATAATCTGATCGCTTTCTAAAAGAAATGTTTTTTGCTTGACGACCGTTCATCGTCTATTAGAACTATATAGACTTTAATAAAAACTTAATGGAGCGAAGAAATGTTAAGAAAAATTGCTTTGCATTTTTTAAAATGGTAATATAAGTATTTAATTTAAACTTGTCTCGCGTTGTGAAGGTATTAAATCCACTTTAGTAACTGAAGACAAGTTTAAGTCTAGACCACAGAGAGATAGATAATGTAAAATATTTTCAACAGACGCCTACTAAAGAGGAGGCATTAAGTCGAATCGAATATTTAAAGTTATTTCATCGTTGTGTCAAAAGGAACGTTCCTCGTATAATGGTCAATTTCTGTATCTACGGAGGGTGAAATAGTTTTTGATATTATTTTTTAAGATTTCAAAATAGTAACGATAATTTATTTTGAAAACCTTGGTTATGATGCCGAATATGACATTATCATTTTTTATTTTTGGCCATAAAATATAAATTATTGTACTAATCACTATGAAAATTACAATATTCGATAAATGAAGTTTATCTATGAAAGACCGTTTAGTACTTAGGATAATATATTTTTGTTATTAGAAAATTCAGAAATTACGTCTCAGGCAAATTAGGTCTCCTATTATGAGATACTGATGGTTCTGCGTAGTAGTATAGTAGTTCTGCTTCTTATGGTCAGGCAAAGCTGGAGGTCTTCCCATATTAACCTTGACAAGTACCCAGGTACTTCTGCATTGGCATCTTTCTTGACATAACATTCTAGGGTACCATAATAACACCGAAATGCTTAGACGCTGTCACCCATTTGCTTGATTCGCTCTGCATTCACGGCCCGTATCATGGCATCGTGGTCCCAACATTTCCTTTTGATCGACGGCATCTAGGAAACGGGATTTTTAAAACAGTCATATTTTTTATATGTCACTAGCTTACCCTACAGTCGTCGCGTCCTGTATTATCTATGAACTGTCAAACGCGCGAAGTTTATAAAGTCGTTAAGCTTTCTGAAATTTTGTAATTATCCGCGCAACTTTCTTAAGTTTTTCTTACATAAGAACCTTCTCCTGACAATAACAAACACAACAAAAAAAGAATTAGTGAAATCGGTCTAACCGTTCACGCGGCATGCCGTGACTAAGGGAAACAGGGATTCATTTTTAAATATATAGATTAGGATATCTCATTTTAGGAGCCCCCAACGAGTCTCATATTTAGGAAACATCTCATTCAACTAAACGGCTGCCTATTATTTCTTTGCAAAAAAAAATGAAACAAAACTGCAAATTATAATGCATCTTACAATATTAATCATATAATTGATACAAAGACTGTAAATTGAAACCATTTCGTGTAATTATAATGTTATAACACACCTCGTATACGTTTGATGATCAAAATTTTGGTTCCGTAAAAACCCGCGAGTACACAACCTAACTTCGCCTCGGACTGGAAAGCAGTATACACGTTTCAATCTGATGCCACGCGGCTTCTAGCAACAGTAACACCATGATGCTGCAGCGATTAGTTTCACCAAAACCTCACTTACTCTTATTTGGCGACTACCTCATATATTCAGCATGCTTACCCTATTTACTAGGGTAAACACCTGCCAACTGTATTCTGATTAAATTATTCTACAGTAGAGCTTTATGTAAAACTATTGAATTAAAAATAATAGTGAGGTAACCAAGGCGGCCGGTAACATACTCGTACTTACAAAACTATGGTCGTAACACAAAACGCCGTTGATTGGATGCTCTGCTTATGTAAATTTTAATAGACCCGACCAAAATGACAGCATCGTCTGTGAGTGACGTTAACTTTTTACTTAATTTCTTGAATTTTAATTTTGTGATGCAAAACAGCTTTACGGAGGCAATGTTTGGATATTCGTTAATATTTAATACGAATTTCTTACCAACTTTTATGGAAAACGAACAATGGTAAGTGTATGATGCGAATATACGTAGAAAAGAACAAAATATATTCTTTTAGACAAACCGAATAGTTCTTTTCAACTCTAGATTGAATTGTAAATAAACTAGAAAAATATAATAGAAAGAAAATAAACATAATGAGCCATCTATATGTCTACAACTGTACTTTCTCAAGACCAACAAACTATCACAAAAAACACAAAGGAAAACATAATTTCTAACTCGAAAAGTCATTGAACCTTCTTTACGTACCTATAATTTCAAACTCCAAAAGTCAATGAACTTTCCATAATTTAACCAGCAAAATGCAAACAATTTTCACGTCAGCAAAAACGACGGCTTAAAACAATCAGTCTGAGAATTTGCTCTGTCAAGACAAGGAACGTCTCTCCCAGTTGAAGACAAACTTTACAACCCAGTATCCGAGTGGTTTATAAAAACTATTAAGTACTCACTTTAAAAGGAATGCCTTTTCTAATAAAGCTGGAGGTAAATCTCTCAAGGCTGGTTGCCAACGCGGTTCGGTTAGGTCACAGAGTTTGGAACGCCGCGCAGGCAGGTCTAGAGACTCCAATGCGAATAGAGTGAGATCCGATAGCCACCAGACCTTCTTTACCCGGGCCTGCGGACGGCAAGTAATGGGTAGCTCGCCGTCCGATTAGCACCTGCAGGCCCAAGATTCGAAGGCGCGTAGTGTTACACGCGCGCCTCAAAGAGTTGTCAGCAATAGAGACGGGGCCCGTCATGGCCGATGCCTGCCCGGGGGTTGAGGATAAATTCGAAACAGAGTTAATAAAATAATGGGTAAGGGTATGGGTATGGGTAATTTATATGGTGTACATAATAAAAAGTATTCTATTCTATTCTATTCTATTACCTCGCCCCAGGGCACTCAGGGCAGGCAGGGAACAGGGGTGGGTTTTAGTCAGTAAGAGTCTGACACGCCCTCCCGCTCCACCCAGAGCGGGAGAAGTCATTGGATGATTTGATTGATTTGACCAGACATTATTTGTTTTTTGATTAACAAAATTTGTGGGATAATCGCTGTCGCTAAAAGCATGACACTTGACCATAGATATAAATAGTTAAAGATAGGGCCGTCCGAACATTTGCCTATACGCGTTCACCATACAAAAACTTGCCATTTTTAACGTCTCATACACACGACTGTTCCCGAAGATTTTCAAGTGCTCTCGAAAATTGTCGACTGCTCTTGAAGACTGTCGGCCAATTATGGCGTTGAAAAAAGTCTGCCCCGCTCTATCCTTAGTATCTAAGCACTTGACATTTTGTCCAGAGCCTAAGGGCCGCCATTTTTCATGAATGAGCTGTGACACTCAATGACAAGCTTTGTTTGTGTATTTTGACAATGCCGTGTCTAAGCAATGGCCGCCAAGACGTTCGTTGCTCTGTGGGTTTAGTTACGTGCGTTTTGTGCACTCCAGACACTTGTAAATTGCGATGTTCACAGGCAACTTAGTTTATATTTAAAGCTTATCTAGCTTTATTGCTACTCATAATATTTAACTAGTAGGAACATCTTTTATTTAAATTAATCCTTGTCTTTTTAACAATGCCACTTTTTGCACGTTGTTTCGTTCTTTTGTTTTATTTTTTTCAATTGTTTCGTGAGAATTAGATCTGTATTCCATGCAGAGATTTTCCTTGCCGTGTAGAGTTAACCTGTTTGTAGTTAATTTTTTTGTTTGTATTTCTTTACACCATACAACTTTTGAGAGTTATTTTAAAACTTTATTTGTAGTGATTGATAATTAAATGAGGTTTATTAAGTGTCAATTTATCACGTTCGCAATTTTACCGTTGATGAATTTACATACGATGAGCCTCTTTAAATACATCTAAATTAAGCAATTAACTGCAATATTGTGTTGTGTGCTAGCTGTTTCTCGCAGTTTCGCTTTCGTATAGTATGCCACAGAGACGATGCATTTTTGCGGGATAAAATAGCGTTTGTCATTCAACGTCACATGCATGCTATCATTGAAAGTATTTTCGTTACCTATTGGATTAGAATTTTCAGAGACTCTAGTGTTAATGATGATAATGTAATCTCATAATGCCTTCTCTTCTCTACATAGTAGGTATAATGTAATCTCATAATCTCTTCTCTTCTCTACATAGTAGGTATAATGTAATATCATATTTTTTTCTCTTCTCTACATAGTAGGTATAATGTTATCTAATAATCTCTTCTCTTCTCTACATAGTAGGTATAATGTAATCTCATAATCGCTTCTCTTCTCTACATAGTAGGTATAATGTAATCTCATAATCTCTTCTCTTCTCTACATAGTAGGTGTAAAACGAAATCACGTTCCGCGTCTGTCTGTTTCTCTGGTAACTCCTCCTACACCACGCAACGGATTTTGATGCCGTTTTCAATAATATAAACTAGCTTATACCAGCGGCTTCGCCCGCGTGGTATTAGTACTTCCCCCGCTATAAATTATAACCTATTTTTTATATATAAAAAGTAAATACTAACTACTAAAAGTGAAAAATAAAAAACTTTTTACAAAAAATACAACCGACTTCATAATTTTAATATCGAAAATCGGTGTTTGTATTTTATTTCTTCGTTATTTGACACCGACTTCCGAAATAAAAATTTAATTTTAAATTTTTAGTGTCTTCTTTTTTGGAAGTCAGTTGTATTTTCTTACACAATGGAAACCTAAGGCTCAACAGGAAGTACACATCCGAACTCAACAGTACCTACATCCGCAAAACATATGAGTGACGTCACACCACCAGGATAATCTACAATAATTGTTGACCTAGGAGAATCTTTTCCGCACATCTTTGTGTGGACCTCAGCACGCCAATTTGGCATCCTCATTAACACCATTTTACTTTTCTTCGAGTTTTTCCTTTCTCGCTATATTGCACGAAAGAAACTACGGGTGCAGAAACTATTGTAATTCTGTTATTACTTTTTCTTTTCTCATCTTTTATGGAAAAAAAATCTTTGAGCAATCTTTTTTGGAATGAAGGCACATGAGTTTATTTAAGTTCTTTTACAAAGTGTTAATATTCGTTTTAACAAGCTAATTGTATATTACATATTAATAATCAGGTGAGTCGGCTTCTAAGTCTTCAAAAGTGCAGATGTATGAACACTTCGGGTACTCGCAACTGATATGCACACTCCAATAGTTTGATCAAGAACACAGCATTCTTAATGGTTTGGCTTTGAGGTCTATAAACCCAATTTCGCTAGCTTTTACTTGACTACTTCGGTCCAAAGTCACAGTCTTCATTAGTAACGTAGATTTTTTAAGGTTTAAGAGTCACCCTCTGAAAAAGTAATAGGTGGGCACATTTTTAACATGCTTTATTAGCTTTTTTTTTTATTTGGTGGGGTGGGAAATCATCCAATGACTTCTCCCGCTCTAGGTGGAGCGGGAGGGCGTGTCAGACTCTTACTGACTAAAACCCACCCCTGTTCCTTCCCTGCCTGAGTGCCCAGGAGTGCGGTAACTCATTTTCAGAATTTATCCGCTACCCCTAGGCATGCTTTATTAGCTTGGTTTATAACTATGTACGAGTATCTAAGTAACGGAATCTTTGAACGTGATTTTCACCCACTTTAAAACGTCGGATTGAATTGAAATTTCGCACACTTATCAAGGACCGATGACAATGCATGGTAAGCTAAGTGACGTCATTCTAAATTAAATATGGCGGACTCTCAAAGATGGAGGACTAGTTATTTTTTATGCGTTTCTATGATATAGGTATCAAATGAAAACTGCTGAGAAAAAATACGAAAAAAAATAAAGTGTGTTTTTAGTTTTTTTTTTAACTATTGACAATTATTTTACTTACGATCAAATCAAATCAAATAAAATCAAATATATTCGTTAATGTAGGTATCAATACAATAAGATGTTATAATAAGATGGTCAGTTCGCCACATTTTACTCAAGAGCATAAAAATCATACAATAATAAAGCTATTTATGTCAAAACCACAGACACACATTCAAAATGGAATACTCAATTAATTACATACTAACACACAATCCCTTACGTACTAGCACAAATACCAATGTCAAAATAGTTTACCTATGTCAAAATAATATACCAATTTACCAATGTCAAATAATAATAATCTAAATGTAACATTGTAAAAAAAAAATCATAATGTCAGTGGTGTCCTCCATAAACTCAGTTGTGGAGTAGTAAGATTTATGAATTAAAAATTGTTTCAGTTTCCTTTGAAACATATTATTGTTAAGATTCTTTATCTGTCCTTGGAGTTTATTGTAAATACGATAAGTAGACACAAGGTGATTCTAGACGCAGGTCTTGAGACAAAGTAGGATGTTAGGGAACATAATTTTAGAATCTCCTTGTGTCTACTTATCGTAGGCATTGCTAAAGTAAGATATGACCTAAAAAAATTAATTACTTTTACTTGACTAATAGACGAATATTACAGCTAACTTTTGATGGATGACACCAGTGGGAACATAATCTCAATTGACGTCCACATAATAATTATTCAAGACCCACTTACTTACCTACACAAGAAAATACACGTCACAGACTATTTTGTTCATCATGGTCTTTATAATGTAGTTAACATAATAAAAATAATAATAATAAATTATAACTCAGTCATCATTGACAGCTAATCAATGAAAATTAATCTTACAACTACCTAACACACTATTTAAGAATTTTGGATGTTATGCGGGACGTAAGAGTATTCTAGAAGTGTTTAAGCTAAGGAGTAGTCAATCTGTCTAAACAAAAGGCTAGGCTGATTGATAAACTATGTTGGAATCTGCTTCTAGGGTATAACATAAATCCTGCCAGGATTGCGAGACTGATTGAAAAAGTCACCGCGGCCTTGGCATAGGCACCTGAAGGAAAACGCCCTCCCGCTCCACCCAGAGCGGGAGAAGTTATTTGATGTCTGCCCAAAATATAAAAAAACCGGCCAAGAGCGAGACGGACTCGCGCGCAAAGGGTTCCAAACAAATCAGATTTTTTTCAGGTTTTATTTTAAACTGCCTCCACCTTATAGATACTCCTGCAATCTATAAGTAAAGAACTACTTTCTGTATTTTTTTTCAAAATTTTAGGCCTTGTGTTTTCGGAGATAAGGGGAGGGGCGGGGAGGATCGTAATTTTTCATGTATTTTATTAAATTACTTCAAAATTATGTATTTGAATATTATAAAAAAAATTATATTCGAGACCATAACAATGTGCCCTTTCATTTGATACGAGTATGTCGCACAACACAGTTTGAAAAACTTTGAATTTTAATTTACCGATTTTTACCTTAAAAGTGACCCCCATATTCTAAATTAATTTATGGACAGACTGACACATGAGTGATCCTATAAGGGTTTCGATTTTTCATTCGGACTTCCGTAACCCTAAAAAGGGTAAACACACACATAATTAGCCTTTTAAAGTTCCCACCGCTGAGACACAGGCCAGGCCAAGAGAGAGGGAATTGACCTTAATCTACCAGGCGGACCCAGTGTGGATTGGTGAATGTCACAGTAGAAACGGGATCAGTGAACCCGAATTTAGGTTCTAGCACATACCGCCACGCTTTCAAGGTATCTAGATACTAAATACCAGTATTTTACATGTAGCGATTATCTGATTTCTACCAGTTACTGGGCAACACGATTGCAGTAGTAAGACTGATTCTCGGACTTTCGTGCTTCTGCCTACACGTCATGACTGTCAAAGATTTATAAAATGGCAGCCTTTCTACCTGCTTGCTGAGGCAAAAATAGACATCTATATTATCTACTGGATGGTTATTCGTTCACACGTTGTGTTTCTTTGAAGATCGACCCACATGACTGCCATAGCCAATAGCCCTTTATATTTTCGTTGTCTCTGTGCTAAAAATCATCATCATCATCATCATAGACGTCCTTTGCTGGACATAGACCTCCCCCAAGTGTCGCCACAACGAGCGGTCCTGTACTTCTTGCATCCTTCGGCTACACGCGACGCGGTCATCGGTCCACCTTGGAGCCCTTCCTACGCTGCGTCTTCCGATATGCGTTCGCCACTCCAGAACTTTTCACACCTATCGTAAAAATACGACTAGTTTTTCTACTGTTAGCCTGTTAGCTCACTAACGCAAAGAAAGAAAGCGTAGCGTTTTATGGTGTTATAGAAAGAAAGGCGGCTCAACAAATGAAATAAAAGCACGCTACCGCACAACACCGCAGAGCACCAGTCTGCGATGGAATCTCGATCCCTGCTATCGATAAAACATGTGTGATATATCTCCCGCTGTTATCCGATCGTCGCCAAACAAACCACTGCGCTGATGCAGTCCTTTATATATGTTGACATTCCAGATACACCGCCTGCGTTCTTGTGATCGATCGTGAAAATCCTGGGTATAAACGTGAGACAAGGCAGATAGATGCGACAGGGCGTATTCATAAAAAAAAAAACAGAAAGAAGAAAAAGCCAGCCAACTGTGTGTTGCACATTCGCACATTTAGGGTTCTGTACAAAACTTATTTTTGACTATTGTCTGGCTTTGGGTCAATAAGCTGCTAATACTGTAAACATTTGAGGACTGTAGTTCCAACCGTTTGACAGTAAAACCTGTGTGACAGACGACGAACAGACAAACGGACATGTGAGTGACAGTAATAGGGCTCCGTTTGGACCCTTCGGGTACGGAACCCTAAAAAATGTTCTACAGATAGAAAATTCTGTATGAAAACGCATTTTCACACTGTCGCTTTTAAAGCTTCGGTTTTCCGCAGTAAACGGGTTAAGAGCATTACTCCTTAGCGGCGCGCTTCGATTTTAGGTAAATTTACTCACACAGCGTTAGAGTTAGTAAGCACACAGCTGTCTGTGTTGGAGCGCGTATAACCGCGTGTCATACACCGTCATACACGGCCGGCACTAAGCGCTCATGAATGCGATTCCGCGTCTATTATATAGTGATACTAAATAATTAATTGTAGTGTTAACATATAATTTATTAAAAAAATAATTATACCATGTCTTTGGTCGTAAATGTGTTCAATTAATAAGTCTAAAAAATAACAAAAATGCCTCATATTTTATCCTAAACTAACACGTTTAATATTTCGAAAAATGGCTAAAAATTATAGTTTTGAGTTTACTTTTCTTGAATGAAAACTTACAGCAATCGTGATTTTTTTTGGATCAAACTCTAGTCAATGTTATCATTTTTTTTAAAAGTAAAATTGTTGTAAGTTTGTCATATAAGTTTTACTCCTATCTGAAATCTGCGTAGGCCGTCGGGCGCTAGTTTTAAAAACGGCTTGGATAAGAACTGTTCTAATGAGAATACTATATGACTATTTGAAAATGTTTTTGGATCAAACACTAGAATATGAAATTTCCAATAATATGACGTCAATATATTATCAATAAATTAAGCACATTATTGTTTTATTGACCGTCGGAAATCATTTATTTTGCCTCCAGCGCGCTTTTAACGGATGAATGCTCTTAAGAAAATTAAGTAATCCCCTATCCTATTGTAAAAAAACAAAGTCAATGTCAGCGTCTGCCAGTCTCTCCGCTTACTTCTCCTAAACCACGCAACGGATTTTGATACGATTTTTATTAATAGAAAGAGCGACAAACGAGAAATGTTTGTTTGTATAATTTGTACCCGTGCAAAGCCGGGGCATTTGCCCCGGCTTCGCACGGGAGCTAGTTGAATTACAATAATTTTAACGGATACAGATTGACGTTGCGCTTACTACATATACATGGTGTAACGAAAAGGTGTGGTCATATTTTAAGAGCCGGTTCTGCTCATAGAAATGAATAACTTTCTCAAAGAAAAAATCGAAAATTCCCAAAAAAAAATTGGACATTCCATACAAAGTTATCATCAGCTGGTCAATATTTGTATGGGAGGTAAAAAAAAAATTTATTACCTCGGATTTTCTTGAAGAAAGTTGTTCATATCGATGGGCAGATGTAGTTCTTAAAATATAACCACACCTTTCCGTTACACCCAGTACATAGATACCAAAAGATACGGTACGATACGGTAGGTATCCGTCTAGGAAATTAAAGTTTTTGGTAAGTTGTACTTACGAACAGAAATTCGACATACAACAAACATCCTAAACCAAAATAAACGATGGACCAAAAAATATTTCTGTACCATGACAAAATTGCCCAATCGCGCAGTAGTCACTGCAACAGCTTACCAACCTTCCGTACCCCTTCAGTGACATTGAAATCACATATTCCGCCACCCTTTCATGACCTTTAATATTTTATTCTAGTATGCAATCAGACACGTTGACGGTCCATCACACAGTGGCCTCACAGTGGCCTCACAATGGCCTCCAAACAAATAAATTACGCTAGCGAGTGGCCAACCCTCTTCAACCCGAGTCCAAACAAATATAACAATTAACAACCCCTTTGCGGCAGATTCGTGTTATTATTGACGATGAATTCGTGGAAACGTGGCTTTATTGTGCCCCGAGGTGACACCGTCTGTACTGCTCATGATATACTTACAGAAGTACAATTTGTCTTTATAGGAAAATAATAATCCTAGTAAAAAATTACGTGACACGAATAAGATTTTTAATTTATTTGGCGGAGAAATAAAAAAAAAATCATTTAGTGAAACTAGGCTAAGTGTCAACACTTTTGGACGTCAGAGTTTTACATAAAGTCAGTCACCTTAGTACACCACCCGTGACTACTTCCTAGTGTCAAAAAATCGGAGAAATATCGGATGACCTTTGTCAAGGACATCGATTACATAGAAACTTGCTGCTCTCTATCCTGGAAGCTGTATTTACTTAATAAAAGAAGAATTATAACAACTAGGTAAATTGGATATGATTACATTTGGTACGAATGCTCCAAAGGTGCCAGTATATTTTGCCCTTACGGGGTGACAATCTAAGCATAACATTAACAAAAGTCAATATTACAAATATTAGCATGTGTTAATTACGTGATAATCTGTTCTTCATAATAATAACTTTGTACGAAAGTTAATATCTCTTCGAAGGGAAAATATCCAACGTACAGTTTCATAATCTCTTTATAATGAACTATACGGAAATAGCTGTCCATAAGCAAGAAGGTCCAGATTCTGACAACGGGATGAGGCTGGACTACTCTGTCGCTCGTCTGTATATTGTGCCATAATCCTCGGCTTTAAACCTCACTGTCCATCAACCCTGTCATTCAATCCGCTACCCAAATCCAATGAATTACGTATAACCTCCATCTAAACCGGCAAAAACACCCGAAAGTTAATCCAGCGTTATGTTACAGTATCCAATTTCAGAGAATACCTACGTATTGCTGGCTTAATAACTCGGATATTACGGCACATTACCAAGGAAAGTTGCCTTTGTGGCCAATGTGGAATAAGATGTACTTTATTACGTTATAGAACCCGCACAAGAGCGTAATGTAAGGCAATGAGAATTAATTTTCACTAGAACAAACTTGAAAGGCATTCAAAGTCGATCCTTATAAAATATGTCGAGCTACCAAAGCCGCGAAGGACATTATATAAATTTAAATACCATAAAAAATGGTCTGGCTAGGGTAATTTATGACTTAGGATTCGAAGGTAAAATTCTAAAGCCTTTAAAAATATAATTTGGTCCAATGAAAAATCGGGCCTTGTTTCATTCAAAGTCAAGATTAATTCTTTGCGTGACTATACAAAAGTTCGTTGTACAAAAGTTGTTTGGTTTCGCTAAGCTTAAGTTAAATTTTGTTGAGATTTTGAAAATTGGCTTACCTCGGTATTACAGATTATATACCTGGAACTGTTTCTACTTATACCTGGTGCTTACATACTAACGTAAGTTTTTATTGTCAAGAGGACTGAATTATATCAGCTTTTATTTCGCATTTTTTTACTTTTCGGAATGTGAAATAAATTATTCAATGCTAAAACTATCGTTCAATTAATTAAACTATAGTGAATAGGTTAGGTAAACTATCCTTCTTTACCCTGAGATTTATTTATTTTGCTTTTGCTCTTTCATTTAAACGTTCTGCATCTCGGCCTGGGGTAGTACTGGCAAATGTCTACAGCTTCCCTTGGAAAGGGCGCAGAGGGCTGTCCTAAAAGTTACGGCGTACAAACCCATTTGGAAACAAATAGGTACCAACGAATTGTATATACTATGGAAACTATCCACATTAACGCACTCTTTTGTAGTAAGTACGGTGTTGCGGAAACACTTCAGCCTATGACCCTAATTTGAGTAGACGAAAGCATAAAACAGATACAGTTTGTCCAGTTTCATTTACAATATTGTGTAAAGTGTTTATAAGACATGTATATTTTATACTAGTGCCCCGCCCCGGCTTCATACGGACACAAGTTATACACCTAAACCTTCCTCATGAATCACTCTGTCTATTGGTGAAAACTGCATGAATCCCGTTCAGCAGTTTTCAAGTTTATTGCATACAGACACGGCGGGGGACTTTTTTTATAATATGTAATGATTAGGGAGTACCAGCTTCGTTCGCTCACATTAGCCCCTTTCGTCTCATTCGAACCTGACCTGTCAGTGTCGGGGTGCCCTAAGTTCTAATAATTTTCTATAGATTAAAAAAAAACTGAAAAACACGCATTATTTTTATTTTTCGTATTCTCCTTAACAAATCCTTTTATTTGATATCCATATCATGGGAATGCATAAACAATAACTAGTCCGCAATCATTGGGCGTCCGCTAAATTTGATTTAGAATGACGTCATTCGTCGTTCATCACGGATTTTCATCCAAACTAAATATGAATGAAAAATTTCAGCTCGATCGAAAACCGTGAAGGGTTAAATTACACTTTGAATTTTTTACATAGTTACTGTTGAAGATAATAAAAATTTGTTAAACATTCGAAGACATGTGATCCACCGACCCGAACTGGGTCTAAATGGTTTAACAGCCCTTTCCCTCCTAAAGAGGAGGTTTGAGTCCCAGCAGAGAGACCGTTAGAAACCTGCTTATTCTATGACTTATAATTAAAATACATCCATATCCACATAGTTAACTGGTGAAATCAATCTGCCTAGCCTTTTCCCAACTATCTTGGGGTTGGCTTCCAGTCTAACCGGATCCAGCAACATTACATGGCGCGACTGCCTATCTGACCTCCACAACCTACAAACTGGGTAATACGATACCCCTTGGTAAGACTGGTTGTCACACTTTCGGGCTTCTGACGACCCGTAACGACTGTCAAAGATCCACGACTGATAAACGACTGACGAATGGCATAACGTGCTTTCCGAGCAACGGAGGAGTCTCGGAATGTAAAGATGGTCACCCATCCATGGCCCAACCGTGGCAAACGTAGCTTAACCTGATGAATCGACCCCTGCGGCTGTGATTACTTTAGCCACAAGCTTCTCTTAACTAGTGAAATAGATATACTTATAGGGTGTAAAAGACATCAATCATCATCAACAAGGTAACATTGCGCAAAAATTTTTGCTGGGAAACGACTTTTATTTTTAGGTATGAACAAAAAACTATTTTTTATTGCGCGCAATGTAACGCGAACCCAGGCAAGTGGAGTTATATCCCACCCCTTCGCTCTAAGCCAGGTAGGTACAGTTTTTTTACGAAAAAAAAAATCGGAAATTCAGGTAATTTTTATTTGGAATTAATAAGAATAACACTTAGAATCAATTTTTGTAAAAAAGTAAAAAAACAAATTTGTGACTTTGACCTTTAGTATCTCCAGAACCAGTGGATTCCCAGGTATGGTCTAGTGGAAAAAAATGAACCAAATAATGGGTAAAATATATGGCTTTCGGCTTCGGAAACTTTCTTTTTACACCCGATATATTGTATAGTGGTAACCACTACTTTCATGCAAGAAGTTCGATTCCGAGAAACTTGTCGACCAGCCCAACTCCTACTCATCGTCAACTTTAGAGAGGCCAAGAAGCTTTACCATCTATTCTATACTACTTACTAAACCAATGTAAACTGAGCTTAACTTGCGTGACGTCAAATAGAGATAAAATCATAGCTTTGTTCCTGTCAGAGATGCGATGTTTGGGACTCTGGATAAAATGTATGGGAACGTGGTTTGAATTTTTGAAGTTATGTGAGACTTCATTTGGTGTTCGGTTTGGTAAGTTCCCACAATCTTACTTGTAGAAATGTACGTCAAAGACTTAGATTGGAATCTAGTGTTTAGCATGTTTGTGTGCTGGATATAAATAGCAACAACGAGTCAAATCAGCCCCCTTAGCCAAAATACATTTCTGTAAACGTTAACGCTAACGCTTCGTGCAAAATGTATGTCAAAGACATTACTGGGTGTGAGTCACGTGACAGTTCTCTGTCTAAAGCTTAGTGCAAAACGTCGTTACCATACATTTTGCACGAAGCGTTAGCGTTAACGTTTACAGAAATGTATTTTGGCTAAGGGGGCAGCCCCCTTAGCCAAAATACATGTTGCCATTAATTTAATATTGCGCATAAGTTTTATATTGCGTGTTTTCCCAGAAGAGAATGTTTATTAGATAAAACATATCTATTATAATATTTATGATTCATGGGTACAAAAATAATAATTCTTTTTAGTCCGTAAGTTAGAAATCAAAAAATACTGGACACGTAATTTTGCTTTCGATTAAAATGGCAAAGATAAAATGCAGTAAAGTTTAGGAGTGGCGGTTTGTTACGTCACTTTTACGTGAAAAGTGGTACATTTTTGACGTAGATAACACGAAATTTCAACGCACTGTTTTATCCTCATTTTATGTTAGTCTACGTACTACTCGTATCAACAAACACGCGTTTAAAGAATTTGGTAAAAAAAAGTGATAGTTAAAATTTTTATTATTATTATTTTTTTTACCGAATTCTTTAATCCCATGTTTGTTGATACGAATAGTACGTAGACTAACTGCATGCCACGTAAAATAAAGAAAATACATTATGTGCCCAACATTTTTAGTAATCTAACTGTTACCAAATGGATTTTAGTTTTATGTTCTTCAGTCATCTACCCTGTTATTTTGAAGTCTTATAACTTTTTCAGATAGAGTCCTTAAGTACTTGGTTTTAGACTGCTATCGACGAAAAGGAAAAACTAAACTATACTTAACAACACGTTAATAGTATATAAATCTATATGAAGGCTAAGCGTTATAAGACATTAGCAGTTACTCTCTCTCAGCTCCTTTAAAATACTTTTGTTTATAAGAAAAAAATTAAAGTATTAAGTTAACTACCATAATTTATGCGCTATCGCAAGATAAAAGTTTAAACAACTCTCTAAGCCACAATCAATCAATAGAATCCCTATTTAGAATTGTGAGGAGCCAATCTAAGTTTGTTTTTAAGTACATTTGGAAGACGGTGTTCAAACTTGGCTTTAGATTAGATAGGACTGATGTATTATCTTGATGATACATCGTTGTTAAGTAATAACAGCCTTCTGCCCAGGGGTTGTGGAGAAATTCGAAACAGAGTTACCGCGCCCCTGGGCACTCAGGGCAGGGAAGGAACAGGGGTGGGTTTTAGTTAGTAAGAGTTTGACATGCCTTCCCGCTCCACTCAGAGCGAGAATAGTTATTGGACGATTTCCAAATCCAAAAAAAAGAGTGACATATCGAGATTAAGAACGTGATAGAGGTATAACAGAGACAATGCACAAACTCAAACGTCTATCTCTTTCTAAAACATCGATGTGCCGTTTTTACGGCCAGTTACTGTACAGTTCGTATTGCAATATTATTCGGGAGCTGTCATTGAATGATTTGAAACCCCACAAAAAAAAAACGGGTCAACCTTCAAGGTTAAGCAACGCTTGGAGAAGTCGGTCCGTGGATGGGTTCCACTACATCCCCGTGTCAAAACTTCTCCGTGCTTCGGAAGCCATTGATTGCAGCTTTCATTCGTAGATCTTTGACACTCGATAGTGGTAATCAGAAGCCGAAAAAACTGACACCAGTCTGGCCAACTGTTATCGTGTTTTCCAGTTACTGAGTTGTAGAAAGGAGGCAGTCTCCCCATATAAAATACTGGTCCTTAGCTTAATTCGGTTAGACTGGAAACCGACCTTAACGTTGTTGGAAAAGGGCTAGGCAGATTGATTTGACATTTTTACCGAAAGGAAAAGACCCGATGCCGACGGTAAATGGAACTGTTTTTTAAACACTTTGCAGGACAGACACCTAAGAAAAGAATGCCAAAATATGCAGTACGCGTAGGTAATATAATAACTTAGGACGTAACTTAGTTGTGTGTACTCCTGGTGTGTCGTCTAAGGTCTTCTGTGTGTCAGAAAGGAAACACCGGTCCGCAATACTTGATTAATTATATTATATAAATCTATACTTTTACATTGACAACACACAGCTAACCCTCTTGACCATGTTATTATTTTATTTTTTGTTTTGAACCTATTCTAAAGGACAATGCAACTTGTGGCATGATTTGCTTTTTTCCTTTCGCCAGAAATGGAACCTAGGTTACATGTTAGAGGACAACACGAGAAATCAATAGCAAAAGAATCAGGTCTATCAACTGTAACCGAACGAAGATTGCTTATATCTTTTTTTCAGGCGTTACCTATTTTTCTTTTATTATAATTAAATGAAAATACAATCATACGTGGTATTTTGAGATTGATAAAATAGATTAAATTGGTTGTTAAGATTAAGTTGGTTGTTACTGTTTTTTTTTTTTCTCACTGGCAGTTTTTTATCACTAAAACTAGTAGGTAAACAGAAACTGATAAATGGATCGAATGGATACGAGTTAGTTACACGTTAGTTTTGGTATATAGGACTATAGCAACTATAGGATAGGTCTTCTCGGTTACTTTTCTAAATTGTACTATGGAATATTCTTACAAAAAATAAATTATAAAACCATAAAAACCGAAAACAAAACTATTTATTGTTTTTTTTTTAAATCTTATAGATCTCTCTTCCCATATCATGTATCATTATGTAATCCAGAAATTGAGCTGGAGGACATAAATTTTATTGAAGTCTACCCCACGCCATGAACCACAAAACAGACATGACGTGACTACAACAACCAAGTGTTCTCTTCCCAGAAATACAGGAACAGTAATGCCCTTTTATTGCTGCTACGCCATCATTAAGCCGTTTTATTAAAAGATACACGAAGTATTTGCGCTGTCGTCTATGTCACGACTGGATCCGACTACCAAGCAGCCACGAATTGATGACATCGATGTTAAATTTTTCCAAAACCGAAATATCTAACCTGTCCTCCCTGTACAGTTCAATATGGTACGAACCATCGCCCCTCACATGTTTTCAATAATAACTCCTGGCCTGACTTACTTGGTACGTCCCCAGGGCATATATTACTAAGTCGTTTATGTCGAGTATGGGAAAATTGGCCAGGCCGGGAACATTCGGAGACATTGACACGAAATCAGCTCTGATTTGATTGAGGTTCCTGTGAATGGCATAATCGCTGAAATAGTTTTGATTGGGGGTTTCATTTATTGTTATTTTTATTGATTCCACTAAAGGACGATTGGTGAGTTGTTTACCAAAAGCATTTAGAAATGTAACGGCTATTTTTACTTCGTCAAATAAGTAACTCGCAGCTCTATTAAAAAAAGGTTCATTGTTTCTACGACCCATCTACAAAATGTTACTCTTCTCGTTTGATTCGCCTGTTGTGTTGTCAGATATGCCGCGCCAGCATTTTTTGTCACCGGTATATAAGCGCGATAGTTTACGACCCTGAGATCGTCAATTGCATGGCGAAACCCCCTATCTAATATAAAGACATCGTCACTTTAAAAAAAAATGAAAAGGGGTTTTCTACGTCATGAACATTACATTGGAGATTTCTATTGACAACGCGCGCGCAATCCGTATGATCCAAAACTTTTGACGCGTGATTTGAAGGCTCCAGTTGTATTTATCGGGAAGCAGAGCTCAGTAAGGACTGAATGTATTGTCAGACACAAATATTAAGTTTTACTACCTAATACAAAATCAACAAAGAAAAAAATATAAGTTTAACAACCTCCTTAATCTATAACCCGACAACTGAAAGGAGTCACTTGGCCTCCGCCTGCCGCTGCCCATATCACGCCCAGTGATGAATGCGGAAGCGGGGGACGCGGAATGACTCATAAGGCTACGGACACGAAATCAGCGGGTGGCGTGGAGGGCGGCGACGGCGCGGTAGGAAACCTTCAAAAGGGCCCTGGACTTTTGGTGAAAAGACCGGGGGTGTGGGATTCTAACCTGACTAAAACCACCCTGGTGATCATCAGCAGCACATGAGAAGAGGCCTCTCAAAAGACCACTCCGGAACCCCTCTATACAACGCTTGTAAGGGCACATCCCTGAGGAGACTGTAAAGGGGTCACCCTTGAGCCTTACTGTGCACGGCAGCACGTGATCACAGTGCCGCCGTATTCCCTTTTTTTTTTTTTGTGGGGTGGGAAATCATCCAATGACTTCTCCCGCTCTGGGTGGAGCGGGAGGGCGTGTCAGACTCTTACTGACTAAGACCCACCCCTGTTCCTTCCTGCCCTTAGTGCCCGGGGCGAGGTAACTAACTCTGTTTCGAATTTATCCTCAACCCACGGGCAGGCCGCCGTATTCCCTGGAATCACACAGTAATATGACATATCTTGTTGATCGATTCTTGTTCTTTATTACTTTTTGGATTTAAATGATGCCTCCATCCTACAGTACGTACAGTACAGGCAGTTTTTAATTTATAATTCTTTTTTTAAAGACAAGAGATTTTGGCAGTATAACGTCCTTAAAATCTTATTACCTCGTTTTAATCTGTCAGGCTCTGTTATTGTACTCTTGCTTGTTACCACTATATTCTTAGTCTTATCCTATAATTTGACTTCACCTCAAATCTTCAAATGAACAGTTCTAGCTTGTTATTTATTGACATTAATCGGATTTTTTTCCGTTGTTATGGCGCCTAAGTCGAATCTCCTTATAATAACTTGGAATATGGGGCTAAATACAATGGTCCATCATAGACTTAGTGTGGAAACCAGATCACCAGAAAGATAGCTGAGCTTTATTGACCGGAGGTACAGACGTAGACGTCTCATGATTGCCAACCATACCAATATGCTCGTAAGTTACACACATAACTTACATACACATACGTATTCGTCATTCCTAAAGCATTGTACAAACTGTTTACACAATTAGTCAGATATTGCGCGGGTTAGATTACTCAGTTAATCATATTAGCAAGGTAATAATGCTCTCCAACAATTTGCATAGTTGGTAATACTGTGGTTGGAATGTCAGTCTGACATAGATAGTTAAGTATAGTAGGGACCTACTTGTTACACAGTTAATGTGTTTCATTTTGTGATTTTTATGGATTTTGCTGATGATATGATCTATTTTAACACGCTTTAATTTAGCTTTACCTTTAACTGTGAAAAAAAATTATAGAAATTAATTTTGACCCACTTCTCGGTTGCCGATTGAGCAGAAATTTTACATACATGATTAGTTTTAATGACAATTTACTGTTAGCTCCTAGATTCTCAAAGATGGTGGACTAACTGATTTGTATACAATTTGCATGATCATCATTCTCCTGCCCTTGTCCCAATTTATTTGGGGTCGGCGCAACATGTCTTTTTCTTCCATACTCCTCTATTAGGTTATCTCTGTAGTCACCCCCTTTTTACCCATATCCTCTTTCACACAGTCTAACCATTGTTTCTTTGGCCTTCCTCTACTCTTATAAGGCTATAAGAGTAGCACATCCATGCATTTGCATGATATGGATATGAAACGAACGGGTTTGCTGAGAAGAATACAAAAAATAAAATAACGATACTAAAAAGCGTGCTTTTAAATAAAATGACGATACTAAAATGCGTACTTTTAAATGAAATGACGATACTAAAAAGCGTGCTTTTAAAGTTTTTACATTATTATCTTATTTATGAAACCGACGACTTATTGTGCCATTAGCCCAACTAAATCTTGGTCATTTGAGTCATCGTCTTCCTTTCCTTATCCCAGGTGGCTTGGGTCAGTGCAACATGTTATCTTCTCCTACTTAGTCCTGTCAAGCGTTGCGCTATCATTGACTTCCATACTTCTTTCCTATAGTCTTCCTCTCTTTCTCCATCCATTCAGATTTATTTCATAACATAAGACTTTGATTTAATCTTTCTCTTCGTGTCGTTTTTTGAATTACAGGGTCGTGATTGGGGCAATGTGAAGTTATTTTTTCATTCAATAGAATTTATTAATTATGTCTGTGCTATGACCGAACCCAATTTTTTTATTATAAAACCTACTACACACAAAACATAATTACAAACTTGTTATAAATTCTAAGGTTTCTCAGGACCCTGAGGTTCCTGACCTTTGGAAGGGACCAAATCGCAGAAGCCCCTTTAAGGTCATAACACATATCAACTCGAAAAGGTATCGTTACCGTATCGTCTTTCATCTCGTCGTCAAACAGGCGTCAATCTAACGTAAGCACGTAACCAAAGCGGATTAGCAGCTCCGATATGTCAACTCGGCCGCGGCTAGGCGACACTGCGCTTACGGCTCACCGACCGCTGGTTGATCTGGCTGCCACACAGTTTGATCCTGTTTCGTTAGTTTGACCTACAAATTCAATAAAACATGTGCGTAGAACGACTGGAAGATGCCTTGTGAATGACATAACAGTGCGTTTGGCAACAGTAGTGTGCAGCAGGCAAGCCGCGGAAGGGGTGAGACTGAGAGGGCACGGAGAGACGTAAGCGCGGGGACGACGAGCCGTAAGCGCGAGGACGACAAGCCATAAGCGTGGGAATCGCAAGTTAAGGCCAGGACTCTCAGAATCGACCTATTTTTGGTTCAACATTAAACAATCAAACATTCTCTGCTCAGATCTGACAAAAATATATGTTGTAGTTTAATAAACATTCTTGGTTATTCTATGGTTCAAAACACGATATTTACAACTTAACTTGATCATAAAAAATCGCGAAAACAGAGAATATATTAATCGTTTTTCAAGTCGTACTTGAAGTAGACTCAATTTTTACTCCCAAAAAATATGTCAAAAAATAGGCAATGAAGTTTAAAATTATATTCTACGGTTACTTTTTCTCAAAACAGTTTATTATTTTAACAAAATATTATTATATTTATTACAAAACATAGCGGCCTGCGTGCTTCGTTTCAGTAGCACGCCAGGCGTCACCGAGGTAGGATCTGTGTCGCTTTTGCTGGCTCGCTACGTTCCCCCGTTAATCGATCAAAATATACATATAAATATGTATAAATTTATAGCGTGGCTGAGCTCTCCGATACTATTGGTACCTAAGTATCTACCCTACATTATTTTTCTAAGTTGTTTATTTTGTTATAGTTTTGAACTCTCTCTTGAGAATTTTTTTTGACGGAGTATGGAAACCTAGGTGACTAATGATGTCACCTACCTGATGGTGGACTCCGAAGGTAGGTTAGGATCTCATTGACGGCACTACGTAGAACCATCGTGTTTGGACTCATTTGAAAGAATTCATGGAGACCTTAGTGACTGATGATGTGACCGACCTGATGGTGGACTCCGAAGGTAGGCATAGGATCTCATTGTTGGCACTACGTAGAACCATCGTGTTTGGACTCATTTGAAAGAGTTCATGGAGATCTTAGTGACTGCTGATGTGACTGACCTGGTGGTTGACTCCGAAGGTAGGTATAGGATCTCATTGATGGCACTAAGTAGAACAATCGTGTTTGGTCTCTTTGATACTGTACCTACCTTCGGAGTCCACCATCAGGTACACAATCAAACAAAATATCAAAAAACAGGCAAAAATAAACTAACATAAATTCCGTAAAACAAAGTTAACGTAATGTTACAATTTTATACTGGGACGCAAACTTTTTGCACAGCGGGGTCAGGGAGTTCATTTGAAATGCGCGTACGCGCGACTTGCTGCGCGGGGACTGAGGTAACGCTGAATGCCTACTGCGCTCGAATATCCTAGCCTTAACCACGCACCGCACCGGTTCCTGAGCGTGTTCCGAGGCGAGGCGATTACGTTATAATTTCGATTAGTGTGCGTTGCAGTAGGGTGTTTCATACAAAGAATACGGCGACGATCCCTTTCCGAGTTGATATGAGTGCTATGACCTTTAGTCGCTTTTTATGAAATGAGGCATCAACCGACGATTATCCCTGTACGCGCGAATTAATTGCACCCAAGGACAACCCCTGGTTGGTGTGAGACTATTGCAAGATATGGAAAACAAAAATATCGGGCTATGGTTTTGGCAGGTTAAAGTGGACTGGTTACCAAGAATACATTAATTATATTTTTTATTGACAGAAAAAAAAATGGCTCTTGGAATAGAATAATTAAAAGCCTATAAATACAATTTTGTCATATCTAGTATTCTCAGAACTTGAGAACTTTGCTTAACATTTCACATGATGTTATACAGTGTCTATTGTTACCATTGTTTGGTATCCTATATCATCATCTGCCTAGCCTTTTCCCAACTATCTTTGGTATCCTATATAGAAAGTATAATATTACATCAAAGTGCCTGGAAATATGTGGTGGTTGATAGGTTATAGTTCTTTTATGTTTCATCCTAGCTTAGTTGTCATGGTCTCGGGTGGTTTAAGAGACTGGCGTATGCTTCTTAGCAACAAGACTATTTCATAATTCATTTGTGGCGAAATCGATAGATGTTTCTGTCTACGTTTTCGGTGCGATTAGGTTTAGATCAATCTTCAGATATTTAATACTTGGTTTTCCCACGGCATCTGATCAAAACAGCCTCAGAGCCATCAGTTAAAAAGTAAACTTCACTAATAAACCATAATGTATAAAGTATGCAATCAGTGAAATAATTTTCGTAATCGGATCAGTACTTTCAGAAATTAACAAAAAAAGAATTTTACGTCTTTATTATTTGTTTTGTCTTAGTATAGCATAGGGCAGCAGGTCAGACTGTTTTAACCGACTGCAAAAATGAGGAGGTTCTATGTTCGACTATAAATGTAGTTTTATTCGCTTATTGTCAACGTATTTACAAAATTCTTATTTTTTTCGAAATGGACTTTTCAGATAGTCACGTTTAAATTTGGTAAAGATCTGATAAAGAACTTCGGAGATAGACGATGAAACTCTTCATTAAATGATAGCAAACCTTCCAGAATTGCTGCAAACGCATGTCTGTTTATTGTTTACACCACTTCATAACATAATATCACGCTGATACACTCTGAAGGGGTACACTGATTTGTACAGTTCACCCTGATACACTCTTATTTCACCAATATAATATAATGTTCAAATTCTATGTTTTTGAGGCTATCATTTCGGGCATAACGGGATTAAAAGGGATAAAGTAGGTCTAGTTTTTTTTCGAAATTTACTAGTTACTTTAGTGAAGAATGTTCCTCATTTCTAAGTTTTTTACAAAAAAAAAAAATGCGAAATTACTTTAATTTCAGAAGTCAGTGTCAAATAACGAAGAAACAAAACTAGAAACACCGACTTCCGAAATTAAAGTTATTTTGCATTTAGTTTTTGTAAATCAGTTTTTTTGTGACCTACTGCTGCAGGGTTTCAGCTTGGCCTTGCAGTAGTGGTGTTTTATTATTTTTTTAATAATATGATTTGAAAGTAAATTGTTACTAACATGTAAGTAGTCTTGATATTTGATACTTGACCCTGATGAATGAATGTAGGTGTGGGTTAAAATAATATTTACGTAACTAAAAAATTGTGCACAAACCAAATTTTGTGTGTAGCAAGCAAAATTCCACGTGTACTATTTTAAAAAATATTACACGTGGAACATCATTACTCTAAAAAAGTTTATTTTTCTTTTTATGAAACACAATTAATCAGCCATATTCCCACTTCTGGGACTCAAAGCGATGAAAACTTTAGAGAAGAGAAAGAATATAATCATCTTTTAGTTTTCTTAATAAGTTTGAACAACGTTGAATAATTTTATTCTTAATTTTCGACTGTATAAAGTTATTATTATGAAACGGTGAAAATGTTTATTTCTAGAGGGTCTGGAGGTACTGATCCGATCCGATGAAAATTATTTTACTGATGAAAAGCTACAATAATGCTATCATAACTAACCCTATGAATCTCGTTGTAACTCGAACTATATGAATATTAATAATTAAATTAATTGTTTCTCTCTCTGGAGCCCTGACCGCCGGGTATATAGCTAGGACCATGTTCCCGATACCGATGGGATACTATTTTTGATATTTTAAAATATTTTTTTATCTTTTTTATTGAAATATTTAAAAATAATTATAATTTGTATACTGGTCGGCTAGCTGGTTCGACGTTTGAAGTGTAATTCAAACGTAGAATAGATTCGAATAGGAAGTAGTATGTTTTGTTTTGGGCGGGATTCCAGAAGGGTCCTCGCTAGAGGGAGTCGTTTGTGTTAGCTCAATATATAAATCAATCCAGTGCTGTGCCTGAGTCTTACCACATTATTCAAGTCCAGTGAAACACTTTCTACACGACTCTCGCTGCTAGCGAGTGACACAGCTCCCCTAGGCTCCTCAAGAATACCCCAGAAGCCCCGAAGGCTTCACACTATCCACTATATTACTACGGCTACTTTTTATCCCGGTCCCATGCATGCTGCCACGTGAAACGTCAAATAGCACTTTGCCTGACCCTGGTCTTGAACCCAGAACCTCATGCTCCGCGGTTATGCTAGCGACCACAAGATCTACGAGACAGCTATGTTTAGTAAATTAACATTTAAATTGTTTCGTCCTATCATTTGCATTACAAAGATTGCTGACTGCCATGGAAGTGACGTCACAATAAATAACGAGACATGGGTTATCTTCCCTTGCTTACGTTTCACGCGAAAAGTTATGGTAATGGGAAGCATTGTTTACACGAATTTTGACTTTAAGAACGTGAAATGGCTGTTACAGTACGTGAAACGTGAATACTGTTAATATAATGAACCGCTATTATATGCTACTAATATGATAAATGTTTCTATTTAACTGGTTTGGTGTTCTAGTGGTCACAAAGCGCAACTGCAGAACGTAAGATTTTGGGTTCGATTCCTGGGCGTTATTGGATTTTCACATTAAGAATAACTCTGTAGCAGCCCGAAGTTTAGAAAACGGTAGTGTGACAGCCCCGTGCCTCGGGAACCAGGTAAAGCCGTTTGTTCTGCACCTGATCTTTCCCCAGTCGTGACGGATTGCCGTCCCATCGGACAATGAGAGTAAAGGAACAAAGAGTAGGTATTTACGCACACTTGTGCACTATAATATCTCCGACGTACTAGGCTAATCTTTGCTGTCTCGGTTCTTTTTTGTTGTGTTTCTCTGTCTTTTGCGTGAGGTTTACCGTAATTCAACATATTTGCTTTCTTTTTTCTTAAATTCGGTCGAGAGGATAATTTATGTAAAAAATAAAATTAAAAAATATATAAATGTAAAAAGTTTGTATGTTTGGGTGTTTGTTTGTCAATCACGCCGCTAAGGCTGAATGATACCATGCCATGGATTAGTATAATTTCATTTTTTGAACAGTATTTCTTGGGATGATGACAAACGTGCAAACGGGCGAGGTCACTTTCAAAAGCTAGTATGTATATTCTGAGGTATATAGATACCTCAGAAAATTTCAGTGCCCAGTAATAATAATTCTTTATATACAACAACATAGATCAAAGAAAAATTCCTTTGGCTTCTTTACTCAGTTTTCTCCGTACTACTACATAAATTACTTATTCTATAAGAATAAACTTTTATTTAGTTATGTTCTTACTTCATTCAGCTAGATTTATATATTCATAAAATATTTATCTAACTATATCTACACTAAAACCAAAAAATCTTACCTACGAGTAACTACGTACATATATACAAAAACAAAATACATTCAGGCGTCGAAGTACTCCTCCACATCACTGTCATCTGGAAACGTGCCCAGAAGACTGGCAGCATTGCCACGTTGAATGGCAATGCTAATTAAAGAAAAAAGAACGAGCCAGCTCTCTGGTCACGTAAAATGTCGATCAGTCGGCGAGAAATATCCTTAAAAAGGAGACGCGCACTCGGACCCCATGACCCGAGCGTTTCGACCCCAAATGGCTCAAAAGTAATTTATTTTTGATAATATATTACAAAAACTGGAGGGATCCAGGAATTCTTGAATAAGTTATGCTACAATCTTTTGTTACTAATTAAATTAGACTTAGCATACTCTGAAAAGATTCATGATTAAATAGGTCGAAGGAAAAAGCGCTCAAGGCAGAACACAGGCAAAATGGACAGACACTTTTAAGAAGGCTGCTTTTGAGGGTCCATACTGCAGAAAACTATTTACATACATAGAATGGAGACGCGTCGTAGCAGTGGGCGAGTGACGAAGAAAAACTTATCTAATTGTCAGTTATTCTCAATGCTATTCTGATACAAGGATGATGTTCGCGACGACAGGTTCTGTCGACGACAAGATAAATGTGATGCAAATAAAATATATATATATACGGTCGACTTGAGAACCTCCTCCTTCTTTTTTCGTCGGTTAAAAATAACTAGAATTTCATAGATCGAGAGAACATAGCATCGCAGCCGTGTGATGAGGCGGACCACAGCTGACTGTTTAGTGCGGCGATCTCTCGGGCTGCTTGACCACCGTTCGGAGCGTTGCACCCTGCATTCTTCGTTCACTTCGCCGTTGTTAAGGCGAGTTTCTATTCTTTCGCTGGTATGGTGGTGACAAGGATTACAGCTAAGTTTAATGTTCTATGTTTATTTCTCGGGTCTACCAAAGTGGGATAGTGCGTCTTGCATTCATCGGTTTCTCGCCACCCTCACCAGGTCATCGGTCCATCTTTTGGGAGGCCTTTCAACGCTGCGTCTTTCAGTACGCGGTCGCCGTTCCAGAACTTTACGGCCCCATCAATCATCTGTTCTGTGAGCAATATGCCCTGCCCACTGCCACTTCAGTTTGGCGATTCTTGGGGTTATATCGGTTATTCTATAATACTTACTACCCAATAACACAACAACATAACAGACGACACACATACGACACGACACACGATAACATGCATGATGCTAAGTTATTTTTTATTAAAAATAGTTACTAACTACATGTAGGTTTAAACACTACATAAATTCACATTCCATTTTATATTTTAAGGAAATATTTTATTCATTGTAGTCGTGCCAAAAGCCAGTCAGATCCAACTAAAGCCTTTTAAAAAAAGCTTATGACGTGCAGATTTATAACAAGCTGATTCTTTCAGTACGATTTCAAAAGTTTTGGCACACTACACTAGAAAATATGTGTATGCATTTAAAACGATGCACGGCTGAACGCCTTCTCCGTTTGTATTTCAGAAATTAAAATAAGCCGTCTGGCATTAATCTTTTTGTGATTTTTGGTTTTATTGTTAAGGCAATTTTGATTATTAAGGGTTTACTGCCGGCCAAGTAGCGGCCTCTTTGAATTAAAAATTGTAGAATAGCATAAAAAAATAATTGAGAATCAAACGAACTTACCTAGTGAAGTTTGATATCTAATTATACGAGTGTCTTGACCGAAGATGATTACAGTTTACATGCAGCAGCACGCGAGATGATGCTGTCCTAATCACACTTTTAAAGCTTATTAAAAATGCTTAAACAATTTATTTTTAAATAAATTATTATTAGTAAAAAATAAGAAGGTAGTGTATTGTCTAATTTCTCCCACCAGTGTGCAATCCGCCATTGCTGTCACCATGAAACTCTTGACTCATTATTTAGAGCCTTTCATTTTTTCGATAGGTCTCGGGTAAGTATATCAAGGGAGGGAGGGAGTGTAATCATCTTCGGTCAAGACACTCGTATAATTAGATATCAAACTTCACTAGGTAAGTTCGTTTGATTCTCAATTATACTTTGTATCTCTCCCGAAGATGATTACAGTTTACATGCAGATGTTTAGAGCATCGAAAAAAAAGAAATATTAACATTGAAGCGATCAGTAAGTGTTTATTATTAAATTCTAACATTACTTATTACTGTTATGTATATGTAGGTAGTTGCACATTTTATATTAATAAACCAGTCAGCTTGGAATCTCTGCCTTTCATTGACGTAATATTGGCGCAGTCGGTATTAAAATTTTTACTTTCGTGTAAAATTGTTAGTGATTCGAATATTTAACATGCCGATCGGAAAAATTGAACCGTTTGTTATTGAATCGCAAAAGTGGGACAGTTATGTTCGTCGCGTTAAACAGTTCATAACGTTGAACGGTATAAAGGACGAACTCAAAGTCGCCACGTTGTTAACTTTGGTCGGCGGTGACTGTTATAACCTTTTGTGTGACTTGTGTTCGCCCGCTCATCCGGAGAGTAAAAAGTTCGAGGAACTAGTGAGTTTACTTAGGAATCATTTGGAACCGGTTAGGTCAGAGATTGCCGAGAGGCACATTTTTCGGCAGAGAACACAACAGCAAGGAGAAAGCATACGTGTCTACCTACAAGGATTGAAACACTTGGCTACAACTTGCAACTTTGGAGCTAATCTCGAAGAAAACCTAAGAGACCAGTTCGTGTCTGGGCTTTACAGTGAGGAGATGCGGTCGAGATTGTTTGCCGAGAAAAACATTGATTATAAAAGGGCTTTGGAGTTAGCCAGCGCACTCGAGGCGGCGGAGCGGCACGCGAGCACGGCGAGTGCTCCGGCCAGCGTGAGTGCGGCGGGCGTTGGCGCAGCGGCGCTGGCCGAGGACGGCCTGCACCGAGTGGGCGCACCGGGCCGCGGCGACAGCGCGCGCTGCGGGAAGTCTACTCATACGGCAAACAAGTGCCGATATAAAAATTTTACGTGCGACTCGTGCGGCGTTAAGGGTCATTTGAAAATAATGTGTATAAAATATAGAGGTGAGACCAGGGACTTACCGGACAGAAAAGCGTCTAAAGGTCAGTACTTTTTAAATAATAGTAGTGAATCAGACGACACGGATTGCCAGTTCTACAATTTGGTTACAAAGGGTGATAGCGATGGACCTTATTACATTATATTAACAGTGAATAATATTACTTGTAAATTTGAAGTTGATACAGGTAGTAAAATATCAGCAATTTCGAAAAGTTTTTATAATAAATATTTTTCACATTTACCTGTGCATAAAAAAATGTTAATTTTAAAATCCTATACGGGAGACGCTATCGCTGCGCTGGGTTATATTGATGTTCAAGTGAGCTACGGCCGTAATTCTGCTAAACTCCAGTTATATATTATCGAGAAAGGTGGACCCCCGCTTATGGGCCGCACCTGGATAAAAGAATTACATTTATCAATAACGCAATGTCACAATATAACCGATAGTGACCCGATGGCGGACTCCTTAAGAGCTGAATATCCTGAAGTGTTTGCGGAAGGTTTGGGCACCTGTAAGTCACGTATTCGTCTTTACCTTAAAGATAAAAAACCTGTATTTGTGAAAGCTCGCCCCTTACCGCTAGCGTTACGAGACCGAGTGAAGAGGGAGCTGGACCGCTTGCAACGAGAAGGTGTTATTTATAAGGTGGAGAGATCGGATTACGGCACTCCTATAGTACCGGTTATTAAATCCAACGGTGATATCAGAATTTGCGGTGACTATAAAATAACTATTAATCCGATACTTAAAGATTACCACTACCCTTTACCGCGAATAGAAGAAATATTCACGACCTTAGGAGGGGGTGAACAGTATACTAAACTAGACCTTTCGAATGCCTTCCAACAGTGTCTACTAGAACAGGAATCTCAGGCAATGACAGCTATCACTACTCACGTGGGGACGTATGTATACCGTAGGGTACCATTTGGTATTAAATGTATTCCCGAAAACTTCCAAAAAATTATGGAAGAAACACTGAGTGGCTTACCATCCACTGCAGTGTTCGCGGATGACATTTGTGTGACCGGAAAAGATAGGAAAAGTCATATCGCTAATTTAAAAGCTGTTTTACAGAGACTCAAAGAGAATGGGTTTCGTATAAATTTTAGTAAATGTCATTTTTTTAAGGAAAGTGTTACGTACTTAGGTTATAATATTGACAAACACGGCTTGCATACGGATCAGAAAAAAATCAAGGCAATCGTAGCAGCGCCTCGACCCACCAACGTCACGCAGCTAAAGAGCTTCATGGGCTTGGTTAATTTTTATTCTAAATTTTGTTCCAATATGAGTGATGTGTTACGGCCGCTATACAATTTATTAAAAAAAGATATAGCTTGGGCCTGGACAAGCGATTGCGATATTGCGTTCAATAAAATAAAGAAAGTGTTAAGCAGCGCTCCAGTGCTGGCGCACTACGACCCGGCGCGGCCGCTCGTGCTGTCCGTGGACAGCAGCGCCTACGGGCTCGGCGCGGTGCAGACGCAGCGCGACGCCGCCGGCTGCGAGCGGCCCGTGAGCTGCGCCTCGCGCACGCTCAACGCCGCTGAGCGGAACTACTCGCAGCTGGATAAGGAAGCTTTAGCGATTGTCTTTGGCATTACCAAGCACCATCAATATTTGTATGGGCGGTGCTTTGTACTACGGAGTGACCATAAACCGCTTAGCTATATTCTAGGTAAAAATAAAGGCATCCCCATCACGGCTGCGAGTAGATTGCAACGGTACGCGGTGATCTTAGCCGCTTATAACTTTACTGTCGAGTTTATTAGATCGTCACACAATTGTCAGGCTGATGCTCTGTCGCGCCTTCCGTTGCGCTCGACTGCTAGTCGAGCCAACAAGGAGGACGAGGCGGGCAGTTACCTTAATTTTGTACAGGAGACTTTTCCGCTAAGTTTTAATGATATTAAAACCGAGACGGCTAAAGATCACATTTTAAATAAGATATATGGGTACGTGATGTTTGGTTGGCCAAAAGCTATTAATGATAGTAATCAGTCATTAAAAATGTTCTTCCATCGCAAAGATAGTATTCATATTGACCAAGGGTGTTTGCTATGGGGTTATAGGATAATTGTACCCAATTCATTACGTTATGTAGTTTTAAAAGAAATACATGACGGTCACCCCGGGATCGTTAAAATGAAACAAATCGACAATCGACTCGGACATCGAACAAACTGTGCGCGAGTGCGAGGCATGCCGCGCGGTGCTGCCCGCGCCGCCGCCTGCGCCCCTGCACTCGTGGCCGTGGCCTCAGGAACCTTGGTCACGACTGAATGTAGATTTTTTAGGTCCTTTTAATAACAAATATTATTTAATTGTTATTGACGCGCATTCTAAATGGATCGAGGCGGAGAAAATTAACAATACCTCCGCGTTGTCGGTTATAAAATGTTTTAGAAAAATGTTTGCACGGTTCGGCTTACCAAAAAGAGTTATCAGCGATAACGGGCCTCCATTTTCCTCAGCAGAGTTAGCACAGTATTTTAAATGAAACGGTATCAAACATACTCTTACGGCACCGTACAGGCCGGCGAGTAATGGTGCTGCCGAAAATGCTGTGCGATCTGTAAAACGAGCGTTAAAAAAGGCAGACTTAGAAGGTGAAGAGGACGAAACTGCGTTGAGCAGATTTCTTTTCACCTACAGAAATACAGAACACAGTACGACCGGGCGTGAACCGTCGGTCGCACTGCTGGGGCGGCGGCTACGTGGCAGGTTAGACTTGCTGAGACCCGACACGAGTGAACTGGTACGTGAGCGCCAGATGGTATGCGAGCAGCGCCATGACGCGCGCCCTCGAGCTACGGCACCAGGCGAACACGTTATCATACGAGATTATTCAAAGGGCAATAAAAAATGGGCGGAAGGGGTGGTGGTAAGTAGTTGTAGTCCCGTATCGTATTCGGTAAAAACTGGTGATGGTCGGGTACATAAACGACACATCGACCAGATATTAAAAGATAAACGTAAATCTCGATTCTCTCTTACTAAAGTGCAGGATGGTAAACCTTTGGGTCCGGTACCGAATACACACGCGGAGCAGAAGGTTCACCCAGACTGTTCTGGCGACGACGAGTGGCAGCTTGCGGAGGACCGCTCACCGATCTCTCCTGGCATAAGCACGTCTCAAAATATAGGTACACCTGGTGGTGATATAGCACCCTCTTCACCCGTGTTGCCAGAGGATCCCGATCGTGAAGGTCGCCCTATGAGGCAGGCTGCCTTACGTTGTATAGAAAAGATGCGTAAATGAAATAGCATAAGTATTATATTAATTTCACTGTAGGTACCTACCGGCCTATTGACTGTGTTAAAATAAAATTGTTATAAATAAGTATATTGTTCTTTAATGTTTCGAAGTGTTTAGTTGAACTTGTTTATTTGCAAACTATACATAGGTACCCACCTAGTATTATATTATAGTTATATAGTTACCTATACTATAGTTATATTCTTTTATTCGAGTAGTTCATAAATAATCTGTAATTGATATAATAGGAGGGAAGTGTTATGTATATGTAGGTAGTTGCACATTTTATATTATTAAACCAGTCAGCTTGGAATCTCTGCCTTTCATTGACGTAATAATTACAAACTAACTTTCTTGTTATACCTACTTAATAATCATTAAAAGATAACAATGATGCTTATAATAGTCACCTAAATAGCGCATCTATAAATTCAGTTTCGCTCGAAGATATATTTTTGTTGTAATATTTTAAGAATACATGTGAGGAATCAGTCCAGCCTGCGGCCTTACGAATGCATTCTAGGTTGACACCTGCTCTGTGAGCGGCGGACGTCGAAGCGTGTCTAGTACTATGCGCGCTGTACAATTTTACGTCTATGCCACTCTTTTCTAAGACTAGTTTTACCCAGTGAGACAAAGTTTGAGCACCCACTTTTTTATTTGGTTTTTGATAACTTATGAACAAGGAATTTTCTTGAGAACGAATGCTAGCAGTTTTTTCTAAGTAATGTTTAAGGGTTACGGCTGGGCAAATCTTAGGGCTTTCCATGATATACGGCAATTGTATCAATGGTTGGTAGGCTCCTGGTCTAGAGGTTTTTATTAAATCGTCTATTTTAATTATAATTTTATCCGAGCCCAAAGTAATATTTTTTATTTTAATTAGACTCAAAGTCTGCATTCTTTGTGCCGAGGCTAATGCTAAAAGAGTTACAGTTTTCAGAGATAGATCTTTTAGTGTAATCAAATCGTTTGGGAAGTAGTTTGATAAGTAATTTAATACAACAATGGGGTTCCAAGTAGTCTGATATTTAGGTGCGGGTGGTTTTATTCGATAAATCCCTTTAAAAAATCTTTTTATGAAGTCATTACAAGTGACTTCCTGACCTAACAATATTGATAACGCTGAACGATAACTATTAAGTGTACTATAACTAGCACCTGCGTTAAATTTATCTGTCAGAAATTCTAATAATTGATTAGTGTTGGAGGTGCAATAATCAAGGGCATTAAATTACAATAAAGCCACCATGATTTCAGACAAGAGTTTTACTGTTTTAGCGTGTTTATAGAGAAGGAAGCCATCATTATATCGAGAGACGCAGTGGGTAATCCCTTCCTCAGTAGCGACTGCCGGATAATTTCCCTGCCATCAGGGTGAGATCCGCATGGAGTGGATGCTTCTCCCTGAAAGGGGAAAATAATAATTTTTTGTCAGGCTCGAAGTAAATTACTTCTGAAGAAAGTAGTGTTAACCAGACTGGGTACCACGGTTGGGTTGGCCAATATGGCGCCACCACAATACCTTCTGCTTTATCCTTTTTAAAATTTTAAATTATATGAGTTCATATAATAATTGTCTACCAAATTTAGTGTGATGGCCCTGGTTCATCACTTGTGGCTTCGAATCACAGCCCTTTGATAGTTTCAATCTTTGTTCTTGTAAGCAGGCACACCAGTTATGTATGGAGGCTTCTTTAATTTGGTTTAGTGTTTATGCTTGAGTTGGTTTTTAATGGCATGATTGAGTGTGCTAGCTGGCGAGTGGCGGATTATTTAATTTTGTGATTATGTTTTAGACGACATATATTTATTTTTCTGTTTTACATAATGTTGAGATTGTTGCTTAGAATTATATAGATTCAAGTTCTTAAAACTTAACAGACAGATGTGTTGCTGGGGAGTTTGTTGGCCACTTCTTCTTCACAGCTAAAACACTAGGAAGTGGTGACGGGCGGGCGTTTTTTGGGGGACTGTCTTTATGTAGAACTTTGACGTTCAAAAAGTGCTGGTTCTCAGCCTAGTTTGAATAAATGACTTTTGATTTTGATTTTTGATTTTTTTAATCTTATGTAGAACTTTCGATATGAGACTAAAGAGTGGAAAGGCATAAAATAAAATATTTTTCCAATTAAATGTAAATGCATCAATAATTTCTGAATTTGGATCTAATTTCCATGAAGCATATCTGGAACATTTATTATTCTGACTACTGGCAAATAGATCAAATTTTGGAGTACCAAAAGACTGTGTTATTTTATTAAATGCATAGTCTGCTAATTCCCATTTTGGGTCTATATTATATGACTGACGAGATTCAAAGTCTGCTATTGAATTATCTTTTGACTGTATATAGGATGCAAAAACATGTATATCGCGGTTTTCACACCATTGCCATATATCACGTGCAATGTTATTCAGATGTGTGAATTGGATGCCTCCCATTTTATTAATATATGCAATTGCTGTCGTATTATCTATTCTAAGTAATATATTACAACTTTTAAGGCGTGAAGCGAAAATTTTTAGGCCATAGAAGGCTGCAAGTAATTCAAGGGTATTTATGTGCAACAGTAACTGGGAGTGGTTCCAATGCCCACGAGCAGTATGGTTATTGCAGGCTATGCCCCAATCAGTGATTGAGGCGTCGCTGAATATTTCGACGGCATAATTATTTGTTTCAAAGGAACAACATGCGTCGTCAATGTGTTCTTTCCACCAGATTAAATCGTTGTTTATACATCCGTGCAGTGTCATGTGTTTATTGTAATTATTGGAAAAATTAAGTGCCAAAAATTTTTCTCGCTCTAATAGCTTTGTGTAAAGCCAGCCGTATTTGACGGCGGGACATGCTGAAGTTAACAGACCAATAAATCTAGCTAATTCTCTAATTGTGCATTTGTTTGTATTTAACAATTTATTTGGCATTGATTTAATAAGGATTTTCTTTTCAATGGGTAATGTTAGGGACATTTTAGTTGAGTCAAAGTTAAAACCTAGAAATATGCACTGTTTACTAGGGTGAATTTTACTTTTGACATCATTGATCATGAAACCTAATTTTAATAACAACGTTTTTGTCGTTTCCACGTTCTTAAGACAGCTTTCATACGAATTGCCAATACATAAAAAGTCATCGATATGGTTTACTGATAAGTGACCCAACGAACGTACATAGTGCAATACAGGTTTTAATAATTTAGTAAAAACATAGGGTGCAGTACAGAGTCCAAATGGCGACACATTGAATTCGAACAAATGATTATTATACTTTTCCGAATTCCAGGTAAATCGAAGATAAATCCTATCTGATTTTGCAATTGAAACCATGAAATAAGCGTCCTTTAGGTCTATGCTTGCCATATAACAACTATGATCAATTAATTTTATAGCGGTACGGTAGTCTTCCATTTTAAAGTGGTCGACGTGAATGAATTTATTTAACTTTTTTAAATTAAGAATGAAACGATGTTTTCAATTAGATTTGGGTACTGTAAATATAGGTGAGATGAATTGATATTTACATGGGGTACATTGAGAAATAAAACCTTTATCTAATAGTTCAGATATGCAATTATCAATTATGTTAGTTTCTATAGATGTATAAGACCTTCTAGGTATATCGGTCTAGTGTGGCTCACAACAAAATGGTATTTGATAACCCGTAATCCAGGACAAAATAGTCTTGTCATTCGTAATATGATGCCATTCATTTAGGAAATGCTGTAATCTGCCAGCTGTGGGTACGACAATGTTATGTACCTGTAGTGGAGCGGTCAGCGGCGTCGGGCTGAGTAGTTGCCGGTCCGCGTCCGCGCGGCTGCTGGCGGCGCGCGGCGCTGCTCGCGTGGCGGCGGCTGGCGCCGAGTCTGCGGGGGGAACACTCGCGGCTCGGCGGCTGGTGCCCGCGGTGCCCCCCGTGCGTTTAAAGCACCGGTGTGGCGATACGTAGAAGTGTTCGGCTGGTTACGTTGTTGATTGGGTTTATTATTTGCGCTGAATCTCAATTCAGAGGCAGATATTGATATTGCCTTAGTAGATTTCAGATACTCAGACAAGTTGGAGCCAAATAAGTAATCGTCTATTGTAGTGTTTTTTATTATATCTCTTTTTTGTTTACTTATGCTATTAATGACAGCGTATCTTCTAGAAAGAGATTCTCTGTAGTGCGTATCGCACATCAGTCGCCCTGCGTCACTCAGAGTTTTTATGATATCTTGTGGAATGTTTTCACTGTGTGATAAAGCTACATTCAATGCTTTGCCGATTGCTGAGATACAGCTGGCCATTTGGTTTTGTTTTTGCTCACTGTACGAGTCTCGTTTAGTATTTATTTCAGAGAGTGCCGATTTTAACTCTGGGTTTAATAAGGGTGCTTTCATGTATTTACAATTTTCAGCCGGTAGATATTGTTTAAGAAGGTCGACTTTTTCCTCCTTAGCCAGACCGTTGATTAAAATGTGCCTCCAACGTGTGGCCAGGTCTTTGTGCAAATTATCTCCAAATGGCTTATTAATTGTAGGGTCTGAGCCTAATAACTGCAAAATATCTGGATCCAATTCGGGGTTTTCATCCGCTGTTCCTTCGCCTTCTAACGCCTCAGTAGTTGGGATCTCGTCTGGAAAGGAGTAGAATACCTACAGTCTCATATATCGGAGGTAGGTCCTTTATCCATACACTACACGTGAGGATTTGATATTTATTTATTTATGGAGGTCATAGTATCCACACACGATAAACGTCGGGATAACACAATGAATATAATCATTTTATGACACTTATTTACACAGCACTCATCCACACACGATATACGTCGGGATATTTCAGTGAATAATTATTATAATCATTTTATGACACTTAGTTGCACGGTAATTACTCATCCACACACAGTATACGTCGGGATAGTCATAATGAGAGATCTGTATTTGGTTTACGACCCTTACTGGGCACAATGTATTGATATATTTGACCATAATACAACGTTTATGACGAATAGTTAGACAAAGGAAATAATGTGCAACTTTGGACCGCGTTTCGGCGGTAGATGAAAACAAAATATTTGTTTAATTGCTTACCTTGTGCTTCTAGATCGCTAGTTAAATCGTGCGGCGGTGAATGCGAAGGACATAATCCTTCCGAAGACGATGAAGAAATTCTCCTACGTTTTTTAACTAATTTTTTAACTTTTTTAAGTAACTTTTCGACACTATCATTATCTGATCGCTTTCTTTTTCCCATATTGGAACAAGATGAGAGTAGAATTATTTTTTCAAATTTTTACGTGTGAGTCGGACAACACAAAATCACGTAATGAGTCAAGAGTTTCATGGTGACAGCAATGGCGGATTGCACACTGGTGGGAGAAATTAGACAATACACTACCTTCTTATTTTTTACTAATAATAATTTATTTAAAAATAAATTGTTTAAGCATTTTTAATAAGCTTTAAAAGTGTGATTAGGACAGCATCATCTCGCGTGCTGCTGCATGTAAACTGTAATCATCTTCGGGAGAGATACGAAGTATAATGATGAAAGAATCCTACCTTAAGTTTGTTACTAAGAGAATAGAGTATTTTTACGTTGCTAGAACAGGATTCAAAATGTTTCGTATGCAAAGTAGTAAGCAAAAGTGTTACCGCACTTTTGCTTACTCCTTCATCAACGTACGATCCTTTAATCTTTATTTTCTACGTATGCTACGATTTTTTATTTAATGAGGGCGCCACTTGGCCGGTAGTAGAGCCTTAAATGGAGGTTGTATGGAATAAATATTTATCATTTTTAAGTAACCCGTTTTCAACTCAAAGATAAAGCTAAAAATAAAACGGAATTAACTAAAATCCCAGCGGTGTAGTTTTCGTAGCAATATTGCTCGTAGCCGCGTAGCAGGTGTCTACGAAAGCCTACGGCGTAGACCCTTTGCATATTCCACTATCTTTAATTTGCAGGTATTGAGCTTGAACGTTTATAACATTGAAGTAGCCGAGTTTGTCGTTATATAATATTTAAATTATAAATAGAAGAAAATCTTTGATCTTGTGCGTGTAGCCAAAACTAGGTTTGTGAACCTAATTGGTGTGTAACCAAAGATAACAACCAATTAAAGGACTTTACTTAAGCATGTTCGTTATCCTTATACTCAAAATTTGTGATAAATGATGTTTATTCAGTAAATAGGTTACACGTCAATGTTTTTTGTCAGTTTTAGCTAGATGAGGCCGGTCTAGCTGACCCTACCCTGAGAAGAAACACCGGTACCGGCACCGGCACCGGTACTGGTCAAATCATATGAGAACCATGTACGTTAATATCTGAGATGAGCTTTTGAGGAAAGCAGCATGCAGGTTTGAGTGGACCTGTCCAGACAGTGCAGGCATTTGTCAGTTATCGCGTAGCTAAACTCAGAACTTTAAGAGGCTTAGCGAACCGACAAACATATACCAAAGTAAGGACATTTGGCTAGGCCGCAAAAGTACTTAAACTGCCAGATGTGAAAACCATTAGTACCTTATGTAAAGACAAAACTTGCCTCCGGTTCCTGGAAATAAATTATTGATTCATCGCAAGTCAAGTGACGCGATTTACTCAACTAATCACAGCAGCCTATTTGTCATATTTATTTTATAATATATTTTTCTTCCTGAAACTGGGCTTCTAAAATTTTGTTTGAAATAAAACCACGAAAATTAATTATAAATTGTTCGTTTAATGATATTCCTTAATTTTTATTTATTTACATTATTCCGCGGCAGGTGCCTATCATTAAAACAATACCTACCTAAGTACATGTTAGCGATTACGACTAATTTCCCAGCAATATGTACATAACATTCTTCTTAGAACTAAATAACGCTTATATTAACATAATTTAGCAAAATTAAAAAAGTACAACAAATAAAAACGGACATAAGAATGACATATCCTGCCAGGGTCGTAGGAGTGATTGAAAGAGTTACCGGAGCCCTGGCATAGGGAACTAAAGAAACACGAATGGGTTTTAGTCAGTAAGAGTCTGACACGCCCTCCCGCTCCACCCAGAGCGAGAGTAGTTATTATATGATTTCCAAACTAAAAAAAAAGAGTGACATATCGATATTAAGATCGTGATAGAGGTATGACAGAGACAGTGCTCTACAAACTCAAACGTCTATCTCTTTCTAAAATATCGATGTGCCATTTTTACGGCCAGTAACTGTACTGCTCGTATTTCAATACTATGAGAAACGAAAGTATAATAAATATTTATTTGCTTAAAGGGTGTTGCCCCTTTTTGACCGCTGATATTGACCCAAATTATATTTGAGATTGGTAACCCATCGGGACTTCGTTACCTTAGATTTTATTATATGATGTTATTTCAAATACCTACTAGTAGGTTATAGGATCATCTTTGGAAGTTGTATATGTTAGGAATGTAAGGATAAAAAACCTTGAATTACTTGTTTTGGGAATATATCATTCAAAACGTGATATTAGAGTGAGGCAAAACGAACGTAACTTTGTAGATTGTGAATCACGTTGTGAAAAATCAACTCATTTAGCGTCGTCGTTTGGCAAAAACAGGACGTTTGCATGAAAAGGAATCCAGCAAAAATATCGCGGCTCAAAATAAGTTACTCACAATGTTATGTTCGTTTGGCCTCAAACTTACAAATTAACTAAGTTAGTTCCATCTGCAAAACAAGAAATACATAAACGTTTTTGATATAATTCAGACTAATTTTGTATGTAGTTGACTAGAATTACTAAACTAAATTCTGGTAAACGTCTCGCTCCAGAGCTCATAAGTGCGGTAAAGAGAGTGACTCCACATAAACTCAGTATTTATGCACTAAGTTTGCACTTACATTTATACACAAGTTGGCTTAAGTGGCGCTTAAGACGTGTTAGGTTTACTTAGCGTCCTTTTGAACTGCGCTTCTATATGCATCTCATTAGTAGTTTAATATAGTCTATTAGAGATTTTTATTCAATGGAGAATTGGTAAGTGTACCTACTCGCAACAAAACAGTGTTTTACTTCAAAATTTTATTGAAAATCATTGACACAGGAGAAGTCAAAGCTCTTTCTATTCTGTTTGATGTGTAACATCTTTCCTCTCGCTTTCCTGCAATCTGTGGAAGTGATTTCGTTAAATGGGATGGAAGTGTGTAACAGAAAGCCGGGGAAGTGCATGCTATTTGATTTGACCAATGAGCGTGCGTGGTGGTAGAGTTTGCTGTCAGATGGTAGAGCGCGCGCGGGATAAGTTTTAATTTTATTTTTCAGGATAGAATCTTAATTTTGTTTATTACAAAGGTGAGATCTCAAATGTTACTCATCATATTATTATACGACTACTGTAAGGCTCGCCCGTTTTTTATTACAGCAAGACTGTAAATACCCGAATGGTAATTTTATTCAGAGTTGTATCTGATAGTGCATCCGAATTCCGATAGTAGGTACCTACCTAACTTATGATTTATTCCCATGTACCTAATGGGAGGCCTGTTGCCATCAAGTGGGTACAAACCTGGGTCGCGGATAAATTCAAAAGAGAGTCGCCGCGGCCTTTGGCCCAGGCAACTGAAGGAACAAGGGTAGGTTTTAGTCAGTAAGAATTCAACCTCTCGCTCCACCCAGAGCGAGAGAAGTCATTAGATGATTACCCACCATCCACATAATAAAAATTTGGTACAAACTTTGTTCTGTCTATTTTAGAGTATGCTCGGTGTAATGAAAATACAGTGTCTGCTTGTAGATAATTTTGGGTCATTAAACGGCCAAAAAAATTAAAAGTATGTGGATCTGACAAACGTAAATTAAACTAAACAATTGAAAGAAGAAATAACAGAACGTATTCGAGAATTAAAATAGTTTAAAACAAATTCAGGGACAGCTGTCCCATTTCGCAAACTGACGAAACTTCGTCCCCTTACTAATTGATAAACTATTACTATGTACAGTTTTTATACATTTATTTGATATGCTTTAGTATGATTATTATACTCGTGTAATACGTGGAAGATGTCGGTAAACCATTGTAATTATATTAGGCCTTCTATTTTTATAACACGCTCTCCTTTCTACATACACATACAAAAATCGTCAGTCTGCCATTCTTAATTTAATGTGAAATCCTTTCGATACGGTTTTAGTAGGTACATTCTTACATAAGCAAACAAGAATATACTTACGAGTTCAAATTAAAAATAAGGTTGAAATCAAACGGTTGCAACTCTACAATTACACATAGGTATACAGGGTGTAACGGAACTGCGTGGTCATATCTATATTAAAAAAAATCCCGATATATTAAATGAATCCTTATTTAACTTGGTCACGCCCTAGCTATATAATAAAATTATTATTATTAAAACGCAAAAAAAATGTTAAATATTTTACGCCTACGTTACACGTTAAGAACGAGTTTACCGATTTGGATGAACTTTTTCTAAACAGTTCATTGAAATTTCTGAAATGTCCTTATGCAGAGGAAAATCGGAAAAATGGCACGGAATACCGTAAAAACCAATTTTTTTTCAATAACTTTCAAATTAATCCTAGCTTTCAATATTAGGGTTAGCTGACAATCTTTTGACAGAACGACGTATATCGGGTCAGCTAGTTTTTACTGTTTCTGCCCATAGACGCAGAAACAACTTCAAGAAAGTATGTATTCCGAAAAAAAAATTTGAGCGTCCCATACATTTTTCTAATTTTTTTAAGCTGATGATTATTTGGTACGGTAAGCCCATTTTTTTTTTGGGATTGTCTATGACTTTCTTGAAGAAAGTTGTTCATTTCCATGGGCAAAAGCGGTCTATAAAATATGACCACGCATTTCCGTATTGCCCAACCTGTATGCGTCGCATTTATTTGGGTCCTAGCGACGCAAAACTTTCATTATTTCATTGCGTCACAACGCACTGTTGAGCTTTAAGAGTCTAAATATCTCAATGGTACAAAAATCAAAATTTATTTGTGTAAAAGCTAACTTAATAACACAAAACATTCATAAAAACTTTCCCCATCAGTTCTTGTGTTCAAAACACCGTTAAATTCATACTAATTTATTGTATTTGTACATTATGCTAACCGCGCGCCTACCCGAAAATGTACTTGTGAAAACAGTAATAAACCATTTTGTTGTTAGAGTTACAGTTATTAGTAGCCCTAAGAAATAACAAAACTTTTTGGGAGTCTAGAATTAAAGGGAAAAGGTATGAGAAATGAAACGAAATGAACAAAAAAATTGAGGAGTACCTATACTTGAACGTTCAGCTTATGTAGGGAAAAAACTATAAAACATCGTATTCAGATTTTTGAATTCAAAATAACGCTAGTACAGTTATGTAGAGAAGGCATTCTCGGGTAGGCTTTACATACTTAAATATAAATGTACTTATTTATTTATTCCATCACAATAATTGCGAAACGCTAATAAACTGGCAACTATTTACAACTGTAACGTTTTTACATACCCTTACTATGTATCTTATTTAAATTAATGTCTTCGGAATATTTTCATAGTTTTCAACTAGATTAGTTTTATATTACATTCATTATCAATGATAGTTACAAATGTTCAGGTTATTTGGAAACTTCTGTAAAGATTTTTTTGTCAATTTGTGACCGATTTACATACCGCTGAACTGTATGAAGAATAAATAACTAATATCTAACATAATTAAATACTTAAGAACTTGCTAGCAATTTGAGTTGGAATCGCAACTAGGTACTTAGATAAATAATAATTATTTACACAAAATCTTCTGATTACTATTACACAATTCAGTGGCATGCAAAACGATTGTAGTGTTCAGCGATTCGTATTTCAAAATCCAAGCGAAACTATGTAACTAACTGCAAAATGTAGCCAACGCATCCCTATCATACTAAATTGACACTGATTCTCCGTGTAATCAAGATAACTTATCATCTTGCACCCTGCGTTACAATTTGAAAATGCCTGCTAATTAGAACGAACGCGTTAAAACTACTAAAAATAATGTATTTTAGATATGGCAGCACTGAGATTAGCGCGAGAGTGGGGAGTGAGGCTTGATAGCGGCTTGTTGCTGCAGATTCGGCAGTTGGAAGCCAGTTGTTATCGAGGACAGACTGCTCGATCACGTTCTGCATTGTGTCTATAAATAAAAATAGATTTTTATTGCTGTTTCAGAAATAAAAGGTAAGTTTTATAATAGACTTTTTCGCGTTCCCTAATCTATGAAAACATAATGTTTTTAAAATTAAAATAAACATTAAATTTATCGATAAACATGTAAGAACATAAAAGTCATCAATTTCAATTTCAAGAAAAATATTATGAACGACATTTATATGAAGAAGGTTCCTTTGATTCGGTATGTTGTCCATTGACTTGGAAATTATTAAGCCGATGGGTCCTTTGAGAGTGTTATTGCTACTTACCATATGTTGTGACATCTGGCGTATAGAACTTTTGCTCAGCTGGTTGGAGAGGCACGACAAATCCTGGGAAATATTATTAGTTTTATTAATATTATTATTTTTTATTAGTTGAGGTGAATAAGCTACGGCTGAAATAATGTTGACCTTATTTCGGTTAATTGGAATACCTTTACTATTTTCTTAAGGTGGTATTTTTCCTTTGTCCATTATCTTTGCTAGCGCAAGGTCTCTTTATCACATTGGCAGGGATAACGCTGTAGAATAAAAATATGAAAAAGAAACCTAAGGTTTCTGACATAAAAATAGACTTCAATCCATTTACAGACAAATTAGTGAGGAATATAGCGGATTAAGTGATTATTACTGTTCTTTTTAAGGTTTTAAAATCCTGGTTGCTCGGAAAAATTGCCGATAGCCGAAGTGGGATCACAAGCTGAACAAAAAAAACTTTTGCTGCGTCGCCTTTTGGTACATGCAGCGCTCAGTTTTTTTTCTTATCGGACTCATAAATTACTGAATGGATTATGACAAATGATTTTTTTTCCACGATTCATCTGGATGACGTCGGCGAGATTATGAAAAATCGTCAATTTGAATACGGTGACAGAAATAAATGCACATCGGAGTGAATTTACGATAATTTCTCTTTCTTCATGACGTTCTGTGAGTGGCATTCTCTTTGCGAATGATATTGTGCCATAACAATATGAAAATAATATTCATGTTTGTTTGAGATAACATAGTGAAAACAAAACAGAACTTCATTAATTGTAATATCGTTTCTGTAGTAAATAAAATTTGCGAATGATTGGTTGAAATTTTATTTGATTTTGACCTTTGTCAGATTAAAAACAATAAATAACTGAATAATAATGAATATTTCATTATTAATTCAAAACATTCAAATAAACAGTTTGTGACATCAATACCGCAAGGTCACAAGACCCAGTCGAAACCTCGCAGCAGTGTTTCGCAATTGCACTGTCTAGCCTAGGTGCTGTCACAAACCATGGGCCATGGATATATAATATATATCCATGGATATCTATGATATTTTGTTCGCATCTTGTTTGAAGCCAAACAGGGTACATATCATTATAACAGATTATAGAGGCATGAAAAACCCAAGAAACCAAGATGAACTGTCAAACGCCACGGTTTTTTTCAGTCACTCTATGGGATGACTAAAGTCTATGACTAGTGCGTGTTGCCAGTGATAACATAATATGGTATTAAAACGTGGTTACTCTAAAGGCCTCATCAGAAAACTTAAAGTCACCCAAAATGCGATGGAGAGAGCTATGCTCGGAGTTTCCCAGCGTGATTGAAACAGGAATGAAGATATCCGCAGGAGAACCAAAGGTTACCGACATAACCGATGAAAAGCTAAACTTAAGTGGCAGTGGGTAGGGCACATTGCTTGCAGAACACATGGTCAATGGGGCTGAAAGATTCTGAAATGGCAACCGCGTACCGCAAGACGCAGCCTTGGAAGGCCTCACACATGGTGAACCAATGACCAGTGTCGCGGGAATCCAATGGATGCGAGACGCACAGGACCAGGCGTTGTGGCGAAATGATGATGATGACTATGGGATGAGGAACATGTGAACCAAGTTTTGAGTATGAATGTGTATGGTTATTCGGGTAAAGAAACATTAAAGAAACTATGAATGGATTCTGTAAAAGATGATTATGGCTAGAAAGGAGGTGCCTATAAGATAATGACAAGTACAGATGATATTTTTTTTTCGTGGGATATCGTAAAATAACTTCTCCCGCTCTGGGTGCGTGTCAGACTCTTACTGACTAAAGCCCACCCGTGTTCATTCAGTTGCATGTGCCAGGGGCCACGGTGACTCTTATCAAAAAACCCGTGGCCCTGACAGAAGTACAGATGGTATGGAAGTAGAAGAACACATACTGTGCCGATATCAAATAAATATGGATAAGGACGTGAGGATGATACAAGTTCTCGGTAACTTACGAGGTGGAGGCTCCATGTATAATACTGGTATTCAGCTGCATCCGGTTAGACTGGGAGCCGACCCCAAGATAGTTGGGAAAAGGCTAGCAGATGGTGATGAAGGACGTGAGGATGAAACAAGTTTTCGGTAACTTACGAGGTGGAGGCTCCGTTGTTGTTGGCGCCGGTGTCGTGGTCGTTGTCGTTGTAGTTGTGCTCGTTGTTGTTGTAGTTGTCGTTGTTGTTGTAGTTATTTTTATTTCTGTCAAATAAAAATTAAAGTACGTATATTAATTCCCATTAACTTTTGGTTGTAACCGCCACTATGTGGAAACCCTGACACAGCTGAGAGGTGTCAGACCTCGTAGAAGATGTCGGGACAAGCTAGATACTCATAAAACAATTTGGCCGGGGCGTAGGAGTACTTGCCCATTTCGTGACTCTGCCCCAGCTAGGTATTAGACCGCATGAATTTATGCGAATCCCGTCACCCTCTGCGGCTGGTACGGGCATAATTTTTACTTTAGTGAGGTGCATTAGCCCTGGATCAATAGAGCTGAAAGTCATAGAGCAAGGCAAGCAAAATATTGGTCAGTAAACAGCAAAACGAATAAAAAGAGAGATACAAAGAACTCTCTGCCTTTTCTAGTCTAGGCGAACAAAGTCTTTTCCAGTTTGCATCGCGTAGGACAAACTTTTGCCAACACAATTCCGTTTAAAAAAGTTAACCGCACAGTAAAGTCCTGCGGTCGACGGTTTAACGTTTCATCGACTGCTGTTAAATTAACTGACGTTCAGTTTTTAATTATAACGTTTGGTTTCATTTAACCAAACTTTAGAAGTGGTTAAAATAAAATTACATTAGAACTATTCAGTGGCCTTGGGATCTATATTTAATACATCTAGTTAGTCTTGTTATAGGTGTATAAAACATCAAGAGCCTTCTTACCCATAATTGGACACGACAGCCACGTTTCGACACAAACGAAAGTGTGAAATACAAGTTATTAACCTTCAAGCGGGCGCGTAGTCATTTTTAACGACAGCGGTCGCGCGTAACCCAAAAGACCTATCGGAGATTTCTGGCATTTAGAACATAAATTAATTTATTATAATTCATTGGGTTTATTCAGGCATTAGCTATCTTTTATTTAAAAAACAATGTTTAAACTGAAAAGATAATTAATTATAAAATTAAACAATTTTAATTGGATCATGAATGATGAAACAATTTGGCTCGACGAAACAAGATTTTTGTTCTTTTCTGGGTCTTTAGACGTTTTTTTTGAATAAGCTGTACTTATAAGGTCGAATAAAGGGCATCAAATTGTTTATTATCAACTTAAGTTTAGTTTTCTTCAGAATCAGTCATCTCGTCAAGGTAAAATTAACAGGCAGGCGCGCGTAGTCTTTTCAACGCCTCCGCCGTGTCTTAAACTAATGCGTTTTGTGCCAATCGGGAGGCACGGAGAAAGAGGCAATGCACTTGTTTTTGTGTGTAGTGATGTCATGACAGGCTACTAGAAATGACAAGTACATGTGATAAGAAATCTCGAAATTATGAACGAAAACGAATCGAGTGCGGTCGATTCAACGCCGCGCGACCGCTTGAAGGTTAACCAGTATTGATTTGAACGCCATTTTTTTTCAACCGATACGATTATAATATACGAGAACCCCAACCGCTTGAGTAGTGGTGGCCCAGTGGTAATTAGCCACCACTTACGAGTCGTAGGTCAGGTGAGTTAGTCATACCCAGCCAGGCGCTTTACTTAGTGTAAATTATTTCATGATCATTGCTCTCAAAACGGTGAAGGAAAACAACGTGAGGAAACCGGCATGTCCTAGAACCAAAAGTTCGAAGACATGTGACATCTGCCTATAGACACTGGCCCGTGAGACCACACCCGCGTGCACAGCCCTCTCCTTCTCCGAGAGGAACTGATTATATAATTATTATGCTTATACCAACCGCTTAATGACTTTTGTTCCATGATAATATTATTTTATTTTATTTTTATGAGAAATAATTATTTAAGGAAGTATAGTACAATAGTAAAGTATTGTAGTAGCACACTACAATAGTTACACAGAAGTTCTTGTAGAATTCTAATACGCTTTTGACAGGTTATCTATGAGCTCATATAATAATTGGATTTTGCTGTGATGGCCCGAGTTTATTACTTGTGGCTTCAAATCACAGACCTATCGATAGAAACTACCGTTGCGCGTGTAAGCGGGCACACCAGTTACGTATGGAGACTTATATAATTTGGAATATTTATGCTTGAGTTTTTCGGTTTTAACTAGCTAACAAGAGGCGAATAATTTTAATTTAATGAGTGCATTTTAGACGATATGTCTTTATTTTTTACATAAATACGTAGATGTTAAGATTGTTGCATGCAATTATATAGATTCAAGATCTTGAAACTTGACAGACAGATGTGTTGCTGGGGAGTTTTTTACGCCACTTCTTCCCAGCTAACACACAGCACACAGCTAACACTAGGAAGTGGTGACAGGCGGGCGTTTTTGGGGGACTGTCTTTATGTGGAACTTTGACGTTCAAAAAGTGCTGGTTTTCAGCCTAATTTGAATAATTGACTTTTTATTTCTTAGTTATATCGATACAATAAAAAAAAAAAAAAAATGGCGGTCTCATCACTGTCAAACTTTTGGATGGACTTAATTTTTGTTTTCCACTAACTAAACTTAGAATTGTGTATTAGAATTTATCGTAACTCTTTTGATGCCTACTATATCTACCAACACCCCCACGTACCCCTAAGTATTAAAACATCTTACCATAAAGTCGTAAAGTTCCTTCAGCTTTCCCCATAGTGTTGGTAGCGACGCAGGTATAAGTACCAACATCTTCGGGATCAAACTGCGACACAACGAGAATTGTTCGCAGTTGATATGAGGAGAGACGTTCTTCTGATATCTCGTGTTTGCCACTGCAACAAAATATATTATTAATAATAATACTCCCATACTCCATGGATAGAATTAGGAATGAGGATATAAGAGGAAGTCTGAAAGTGGCACCGCTGACTGAAAAGTTGTGTGGAAATCGGTAGTCGTGGTATGGGCATGTGATGCGGAGGAATGAAGAAAAGGTCGTGAGAAAAGTCTTGTGTATGGTTGTGGATGGCTGTAAGAGTAGAGGAAGACCAAAGAACTGAAGGACTGTGTGAAAGAGGATATGGGTCAAAAGAGGGTGGCTATAGAGATGACAACTAAGTAGAGGAGTATGGAAGAAAAAGACTTGTTGCGCCGACCCCAAATAAATTGGGATAAGGGCAGGAGCATGATAATGAATACTCTCGACTTAATTTCAATCACGGTGGCCAATCTCAACGGAGATTGACCAAGCACACAGGACATATTTATAGTGCACAAGCGTATGCGCAGACACAGGTGCACTCTCTGTGCCTTTATTCAAATAGTCCGATTGGACGGTAATCCGACACGACCGGGGAGAGATGAGATGCAGGAGCAACGGCTTCACGTGAATTTCCGAGGCACGGGGTTGTCACACTACCAACTTCCAAACTCCGAGCTGCTACTGAGTAATTCCTAATGGAAAAACCCAATATCACTTTTTGCCCGACCAGAGAATCGAACCCAGGACCTCACGCTCCGCAGTGGCTCTTGCAACCACGAGACCAACGATTACCTTGATTACTCAGGACCGATTTCACCAATTAAACTAATCGCGATTAGTTAACCCACACACATATACACACCATCACTCTCACGCACTGACACACACATATATACCATGCAAGTTGATGAATGGCAACCTATCTATATACACAATATACACTCACACTATTACACGTACTCACGCACACACACTCCAAACCCACTCGCATACATCGCACAAGTCAGCAAAAGGACGGGGCCTGCCACGGCCAACCTAGAGCGGAAGAAGTCATAAGATGATTTCCCACTCACCATAAAAAATGAAAAAAATATCGCACAACTACGCTTCTTTTTGTATTTTCTATTCTTTTATTATTCTGTTTCCAATTACATACTCTGTTTAATGTTAAGTGGAAGAGCGGAGTCACCTAACACAAGCATCTTCTTGCTTAAAAGGTGATCTCCGAACCATGTATGCTAAAGCTTTATGCAACTGAAATTAACATTTTTATTTATTATTTTTATCTATTAGTGTAATATTAACCTCATTTTTTATTTTAGTAGATAATATGTCTGTAAACCTTTTCTGTTTATTTTTTTTTTTTACTTTTTATTATTAAATTTTTAACTTATTTTTTCTTCAAGTTCACGGCGTCTTACACGGGCTACAAACCAAAGAACGTATATACTTTCCAATATTACTGCCTCCCAAGATACAGCTTTTTGCCTAGTTTGTGAGACAGACTAGTGTACTTCTGTTAAATTAACTGTTCCTTGTTCTAGCTATTAAGACTTTGTAATTTATGGTTGTGTTCCAAATAAAAATTATTATCATTATAGTTAAACTAAACTGAGTTTATGCGTTTAATCGAGATTAGAGCTTCATTTTGCGTTTCACCACTACAAACTAAACTAGATTAAGCTTAACTTTGTTTAAATTCTAAACGCCCAGTTGTCGGTGAAACGCAAAATGAAGCTTGGAGTTTAGTTTAAACTAATCGCGATTAGTTTCATTGATGAAATCGGCGCTTATGATGGAACATTACTGAAATATATGAATCATATGATTTAGAAACAAGAAATATGTAACTATAAATTTTGTAACACAAAACATGGTTAAGTTTATTACCTTTACCTTCTGCTAATTTTCATTATTTACTTTTAAAAAGTATCCATGGAGTTTCTTGCGCGTTCTTCTCCATTCTCTATGCTTTGGAATGTACGATTAGCTTCATTTTTATGACTGACTTATTTTTTCGTAATAAATACTTTGCTTTGAGTAAACACCTGGATACGGTACGCATTGTAAAAATCAAGAGGAACCTTCTTGAAACCTTTGAAGCATTGACCCCAATTTCTATCGCAAATCACACGATTTAAATAGAAATGAACTAAACAAATCATTGTGCACCATGTTTGAAAAATAAGTTCGTCTTCTCAACAGCATGAATAAGGCAATGATTGTTGAAATGAAAGCCATTAATTAACCCAATTATCTTTCTCTGAACTTTATATAAAGGAGGTTGGAGTGTTGTTTACAGTGTTAAATTGAGAACCTCCTTTCAACTGAATGCGATTTGAATATTATTCTTGATTGAATTCAACTCAAAATACTTTATTTCATATAGGCCTACATCATCATCATCATCAGCCTTTTAATGTCCCTACTGCTGGGGCACAGGCCTCCTTTCTGAGAGAGGGTGTGGGCCGTAATCCACCACGCGGGCCCAATGCGGATTGGTGGATGTCACATATCTTCGAATTTTTGGTTCTAAGATATGCCGGTTTCCTCACGATGTTTTCCTTCACCGTTTTAAGAGCAGTGTTGATGAAATAATTTACACAAAGTGAAGCGCCTTGCCTGGGTTTGAACTCATGACCTACAACTTGTAAGTCGCGGCCAATACCACTAGGCCACCACTGCCTAGGCCTACAAGGGTGCTTATAAAATGTCAGAAGTTAGTGCACGGTTAGAATTGGTTGTTTCCTATGGAGAAGAACCGGCAAGAAACTCCACGGTTAAAAATTAATAGATTTTTACAATGTTTCCTTGAATTACAGTGTTCATAGTTATGAGAGGACAGCGTAGACCAGTCAACAAATAAATAAGCAAGTGTATAAAATAATAGTGTAGTAAATAATTTATAACAAAAGCGTGGATCGCATTAGTAAGGCATTTATGAGTCTACGGAGTCTACAGTGTCTCACATTTACATCATAGAAGACAAACTACAATAAAAGTATAAATATAAACCTATTTAAAACAAAAAGCACGAACATACAAACAAATCTGAATGGATATCATGTCCACAAAATTCACAAAAGAAGTTAGAATGCTAAAAAAATTTAAAATAATTAAAAAAAATAGTATCATGAAAGAAATAAGATATAGTAAAGTTTGAATAAAAACAGATCACTTAATACATGATTTCACGATAATGCCATTAATGAGGAGCCACACGATTAAGAGTAATTGTTAAAATGGCTTGTCTTCAACATCTCTCTTATAATAAATATGCTTTTTAACCGACTTCGAAAAAGGAGGAGGTTATCAATTCGGATGTTTGTATTTTTTTTTTTTAATGTATGTTCGGGCATAACTCCGTCATGTATTGACGGCTTTGCAAAATTCTTTTTTTGTTCGAAAGGGGTTTATTCCGAAATGGTCCCATTTAAATTTCAGAAGTCGGTTTTTTTTTTGTAAAAAAGTTTTTTCAACGCAACACAAAAGAAACGCAATTTTAAAAAGCAGTTACTTTGTTTTGTTTCCGTAATATGAAGTTTGAGTATAAATAATAGGAAAATATTTTATTGGACTTTACAAAAAAAACAATGTTATTAGATTACTTGTCTATTCATAGTGTAACATGCAAACTTTCGTGTAGATTGATACAGTGGTTTTATCAGAAACCAACTTATCACGTGAACAGATACTATTCCCGCCAAATCGTTGATAACAGCATTTGATTAGAATTCAACTCTCGTAACACAAGTATTGTTTACATTTTATTATAAGGTCTGTTTATTCAACAACCCAAAAAAAAAAACTTCAAGTGCCTCGCACCAATAGAAGCGTCGGCGAACCGTTTTATGTAAACAAAGTCGTAAACATGTCAATGGCGGGAAACAGCGTAGATGTTGTCGGATGGGGCGGTTTCGCGCGTTCGGGTGTTTACATGCGCTTGTTGATAAGGACACGTTTGGTGTAAGTTTTTCATTAATCATTGATAGGCTAGCATTTGAGCACTATCTCACCTGATGGTAAGAGATGACGTTGTCGACAATGGAGCACGCTTACCTAGAAGTAACTGTGCAGCGGTGTAATTGGTGTTAGGTGCTGTTGTGATGCTGGTACGTTGATACGGAGGAAGATAGATAATACAAAACGGCGGACAAGTTCATTCACGTCTGTATTGGACCAGTGCCGCCGTCGGAAGGGGCGTGTTACCACAGATAACATAGCAAAACGATGGTTTTCTCAGATAACATTGTAATTATATTTTTGATGTTGCAATATTACAAAAGACGCCCAGGTTGTAGCTATCAGAAAACACAGACTCCAAGAAATTCCACTCCTTAGTTATACAATGAATGTATTCCCAAAACGTTTTGAACTTTCCCTCTCTTAGTTCTATTACCGACTTTGGAAATTCGTTGTAAAGACGCTATTTATGGGGAACGCCTTGTTTCTCTCAGCTTATCCCCATTTAGGTATTAATATATTTTCATAATACATAAAAAAAACAACACGTAGACATAAAACACACTTCTAATTATAAAAAGTTCCAAGTTTTAGCAAACTTATAAAATACTTTCTAATAAAATAGTTTTGATGTCAAGGGTATTTTGTTCGGTTTTGAAATTGTGTTTTTTATATTTTTCATAAAACTCTGTGTAACTACCTAATTAGGTTCTTGATGTTTGATCAAAGATATACCATCTTGATCTAACAGTAACATTCTAATTACTACTTAGGTACACCTACGTGGACAAACTTGTCTGGCCTGTAATCCTCACTAATATTTGAAATACGAAAGTAAGGTTGTGTAGATAACAATACCTATTCACTCCTAAACCACTTAACAAATATTCATGAAATTTGGCATAATTATAATGTGTTGTCAGAGAAACCTCGTGGATGCGATAGGTGGCGGCAACCTCTCGCGCCCGGCCCTGGTTCAGGTCATGGTATGGAGCGAGAGCGAATGGGAAGCAGTCTCCGCCTTCTGCAAAGTAGTAATGCTCGCGAAGGCGGAGGCAGGACGCGTGAGGGAAGCACAACAGAGGTACTGGGTGTACTGGGCGTTGGACGTCGCGAGACGATCTCCGGCCATCGTAGACCCGGGCCTGCGGACGGCGAGTAGTGGGTAGCTCGCCGTCCGATCAGCACCAGGCCCGTGAGTCGACGGCGCGTAATGTTCCACGCGCGCCTCAAAGAGATGATTGCCAGCCACTACTGACGGGCCCATCGTGGCCGGTGCCTGCATGCCTAGGGTTTTATTTTATTTGGGCACTCAGACAGGGAAAGGACAGGGGTGGGTTTTAGTCAGTAAGAGTCTGACACGAAGAGCGGGAGAAGTCATTGGATGATTTGCCACCCCACCAAAAAAAAAATGCCTAGGGGTAGCGGATAAATTCTGAAAATGAGTTACCGAACCCCTGGGCACTCAGGCAGGGAAAGAACAAGGGTGGGTTTTAGTCAGTAAGAGTCTGACACGCCCTCCCGCTCCACCCAGAGCGGGAGAAGTCATTGGATGATTTCCCAGCCCCTAAAAAAAGGGGTACAAAAAAGGACATAGGGTGCCTTTCATTCAGAAAAAAAGTACTGTTCTCGTGGAAAAGAACAATAACTTTTGACGCTCACAATTGCTTTAGGATGCTAGATGACGCTACGTGTCTTTCAAATCGTTTTGTTCCCGTATGAAGTCGGGGCGGGTCATACGTACTCCTACCATAATAATTACATGAAATCACGGCGTTAATTTGAGCGTAATTCTAATCAGAATTTACTGAATTCTTGGAACCATTTAAGCTTTTAAAATAGGTACAGTTCTCGTTAAGATATATTACGAACATGAACACTAATCAAAGTTCTGTAACGAACTTGCGTATGTTGGAAGGAATTAAATGGAATTATGAGGAATTGAGGAACCTTATCCTCAAGGTGAGGTGAACAGTGCTGGCCCAGTGGTATTCGCTGCGACTTACAAGTTGTAGGTCCTGAGTTCACCCCCAGGCAGGCGCTTTACTTTGTGTAAATGATTTTATCACCACTGCTCTCAAAACGATGAAGGGAAACATCGTGAGGAAACCGGCATGTCGTAGAACCAAAAATTCGAATACATGTGACATCCACCAACTCGCACTTGGCCCGCGTGGTGAATTACGGCCCACACACTCTCACAGAGAGCTCCGCTCTGTCTGTGCCCCAGCAGTGTGACAATAAAAGGCTGATGATGATCCTCAAGGTAGGTAAAGACACTACATAGATCGTACGTCAGTGCTAACAAAACCGGTCAAAGCTGGCTTTGTTTGCCATTGGAACTCCAGTCTACGCACTGGATATGGCTAGGTTAGCTCAAATGTTACCGACTACCAACGTAGTGTCTGTTCGCCTATTCCAGGAAAGGCTCGGTAATCACGTGCTGCCGTGCACAGCGAGGTTCAGGGAGACCCCTTTACGTCTCCTCAGGGATGCGCCCTTACAGGCGTTGCACAGAGGGGGTTCTGGAGTGGTTTTTAAGAGGTAACGGGGCCCTTTCGTGGGCTGATGCTGATCATTGAGGTGGTATTAGTTAGGGAAAAATCCCACACTCCTCAAACTTATCCTTAAAGCCTGGGAGCCTTTTGAAGGATTGGCCCCAAAAACAAAAAAAAAATCAAAATAAAAGGTACTTGATGGACATACACTGTGACTGTTTTACTAGCACTTATTTATGGGAAAACCGATATCAACTGTCAAAAAGTCATAAAAAAAGGGATGGACGAGTGCTACCAAAAGTCAAGTGGTTAATGCCAAACATTTTGGAATTCTCACCATGTTTGTTGCCGATAGAATTTCACTATTCATAAGACTATACCAGACACTTTGGCCAGTTGAAACATTTATGCGTGTGTAAGACCTGCATGTGTATTCGCTAACTCAGTTGACATTAATTTGATAGGCACTATGCAGTACATTGCTGCTTTGACGTAAAAGAAAACAAAAATGTACTACGTAGTGCATAATCGATGTCCACTGAGCAATGTACTGCAAAGTGTCTATCAAATTAATGTCCACTGAGTTAGCAAATACACTAGCTGGATGCTGACACAAAAAGACGAACTAAAACGGGCATTGTTCGAGAGCAAGGTCCTGTGTTTTCGGACCGGTCTGAAAAGACGATGGTATAAAGATAATTCACGAACTAGATAACCTTCTGCAAGTCGCAAAAACTTAGATGGGTAGGTCACCTGGAAGGAATGATTGACATAAGAGCCGTTAAAATCATGTGCGAGTGAACTCCGCATCAGAAAAGAGCCAGAGGAAGACCCAGGAAGCGTTAGAAGGATTATGTCAAGGGATATTTGAAGAAAATAGGCAAGTGAACATTTTGGCAAAGGGGCCAGAGACAGAGCAAAATGAAAAAAAGATCGTTGAGAAGGCTAAGACCAACGAAGGGTTGTAACGCCGAAGGAAGTAAGTAAGGAAGAATAAGAATTGTCTAGCTAAGATTTTCTACGGTAGTTTAAAGGGCAAATCACAAATAATAATAATCATAACTTAACAACAATAAGAAAATAATTCAGCTGTAAGTCTTATAGAAAGATAGTCTGCAGACTTCGAGAATTAACGACGTCATAAAATGAGACCGACTCAGTGACACAAAATAATGAACTAATTTGTCTAATTAATTTACGTTAGATGTTTTAACTAATTTAATAAGGATCTCGCGAATGCTGAGAAAGATAAAGATGTTAATTATTTTGATTTCATTCTCAGTATTTTATTTAATTAGGATTGGAGACTGCTGAAGGTGGATATCATGATAATTATAATTCTTGATAGCACAAATTCGGAACAGCTTATAACTAAACGCAATGATATTGAACAAATAATCCAAAAATGCTGTAGAAGTAAAAGAAATGTGATTTAAACTTTTACCGCTTTTTTTTAATTATTATGTTTTGTTTTTTTGTCACTAACGCCAAAATGTAAATAATAATAATAAAATAATTATAATAAAGCAATAAAAAAAAATCTTCTTTTAATAATTACTTCTAGTAGTTTATGTAGGTAATACATTTTAGGTTCAATCAATAGGCAATAAATGTCTTAATATACTCGTACAATAATGACTACTAAAATAAATATTTATTTTCAATTTTACGGCATTCCGGAGCAAAACCAGGAACAGATGTGCGAAGGGGGACGAGATAATGGGAGAATGTTGGCAAACTTAGTCCGGCCATTCGTTAATACTTCTAACGGGAGTTTTACTGGTACGATTGATATTGGAAACTTTTTCCTCTTGTAGGTGTTAAAACCTTTAAGATTTTATCTTTGTTTGGAGAGGGAAAGGTCTGGATTTCTTAAGGCTTTTTAGCTTACGTAAGTAACCTTACAAGTCACACTCATTTTAATACCAAACCTGCCCAAGTGCCCACTGTATCCAGCTCATTATTTTGATAATACAAGCAGCAATACCTGTGTTACAGGGCTCCAGGCCTCCATCTACCCGGATAAGTTACAATTGTTCAAATGAGGAGCAATAATATCATGATATGATGGAAAATACATAAACAATTTAATAAAGCAATGACATAGAACTAATTTTAAGTGCGTGTTAGTCCGAGTAAAGAATGTGAGTAGTTATGTGTGTGTGTTTGTGTGAGCAGGTAATAATGAACTGCTACGAGATAACTTCCAAGAGTCTCTCAGTTGCTTCATAATCGAGCGACTGAAGCTAATCTTGGACCTTTGTTTTACACTGTAATTTAGTTAAAAAGTAGATAGAAATGGTCTTATGGATTTTTTGTAGAGGTTATCACCCAGGAAGCAAAATAATCTACGGCTGAACCTGGTTTTGAAAGATGTAGACTTACAGACAGTGTGTTTGCGTCTCTTGTTCAGGATGTTGACAGGATTGTATGGGAGACGAGTGTGCTTCCTTATGATTGTGTTTAAAATGGACCATTGGCGAATAGTCAGAACCCTGCACTGTTGACAAAGTTCTTTTGTTGGGAAGAGAAAAGAAAGCTTACGGTTAACTTTTCAGATAGCCCTCTGAGTTCTCTTCAACTTAAGCAGAGTAGTTTTTGGGGCTTCGCCCCAAGCTGTTATACAAAATGACAGAATTGATTGAACTAATGCAAAATAAACTGCGTCAATAGTCTTAGTTTCTGCTACATGGCGTAAGTTTTTGAAGACGAATATTAATTTTCGTGTTCTGGCTGCAAATGCGTCTACATGCGGTTGAAACGTAAGTCCACTGTCAATCTAAATACCCAAATACATTATTACATCTGTTTTTTTAAGAGTCTGGCATGAGCAAGTATTTTCTGCTGGCAAAGAGCAAGTGTGAGAAATTAGTTAATGAATTGTATTGCAAAGGGTCGCATCATTTTTCATAGAGAATGAAATATACATAGTTTTGAACACATTAAGGGTTAGTTTCTTATTTTTTAACCACTCTGCAACCATGTCGAAACCAAGCTGAGCATTTTCATATACTTCCTCCCAAGAATCTGCGTGAAGAAGCAGAACCGTATCATCCGCGAAGGTGACGATCCTGCCACCACGCAGTTTGAGGTTGCAGAGGTCGTTAATATATGTCAAAAATAATGTCGAACCAAGGATACTGCCCTGCGGTACCCCATACGTGACGGCAACATCATCACTACACCTATCACTTATTTTTACTCGCTGCACGCGATTTGTGAGATAGTTAGAGAATAACTTTAGCTGCCTACCTCTCACTCCAATTTTTTCCAGTTTCTCTAAAAGAAGCGGGGTAGAGATTGTGTCAAAAGCTTTTGCTAAGTCCAGAAAAATTGCCAGCACCTTTTGTTTACCGTCAAGATTAATAGAAACCAAATCCACAAGTTCCTGGACGGCATCACTAGTAGACCTACCGGAACGGAAACCAAACTGAGAGATTATAATAGCTCGTTGGTCTCGAGGTATTTATTTAGTCGTTTGTTTATCAACCTTTCCAGTATATTAGAGACCGTGGGCTAGATGGATATAGTTCTGAAGTTATTGACACAGTCCCTGTCCCCTCCATCTCTTATATATTGGGTGGATCTCAGCAAGCTTAAGCGAGTTTGGGAAAACACCAGTTGTAAAGGCGAGATAACATATATAAGTCAGAGGTGGAAGTATAGTCTCTCTGTAACGTTTTAAAAAAAAGGCAGGGATGTGGTCGCGTCCTATTGCACTGTCATTTTTAAGGCCTAGGATGACTTGTTCAACCTCAGATACATCAGTAGGAAGTAGGACAAATGATTTTATAAATGAGGATTCTGGGTTTGATCTAAGGAAATGGTTATTGCTGGGCAGTATATTCTCAGCAAGACTTTTACCCATATTTGCTATGAACTAAGTTAGAGATGTCAGACTAGTTTACACCTTGCACTTTACCGTGTTTTACGTGTACCCGTATTTTCTATGAAAATATTAGTTCAACTAAATTTGACAACTCTAATCTACGTCCATCTCTTTCTGGTTTTATTAGAGAGAAAAAGATAGCTATACCCTAAATTAAGTTTAGTTTGTGCACAACAGAATCGGCACCATTGTCTGTCATTAATAGGTAGCTACGTCGGGGAGGCAATCACTCCGTTGCCTAGAATGCTGAATCCCCGCCTGCCTGGTTTAACGCAGGCAGGACTCCAGGGGTGTGGGCTCTCAGAGTCGAGAATCTGACCGCCAACTGAATGATTTCAGCAGGCGTATTCGCTAACTCAGTTGACTTCAATTTTATAGGCACTTTGCCGTACATTGCTGCTTTGACGTATAGGAAAACCGTAGTGTCTATTATAATCGATTTCCATCGAGAAATGTACTGCATAGTGACTATCAAATCGATGTTAACTGAGTTACCGAATACACCTGCAGGAAGGATGGTGGCACAGTGATCATGTGGCTCAGGGGGGACAAAAAAAAAAGAGGAGACCATTTTACAGTCTCCCCAGGGATGTGCCCGAATAGGCGTTGCACAGAGGGGGTTCCGGAGTAGTCTTTAAGAGGTCACGGAGCCCCCCTTCCATGTGCGAATGTTACTCACCGGGGTGGTTTTAGTGAGGTAAAAATATCCCTGGTCTTTTCCCAAAGGTTCAGGCTCGACTGGGGTCAGAAAGATGTAACACGGTTTATAATACTGGAAGAGCTACCTTGGAGTTTCTTGCCTCGTTCTTCTACATGAAGACCTAGTATTGCGAACAGGCAACTAGATTTTCGATTGATGGCAAGCCTATTGAAAATAAAATACCAAGTTTTGCCTTTTTATGTTTTCTTAATAAACCCTTTCCTTAAACACCACATTTATAGAAACTATCATACACAGTAAATAACTAGTAAACATCTTGACTTCAAAGCTTGATATTTATGTAGATATAAATATCTAAACACGTAGTTACCTCCGAGTTTGTAACAAACAAATGGTTTATTAAGAAAAGCACAGAAAACAAAAAAAAAATGTGCTACTTGGACGGCAGACGCTTTCTAAAGCTCGGTATGTCTTATATTGCCCTAGTACTACCTATGCGAGAGTAATTACTTACCCAGATAATATCATTTCCTCCCCGCTTTTGAGCCAGTAGTGAATGGCTTGGGGGTAGGCCTCCACGAAGCACTCCAGCCTCGCTTGCGACCCTGTTGGCACGCCAATCACCTTGGTCGCCACTAGTGTAGAAGGAGGAACTGTGGACAAAGTAAATGTTTAATTCAATGTTTATTATAATAATAAATAAAAGTCTTAGTCTACCTATACAATCAGGAAAAAAAAAAATTGCTGACTAGCATAATTAGTGAAATCGTCCTGTGATGTATTAAGATTTTTTTTTTGGAGCTTCGTAAACCTGAAAACGGAAGTACCGAGGGAAAGAGAAATGTTTGACGAATTATTTCCCTACCTTAGGTTTTGGCACATATTTCTATTTTTATCTTAGAGAAGAACTTCATGCCTAGGAGTAGCGGTTAAATTCGTAACAGAGTTACCGCTCCCCTGGGTACTCAGGCAGGAAAGGCACAGGGGTGGGTTTTAGTCAGTAAGAGTCTGACAAGCCCTCCCGCTCCACCCAGAGCGCCACACAAAAACAAAGAGAAGAACTCAGCTGTTAGTTAAGTAAAATCGAAATCTCCGTTTTTCTAGGGGAACTGGTGTAAACGATTGGCTGAAGTAAAAAATCGCCTGTTTTGAATTTATTTTACTTCTAAAAACGTTCTAAACAAACACGATCACGTTTAGAGGATTTATTTGACCTAATTGGCGGAATATTTGGCCCGATGCAGTATGGTTGCAGTTAACAACTTTTGCATCGTTAAAACTTGTAAATAATGCGCTTAGCGTCGAGTCTATGCCAGGATGTTAATTAAAATATTGATCACTGACATGAAGCTAGCTCGGACTAAACGGACAGCGAACCTCAAATAAAAATCTAATGAAAGTTCTGGTTTGCATACAAAATTCAATTCTAATGCTGCTGTTTAAACTACGAAAAAATTTCATAATAAGGGCCTTAGAGAGTAGAAGAAGAGGCTAAGACTTAGGGCCGATTTCACCAATTAAACTAATCGCGATTAGTTAAACTAAACTCAGTTTATGCGTTTATTTCTATTAAAGAGCTTCTTTTTGCGTTTCACCACTACGAACTAAACTAGTTTAAGCTTAACTTAGTTTAAATTCTAAACATCCAGTTTTCGGTGAAACGCAAAATTCAGTTTTGTTTCAACTAATCGCGATTAGTTTCATTGGTGAAATTGGCCCTTATTTATAAAACTCGCTAACCATATACTTAGTTTAAATACTGTTCAGCGGATAAATTCAAATGCTCCATAGAATATTTTGAATTAAGAACCCTAAGTGGGTTCTTAATTGAAAATCAGTGTCCAGTCAGGCTCCGCAACAGCAGACATAATTAAAAACCTATTGTTGCATCTCCAATTGGAGACGCGCGGGTACTGACGGATTAAGCATTAGTCACATGCTTATTTTTTTTATTAATGTCTGGCTTTATCTGTCTGAACCAATTCCTAATAGGATCATAAAGACTGAACTTATAATAACAGAATTAAGGAAGACTTACAGATTGGAAGTACCTATTAACCAATTCCTAATAGGATCATAGGTACTTCCAATCTGTAAGTCTTCCTTAATTCTGTTATTATAAGTTCAGTCCTTATGATATCCATTTTACTACTAAATCTGTCACTTCTACCTGTCTTCAAGATCCTCACCGATCAGTATATTCATGGGAAATTTTTGGATACACTAAGGCTGCATTTAAAAAAAAAAAACTAGCCAAGTGCGTGTCAGATTTCGCACATTAAAGGTTCCCCACCAAATATGGATATTTAGTAATAAAGTATAACATTATCAGCAAATTTGAAGTTCATACGTCAATGGGAATTTAAAAAAATTCTTCGTAACAAAATTTTGTGACAGCCGACGGACGAACAGACTGAAAGACAGGAACCCTAAAAAAGGCTGTATTTAGCGCTAAACGAATTAAAATCAGGAGCATTGCTGGCCCAGTAACGGCCGTGACCTACAAGTCGTAGGTCGTGAGTTAATCCCAGGAAAGAAAACATCGTGAGTAAACGCACATGTCCTAAAACCAAAAATTGGAAGACATGTGACATCCACCAATCCGCATTAGACCCGCGTGGTGGATTACCGCTCACACCCTCTCCAGAGAGGAGGCCCCAGCTGTGGGGACATTAAAAGGCTGATGATGATGAATTAAAATAATTGTTTTATTTCTGTCAAACATTTAAAAACAAATATATTTAGCATTAAATGTTTTAGTGATTTGTGATGCACGTATTCAATAACCTATTAAAATGTCATAAATGTGTTACTTACAAGTGACGCTAAGCATAATCCTCTTGCTGACTGACGGTGGGACGTCATTGGACGCGATACAGAGGTACGCGCCCATCTGCCGACGCTCCACCTTCGACAGGTTCAGGCTAGGGCCCATGAACATGTCCACTGCGAACAAGGAGAGATGTATCAAGTTATTGTCGCAATGATATAGGGAATGCCAAGGCCTCTCATTCAAACACCACTTTTTCTTAAAAACATTTTGAAAAATATCATGAAACAATTTGTACATACTAAAACGGTAAAATCTGAATTTGACAAAAAAAAAAACCGGTCAAGAGCATGTCGAGCCATGCGCATGTAGGGTTCCGTAAACCGTACTTCAACTAAGTAATTTTTTTCCAAGGATTTTGTATTTTGTACGAAATTTAACAAGTATAAACATTTTATAATTTGTGCGACTATTACTCCAAAACTAACAGAGATAACTTAGCCGTGATAGATTTCCTTTAAAGTTCATAATATATAATACCATCACGAATTTATTTAGATTTTTTAAGGCAATAGTTTAGCTTTTAAGGAGGGGAGGGGGAAGGGGGGACGCTCGACTCAAACAAAAAACTTCACTTTAAAGTTTAATATTGTATTTCGCAAACGAATCACTGAATCAAAAAATAATCTATCTAACCCTGCAAATATTTTGAAAGCTCTATCCAACGATACTCCACACAATAGGATATGTACCATAAAATAAATATTTTTCAAGATTTTATTATTTCGTTATCGTGGCATAATTATTAATAATGATATATTCATGAAAAATGGCAGCTTTCTAGTACTAACAGTTTCTTAGCAATGCCTCGGACGGACAGACGAACAGACCGAAACTATAAGGGTTTCTTGTCCTTGTTAGGACTGTTACACCCTAAAAAAGGGTTTATAATGCCGCCATTTTTAACCGACCTTTAAACAGGAGGAAGTTCTATGTTCGACTGTATGTATGTTTTTTTTTCTTTTTTTATGTATGTCCACAGATTTCTCTGTCTTAAGTGGACCAATTTTCAAAATTCTTTTTTTATCCGAAAGAATATACTCCCGAGATGGTCACATATATATTTTATCGAATCTGCTTCAGCGCTTTTTGAAAAACTGAACAAAAACGACAAATATGTATACCTAGCTGACGTTTTGGTTTTCTCCAATTACGAGTATCTTTAAATTCCACGTTCCATGTTATTGGGGTTTTGAGTTCTGGGATATAACAATTAAAAGTGAAAAATAAAAAACTTTGTTACAAAAACCAACCGACTTCCAAAAAAGAAAATACACTAAAAAATTAAAAATAACTTTAATTTCGGAAGTCGGTGTCAAATAACTAAGAAATAAAATACAAACACCGACTTCCGAAATTAAAGTTATTTTTAATTTATTATTGTATTTTCTTTTTTGTAAGTCGGTTGTTTTTTTATATCTTACGCATGTACGAGTATTATAGGTAAGTCTTCACAAAAATAAAACACACAAGGAACCAATTTTTTTGTTCCTCATATCCACACTCATAAGCCATAAAGAAAATAAAAAATAAAAATCTACCGCATTCTATTTGACAAAAATAAATGGCAATAATAGAGAGGCCAACAAAACACACTCGGAAATGAGACGGCGACTGCGCTGACAAAGAGAAATTAAAGTAATAGCGGCGAACACAAAGAGATGCGCTTCGTTGACGCCGCAAATCGAAACCGTGACACAGACTATTACAGAAGGTTGGTTCCATACAATAAGCGAAAACACAAGCACATACAGGGTTGTTTTCTACGTAGTTAAATTATGTAATAACTTCTCCCGCTCTGGGCGAAACGAGTCAGACTCTCACTGACTAAACCCAAAAAAAAGCCCTTGTTCCTTAATCTTTCCCGCGTCTAATTAGCAGACACAATAGATTTTAATTGTTTCTCGTCCACTATGTGTCCGCTAGACGCGGAAAAGGTTAAGTTGTCTGTGCCAGGGCCGCAAGGACTCTTTCGATCAAGCACAAGTAGAGTGGATCATCGTGAACATCTACACACAACCTACTACAGTGTTCAATACATGATTATGTACCAGAGGTCGGAATTAGGTAGAGTTATCTATGTACTTGCATCGTAATGTTGATATTAATATGGATCGTCCCGGAATTTCTAATGGACAATCCCGTGTTGCCAACAATATTACAAATAAATAATAATAAAAACCTCTATTGTTTTCTTTTGTTCTCACAAGCTATGTTCTGTGAACTACAATTGTGGTAACATCACGCGTGTACGTATTGGGATTTTGCAACTTCAGACATCCGATGTCGTTGATGTAACTTTGCCAACGTCGCGCGTGCAGTGGTTTAAATTGTTTAAAAGTAAATAGCTTTTTTATTTAATAAATCACGAGATTTTTCTGCTCTTTAAAATTAATCTCGGGTTTTGGGGCATGTCCACTTTAATCTTTTGCTGTATGAAATCAGTGTAAGTACATAAATAACTCTACCTAATTCCGACCTCTGTTATGTACCTACTAACACGATTTTGGACTTTTCCCCTTCCGCTGTATTCAGAACTTCTTTAACTTTAAATTTTATAAAATTCTTTCACATTGGCGCATGTGATATTGCGTTTAAAATACTCAGGTAACGTTAATCTTGCAGATGAATTACAGCCAAACCAATTGATAAGTGAAAAAGTATTTATTATTTTTTTTATTGAAAAAACCTCGATAGGATAAATTTTGCCTCAGTTTAAAAAAAAAAAGTGGACTTTTTTATTCCCAGAATTCTGTACAGAATCCTGTTCTGAATTCATGGTTACAGGATGTGCGTCAATATCCCTTCAACTTATGTAGACACGCTTATACACGTACAGCGAGTGGAAGAACACTCACATGGCATCTGATCGAGATCCCCGTACGTTCGCGTCTATGTGTGCATGCGCCTGTTTCCGTCCGTTATATGGAGTTGACATTCTGCCCGTTGTATTAATCTGACACCGAGCTATATCATATACGGCTCTTTGAAGAGGAAGATTATAAATTATATGCATAAATGATTGTATGCTGTAGGATTATTTGATATGCAATATGTTGAGCAATGTATTCTTGAGATGAGTTAGCGAGCTCTTATATTTTTTTTCTTTCTCATAATTGTTGCGATCTGATACTGAGACAACGAGTCATATGGCGTTTAATATTAAACGATATATCTTTTTTTGTTCAATGCTTAACGCACTGTGTAGTCAACGTCATAAATTATTCTGAGTGAGAATTTAGAATTTATAATGTACTGCACTCTCGTGGACCCTCCACGAGAGTGGAGAGCTTCGACAGGAACTCGTGATAGTGACAGCCGTACGGACCCGAGGGTCGAAAGTCGGGGTTAAACTACGCTATCCGAGGTGATTCCGTGGATGGGTGACCATGTATTACATATCAAGTTTCTTTTTATTTTTCGTTTTGTAAAACACAAAGAAGCACAGAAACTTTCAGTAGGTACTCGTACAATAACATAAGATGAAGAAGACAAACATTTCATATTAAAATGAAAAGTTGGTCCGCGAACTTTAAATCGGTCACTTTAGTAAGTTAAACTTCCGCCCACTCGTAACTATGAGCACTGAAATATGTTGGAAACTTCTTTAAGAGAGAAGTTAAATGTTTTCAAAATAATTTCATAAATAGTCTCATATTTGTGTCTGTACCTGTTTTTTTTTTTTTTTGTGGGGTGGGAAATCATCCTATGACTTCTCCCGCTCTGGGTGGAGCGGGAGGGCGTGTCAGACTCTTACTGACTAAAACCCACCCCTGTTCCTTCCTGCCTTTGAGTGCCCAGGGGCGAGGTAACTCTGTTTCGAATTTATCCTCAACCCCCGGGCAGTGTACCTGTACGTGCAAGAAACAAAGCGTAACCTCATGATAAATAAAGTATTCCTGGGTTCAATTCCCGGGTCGAGATTTTTTTTTATTGGATTTTTCCATCTGGGATTTTTCAATAGCAGCCCGGAGTCTGGATTTGTGCCTGGTGGAAAGCAGAAGGCTGGCCCCAATTATTATAAATAAAGATAAATATATAAGGCTCCCGTTTGACCACTATCTCACCTTATAGTAAGTAATGATGTAGTCAACGATGGAGCACGCTTGCCTAGAAGTAACCTATTCACTCTTGACTTAAAGACCCCAGGTTTTAGCTACGAGTATATACACAAACTCCAGCAAGAAATTTCATTCTTTCCTATTTTGTGCGACTCAACAATAAATTGGTAAAATATATAACATCTAATTAGCATACACCTCCACCTTTTCTTTTTGAGGGTGTTAAATCATCAAATTACTTCACCTGTTCTGGGTGGAGTGGGAGAGCATGTCAGACTCCTACTGACTAAAACCCACCCATGTTCATTCAGTTGCCCTAGCGTTCCAGGGCCGCGTTGACTCTTTCAAACGCTTTTCCGCGGCCCTGACATTGATCGGCCCTAGAAGGCCCCGTCAATTATTCCTGACATCTCTTTGACGTGCGCGTGGAACACAACGCACCGTCAACCCGGGCCTGGTCATTATCGGACGGCGAGCTAACCATTGCTCGCCGTCCGCAAGCCCGTGCCTATGGTGGCTGGAATTGCCCTGCGACTCCCGACGCTCAGGGCGTCTCTTGCGGTGGCTTGGGGTATGAGAGCGCCAGAATTTCCTCTTCCTCACACGTTCCGCCTTCTGCTTCGAGTGCATTACTGTTTAACCCCCTGGCTACAGCTACCTGCGGTGCGAATTGCGGCGCGGCGAGAGGCGCGAAAAGCGGTGAGTGTCGAAAACAAATGTAGGAAATTGAATGAAACAAATGTACTAGCGCCTATAGAGGCGGCCACAGCTCAGAGCGGCGCGCGCGGCGGCGACGGTGGATGCATTTGACACCGCGCGACCGAAACAAAATGTTTTGTTTTTATCGCGTGTTGAGTCATTTCATCATCATTCTCCTGCCCTTATCCCAATTTATTTGGGGTCGGCGCAACATGTCTTTTTCTTCCATACTCCTCTTTTAGTAGTCAATTTTACCCATATCCTCTTTCACACAGTCCAACCATCGTTTCTTTATAATGAATATGGAATAATTTATAAATGAAATACTTAGTAAACCTGCTATATGGATTTTGAAACATCCTCAACATAAGTACAGACATGTTGAATGACGAAAAAAAACAACAATTTCCTAGTAGTAGTGGCAAGTAAGTAGGTATTTATTACCTAAGTTACATTTTATTGAATGATATCTTGAGCGAAAAACACACTTGTTTCAAGGCAATACCGTTCGTGCCACTTTCGATAGAGGCATTTTTTTTACGTTCTAAATACGTCCACCGCTGACGCCGCCAAAAGCTGTGGTCAGGCCGTCACAGAAGGAGATGACAGCTTCCCATACCCTCTGGTCCCGTATCATGGACTGGACCAGGGTCGGACGCGAGAGGTCGCCACCGCTGATCGCCTCCATGAGGACACGATAGTACTCCGCCCAAAATGTTTCGGTTAATATAGCGACATGTTATATTATTGCTTTTAAATTTTCTTTTTCGTTCGAATAACGGTACAAAATTAAATAGTTATTTATTCTAAATAGGTGATTTTTGGTATAGGTCGACGAACTCAATGATATTACTAATGTAATTACGAGAACAAAAGAAAAATGTGAAGTTGTAGGCATAAGATACATTCTGAGGAGGATTATGAAGAAATAGGGAGGATAATAATATCTTATCATTTAGAACATTTTAAATATTATAATATAAAAGAAGCATGTAATGGGGCCGTGAAGAATATAACATTTTTATATTGAAGAACAAAGTTGATCCATTTACGACAAGATGGAAAAATATTTCTGAACGTATTTGCCTAATTTTCTGAGCGTGCCTACTTCATGTTCTTTGTGTGTAGGCGCTGACGTGAAAAAGGAATTTATTTATTTATATTATGATGGGATGAAGTGGATTATTTAAAATCACTAGGGCTATATCATCTCGTAAGTAACTCCGTCCAACTATCAATGAGGATATCAATCACTTTCACCCTTTTTCCAAAGATAAATCTTTAAGGATCCACCAGGATAAATCCAAGGGTTATCTGGACCGTAAAATCCCATGGTTTTATTTCAAATATGTTACAAAGACCTGTGTGTAGCAAGGTTTACTAGTGTTGTTATAGCTACCAAATCTTGGCCCAAAATTGAAACTGTGGGGTCACCTTGTCAATGGTATTGCAGAAGACATCATACTTTACATAACAGGCTCAGTGATAACGCCCACCACTTACAAGTTGTAGGTTATGAGTTCAAACCCAGCTAGGCAGACTATGTACAGACTATTGTCAGCATTACCTGACCCACCCTAAAATCAAACGACTTTGGACACTCTGCATGTAACATTAAGGTTTATTTAATTTATATGAGCTTATCAGACAACTGCTCAAGGATTTGATGACCAAATACAATAATAATATAGACACGCAAATTTGATCTTTAAAACGTTAGCATTAGGTTATATTTTATAACTATTTGTTATAATATGATAAGTGTAATAGCTTATTTTAATGATTGTGTTCAAGTAATTCTGGTCTCGCGGTCTGTGTGTAAGACTGAGAAAAACGAGGTTCGAGATCAAATCCTGCGACAAAGATATTGTTTTGCTTTCAATATAAAATTTATATTCCAAAACTATTTCTTGTATTATTGTAAAGAACTACAGACTAGGTATACATAAACTTTTTAAAATGGTAATATTTTCACATAACTTGTAATAAGTGGGTAGTTGAAAAATAAATATTCGTATTCATTATAAAGCTGGTATTCAAATGCTACTGTGGAGTGATTATATAAAATACAAAATAATTTGCACGAGGAGAAGGTGGCTGCTCGTGCTGTGCAAGAATAAACTTTATGATTGTATACTATATGGTTCATTTTTTTTTGAATATTGCGTCTAGCATTACAACTAAGATCAAATTTCAATGCGGCGCATAAGAGTTGTGTTGGTCTTGTGGTCACTAAGGTAGTGCGATGTTCATCGTTGTCTACGTTCGAAACCAAGTTTAACCTAAATTTAGATATTTTATTACACTTTTTTACATTTCTTTAATAGACGACGTAGGGTATTGTCTTTTTAAACGGGCAGTTTGTATAGAAATAAAACTAAAGAATTGCAAGTTTAAAATGTTTATTATTTCATTAAAACACTTAAGTAAGATAAAGTAAGTAAATGCTCATATATTTCCAAATTAATATACTTTTTATATTAGTATGCCATATAAACATTAAAAAAGGCATGCTTATGCTTAAAAGTTTGTTATCGAGAAAATGAAATTCATCTGTGAAATGCTTTACAAATTTATAGCTGCCTATATGTAGTGAATAAACATGTTATTTAAACAGAGAAAATCTGTTTATAACAATAACATCACCACATAATCTGCAACATTTTAATGGTTGAACAATCAATCCATTGAGCATTTACTTACATAGTGTGTTTAAATATACCTACTAGATGAACTAGTAGCGGAGTGGCACACCGTCCCCTGCTATAACTTGTAAGCGGCTACGCATACCGCGCACCATGTTCCAACACAAATCTTTGCCTCTCATGTGCTCCCAAGTCGATGTCACGACCTCAGCCAAGTTGTGTTTGTTTCGCACTTCCGTTGTGTCCCAATTTAAAACCATTTGACCCCATAGATTTTCTATAGGGTTCAAATCAGGACTTTTAGATGGCCAATTAATAACTGTCACACCTTCTTGAGCAGCTAACCATTCCCGCACAATGCCTGCACGATGGATGGAGCAGTTATCGTGCATGAAATAAATATGTGACGTTGGATAGGCAATTCGCACAGTCGGCAGCATGACGTCACGCAGAATCTCCAAATACAAACTGCTATTAAACCTACCACCAACTACCACCAATTCACCAGGTCCCATGGACGACATCCAGCCCCAGTAGCCCAGGGTTATTCTACCGCTGGTTCTACAAGGTAGCAAACACTTCTCGTTGTAACGTTCTCCTTTCCTCCGCCATAAGATTTTACGTCCATCTTTGTCCGATTTAAATGATCTTTCATAAGTGAAGATCACAACATTTTCTTCCCAATTAAAATTTAAATATTCCTGGGCAAAACGGACCCTTTCTGCACGATGAGCAGGTGTCAATGCAATTTTCTGTGCCGGTTTATAATTCTTTATCCCAGCAACGTGTAAATGCCTTCTCACTGTTTCCACTGAAATATTGTGGTTTATTGCGGTTGCACGAATGGGCAAAAATGGATTTTCAACGTGGCTTGAAACAATAGCCCGGTGGCGTTCGAATTCGGGACTATATTTAATGGCTTTTGCTCCTGGACGAATCCGCTGAATATTTTCATTGTCTCCATAACGTCTTAGCCATAGCCTGACCGTATTTGTCTAAAACAAAAATAAACATTTTTGGAACCGTGTATGTAACCTGTAAGGAGTGAATATAATGGTAAAATAGCCAACTACGCGTTCATTCATCACAATCAATAAAATAAAATAGGTATAAAAAAACACTTACTGCTATATTAAGTCGGCGACCAATCTCTCTAATTCCAACATTCTGCTCATGTAAAAATATTGTTTTATGTTTGGTATAGTCGTCAAGTTGCGACATGATGCTATATTACAGCAAATTGCTTAAAAATACTTAACGAGTTAAACGATTTACAAATGTGTGTGCGCAGTCACTGCTATTAGGCGTAGTGTAAATTTTGTTACCTAGATGAATTTATGATCTACCTCACGAAGTAAGTGTTTTACTTCGTATTCAACCATTCTTGATAAATATAAATTCTGTGAACTTAAAGTTTTTTTAAATTACCCACCCGTTTACAAGATAACTTATTAGGCGAAAATCATATTGGTCGTTCTTTAATATTGCAAGCAATATTGTAGAAATTAAAACAAATTAAAAAAGAAACTGATGTAGGTGGACTGTGTTTTCGAACCCACATGCTATTCGTCGTCAATCCAGCATCAAACCGCTAAGCCACAAGAACTTGTTAGGAATACGCGAAATTAAAGATTGGGTTGTAATTATATATTGTAACTTAAAATCTTTTCAACTTTAATGTTAACGAGATAATGATCAAAATAGCTTAACAAAAACATATATTATAATGCCGGTGGCTCCGACTTTGTTGGGTGGGTTTACCTTAACGTTACGTGTTAAAGATCAAATTTGCGTGTCTGTGTTATCATTGTATTTTTGTTCATCGAGTGCTCGAGCACTTGTCTGATAAGCTCATACAAATTAAATAAACCTTAATGTTACATGCAAAGGGTCCAAAGTCGTTTGATTTTAGGGTGGGTCAGGTAATGCTGACAACAGTCTGTACGAGTAAATTATAGTTATTATTATTTTATCACCACTGCTCTCAAAATTGTGAAAGAAAACATCGTGAGGAAACCGGCATGTCCTAGGACCAAAGCTTCGAAGACATGACATCCACCAACTCGTACTGGGCCCGCGTGGTGGGTTACGGCCCACACCCTCTCACAAAGAGGAGGCCTGAGTCCCAGCAGTAGGAACATTATAGGGTGATTGTGCTATGTATGATCAGCTTTTAACGTTTCCTCTGTTGAGGTACAGGCCTTGTCTCTATGAGCAACCTGCCACGCGGGCCTAATATAGGATGGTAGTAGAAAAAATCGTGCTTCAGTTTCTTTTAACAGCTTCTTTTGCTTAACCAACTTTGAAGTCATTGCAGCCTGTCCAACGTGTCTATGATCTTAAAACTTTTCTTACTCTGTACCTACTCAATGCCTCAGGAACAGAGACTTCAAGATTTTGACTCCTTGGCGAAGTGAATACCATAGGTGTTAAACCATGTGTCTCGACAGGCATAATTTCCATTTAATCATCAAAGATAGCCAGCAAATGGTTTCAAATTCTCACGAACCCAGTCCCACTGGGATTTGATTTATGTTAATGTTAATAGTGCGCGCGCACGATAAGTCGGCGCGCGGTCAAAATCGGAACTAAATGTTTTCATATTATAATTATGTTAATGAAAACAACTTGGTACATTAATTACATCTAGGTAATTAATTCTTTCAAGTAAAAATTTTAGTTAAGTAGGTAATATAATGTTTAATTAAATGAAGGAAAACAGATTTAGTTAGGCTTTTTTTTTTTTTTGGCATTTTGAAGCAGCGCCACCAGCCGCTCGCAGAATTATCGTGCGCGTACTCTAGTACTTATGCTCAAGGAGTATATATTACGGCACCCTATTCTAAGTTATTTGGCTTTGAATTCTTAATGTTGCTCTTAATAGATATGGAAATTTGATCGTAATCTCCGCTCAAATATGATTATAAATCGAGTTTCCAGACAGCGTTTGGCTTAAGAATTTATTGGGATTTTAGAATTTCATGGTGCGGTGTGGTACAGTGGAGTTCTATTGTTTTGTTAGATATGTGGTGCATATACGAAATTGAACATGTAAAAGAGACAATTCAAAACAAAAAATAGCCTCAATTCCATACCGCAACGCGCAGTGGGTAAAGTTCTTAAAAGGAACCTAAAAAAAGAGCTCTAGGGCCTTTTTTAGTTAAAAGTGTTTAAATTGTTGATTTAGGTCCTATTCCATTTTCAAAGTTTAAAAGTAGTCTAATTCGAATTCTTTAGTATCTTTTCTACCTCGACGAAGTAAGTTAAGACTCTTGGCTTAAAAAAAAAACGAAAGCATTTTAACTTTTTGAAGGAAGAAGCTTAATTACTTCAATCATGTTACTTGTTTGAAAGTCTTGTAGCTTACTCACTCTTCGACCAGTCTCACTTAGTTTGAAGGCGTTTTTACTGCAAGCAAATACCTACTTCTTAAAAAATAAAGCAACAATGTCTATCGTAAAATTAAAGCAGACTCACCCGTATTCCTTCAGTTACCCTTTTTTTTTTTTTTTTTTTTTTTTTTTGCGTTCCAGTTTTGTTATCTTTTATTAATCGAGGCTTTTCCGTTGTCATGGCGACTGAGTTGGGTGGAGGTAAATATGACTTGTAATATGGCTTTTGTACATTCCGTAATCACAGATGTCAATGCAACATCTGAGATTAAGATACAAAGAAAAAAATCTGGCCTACACCAAAATTACCTCCCCATAATAAAGGCACCCCGTTTTTACCACAGCCGTAATTAGACACAGGCGTCCAAGGATCGTAATAAATTGTACCAAAAGTAAAAGATAAAATTTTAGATGACGTCAAGCTGCAATCACTCATCTTTAATCCTCTCCCTTGCACAAAGGACCCATCGTTAGGTGGAAAATAACCCGGTTAAAATGAACTGCAAAAAGGAGGCAATATAGCTCGTGTAGGAAGAGGAAGGACACGATATTATTTATTGCAGTGTAAAGTGCAATGTGTAGGCTTCTTTGTCATTTGGCGCGCTGGAGAAAGCGGCTGGAGTATTTTATTTTCAAGGGTTTTATAGAAATTATAGTGATTACATTTGTCGTACTAATTATGGCTTTTATTTAAATTCTTTAAGCATCCATGTTTCATAAGATAGATAATGTTTGTAATTAGGTACTCGTATCATCAATTATTGTGTGTATATCGGGTATAAAATACAGTTTCCGAAGCCGATAGCCACTTATTCTACCCATTTTTTTTTTTCACAAGACCATACCTGGGATTCCATTGGTTTTCGAGATATTGAAGGTCAAAGTCGTATTTTTTTTTACTTTTTTTACGAAAATGAATTACAAGTGTTATTACTAATCTTTTTGCCAAAAAAACATTACCAGAATTTTCTATTTAAATCAAAATGATTTCATCACCACAGCTTCCAAAAGGGGGAAGCAAAATATCGTGACGAAACAGGTATATCCTAAAACCAAATTGATTCATTCCTACCAGTTTCCGTACATCACTACGTACTTGTATTATAAAACAAAGTCGCGCGCCGCGTTTGTCTGTCTGTTCGCGATAAGCTCAAAAACTATTGCACGGATTTTCATGCGATTTTCACCAATAGACAAAGTGATTCATGAGAAAGGTTTGAGTGCCCTTAAAATGTGCACCCTTGAAAAGCTGGGGTGATTCGCTAGTAATGCCATAAACTGTGTGTACTTTTAAAAACTCCTAAAAAATATTTTTTACGAAATAAAAATAAAGTTGCTTCATCGTTTAAATGGTCCTTTTATTAAATCTAACATCCTGTTTCCTCCTGAAATTAGACAGTAAACACGTAAAGGTCATTGATAAAAATAGAACATCTTTAACTTTTTATCGAAACTGTGTGAACTTGAACTTTGTATCATTGAGTTAGATAAATAAGGCGTAAATTGGATTTTCTTCTAAGAATTTCTGAACATCTAAATATTCCATGATTACCATTCAAGTAAAAACAAACACAAAAACATATTCGTCCCGTGCGTCCCCGATCGGAGACGTGACAATAGGTTTTTAATTGTGTCTGATAATCCGGGGCCTAACGGATTAATAACAATAGACAATGAGGTACTACACAAAACAATAGGTAAGGTACCTACGTACAATACATTTGCATGCCAGACGTAAACTTACACGCATAAGTAAGTACCCTGCCCAGGGGTAGTGGATTAGTTCGAAACAAAGTTACCGCGCCCCTGGGCACTCAGGGCAGGGAAGGAACAGGGGTGGGTTTTAGTCAGTAAGAGTCTGACACGCCCTCTCGCTCCACCCAGGGCGGGAGATGTCATTGGATGATTTCCCACCCCACAAAAAAAAAAGACGCATAAGTAATCAGCGAATGGTAAGATATGAACTGTACCTATTCAATGATTTGATTGAAATCAAACTACTGATATTAAGTATAATTTTACAGATTGATATTTAAGCAAAACTCATATCGATCTACTCTAGAATTTGCCAATATTAAAACCCTGGTTTATTGCTTATCTAACCACCAGGCTCTGGAAGTGGAAGAGAAACCCTTGCACGGCAGTCAGACCTGCAAGCAGTATCTTTAATTGGTACTAACAATGCATGGGAGAAGTTTCATATAATGTAGAAATGTTAGTAAATGAGTTTGACCTTTACAATATGTAAAGATAAATCACATAAAAAATTAACATAACATATTATCATTATGATAAGAAAACATCGACACGCACACACCGAGGGTTTGACTTATAATGTAAGTCAAAATCTCGACTCGACTCAACATAAACGATTCAGCGCAGGAGATAAAGGAAGTTTAATTCAAAAGTATTTTATTATATTTTAATATATTATTTTGCTTACCTTTCCGAAGCTCACCAGCTTCGTTCCTCAATTGTATGTTGGCTCCATCCTCTCTTCTCCAGAGGATCCTCGGGAGAGGTCTACCTTCAGCTCTGCAGGACAGGCTTACGTCCTGACCTTCGCGGGAGACCAGGTCCCCGCTTGTGCCTTCGTCGACTATGTTTGGAGGTACTGAGGAAGAAATGGATCAATTAGTAAATGTTATTTATAAATGAACCCGTGGTGCGTCCAATTAGCATAAACAATAGATTTTAATTGTGTCGCCCACCATGTGTCCGCTAGAGGCGCAAAGAATTACGTGTTAGTTACATATTTAGGTTTATTTGTACTCGTGCCCGTCGTTCTACTGTGATTGAAGTTGATTAAACAAAAATTGTGCCGAAATTAAATACCTAACATCTCATAAACATTTAACTACAATCTCCTTTGTAATTATTAACAAGCACGCTGCGTGTAAAACCACGAAAATTAGATTGTTTTAAATAAATTAATGAACGCGTCTTGGCAAATTTTAATTAAAAATTCCCAACATAAAGTAAAAAAACCGGTCAAGTGCGTGTCGGACTTCGCACATTTCCGGGGTTCCGTACCAAATGAGGGAATTATTAAAGAAAAAATCAGATTTTTCAATATATTGGTATTTTTTAGTAATATTACGTTATAATAAACATTATCACAAAATTTCAAGTTCATAGGTAAATGGGACGTTAAAAAATTCTTCGTAACAGAATTTTGTGACAGACGACGGACAGACAGACACGCTAGTGACAGCAATAGACCTCCGTTTGGACCCTTCGGGTAAGGGACCCTAAAAACTGTTAAGTGCGTGTCGGGCTACGCGTAGTGTAGGGTACTGGTGACTACGGAACGCTACACTACGCGTAGCCCGTTACAACATGTGGACTACGGAACTGTAAAGACGGTCAAGTGCGAGTCACACTCACATACAGGGTGTAACGGAAAGGTGTGGTCATATTTTAAGAACCAGTTCTGCCCATGGCTATGAATAACTTTCTCTAAGAAAAAATTGAAAATTCCCAAAAAAAAAATTGGACTTCCCATACAAAGTTATCATCAGCTGATCAATATTTGTATGGGACGTAAAAAAATTGTTGAGAAATTTTTTCTTATCGATGAAGAAATTTGTTCTTATCGATGGGCAGATGCAGTTCTTAAAATGTGACCACACCTTTCCGTTACAGCCTGTATAAAGCGTTTCATACCATTGAGAGACCTTACTTCTTTCATGTGTTGCGACGTTGCGAGTGATAAAATATGCGTCATTGTGAAACCTTGGTGGGTAAGTCCGATTCACATTTACCCGGTATTTATGATTTCTTGTTACACTCTATTGTATATAATATACATACTTGGTTTTTTGCTTTGAACTGTTACCATTTTTTACGATAAAGTGAAAATAAAAATAACGCTAAAAGCTCCAATAAAATCACATTACTTACATGGGGATCTTAATTTTTTAAATTGGTTTTCATAGCAGCTATGCTTAGTATAAAAATAAAAATTTGAGGTGTCTACCTACTATTCCAATCTAAAAATATCCTGTGATAGACAGAAAGACGGACAGTGGAGGCTGAGTAAGAGGGTTCCGATTTTCGCATTACTGGTACGGAACCCGGAGCAGTAAGGTGGAAATCGGAACCCTATTACTCAGTCGCTCCATGTAAAATACTGTTATTATGCTCTATCCGGTTAGACTGGAAGCTAACCCCAAAATATTTGGGGAAAGGCTAGGCAGATTGATTGGTACGGAACCCTAGCAACAATCTTAGATATATATATAATTCCACTGTAAAAGCTCATAATTTTAGGACCCATTAATATTAGTGTTTTTAACCAATTGTGCTTGGCAACTGGGTTACCCCAGTTGTAAATACCCCCTTTATGTCTAATGGCCTAGCTTTCTTCTGTCTCCCGCTTGGTTAGGAGGTAAGTGGAAATAATGTTTTTCTTACTCCTCAGCTGTGTTTTCTGATTAATTTCGTTGCGGGACACAAGTCAGTTTAATCGTTTCTCTGGGACTCGTCGAGCTTCATTGCCTCGGCGTTTTTTCTGGTGGTCGTAACTGTTGATTCTGGCTTACAGAAGTTACAATGGTTTGAGAATAGTATGGCGGGCTTGTCACAAAATAAAAAATAATAAAAATATAATACTACGCAAAGGGTTGTTATTTCAGAAAAGATAATAAATTATTCACACGAAATAATGCCTAACATTATTTCGTCGGAAACCGTATAAAAAGTTGAACGAAACGGAAGTAGAACCCATCATGTCTCGATTCCCATGAGCTTGCAGAAAAAGTAAGAGATTTGATGTTCTCGTAAAAAATCTTTAGTAAACAGAGAATTTTAGTGTGAAACTAGAGACCAGCCTCGTCTTTGCACGGGTGCAAATTATATACACAAACCTTTCTCGTTTATAGCTCTTTCTAATATTGAAAATCGTATCAAAATTCGTTGCATGGTTTAGAAGGAGTTCGCGGATGAACAGAAAGACAGATGCGGAAAGTGACTTTGTTTTACTTTATGTAGAGATGACATAATTATCCCAGGTTTCTTTGTAGTAGGCAGGTACGCTAGTTTTATTTTGAGTTTTTTGAGTTGATTTTGTTTTAATGAGCGAAAATATGGGGGGAGACTGTCGATCACCGAAGATCCATAGGTCAACCGTTGCGAAGGTCATGTGACGCTCTGAACCCCAACTAAGACGTGTCAATACCCTCATGATACCGCTGTGTGTGTGTGAGAGAGAGAGAGAGATACGGAACTATAAAGCGCGAATAGCATCTTATTTCGCAGCGGACTCATGTTGGGAATGACACTTCATAGTACGTGGGTTGATCATGTTTGTAGGACAAACGTGGCTGGAGACACAAGACAGAGTGGTTTGGAAAGAGCAAGGGGAGGCCTTTCCCCAGCAGTGAGATACAATTTAGGTTAACAACAAATAAAAATCTCGAAAATAAAATAAGGATAATAAGTGCTTTTCACAAGTTACAATAAATTCATTCAATAGTAATCTGTAAAAAAGTAACGCATTGGTGCCGATTCTGTTGTCCATAAACTAAACTTAATTTAGGCTATTGCTATCTTTATCTCTCATAAAACAAGAAAGAGACGGACGTAAGTTAAAGCTATCAAATTTAGTTGAACTAATACGAGTATTTCCATACAAATTAAGGGTACACGTAAAAACATGTTGACTTAAAACAGGGTAAAGCGCAAGAAAACTAGTTTGACATCTCTAACTTAGTTCGTAGCTATAGTCGTCCTTTTCTCGCACTGCCTTTTAGTAAAAAGATAGCGATTCTCTAATTTTAGTTTAGTTATTGAACAAGAGAATCGGCAACAATCAATTAGTTTTCATGTAAGCTAAATCTCGACATGTTCACTACACTCTAAACATAATGTTACTACCTACTTCACCGATATCAACATTAATGTTACATTATTATAAAATGAATTAAATTAATTACCTCACAGTAAAACGATGTTAAGCATGTACCTACCGCCATAAGGCTTTAAATAACAATTTGATGCCTTTGTTATTAAATTATAATGTATTAGTAATTGACTGCTGCTAATTGTAACTAGATAGTAAAAATTTTAGAAACAGAAAATGAAACCGAAGAATTAGAACATTTTTTTACGGAATGAATACGTTACTTTAGGCAAGCATGCTTCATCGTCGACTACATTATTGCTTATCATCAGCTGAGATAATGGTCAAGTGCGAGCCTGTCAATGCATGCGCATATTCAGCCTTTTAACGTTCCCACTGCTGGACACAGGCCTCTCCTCTGTGAGAGGGTATGGGCCTTAATCGGCCCAGCGGGCCCAGTGTGGGTTGATGGATGTAAATACCTTCGATTTGTTTTTCTAAGCCATGCCGGTTTCCTCACGATGTTTTCCTTCACCGTCTTGAGAGCAATCTGCCTAGCCTTTTCCCAACTATCTTGGGGTCGGCTTCCAGTCTAACTGGATGCAGCTGAATTCTAGTATTTTACATAGAGCGACTCCCTATCTGACCTCCACAACCCAGTTACTGGGTAATACGATACCCCTTGGTAAGACTGGATGTCAGACTTTCGACTTCTGACACCTATAACGACTGTCAAAGATCAACGATTGACAGACGGGACCTACAGCTTAACGTGCTTTCCGAGGCACGGAGGAGTCTCGATATGTAAAGATGGTCACCCATCCATGGACCAACCCCGGCAAGCGTAGCTTAACCTGATGGATCGACCCTCTTGAGAGCAGTAATGATTAAATTAATTTACACAAAGTGCCTGCACGAGTTTGAACCCACGAACTATGACACGTAAGTCGGAGCCTTTACCACTGGGCCACCACTGCCTTTTAATGATAAAAAAACCGTATTTAATGTTTCTCGGAATCCTGAGGCCAACCTCTGGACAGCGTACGAGGGACCGAACCCAATTCGCATGGGCTATTTGTCGCTTTTAATGAAATTATATTTTTACTTGGACACCATTTTTCAAACTTAAAACATATCTGGTCTACTTAACCCAAGGGGTATAATTAAGTCTGCCCAGGGGTTGTGGATAAATTAGAAAGTAAGTTTCTCGCGCCCCTGGGCATTCAGGGCAGGGAAGGAACAGGGGTGGGTTTTAGTCAGTAAGAGTCTGACACGCCCTTCCGCTCCACCCTAGAGCGGGAAATGTCATTGGATGATTTCCCACCACACAAAAAAAACAAAAAAATGGGGTTTTATTAAGTAGTGTGTCTTTGATATCGTATTCTTCTTTGACTGTTTCAATTGAAAAGGAAAAGAGCATGGTTTTATATCAGAAAGCGCAGTGATTACATGTGAAGTATGGCGCTGACCGATTAGCGTCCAAGGATAGCCACCAACCACCACCACCACCACCACCACCACCACCACCGAGCCACTGAGGGCAGAACCTGCAACTGAGAGTCCTTTGTCCAGCAGAGAGCGAAGACAGACTATGGATGTTAATGTTTTTATTGATCTTGGAAAATTTCCCCGATTCATTCATTACTATTGTCAAAAAAAAACGTTTTTGTTAACAGAACTGACAGTTGATAAATTATATGTATGTAACTTTAATATTGTGAACATCCAGAATCCGTTCCCAATATATTTAGCTGAGCCTGGCTACAGTACAATACAGTAAGGAGCGCGTTTATACGAAAGGGATGCTTATTTACTTATTCGCCAACTCCGAGAATATCTCGTAAATTGAGAAAAGTAGTATAGGCTCTGAATACTCTTGGCATGTAATATCCTTTATGATATATGCAAGGGTCTTCTTGTTATCATATTTTAGGATTTCTTTTGCATATAAATATTAGCATTTATGTTAGGTAACTGGTATTATACTGTATTCGTTTATCCTGGAACGCTTCCTCATCATGTTTCCGTCCTTATCCTTATTTATTTTGGGTCTTCTTCCTTATTGAAATTATTAAATCTTTTATAATCAATTCCTATTTTAACAAAATAAACAAGAGTGAAAATTCTATAGGATAGCGAATTTACAACCACGTGGAATCCGGAAAAATTCAAGACTGTTCGACGGAAAATTTTATAGATCAAAAATGTATGCCGGGCGACGAATATGAAAACTTGGTCTTATAATAAAAGTTATAAACAAAACAAATATAATACTTTCCGGAGTACACAGACTTAGCGTATATGGAACGTATTATAATACTCGTATAGTCACGTCTCACCAAACTTCTCCAAACCACGTACGGCACTATCGCCTTTATGAACTTAACATTATACTATAGCACTTACATAGTAACTATGTGACTTTGATAGAGGATTATTGAGCATAATTTTGCGTGTTAAGTCACTGTGCGAACGGGCAAACTTTGCGTGACGTTCGTGTATTAAAGCGAGCGTTATAAACAAGTTTTGATAATATCCCGCTTTGCTTTCGGTCTGCGGCGAACGGAAAATATTTTGAGAACATCGTTCAATAACAAAGTTGAAGAAAAACATGTTTTTCTGTGCTTGAAAGCCGTGGTAGAGCTACATGAAACGGAACGTTTGGAATATTATAATCTTAAATACATACATCTATGTTATGCTGTAACACACGTGGATTTAATAACTTAATACAGCTTATACGCCATTATGGTCACACTGGTTGGATTTGTTTAAAAGAACCACTTTACATTTTGTAAAAAAAACACGTGTTTCCTTAGGCCTGCACTACAAAAACATCAAAATGAAAGCCCACAAACAAAAAAATAGAAAATAAACATAAAGACGTCACTCCAAATCATCTACTATCCGAAATCCAAACGTAAACCATCGATCAAACTCCCAGAATCTTGTGCCATTGACCCCGATAGCCTCACGAACAAAATGTGCGGACTGTAAATCACTGGATCCTGAAACAACTGAACAAAATAGCCGATGCTGTCGATGCAAGCGACGTGGGGGCACGACGCTATTAGCCTACGTGCGACCCGCTTACACCCTAGGGGACCACTGAAGCGTTAGTAACTGCTACTATCCGTTTTTATTTTAACTATCCGTTGTAGCGAATTTTTTATTCAAATATTTAGTTGGCCTTCGTTTGAAGGTTTTATGTAAAGGATGGATTATGAACACAACGCTAAATAAGTGTTTAAATTTTTATACTTTGTTTAGCTTCTGCCATTGGTTTCGCCCGCGTGGGATTAATACTTCCCCCATTTCCTTATTGTTATTCTGAAGTATAAGCTATATGATTGTGAAGTTTCATCCAAATCTGTTCAGTAGTTTTTGCGTGAAAAAGTAACAAACATCTATACATCCTCACAAACGTTCACATTTATAATATTCGTAGGATTATTAATTTAAACACATGTGAGATCTACAATCAGACAGAAATACAAATAAAATTTAATAACAATGAAATCAGAAACTGTAAACCATTATGAGGCGGCTTGCATTGTACATTAATACATCCAATTAAAATTTAATTTTCGTTGTTTGCAATTTTTTTTTGTGGTCCATCATCTCCCGTTCTGGGTGGAGTGGGAAGGCGTGTCAAACTCTTACTGACTAAAACCCACCCCTGTTCCTTCCTTGCCTGAGTGCCCAGGGGAGCGGTAACTCTGTTACGAATTTATTCGCTACCCCTGGGCATGCAGGCACCGGCCATGATGGGCCCCGTCACTGGTGGCTGACAATCATCTCTTTGAGGCACGCGTGAGGTTTGGTGGCTGTGCACCCATTTTAATAAAGCAAACATAATGGAAAATAGAAACTATAGAACCTTTTTCAAGCCTGGTATCTGAAAAATTGTCATTGCATTTACAAATTTAGCACAAGTCAATTGCCTGGCCGTTGGAAAATCATTCAAAGCAATCACAACAGCTAACGCGCGTTTGTAAATGAATATGAATTAATTTTACGACCATTTTTGATTTAGAAACTGGACCAAAGCCTAGGTGTACGCGGCCTCTACGTAACACACCCACAGAATCCCTGCCATAAATATTCACCCGAACAAAACCCAACATTTGAATTTCTAAAACAATAGCGGTGGAGTGATTTGTTATCACGTATGGAAACTATACGTCAAAGCACCGAAACTTTAGCTCTGTCTTCGAAGTTCCAACATTTTCCACTTGTCTTCTATCCAGAAGGCTGCCACAAATCCGAAGAATTGCGTTTTTCCAATCTTGCTGGGTATTTTTTTACGGAATTGGCTCGGTAAGGAAAAAGAACATGTGAAGTGCAAAGAATTTTGTTCCATCGTATGACATTCTTGTGTGTGCTTTTGGTTGGTTATTTCCTGGGTTTATAAACCGTTAGAGAAATAGTTTTATTTATAACATGCTCTGTGTTGTAAAATATCAAGAGACCACCTTCATTTTATGCTAATTATATCCATTCGAGTTTTGCGAAAAAAATGTACCTAAATCAAACAAAGTGCGTTGAAACCAGTTTCTAATATCAGGCCTTAGGTCTCACTCTCTCAGTTCTCTAATAAGAACAAGAATATGAACGATGCTGAGAAGCATAATTATGGTTTCCGTGCAATGATAGGCAAACAAAGTAGATAAATCATGGATAGCGAAATCAAAAGACATTTATTCAAACTAGGCTGAGAGCCAGCACTTTTTGAACGTCAAAGTTCTACATAAAGACAGTCCCCCAAAAACGCCCGCCCGTCACCACTTCCTAGAGTTTTAGCTGTGAAGAAGAAGTGGCCAACAAACTCCCCAGCAACACATCTGTCTGTTAAGTTTGAAGAACTTGAATCTATATAATTATATGCAACAATCTTAACATATATGTATGTAACGTATGTAAAACAGAAAAATAAAGAAGCAAAGTTTAATGTCACATCTTCCAACTAACCATTCAAGATGAATCACAATCCTACGTACCGAATCCATCTCCACAGTAACAGTATGCGAACAAAATATATTCTTCCTACACACACGGTTTCAGAAAATAACAATATTCTTAAAGTTGACGGAAATTCAAACTCGCAACATAGTCCGTACCGAATCTTGACCTTATTTTATAAAGTATCTCGACCATGTATTTCAATTGGAGTGACGATGCCCAAAATCGAGCACTTCGAAACTTCTCGCACAAAAACGAGGAAGTCAAAGACAGCTTTTAACAGCCGTTGGTCCCAAAACAACTCAATACATCAACAAAAGTTGAGGAAATACGACAGTTACGATAATTATTATTGCTTCCAGAGAAATCTTATCATGAAGCCTTTTTGCGGGAACTTTTTGGGTGAAGGTTACAAAAAAGAGTACAGACATAAAAAGCGTACACAAACGAGCAGCTGAGAAGGAGAAACAAAACAAAAACAATTTAAGAAAGCGCTGCAACGTCGCATAATTTGTTCTGCACACTGTACAATAGATGTAGTAACTTTAATTTCGAAATAGTTCTCACTGTTGCTTTTGTGTTTTGCTGATGTGAAAAGTTAAAATATCATCATGTTTTTGTCTCTCGTGTGTAATTAAATTTACTCCAGGGTGTGCTTGTGATGTCATGACAAATTGAAGTTCTGTGCCATAAAATTTAAGTGACGTTGATAAATAAAGTTGATACTGTGTTGATACATAAAGTTTTTGAGGCTGCTGAATGTTGTGTGACTTATTCAAGAAGTTTAGAGGATGTTGGTTTCTTCTTGTGACTGAAGTATTGCGGAGAAATATTGACAAATGCTTCAAAATCGGACTGGCGGTCGTGAAAAATGTTTACAAATGAGATTGCCCAAAAGATTGTTCACAAAAACAGTAGCTAGGTATCGAACCCGTTATCGTTTTAATAATATCTTGAAACAAAAAGACGGACCGTTCTACTTCAATCTGCACCGTTTGAGGAATTTCGCCCCAATCTCATTTGTTACAGTAAGACAGTATTATCCTTCACATTTACCGCTTGTTTCGGTGCTTCATTTGGGAAGAAACATTTCAGAGAAACGTATTGATGTTATGTTATAACGGACGGGCCCGTAATGGCTGACCAGACGCCATTCCAAGCTCCCATTCCACTCAGATGTTGTTTTCCTTCAGAAAAATACTCGAAATTTTTCTACTAGAGCAGAAAACGTATAAAAAACAAGTGTTCGAACGAACAGTATGTCATATAATTTTGTGGCACCGGTTTATTCGGAAAGTTCTCGTTTTAGTGCAGTTTAAGAAATTGGGTTGGTTTAGCGCTAGTTCTAATTTTTGAAGCTGTTCGCTAAAGTAGCATGTTTTATATCGTAGAAGTTTCTCTCCAATTACTTGTTTTTCTACGTTCTTCTCTCAATAATGATACCGGCTCGGTGAAGTTTTATACAATCGTTTCTTTTACGGATGCAATTTTAGAACTTCTAAGATAACGGAAAAAATCTAGACATACCACAAACAAGGCATTTACCACATACCTACGTGAAAATATCTTTGCGATAAGGGAGTAACTCTGAAATAATTTTAAAGTTTTCAAAAACTATCAGCATCACAATTGGACGATTCATGCCCTCTGTTACGTGAACGTATTAACGGAATGACAGCATTGCCGTGGACGAATACTGGGCCAGGCAAGCGATTTTTTTTAAACGCTTTAGACCCTCGTTATCTTGTGTGATAACAAAATAACAAGCCTAAATTCAATCCATCCTACGATTTGCCATCAGGGAGTTCCAGTCTCTACATCTCGGCACCATCATTAGATCAGCTCGATGGTAACTAAGAATACAATATTTATGCCATCGACATGCTATGAAGAAGCATCGCAATCACAAAAATAAAATTTCAACCATCTGGCATATGAAGTATATGCCATTTCTTTTATGTCCGCACGACTATAAATAATAACAATTTGAATAGGATCTTAAAATCATCATCTAAAGTCCAACACTTACCTAGCACATCAACACATCCAATCTGTTTCTTCATAGTGCTCGTATTAATCTGGCACATATAACACCCTCGATCTTCCACCTTGAGTGGCCTTATGTGGAGCTGCCATGACCTTGGGGAGTCGTTGGTCACCGCGTACCGGGAACTGTGCGTCACCAGGCGAGTGTGGAGGGTTAAGATCGTCTGGTCATCTGCGCGGATCCACGCCACCTGGTCGAGGGTTAAAAAGCTTGGTGAGATGGAGATTGTCTTTTGTTTTGGGGGTCAAGTAGCACGGGATGTAGAGAAGGCAGGTCTGAAGGAGGAACACTCAAAGCATTTGCCATTATTGCATTTTGTTATGTACACTTTGCTATGATAATTATCTCAGCAAAGACTATAGTCAATATAATATCCTACAGCGGTAAAGGTATAAAAGTATACAATTTTGAATAAGACGTAAGAAACTTCAAGTAAATTAATACAGGGACAGATTCTTCACTGGAAGAATAAACTTCACCAGCCAGCATTATCTTGCAACAAATCTGCTAATCCTACTAATATTGTAAATGTATAAGTTTGTTTGTTTGTGTTTCAATCACGCAAAAACTTCTGAAGGGATTTGAATGAGATTTTGCACACAGATAGATTATAAACCTGAATTAAAACCTAGGCTACTTTTTACCATGTGGGCGAAGCCGCTGGCAGAAACTAAAGGTTTACTAAACCGATCGCAAGAAAAAGAAAACAAAAATGGAGAAGTAAAAATTGGGTTCCATGACCGACTATGCATTTTATAGACTGATGTACCAAAATTAGATTCCGCAAGTTGACATCTTAGTAGACTAACTCATTCTTGGCCGTCCTTGATTCCTTGAGAATAGCCCAACCGACTGATTTATAATATTTGCACGAATCAAATCGTTATTGAACTGAAACTGGTTCTATTCACCCGTGACGAGTGAAGCCAAGGGTTCAAACGCCGCTCGGGAAATATAAGAATTGACATTTCTAGTGTACACATATAGAATGTACGTTTTTAACATATTATAAATAACTAGCACTTCACCCGCGACTTCGTCGTTGGGGGGTGGGAAAGCGGGAGCGGAAGGGCGTGTCAGACTCTTTCTGACTAAAACCCACCCCTGTTCCTCTCTGCCCTGAATGCCCAGGGGCGAGGTAACTTTTTCGAATTTATCCTCAACCCCTAGGCAGGGAGATTACCCCCTACAAACTCACAAACTTTTCCTCTCTAAAATATTAGTAAAGACTAGCTTCTGTCAGCGGCTTTGCCCGCATGGAATTAGTTCTCTCACTTTTTATTATAGCTTGTGTGCTATTCTAGACTATAATCTATCTCTGTGCCAAATTTCATACAGATCTGTACAGCCGTTCTGGCGTTATTGAGTAACAAAATTCCATCAATCCGTCTAAACTTTCGTATTTATAATATTAGTAGGAAGTAGTAAGAACAAAACATTATCACCTTACAAAGGTCGAACGCTTTTTAGCTAATAAGTAGCAACGTGACATTTAAATAATTTTATTAAACAAACACTCGTATAATACAACAATATCCTAAAAATATGTACTTCAACTCTCAAAGAGTTTGAAAACACAACATCGTTATACAATGTGTACGTTATATAAATAGGCCCTTACATTGTGTGTTCTGTAAGACAAGACCCTAACATAAATATTAAGCAAATGGGAGTGTAATTAAACACACAACGTTACTGTGAAACAATAGCCTTTGCCAGGGGCGCTAAACCCATGATCAAAAGAAACGTGTACTCTAAAGTGGTACAAGATGGAAATAAAGTAAAATTCTTTTAAAAAAAGGTTAGAAATCAAGTGAAATTACAAACGAAATTACGTTAAACACAAACCTAGGGTACAAAGAGAAGATGGCAAAAAAAGGGAAATCATTTTACTGCCGCACTTGGTATTTGTTCGGCACATTTTAATCCAATATTATCTGATTTGAAGGAGAGAAGTTATGTCGGGCGACCAGAAGCAGGAAAAGATTTTTGTGATAAAAATTTGCTTAGAAATTGAGAACTTATTTTGTGTTTTAATGTGTTTGTCGATTTTGGTTTGCTTGGTATTAAATTAGAATTGTTTTAGAAGCTGTATATTTTGTTACAAAAAAACAACCAAATGCGAGTCGGACTCCCGCGCAAAGGGTTCGGATTTTTTTTTTAAACATTTTACAGGTACAGAAACTATAACCCACTAACTTCTGCAACTATAACTACTACTGGAACTACTTTCTGTATTTATTTTACAAGTTTTGGCTCAGTAATTTAGGATAAAATTAGGGTAGGAATTAGGGCGGGATGGAATCGTTATTTTTTATCTATTTTCTACAGTTAAAAAATTACTTACATCAAAATTATAAACAATAAGCCCTTTCATTTGATATATCACTCGGTAAATTTTAAAGCTTTCTATTTTTCACCCCAAAACTGACCCCCCTATTCCAAACTTATTTATTTACGTTACACGTTCATGTTTGGGTCATAGAAATTCATATGTGTACCAACATTCAACTGAATCGATTTAATAGATTCGGAACAAATTGGCTGTGACAGATGGACAGACAGACACACAAACGCACGAGTGATTCTATAAGGGCTCCGTTTTACTAACGGAGTTCGATGTTCGGAACCCTAAAAATAAGTAAACCGCATTAAAAAAAAAAGAAAAAAAAAGTAAATGGAAAATTCCAGTGCGTATGTTTTTTCTCTAATTGGCGCATGTTTTTTCAATTACGTAGTTAAGGAAAATAAATACTCCTAGAATTTCAGTAAACAGATATTACTGTTTTCAGATATTGTATGTTTATAAACAGATATTTCTGTTTATATTCATAAAATACCAGGTCCACACACAACATTTTCCGTCAGAGTAAACTTTCCGTCACATATTTTAATATTTGGCAGCCCTGTACAAAGGAGCTTATTATAATAAATCTGGATAAGGCATCTTTTCAATAATATTCTTATCTCTATAGAACTCAATCCTCGTTGACTTTCAGAAGATCTAAGAAACTTTTGATTACTTATTATGATTGAACTTGAAGAGTTCAGAAAAGTGTATTAAAAAGATTTTTGACTACTTATTTAATTTAGGCGATGATGTGATACATAATCCTAATTCTGTAAAGATACGTCCACACGATACAGAATTAATACAGACTTACGTGGTAATACACTGACATTTTGTCTGCACTGCTATGTGCACACACAAAATTCTATCGAAACCTACGTAAGTCTGTTTTAAGTCTGTATCTTGTATACCTTAATACTAATCCATGAAAATTTTAGAAAGATTTCACTATCTAATTAGTCCTAAAAAAATCTAATTAGTGCTAAAAAATCTAATTATTCCTTCTGTTAGATTAGCAAAAAATATTGGACACAAAAATTTTTTTTTGGTCACTAAAACCTAAAGTGAGGACGATACAGTGCGTTGAAATTTTGCGTGACGTCGTATATCGTATCGTGTTCAATACACTTTGTAATGATAAGTGACGTGACAAGCCCCCACTCCTGAACTTTGATGCGTTTTGTCTTTCTATTTTTTATTGGTTCGTTAAAACAAAAAAAGAAAAATACTTGTTCAATATTTTTTGATAACTTCTAACTGAAGGACTAAATAGATTTATTATTTTTAAACCAGGACAAGACCCTATTAGCTTCTATTTTACTTTCGTGCAAGCTTGGTACAAACAGGACGTCAATTTTCACCTGCTTCTGTTATTGTCATATCGATATTTTTATGGATATACGGCCCCCATTGCCACGACTCGGAAAATATACTCTGTATTTTCACAATTCGCTCATGATTGCGAAAGTGCCTTTGGCTGAATATTCAATACGTAAATTCGCATAATCTCGCGAGCCCTTTTTTCGCTATGTGATTTATTATGTTCTATAGATAGACATTTGTTATTTTGATTAGCTAAACCGGTAATGGAAATTTGTTTTTGTTAGGTTTTTAGGTATTCCGCCATTCTAAAAAGGTTATTCAACTTGTTTCATTCACGTTGTTAAAATAATTATATTGTTTTAATCGAGTCTGTACATAATATTATTATTATTAGTTTTTTTTATACCTATTATTTAGTGTAGTTGTGAATATAATTATTGTAATTATATTTTGTTGTAAATAAAAATCGGGTTTTCAATATCAAATTTGAATAAAAGTTGTACCTCCAAAATTTACCATATTTTAAGCGAAAACACGCCATTATTGAAAGCTTATTACTTAAAATAGTTGCTCTTAAACAAAAATGTCTAGAAATCAAATTTCCGCTCAGAAGTAATTTTAACTTTGAGAAAATGTTATTACAATGCTGCTGAAGCCACAGCTATTAGTGTTCAATATCTTGAGTAAAGAACTCCTAAATTAAGTTTTGGAACTATTTCTGTCCGAAGGAAGTTTCCGATACAGCTATTAATAATATGGTCAAGTTTTAAATATAAATTCTTCGATATTCATGAAAATTATGTAATTTTATGGTTCTTTAACCAAAGGGTCCCATTACTATGTCTTATATATCGTTTGGAAATCCTCTTGGATGTCGTCCAACCTTGGGCGGAGGGATCAGTTAGACTCTTACTGACTAAAACCACTCAGTTTTTTTTTTGTGGGTTGGGAAATCATCCAATGACATCTCCCGCTCTGGGTGGAGCGGCAGGGCGTGTCAGACTCTTACTGACTAAAACCCACCGCTGTTCCTTCCCTGCCTGTTAAGAATTTATGCGCTACCCCTAGGCATGCAGGCACCGGCCACGATAGGACCCGTCAGTGGTGGCTGACAATCATCTGTTTGAGGTGCGCGTGGAACACTATTCGCCGTTGACTCACGGGCCTGGTGCTGATCGGACGGCGAGCTACCCACTGCTCGCCGTCCGCAGGCACGGGCCAACCACACGGTGTTTTGCATTTCGTCACGCACGTAGGTTTATTGATTAGTCTACCTATATGTTATGGGTTATATGTGTGTTTATCTTTGTAGGTATCAGTTGAGTTGACACTATATCGATGGCAGCGAAGTAAAGACGGACATCTACATTTTTGCCAAAATATTTTTTTTTTCAAATACCTTACATCAACCCTCTCTACAAGTCTGTATTAAAATTATTTCAAAATTCAAAATAATTACAAAAATCTGGCACGTAAATAAAGATATCTACATTCAGTTCCGAAAAAATATCGCAGTAGAAACCGACTTTTGAATTTGGTCGTCTCTACTTCGGAATATTGACAGATGATTGAAACGTATAAAAAGTCATCTGTCACCTGTCAATCGTGAATTTTGATTTTCTCCTAATAATCCTCCTTTTATTTTTATTTAATTTATATATTTCGCGTGGTTTGAGAACTAACTAAATTATTTAACTGACATAAATAGATGAAGTTTAGTGGTATATAACTCATTTAGTGAAATGTGTAAATTGATAAATTTCAAGTAAATAAAGACATGTAAAAATTTGGTTAAAAAAAGCGAAATATTGATTGCATGTTGCATAGATTTTCTTTAAATATCCAGATATTTGTGTTACTGTAGATTGTTATCTTAGTTATTGGATATTTTAGATAACGTAGAAACGGATATCAGGCACATGTTTTCTTCTACATAGAAGACTTTTCAGAGTAAATTTACATACTAATACATTTACATTATTTCAGTAAAACAACGATATAGTGATTAATCCTACTAATAATATAAATGAGAAAGTTTGTGAGTGTGTATGTTTGATACTTCTTTACGCTCAAACGGCTGGACCGATTTGGATGAAAAAATGGTAAGTAGATAGCTTATAGCCTGGATTAACATATAAGCTACCTTTTATTCCGGTCTACGCGGGTAAAACCGCGGGGCGCAGCTAGTTATTTTATCAAATCAATAAAGTAGGTTATTTTAATGCATCATAGAAAATTTCATGTTAATCAGTCCACAACTCTCAAAATAGTCACATTTTTTTACTAAATATGCTCTCCTGTGAAATTGCGATTATGTAGATGTCTTCTTCTACTTTGCTGCCATCGATATTGTGTATAATTCAAAGTCGCTTCCCGCGTCTGTCTTTTTCTCCGCTAATTCATTCTAAACCACGAAACTGATTTCAATGCGGTTTTCACGAATAGAAATAGCGATAAACGAGAAAGATTTGTGTGTATAATTTTTACCTGTACGGAACCGGGACGGTTCGCTAGTGAATAATAAAAATTTGTCTATTAATTACCACCAAAATGAATTTACTAACAGCCACCGGTCACTATAAATGAATTACTATAATCACCTCATTGTTAGGTACTATAATTGTAGGTATTATCTAACAATCATCAAGTTCTATACATATCGATAATTATTGTTTGTTAATATTTATTGTCCGCATCGACAATAGAATCGTGTCAGTTGACTAATTAATAGTTTGTAGCGCACATTGTTCTACTAACTACTTATAATTAATTACCATGTGTCAGCATTCAAGGGTATTGTTGAGACAAGAGTATAGGGATGTGATAGATTTAGGCTAACGTAACTTAATGGCTTAACTATACCATCTGAGGCCCTTGGCAAATCCATTGCAAGGGGCCCCCAAGAAAACTCGTCACATTTTAATTAAGTTTTAATAAATCACTGAGATAGTTACCCAATAGTAACATATATTCTGTCCATTTTAGTTAAATATCTAATTTTCAAAAGCATAGGTGTTACTATAATAAAATAACATTTAAGTTAATAATGAAAATAAATAATAATTAATGTTAACAAGATATTTATTACCCCGACCCCAAGTAACATGGTATAAGGGCAGGCCGATGATGAAGATATTTATTAATAAAATTCTTTTATCCGAGCTTTCTTTAGCTTGTTCAGCAAAAGTATCAATATCATCATCAAAGTTTAAAGATCGGGCCAAAGAATTTTCAATGGACACAATAGCCAAGTTAAATAGCCTATTTTGTCGAGTTTGGGCCAGGGGCCCCGTCAGGCCGGGGGCTCCTAGTATTTTGCCAGTCCTGCCACCCTATAGTTACGCCACTGACGTAGTTATTAGTTTATTATGACTATCAAGCTGTAATAGTACTTAATTTAAAATGACGATCGCTATTTGCTGTGCCCTGCAATTTGTCGAGTTATAAAAAGTGTCATAATTCAGATTTGTTACCCTTAGTAAAAGTATTAAAAAAAAACGTTGCCCTACACTAGGAATTACTCCAGTATCGTGGGTGCAAACAAACATGTAAACTCACATACACAAAACACCCAGACCTGGAATAACTATCTGTAGGCCGTCCAAATACTTGTCCCGTGCGGGAAATGAACTCGCGACACTCAGCGCAGCAGCCAATCGCTCAATTTTGTGCATGAATTAAACACAATTGTTCATAAGTACATGTTTTACTTTCTAACCGCCTTCAAAAAAGCAGGAGGTTCTCAATTCGTTGGAATCTTTCATTTAGTTATGTATGTTCCCTGATTACTCTAAGACTCCTGGACCGATTTGATTTTTATTTTGTTTGAAAGTTGCTTGCTTCTCAGGTGGTTCTATGGTCATCAGGTCAGGATCCGATGATGGAATCCTGGAGGAATCGAGAAAACTTAAAATATTCGGGGCTATCAATTCGGGGACAACTTTACCTACTGTTTAGTTTTAGTTAAGTGGTACAACAACTAAAAAGTCGTTTTGAAATAACGAAGAAACAAAACTAGAAACACCGACTTCCGAAATTAAAGTTATTTTGCAGATTTTAGTGTTTTTTTTTTTTGGAATTCGGTTGTATGTTTTTTTTTTAAGTTACCCCCTGAACGATCGTCAATAAATTATAAGTCATCTGTATACTGTGCTGGACTATTGATTTGATATATATATATCTAGAGCTCCTAGTGAGAAGAAGAACGATTGTTCAACCAACGTCCAGAAAATATTGTATATATTGTGCGTACAGCTAAGGAGTGGAATTCGCTGTCGGAGTCTGTGTTTCCTGATAGCTACAACCTGGGAGTCTATAAGTCAAGAGCGAATAGGTTACTTCTAGGCAAGCGTGCTCCACCGTCGACCAAAGCTAAAGCTAAACCGAGATAGTAGTCAAACGCTAGCAATCAATGATAAGAAAACTATAACAGGGATATTTCCTGGGTATAGAAATAAATTATCAAAAAAATATAGACACATATTTTTGCTTTACCAAACCAATAAATAATGACAAAGATAAAACGCATCAAAGTTCAGGAGTCGGCCTGTTACGTCACTAAACGGTAAAAAATGTATCGAGGTGTGACGTCGCGCAAAATTTAAGACACTGTATCGTCCTTATTTTTGGTTTACGTGTCCAATATTTTTTGGTGATCTAACTGACTGACTTATTAGATTTTTTTAGGCCTATTCAGCTTATCCAACAGGGAATCCTTTGTACAATTTATGTATCCGTTTAATATTTTGCTCTTAATATTTTTATTCGTAAAACGTTCCATAATTGTCTTACTAAAAAGAACCCAACTAAGTTTAAAAGTCTTTATTGGTTAGATTTGGTTAGAATTGCGAACCCCTGCCAAGTGAATCGACCGACCGTGGAGCGAAGTGCCACAACCAAATTCTGCCGTGTTCAACTTAGTAAGATTAATGATGTTCTAAAAAGTTCTGACAAGATACTATTACTGGCCGATTAGTTTTCGTTTTAGTAAAACTCTTTTAGTATTTTTTTTTGCAGAATAAATCGTCGTTTGCTGAAATATAAACATTATTGATTGTAACCTCTAAGTAATATTGTAAGAGGTTGCTATATATTTTTAAGCAAAACAAACTTATTGTACGAGTATATTATACCAAATACACAACATATATTTTACTGTGGTAAAATATAAATATGTTGTGTAGGTATTTATTATTATCACAAGTTATTTATTTAGCGCTAGCGTGAAATGGATACGTAAACACATAAATCATAATTATAATATATTGCTTCAGCTATTTTCTGATACACAGGTATTTACATAAGCAAACAAATTCATGGTTTGCTGTTAGTACTACCTGGGAAAGGCTATATAGTAACTGGAAAAATGATTCTGTATTTAAACACTCTTTTATTGGCTTCACCTCGTAACTAAAACCGGCCAGGTGCGAGTCGGACTTGCACACGAAGGGTTCCGTACAATAAACTGAAAATAAAAGAACCTAATAAAACAACGGGTTGCACTCCGGGAGTGCCGGCAGAAGTGAAAACTTGAACATTAACGTTGTGCGAAGCAGTAATGCTCGCGAAGGCAGCATGGGTGAGGGAGACTCAACAACAGAGTCGCCCTCACGTCCTCAGCAGCAGCCGCCGCAGGAGACGCCTGGAGCTTCCGGCGCTGCAAGACGATCTCCGGCCACCTTAGACACGGGCCTGCGGACGGCGAGTAATAGGTAGCTCGCCGTCCGAACAGCACCAGGCCCGAGAGTCGACGGCGCGTAGTGTTCCACGCGCGCCTCAAAGAGTTGTCAGCAATAATGACAGGGCCCGTCATGGCCGATGCCTGCCCAGGGGTCGTGGATAAATTCGAAACAGAGTTTCCGCGCCCGTGGGCACTCAGGGCAGGGAAGAAACAGGGGTGGGTTTTAGTCAGTAAGAGTCTGACACGCCTTCCCGCTCCACCTTAGAGCGGGAGATATCATTGAATGATATCCCACCCCACAAAAAAAAAAATGTTGTGCATTTTTGGATATTTTAGAATCGTCTTACGAATTTTCGATCAGGTCACGTGTCCTGACGCGAGTTTAACATTTTATACCCATCCCAAGAAAAGTTCTCAACGCTGCTACAGAAGTTTTCAATTCAATAACAAAAACATGTTTTTTTTTTTTTTTGTTTTTTTTTTGGGCTGTATCTCATGATCCCTAATAGCTACACAGTTGAAAGTGTAAAAATTAAAGTAGCTATAAAATAAATTAGAAATAAACGGGGCTCCCCGATAACCGCTTAAATTTTTAATTTAATTTTATTATTTGTTGTTATAGCGGCAACAGAAATACACTTTCTGTGAAAATTTCAACTGTGTAGCTAATACGGATCGTGAGATACAGCCCGCTGACAGACAGACGGACAGTGGAGTCTTAGTAATAGGGTCCCGTTGGTTACCCTTTGGGTACGGAATCCTAATAATCATAGAAGTTAATTTTTAAAAATGTATCTTAAAAGTAGCTTCTGCTAGGGGCTTCGCCCGCGTGGGATTACTTCCCCCATTATAAACTTTCAACCCCTTTTTCACCCCCTTAAGGGTTGGATTTCAAAAAACCCTTTCTTGGTGGATACCTATTCTACACAAAGAAAACACCCTCCAAATTTCATGTATCTAGTCAGTCAGGACTTTGAATCTATATTAATCTATACTAAATAAATTGTAAAGAGGTAAAGTTTGTGAGTTTGTGAGTTTGCCGCGGATAAACTCGAAACAGAGTTACCGCACCCCTGGGCACTCAGGCAAGGAAGGAACAGGGGTGGGTTTTAGTCAGTAAAAATCATTGGATGACATATCTCTCCAAAAAAAAAAGCGGGTAATCTCTACATCTACTAAACCGATTGAGAAAATTCTTTTACCAATAGAAAGCCACGTTATATTTGTGAGTGTCATAGGCTATACATTTTTGAAATCCATGCGAACGAAGTCGCGGGCGAAGTGCTAGTTTTATATATACAGACATTTAAAAAAACCGGCCAAGTGCGAGTCGGACTCGCGCATGAAGGGTTCCGTACCATCGTACAAGATTATACGCGTCTACTTGTTGCCATTATTAATATCGAGCAAAAAAATACGTTTTAGAGATCTTTAATTTTTAAATTTATATCAGGTATTTATTGTTGGAACGAGCGGCAAAAGAAATACATATTTTGTGAAAATTTCAACTGTCTACCTACTACGGATCATGAGATACAGCCCGCTGACAGACAGGCGGACGGACGGGCGGATGGACAGCGGAGGCTAAAAATTTCAATTTGACCCAATTCCCGGCTTCCGATTGAGTTGAAATTTTGCGTACATGTCTAGTTTGGATGATAATGCATGGTAACGTCATTTTAAGGGCCTACCTCCGCATAAGTGGCGCCCTAATTGAATAAAAAATCGTATCTTTGCAAGGAAAATAAAGATTGAAGAATCGTATGTTGCGTTTGTTACTAAGAAGATAAGGTATTTTTACGTTGTTAAAACAGGACTCAAAATGATTCATGTCCGTATTTTTGGTACTTTTGCTTACTAGTTTGGATACGAAACATTTTGTGTCCTGTTTTAACAACGTAAAAATACCTTATCCTATTTGTAACAAACGCAACATAGGATTCTTTAATCTTTATTTTCTACGCTTTGCTACGATTTTTTATTCAATGCACCACGTGGCGGCTTTATTCGCCTTAAATCCAAAATGATGGACTCTCAAAGATGGCAAACTAGTTATTTTGTATGCATTCCCATGATATGGGTATCATAATAAAAGGTTTTTTTTTAAATATGAAATGCGTGTTTTTAAGATCTTCTAACTATTTAAAATAAAAAAAAATAAAAAAATTAATATATCAATATTTTTATTAATTTAAGCTAATATCGCTCTATTGCATCTGTTATATGAGATACTCTAGTATCTGTTATATGAGATACTCTAGTATCTCATATAACAGATGTCGGCGCAACACGTTTTAAACGAAGTATGGAAGTCAATGATAGCGCAACGCTGGACAGGACTAAGTAGGAGAAGGAAATGTGTTGTGCCGACCCTAAGTAACATGGAATAAGGGCAGGAAGATGATGTTGATATGAGATACTAATCCAAACTCTGTGTTTAATTTTAAATACGGATTTTTGTGAGCACTTAGTCGTCATAGAATACCTTTCGAAATTATGGTTAGCTAGGTTTAGATATTTAATCTCGAAGTCCGCCTTAGTATTATAATAAATAAATAAGATTTGTCTAAATCTGAGTGTGAGAATTGTGGGTTGTACCTAGAATTGAGTCATTTTCTTTTTCAAGATTATCAACAACAACCATCTTAATCTGTACTTAAATTATAGGGATAGTATTGCTTCTTAGTTTAATTAATTCGGTCTGTTTTTATTTTTCTGCTCGCACCACAAAATTAAATTATTGTTATAAGTCTATTATAAGTTAGGATTTGTAAATTGGCTTTCTGGTGACTATGGTTGCGTTTTTTGTTTGTTTTTATAAGCTGTTAAGTCCTCCATGTCCTAAAATAAAAATAAAATAAAGTTAAATTACCTTTGAAGGTTTTATCCGGGAAACAAAAAAAAAAGAATGTATCTTTGGTCTTTGGTTTGGTTTGGTGGCTAATCTGATTACGAAAACTCTTTCCCGGCAGGAAAGTACCTGTATATGTGTGTCTGTGTGTACTTTTAATCCAAAATAAAATCATGGTTCCTGTGGGAAACGCACGAAGAGAAAGCCTCGGGTAAGAGCTATATAATTATACTGCCGGCCGTATTTGTAAAGAAAGCCAAATGTAATTAATTTGTTAAATGATTATACATTTAGCAGCAATAAATGTGGCCCAAGCACTAAACGCGAACCTTTGAATAAATTATAGCTTTTCTATGTATTCTTTTAATGAAAACGCAATCGCGTACCGGAAGACGCATCGTAGGTTGGCCTCCCACAAGGTGTTCCGATGATCTAGTGAGGGTCGCGGGTAGCCGACACTTGTGAGAGGCCTATGTCCAGCAGTGGACGTTTATCGGCTGAAAATATCAAGATGATTTTAAGGAAAATATTTTGGTGCCAAGTAGCTTCTTTAGCTGGTTTAAATGAATAATTTCTCATTAAGTTAGTTTTTTTAAATTGACTAGCGAAGGAATTTATACTAGAACTGATTTAATAGTTACCTAGAAATGTACCTAGCCTACCTAGAAAGCTGTAAATATTTTTTATGACTAGTTATTGATATTATAGCGCTATTTTGTCCACCTGGGCCTGCTTGTTATCTTTCGAAAGACAATTTCAGTTTAAGGAGGCTGTAACTCTCAATGTCGATGTCAAAACTAAAATAAATATAGGTAAACACAGAACAAAACAGTACAAAACGACTACGACTCTATGGAATCTTTGTTCTAAATACTTTTATTGCTCATGGCATTCCAAATTTCAATTTGTTTATTTTTAAACAGTTCGGTGATTTCTTTATACATTTAATAAAATTTTAATAAAAAAATCCTATTAGGTTTCTAACCAAAATATTACTTTTAATTGATTCAACATATTATTATTATGATGCATCACCTTTTTACACTTTACTATAGCAATTTTTATACGTTTTCACAATACAAGAACTTCTGTCAGTTGACAAAACAAAGACTGGCACGCGATTGGGTTTCTTTTTTTGTTTTGGCCCTCTTTGAGCTCGGACACTTTTGAGCACGCCTGATACCCATTAGTAGTAGGAGGTCAATGCTTAAATCAGCTAAAAGCTACTTGAGCCCTATTTAAAAAAATACAAATAATAGCGTAAGTTTGTTCACAAATGCGCCTTTAGGGTTTGAGCCACATTTATTGCCACTGAGTGTATTACTGTAATTTACGCATACGGGACGAGAGCAGTGGTGGCCCAGTGATAACGGCCGTGACTTACAAGTTGTAGGTCATGAGTTCAAACCCAGGCAGGCGCTTTACTTTGTGTAAATTATTTCATCATCACTGTTCTCAAAACGGTGAAGGAAAATATCGTAAGGAAACCGGCATGTCCTAGAACCAAAAATTCGAAGACATGTGACATCCACCAACCCGCATAGGGCCCGCGTGGTGGATTACGGCCCACACCCTCTCACAGAGAGGAGGCCTGTGCTACAGCAGTGGGGACATTAAAAGGCTGATGATGATGATGATGATGACGTACACGTGGACCCATAAGTCTGAGATAACGCACTTACAGGTATCTTTTTACTCCTGATTCACCATCACCCCGAATGACTTGACTCTAAAATGTGAATAGATGCTTTCCGCAATTGCAAGTGCACGTCACTGGCTAAGTCACTGTTTCATGCCTGACTCGACAGACAGTAGAATACGGGTATCTGTTGCTGTTGACAAACCGGGCCACCCGTACTCTGCACATGTGTAGAATTCATTACGAGCATTTCTCCGATCTTCAGTTTATTCTAGTGTTTGCTGCGACGGTATCCTGAAACTGTTTTAACCGATAGTTTGTTTTTGTTCCCTTTGTTATTTTAGAGGTGGTTTGGCGTAGTTATTTTATTAAAAATTATTACACCACAAAGGTCTTCTTATATGCAATAAATAATGTCTAATCTATTTTTATTATCAAGAGCTTATTTTGTTCGTTCGGAGGCGATAATCTTTGGAAATGCTGTTCCTATTACAAAAAAATATTTTACTGATATAAAATTATAATATCGTTAACTGACAAACAGAAGCATAGGTCCTATAGGATAGATAGGAGCAAAGCCACGGGAAAAAAGCTAAGAAAATTTATAATATTATCCCTTATGAAGAAAGATAGAACTCCACTGAATGAACAATCTTTTTTTTGTATATTCCGTAACAGAAAACAAGCTTAAAACTTTAAATCAAGAGATAATTCCTTAAAATCTAAGTTCTAAACCGTTAATCGACTTTCCATGTTCCAAGTTATCCTCTTGAAAGTTCATAAGTCAACGGGGAATCAATAAGTCCGCATATTTGAGGTAGCTAGTGAGATCAGCCTTTTTCCTCCACAAAGAGATTGTCGGCGTTAGCAATTTCTCTCACAAGCTAGCTAAAGGCCGACTCATCACGATTTAAATCCGTGTCTACGAGAACCTTTTAGGTACAAAGTAAGCTGATATTTACAATGGGTAAGTGCTTTTTTGAGTTTGAAGTTGTATTTTTAGTGCTCATGTTGATTGTATTGTTTGACACTTGTAAGGCCAATCGAAATGTTGATGTTATAGGGTAGTTTACAAAAAATCTATTTGGTTCGTCAGTTAGATTAGGTACCAAAAAAATTTTGGAAACTTATTTTTTCTTTTGTCACGTCGCTTCGATAAAAAATGAAAACCGGCCATGTGCGTGTCGGGCCACGCGCATTTTAGGGTTCCGTAGTCGCCCGTCATAACATACGGACCTAGAAAGGGGCTTTATGTTTATTACTATATGAACATTTTACGTGTGTTTAACGGAGTAATGTTAAAATTAAAAACATTTTTTTTTAAATTTTACATTGTTACTACTTAAATAAGTAACCACTTCACCTGAGTACTTTTTTCTAGGGATTGTGTTTTGTGCGAAATTTTCCAAATAGGTACATTTTATAAGTTGGGCGACTATTACTCTTAAACTAACAGAGCTAACTTAGCCATGATAGTTTGCCATCAAAGTTCGTCATATTATGTACTACCATAACGATTTTTTTCAGATTTTCAAGTCAACAGTTTAGTTTTTAGTGGAAGGTGGAGGGGGGGGACGCTTGTCTCGACCAAAAATATCACTATAAAGTTTAATATTTCGCAAACAAACCACTGAATCGAAAAACAGTCTTCACAAACCGAGGAAAAAAAAATTATTCCCGCTTTACATGTTAAGCGGGAAGACACCATAAAAAAAAAATGATTTTTCGTTTTCTTCGCGTGATTAAAGTACTGACAGTCTCCACGCTATGCCTCGGATGGACAGATGGGCAGACCGAAACTATATTGGTTCCTTGTCTTTGTTAGGACTACGGAACCCTAAAAAATGATACAGTGCGTTGAAATTTTACGTGACGTCACGATGTGGTACATTTTTTACTTTTACCACGAAGTGACTAGCAGGCCTCCACTCCTGAAATTTGATGCGTTCTATCTCTGTCATTGATTATTGGTTTTGTAAAGCAAAAAATACGTTTCCAATATTTTTTGATAATCTAATTTACGGACTGAATATAATTATTATTTTTGACCCAGGAAACATCCTTCGGACATGAAAATGACTTATGTTAAAACTGTGTGGGTCAAGTGCCGTAAGCATTTGTCCCACCGCTAACGATGAGCGAGTAGCGAGTAGAGCGTCAAACTAAAAACGAGTTGGCAAGCAGCGAGTAGCAAGTGTGTAGTTCCGATAGTTTTGTCGCTGGGGCTTTAAGCGAGTGTTCAAATGCAACGGGCGATTACTCGCAACACTGCACGCGCTTGGTAGAAATGACCGCTGGTTGGTCTCTCGGTGTGAGTTCTGACCGCCAAGCGAGCATCGCTGAGCGAGTGTGACCGAGCGAATAAGCTTTACTAGACTCTTGTCGCTCAGCGACCAACTTGTGGAGCGAGTCCTCGCCGGCGGTGTGAACAGTCAGCGATCAACTATTAATAATAATAATAATTCTTTATTTTCAGGCATCTAAGGCCCATAGATAAAATACACAACATAAGTAACCTTAAAAAATAATAAACTAATACATAATACTGATAAAAACATAAAATCTAATCTATACAACTACGTTAGGTCGGCGACGTATTGCGCTGAGTCGTGGTGTCATGTAGCCGTCCGCGGAAACGCCGAAACACGACACCCGTCGGCCAAAATTCCTCCTTCAAGAAAGTCTCTAGATGGTGAGTCGATACCCGCACCACAAAAGATTTGAAGTTAATCTTGTTAATTAATGTATGCATCTCTTTTGTTTACACGGAATGTATAATTATTATCTATTGTACGTTTCTTGAGCGTTAAAATAGCCGATAGTTAGTCGCTTCCTTGCCGGCGGTGGGAGTGGGACTACTGCCTACAATTTACACCGCTCAGCCACTGAGAGACCTGTAGGGTACATTCCTAGACGTTGATAATAAATTCTAAACGCATGCCTCGCTCTGGCGGCCCACTTTGAGAATAGAAACCGACACTACTGAACTGTCACTTTACACATAAACTAGTGACAAAGCCAGTGCCAAACGACTACTGTTAGTGATTTAAATGGTCGTCGCTCGTATAAATATGTATATACATAATGTAACTTTTTATACAATCTCATTTATGAGTAACAAATCCAGCACCCATCAGGATTACTGCAAGTGATTTAAGTGGTAATGCTTTGAAATGACTCAGCCGCAGTCTTGCGATTTACCTAATAGAAGTAATTTCCTTTGCAGTGATTGCACTGAAATAGCAGTCTTTCGCCCGCCCTGGGAGTTGTGGATTAACTGTAGTTTATAAATAATATATTTAAATAGTTGACTACGTAATCTATTATTTAGGTACCTAAGCATGGGTCGCGGATAAATTTGTAACAGAGTTACCGCACCCCTGGGCACTCAGGCAGGGAAGGAACAGGGGTGGGTTTTAGTCTGAAAAAGTCTGACACGCCCTCCCGCTCCACCCAGAGCGGAAGAAGTCATAGGAAGATTAACCAGTACCAAAAAAAAAAGTTACCTAAGCAAGGCTGCAATTTGACTCTTAATAGCGATTAATGGAGTATGCACACTACGCCGTACTATTTATTTATTTATAGAGGCGCACCAACAATATTTTAAAACAATTAAGAGGGATCCTGTGTAAAAAAGTCAATTATTATAGGCGAGCACAATATACGGCGTGCACATACTATACCATTAGTATACCATGACCGTGCTAGGAACGAGTCATGCAAAAAAGCAAACGTATGAGAGAATCCCAATTCGGAAAATAATTACATAGTTGCTGGTGTCAAAGCGACGATGTTGGTCGGTGACGGAGCGCTCTAGAGGGTATGGTAGTCCGTGTCATGTTTATTTCCGTGATTGATACGTTCCCAGCATTGTCATGGTATGAGACGGTGTCGTGGGCAGACTTATACTATACTTATACGATTTACGGGTTCGACAAATTTTACCTTAAAATACTTCCGAGATACTTACTTAAATTTAAATACGGTGTAGAACGGAACGTAGTTTGCAATTTGTTGTAACGTAGAAGCATGCTATCTCTCTTTATGATATAGACTGTACTGTGTCATGTCATGTTGGATGCTCCGTATAAAATAAATAAACTAATAATATAATAATTGTGGATATCTTATTACAAAATCATCTATTCATCAAATCATTAATTTATTTACGACTTAATTACATACTTGCACATCACTATTATTACTAGATAGTGCAGCGTTACGCTGCAAGAATACCTCATTTGAATCTGTCTCTTTTTTAGACTACTTGACTAAAAAAAAAAAGTTTTCCTTGACTGGTTACAAAGTTTGAATTTTTTTGAACTTCGAACATGGACGTATAAAAAAGGAAAAAGGTTCCTTTTTTATACGTCCATGGCTTCGAACGATAAAATATTACCGAAAAAAAGAAGCCTTGTCATTTGCGATTGGAGTAAAGAAAAATATCTAGATTTCGAAGTTATCAAAAGGATTGTTATTACTGTGTTACATTAGTGCCGGGTTGCGCACAGCACAGAGTATCTATAATTGACTCGAGTTTATTCAGGTAAGTTCTTTGTTCAATGGAATTCAGGCTGTTCTGTTGTCTCAGATATTTTGTAACGTCGTGTTTATTATGCGTTTCTTTGTCTGTAGATGTCAGACTTATGTTAAGCCGATTGCGACCCTAAGTTCTGGTTTAAACTATAGAAGTCCTTGTTGTGACTGCTGTTCACGGAGAGCAGAACTTGTTAACGTACGAGCTGGAGGGTGTACCTGTGGGAAACTATCAACATCGTCTAAGGAAATACTTTTTATTTTATTTTTGGTGGGTGGGAAATCATCCAATGACTTCTCCCGCTCTAGGGTGGAGCGGAAGGGCGTGTCAGCCTCTTACTGACTAAAACCCACCCCTGTTCCTCCTTGCCCTGAATGCCCAGGGGCGAGGTAACTCTTTGCCATGACGGGCCCCGTCATGTTTGCTGACAACTCTTTAAGGCGCGCGTGGAACACTACGCGCCGTCGACTCTCGGGCCTGGTGCTGATCGGACGGCGAGTTACCCACTACTCGCCGTCCGCAGGCCCGGGTGGCTAAGGGAATACTACGTTTGAAATCCAAAGACTGTGACGCCTACCCTTCACATGGACCAGCGTAGAACTGGAAGTTTGTTCCTCTTCGCAAGTGAAGCTCCGACGGGTTAACACGTATCTATTTTTTCTATCTTTTTTATAATTCTGTGTAACTTCTTGAATAGATAATTTAATACTTTCCTGTACGGATATTTAGTTAGGTTGAAGAGCGCAAAAAAGGAAATCTAGAGCTGAAGCGTAAAACTAACGATTGCAACCGATTGTCTGTAACCTAGGTAGTTTTTTCTCCCCTTACAAATATGATTTAACTTTTAAAATTTCCAATTTAATTCATGTCTTATTACTAATTACGATCACTATCAACACTTTCTTCCAATTTTTTCTACTTTCCGTTTATTTCCTTAAAAATTAGAGGTAATGTTTTTGTGACATTTTTTTATATTGTTTCGGTGTTTTTTATACGGTGGTTTATTACGTTATAATAGGTATTATAAATTAAAGTCCTTTTTTCATAAATTAAAGTCCCTCGCCGCGTCTGTCTGTTCGCGATAAACTACAAAAAATCCTGAATGGATTTTCATACGGTTTTCACCAATTGATAGAGTGATTTATGGGGAAGGTTTAACTGTATAATTTGTACCCGTGCAAAGCTGGGGCGGGTTACTAATATAGCTATATGATTATAACTTGCAAAGCTGGGGCGGGTTACTAATATAGCTATCTGCCCGGGGGTGGAGGATAAATTCGAAAGAGTTACCTCGCCCCCGGGCGCGTAGGGCAGGGAGGAACAGGGGTGGGTTTTAGTCATTAAGAGTCTGACACGCCCTTCCGCTCCACCCTAGAGCGGAAGGAGTCATAAGATGATTTCCCACCCCCCAAAAAAAAAAAAAAAATATAGCTATATGATTATAACTTGCAAGTATAATGCACGTCAACTAATGATCTATTTTGCTAGACAGGCTTATAATGTAACATTATTATTTGTATACATTTATTTATTTAAACACACAAAACAACATAGGTACAAATTGACATACATTGTATTTTGTATTCGCATAATATAAAAACTTTTTAACAAAAAATTCAACCGACGAAAAAGAACTAAAAAGCAAAAAATAAATAAATATTTTAAGTCTTGAGTATTGAGCATATTTACCTACATAAAATATCAAATTTTATATAAACTGATTTTGAGTCGGCGCCAAACAACAATCTGATTATTAAATATCTAAATTTTATATGTACGTAGAAATGAAGAAGGCTAGATGTAGGTAATTAATCATTTTATTATTTGGCGCCGACTCAAAATTAGTTTATATTAAATTTGATATTTTATGTAGGTAAATAAGCTCAATACTCAAGACTTAAAAGGTTTATTTATTTTTTGCTTTTTAGTTCTTTTACGTCGGTTGAATTTTTTATAAATTTTTTTTTGTTTTGTGATTTTTTGTGACTCGCATCATCTTTTAATACTCTGAGGCTAATTTCTAATCCTTCATCATTCCTCTTGGCACTGAGCTGATGATGTAACCATCCTTCCTTGAGGTTCCCAGGATATTGACCAGTTGAGGTTACCTCCAATATTCTAAAGACGTCTTTTCTTCAAAGCATGCTAAACGTGCTCATAATTTTCGAAGTTTTCTTTCAATTTTATCAGGATTCTATTACCAGATCCTGATTTCCTTAACATGGGACCACCCTTGAGGTATGATCTATCAAAAAAATAATCATCAAAATCGGTTCATAAATGACGGAGTGAGAGCTGAACATACACAAAAAAAAAAACATATATACGGTCGAATTGAGAATCTCTTCCTTTTTTTTCGTCGGTTAAAAATCATGTAAAATAAAAAATATTTAATTATATAAAAATTCTGAACAAAGACTAAGGCATAAAGTGGAAGCAGTCAGTCTAATGCTGCATAAAGATAAAAAGTAGACAAGGGTACGTCGACTTAACTGCTCGAGACTTAGAGGCCGTCAAAGTAACGAGAGTTTTAAAGGATTTAAGTAGAACACTAGAAAAAAGGCTAGAATTATATAAAAGGCTTTTAACCAACCAACCTCATTTTACAAACATTCTAACCAGGCACTCATAACATTCTACATCAAGTAAACACTGTGAAACAGAAATTACATTTCACAAAGCTCTTCCTTAATATAATTTATGAATTTAACATCGTAACCAAAACAGAAGACAGCTCATTTATTAACAAAAGCTTTAAAAACCTCAACGAGCCTCAAGAACCGATAATAAATTGCATAAATATGTATCGAATCTGTCACATCAGTTTTATAATTACGGTGTTTTACGAACGACTTATGAATTATTACGAAGTTCATGAGGAGAAGGAGGAATCAGCAAATCGTAATGAGATAACGCTTCGGTGAAATGCAAATGAATTTGACGGTTGGATGGGCACGGGACCAGCCGAGTCCCGGGCACGGGATTGGGAACAAATTGGGGCAGGCGACAGAATTTGCGCGCTCATTTACGAGTATACATCCCCCCCTGATTTACAATTACCGTTTTACTTACAGTTATTACTATGACCTACTAAAGTTACAAGGTTCTTGTAAAGACCCTCGGAAATTAAAGGGCCTTTATTCAGTTCTATTGCATCTGTAAAATGTTATGTTAACAAGATTGGATGGGAGGTGGAAATTATTGGCGAAAAAACTGGAAGAATATGCCGTTTGAAAGTTAAAACGATGCAGCTGTGCAGTTAGATCTGAATTTATTTTCAGTTTGTACAACTTTATTTGCATTTAGTCATAAAATTACGTTCAGAAAATTCTTGCAACATTCAGAACATGTTTAATTTATTCCTTAGGTACACCCGTTACAAAATAGAATTCAAAATTACAGAGGAAGTATTAGAACATGAAGAAAGTGAGAGCATAATATTAATATTATCTCAACTATAAATTTTGATTCCCCAGGAAACTATCAACATCAACACTAGGGACAGTCGTAAAATATACACTATATTTTTATATTGACGAATTGCGGTAAATAATAAAACCAAAATTGTATCCGCGCCTAAGCACCTAATAGTAAATACATATTACGCCGCAATGTGAAAATGCTCGTATTTACTTAGATATTTCCTCCCTCGCTTATGATTCACACAAAACCAATGATCTGGATGAATGGTTCCGAAACATCGTATGTGACATCGGGGGGATATGACGTCACACGTATAATACGAGATCACTAAGTAAGATTAAAAAAACAGCAGCAACATGGAGGTAGAAGAGTCTTCGATGTTTCCTTTGTGCTCAGTGTGGCGAAAATGTTTCGTTACCTTAAGAAAATAAGTGAAAATACGTCTTGGTAAACTAATACAGCTTTTGTGTTAAGGTATTGGGAGGATCAAATGTATTTCACAACGAAAAAAAAATTCTTACATCAATTACTATTTCAGACAAACTAAAAATCACCTAAGATGGTTTAAATATGTTAGGAGGAGGAGGGAGGACCATATTGTAAAAATTGCGCTAAGCCTACCACAACAGCAAAAAGGCAGAGGCCGCCTGCCATTTACCTAGTGGTTCAAAATCGAGAGAGCTTAATTTTCAGAGCTGACAACCCAGGGTAGAATAATGGTCAGAACAGTGAACCAAATAACCGGAACAGGAGAGGTGAAAGATGAAGAAAAATTACTATTTCTGACAAAGGTCGTAATTTGGACACAGTTTGCCTGCAATAGCATAATTTGATAGCCAAAATTTTATTCCGATTACCAACGTCTGCAAAACGCGGATTTTAGTTCAGATAATGCCTCAAAGCGTTTGAGTTCCTATTAAAAATTGAGCTCAGAGCCGCATTCGACGAGTCAAGGGGATCAAACGTATGCGTCTGTTTAAATGGCATTGCAATTGATCGATTGTTATTAACATAAATTAGACACTGTTTCTCTGTTATACCATATTTTTATAACCAAGGTTTTATTCTGTTTACGTTGATTTTAGTTCTAAAACTTCCTCAAATCCATTTGAGTTCCTAATAAAAATAGAGTTTTGAGCTGCATTCGACGAGTCAGGGGATCAAACTTACGCTTCTGTTTAAATGAAATTGCAATTGATTGATCGCTACTTACATAATTTAGGACAGTTTTGCTGTTATACCGTAATTGTATAACCAAGGTTTTAATTCAGCACATTTCTCATAGCCTGAGAAACTTCTGAGTTCCTAATAAAAATAGTTTAGAGCCGTATTCGACGAGTCAGGGGGATCAAACGTACGCTTCTGTTTAAATGACATTGCAATTGATCGATTGCGACTAAAAGGAAAAGAGCTCGTTTTTCATGAACGACGACACTAAATGGATGCTCGATAAACGAGGGTTATTTACGGACCACTACTGCGCCGCAAAAACACATCATGAATGGAACTCAGACAGATAAATGTTTCTAAGTGTTTCGGATTGAAACATCATTAATTTTCTTTTCAACAAACCGAGACTGGCCATTCATATCGCTGAGTTCTGACTTACACATCATAACTTACTTGCGAAATGTATTCGAGAATTTTTATTTTTACGAATTTTAATTTTAATTTTTTCGTTATTGCATCATACTTTCTAGTACAAGTATGTATAGACATATTCTTTTTCACGAAGGCGGTTTGTCATGCACATTGTTTCTGTGTGTTTAAGCTATTTTCGATATGACATGACACCATGTGCTCCGAGCTTGCGCACACGGAATCAAAACTGTACGTGAACCTACTCACACATCCAAGACCAACCCGCCTTGGTGAGGTGGAACAACTTTAGTTTTTTTTTTTTGGCTAGGAAATCATATAAATTTTTCGGAGAGCATTCTGACTGAAGCCCACCATTGTTCTTTCAGTTGCCTGTGCCGGGATCGCAGGGAATCTTTCAAATTTACCCGTGGTAACTATAGTTAGAATAGCGTCTTGTATACCAGAAATTAATTTCTCAAGTTACGAAACTACCTCCATCGTTAAATTTTCAAGTGAACATATTTCATTAAAGTTTTAAGAGCGCAACTTTGGTATAAACCTCTTAAGTATAATCAGAGTGACCTCAAAGTTGACTGTGCTAAGGTCTGCTACCCAAGTGGGGTCTGATAACGTCAAGGAAGCACGCTCTTAGGAACACAAACTTTGGTTAGCATCTCAAGCGCATCTTATTCTGTTTATTATATTCTTATTATCACAAGGAGTGTATATAAAACGCGAGAGATCAGATTTTATTGTCCGCTTAGGCGCCGGCATTTTGTTGATGCCTCTTTTACGATGCTAAAGTACTTACGTCATAATCTAGACTTCAGATTGTTGGTTTGAAGAGGGAAGATGTTTACTTTACGTACGACAAGACCAATTATTATACGAGTATTATCATGAGACTACACTATTAATGAGTAGTAGTGTGATTATACAGGGTGTAACGGAAAGGTGTGGTCATATTTTAAGAACCGGTTTTGTCCATCGATATAAACAACTTTCTTCAAGAACACCTGAGGGAATTCTCAAAAAAAAAAACCTTCCATACAAATATTGATCAGCTGATGATAACTTTGTATGGAAAGTCCAATATCTTTTTTGGAAATTTTCATTTTTTTCTCAGAGAAAGGTGTTCATTTAAAAGTAAGAATGGTTTTAGGATTTAACAGCAAAAACATGGTGGAATTAGCACAGTACTTATTTTATGCTTCACTTGAAAATAAGGGTTGTCAACATAATTTTAAAACAAAACGGATTCCATAGTTTCTAAGCTAATTAAAATGAGTTAGACGCTCTTTCATTTCAGAGATTTCAGTTGAATTTTTATCTTGAATATTTAAACCAACCGAACTGTTTTCTCAAAAAATAATTCAAATACTTTTGTTGATCTAACAATCTGACCTTTACGATTTTGTTATAAAAGGTGTAACGAAAATACGTGGTCATAGTTTTGAATACTGCTTCTGCCTATTGAAATGACAACTTACTTCAAGAGATTCACAATTACTACCGATAAAAAAGTTGGAACCCATATAACAGGGATTTATTAGAAATAACTTAAAAGACATATATTCAGACTGATAATAATACCTAACATGTACAAATGCGTATGAAAACAAGTCATTGGGCATAAAAAAATTCATCCACATAGCTGTCAATGGGAAAAGTGCCCAGAACGCTAGCAGCATTGCCACGTTGAATAGCAGTGCTGATTCGTTGGCCAAAGAAAAGCCCAGCTCTCTGGTCACGTAAAGAGTCGACTAACAGCTTGCTGATATGCCGACCCCAACCGGCTCAAATATTTATTATATATTTAAACTCCCAATAAGGTTGTTATATTTGCGCCGTTTGAGGTTTTCTGCACCTGCAGCAGCCGCCCCTGCCCGTCGTGACGAGAAGATGGGATGGCGCAAGGGTGTCGACACATGTTGCATCCCATACCAAAGGCCTACCCAACTTCCAAGGCATTATGGTCACTCCGTCTGGTCTCTTCCCATCATCACGTGCCAAACCAGGCACCCATATAAAATATGGTTTATTTTTAATTTTTATCAGTTGATGATAACTTTGTACGGAAAGTCCAAATATTTTTTATTAGAGAATTTAATGTGATTTCCTTGAAGAAAGTTATTAATATCCGAGTTTTACATATTATAACAGAAATGCGTGTTCTGTTATATCCTATAGAACAAAAGCATTAACGTGATCTAATAATAACATTGCTCAACTGATTACAAACGACAGGCTTTTAGCGTTCATTGAGTCTGACGGTATATTGGCTTAATATCTACTCTGGTTGGTACAATTTGCTTGAAGTATTGTTATTTAGTAGTTTTTTGACGGATTGTATCCAATATAATGTCACTTTGTCTCCTCTAAGAGTCTGTGTGGGCCAGAAAGTAAATAAACAGGGTCAGAATTATTTCTGCTTGATTTACAAACCTTATAATCTCCGAGGTCTGACACCGAGCAAGTAAGCACAGCCTCCCTGCCGAGAGCCACGGTGACGTTCTCGATGGGTCCTATGAAGTCAGGCTCGGCGTCTCTTAGGGACGCGGTGGGACCCACCTTGGTGATTGGCGACGTTGTCTGATGCCGCATGTTGCTTTTTATTACTGTTGACAAAAAAAGGTGAATTATGCAAGGAAATGTATAGGAAAATGTATAAGAAAATGTATATTAGGTGGGCATTCGGGTCCTCAGGGATGTTACCCTAGAATGCGTTATATAGAGGGGGTGGTATTTTAAGAGGTCATGGGGCTCTTCTTTGAGCTGAAGGTGATCACCGGGGTGGTTTTAGTAAGGTAAAAATCCCACAATCTCTGGTATTTTCCCCCAAGAGTCCCGATGCCTTTTGAAGGAATAATTAAACAAAATATTGAGCGTTCAGGTCAAACTGTTATGGCGTCTAAATAACCTGAGGATGAGGCTATGCTTACATTTAGGTACTTATATCCGGGCCTCTTGGGCAGTCGAACCTTTTCTGGCCACCTTGCTGACTATAAAATATTTAACTACAACATGAGGTAATTCTCTTATAATTCGTTAGGATACAAGACAAGAACAGAAGAACTCTTGGGGCCCTAGACATAGTGTCATTCTCAAACATCACATTATCTCACAGAAACCACCAACCATTGGTGGCCTTATCGTGGAATGCGATAAAGCCGCCAATTGTATGCTTTTTGGTTTAAGTTTTCCTTATTGTGTGTATTTACTTGGTGTACAATAAAGTATATATAAATACATAAATAAACCCACGACTCTATGAGAGTTGTGGGTTTATTTATGTATACACAAGCTAAGTACCAATATTTGCGAAAATCCTAGATCAATTGGAAAACGATGTAGCATCAGGCGATTATACAAGGATTGTTTCTCGTGCAAATTCACTACGATGCGAGCCCGATTACGTAGGGATTATTACATTTCTATAGAGTGATACTCAAAATTGAATTGTATAGAACGAGAGTATGATAAGCAGGTTGAAATGGGAGGTATTATGCACAGACTCTTGATGAATTAGGAAATTAACGAACGGTTTGTTAGAAAAAAAAGAGAAATTCAATGTTTTGCCTGACCCAAAAATAAATTTTCCGCCCGTTGATAAAGACCCTAATTGCCAACCTTTTGCCATTGGTCATTACTTTCACTAGTCACAAACTGAGCTTCATCAAAATAATTGTGCTACCCCTTTTCCCAGAATTTCACTTACCTACATATTTTCAAAGCTTTCTGGCATGGCTGAGCGTAGATACAGACTGGCCGGACGTATAAAGTAGTAATTTATGTGTCATTGTCGACCCTCAGTCAAGTGAGAGAGGTCTGACCCTCCCTGCCTATTCAAATTAGACTAGCGATATATGCTTCCACTCCTATTCCCTTCCTTACACTATTTCATAACTTCAATGTGATTTTGGACACGATTAAGCAAGAACATATAGAGAATAGGAACGTACCAATATTTTTGTGAAGGTATTGTCATGGTGGTATAAAAATGGAGGTAAAATATAGAATTTGTGAGTTTTTTCTATCACTCATTTTTCTTACTTGACATTACAGCTTCTGGTAAGTTCTGAAGTCAAGTGAGAAAAATAATGTACCGCAAAGAGGGATTTAACTGCAAAAAACGAGTGTGCTTTAAACCACACGACTGAAGTAAAACTTCTTAAGCTCCATCTAAAATATATGTATAAATATATGTACGAGTATGTGTGCTCGCACATGAGTAATTTCTATAGAAATATTATAGTTTTAAAAAACTTAAAAAAACGAGTGTGCTTTAGACCACACGACTGCAGTAAAACTTCTTTAGCTCCATCTATATGTGTGTATATATATATGTTTATATATGTATATATGTATGTGTGCTCGCACATGAGTTATTTCTATAGTAATATTATAGTTTAATAAAACTTAAAAAAAACGAGTGTGCTTTAGACCACACGACTGAAGTAAAAGTTCTTTAGCTCCATCTCTTCCGTTCGCCTCGCCCAATCACACTTTTCGTAACGCTCTCGTCACGCATTCCCCAGCTTACTCCCCAAGTCAAGCGTGCGTAAAGAAATTTTACTTCAAAAACATCTGTGTTTCCTGATAGCTACAACCTGGGAGTCTTTAAGTCAAGAGCGAATAGGTTACTTCTAGGCAAGCGTGCTCCATCTTCGACCACATCATCGCTTACCATCAGGTGACATGGTGGTCAAATGCGTGCCTATAACTAATAAAAAAAATTAAAAAAAAAATCACTCAAAAGCGCGCTTTTCAGTGAAATCATTTTATTTTTCGTGTTTTTCTCAGCAAAACGGCCGGGAAACGGCGAATGGGTCAACTTTATCTTCTAAGATTTTTTACATAGTTAGCTAGTATATAAGTAGTTACACGTGAAGGTAATAAAAGCATGTTAAAAATAGATTTAAAAAATACACTGTAGCCTCTTAAACGTCAAAAGCAGTTTGAAAGACAAAAGAAGAACGTATCTAAAAACGACAACTGTCAGCTTGTCTAACCGCTACATTTGATAGCCTAGAAGCCAGCTCCAGTTACAAGTACCTTCTGCAGAAATCTTCTAACTTATTTCATTTCTTTCACATTTACTGGCTAAATGCCAAAGCAACCAGTTTACGAAGGATTTCGTACTATTTTATTAAAAATAATACTAAAGCAAAATATGTACTTTACTGGTTACAGCATTTGTTCAAACGCCTCGTTTTTGGGAACTTCAAAGAAAATAGAAGCGGTAAGGAAGGTTTCCCGAAATCAAAATAATGCAAGACATTCTGGGTTAAACTAGAATTCATCAAAGTCACAGTAAAAATAATACTATTTTGACGGGACTTTGAAAGTGCTCATCGAGTTTTTCGCGACATCAGCAAGCAGTTACTCAACTCTTCACGTGATCAGAGGAACTGGCCTTTTTTTCGGCCAAAGAATCAGCATTGCCATTCAACGTGGTGCCAGTGTTCTGGGCATTTACTCACAACGACGTAAATGAATTTTTCGATGCACTATGTGTTCACCTTTTGATGCCGCTTGTACAATTTTTTTATCATTTAGCTTTATAATAAAAAAAATGTTGGTGAAAATATTTAATTTTAATCTATAACATCGAATTACAAACCATGTAGCTTTAGAAGCTTAAAACACGAAAGGCCTGTAAACCTATCAAACTGACAAAACTCGGGCTTTTTAATCGTGAAACGAATTATAGTGGTCGTGTGATAAATGACGTTGGACCCCACTCGTCCAACTTTGTTACTAATGCCGGAAATCGGGTGGAAGCTGCGAAGGATGGATCTACCCGCAAACTAACGCTGCCTGACTAGTGATGTAACGTGTTCCAGTGACAAATGCCCATCTTTTGGTCCAAACACCATTATCATTAGTAAGAATAATGTTTGGGCCGGATAAAAGATACACTTGGTTTAGGGTGGCCTTTTAGATTTTGTGTAAATGGTGTTGAAAATAGGCAAGCAATTTTCTACATACTGCCAGAGTTCTGGGCACTTTTCCCATGCATTTTTTCGATGCCTAATTAGTTCGATGCCTCCCCTTGTTATACTGCTTGTGTTGCACTTTTTATTGTGTTGCCGCTTGTTATGTATTTTTTATTTATGTTGTTTAAAATTTGTTTAACTGTTAATATACGCTACAAAATTAAAAATATTTATATTATCATATAATAATATAATAATAATATATATATTATAATATATATATATTTTATTTATATATATTTTTTTTAATATTTATTAGTATTTGTTCGTTTTTCTCTGTAAGTGTTTTTGTGTGTGCATAAATAAATAAATAAATAAAAACTACATTGGAATTCCGACAAATACAATAAAGAAGCATGTTTATGCATCCGCCTACGTACAGTTAGTTTTACACATGATAGGTACTATAAACACATAAATATACTATTTTTAACATAGCAAATGAATTCCAACATTTAATGATTGGATATTTTAGCAGCACAAGAGGACTCTAAAATAGGTTATTTTAGCAACTGAAATATGAAAATGAGTTGCCTCAGCAAAACGTAGTGGCGATCGTAAAAATGCAGATATGAAAATTAAACCATTAAGCTGATGGTAGCAATTAAAACATGAACATTGTAGAATGCTCACATAATATTCCGTACCTGGATGACCGAGCTTTCCACGGTTTTTGTTTTTGGATAAAACGACGTTTTCTAAAAATTAAACCTAGCTGGATCGATGTATCGCCCCCCGAAACCCCTGCATACTAAATTTCATGAAAATCGTTGGAGCCGTTTCCTAGATTCAGATTATAACATAATTATATACAGTCATTGCTTGTTTAAAGTTAATAAACAGATTGTTATAGTTTAGCGTTTGTTTTAGAATTATATTGAGCGTACAACAATTTAAATAAGTAGTACCGCTGCTGGGCAATAGCCTCTCTCCATTCCATACACTGTTCGTGGTTCTTTGTTCTCTTTCCAATTCTCAATAAAGACGTCTAATTGTAAGTCATCCCACTATCTCCTTTGTGGTCTGCCGCGGCCTTGTCTTGCGGTTTTTGGGCACCAATCGTTCGACATGCGGCAGAAATATCCAGCCCAGACCCATTCAAGTTGTGCAGCCTTCTGAGTCATGACAGAAACCCGCGTTTTGGAGAGCAGTACAGTGTTTCGAACGCAATCCGTTAATTTAACACTAGACTGCGCTCCATAGAACGTTTATTCTAACAGTGAATCCAGAATCAAAATTGATCGAAAAAAAACAAATATATTGCAATAATTTAAACAAATATAGTTGGCTCGAAAACGCTATTTTTATTGCAATGGGCGTGATGGACCAAAGTCCATCACGCCCACTGCCATAAACTCTGACTTCAATAGGTCAGGGGCTATGCCGAACTTAGCTTTCTGTTATCAACTTTAAAGCTTATACCTTCGTCCCTGATGAAGGTGTTCTATAAATTCCTTCGTATTTGTCTACAAGTGCTAATAAATATATTTGATTAAGAAAAAAATAAATAAATGAATGTTCACTTTTGTCATTATTACAAATTTTTAAGCAACAGATGCATTTTTGTAGAAAAGAAGAAACACTAAAAGTGATTTGGGCATAATAGAGATGAGCTACGAGTATTATTTCAATGAAATAAATGTTACTCAATTTATTTAGTATAGGATTTTTAAACAAATTCTTGTTAAAATATAGGTGTTTTATGAGTCGAATGCTGAAAAATAAAACAGAAACAACAGTAATTTATTATTACCATTTCTGCAATAAAACATAGAGTGAGAATTCGTTTCTAAAAACTGCCCATTTGTAACGCTTTGAGTTTTAGTAACACGTTATTAAAATAACTGTGTTGTTATTATAATTCAAATAGAATTAAATTCTATTCATGGAATACAAAAAAACGCACACAAATATACATGGTTTTGTGTTTCAAGCTCTATGTCAATGAGGAGAAGTTGACAGTCGGCTTTCATTTCAATTTGTTCATTTTGAACCACTTTTACTTTTCCTGCAAATGAGTAGACGGACAATAATGCGCTCTAACAGTGCAACAGCATAGAAGGAGTTCCGTGATGGTATTTTAAGAAATCATGGGACCACTTCCACATACAGATGGTGATCACCCGGTTGGTTTTAGTGAGGTAAAAATCCCACACTCGCTGGTCTTTTCCCCCAAAAATCCAGGCACCTTTTGAAGGTTTCCCCTTCGATAGTAAAAAAAGGTAGTAATGGTAGCAGTCCAAGATCGATTTTAGAAAATTTTAATGAACACTAAAATATTAGGTCATGTAAAATTTTTGGTTAATCATTTACCTGACAAGAAAGATAAAATAAAACAGTGTAAAGATTATAGAACAGTCTGAATCTAAGAATCAGGTGACATTTTTTTCAGTAAACACTGCAATAAAGTGTAACCTTCAGAACATGAGCCACATATACTAATGTGCCCCAAGGGCCCATACAATTACACTTTCGAAGATCTCATGAACGTCACTGACGCTGTTATCAACTTAGCTACCAATTGGGCAAAAATGATTTAAGAAAATTTTACTTGGCTAACATTATCAAAGAATTATCGCTAAGGAGAAAAAGAGTGGCAAAATAGCAACAATTCCCTGAATTCCGAACAGACTTTATTTCGTCAGCTGATCTCCGTATAACTTAGTTGACATAAAGTGACATTACATATCCACTAAGTGACGATACGTCACAATAATGATTGATGGCCTCTTTTTACGATGTCGAGCAAAAAACCGAAGTCACTGAGTGTATCTAAAAAAGGAAGCTTGTGTCACCAAGGTTGATATTTTTAAAGATATTAAAGAGTCAATTTATTTACACTGTTAGTTTCGTGTAGTGTATTATTATTAGATACTATTGAGTATGCTATGTATTTTGATTTTTGTTTGGCTTCTGTCAGGATTCAGGCTTACAAAAGACTATTCAGCTGTTTAATGATGATGGGTTTTTCAGAGTTATAACAGTAAGTTCTGTAGTAAACCTGAGTAAACTTTAAATAAGTAGATGTTTGTATTTGTAGTGGTGATTTGACTAATTTTGAGTATGGATAGACAAGTAGACCAACTACAACAGCTCCTGAACGTCAACTGTTCCAAAAGTGGCGACCAGCAAGAAAGTGCCAAGGAAATGAATCTCGATGAGTCCCGGAGGAACATTCAAAGCAACTATAATCAAACAAGAGCAGCGAAGGATTAAGAAAAAATATAATTTCCACTTCCAGTAGATACATGCGGCAAATCACCACCTTGGTATTTTTAATGAATCGGTGACTCCATAATCCCCACCGAATTAAGTTCTTAATCTGACAAAACATTCCCGAAAGCCGAAAGATAAAGTAATCTAACAAAACTCTGTGAAACTCACTGGAGGAAGCAATTTCCAAGTTATTGCGTATATGAGCACTTATCAATTGGGAATTTGTCTTTAATAGCTTATGTCGGGCCTCTTAAACTTGTTTATATACGATCAACTTCCAGAATATGTTTCTAACTTTGTATGGGCTTGTTGATATTATGAGTGACATACTTTTGAAGTAATTATTTTAAGACACACCTTTATGACTTAATTAAGTTAATTTGTGCTGTAATTAGGAATGTTTTTGTAATGAGTTGTATTAAAGACTGAAAGTGGTAGTAACATTTGACTTTCGTTTAAAGTTTGGATCTTACTTTCTTCTTCTATTCGTGGTGATTCACGTTTTATCCGATGATTATATAGCTTTAAGTCATCAATGGTTTCGTTCAAATTTTTTAAGGTAGTTGTGTATAATGGGAAGGAAACGACGTGAAGCATATCTTCTCAAGAGACTCCACTCTGGCACTATTTTTGGAATGTGTCAGATTATTTCTGCAGAGTCTAACCTGAGCGCCAGCAAACGGTTTAGAGATTTCCAGATTTGTTACAGTGCTTGTGACCAGATGGCAGATGCTCTGCTGAAGTGATGAAGCGAGGATAGCTATCCACACTTCATTACACTGGCATTTTGGATTTCTAAAACCATAGTGAGGCTGTTCTCAGCACATCGAACGGAGGTCCCGTTCGATGTGCTGAGAACAGCCATGGATGGGTGACCATCTTTACATACCGAGACTCCTCCGTGCCTCGGAAAGCACGTTAAGCCGTTGGTCCCGGCTGTCAATCGTGGATCTTTGACTGTCGTTACGGGTCGCCAGAAGCCCGAAAGTCTGACAACCAGTCTTACCAAGGGGTATCCTATTACCCAGTAACTGAGTTGTGGAGGTCAGATAGGCAGTCGCTCCATGTAAAATACTGGTATTCAGCTGCATCCGGTTAGACTGGAAGCCGACCCCAAGATATTTTGAGATGACTTTAAAAAAAACCTACACAATTCTTGAAAGTCAGACGATTAGATAATACAACCTTATTTATTATGCAAATCCTACGTGACTTCCATATTGAACGTCGGCACAAGTAAACAGTAGCAAAACACGAAGAATAAAACAGTAAATAAAATATTTATCTGATTGAAAATAAACTCAGATGGCTACCAAAACATGATTGGGTAACACTGAGCGGCGGAAATAATTCGTTTAGAGAGTCAAAACAATAAACCCAAACTTCTGGCAAACGGTTCCAAGAAATATACCTATTGATTCATATAGACAAGTTATTTTACAGCTGTTAATATTGTTATCAACTAGCCTCTGCCAGCGGCTTCGCCCGCGTGCAATTGGTACTTCCCCAGTTATTGAATTTTCAATCCCTTTTTCATCCCGTTAAGGGTTGAATTTCAAAAAACCCTTTCTCAGTGCATATCTACTCGTCACAAAGAACGCACCCTCCAAATTTCATATCTCTGGGAATAGAGGTTTAGACTGTGCGTTGATATATCAGTCAGTCAGGACTTTGAATTATATATATATATATATTTATATATAGATACAGTTTAGTCTTAAATGATGTACTTAGGATAATTTATACATCGATATTTTCACCGTTTTGTTCCTATCTTCGTCAATATTAAAGCGTAATTTTCATAACTTTGCATTTATGGTTTCGAGGCGTAAACATTGCCTACAAAATATTCTCAAGGGACCAGTCGGTCGTTTTTGGGCTTCATAGCTTGAAACAAAAACACAAGATATAAAAGTTTCAAAGCTTGTCTTTTGTCAATGTTTTATACCTATATAGTTCTAAAGACTTGATTAGATTCAGAACTTCTAAAGGCTGTAGCAAATTTTAACTTCTCGGTATTTCAATTCTTGCAAGGGTAGTAGGTTAGTCTAATTTTAGATCCTAATTTCACGGTGACTGGAAGTCTAAATGAGTAGCTTATTGGTCAGATTGGCATCGTCGTGTTGAATTATAATATCTTAACGAATAATTTTTTCAGAATCATTCCTGCTTCTAAATATATTCAATGTCTGAAAGAAGTCAAGCTTATATCTATAGAAAAATATAGCGCCACACATATTTCTTCACCCAAAAATATATTTTCTTCGAAAATAAAATTAGAAATCCACACAGCACGAATTCTCCAATATCCCTTTGCATCGTTAGCAGCGCTTTGAATCGCTAAAGCTGTTAGAGCCGTCGAAAATATCTGGGCCGATGTTTCCGAAGGGCCATCTAATCTTACCTCTGATTGCTGACCGTTTCTCACTATTTTTGCGACTCAATTCCCCCATTGGAGCGTGTTAAATTGTGGAGTCGCACTAAACCCTCGCTATTATTCGCTAACCTACTTGAATTAAAGGGTTTTATTAAATTTATAAGGGTACAGCTACCTGCGATTTTGAACGTATCGCTTTTGAACCGAGTTTGGTTAATTTGCTTTATCGGCGCATTGCTTTAGTCTTTGTGCCCTTTGTACTCGGGATTTTTGCTGGAGACGTTAATGACTTTGGGGCTTGTGAGGACTAAAACAAATCCATGTAGGCTTTATCACAACGCCTCGAACATAGACTCTCACTTAAGATGAGAAAGATAAATTATATTAACTTTTCTGGAAACTCTGCTGCAAATCATGTAGAAACCATAACAGATTTATTTCTGCTTAAATTGCCCGATGTTTTCGGGCAAAAGTGGGGCCAAATGCTTTTCAAATTGATATATCTGTAAAAATGTTGTGACAGTTTGTGTGTAAAATCTGTTAGCACATCATTTGTTACGAAGCTGAGACACTTCGGAAAACATTGGTGAAATATTTTACAGCGAGGAATGAATGGCTATCCTCAATGGCGCTCCCGACGCGGTACATGCCATCAATCAGCCACCACACTTTCACTTTCATTCAGCTCGCTCTTGTTAGTAATGAAAGTATAGATTAATCATATTATGAGTGTGGCGAAAAAATTTGCGACAAGTTTTTGAGGTTTCGGTGTTGCAATTTTTATGTAAGGTTATTTTTTATTCTTTAAAAACCAAAGAAAATATATTATCAAGTTTTACAGTGTAATTTGAAGTTCTAAGTTCAAAAAAAATTGAAATGACATAATAAGAAGGAATTTTGAGAGTACTGATGGCACAGAGTAGAACAACTTAAAACCTACTTTACCATTATTAAGGGCAAGCAATAGCGATTTCATTAACTGATATTGTAACGCTTTTTTATTTATTTTTTTGGGGTGAGAAATCATCCAATGACTTCTCCCGCTCTGGGTGGAGAGGGAGTGTCAAACTTTTACTGACTAAAACCCACCCCTGTTCCTTCAGTTGCCTGAGTGCTGAGAGGCAGGGTAACTCTGTTTCGGATTTATCTGCGACTCATATTGTGATGCCTGATATCATACTGCACTAACAAAACAAGGAGAGTAGAGTAGTGTTGCTGTAAACAAAACAAAACCCAAAAAATCATTGGCTTTACTTCAATTGGGGCCTCCGAAATCTTGGTGTTCATTTTTCAACCTCTGCCAATATTTGATGTGGGTTAATCCACAGGTGACCATGCTTCAAAATTTGATGAATATGGTGAGGTCTTAAGCCAGCCTTTCATTTTTGTCTCCTTCATATTTTATTTTTCATTTTCTTTTGTTTAAATTGTTCAGGTAGTCAATGTACCTCACCTACTATGTGGAGGCTGGTAACAATAACACAGATTTTTAAAAGAGCTACCTCTATGATTTCTCACATTGTGAATTTGACCAAAATTTGAAAGTACGTCAGAATCATTGCAAGGGAAAACTTAGTTAAGTATATAAATTATATTAATTTGCCGTTTTCAAGAAGCGAAAAAAATCCAGGTAGACCTAATGTCAGATTCGTTTCGTAATTACTGTGCGTTCGGAAACCTCTAGATAAAAACTAATTAACGAAAACAAGATTAGACAAGACGACCTAATTGCGTGCGACACCACTCGAAGGTGTAATGTAATGAACTAATGAATATGAATGTACCTACGTATAATTTGTGTGGTGTTCTAGTTAAGACCCTCTTATCGGGCCTGTAGGCATTAGCTCCACTTGTATCGAACCTCTTTAAAATTTTGTTTTGATCGAGAAAATTACTACTTATCGTGTTTCGGTTCATTAAATTTACTAAAATAATTTTGTATCTGTCACAATTATTTTTTTTCTGAACCTAAATTCACTAATTTGACCGAATAAAGTTTATTTTCAAAGAGCCGAAAATCGGGCAACACCCCGTTAATAAGGTAAAAATCGTAGTAAATTTCTAAGGATTTAGGTTTTGAAGTATTAGACCATTTTATACCATCATCATTCTCCAGCTCTTACCCCGTTAGATTTGGGGTTGGCGCTTGATTTATCTTCATCTTCCTTAACTATTTATTTCCCGTCATCTCAATGGTCACTTGATTTCCAGTCATATCACAATTAGAGCTTTAAGCAGATAATTGGACTAATCGTTTCTTTCTCTACCCCTACATACACTATCCATCTAAACTCTAAACCCACGTACTCAAAATTTTCCTTATAGCATATTCCTCATTACTCCACCTGACTAGTTTAAACAGGGTGTAACGGAATGATAGGTCATATTTTCATCTTAAATTTAAGGAGTTATGCTACTAATTCCAAATCCATTTTCTTTTTTTTTTCTTTTTTTGTGAGTGGTAAATCATCCTATGACTTCTCCCGCTCTGGGCGGAGTGGGACAGTGTGTCAGACACTTACTGATTAAAATCCACCTCTGTTCCTTCCCTGCCCTGAGTGCCCAGGGGCGCGGTAACTGTTTCAAATTTATCCACGACCCCATTTTTTTTTCCCTGGCTGAAATTTAAGGAGTGATGTTATTAATTCTAAAGCCATTTACTTAAATTTGTATTTTTTCTAGTATGTTAGCACATCTTTGTAAATGCTGGTTAACCAGTGATTGGCGACTGTGTAAGTCCAAGTCGTATAATCTTAGATTTAAGATTTATTGAACACAGAAGCTTTTGGTGAACCTTTTTTAATAAATAAATATTTTATACATTCCTTCTGCCCATGGAAATGAACAACATTAATTGCAAAAATTAGACTTTCCGTACAAGCTTATTATTAGCTGATCAAAATTGGTATTAAAAGAAGTCCAATTTATTTTCTGAACTGTCTATAATTTTCTATGAGAAGTTTGTTCATTTATATGGGCAGAAAGAGTATAATTATAAAATATTTATTTATTAAAAAAGGTTCACCAACAACTTCTGTATACATTAAATCTTAAGTATAGGATAATACATAGACATATACCTACATATTCCTATAGACAAGTTATTTTACAGCTGTTAATATTATTATTAACTAGCTTCACCCGCGTGGAATTAGAACTTCCCCCGTTATAAACTTTCAATCCCTTTTTCACCCCGTTAAGGGTTAAATTTCAAAAAAACCTTACTTAGAGGATACCTACCCTAAACAAAGAACACACCCTCCAAAAATGTCTCTAGGACCAGCGGTTTAGGCTGTGCGTTGATATATCAGTCAGTCAGGACTTTGAATTTTGAATATACTGTTTTGTCTTGAATGATGTACCGGTATCTGTATTCATACATCGATATTTTCACCGTTTTGTTTCTATCTTCGTCAATATTTTCATAACTTTGCATTTATGGTTTCGAGGCGTAAATATTGCCTGCAAATTTAAATTAGTATTAAAAAAAGTGCATTTTTTTCTAAATTGTCTATAACTTTGTATAAGAAAGTTGTTCATGTATATGGGCAGAAGCAGTATTTAACATTATGATCACGCATTTTCGTAACATCTTGTAAATATCAAATCGTCGAGAAATATAACTCTTTAGTAACCATTGTGTTAGGAAAACTTCACAAAGATCTTTATTACTGCTCGTTCTACCATCAACAACCTAGTTGTTCCACAAATTTATTTCTCACAATCAAAATTTTGCAAATTCAGATTCTGAATCAGCAATAATTTTCCATAATATAGGTGCCTCTTCATTCCAATCGCTTTTGATGTCCTGAATCGTATCAACAGCCCCAATCATGTCCATCCGTTCCATAATTAGGTATAGTGGACTTCCAAAGGTAAATGGTTTCCAAAGTAGCTTGAATGGTCCATTATTCGCGTTGAACAGGTCATCTATCACAGCGGGGGCTTTCAACGGACTATAATGAACGTGGTCTTCTAACCAACGTGGCGTAAATACTTTTCGAAAAACAAGATGAAGGCTTTAGGAGGAACTAGGAAGTTTGAAATCGATAGATTCTTGAAATTTCATTAGCTTGTTTTGACCAACTTGTAATGAAGTGTTTTTTGGGAGAGGATGACGTGCATTTTTTGAGAATTGGGATACATTATTAACACTACCTAAATGATTATTCATCTCAAGAATTCCTAAATCATAACATAATTATTCTGGTCTGTTATTAAAATTAGATAGGGCAAAAACAATAACTTGAATAAAACATAATATTATTGTCTACGAAGTCAGGATTAGTAATAAGTAAATAATTGTTTTGTGTTACGATTGTATTCCACGCGCGTTTCATCGCGAGAACGAAAGTTACGGAATGCGAATTGTTTTCGACGTAACTTCCACTAAAACTGTTGATATTCTTCTGACTGTATACTTATTTATTCAACATTGAATAAGTATACAGTCGATATTGCCATCAAAGCTTTATCTCTAGGTATATTTGTATCAGAAATACATTACGTAAAGGAATTACCAACTATAATTGTAATTCGAGATACTTGATCCATTTAAGCCCCTAATGATTAAATTCAAAATCGAACTTTGTCTATAAATATTGGTTTTCCCCAACCGTAATTGTGATTGCCAATTTAAAACGGAGTTTAGAAAATTCGATAAGGTTCGCCGCACGGCAGTAAAACTTATTTTCCATGTGATCTCGATCGATAATGGCACCCTAACGTTTAACCTTTGTGTTTTCAATAAGATTCTCTATTTCGATACTGTTACTTGGTATAAATTTATTCAAATTGCCAGGAGTAACCCAGATTTTAATCAATAGATAAATTCAGATAATGTACACAAAATAAAATATAAACAAGTAAATGGCGCAGTAAACCACGACGGAAATGTTTTTCAGACAAATAATAAATATTGTATCCTATAGAGAACAAAAATTCAGAAAACAAATTTAACCTAATTGTTAGTTTATAGAAAGTTTGTTTTTTATTATAAATCTGAAAGGGAAAGGAGACGTTTTCATTTTGTGCAGTGTTTTCGCAAAACGGAATGGTATTCCCGAAAGACCTCTGGTACAGTACAAAATCAATACAATACATCAAGCCACGAGGCAAAAGAAAATCGCATTCAATCCCCCATTGAAATAGCTTGATGGTAAACCCTAGGACTGAGGGGAGCTTGGGGCAAATTGATTCACTCTTTTGATGTTATTATTTGCGAACAAAAACATGTTTGTCATACAGAAAATAAATCATTCTAAAATAATGGAACCGTCACCTCAAAAAGGTTCTGGAGTAACGCTTATGTTTTCTATAGTTACACACACATACTCGTATAAAGGTACTCGCAGGTTATTACTTAATAATTTGGCACAAAATAAAGCCCCTTATTTGCACCATACGACACTCTTGGGATTTCATGGGGTAGCCTATTCTCATCTGGATTTGTGTCTTCAATTTCATGTGCTTGTGACTTTGAATGATACCATTATTATTGAGTTACTTTGGCTTGCGTTACTTACATCCAAATACATTCTGGAGTTGTGCAACTGTGCAGACTACCAAGTATTGATTGAACACTTTAGGAAATGGTGAAGTTTGGATTTAATACAAGTATTTGAACTTCCAAAATATGCTGCTTTTCAGTGTAAGTACAACTTAAACTGAAAAGCAGCATATTTGGTGTTGCTGGTGAAGATGTTGTGTTAGTATGCCGATTTAAAAAAATAAAGTATTTATTTAGCACGGATATACAACAAGAGCAACGGTCACAAGACCTAAAATTCCTGATTTAACCTAACAGAGTTTCAGAAGTTATAGTACCACTCATCAAAACTAAACAAATCTCTTTCGGGCAGTTCTCCAACGACCTACTCATTAGGAAGCCTCGCCATTGTCCCTGTTTTGTCATTCTTTGTTGTTGCACTGCCGCGCTTTGGACTAATGCCTCCAAATCCACCCATTTCTGCGGGACTGTTTGATTTATTGTTTGCGGGTAGCGTTGACTCGAAATTAAGGGTAGCGTTCTTTACATATACCTACGCATAGAGATGTTTTCGTGGCAGTGTTATTATGACGAAATCGACACAAGGGTAGTTAAATCAGTGGCACCTTTATTAAGAGACATTATAAATAAGTGTATTGTAAATGGTATTTTTCCCCAAAAGTTAAAAGTTTCTATTATCAAGCCATTATATAAAAAAGAAGACAAAACCAAAATCAGTAACTATAGGCCTGTAGCGCTAATACCGATCTTCTCAAAAATATTTGAGAAAGTAATTTATAATAGTGTTTATAAGTTTTTGGAAAAACAAAAGATTTTTTGCAAGGAACAGATGGGTTTCAGAAATAATATAACGATTATTATGGCTTTTTACATTAACGAATTTCCTAATATAATCAGCCACCAAAAGTCCTTATTTGCCGATGACAGCAAAGTTACTTATAACACTGGAAGTAATAAAGATATAGAAGATGACATAAATACTAGTCTTGTTACAATTGTTGACTGGCTAAAAGCAAATAACTTTCAAATTAATAATGCCAAAACTAAAGTTATGAATTTTAAAATAAGACAAAATACGCTATCAAGCTTTCATATATACTATAAAGGAGACTATATCTTTAAAATAAGTACAACAAAATTTCTTGGACTACACATTGACAACGATTTGTCATGGAGGACTCAATAATGTGTGTGGAAAGCTCAGTAAGTTTTCCTATGCTCTCTATGTGCTGGGAAAAATTGTGAATAAAACCGCGCTCCTAGCGGCATATCATGGTTTCGTTGGGTCTTCTTTGAGATATTTCATTATATTCTGGAGCAATGCGGCAAAAGTTCAGGAGGTATTAATTGCACAAAAAAAATGCATTAGAGCAACATGTAAAAAAAAAAATCAATAGCTTATTAGCTTATTTTCAAAACTTAAAAATACTGACTGTCCCATCACTGTTTATGAAGCCTGTATCTTTGTTAAAAACAAGATGTATTTGTTTAAACCTGTAAAAAGTCAACGACGTTCAAATAAATTACAATTGATTCAGACTAATACTAATTTTTTTCACAAAAGCATATTTTCAATGGCTCCAAAATTATACAATAAGTTACCTGAACAAGTGATATTCAACAAGAGCATAAATGAATTCAAAAGAAATCTTTTTAAATTATTCAATGAGACGGTATATTATTCCGTTAATGAATTTCTCAATGACAAATTTTAAAAATATTTGACTTATTTAATTTAATTGATCAATTTGTATACTTATTGACATTTTCTTTTTTTCTTTTTTTTATCCTTCTGACTGATTATTACTATATAATATTTAAATGTGACATTCAATTGGTTGTTAATTAAATTGTGACTAGATAGACTTTTATTTTAATTTTAATCGACATTTTTATTTTATTATGTTTTTTTGAATGATTGTTGTATTTTAATTATCATTTTTGCAATTTATAAATAGTACTTACCTACAATTTTAAGTCAATCCAATTTTGTTAAAATTTGTATGCCTTCTGGCGAGACATTTTTGGGACATTATAATTTTTTTTTAAATAACATCTTTAACCATAACCTATGTTCACAAATAAATCATTTGAATTAAAAAAAAAACCTTTTTGCCAAGTTTAGATTATGCCTAACATGAACAGGGGATTAGAATAGAATAGAATAAAACTTTATTGTACACCAAAACAGTCAAACAATTTGCTATAAACAAGCTTAAATCTATGGGTCTAATGGCGGTCTTATCGCTGACTGCGATTTCTACCAGGCAACCTTGGGATGGACTGAAATAACTTAAAATATAAAAGGGGTAGTCTGCGGATAAAAAATACATACATATCACATGTTACATAAATTCGAAAGAGAAAAAAAATAAATGGAGGATTAATGATGGAAGAGATGAGAATATGTGGAAACAGAAAGGCATTAGAGAGAAAGGAAATGGTCTTATATTAGATTTTTGAAAGAAGCGAGAGACTGGGCTTGTCTAACTCGCATCGGCAACAAATTCCACAATCGCGCAGCCTGAACTGCAAAAGATTTTTTTATTATTTGTGAAATTAAAAGAAATTTGTTTCCGAAATTGTTTCCACATGTCATGTGTCTGACTTTTAATGATTAATCCAAAAATATTTTTGATAACATAAACATTTGACAGAATAGTCGACATCAGCTCTACTTACCATCAATAAAAAATAGAATAGAATAGAACATAGCTAGTAGCTAAGCAATCAATATAATAATTGTACCTAAAAGTAGGACGTGTACAGGACGTTCTATTATAATTTGGTTACTATCAAACATACAATTTGCAATTCAAAAACAGTGCACTTTGCTGGCACTTCAAAACAATTACACCGACAAAATGTTCGGATGCCGCGGATATTTGAGTCACATAAAGTAAAGCAATTAGCTTTATTAATGGTAAACCGCTTTGAGGGCAATTATGTGAAATTAAATGTTATTGGCATTGGCTTCTGTACTAAGCCGTGTTGAGCACTTTGAAGATGAAAACCCCATCTTGATAATGTGATACCTAATTGAAAAACTGAACTTTATTGATATCCCAGTTTTTTTTTATTGTTGTTAGGCACGCGTTTGACCACTATCTCACCTGATAGTAAGCGGTGATGTGGTCGAAGATAGAGTACGTTTTTTTTTTTGTGGGCTGGGAAATCATCCAATGATATCTCACGCTCTAGGGTGGAGCGGGAGGGCGTGTCAGAATTTAACTGACTAAAACCCACCCCTGTTCCTTCCCGGCCCTGAGTGCCCAGGGGCGCGGTAACTCTGTTTCGAATTTATCCACAACCCCTGGGCAGAAGATAGAGCACGCTTGCCTAGAAGTAACATATTCACTCTTGACTTAAAGACTCCCAGGTTTTAGCTGTCGTAGATATTGCAAAATTTAAGGAGGTCGCATGAAAACCAAACCATGTCAGTACCCAGGCTGGTTGGTCAGGGTCGCGGGTGGGTTTGAAAGTGTCACCTCGATCCTGGAACGCACAGGCAACTGAAAGAACACGGGTGGCTATGAGCCCTCCCGCTCCACCCGGAGCGTTATTACCATACCCAGAGAATCATTTGATGATATCAAATCCCCAAAAAAACCAAGTCTGGTCGGTCGAATTACTTTTGAACGGTTGTGCAACTTTAGAATTTAGAAAATCATAGAATTGTCTAAGTCAGTCAGTTTTGAGTTGTCAATGGAAATGGAACAATTAACAAAATAAGATATCAAATGTTGCTGTTTAGTGATCTTTTCATACAAACCAGAGCCTAGAACTGCACACTAGAAACACTCCCGAAGCTCAAGCTCCCAGTTACTACAATACCTACTAATTAACACAGTTCTTCTAGGCCAATGTATGGAATTCATTGCTAATCCCTGCCACATTTAACTCATCAGTCTTCAAAGCAAAAGTAAACAGGCATCTTCTGGGCACGCCCGTTCTATCGTAGTACTCATCTATCGCTTTATATCAGGCGTGATCGAGGCCAAAAGCTCAATTCTTTTTTATTGATTTTCCACAATGTGGAAAATAAATAAAAAGAATTGAGCTAATCGAGAAACTAATGTGTAACGAAAGAATTTTCCAGCAATATTTTCAAAAACCAATTGGTCAATTGACTGTGACCCAGTTAATAAGTTTGCTTTCTAACAGATGAGAACAACTATCACCACTCACAATTATAATACAACCCACAAAAGGTAGGTACTTCCAAGAAACCAATGTCCTCTTGACCTCATAACCTCAGCAATCACATTATTGGCTCCAAAATCGGCTGTCAATAACCGAAAGAAGCCATATTATCCGAATCCCGTTTTCAATATGAATGCTGGGCACACTACGACCTTCGTCCGGACGTACGAGGTCAGTTAAACGGGCCGTTATCCAGAATGGACTGTTGTTAGTTCGCGACAATGAGAACGATATATCAGCTTGCGGGCTCCATATTCGTGTAATGAACACGATCACTGCGAGACTGATGAAACGTCTACAATCAGACGTTAATTCCCTCATCAACGGAGTAAATGAGAGGTGTAAAGTGATACATTGCTCATTCGTGTATCAGGTACACTTTCTACTAAACAGAAAAGGAGAAATTCTGTGATGTAGTGGACGTTTTCTGGTACCTAATTTTTTTTGCTGACGTGACGTTCTGAACTCGTTCCTGACAGGTTTTGGAGAAGACAACGCGTAAAGAAAACTGCTAAATATGGGGAAGGCTTTTTTCCAGCAGAGTGACAACGTTAGCTACGTATTAAAAAGTGATTTTCAGCGCTCTTGAAAGGTAATTATATCCAAACATGTGTTACTAACAGAAGTTAGTCTAGCGATTGAGTAAAGCAGAAAAATTGTTTCAGGCATAAATAATAACTCGCCACTCTTCAGGCGAAAACTCCTATTTATGCCGAATGGACTGTTGTTAGTTCATGACAATGAGAAAGAAATATCAGCTTGCGGGCTCCATATTCGTGTAATGAATACGATCACTGAGAGACTGATGAAACGTTTACCATAAGACGTTAATTCCCTCATCAACGGAGTAAACGAGAGGTGTAAGTGATACATACCTCATGTGCGTATCAGGTACACCTTCTACCAAAACGAGGGTGACGAAAGGGGAGAAATGAGAAATTCTGTGAAATTGTGTGGATTTTGGTACCTAACTAATGTTTTTTTTTTGCTGACGTGACGATTTGGTTTCGTTTTTGGCAGGTTTTCGGAGAAGACAACGTATAAAGAGAACTGCAAAATATGGAGAAGGCTAGTTTCGGCAGGCGTTATTTCCTTTTTATGCAGAATGAACTGCTGTTACTTCGCGACAAGTGAGCGATATATCAGCCAGCGGGTTCCATATTCGTGTAATTCAGATCACTACGAGACAGATGAAACATCTACCATCACACGTTAATTCCTTCATTAACTAGCGGCGTAAGTAATATAAACTCATCTGTGTTTATTCATGTGCGTATTCATGAGAAGCAAATGAAGTAAAGACCAATATTGAAGGAAAATTCTGTGACGAATTGGAAGGTTTATGGGAATGTGATTTTAGCGCTCTTGAAAATAAAACACATTATCAGCTAAAACGCTAATTATTCTTGCTTACTATTGTAAGTTTCCCGGACTGGGGTTAGTCCAGGGATTGATTAAAGCAGACAATTCACACTCTTTACACTGAATCTTCTAACTGCCTAATACGGTGTCTGAATAATTGTCAAAGTACGGGCAGTGCTTGTAGCTAAAACATTACAGAAGTGGTGAATGTGTTTAGATCTACTCGTACCTAATTGTTGTTATGAGCATTTCAAATGCTAGTAAAGTATGAGTGTCTACGATAAACTCAAATATTTGAAGTTTATTCTATAAATAAGCATAAGGAAGACTCAACACTGATACTTTACGTGGCTTACTAAGTTTGCTTAAATCGGTACTAACACCTCAGCCTTTCTCCTTAAAGGCTGCTACATAGCAGTAGTATTTTGACCTACACTCGTAAGGGTTCATGAAGATGTTGTGTTAAATGTGGCTGAACGGCAGCGTAAGAGGCCAGCCCTGTTACTAAGAGAGTAATAGACGTTGCCTTTCTATTGCAGAGTAGTAAGGCTAATGGAGTGTGTCTATATCTATGTTTGTAATCTAAACATTTCTCGAAGTAAAGTTATTCTAAGAAAATTTTACGCTTTGGAAATCATCGGCTATCTTCGGAATACGAACACGTGATGATGAAATCTAAGGCTAGCCGCTGACTTGTGATTTTTGTCACCGTGACTTTTTGTCACTGTCACCTAATGTTAACCACGATGCGCCCACTTGAAAAGTCATTGCTCACAGCTGGTACAACCATGAAAGTGCTTGCCTATTTTTATCCGACTGCACGACATAAGGGAGGGTAATGTGTTAATCAGCCTATATATGTATGTATGTATGCTTGTTTCTTTGTGGCACTATAGACATCAATTGACGGTGAAAAAGATGACGAAATAAGATGTGGATGTACCCACGTACAGATTAACTTCAATGAGCCAATAACCAACCAACTTAATCTTCTTGGCGTAGCGTTGACATCTACCCTCAATTTTGTTCCCTTCATAGAGGCAAAGGCTCAAGTGGCTGCCAAAAAGTTGGGGATCTTCGCAAAGGTGAGACGGTACTTCACGCCGGAACAGCTGCTCAAACTTCTGAGTACTGCTCGCATCTTTGGGACGCATCTGCCAGAGACCAGCTTGATGCCCCTGAGACAATTAAGAAACGAGCCAAGAGGATCATCGGAAATAATAATAATAATAATAATCTTTATTGAACAAAAAATAAAATAGGCTCGTTGAGTCGAAGCTCCAATGTCTTGAGCATAGACGCCGAGTTGCTAGCCTGTCGGTTTTCTATCGGTTACATTTTGGGGAGTGTGCGCCGGAATTGCATAATTTGATTGAGTTTTGACAAATTTTACGTCAATTTTCAATTGATTAGTCATCTTGCGAGTGCTACTAAAGTTATGACAGTAATCAAAATACAATATGGCGACCACCAGACGTCATATTGTGAAAAAAAAAATATAAAGTCGACGAACAATAAGTGGGTTATCAAAATAAAAGGTTCGAGGAGGCGATTCCAAAAATGTATCTCACTAAAATGTAGAAAATAAAAAATAAAAATATTTTCAGAAAACCCGACTGTAAAAAACCACTATAAAGTTCCAAACAAGTCACTTTTCAAGCAGTCTGATGCAGTTGGTGGAATGAAATCAATAATCGAACTAAAATAACTGTCACCAACCGCATCAGATTGCTTGAAAAGTGACTTGTATGGAACTTTTTAGTTGATTTTTACAATCGGGTTTTTTTGTGTAACTATGGCTTTAAAACGGAGTAGATAACCCGTGTACCACTCCCTAAGGCATTGGGCAGTGGTAGCCCAGTGGTAACAGCCGCGACTTACAATTTGTAGGTCGTGAGCTCAAACCCAGGCAGACGCTTTTCTTTGTGTAACTTATTTCATCACCACGGCTCTCAAAACGGTGAAGGAAAACATTGTGAGGAAACCAGCATGTCCTAAAACCAATAATTTGAAGACATGTGATATCCACCAATCCGCATTAGCCCACGTGGTGGATTACGGCCCACACCCTCTCACAGAGAGGAGGCCTGTGCCCCAGCAGTGGGGACATTGAAAGGCTGATGATGATGATGATGATGAGATAAACTAAAAGAGTAAAAACTTAAAACAAACGCGCAATGTACTGTAAAGCGTGGCATTACAAAGCGTAGAAGCTTTGCTTCTGAGCTAGCGCGATGTTTGGACTTTTTCGGAAACAAGAAGACTAACGTATCGGATCCTTTTTCTGGTTTAATTTTAAATAAGTATATCATTGAGTTTGTGATACCAGAATGCCAAAGTGAGTTATCACGAAGTGATGATGATGAAAAAAAAAAATATATATACGGTCGAATTGAGACCTTCTACTTTTTTTTCGTGGGTTAAAAAAAGTGAAGTGATCGTAAATAAAAATTGACAGATATGGGGGGTCATCAGTTTCTTTGAAGAACGTAATTAAATAAAAACCGGCCAAGTGCGAGTCGGATTCGCGCATGAAGGATTCCGTACCATTATCTATAAAAACGGCAAAATAAACGTTTGGGAGCATGGGAGCCTCCTTAAGCATTTATTTTATTCTGTTTTTTAGTACTTATTTGTTGTTATAGCGGCAACAGAAATACATTATCTGTTAAAATTTCAACTGCCTAACTATCACGGTTCATGAGATACAGCCTGGTGACAGACGGACAGACAGACAGACAGACAGACAGACTGACGGACAGCGGAGTATTAGTAATAGGGTGCCGTTTTACCCTTTAGGTACGAAACCCTGAACACGACGGTGCGTTGGAAGGCCTCCCACAAGGTGAACCGATGACCTGGTGAGGGTGATGCGAGACGCACAGGACCGGTCGTTATGGCGATACTTGGGGGAAGCCTATATCCAGCAGCAGACGTCTTTCGGTCGGAATGATGATGAAGATAAAATCAATAAAAGTAATTTTAGTCATCGATTTAAAAGAAAATAGAAGTGTGACCCACACTTATCCATGTTCTGCTTAAAAAATAATTATCTTATACAAAACAAGGTTTTTATACAATAAAACTTATGTGTGATGTGTAATGAACCGTATTTCCTCCGATAGTATTACGACAAAGTGGTTCTGCCCACACTTTCTCGATAATGTCTATTCACTGTAAAAATGGTTTCTAAATCGGGAAAACTATGTCTTTGTAGTCTTTCACTGCCATCATTTCAGCATTATTTAGACATTTATAAATCAGGAATTGCCAACATGAAAACACATAAATAAAAAGGATGAATGGCCCATTTAAACGATTTCACAACATAAGATCGATTCTGTTAATTTTTTGAAGAGACTTTTATAAAGTCGCTGTTCTGTGTAATAGGCCGTTAGGCGGTTATCACACTGCCACGCATCACGCTGCATGTTGCGTGTCAACGCACCTACGCGCGTACTTGCGGCAGTGTTTTCTATACAAACGGAGATACTTACAATCAGTTGGAGTACGTATTGACGCGCTACGCTGCGTGGTGCGTGGCAGTGTGTTAATCGCCTTAGATTCATATACGAATACTAACAATTATAAAAATGTCTTAGATTCATTCTTTTGGGAACACAACACTGCGCGTGAAAACCAAAATCATGGACGTTAACCAAAAAGCCATTAAGCGTAATGATTGGGCCGGACATGTCTACCGCTTGTCAAACAAGAAATGGGCAAAAAGAACCACCGAATAGGACCCATTAAATGCCAGATGACATCGCGGCAGACCAAAGTGACGATAGTAGGACGAGCTCGAGTCCGAAGATACTTGCCCGTACTGGCAAGGAACAGAGTTGTGTGGAAAGGGAGACCTTGGTCCAGCAGTGCGACAAAATAGGCTAGTTAGTTCGATTCATTGGTTTCTCATCTTCTGGGCTCACTCGTTTCATCGAGGTCCAGACTGTCAAGAGCTAGCTCATCACGAAATAAAAAATATTTCGTTCATGCAAAATTTAAGCAACTTTTTAACCGACTTCAAAAAAGGAGGTTCTGTATTTGACCCGTATGTATGTACGTATGTATGTATGCTTCTTCGGCTAAGATTTTCTCGAAAATTACTAATCCGATTTGGATGGGGTTTTCGCCATTCAAAATAGAACCGACATCCAAAAAAAGTATAATAAAAAAAGTGCAAAATAACTTTAATTTCGGAAGTCGGTGTCCAAAAACGAAGAAACAAAACCAGAAACATCGACTTCGTAAATTAAAGTTATTTTGCACTTTTTTTTTTAAGTCGGTTCTTGTTATTCCGATTTTTTGTTATTTAAAAATACGCAAAAAAAGGAACAACCACCTAAGTTGCTAATTTAACTTAGGTCAATAAATAAAATAGCCGAGTTCACGTAGAAAATGTGTAACGGGCCCTAAACGACCACTTAGCTAATTACCTCATCAGTATAGTTGCATTACCAGATCGTGGCTTAACGCTACGATAAGAAATGTTGGAAAAATGTACTAAGACGTCATGTTCATATAAGCCGGTTTCATGTCTGGTTAGACATGAAACCGGCTTATATATACTGACATATTATGAAAGATAATATAGGAAAGCCCATATCTCTCACATCTTAATATATACCAAATCCTCACCCACATCCTCCCACACACCCATCTCCACATGCAGATCTCAGACTTACACACACGAAACACATCTACATAATTACGGTTTCACTACAAGTATTTACTAACAATACTAACACTAAACCAAACTATACAGTTTTTAATTTTCTTCATTTTTTTTTATATAGGTAAACACCTCATGTTGAGCTACAGACTAAAAGTAATTATACAGGACGTAACGGAAAGGTGTGGTCATATTTCAAGAACCGGTTCTGCCATTGGATATAAACAACTTTCAGTAAGAAAATAAACAAATTCCCAAAAAAAAATGAACTTTTGATACAAAGTTAGCTGATCAATATTTATATGGGAGGTAAAAAAAAATTCTTGAAGAAATTTGGTCATATTAATGGGCATATGATCACACCTTTCCGTTACACCCTGTATTACCTAATAATTCAAAATATTGCTAAAGAATGTTTTTTTTTCATTTTTTTCTATTAAATGTATAGTAACTGCTAGAGTGTTGAGACCTGGTGACCTTAATTTGTAAAGAAAAAAAGTGTTTTTAACTGAAAATAACGGTTTCATTTAACTGTTCTCATAGCATAGTGTACGCAAAATGCCAAACAAATAGGTTTTTTTTCAGATTTTTTTATGTTATCGTCTCAAAAATCACTAGCCTTGCCTTACAACCTTTATAGTACTCCTAGTATAAATCAAAGTCGATTTCTGCGTCTGTCTGGTTCTCAACTAACTCCTCGTATATAATGCCACACTAATATAAAGAGCGATAAACGACAGAGAGACGATGATAGAGACGACTAATAGAGGAGTATGGAAGAAAAAGACATGTTGCGCCGACCCCAAATAAATTGGGATAAGGGCAGGAGAATGATGATGAAACGAGGAAGGTTTGTGTATATAATTTACACCCGTTCAAAGCCAGGGTGGGTTGATAGTTCTAAGATAAAATGGGATCCGATTATAAAATATAGCTTTTATTGAAACCGTTAGAACTCATTAATGATTTTGATGATTTGCCAGTTTGTTTCTTTTACTCACGTCCCCATTACCGACCCTTAAACCTACAAGTTTATGGTAACTGTCAATAACGAAACCATGTAAGGAATGCCTTTGAAATTTTAAAAGCCGTTAAGTTTCAAAAATCTGCTAATGTCAGGTTTTTAAATGGACAGAAATAGGGAACCCTACGGTCTGCATCATGTCACCTGTCAATTCTGTTACAAGATTGATTAAGACAGTGACAGAACCAAAGTCAAATAGTCTTTACCGACCCTTCGTAACTTTGCCTTTCTAATAGATATAAATGGTACCCAATATAGAAGAAGCAGACTATTTTTATGACTTGATTAATTCCAAGCCATGAACGGGAAAGTTGTAATAAGGATTACCTTTTGAAGGTCAATTTATTTTGATACTGTCTGTAAGTAAGAAGAATTATCAGTCTTTAAATATTTGTATAGCTTTGTTTTTATTATTATTTTCATTTCGTTTATTTATTTATTTATGTATAAACAAAACACTTAAAAGAAAAAAAAAACAAATACAGATAGAAGAGCACATAAGTGCTGCTTAATTCAAAATAAATTTCTGCCAGCACACAGTCTATTTTAAATTTCCCTAACTATTTATAAAGTCTGTATATATATAGAAACTTAAAAAAATACTTGAATTATTATTTATTGATTAATTAAATTAATAATTGAACTAAAATAACTGCCACCAACTGCATTAGACTGCTTGTAAAGTGCCTTGTTTGGAACTTTTTAGTTATTATATATTTTGAAAATATTTTTTTTTTTTAGGATTACTCGTAATACCAATTTAAGAAAGTAACAGGATTCTTAATTAGAATTTATGATTTCATTCTATTGTGGCTAAATTTTTACTAGAATTTCAATTACGATTTTAATCAACACTTGATCAAAAGTAAATTGAACGGATTCTTTTGGATAAAACTAGAGAATCAATTAATTTTTGCGGTTCACAATTATTACATAAAAGATCGCCGTAACATACCAATGTTACAGCTGCCGATTACAGCTTATGGTTAAGCTGTTCAATATTTATTTTTATAATCTGAGCTATTTCTTTGGACTCCTAGTGACACCAAAAGTTTACTGTATCTTTATAAACAGCACGAGCAATATTTGAAACATTTCTTATAAAAACTGTTCGTTTAAACTTCAGATACAGGAGAGCCAGTTATTTTTACGTAGGTACTTGACTGTAAGGTAATTTCTTTCCCAAAAAGAAACGTCAAAATATCAAAAATATAGTAGACAAAGGTTTACCGAAAAACCATTTTTAGATAGAACCTAACAATTCTTTTAGTACTATGTCAAGAGTTAATGAACTGCCAAAAAAACATTTTAAGAAACTGAAATACAAAAAAAAAAGATGAAAGAAAAGACCTTTTCACGCTTTAATAACTCGTCTTAAGATGTCATGAACACAGACTGTAATCGTAAAATATAAACTTACAACAGGTTTGAAAATATTACGTGATTTTAATATAAAAGTCGCTTAGCATATTTTTGTGGGAATCTGTACGAAACTGCTGCGTTATGTGGCAATTGAGATGCAAATGCTACACTAGCGCTAGTGTTCATAATATATTTTAATGTTTTTGACATAATTATTGCGGTACGTGAATATTTTAATTTGAGCGCATAATAATTATGAAATGTTAGAAATCTGAGACTTTTGAAACTCTGACAAAAAGAGTTGACCAAAATTATCATCAATATTTTGGTTGTTTTAATTAGGATATGGGGCCGGTTAAAGATGTCCTACCACCAGCCACCACTGCTCTCAAAACGGTAAAGTCGTGAGGAAACCAGCACGTCCTAGAATCAATACTTCGAAGGCATGTGATATCTATCAACGCGCATTGGGTGTTCGTGGAGGATTATGGTTCTTTCCATCTTCTAGCGAGAAGGCCTGTGTCCCAATAATGGAAACATTATAAGGCTGCCAATGCTATTGAACTATTAATCATATTTGACATCTGTGTGTGTAACTATGTATCTACTATGTGTCTTTGTAGGACTATAAAGTACCGTAGATACAGTTGATGTTCTTGGTCTAAAGCAGGGATCGGCAAGCTATGACCCGCGAAGAGTTTCAATGCATCCCACCAACGTCATTTTGACAGAGTGTAGGTATGGTTTGCTATTAAAACGTTCTTAAGCGTTCCATTTGGTCAGCCTCGCCCTCACGCCCTCAGCAGTAGCCGCCGCAGGAGACGCCAGGGGCTTCCAGCGCCGCGAGACAATCTCCGGCCACCGTAGACCCGGCCCTGCGGACGGCGAGTAATGGGTAGCTCGCCGTCGGATCAGCACCAGGCCCGAGAGTCGATGGCGCGTAGTGTTGCACGCACGCCTCAAAGAGTTGTCAGCATACGTGACGGGGCCCGTCATGGCCGATGCCTGACTAGGGGTTGAGGATAAATTCGAAAGATAACTCTTTCCTCGCCCCTGGGCATTCAGGGCTGGGAGGAACAGGGGTGAGTTTTAGTCAGTGAGAGACTGACATGCCCTTCCGCTCCACCATAGAGCGGGAGATGTTATTGGATGTTTCCCCCCCCCTCCCCCCAAAATGGTTCAATTTAATCAAAACTTAATATTTTTTTTACTGAAATAAAATATTTAAAAAAATCGGTGGTAACAACACTGTTCATCATCATCAGCCTTTTAATATCCCCACTGCAAGGGTACAGGCTTTCTCTCTGTGAGAGAAGGCCTGTGCCCCAGCAGTGGGTAGATTGGCCGTAATCCACCACGCGGCCCCAATGCGGGTTGGTGGATGGATGTCACATATTTTCCAATTTTTGGTTCTAGGACATGCCGGTTTCCTCACGATGTTTTCCTTCACCGTTTTGAGAGCAGTGGTGATGTACAACACTCTAATCGTGTCATAAAGCTGTGCTATTGTTTTTTTTTTTTTTTTAATAAAAATAAAAAAAAGCTGTGCTATTGTAGCTTTATAAATTAATATTAAAATTGCAAAATAGAAACAACAACATTACGACATTTTATTTAGCTATCTTGGCCCTCCAAAAACTGTTCTTCATTTTCTGGCCCCCGGAAAAAAAAAGTTTGCCCACCTCTGGTCCAAATAAATTCTTCTGAAATGTTATTTAATACATAATATTAAATGGTTACAATACCAAGTCGCACGGAGCGCACATACATTATTGTGAAGTCACAAGTTTTAAAGCGAGTTTCGTTAATGTTATGCACGTCTCAGGAAAATTGCATGGCTTGATGAATGCATACAAACACATACAAATATGACCTCACGTTCGTGGTTGAGCAAAACAATTACTGTTGAACAGTAATTGTTCTTAGTAGTTCTTCTAAAATATGAAATCCAATTTTAGTTAAAGCTTTACTGTTATTATAATCCTAAACTGAATTATAACTTTAGAAAAAACTTTTTTACAAAAAAACAACCGACTTCCAAAAAAGAAAATACCTACACTAAAAATTAAAAAGTAACTTTAATTTCGGAAGTCGGTGTTTGTACTTTATTTCTTCGTTTTTTTACACCGACTTGCGAAATTAAAGTTATTTTTTAATTTTTAGTGTAGGTATTTTCATTTTTAGAAGCCGGTTGTTTTTTGTAAAAAAGTTTTTTATTTTTCACTTTTTAGTTGTTAAACCCCAGAACTAAAAACCCCAATGAACTGAAAATTTCCATTTTGGAAAGTGGAATTTAAACATACTCGTAATTGTAGAAAACTAAAACGTCATCTATCTATACGTATTTTTCGTTTTTGTTCAGTTTTTCAAAAAGCGCTGAAGCAATTTCGATGGAATGAAGGAATAATTTATATGGGACTACCTCGGGAGTAAATTCTTTCGGATAAAAAACGAATTTTGAAAATCGGTCGACAACTGACAGAGAAATCGGTGAACACACATGAAAAAAAACATACACTCAGTCGAACACAGAAACTCCTCCTTTTTTTAAGTCGGTTAAAAAGTGGTATTCTAACCAGCGGTAACGATTGTCAGAAGTCTAAAATGTTTTCGATAAACAGGAATATGTTGCGTTTTCGGCTTTGATAAAATATCATTTTATCTAGGCCCTAGGTAACTCTTACGAACAATCCTGCAACCCGTTTTTTTTATTGACAGGCACAACCACACGCTAAAAACAACGCGCTGTCGACCCGGGCCTGGACCTTATCGGACACCGTCCGCAAGCGGGAATCGCCCTGTGACTTCCGACGCCCAGGACGCCTCCTGCGGCGGCCAAGCGCATGACGATTGCTCCCTCTCACGCGTTCCGCCTCCTCCTTCACTTGCATTACTGCTTCGCAGAAGGAGGTGATTCTGTCTAGGCCCTAAGTTAAATGTGCCTAACCTGTGCTGGTAACAATCTGATGAATGTTACAACAAAACGTGGGAACCGCAAGCCTCTGAAAAATAAAACCAGCTCTTCTGGATGCCAAAATGAATTACATCCTTGCATTATATTTCAGGGAATTATAGCCAACTAATTACTCAAGCTCCCCTCGCAATAAAAGAAACAAAATACTGCCATAACAAATGCTAATTAAAAATCATGATTAAGGAAAATTGTTACCCTTAAACCAAAAGGGACTAATAACAATAAATAATATTGTGACGAGTTTATTAACAATATCGTTGATACATACGACAATGAGTCCCTAGTATGGGGTAATAACGTAATCAAATTGAACCCTGCACATCTGATGTATCCTAGAGGGGTAAACGCACGGTTACCCCTGATAATGGGTTCGATACATCGAATGAGAATGTTTAGTAGACCCACTCTGAGCACATGATAAATGTCTACACTGCTGTTTCGGGGCGTAAGGTATGTTCCACACAAGACTGTATCATCGTTTCTGCCACACGTTAGGCATCGTGCTCAATCATTGACAACAATAAAATTGTCAACTCTAGGTACTTTTATTTGGGTGATGGTGAGCTGTAGCCGGGCGTTCTCGAATAAGTGACGTTCTTTCATCGAAAAATACCGATGAAAAATACAATCGGCTGTGTGATATTTCGGTAGCGTACGAGTGATGACAATTGTCAAGAAGTCTAAACATGTACGTGACTGATAACGTACCTACATGTTTAGACTTCCTGACAATCGTCATCACTCAAAAACTGTTACTGTGTCTAAGCTCTTTGACGATATTAGAAACTACACAGCTATAAAGGAAATTACATAAGTTTCTCTTCTACGTATTTCTTACTCCATGTTACGAAACAGCGCTGGGGTGTTCTAGGGTGATTTATTAAGCGCTAAACGGATTGGCTGTTGAGCCGAAGATTTGCCGTATCGATGGACTAGGGAACCCTCGAATAGGGGCTGCCCTTACTTTGAGTTTTGTTAATTGCATTCTGTAGTCTATTAGGTTTCCTATGAATGATGTATGAATGTTGCATGAAGTTTGTTAGCAGATGTGCATTTAGTTTAGTGCGTAAATCACGGATGAATTTTCAAACAGTGTTTAATGCAAACATGTCCTAATTATTCCTGTCACTTCATAACCAAAATAAGTAGTCTCAAGTGACATAATCAAAATTAAACACACATACATACAAGGGTTCCTCTTTAATCAAAACGCAGGTAGTTCCTATTTCCCTATTTACATAATGAACGACCTTACAAGAAGCTGTTAGATAATATGTAATACTAAAATAACATTAATCATTTACAAGGACAATATCAAAGTTTGAAATCAGTTCTCTCAGATCCAGTTTTCATTAAAATGTCAACACCCTAACATGAAAGGCTCTTTGTAACAATAACCGAAGGAAAATAAATATAATCATACATTCAGAACAATAATTTTACAAACTAACAGTACTTGTAATACTAAAAGTAAATGTTATTACTAACGTTGAACGAGCGGTCCAACATGTTACTCAAGGGTAAATGTTATGTTATACAATTAGAACCTCTTTAAATTAAATATAACGACCACAGTCTACATGGCACATAATATATTTTAGCTAGCAGTGAAATATGAAACTTTCTGGGTAATGTTGGGCTACCGAGCTTTTGAAGAGTATCTGGGATGTTCGCCGAGTCAGGTGTGTCTGATAGCCTTGTGGCTATTGTGGTGTCGGCAACAATAGCCACCAGTCTGTCAGACACGGATGTACAGATCCATGATTGCAGTGGATGAAGACTCATAGTGCGTCATTTAGATATGTTCAGTAGTAGAAAGTGTTGTGTTTTATAATTTTGTGTGCGTAATTTGTTTGTGTTAGTGTAACCATATGCATGTGCTGATTGTGATGATTCTGATGTGTTTACGGACTCTGGTCTGAAAATAAATTTATTTATTTATAAAATAATTATACAAGTGTTCCTTTTGATAAAAATTTTGACGGATAGCGATTCTCTAATTATATTGAACAAGAGAATCGGCACCAACTTCTGTCATCTTTAAACAATCGACAGAAATAGAACATTGATTTAAATTTAAACAAAAAAAATTAATTAGGTAGAAGTCCAGTAGACAAAATTTTAAAAACAGAAAATAAATATTTGACGGGAAAAAGTAAAGTGTGTATTAGATTATTTGTTTTCTGCTACTTCGTTTTGTCCATCATTCAAACTGCAACAATATCAAAAGTGGTTCACTGAGAGAGGCCTACTACCGGCCTATTCGGCTTCCATAAATTTTCTACGAGTTCTGTCTTTCGAGAAAATTTTGTAACATATTGTGTTACACCTTGGTACCACTTTGTATGGAAATTCCATGAAGTAGGATTAACTTGAAATTGAGTTAGACCGAAGAGTATTGCTAATTTATTTCTCAAAATTTTTAGAGCAAACTTCATAGTTCAGGGAATCAATCAAATCCTACCAATATTATAATTGCGAAAGTCTGGATGGATACAGAGATGAGAATGGCTGTTTATTACTCAATCACATCAGAACGGGTGAACGAATCTGAATGAAATTTGGCACAGATATAGATTGTAGTCTGCAATATCATAAAGGCTATTATTTACAGTGAGTGAAGTACTAATCCAAACGGGCGTAACCGCTGGTAGACGCTAGTATTCTTGTAGACCTCGAAGACGAATTAATTAAACAAAAAAATAACAGAAAATAAAAAAAAAAACGAGTGTGCATTAGACCACACGACTGAAGAAGTAAAACTTCTTCAGCTCAATCTCTTTCGTTCGCCTCGCCCGATCACACTTTTCGTAACGCTCTCGTCACGCATTCACCAGCTTACTCTCCAAGTCAAGCGAGCGTAAAGAAGTTTTTTCAAAAACGTACGCAAATATTTAAGAATATGGAATCGGAAACGCAGCAAAACACTTTGTTCATCCATAAGAAAATGAACCCAATAAACCTCAAGCGTTGCCAAACAACGTCGAAAAACATCAAAACATAAGTCGCCTTATTTAAAAAAAATCGTAATGACCAACGAATTTACTTCTACTTGCCACATCTCCCTTCCATAATGACGCCCATTTATAAAAACGCCTTCAGGAATCTCCGTACGGACATTGGATAAAGTAATCTACGGCAATTTTCTTTCGGAACCCAAGTCTTTTCTACGTTAAAAATGATCCAGAAATAGCCACTTGGAACAACAATGGTGATTTAAAAACACAATAGAGATGTGGGGGAGCTGATGGATTGACAGTGTATGCAGTTGGAATAGGGATGCGATGTGTGACGTCACAGATTTGCTCTTTCTTCTGTTGTGTAAATATTGGGTTTGAGATAAGTGTTTGAGTTTGGAACGAAGGGCCAATATGGAAAGATTTAATTTGTTTCTCCTGTAAAATATTAATAAATATTCCATCTGTTTTATATAAATGCCGAAAGATTTTTCATTTTAAATTTCTGTTATCTTAATATGGATCGTAAAGAACTTTATTAGAACGATTTGTTAAATCACCTTCGATAACCCAAGCACACAAAAACTAATAACACATTTTAATTGTTTCACATTCAGCTCAAAGGGCACATAAATATTAATTGCCAGTTTCCAATGCAACACCCCTCGCTAACTCGCGTGCGGGCCGTAGGGAGCGAAATGTGCAAACAATTAGAAAGGAGTTCTTTTTTGCGCCCTACTAGAGGGGTGACTCACAATGGCACTCTATGTCAACGACAGCTCGCCTCTATTTAAATGCGGCCAGCTCTATCTTGCACTAGACATCTGTTACTTTCACACCGACCGTAAATTATATCGTAATGGCGCTGGAATAAAAATATAATCGGATTTATTTTTTTGGGTGATGAATGAATCGGCTTTATATATTGTTTTTGATATCTGTCTGTGAAAGATGAAAATGTTTTGTATTATTGTAGACAACTGTTGTGTCCACCAACTTAGAATATAACATCAGGCTTGTATTCGCCAAAAAGATGAGCAGAGTTGTACCTACAGGGTGTAACAAAAGTGCGTGGTCATATTTTAAATATTGCTTTTACTTTCTTACTTGAATTTACTTACTTCTAGAAAGTAATAGTAAATTCCAAAAAAATAAATATTTTAGTTCAACTGATGATAACTTTGTACGGACCTACCGTACCAATTTTGTTTATATGCGACTTCGAAAAAGGAGGAGGTTCTATGTTCGACTGGTATTCTATTTTATGTATGTCCACCGATTTCTCGGTCACTTGTGTACCGATTTTCAAAATTCTTTTTTTATCCGCCAGAATATACTCCCGAGGTGGTCCTATATAAATTTTATCGAAATTGCTTCAGCGCTTTTTGAAAAACTAGTATGTTTAAGTTCCACGTTCATTTGAGTTCTGGGGTGTAACAGGTATAACAACTAAAAAGTGAAAAATAAAAAAGTTTTTTTACAAAAAAAACAACCGACATCCAAAAAAGAAAATACACTAAAAATTTAAAAATAACGTTAACTTCGGAAGTCGGTGTCAAATAACGAAGAAATAAAAAACAAACACCTTCCGTAATTAAATATTTTTTTTTTTTGTGTATTATCTTTTTTGGAAAAAAACAACCTATTTGGTTGTTTTTTTTGTGAAAATGATTTTGGGTATTGAAAATAAGACTTCGAATTTCAGTTACAGCCTTTGTAGTACTCCCAGATTGTGTTATCTTGAATTCTCACGTAATAGGGAGTGACCCAATTACCATCAACTGGCTACAATATCAATCTGCCTAGTCTTTCCCAACTATTTTGGGGTCGGCTTTCAGTATAACCGGATTCAGCCGAATACCAGTATTTTACATGAAGCGACTGCCTATCTGACCTCCACAACACAGTAACTGGGTAACACGATACCGGGCTAAGACTGGTTGTCAGACTTTCGGGCTTCTGACGACCCGTAACGACTGCCAAAGGTTCACGATTGACAGCCGGAACCAACGGCTTAACGTGCTTTCTGAGGCTCGGAGGAGTCTCGGTGTGTAAAGTTGGTCACCCATCCACGTACCATCCCCGGCTAGCGTAGCTTAACCTGATGGGTCGACCCGTGCGGCTGTTATTACTTCAATAAACAATACAACAATAACTTAAACCACTAGCAATAATCGACGATGTATATAAACGATTATTATTATTATTGTGGGGCAATCCTGAAATCGCGAAAAAATATATACTGTACTTGCATAGCTCGACAAAATGTACTGAACAGCTGATTTGTTTAGTTCGTATTAACCCATAGCAATATAAATATAAAAATAAAGCAATATAATAAAAGAAATGTATAAAAATATAAAGCAATATAATAAAAGTTCTTAATGCTCCTGAAGAAAGGCACGATACGACAACGTGACACAATTCTGCGACAATACCTAAGCGTAGGAAAATTTCATCATCATCGTTGTGTTGTCTCGTCGCGACTGTCTTTGGGAGCCTTTATTTAAAATACAAAAACACGAGATCAAAGTTACACTATAGGGTCTTAATCACATCTATCGATTCAAACAATATTGTTCAAGTCGACACAAAGGAGGGTGACGAGCTCACCCCGCGTATGTAAATCTATTCAAAAGATTCTTTTGATAACGGTCTTTTGTAAAAGCTGAAGTACGACCTAAAGTCCCATTTTTCTCCTAAATACATAAGCACTGGCAATCGGAAAACTCAACGCGGGATCCACTCTGTGTGAACCTATTCGATCTCATGCATTTAAATTCAGAATTAGTCGAAAGCCTTGCCGCAGACCGACTTTTTGCCGAAGGTGAGCAAGCTATTCCTCGGATTTCTCTTTAATACCGCTTTCATTGAAAACGTGATTGATTTAATGGCCTTTTGTATAGGTACTATAAAAACTTTATAACTCGACTTCCCTTTTAGAAGTGCCAAAATGAAAATAAAAAACAGTGATTTTGTTTTAGAAGTTTTTCTTTTCGAGAAACCGCGTCTTTACATTTTGCGAAAACGTGGTGTGACAGCATAAATAATCTTTCCGATGACAGCCCCGTGTGTGGCAGGCAGAAAAATGTATCTGGGACATAAAAGGATGGTGTAGGTCGGTTCGTTACGTTTTGTCGGTCCCCGGGGCGTGCCTTGCGCGGTGGGCTAGTAGCACTGTACGTACATGAATGTTTTATGCTAGCGTCACAATTCAGATTTGTATCCACTAGTGGAGTCAGTTTATAGCCCGCTCTTGTCCCACGTCGGGCAATAAAGGGGCCTGTTTATTGTTTTTCGTATTGCGAGTTCAAGGTTTGGTCGCTTCGGCGCGATTTTATTGCCCCTAAATTGTGCTATAAAGTAATGCTATGATTAAGTATAGCGCTTTTGGTAAGGAATATTTGATGATTGTATTTATTTATGCTAATTAATGGAAGCTACAAAAATACCTACTTGTCATAAAAGACGAGTATATTACCTACACTATAATAATAAACTTGTCTTGTTTGATTGAGCATTCATAAAAGTATGTCATCTCCTGAGAAAACAATTTCAAAAGACACAATGTAAACAGAAAACAACTTATATATTTTTTTGCAGTTTTTCCGGGTCAACACCTGTATGAGGAAAATGATCATTTCCTCACTTTGACATGACTAATTTCATATTTATTTATACGCTATTGTGTAACGGAAGGTTTCTAGCTACAAACACATTGTTTTGGCTCCATTTAGTAAACAAGAAAAAAAATACGGCTCAATAAAGAACCTTATTATTTACACTCTTCTTGAATTAATTATAACGTTCCATGAAAAACAAACCATCATTGTCTCTGTGTAATAATTACAAAAAGAAAAAAAATGCTAAAAAAGTAATTGAGGTTACCATTTGTCTTTTACCTGTACCCAAATTAATTACCTCCTCGAACATTTTCAAGAAATGTCTGTAATAACAAGTACTTGCGTCGTTTAAATTAATTAACCTTAACACAATATAGTCTCTTAAGGCATTTAACAATTAATATATTAAGTAATTAATATTAGAGTTAAGGTAAGATTTCAGAGGGTCGATATGAAAGGGTTACAGATAGCAAATACTCCTACGATATGTACCTACATAGGTGCCAATATCAAGTAAACTTCATTAGCCGTTCTATTCTCTATAGTTCAATAATATCGTTTGCAATGTTTTATAATATCGTTCTATAATATCGTTTTAAATTTAAAATTCTATTATAAATTCTATAATATCGTTTAAATATCATTTTATTGGGGATTGACAGTGTGAATTTGTGGTGTTTTAGGATTACAGCAATCTACTAACGTGACCTTCCTTTGATGGACTTCGAAGCCCAGGTTAAACTGGGTATAAGGAGTGTTGTGGTCTTGTGGGTTGTCCAGGTAAGTTAGCAATCAAAACGCTCGTTGATATTTTGGATATTTTAGCTGTTATTAGGGTTTACGTATCGAACAATGCGGCAGCGACCTCTCGCGCCCGGCCCTGGTCCAGGCCCTGATACGGGGCGAGAGGGAATGGGAAGAAGTCTCCTCATTCTGCGAAGCAGTACTGCTCGCTAAGGAGGAGGCGGAATGGGTGAGGGAGGTTCAACCGAGTGGCCCTCACGCCCCCAGCCGCAGCCGCAGACGATCTCCGGCCACCGTAGACGCGGGCCTGCGGATGGTGAGTAATGGGTAGCTCGCCGTCCGATCAGCACCAGGGCGGCAGAGTAGACGGCGCGTAGTGTTCCACGCGCGCCTCAAAGAGATGTCAGCCACCACTGACGGAGCCCATCATGACTGATGCCTGCATGCCAAGGGGTTGCGGATAAATTCTTAACAGAGTTACCGCCGCGCCCTTGGATACACCCTGGCAAAGAAGAAACAGGGGTGGGTTTTAGTCAGTAAAAGTCTGACACGCCCTCCCGCTCCACCCAGAGCGGGAGAAGTCATAGGATGATTTCTCACACCCGAAAAATAAAGGTGTCAAACAATCGATTAAACTCAGGGCTTTCTAGAGTTGTATTTAAACTTATTTTAGTAGTTGGTAAGCTAGCCACATGTGTAATAAAGGATATGATGTCGAAAATACAAACTGATGAAACATTGATAATGGACAATAAATTAATACTATGTAAGTATATGTCGAGACATCGGGTGAGCCACAGAGTTGAAAAATATTTGTAACTATACTGAACCCTCGGTTATTCGTTTCCAGGAAAAAATTGCATGTTTTTTTAAAATATTTTAAGATAAAATTAACAAACTTTAACAAACGTGTAAACGCTAACAGTAACTCTGTGTCACATTTTGTTAAAACAAATAAGCGTTTTGGTACTTTTTAGAAATGTGAAAAGGGACAAATTGGAATAAAGTGTTGAAGCTAGCACCTGTGAGATTACATTTGTACACGGTATTTCTCTGTTTTTAACAATTTAATTTGACTTTAATTTACACAGAAAGACTGACATTTTATCACACCCTTTTTGTATAACGTACTGTTTTATTTGTCCCCTTTGAAAATTTGGTATGCAATAAAGAATAAAGAGTATTCTATCTATATATCTATGTAGCACTAAGCCCAGAACATATCTATTTTATGACCAGAACCTTTGCGATCCCTTGTAACCCTGCAAAGGCTAACAGTCGTAGTAAACAAATAAAATAAATATCACCGACACGTGAGCCAGAAATTACTCCAAATCTGGCACTTGGCTCAGTCCCCGGCCATACATACAAAATATGACATTTCCCTTTATTCTGACCGTGGTGTACATAAAGCATTTCGTATAAATAACGAATAGGGATTTTTTGCGGCCGCCGGGTTAAAACATTCGTGATATGAAAGACACCTCTACTGGTTTATGTCTGCACATACATATGTATGTATTCATATGTGAGTGGCATTTTATGTACGTCTTGTTATGTTCGTGGGTCTTGTAGGAACATGTTTTTGCTAGAGATTGCAGTCATGAAAAAAATGATTACGAGACTCCGGAAAATGTTATGCTACAGGACGTGAAGTCTCGGGAGTTTGATGAGGAGAATGAGGAAAACATGATAGTAGTATTTGAGTCTATGATTGTAATTATCTTGAAAAGGTAAGATTTGAAGCACAATTGACTAGATTCTCTCTGTGATCTCGCGGTCAGAAGTCGGTCTGAAAAAAATATCAGCTTGACTTAATTAATGGAAACTTACTACAAAACGAGTGAAACGTGCCAAATAAATTGACTGAGTTTCTAATAAACCCAGTATTTTAACGTTCAGAACTAATCAATAGGTTCATTAGTCGACTAAAGTCAATTCAAAGCATTTTCGCCGCGGAAAAACAAAGCCGTCACGGAACGAAAACCAATTATCTTCGCTTCAGCCTTAACCTATCAAATCGAAATAAAATGTAGAAAACACCAGCCGGGTGATTGGTTATTACTTTTCCTCACCGCAAAACCTATCGACTTCCCAATTGGAGCCGCCGTAATAACTTCTTGTCGATTCGATATAAACCGTGTGACGTGTTCAGTACATTGAATATACGGTGTATTACCTTTGGTGCTCTCCACGACGCAGTCTATCCTCCAGAGAAGCAGGGCCGCGTATACCGTAAGTAGCATCTTGCCACCGCGGGAGCAAAATAATTCACTTTTATGGCCCATCTTCATACACAGCCAAATTTTCGGCAATGCCGCCCTTTATAGGCGAAAGTCGAAACATCACAACACCACTTTGTTGCTCGAAACAAAAGTCGTCGCGACACTGAACGTTATGCGACACTTTCGACGAACACTTTTACTGCAGCGAATTTATACCGAACGACAAAAGTAATTTGTGTAGTATACGATGCATTGACACTGCCTTCCGTTTTATATTTCTTTGTTGTTTTATCTGTAACAAAAGAAAATGGAGTTAGGGACAGTTTGCGTTGAATTTTCACAGTTTAAAACGATTCATTGGTTTCGACACCACAAAGTTAACGTAGCACAGCGTTTGATATAACACCTAGCTGCGCTCAAATGGCGTATCCAGTGTTCTGGAAACTGGGATATAAAAAAATATCTACTAAATATTTCAGTGTGGTACCAAAACTTTGGCATAGAGTAATGCTGGCAGCTCAAGAGAAAAATATCCGTATTTAGTTGTGAAAAAGAAGAAAAGCTGAACTCAGGTGGTGGATTAGTAATGCTAAAGTAGGTTGTAGTAGCGTGTAATAACAAAACATTTACGATAAACCGCTTTCTTCTACGCTTATCTTGGTAAAAAGAAAATATACGAAAAATGTCGACGAAGGAAAACTAGCATTGGAATTTCGTGTACATTTTACATAGTCCATATGTTGCTAGACAGGAAAATTTTATACGTCTTGAACTCGCTTCAATGTGATTGTGCTTTGGGAATCCTGTAGATTTACGTAACATTTCAAATGAAAAGAAAAGATAAATTTGACGAGAAAAAGAAGTGAAAATATGAGGATTTAAAAGGTTCGCCCATGATTGTAGTAGACTGGGAACAGAAAGAGGGAAAGGAGGCCTTAGCCCAGCTGTAGGACAATTTTCACTTTAACATACAGGGTGTAAAAAGACACATCACAGAGCTGTTAACTACGCATACTGTACGTGTAACAAAGTAGTTTTGCGCAAAAAATATTGTGGAAAACGACTTTTATTTTTAGGTATGACAAAAAATTCAATTTTTGCAAACCTAGGCAAGTGGAGTTAAGCCTTGACACTTCGCTCTAATATATATTACATAGCTTAAGTGGCATGTACTTGTAAGATACGTTTGATATTTATTGCGTTTTTGTAACTACAAATGCGAAATTTCGAATATAAAAATCGAAAATTCAGGTAATGTTTGTTATGAAAAAAGTTTAGTAATAACACTTTGAATTCATTTTTGAAAAAAAGCAAAAAAATTAATTGCGACTTTGTCCTTAGATATCTCCAGAACCAGTGGATTCCCAGTTATGGTCTAGTAGAAAAAAATGATCCAAATAATGGGTAGAATATGTGGCTTTCGGCTTCGGAAACTGTCTTTTTACACCCGTTATATTCTTGTAAACCAACGTTGTTTAAAAAGCTTCAGTCTATTGATCAAAATGCACATCGCTGCAGTATGCGGTGACGGCCACCTAATCTACCTAAACACTGACGCGTACTGCGACGGAACAAAAGACCATTATTTATTTATTTACACTTCATGCAAAAAAAAAGTTTAAAGGCGGACTTAATGCCTTAGGCATTCTCTTCCTGTCAACCAAGGGTGGTGGAGAGATAAATGTCAGGAGTATAAAAAAAATACAAGTAATAATAAGTAAAAATATTAAAAAACGGGAATGAAAATATATAGATAAAGGGTGTTAAAAATTAATCAATTAATTAGTTAATTAATGTATCGTATTACCCAGTAACTGGGTTGTGGAGGTCAGATAGGCAGTCGCTCCATGTAAAATACTGGTATTCAGCTGCATCCGGTTAGACTGGAAGCCGACCCCAAGATAGTTGGGAAAAGGCTAGGCAGATGATGAGGGTGTTAAAAAATTAAGTCTCGAAACTTTAAGGAGTGCTTTGGAACACCGAACTGAATAACTTTTACTATGGGACCAACTATGAAATCGCGAAAAAAATGTACAGAACAGCTGATTTTTGCTGATTAAAATTGTAGAATCAGACGTAATTTTCAGAAAATAAAGTGTAAGTATTGGAACATCAAGCACTATGACATTAATTCTGTAAAAACAAATCGAGGGGTTTAAATTGTATTTAAGCCAGCCATGAGTTCAATAGGGTTTGACATTTTGGGCAATGTTCCAATTCTGAGTATTCTAAAATATTCCCAAAGGGACCATTTTTTTCATTACAGTTTTTCAGAAGCTGTAACACTATTTTTGTTTGCAGATTAATATTTTCATTTTAAATGAAAAAGAATTGTATTTGTCAAATATGTACGAGCGAAATAAACATATTTCTAATTTTGTACAAATATTGAAGTAAAGGTTTCAAAGCGCAAATTGTAAATAAGTGCTTGTTTAAACTAACAGTTTCTTTCTGAAATATATCCATAGTTATTTTAAATACAGTTTTCATTATCTACATAAAATACTGGACTTTTCCTAAATAGCAGATTTTAGATGTACCTATCTAAAATCCAAACAACTGATGACTGAACAAATTATTAGTATAAGAATGAGATTATAGGAATACATTATTATTGTTACTATTGAATTGTTATTGCTATTATTATTATTATTATTATTATTAAATTGCTGTTGTTATTATTGAATTACTATTGTTATTACTGAATGGATTATTTTAAACATGAAATTGAAATTTGGTATAAAGTAGATGTTTTTTTTTTTTAATTTAGATATATGATTTTATAATGCATGCAATGGTTTAGATAAATTAGGGAATGTGTGTTTGTTAATTTGTATACTTTAGAATTAAATGACTTTATTATTAATATTATATCTAAAGTCCGCATCTAAGTTTATAGTATATAACTTACCTATACGATATCTTTTAGGTTTTCACACACGGTGTCTTCTTCGACAGCAAAAGCTCAGTATCTACCTCATAAAATACGAAGCTGAACTTTAATTTTTAAGGAGTCTTAAACTAGTAGTGCTGTGCCGTGGCAGTGAGCAGAGCACATTGCTCGCCGAACAGATGGTCATAGGGCCGACAGGTTCTGAAGGGGCGACCGCATAACGGAAGACGCAGCGTTGGAAGGTCCCACAAGGTAGACCGATGACCTGGTGAGGCTCGAATCCGATGGATGCAAGATGCACTCGACCGTTCAGTGTAGTGAAACGTCGGGGAGGCCTATGTCTAGCAGTGGACTCTTTTGGTTGAAATAATGATGATGAGTCTTAACCTATCTACTGATACAGGTAGTATATAAGCGTTTTTTGGAACACGATTTTGGATTACTGCGAACCCATTTTATATATTCATTATCACCTACAGTAAAAACTATATCAACGTGCCTAGCTTTTCCCAACTAATTTGGGGTCGGCTTCCAGTCTAACCGGATGCAGCTGAATACAAATGTTTTACATGGAGCGACTGCCTATCTGACCTCCGCAACCCAGTAACTGAGTAATACGATATCCCTTGGTAAGACTGGTTGTCAGACTTTCGGGCTTCTGACGACCCGTAACGTCTGTCAAAGATCCACGATTGACAGCCGGGACCAACGGCTTAACGAGCTTGCTTTCCGAGGCACGGAGGAGTCTCGGTGTGTAAAGATGATCACCCATCCATGGACCAACGCCGGCAAGCGTAGCTTAACCTGATGGACCAACCCGTGCGGCTGTTATTACTTTAGCCAAGAGCTCCAAGCAATAAAAACTATATGGTGTCTTAAAATCAACTTCGATGTTTAAAAACTTTATTCTGGTAAACAAGTTGAAACCAAGATAACAGCATTATTAACGTTAGTAATCCCATTAGGGAAATGGCGCTACTTGCGTGAACAATTTTATTTTACGGTAGTACAGACTAACTTCATGTTTATGGCTACGTATATTTACCTACTAATGTTATGTTCAAAAATTAGCCTTAGACTTTGTTTAATAGAACACTTTGGGCATTTCTAAGTACCTATTGTTCAATGTTTAGATAAGCTTATTTAGATGTCTAAAATTCACAAAGCAATTGTTTTATTAGGTTACAACCTGAGAATCTTTAGGGCATGGGTGAATAGGTTACTTCTTAGCAAGTATGCTCCATCTTCGACCACATCATCGCTTACCATCAGGTTAAATAGTGGTCAAATGCGAGCCTATCAAAGATTTAAAAAAAGTTTAGAATTTCAGATGAATTTGTTCAGTCGAGATAAACTGTAATTTAAAAAAAAAAATCTAAAGTATTTGAATGTTGTTTGAACTTTAAAATTGAAACAAACCTTTAGTTGAATTACTCCCGGTTGCTAAATCGAAAATTCAAAGTTGCGAACTGAAGTTTACTTTAACACGAGAATTGTCTACTGTTAGAAAGGTCCTAGTACTAAAATAGAGGTTCATGTATTACCAACATAAAATTCTCAATTCAGGAACAGATGGCCATATGGCCTTTAGGATATTTATATTAATTAAATTAAAAGTATGTTGTTAAAAAAATTAATTAAGCGCAAAAAATCTCAAACATTCCTTTAAGTGTACTCGTATTTTCCAAGTAGAAATTCAGTTTCACTAACCTCAATCAAAATAACCCAAGCTAAAAACTAAAAAGTATTACTTTCAGTTACTTTACTTATGAATAGCGTTTGAAAGACGGCACTTGAGAATATTAACGTGGCCAAGATCCCAAGTGAACGAGAGCTGCAAACTCGACATGTTACCGAAGGACTCAGTAGAGCCTCCTTGAGGATTGAGGTCCTCGACTCGAGGAAGCTAATGCTCTTTACTTAAATGACGTAAAGAGTACAAAATAAAGCTGGCTTGTAAAACTGTTTTTTTTAAATAGGACACATTTTACATATTATTTTGGAAGAAACATCTTCTATTTTTATGGTTTTCAATTAATTTGTTGCAGAAATTTCAAACAATAGGTTTAGTAGATTTGGAGTAAATTGGCTGTGACAGACGGACAGACAGGCAGACAGACACACGAGTAATCCTATATGGGTTCCGTTTAAAAAAGATTATCATATTGTTGTTACTACATGGGTGATTTTAGTAAAATATATTTTCTAGATTCCATTTACTGTAATAGTATACTTTGGAATCACTAAAGACTTATTATGAGTTAATCTCAATCAAAATTAAGTGAATTTAGATTGTTCGGAATATTAAAGTAATTTAAATAATGAATCTACGGTACCAACCTATTATAACGAGTAAGCAGTTCTAAAACTACTTTAAGGTTCCCAAGTCTTGGAACCTAACATTCTGAAGAACATCACTCTTACTCATCCTTTCAAGTTACTGATAACTTAATAAATTAAGTACTTTATTAAGTACTTGCGTATTAAATTAGCAACTTTTGACTATGAAAGATCTAGAACTTTTAATAACAATAGCTAAAATAAACTTAATCTAATTAAAATTAGGAATCTAGATGAAGATATCAGCAAGTTTAATATTTGACAAGAGTCTACATTACTCTGATTAATTCTAAGATAGATTTAATATTAATTGTTAAGTTTACCTACATTTTTTTTGACAGTAGGTAGGTAGCTAATTGAAAAGTCATTTCGGCCATTTTACTGTCTTTATGTAGAACTACGACTTTCAAAAAGCTCTCAGCCTAGTTTGACTAAATGACTTTTTACTTTGATTTGATTATTTTTGTATTAACGATAACCAAACGACAAAGTATTGTCCTATTTTATTTAACGATAAAACTATACCAAAAAATAATATAACGACCAAAAATCTTTGAAATTAGAAAAAAAAATCTGGAGTTACAAGTAAGCTGATGATAACTTGTACTGTACGGAAAGTCCATTTTGGAATGTCAATGTCTTCCTTAAATAAAGTAGTTTATTCAGCATAAGTAGTTTTATAAATATGACCTCGCTTTTCCGTTTCATCCTATAAAGAAGTATGGAAAAAGAAGATAATGTTGTGCCAATGTTACCGCCAAAAGACGTCCACTAATAAATATACACCTGCCCCAAGTGGATCTCCGCGACCAGGAAGAGATGTTTTATAAACATTAAATCTAGCGCACAACACAACAAGAGAAATCTCAAGAAGCACACTTTGAGTGCTCGCGATAGTAGTTACTCTTGAAAGTAGTTTATTCACATGTAGATACATAGGTAGTTGTTAAAATATGACCCCACCTTTCCGTTTCACCAAATAGAGAAGTATGGAAAAAGAAGATTATATTGTGCCAATGTTAACACTAACAGACGTCCACTACTGAATTTAGGCCTGCCCCAAATGTCACCACAACAACCGATCATGTACGTCTCGCATCCATCGGATTGCCGCGACCCTCACCAGGAAGAGATGTTTTACAAACATTAAATCTAGCGCACAACTCAAGTAGTAGCACTTTGAGTGATCTCGATCGTAGTTACTCGTACTATTGAGTTGTGTTTGCTTACTGACAATTTGGTTGTTTAATTATAAACCCGAAGCCCTTATTATAGATTCTAGTAAACGTCACATTGTAAGTTACAGAAAATAACACTTAATAATCCATTTCACACGGGTAACACAATACACATGTCCTCACCGTCAGTATCCGTTTGATAAATGTAGTAAGACGGGGCAGCTGAATTTGACCAAGGAGTATCTCTTAGGCCTTTGTCTTTACGTATAATGCCTCAAATATTCTGTGGGTAACGCCTACAAAAGCTGTTCACATAACAGCCTTGTTACATGGTCCTAGTTTCAGGGTGTGCACTTTAAGTTGCTCACATTGCTGGTTTCCAATAATTATGTACTAAACATCATTTTTAACCGATTTTCGAAAAAGGAGGAGGTTCTATGTTCGACTGTACGTATGTTTTTTTTTTCATTTATGTCCGCCGATTTCTCCGTCAGTTGTAGACCAATTTTCAAAATTCTTTTTTTATCCTAAAGCATATACTCCCAAGGTGGTCCCATATCGCCATAGGATCTGGAGGCAAAAATCCTCGCGAACCTCTATGAGGAGCGCGAGGAGGCGAAACGCCGGGGTGAAACTCCGCTGCCGCGACGACTCGCGGCTCGGCGGACGGAGCTCCGGCAGGATCTCATGGCGACATGGAGACAGCGATTGTCACAACCCCGCGCTGGGCACGCCACCATTGCGGCGGTGGTGCCCCTCTTTGAGGCTTGGCTGGAGAGACCTCACGGCGCCCTCACCTTCCGCCTGACGCAGGTCCTCACCGGACACGGTTGTTTCGGGAGGTTCCTGTTTCGGATCAAGCGGGAGGTGACGCCCGGGTGTTTCCATTGCACGGATCGCCCCGAGGACACGGTGGAGCTTACGGTGGAGGTCTGCCCCGCTTGGGCGGAGCAACGCCGTGTCCTCGTGGATGCGATAGGCGGCAGCGACCTCTCGCGCCCTGCCCTGGTTCAGGCCATGGTACGGAGCGAGAGGGAATGGGAAGCCGTCTCCTCCTTCTGCGAAGCAGTAATGCTCACGAAGGCGGAGGCGGGACACGTGAGAGAGCACCAACAACGGAGTCGCCCTCACGCCCTCAGCAGCAGCCGACTCAGGAGACGCCGGGGACTTCCGGCGCCGCGAGACGATCTCCGGCCACCGTAGACCCGGGCCTGCGGACGGCGAGTAGTGGGTAACTCGCCGTCCGATCAGCACCAGGCCCGAGAGTCGACGGCGCGTAGTGTTCCACGCGCGCCTCAAAGAGTTGTCAGCAAGAGACGGGACCCGTCATGGCCGATGCCAATTCGAAACAGAGTTACCTCGCCCCTGGGCACTCAAAGGCAGGAAGGAACAGGGGTGGGTTTTAGTCAGTAAGAGTCTGACACGCCCTCCCGCTCCGCCCAGAGCGGGAGAAGTCATAGGATGATTTCCCACCCCACAAAAAAAAAAAAAAAAAAAAAAAAAAAAAAAAAAAAAAAAAAAAAAAAAAAAAAAAAGACGTTAAAGCAATTTTGATAAAATTTATATGGGACCACCCATATAAATTTTATCAAAATTGCTTTAACGCTATTTGAGAAACTGAACAAAAACGAAAAATACGTATAACTAGATGACGTTTTTGTTTTCTCCAATTACGAGTATGTTTAAATTCCTCGTTCCATATTATTGGAGTTTTTAGTTCTGGGGTTTATCAACTAAAAATTGAAAAATAAACTTTTTTACAAAAAAAAAACCAACTTCCATAAAAGAAAATACAAAATGAAAATTAAAAAATAACTTTAGTTTCGGAAGTCGGTGTCAAATAACGAAGAAATAAAATACAAACACCAACTTCCGAAATCAAAGTTGTTTTTAATTTTTAGTTGAAGTATTTTCTTTTTCGGAAGTCGGTTGTTTTTTTTGTAAAAAGTTTTTTATAGTGTTATTTGTCAGTGAAAATAACAAAAGAAGGCTAACTACACCACTATTAATATCACATAGGAGTCTGTGTTTTCTGACGGCTACATAGCCGTCAGGAAACACAATTTGCACAGACAACGGTAATTTGTTCAGTCTTTACTTAAAGGTCAAGACTGAACAAGTTACTTCTAGGCAAGCGTGCTCCATTGTCGACCACGTCATCGCTTACCAACAGGAGAGATAGTGGTCAAAAGCGAACCTATCTATACTAATATTATTATAAAGAGTTAAAGTTTGTAATTTTGTTTGTAGGAAGTAATCTCTGGAAAATATTTCCGATTTTGAAAAAAAAAAATTCACCAGTAAAAAGCTACATTGTTTTTGGGTGATATAGGCTATAAATTATATGTATTATGAGCTGTATTATCGAAATCCACGTGGACAAAGTCGCGGGCAAAGTGCTAGTCAATAATAAAAATAGAAATCAGTCTCATGAATTAATAACTGCATCTACCTAACCTAAAATAATAAACAACTAAATGTAAAATAAATGAAAATTTAGTGGCTTCTGATTTAAATATCTCCAGTCTCTCACATGATACTGTGAGAGATAACTAAATTTTTAATAAAGTGACATTATTACTACGACGAATGATAAATGAATGATAATGACGACTGCTTTATGATATTTTCGATACTGCTTTTGCCCGTGGAAATGAACAACTTTCTTCAAGGAAGAAGTCATAGTAAACTCGCAAAAAAACCCGGTATAAAGTTGATCAGCTGATCAAAATTAATAGGAGGAGTATCATTATTTTTTGTAATCTGAAATATTACTAGAATCTTTCTTGACGAAAGTTTTACATTTATATGGGCAAAAGCTGTATTAAAATATGATAACCATTTCCGTAACAACCTGCATAGTGAATGGCACCTCGACTGTTGATAATTTGCTGCAGCTGTTTATAGAGAAACTGAAGGCAATATTGTTGTAATAAATCCTTGTAGTTTACAAGCAGCAATAACCCCATTATTACAACGATTAGGACGGTATATTGGAGGATGTTAGTTCATAATACTAGCTTGCACTATTGACTTGAACTCATTTATGCCATAATAGTTTAATATGAAGTTAACTGAACTAGTTAGAAAGTTTAATAAGAGCACCATCTACGTGAAAATAAATTGTTGAAAGTTACCTTCCTCTCGTTTCCGAGGGCGCTCTTATCAGATTTGTCAAGAGAATAAGCATCCTCTCGTTTATGGTTAAAACAAAAAATACATCAATCACTTTTTCCTTCTGTGTTCATTAATTCAGATGATTTTAGGCGTTTATGCTGGAAAATAATTTTACCATTTAAACTCGGTGCCTTACTACTTAGGGCCGATTTCACCAATGAAACTAATCGCGATTAGTTTAAACTAAACTGAGTTCATGCGTTTAATCGAGATTAGAGCTTCATTTTGCGTTTCACCGAAAACTGGGCGCTTAGAATTTATACTAAGTTAAGCTTAAACTAGTTTAGTTTCCGGTAGTGAAACGCAAAATGAAGCTCTAATCTCGATTAAACGCAAAAACTGAATGTTTAACAATTCGCGATTAGTTTCATTGGTGAAATCGGCCCTTAGTCTATTCCTTAAGGTCTAGTTTTTAAGGGGGTTTAGATTATAAAATCATCTGTAGCTGTTAGGAGCCCTGTATTGGAACCCTGATTAGGGTTACAGGCGTTTTCTTTATTATATAAAACCTTTGCTTCCTTCTTCTGCGAAATCACAAAAAAAAATGATTTTGCTATCTGATGCTGTTGGTACATGAAATCTATAATTTAACTAAAATAACTACCAACAACTGCATGAAAAGTGACTTGTTTGGAACATTGTAGTTGTTATTTGCAATTGGGTTTTTTGAAAATGTTTTTTAATATACAATTTAGTGAGTTCCATTTTTGGAATACCCTCCTCGAGCCCTTTATTTTGATACCCCACATCTTGATCATGTCACAGAAAAATACGACCACACTAACTTAACAGCAGCCGCAATTTTCTTTTTTTTCCAATATTCATACAGCAGTCACTTCGGCAGTCAACCCCAATCTATAATGATACATATTTGTTGATGTCCATTTCGCCATTTAGGCTACAGGTTGTGCCTAAGACATAGACATACAAACAAACATACATACATACGTACCCACTCTCGAAAAACATTACCGTCCATCTGGAGCAGTTGAGTAAAAGCCTCACCCAGACACACCAATCATAATTGCCATCAAACTTACACACAACTCATCATAATTCAACTCTCATACTATAATTCTCACTACCAGGAGTTTCTAATATATCAAGTTTCAATGTAACTTTGTAACAAAATAAAAAGTAAGAGAAGCCAAGTTCCCAAGGGATCTATTCTCGTGCCGACGGCAAGGGACGGTATTCTTAGATGATAATTAACTCTTTATGGGTGAGACATCTGTTTACGAAGCTGCCGTACCATATTTATAGATGGGAGTCGACGAGACTTGTAGTGTTAAATGGTGCAGTGCGATATTAGTATCAGTTTCGGATTTTTATTGAGGCTATTTGGGATATGTTTTTTTTTGGTGTCTTGGAAATTTGCACTTTATTTTCACGTTGATTTTAGAGGTATTATGGCATTGGAAAAGGTGTTCATTAACTATAGAGACCCCCATAAAAAAGGTGGATTAGTAAATTATTTTCTCTTATTCTATCTTAATTATTATTTCGTTCTAGGACAGTTTTAAGTTAAGATTTTCATCAAGGGAAATTACTAGAACATACGTACTTGACAGACATACATTAGGAAATGTCAAAGCTAAACTCATTATATCGAACCTCAAAGGATCAATACAATCCGCCTATCTAAAATAAACACACTATCGACAAAAATTGCCATTCACTAGAATTTTCCAAACGACATATCTCCCCGAAGAAGCCAAACACAGCAACGTCTGGAATCACATAATTTAGACCAATAGGGATTCGTTATCTCCACCAACTCGCAAGGGACACTCAAGATAAGTTAGCCATTTTGAAACGGTAAAAAACACACGTTTGTAATAAATTCTAAGCGTGTACCATGTCCTGGGAGCTGGGTAGTGGTAGTGCCATCTGGCTTAGTATAAACTATCTGAGTACACCGAGAACATAGCAACACACCCAGTATTAAATGTACAAGAATTTGTGAGATAGAAGCTCACATGTGGTGGAATTTTAGTCTTTATTTAGGTTAGGTATTTGACTTTGTTGTTTTCATTAGGAAGGATTAGTATTTCAATAAGGGGTACCTATATTATCCAGTTGTTTATTATAATAGACTAGCTGCGCTCCGCGGTTTCACCCGCATGTACTGGGATAAAAAGTAGCCTTTGTGTTAATCCCGGGCATAAGCTGTCTACACATCAAATTTCCTCCAAATTGATCCAACCGTTTTTGTATGATTGAAACACAAACATACAAACTTTTGCATTTATAATTTTAGTAGGATTGTTACAAGCTGACTTTTACTAAGCTATATTACTACTGTAATATTGTTAATATCATCCTTTAAATAAGATCACAGTTGTATCTAATTTATCTTCATTGCTGATCTAAGATCTGGGGATCAAACAAAGTACCATTCTAACGGCTATAGCGATTGTCTGAAATCCAAAATGTTTGGGATTGACCACGTAACATATAGGTTGCGTATGCGCATGTCAATCTCATACATGATTGAATTTTCGATGATCGTTGTTTTTGGTAGAACGTTACTTTGTCCACATAAAAGCTCAGTAGTCCAAGATCCCAAAGTCACCAGACATTATTCTGATTAATAAAATGCGTTGGTAATTTTTAATAATTGTTTGCTTACAATTAGATTTTTTTTTTAAACCGAAGTGGGTATTGAGCATTCTACCAAATCATTGCCGATGATATTTACACATATTAAATAAAATTTTCTGAAATTTCGGGTATGCGACGGATCTCATTAAGTAATTACTTATTGAGATCCGCATCGCTTAAAAGAGATTATATTATAATCGTTAAAATATTATTTAATAATTAACTATTAAACAATACTCTGTAAAACAGACATAAAAAAAACACTCATCCTTTAAAAATAGTGAAATAATGCTTGTCACGTAACTTTAGCACCTGGTACCGGTAAATTGGCCGTTGGCTCAAGCTGGAAGGTATGCGTACATTCAAAGTAACACTTCTCATTCTCAATCCCACTCATTATGGTAATTAGAAATTAAGTAATGTCTGCTGCTCTGTGATCTTACCCCATAGTGCCTTTTCATCACACGCAGAAGGAATTAACCCTAATAGAATCATTTTGACTTATGCTCTTATTCAATCATAAAATATCAAACCAGTATGAATATGTAACGATTAAACTCTTTCCTCTTTATCGTTTTCCAAAATTCTTTTAAATCTAAAATGCTCGTATCATAAATGCAGCTCCTCTCTGTATCGTTAGCGCAAAATGGCTTATGTTTGAAGAGGGATTATCCACCGTGCAGCTTTGTAGCATACATAATAAATCCGCTTCATTAGCCCGCCGTAAGTTTGTCCTCCAAACTAACTACTCTTAACTAATTCACTTATGTAATGGCAACCATCCATTATCCCTCCTTTGTTTCTTTGTGAGCGTTGAATAAATAAAAAAGCTGTCGAGTTTGTGAAAGCGCACTAAATCTTGCTTACGTTCCGTATTGAGTATCGTTCATTGATTTAATGCACACACACAAAAATAAACTAATACTGTTATGCATGTTCATGCATATTAATTTTAGGAAAGTTTACAGCTAATACATTTCAATATCTTGTAACAGTATGTAAAAGATGGTCAATTACAAGCTTCTACTGATAAATAATGTGAACAATATAAACAAATACAAGAAAACAGCGACGCATGAATTACACAAATGCTGCATTATCCCACGCTCAAAAAAAAAAACAATAATAATAATGTAAATTATATATGTATAGAAAATAAATTGTTGTAATATGTGAAATTATGGTGTACAATAAAGAATTAAGAATAGTGAGGGAAACAGCAGATTTATTCTAATACAATCTCTCTCTCTCTGTGGTTGGCCCCTCATTTCTGAGGATCGTGGTCAGCATCAGGGTTGCATCTGGAGCGATTCTTGCCTCTATCGGTTTCTGTCCAGCGCGTCTTTTACGACCGTATAGAATTTGGAGGAGGACGAGTCTTTAACTTGATTGGTCCATCGTGTTGGTGACCGGCCGCGCGATCTTTTGCCTTCGGTGTTCCCAACCACCATCAGCTTCTCTAAATTTTCGTCACCTCTGCGCATTGTGTGGCCGAAATATGAAAGAATGCGTTGCTGGTATAATTATGGTGGACAAACGATTCTTTATTCGGAGCTGGGTCGGGATCGATGCGTTGGTGCGTTTTGCAGTCCACGGTGTTCTAAGCATTCGTCTCCAGCACCACATCTCGAATCCTTCAATCCTTACTACATTAAACCAGAGATAATAGGAATATTTTTTAGGAATCAACTACATAATTTAAACTGGTGAAATTTGCTCAAACAGGGTAGATGATCAAAAATACCTGATTGGTCCGTCAATCAGATTGTCACAAAGTATTGGACATTTATTGTAATTTTACCTTTCACATAAACATAAAATGAAACGATAAAGTGCATTGAAATTTCGCGTAACGTCACACTTCCGTCAAAGATGTACAATGTATCTAGAAGTGGCGTAACTCCTCTAACTCTTTAACTTTTATGGGTTTCAATTTTTTTTTGATTTGGTAATTATTTGATAATCCAACTTTCGAACAATTGTTTTTCAAGAAGAATTTGATGCATCTACCAGTAAAAATATTTTATTAAGATCGTCTAGCAAATTTAGTCCTAGGCAGACAGTCAACCTAACCGACTGATCAATTATTTTTGCAACAACATGAGTAAACAATTGTCAAAAGGAAAGTAAGTAGTAGAACCATACTACGAAACCCCAACAAACTCGAACTTTTCCAAGAAACTAGTAGGTATTGAATTTAGCGTGAACCCAGAAAGCGTTGCTATTAGAAAAGTAATTAGTATCGGATACGAAGGGTCCCCAAACTGATAAATATTGCAAAGGTTAATTCGGCAGTAACAAAAGTTCCTTTAGGTAGGCACTTCAAGATTCATAGGTACGCGAAGGTAGGTAGTTTATTCGGGACAATATGTCAAGGAAATGGATTGTCCTAAATTGGGATTGGTTGATTTAGAATGTGAATCGGTAAAACAAAATAATGTTCACGTAGGTCGTACGAATTGAATATGAACTTTGGTAAAGGTGACTTTACTTTGACGTGAACTTTGATTATGTTGGAAAAGTTCTGATACCTGTGGGTGTGTGTGACAGTCTGTTTCTAAAGTTCAATGTGCCAAATTAAAGGATTGGATTGTACTTAACTACGAGTACAGTACAAAAATGCTTGTAAGAACCGATATTGTGAACTAATTTGAGTAAAAGTAACCCGACGTGTTGAACGAGAACGAGAGGTTATAGTTCAATCTCCGCTCGCTACATTGTCGAGTTCAACCGACTATTAGTAAATGCTAGCTTGCTATGCTTCGATAAGAGGTTAATAAGAATACTAAACTTATCAGCATTCCACATGAGGTACTGAGACTTAATTTCTGGAATGAAATCGAGTGAAATAAATGTGACAATATTGTCGAACGTGCGTTAGGTCCTGTGATTCATTATCTTCATTTCAGCCGAAAGGCGTTCACTGCTGGACATAGGTCTCCCCCAAGTGTCACCAAAACGACCGATCCCTCCCCACCCTCAACAGATCATCGGTCTACCTTGTGGGACACGTTCCAACGTTGTACCTTCCGGTACGCGGTCGCCATCTGTGATTGTTTAGATGAACTTAGCAACAAATTGCATTACTTGTTTAGCGAGTCGATCATTTTATTTTCAGAGATCATACTTAAAAACAAAGATTAAGTTTTCCGATCACGCGCTCGCACAGGAGTTGCTATTCTGTTACTACAGGTTGTCCAGTAAATAGCACGACATACTGCAGGGGGTGATAGCTAGGGTCAATACCTATCAATACAACACAATATATGTTCAGCAAAATCTTACGGATTTTGTTTTACAAAATTTTCCGAAATACCGAAAAATCTCTACCTTGAAACAGATTTTTAAGCATCTCGTAATGAAAAAATCCTTTTCTAGTACTTTTTTTTACCTCAAATTATTCGTGAATAGTTACTTTACTCATTGATAAGTCTTTTTTCTATCAAAGACAAGAATGTTTTCAAGAAATACTATTTTTTGTTTAAATTTGCACAGAACTATTTTCTTATCACTTAAGAAAATCACTGTAAATCCGTAAGATTTTGCTGAACATATATTGTGTTGTATTGATAGATAGTGACCCAAGCTATCGCCCCCTGCAGTATGTCGTGCTATTTACTGGACACCCTGTATATTCTCTCAATATCTAAGATCAATTAAAACGTTCAACGGAGCTAAAACCCTGTATGGACCTATGCACTACTTGCTAATTGCTAGTTTTTTTTAAATTATTCTAAGAAATAAAAATTTATTATTGTTAGAAGAAAAATTTTTTTACAAAAAATACAACCGACTTCTAAAAATTGTAAAATAACTTTAATTTCGGATGTCGGTGTTTGTATTTTTTTGTTTCTTCGTTATTTGACACCGACTTCCAAATTGAAGTTATTTTGCAATTTTTAGAACTCGGTTGTATTTTTTGTAAAAAAGTTTTTTTTTTTTTCACTTTTTAGTTGTTGTACCCCAGAAGTAAAACTAAATATTAAAGTTATGCCCGAATGGATAACCCTAATAACATGGAATTTGAACATTTGGAGACAACCAAAACGTCATTTGTGTATACATATTTTTTGTTTATTCTCATTTTTTCAAAAAGTGCTGAATCAATTTCAATAAAATTTATGTGGGACCACCTCTAAAGTACGACCTACCAAATAAACAAAGAATCATCAAAAAGAATCATCAAAATCCATTCACAAATGGCGGAGATATCGCGTAACAAACATACAAAAAAAACACAGACGAATTGAGAACCTCCTCTTTTTTGAAGTCGATTAAAAATAAAGAATATTATAATCATAATGCAAAACTAAAACAACCGCTATGTGATCGTATTTTTCTCAACAAACTCTTCCATCTAATACCCATATCATGGGAATGCTTAAAAATTAATACTTCGCCAGTTTTGGGAGTCAGCCCAATCGAAAACCATGCTAAACTGCAACCGCCAAATCTGTATAAGCGATTACAACTCGTCACTGGATATCAGTATAAAACCACTTTTGCAACGCATCAATTTTATACACTTAGTAATTATATTTACAATAAAATTAATAAACAATTAAAAATCATAAAACTAAACACCCACGCGGTAAAAACTAAAGTAACAGAGTGGCTTCTAGAAAGGGACTATGCCTACACGGAGTCTCTACTTACATACACCACCTAATCTCTCACGCACACCTAATTCATAACATCACAAATTTAAACATGCGCGCACTCACCCCCCCACCCCACCTTATCACACATGCACTCACCTCCACACAATATTCACCTTCCACTACATGCATACACACCCTCCCACCAAATATACACGTCACAACTATTACAGAATCACATAGTTCATTGCAGTGGCAGCGGTAGAACGACACCGTCAACAGTAATAGTGTATAAGAATTTTGTGGTCGTACACTGTTTCACAAAACACAGGTTATAACCTAGTTTGAAAAGCAGGGTTTTAAAAATATTAAGTAACGATTTTACTACAAATATGAAAAAAAAAAACCAGGAAACGGGTCAAATTTAAACTCGAAGATTTTTTTACATACTTACAGTTGAAGATAATAAAAACGTGTTAAAAACACATCTGAGGACAGATTCGCTCGAGAAAAGCTTAAACAATACATAAACTTTCCGTTTGTTTTTTCTTAGTAAGTGGTTCCAGGTGGTTGTGCCACTACAGCTGAAATAGTGTCTCACCACATCCCGGCCGTATATTTTCACCGTTAATTCACTTTTTATTTTTACTGTGGAGAGGTATTGATGGTCTCTTGGGACATGCATGTACGAGTATGTATATGCCTGTATGTCGCTTAACTCTGTTGAACTGGAAAGTTGAGAGAAGAAATAAAATTGCCGACTCTAAACATTTTTATTTTAAACAGAATAAATAATAATTAAATAAGTGTACTATTTAATGGACTAAAAATCTTTAGCAATCAAACAAGAAAAACTTGATACACAGAGAACAAAAACTCATTAGTGTTTGTGTCGACTTCTGGCACGCAGGAAAAGATTTAACTCGTGCTATGGGTACCAGGTTTCTCACGCAGCTTTCTACTACTTATATTATATCCTCCTAATATTATAATGTGAAAGTTAGGATGGATGTTTGGTACTCAATCATGCCAGAACGGCTAAACGTATCTGGATGTTTGGCCCAAAGATAGATTATAGTCCGGAATTCCACATCAATACATCAATACATTATTAAAAAACAAAGTCCCCCGCCGCGTCTGTACGCGATAAACTCAAGAACCTAGGTACTGAACTTAGACTATGAACGGCTATAGACGCAACGGCATTGAACATTAAATGAAGCAGGATCGTTATTAAAATGTGTGAGTGACCTCGACGAACATAACGATGACGTTTCGGCTTCTCATTTTGTCTGTGTGAGCTTATTTCGCGTGTATAGATACAAGCCGGCTTCTCAATCTGGTACTTCAGATTGCTGGCTTTTGACACTGTCTATAACCTTTCATAGTCTAAGGTACTGAACGGATTTTCATGCGGGTTTTACCAATAGATGGGTCGCTTCGTCGCAAAAAAAAAAAACTCGGGTCGCTAATAGGCTATAAATTATAATGGAGAGAGTATAATTCCACACGGGCGAAACAGCTTGCTGAGGATTGTATAAAATAATTTCTTTGGTATTATACATTTACATATAGTTTTCAATTCCACGATAGATGATTTTACAGCTGCAACGTGGAGTTTTATTCCATTGTAGTAGAAACCAAAGCCTCTGTCGGCTTCAACAAAACAAACAAACATTTATTAACAAAACGTATACAGTTCCTATATAAACAGAAACCGGCCAGCACCAGTAACGGACCGGGTATTTCCATCCGAATACCGAACATAAATTGGAGATCAAAATTGAACACAAAGGTATAATGTGGCTATTATTTACCGATATCAGAGAAACAATTCAAAGGGTTGGAACGACAAAAAAAGGTATAGCGACCTACGGTTAATATTCAACGTGGTTATGAATACATATCATGTATTTATTTTTGTGTATTACGAACGAGTAGTGGAATACATCACTCAGTTTTATATTTGTTACAGGAAAAAACAATTCCAAAGTGGAATGTAACAAAAGGGAAGTAGGGACGATATATGTATGTAGGTAGTTTGTTTTATGTTTTCATTTATTTTTCACGTGTTCGTACTTAACAGATTATAAAAGTACAAAAACAATTGACGGTACTTCAAAATAAATACCTTCCTACTCAAGTTACGAAATTGTTCAGTATGTATGTCTTTGTTAATGATGATATTTCTGTATTGTGCAAAGTGTCTACTCTCATAAGTAACTTCAAATTTATTCCCTTTTACATATAGGATGTAATGGAAATGTGAGGTAATATTTTAGAAAGCACTTCTACCCACGGAAATGTACAACTTTTTCAAAGAAGCCACTGTCAATTCCAAAAAAAAAAAAAATTGGACTTACCATACAAAATTTTCATAAGCCGATCAAAATTAGTATGGGAGGTGCAAATTTTTTTTTCGGCATTGACTGTTTATTTTGAGGAACTTGACGTATGTACATAATAATCTACTAACCGACAATTTGCATACAAATAACAGAAGAAGAAAGGATATTTTATTTAAGACAACACAAAAATGACACCCTTATAATAATATAGTGGGTCCCTATCTATTTAATGAAATGGAACCAACTACTCAACTTTCATGTTTTGTGTTTTAGGAAAAAGTCAAAATGCTGTTAAAAAAACTGAATTGCCAAGAAACAGAACTTATTCTAAGTGTCCCCACCCACTCACACTCCAATACATATTTACATACACATCACACACTCTCCCCACATCCATACTGCATGTCTCTTTTCTTATTTTGTGTTATTATTATTTCAATTCTCATAGGTAGGTACGGATTTTGTACACTTTAACTGGTTCACAAGGTCAAACGCGAGGCGCAACTGTTACTTATAGCACAGGTTCTACCTAGTTTAAGTGACAGGGAACACTAATTGTAAATTTTTGTTGAATCAATAAATGATTTTGATTTAATTTAATTTATTACTTTCTTGAAGAAAGTTGTTCATTTATGTGGGCAAAAGCAGTATTTAAAATATGATCACGCATTTCTGTTACATCCTGTATATAACTTGGGACTTAAAAAGCTTAATTATTATTATTATTGTTGATAGATGCCTATCAACAATAAAAAAAAGCGTTTGATCACCATCTCACCTGATGGTAAGCGATGATGTGGTCGAATATGGAGCACGATTGCCTAGAAGTAACCTAATCACTCTTGACTTAAAGACTCTTAGGTTGTAGCTATCAGGAAACACAGACTCCGGCAGGGAATTCCACTCCCTAGCTGTACGCACAATGAATGCGTTCTCAAAACGATAAAAAGAATAAGTATATAAAGTATACGGTTCTTTTCGAACGTTTAAATAAATACACAAAAAGATGTTAATATTTTGGAAGTTATTGGAAAAAGCAATTGCAAGGTGGATACGCAGAAAAGTCAGTCCTTACCAAAACATTAATTAAAAGCTCTCCAAACAATTTTTTACCTTACTGAAAAATTTTATTCCGATATACGTACCAACTTATTGTATTTATAAAGGTTGTTGAACTTAAAAAGTTGTTTAATATTTCGTTGACAATTTTTTCCTTTTTCCACCCTTCCCTAGAGCATAAAATTACAAAACTTTATACTTATTCCTTGAAAGGATTTTAATTAAAAGAGCGATATCCGATGTCGCTATCGTTTGACTTAGAAATTGGAGAAATATTTTTAGCTGGGCGTACTTTATTACATTTTGTCTGTCATTTTCATGCCGGTCCCTGTCCATCGATTATTCTATTTCAACGTCAAAGCGAGGGTCGCGGGAACAATTACATGGGACTCCACATAACTATGATTATGTGGAAAACTTCATCTTTGTTCCGAAGAATGGCGAAGTTTGATGTGGCCCAGTCTTTTTATTTGTTTGTCGGATGGACTTATGGTTAGAATAAATGTATGAGAGCATAATATTTCTGGTATTCGTTTATTATTCTTGATCATTTTCCTCGTTGTTAAAAGCTGCGTGAAGGATAAGGAGTGTTTTGGTTTCGGTCTTAAGTCACATACAGGTGATTAGTAATGAAGTGCGTTTCTTGAAACGGGATGATGTATTACAGAGTAAATTTGCAACGATTTTGACCACAATAACTTGGGGCCAAACTAGGATTTTTTCTAGTACCTAATAACATATATATTTTTTTTTGGCAATTTTCTTCCTCACGACCAATAAAATAGTTGATTATAAGAAATCTAAGAGCAGTGGTGGCCCAGTGGTAACAGCCGCGTCGTGAGTTCAAACCTAGCCAGGAGCTTTACTTTGTGTAAATTATTTCATCACTACTGCTCTCAAAACGGTGAAGGAAAACATCGTGAGGCAACCGGCATGTCTTAGAAACAAAAATTCGAAGATATGTGATATCCACCAACCCGCACTGGGCCGGCGTGGTGGATTACGGCCCAAATCCCTTTCACAGAGAGGATGCCTGTACCCCAGCAGTGGGGACATTAGAAGGCTGATGATGATGATGACAAGAAATCTACTCTACTCTGAATATTAAACTGATTTTTTTTCTATAAGCTCATAAACCAATAAATTCCCTGAATTTATCAAAAAGTACTAATTATTTTGATAATTACGCGTCTCGAAGTTGAAGCGACACGCATGACATTTGACGTACAAATGGCAGAAGACACTTTCATGTTTAATCACCTTTCTATAGATTTATGTATGAATTTTTATTCCACTTTTATCACGAGTTGGTAAAATAAACAAGGTAGGTACTATCTTACTTACTGCGATAGGTTCAGCTCGATTAGATAAGGCAAGATTTGTCATTATTTTTTGCTTTTGCTATCGGACGGTTAACGTTGTAACTTTTGTTTATTGCTATTGCAAGGTGACTGAGTAGTTTTCCATCTGGTTTCAGCAGAAAATATCCACAAAAAATATTCAGAAAAGTATTATTCAAAGTGGAGATAGATAGATTTCTCACAATCAACCATTTTTTGTCGTGAGGGAGAAAATTTCCAATAAAAATTAAAAGCTCGATTACTCGAAAAAAACCTATAGTTTGACCCCAAGTAATCGGGCTCGAAATCGTTATATTATTATGTTAGCTATAGAATATTCCATTTGAAAGAACGCACTCAATATCAATCAACATGTATAAGTGTAACAGTAGAATCTGAATCCCGGCATCCCCTCTACGGCCACTCGACAACTCCGGGTAGATTAAAAAGTCGCAAGAGCTTCATGAGAACGACACATGCAGTACAGGACAGCCCACCTAAGGAGAGGATTAAGCGGTGGGAGGAGCGGTGCCCGCTACCACGTGACTTTCTTGGGCCCAAGGAGGACCTGCCTCCCGGTCGTGATTTGCAGTGGCCTATTTGGAAAGCACTGAATCGATTGTGTACCCAAGTAGGCCGCTGCAAGTATAATTGGGCAAGGTGGGGATCATCGACAGTGCGATTACGGTGCTCCTGAACAAACCATGTCTCGTCTACTGGAGTGTCCTAAATGTGTTTTCACCTGCACCCTCGATGATCTGAACAATGCCTCAGACACCGCTATAAACGTGGCTACTTACTGGGCCCAAACAGTATAACTCTAATAGATGTACCATCATCTTCCTGCCCTTATCCCATGTTACTTGGCGTCGGCGCAACACGTTTTTTTCTTCCATTCTGTCCTGTCAGCCGTCACGCTATCACTAACTCCCTTTTCTTTCATATTACTCCTCACACAATCCATCCATCCTTTCTTTGGTCTCCCTCTCCCTCTCCATCCATCCACATTTATATTCATAACTCTTTTAGTTACATGTGTTTCATCCCTCCTCTTTACATGACCATACCAAGATAAGCGGTTCCCTTTCAACTTTTCTGTGACTGGCGCCACTTTTAAACTACCTCTAATGTACTCATTTCGCACTTTATCCATCCTCGTTACTCCACACATCCATCTCAACATTCTCATCTCCGCCACATGCAGTCTTCTTTCATCCGTCTTTTTCACAGCCCAACATTCTGACCCATACAGTACGACAGGTCTAATCACGGACCTATAGATTTTCCCCTTTAACTTAAGGGGCATCCGTCGGTCGCAAGTTGTTCCAGTGACCTGTCGCCATTTCATCCATCCTGAGTTGGATAACTCTAATAAATGTACCACGACACGAAAATAATAAGAAGAAGTAGAAGCTAACAGATCTTTTGACAAAATTTAAATTATTACCTACATCATTTTAACATTACTTGTGCTAAGCATGTCGTATAACGGTTCGAAATGTTTTTCCCTTCTTAAGTGTTGAATAATGTACTTAAACGACTACACATAGCTATAAAAGCAAAGTTCTAATATTTCATTTGGCTCCGGTTAAAGATATTAGAGCCATCTTGGTCCATTGTTTCCACAAAACGGGCTGCTAAATCGTTTGCACACGAAAACGGTAGATTAACCTCAATTTCATAATACTCCTGTGATCCAGTTTTGAAACAAAATGGACTCTTAACGAAATAGGATTATGAACATTCTAATAAATTGTTGTAACGCTTATTATATTTTTGTGAAGCTTTTTGAGTTTTCAGCGCACACTTTCGTAATGATAATGCGGTTCAACCGATTTGTTTATTTTATTCTTACAGTGTAAAAAATTGGTGTTAAATCCAAACTGAAAGGCCACCACGTGAACCAGTACGTCAGTAATATGTATTATCATACCACACTTATATTTATGAAAAATTAACTTCTGCAAGCGGCTCTACCCGCGTGTAAGTTGAAAATGATCCCAAGAGATTGTTACTTTTAATGAAGTAGGACATTTTCCCGGGCGTATGTTCCAAAAGTCCTACTTCAGGACATGATCTAATCATGTGCCAAGTTTCATCTAAATCCATTCAGCCAGGCAGACAGACAGTTCATTTATAATATTAGTATGGATTTAACCTCTTGCGTGTCTGGCGGATAGCACATGGGCGGTACACAATTAAAATTTATTAATCTTTTGTGTCTGCTAACTATGTAGATGCGCGACGGGTTAAGGATGAATTAAATTATTGAGTTGTTATGTTTGTGAACGCACCTACAATACAGGAATTATTCCTAAAGTGGAGCATGTTTAAAAAAAAACCGGCCAAGTGCGAGTCGGACTCACGCATGAAGGGTTCCGTACCATCGTACAAGATTATACGCGTCTACTTGTTGCCATTATTAAGATCGAGCAAAAAATGCAAAAAAAACACGTTTCTAGGAGGCAGCCCTTTAATTTTTAATTTACACAACAATAAAATAAAAAATAAATTATAATAATTTTTAATTTATCTACATTTAATTTAATTTTTATTATTTGTAGCAGCAACAGAAATACACATTTTGTGAAAATTCAACTGTGTAGCTATTCGTAAGCTACAGCCCGCTGACAGACGGACGGAAAGTGAAGGCACAGTAAAATACCCTAATAGCATTTATTGTGGGCATTCAGTTGGGCCACGTGCACTTCGTGGGTTGGCCAACTGTTAGATTTGGCCATCTAATAGTGGTAGGGCCTACATCAAAGGGCCCACAAAAAATGGCCAAAAAGGGGCGAACAACTGGGCCTGGGGGGGGCCAACAACTGGGCCTGGGGGGGGCCAACAACTGGGCCTGGGGGGGGGCATTGTAGAGCCTACAGTTGACAAATGGTTAGGGTTTGGTTAGGCTGGTTTCACAGCTGTCCGGGAGACCCGTACGGGCCGCCCGTACTGGCACCCGGAACGGAGACATACGTGAGGCGCTAGAACATTGTTTCACAGCGACGCGGAGCGGGTCGCATACGGACCAATCCGCGTCGCTGTGAAACGATGTTCTAGCGCCTACGTAAGTCTCCGTTCTGGGATCCCTTACAGGCGGCCCGTACGGGTCTCCCGGATAGCTGTGAAGCTAGCCTTAAGTGTAGTATTTTAGAATTACAGCTATGGTACAAATATAATTAGAATTAAAAAATCCGCAAAGGAACACATAGTGTTCCTTTGTGCCCCACAAAGGAACACTATGTGGTTTGTGAACCTTGCCATAGTGTATCCTCAGCCCCCGTTCGCCTTTAAAAAAGCGTGCCTGCGAGCAATTGGGACATCTCACCTGTTGGACCTCAAGCGATGTGGCAGGTTGACTGCTACAGGTTCCAGCATCGCTACAGCCGGCATTAAACATAAAATAAGTTGATTAAACTTACCCAAATATTAAAGAACTATAATAAAAACACTGCGCTTACACATATTCCAAAAAAAAAAAAAAAGCAAAAAAAAAAAATAACAATAAAAATAAATAAATAATTTAAAAAAAAATTAAGTAATCTAACAATAAACAAGAAAAAAATAATTTCAGCACTCAAACCTCGATGCACTCGCCGGCTACATTAGTTTTATAATTAAAAGATAAAAAGCCTGTAGTCCAAACAAAATAAATACACGTTAGTATGTTTCCGAACGAAAACTTTGAGTAACACCGAACGGTCTAAATGTCAAATGACAATAATAACATAAGTAAAAAATCAAATCAAAACAAAAAACTAAAAAAATTGAATGACCGACACATAACGACATAAAACATAAAAATTATAAGTACCTAGTATATTATATACTCAGAAAAATGGAAGACCCGCAACGAAGACTCATCACTTTACTGTCTAGCAAATTCTCTTATCAGGCACTGGCTTCGAAGTTACGGCTGAGGGCTCAGCAACGGGAAACTGAGCCACAAGTTCTTGATATTCCGAAGCAAACTCAATCTTCCGTCGCGATTTTTCGGAAACCTGGATGACAATCTTCCCCTCAGACGTCCAACACTTATGTATTCCGAAGTACTTCCGAGCATTCATAAAAATATCGTGTCTGAGCTTAGTCAGGAACTCAGAAAGCGTTAAACCAGAGCCTTTCAGCTTGGTTGTTATTTCGCCACACCTCATTCCTTACGATGCGGCTTTCAAATGTAACTAAGAGGGGACGAGGTTTGCTGGTGTTGCTTCCAAGGCGGTGACAGGCTGTTATATCTTTAGAGGCGACGTTGGCCATTTCCAGACGCTCCGACAAAACCTTCAGGAAACCATTGCTTAGATCTGCTCCCTTGTCCTCACTCAGGCCATGCAACAGAAGAACCTTAGCACGGGTTGTCATTTCGTGCCTATCCAGCCAAACACAAGCAACTCCATCTGGGATTTCAGTGAACTCAATGTTTTCCAAACTAGGGTCTTCAACTCAGTGAAGTCCTTGGATAGGCTGGCAATAGTCTTATGTGAAGCTTCACCACTGGCATTCTTCAAGTCTTCCTCATATTGTGACATTCTTGAAGCAAATGTAGGAGACAGCTCCTCCACAGTGCTTGACGATTTGGAGTACAGGTCCATTTCAGCAAAGAGCAGTGCTTGCAGTGTAGAGAAGTGGTGTCAAGGAGATTTGATGAACTGACTGAGTGCACCAGAGGTTAATGTACTACTTTATTATGTTTCTTGCATTTAAAAGTTGTTTTTAATATTTTATTAAATTAATTATATGAGAGCTCAAAATTGTAACTGTATTATTTGGGACTACCCTCCAATTACTCAATTTTTTCTCAATAATTTCTCGAGATTTTTACATCATAACATGGTTTTCGACTAGAGCAACAATTTCTTCCTTGAAAAGATTTTCATCCGAGCAACTATTTTGAAAATATGGAGCGTTTTGTAAAAAATAAAATAAAATTTGGAGGCCTATAACTCGGGAACGGTGCGTCGGAGGGCCATGCTTCTCAGAGCCTAAATGGTTTCTACGGACAAGGTTAATAAGGTGCTCCAATAAAACAGGCCGAAATCTGTTAAAAAAAATCTCTGAAAATTTTAATGATCCGGCCCGACACTTAGAAGAATTTTGCAATCATTTTTTTTTTCTCAATAATTTCTCGAGTTTTTTACATTATTTCATGGTTTTCGAGTAGAGCAACAATTTATTTCTTAAAAGATTTTCATCCGAGCAACCATTTTGAAAATATGGATCGTTTTGTAAAAAATAAAATAAAATTTGGAGGCCCATAACTCGAGAACGGTGCGTCGGAGGGCCATGCTTCTCAGATCCCAAATGGTTTCTATGAACAAGGTTAGTAAGGTGCTGCAATAAAAAGGGCAGAAATCTGTTAAAAAAAAATCTCTGAAAATTTTACTAAGTCCTTTGATGATCGCCGACACTTAGAAAAATTTTGCAGTAAATTTTTTTTCTTAAATAATTTCTCGAGTTTTTACATTATCTCATGGTTTTCGAGTAGAGCAACAATTTCTTTCTTAAAAGATTTTCATCCGAGCAACTATTTTGAAAATATGGATCGTTTTGTAAAAAATAAAATAAAATTTGGAGGCCCATAACTCGGGAACGGTGCGTCGGAGGGCCATGCTTCTCAGATCCCAAATGGTTTCTATGAACAAGGTTAGTAAGGTGCTGCAATAAAAAGGGCAGAAATCTGTTAAAAAAAATATCTGAAAATTTTACTAAGTCCTTTGATGATCCAGCCCGACACTTAGAAGAATTTTGCAATCATTTTTTTTTCTCAATCATTTTTCGAGTTTTTCACATTATCTCATGGTTTTCGAATAGAGCAACAATTTCTTTCTTGAAAAGATTTTCATCCGAGCAACCATTTTGAAAATATGGATCGTTTTGTAAAAAATAAAATAAAATTTGGAGGCCCATAACTCGGGAACGGTGCGTCGGAGGGCCATGCTTCTCAGAGCCTTAATGGTTTCTATGGACAAGGTTAGTAAGGTGCTGCAATAATAAGGGCAGAAATCTGTTAAAAAAAAATCTCTGAAAATTTTACAAAGTCCTTTGATGATCGCCGACACTTAGAAAAATTTTACAATAATTTTTTTTTTTTTAATAATTTCTCGAGTTTTTTACATTATCTCATGGTTTTCGAGTAGAGCAACAATTTCTTTCTTGAAAAGATTTTCATCCGAGCAACCATTTTGAAAATATGGATCGTTTTGTAAAAAATAAAATAAAATTTGGAGGCCCATAACTCGGGAACGGTGCGTCGGAGGGCCATCCTTCTCAGAGCCTAAATGGTTTCTATGGACAAGGTTAGTAAGGTGCTACAATAAAAAGGGCAGAAATCTATTAAAAAAAAAAACCCCAAAAATTTTACTAAGTCCTTTGATGATCCGGCCCGACACTTAGAAGAATTTTGCAATAATTTTTTTTTCTTAATAATTTTTCGAGTTTTTTTCATTATCTCATGGTTTTCGAGTACAGCAACAATTTCTTTCTTGAAAAGATTTTCATCCGAGCAACCATTTTGAAAATATGGAGCGTTTTGTAAAAACTTTGGCGAAATGTAATATTTAACTGCATTGGGCAGTCATTGGCCCAATGCAGTTGATATTTGTAGGGCCTACGTTATAAGCACTGCAAAAACGCCAACAGCTTTTAAGTAAAGGTAGGCAGTAGTAGCATTGGCCCAACGTTGGTAAATGGTTGGTATAATGATAATAATTTACTGCGTTGGGTCATTGTAAGTTTGATGTAGGGAATCTAACTAACTATATCCCAACGGATTCCCCACTGTTGGCCACTTGATGCCAACAGAAAATGCTACTAGGGTAGGGTCCCGTTGGTTACTAAAAATGAAATAAATATCGTCATAATTTTGTCACTCCGCTAGACTCAAAACTATTTCAGCCAATTCTTTCCCCGTTTTCCTTTGTCATTTTTTTTTTTTTTTTTGGGGGTGGGAAATCATCCTATGACTTCTTCCGCTCTAGGGTGGAGCGGAAGGGCGTGTCAGACTCTTACTGACTAAAACCCACCCCTGTTCCTCCCTGCCTTGAGTGCCCAGGGGCGAGGTAACTCTTTCGAATTTATCCTCCACCCCCGGGCAGTTTATCCTCCACCCCCGGGCAGTTCCTTTGTCATTAAATCAAAATCAAAACATTTTTCCTCATAGGTAGGTAAAGGTGAAAAACTCATCACAGAAAGTGTAAAGGTTTATTTGTAGCTGAAGGCATGACGTATTTCTTTTGATTAATGTACGAAATTAATTTCGTTCTGTTCCCTCCAGGGTATTGAGCGCCACAGTGACAAAGAACCATAAAATTCGAAACGGCAAATATGACCCGAACCTTCTGTGTTGAGCACGTAATTAAATTGTGGAATCATTCTGTTAATTACAGAAATTTGATTGCGTTTGATTGTTTTAATTTACATTTTGATTTGCCATTTTGTTTACTGCTAAATTGTGAGTTTTTGTTTGGTAATTGTCTGGATTGTTTTTGGGTTTGGTTAGAAACCAGACAGATACAAACTTATGAAATTTACTTACTTTTTTTTTATTGTTGATAGGCACGCGTTTGACCACTATATTACCTGATAGTAAGCGATGATGTGGTCGAAGATGGAGCATGCTTGCCTAGAAGTAAGCTACTCACTCTTGACTTTAAGACTCCCAGGTTGTAGCTATCAGGAAACACAGACTCCGGTAGGGAATTTCACTCCCTAGCTGTACGCACAATGAATGTTTTCTCAAAACGCTTTGTGCGTATGGATGAGATGTCCACCATGAACCGGTGGCACTTCGCCGTACGTCTTGTGGTCCGTTGATGAAACGGGCTTGGCGGAATCTAATTATGCAATTCCGTCGCACACTCGCCAAAATGTATCTATGTTCAAGACTTACTCGTAGTACTTTTCTCTTCTCTTGTGTGAGAACTAACTCTGGACAGCTCATGACGTGGTTAAAAATATTAACCAATCAGAAAGGTTGAGTATATAATTATGTAAATAAAAAACATGAAAATATTCCAGATGATTTATTAAAATAAAAATGGTCCACTAAATGCACTATAAGTAATTACTTAAACAGATCTTGTCGGCTCTTAGAATAATAGACACACTTTGTTCTAATCTAATCACCCAATGCAGAGTTTGGTTCATTTACATAATGCTTTTAACGGTCGTTACGTTTCATGCAGGCTCGCTCACAAGTGCGGCAAACCCACAAATGTAAATTCTTCTTCTAACTGGTTCTTCCGACGCCACTCTAAAGGATTTCATGCCTAAGCGTTACTTGCAATCCACTGTATTACTAGCTTTTTGACTTCAAATAGCTTTTTTTTTTGGCTGGTGGGAAATCATCCAATGACATTCGCCGCTTTGGGTGGAGTGGGAGGGTGGATCATACTCTTACTGACTAAAACCCACCCCTGTTCCTTCCGTGCCTGAGTGCCCAAGGGAGCGGTAAATCTGTTAAAAATTTATCCACTACCCCTAGGCATGCAGGCACCGGCCACGATGGGTCCCGTCAGTGGTAGCTGAAAATCATCTCTTTGAGGCACGCGTGGAACACTATGCGCCGTCGACTCACGGGCCTGGCACGGGCTTGCTGATCGGACAGCGAGCTACGCACTGCTCGCCGTCCGCAGGTCCGGGTCTACGGTGGCCGGAGATCATTTCGCGACGTCCTACGCCGAATGCGTTACCTGCGGTGGTAGCGGCCGGGGCCGTGAGGCCCTCCGCCTTCGCGTGAATTACTGCTTTGCAGAAGGAGGAGACTGCTTCCCATTCCCTCTCGCTCCGTACCATGGCCTGCACCAGGGCCGGGCGCGAGAGATCGCCGCCACCTATCGCATCGAAGAAGACACGGCGGTGCTTAGCCCAAGCGGGGCAGACTGGAGGTCTGCCCGTATGCTCTACCGTGTCCTCTGGGCGATCCGTGCAGTGGAAACAACCGTGAAAAATAACCCTCCAAAACAACCGTGTCCGGTGAGAACCTGCGTCAGGCGGAAGGTGAGGATGCCGTGACGCCACTCCAGCCACTCCTCAAAGAGGGGCACTACCGCCGACTTCAATTAGTTTTTTTTTTTTTATTGTTGATAGGCACGCGTTTGACCACTATATCACCCGATGGTAAGTTTATTAAACGAAAAAATTGGTGGTATCTAATTCAGGTATCTACTACCCAGCTCGCCGTCAGATCAGGACCAGGCCGGAGAGTCGACGGCACGTACTGTACCACGCGTGCCTCAACGAGATGTCAGCTGTCACGTTGTGGAGACTGTGGGGAGTCACAATGTGGACAGGTGGAGGAAAAGATGGATGAAGATAAAAACACAACGAATTAAGACGTACATTTCGTTATTTACAGAAGGCTATATTATATGAAGCACTCATTAAATCATACGTACATCATACACTGTCACCAGGTAAAGGTAGAAATTGTTTTATTGCCAGGACACATGCCTGAGTCTGCCTGGTTATAAAAACTGCACTTCACTGTTTTTAGAAACTCATACAAACTGATAACTGTCAATTGCTGAAGAGTCGCAAAATGACAATGATATAGGGATGCTTCCAACTCGGCAGCTGAATCCAAACTGATTTTAAAATGAAAAACAAGAGGCTAGACAGAGAAAGCCAAGGAATATTTGAATTTGAAATTAAAAACTAGGTAAGTAAGAACGTAATTTGAATGGAGGTCAGAAACAAACAAGGTTGTAAAACCGCCTTGTTACACACTAATACCTGACGGGGCTCGTCAGGGCTGATGCCTGCCTGCGGTCGTAGATAAATTCGAAATAGAGTTCCCGCGGCCCTTGGCACTCAGGCAACTGAAGGCACGACTCTCACGACTCTGAAACGCCCTCCCGCTCCACCCAGAACGGTAGTCATTGGATGAGTACCCAATCATCCAATGACTTCTACCGTTCTGGGTGTACCCCCACAAAATAAAGGTGTCTACTACCAATTTAATTTAAGTCACTCAAAGGGCTATGCTGAGGGCTACATTTGGATCAGAAATGAAGAAATCCGCGGGAGAACCAAGGTTACCGACATACACCAGAAGAATCGCTAAATTTTAGTGGCAGTGGGCAGGCCACATTGTTCGCAGAACAGATGGTTGATGGGGCCGTAAATTATGGAGGTGGCGAATGCGTACCGGAAGACCTCCCACAAGGTGGACCGATGACCTGGTGAGAGTCGTGGGTAGCCGATGGATGCTAGACGTTTAGTTATTAATCTAAAGCGACGTAACAAGCCCCCCCCCCACTCCCGAACTTAGACTTACTTTATCTTTGTAATTTTTTATTGAATTGATAAAGCAAAAAATACGTGTCCAATATTTTTTGATAATCTAACTTACGGACTAAAAAGAATTATTATTTTGGTACTCAGGAATCATTCCTATTGTGGGAGGCCTATTCTAGCAGTAGTATTCTAGAATATGCCTGCCCCAATAGGAATGATTCCTGAGTACTAAATTATTACGTCTACTGCTAGAATATGCCTCCCCCAATAGGAATGATTCCTGAGTACTAAATTATTACGTCTACTGCTAGAATATGCCTCCCCCAATAGGAATGATTCCTGAGTACTAAAATAATACGTCTACTGCTAGAATATGCCTCCCCCAATAGGAATGATTCCTGAGTACTAAATTATTACGTCTACTGCTAGAATATGCCTCCCCCAATAGGAATGATTCCTGAGTACTAAATTATTACGTCTACTGCTGGAATATGCCTCTCCCAATAGGAATGATTCCTGAGTACTAAAATAATACGTCTACTGCTAGAATATGCCTCCCCCAATAGGAATGATTTCTGAGTACTAAATTATTACGTCTACTGCTAGAATATGCCTCCCCCAATAGGAATGATTCCTGAGTACTAAATTATTACGTCTACTGCTGGAATATGCCTCTCCCAATAGGAATGATTCCTGAGTACTAAAATAATACGTCTACTGCTAGAATATGCCTTCCCCAATAGGAATGATTTCTGAGTACTAAATTATTACGTCTACTGCTAGAATATGCCTCTCCCAATAGGAATGATTCCTGCATACTAAAATAATTTAGTACTCAGGAATCATTCCTATTGGGGGAGGCATATTCTAGCAGTACATGTATTTCGGATCAACTGATGATGATGATGGATTCAGATGCTCGTAGGTTGTTGGAAAAAGTAAGCTAAAAGTCGATATAGGAACGCATTTCAAAATCTGACTGACCACTGCAGCGCAATGTGTGCCTAAACTAATCAGATGATAAAAACACGAAAGAGAAGATATATTCTTAAGAGGGTGTAGCGGCATTTTCCTATAATCTTATCTTGGATTATCGATAAGTGCCCAGGGCGGAACCGGCCGTCGAAATACGTGCGGAAATATCTGATTACCTATTTCCGAAATCAACTCAAATGAATCGAAAGTAAGAGGTAGTTTTCCCGTTGCTTACACAAGCAATGGAAATGAGTTCCTATTTCTTAATATTGGTTTCCACCTAACCTCATTTCACAGTGCGAGTCGGTCCCTAAAAATCAAATAAACAACATCAAATAAATTCATAGGAAACATAACTGATTTCTATCTAGCCGCGAGGTAAATTGGATTCCGCTTTTTATGTCCAACTTAACGAAATTCCTACACTTTCGGAATAGTAACGTAATAAAGGCAATTTTATTTTTATTTATACTACAAAGTTGCCTTTTCGTTTGATTGCTTATGAAGTGCGCAATTTAGTGGAATAGTTTGGTAAGTTTCGTTTTTCTCCTGGAATATTGAAAATAATATCAGTTTTATTTTGAATGCGTTATTATGATATGGAATTAGGTTTGACTGTCAGCTTTCGGAGGCCTAGAATTGGCAATTCGTTGATTAGATATTCATTCAACACAAGCACGGACATGTAACGTAAATAAATGAATTTGGAATATGGGGTGCAAATCGAAAAACTAAAAAAGTATGTTTTTCAAATTGTACCGTGTGGCATATCAAATGAAAGGGCACATCGCGAGGCTCTTTGTTTGCTTTTTTTTTAGATAAATAGTTTTAGGTATTTAAGAAAATATTATATAAAAAATTACTACCACATAGCTTCGAAATTGTGGAGTTTTAGAATTAATACAGAATATAGATCTTTACTTCATACATTGCAAAAAAAAACCAACCTCCAAACACCAAACCATCCACCCAAGCCCAAGCACCTAATCAATTTAAAAAAAATATATATGTTAAAATATGATTTGTACGGAACCCTTTGCGCTCCAGTACGACTCGCACTTGGTTAGTTTTTTCAATCAACTGCGGCTATTCAAATAAATAGAAAGAAGGTCGTAGTATGTTATAAAGTTAATTATCGGATTCAGGTGTTCATTCTCTCCAGGTACCTACCTAATCCATTTCAAGACCCTCTGGAAACAAAACTAATGGCTCTAAATTTTATACTCTACCTAAGAATTCAGCTGACGACAGTGACATAAAAGTTTACTCGCTGTAAAACCAAGATGCACTTCAAAGAAAAATACTTTCTTCAGCGTTTAAAAATCTTGTCACCGATTCGTTACCGGATCATATAACCAGAGCCTATTAGTGACGCTAAAATTAGCCATTGAAAAGTCAGCAGACTTATACAAAGTAGCTGTAGGAATTCCCCTTAAAAGTATCAAATACTTAAGCCCAGAATTTATGGAGAGAATGAAACATGACTCTTGACACTTTTAAATCGGCTGAACCGTGTACCATTCTGGTTGAAATTCTTAAAGATATTAGGTATAATAAAGAAGGGCTTAGTGGACATTTTCTCGTTCCAATGTGTTTCCGTATGGCTTTGTAAAATGGTGGTGGCGTAGTTTCTTGCGGATTGCATCTATCTGCATGCTTGGGGGAATTGGAACCTGATTGGTGCTTCTTAGCTTGGATTCTCTTCCTAAAGATTTCTTGTTATAGTAAATTTGTATTCAAAATGCGTGAAAATTCAAGTGAAAACTATATTTAAACATAATACCTAACTTATTCTTAATTTCGGAATAAAAATAAGTAATTTATTACCATTATTCACAAAATGGCACCTGCGAAAAATTACGATAGGTGCCATAAGTGGAATACCTCCCCTATATTACGTATAAAGTCAGTCCTAAGTCTTTATGTTAGAAATCCTATTATAGTATAATTATATATATATAGTATGTATGTTTGTTATTTCTTCACGTCTTAACGGCTGAGCGGATTTGAATGAAACTTGGCACGCGGATAGATTATATATAATAGGATAAAATAGGGAGAATGTTAGGGATAATTTTCACGCGGGCGACGCCGCTGGCATAAGCTAGTACCTAGATACTAGCTAGTAACTAGGTAGATAACCATATACCATGTCAAAGATCATATAACTTATATCAGCAGAATTAAAGTTTTATGTATTTACTCTATCAATGTAAATAAGAGAGAAAGATTAATTCAAATAATCTCAATGTATAGTTTTGAATAACTTTATGTGAATAATGAAAACCAATTTTCAATTTAACTAAAAACGTTACCCAGTAACAACTGAATATTCTGGGGTCAGAGCTAAATAGTCTTGTTTGAGGGTACTGTAAGTAATTTATGGTAAGAGCATTGAAACATAAACCTTTTGAATAACATAAACGAAATGTAGCTTTTAAATTACTCTGCTAAGTTCACAAAAACAATGGCGGTCCATTTGTGCATTCGCTATTTATAAGTTCAAAATACAAGTTTATTTATCAAAAAAATAAATAGTGAACAAAAGATGCATGACTGGAATGCATCATCATCGACCTATTAATGTCCCCACTGTTGGGGCACAGGCCTCCTCTCTGTGAGAGGGTGTGGGCCGTAATATACCACGCGGGCCCAATGCGGGTTGATGGATGACACATATCGTCAAATTTTTGGTTCTAGGACATGCCGGTTTCCTCCCGATGTTTTCTTTCACCGTTTTGAGACCAGTGGTGATGAAATTATATAAACAATGTAAAGCGCCTGTCTGGGATTGAACTCACGATCTAAAACTTATAAGTCGCGGCCGTTACCACTGGGCCACCACAGCTCAGGACTGGAATTAATTAATTAAAACAATATTAACACAAATAACTATTTAATAAATATTTATCTCTCTCTTTGATCACAAGTCTATGTATTTGTTTATGTAATGTGAAAGAATACATGATTAAATTGAACAAAGAGATACCTAGAAGTATCTACTTCAAAGCCACATCACTGCAGAGTTGCAGTTCATTTAATTCTAGGATAGAAACAAACATCTGTATAAACCACTGATCATTTTCCCCACTTTTACTAAACATACTCACACATAGATAGCGTACAGATAGATAACTCACACATATACAAGTATAGACGACTAGTCAGGAAAGTCTTATCCGGTCACGTTTATCGTTGGCAACTAGTCGGCAAAAGATGCAGATTACTCGGCTTTTAATGACCAAAAACAAACAGGAAATAAATTGCCAGCACTTACTATACTAACCTTTTCATATTTTTAAGAATTAAATCAGTCTCAATACAACAGTGCGTACTATCAATCTATTAAAATATTGACTTGTAAAAGGGTTATTATTATTATCTGATAAAAGAAAAAACAAAAATATTTAGTGGGAATGAACCAAATAGTTGCCAATTATTCGGAAAGCCAACTATTCGGTTACATTTGTTTTAGCGACTACTTGGTATACTAATCGGCCATTGGAGCACTGACAGGTCCATATTCAGCAAATCTCTAATACCTACTAAGAAAAACCACAGGACATGGTTCGTAGCACGTTATGTTGTACAGCTCCGCCTACATACTTTCAAACACAATTTCATGTATTTCTCCCATAGGATTCGTGGGCAAATAACGTGAAATTATGTAAATGTTAAACAAGATTCTCGTTTACCCGAATTTCAGTAATTTAAGACGTATTATAAGGTTTTATCCAAATAAGGGTAGGATGAGATAATCAGTATTTTTCACGGCTTAATAATGAATGCATGTGGATCCTATATGGCCAGCTAAACATTTGAATACGATCTATTTATCGTACGAATGAATACTATTCAGCATGTAACAAAAAACCTGTCCGATCCAATAAAGACGTATTCCTGGTTTAACGTAGGTACCTACTAGGAAAACTAGTAAAAAAATGTAACTCATAAAAACCAAAAGTTATTATTTTTTTTTAGTTTTATAAAATATGCGAAATTTAACACTAAATAGCTATGCCAATTTTCATAAAGTTATGATACGCACGACAAATTCACTTGTTTGCAAGCTCCTATTATGGCGAGTAGACGCCAAGCGTACCGTAAGGCCAATTACAAAAATTTTAGTACATTTGTTTCACTTCGCTACTCGCCAGGTGACTCGCTAGGTTCTTACCTTCGCTTTTAGCCTTTTTATTTTTTTTTGGTGGGGGTGGGAAATCATCCAATGACTTCTCCCGCTCTGGGTGAAGCGGCAGGGCGTGTCAGACTCTTACTGACTAAAACCCACCCTGTTCCTTCCCTGCCTGAGTGCCCAGGGGTGCGGTAACTCATTTTCAGAATTTATCCGCTACCCCTAGGCATGCAGGCACCGGCCACGATGGGCCCCGTCAGTGGTGGCTGACAACATCTCTTTGAGGCGCGCGTGGAACACTACGCGCCGTCGACTCACGGGCCTGGTGCTGATCGGACGGCGAGCTACCCATTGCTCGCCGTCCGAAGGTCCGGGTCTACGGTGGCCGGAAATCGTCTCGCGACGTCCTACGCCCAGTACGCCCAGTACCTCTCCTGCGGTGGTAGCGGCCGGGGCCGCGAGGGCCACTCCGTTGAGCTTCCCTCACGCGTCCCGCCTCCACTGCAGTAATGCTCTCACGAGCATTACTGCTTCGCAGAAGGCGGAGACTGCCTCCCAACGCTTTTAGCCTTAAAGCTAGAATAATTATAAGTCTTCAATCGTCAAAATGACTTATAATTGAGCCTAAATACCCCCAAGATTAAATCAGAGACAGGGTTCACATTATATCTCGTCTCACACAAGAAAGTCGCATCGATAAAAACTTACTGCCGTGTTTCTAAGACAGAGCAAGTTTTAACATCCCAGGAAGCCACATCAACTTTGTTGTAATAAATATGTTTGTCGGCTAAGTATGTGTTATCTCGGGGGCATAATTGAAAAACTTCTGACAGGGGTTAAACTGGCACTGCCACATGTAGCCCCTGCCTTATGGAGGGAATGGTTGACTCTTGAGGAATTGAGGTGGGAATTATTGCTATTTAATTAAACAAATTCCGAGGTCGGGTATTAAGGTCTAGGTACAAGGTGGACTGATGACCTAGTGAGGGCTGCGGTAATCCAATAGACGCAAAACGCACAGGACCGGTCGTTGTGGTGACACTTGGAGGAGGCATATGTCTAGCAGTAGACGTCTTTCGGCTGAAATGTTGATGATGATGATGAGTAAGTCCAGTTATACCTGCGGGGGTACAAATTAATGTGTGCGCTAACGGATCCCCGCCTTAAGGTAGTGAAAGGAACGTACACCGTGTGCTTTAAGTCAGTTAGAGTCTAATAGATCCCTACGTCTACTGTGGCAGATATATGTAGTATAGTCCACAACACACGACTTCTGTCGGTTACACTTTATAAACCACATAATTTATTTGACAGTTTTTGACCTTTCTTGTTAAACTTAACTTCTCTGTCAACGCAGGCCGTCAGGTACAACCCAATTTCTGAATTTCAATCAGGAAATACTTCAGAGGAGAAAGTACTCAGTTTGTTTTTAATTAAAAATATAGTATGATCGGGCTTATTTGTACAAAATGTAACCATGTGATTAGTAGATAAAACTGATTAGCAAGTTTCATAATTCATCCGTCAACCGCTAATCAGTAAATACTGTATTGTGTACTGTGTTGTGTATAATAAACTAAGCATTTGGTTAGCGATTTTTTAAAATACGGGTGATTATGTAGATTGATGTAATTTTTTAAGAGACTATAGTAAGCAAACTCGGTTTTACACGAGTGCAAATGATCTGCCTGGGGTCGCAGATACAACACACAACTGCACAGCCAACTGAAGGAACCAGGTCTGACACGCCCTCCCGCGCTCCAGCCAGAGTGGGAGAAGTCATTGGATGATTTCCCACCCTCCAAAAAAAATAAAAGGATTTAAATGATAAACATAAACCTTCCTTCCTTTTAATTATGTAACATGTGATGCCCTTTCTTATACTACGCAGATACGCAGACTACCCCCTTTTATATTTTAAGTTCTTTCAGTCCATCCCAAGGTTGTCTCGTCTGCCCGGGGGTTGAGGATAAATTCGAAACAGAGTTACCTCGCCCCTGGCACTCAGGGCAGGAAGAAACAGGGGTGGGTTTTAGTCAGTAAGAGTCTGACACTCTCTCCCGCTCCACCCTGGAGCTGGAGAAGTCATTGGATGTTTTCCCACCACACACACAAAAAAAAAAGGTTGTCTCGTAGATATCGCTGTTAGCGATAAGACCGCCGCTGTACACATAGATTTAAGCTCGTGTATAACAATAATTGTGTGACTGTTTTGTTAAACAATAAAATTTTATTTTATTCTGCCTCGTTTAAAGCTCTTTCTCTTAAAACCACATCGAAATCCGTGGCGTGGTGAGGAGTTAGCGTATCAACAAAAAAAACACAGGCCAAGTGCGTGTCGGACTTCACACATTTATGGTTCCGTACCAAATGAGGGCATTATCAAAGAAAACATCTGATTTATCAATATATTGGTATTTGTTAGTAAAATATATTTCAAGTTCATAGGTCAATGAAAGTTAAAAAAATCATTGGAACAAAATTTTGTGACAGACGACGGACAGAGAGACAGACACGTGAGTGACAGCAATAGGGCTCCGTTTGGACCCTTCGGGTACGGAACCCTAGAAAACAGATTCACGAAACAGATAATATTCAACTGGCAGGTGCTATCCTCCAGCAAATGCTGTAAATTAATATCAGTTTGAGAAAAGCAATTTATTCAATTTCAAAGGATTTTGAAGACTGATAAGATCTAACAAACATTTTGTTCTTGACGGTTTTCCATAAAGATCGTTTATGTAGACAAAGTTATTATCTATTAACATTAGTTAAGGGCAGGAAGATGATGATGATGAGTATCATTACTTTGGCTATTTATAAAACTCTACAATAAGAAATTATTTGAAGTAAATCATCCACACCTGCCTATTCTTTTTGCAAATATGTTCTAAGTTGCTTATCCGGGCTGGATACCAGGTTTTTTTACATGGGGTGACTGTCTATTTGATCTCCAGAACTCAGTGTATGTCCGCCGATTTCTCCGTCAATTGTAAAATGATTTTCAAAATTCTGTTTTTATCCAAAAGCATATACTCCCATAAAATTTAGATGGGACCATCCATATAAATTTTATCGAAATTGCTTCAGCGCTTTTTGAGAAACTGAACAAAAACGATAAATACGTATACCTAGATGACGTTTTTATTTTCTCCAATTACGAGTATGTTTAAATTCCACGTTCCATATTATTGGAGTTTTTGATTCTAGGGTATAACAACTAAAAATAAAAAACTTTTTTACAAAAAAAAAAACAACCGACTTCCAAAAAAGAAAGTTCACTAAAAATTTAAAAAAAAAAATAATTTCGGAAGTCGGTGTAAAAAACGAAGAAATAAAATACTAAACCGACTTCCGAAACTAAAGTTATTTTTTAATTTTTAGTGTATTTTCTTTTTTGGCAGTCGGTTGTTCTTTTTTGTAAAAAAGTTTTTTTTACATACAGGTGACGTTACAAGCCGGGCGTTTTGAAATTTGTTTGAAATGCGTTTTATCTTTATATTTCGTCGAACACCTGTGTATGCTTGCTTTTTAGATCTCTCCCGTGCTTTTGACCTGGTTTCGTACGATATCATGTGGGAGAAACTACGAAAGAGAAATGTGCCGGCTGAGCTGTTGCGTATCCTCCAGTTTTGGTACTATAACCAGATAAATAGTGTGAGATGGGCCGATAAACTCTCTGTGCCATATGGTCTCAAGTGTGGGGTGAGACAGGGAGGGATAACGTCACCAAAGCTCTTCAATCTCTCCATCAACGATCTGATCGTTGAGCTCAGCAGTAAGAAAATCGGCTGTCGTATTGATGACGTCAGTGTCAATAACATCAGTTATGCTGACGACATGGTGCTGCTGAGCCCAACGGTCAGAGCGCTCAGAGAGCTACTTACATGTTGTGAGTCTTATGCTCAGGCGCATGGCTTAATGAACAATGTGACAAAAAGCGAGTTCCTGGTCTTTAAGGCGGACGGTGGGAAATGCCCTGAGTCCGTGCCCGCAATAAAATTAAATAGTTATGAACTTAAACGGGTCTTTCAGTTCAAGTACCTGGGGCATTTTGTAACTGATGACCTTAGAGACCAAATAGATATTGAGAGGGAACGTAGGGCGCTGGCAGTCCGATGTAACATGTTGGCTCGTAGGTTTGCGCGCTGTAGCAGGGCAGTCAAAATAACACTTTTTCAAAGCTTATTGCCAAGTGTTTTACACGTGCAGCCTGTGGACCAACTTTACTCAGAGGGCTATCAGCGCCCTACGGGTTCAATATAATAACGGGTTCAGGATGTTGATGGGGTTGCCCCGTTTCTGCAGTGCATCAGGTATGTTTGCACAAGCACACGCTGATGGCTTCCATGCCACCGTCAGAAAGAAATCTGCCTCCTTGCTCTGCAGAGTGCGGGGGAGCTCCAACTCCATCCTGAAGACCATAGCGGGGAGGTACGAGTCTCCTTTATTAGGTGATGTTGTTCGAAGATGTATTTCGAACAACAGCCTTGTTTCCAAATAGATAATAAGTTTACTAACATAGGTATAAGTTGTCTTTCTTTTTGTTTACTAACCCATATGGATGTTTCTTGTCCGAAATAAAGATTATTTTATTTTATTTTTATTTTTTTATAATTTTTTATTGATTTGGTAAAGCAATAGATACGTGTCTAATATTTTTGTATAATCTTACTTACGGGCTAAATTATATTATTATTTTTGTACCCAGTAATCATCCTTATTGCTTGCTTCACAAAATAAATTGAACACTTTGAATTTTATTAAAATGTAGGCAGTAAAGTAATGAATACAAATTTTGGCAGAATTTTACCAATAATTATCTTGCGATAAATTCCTTTTATGGTTCCATAAAATGCATTATGCCTGAAATACTGTTTCATGTTGCGTATATATGGATAAGTATTGTTAAGTATAATTATACTTAACATGGCTGGGATGTGGAACATGACACGTTGTTAAAATATAATAATGCCTTATTTTAAAACGCTGCGTTATTTATTTTAAAAATACCGCAGTTTATGCTGAGATGGGTATTTTTTTGACTTCGCAGAGGTCTTTTCTATATTTTAATTGTTGTTTTTTTTATTATGTATGTATAAAAATTGTGTTTTACTCTGCGAGGCACGAAATATTTTTTCTTTCTTCTTTGTATTGTTACATAGAAGGAAATTCTGTATGACTAGGACATTCATTATTTCAGAAAATTAAAAAGTAGGTAATATGAATTCATCTTTTTTTAAACGTTATTCTATACAATCAATACACGTTACTCTAATTAGTAAAAGATAATAACTAAAATGAGACATACTGAGGAGGATGGTTTAGTCCACGTTCAACCCCTATAATCTTTACCCCCGAGCATGTGGAACCCCTAAATGTTGTCCATATTCAACTCGCCAGGTGTCGAACATGGAACGAAAAAGAAAGAAAGAAAAAAAAAACAAGAAAGGGTTGGGCTAAAATTTTTGGTCCCGTAGTTTCGGAGATAAGGTGGAATGGTCCTTTTTCATCTATTTTCTTAAATAAATTTAAAATTATTTATTTTAAAATTAGGAAAAAACATATTCGAGACCCTCACAATATTGCCCTTTCATTTGATATGTCGCACGACACAGTTTAAAAACATTGATTTTTAATTTTCCGATTTTCACCCCAAAAGTTACCCCCATATCCGTCCGTGTTTGGGTCACAGATATTCATGTGTGTACCGAATTTCAACTCTATCGGGCCAGCAGATTTGGCTGTGACAGAAGGACAGACGGACAGTCAGACAGACACACGAGTGATCTTATAAGGGTTCCGATTTTTCATTCGGACTTTCGGAACTCTAAAAATTGAAAATATTCGAGAAACCTGACATCAACAAAAAACTACAGTTTCAAAGCAGTCGTTGGCATCAAATTTGTGATTAGACCATAATAAATGCCACCACACCTAAGACATTAATTTATTTTTCTTACATTATTGAGAAGTTAATTTCTGGAATCCTTCCTCGAGCCCTTTATGAAACCCCACATGATCATGTCACTGAGATTTAAAAAAAAAATATTGTACCCCAGGGTATCTACACGGTTCTAGGGTTAAGACAAATCGATGGACTAAAAACCATCAAAATGGGTCCAGGCGTTTTATCTCTAGCGCGCCACAAACATAGGAACAAACACACATAATATATAATATTATACCCTTCTTTGCGACACGCAATTGGGTAAAACAAAACTATCCCATTTCGCAAAAAAAAAAGTTAAAACACAGAGTCCGGGACAGGTGGTTTTCAAGAATAAATCCTGTGATAAATAAATTATGCATTTCATTGGAAACCCGGTATCTTATGGATCTCAGGTTCCTATAGATTTCAAGAAAGACTGAAAGATTTCAGGTGTGTTGGTATTTTAGGTATGTTAATCTAAGATACAAAAGATTTTTAATAATTGATTTCTTATATTTTTCCTCATTTTGGAGTGATTGTTTATTCATAAAGTAAAGTGGGTTCCTAAATTAATACTCCAGATAATTAAAACACAGGTAGTACGTTATTCTGGCTTAATGAAGATTACAGGAAGCGGTAACATGGCGGAACATCCTGAAACAATTAATCTCAGAAACACCTGATGAACGGCATCCGGTTATTAAGAAATGTATTAAAATGAGATGAATTAATAATTAATTATTATATTTTATACCTTTATTTCTTACTCTTAACGTATTAAATTTTGTAATACCTTCTAAACTGTTTAGGCAAATCGGAATTTTATGTGATCTAATTAATGATAAAAGATAAAAAGAAAGATAAATGTGGGTAAAATTGACGTATTCGTTAAGATTTTTTTTTTAAACCTTGCCCCACTAAATCTTTCTAAATACATTACAAATTACACGTAGTGCGTTTAGGACATCTTAATGGTTACCTGCAGCTGGCATGGGTGTTTGTCACTAAGATAATATACCTCGCGATGTTTTAGTAATTGCGACCTTGTGGGTCAAAATTACGTATTTTTATCTTTAGTGTGGCTTAAGTAAAGAATTGAAAGGCACACAAAAATACAAGACATGCGTCATTATTACGCATGAAAACCTTCAACCGACATCTAAATATTCTATCTAAATTTCTATCATTATATCGATATCATTTTTAGATAGCTCTATAGATAGACCAATTTCTACGAAAACTTGTCGCATCGTCGTGACGCGGATGTCTGTGGAAGCCTTTAACCAAAATATCAGATTCGTCCCCAGACTAATCTGGGGACGAATCTGATATTTTATAGGTATTCGTCCGTATTGCGTTGGCCCAATATAGACGAATATCATTTTGTCATTTGAGGCAACCTATGTGACTGATTCCCCGTAACCCAATTACTAGAAATAGCCAAACTAAGCCCGGATCTCGATTTTTCAGGCTTCTGACTACCGTTAAAACTGTCAAGGTGTGATAACTGGAACCGACATGTTCGCAGAACCATGAACGCGTATCAATGATTGAAGAATAGTCACTAATCCCAATCAAGGAATATAACACCCGTCGTGATCCCGATAAGGGTTGGTCCAGCCAATAGTAAATATTTAGAAATTGGAACGGTTTCTGAAGGCCTTTTTCTTAAAAAAACGGCCAAGCGCGTGTCGGGGCACGGTTTTACGTCATCATCATCATCATCCGCCTTTTAATGTCCCCACTGCTGGGGCACAGGCCTCCTCTCTGACAGGGTCTCGGTTTTACGTACAATAATGATTAATTTAAAAACGAAAAAAAAAGTTTTATTTTTCTAAAATATTTTTTTTTTTACAAGGATTATTTCAATGTTTTGTACCAAATTTTACAAGTAGGTACATTTTATATGTTGGGCGACTATTACTCTTAAACTAACAAAGTTAATTTACTTTTTCGACATCAAGACCGATTTTTCAAGCTAACATTTAGCTTTTAGGGATCGGATGCTCGACTCGTACAAAAATATCACTTTACAGTTTTAGGTAAAAAAAAAAAGTGAAAATTTGTTAACAATGAAAGCGTTTTTTTAAACTTGGAATCAGAACACACATTCGCCGGAACAGAACACAAAATAAGTCTTAATAGTATATATAGCGGAAAAATACGAGTATTTAACGATTCGCTTTCACCATATCACAAAACTAGAGGGAATTCCGAAAACCTCTCCAAGTAAAAGACCCTTTTATAAAAAAATTACTCAGCATCTGGGATGTTAAACAGTAGGTTTAGTAAAATTTTGAACAGTTAAAATATTTTAAATTTTATTGTGTTTAATTTTTTTATATATTTTCGTAAGGAGATTTGTTTCTTTTGAAATAGTACGGTATAATTCTGCATGCATTTTCAAGAAACTTGTCTGCCGACCCTTAATTTGTCCTTAAATAAAACAATAATTAATCGGTAAATTTGGCTAACATGACAACCCTAAATGCATGTCACACATAAATAGTCACCGCCATTTTGGGACACAGTTTTGTCTTAGCAGGAGTTCCGTCCGACCTTTTTTATACGTCCATGACCCAGGCAAGATTACAGCTTTCTAGTACTAACAGTCTCTAAGCTATGCCTCGGACGGACAGACGGACAGACCGAGACTATAAGGGTTCCTTGTTAAGACTACGGAACCCTATAAGTCCAAATTCAAGTCACAATCTCATCTCGGCGAAAATGAATATCAAAAACTTGTCATGATGTAGAGAAATTAGATGTGTTTTTGACAAATTGAGACAGGTTTGAATTTCAACACTCCTTAAAATAGGTTTAAAAAAACAAATACATTATTTTTAGAATTTCGTGAATGTATTCAAACATCATTTCAAAATTCGAATGAAGTCGAGCAGCATCCACATTTGTGTTTTTTGAAGTTCGTAAAAGAAATAATGCGTACAGTTTCGAATTGTACGTGTTGGTCATGTTTGTCACTTGAGTGAGATCCCAACTGAACAATAAAGAATAACATCATCATCATTCTCATCAGCCTTATAATGTCCCCACTGCTGGAGCACAGGCCTCCTCTCTGTGAGAGGATGTGGGCCGTAATCCACCACGCGGGCCCAGTGCGGGTTGGTGGATATCACATATCTTCGAATTTTTGTTTCTAAGACATGCCGGTTGCCTCACGATGTTTTCCTTCACCGTTTTGAGAGCAGTAGTGATGAAATAATTTACACAAAGTAAAGTTCCTGGCTAGGTTTGAACTCACGACGCGGCTGTTACCACTGGGCCACCACTGGTCTTAGATTTCTTATAATCAACTATTTTATTGGTCGTGAGGAAGAAAATTGCCAAACAAAAATATATATGTTATTAGGTACTAGAAAAAATCCTAGTTTGGCCCCAAGTTATTGTGGTCAAAATCGTTGCAAATTTACTCTGTAATACATCATCCCGTTTCAAGAAACGCACTTCATTACTAATCACCTGTATGTGACTTAAGACCGAAACCAAAACACTCCTTATCAAACACATAAAGAATATCCATTACTATTATTTAGGCATGTACAATCTGCTCCTTGAAGGACATTTTTGACGCATTACAAATTAAACGCAAGTCAAGTGATTGGCGATGGGATCGGCTGTTGATAATTCACTGACGCAATCATAGCCTTTGACAATTTGTCGCATTAATATTCGTTACCAGGGTTGCGGCAGTATTGGCACACAGTCAACTGAAGGAACATGGGTGGGTTTTAGTCAGTAAAAGTCTGACACGCCCTCCTGATCCACCCAGAGCGGGAGAAGTCATTACCACTTTCAAAAAAAAGAGGATGTGGGAGTATTTGAAACGCAAAAGTAACTGAATTAATATGGGTGGGTTTTAGTCAATAAGAGTCTGCATGGAGCGGGCCTCCACCAAGAGCGGGAGGAGTCATCTGATGACTTACCAACCACAAGAAAAAGAACCTTGGCCTAAGCTACAAACTAAGGTAATTTTCTCTCAAAAAAAGGCCTTTGTGTATTAGATACACCGGAGATTTCATAAACATCTGCTATGACCACTTTAGAATAAATATAACGGCTGTTGAGCATCTTAAAATATTACGTGATTTGAATTTCGATGCTGTGATACGGTTACGTTTTACACTGATATTCGATTCCCGTAAAATAAGATATTTTATATTTGAAATACGTTTTATCTAAACTGATTTATTATAAAGCAAACCTAGAAAAACTTTAATATAAGTAGTGGTCGCCCAGTGGTATTGGCCTCGACTAATAAGTTGTAGGTCGTGAGTTCAAACCCAGGCAGGCGGGCGGTTTCTGCCCGGGTAAGTATAAGGATAAATTCGGAACAGAGTTACCTCGCCCCTGGCCACTCAGGGCAGGAAGGAACAGGGGTGGGATTTAGTCAGTAAGAGTCTGACACGCCGTCCCGCTCCACCCAGAGCGGGAGAAGTCATTGGATGATTTCCCACCACACAAAAAAAAAAGGCAGGCGCTTTACTTTGTGTAAATTATTTTATCACCACTTCTCTCAAAACGGTGAAGAAAACATCGTGAGGAAACCGGCATGTAAGAGAACAAAAAATTCGAAGACATGTGACATCCACCAATCCGCATTGTGCCCGCGTGGTGGATTACGGTCCACACCCTCTCACAGAGAGTAGGCCTGTGCCCCAACAGTAGGGACATTGAAAGGCTGATGATGATGATGATGATAATTTAATAGTAAAGAAAAATAACATTTTTTGAACAAGCTTTTAAAGTCTCACAAAATTTCGTGTCTGTGCTGTTCACCGTTGAAGAATTCCTCTATCTGGAGCTAATCCTGGATGTCGATTCAGGTCATGTTTACCATAAAAATGCATTGTCATTGGAATTGAACCAACATGTAAAAATTCAACTCCGCAGGATAAGAGGAAGTGATTCTAAATTCATCTTGCACGCTTTGACCCAACCAAACAATCATACAGTACATTAATGGAAGCTCAAAAAAAAAAAAAAAATGTCGTTACCCAATCGGTAAGTTAATAATTTTATTTCCGAAAACAACTCTTAGGACTGATTTTTCAATAGTCAGATAACTTTTAACTGAGGAATAAAAATTGCGGTTTGACATAATTTCTATACAAAAGTATCAAAATGCCATTTTTATTCCTCTGTTAAAAGTTATCTGACTATTGAAAAATCAGCCCTTAATCGGTTATCAACTTATCATTTCCTACTCTAAAACATCATAGTTTACGAAACTTTGTGTTCAGGGCTAGAAGTTATAATTTCACTACTCAGTTTCATGCGGGATTCCCCAAAGTTCTGTGCGTTTTCAGAACAAAATACCACAACCATCGGTATATAAATATACCTACCAGAATTCTCCTAATAGGTTTCTAACTTTATAACTTGAACCTTTTACTCAACAAGTAATAATAATTTTACGCTACCATTCTACATATTCATTGAAAAAGATTTACTTACTATAGAAAAAATCTCTACCAATTTTAGGGTTCCGTACCTGAAGGGTAACCAACGGGACTCTATATTACTAAGCCTCCACTGTCCGTCCGCCCGTCCGTCCGGCCGTCTGTCTGTCAGCGGGCTGTCTCTCATGATCCGTAATAGGTAGTTATATACATATATATATAACAAAAAGATGGGAACAGTTGAAATTCTCACAGAATGTGTATTTCTGTTGCCGCTATAACAACAAATACTTAAGGGGCCTTTTACAGTCCAGTAGCGCCGCCAATCGAAAAAATGTCATAACTCGTAAATAGAATCAAAAATACAAAATGTGGTCTATTATTAGTGTAGAAAAGGCAATAACGTAATTTTATAACACATTGTCAACACTTGAAATATAGCTGTTTAGCTAAATCGTGCATTTGTAACAAAAACGGCCGTTTATGTTTTGAATAATATGTTACCTTAATCCTACTAATATTATAAACATGAAAGTTTGGATGAATGGATAGTCGGATATTTGTTACTCAATCACGCCAGAACGGTTCAACGGATCTGGATGAGATTTGGCACAGAGATAGATTATTAATAGTCTGAAATAGAACTTAGAAAAAAAAAGGCCAACTATAATGGGGGAAGTACTATCCTACGCAGGCGAAGCTGCGGGCAGAAGCTAGGAGTTGTATATTAAGACAAACATGTTTCCTAATTGGCCGTCATATTAATGATATAACTGGACTATAAACACTGTCTTTCATTACAACATTCTTTAAGAGTAGCGTCTTGTAATCATTCCCAAAAAGTCCAGTTGGTTTTATCTTTATCTTTGAAGATAGATCGACCAACGTTGCGTAATTCCTAATGATTGATGAGGAGTGAGATCGAACGCAAATCTAAATATTTAGATTCGGAGCTTAGAAGTATTATTTGTTTCTCATTCCATTATCCTTCTGCTTCCTACTTTGTGGAAATGAATTACGTTTTTTTTTCAGTGACTGGTTAATTAGAGATTTTTTCTGGTACACTTACTTCCAGTGCCTTTTCTGTCTGAATTTCCTTTTCTAAGGAGGCCATGATAGAAAAGGCAAAATTCAATTCTATCTGTAATATTTTTTTGTGGTTTTGGGGAAACCTTAAAAAGGCGTCTGGATTTTTGGGAAAAAGATCAGAAAGTGTGGGTTTCTTACCCCGGTGATCTCCACCCCAAACTGAAGGGAATACGTGCCCTCTTAAAGACCACCACTATTCGGCACATCCCCGGGGGACCCGCGATACTTAACAATTGTGTTGAAGTCCAAACTACATAGGATTGACAAGGGCTACCGAAATGACACATGGTTAATCCCATTTTATTTTGAACTTCTATCAAAACATTGTCCACGAAAGATTGAGTTTTGATTCCACTATTTCACTTCTCTGCACTATCAGCATATCTACCTGTCTATATCTATCAAAGTTTTGCTTCACCATCACTAGCTGTTGAATTCAGCACTTCTGAAATGCAATTTTCTAATTCGAACTGCGCTACTACTTGTACATTTCATAAAATATTTGAGCTACAAATTATGAAATTTTTTGATAGCCATTTACTAGAAAACTCGAAAAAAAGATGACACAATAGATGAAACCCACAATGAAATTTCAAAACGAAGAAATAAATATCTCTCGGTAATGTTAATTGAATAAGAATTCAAGACTAAACCTGTCAATCAACAGCGTTACAAAAAGAATTTATGTTTCATGGAAAAAATAAAAATTAAACTTACGATATCATGATTACACATGACAGCTGTGTAAATGTTTATTATCGGTAACTACAAGATTAGTTCCATCTTCGGACCACTAGACGTACTCCAATGCACCACCGGCATATGGTGGACATCCACACTACGTGGACGGAACACTTTCATTGTCCGTACAGCTGAGCAGTGGAAATCCCTACCGGAGTCTGTATTGTCTGATAGCTACGACCTTTTTTTTTGTGGGGTTGGGAAATCAGCCAATGATAGAAGTCATTGGTTGATTTCCCAACCCCGCCCACCCCTGTTCCTTCAGTTGCCTGAGTGCCCAGAGGCACGGTAACTCTGTTTCGAATTTATCTGCGACCCCTGGGCAAGCATCAGCCATGACGAGTCCAGTCAAGAGTGAATTCAGTCAAGAGTGAATCAGGTTACTTCTTGGCTGCTCCATCATCCACTACAACATCGCTTAACATCAAGTGAGATAGTGGTTAAACGCGATAAAAAATGTAATAGTCTACGAAATTCATCCATAGACCAGTTAATTTCAGTTTTACATTTTGCAATGTACCTTGCTAGGTACCTACTCTTGACAACTTGTTAAGGTACCTATAGTTTTCCAGCTGACAGAAGTGACCGCATATAATATATATAATTGAGCTCAATTTGAAAGTGTTTATTCCAATTATACGATTTATAGGTGCTCTTGAATTGTTAAGGAGTCGATCTGTCTCAGAAAGATAACGCTAGTAGCAAAACCGCAAGCATTAATCTCTACAGAGAAGAACGTGCAAGAACCAAAACATTTAGTGTTTCTTGTGAAGGGTTAAAAAGACACTTGTTAAAAATAACAAAAATATTATTAACTGGCACTCCGACTACGACTTCGTCCTCGTGAATTTCAAAAATATTTATAGCCTATCACTCGCACTCACAATGTAGCTGTCTACTGGTGAAAGAATTTTTAAAATCAATAGTATTTCCGGAGATTACCCCCTAAATATAGGTCCCTACATATGGCCTGTGTCCCACCAGTGGGAACATTATGTGTGTTAGATATGAACGATGGTGAACTCAATTGTTATTAAAATAAATCATCAAGTATCCCACGCTAGCAAATAAATCCTACCAGCACTGTGTATGCCGCACCTTCTTTATAACATAGCCGCAGAAAATCCCTATCTCAAGTGAGATAAAGGTTTTCAACAGAGCCTATGCGAGCTGACACCCCGTTGGTCCCCCATAAGCCTTTTAAAAGACAGTTTTTCTTCCCGACAGGTACATATTAAAAAAGCTTGTAAGCTTTGAACCATTAGTTATATCCACCAACTAAAGTAACAAGAATGCCCGACCATAGAGAAATAAGATTAAAAATAAGCTACTCGTAGAACTTGACGAAAAGATAATGCCGAAATGTTTTCCAAATTTCCTGTATTTTATTTCAACTGGTTTCAACGCAACCAAAGCTTATCCCAAAGAGTCAGCGATCTGGATGTTTCTTCGAAAAATTATAACTAATTCTATAAACAATTTCATCTCAACATAAGTTATGTAGATAAAAATAAATTTATACTAGACAAAAACGTTTATTACTTCTCCTCCAATTTCGATGTCATAAAAATATGAAATGAATGACCTGTCTTCATAAATTATCTGCATCGCTTGTTTGATCTTTCATCATGTTTTATAGGTAAGACAAATCATAATCATAATAATGTGTCGGTTTTTTATGAGCCTCGTTAAAGCAAATTTTAGCAAAAAAAATAAAAAAATTACATCCCTATATTCTGAAATGTTTTTGATAAATTCATGTTATCACATTTTAAAGTCTCATTTAAAAACGTCTCCATTGTAAAAAAAAAATTGCTAAGACATTAACTACGGATTCCGTATATATTAATTGAATACAGTAGCAGTCAAATTAAACGTGTGATATAAACCAACAACCAATTTTAATCTGGTCACGTCCGAAACGCCAATAAAATATCCATTAACTTCAGAAGTAACAATCCGCAATAAAACAGCCTGTATATACGACAAAAGTAAATAAAATTAATAGACTTACAGTCACTCCTTTATAAGAGACACTCCAATACTTTATTACACAAATTCAACCATCCATCACAAAACAAAACACTTGGTAATTAAGATATTTTTGTCACCACTGAGTTGTTCTGGTCGCTAACGACAGTTTCTCATCGGGCCGCGTAACAATTTCCAAAGAGTCCGCACGTAAGCGATACGTCCCAGCCTCCACGCGTTCCGGAGACATCTAAAAAATCTCGAGTCCTGGAAGCTTATTGCCGTACAGTCGCGCGTTGGGAACTTCACTCTGTAACACCGACCTACACTAAAAATTGAACTCTGTCACTTCGTGCTTAAGTCCAAATTCGTGTGAAGTTTTGGCTCATTTCGGCCGCAGAGCAAACGGAGATAGGGGCAGAAGCACAGATGCTGCGCGCATGCGATTTCGGGCGACCCACACATGTGTGTCCGTGTTTGTTTGTTTGTGTAAGTGTGTAAGAGCAACGTTACATTGTTTGAACCAGTACTGGACACTATTGTTGTGGATATTCGGGCGGCCGTGATAACCGCCCGGCTTACAATCAACCGTGATTAATATTTGGGTATCATATAGAAAAGTGTTGCGTCACGCTAAAAGAAAGGGACAGTCAGGGTCAGAAAATAATTTCCTATATTCATTACATAACGGTTGTGCATTGTTTTATAGCTAATAGTTTTAAAGAATTTCGTTTCACAGATTTTTTTCTCATATTATCATTTCATAGAATAATCAATACGCAAAATACTCTTTTTACTTTGAAGAAATTTAAATCATTGATTTTTGTTTCACATAAAGTTTAATGTTAGAATATTCATATGATAGAATAACAAATCAAATATTCTTTATCCTTATATTGTTTTATTTTTAGGGTTCCATACCCGAAAGGTCCAAACGGAGCCCTACTGCTGTCACTCACGCGTCCGTCTGTCTGTCCATCGTCTGTCACGCAGGTTTTACAGCCAAACGGTTAGAGCTACAGTCTTCAAAATGTCACAGTATAAAATCATCTGGTTGATGATGGTTGATGCTGATTTTATTGAATTAATACACTAACACACAACTTTCAAATTGTAAAAAAATATTTTTTTACAATTTGAAAGTGGTTTGTTGTGTGGTGTGTAGTTTTAATGGGAGCCCCCATTAAAATCATTTAAAAATATTTTTTTATATTTTTTTTCAAAAACTTGAACTTTAGAAGAACTAAGTTTTATTTATAATTAATTCATACTTTGTAAATTCAGATTATTAATATTCATCGTGTTAATTGGCACTCCGAGCAATAATTGTAATTATACATTTCCATACTAAATGAAAATGTATAATTACTCAGGCCACTGCGCGTCGCCAGTCTCACGTCTGTACCAAATATTGCTTTTTACTTAGGTATATTTTTTTCATGTGTTGCATCAGCATTCAGCACTAAGGCTAGAAGAACGCTGACCAAGTGCGGGTCAGACTTTGCACATTTAAGATTTATCAGTAACTACCTGCGCCCCGCGGTTTCACCCGCGTAGACCAGGACAAAAAGTAGCCTATGTGTTAATCCAGGGTATAAGTCATTGGACGATTTTCCACCCCCCAAAAAAAAAAAGGTATAAGCTATCTACATACCAAAATTCATCTAAATCAGTCCAGCCATTTGAGCGTGAAGAAGTAACAAACATACACACTCACAAACTTTCGCCTTTATAATATTAGTGTGATTATAATGGTATTTGTTAGTAAAAATATATACGTTACCATAAATATAATCACGAAATTTCAAGTTCACAGGTCAATGGAAAGTTAAAAAACACATCGTTACAAAATTTTGTAAAAAAAAAATTGAATATTTTCAAAAAACCCGACAGTAAAAAACAACTGATAAATAAAAAGTTTATAATAAAAAAATATTTTTTTACAATTTGAAAGTGGTTTGTTGTGTGGTGTGTAGTTTTAATGGGAGCCCCCATTAAAATCATTTAAAAATATTTTTTTACAATTTGAAAGTGAAATCAATTTAGTGTATTAATTCAATAAAATCAGCATATACAGCTAAAGGATGGCTTGAAAATTTTTTTTTACCTACCCCATTGAGTGGAGTATCGTTGTTTAGAGCTTATTAAGTAAATAAATACTGTATTTTTTTTTATATAATATTGGACAACAAAGGGATAAGAAGCCACCAAAGTCAACATTTCTAACCGACTGCGCGACGCAAGGGAGGGTAATGTGTTTGTCAGCCTATATATGAATGTAAGTTCCTTTGTGGCACTATAGATACCTAATGCGAGGGTCAATTTTGATAATTCTTACGTCAATTGATTCGTCTTAATATTGCGAGTGCTATTATAATTGTAGAAATAAAAGTAATCAATGAAAAAGAAAAAAATGAAAGTCGACGAACTATATTAGATAGTTAATAGTCGGTAGTTGGTAGTAGTAGTAGTGGTGTTATAGTTTACTGACAGTTGAGAGGCACAGATTAAAATCAAAGCCGGCGGCGCGTGCGTCATGTTGCAGGAAGCGGAATGTTGCCACTTCAATATTAATATTTTTTACGCTGTATAATAATTTAGAAGTTTTACTCATTGTTTTCTGCACCGGTCGACGTCATGACGTCGGCGCCGGCTGTCGCTGAAAACCAGCGCTGGGGCTCTGTCTTGCATAGGGTCATAGCACTTAAGCTGAGCGATGGCCGTTTTGCGTGGATGTGACGCATTTTTTCCCCCAGTTTTTCTTTTTTTTTGTGTTTCTCTGTTTTTTGCGTCATGTTTACCCTAAATAAACGTATTTTCTTTCTTTTTTTCTTTCTTTATATTAAGTGGGGTATCAAAATAAAGGGTTCGAGGAGGCGATTCCAAAAATATAACTCACTAAAAATGTAGAAATAAAAAAAAAACTATTTTCAAATACCCGACTGCAAAAAAAAAACCAGCTAAAAAGTTCCAAACAAGTCACTTTACAAGCAGTCTGATGCAGTTGGTGGCATAAAATCAATAATTGAACTAAAATAATGCCACCAACTCCATCAGACTGCTTGAAAAGTGACTTTTTGGAACTTTTTATTTATCAGTTGTTTTTTACTGTCGGGTTTTTTGAAAATATTCAATTTTTTTTTTACAAAATTTTGTAACGATGTGTTTTTTAACTTTCCATTGACCTGTGAACTTGAAATTTCGTGATTATATTTATGGTAACGTATATATTTTTACTAACAAATACCATTATAATCACACTAATATTATAAAGGCGAAAGTTTGTGAGTGTGTATGTTTGTTACTTCTTCACGCTCAAATGGCTGGACTGATTTAGATGAATTTTGGTATGTAGATAGCTTATACCTTTTTTTTTTTGGGGGGTGGAAAATCGTCCAATGACTTATACCCTGGATTAACACATAGGCTACTTTTTGTCCTGGTCTACGCGGGTGAAACCGCGGGGCGCAGGTAGTTACTGATAAATCTTAAATGTGCAAAGTCTGACCCGCACTTGGTCAGCGTTCTTCTAGCCTTAGTGCTGAATGCTGATGCAACACATGAAAAAAAATATACCTAAGTAAAAAGCAATATTTGGTACAGACGTGAGACTGGCGACGCGCAGTGGCCTGAGTAATTATACATTTTCATTTAGTATGGAAATGTATAATTACAATTATTGCTCGGAGTGCCAATTAACACGATGAATATTAATAATCTGAATTTACAAAGTATGAATTAATTATAAATAAAACTTAGTTCTTCTAAAGTTCAAGTTTTTGAAAAAAAATATACCTAAGTAAAAAGCAATATTTGGTACAGACGTGAGACTGGCGACGCGCAGTGGCCTGAGTAATTATACATTTTCATTTAGTATGGAAATGTATAATTACAATTATTGCTCGGAGTGCCAATTAACACGATGAGTATTAATAATCTGAATTTACAAAGTATGAATTAATTATAAATAAAACTTAGTTCTTCTAAAGTTCAAGTTTTTTAATGATAGTAGAAGGAATAAGGAACATTGAGATAAAAAAATTATATAGAAGTTTATTATTTTTGTCGATGACTTAATTAATATAACAAAAATAAAGACGATGAATGAGATAGACAAACAAATGATATAACAGGCGAAAAGCGAAACAAATGAAAGAAAAAACAAAGAACGATCATTCGATTATTACATCAATAAGAAACCAGTTACATTAACTAGCATGAACGATAATCTACAATATCAGAAACCTGTCATCGTCAGCTTCAAGAATAATTGAGAGAATCCGGTTACGATAACAGTTGTATGTGACAAGCAAATAATTTAGCCATGTTGGTATTCGTGTCACGTACGATAGTGATTCAGCCACCACACTACATCCCAAAATTGCCAGCATATCTATGTATATTTTGGTAAAGACCTTTTGACTGAACTGGGTCTGTGGAAACACCCGAATGTGATGTAATGAAGTCTAATATGTGTAATGTGTTTAACGATTTAGGAATGTAATATTCGTATGCCATACGATTACCTACTTAATACTTTATGAAACCTGGCTGAAAAGCAATGTACCAAGACTAAGTACCTTTTTTTTTTGTGGGGTGGGAAATCATCCAATGACTTCTCCTGCTCTGGGTGGAGCGGGAGGGCGTGTGAGACTCTTACTGACTAAAACCCACCCCTGTTCCTTCCTGCTCTGAGTGCCCAGGGGCGAGGTAACTCTGTTTCGAATTTATCCTCAACCCCCGGGCAGGCATCGGCCATGACGGGCCCCGTCTCTACTGCTGACAACTCTTTGAGGCGCGCGTGGAACACTACGCGACGGCGACTCTCGGGCCTGGTGCTGATCGGCCGGCGAGTTACCCATTACTCGCCGTCCGTAGGGCCGTGTCTACGGTGGCCGGAGATCGTCTCGCGGCGCCGGAAGTCCCAGGCGTCTCCTGAGGCGGCTGCTGCTGAGAGCGTGAGGGCGACTAAGCTGTTGAGTCTCCCTCACGCGTCCCGCCTCCGCCTTCGCGAGCATTACTGCTTCGCAGAAGGAGGAGACGGCTTCCCATTCCCTCTCGCTCCGTACCTTGAACCAGGGCAGGGCGCGAGAGGTCGCTGCCGCCTATAGCATCCACGAGGACGCGGCGGGGCTCCACCCAAGCGGGGCAGACCTCCACCGTATGCTCCACCGTGTCCTTGGGACGACCCGCGCAGTGGAAACACCCGGGCGTTTCCTCCCGTTCTATCCGACACAGGAACCTCCCGAAACAACTATGTCCGGTGAGCACCTGCGTCAGTCGGAAGGTGAGGGCGCCGTGGGGCCTCTCCAGCCACTCCTCAAAGAGGGGCACTACCGCCGCAATGGTGGAGTGCCCAGCGCTGGGTTGCGACAGTCGCTCTCATTAATTAAATACGTGGCTTTTAGCATTCTTGTATGTTTATGTTATTTAATCCATTTTTCTGTGATGTGCGTTATATCTGTGCAGAATATTTTTTTTTCTTTCTTTCTTTTTTCTTTTTCTCTCTCCATGTCGCCATGAGATCTTGCCGGAGCTCTGTCCGCCGAGCCGCGAATTGCCGCGGCAGCGGAGTTTCGCCCCGGCGTTTCGCCTCCAGATCCTATGGCGACAATCCGGCAAGGAAGCTCGCCGCCTCGCAGGAAATCGTACGGTATCCTCGGATCATTCGGATCGCCATGACCCTTTGGGACGCGTTCAGACGGCGAGTTGATCGCTGCCTTAAAGAACGCGTCCACACCGGTGCCCCGTAAAGGACCATGAACCGCACGACCCCCGCGTAGAGCCTCCGGCAGAAGGCGTTTGGCCCCCTCAGATTGTGCAGGAGCCGCTTCAAAGCAGCCCCGGCCCTGTCCAGTCTGGGAGCCAAACGTCGGAAATGCTCGACGAAGTTCCACCGGCTGTCGAGGACGAGTCCCAGGTACTTCATCGTCCCCTCGACGCCGATGTGAACCCCTCCTACCGTTATCTGGGAACCCGCCGGTGGCGCATTCCGAGGACCATGAAAACACATGGCCTCGGACTTGTGCAATGCCACCTCGAGTCCCAGTTGCCGGATCCTGTCCACGATTGTCGCAACCCCGCGTGTCATTATGTTGGCAGCCGCCTCGTGCGACCATCCCTGCGCCAGGACCAGCGTGTCGTCAGCGTAGCATACTACGCTGACGGCACTAGGGAGGTCAGCGCGCAGCACCCAGTCGTACCCGATGCTCCACAGAGGCGGCCCCAGGACCGATCCCTGTGGAACACCGCACGACATCTCTCGCCGGTTCCATTCGCCCTGGTGACCGGGGTAGATGACGGCCCTGTCCGTCAAATATAGCTAGACTACGCGACGGAGGTAGGGCGGCACTCGGTGATACCGGAATGCCTCCACTATGTAATTCCAGGGCAGGGTGTTAAAGTATCTGAATTGTAACGAATATAAATGCCATCAATCAATGTTTCAGCCTAAGCTGTATGCACATTGCCAGAGTCGCGGGAGTAAACGGAACGGGTGAGGGAGACTCAACGGAGTCGCCCTCACGCCCCCAGCCGCAACCGCCGCAGGAGACTCCCTGGGCGTCGGGGGTCGCGAGACGATCTCGGCCACCATAGACACGGGCCTGTGGACGGCGAGTAATGGGTAGCTTGCCGTCCGATCAGCACCAGGCCCGATAGCTGACGGCGCGTAGTGTTCCACGCGCGCCTCAAAGATTTGTCAGCAACCACTAACGGGGCCCGTCATCAAGGGGTCAAGGACAAATTCGTAACATAGTTATCGAGCCTCTAGGCATTTAGGCAAGGAAGGAACAGGGGTGGGTTTTAGTCAGTAAAAGTCTGACACGCCCTCCCGCTCCACCCAGAGCGGGAGATGTCATTGGATGATTTCCCACCCTCAAAAAAAAAAGTGTCGCGGGAGTGTTCGAAATTGTCACCCTAGAATGCACTAGCAACTGAAGGAAGACGGGTGACTTTTATTCAATAAGAATCTGAAAAGCCTTCGCGCTCCACCTAGGGCAGGAAAAGTTATTTGACGGTTTACCACCACAAAAAAAGGGTTCTTCGCATATACTGATGGTATATTGATGAGAAACGAACCATATTTAGGTGTGGTCTAAAATATTACACGAAAACCAGATTGAATATGTCAATGACCAAAAAAGCGAAGGGAAGCGAAGGGAGCATTACAAAAGAAAGATTGTCCCACATGAACGTAAGTAGGTAACTTATATGAATACCCTGATATGAACATCAATTGAACGTCCAAATGTCGAAACGATCAAGTTTCGTATGGTACAGATTCTGAAGCCAAGTCCCCTGAAGCTTGAAATCCTTCACCCATTCGCGTCCACGCCTCCTATATTGTTAGAGTTCATTCAACACGACAGCTATAATGTTTTGAGTACACCGTATGAGAAGTTTCACTTGTCGCAACACTTTCATAAGCACTTCTTTCATATTTAAGTGCACTTGCTACTTCACTCGGTTTCTGCTTTAAAACGCTTTTTAGCTGGCCATTCAATGTTTTTTAAAATTACTTTAGGTAACATAAAGGGGAGAACGTACGTAGTGTACGGAATTGATGTTGTTTCTTCGATTTTAATTGTAATTAATACTTTATTTGCTTTGGTCTCATTTGGTAACTTAAAGGTCTTTGGAAAGGCTGTTGTTTCAATATTTATTATTAGCTACTAGTAGTCAATGAGGAATATCGAAACTCAAATATTTATCACCCCTTAATCCTTCAGGTCTAAACCGTCATTACTTCAGTGGTAATTGTAGCTACATAACAAATTTCAAAAAATACGACTAAAATCAAATAACAAACTTTTACATGACGTATTCTGACACCAAAAGCGGTATCGACAGACCGATCCGTCGAATAAAATACTCCGTTCGACATTTCAAAAGTTCTGACATAACTTCAAAATCGAAAACATCTCACGATCTCTAAAATTTCATAAAAATTCTATCAAAGATTTGTAGTTACTGGGAGAAACCGATTCTCGATGTCAAGATCACACCTTCCTCAGCGCAATAGTATTGTCGGTATGTCAACTCCCTTTTAGAGTCCGAATATACTCTCAGGTGTATTCAACGACTTCGATTATCCGTTTACAAAAGTCCCGAGCTCAATTCTCACCAAACTTGTTTAATTAAAGTTTTCGCACTCTTTTTCCCTTTAGGCGGGAAAATAATCCCTTGTTTGGAACAAAGAATGGAGTGGAGTGTAGTTATTGGAAATTATTTTACACGAATGTTTTCACTTTAATGTTTTTTTATGCGATTAATACTATGAATACCGTTTTATCTTTGATCAGTTTACCGTTTTCACTACAATAACTATTTATTGGCTTTCTTAATTTTCCTACTGCAGTACAAACAAAACAGCTTTTTAAGTACCTACAAGCGTTAGAGATCCACTTATTGCTTGCATGTGATATCCACGCTGAGAATCATAACATTTGATATAAATGTATATTGAAATAAAAATACACTCCTACCCACGTACCATCTTATAAAAACCAAGCGTTCTAAAAGTGTACCTACTTACGCAAAATTTACTAAAGCTTTACCCCAAAACTTTCTAGCAATGTACTGTAACAGCGACTCCACGCCACTTGATATCCAGAGTACGTTAGTCCAAGTTTTTGTAGGCACTCGGTATTTGCTTTCGGGATTCGAGTTGAACTTCCAATATGCCGGAAAGTATTCGTGCATTCGCATGTTCGGAGTGTTAAACATTCAGGAATAAGTTTTACTGCGATCAGATAGTAAACTTTACCGTTGGGACCATTGGATTCAGATGTTCAATGTCTGTTAGTACTTTATTACTTGCCGCCATCGCCGTCGTTGAAACCATCACATTCATATCCTATTAATTCAATTTAAGGGTTCCGAGAATCTGTATGAAAAATAAAACCCTTATAGGATCACTCGTGTGTCTGCCTCCGTCTGACACAGTCAATTTGCTCGGAATCTACTGCGGGGTTTAGACAAATTACGCTAATGCATAACAAAAAATGTATGGCAATGACATTACCTGCGGAGAGAACTGTCACGTGACTCACATACAGTAATGCCATTGCCATACATTTTGTACTAAGCGTTAGCGTGAACGCTAACAGAAAAGTAATTTGTCTCAAGCAACAGGATCGATTAAGTTGAAATTTGGTATACACACCGGAAGTGTAACGTAAAACGATTTGGAATTTGAATTAAACATTGCTTTATGAATTTCATGGGTTTGGTTTCCCTACTAAACCTGACTGAACAATTAAATACTCCAAAGCTCACCTGTTGCCTAGATGTTATACCACTAGGTATATAAATATTTATATGCAGCAGTATATCTGGTCTACTGGACCAGTAACGTGGAATTAATTGAAATCGGTTTGGGAACCGTTTCGTATGGACTAGGAATTTGGTTTTTAAACTACTGTATTATATTTTGTTTGCTGTCAAAACTGTTTTAATGCCTGTGTGAATAAACTAAACAGTTGTGTAGCCCATCAGAAATAACTTAGAAAAAAGACCATGGTTACTTAACCACAGTTTAAATCAGCCATTATTCAATCATGATTCAGTGACCTCGCTGAATCATCATTTGCAAAAAGCAGAACTACAGAACCGACTATTGAGTGTTTTAAGTCTAGGTTGATTAATTTTGAAGTTATACTTCTTTAGGCGCGTTAGGAAATAATTATGAGTGTAAATTTGTACGATGCGCGCGCACACTGTCACTAAAAACCGACACCCTGAAGTTAGCCATAGTCTGTGGTTCATGAAGAATGATTTTTTTTCCCTTTTGTAAACTTAGCGACAGTTTGGTTTTTATGTTGTTACGCCAAAGAAGTATAACTTCTTACGTGTTTACATAAGTACACACACACTTTTTTTTTTGTTTTATTTTTATATCATGAAATTCTTGGAAGTTTTTATTTTAGCAGTTATTTTATAAAACAATTCTGAATTTTAAAAAGTAAATATCAAGTTTGAAGAAATAAAACACGAAATTTTAATTAAAACTCAAATCTCCTCTCAAAGTCACACAGAACAATTTCGCTAAGATAACACCAACTATCAACTCCCAGATAAAATGATTGACAGTACTATTTCTATGATAAACAGTTTGCAAACTCAGTCTAACAATATTAAAGTTTCTGCGAGAATTTTAGAGAATATTCTTGTTAGCTCGGTGACACAGCGCGTTGAAAATATCTCATGGCTCTATTATGAACCCTTTCTAAAAAGTACTACTTACTTGTCAGAAACAGGATATACTTAAAAGAGGGTAGACTATTTAATAGAATTTCATTAAAAACTGTCTATAGAGCAGAACTGATATAGAGCAGTGGTGGCCCAGTGGTATTAGCCGCGACTTACAAGTTGTAGGTCGTGAGGCAGGCTACTTTGTGTAAATTATTTCATCACCACTGCTCTCAAAACGGTGATGGAAACCGGCATATCCTAGAAATAATAATATGAAGACATGTGACATCTACCAACCCGCACTGGGCCTGCGTGGTGGATTACGGCCCACACCCTCTCACAAAGAGGAGGCTTGTGCCCCAGCAGTGGGAACATTAAAAAGGCTGATGATGATAAATAATAAGGCCTATTTTTTTGAGGTGCAAAATCATTAAATAACTTCTCCCGCTCTGGGTGGAGCGGAAAGGCGTGTCAGACTTACTGACTAAAACCCAACCTTGTACCTCCAGTTGCCTGTACCAGAACCGCGGTGACTCTTTCAAATTTATCCGCGAATAAGAAGACAAGTTAAAAACCAAGGAAAAATCTTATTCAGGATGTCAGGCCGACATTTTAGACAGCTATGTAAATAACACCCTTATTTATAAAACTTGCTACTCATATACTTAGTTTAAAAACTGATAAGGATTTCAGCCGGTTTGACTTGTAGCCGATCCCAATAGAGTTAAGAGAAGGCTTAGTAGATGATGACACTGCTGAAACACTCGAAAAACTGTCACGATAAACTACTGATACAAAGCCAATAAAATAAAAAATACCTACGGAAAATTATACGAAAGAAAATATATTTATTTGGCGAAATTCACCGGGTTCACAAAAATAATGTTGTAATTTGTTCGTGTAGTGATAATAAAATTACTTAAAGAAAATAACAGTGTGTGCCTCACGGTTTCGCCAAATACGTTAATTTCAGCAATGTTGCCAGACAGATGCTGTCTGACACTGATCTTCCAATGAACTTTGAGTGACCAGTAACGGAGAAAATTGTTTGAAATATATATAATGAAAAACAAATGTAAACACTTTCAATAAAATAAATAAACGAGCTCAGATAACTGAATTCATTTTATTTAATTCAACTCAACACAAGCGATCTTTAAATTCCCTCCACACATTGGCCGATTAAAAAAAAATTACAAATATGGATTAATTAATTTTCTTTTACGTATCGATATAAAGTAATTTCCTATAGCAACAGACCGTCATACTTCCGCGTGTCATGTGCAGTTTATTTATGCATTTCCGTACCGTTCCCGAAATATTTGTGCAAAAATTTAAAAAGATACAATTTTTATTCGGTTGATTCTGAAGTACGTACCATTTTAAATATAATGACTGCCTTTTCAAGTGCAATATTGGTGAATCCTACTTCCAATAGCATAATACTTTTTTTGAAGTGAAAACATTCTTTAGCGGCGTTAAACACTTTTTGGGATGGGTATAAAATGTTAAACTCGCGTCAGGACACGTGACCTGATCGAAAATTCGTAAAATGATTCTAAAATATTCAAAAATGCACAACGTTAATGTTCAAGTTTTCACTTCTGCCGTCACTCCCGGAGTGCAACCCGTTTTTTTTCCTCTTGTTATAAATCGCACTTGACCACCATCACCACCTGATGGTAATCGATGATGTGTTCGACGATGGAGCACGCTTGCCTAGAAGTAACCTATTCACTCTTGACTTTTAGACCCCCTAATTGTAGCTATCAGGAAACACAGACTCCGGTAGGAAATTCGACTCCATATTAACCATCACTTCAGAGATGACGACTAATAGAGGAGTATGGAAGAAAAAGACATGTTGCGCCGACCCCAAATAAATTGGGATAAGGGCAGGAGAATGATGATTAACCATCACTTCTTACTAAATAATATGCGCTGAATTTTGGTGAATCAGTTTCGCCTAAACGGCTGACTTGATTAGTATGAAACTTGGCAAACAAGTAAATCTCATGGTTTACTTTTATGTCACACTTTTAAACCGTGACCTCATGAGCATGGTTAAAAAGTAGGGATAAAAAGTATTAAATGTTCTAACCCAGGTGGATTTGGAGATTAAATACGAGTACTTTGTATCCCGTTAAATAGTGTTTCCTTGAGATAAAACACTTTTCCAGCAGCGGGCAAAAGCTAGTAAAATATATTCTTACGATAAACAACTCAAAATTATAAAGACAAAAAGGTCACTGCCATCTTTTATTCAAGTGAACATTAAGTAAGTCGATTTGCAATCTGCGGTACAAACGTTAGCAACTGCTTCCCCTCACAGCTCCGCAAGCTGTTACATAAGCTATGCTATTAAACAAACTGTCGCCTTTCAAGCTATTTTTGTTCCAACTTAAGATAAAATGGCTCCTTTGGGATGATTTCGATTGCCTTCTGTTGTCAACAAGATATATCGCTTGCTAGATGTGCGATTACTTCGTTTGGAACTCCACAAATATAATTTGTTTCGATAAACGTTTTGAATTAGAACCTATCATTTTGACACTCATCTGAAGAGGATTAATGTTATTTTGACAGTAAATAATTTGAATCTAATTCCATTTAATGCAGGTTGATTTCAATAGGATTGAGCCCGATTTACATTGGTGCAGTATTATTGGGAATTAATATGGGCGGGCATCCCATTTGAAAAGATAAACGAGATTCTTATAAGTTTAACAACCTACACTCGTAAAAGGATCTATCGAATCATTTTATAACTAGGTTATTTTTATAACAAACGTAATCTTTGCCATCAAGCAGCTAGGAATTTACAACACGTAAAATGGGGCATGTCCATACATTTTAACTCTACGTAGTTAAGCATTCGTGTTGTTTCGTGACCAACCAGCCAGTATTTCATCTTTATTGTCCTTTTAGACTAAAACACGTGGCCAAACCGAATAAAAAAAATCACTCCGCACCGCAAATCCAGTAATTGGATCCCCGCCAAGCATCTACTCTCATGAAAATGAGTCGTAAACTTAAGAAAATTTTCGCTTGATGGGTAATATATTTTTACGCTCAATCCTTATTAGGGAAAGATCCTCGAGTCATGCCTTCATATCTGTCTGTCAGGAATGTTTGGCGGCTCCCTTCGTTGGAATCAGTGAACCAAAAAATAAGGAATAATTCAATATTTGCTAGCTTTAGTGTGACAATGTTTTTGCGATAAGGTGGCTTATTCAATTTGTTATGAGATAAACATTGCGGGTGAACCTTTATTTTTTTGGAAAAAAATTATAAGTACTACCTAACTAAGTATTTGTTTTTATGTGCATGTTTTTAGAGCGGTATATAGTGTGACAATGGGTCACTTAATTAGTTTTGTACTAGCATATTTTTTAAGTTGTTACTGAGAAAGCGAACTTTGTCGTCAAAAGTTTAAATAATTAGTAATAATTTTCCTGTAACTAACGCCTGTTTCTGTCTGAAATATACCTATATATATATATATATATATATATATATATATATATATACAAGGTGTTCCTTTTGATGGCCCATAACTCTAAGGTATTAAAGAGGACCATGTCAAAGAATCAACTGGAATTTCTTTTTTTTTTCGTTTTTATTTTTTATGCAAAATAAGTTGACAAAATCACGATTATGTATGTAAAACCCCCTTACGTGAAATAATTATGATCACGTCGCATTTTCTTAACTTTAATTATTATTGATTGGCTTGAATGAAAATGCTTTATTCGACAAAATAAAGGTTCGTCCATACGGGTGACAATTTTTAACTAATTAATTGATGTTATCTTCGAATCTGTTTATTTTTGGAACATTTGTTCTAGGACTTTTTATTAATTTTACGTCTTATAGCATATAACCTTAGATTTAGGGGACATCAAAAGGAACACGTTGTATATATATATCATCATCTGCCTAGCCTTTTCCCAACTATCTTGGGGTCGGCTTCCAGTCTAACCGGATGCAGCTGAATACAAGTAGGTATTTTATATGGAGCGACTGCCTATCTGACCTCCACAACCCAGTTACTGGGTAATACGATACCCCTTGGTAAGACTGGATGTCAAACTTTCGGGCTTCTGACGACCCGTAACGACTGTCAAAGATCCACGATTGACAGCCGGGACCAACGGCTTAACGTGCTACGTTGTATATATATGTAATAGTCAATATGAGCTTGTGCTGTCCCACTGCAAGTCAAAAGGCCTCCCTTCCCTCCTTCCACTTTCTCCGGTCTTCTGCAATGTTGGGCAAATTCTTTGAGAAGGTGTCCATACGCATCACACCATTTTTTCTGGTCCTACCGCGTTGTCGTTACCATGCATTTGAGATCCACTGTGTGGTAATTTTCACCCATTGCTCAGCCGACATGTGGCAAGTGTGTCCCACCCAGTTCCACTTTAACCTCGCTTGAATATAATGAAACTTAGATTCTTCTTCAATCAGGTACTAAAGCTAAAGACACTCTATTAAATGATAACTATGCGATACACAGCTACCGCCTTCCATAAAAAAACACAAAAAAATGCAAAATAACTATAATTTCGGAAGTCGGTGTATCTAGTTTTATTTCTTCGTTGTTTGGAACGACTTTCGAAATTAAAGTTATTTTGCAGCTTTTTTTTATGTAAGTATTTTTTTGCAAAAAAAATTTTTTTTTTTCACTTTTTAGTTGTTGTACCCTATAACTAAAACTAAATAGTACAGTTATGCCCGAATTGATAGCCCCAAAAATATGTAATTTGAACATAATTGCGGAAATTAGGAGGTGTCAGGGTGAACTGTACCAATCTGTGTACCTTTTCAGAGCATATCAGCGTGATGTTATGTTATGAAGTGGTGTAAACAATAAACAGACATGCGGTTGCAGCAATTTCGGAAGATTTACTTTCATTTATAGAAGAGTTCCATTGTGTATGTTCTCCAAATTTTAATGTAACAACAAGAGAAGCACCAGCTGTCAAATAGAAAAGGATCATCAAAATCAGTTCACCTAAAAAAAGTTCTAAGATAACAAACAAAAAAAAAACAGTCGAATTGAGAACCTCCTCCATTTTTTAAAGTCGGTTAAAAAAAAACAGACTTCAAGAATCCTATGACAGCAGACCCGTTGCCGATAGCAACTCACAACTTCTAAATAAACCGATTGCCTTTGAATAATTTCCTCAAACAATCTGAAGAAAATAACAAAGATTCCGTTTGTTTGCCACTGGCCTTTGATGTACCTGTAAAGTTAATGGCTCGAGTAGGTTTATTTATTTGTTTGTTTTACAATATTCTGAGAATCAATCCCGGTTGTATATATTTTTATTGTTTTTGTGTTAAAATAACATTGTTATATTTTTCAGCGCTAATGATTAGTTTGTTTACAAGTGACGTGAAACACGTCAAATTATTTGTGTAATGTATTTTATTATCAGGGATTAACAAGTTTTTTTTTTAAATTCAGGTCATGGTTCATCCCTGTGTCAAGTTTCATCAAAATCCGTTCATTCGTTGACAACGCAAACAGATTTTCACATTTATAATATTAAATATGATTTGTAAACTTCATTAAATAACGCTAGGAACACCTGCCACCTGGACGGAAATTGCCGTGGCCTATATGGAAAGCACTCAATCGGTTGCGCACCCAGCGGTGAGTAATGTCCCGATCAGCACTAGGCCCGAGAGTCGACGGCGCGTAGTGTTCCACGCGCGCCTCAAAGAGATGTCAGCAATCAGGACGAGGCCCGTCATGGCCGATGCATGCATGCCAAGAGGTCGCGGATAAATTCGAAATAAAGTTACCGTTAGTCAGGCAAGCAAGGAACAGGGGTGGGTTTTCCCTTAACCTCGTAAGGCCCAACGACCTAATTTAAAGACAACAATTTTTAGTCACTCCGGCCCAAGACAGATTTTTATATCATCAAATTACGACCCAACGACCTAAAATTATGACATGCTATTTAAACGGATTTGTTGGTTTAAATAATCCCGCCAAATTAAATCTGCCATCAAAAAAATATTAACCTGGAACGCATCTCTAATTTTGACAATGTCAACTTGACATTTACGAACCAAAAATCGGTCTTTTTGACGTTTCTTCTCGGGTAAACGGACGGCTCGTGGAGATAGGTAAGTAAATCTATTCATATCTTTCTAATCATTACATGATGATGTCTAAAATGTATTGCAAACAGTTGTGAAAATGTTATGTTTTGTTTTCACGCATTTTTTTTATTGAAAAGTCATTTTAGTTCCATTTTATACGAATCGTAAAAACTATGTCCCAAAATAAGGTCGGTGGGTTTTTATTCTAAAAGTTACTTAAATTTCTATGTCATAATATTAGGTCATTGGGTGTTAACGTTATTTTTCTTTTGTTAAAGTTATGGACGACAAAGAAATTGAAAATGAGCTCAATCTGGACTTATCGGAATTTGAAGATGACGATGACAATGATGACATCGTTGATGTGGATGTGTGGAGTCCTGCAATTTCGAATTCTTCTGTTACGCGAGGGAGGGAGGGAGGAGCTCTCAGCGTCGAGGTGGCCGGCGTGGTCGAGGAATTGCTTCGATTTCTCGACCAAGTAATAGAAAAAGAAGTTCGTCTCGTCGGAATGTATACCAGCAAGTGGAAGCTGTAGATAACGAGGACATTGGCAGCGAAGATGAACAAACGGTAGGTTGGATAGAAAAAGATTTTAATCCTGATATAATTCCTTTTATGCACCCCTGTTTTATGTATTTACCCCTGAATGACGAAGATTTCTGTAAAATTGATTATTTTCGGCAATACGTAAATGATGAGCTGATACAATTTATCGTAGACAGATCTAATGAGATGTATTTATCAAGAACCGGTCAGTTTTTACATTTAACGAGTGCTACATTTTTATTGCAATTAAATTTGCTATGTCATGTATTGGATATCCAAGTTTCCGGATGTACTGGCAACGTGAGTTTCGTGTTTCTTTTGTAGCTAATCACATGTCACGGAACAGATTTTCACTCTTCGAAATTCTTTAAAACTTGTTAATGATAATGACTTTTCTGCCGAAGACAAAAGTAAAGACAAGCTCTGGAAGGTTCGCCCACTTATCAACGAAATTCTTAAAGGTTGCAATTCCATACCAAAAGATCAAACACTGTCAATTGACGAAATGATAATACGAGTACCTTTTACGGGCTCCTGTGGGCTGAAGCAATATTGCTCAGGTAAACCTAATCCCACAGGTTTAAAAGCTTTCGTTTTGGCGAATCCCGCAGGAGAAGTGTGTGATTTTGATATAATATCAAGGGGCAACTACATATTCTTCTTATGCTGACACATCATTTGGGTTGGGGGAGAAGGCAGTTCTTGCCTTAACGGAAGATTTAATGCAAGCACATATAATTTACTGTGATAGGTACTTTACCTCCGAGACACTGATTATGGAATTAAAAAAAAGAGACCTGATGGGTGCCGGTACATTAATGAAGAATAGAGTACCAAAGCCTGCAAGATTAATACTCAAAGAGGACAAAGACTTAAAGAAAGCAGTGAGAGGAAGTTATCAGGTACTGGTCAACGATGAGAAGAATATAGCTATAACTAAATGGCTTGACAACAAACCCGTCACTTTTCTGTCTAATGTGCACGCTGCCCAAACTTCTGACACCTGCCAAAGATGGTGTAAACAGAATAAAGTTTATGTAACTGTCCCAAGACCGGAAGTAGTAAAACTATATAATTCGAATATGGGAGGTGTCGATCTTGCTGATCGCTATAGCTGTGGCACCTTCGAGATACCGAACAAGAAAATGGACAACCCGATTTATTGCACATATGTTTGATTTGGCTATAACAAATTCATGGGTAAATTACAAAAAAAATGCGTTACGCTTAAATATACCGGTGAAAAGAATTCAACAACTGAGGAGTTTTAAATTTGAAATAGCTGAACTTTTGGTATCTGCAAATGTCTCCACCAGTTCCCAAACAGAAGACGAAGAACAGTCTCGGCCTAAACGCTCTAAAGCAGCTGTACCACTTCCCAGCGCCAATTCAAGAACTCATGGTGCTATACATTAATTTGCCTTCGGCTGGAGAAGTTCAAAACAGATGTAGAAGACCAGGATGCAACAAAAAAAGCACAATTATATGCAAGAAGTGCAACATACACTTGTGCCTCACTAAAGAAAGAAATTGTTTTTTATGTTCCACACTGAGATTTACTAATTTAGGTATATTATTTCATTTAAGAATATTTCTGATTACTACGAGTATTGTGATGGCAGAACTTGAATTGTATAAGAAGACTTGTGATTGCTTTAAGTTTAATTGTGATTTATATGCCAAAATATTAATTATTATAATTTAGTGTGATTTGGAATTAGTAAGGACATGATTTCGTATAAATAAGTGTACTGCTATAATGCTAATGATACATTTTTTCTTAAAATGAGACTGATTTTAAGAATTTTTATACTTAAATGATTATTTAATATGGTTAAATTAAACGTGAAGCAATAGGGGTACTTTTTTGGTAGTGGTACTTTTTAAAAAGCGATACTTTTTAAAAGCGGTACTTTCTAGTATTGGTACTTTTTAGTAGTGGTACTTTTTAAAAGCGGTACTTTTAATAGGCGTACTTTTTAGTAGTGGTACTTTTTAATAGTGCTACTTTTTAGTAGTGGTACTTTTTATAGTGGTACATTTTAAAAGCGGTACTTTTTATAGTGGTACTTTTTAATAGCAGAACTTTTTAGTAGTGGTACTTTTTAAAAGCGGTACTTTTTAATAGTGGTACTTTTTAAAAGCGGTATGTTTTAATAGGGGTACTTTGTAAAAGCGGTACTTTTTAAAAGCGGTACTTTTTTATAGTGGTACTTTTTAATAGCAGACTAACTCCAAATATTTTAATTTACCAGTGCCCAACTGTTGAGGATAATATTCAAACGTATGTTTAATAGTGGTACTTTTTAACAGTGGTTCTTTTTAAAAGCGGTTCTTTTTTGTAGTGGTACTCTTTAGTAGTGGTACTTTTTAAAAGAAGTACTTTTTAATAGGGGTACTTTTTAGTAGTGGTAATTTTAAAAGCGGTATTTTTTTATAGTGTTACTTTAGTAGTGGTACTTTATAAAAGCGGTACTTCTTAATAGTGGCACTTTCTTAGTAGTAATTTTTAAAAGCGGTACTTTTTAAAAGCGGTTCTTTCTTGTAGTGGTACTTTTTAAAAGCGGTACTTTTTAAAAGCGGTACTTTTTAAAAGCGGTACTTTTTAAAAGCGGTAGTTTTTAAAAGCGGTACTTTTTAAAAGCGGTACTTTTTAATAGGGGTACTTTTAAAAAGCGGTACTTTTTACAAGCGCTACTTTCTAAAAGCGGTACTTTTTATAGTGGTACTTTTTAGTAGTGGTACTTTTTAAAAGCGGTTCTTTTTAATAGGGGTACTTTTTAGTAGTGGTACTTTTTATAGTGGTACTTTTTAATAGTTGTACTTTTTAATAGGTGTACTTTTTAGTAGTGGTAATTTTTAAAAGCGGTATTTTTTTATAGTGGTACTTTTTAGTAGTGGTACTTTATAAAAGCGGTACTTCTTAATAGTGGCACTTTCTTAGTAGTAATTTTTAAAAGCGGTACTTTTTAAAAGCGGTACTTTCTTGTAGTGGTACTTTTTAAAAGCGGTACTTTTTGAAAGCGGTACATTTTAAAAGCGGTACTTTTTATAGTGGTACTTTTTTGAAGTGGTACTTTTTAAAAGCGGTACTTTTTAAAAGCGGTACTTTTTAAAAGCGGCACATTTTAAAAGCGGTACTTTTTAAAAGCGGTACTTTTTAAAAGCGGTACTTTTTAAAAGCGGTACTTTTTAAAAGCGGTACTTTTTAAAAGCGGTACTTTTTAAAAGCGGTTCTTTCTTGTAGTGGTACTTTTTAAAAGCGGTACTTTTTAAAAGCGGTACTTTTTAAAAGCGGTAGTTTTTAAAAGCGGTACTTTTTAAAAGCGGTACTTTTTAAAAGCGGTACTTTTTAAAAGCGGTACTTCTTAATAGTGGCACTTTCTTAGTAGTAATTTTTAAAAGCGGTACTTTTTAAAAGCGGTACTTTCTTGTAGTGGTACTTTTTAAAAGCGGTACTTTTTGAAAGCGGTACATTTTAAAAGCGGTACTTTTTATAGTGGTACTTTTTTGAAGTGGTACTTTTTAAAAGCGGTACTTTTTGAAAGCGGTACATTTTAAAAGCGGTACTTTTTATAGTGGTACTTTTTTGAAGTGGTACTTTTTAAAAGCGGTACTTTTTAAAAGCGGTACTTTTTAAAAGCGGTACATTTTAAAAGCGATACTTTTTAAAAGCGGTACTTTTTAAAAGCGGTACTTTTTAAAAGCGGTACTTTTTAAAAGCGGTACTTTTTAAAAGCGGTACTTTTTAAAAGCGGTACTTTTTAAAAGCGGTACTTTTTAAAAGCGGTACTTTTTAAAAGCGGTACTTTTTTGTAGTGGTACTTTTTAGTAGTGGTACTTTTTAAAAGCGGTACTTTTTAAAAGCGGTACTTTTTAAAAGCGGTACTTTTTAAAAGGCGGTACTTTTTAAAAGTGGTACTTTTTAAAAGCGGTACTTTTTAATAGTGGTACTTTTTAGTATTGGTACTTTTTAAAAGCGGTACTTTTTTATAGTGGTACTTTTTAGTATTGGTACATTTTAAAAGCGGCACTTTTTAAAAGCGGTACTTTTTAATAGGGGTACTTTTAAAAAGCGGTACTTTTTACAAGCGCTACTTTTTAAAAGCGGTACTTTTTATAGTGGTACTTTTTAGTAGTGGTACTTTTTAAAAGCGGTTCTTTTTAATAGGGGTACTTTTTAGTAGTGGTACTTTTTATAGTGGTACTTTTTAATAGTTGTACTTTTTAATAGGTGTACTTTTTAGTAGTGGTAATTTTTAAAAGCGGTATTTTTTTATAGTGGTACTTTTTAGTAGTGGTACTTTATAAAAGCGGTACTTCTTAATAGTGGCACTTTCTTAGTAGTAATTTTTAAAAGCGGTACTTTTTAAAAGCGGTACTTTCTTGTAGTGGTACTTTTTAAAAGCGGTACTTTTTAAAAGCGGTACTTTTTAAAAGCGGTACTTTTTAAAAGCGGTACTTTTTAAAAGCGGTAGTTTTTAAAAGCGGTACTTTTTAAAAGCGGTACTTTTTAAAAGCGGTACTTTTTAAAAGCGGTACTTTTTAAAAGCGGTATTTTTTAAAAGCGGTACTTTTTAAAAGGCGGTACTTTTTAAAAGTGGTACTTTTTAAAAGCGGTACTTCTTAATAGTGGCACTTTCTTAGTAGTAATTTTTAAAAGCGGTACTTTTTAAAAGCGGTACTTTTTAAAAGCGGTACTTTTTAAAAGCGGTACTTTTTAAAAGCGGTACTTTTTAAAAGCGGTACTTTTTATAGTGGTACTTTTTAGTAGTGGTACTTTTTAAAAGTTGTACTTTTTAATAGGGGTACTTTTTAGTAGTGGTACTTTTTATAGTGGTACTTTTTAATAGTTGTACTTTTTAATAGGGGTACTTTTTAGTAGTGGTAATTTTTAAAAGCGGTATTTTTTTATAGTGGTACTTTTTAGTAGTGGTACTTTATAAAAGCGGTACTTCTTAATAGTGGCACTTTCTTAGTAGTAATTTTTAAAAGCGGTACTTTTTAAAAGCGGTTCTTTCTTGTAGTGGTACTTTTTAAAAGCGGTACTTTTTAAAAGCGGTACTTTTTAAAAGCGGTAGTTTTTAAAAGCGGTACTTTTTAAAAGCGGTACTTTTTAAAAGCGGTACTTTTTAAAAGCGGTACTTTTTAAAAGCGGTACTTTTTAAAAGCGGTACTTTTTAAAAGCGGTACTTTTTAAAAGCAGTACTTTTTTGTAGTGGTACTTTTTAGTAGTGGTACTTTTTAAAAGCGGTACTTTTTAAAAGCGGTACTTTTTAAAAGCGGTACTTTTTAAAAGGCGGTACTTTTTAAAAGTGGTACTTTTTAAAAGCGGTACTTTTTAATAGTGGTACTTTTTAGTATTGGTACTTTTTAAAAGCGGTACTTTTTTATAGTGGTACTTTTTAATAGTTGTACTTTTTAATAGGGGTACTTTTTAGTAGTGGTAATTTTTAAAAGCGGTATTTTTTTATAGTGGTACTTTTTAGTAGTGGTACTTTATAAAAGCGGTACTTCTTAATAGTGGCACTTTCTTAGTAGTAATTTTTAAAAGCGGTACTTTTTAAAAGCGGTTCTTTCTTGTAGTGGTACTTTTTAAAAGCGGTACTTTTTAAAAGCGGTACTTTTTAAAAGCGGTACTTTTTAAAAGCGGTACTTTTTAAAAGCGGTAGTTTTTAAAAGCGGTACTTTTTAAAAGCGGTACTTTTTAATAGGGGTACTTTTAAAAAGCGGTACTTTTTACAAGCGCTACTTTTTAAAAGCGGTACTTTTTATAGTGGTACTTTTTAGTAGTGGTACTTTTTAAAAGCGGTTCTTTTTAATAGGGGTACTTTTTAGTAGTGGTACTTTTTATAGTGGTACTTTTTAATAGTTGTACTTTTTAATAGGTGTACTTTTTAGTAGTGGTAATTTTTAAAAGCGGTATTTTTTTATAGTGGTACTTTTTAGTAGTGGTACTTTATAAAAGCGGTACTTCTTAATAGTGGCACTTTCTTAGTAGTAATTTTTAAAAGCGGTACTTTTTAAAAGCGGTACTTTCTTGTAGTGGTACTTTTTAAAAGCGGTACTTTTTGAAAGCGGTACATTTTAAAAGCGGTACTTTTTATAGTGGTACTTTTTTGAAGTGGTACTTTTTAAAAGCGGTACTTTTTAAAAGCGGTACTTTTTAAAAGCGGCACATTTTAAAAGCGGTACTTTTTAAAAGCGGTACTTTTTAAAAGCGGTACTTTTTAAAAGCGGTACTTTTTAAAAGCGGTACTTTTTAAAAGCGGTTCTTTCTTGTAGTGGTACTTTTTAAAAGCGGTACTTTTTAAAAGCGGTACTTTTTAAAAGCGGTAGTTTTTAAAAGCGGTACTTTTTAAAAGCGGTACTTTTTAATAGGGGTACTTTTAAAAAGCGGTACTTTTTATAGTGGTACTTTTTAGTAGTGGTACTTTTTAAAAGCGGTTCTTTCTATAGTGGTACTTTTTAGTAGTGGTACTTTTTAGTAGTGGTACTTTTTAAAAGCGGTTCTTTTTAATAGGGGTACTTTTTAGTAGTGGTACTTTTTATAGTGGTACTTTTTAAAAGCGGTACTTTTTAAAAGCGGTACTTTTTAAAAGCGGTACTTTTTAAAAGCGGTACTTTTTAAAAGCGGTACTTTTTAAAAGCGGTACTTTTTAAAAGCGGTACTTTTTAAAAGCGGTACTTTTTTGTAGTGGTACTTTTTAGTAGTGGTACTTTTTAAAAGCGGTACTTTTTAAAAGCGGTACTTTTTAAAAGCGGTACTTTTTAAAAGGCGGTACTTTTTAAAAGTGGTACTTTTTAAAAGCGGTACTTTTTAATAGTGGTACTTTTTAGTATTGGTACTTTTTAAAAGCGGTACTTTTTTATAGTGGTACTTCTTAATAGGGGTACTTTTTAGTAGTGGTACTTTTTAAAAGCGGTATTTTTTTATAGTGGTTCTTTTTAGTAGTGGTACTTTATAAAAGCGGTACTTTTTAATAGGGGTACTTTTTAGTAGTGGTACTTTTAATAGTGGTACATTTTAAAAGCGGTACTTTTTAAAAGCGGTACTTTTTAAAAGCGGTACTTTTTATAGTGGTACTTTTTAGTAGTAATTTTTAAAAGCGGTACTTTTTAAAAGCGGTACTTTTTAAAAGCGGTACTTCTTAATAGTGGCACTTTCTTAGTAGTAATTTTTAAAAGCGGTACTTTTTAAAAGCGGTACTTTTAAAAGCGGTACTTTTTAAAAGCGGTACTTTTTAAAAGTGGTACTTTTTAAAAGCGGTACTTTTTAAAAGCGGTACTTTTTAAAAGCGGTACTTTTTATAGTGGTACTTTTTAGTAGTGGTACTTTATAAAAGTTGTACTTTTTAATAGGGGTACTTTTTAGTAGTGGTACTTTTTATAGTGGTACTTTTTAATAGTTGTACTTTTTAATAGGGGTACTTTTTAGAAGTGGTAATTTTTAAAAGCGGTATTTTTTTATAGTGGTACTTTTTAAAAGCGGTACTTTTTAAAAGCGGTAGTTTTTAAAAGCGGTACTTTTTAAAAGCGGTACTTTTTAAAAGCGGTACTTTTTAAAAGCGGTACTTTTTAAAAGCGGTACTTTTTAAAAGGCGGTACTTTTTAAAAGTGGTACTTTTTAAAAGCGGTACTTCTTAATAGTGGCACTTTCTTAGTAGTAATTTTTAAAAGCGGTACTTTTTAAAAGCGGTACTTTTTAAAAGCGGTACTTTTTAAAAGCGGTACTTTTTAAAAGCGGTACTTTTTAAAAGCGGTACTTTTTATAGTGGTACTTTTTAGTAGTGGTACTTTTTAAAAGTTGTACTTTTTAATAGGGGTACTTTTTAGTAGTGGTACTTTTTATAGTGGTACTTTTTAATAGTTGTACTTTTTAAAAGCAGTACTTTTTTGTAGTGGTACTTTTTAGTAGTGGTACTTTTTAAAAGCGGTACTTTTTAAAAGCGGTACTTTTTAAAAGCGGTACTTTTTAAAAGGCGGTATTTTTTAAAAGTGGTACTTTTTAAAAGCGGTACTTTTTTATAGTGGTACTTTTTAGTATTGGTACATTTTAAAAGCGGCACTTTTTAAAAGCGGTACTTCTTAATAGTGGCACTTTCTTAGTAGTAATTTTTAAAAGCGGTACTTTTTAAAAGCGGTACTTTCTTGTAGTGGTACTTTTTAAAAGCGGTACTTTTTAAAAGCGGTACTTTTTAAAAACGGTACTTTTTAAAAGCGGTAGTTTTTAAAAGCGGTACTTTTTAAAAGCGGTACTTTTTAATAGGGGTACTTTTAAAAAGCGGTACTTTTTAAAAGCGGTACTTTTTAAAAGCGGTACTTTTTAATAGGGGTACTTTTAAAAAGCGGTACTTTTTATAGTGGTACTTTTTAGTAGTGGTACTTTTTAAAAGCGGTTCTTTTTATAGTGGTACTTTTTAGTAGTGGTACTTTTTAAAAGCGGCACTTTTTAAAAGCGGTACTTTTTAAAAGCGGTACTTTTTAAAAGCGGTACTTTTTAAAAGCGGTACTTTTTAAAAGCGGTACTTTTTATAGTGGTACATTTTAGTAGTGGTGCTTTTTAAGATGCGGTACTTTTTAAAAGGGGTACTTTTTAGTAGTGCTACTTTTTAAAAGCGGTACTTTTTTAAAGTGGTACTTTTTAATAGCAGAACTTTTTAGTAGTGGTACTTTTAATAGTGGTACTTTTTAAAAGCAGTACTTTTTTGTAGTGGTACTTTTTAGTAGTGGTACTTTTTAGAAGCGGTACTTTTTAAAAGCGGTACTTTTTAAAAGCGGTACTTTTTAAAAGGCGGTATTTTTTAAAAGTGGTACTTTTTAAAAGCGGTACTTTTTTATAGTGGTACTTTTTAGTATTGGTACATTTTAAAAGCGGCACTTTTTAAAAGCGGTACTTCTTAATAGTGGCACTTTCTTAGTAGTAATTTTTAAAAGCGGTACTTTTTAAAAGCGGTACTTTCTTGTAGTGGTACTTTTTAAAAGCGGTACTTTTTAAAAGCGGTACTTTTTAAAAACGGTACTTTTTAAAAGCGGTAGTTTTTAAAAGCGGTACTTTTTAAAAGCGGTACTTTTTAAAAGCGGTACTTTTTAAAAGCGGTACCTTTTAAAAGCGGTACTTTTTAAAAGCGGTACTTTTTAAAAGCGGTACTTTTTAAAAGGCGGTACTTTTTAAAAGTGGTACTTTTTAAAAGCGGTACTTTTTAATAGTGGTACTTTTTAGTATTGGTACTTTTTAAAAGCGGTACTTTTTTATAGTGGTACTTTTTAGTATTGGTACATTTTAAAAGCGGCACTTTTTAAAAGCGGTACTTTTTAATAGGGGTACTTTTAAAAAGCAGTACTTTTTAAAAGCGGTACTTTTTAAAAGCAGTACTTTTTAAAGCCGGTACTTTTTAGTAGTGGTACTTTTTAAAAGCGGTACTTTTTAATAGGGGTACTTTTAAAAAGCGGTACTTTTTACAAGCGCTACTTTTTAAAAGCGGTACTTTTTATAGTGGTACTTTTTAGTAGTGGTACTTTTTAAAAGCGGTTCTTTTTAATAGGGGTACTTTTTAGTAGTGGTACTTTTTATAGTGGTACTTTTTAATAGTTGTACTTTTTAATAGGTGTACTTTTTAGTAGTGGTAATTTTTAAAAGCGGTATTTTTTTAGTAGCGGTACTTTTTAATAGGGGTACTTTTAAAAAGCGGTACTTTTTAAAAGCGGTACTTTTTAAAAGCAGTACTTTTTAAAGCCGGTACTTTTTAGTAGTGGTACTTTTTAAAAGCGGTACTTTTTAATAGGGGTACTTTTTATTAGTGGTACTTTTTATAGTGGTACTTTTTAATAAATGTACTTTTTAATAGGGGTACTTTTTAGTAGTGGTAATTTTTAAAAGCGGTATTTTTTTATAGTGGTACTTTTTAGTAGTGGTACTTTATAAAAGCGGTACTTCTTAATAGTGGCACTGTCTTAGTAGTAATTTTTAAAAGCAGTACTTTTTTGTAGTGGTACATTTTTGTAGTGGTACATTTTAGTAGTGGTACTTTTTTGTAGTGGTACTTTTTAAAAGCGGTACTTTTAAAAGCGGTACTTTTTAAAAGCGGTACTTTTTAAAAGCGGTACTTTTTAAAATCGGTACTTTTTAAAAGCGGTATTTTTTTATAGTGGTACTTTTTAGTAGTGGTACTTTATAAAAGCGGTACTTCTTAATAGTGGCACTTTCTTAGTAGTAATTTTTAAAAGCGGTACTTTTTAAAAGCGGTACTTTCTTGTAGTGGTACTTTTTAAAAGCGGTACTTTTTGAAAGCGGTACATTTTAAAAGCGGTACTTTTTATAGTGGTACTTTTTTGAAGTGGTACTTTTTAAAAGCGGTACTTTTTAAAAGCGGTACTTTTTAAAAGCGGCACATTTTAAAAGCGGTACTTTTTAAAAGCGGTACTTTTTAAAAGCGGTACTTTTTAAAAGCGGTACTTTTTAAAAGCGGTACTTTTTAAAAGCGGTTCTTTCTTGTAGTGGTACTTTTTAAAAGCGGTACTTTTTAAAAGCAGTACTTTTTAAAAGCGGTAGTTTTTAAAAGCGGTACTTTTTAAAAGCGGTACTTTTTAATAGGGGTACTTTTAAAAAGCGGTACTTTTTATAGTGGTACTTTTTAGTAGTGGTACTTTTTAAAAGCGGTTCTTTTTATAGTGGTACTTTTTAGTAGTGGTACTTTTTAAAAGCGGTTCTTTTTAATAGGGGTACTTTTTAGTAGTGGTACTTTTTATAGTGGTACTTTTTAATAGTTGTACTTTTTAATAGGTGTACTTTTTAGTAGTGGTAATTTTTAAAAGCGGTATTTTTTTATAGTGGTACTTTTTAGTAGTGGTACTTTATAAAAGCGGTACTTCTTAATAGTGGCACTTTCTTAGTAGTAATTTTTAAAAGCGGTACTTTTTAAAAGCGGTACTTTCTTGTAGTGGTACTTTTTAAAAGCGGTACTTTTTGAAAGCGGTACATTTTAAAAGCGGTACTTTTTATAGTGGTACTTTTTTGAAGTGGTACTTTTTAAAAGCGGTACTTTTTAAAAGCGGTACTTTTTAAAAGCGGTACATTTTAAAAGCGGTACTTTTTAAAAGCGGTACTTTTTAAAAGCGGTACTTTTTAAAAGCGGTACTTTTTAAAAGCGGTACTTTTTAAAAGCGGTACTTTTTAAAAGCGGTACTTTTTAAAAGCGGTACTTTTTAAAAGCGGTACTTTTTAAAAGCGGTACTTTTTTGTAGTGGTACTTTTTAGTAGTGGTACTTTTTAAAAGCGGTACTTTTTAAAAGCGGTACTTTTTAAAAGCGGTACTTTTTAAAAGGCGGTACTTTTTAAAAGTGGTACTTTTTAAAAGCGGTACTTTTTAATAGTGGTACTTTTTAGTATTGGTACTTTTTAAAAGCGGTACTTTTTAAAAGCGGTACTTTTTAAAAGCGGTACTTTTTAAAAGCGGTACTTTTTAAAAGCGGTACCTTTTAAAAGCGGTACTTTTTAAAAGCGGTACTTTTTAAAAGCGGTACTTTTTAAAAGGCGGTACTTTTTAAAAGTGGTACTTTTTAAAAGCGGTACTTTTTAATAGTGGTACTTTTTAGTATTGGTACTTTTTAAAAGCGGTACTTTTTTATAGTGGTACTTTTTAGTATTGGTACATTTTAAAAGCGGCACTTTTTAAAAGCGGTACTTTTTAATAGGGGTACTTTTAAAAAGCAGTACTTTTTAAAAGCGGTACTTTTTAAAAGCAGTACTTTTTAAAGCCGGTACTTTTTAGTAGTGGTACTTTTTAAAAGCGGTACTTTTTAATAGGGATACTTTTAAAAAGCGGTACTTTTTAAAAGCGGTACTTTTTAAAAGCGGTACTTTTTAATAGGGGTACTTTTAAAAAGCGGTACTTTTTATAGTGGTACTTTTTAGTAGTGGTACTTTTTAAAAGCGGTTCTTTTTATAGTGGTACTTTTTAGTAGTGGTACTTTTTAAAAGCGGCACTTTTTAAAAGCGGTACTTTTTAAAAGCGGTACTTTTTAAAAGCGGTACTTTTTAAAAGCGGTACTTTTTAAAAGCGGTACTTTTTATAGTGGTACATTTTAGTAGTGGTGCTTTTTAAGATGCGGTACTTTTTAAAAGGGGTACTTTTTAGTAGTGCTACTTTTTAAAAGCGGTACTTTTTTAAAGTGGTACTTTTTAATAGCAGAACTTTTTAGTAGTGGTACTTTTAATAGTGGTACTTTTTAAAAGCAGTACTTTTTTGTAGTGGTACTTTTTAGTAGTGGTACTTTTTAAAAGCGGTACTTTTTAAAAGCGGTACTTTTTAAAAGCGGTACTTTTTAAAAGGCGGTATTTTTTAAAAGTGGTACTTTTTAAAAGCGGTACTTTTTTATAGTGGTACTTTTTAGTATTGGTACATTTTAAAAGCGGCACTTTTTAAAAGCGGTACTTCTTAATAGTGGCACTTTCTTAGTAGTAATTTTTAAAAGCGGTACTTTTTAAAAGCGGTACTTTCTTGTAGTGGTACTTTTTAAAAGCGGTACTTTTTAAAAGCGGTACTTTTTAAAAACGGTACTTTTTAAAAGCGGTAGTTTTTAAAAGCGGTACTTTTTAAAAGCGGTACTTTTTAAAAGCGGTACTTTTTAAAAGCGGTACCTTTTAAAAGCGGTACTTTTTAAAAGCGGTACTTTTTAAAAGCGGTACTTTTTAAAAGGCGGTACTTTTTAAAAGTGGTACTTTTTAAAAGCGGTACTTTTTAATAGTGGTACTTTTTAGTATTGGTACTTTTTAAAAGCGGTACTTTTTTATAGTGGTACTTTTTAGTATTGGTACATTTTAAAAGCGGCACTTTTTAAAAGCGGTACTTTTTAATAGGGGTACTTTTAAAAAGCAGTACTTTTTAAAAGCGGTACTTTTTAAAAGCAGTACTTTTTAAAGCCGGTACTTTTTAGTAGTGGTACTTTTTAAAAGCGGTACTTTTTAATAGGGGTACTTTTAAAAAGCGGTACTTTTTACAAGCGCTACTTTTTAAAAGCGGTACTTTTTATAGTGGTACTTTTTAGTAGTGGTACTTTTTAAAAGCGGTTCTTTTTAATAGGGGTACTTTTTAGTAGTGGTACTTTTTATAGTGGTACTTTTTAATAGTTGTACTTTTTAATAGGTGTACTTTTTAGTAGTGGTAATTTTTAAAAGCGGTATTTTTTTATAGTGGTACTTTTTAGTAGTGGTACTTTATAAAAGCGGTACTTCTTAATAGTGGCACTTTCTTAGTAGTAATTTTTAAAAGCGGTACTTTTTAAAAGCGGTACTTTTTAAAAGCGGTACTTTTTAAAAGCGGTACTTTTTTGTAGTGGTACTTTTTAGTAGTGGTACTTTTTAAAAGCGGTACTTTTTACAAGGCGGTACTTTTTAAAAGTGGTACTTTTTAAAAGCGGTACTTTTTAATAGTGGTACTTTTTAGTATTGGTACTTTTTAAAAGCGGTACTTTTTTATAGTGGTACTTTTTAGTATTGGTACATTTTAAAAGCGGCACTTTTTAAAAGCGGTACTTTTTAAAAGCGGTACTTTTTAAAAGCGGTACTTTTTAAAAGCGGTACTTTTTAAAAGCGGTACTTTTTATAGTGGTACATTTTAGTAGTGGTGCTTTTTAAGATGCGGTACTTTTTAAAAGGGGTACTTTTTAGTAGTGCTACTTTTTAAAAGCGGTACTTTTTTAAAGTGGTACTTTTTAATAGCAGAACTTTTTAGTAGTGGTACTTTTAATAGTGGTACATTTTAAAAGCGGTAATTTTTATAGTGGTACTTTTTTGAAGTGGTACTTTTTAAAAGCGGTACTTTTTAAAAGCGGTACTTTTTAATAGGGGTACTTTTTAGTAGTGGTACTTTTAATAGTGGTACATTTTAAAAGCGGTACTTTTTAAAAGCGGTACTTTTTAAAAGCGGTACTTTTTAAAAGCGGTACTTTTTAAAAGCGGTACTTTTTAAAAGCGGTACTTTTTATAGTGGTACATTTTAGTAGTGGTACTTTTTAAAATGCGGTACTATTTAATAGGGGTACTTTTTAGTAGTGGTACTTTTTATAGTGGTACTTTTTAATAGTTGTACTTTTTAATAGGGGTACTTTTTAGTAGTGGTAATTTTTAAAAGCGGTATTTTTTATAGTGGTACTTTTTAGTAGTGGTACTTTATAAAAGCGGTACTTCTTAATAGTGGCACTTTCTTAGTAGTAATTTTTAAAAGCGGTACTTTTTAAAAGCGGTACTTTTTAAAAGCGGTACTTTTTAAAAGCGGTACTTTTTAAAAGCGGTACTTTTTAAAAGCGGTACTTTTTAAAAGCGGTACTTTTTATAGTGGTACTTTTTAGTAGTGGTACTTTTTAAAAGTTGTACTTTTTAATAGGGGTACTTTTTAGTAGTGGTACTTTTTATAGTGGTACTTTTTAATAGTTGTACTTTTTAATAGGGGTACTTTTTAGTAGTGGTAATTTTTAAAAGCGGTATTTTTTTATAGTGGTACTTTTTAGTAGTGGTACTTTATAAAAGCGGTACTTCTTAATAGTGGCACTTTCTTAGTAGTAATTTTTAAAAGCGGTACTTTTTAAAAGCGGTTCTTTCTTGTAGTGGTACTTTTTAAAAGCGGTACTTTTTAAAAGCGGTACTTTTTAAAAGCGGTACTTTTTAAAAGCGGTAGTTTTTAAAAGCGGTACTTTTTAAAAGCGGTACTTTTTAAAAGCGGTACTTTTTAAAAGCGGTACTTTTTAAAAGCGGTACTTTTTAAAAGCGGTACTTTTTTGTAGTGGTACTTTTTAGTAGTGGTACTTTTTAAAAGCGGTACTTTTTAAAAGCGGTATTTTTTAAAAGCGGTACTTTTTAAAAGGCGGTACTTTTTAAAAGTGGTACTTTTTAAAAGCGGTACTTTTTAATAGTGGTACTTTTTAGTATTGGTACTTTTTAAAAGCGGTACTTTTTTATACTGGTACTTTTTAGTATTGGTACATTTTAAAAGCGGCACTTTTTAAAAGCGGTACTTTTTAATAGGGGTACTTTTAAAAAGCGGTACTTTTTACAAGCGCTACTTTTTAAAAGCGGTACTTTTTATAGTGGTACTTTTTAGTAGTGGTACTTTTTAAAAGCGGTTCTTTTTAATAGGGGTACTTTTTAGTAGTGGTACTTTTTATAGTGGTACTTTTTAATAGTTGTACTTTTTAATAGGTGTACTTTTTAGTAGTGGTAATTTTTAAAAGCGGTATTTTTTTATAGTGGTACTTTTTAGTAGTGGTACTTTATAAAAGCGGTACTTCTTAATAGTGGCACTTTCTTAGTAGTAATTTTTAAAAGCGGTACTTTTTAAAAGCGGTACTTTTTATAGTGGTACATTTTAGTAGTGGTACTTTTTAAAATGCGGTACTTTTTAAAAGCGGTACTTTTTAAAAGCGGTACTTTTTAAAAGCGGTACTTTTTAAAAGCGGTACTTTTTAAAAGCGGTACTTTTTAAAAGCGGTACTTTTTAAAAGCGGTACTTTTTAAAAGCGGTACTTTTTAGTAGTGGTACTTTATAAAAGCGGTACTTCTTAATAGGGGTACTTTTTAGTAGTGGTACTTTTTAAAAGCGGTATTTTTTTATAGTGGTTCTTTTTAGTAGTGGTACTTTATAAAAGCGGTACTTTTTAATAGGGGTACTTTTTAGTATTGCTACTTTTTAAAAGCGGTACTTTTTAAAAGCGGTACTTTTTAAAAGCGGTACTTTTTAATAGGGGTACTTTTTAGTAGTGGTACTTTTAATAGTGGTACATTTTAAAAGCGGTACTTTTTAAAAGCGGTACTTTTTAAAAGCGGTACTTTTTATAGTGGTACTTTTTAGTAGTAATTTTTAAAAGCGGTACTTTTTAAAAGCGGTACTTTTTAAAAGCGGTACTTCTTAATAGTGGCACTTTCTTAGTAGTAATTTTTAAAAGCGGTACTTTTTAAAAGCGGTACTTTTTAAAAGCGGTACTTTTTAAAAGCGGTACTTTTTAAAAGCGGTACTTTTTAAAAGCGGTACTTTTTAAAAGTGGTACTTTTTAAAAGCGGTACTTTTTAAAAGCGGTACTTTTTAAAAGCGGTACTTTTTATAGTGGTACTTTTTAGTAGTGGTACTTTATAAAAGTTGTACTTTTTAATAGGGGTACTTTTTAGTAGTGGTACTTTTTATAGTGGTACTTTTTAATAGTTGTACTTTTTAATAGGGGTACTTTTTAGAAGTGGTAATTTTTAAAAGCGGTATTTTTTTATAGTGGTACTTTTTAGTAGTGGTACTTTATAAAAGCGGTACTTCTTAATAGTGGCACTTTCTTAGTAGTAATTTTTAAAAGCGGTACTTTTTAAAAGCGGTACTTTCTTGTAGTGGTACTTTTTAAAAGCGGTACTTTTTAAAAGCGGTACTTTTTAAAAACGGTACTTTTTAAAAGCGGTACTTTTTAAAAGCGGTACTTTTTAAAAGCGGTACTTTTTAAAAGCGGTACTTTTTAAAAGCGGTACTTTTTAAAAGCGGTACTTTTTAAAAGCGGTACTTTTTAAAAGCGGTACTTTTTAAAAGCGGTACCTTTTAAAAGCGGTACTTTTTAAAAGCGGTACTTTTTAAAAGCGGTACTTTTTAAAAGGCGGTACTTTTTAAAAGTGGTACTTTTTAAAAGCGGTACTTTTTAATAGTGGTACTTTTTAGTATTGGTACTTTTTAAAAGCGGTACTTTTTTATAGTGGTACTTTTTAGTATTGGTACATTTTAAAAGCGGCACTTTTTAAAAGCGGTACTTTTTAATAGGGGTACTTTTAAAAAGCGGTACTTTTTACAAGCGCTACTTTTTAAAAGCGGTACTTTTTATAGTGGTACTTTTTAGTAGTGGTACTTTTTAAAAGCGGTTCTTTTTAATAGGGGTACTTTTTAGTAGTGGTACTTTTTATAGTGGTACTTTTTAATAGTTGTACTTTTTAATAGGTGTACTTTTTAGTAGTGGTAATTTTTAAAAGTGGTATTTTTTTATAGTGGTACTTTTTAGTAGTGGTACTTTATAAAAGGGGTACTTTTTAGTAGTGGTAATTTTTAAAAGCGGTATTTTTTTATAGAGGTACTTTTTAAAAGCAGTACTTTTTTGTAGTGGTACTTTTTAGTAGTGGTACTTTTTAAAAGCGGTACTTTTTAAAAGCGGTACTTTTTAAAAGCGGTACTTTTTAAAAGGCGGTACTTTTTAAAAGTGGTACTTTTTAAAAGCGGTACTTTTTTATAGTGGTACTTTTTAGTATTGGTACATTTTAAAAGCGGCACTTTTTAAAAGCGGTACTTTTTAATAGGGGTACTTTTAAAAAGCGGTACTTTTTAAAAGCGGTACTTTTTAAAAGCAGTACTTTTTAAAGCCGGTACTTTTTAGTAGTGGTACTTTTTAAAAGCGGTACTTTTTAATAGGGGTACTTTTTATTAGTGGTACTTTTTATAGTGGTACTTTTTAATAAATGTACTTTTTAATAGGGGTACTTTTTAGTAGTGGTAATTTTTAAAAGCGGTATTTTTTTATAGTGGTACTTTTTAGTAGTGGTACTTTATAAAAGCGGTACTTCTTAATAGTGGCACTGTCTTAGTAGTAATTTTTAAAAGCAGTACTTTTTTGTAGTGGTACATTTTTGTAGTGGTACATTTTAGTAGTGGTACTTTTTTGTAGTGGTACTTTTTAAAAGCGGTACTTTTAAAAGCGGTACTTTTTAAAAGCGGTACTTTTTAAAAGCGGTACTTTTTAAAAGCGGTACTTTTTAAAAGCGGTACTTTTTAAAAGTGGTACTTTTTAAAAGCGGTACTTTTTAAAAGCGGTACTTTTTAAAAGCGGTACTTTTTATAGTGGTACTTTTTAGTAGTGGTACTTTATAAAAGTTGTACTTTTTAATAGGGGTACTTTTTAGTAGTGGTACTTTTTATAGTGGTACTTTTTAATAGTTGTACTTTTTAATAGGGGTACTTTTTAGAAGTGGTAATTTTTAAAAGCGGTATTTTTTTATAGTGGTACTTTTTAGTAGTGGTACTTTATAAAAGCGGTACTTCTTAATAGTGGCACTTTCTTAGTAGTAATTTTTAAAAGCGGTACTTTTTAAAAGCGGTACTTTCTTGTAGTGGTACTTTCTAAAAGCGGTACTTTTTAAAAGCGGTACTTTTTAAAAACGGTACTTTTTAAAAGCGGTAGTTTTTAAAAGCGGTACTTTTTAAAAGCGGTACTTTTTAAAAGCGGTACTTTTTAAAAGCGGTACCTTTTAAAAGCGGTACTTTTTAAAAGCGGTACTTTTTAAAAGCGGTACTTTTTAAAAGGCGGTACTTTTTAAAAGTGGTACTTTTTAAAAGCGGTACTTTTTAATAGTGGTACTTTTTAGTATTGGTACTTTTTAAAAGCGGTACTTTTTTATAGTGGTACTTTTTAGTATTGGTACATTTTAAAAGCGGCACTTTTTAAAAGCGGTACTTTTTAATAGGGGTACTTTTAAAAAGCAGTACTTTTTAAAAGCGGTACTTTTTAAAAGCAGTACTTTTTAAAGCCGGTACTTTTTAGTAGTGGTACTTTTTAAAAGCGGTACTTTTTAATAGGGGTACTTTTAAAAAGCGGTACTTTTTACAAGCGCTACTTTTTAAAAGCGGTACTTTTTATAGTGGTACTTTTTAGTAGTGGTACTTTTTAAAAGCGGTTCTTTTTAATAGGGGTACTTTTTAGTAGTGGTACTTTTTATAGTGGTACTTTTTAATAGTTGTACTTTTTAATAGGTGTACTTTTTAGTAGTGGTAATTTTTAAAAGCGGTATTTTTTTATAGTGGTACTTTTTAGTAGTGGTACTTTATAAAAGCGGTACTTCTTAATAGTGGCACTTTCTTAGTAGTAATTTTTAAAAGCGGTACTTTTTAAAAGCGGTACTTTTTAAAAGCGGTACTTTTTAAAAGCGGTACTTTTTTGTAGTGGTACTTTTTAGTAGTGGTACTTTTTAAAAGCGGTACTTTTTACAAGGCGGTACTTTTTAAAAGTGGTACTTTTTAAAAGCGGTACTTTTTAATAGTGGTACTTTTTAGTATTGGTACTTTTTAAAAGCGGTACTTTTTTATAGTGGTACTTTTTAGTATTGGTACATTTTAAAAGCGGCACTTTTTAAAAGCGGTACTTTTTAAAAGCGGTACTTTTTAAAAGCGGTACTTTTTAAAAGCGGTACTTTTTAAAAGCGGTACTTTTTATAGTGGTACATTTTAGTAGTGGTGCTTTTTAAGATGCGGTACTTTTTAAAAGGGGTACTTTTTAGTAGTGCTACTTTTTAAAAGCGGTACTTTTTTAAAGTGGTACTTTTTAATAGCAGAACTTTTTAGTAGTGGTACTTTTAATAGTGGTACTTTTTAAAAGCAGTACTTTTTTGTAGTGGTACTTTTTAGTAGTGGTACTTTTTAAAAGCGGTACTTTTTAAAAGCGGTACTTTTTAAAAGCGGTACTTTTTAAAAGGCGGTACTTTTTAAAAGTGGTACTTTTTAAAAGCGGTACTTTTTTATAGTGGTACTTTTTAGTATTGGTACATTTTAAAAGCGGCACTTTTTAAAAGCGGTACTTTTTAATAGGGGTACTTTTAAAAAGCGGTACTTTTTAAAAGCGGTACTTTTTAAAAGCAGTACTTTTTAAAGCCGGTACTTTTTAGTAGTGGTACTTTTTAAAAGCGGTACTTTTTAATAGGGGTACTTTTTATTAGTGGTACTTTTTATAGTGGTACTTTTTAATAAATGTACTTTTTAATAGGGGTACTTTTTAGTAGTGGTAATTTTTAAAAGCGGTATTTTTTTATAGTGGTACTTTTTAGTAGTGGTACTTTATAAAAGCGGTACTTCTTAATAGTGGCACTGTCTTAGTAGTAATTTTTAAAAGCAGTACTTTTTTGTAGTGGTACATTTTTGTAGTGGTACATTTTAGTAGTGGTACTTTTTTGTAGTGGTACTTTTTAAAAGCGGTACTTTTAAAAGCGGTACTTTTTAAAAGCGGTACTTTTTAAAAGCGGTACTTTTTAAAAGCGGTACTTTTTAAAAGCGGTACTTTTTAAAAGTGGTACTTTTTAAAAGCGGTACTTTTTAAAAGCGGTACTTTTTAAAAGCGGTACTTTTTATAGTGGTACTTTTTAGTAGTGGTACTTTATAAAAGTTGTACTTTTTAATAGGGGTACTTTTTAGTAGTGGTACTTTTTATAGTGGTACTTTTTAATAGTTGTACTTTTTAATAGGGGTACTTTTTAGAAGTGGTAATTTTTAAAAGCGGTATTTTTTTATAGTGGTACTTTTTAGTAGTGGTACTTTATAAAAGCGGTACTTCTTAATAGTGGCACTTTCTTAGTAGTAATTTTTAAAAGCGGTACTTTTTAAAAGCGGTACTTTCTTGTAGTGGTACTTTTTAAAAGCGGTACTTTTTAAAAGCGGTACTTTTTAAAAACGGTACTTTTTAAAAGCGGTAGTTTTTAAAAGCGGTACTTTTTAAAAGCGGTACTTTTTAAAAGCGGTACTTTTTAAAAGCGGTACCTTTTAAAAGCGGTACTTTTTAAAAGCGGTACTTTTTAAAAGCGGTACTTTTTAAAAGGCGGTACTTTTTAAAAGTGGTACTTTTTAAAAGCGGTACTTTTTAATAGTGGTACTTTTTAGTATTGGTACTTTTTAAAAGCGGTACTTTTTTATAGTGGTACTTTTTAGTATTGGTACATTTTAAAAGCGGCACTTTTTAAAAGCGGTACTTTTTAATAGGGGTACTTTTAAAAAGCAGTACTTTTTAAAAGCGGTACTTTTTAAAAGCAGTACTTTTTAAAGCCGGTACTTTTTAGTAGTGGTACTTTTTAAAAGCGGTACTTTTTAATAGGGGTACTTTTAAAAAGCGGTACTTTTTACAAGCGCTACTTTTTAAAAGCGGTACTTTTTATAGTGGTACTTTTTAGTAGTGGTACTTTTTAAAAGCGGTTCTTTTTAATAGGGGTACTTTTTAGTAGTGGTACTTTTTATAGTGGTACTTTTTAATAGTTGTACTTTTTAATAGGTGTACTTTTTAGTAGTGGTAATTTTTAAAAGCGGTATTTTTTTATAGTGGTACTTTTTAGTAGTGGTACTTTATAAAAGCGGTACTTCTTAATAGTGGCACTTTCTTAGTAGTAATTTTTAAAAGCGGTACTTTTTAAAAGCGGTACTTTTTAAAAGCGGTACTTTTTAAAAGCGGTACTTTTTTGTAGTGGTACTTTTTAGTAGTGGTACTTTTTAAAAGCGGTACTTTTTACAAGGCGGTACTTTTTAAAAGTGGTACTTTTTAAAAGCGGTACTTTTTAATAGTGGTACTTTTTAGTATTGGTACTTTTTAAAAGCGGTACTTTTTTATAGTGGTACTTTTTAGTATTGGTACATTTTAAAAGCGGCACTTTTTAAAAGCGGTACTTTTTAAAAGCGGTACTTTTTAAAAGCGGTACTTTTTAAAAGCGGTACTTTTTAAAAGCGGTACTTTTTATAGTGGTACATTTTAGTAGTGGTGCTTTTTAAGATGCGGTACTTTTTAAAAGGGGTACTTTTTAGTAGTGCTACTTTTTAAAAGCGGTACTTTTTTAAAGTGGTACTTTTTAATAGCAGAACTTTTTAGTAGTGGTACTTTTAATAGTGGTACATTTTAAAAGCGGTAATTTTTATAGTGGTACTTTTTTGAAGTGGTACTTTTTAAAAGCGGTACTTTTTAAAAGCGGTACTTTTTAATAGGGGTACTTTTTAGTAGTGGTACTTTTAATAGTGGTACATTTTAAAAGCGGTACTTTTTAAAAGCGGTACTTTTTAAAAGCGGTACTTTTTAAAAGCGGTACTTTTTAAAAGCGGTACTTTTTAAAAGCGGTACTTTTTATAGTGGTACTTTTTAATAGTTGTACTTTTTAATAGGGGTACTTTTTAGTAGTGGTAATTTTTAAAAGCGGTATTTTTTTATAGTGGTACTTTTTAGTAGTGGTACTTTATAAAAGCGGTACTTCTTAATAGTGGCACTTTCTTAGTAGTAATTTTTAAAAGCGGTACTTTTTAAAAGCGGTTCTTTCTTGTAGTGGTACTTTTTAAAAGCGGTACTTTTTAAAAGCGGTACTTTTTAAAAGCGGTACTTTTTAAAAGCGGTAGTTTTTAAAAGCGGTACTTTTTAAAAGCGGTACTTTTTAAAAGCGGTACTTTTTAAAAGCGGTACTTTTTAAAAGCGGTACTTTTTAAAAGCGGTACTTTTTTGTAGTGGTACTTTTTAGTAGTGGTACTTTTTAAAAGCGGTACTTTTTAAAAGCGGTATTTTTTAAAAGCGGTACTTTTTAAAAGGCGGTACTTTTTAAAAGTGGTACTTTTTAAAAGCGGTACTTTTTAATAGTGGTACTTTTTAGTATTGGTACTTTTTAAAAGCGGTACTTTTTTATACTGGTACTTTTTAGTATTGGTACATTTTAAAAGCGGCACTTTTTAAAAGCGGTACTTTTTAATAGGGGTACTTTTAAAAAGCGGTACTTTTTACAAGCGCTACTTTTTAAAAGCGGTACTTTTTATAGTGGTACTTTTTAGTAGTGGTACTTTTTAAAAGCGGTTCTTTTTAATAGGGGTACTTTTTAGTAGTGGTACTTTTTATAGTGGTACTTTTTAATAGTTGTACTTTTTAATAGGTGTACTTTTTAGTAGTGGTAATTTTTAAAAGCGGTATTTTTTTATAGTGGTACTTTTTAGTAGTGGTACTTTATAAAAGCGGTACTTCTTAATAGTGGCACTTTCTTAGTAGTAATTTTTAAAAGCGGTACTTTTTAAAAGCGGTACTTTTTATAGTGGTACATTTTAGTAGTGGTACTTTTTAAAATGCGGTACTTTTTAAAAGCGGTACTTTTTAAAAGCGGTACTTTTTAAAAGCGGTACTTTTTAAAAGCGGTACTTTTTAAAAGCGGTACTTTTTAAAAGCGGTACTTTTTAAAAGCGGTACTTTTTAAAAGCGGTACTTTTTAGTAGTGGTACTTTATAAAAGCGGTACTTCTTAATAGGGGTACTTTTTAGTAGTGGTACTTTTTAAAAGCGGTATTTTTTTATAGTGGTTCTTTTTAGTAGTGGTACTTTATAAAAGCGGTACTTTTTAATAGGGGTACTTTTTAGTATTGCTACTTTTTAAAAGCGGTACTTTTTAAAAGCGGTACTTTTTAAAAGCGGTACTTTTTAATAGGGGTACTTTTTAGTAGTGGTACTTTTAATAGTGGTACATTTTAAAAGCGGTACTTTTTAAAAGCGGTACTTTTTAAAAGCGGTACTTTTTATAGTGGTACTTTTTAGTAGTAATTTTTAAAAGCGGTACTTTTTAAAAGCGGTACTTTTTAAAAGCGGTACTTCTTAATAGTGGCACTTTCTTAGTAGTAATTTTTAAAAGCGGTACTTTTTAAAAGCGGTACTTTTTAAAAGCGGTACTTTTTAAAAGCGGTACTTTTTAAAAGCGGTACTTTTTAAAAGCGGTACTTTTTAAAAGTGGTACTTTTTAAAAGCGGTACTTTTTAAAAGCGGTACTTTTTAAAAGCGGTACTTTTTATAGTGGTACTTTTTAGTAGTGGTACTTTATAAAAGTTGTACTTTTTAATAGGGGTACTTTTTAGTAGTGGTACTTTTTATAGTGGTACTTTTTAATAGTTGTACTTTTTAATAGGGGTACTTTTTAGAAGTGGTAATTTTTAAAAGCGGTATTTTTTTATAGTGGTACTTTTTAGTAGTGGTACTTTATAAAAGCGGTACTTCTTAATAGTGGCACTTTCTTAGTAGTAATTTTTAAAAGCGGTACTTTTTAAAAGCGGTACTTTCTTGTAGTGGTACTTTTTAAAAGCGGTACTTTTTAAAAGCGGTACTTTTTAAAAACGGTACTTTTTAAAAGCGGTACTTTTTAAAAGCGGTACTTTTTAAAAGCGGTACTTTTTAAAAGCGGTACTTTTTAAAAGCGGTACTTTTTAAAAGCGGTACTTTTTAAAAGCGGTACTTTTTAAAAGCGGTACTTTTTAAAAGCGGTACCTTTTAAAAGCGGTACTTTTTAAAAGCGGTACTTTTTAAAAGCGGTACTTTTTAAAAGGCGGTACTTTTTAAAAGTGGTACTTTTTAAAAGCGGTACTTTTTAATAGTGGTACTTTTTAGTATTGGTACTTTTTAAAAGCGGTACTTTTTTATAGTGGTACTTTTTAGTATTGGTACATTTTAAAAGCGGCACTTTTTAAAAGCGGTACTTTTTAATAGGGGTACTTTTAAAAAGCGGTACTTTTTACAAGCGCTACTTTTTAAAAGCGGTACTTTTTATAGTGGTACTTTTTAGTAGTGGTACTTTTTAAAAGCGGTTCTTTTTAATAGGGGTACTTTTTAGTAGTGGTACTTTTTATAGTGGTACTTTTTAATAGTTGTACTTTTTAATAGGTGTACTTTTTAGTAGTGGTAATTTTTAAAAGTGGTATTTTTTTATAGTGGTACTTTTTAGTAGTGGTACTTTATAAAAGGGGTACTTTTTAGTAGTGGTAATTTTTAAAAGCGGTATTTTTTTATAGAGGTACTTTTTAAAAGCAGTACTTTTTTGTAGTGGTACTTTTTAGTAGTGGTACTTTTTAAAAGCGGTACTTTTTAAAAGCGGTACTTTTTAAAAGCGGTACTTTTTAAAAGGCGGTACTTTTTAAAAGTGGTACTTTTTAAAAGCGGTACTTTTTTATAGTGGTACTTTTTAGTATTGGTACATTTTAAAAGCGGCACTTTTTAAAAGCGGTACTTTTTAATAGGGGTACTTTTAAAAAGCGGTACTTTTTAAAAGCGGTACTTTTTAAAAGCAGTACTTTTTAAAGCCGGTACTTTTTAGTAGTGGTACTTTTTAAAAGCGGTACTTTTTAATAGGGGTACTTTTTATTAGTGGTACTTTTTATAGTGGTACTTTTTAATAAATGTACTTTTTAATAGGGGTACTTTTTAGTAGTGGTAATTTTTAAAAGCGGTATTTTTTTATAGTGGTACTTTTTAGTAGTGGTACTTTATAAAAGCGGTACTTCTTAATAGTGGCACTGTCTTAGTAGTAATTTTTAAAAGCAGTACTTTTTTGTAGTGGTACATTTTTGTAGTGGTACATTTTAGTAGTGGTACTTTTTTGTAGTGGTACTTTTTAAAAGCGGTACTTTTAAAAGCGGTACTTTTTAAAAGCGGTACTTTTTAAAAGCGGTACTTTTTAAAAGCGGTACTTTTTAAAAGCGGTACTTTTTAAAAGTGGTACTTTTTAAAAGCGGTACTTTTTAAAAGCGGTACTTTTTAAAAGCGGTACTTTTTATAGTGGTACTTTTTAGTAGTGGTACTTTATAAAAGTTGTACTTTTTAATAGGGGTACTTTTTAGTAGTGGTACTTTTTATAGTGGTACTTTTTAATAGTTGTACTTTTTAATAGGGGTACTTTTTAGAAGTGGTAATTTTTAAAAGCGGTATTTTTTTATAGTGGTACTTTTTAGTAGTGGTACTTTATAAAAGCGGTACTTCTTAATAGTGGCACTTTCTTAGTAGTAATTTTTAAAAGCGGTACTTTTTAAAAGCGGTACTTTCTTGTAGTGGTACTTTCTAAAAGCGGTACTTTTTAAAAGCGGTACTTTTTAAAAACGGTACTTTTTAAAAGCGGTAGTTTTTAAAAGCGGTACTTTTTAAAAGCGGTACTTTTTAAAAGCGGTACTTTTTAAAAGCGGTACCTTTTAAAAGCGGTACTTTTTAAAAGCGGTACTTTTTAAAAGCGGTACTTTTTAAAAGGCGGTACTTTTTAAAAGTGGTACTTTTTAAAAGCGGTACTTTTTAATAGTGGTACTTTTTAGTATTGGTACTTTTTAAAAGCGGTACTTTTTTATAGTGGTACTTTTTAGTATTGGTACATTTTAAAAGCGGCACTTTTTAAAAGCGGTACTTTTTAATAGGGGTACTTTTAAAAAGCAGTACTTTTTAAAAGCGGTACTTTTTAAAAGCAGTACTTTTTAAAGCCGGTACTTTTTAGTAGTGGTACTTTTTAAAAGCGGTACTTTTTAATAGGGGTACTTTTAAAAAGCGGTACTTTTTACAAGCGCTACTTTTTAAAAGCGGTACTTTTTATAGTGGTACTTTTTAGTAGTGGTACTTTTTAAAAGCGGTTCTTTTTAATAGGGGTACTTTTTAGTAGTGGTACTTTTTATAGTGGTACTTTTTAATAGTTGTACTTTTTAATAGGTGTACTTTTTAGTAGTGGTAATTTTTAAAAGCGGTATTTTTTTATAGTGGTACTTTTTAGTAGTGGTACTTTATAAAAGCGGTACTTCTTAATAGTGGCACTTTCTTAGTAGTAATTTTTAAAAGCGGTACTTTTTAAAAGCGGTACTTTTTAAAAGCGGTACTTTTTAAAAGCGGTACTTTTTTGTAGTGGTACTTTTTAGTAGTGGTACTTTTTAAAAGCGGTACTTTTTACAAGGCGGTACTTTTTAAAAGTGGTACTTTTTAAAAGCGGTACTTTTTAATAGTGGTACTTTTTAGTATTGGTACTTTTTAAAAGCGGTACTTTTTTATAGTGGTACTTTTTAGTATTGGTACATTTTAAAAGCGGCACTTTTTAAAAGCGGTACTTTTTAAAAGCGGTACTTTTTAAAAGCGGTACTTTTTAAAAGCGGTACTTTTTAAAAGCGGTACTTTTTATAGTGGTACATTTTAGTAGTGGTGCTTTTTAAGATGCGGTACTTTTTAAAAGGGGTACTTTTTAGTAGTGCTACTTTTTAAAAGCGGTACTTTTTTAAAGTGGTACTTTTTAATAGCAGAACTTTTTAGTAGTGGTACTTTTAATAGTGGTACTTTTTAAAAGCAGTACTTTTTTGTAGTGGTACTTTTTAGTAGTGGTACTTTTTAAAAGCGGTACTTTTTAAAAGCGGTACTTTTTAAAAGCGGTACTTTTTAAAAGGCGGTACTTTTTAAAAGTGGTACTTTTTAAAAGCGGTACTTTTTTATAGTGGTACTTTTTAGTATTGGTACATTTTAAAAGCGGCACTTTTTAAAAGCGGTACTTTTTAATAGGGGTACTTTTAAAAAGCGGTACTTTTTAAAAGCGGTACTTTTTAAAAGCAGTACTTTTTAAAGCCGGTACTTTTTAGTAGTGGTACTTTTTAAAAGCGGTACTTTTTAATAGGGGTACTTTTTATTAGTGGTACTTTTTATAGTGGTACTTTTTAATAAATGTACTTTTTAATAGGGGTACTTTTTAGTAGTGGTAATTTTTAAAAGCGGTATTTTTTTATAGTGGTACTTTTTAGTAGTGGTACTTTATAAAAGCGGTACTTCTTAATAGTGGCACTGTCTTAGTAGTAATTTTTAAAAGCAGTACTTTTTTGTAGTGGTACATTTTTGTAGTGGTACATTTTAGTAGTGGTACTTTTTTGTAGTGGTACTTTTTAAAAGCGGTACTTTTAAAAGCGGTACTTTTTAAAAGCGGTACTTTTTAAAAGCGGTACTTTTTAAAAGCGGTACTTTTTAAAAGCGGTACTTTTTAAAAGTGGTACTTTTTAAAAGCGGTACTTTTTAAAAGCGGTACTTTTTAAAAGCGGTACTTTTTATAGTGGTACTTTTTAGTAGTGGTACTTTATAAAAGTTGTACTTTTTAATAGGGGTACTTTTTAGTAGTGGTACTTTTTATAGTGGTACTTTTTAATAGTTGTACTTTTTAATAGGGGTACTTTTTAGAAGTGGTAATTTTTAAAAGCGGTATTTTTTTATAGTGGTACTTTTTAGTAGTGGTACTTTATAAAAGCGGTACTTCTTAATAGTGGCACTTTCTTAGTAGTAATTTTTAAAAGCGGTACTTTTTAAAAGCGGTACTTTCTTGTAGTGGTACTTTTTAAAAGCGGTACTTTTTAAAAGCGGTACTTTTTAAAAACGGTACTTTTTAAAAGCGGTAGTTTTTAAAAGCGGTACTTTTTAAAAGCGGTACTTTTTAAAAGCGGTACTTTTTAAAAGCGGTACCTTTTAAAAGCGGTACTTTTTAAAAGCGGTACTTTTTAAAAGCGGTACTTTTTAAAAGGCGGTACTTTTTAAAAGTGGTACTTTTTAAAAGCGGTACTTTTTAATAGTGGTACTTTTTAGTATTGGTACTTTTTAAAAGCGGTACTTTTTTATAGTGGTACTTTTTAGTATTGGTACATTTTAAAAGCGGCACTTTTTAAAAGCGGTACTTTTTAATAGGGGTACTTTTAAAAAGCAGTACTTTTTAAAAGCGGTACTTTTTAAAAGCAGTACTTTTTAAAGCCGGTACTTTTTAGTAGTGGTACTTTTTAAAAGCGGTACTTTTTAATAGGGGTACTTTTAAAAAGCGGTACTTTTTACAAGCGCTACTTTTTAAAAGCGGTACTTTTTATAGTGGTACTTTTTAGTAGTGGTACTTTTTAAAAGCGGTTCTTTTTAATAGGGGTACTTTTTAGTAGTGGTACTTTTTATAGTGGTACTTTTTAATAGTTGTACTTTTTAATAGGTGTACTTTTTAGTAGTGGTAATTTTTAAAAGCGGTATTTTTTTATAGTGGTACTTTTTAGTAGTGGTACTTTATAAAAGCGGTACTTCTTAATAGTGGCACTTTCTTAGTAGTAATTTTTAAAAGCGGTACTTTTTAAAAGCGGTACTTTTTAAAAGCGGTACTTTTTAAAAGCGGTACTTTTTTGTAGTGGTACTTTTTAGTAGTGGTACTTTTTAAAAGCGGTACTTTTTACAAGGCGGTACTTTTTAAAAGTGGTACTTTTTAAAAGCGGTACTTTTTAATAGTGGTACTTTTTAGTATTGGTACTTTTTAAAAGCGGTACTTTTTTATAGTGGTACTTTTTAGTATTGGTACATTTTAAAAGCGGCACTTTTTAAAAGCGGTACTTTTTAAAAGCGGTACTTTTTAAAAGCGGTACTTTTTAAAAGCGGTACTTTTTAAAAGCGGTACTTTTTATAGTGGTACATTTTAGTAGTGGTGCTTTTTAAGATGCGGTACTTTTTAAAAGGGGTACTTTTTAGTAGTGCTACTTTTTAAAAGCGGTACTTTTTTAAAGTGGTACTTTTTAATAGCAGAACTTTTTAGTAGTGGTACTTTTAATAGTGGTACATTTTAAAAGCGGTAATTTTTATAGTGGTACTTTTTTGAAGTGGTACTTTTTAAAAGCGGTACTTTTTAAAAGCGGTACTTTTTAATAGGGGTACTTTTTAGTAGTGGTACTTTTAATAGTGGTACATTTTAAAAGCGGTACTTTTTAAAAGCGGTACTTTTTAAAAGCGGTACTTTTTAAAAGCGGTACTTTTTAAAAGCGGTACTTTTTAAAAGCGGTACTTTTTATAGTGGTACATTTTAGTAGTGGTACTTTTTAAAATGCGGTACTATTTAATAGGGGTACTTTTTAGTAGTGGTACTTTTTATAGTGGTACTTTTTAATAGTTGTACTTTTTAATAGGGGTACTTTTTAGTAGTGGTAATTTTTAAAAGCGGTATTTTTTATAGTGGTACTTTTTAGTAGTGGTACTTTATAAAAGCGGTACTTCTTAATAGTGGCACTTTCTTAGTAGTAATTTTTAAAAGCGGTACTTTTTAAAAGCGGTACTTTTTAAAAGCGGTACTTTTTAAAAGCGGTACTTTTTAAAAGCGGTACTTTTTAAAAGCGGTACTTTTTATAGTGGTACTTTTTAGTAGTGGTACTTTTTAAAAGTTGTACTTTTTAATAGGGGTACTTTTTAGTAGTGGTACTTTTTATAGTGGTACTTTTTAATAGTTGTACTTTTTAATAGGGGTACTTTTTAGTAGTGGTAATTTTTAAAAGCGGTATTTTTTTATAGTGGTACTTTTTAGTAGTGGTACTTTATAAAAGCGGTACTTCTTAATAGTGGCACTTTCTTAGTAGTAATTTTTAAAAGCGGTACTTTTTAAAAGCGGTTCTTTCTTGTAGTGGTACTTTTTAAAAGCGGTACTTTTTAAAAGCGGTACTTTTTAAAAGCGGTACTTTTTAAAAGCGGTAGTTTTTAAAAGCGGTACTTTTTAAAAGCGGTACTTTTTAAAAGCGGTACTTTTTAAAAGCGGTACTTTTTAAAAGCGGTACTTTTTAAAAGCGGTACTTTTTAAAAGCGGTACTTTTTTGTAGTGGTACTTTTTAGTAGTGGTACTTTTTAAAAGCGGTACTTTTTAAAAGCGGTACTTTTTAAAAGCGGTACTTTTTAAAAGGCGGTACTTTTTAAAAGTGGTACTTTTTAAAAGCGGTACTTTTTAATAGTGGTACTTTTTAGTATTGGTACTTTTTAAAAGCGGTACTTTTTTATAGTGGTACTTTTTAGTATTGGTACATTTTAAAAGCGGCACTTTTTAAAAGCGGTACTTTTTAATAGGGGTACTTTTAAAAAGCGGTACTTTTTACAAGCGCTACTTTTTAAAAGCGGTACTTTTTATAGTGGTACTTTTTAGTAGTGGTACTTTTTAAAAGCGGTTCTTTTTAATAGGGGTACTTTTTAGTAGTGGTACTTTTTATAGTGGTACTTTTTAATAGTTGTACTTTTTAATAGGTGTACTTTTTAGTAGTGGTAATTTTTAAAAGCGGTATTTTTTTATAGTGGTACTTTTTAGTAGTGGTACTTTATAAAAGCGGTACTTCTTAATAGTGGCACTTTCTTAGTAGTAATTTTTAAAAGCGGTACTTTTTAAAAGCGGTACTTTCTTGTAGTGGTACTTTTTAAAAGCGGTACTTTTTAAAAGCGGTACTTTTTAAAAGCGGTACTTTTTAAAAGCGGTAGTTTTTAAAAGCGGTACTTTTTAAAAGCGGTACTTTTTAAAAGCGGTACTTTTTAAAAGCGGTACTTTTTAAAAGCGGTACTTTTTTGTAGTGGTACTTTTTAGTAGTGGTACTTTTTAAAAGCGGTACTTTTTAAAAGCGGTACTTTTTAAAAGCGGTACTTTTTAAAAGGCGGTACTTTTTAAAAGTGGTACTTTTTAAAAGCGGTACTTTTTAATAGTGGTACTTTTTAGTATTGGTACTTTTTAAAAGCGGTACTTTTTTATAGTGGTACTTTTTAGTATTGGTACATTTTAAAAGCGGCACTTTTTAAAAGCGGTACTTTTTAATAGGGGTACTTTTAAAAAGCGGTACTTTTTACAAGCGCTACTTTTTAAAAGCGGTACTTTTTATAGTGGTACTTTTTAGTAGTGGTACTTTTTAAAAGCGGTTCTTTTTAATAGGGGTACTTTTTAGTAGTGGTACTTTTTATAGTGGTACTTTTTAATAGTGGTACTTTTTAATAGGGGTACTTTTTAGTAGTGGTACTTTTTAAAAGCGGTATTTTTTTATAGTGGTTCTTTTTAGTAGTGGTACTTTATAAAAGCGGTACTTTTTAATAGGGGTACTTTTTAGTGGTGCTACTTTTTAAAAGCGGTACTTTTTTAAAGTGGTACTTTTTAATAGCAGAACTTTTTAGTAGTGGTACTATTTATAATTTAGTCTAAGTGTTTTAGTTTAATACCTGTTGTTGAAGGGGAAAGGTCACGCCCCTCCCCGCGTGACCCTATAGCACCCGACGCCAGACTGGATGTGCTACTGCCGTCTAGGCTGTTACAATATTATTCAATTGTTCCCAGCAATTTAACACAATATTGAAGTTATTCTTATATAGTAATTATTCTTAAATATCAACCGGGTAACTACCGTTAGTCCAATCCGTAACTCACCCCAAAACCAAGTGAACGAGTCGATTGCCGGAACGTGCCTGCTTTTCCCCCTTCTCAACCGTCATCGCTTGGTATTGCCACATAAAATAATTATTTTCAATAATTGATAGGTCAGTTTAGTCGATTTAAAACTACAGTTAAATTAAGCTAACCTATGTCTACAACTCTGTTTTCAACAGTATTCTCTATTTAATCGTTGATGTATTCAACTGATAGAAAATGTATGATAAGTTGTAACCTACACATAAATGACGTATAAAACGACGAATTCATATCAAGAAGATATTCATATCACAAAACAATGTCAGTTTTGCTAACAAGATTCTTAGTAAATCAATACCAAATTGGTAGCACTGAGTGGGATGGTACGGACAGAATTCCACTTTATGTCGTCTATAACTTGCGGGGTATCGAAACAACACCTGGGCCCTGGCATACATCATAATAACGTTATAGTTATGTGCAAAGGTACTCGTAGAAGATATCGTGTGTGCACGTACGTTATGTTTGGAGCCAGGCGTTATTTAAGAGGCACTAGGTAGGTAATGTCATCTTAGGAAATGTTGATTAGTTTTGGAAGAAATTTGTTTTAGTCTACAGTTCCAGTTTTTTAATTACTGAATAACAGAACATACTTTTTTTTTGTGGGGTGGGAAATCATCCAATGACATCTCCCGTTCTAGGGTGGAGCGGAAGGGTGTATCAGACTCTTACTGACTAAAACCCACCCCTGTTCCTTCCCTGCCCTGAATGCCCAGGGGTGCTGGTAACTCTTTCAAATTGATCCTCAACCCCCGGGCAGGCATCGGCCATGACGGGCTCCGTCTTGTTTGCTGACAACTCTTTGAGGCGCGCGTGGAACACTGCGCGCCGTCGACTCTCGGACTTGGTGCTGATCGGACGGCGAGTTACCCACTACTCGCCGTCCGCAGGCCCGGGTGTAACAGAACATACTTACTCTTCCATTTAATTTTAGACATTGGCAGAATAGTCGACATCGGCTTTGCTTGCCATAATAAATATATAATAGAAGTTGTTGTGTCACATTTTTGACGTAGTCATTTGACAAACTTCTAAGTTCAGTTTTTGTAAGTCGACAGCATTACAAAAAGGAAAATATCAGGAAGCGGATACTTGCAAAAAAAAATGCTCGTAATATCTAACCAAATTTTTGATTTTCTATATCTTTTTTATTATTGGTAGGCTCGCGTTCGACCACTATCTCGCCTGATGGTTAGTGATGATGTGGTATATATGATGGAGCACACTTGCCAAGAAGTAACCTATTCACTCTTGACTTAAAGGTTTTAGCTATCGGGAAACAGATTTTCTTCTTATAGGTAGATGAAAAACGTTTTTATCATATTGAGACTTTCGATCGAATGAAAAAATAGTGAAACAGTAATTATCCGTAGGTATATAATAAAGGAATCCGGTAGGGTATTTTACTTATGATAAATGAAGAAACAACTACCAATGCCAACAACAAACTAACGACGACAAAACTTCAGAAGCGCCTGCCATAATCCGTACAATTTGCGAGGCTATTGAAATACTCACGCAACACCCAGTAGCTAATTAGGCGAAGAACTTACACTTCACACTTCAGGCTCTATGTGTTACTACAGTATTCCGGACGCGGAATTCTTCGCGAGCTCCAAGAAGTTTACTTTAGGGAATACTTGGTTGAGGAGATGAAGACGAAAATATAATGGGTTTTTAGCTAATAATAAAAAAATAAAATCATCAGCTTGTGCTTCAAAATGTAAAAATATATTAGTACAAATGACCAATTAAACGGATTCGTAAAACCCACATTGTAAGTCATATTTCCTCCACTCGACTCGAGCACGTCTCAGCCTCTTTCAATAAAATTGACAGTTATAGCCTGTTATTTAATTAAATTGACGTCCTAAAGTCTAGGGGTCAGACAGCATCTATCTGGTAACACTGCTGAAATAAACCTTTTCAACACATTTGCTCAAAAAATGCACTTACGAAGCCTGTATACATTGTTCGAGAGTTCAAAATTACGCACCATACAATCGAACGTGTGGTAAAATAGGTACTCTCACCTAAGTACCTATTTTACCGCACGCTCCGTTGTATAGCGGCGTGCGTATCCTTTACGGTTTTTTTTTATTTCCTTATAAAATATTTACCTAAGAATTCCACCAAGGAGTTTCGCATTTTGTGTTTTTTTGTGTTGTAGTTGTTTGTTGTTTGTGTTGTTAGTTGTGGTTGTTGTTGGTAGTGTTGTTGGTTGTTGTTTGTTTGTTCTTGTTTGTTGTTGGTTGTTGTTGTTGTTAGTTGTGGTTGTTGTTGTTGGTTGTTATTGTTGTTGGTTGTGGTGGCTGTTGTTGCTGGTAGTGTTGTTGTTAGTTGTGGTTGTTGTAGTTGGTTGTTGTTGTTAGTTGTAGTTGTTGTTACTGCTTGTTGTTGTTGCTGGTTGTTGTTGCTAGTTGTAGTTTGTTTTTGCTGGTTTTTGTTGTTGGTTGTTGTTGCGGGTTGTTGTTGTTATTTGTTGTTGTGTTTGTTGTTGTTTTTAGTTGTTGTTGTTGGTTGCTGTTGCGTTCCTTTTTTTCGCATAGATGTTACTAGGGAGAAGGGGGACGAGAGCGGTGGCGTAGTGGGGGCATCGTGGCGCGACGGCGTCATGCCGTTTTTCGTCACGATATTCGAGTCGGTTTTACTGCCAAGCCGCGCCAATAGATGATTCACATCAAAAACAAAAGTTTGTTTAATTTCCAAAAGGTACTGTTTTCTCGCAAACGTGTTGAAAAACGTTGTATGACACACGTGCGGATTGGTTTTTACAAACGAGTAGACGAATGTAAGCCCGAGACGTAGTCGAGGGCTTACCATAGTCACAACTTACCGCACTAGTATCATAAATAACTATATTGGCGCAGCCGTGGTGAGGCACACGCTGTATTATTTTATTATGATTGTCACTTTTTTAGGGTTCCGTACCCAATGGGTAACCAACGGGACCTACTAGAAACGTGTTTACTCCGCTGTCCATCTGTCTATCAGCGGGCTGTATCTCAAAATTTGTAATAGGTAGACAGTTGAAATTCACTGTTTTTGTATTTCTATTGCCGCCTCAACAACAAATAATAAAAATAAAATTGATTAAAAAATTAAAGGGAGCTCCGCTACTAGGATAGTATTTTTTGTTTTTTTTTTGCTCGATCTTAATTATGACGATAGGTAGACAGTTGAAATTTTCACAAAATGTGTATTTCTGTAGCTGCTCTAACAACAAATAATAAAAATAAATTTAAAATTAAAGGGGCTACTAGACACGTGTTTTATTTTTGACTTTTTTTTCTCGATCTTAATAATGGCAACATAGACTCGTATAGTCTTGTACGATGGTACGGAACCGTTCATGCGCGAGTCCAACTCGTATTTGGCCGGATTTTAGTTCATTTGTATGAACCTTACTGTAGCCAACTTTTTCCTTCTTTTCATTTTCATTCCAGAGTTTCCTTCAAAATCAATTAGAATATGAGTAAAAGAGTTGGTTAAAAATCGTCTGTTCAATAACAGAATAAACTAAAAACACGAGTGACGTCCTTTTATTACATCACGGGAATTTAAAAAAAAACTAGTCCGCCATCTTTGGGAGTCCACCGTATTGGATTTACAATGACGTCACTTAGCTATGCATGTATTTTCTATTATACTAAACATGTAGGTAAAATTTCAGCTCAATCAGAAAACGGGAAGTGGGTCAAATTTATTTTTTAAGATATTTTTACATACTGGTAGTTAGTTAATTACATGTGTGACGTTTGTGTGTTTGTGTGTGTGTGTGTGTGGTGTGTGTGTGTGTGCGTGTGTGTGTGTGTGTTGTGTGAGTGTGTTTGCTGATGCGCACACTGATGGCTTCGCAGCGATCAGAAGTAAGCGTGCCGCCTCGCTGCTGCAGAGGGTCCGGGGCAGCTCGAACAGTCTCCTGAGTGTCATTGCGGGAAAATTTGATGGCCCGCTCGTCCATTATTTGCCCAACCTGCATGTATACATACTAACATAGTTATTAAGGTTAATGTTTACTAACAAATTATGGAATGCCTGAAATAAAATTATTATTATGTCGTTTATTCATTTGTAAATACATATAAATTATATTTTTAAATATTTCAATGAAAAAATAAAAAAAATAAAAACATTTAAAAATATAAAAAGTAGTATCCCACCGGTATCGGGAACAGGGTCCAAGCTACCGGCGGTCAGGGCTCCAGAGAGAGGAACCGCCTGACAATGCGAGCCGTGTCCAGAAGTACTGCTTTCTGAATCAAGCCCTTGATCCAGCCGCCTAACGAGAGCCTCCTGAGGTGTTGATCGAGGCTCGTGGCTATTAAGCCATTGGCTGACACGACTATCGGTACAATGATCGCTGAGTCCACATCCCACATGTCGACAACCTCGCGAGCCAAGTCAATATACTTGATTTGTTTATCTTTCTCGGCTTTCACGAGGTTCTCGTCATGTGGGACGGTAATGTCAACAATCATTGCACGCCTCTCGATTCGGTCCACCACCACTATATCAGGCTTATTGGCTAAAATAGTCAGTGATGATGGACCGATCCCAGTACAATGAGATATGACCATTATCGAGAACTGGGTCGGGCGCATATCTGTAGTACGGCACTTCCGATTCCACAAGAGAGTACTTCAGAGCAAGTTGCTGATGGATAATCAGTAATAATAATAATTATTATTATTATAATAAAATCATATTAAAAAGATGTACATATATTGTTAGGTTTTCTTTTAATAATGCCTTGTACATTTTTTTTATGAATTTAATTATTTATTTTTGCCACTTTAAAGTTGTGAATTGAGTGTTTTAGAATTTATTGGAATCTCACATGATGTAACATCCGGGAACGGTTGACGAATGGAGGGAGTCCCCTCCATTCGTTAGTTCGATGGTTGGGCAGTTGAGTGAGTTGGGGCAGTCTGATCGTGGCGACGGAATACGACGGTTGTATTTACCTAAGAGGATATTGGTTGATGTTAAGTGTGATGTACTGAAGTATACAATAAATGAACTATTTAAAAAGTGAAACCTGAGTGTTATTTCTATATCCAAGGGGTGATATTACATTTCAGAAGTGGTAAGTACACGCCTAATAATATATTTTAAGTGTTTGAATTTCACTTTAAAATCATGGATTCCGATTCTATTAGATTACACTAACAGAATGTTGTGTTTTAACTATATTTAATTTTACTTGAAAAAAAAAACGAAGTTCGAACAAAATGTTGTTTTAAATATGAATTTTGTTTTTATGGATCGTTCCAAGTTGTATACTAAAGGGGTTAAACATTTAGGTTATTTTTGAGCTCAGGCGTACCCTAACAAAAATATTATCATAATACCCTGCAAAACTTTTCGTGACTTTTATCGAGTGTGTATTGATCTAAAACCCTTTTTATTATTTGTTTTATGAACGTCGCGAGCTGTCGGACAGAAATCGTGAGTATTTCTATTGAAGAGTCTTCATAACGCGGCGGTAGCGGTGTGCAATGTATGCACTTTAAGATGCTATTATTTTTTTTATTTCGACTGCATTGGGCTGTTCATTGATAGTGAGGTGAACATTCATAACTCGTGTAAATTCAAAATAAGCTGTTAAGTTTCCAAATAAACAAATAACTGTGTTAACATTCTTTTGTGCGGAAAAGTTCGGTGAGCTATTTAATGTTAATATGTAGCTAATCTGAAAACATTCAAACATATTTTTGCCTGTTCTAAGTGGTTGGAATAATGCAAGAGGTGCCTTCAATAGAGGTAACTCCTCGATGGGGTAATCGTTGCATTTAACTAATTATTAGATTGGGTAAATAATCGGACTGACGCCCGTGGTATCTTTGGCCGAGGCAACTCTTTGATAAAATTATCGTTGTGTTGGATAGATAAAAGCTGAATAGTTGTATCGGTACATGTGATACTCTTGACCGAGGCGCGTCCTCGGTAGAGTTATCGGTGTACTGGAGCATATAGAACAATTTAAGTTGTATTTCAACAAACTTTTTAATTTCGCTCACTGAATTTTCGATACGGATGGATGTTTGCATGGTTGTGGGATCCCTATGCGGCGTGCACTACAGATGAGATGTGCGAGTATGGCATTTAGTAGACCCCTATGCGGCGTGCACTCCAGATGAGATGTACGAGTATGGGATTTAGTGGACCCCTATGCGGCGTGCACTCCAGATGAGATGTTCGAGTATAGGATGTAGTGGACCCCTATGCGGCGTGCACTCCAGATGAGATGTACGAGTATAGGATGTAGTAGACCCCTATGCGGCGTGCACTCTAGATGAGATGTACGAGTATAGAATTTAGTAGACCCCTATGCGGCGTGCACTCAAGATGAGATGTACGAGTATAGGATGTAGTAGACCCCTACGCAGCGAGGTGGAGAGAAAGAAGAAGCTTATTTGTCGCGGCCAGTGTGGGACGGCTCCGGTAGGATCTGGCATGCCGCTGTGTCCTGTAGTGCTGGCGGTGCAGCTATGCGTGTCTACTCTACGAAGTCGGGCCGTCGTAGAATACACACTGGTGAAGACCAGCTGGACCTTGAGAAGGTGCAGAAGTTGGAGGCGCGCATAACCTCGATTTCAAGTCGTTCGTGGTGCGCTTTCCGCCTCACCGTTTGGTGACCTTCCTCAAGGAAGAGTTTTGACCGAAAGGTGAGCTATAGTTCAGATTTTAATAGACGTTGTCATTATTATGCAGTATGTGCTGCAGTTTCTGTTTAATAGACTCTTGTAACATGCTGCCATGTAGGTGAGTTGTAGTACAGTTTAGTTGACGCTTGTGTCGTGTGAAGACACGTAGGTGAAATGATAGTGAAGAATATGGTACATTAAATGGTCCTAAAGTTAGTGAATGGTATCATCACATTCTGCCAAGTATGGAGTACAAATATGTAAAGTACATAATATTTATTAAAGGACAGAGATTATTAAGTTAGTATTAACATTATTGATTGCATAATTACAAATTAAAATTACAATTTGAGGTATGTCAGTTAAAAATAATTTCACAAACTCACACAATTTATTTAGGATGTCAAAGTATCATTAAAATAGTCGATTACATTTTAATAACATTTATTACATCGTAAAGTCTACAGTTTAGTAGAGTCCTCAGTCAAATGAAGTAGAGTTGACATGTTTTTTTTTTTAAATATTGTGGTGCACACAGTCAAAAGCTTGCGTCATATTTAGATTTATTATTAGGTTTAAAAAAATAGCTTGATTACAAATAGTTACATGAGTAGGTATTTGTACAAATTTTATGATAAAAGAATTTATTTTTGTGAATAAATCATTACTTACTTATGTTCTTTACATTTTGATTTCCATGTTTCTGGAATGATAAAAAAAAAATATATAATAATAATAAATAGCCTAGTAGTAAAAAAAAAAGAAAAACCACGTTAAAATGTTTTAAAACACACTAAGCTTGATAACAAATAATTTGACCGACGTTTATCAACTTTTGTGAAAATAGTTTTGATTTTAGTGAGTAAACCATTATTTACTTGTTTGCTTTACATTTTTATTTGCATAAAGTCACAAATAACAATTGGTGCAACTGTTACTGAAGAGGTTAAGTTTGAAAACAAATAGTTACGTTAAGCTGTATATTAAATATGTAGTTAATTACGTGATCAGTCGCTTAGGATATTATTCAAACTTTATTTCTATCGATAGCATCTCGCTTGCGTAAATTAACCACTATAGTTTTTGTGTTCCGAGGTACGAGCAATGGATCAAAATACTGAATGCAATAGACAGCCTATACGTGTTGGAAAGCCTAGACATCTGTTGGAAATAGAGCGACTTCACGGCTTGAAGGTGACAAGCGAAGTCAACGGGCCTCAGCATGTTTCTGGTCACGACCACGTGAATGATCTCCATCCAGGAAGTCTCAAAGTGGAAGGTGTGAGCAAGTCTACGGACGAGCCGGCTCAAGAGGATGTTCACCATGCAGAGGGCAACCCAGTTTCCGTGTCTCCAGGAGTACACTTGCCAGGCACCGTTCAACACAAAGGGAACCCAGTGAACATCGGGAACCTCCTAGGCTACATGGCAAGTACCACGATACCAGAGAAGGTTTCAATGAGTACGGAGAGAGTGAAACCGCTAGACGCAGCCCGGATGTTCAAAGCTGAGTAAACTTGTTTTTCTGTTTCCGATATTATGATTATGGGTGGGACGACAATATCACTGTTACAGTTCATCTAGCTATACAAAAATTACGTGGTTATTCTATCCACTTGGCAAGATTGGCAAGTAAATAAATAGTAATAAATTTATTTAGCCAACAAAGTTAGTGTTACAATGAAATAGATTTGTAAAACTATTAAATGTTTTTCCAAGTGAGCAATATTTCGGTCAAACATTGGAAAATACGTTAAATGTTGAGGTTTACTATTACGAAAAATTTGCTTTAAATCAATGGGATATAACTGGCAAACGGGCTGTAGATTGCGTACGTGGATGTTGAAAGCGAAGTTACAATGATCGGAGAGTATGTTGCTTATACATTATGACTAAAACATGGCGGGCTAACGTCTTCTATGAAAGTTTTCGGTCCGAAGGTAGTCGGTTCATTCGGAAATGTGACAGTTACTCTAGGCATTCAAAACGTTGAGGCCATACCAGGTCTTTGTAGTCGAAGACATGAGGTCTATGTTGCGGCTCACGAGACAAATGATACAGAGAAACAGGTACCCGATAATGTTTCAGAATCTGATTAATAATAATGCTATGATGAAATCTCGGTAATATACTGAGAGCGGTTTTTTTGTAGAAGTTTGATGGTTGTTTGATTTTTGTTTATTAAAATAAATAACATTAATCAATATAGAAGAAATTTGAAGTAATAATAATTATCGCGACGACTATTCTAGGTGCGAATATATCGCAGGACCATAGAATCGTGACCGTTTCTAGATTTTCTGACTAGATAATTAGTAATTCTATAGGAATAAATCGCGGTACTTAGCTTTGTGACAATCGGTTTGTTTCACGGGATGGGTAAATATAAGTCTATCTGCGAATAAATCGCAGGGCTTATATTTTATTAATAGAGGGAGACTATGTGCGAATAAATCGCAGGGCTCCGCCCCGTGAACATTGTTTGTTCGCGGAATAGATGGTTTTCAATATAAACCAAATCAAATCTTTTTATTGCATTCATGTGTTTTTACAATATATGAGTAAGTTCTAACATGAAACCCGGTTAGGGCACGAGAACATAATAATAACTTTAACATCATAATAATAACATAACGTAATATATAATCCAATCTTTATTACTGTAATTACTCATCATATTATCTTACGAGTTTATTATGGTCAATTTTATTTCGCTAATTGAACTACAATGTGTCAAATTAGAATATTATTAATCTTTGAACAAATTATTTTTGAATCATTACTGTAACAATTTAATTATTTTTTGTTATTACTGAATCAATATTGCTATTACTGAATTGATAATTTAAATATGAAATTGGAATAATTATGGTATTTTGTAGATTTTTAATTTATAATAATGATTTTATAATGCATGAAATGGTTTAGATATTAGGGAGTGTTCTGGATTTAATTTGTTACTTTTTATACTTTGGGATTGGTTTTATTATTACTTCAGATTAGGTAAATTTGCATTTATTTTACTAAATAGTAGTACAGGTTTTAGGTAACGATCGTTACAGAGTGACAGCCGTACGAGGTTTTAGTAGCCGAAAACATGAGCATAAAAATTCGGTATCAGCATATAAAATGCTACCCTATGTTCATGTTGTGGCTCCCGAGGTAAATGAAACTGAGGAACAGGCTTCCGAAGTTGATTCAGAATCTAATTAATAATGGGATGTCATGATCACCTCAATAATTATACTGAAGTGATTTTTGTTGTAACAGTTGATTGATTTTATTTGCAAGTTTTGATTTTATTCAAACAATAATTATAGAAGAAACTAATGATAGAATTCATAAAAATATGTATCGAGATGACTAAAGTCAAAGTGCGAATAAATCGCCAAAACCTTAGCATCGTGATCATTTTCAGATTTTCTAATTACATTATTAAGTCTATGTGCGAGTCAATTGTAGGACTAAGCATGGTGATCATCGGTGGAGCATACGGTGGAGGTCTGCCCCGCTTGGGCGGAGCCACGCCGTGTCCTCGTGGATGCGATAGGTGGCAGCGACCTCTCGCGCCCTGCCCTGGTTCAGGCCATGGTACGGAGCGAGAGGGAAAGGGAAGCCGTCTCCTCCTTCTGCGAAGCAGTAATGCTCGCGAAGGCGGAGGTGGGACGCGTGAGAGAGCATCAACAACGGAGTCGCCCTCACGCCCTCAGGAGCAGCCGCCTCAGGAGACGCCAGGGACTTCCGGCGCCGCGAGACGATCTCCGGCCACCATAGATCCGGGCCTGCGGATGGTGAGTAATGGGTAGCTCGCCGTCCAATCAGCAACAGGCCCGAGAGTCGACGGCGCGTAGTGTTCCACGCGCGCCTCAAAGAGTTGTCAGCAAGAGACGGGGCCCGTCATGGCCGATGCCTGCCCGAGGGTTGAGGATAAATTCGAAACAGAGTTACCTCGCCCCTGGACACTCAAAGGCAGGAAGGAACAGGGGTGGGTTTTAGTCAGTAAGAGTCTGACACGCCCTACGGCTCCACTCAGAGCGGGAGAAGTCATAGGATGATTTCCCACCCCACACAAAAAAAAAGCATGGTGATCATTGATTGGTTTATGGTATAGATAATAGTGAGTATATGGGCGAATAAATCGCAGGATTTAGCCTATTGACAATCGATTTGTTCACTGGATAGCTGAAAAGTGAGTCTATGTGCGAATAAATCGCAGGACTTGGCTTTGTGACAATCGATTGCATCACAGGATAGCTGAATAGTGAGTCCATATGCGAATAAATCGCAGGACTTATAATTTATTAATAGCGGGAGTCTATGTGCGAATAAATCGCAGGACTTGGCTTTGTGACAATCGATTGCATCACTAGATAGCTGAATACTTCGTCCATGTGCGAATAAATCGCAGGACTTATAATTTATTAATAACGGGAGTCTATGTGCAAATAAATTGCAGGGCTCCGTCCCGTAAATATTGTTTTGTACACGGGATAGTTTTCTTATTTATGAAATGATTAATGTAAAATGTACAATCTTAATTATTAGAAATGGATAAGACTTGTTACTTAAAATACTTAATGTTTTTTTTTTTATATATTCAATAAAAAGGCAATATAAGTTTGTTAAAATTCACATTTGTTTGTAAAACTGACTCAACAGGCAGAGTGTTAGGTTATCACCTGATACGTGTATGAGGTCATACACGCTGTCAGGATGGTCGAGTGTTAGGTTTTCTTTTAATAATGCCTTGTACATTTTTTTTATGAATTTAATTATTTATTTTTGCCACTTTAAAGTTGTGAATTGAGTGTTTTAGAATTTATTGGAATCTCACATGATGTAACATCCGGGAACGGTTGACGAATGGAGGGAGTCCCCTCCATTCGTTAGTTCGATGGTTGGGCAGTTGAGTGAGTTGGGGCAGTCTGATCGTGGCGACGGAATACGACGGTTGTATTTACCTAAGAGGATATTGGTTGATGTTAAGTGTGATGTACTGAAGTATACAATAAATGAACTATTTAAAAAGTGAAACCTGAGTGTTATTTCTATATCCAAGGGGTGATATTACAATATGCCTTTGTACCTAGTTTCAGCAAGGACTTAGCAGGTAAATTAAAAATATATCAAACTTTACGTCAGCTCCTCAAATAAATTATTTAAATCTTTCCTGAGCTCTCTGAAATTTGTAACTACCGGCTTAATTACAAGATTTAAAGTTAGTGCAAACTGCAACTGATTAAAGTAGCTGAAAAGAACTATTTTCCGAAGTAGTCTTATTGGTTTAGATTCTACGCCAATGTTTTTAGGAGATATAAAGACTTAGGTATCTTACTCCCTTGAGTGCATCACAATTGCTCGAAGTTCACTTGTCCGTTGAACGTTCACTCGAAGAAAGTTCTATCGATTGTTCGTTTGCCCGAAGAAAGTTCACCCGAATGTTCGTTTTCAAGAGAAGAACTTGGTCGAACGAACGATGGTCTGAAGCAATGATAATAGCTTAGGTATCTTATTCCCTAGAAATGCTTAGAAAAGCCATCTACAATTTTCCTCTAGAGAACCACTCAGCAATTTTACTACGCCATTTAATAAACTTTTGATCTTCGTTTTACATCATGAACTCTTTAAAAATCTATTAAGCGACGATTAGGTGGTTGTTAAATTTTGAAACTTTATAGGTACTTTAATTTTATATTGTGGCTCTTCATTTAAGATTGAATTTATGTTAGAAGTCAGCTTTTTTCAATTCAAAAGCAATTAATTTAAAAAAATAAATTGAAACTTTCTTAAACATTATCCAATTTTTGTTAGAGTTGACAGATTCATGAAATTTCTTCTATATCCGTTGATTAAGAAGTTTATTTGATATGGAATAACATTAACATCATTTCAGCCGAAAGACGTTCACTACTGAACAGCCTATGTTCAGCAAAGGATGTCTTCCAAGTGTCGCCATAACGACCGGTTCTGTGCGTCTCGCATCCATCGGCTAACCATGACCCTCACCAGGTCATCGCTCCACCTTGTGGGAGGTCTTCCAACGTAGGTGTTATGGAATATACTCGTCTATACAGATAAATAAATTTAAACTATCAAATTGCAAAGCAAGCAACAAAAGCAAGCTAATAAAAAATATAAAATATGTACAAGTGGCATAAAAAAGGGAGGCGTATGGATCATTGGGCATCGAAAGATTCTTCTTCCACATCGCTTAAAATGGTAAAAGTCTCCAGAATACTGGCAGCATTGCCACGTTGAATGGCAGTGGTGATTCTTTGACCGAAAAAAAGGCCAGCCGGTGTCGTGAAAAGTCGACTAACTGCTTGCTGATATCACGAAAAACTCGATGAGTACTCGGACCCCATGGTTCTAGTGTTTCAACACAAAACGGCTCAAACATACTACTCCAAGTGTTATTATATTTGCGCCTCTTCTATATTCTAAGACATTACCTCCACTCGACTTCATCAAATAAACAGCTTGTTATTCATTGACATAAATCGAGAGTTTTTATCCGTTGTCAAGGTGACTAAGTGGAGCTAGTTTCCTTCATAAAGACTTAGAATACAGGCCTTAGTGTTGACGCTGCAATTAAAGTGGCCAGCTTTTAGGTCCAAAGTACCTATTTAAAAAGATATGTAACCACCGACACGAAAGAAAAAGAAATGTTGTCCAGCCAACTTTTTTTGTGTGTGTAACGTATGACAATGACCCGGATTCAAGGCAACGAAGCACTATATGAGGCTTCTCGATTTTTTTGATCCGACGACCCTTATTGTGACAATAATAAAAAACCCCAACAACCCACAACGTAAGTTACCGGAGTAATAATCACCCTCCTGCCCTTATCCCAATTTATTTGGGGTCACTGCTATACGTTTTTTCCTTCCATACATCTCTATCAGCCATCATGTCAATGTTCAGTGTTCAATGTTAGTTTAGTTTATCTTATTTAATTTGTATCTCTATGCCTGTTTAAGTTGTAGCCAAAGTGATAAATCTGGATATAATTTATACTATCCAGCCAATAACATCTACCCAACTTAGACAGCTCGTGCTAAAGTAATAACAGCCGCACTAGTCGATCCATCAGGTTAAGCTACGTTTGCCGGGGTTGGTCCATGGATAAGAAACCATTTTTATATACCTAGACTCGTCCGTGCCTCGGCAAGCACGTTAAACCGTTGATCCCGGCCGTCAATCGTGGATCTTTGACAGTCCTTACGGGTCGTCAGAAGCCCGAAAGTCTGACAACCAGTCTTACCAAGGGTTATCGTATTACGCAGTAACTGGGTTGTGGAGGTCAGTAGGTGTATTCGCTAACTCAGTTGACATCAATTTGATTGGCACATTCAAGTACATTGCTCGGTGGACATCGATTATAATAGGCAGTAGTGGTACATTTTTGTTTTCCAATACGTCAAAGCAGCAATGTACTGCAAAGTGCCTATCAAATTGATGTCAACTGAGTTAGCGAATACACCTGCAGATAGGCAGTCGCTCTATGTAAAATACTGGTATTCAGCTACATCCGGTTAGACTGAAAGCCGACCCCAAGATAGTTGGGAAAAGGCTAGGCAGATTGATAAACCAACTTAGACAAAGTGAATAATGGGGCAGAATTAATCAAGTTATCTAGCTAAATTATCTAGATAAAGCATAAATTTTAGTTATTTTTGTCCAACTGCGCGATAGAACAGTGTATGAGTGAAAGAGACTGTGCGGTGACATATCCATTCATACATTTTTTTACTACAATTTCTGCATTCGGTAAATCAAATTCCTGGTTGATTTAGGTCGTTTTCATAACATGACAATTGAATTTATTCGGTACCCCTCACGACACCCACGGGGTGACATAGGTGTATACTAAAATAAATGAAAATGAAGGTCGTTAATTCCAATATCCCGATACTACTGGGATCCATTATCTCAGGAAATGTATTAATTTCATTACTGTCCATTAAAGCGTCATGACAAATGAGTCATATGAAAGCCATCCACTGTAAATGAAAAGGTGCTAAACGCCTTTTTTTACGTTAAGTGACGGTTGCAAGTATGGGATGTTGCGGTTTTAGCTAAATACATCAATTTCAAATATGATATTGCTTGCTTATAAACGATTTTAATAAATTTTGATAAATACAAAAAAGTTTTCAAAACACTACCAGCACTGCATTAAAACTCTCCAAAAAATGAGATTTCAGTGTCTTTGCTTTTAAATGACTCAATTTATCATAATAATTAGTGTATTTTTTAAATTAATATATTTCATATATTACGATATTTAATGTACCTAACAATTTTAATTTATTTTTGATTTTAGAATTTATTATATTTCCTGAAAGTTTTTAGTTTGAGTTTTAGAGATTTAGATAAGTAAGCAGTTTAAATAAATTTTGAAATAATCACAGATTTAACACTCAAACTTCTCACCAAATCATTATAAGTGAATATATATGAGCATTTTGACATAAAATAAGAAGACATTTATATTGCTTCTGCTGATAGCATCGCAAATTAAACTGCTTCAAATCTTCAAGACCGACTCAGTCTTCAGCCAACTGAGACTGAAATTACTCACATTTACAGTCTAGACAGGTGATTGACAAAATGCTATCTGTAAGCTACACACGTAATTGTGTGCTTGACATGCATGCAAACAATCCTTTTTGTGGAACCTCGAGTTAGCTTGTCTGAGCTAATTCCACAAAAACCTCCCTAATTGCAGATGCTGAAATAAGCTGGCGTGAAGCGTTGGCTTGAAAAGTATGTAGACACAATGCAGTTTGCATAAATGCTATTCAAACTTTTTTTTAAACTTGGTAAATAATAGCACTCGTTGGTATCATTATTTGTTAATATTTTTTATGTAAGTTGATAAATTTTGTTACAAATTTATAGAATGGTTTACCAGATAAAAGTTTGTAATAACAAACGGGTAAGTTATCATATTAGTGAAAAGAAACTTCGAATAGTTTAGATATAATGATTGGACTAATGGTTGAAGTTAGATTATAAATTAGGCAATTTGTCAAATAATAAATATTATGAGAACAAACTTTAGGTGTCCATATTTTAGCACAGATTGCTCAAATTGCTTCTTGCGATAAGCCAACACCAATTTCTTCATATAAATAGCTCTTGATTAATTTAGTCTTGAAAATAAGTTTTGTGAAATTGATAAATTCTTCAACATTAACAGTCGAACATGGCTATATTACCCGATTGGATAAGCAGAGGTTTACTGTCTAACTTACCTTTAGTAAAATCGCTATCACTACGAATTACGTATATAATAAAGTCCCCCGCCGGGTCTGTCTGTTCGCGATAAACTCAAAAACTACTGAACAGATATTCATGCGGCTTTCACCAATAGACAAGTTATTCAGGAGGAAGGTTGAAGTGTATAATCTGAACCCGTGCGAAGCTGGGGCGGGTCGCTAGTGTTGTCTGTTTTTCAGCATTATTATTCAAGAATGTAAATTTTTATCGATGCCATTGACCATGAGAATACAATAATAGTCCAACTTTTCTTTAAAAATAACATAAGATTATTAGATTGGAATAATTTTTTTGTAGAAATTGATTTTTCGGATAATCGATTAACCAAAAAAAAAAGCAGAATCTACTTTAGATTTCAAAAGTCCCTTCTGTACAGGTCAATCAAGATACATTTCCAACTGTAAATACTTTTCAAACGAAAACATTTGCAACTAGCAACAGTGCCGTAAACCTAACTTAATCAAACTATTAACATTACCCCAAATATTGAAAGCATATCGATGAACCCCAAACTAACTCCTTGAAATACAAACGCAAAATTGATACAAGTTGGTACGCCCCAGCGTCAGTTTTCGACCAAGTTAGATTAGATATGGGGAGCTCAACACGTCGAAACTTGGCTCTAAACACTAATGGGTTACATCATGTAACACACCTAGTATGAGTCGAAACTCGGAATCGGGAGCGAATTTATTGTGTGTGGGTATCCAAGTAGGTAGGCAGTAATGCTCAGTGCTAACAAGGGTTGCGAGGGTATCAATCAGAGAATGGGTAAATAGTCATGTGAGGGAGCCAACACAAAACGTACAGCTTATTACCTCTGCTAGATTACAGTCTTCTGAAAATTATATTATCTTTTCTTTTTTTTATCTTTTGTGAACAAAGAAAACCATCGGTTCAACTGTTCGAGAGCTACGATGCCACAAACAGAGAAAAACGATAATAGGGATGAATCATAGGTAAGGCAAAATCTTTGTAGCATATTAAATTAAGTACTTACCAAAAACTATAGGACACGTACTTTCTGCTTTATCAAATCAATTAAAAATGACAAAGATATAACGCATCAAAGTTCGGAAGTGGGGGGCTTGTTACGTTACTTCTAGGTAATAAGTATTACATTGTGACGTCACGCGAAATTTCAACGCACTGTATCGTCTTTATTTTCAGTGTTCCGTAACCGAAGGGTCCAAACGGAGCCCTATTGCTGACACCTACGCGTCCGTCTGTCCGATATATTTTACTGATAAATACCAATAAATCGGATATTTTCTTTGTAATGGGTCATTTGGTACGGAACCATAAATGACCGAAATCCGACACGCACTTGGCCGGTTTTTTGATTCCGTGACTAAATAATAAATAAATCCAATATTTGTTGGCGGACCAAATTGATTTTTTTATAAATATTTAAAAAAAAACCTGACTAAAAAACAGCTAAAAAGTTCCAAACAAGTCACTTTCAAGCAGTCTAATGCAGTTGGTGGCAGTTATTTTAGTTCAATTATTGATTTCATGCATCAGACTGCTTGAAAAGTGACTTGTTTGGCACTTTTTAGCTGTATTTACTTTTTACGTCTTACTGAGTTATATTTATGGAATCGCCTCCTCGAACCCTTAATTTTGATGCCCCACTTAATATAGTTCGTCGAGTTTCATTTTTTTTCTTTTTTAACTGACTTCAAAAAGGAGGAGCTTATCAATTCGGATGTTTGTATTTTTTTTTTTTTTTTGTATGTTCGGACATAACTTCGTCATTTATAGACGGATTTCCAAAATTATTTTTTTGTTCGAAAGGGGTTTGTTCCGAAATGGTCGCATTTTAATTTCATATAGATCTGACGATGATTTTCGGAGACAGACAACGGAACTCTTCAAAAAATTAGGTACAGCAAATCAACCGCGATTGCTCCTGTCGCATAAATATGCATTGTTAATACAATTTCATGAGAAAACACAACTAAAAAGTGAAAAATTAAAACTTTTTGCACTTTTTGTTTTTTTTTTTGGAAGTCGGTTTTATTTTTTTTTTGTAAAAAGGTTTTCATAATATGGCGTCTGGTTGTCGCCATATTGTACATTGATTACTGTCATGTATTTACATGTCACTCACAAGATTAAGACGAATCGATTGACGTAAGAGTTGTCAAAATTGGCCCACGCCTTTGGTCTCTAAAGCACCACAAAGGAACAAACATACATACATACATACATATGCTGATAAAAACCCCTCCCTTGCGTCACGCGGTCGGGTCAAAAGTAATTTTTTCACCATTCTTTTTGTTACCCTGTGCCAATCTAAGTTTATAAATAGATACGAAAATGTTAACTCTAAGCCTTAAAATTCACTTAACTTTATCTTAACTGGATAAAACAATTTCCATAATTCTGATGGCAGTCAAATTTGCATATCGGAACAGTAACCTGTTATGTAATTAAAGCCCCCGTGTTCCCAATTTCATATCTATTGTAACTGCGGCTTCAATTTGAGAACTGATGTACTTGAGTACAAGACGTTGTACTCGAATACAAGGACTTCGATACTTCTTTGATGTGATCGTGACCCAGAAGTCAGTGGATTGTTCAAGACTTCTGTTTGGATTTTAATGGCTCTCCAATTATTTATTTACTCTCTTAATCTAAGTGTGATTTTTTTCAAAGTAATGGTCTGTCATCTCGTGGAAATTATTAAAGTTGAGTGTTTTTCTTTAAAAAGCTTTGTTTATTGTTACCTTTTAGGGTTCCGTACCCAAAGGGTCCAAACGGAGCTGTCACTCACGTGTCCGTCTGTCCATCTGCCCGTCAGTCCATCTGTCCGTCTGTCCATCTGTTCGTCTGTCTGTCTATCCGTCGTCTGTCACACAGGTTTTACAGCCAAACGGTTTTAGCTTCAGTCTTCAAATTTTTACATTATAAACATGCTGAAGACCCAAAGCCATATAAATAGCCAAAAATATTTTTTTTGAGTTAAGTTAAGGTTTTTTTTGAGTGTTGATTATTTATGACAATTGAGAGAAAATATTTTACGCCTTATTAAACCAACGACGGCTGAATAATTCCTGTTTTAGTTTCTACAATTTTAAAAGCAGATATTTCTATTATAGACATTTTTTTTGTAATCGAGCAGTTTATTTTAACAATATAATTTCTTAGTGCCACAAACCTTTAATTAGATTAGATCTCTTTGAATTTAGATTTGAGATTTGGATTAAACACATATTTTATATTAAGACCATAGTTTTTCTCAACAAACTCAGACACATCCACATCATTATCGAAACCTATTCTTAACCTGGTGCTGTCAAAAACCTCAAAAATCGGATACTCTGCGTGGCTTTCCAAAAATAGTAATACTGGCCACAGTACGGTCGAGCAACATACAAACGGGCACTGAACTGTCCCATTCACTACAGCCGGTGCACCTATCTAAACATACATAGGGTAACTTAGATATATCAACTCGTAACCTACGACGACTAATGATTTTTAATAAAACATCACGTCTAAACGACTTATTTTATTTCTTTGAAAATAATATATGTTATTCTAAACACAATTTTCGTCCTATTTTGGTTTGTAATTATTTGAAATTATAAATATTATTATAACATAATGTAATTAATTTGTAAGGTTATATCTAACGCGGAATAAAAATTGAGAATCACGCTAAAACTATAAAGCGTATTTTTATAAAACCTCTACCATTTTAAATATCATTTATTTATATAAATTTTAGTATACGTGTTTTAGTATAACACTTTATTTATTTATTTATTTAGTACACATACAATTATTTTTACAGGTAAACCCAATGTAATAAAAGTTGTCCTAAAATGATAATTGACCAGTCCTGAGCCGTGGCTAACGTGGCGTGGTAAGTCGTGGCACTTGTTGTTTTATGTATAATAAATTAATAATGCGTCTAATTTCGAACAGCGCTCCTTGATGGGCGAGTTCTATTACTGGGTGGACGCGACGTGAGTTCAGCACAGAACACGCAAGCTAATCATTCTAGGTCATTGGCTGTTAATAGCGCCTTAACATGAGGAAGTCCGAAATTTTGAACAACCTAGATAGACCAAGAGCGGTCAAATGACATAATAATATAATAATAATATACATTTTTGAGTCTTAATAGTTTATCTAGGTGTATGTTATGTTTTTAACCGACTTCAAAACGGATGTTTGTATTTTTTTTTATATAGTGAGGGATTTGCAAAATTCTATTTTTGTTTGAAAGGGGTTTGTTCCGAAATGGTCCCATTTAATTTTGAAAAAGATCTGATGATAGGTTTCGGAGACAGACAACGGAACTCTTCAAAAATTGACACTAAATCAACCGCGATTGCTGCTATCGTATGACGTCTATGAATTGTTAACACAGTTTAATGGGGAACGGCAACTAAAAAAAGAAAAATACAAAACTTTTTTACAAAAAAAATAGAACCGACTTCCAAAAAAAGAGCAAAATTACTTTAATTTCGGAAGTCGGTTTCAAAAAACGAAGACACAAAACCAGGAACACCGACTTCCGAAATTAAAGTAATTTTGCTCTTTTTTTGGAAGTCGGTTCTATTGTTTTTGTGAAAAAGTTTTTTTTTTCTATATTGGTGTTATAATAATAATAAATTTTTATTTCTCAAGAACTTAGTAATATTTTACAGAAAGTAGTAAGGTAGTTTAGACTTCTAATAAATGTAGCCACTGCAACCGAACTAGGCAATGCTTGTATTTCAGTTTTCAGTGCCTTTTCCCTCGATACACAGAGTACATTATAATATATAGAAACCTCGATATTTCAACACTAAATGCCATCAAAGCAAATACGTCTGGATGTACTACTAATTTATTTTGATGACTTCTAGCTAACTTCAATGTTACATATTTAAATTTATATTACATATAGCAAAATAAGTAAATGTTGTGTTATATTTATTGTTTTATTAAAGTTACACACAAAAATTTAAAAATTAATTTATTATTCACTATGAAAAATATTGAACATCAGGAAGTTCGAAATTTTTACTACTTAGAAAGGCCAATGCGGGTTGTTAGAGGTCACATGTCTTCGATTTTTCTAGGACATGCCGGTCACCTCACGATGTTTTCTTTCACCGTTTTGAAAGCAGTGGTGATGAAATAATCTACACAAAGTAAAACTCCTGCTTTGGTTTGAACTCACGACCTACCATTTGTAAGTCGCGGCCGTTACAACTGGACCACTACTGCTCAATGTATTTAGGTATTTAGCTGTATTGGGTTAGACTACAAGCCAATCCCAACACAGTTCTCAGTTCAGTTCAGTTGACAGTGCGAAAAGTCTTGGCAGATTCTGGAAAGTTAATAAAAGGGTACAGGTTTAATGAAGTAGGATACGAGTACAATTAAAAAAACTTTGGTTTAAAATATTCCAGAACAGTTACCTGATCCAAAGTGAAATCTATCTACCTTACATTATGGAACATCGGTAAGAGCCGACATGCAGGAGCTTTATTCCACAATAGCCATACCTTTTAGAACCCAATATCGTACTTGTAAGTGCTCCGTATTGAATTATCAGAACCATACTGCACTCACATACGTTCAATAACCGTCTCTGTCTGTTATTAAATATCTGATTTCCTTGCTAATACTATGTTCGCTGTTGCATTGTAATATAAACCTTATTTTGAAGATGATAAGTCACATGTCATCTGCAGTACAGAGTGGTGTAACCATCCTTTTAGTTTAATAATGTTTCTGTAACATACAATTTCAATGAGATCAATGATAAACTCTTTTAAAAGTATGATATATAAATAAGATACTTAATTTTAAATCAAAAATTTTCGGGCATGCAAATAGAAGAGAGATTGAAGTCAAATTGTCTGTGGGGGTAATCTATGGTTTTAAAATTTTCAAAACGGGTTGCAATCTTTTTATCTAAACGAGTGTGTTTGGATGACAACGGGACGAATGGCTTTTAGGTTTTAATAAAACACTTTACTATATTTATGTAATACTAGCCATTTTGAAGAGTTATTTACTTATTTATTTATTAAACTCAATGCACAAGTAAGAATTACTGTACAATGGCGGACTCAATGCCTTAGGCATTTTCTACCAGTTGACTTTAGGGTGGCGCAGAGACGGAACGTGGCAGGTGCAACTTAAGGGAAAGAATAAACGGCAAAAAAATACAATCTCTGCAACCAATCTCTCCCCCTTTAATATCTGTATATTTGTGGTAGAAAAATGCTTTAATCCGTCAGGCCCCTCGCATCTCCTTAAGGAGACGCGACAATAGGTTTCTAATTGTGTCTGCTAATGAGGGGCTTGACGGGTATGTTATATTTTTCAAGGGTCAACTGAACATGATTTCATTACAACCATTTTGGAGTTTCCCCGTGAAAACATAGCATCGTTGGTGACACAAGACCCCTTGTAATACTCCTAATGCATTAATGTAAGTGATCAAAAGATCACTTTATTGCATAATTATCCACAATTTCAAGAGAAAATAAACCCAGCAAGCTCAAATAACAGGCAACCATAACCCTAACCAAACAGTAATTTCCTTACCATCTGCATCGTTTCCGCAACACCTGCATACATAGATGTCAAGCCGGGTAAACGCATCACGGTGTTATATATTTTAATTTTATACATAGCCAGGACTAGCAACAGCTCCCTTATCGGAGAAAATTTACATAATACCGAACACGGCTGCAAACGCTTTTGATATTGCGCCGCAGATTATCAAGGTATAAGCCGCCGTCTTTGCAACACTCAATGAGATTCCGCCGAGGCCGGTGCGGCGAAATAATCTCTTCTAGTGGATATTATTATGGGACAGTACGTTTTCGCTTGAAATTAAATTGGTTTTGTTATGCTGTATTGTAGTTTCGGTTAGTGGAATAGGTTTTTGAAGTTCTATGCTAATGCTACGATAGTGCTATGCTGTTTTGCTTTACTGTCTACCGTTGATGGGTTTCTGTTCTAATCTGCGTAATTTTTGGGACCAAAACTGTTGGGACATTGTTATCTTTTTACGTTACTTTTATAATACGAGAAGTTTAGATACAAATAATGTTTGATCACTTGATTGGGTATTTTATAAAAAAATTATTATGAAAACCAACTTCACTAAGTTTTTTCATTAGTATTGACTTCCTGACCAGATGCAGCTGAATTCATACTAGTAATGTATACAGGGGAAAATAATACTAATTTTAATCAGCTGATGTTAACATTGAACGGAAAGTTAAATTATTGTTGTGGGAATTTATTTTGACTTCCTTGAAGAAATTTGTTTATATCCAGGGGCAGAAGCTGTATATAAAATCCCATCAAAAACATAACATGTACAAAAATGCACAAGTCTCGCAACGCAGTTTTGCTGCCGTAAAAAGTTGTGAAATCGAATGTAAACCAAGTCCGTTAATTTAGTACATACCTATCTATGGGAGCAGCTATCCAACGGCTTTGTCATAAATTGATACCTTGTTAGTTAGCTGACAACATTTTATTATAGTAACCATATCAATTACATTTCTTTATTTCTTTAATAAAAAAAGTGACTTTGCAATTTGCACACGGTAACATAATCTACACAAAACAAAATGCTTTTATTTGTTTGAAAGTACCTAGATGGAGGACCATTTAAATTACCTAGTAGATTATGTTGCTGTGTGCAATTGCCAAGTCACAATTTTTATTAAAGAAACTAGCTTCCGCTCGCGGCGTCGCCTGCGTGAAAAGTTTAATAATAAATTTGAGTGGTATTTTTAGAGAGTAGCACGTTAAAAAAAACACTAGGAATCAAAATCCAAAGTACTAATACTAATCTGACAGCAGTAGTGGTAATATTAGGCTGGGAGCCTGAACTTTTTGAACGTCAAAGTTCTACATAAAGACAGTCCCAAAACTCCTGCCCATTTTTATTCCGAATCATTTTGGTGTATATTGTTAATCCATTAGATAATAAATTCTAAAATGTTTATTCACTAAAAAATAAATCATTGCTTCTTAGGTTCGAAAAATTTGTCTGCTCAACAAATTCAATAATGCAGTTAATTGAAATCTCAAAATGAAAACCATTTCTACTGATAGTGTGTTTAGCAATTACCCCGCTGGTCATCATCAGACTTTCAGAATTGATCATGTGGAAACACCCGTGCTCAATTAGATAAACGTTGAAAGCTAGGACATCCTAACTATTTCCGTTATTGAGAACCTATAAGCGCTTACCTGATTATCATCAGACCTTCAGAATATATCATGTGGTAGCACCCGTGCTCAGTAAGATAAATGTTGAAAGCTAGGTTACCCTATTTCCGTTTTCACACAAACCGGTTTTCCCCTTCTCACTCTGACAGGGGTTGATTGTTAAAAATTCGTTTGACCCTAGTAAAATTACTTTGCTTTAAGACTGTTTATACCAATTTTCGAGTTAATTGGAGCAAGCAAAATATTATTCCCTAAAAACTTAAACAATCGTTTTCACCCCTTTATTGGGTGATGTTCGAAAAATTCAAAATTACGTTATTTTAATTTTTTTATCAAGATTATTCGTGCCTAGTTTTACTTTTTTCGGACCAAGCGTGCGTTAAGATTCTTCCATACAAACTTTAACACTCTCTAAATCCCCATTTGGGGGTAGTTTAGGCAAAATAGTTATTATGAATCTTGTTACTTACTTAGATACACGTTTCTGCTAAGTTTCAAGTTTTTAAACCCAAGCAGTAAGAGTTTTCATACAAGCTGCCAACCCCTTTTATTTTACCCCTTTAGGGGTTTAATTTCCAAAAATCCTGTGTTAGTGGATATTTACACTACAAGACCTTGAAGTCTCTAGGTCTAGCGGTTTGGGCTGTGCGTTGATATATCAGTCAGTCAGTCAGTCAGTCAGGACTTTGAATTTTATATATATAGATAAAGAAATGTAATATTGATACGGTTATTATAAAATGTTGTTAGCTTACTACGAGTAACAAGGTATCAATTTATGACAAAGTCGTTGGATTCAATTTATGACAAATCTATCGATGGAAGCATCTATGCTTCCATCGATACGATCAAATCTTTGTACTGATTAAGGCAGAATACCAACGTTGCGAGACTTGTACATTTTTGTACATATTATGATTTTGATGATATCTCATTTAATTTTGAAGGTATTCTTCCTTTTTTTCTTTTCTGGGATTATGTCTTGTGCCTCAGCAGCGGGCTTTCTCAAAGTCCACTCCCTGTCTCTGTGGGCTTTTCTCAGAGACTTTGAAGTATTGATTTTTGACAAGACTGGAAGGTAAATGCATCTGAGTCGTGCTAAATACATAGTTCATTCAATTTCAATGAAGTCTAATTGAGAACTGTAAAAGTAACTTTGTAATTACATACAATTTAATAGGATTTATATAGGATTACAAAGTTACTTATTCATATTGTATACCTAGGAAACGGGACTAAAAATTTGGAATGCCAGAGTTTTTCCTTGCTTTATAGGTCAAATAATAACTGTTCAAAATTCGGAGCTTTTGTGACTGCTTAGAATTTTGATGATCAGTGAGTCAGTGACAAAATGAAGGAATTTTGACTTTTTTTTTAGCGGATAAATTCTGAAAAAGAGTTACCGCACCCCGGGGCACTCAGGCAGGGAAGGAACAGGGGTGGGTTTTAGTCAGTAAGAGTCTGACACGCCCTCCCGCTCCACCCAGAGCGGGAGAACTCATTGGATGATTTCCCACCCCACTAAAAAAAATATTGACTTGCAATAATTCTTAAACTACTAATTCAAATTTAATGTAATTTGGAAATTTAACTATAGATGTAAGTGAGAGCAGCGGTGGCCCAGTGGTATTGGCCGCGACTTACAAGTTTTAGGCCATGAGTTCAAACCCAGGCAGGCGCTTTACTTTGCGTAAGTTATTTCATTACCACTGCTCTAAAAACGGTGAAGGAAAACATCGCGAGGAAACCGGCATGTCCTAGAATCAAAAATTCGAAAACATGTGACATCCACCAATTCGTATTGGGCCCGCGTGGCGGATTACGGCCCACACCCTCTCACAGAGAGGAGGCCTGTGCCCCAGCTGTGGGGACAATAAAAGGCTGATGATGAACTATACATTTTCAGTGCCCTCTTGGTCACTGAAAATGTAGGCTTCTAGTTTTATCCACAACGAAGTTACAGAGGGGCGAAAATGGCCCGAATGGCTTCGAGTAGAGGATAGTACGGGCGTGCCTTTGTTTTGTTCGATTTGGCGGGGGCACTTCTGCATTGTTCAATAGCACTTTGCCCGCGGCTGCTTCGTCCGCGTGGCCCATGATAAATATAATTTATAGCCTATCGTACAAATAGAACACCTTTCTACTGGTGAAAGAATTTTCAAAATCGGTTCATTAGTTCCAGAGAGAGAGAGACTTCCTACAAACAAACTTACAAAAGCGGCAGCAACTTTCACAATCCAGTTACTGGGTAACGCGAACATCACAGATATTTTGTAAAACGTAAGTATAATTAAATGCCACGACTTCTTCATTAATTTAGTACCTATTTATTAACAAATGCCAGCAGCAGGTCTAATGAATGAAGTTAGTTTTTTCTTTTAATTTAGAATTAAGAATTTAAAAGCCTAAAATCAACATGTTGAGTTCATGTTTACTCAATTTTTCAAGTCAAACAATAAATATAATTGAATGGACACAATAGATGTTGATTGTTTGTTTTATGAAGTGATTGAAATCCTTTTCGGCGAAAAATATTCAGCCTTTGTCTATAGTTATTTTAGGCGATCAAATAATGCACTATCTATAGTAAATAATCGCTTGTTGAAAAACTGAAGCGATGTTTGTTAGAAATGTGTTCGTTTAGAAAATCATTCAAAATCATTTAATACTCATGTAAGTCATATTCAAACAAAACTTATCATTCTTTTAACGGTTAGCTATTTTTAAACGAAATTAAATTCAGCTTCGATGCCCTGACTCCATTTTATCCAAAGGTTGGCGTCCTCACCTTCCGCCTGACGCGGGTCCTCACCGGACGGGGAAGTTTCGGGAGGTTCCTGTGTAGGATAAAGCGAAGGGAAATGCCAGGGTGTCACCTCTGTGTGGATCGCCCAGAGGACACGGCGGAGCATACGGTGGAGTTGTGCCCCGCTTGGGTGGAGCCCCGCTGTATCCTCGTGGAGGCGATTCGCGGCAGAGACCTCTCGCGCCCAGCCCGCCCCCCCCCCAGCAGAGCGAGAGGAAATGGGAAACAGCCTCCTTCTGCGAAGCAGTAATGCTCGCGAAGGAGAAAGCGGAACGGGTGAAGGAGACTCAATAGAGTCGCCTTCACGCCGCCTCAGTCCGCCGCAGCAGACGCCCTGGGCGTCGGCAAGTAGTGGGTAGCTCGCCGTCCGATCAGGATCAGGCCCGAGAGTCGACGACGCGTAGTGTTCCACGCGCGCCTCAAAGAGATATCAGCAATGCATGACGGCCGTCATGGCCAATGCCTGCCCAGGGGTCGTAAATAAATTCGAAACAGAGTAACCGCGCCCCTGGGCACTCAGGGCAGGGAAGGAACGGGGGTGGTTTTAGTCAGTAAGAGTCTGACACGCCCTCCCGCTCCACCCAGAGCGGGAAAAGTCATAGGATGATTTACCACCCCAATAAAAAAAAACATGCCGACGATGAGGTGGCTCTGTCAGCTGCCATTGAACCCATAGATTTAGTTCGTGTAAAAAAGTTGTGCAACTGTATTGGTGTACAATAAAGAATTATTCTATGTTCGATCCACGAAACTTTTGGCTGGTATGTGTATGAGTTGTGACGTAATGGAATTCAATTAATTTATAATGCTAATCCGTTGACCTAGAACCAAATAAAATACTTAAGTACTTACTAGGTTCTAAAAATAGGTATCGGAGACTTTATTTCGTCGAAGTTGACCAGTTGTTTAATGAATAGTTTTTTTTTTTTGGGTGGGAAACTTGAAAGTTTGCCGAAACGTGTCTCTCAGTAAACAAATACATTCGACATAAATTAGCCACAAAAACCAAACTTTAACACCATCTAGGTCCATTCGGTGGTAGAATGGACCTAGATGGTGTTAAATTTTGTATGGTAGAATCTTAACGCTTGGTCCGATAAAGTTAAAACTCGGCACGATTATTCATGATTAAAAAACAAGAATTAAGTATTTTAGAATTTTTCGAAAATCACATACTCTGATGATGACCAAGTAAGTGCTTATCGGTTCTCTATAACAGAAATAGTTAGGATGACCTAGCTTTCAACATTTATCTAATTGAGCACGGGAGCTTCCACATGATCAATTCTGAAAGTCTGATAATGACTAGCGGGGTAATTGCTTAACACATTATCAGTAGCAATGATAAATGATAATGATAAATGATGTTTATTCAGTAAATAGGTCACAAGGAACACTTTTACACGTCAATGTTTTTGTCAGTTTAAGCTAGACGAGGCCGGTGTTTCCTAGCTGACTACCCTGAGAAGAAACACCGATACAAACTCAGAGGTCAAAGTCTCTTTTAAAGTGTTCAAATCCATACAATATGTACTGGTTAAATCATATAAGAACCATGTATGTTTATGTCTGGGATGAGCTTTTTGAAGAAAGCAACACACAAATTCGAGTGGACCTGTCCAGACAGTGCAAGCATTTGTCAGTCATCGTGAAGCTCAACTCAGAACTTTCAGGAGCTCAACGAACCGACGAACAATACCAAAGTAAGGACATTTGAGTAGGCCGCAAAAATACTCAAACTGCCAGACAATCATAAAATCTACATGAATATAACGACATACATAGTTCTCGCATTCACATTATTCTATATGAGAACCATGCAGCTTAGTGTCTGTAATGGTATTTTGAAGAAAGAACCACACGTATTTGAGTGGACCTGTCTAGTCAGTGCAAGCATTTGTCAATAGTCGAATAGGTCAACTTAAAAACTACTAAGGAACTCAATGACTTGACGAACAATACCAAAGAAACGACATTTGGGTAGGCCGTAAAAGTACTCAAACTGTCTGACAACGTTAAAAATTACTGTAAAAAGGAGGGGAACATAATAATAATAACCCACATAGTCCTCACATTTACAATAATTAAGTAATCAAAAAATAAAATAGTTATAATAAAATATCAATCAACAAATAAAAATAAATATAATACTCAACAAAGTATTCAAGTCAAAAAAAAAAAGTCAAAAAAAAAATTTAAAAATATAATATAATACTATGCAAGTATTCATGTCAAAAACGAATATAAAAAAATATTCATCAGTGTTAATATATAAGTAGTACATATGAAAACAATGGCTCATGTATAATTATAATGGAAGCAGCTCAATCCCACGCCTTTTTGTCCTCAAGGAAGTCATTAATTGTGTAAAAAGCTTTTTGGCATAGCTTACGTTTAATAAATGATTTAAATTTATTTATGCTTAGTTCTTGAATTTGGCTAGGAAGTTTATTATAGAAACGTATACATTGGCATCTAAACGAACCACCTATTTTTTTCTTGAGCCTGGTTTTAGGTACAATAAATTTGTGTTTGTTTCTAGTATTTATGCTATGGATATCACTGTATCTTTTAAACAGATTAATATTTTTATGTGAATACATGAGTTTCTCATAAATATATTGAGAGGGAACAGTCATAATATTAATCTATTTAAATTTGTCTCTGAGGGAGTGTCTGGGACTTAATTTATAAATTGCACGAATAGCCCTTTTCTGTAAAACAAAAATTGTCTATCGGCGGTATTTCCTAACAGAATGCCGTACGACATCACACTATGAATATAACTAAAGTATACTAAACGAGCTGTCTCTAAATCAGTTAAACCACGAATTTTCCTTACGGCGTATGCTGCAGAGCTAAGTTTTTTGGACAATTTTTCTATATGGGGGCTCCACTGAAGCTGCGCATCCAAAGTTAAACCTAAGAACACTGTGGAATCCTCGGGTTTCAACTCTTCACCCTTTATTGACACACTAGTGTTCACTTGTATTACTTGTGGGTAATGTGCACTTTATGCATTTTGTTATTTTCTCGTTAAGGAGAAGATTATTGATATTGAACCAGTTAACTACAGTTGAAAGAGCATTATTTACATCATCAAAAACTACCTGCTGACGTTTGTATTTAAATAAAAGTGAAGTGTCATCTGCAAACAGCACTATATCATGTTTATCCTTTATGAGGTAAGGCAAGTCGTTGATATAGATTAAAAACAAAAAAGGATCCAGTATTGAGCCTTAAGGAACCCCCATTCTGACTACAGACCCGGGAGACCTTTTGCCGTTCACATCAACTCTCTGAATCCTATTACTCAAGTATGAAGTAAAAAGATCCAGAGAGGCACCCCGGACTCCGTAGTAGTGCAGCTACCTGATCAATGTATCATGGAGAACGCAATCACTAAAAATGCCCAACGCATCACAGGTATCTTCCCATGCATTATAAATGTGTCCCAAAAGTTCAACACCAGCATCAGTGGTTGAACGACCCTTTGTGAAACCAAACTGTTTGTTATGTAATAATTTGTGTTTATTAAAACATCTTTGAATTTGATCTAAAATAATTTTCTCAAAAAATTTACTAAAAGTAGGTCTGATGTACTACCCGATTTAAACAATGGTATAATTTTACTATATTTCATTAGATCAGGAAACTCACCACAATCTATTCAATTATTAAAAATTACTGCTAAAGTAGGTGCTACAATGTTTATAATAGACCTAGCAACGTCAACAGAATTACGCCATAGATCTGCAGTCTTTTTAACATTTAAAGTATTAAAAGTTTTAATTACATAATAACAAGTGACATATTGGAAATTAAATTGGAATTCACAAACTGGAACGTTTTCTTTAAGTAATATTTCTGCAGCAGTTGGTGATGAATTTAGAGATTTTGTAGTCGATACGGGCCATCTCTGCAAATAAATTTTCAAATGCCGCGGCGACTTGCGAATCTGATCTAATGATACTGTCATCAATAGCAAGGCTGTAATCACTACTTCGGTTGCAAGACCTTCCCGTTTCGCTATTAATAATATCCCAAGTCATTTTAATTACATTACTACTATTTTTCATTTTTGAACTTAAGTAGCGAGATTTTGCCAAATAACATACTTTTTTAACCGACTTCAAAAAAAGGAGGAGGTTCTCAATTCGACTGTTTTTTTTTTATATGTGTGTTACCTCATAACTTTTTACTACGTGAACCGATTGCGAAGATTTTTTGTTTTATTTGAAAGCTGTTGCTTCACATGTGGTCCCATTTTAATTTTGTGAAGATCTGATAAAAGACTTCGGAGATACACAATGGGACACTTTCTTTCGCTGATACGCTCTGAAGGGGTACACAGATTCGTACAGTTCACCCTGATACACCCTAATTTCACCAATTATGTTCAAATTCTCTATTTTTGGGGCAATCAATTCGGGCATAACTTTACTATTAATTTAGTTTTAGAATGGGGTACAACAACTAAAAAGTGAAAAATAAAAAACTTTTTACAAAAAAAAATACAACCGACTTTCATAATTAATACTAATTTTAATTTATGAAATAATTTAGAATAACTCTTAACATATAAATTATATCTACAGTGTTAATATAAGTCCTTTCTTCATACAGCTCATACAGCCGTTTTCTACTTTTATGCACATAAAAATATTAAGCTGTTTAAAAAATACAGTGATATCCATAGCATAAATACTAGGAACAAACACAAATTTATTGTACCTAAAACCAGGCTCAAGAAAAAAATAGGTGGTTCGTTTAGATGCCAATGTATACGTTTCTATAATAAACTTCCTAGCCAAATTCAAGAACTAAGCATAAATAAATTTAAATCATTTATTAAACGTAAGCTATGCCAGAAAGCTTTTTACACAATTAATGACTTTCTTGAGGACAGACAGCAGACAATTTTTTCGAACATGAAGCAATGATTTATTTTTTGGTGAATCATCATCTGCCTAGCCTTTGCCCAACTATCTTGGGGTCGGCTTCCAGTCTACTCGGATGCAGCTGAATACCAGTATTTTACATAGAGCGACTGCTTATCTGACCTCCACGACCCAGTTACTGGGTAATACGATAACCCTTGGTTAGACTGGATGTCAGACTTTCGGGCTTCTGACGACCCGTAACGACTGTCAAAGGTCCACGATTAACAGCCGGGATCAACGGCTTAACGTGCTTTCCGAGGCACGGAGGAGTCTCGGTATGTAAAGATGGTCACCCAACCATCCATGGACCGACCCCGGCAAACATATCATATTATGTGCCTTACCTTCAAATCAGAGTATCTTCGCATTTGACAGCATTGATCGCAATTGCGGTTAGGGTAAACAATTTCATGTCAGAACCTTTTAGTCAGAGCAAGGAGTAGGTACACCAAGGATATATTCTATTCCTTCTTCTTTTCAATATTTATGGCGAGTAAATCATGAGGAGAGCCTTAAAGGAGTGGGAGGTTTTGGTGGCTAAAAGGTCAGCATTCTCCGATAGGCAGATGACACCACATAATTAGCATCTTCACAGCACGAACTTGCCGAACTAAATGATAGGATAGAACGAGAAAGGGAGATGGATCGATGGATCAGCAATTCAAAGACAAAAGTCATGATCATCGATCGAGCTGGACTCGCACACACAGCAGAAGTTGCAGACCTACGGTTAGTGAGTTTGTGTACCTGGGTTTCATGATCAGCGTTGAGAGAGGCAGCGACAGGGAAATTCAAAGGCCTAGTTTGGCAGTCTGGTTTTACGAAAATGTTTACTTTTTTTTCAATTATATTAAGGTTGGCTGCCAGACTGTTAGTAATGAGATTTATGCAACCCCTAGTTTTAATTTAGTTGAATAATATATATCATACATAGAATAACGAACGAGTAAGTTTTGGTGCTGGTCTATGACTCGTCACCTTTCTCTTCGTTTGCTCTGCAAATGAACGTACTTTACTTGATAATTAATTTACTTTGCTTTAACTCTACTCAGACTAACCGCATGCAGCTGAACACCAGTATCTCAGACGACTGCCTAACGCATCATCAGTAAAAAAATTTTGACAGTTACTGGGTTAATACCCAGTTCCTGGGTTGCTACCCAATTACTGGGTTGTTACAGTGTTATTATATTGTAGCCCCGTTCCTAGGTTGTAACCCCGTTACTGGGTTATAACATCATTACTACTCTGGGTTGGTGAAGGTCAATACACCTTGGCAAGACTGATTATTAGAATTTCGGACTAAACTAAACAAAATTTATCACACAAAATAAATGAATTTATGAAAAAAATGTCGACAACTTCATAAGGCCCGTGGAACTTAAACTTTAGTAGCAAAATTAACCTCTTAAAAGAAGAGCAATATTCAATACGAAATCAATATTTCGATAAAAGCGCTTTCAACATAAACAGCAACGTCTGTCAATATATTTCACAAAAACTAATAATTCTTTTCGCTATGAATGTCATAAGTTGAACGTATATACGTTATTCTAATAAAATACTGGATGCAAACTTTAAATGGAATAATGGCGCGAATTTAATCGACCGAACAAACATATGAATAGGGATCCCCGCCTTTTGTTACCAACGTTACAATATATGAGATGTAATTCTTCAACGGCTATGCCGCCACGGCAAAGTTAGGTCGAGTGGAAATTTGAAAAGTTTCTTTATACACTCGTTATTTTCAACGTAGTAAACAAAATTTAACAGCGAAATACTTTACTTCTATAATAGAATATGTTTACGTTTAAGTAAAATGTCATCACTGTACTATTTACATTGCTTCTGTTACCGTTTTGGAATAGAAATCTACGTATGATCTCTGTCTGTTACTTGAATGTCTTCCTTAGGAATTGGCAAGAAGTGGTTCAAAGCCAGGAGAAAGAATCAATGGAAAGAATGGAGGAAGGCTTTTGACCAGCTGTTGGAAAGTACAGGCTAGATAGAATACTCATCATGATTCCGGTAAAAAGAGAGACGGAGCTATAAAAGACGAATAGCACTATCTTTTTCTCACAACGTAATCATGCAATAGCGGCTTTTCGTAGTACGGTCCCAGGTCACCAACTGCAACTCTACACAAGTTATTTCAAGATTGACATGAATTTTGTATGGTAATCGGATAATCGCTTATCTGCTGAATGTATATTTTGTATTTATGGATCAGCTTGGATTTTCGTTGATAGCTTCTAGCATTGCTGCCTCGCACCTTTGAGAAGGACGATAGACAATTCAATACATATACATCAAAAGCTATGGCGGCCGTTATCGTCCAGCTCACACTTGAAAGGAAAACCCGCTTGTCACTACGTACCCCACGCTTGACCGGTCGTTGTAAATGCTTTATCAAAACACCTCAATACAATTTCCTTGCGGTCAGTCCATCAATTTGCATGTTTATGATTCTGGCCGAATGCCCTTAAGGTTTTGAAGCTAGAATTAATGCAAGATAAATGTGATAAGCTAAACGCGCCTTAGCTGCTGTGATTGGTTAATGAATAAAATTTTAACAGTCAATTGTATCACTAGACATGCGTTTAATTTGTGACATGCTGAAAATTTATATTCAGAGATCGAGTGTTACTCGAAGTTCAGATATCAGGCACTAAGGTCCTTTTTTTAACCCACCCCTGTTCATTTCTTGCCTGAGTGCCCAAGGGCGTGATAACTCTGGTACGAAATTATCCGCGACCCCTTGGCGTGCAGGCATCGGCCATGATGGGCCCCGTCAGTGGTAGCTGACATCTCTATGAGGCGCGCGTGGGACACTACATGCCGTCGACTCACAGGCCTGGTGCTGATTGGACGGCAAGCTACCCATTACTCGCCGTCCGCAGGCCCGCGTCTACGGTGGCCGGAGATCGTCCTGCGACCCCTGACGTCCAGGGCGTCTCCTGCGGTGGCTGCGGCTGAGGACATGAGTACCACTCCTTTGAGTCTCCCTCACCCGTTCTGCCTCCTCTTTCGCGACCTACAACTGCTTCGCAGAAAGAGGAGACTGCTTCCTATTCCCTCTCGCTCCGTACCATTGCCTGGACTCTCCACCGTATGCTCCACCGTGTCCTCTGGGCGATCCACACAATGGTGACACCGGGGTGCTTAAAAAAAAAATAAAGAAAGCCACTAAGCGCTCGTCGACTGCGTGTTATTATGTTATCTTCGAGAAAAACTCGAGTCAGCATGTGAACTATATTTTTAAAATGCGCTCCATTCGAAAACGCGCGTTAGCACGACGTGCGCCTTGCATCTATCATTTTTGTTTACATAGATGAAAGATACAAAACCCACATACAGATCTACTAGCTGCAGCCCGCGTGAAATCAGTGAGTAACTTTCCACCTTTATTAATTATAACTTTAAAATCCATGATATAAGCTATCCCGGTACCAAATTTAAATCCGTTCTGCCAAAAACACATACAAACTTTCACCATTACCTATAATATTAGTGTGATTTGTAGGTATACTCGTATATACTTTCAATCTGTAAATTTTACCTCCTATATTGGTACAACAACATGGAAGTACTGTTTATTCATGGTAATTATGAACTACTTCAACATAATAATACCACATCCAATGCGGCTCATCTGTTATTAAACAATGGTAACAAACAACGCTATCTATTTGAACACGTCAATCCATCCTTAACTAAAATAATTACTGTAGTCGTACTAAACCATGAGCAATAATTTAACTGAATGAAGGTTATTTTATCGATCTACTGACTGTGATTTACTCGTAGATTTAGGTTTTAGGTCGAAACAATACCCAGTCAATCAAACCAGTGGTTTTACGTGGAGCAACTGTCTATCCGATCTCCACAACTCAGTAACTGGGTAACACGATACCTCTTAGCAAGACTGGCTCTTAGCATATCCTGTAGGAGTGTATGCTTTGGCAAACTGAATGCAATATTATGTTGGATAGTATTCAGCCTACGTCTGGAGTTGTCTATTACACGGGCCTTGTGAAAACTAGAACGAATTTCCGTGCGTTCAAGCGTTTTTGCCATATCTATTATTGGAATCTGTTATTAGTCAATCTATTATTAGTGGTTTTAACCAGTAGTGCTTGGCAACTGGGCTACGCCAGTTGTAAATACCCCCTTTGTGCCTATGTGCTCATTAGCACATAGGCACAAAGGGGGTATTTACAACTGGCGCCATTGCCATTGCCTAGCTTTGTTCTGTCTCGCGTTTTATTAGGAGGAAAGTGGAAATTATGTTTTTCTTACTCCTCCGCTGTTGTGTGTGTGAATCCAAGACAGTTTTATCGTTTCTCTGGGACTCGTCGAGCTTCATTACCTCGGTGCTTTTTCTGGTGGTCGCCATTGTTGATTCTGGCTTACAGAAGTTACAGTGGTTTGGGAATAGTGTGGCGAGCTCGCGTGGGCACAGTCCTCTCAGTGAAAGGGTGTAGGCCGTCATCCACCACGCGGGCCCAATGCGGGTTGGTAGTAATCCACCAATAGCACAAATCACCACAAAACAAAGCCACTTAGGTACTATACTGGCTACATAGCTGGCATGGTGATACTAGTGTTAAAATTACCATTTTAACATTTTTTTCGTTTTGATTTGTTAGAGCGCAGTCTTGGGTTCCGCAACGAAATTAATCAGAAAATAATAGCGGAGGAGCGGGGTGGAGGAGGAGGAGCTGTGCCCCAGCAGTGGGTATATGATGATGATGACTACTTGCTTTAGGTACCACACTGCATTGCACAGCAAGGCTTAAGGAAGACCCCGTTGTAGTCTCCCCAGTAACAGGCCTTGTACAGAGAGGGTTCCGAGGTGGTTTTTTAAATGGTCACGGGACCATTTCCCACACTCTTTGGTCTGTTCCCCAAATGTCGAGGCGTCTTTTGATTTCCCCGATAACAAAAAAAAACTTACCTTGATGATTCATGATTATCCTCCAATTTCGGAAGTAACAGTTTGAAGTTGAGTTTTAAATCGAACTCAAGCTTAAGCTTGAAAACCTGACAAACTTAAGTGTGGGTGCGCTCCTTGAGGCGGTACGGGCGACCAGCTCACCGGTTGAGCGTGTCCCAAAGGGTCATGGCCATCCAGCTGGTCAGTGGATACCACACCGTCTCTGGTGAGGCGGCGAGTTTCCTTGCCGGACTGTCGCCATAGAATCTGGAGGCCAAGGTCCTCGCGGTCCTCTGTGAGTTGCGCGAGGAGGTGAAACGCCGCTACCGCGACACCTCGCGGCTCGGCAGACGGAGCTGCGGTAAGATCTCATGGCGACATGGAGAGAGGGACTGTCGCAACTCAGCGCTGGGCACGCCACCAATGCGGCGGTAGTTCCCTTCTTTGAGGAGTGGCTGAAGAGGCGCCATGGCGTCCTCACCTTCCGCCTGACGCAGGTCCTCACCATACACGGTTGTTTCGAGTGAGTTGTGAGAGTTGAGAGAGAGGTACCGCGCTCCTGAGCACTCAGGCAAGAAAGGAACAGGGGTGGGTTTTAGTCAGTAAAAGTCAGAACACGCCCTCCCGCTCCGGGAGAAGTCATCGGATGATTTAGCACACCCAAAAAAAAAAAATGACTTAAAACGTCCTTAACTAAGCAAATACCTACTAATTTAACCATCAGAAGCCAAATCGCTGACCCACGAGTCTGTATTTAAAAATAAACCACGCAAAAGTCAAGACCTTTGTCGTATCTATTGTGGATAACACTTGTACTGTACTGTGGAGAAAAATAAATTTACCCAAAAATCTTCTGGCTACGATTGTGCTGTTACTTGAGTAATCCGAATCATAACAGCGTCAGTATTGTAAAACAAAGGGATTCAACTTTACGTCATTTTCATACAAAAGTCAAAATACTATTGTAATTTTAGTACAATCACGTTATTGTTTTAGAAATTAGAAAATGTCTCCTTTCAGTCACCGAATTTAAGTTTTTCATTCACCTCCTTGATGTGTATCGGGGTTGTTGGTTCTCCTAATTACAGTTAAATATTCCTAACAACCTATTCTAATTTGTGATTTAGTAATTTTGCTGATTAACATGTGCAGTTAAAATATTAACTAGTTGGGGATATAAATTATGTGCATTCGTTATTTAATAACAGCTCAAGTAAAGTGTCAAAATGATCGGTGAGTCTTTTTTTGCTAATTTTCTACAATTTTTAAACAGTTGTGACGTAAGGAGCCTACGTGGGATAATAAATAACAACACGTACCTCGGTCAACGTTAAAAATATATTTTTTAAAATAGAGAAAGGGTGTGGGGAGGTTTGCAGTCACAAGATTTCGTATTCCCTGGGAGATAGCACGCTACTGCCCTGACTCAGCCTTGGTGTCTCGGGGAAGCCACGTTGCGTTTGCCCCCGGAGGTGTTGGCCGGCAGGCGGCAGCGCCGGCTCGCAGGGTCGACAGGAGCCAGGATGGATCGGCCGGCAGGTGGTCTAGCCGGCTCGGAGATGGCCTGCTGAGGCCACGCGGGTAAATAGGCACCCGGCGTGGAGCGAGCCGCCGTGATGAGTGGCCTAGTGGCCGCGCCACGAGGCACTGCGGCAGAATGGCCGCGATGGAGGACGATGTAGGTGCTTGCTCAGAGCGTAGGGCTCCAAGTCCTCTCCCTCCATCTTCCGAACTTGGGAATCCGGTTCTGGAAATCTGAATCTGGAAATCTGGAGCTGGGAATCCGGATCTGGGACCCTGGGAACAATGTCCAGCGTGTCAAGATAAGCTTCTCCGCTGATTTTGACACCTAGGCATGAGCAAAGCGGCTGTACGTGCGCTAACAAGTGTGGTTGTCAAAATCAGACGGAGTTTACAAAGGTGAGGTGGAAAAGCATGAAAACATGCACATTCGAGCGCAGCAGCAGCCACGCGCCAGTCAGTATGTGCATAGCTAAGGCCTCGTAAAGCTAATCACGCGGAAGGCGTGATTACAATGTGCGACAGATCTTTTGTAGGTTATGAGCCTTGATTATACAATGCTAAGAAAAGAAATTAAGAAAGACATGTTCTGGAAAGAATTTATACACAAGATTAGGAACACAGAATGCACAAAGCTACCTGTATGCTGTTCAAACACTCACCCAATTACAGGGGTTGAAATCGCGTAATTAAGTTGGCAAATATTTGCCAATGCAAACTACAACTGCTAGGATTTGGCGGTCGCTTCACGGCTCAAGGGTGTTCGACAGAACAAGGTGAGTGTGAGTCTCACGCCAGCAGCTGGATTAAAATTGGAAAAGGACCCACGTTGTCGTGTATGGGTTTTTATATCTACGCCGTCATTGACAGATGTCATAGAATCCAAAGACAATAGTGTTGTCAGTTAACTAAAATTGTCTATGCTTACCAAAACCGTTATAGTGGCTTTTGGTCTCTGGATTTTTCCGTATGTTTATGTTTTAATTAAGATTGTAACGCCACTACGTTACACAGTCTGACTTAAAATTAATTTTATAATTTTGAAATAGACGTGTATAGAAAAAAATTGGGTATATATGTGCAGTCAAACACAGATTTTATTATTTGGTAAATACTTCGATTTTACATAATTTTACTATTCGCATTCAATAGAAACGTATGTACGAATTTTGTACACTGACTTGTATTTTTTGTCGTTACATCAATCCTAATAATTAAACATAAACGCAAAACTCTTTGGTCGACTGTAAAAATATATTTTTCGGCATTAAAACATGGCATAGTAAAATAAAGGTAAAATATGTTTTTCTTATGTAAAATCACAAATTTGACATACTTGAAATTTAGAAATTCATTTATGATAATATAGTTAACTGATGTAATTTCTATTGAGTTTCTAAGCCAATGCTGCTTCATTATTAAGTAACATATTTTTTTTCTATTTTGGTCCAAAAATGCCAAAAATTCCTAATTATTATTGTTTCAATGGGCTTTACTGGATCTCCTTTCAATATTATAATGAGACATCTTACCTATCTTCTGAAGAAATGTTGATGTCTTAATTATTATAAACTTTGCAATGTACCTACCGTTTTTCATAAAAAAATATAGAATTAATACAGGACGTTTGTGGACTCTGTTTCCGTTTTTTATGTTGACGCTGTAATACGTCCGTAATTTTTGGTGGGTCTATGATCGATATTGGTGCCGATTCTGTTATGCACAAACTAAACTTAATTTAGGCTATTACTATCTTTTTCTCTCTAATAAAACAAGAAAGAGACGGGCATAAATTAGAGCTGTTAAATTTAGTTGACATAATATTTCAATACAAATTAAGGGTACACGTAGAAACATGTCGACTAAAAACACAATAAAGCGCAAGGCGTAAACTAGTTTGACATCTCTAACTTAGTTCATAGCTATAGCCGTCCCTTTCTCGTAATGCAACAGGCATTAAAAGTAAAACAAAAAAAAAAAAAAACTAATTTTAGTTTAGTTATTGAATAAGAGAATCGGCATCACTGCCATACTAAAACGCAACAACTATAATTATTTAGACAGGCAGTGTAAATAAATTTTCTTGACAGTGCTGCACCAGCAATGGCTGGTATTGATATATATCTATTCATAACAACAATGACAATAAAAATATAACACTGTTCACCCTATTTATTTAAGCCATGAAAATCTATTCGTACGTTTCGGATCTGAGCCATACTCGTTGCTGGATGATATAAAGATACTAAAAAAAATATTATTAGAGCATCTCAATTTACAAAAAAAAAATTGGAATTAAGGACATTCATGTGAAAATAAGTGTGTAGTTGTCATAAACGTAACTGTTCTAAATAATTATTTATTTCGGATATTAATCCGTATATGGTTAGTAACATTATACTTTTAACTTTATTTATTAGTGCTTTAAGTATACCTATATTTTCCCAGGGGTTGAGGATAAATTCGAAAGAGTTACCTCGCCCCTTGGCATTCAGGGCAGGGAAGGAACAGGGGTGGGTTTTAGTCAGTAAGAGCCGGACACGCCCTCCCGCTCTACCCTAGAGCGGGAGATGTCATTGGGTGATTTCCCACCCCACAAAAAAAGGTATACCTGTATTCGACTTTAGTACAAAATTTATTTAGCCTGGTCAGCCATTATGTTCTAATCTTTCTGGGCAGAGCTGCCATCGGTGGTTGCAATCAGAATTATCTAGAATTATTGAAGCTACCATTTTACGCACGGGCAGTGTATTGCTTCAAAACTTTAACGCCTTATGCGCTCACTAAGCCTAAAACTTTCTAAAGATTGACAGTGAGCACATGATCTACTTAAATCTATCCACAGTTCCTGTATCCACAGTTGAGAATCGTACAAGTGGAGACAAATCATAAATTTTTTTTTACTTATGAATTAGCAATTAACTTTTATTACCGTTAAACTTGAGACCGTATTCAGTCGCATATAGTTCATACATTCGAAGGAGCAGTCTATGTGCGCTGATCAAACAAGCTAGCAGCACCAAGTCTTTCTTGAAGCTGTTTGATTCACTTATATGCGATAAATGCAATATCTGATGTGCGTGTTGCTAAGTGATGCAGATTGAAAAGGTCTGGAGAAGTGAGTCGACCCTGAATAAAATGGTTAAAATTACTTATTTCTTTCAGCCACAGCGCTATTTCTTCTCTGTGCAGCTGCTGTAGCTCACGCAGACTTAGACGACACAGAAATAGATGGTTTCTACGACAATGGATGTCCAAAAAATACCAGTATTGACAAACTGTTGCCGCATGAGGATTGTGACCAATACTATCAATGTTTTCACGGAGCAATGATTTCTAGATTCTGTCCAAATGGGCTTCATTTTAACGCTGACCTAGAAAACTGCGATTGGCTTGGTAAAGCCGATTGTCACAAAATTCAAAAAGAAGAAAATCTTATACACTTAGACAAAAATAATCCCAGCCACGTGAAACTAATTTGCTCATCTACTGAATCAAACGGTTTCTTAGTCGCTCATAAGAACTGCCATCAATTTTATAAGTATTCAAATGGTAGATCATTGGTTCTAAACTGTGCAAAAAATCTCTTGTATAATACTGAGATTCAAAAATGTGATTTGGCTGAAAGTGTGATTTGTGGCAAGAGAGTTAAAATCATTAATGATACTATTATTACAACGACCCAAAATGATTTATGGTATTCCTACTCTATCGAAGAAATTGACCAAAACAACTCTGATCCTAGCCCAGTTGTCGCTCAATGTTCAGCTGGACGATCTGATGGCTTGCTAGTGCCTCACGAATATTGTAATAAATTTTATAAGTGCTCTGGTGGCGTGCCTATCTTAATAAAATGTCCAAGTACTCTCTTATACAATCCTACTAAGGAACTTTGTGACTGGCCTGGGAATGTAGACTGTGACGGTAGAATTACCACATACGTCGACAGTTATAGTAATAAAGTAAGTAGTGATAGGAACATTCATGATGAAGCTATTGCAATCTCTGGTGATGAAGAGGATATTGCTATTTCGATATGTGCAGCTGAGAACACCGATGGGGTTTTGGTTGCCCATGAAATGTGTAACCATTTCTACAAATGCTCTGGGAGTAAACCCGATGCTTTCAAATGCCCAGGAGGTCTGTTATTCAACTCGAAAAAGTTTTATTGCGACTGGGCTAACAATATTGACTGTGGGGAAAGAATCAAATCTAATGATGATGATGAAAAAGATGAAAAATATGAGGACCCCAGACAAGCTGATACTATCTGCTCCGTCGAAGGTTCCGACGGCGTGTTGGTCGTTCATGATCATTGTAACAAATTCTATAAATGCCGTGATGGGCTGGCAGTTGTGGTAAAATGTCCAGGTATTCTTTTATACAACACCAAAATTGAAAACTGTGACTGGCCCACCCATGTTTATTGCAAAGATAGAACAGTTCCTGATAATGGATATTCTCTAAAAGAGGGTGATGAAAACAATGTAGAAATTGCAAGTGTACACGGCAACGAAAACTATAAATATGGCAATAAAAAACAAAGGAAAAAGTAAAAGTACACAAATCAATCTCGATAACGCAGCATATACTTGCGAAGATGAAAGCAATAATGGAAGATTGTTTCGCCATGAAAATTGTAATCAGTTCTATAAATGCGTAGAAAGCAAAGCAGTGGTGTTATTCTGTCCATTAAATCTTTATTATAACATTTGGAAGCGGTACTGCGATTATTCGAAAAATGTTAAGTGTGGCAATAGGTTAGTTCCTTCGAATGACAGCATTGGTGAAGGAGACAGCAATAATTCTAACACATTATGCCAGGGCAAGTACGACGGTTCTATTGTTCCTCACGAGCATTGCAGTCACTTCTATAAATGTATCAATGGTAAATCATACGCTATGGACTGCCCACCAGGTCTCTATTTCAGCACACTACTCAAAGTTTGCGACTGGCCAATGAAGGTTGATTGCGGGAGTCGTATAAAAGAAAAGCAACTTAAAAAAAATCAAACGTTGGGTTGTTCTTAGTGTCGCAGTAGTTTAAAACTTTAAAATCACACCGTTGTTGGTATCTTGTATTACTCTCTATTGGAATACAAGTTATTGCCTAGAGATAAAAATAGTTTTGGATACTTAACATAATTAATTATTATCATTTCTTCATTGTTTTAACTTATATTTTACTTATAAAGATTTCTTTCAAAAAAACATTTCATTTATAAAATACAATTATTATAAGGTATATTTGTTTCGCTCTACTTGTATAGAGCACTGATTTTACTGGTGCAAATACTCTTAATTTTGTTCGCTGTTGAATGTTAGATGTAATGTAAATGAACCCTTAATTAATCATAATAGAAGTTTTTTAACTCTGTTAAAATAAAGCAACGAAATAATAACCTGTTTTTTAATTATTTACTTTATATTTTACACTAGACATTATGATCGAGGTGAAAAGATAAAAACAGCTATCAAAGTAAACCCATGGTAGAAGTATATGCAATGTGCATATGTGCAATGTGCAGAGTCTATCTAGGCAGATTAAACCTTGAAATTACTAGTGTAATAATTATTTTTTCTTAAGTATTTTTATATTTGTAATTAACCATAAGTAACTTTACCACTATAGAATAGAATTACTCAAAACAGGGTCTCAATGTCTTACAGTATATTTTCTTAGTAACAGATGTGTTTTACGGAATTTAATTAAAAGCAAAAAAATCTTTCGGTTTAATTAGGCCAATGCTCCTGTTTAGACACTAGTATTTTTATATTTCATTTAAAAATAGGTCAATACAATATTCAAATGAGTCAATTTATTACTGGTAATGTGATGTTTCCATAATTTGGTTCTACGTAGTCACTTATTGTTATAATAATAAATAATTCATGAGTACAGCCCTTCTTCATTTGTTAATTAAAACATGAATCAAAACGACCATCATGCAAAGAGATAAGTGTGTTGTATTCATAAATACAACCGTTGTAATAAAATGGTTAAAATAACTTATTTGTTTCAGGCACAGCGCTGTTTCTTCTCTGTGCAACAGCTGTATCTCTCGCAGACTTAGATGATACAGATGGTTTCTACGAAAATGGATGTCCAAAAGACACCACTATTGACAAACTTTTGCCCCACGAGAATTGTGGGCAGTACTATCAATGTTTTCACGGAGCATTAATTTCGAGATTCTGTCCAAAGGGACTCCATTTTAACGCTGATCTGGAAAGATGCGATTGGCATGCTAGATGTAACAAACGAGTTGAAGTTAATAAAACAGTTTTCGAAGAACTCGACAGCAACAACCCACGCGATGCGTTCCAAATTTGCTCATCATCTGATTCTAACGATATCTTAGTCGCTCATGAAAACTGTGACGAGTTTTATAAGTGTTCACATGGTAGGCCAGTGGCTCTCAAGTGTGCACGACATCTTTTGTACAATACTTTGACAGAAAAATGTGATTTGAGAGACAGTGTTGACTGTGGTGAAAGAGGCGTTAGTGAACCTGTTTTCATAACTACGAAAAGCAGAGAGGTTGAGGAAGCGAAATTAACTGAAGAAATTAAAATTGCCAACTCTGTTCCTAAACAATCCATTACCCTTTGTAAGTCTACTCAATCTGATGGCCTGCTAATCGCTCACGAATATTGCAATAAGTTTTATAAGTGCTCCGGAGGTATACCAGTCCCGGCGAAATGTCCAAATAGGTTATTTTATAACCCTATTAATGGTCATTGTGACTGGCCTATTCATGTACAATGTGATGGTAGAATCATTCCTAACGACGAAGTCAGTAAGGACAATGAAGCTAACGAAGAGAAGAGTTATGACTACGAAGAAAATGAAATCTCTGGAGATGACGATGATACTAGTCCTACTGGCCTATGTACAGCTAAAAACTCGGAAGGAGATGTAGCTGCACATGAAAGGTGTAACCAATTCTATAAATGCTCTGGGAATGAACCAGTTGCTTTCAAATGTCCAGAAAATCTGTTATTCAACTCAAAAAAGAATTTTTGTGATTGGCCCAACAATGTTGACTGTGGGGACAGAATCGAATCAGGTGGCAAGGTCGGTACAAGAGAAAAAAAAGCTCGTATTATCTGTTCTGCAAAAGGTTCTGATGGCGTGCTGGCTACTCATAAAAGTTGTGATAAATTCTATAAATGCCGTGACGGGCTTCCAGTCGGTATAAAATGTCCTGGTGTGTTTTTATACAGTCCAAAAACACAAAAATGTGACTGGCCAACCCGTGTTAATTGCGCAAATAGAACAATACCTAAGAATGTTCACCCACCTCATATTTATGACTCAAATGATGATATCGATAGTGAAAGTAAGAACCAAAATGAAAATGGTGACGAAAACAATGTAGATACGGGAAATGATGAAGAAGAAGAAAGTGAATATAGACAAATGATAGATGGAGTGATTAATAAAAATGTACTTGGTGATAATAACAATCTAGAGAACAGAAATGGAAATGGTGAGCTGAATGAAGTTAGTGAAAATGCGTATGAAGAAAATAAAAATTTTAAGCACAAAAGTGGATTTACGAAAATCAGTCGTTACCTAAGTGATGCGAGAAGAATTTGCGCAGGTAGAAACTCTCAAGGAATATTGCTTCCTCATGAAAATTGTAACCAGTACTATAAATGCTTCGAACACATACCAGTGGCTCAATTCTGCCAGATACATCTTTTTTACAACCCCGTAAAAGAATATTGCGATTGGCTGCAAAACGCAAATTGTAGCAAAAGGGTAGTCCCTGAAAACCACAATTATAGTGAAAAAGAGAACAGTTATGTGGATTCGTCATGCACAGGTTTGGCCGACGGTACTATTCTTCCTCACGATAATTGCAGTCAGTTCTATAAATGTGTTAATAGTCAAAAGTACGCAATGGAGTGCCTACAAGGTCTCTATTATAACACGGTACACAAAGTTTGTGACTGGCCAATGAACGTGGATTGCGGAAACCGTTTAACAGAAGCAGAAGTACGAGATCAATTGAGACTACCATAAAGTGTTCTTGAAGTAGGATTCCTTAAAAAAGATATGAAACATTTTTCTGTATATCATTGGGTTCTTTTTGATATTCCTGTTCATTAAATTAAAAGTCACAATGATTGTCTAAATAATGAAAGTGCTTGCCCAATAATCAATGCTCGTTATGGTATTATTGCTTTGAGCTTTGAGCTATTCATTGTGGGCAAAGACACCAACATTCTAATGTTACATCTCTTCGTAAATAGTTGAAACATGTTCAATAACTCCATTTTAATTTTAATTTCTACTATTTAGTGTCGTTTTTGTGAGAAAAGTCGCTTAAATACGTAATCGTTTTTTTTTTAAATCCTGATCATAGAGCTTTTTGTTATAATTATTTTTGTTATAATATTGTTGTAATGTTACTGTTTTCTGTTATAATAAAGCAATGGCAAAAATGTTTATTATTCTACAAATCATGTTTTATTTTTAAATATTGTGGGACAGAAAATTGAGAAAATTGCATTATTAGCTACTTTATAAATTTTAGTGCAATATGTATTTGATGTCAGAATTTTAACCGCCTATTAAAATATACTGAGCAATTTATGTTAGAGCTAACCGTATTGATTGAGTAACAAACGCAAAGGTCATTCAAATGTTTTCCTTTGTCACCTTGATTATGAGGTAGAAATATAACAAGGTATCCCAATCTATACTACATACTAATATACCTATATATTATACGAGTAAATGCGAAAGTAACTCTGTTTGATTGTTACGCTTTCACGCCAAAACCGTTTAGCTGATCTTGATATTATATTTATTTAAAGAGGTTGATTAGATCTTGGAGAAAGACTTGGGGTACGTTATGTCCCGGGAGTACGCTTAGGATAGTTTCCGATTATGACGCGGGCGAAGTCGCTGGCATAACAAATTCATTTATTTTCTAAAAGAACGGCGCAAAATATAATAACGACTTTTCTCAAAAACCTTTATTACTGCTTTTAACATTTAGAATGTTGTCAAAAAACCAATATTGGAAAAAATAAGGTTTTGTGTTTTCTGAAATCTAGTTTACAAAACGCATTTTTTGTTTTCACGTCTAACTGATAAATAATAGTATAAACTTGTGCAGGTAGGACTCAAACACTGAGGGTTTACATTTCTCCATTTTCAACGAACTAATCATAACTAGGTTTGTTTATAAAGTATTTAAACTATTCTGGATGAAAATATCCTGTTACGGTTGCTTCCAAATCAAAGTTCAAAGTTAAAGGAATTAATGACACCAAGATGTTCATCTGGTTATCTACGAGTATCTAAGCAACTTCTCCAGTACTTTTATATTTATGTGGAAAAATCGGTGATATATCCAGGTTTTTTAAATAAAATATTTTAAGAACCTAATAGACATTTTATTTAACAACAGACGCTCCCCTCCTCAATTTATAAAAAAAACATCAATATAAACTACCACCTTGTGAAAAGATAAGTGTGTTGGTTTCTTAATCGTAAGTGTTTTCATATAACAATTAAAATTACTTGTTTGTTTCAGGCACAGCGCTGTTTCTTCTCTGTGCAACAGTTATAGCTCACAACGCAGAATCAGACTCAGACGACACAGAGCTTTATGGATTCTACAAAAATGGATGTCCAAAAGACTCAAGTATTAGAAAGTTTTTACCCCATGAGGATTGTAGGCAGTATTATAAATGTCATCAGGGAGGATTGATTGCTAGATTCTGTCCAAAGGGGCTCCATTTCAACGATGAAAAGGAGAGATGCGAATGGATTGCTACATGTCATCAACGAATTACACGAAGATACGTTAATTCCGAATCAGGCAATGAAACAGACTTAAATCTGGGTAAAGATAGTGAAGAAGAATTAGACCGCAAAAACCCTAACGATGCGTTCAAAATTTGTATATCCCCCGATTCGACTGGAGTCTTAGTCGCTCATGAAAACTGCAACGAGTTCTATAAGTGTACCTATGGGAGGCCAGTGACTCTCAAATGTGCCCGAAGTCTCCTATTCAATACTATGACTGAAAAATGCGATTGGGCACACAATGTTGATTGTGGTGATAGGATAAGTCCCGTTAAAGATCATTCTTATTTAACTATATCTGAGGCCATCGACGACACTACGATCCCGTACTTAAACGAAGAGATTGGACGTACCAACTCTGATCCCAGCCAAGTCATCGCTATTTGTTCATATAGATACTCTGATGCAGTGCTAGTCGCTCATGAATATTGTAACAAGTTCTATAAGTGTATTGCGGGTGTACCTTACACAGTAAAATGTCCAATAAATCTCTTGTACGATCCCATTAAGAGACATTGTGACTGGCCTCGGAAAGTAGACTGTGGCGGCAGAATCATTCCTGAAATCGAAGAAAGCGATGAAGAGCATAATGATGATATTAAAAAAAAAGTAATCTCTAGTCCCGTTAAAACCAAATTGAGTATACGGGCTGCTGATACATGTGCAGCTAAAAACTCTGAAGGACTTGCAGTTGCCCATGAACTGTGCAGCCATTTTTATAAATGCACAAAGAAGGTACCAGTTGCTTTCAGTTGTCCAGAAAATCTGTTATATAACTCAAAACAGAATTACTGCGATTGGCCCAAAAAGGTTGACTGTGGTGACAGAATCATAGTTGGTGACACAGGTGAAAGTGACAGCAGCGAAGATAATGATACTGAAGACTTTCACCAAGCTCTGACTGTCTGCTCCGCTGAAGGGTCCGATGGTATTATGCTCGCTCATGACAGTTGTAATAAATTCTACGAATGCCATGATAGAAAACCAGTTGTAAATAAATGTGCACCGCGGCTTTTATACAATCCGGAGACGGAAATTTGTGACTGGCCAACTTATGTGTCCTGCGAAGATAGAAAAAATCTTTAGAACTACCAATCAATCGGTTTTTATGTCCTAAAAGAGATTCATGAAAATAATTTACGTAATGGAAAACGATGACCTGGTTGTAAAAATCATGTTCGTGTAGGAAAAAGATATATGTGGAGATGAAAACAATTTAAATATTCAAAATGTATACGGCAAACTCAGTGTCAGTATTAGTGCAACTGTAAACTCTGATGAAACTTTTAGAGTCCTTATTATAAGTTGGCTTTATTCAGCAAAACAAAACTACTTTACAACCTCAAGATGTGTGAATTCTCTGTAACAGAAAATAATTACATCCAGGAAAATATTACCAATAATGCTGATGCATCATGTGAGGGTAAAGTCGTGGATGGATTAATCTGTCCTAGTTCTAATTTATTGTTAATAATGCGATTTAACTGTAGTGATAATTAATTTAAATAAGCAAGAAGGTTATATGAAATGTTTTATTTTATTTTAATTAAAATATTTATGTGAAAGGCTGAAAAAAAAGCCAGCCAAGTGCGAGTCTGACTCGCGTGCAAAGGGTTCCGAATGTATTACATTTTTTATGTTTTTTTTTATCAGACTTTTTATACTCCTAGGTTTTTAAATAACTTCAAAAATATATAATTTAAAATTACGAAAAAATAATAAGAGACCCTAATAATTTATTACCATTTGATATAATATGTTTTTTATATGTTTTCTTTTAAAATATTTAAAAATGTAAATAATATGTGTAAAAATAAATATACGAAATAATAATAATCTATTTATTTCAGAAATAAATTCCATATACATACAAAATATATGATACGTCGTGTGATATGTCGTACGGCAGACTTTGAAAAACTTGATTTTTTAATTTTCTGATTTGCACTTTAAAAGTAACCCTCATTTACATTTTTTTTTAAGTTACACTTTCGTTTTTAGGCTATACAAATTGTAGTATCTACCAAATTTCAACTAAATCGGTCTAGTAAATTGGGAGCAAATTGGTTACGACAGACGGACAGACAGACACACGAGTGATCCTATAAGGGGTTCAATTTTTCATTCAGACGTCCGGAACTCTAAAAATTCCTTGAGATTATAACAATTATAAACTTGCGAAGTAGTAAAAAGGGAATCTTGGAAGATCAATTTAGAGGCCATATACGAAATTTTGGCCGATTCCACTGATTTACGTGATTTGTAATTTTATTTTTATTTTCCAAATTTTAATTAATTTTTAAATTTTGGAAAATAAAAAATCTTTTAAAACAACCCAAATCTCGACTTGTAACACGCTATGCAAGCTTCGAATCTAGCTCATTCATTAAATCATAATTGAAATTGAGTTTGACAAAAAAAAAATATTAAAGAGAAAAAAAAAAAAAAAAATCGGCTGTCAACCCGGGTTGTCGTCGGGGTTCAATTTGACAACCCGAATTTGGCCGCGGGGGTTGAAGGGTTAACACTTTTAGAAATACATTACTTTAACTGTAAAATCACGTAAATCAACGAAATCGGCAAAATTTCGTTTACGGCCTTTACTATTTTCTAACGATTTGAACAGGCACCTGTATCCGACTAGCAAGAGATGTTATTAGTCATAATGCCTTTTTCACATCTTCTTCTTAAACGCAGCAGTACGAGTAAGCTAGCCAGTAGTGTCATGTCGAGAAGTGATTGCCTTAGAGCCCAGACAACAATTTGACACAGACAAAATGTTTCCGGTCAGGCCACTCGTGGTTACAGTACATACTGGCAGGAATTATAAGTTATGAGTTCGTTGTTCACAATATAATGAATGATCACAAACTTTTGGGGTTTTCTGCAATCAAAAAAGAAATTATAATCAATAGCTGTTGCTCGCGACTTCGTCCGCGTCAAGCTCGAAATAAAACACAAAAGCAACTAATAACCCTGTGCGCTACTCATTCCGCAAGGATCATTTTACTTAGGTCGCGGATAAATTAGAAAGAGAGTTACCGCAGACCTAGCACAAGCAACTGAAGGAACAGGGGTGAGTTTTAGTCAGTAAAACTCTGACACGCCCTACCGATTCACCCAGTCATTGGATGATTTCCAAAACCCAAAAAAAAGGATCACTTTACTTTCACATAAAACGGCTAAAGGCCATAACGGCAATAACATTCGGTAAATAGGAGTAAATAAGGATGGTAGCATGGCATTTGAGTTTTTGTCTACCCCTTGGGAAAAGGCATGGTTTTATCTATGCTTGTAGTTTACCTCAACACAGAGCTTCAAAAAACTTTGCTAAATTCTGGAAGTCTACGGGGAAGTTGGAGGCGAGGCCTAGCCTCCCTGTGAGTGTGGATGGAAAAAGCAACCCAGGAGACGTCGCGAATATGTTCATGGAACATTTTAGAGTAATGTCGCCACTTGGCACATCTGTGTCCTCGAACGAGAAAGAGTCGACGTGTCGGGGAGAGGAGTCACAAATATATATTTTGTCAGCCAAAAAAGTAAAAGAGACTATTCTACACATGAGCAGAGGCAAATCTCCCGGACACGATGGACTCAGTATTGAACATTTTAAGTTTGCGGGGTTTCACCTGCCGAGGGTACTGGCCATGTTTTATACACTGTGCATTAGGCATTCATATTTACCATCTGATATGATGAAAACAATTGTAGTACCTATAATTAAGAACAGGACTGGAGACATCTCCGACAGGCAAAATTACCGACCTATATCCCTGGCGACCACGGCTGCGAAGGTGTTGGATTGTGTACTCGATAATTACTTGGAAAGGTATATTACCCTGCACGATTCACAATTCGGTTTCCAACCCAGATTCTCAACAGAGATTGCCATCCTCAGTCTTAAGTACACTGTTCAATACTACGCAGATAGGAAAACGCTGACTTACGCCAGCTTCCTTGACCTCTCTAGGGCATTCGACCTTGTGCATTACGATACGCTTTGGAGAAAGCTGAGGGACAGGAACGTGCCGAGGGAAGTGGTACACATCCTGAAGTACTGGTATGCTAACCAAATAAACCATGACAAATGGTCCAATACACTCTCAGACTCATACGGGTTGGAGTGCGGTGTGAGACAGGGGGGGTTGACGTCCCCACGGCTCTTCAACCTGTATGTAAATGACTTACTGGTGGAGCTCAGCAGCATGCATGTCGGATGCAGGGTAGGTGGTGTTACTGTAAATAACAAAAGATCGCTGGATGTTCTGCGCATCCAATATAACAATATCTTCAGGATGATGTTGGGGCTGCCACGATTCTGTAGTGCATCGGGGATGTTCGCACTGACGGTTTTCACGCCGTTATTCGCAAAAAGACGGTATCCCTGATCTGCAGATTGCGTGGCAGCCGGAACAAAATCCTGGAGACTGTAGCGGACAGGATCTCATCCCCACTCTGGAGGTCATTTGTGAGGAGGGTAATTTAGTAGTTTAATATTTAATGATTTGATAATTAATGTATTTTTGACATGGTATTATTGATTATTATTTTATTGTCGATTAATTACTATTTTATTAACCGACGAAAAAAAAGGAGGAGGTTCTCAATTCGACCGTATATATGTTTTTTTTTTTTTTGTGTATGTTCAGCCCTTTCTCCGTCATTTATGAACCGATTTTGATTATTCTTTTTTTGTTAGATAGGGTATACCTCACGGGTAGTCCCATGTCAAGGAAATCAGGATCTGACAATGGAATCTTGATAAAATTGAGAGAAAACCTCGAAAATTGTGGGCACGTTTAGCGTTTCTGTATGTATGTTCGGCTCTCACTCCGTTATTTATGATCCGATTTTGATGATTCTTTTATTCTTTGGTAGGGTAATTACCTACTTACAGCCTTCTTCATTTGTGAGTACTTATAAAATTTAGATATTTAATAATCAGATTGTTGTTTGGCGCCGACTCAAAATTAGTTTATGTAAAATTTGATATTTTATGTAGGTAAATAAGCTCATTACTCAAGACTTAAAAGGTTTATTTATTTTTTGCTTTTTAGTTCTTTTTCGTCGGTTAATTTTTTTGTTAAAAAGTTTTTTTTTAATCTAATTGTAATTGTATTTTAATCCAATTGTAATTGTATTTTAATTTAATTGTAATCTTAATTTTATTTAATTGTAATTTTTATTTTATTTCTTGTGTCTCATTTTATGATATGGGTTATTTTATGCCTGAAATAAATGATATTTAATTTAAATTAATTTATGCAGACGATATGGTGCTGCTGGCCCTACTGCACGATCTATAGGAGAGTTACTGAGACGCTGTGAGGTTTATGCGGCTAGACATGGATTAATATATAATGTTATGAAATGTAAATACATGGTCTTTAAGGCCGATGGTAAATGCCCTGAAAATATACCTGCCATTATGTTAAGTGGCTCGAAACTAAATCAGGTAGATTCTTTCAAGTACCTCGGGCACTTCCTCACCGCCGACCTTAAGGACAATGTAGATATTGAAAGGGAGCGCAGGGCACTATCGGTCCGAGGTAATATGCTGGCACGCAGATTCGCCCGATGTAGTGTAGATGTCAAAATCACCCTTTTTAAGGCATATTGCCAAAGTACGAGTATCTACACGGGAAACCTGTGGGTTGCTTATGCCAAGAGAGCGATGGACGCTCTGCGCGTCCAGTATAATAATATTTTTAGGATGCTGTTGCGAAGGCCTCGTTTTTGTAGTGCTTCAGAAATGTTTGTACAGAATCGAACCTATGGCTTTAATGAGGTCATTCGCAAGAAAACTGCTTCTCTACTAAGCAGAGTACGAGAAAGTAGCAACAGCATCCTCAAAGTAATAGGGGAGGATGTTACATCTCCAATTTTAAAAAAGATGGTGAATAAGGTGATAATTTAGTAGTCACAATAAATGGTGATTTATTGTGACTATTAAATTATATTAGTGAATATCGTGGCACTTTACTAACAATAGCTGTAAGTCATTATTGTAATTACTAACACATTGGATCTTAGTTATCTGAAAAATAAAGACTTATTATTATTATTCCATTTATTTTATAATATATACATACAATTTACATTTTTAAATATTAAAATATCAAAATATAAAAACATTTAAAAATATAAAAAATAGTATCCCACCGGTATCGGGATAAGGTCCAAGCTACCGGTGGTCAGGGCTCCTGAGAGAGGAACCTCCTAACTATGCGCGCCGTGTCCATGAGTACTGCCTTCTGGATCAAGCCCTTGATCCAGCGGCCCAACGAGAGCATCCTTAGGTGTTCGTCGAGGCTCTTGGCTATTAAGCCATTGGCCGTCACGACTATCGGCACAATGACTGCTGTATCAACCTCCCACATGTCGACAACCTCGCGAGCCAGATCAAGATACTTTGTTTTTTTTATCTTTCTCAGCCTTCACGAGGTTCTCGTCATGAGAGACAGCTATATCAACAATCATTGTGCGACGCTCTTGTCGATCTATCACCACTATGTCAGGCTTATTGACAACAATAGTCCTATCAGTGATGATAGATCGATCCCAATACAACGTGATATTGCCATTTTCGAGAACTGGGTCGGGCTCATACCTATAGTACGGTACTTCAGATTCCACAAGATTGTATTTAAGAGCAAGTTACTGGTGGATAATCCTGGCTACAAGGTTGTGTCTATGCAAATAGTCTCCGTTAGCAAGACGAGAACAACCAGAAATAATGTGTCGGATTGATTCCCCGGGCCGGTGGCATGCCCGACAGATGTCAACCGTACCGTCCTTCACAATATATTTCCGGTAGTTATTCGTCATCATAACTTCGTCCATAATCGCACAGACAAAACCTTCGGTTTCCCCGAATAGGTCACCCAAGCGCAGCCAGAATACGGACGCTAATAGATCTACATCGGGTCCATGTAGGACCCGGTAAAAGCGTCCGTGAAGCTCCTTGCTCTGCCATACTTCCCTGCGGTCATTAGTATCCAGTACTTTAAGTTTGCGCCAGTTCTCGTTTGCCAAGGAGAGTGGGGTGAGGCCCTTGTCCACCGCGACCACATCTCGATGCATACCCACGTCGGTTTCTAGGAAATATTCCCTAAGGCTGCATACTTCGCCGTTGTGTAGGGTATTAGCATTTAAGAAGCCACGACCCCCACATTTCCGCGGGATATACAGCCTCATCACCGATGATCATGGGTGATGCATCCGATTTGCGGTCAGCAGTGTGCGGACCCTCCTATCCAGGGCGTCAAGTTCCGTCTGAGTCCATTTGAGTATGCCGAAAGAGTACATCAATACCGGCATGACCCAACCGTTGAAGGCGCGCACCTTGTTCCCGCCTGATAAAGGACTATTTAGTACTTTATTCAGGCGGCCAAAGAAGCGTTCCCTCAACGACTGTTTCACGTCAGCAGTATTGATGCCTAACGCTTCCGACATACCCAAATACTTGCAGGTTTCGGTTGAGCAGAGGGATCTAAGGTGTATGAAATCCGAGAGTTGAGTGCCCACGGATTCCATAATCTCGCCTCGCTTTACATGCATGACTGCACATTTGTCCACACCAAATTCCATCCTGATGGCGCTACTGAAGGTTTCTGTTACCTTCAGTATCTTCATCAGTTGCAAGTTGTTAGGGGCAAAGAGTTTCAGATCATCCATGTAAAGGAGGTGTGATATGACCTGACCACCTCTTCTCAACCGATAGCCTTGTCCCGAACCCTCCAGTAGTGTGTGTAAGAGGGTTGAGGGCTAGACAAAACCACAGTGGACTCAGACTGTCGCCCTGGAATATGCCACGCTCGATCCTTATCGGTTCGCTGTTCTCCTGTATCTGTCGACATCTTAGATAGTGAAGGACTGTACTCCACTGGCCCATACACGACATCAGGAAGGTGCGCAGAGTTGCATCAACTTTGTACAACTCCAGCACCCTCATGAGCCATGTATGTGGCACCGAGTCATAGGCCTTCTTGTAATCTATCCAACTTGTCGACAGATCTCTTCGAGAACGACGAACCTGTTGGCTAATAGCAATATCGATGAGGAGCAGCTCCTTAGTACCACGGGACCCATTCCTATATCCATTGTGGGAGGCTGACATGATATGATTTTTATCAATATGGATGTTAATTTTAGCTCTCAGAATGGATGTAAGAACTTTATAGACCGTCGGTAAACACGTGATCGGTCTATAATTCTTAGGTTCACAGTACTACCTGACTTATGGATCAGGTGGGTTATTCCTGTCGTAAGAAACTGGGGCAGCGACTCTGACTCTAAGGCAGACTGGAACTGAGCTGCCAAGCGAGCGTGCGACCTTTGGAACCATTTAATCCAGAAATTGTGAGGCCCGTCCGGCCCTGGAGATTTCCAGTTAGGCAACGGACGGACTGCACGAGCTACATCTTGGGGGCAGATGGTTATTGCCCCCATTTCTGGTATAAGGTCGCACGCACGCTCGATCTTTCGAGTCCAATCACCCTCGGTGTGCTTGACAGGCACCGACCAGATGCTGCGCCAGAATGAACTCATAGCGTCATCATCCGGTAGATGCCTATCAGATAAACCTTGGTCCGGTCACTCCCAAGCCCTATAAACCCACGTGCGATTCTGAGTGTACCGCTCCACTCGCCGCTTGTACCGACGATTAAGATTTGCCCATGCATAGACCTTCTGCTTCAGGAAGTCAATACGCTCTGTGACGCGGGTCAGATAATCTCGGGAACTAATATCAGTCCCCGAGAACGCCCGCCTCACGAAACGCATCACCCTAGGGCGAGTGTTGCCCTCCCTGAAGCAGATAAGCTTGCCGATGAGTGCTCTAGCCTCACCGATACGATGCTCAATTCTACACTGCCAAGCTGGTACAGCAGGTTGTGTAGCTCTGTCACAATTGGTGAACTTGACGTGAGCTACACGACATGCCGCTGCAGCTGCGCAGTATAAGATTGAGTGGGTATCGGCAAGGTCTTTGCTGCTATCAAAACAATTTGATAGCTGCGAATCTAGAGCTCACACCAGCGCCTTATTTTTCTTATGCATGGGCAAACGAGTTAGACGAGGTCTAAGCAAAGGCGGTGTGGAGCGGTACTCCCGGAATGCATCCTCCAAAGCGCTCCTCAATCGTTCATTGCATTGAGTACTCGCGGATATAGCCGCGTCATCATCATCCTCAGCAACGTGGTTGGGTCGCGGTGAAGCACTGGGTTGCAGTTGCACCGCGGCCGGTGGCGAAACAGGTGAGATAGGGCTACTCCGTGATTCGAGGCGTAGTCTATCAAGTACGGCGTCATCCAGCATACGGTTACGCTGGATGACCCGCACCTGATCCGACAGTCGTTGGGCCGAAACGTTGACAGCTGGCTCAAGCACCTGAAACAGAGAGAGCATCCGACCACGGTACGCAGTCAGGTTACTTCCCCCTTCTGTAGCCCCAAAGTATGAGCGCGTGACGTTTTCGTTATGGTTTGCGTCCATCGTATGCGCTGCACACTTCCACCGGCAGCGGGAACCCTATTAGAGGCGGCGCGGGCCTCGTGGTTCCATGCGCAGGTGGTGGTGTCGTCGGCGGAGTAGTGTATTCGTCGCTCGAGCTCGACGCAACTGCAGCGGCCGGAATCACTGGACTCACGGTTGGTGTAGGTCCCGGCGGCTGCGAGGCGGAGCTGAGCGACGAACCCGAAGATGTTGGGTGTGTGTTCGGCTCATTTTTACATCGCCATATTATCGTCTTGTTCTCCGGAAATAGTTTATGTAGTACTTATCTTGTTTTTTTTTATCGTTTTTGGATGTATCGGCATTTTATTTGGGTTTAAATAAATAAAATTATTGTAAAATATTGGCGTGAAAAAAATTTGTTGACATTCGACTTGACAGCCGGGCCACAGATTATTATTATTATATTATGAAAAAATAGCGTTGTTTGATTTTTAATCGATTTTTTATTGATTTATTGGTCATACCCTTTTAACATAACCTCCAATCTATTTACTTACAAAACGAAGGTGATAAAAAAAGCTAATGAGAAACCGATGGGATGGTCCGCACTGCATTATTATGGGTGTCATTACTTACGCTTAGAAGTGTTGCAACCTGAGCCAATTTCAAGCAATCTTTTCTGCAATGCTATTTTTTCCATACCCTACCTGCAACGCAAGTTTTATTCAATACCCAACCTGGGAGTCTTTAAGTCAAGAGTGAATAGGTAACTTCTAGGCAAGCGTGCATCAGGTGAGATAGTGGTCAAACGCGTGCCTATCAAGAATAAAAAATACCAAACCTCTATTATCAATCGTTTTTTGGTCCTAGCAATCTAGGTAGCTGATAGCTTCCACGCAAACCAAATAATTATAATTTAGACACCGCTCTCAAATTGATATTCATACTGAAAAAATATTATTAGATTATTGATGAACACAGTTAATTTAATTCCTTTCTTTATTGACTGTCAGAAACAAAAATATACAGTAAAATATTTCCGTGTTTTTGTCACCAGGGAAGGGTTTAAACGGAGCCCGATTGCTGTGACTTTCGTGTCCGTCTGTCTGCCTGTCGTCTGTCACAAAATTTTGTTCCGAAGAATTTTTTAACTGCCCTTTGACCTATGAACTTGGTGATAATGTTTATTATTACGTATATTTTACTAACCAATACCAAAATATTCATAAACCAATTTTTTCTTTGAACCATAAATGAAATATGATGAAGTCCAACACACACTTGACCGGTCGGCTTTTTTATTAAGGCCGATCCGAAGAAAGAAAGAAAGAAATATAATTATCTCCAAAAAATTTAACTCATTAACACAATGTGGTTTACAGATCAACCCAACTAAATCTCAGGCCATGATCATAGGCAGCAAGTTCGTTCGTAACGCTGCTGTTGTTTCGTCTCTATCGCCTCTATATCTTGACGGTGTTCTTATTGAATATACCGAAACTGCAAAAAATCCAAGTTCAAATTTCAAGTTTTCAAAAAAAACTAAAAATAAATCTGGATGTTATTATTAACTACAATATTTTGTGGCGTACGCAGGACAAAGAGATCAGTCTAAAGGTTTTTTTTTTTGGAGGGTGGGAAATCATCTTATGACTTCTTCCGCTCTAGGGTGGAGCGGAAGGGCGTGTCAGACTCTTACTGACTAACTCTTTCGATTTTATCCTCAACCCCCGGGCAGGCATTGGCTGTGGCAGGCCCCGACCTTTGCTGACAACTCTTTGCGGCGCGCGTGGAACACTACGCGCCGTCGACTCTCGGGCCTGGTGCTGATCGGGCGGCGAGTTACCCACTACTCGCCGTCCGCAGGCCCGGGTCTACGGTGGCCGGAGATCGTCTCACGGCCCCTGGCGTCTCCTGCGGCGGCTGCGGCTGAGGGCGCTAGGGCGACTCGGCTGTTGTTGAGTCTCCCTAACGTATGCCGCCTCCCTCTTCGCGAGCATTACTGCTTCGCAGAAGGAGGAGACGGCCTCCCATTCCCTCTCGCTCCGCACCATGGCCTGAACCAGGGCACGGCGCGAGAGGTCGCTGCCGCCTATCGCATCCACGAGGACACTGCGGTGCTCTGCCCAAGCGGGGCAAACCTCCACCGTATGCTCCACCGTGTCCTCTGGGCGATCCTCGCAGTGGAAACATCCGGGGGTTACCTCCGCCTTGATCCGACACAGGTACTACCGAAATAGCCATGTCCGGTGAGCACCTGCGTCAGGCGGAAGGTGAGGGCGCCGTGACGCCTCTCCAGCCACTCCTGCACTACCGCCGCGATGGTGGCGTGCCCAGCGCTGGGTTGCGACAGTCGCTCTCTACATGTCACCATGAGATCCTGCCGGAGCTCCGTCCGCCGAGCCGCGAGTTGTCGCGGCAGCAGAGTTTCGCCTCGGCGTTTTGCCTCCTCGCGCCACTCATACAGGTGCGCGAGGATTTTTGCCTCCAGATCCCACGGTGACAGTCCGGCAAGGAGGCTCGCAGCCTCACGGGAGACCGTGCGGTACCCTCGGATGATGCGGATCGCCATGACCCTCTGGGACGCGTTTATCTGGCGAGCTGATCGCTGCCTCAATGAACGCGCCCCACCTTCTTGATCAGGACCAGCTTCCCCGTCTTCCACCGACGTGGAAACTTTCCCCTCTCCAAGCATGCGCTTAAAAGCCCTCTGAGTAGAGGCCCGAGAGCCTCTTGCAAGGCCAGGACCCAGGCTTTCCCATGAAAGCCATCGGGTCCTGGGGCGGTGTTTTGGCATTCAGCCTACGCACCGCCACTCTCAGCTCTACCTCGGTCACCTCGGGAGCATCGTCGTCGTCGTCTTGGTCCGCGTCAGGTACCGCAGGAGACGGAGCCATAGGCAGAGGAGTATGTTCCCTTCGCGAGGGAAACAGAGCGCTCACCATGCCCTCCACGATCTGCGGCCGGAGACTCTGCGTCAGTGGGGGGGCCCATGGGCGGAGTTTCCCCCGCACCGCTTTGTTCGGGCGCCCCCATGGATCTCTGTTCAGAGTCTCCAGCGACTCCTCGCGGGCCGATCTCTTGGCCCGCAAGATCTCCGCTCGGAGGGCGGTCCTCGCAGCTCTGTACCCCTCGTATAGCTCCGCCTCGACGGCTTCCGTTTCCGGCGTGCGGTTACAGAGCCGTCTGCGGTACCTGATGTACCGGCGTCGCGCGGCAATACACCCTTGGCGTAAAGCCGTAAGCGCGTTCAACCACCAGTAAACCTGTCGCCGAGCACAAGGCTGCACCCGGGGCATTGCCACGTCACATATCTCGGACATGGCCTCCTGGAACCACTCTGCCTCGTCGTTTATGTCGGCAGGCCTGTCCGATGATGTCACCCAGGCCTGCACGATCGAGGCTTCCAGGAGTAGCTCCCAAGTCAGTCTAAAGGTTATCTTTTCATTTGCTTAAGCGGTTACACGGTCGCCAACCTAGTCCCGACAGAGGTGACCGTGGATGGTTATCAACCGTGTAGATGGTGGTTTATGAAATTTTGATCAACTCTGCCGGTCGCCAACTAAGGATACCTCTAATATACCTTAATATTTCTCTGGCCCAAACACTTATTCAGCCGATTACAATTAATTATGCCGACGCCTGCTACCTGAAGGCTACTGAGGAGCTACTAAGCAAGCTTGAGCGCCTGCAAAGCTTATATGTCCGGTTTATTTTTGGTCTGCGTAAGTATGACCATGTCTCTCACCTTTAAAAGGAACTCAAGTGATTCCCAATCCGCCTTCGCCGGAACACTCGGATTCTATGTCTCCTTTTCCTACACTCCGCCTTATCTCTCCTACCTGCGTGAACGATTCACTTACGCTCGCCCTAGTGATGCGCCATGCAGATCTCACCTTAAACCCCTCCTTAAAACTCATCTCCATAAATCCAGCTTCTGTTCCAATTCTTTCTCTGTCCATGCGGTAAGATTGTGGAACTTAATTCCACCTAGCATCTGAGATTGAAAGTCTATTTCTGTTTTCAAAAACCTTTCATAGCTACTGAAATAATTTATACGTATGGTATGTATCTATACGTATATTTCATTATGTATGTATTTATGTAAGAATATAAATATAAGTATTAACATTAAATGCGTAAGTTTTAATAATATCTTAGTTTAAGACTTCTCGTACTCTCTCATCTGTTTCTAACACACTATTGTCTAAATTTCCTTTTCACTTTATTCTTTCACAGGTCTGCTGGTAGAAATTTCTTAAGAAATAAACAGTTCCTTTGCACTCATATTTATTATGTTGTTTATTAATATTTTGTCTCTGTGTGTACCTACTTAAATGATTAAATAAATAAATTTGGAGTTGTTATACCAAATAACCTGATCGACTGTACTCAATCTTTATAAAGTGAAATGTGAAACTGAAATATTTTTAAATGTATTTTTTAATGCTTTACATACTTCCTTGTGTAGGTACAACATTATGTAAAAATAAACAAGTTTCTTTTTATAATAACAAATGCGTTATACTATTACTAGAACGATAGAGTTCCCAAAAAAAACAGGAATTCCAGGAAAATATCTACTGTTAGAGGAATATAAGGTAATTTGCGCTTGTCAGTATGAAAGAAAACTTGATTGGGCTGCCATTTTCACGAGAATCACGATACGATGTAAGTGGGTTGAACCATTGAATGAAAATAAACCTGACCATTATTTATTGCGTTAATAAGAACATTATTATGAGCGTTTGTAGTAATATGGCCTCGTTTCTCACATTCGCTTAGTCAATATTTTAATAATAAGAACTACTTGTGAAATATTCTTTATTTTTTTTTTTTGGGACAAGCCCGCCACACTATTCCCAAGCCACTGTAACTTTAAATATTCTATTTAATGGTCACCAACTTTTTTTGCCGAAACAAATATAAATTTCTCCAAGTAAGTACTTGCACACTTCATAATCAGCCTAAAACGTTCCCACTACTGGAACACAGGCCTCCTCTCTGTGAGCATAATTAGCCCAAAATGTTCCCACGGCTGAGAAGCAGCCTCCTCTCTGTAAGCATAATTAGCACAAAATGTTCCCACGGCTGAGACGCAGCCTCCTCTCTGTAAGCATAATTAGCCCATAATGATCTCACGGCTGAGATACAGCCTCCTCATGCATAATTAGTCCATAATGTTCCCACAGCTGAGACGCAGCTACCTCTCTGTAAGCATAATTAGCCCAAAATGTTCCCACGGCTAAGACGCAGCCTCCTCTATGTAAGCATAACTAGCCCAAAATATTTCCACGGCTGAGACGCAGCCTCCTCTATGTAAGCATAATTAGTCCATAATGTTCAAACAGCTGAGACGCAGCCACCTCTCTGTAAGCATAATTAGCCCAAAATGTTCCCACGGCTGAGACGCAGCCTCCTCTATGTAAGCATAATTAGTCCATAATGTTCCCACAGCTGAGACACATCCTCCTCTCTGTGAGCATAATTAGCTCAAAATGTTCCCACGACTGAGATGTAGCTTCCTCTCACTGTAAAAATAATTAGCCCAAACGGTTCCCACGGCTGAAACGCAGACTTCCTCTCTGTGAGCATAATTAGCCCAAATTGTTCCCACGGCTGAGACGCAACCTCCTCTATGTAAGCATAATTAGTCCATAATATTCCCACGGCTGAGACGCAGCCTCCTCTTAGTGAGAGGTGTGGGCTGTATAAATCTATGTCGCATGTCTTCGAAACATTTGTTTTAGGACATGCCTGTTGTAAGGGAGTGCACGCACGTGCAACTGAGTAATATCTATATAAATCAAAATGAATTGCCGAATGTATGTAAACGCATCACATCTGAACGGCTGCACCTATTTGGCTAATTCTTTTTTTGTTGTGTACCTAATCAAGTCATGACCAGGCTTGGTTAAAAGAAAATTAGGAAACCGAAAAAAAAATTGTACCCGTGCAAAGCCGGGGCGGGTCGCTACTTCATTTGTAATACCAATTAGTTTCATAACCAATTTAATACAAAATCTCGTTACACCTACGTATATTATTACATGCATTATATCACATTCTAGTCTCCAATATTTTAATATCTGATTGATGTTTGTCCCCAAAGCTGTTTGCCCAAATACAATTTGTGAAACTTTTGCCACAGAAACAAAACAAGTCAATCAATCAATCAACTCTCCCCCGCGACAGTTTGTAGGTATTTTTACAAACTTTTCTGTGTTTTTAGTTCTCTTGTCATTGAACTATGTGTAGAAAAAAAGCGCATAATTTTTCATGTCTTTCGTTTAACATAAGTACCTACTCGTTTAATTTGATAGGATTCATAAAAAATGGACTATGAAAGTGTGACTATGAGAGCTCTAATAAAATTACGCTGCGTGTCCAATTTTATTTTAAAAATTATTATACACTTAACTAGCTTCTATTCTAGATACTCTGTGCCTTTCATCCAGATTCGTTCAGTCGTTCTGGCGTGATTGAGTAGCAAACATCCATACATCCGTCCATCCAAACTTTCACTTTTATAATATGTTTTAACAGCATTTATAACTGCAGGGAATAAAAAAAAGAAAGATACTGCACCGGTGCCGCGGTGTGGGCACGTTCCTTGTAGCGGCGACCAGCCCGTCAGTTGAACGCGTCGCGATTGGTCATGGCCATCCGGCTGGTCCGGGGATACCGCACGGTCTCCGGTGAAGCGGTGAGCCTCCTTGCCGAATTGCTGCCATGGGGAGGCGTGAGGGAGAGGCAATGCTCGCGCTCTCACGCTCCTAGCTGCCGCTGGAGACGCCATGGGCGTCGGGAGTCGCAAACCGATTCCACAGCCACCGTAGTTGCGCGCTTGCGGATGGCGAGCAATGGGTAGCCCTCCCGCTCTACCCAGAACGGAAGAAGTTATTTAATGATTTCCTGCCCCAAAAAAAAAAATAAGGGTTACACTAATTATAAGGCAAGATACAGTAAAATTACAAACCTTACCCTTATCGTGAAGGTTTTCGTAGAACAAACAAGCTGACAACACTTTTTAGTGTCTAGATGTCAAGCAATTTTACTGTCATGACAATTTCCGTCCTCAATAGAATTCCTTTGATTGTACATGTATTTAGGTTTAAATGAAACCTTCACACATTTCATCAGCGTGATTGATATCAAGGCAAAGAACAAAGGAATTGTTTCAAATGGAATTCACAATAAGGGAAATTATCGAAATAGGTGTTGATTTTATTTCGACGGCATGTCACTTTATAGGGATACTAAAGTGAATATTATATTTATGTCAATTCATTGAATTTGTAGGGTTAGCCGTAAGCTTGGATTGCCAACAATTTTGATGTTTTACAAAAGAACCTAGGTAAAAGAAAATATTATAGCTACACGACGTTCCTGTGTCTCGGAAGATATTCAAGATTCGAGAGAGGAGAAAATTAACTTTGAAATGATTTTTAAGCATGTATCTAAGTTTAAATTGAAATCTTCTCTAGTTTCAGACTAGCGTTAGAGTTCAGGAAAGAACTGTTCTAAAATCACAATCTAAAAATCAGTTTATACCTTAAATCAATACGAGCAATCTACAATCTTTATTACTTACAAACAAACATGACGGCTAGAAAAAACCAGCCAAATGCGAATCCAACTCGCGTTCGAGAGGTTCCGAAAGAATTTTTATTAAATATTTTTCTTAAAACCATCGACTTCGTAAAGGTTTTGTAACTGTGGAGTTTCAGAGACTTGAGTTTCAGAAACTTAACTTCTAAGGGCTATGGTCAATTTTTTTTTATATTACTTTAAAACTATTTACTTCAAAATTATGAGAAAAATAAATTTGGACCCTCACAATATGGCTTTTCATTTAATATTGAAATTTATGCTCAAATGACGTTACAGGTCCGGGTTTCAGTCTCAGAGATTCATGTGTGTACCAAATTTCAACTCAATCGGTCCAGTTGATTTGAAGCAAATTGGTTGTGACAGACGGACAAACAGACAAATGAGTGATTCTATTAGGGTTACGTTTTTTTATTCGGACGTTTGGAACTCTAAAAAACAATAAAACTACTATAGGAAAGCTTCGACATTGCAAACCAATGTCCTGTGTAGGTACCTAAAAGGTTTTCCAGTTCAGTTCAGTTCGAAAAAAATTCCATTCTGTTGCCTCACCAGCACCACCTTGAAAGCGACGCAGATTTATTCCGCAAAATGTGGCCAGACGTAAAATTTTAAATAATATATTTTTTCTAACCTTCAGGTCCAGCTGCGAAAAAATAAATTTCATTATTATAATTTAAAGTTTTTATAACGTTTAGCAGCCCTGGCGCTGACACGTCATCAGAATATTTAAGTGCTAAATCACCTTTATAGTGTATAGACACAACCATTCACTCTTTAGCTCCAGATATCTTAAACAAGTGCACCCGAAATATAAATATCTAAACATTAATTTCAAAAAAACAAAATGGAGAATATTCCCGAATACAAGGAATTTTTTAAACAAATAAAGATCAATATGTGGCTCTCAGGGATCCCTTATGGTGATCGGAAGGTTCACTTCAGATTCTTCGCCATTTATTTCCAACTTTTATTGATGCTTGTGTTCGAAATTTCATTCTTTGTTTCAAGAATATCGCCGGAAAATTTCCTTGAACTGACGCAATTGGCCCCGTGCATGGGAATCGGAATACTAACAGCATTGAAGACCGTTGCCATTGTACAGAAGAGAACGAAAATTTACGACCTGACGGAGTGTCTAGGAAAGCTCTACCAGAACATTTTAAAAGATAAGAAGAAAATGAGTCTCGTGAAAAAAGATCTCGTCCTACTCAACTTGTTGATGAAATACTATGTCGTTTTGAATCTGGTGCTCATTTCTGTATACAATTTTTCTACTCCTTTCATAATAATGTATCATTATTTCACTACAAATGAGGTGATTTATAAATTACCGTACGCAGTTCTTGTACCATTCTCAACGGAGGCCTGGCTGCCCTGGACTGTTGTTTACGTCCATTCAATTATGTGTGGTAAGTAAAATCAATTCGGTAGTTAAATTAGCTTCCAAAATCTAAAGTTCTAAACAGCTCTAACATTTCAATTGCTTGACAGTCCTCTTTTACGAGAAGCCCGTTATTATAAGACAAGAATAAGATCAAGATAAAATTGAAAATTGTCTTGGCTTTCCCATCTCTCAATACTTTAGATATGTTATCGGTGGTTTTCCTTTCCAGGTTTTATTTGTGTATTATTTTATACAATGGTAGATGGGCTCTACTTTGTTCTGACTTCTCACGTGTGTGCCAATTTGAGTGTCATTAGTGACATGATTGAATGTTTAGATAAAACTACTGTGGATCGTTTGGCAAACATTGTGAAAGAGCATCAGTACATTTTGAAGTAAGTAACGTTTTTATATTTAAAGTTTCTGTGATAAGACCTGACTAAAATGAATGGTTACGTAATTTTGTTGTTTTTTTGTTTGTTTTATAGAAATTTGTGTTTATAAAGATTCATCATGACTATTGTTACACGTATTCACAGTAAACAAGATTAAGTAATCATCGTGTTATATTATCAGATTATTTTCCGGTCATATTATCTTATTGCGTGATGTCGTATTAGTTACCAATTACATCCTCCGTTGCTTATTACAATCATACCACGTAATACGAAAAAAAAACGAAATTGGCCTGTCAAATACCTGTTTTGTGCTCGTTCTTCCTTCATGAGATTAATGACGTGCACGCGAAATAATTCCACGATATTCGGATTGGATTCTATCTGAGGCTGCACCCCTAATTCAAATTCACCTGATAAAAAACCTTTTTTTTTTGTGGGTTGGGAAATCATCCAATGACTTCTCCCGCTCTGGGTGGAGCGGGAGGGCGTGTCAGACTCTAACTGACTAAAACCCACCCCTGTTCCTTCCTGCCCTTAGTGCCCGGGGGTGAGGTAACTCTGTTTCGAATTTATTCTTCAACCCCTGGGCAAACATCGGCCATGACGGGCCTCGTCCTTATTACTGACAACTCTTTGAGGCGCGCGTGGAACACTACGCGCCGTTGACTCTCGGGCCTGGTGCTGATCGGACGGCGAGCTACCCGTTACTCGCCATCGTCAGGCTCGGGTCTACGGTGGCCGGAGATCGTCTCGCGGCGCCGGAAGCCCCAGGCGTCTCTGTTGTTGAGTCTCCCTTACCCATGCCGCCTTCCTCTTCGCGAGCATTACTGCTTCGCAGTAGGAGGAGACGGCTTTCCATTCCCTCTCGTTCCGTACCATGGCCTGAACCAGGGCAGGGCGCGAGAGGTCACTGCCGTCTATCGCATCCACGAGGACACGGCGGGGCTCCGCCCAAGTGGGGCAGACCTCCACCGTATGTTCCACCGTATCCTCGGAACGATCCGCGCAGAGGAAACACCCGGACGTCTCCTCCCGCCCTATCCGACACAGGAACCTCCCGAAACAACCGTATCCGATAAGGACCTGCGTCAGGCGGAAGGTGAGGGTACCGTGGGGCCTCTCTAGCCACTCCTCAAAGAGGGGCACTACCGCCGCTATGGTGGTGTGCCCACCGCTGGGTTGCGACCGTCGCTATCTCCATATCGCCATGAGATCTTGCCGGAGCTCTGTCCGCCGAGCCGCGAGTTGTCGCGGCAGCGGTTTTTTTTTTTGTTTAAAAAACGTTAGTGTTTCAGATTTTGGAATATACCGAGGTTTTAAATATACTAATTATAATATTTTACCGTTAAAGTGGAAAGAAATGTTTTAGTTGTTACATTAACTAGTTAAAATGCAGACAATCTGCAAACTAACGACCTAGCATACGGTATAGTTAATAAAACAGGTTCTTTCCTGGAATAAAACATTCCAATTGATTATATTCAGTTATATAATTGATTAAAATTGAGGAACTTAGGGCACCCCGACACGAAACTGACTTAAATAGGAGGCCCGCGCAGTGGGGCTCAGTCGACTCATCTTACTTACGACCGTCGTTAGCACATCGCCGTCTGAACTTCCGGCATTGTATAGAATGTAGGCACCGCATATAATAAATAATTATTTTAGTCCCGCCTAGGCCAAAAAAGAAAAAAGTTAATTTAAGAGAGATGTTTACTGTCTTCCACACTTTGACAGTGTAGCATTCGTTAATATGAATATTAACTAGGTAACGTGCAGATATTTGCTACTTTCATTAAAATTTCGCACTTTATTTAACGGATCGTACATGGTAATTTGCAGATTATCTAGTTAATGCGCATATTAACGTATTCCGTACTCTAACGGTAACATATACATAAGTATTTGTCTGTTATGTTAGTCAACAGCTAGGCAAAGGCTTCTTCCATATCCTTCCAGACACTGTTTCCTTTTGTTAGTCAACTTATCTCAACTGTAATGTACGTTGAATGGTTATCCAAAAATATCGTACGATATTTATTAGGTGAAGGTGGTGGGACGAGCTCAATTTCTACGGAAGAGACTAGCCTATATTAGCAAAGAGCAGAGCTGTGTGGAAGGGGGAGAGGGAGGCCTTTGCCCAGCAGTGGGACAAAATAGGTTAGTTAGTAAGATTGCCAATTGGTTCTAAAACCAAATTAAAGTTTCGAATCAACAGTCTTTCAATCTTCTTTAATCTTTTATGTCATACTTGTTTCTGCCAGCGGCTTCGCCCGCGTGGAATTAGTAATACCCCTATTATAAATTATAGCTTATGTACTATTCCAAACTATAACCTATCTATGTGTCACATTTCATCCAGATCCGTTCAGCGGTGATGAGTAAAAAACATGCATCCATCCAAACTTTCCAATTTATAATATTAATAGAAAGTAAAAATCTTTGTAATAATTTGATTATTAGGTAGATATGAGTTATTATTAAAATAAATAATAGAGATAATTGTAATAATGACTATGTCATCAAAGCACCCACAACTCAAATTAGAAAATTAATTAATAACAATAAAACCAAGACAAAAATCACTGTCGAATAAACATTTCAGGTTGGGTGAAAACTTGGAAGATATTTTTACGGCGTCCAATCTGTTTAATGTGCTGGTCGGCTCTTTGGAGATATGCGCGCTTGGCTTTAATTTAACGGTAAATTTAATTACAATCTTGGTACTTTAACGGAAACATGTAAAGCTGTTTAAGTCTGAGGAAATGTACGAGTATGTCACATTACGTTTGTGCTTGATTCCTGTTGGCACGTTTAGATAAAAATATTTTATACTTTCTCGTATAGGCCTTTACCTAGCAATGGGACAATGTGGCTTGATATAATAATAGGGATTGTTCCTGGGTACAAACATAATAAATATATTTAACCCGTAAGTAAGATTATCAAAAAAATATTGGAAATGTATTTTTTGCTTTACCAAAGCAATAAAAAATACAAAGACAAAACGCATCAAATTTAGGAGTGGCAGCCTGTTACGTCACTTCTTGATAAAAAGTGGTACATTTTTGTCGTAGGTATGACGTTACGCGAAATTTCATCGTTATGTACTGTAGCGTTCTAATTTATTGTTAACGTGATAAAAGAAAAAAAAGTTTTTTATATTATATTTCTGATAAAATTTAACTGACATACCAAATAGACTGTTTTAGTCACCTACCTTTTATAAAAGAGCTTAATCGAATGTTAAGAAGAATTGGGATTACAATATTATTATGTGACCAATAATAATGTGGAAAGGAAAAACAAAAGACTATCGCCAATTTGCACTCGTTCCTAGCCAAGAACAAGAGACGAACTATCGTCTCTTGTTTTTGTCAACAAACAAACTATATATTTAGCGTAAAGAACAAAAGTCGACACTGCAAACCCCGAATAAAAAAAGTCTGTTCTTTAGTCTATTTGTGGCACTGTAGCTCCCTAACGGATAGGTAAACCAGTTTCAATTACTGTTCGCATACCTATACAAATTGAGAAAAAAAAATGCCTCACCTCGTTTTAATTTGGTTAAATGTAACATTGGTGTAAACATTCATAATAAATAATAATTCCAGTTTTTATTTATAGACTGGGAACTGGGAACAAATTCCTGGCTGCATTCTTTTCCTCCTTTCTGTTCTCCTGCAAATCCTCATGATGAGCGTCTTTGGAGAAAACATGATACAAGAGGTAATATTCATACTCCAGGTATTACGTAATAAATGCAAATTAAAACCGAATAAATTAATTAATCTGAGTATTGTATTCAGAGCAAAAAAATTGGCGACGCCGCGTTTCTATGCAAATGGTATGAAATGGATGAAAAATCTAAAAAGACGATTCTGACGATAATGATCAGGTAAGAAAAAACGCATTTTGTTTTTGTATATATGTAGGTACGTAGTAGCTAGGTTAAGATTTTTGGTTTTAGTGTAGATATAGTTAGGTAAATACTTTATAAATATGTAAATTTATGAATAAATAGTTCCATCTATACAATTATATGTATAAAATTAAATCATCATCATCATTCATTTCATTTTGCCCTTATCCCAATTTATTTGGGGCCGACCCCAAATAAATTGGGATAAGGCAACATGTCTTTTTCTTCCATACTCCTCTATTAGTCGTCATCTCTGTAGTCACCCTTTTTTTACCCACAGTCCAACCATCGTTTCTTTGGCCTTCCCCTACTCTTATAGCCATCCACATCCGTACACAAGACTTTCCTCACGACAAAAAAAAAGGAATATGTATTAGCTCAGTATAGTAATCAAGCAAAATAAATAATTAGTTAATCAAATGAGGCAAGTGCTTTTTTAAATCAAACATCAAATAACTTCGAGCGGGAGGGCGTGTCAGACTCTTGCTGACTTTAACCCAACCGTGTTCCTTCAGTTGCGTTTGCCAGGGCAGTGGTGACTCTTTCAAATACTACCGCGACGCTGACAAAAGACAAGTGTCTACATTGCTGGCATAATGGTGTAGTGCCAATACCATAAAGTGCACAATCAAGAGACCGCAACATGAACAATGAAGTCGAAATTTGACAGGAGACAAAGTACGAGTCAAAAACATGTTACAAGCTACTAATAAATTATTTAAAAAAAACGAGTGAACCTTACAGTAATCGCATAAGATGTGTAATATTTGAAATCTCACATTGGTAAAAAGCAATATCAACATTCTCTGCTGAAAAATAAAATTAAAAGGTTTAGTTCCGATTTCGACCGCGCGCAGACTTATCGTGCGCACGCTCTACCCTATGACTCTACCACCGTGCAAGCTCATTGATCAAATCAAATAGCGCGCGCTTCCCTGGCTTCCCGTTACACACTTCCGTCCCATTTCACATCAAAAATAAAACTTTTATCTCAGGAACAACGCAGGCAGGTTAGCAAAATGCTAAAGAATACACTAAAATATTTTTTGCTGTACTGTATTAAGTCATAACTTATAACACATCGTGTGAACAAAAAATACGGTGAATAATTTTATTAGTACCAAAATAATAAAAATATACAAAGTATTCTTCTTGGCTAGCGATAATTATACTAATGTCAACATTGATTGGATGATTACAAGCATTTCTGGAAGGGCTTTCGACTGCTAGTCTAGTAAAGTTTGTAGTCAATTTTAACTTAGATTTGCAACCTAGAATGTTACGTGTTCATTTCAAATAAAAAGCCTTAAGCGTCGAATGAGCTTCATACAGAGGCATCATTGTTTTCTTGAAATAGATTTTGATCGAATTATGTAAAGGTGCACAACTTCACGTGGTTTGAGTTAAAAATGACAGACAAAGATTTAAATCACTAGATAAGGCTTCACACACATTACACACGCACACCACTAAGTTATTTACACCAAAGCGTCGGGCGTCGTCCTTACAAAATGTGATGATCGTGCGAATACGCGATTGTCGTGTTCATTTTTACGGCTAAATTGGAAGGCGCCCTTTGTTCGTGCGGACGAAGCTTTCATGTTTGCCGTAAACGATCACGTTTTTGTGCGATAATCGCTTTCTATTACGGTGACGACTAAGGCGTATTCATGCCGAGTTCGGTTCGGCATCCTGAAGACGGCTCAGTCTAAGTGTTTTCCTACACAAAGGCAAATTGTTCGGTCGACCGTTGCAAGCGTCAATCGCTCAATGACGGACTTGGTCGACTTTGACTGCAAACTGAGTTGTCACATGACTAGGCCTTAGACGACTTCGATTTCCCACTGACGTAGTAGTGTGTGTAAGCCGAGCTCATACATTCCGATGGCAATAAGGTAGGGCGCATCTAGAAATTTAAATCTGTGATGACAGGCGATGTACCTTTAGCTTTTCATTGACATTTACGTATATTTTTCAAAACAGCATTTGACACGAGAATGTGTCAACTTTTGCGTTTTTTTTTTTTTACAATTTGTCACATTGTCAGTTATATTTAAAAGGGTGCATCGAAAGATATTTTAGCCTGATTGAAATAAAATAATTCCTACAATTTATGCAATAGCAATAAATGCGCAGAGAGATATCAATTAAAAAAATTGTGTCTTGGTTGTTTTGATCAGTGTTTTTTAGCAGGCGGCGGGGTACCTAGTTATAAATGCGAAATCTGGCCTAACCCAGTAATTGTGAGATAATATCAATATTGTTTCTCATTTTGATTTTATATCCAGTTTAACAACAATAACACTGGCAGCCTAAGAGATAATAAATAATCAGTCTTCATGTGTCTTTTCCAATATTCTTGCCGAGGTTGTCGGTCCATGTAATGGGATACGGCTATGGTCGTCAAGACGTACGGACCCCTCTGTGCCTCGAAAAGCACGTTAAGGCGTTAGTCCCGGCAGTTATTGCAAAATAAATCATTGACAATCGTTACGGTAGTAATTAGGATTCCCAAAAGTCTTACTTAAGCTGCGGTCCCACGGCTTTTTAATCGATGCCGCGGCACGTGCCTAGTGTTCCCACGGCATGAATCAGCCTGGTGCGGCCTGCTGGCCATCATTCCAAAGGTGCCGTCCCACGGCCTGATTTATCCCAGGCCAAATACCGCCGGGTCAGGCCTTTGAATTTACCAACTCCCGATGGATTGGACGAGCGACGTCAGGCCACCGCGGCCGGGTTCATCGTATGCGACGGTTCCCACAGCCTGTTAGCCTGGCCTGGCGCGATCTAGCCTGGGACAAATTAGGCCGTGGGACCGCAGCTTTACAACGTAAACCCGGGTACTAAGTCATGCAGGTCATATAGGCAGTGGCTCCATTTAAACTTCAGCTGCATACGCTTAGACTGGAAGGCGAGCTTAAAGTATTTGGAAAAAGTTTAGATAGCTGATGATTTGACTTTTCGGTTTAATCTTTACTAATATTATAAAGAGGTAAAGTTTGTAAGTTTGTTTGTAGGAAGCATTCTCTGGAACTGATATAATGATAACTATTCTCTACTGAACCGATTTTTAAATTCTTTCACCATTATAAAGCTATGTTATTCCTGAGTGGCATAGGCTATATGTGATTAAGATATGCCTAGATATGCCTAGGGGTAGCGGATAAATTCTTACCAGAGTTACCGCACCCCTGGGCACTTAGGCAGGGAAGGAACAGCGGTTGGTTTTAGTCAGTAAGAGTCTGACATACTCTCCCGCTCAACCCAGAGCGGGCATCTCCCGCTCTGGGTGGAGCTCATTGGATGATTTCCCACCCTGCCAAAAAAAAAGGAAGCTAGATGGCGCTACGTACCTTTCAATCATTTCTTCTCCCGTGCGAAGCCGGGGTGGGTCGCTAGTGTTGTAAAATTATGAATATCACCGGGTAATTGTAGAATCCGTTGTTTACAATAAATCTCGTAAAATTTTGAACTCATTTTTTTCGGTAGGACACTGATAGATTACAAAGTATCACATTTTGATGGGTTTTATTGTATTGGAAATGATCTATTCACAAAATATTGAGAATTCCATACATTGCCATCGTACGGAGTTTACAATGTATTATCCGGTGACATATAACTTTAATGTTTTAGGTCCAAGAAACCACAACAGTTGACTGCTTACAAGTTTTCTACAATCAGTTACGGGAGCTTCACGAAGGTTTGTGTACAACTTAACGCAATTTTTGGATTTACTAATTAAAATATTATTTTTGTTTTTTTTTATTACATTTCAGATTATAAGCACTTCGTGGTCTTACTTCACTATTTTGCGTACAGTATATACGCCACCAGAAATTTCACATGATGCTTAAGTCTCAAAATTGAATTATAGAACATGGAATCTCTTCGCCTGCGTCTACACTGACTGGATACGACCTTTTCCTATTGAAATTAAAAAAAAAACGTTATCACTATTAAAATGTCGCTTTCTCTAGAGCCTCTAGGATATTTGTCTATGAAGTGAAAATTAGATAGTTTCAACTTTAGATAAGTTTAAAAGCGCAGTTGACTATTTTATTTTCACCGATTACAAACAAAGGAGGTTCTGGATTCGACCCGTATGTATGTTTGTTTGTTCGTAACTTTATCGAAAAGTGCTGATCCGATTTGGTTATTCAATTGCATATTTTTAAGCAAATTTTTAGTATATAATACATTAGGATCTGATGAAAATCTTCGGAGATAGACAGTGGAACTCTTCAATAGCTAACAGCAAATGACTCGCGATTACTGGGATCACTTATCTAAGTATTGTTAACACAATTTAATGGGGAACCACAACTTAAAAGTGAAAAATAAAAACCTTTTTAACAAAAAAGAAAACAGACGGCCGTCGGTGTTTTTGGTTTTTGTTTCTTCGATTTTTAACACCGACTTCCGAAATTAAAGTTATTTTGCACTTTATTTTTTTGGAAGTGGGTTCTATTTTTTTATTTTTTCACTTTTTAATTGTGGTTTTTTATTTTTCACTTTTCCTGACATCACCTCCATTAGGTTTAGAGCGTACAAAAGAGAGCGAGATGTCGCCACCACACCCCCACTCTTCCTTATTGAATTTGAAGATAATATGGCCTGGCGCCTTCCGGCTAAAAAATTAAACGCATCTATTCTTTATAAAAATCTTGTAATGCACAATCACTCTTGTAGTATAGATAGCAAAATAAATATAACAAGCTAAATCCTGTTAGGAACGTATAATCACTAAATGTAATAATCACTGATAAGATCTCAAACAAACAAGTGTAAACTTATTATTGTATTACTTATACTCGTATGATAGTCACTGATTGCACCGAATATGATAGTTATGATTAGCAGGGATTTTTTAAGGAAAACCTGTTTAAGAATGTTACTTAGAGATAGGTTAGATTAGATGAGATTTTCTTTTACATAATTAAATATGAATACTAAATAGATGGTTTTATTTGGTGATATATTTGCTCCTTTTTCTGTACCTAAATGAGCATATAAGTCGTAAACTACCCAGCATTTTTGAAATAAGGAGGAGGTATAGCACCTCCTCCTTTTTTCAAATTTGGTTCGACTATAATTATGTTTTTTTTTATTTTATGTGTGTCCACCGATTTCTCTGTCAGTCGTAAACCGATTTTCAAAATTCTTATGTTATCCGAAACAGTTTACTCTAGACGTGATTCCGTATAAATATATATTTTTTTTAAGTAGTATTTCTTAGCGCTTTTTGAAAATATCAACAAAGACAAAAAATATATATACTTGGGTGACGTTTTGGTTACCTACAATTAAAAAAAAGAGTAGGTATCTTTAAATTCCATGTTCCATGTTATTGGGGTTATCAATTCGTGGCAGGCGTGATTTTAATATTTAGTTTTAGTTCTGGTGTATATAAAAAACTGTGGTAACTAAAAAAGAAAAACTTTTTTACAAAAAATATAACCGACTTCCAAAAAAGAAAATACACTAAAAATTTAAAAATAACTTTAATTTTGGAAGTAGGTGTTTGTATTTAATTTCTTCGTTATTTGACACCTACTTCAGAAATTAAAGTAATTTTTAAATTTTAGTGTATTTTCTTTTTTGGAATTCGGTTGTTTTGTAATAAAAATCCAGACATATTTACTAAATATATTCAAACAATTAGAGTCAATTTAAACATCAAATCATTTTGTAAATAAGCAGAAAACTTTTGCATCAAGGTATTCCTTGATGTTGCGAAAATTTTGCCTAAAAGTTTTTCTTTCAACACAAAGTAATCCATTACTTAACTTACTTTAAAGTAAAAATAGCTAAGTAACCCATACCCTCAACACCTATTATAATATTGAGATATTACCATACACTTACCGACGAGCAAGTCATAAGGCAGTGTTATTACAGTTGTTCCAAACTTGGGCTTAAAATCTTTATTTTGTTGAAACAAAGGGCAATTAACCGATATTAAGCCCACCTGTTCCTTGCTTGATGTGAAATATTACTTGTGGGATACACAAACTTCCAGCCGGCCACCCGATTATTTTTAAGGTTATTTGAACTTTGTTTAATATAATAATAATATTTTAAGTTAATACGTAAAGCTTTGGAGATTTCCAATGCAATTTGCGAATGAGTGATTTGTTAATATCGCGGGTAAAACATGGATGAGACTGGACAGGAGCGTGAAATCTTCACGCTCCTGTCCAGTCTCGACAAATGAGAGGCCTTTACTCAGCTTGGCGAAGTCGGACTGTGAATGATGATGATGGTGAAGTGGTTATAAACTTCATCAAAAATATGAAGAGCAGTGGTGGCCCAGTGTTATCGGCCGTGACTTACAAGTTTTAGGTCGTGAGTTCAAACCCAGGTAGGCGCTTTACTTTGTGTAAATTATTTCATCATCACGCTCTCAAAACGGTGAGGTAAAACATCATCATCATTCTCCTGCCCTTAGCCCAATTTATTTGTGGTCGTCGCAACATGTATTTTTCTTCAATACTCCTCTATTAATCGTCATATCTGTAGTCACCCCCTTTTTAGCCATATCCTCTTTCACACAGTCTAACCATCGTTTCTTTGGCCTTCCTCTACTCTTATAGCCGTCCACATACACAAGACTTTCCTCACGACATTTTCATCATTCCTCCTCATCACATGCCCATACCACGACAACGGATTTCCACACAACTTTTCAGTCAGCGGTGCCACTTTCAGACTTCCTCTTATATACTCATTCCTAATTCTATCCATGCGCGTAACACCACACATCGCTCTTAGCATTCCCATCTCAGCTGCATGCAATTGCTTTTCATTCATCCCTTTTGTGGCCCAACATTCTGAACCATACAAGACAGCAGGTCTAACCATTGTTTTACAAATCTTCCCCTTAAGTTTAAGGGGAATGCGGGAGTCGTGAGTAAACCGGCATGTCCTAGAACCAAAATTCGAAGACATGTGACATCTACCAAGCGGTATTGGACCCGCGTGTTGGATTACGGCCCACCACCCTCTCACAGAGAGGGGAGGCCTGTGCCCTGCCAGTGGGAATATATAAAAAAGGCTGAAGATGATAAATAATATGGCTACAACTGATAGTGAAGTAACGGCAGTTTCATTGTCAGAAATGACGAAGTAATTGAGAAAACATCTACATTACTTACTCGTAAAACATGAACAGGGTCTCATGAACACGGGCCACATTGATCTAGCTGTGAATTGACGCTAAAGGTTCTCAATGACGAATCCATCGAATCACCATGATCAGTCTATCTCGCTAGTGACTTTCAATAATCCTGTATGTTTGTTTGTTTGTAACATTTTCACGCGTGAACCGCTGAACATAACTAAGCCAACTTTGGTATAGAGATTTTAGTTTGTCTTTTTTTTAGTTTATTTAATAAAATTACTCCAGTATCGTGGGCTTTTTTTTTAGGGGGGTGGGAAATCATCCAATGACTTCTCCCGCTCTGGGTGGAGCGGGAGGGCGTGTCAGACTCTTACTGACTAGCGTTTACAAACATGTTAGCTCATACACACTAGACACCCAGACCCGGAAAAACTCTCTAGGCCATTCAAATATTTGTTCTGTGCGGGAATCGAACCCGCGACACGTATCACAGCAACCAATCGCTCAACCACTGCGCCAACCGTGCCGCCAAATAGAGATAGACTGGAACTTGAAGAAGGAGAAAGGTTACTCAAAGTAATTATTCTACACGGACGAAGTCTCGGACACCAGCTAGTACTCCATTTGATCAGCATCATGTACCTAATATCTGTAGAATTTATGTTAAAATAAAAACCAGAGGTCTACTGTACTATATAGGACGACAACATTTTTGCCTTTATTAACTTCTTCAGGATTATTCTTAAGACTCATCTCATTACATTTAGCAAAGTCAATAATTATTTTATTAGGGTAAGGCATCATAATTGCCAATCCTCGGATTATAAATCAACCGATAAGGCATTAAAAATACGTTGTAATATTCCGTAGGTACCTGCCATAGATAAGGAATATACACATAACTAAGTTTTATCTTCCCCTGCAATTATTAATCCGATTACAATAATAATGTGACGTAGGTACATGTTATTTCATTACTCATTCACGTCGTTTGAAATTAGGCAGAAGAAAAAACAGAAAATCAAAAACAGAGATAAGAAGTATAACTAAACTCACTTCACTCAACAAAACGGGTGTTTTTGGTACTTTTGCCTACCACTTTGGATACGAAACATTTTGAGACCAGGCGCAGTTAAACGACTTTTAATTGTTTTTAATTGAACATCACGTCTAAACGACTAGTTTTATTTATTTGAAAAAAAATATATATATGTTACTCTTGACTATTTCCGTCATAATTTGATCTGAGAATATTTCAAATTATATTTTTATAACATTGTGTAATTAATTTTTATAGTTATGTCTAACGCGGATAAAAAATTGAGAATCACGCAAAAACTATAAAGCGTATTTTTATGACACCTTCACCATTTTAAAGATCATTTCATTATTTATAATTTAGTCTCAGTGTTTTAATTTAATGATTGTTGTTTTATGTGTAATAAATTAATAATGCGTTTAATTTCGGACAGCGCTCCTTGATGGGCGAGTCCTATTACTGGGTGGACATACGACGCGTTACGTGAGCTCAGCGCTGAACACACAAGCTAACCACTCAAGCTAACCACTCTAGGTCGTTGGCAGCTAATAGTGCTTTAATATTTATTTTCTATGCTATGCTACGATTTTTTATTCAATCAGGGCGCCACTTGGCCGGTAATAGGGCCTTAACCATTAACGAAGCTATGAGGTTGTGTTGACTTTTGAAACGCTTTTTTCTTGTGCAGTAAAAAAGACACTTCTAAGGTTCTTTATTTTCACGCAGTCACAGTCACATTTATAGTCTATACTAATCATGCTCAGATGTACCTTGTCAAAAATGTACCTTCGTCTATTAATCAATTAATTATAGATATAAGTGGATATTTGTTACTATGACGGATGTATAATAAATTGTACACAATTCATAAAACATTTGCACCATAAACATAGACCTACAAGCTCTGGCTAATCTTTTACCATTACCATTATTCTCGATTAGTTCATTCCAGCAGAAGAAAAGAGGTCTCAAACATAACTCTTGTCTTTTTAGCAACTACTGTTTAGTCCCTACTATCCTACTAATATTATGAATTTGAAAGTTTGCAAGGATGGATGTTTTGATGTTTGTTACGCAGAACTTACTGGATCTTTTCAGTAAATAACATAAAGACTATAAATAATAATGGCGGCAAGTACGAATACAACGCGGGTGAAACCGCTGGCTAGTAATGCTACAAATGCGTAAGTAACTCTGTTTGTCGTTCTGTTTGTTACTTCTACGGGTTTTGATGAAACTTGACATAAGGTATGGGCAAATCATGTCCTGGATTAGGACATGACTGTTTATCCCGTGATGATGCTCCCTTTTTTTTGTTGGGTAGGAAATCATTCAATGTCATCTCCCGCTCTAGGGTGGCGCGGAAGGGCGTGTCAGACTCTTTCTGAATAAAACCCACCCCTGTTCCTTCCCTGCCCTGAATGCCCAGGGGCGCGGTAACTCACTTTCGAATTTATCCACAACCCCTGGGCAGGCATCGGCCATGACGGGCCCCGACATGTTTTGCTGACAACTCTTTGAGGCGCGCGTGGAATACTACGCGCCGTCGACTCTCGGGCCTGGTGCTGATCGGATCGCGAGTTACCCACTAATCGCCGTCCGCAGGCCCGGGTGTGGTGATGCTCCCTTGGGATGATTTCCGACACTTTCACACAAACGAAGCCGCAGACAAAAGCTAGTTATAAATAAATGTTACAACAAATAACGTAATAAATATTGTTATTAAAAATTTAATATTTTGTCAAACCATTAAACACCTGTTGTAAAAACTGGTGCAAAACTTTATATGAGTAGGTACATACTAATTAACGCCCAGGGAAAGATAACGTTAATGAATTATCGATTAGGTAGGTCCTCGGTAATCAATCAGGTGGTACTGTTTTAGGTATTTTCAGAATCTTAATTACCATCAGCGTATTAAAAACTAATCAGTTTCCAACGAGCAGAAATATATTTATCAAAAAATCTTTAAGGCATAGTTATACGACTTTTAATGAAACTTCTTTGAAAAAAATAAATGTTACTCTAGACAATTTCCGTCGTAATTCAATATTTGAAATTATGTTTTTATAACATAGGTAGTGTAATTAATTTCTAAAGTTATTATTTATTATTTATTTATTTATTAAAAATTACGTAAATAACACCTTAACAGCATAACGCCAAAGCAATGTTACTACCACAAAATACAATTTGAAATACTAATGAAAAAACAAATTAAATTACAATTAAAATAACAATCGAAAATACAATAAAAAACACAATTAAAAAATACAATTAAGAATACAATTTAAAATAAATGATACAAGTCAAAATACAATTCAAAATACAATTCAAAATACAATTCAAAATACAATTCAAAATACAAATCAAAATACAATTCAAAATACAATTTAAAATACAATTTAAAATACAATTTAAAATACAACTCAAAATACAATACACACAGTTATGTCTAACGTTGACAAAAAAATGAGAATCACGCAAAAACTATAAAGCGTATTTTTAAGAAACATTCACCATTTTAAAAAAACATTTAATTATTTATAATTTAATTTAAGTGTTTTAGCTTAATACCTGTGGTTTTATATGTAATAATTTAATAATGCGTCTCATTTCGGACACCGCTCATTGATGGGCGAGTCCTATTACTGGATGGACGTACGACACATTACACGAGCTCCGCATGAACACGAAAGATAACCTCTCAAGGTCATTGGCAGTTAATAGCGCCTTTACATAATTATAATCACTGGAATCCGCTGGATGCGAGAGGCACACGACCCGTCAATGTGTCGAAGCTTGGGGAAGGTCTATGTCCAACAGTGGACATGGTGTTGGTCATGATGTGGTCCTGTTAGCTGAAAGCAGCGTCGATGATGATGATGAAATGATTATTCCCTGACCTTTTTTTTTGATAGGCACGCTTTTGACCGCTACCTCACCTGATGGTAAGCGATGATGTGGTCGAAGAAATATGAAGATGTCACCTTTCTTCCGACTACCAACTTTATATAAAGAGTTTCACAAGTTTCCAAGACGGGACCCCTTCAATATCACTCGGAATCGTCTTAAAATAGAGATCATCCATATCTTAGACCAAACGCGAGACGCCCAGTTATGCCTGTAGTGCCAGTTAGTCATACACACACACATCATCACACACATTCAGAGACACCCATAACCTACAAATACACACACGCACACACTATACATACTTACTTCGTGTCACTCTCTACTATTCTTATTGTTTTATTTGTGTAGGTACTTCGTAATTGGCGTATTGTTTAGAATTATCCAATTTATGTTTAAGTACATACTGTCAGCTGTGAAGCTACCTTCTATTAAAAAAAACCTTTATTTAAAACTAGCTTTTCCAGCATTTTCACAGTAGTACTTCCCCTTTCATAAATTATAGCCCATAGAATAGAATAAAACTTTATTGTACACCAAAACAGTCACACAATTGTTTTACACGAGCTTAAATCTATGGGCGTTCTGGCGTGATTGAGTAACAAACATCCATCCAAATACACGCATTTATAATAATTACTATATTTAGTATAGTTTATTGTAGTACGAAGTAGGATTAGTTAAGTATACTAAATTTCAAGATGATATCAGTTTTTGCCTCGCGCCTCCTGCCCCGCCTTGAGACGACGCGACGACGCAATCCGCCTTTATAATCCTGCGGTAAGACCATGGCGCCACGCGCCACGTGGGCGAGCTTTGATCCACAAATAAGGCGTAGGTACTATTTTCTCATTCCCATACCAAAGATCACCCGATTTCAACCCGTGAATAATTTCCCGATTATTTCAACAACCATTGACCAGACTCTTCAATTAAAGTCCAAAATTTAAAGTAGGGACAAAGTTTAATGAGGTTTTTCCAAACCGCTGTAACAGTGCGGTTTTTATATTATTAAAAATATTATTACTGTCGTCCCGCGGTAATCTGGTCCCTGTCTAATTCGGCATGCCTTTAACAGTATATAATTCATTGACGTTAATATGTTTAGTTAGTTTTTTTGCAAAGGATATAGCGTTACAGACTTTAAATGATAAACCAATGCTACTTATATAGTGTATTGTTTAATTCACTAAGTTCTTTACCATATATTTTGTAGTGCATATAAATCAATTTTTCCATTTTTACAAGAATGTATGTAATTCGACGGAATATAAGGTACTGCTTGTCAAAAATGTCCGGACTGCAAAGGCAGTATTCTATAGTCCAACAAATTCGATAATCCGACACCGTCTTGCAAAACGTTTATCGGATTAACGCGGATCAACTGGAATTGAATTGAATTGAATTGTATGGACGGAATGTGATTAGTAACTGTAATTATTATTATATTTTTTTTTCTTCTCCATAATATCGCATTGGGTTTCTGTAATAACAGCCGTATGTCTGTTATAAATAAATAAATATAACTAAGCACACCAACATTAACCCATCTTTTCCGAAATTCTTCAACTGTCAATGCAGATGAAGTGACTGCAAAACTTTTTCAGCTTCTACTAAATTGAATCCTTCCTCGAAATTCCTCTCAAAGTTGTGTAAACTCACTTAGATTACCTGTCATTTGAATATGCGCATATTTCATTTAGATTTCCGTACTTCTGGCAATTTGATCTGAACCTTAGAAATAAATATTATTGGAAATCCGGTTCTGGAATTGATGATACTTGGGGTGGTATATTTTTTTGCAGATTTTTGAATAAAGTTAGTTAAGTCAGAATTATTTTTTTGGTTAAGTCAGTATTTTTTTCGAGAAGTCTATGAAAGCCTATGAATAAAAATTACAAAAAAAGGTCGTTTTGTGTGGCTGTGCTGAACTTATGAACTACGCAGCAGATTTTAATTCGATGTAGTTTTCTCTACAATTTATAGAGTCTATTCTAGAAGGAAGTAATTGTACAATTTACTTAGTAGTTTGCTTGTTATTGTCACAGCGGTAAAGGAAACATCGCAAGAAAACCGGCATGTCCTAGAATCAAAACTTCGAAAGATTATGTGACATCCAGCAATACGCATTTGGCCCACGTAGTGGATTACTGCCCCCACCCGTGACCCAGCAGACTGACCAGATAGATCACTCCAGATACCACCACCAGATAGATCCTGATCAGATAGACTGATTATGCTATGCTATTATAGCACAGAAACCTCGATAATATTTAAAGTTGTTAAAACATATTTCGCACAGTAGAGTTTAAAACTTTCTTTTTAGTCACGACACGTACCTACTTCATGTCTGTACCAATTTCAACTCAATCTTTTCAGTAGATTCGGAGCAAATTGACTATGACAGACGGACAAACAGGCACGAATGATCCTAAAGGTTCCGTTTTTCATTCAGATGTTCGGCAGCATAAAAACCAAAGCAACTGGCCAAATAATTTTAAATAAAAAATTACATTAGCATCATAAATATTCAATACTACCCAACCTCTGCCTGACCCTTATCTTTATTTTGTTTCTTTATATACATAGCTAGCTGACCCGGCGAACGTCATACCACCTTAGAATCAATAAAAAAAGCAGTTCCATACAAAATGTTTATGAACCTTTTTTTTTATAATTTATTTTTTCGTGAATTTTTCCGATATTTTACTAGTTATTCGGGACGGAGCCAAGTACAACAAATCAAAGATCATTAAAATCGGTCCAGCCGTTATTGAGTTATAAATGGTGTAACTAACCCTTTGTTTTATATCATCATCAGTCTCCTGCCCTTATCCCAATTTATTTGGGGTCGGAGCAACATGTCTTTTTCTTCCATACTCCTCTATTAGTCGTCATCTCTGTAGTCACCCCCTTTTTACCGATATCCTCTTTCACACTTTTGGCCTTCCTCTTCTCTTATAGCCATCCACATCCATACACAAGACTTTCCTCACGACATTTTCTTCATCCTCCGCATCACATGCCCAGACCACGACAATCGTTTTTCACACAACTTTTCAATCAGCGGTGCCACTTTCAGACTTCCTCTTATATACTCATTCCTAATTCTCTCCATGCGCGTAACACCACACATCGCTTTTAGCATTCTCATCTCAGCTGCATGCAAAAGCTTTTCATTCATCCCTTTTGTGGCCCAACATTCTGAACCATACAGCAGGTCTGACCATTGTTTTATAAATCTTACTCTTAAATTTAAGGGGAATGTGAGAGTTGCAGATAGTCCCGGTAACCTGCCGCCATTTCATCCATCCAGTGTTAATTCTGTGCTTAACAGACTTCGGTTTTTTTTTTCTATTATTCTGTTTTTTTTTTTGTTTATATTCTTTATATATAAAGATATAAATAAAGATATAGATATCATCACTCTGCCTAAGCCTTTTCCCAACTATCTTGGGGTTGGCTTCCAGTCTAACCGGATGCAGATGGATACCAGTATTTTACATGGAGCGACTGCCTATCTGACCTCCACAACCAAGTTATTGGGTAATACGATACCCTTGGTAAGACTGTTGTCAGACTTTCGGGCTTCTGACGACCCGTAACGACTTTCATAGATCCACGATGGACAGCCGGGACCAACGGCTTAACGTGCTTTCCGAGGCACGAAGGAGTCTCGGTATGTAAAGATGGTCACCCATCCATGGACTAACATCCATGGACCAACCCCGGCAAGCGTAGCAATAACCTGATGGATTGACCCGTGCGGCTGTTATTACTTTAGCCACGAGCTCCTCGATAGAGATATATAGATTAGATTAAGAATTATGTTGTTCGTAAAACAAAAGCAATCTGTTGTTCATGCCTTTATGATTTGAACATCATCAACGTGATTAGATTTGATAACAGCACATAGGTAATTGTTGTTATGAATGATATTATTTAATCGTATTCACTTTATCAGTTCCACAGGATTATGTAGATACTATAATATTATATTTTAACATAATAACGACAGTAATGCATGTATGAAACAAAGAACCTGTGAGTAATGATTGACGTAGTTCAGTCTGATTGTTACATGCAAGTGTGAAATGTATTATAACGGTAGGTTTGTAAAAACATGGGTTTACTAACTTCATTTAGGCACTTCCTACCGCTAACGATGAGCGAGTAGCGAGTATAGCTTGAAATTAAAAACGAGTTGGCCATTAACGAGTAGCGAGTGGTAGTACCGATAGTTTTGTCGCTGTGCTTTAAGTGAGTGTTCGAGCGTGACGGGCGATTACTCGCACCTCTCACTCGGGGCGGCTAGTTCTCGCAAAACTGCACGCGCTAGGTACCTAGAAATGATCACTGATTGATCTCTCGGCGAGAGTTCGACCACCAAGCTAGCATCACTGAGCGAGTGTCGCTGAGCGAGTAAGCTTTGATAGCTCTTGTCGCACAGCGACAAACTTGTGGAGCGAGTCCTCGCCGGCAGTGTGAACAGTCAGCGATGAACTATTAATATACGCATCTCTTTTGTTTACACGGAATGTTTCATTATTGTCTATTGTACGTTTCTTGAGCGTCAAAATAGCCGATAGTTATTCGCTTTCTCGCCGGCGGTGGGACAACTGCCTGAAGGTTGCCTTATAACGCCAGCAGAGATTTATTATAATCCCACATTTCAGAAAGACGCAGGTCAAACATGGATTTTGTGAGGTATTCATCCACAAAATCTTATATAGGCGATGTTGGATGAAAAATTATTATTTTTAGGGTTCCGTACCCGAAGCGTTCAAACGGAACGTTATTGTTGTCACTGACGTGTCCGTCTGTCTGTCTCTCTGTCGTTTGTCACACAGGTTTTACATCCAAACGGTTGCAGGTCTTCAAATTTTCACAGTATATAAGCGTGTTGTTGACCCGAAGCCATACAAATAGTCAAAAATAAATTTGGTACGGAACCCTAAATGTGCGAAGTCCGTTACGCACTTGGCCGGTGTTTTGCTGTCGGCAATAATAAATGGCTAAACATTTTAGTCTTTTTTTACAAAAATCCCTTCACGTGTCACGGACTTCGAGGTATAAACCTTACGACACTCTACTATAAGCCATATGGACTTTTGCTCTCAATACCTTAGTTAGCCAGTCATTATTAATGTATCAAGATTCAGGTTTCGTCGGCGATGTGTCTAAGTCTAAAGTAATAAGGGTTTCTTCGGTGATTAGGGATTCTCAGACCGGCAATTTAGGAATAGTTGCCAAAGAAGTAGAGACTAGACACATCTAAAATTCCAACATCACATGAATAAGTAAGAAACCTAGATAAATGATTTATTTGGCACAACACTAAAGAGAAAACAACATTATAATAAATTAAATCATGCGAATCTTTCTCTGTTAGTCGTCATACTATCACAGACTTCCGTTTCTTTACAAGGTGGAGACAAAATCAAATAAAAAAGTTTTTTACAAAAAATACAACCGATTTCCAAAAATCGCAAATAACATACAATACACAAATAAATTTAATATAACTTTAATTTCGGAAGTGGTGTTTGTATTTTATTTTTTCGTTAATTGATTAAAGTTAAGTCCGAATTGATAACCCCATTAACATGGAACATGGAATTTGAACATACTTTTAATTGGGGGAGACCAAAACGTCATTTAAGTATACATATTTTTCATTTATTGTACAAGGTGGCGCAAAATGAATTATAAAATTTTGTTTTTTAATAATTTTTTACTTCAAAAAAATAAATATTTTGATTGATAGAAATCTATATTTGGTCCTTTATATTTTTTTCTGTTAAGGCGTATATATCCGCCAAGTGTCATTGAATAAAAAATCGTAGCAAAGCGTAGAAAATAAAGATTAAAGAATCCTATGTTGCGTTTGTTACAAATTAACATTATCTGAAAAAGTAATTTAATTTGTAAGCACGTCCAATACATTTATAATCCTGAACTAAAACCATAGTACAAAGAACCCTCTACACGACACAGTTCTTACAAAAAGGAAGAGGTAATAAGAGGAAATAATTAAATTTCATTTGTTCCACAGTCCACTTACTAAAGTGGTCTACGTGACTGCACCGGCACGCTTGCAAGAAGACTCGGAAAAATGTGCAGTTCAAGGACAAATTAAATAATTGTTGAGTTTGTTCTAACATGGGGATTCTTTCCGTGATCAAATTGGAATGGAGTTTGTAGAACTTTTATCTTACAGATTGATAAGTGCGTATTGTTATGTTTTTGAAAGGTGAAGGATTCATTTTGTGCTTGTATATATACAGGTTGTAACGGAAAGGTGTGGTCATATTTTAAGAGCCGGTTCTGCCCATGGAAATGAACAAGTTTCTCTAAGAGAAAATTGAAAATTTCAAAAAAAAAATTGGACTTTCCATACAAAGCTATCATCAGCTGATCAATATTTGTATGGGACGTAAAAAAAAAGGAGTTTTTTTTAGAATTTCCTCAGATTTTCTTGTAGAATGTTGTTCGTATCGATGGGCAGATGCAGTTCTTAAAATATGACCACACCTTTCCGTTACACCCTGTATATGTAGGTATTTTGACGTGAAAGCCCGTAGTGGGTCCGCGAGGTAGATCATGACCCACTCCCTATCTCAGAGAGATTTTATCCCAGCAGTGAGAACGTTAAAGCCTGGTTATTCAGTAGTCTCTAATACGGTACTTCAGTAATTCGACACATCCATTAATTCAACAGCCTCTGCCTGGGCCTACCCCAGCGCTTCCTACATAGACCGTTATTAAATTAGGACATTTTAAAATGCTTTATTTAAACCATCTTTATTTTTTCTATGAAATCCAGTAATCAGAACATTCCAAAAATCCAGCACACCCTGGTTTTTAATACTGCGAGATTAGTGAGATTCTACTATTATACTTTATGCTTTAGAAATTATTATCCTTACTAAACCACAGAACCGATTTTAATCAAATTTGGTACAAAGTTAGACTAGACTTTAGGAAAGGACATAGGCTTACTAGGTTACTTTTCATCCCGGTCTACGCGGGTAAATCCGCGGGGCGCAGCTAGTAGATTGATAAAGTCAGACACTCATAACGCCGCATGTCATATGCGGCAATAAGTAACAGTGAAGCCTACTAATGCTTATACCATACAGCAGAACTTTAAATAATACTACTTCAAACGTAATCCTAAGTCGACACTTACGACAAAGGAAAATAGAATTTAGAAAACATTTTAGGCGGTAAGTACAGTAGGTAAACAATAAATCAGTTATAAATAACGAAGCAGTTAATATAAATTGCAGTATTTTTCATATACGCTGGCCATTATTTTTTACAATTCAATATTATTAATGCATTTCACCCGCGGCCATTCTGAAACAACCCCATTAGTGGTTAAATAATGGTTAAGTCTGTATATAACGGAGCAATATGATATTGTTATTTTGCTCATTACTCTTTTTTGTTGTTGAACAAGTAAATAAGACAGCTTTTTGGTTTATTTAGAACGATTACACTTCATGATGAAAGAAAATGTTAAGTTAACAAAAAAAAACTGCAAACATCTTCCAGACTCGTCTATTTCATCATTATAATTATTTATATCTCATCCATCGCTTTCGCATAGGTATATCCTACTTCCTATTCTTTCTACTATACAATAATTATATATGTCGCAGGGAAATGAAGATATCAGGGTTTTCACGAAATTCCTAGAGATACCACGTGTAGCGACATCTATGACGCCGCACACAAACTAAAATAACAAAAAGCCTACATCGCGCAAGCAGAGTTCTCCGCGCAATTTGAACATATACAACAGCCCGAAATCAACCATTGGGCAGTTGCCCGGACCAGACACAACACCCGTCTGGTCGGAGGATCCTCCCTTTTGAACAGAGGTTTGCGGGAATTTACACCCTGTTCCGCATACCTCTAAACTGGTGACTCTCGATTATGAACGTCAGCGCAGCCTTCGTGCAGCTACTTCAGCGTGACGTCATCATCATCGCTTCCTTCAAGCTCTTGAGCAACGAGTCATACGGCCAGCCAGTACCAACAGCTTCTACGGGTATCCTGACCACCAGCATGCAGCGGACGCGCATTCCTGGTGAGCATCCTCAGCCTCCTTCATCACCATCAACCTCATCAGCGATCTTGGCGCAGCGAACAGCACCTTCGGCCGGTCGAAGAACCTCTCCTGGTCGACGTCAGCAGTCAAGCCACTACGTCGCACAGCACCGCTCCGACCCACTGGAGCCCGCAGTACCACTCCGACTCACTGGAGCCTGCAGCATCATCCCGACTCACTGGGACATCATCACCCCGACTCACTGGGGCATCATCCCGACTCACTGGGACAGCAACACCCCGACTCACTGGGGCATCACCACAGACAGTTCCGACTCACCGTGAACTATGCGGCTCTTCCGGTTCCGACTCACTGGAATCAACCTTCCACTGGCCCGGCAAGCATCACAAGATGTATGGACGACTCATCAAGAACCATCGATCTCCGATCTCCGGAGGGGAGTGATGTAGCGACATCTATGACGCCGCACACAAACTAAAATAACAAAAAGCCTACATCGCGCAAGCAGAGTTCTCCGCGCAATTTGAACATATACAACAGCCCGAAATCAACCATTGGGCAGTTGCCCGGACCAGACACAACACCCGTCTGGTCGGAGGATCCTCCCTTTTCAACGGAGGTTTGCGGGAATTTACACCCTGTTCCGCATACCTCTAAACACGAAATCACGGTAGATGTCGAATATTCTTGTTTATTAAGTCTTCTTACTAAAAATAATTAGTGATATGTCGTTTCACTAAACTAAATCTAGTAAAATGAGAAAAGTGCTGATGGATAAAATAATGAAACAAATTTTTTTCAATCATCTAAACTTAATCTTACAATGACATTTTACCTTTTTCTATTATTTGAATTCGTTCATAACAAAAGTAACAAGTAAAAGTATTTAAAAAAAAATAAACCGACTTCAAAATGTGTGCGTGGTTTTGCTACTTTTTTGAGGTCTTATAAATGGAAAACATTGTTATTTATTTGAATAAGTCAGCGGATATCAGGGCTTTTGTGAAATCCCTGATATCCTCATTTCTCTGCGACATATATATAAATTTATATACATATATATTATAATATATATATAAATAAGAATCTATATATATAAAAATGAATCCCTATTTCCTTGGTCACGGCATCACGCGTGAACGGTTGGACAGATTTCGCTAATTCTTTTTTTGTTGTGTTTGCTATTGTCAGAAGAAGGTTCTTATTAAAGAAAAAATTAAGGAAGTTGCGCGGATAATTGGAAAATTTCAGTAAACTTAACGACTATTTAAACTTCGCGCGTTTGACAGTTCATAGCTAAGATAAGACAACGTCTGTCGGGTCAGCTAGTAATATTATAAATGCGAAAGTATACGTAGATGGATGAAAGTTTGTTAACAAACTTTTGTAATCACGCCAGAACGGCTTAACGGATCTATTTATAGTGGGGGAAGTACTTCTTTTTTTTTATTTGTGACAAGCCCGCCACACTATTCCCAAAGCACTGTAACTTCTGTAAGCCTGAATCAACAGTGGCGACCACCAGAAAAAACGCCGAGGCAATGAAGCTCGACGAGTCCCAGAGAAACGATTAAACAGTCTTGGGTCCCGCAACTAAATTAATCAGAAAATACAGCGGAGGAGTAAGAAAAACATAATTTATACTACACCTGCTTGGAAAGTACCTTGATACTTTATCAAATTTACGGTAGAAAGTACGTCATTGCATATCGAACAAATATGCGGGGAGAAAACGCATCTGATCGGGAGAGAAAAGTGTATGAAAATCCATTTCTAACGTGGTTTTTCTTTTTTAATTTTGGGTAAGACTATGCGCCGGTAACCTAAATATCAAAAGCCAAAAAGTTTTTACAGTGAGTTTTTATCTCCAAGTTCGCAAAATGACACTGGCCACTAGCTGTGTGTTGGATGGTGTCGGGCTGGCAGTGCGACCCTGCGGCGGCAGGATAAACAATTTGAAAAAAGAACATGTGAAAATTGCAGACGCCATTTTCAATTTTTCAATTAGTAATGATTTAGATTTTTATTTTCCTCGTAGGTGTAGTATAAAGCACTATGTATCACTCGAGAGAAAGTGCGATTCCCAATCTCGGGTGATTTAAAGCCCTCGCCTACGGCTCGGGCTTCAAACGACACCCTCGACGGTAATCGGTCACTTTCTCCTCTCGGTGAACAATGTACTATTCCACTTCCCTCCTAATCAAGCAGGAGACAGAACAAAACTAGGCCATTAGGCACAAATAAGGTTTTTATAACTGAGGTAAGCCCAGTTGCCAAGCACCACTGGTTAAAAACACTAATATTAATGGATCCTAAAATTGTGAGCTGTTACACTTAATTCCTATAATAGGTATGCCAAAAACGCTTGAAGGCACGGTAATTCGTTCTACTTTCCACAAGGTCCGTGTAATAGACAAAGGGGGACGTACTTACTAATTCCGTCAAGGTCAAGCCGCTGCCAGAATCTAGTCGTGAAATAAACAAGAACCTGTTGGTATAAACATACCAAAAATACCCCCATCCTCATAACGACCGATACGTACGTATTAAATCTCCATCAAATTATAGTTTATCACACATATCAACATTTATTTATCTTAATTACTGACTAGATTCCGAAAATAAGGCTCACTAAGTAATCCGTTTTATCAGCTTTCAGTTTCTTATCTCGACGAAAATGCAATGAGACACCTTTGACCGTTTTCGAAAAAAGTACGCAATACCTACACAAAGTTTTTAAGTCCATCAAATCAAAGTAGGTACTTCAAATCAGTTTAATACCAAGCCAGGTATTTAGATATAGTGATTACACATGGGATTTTGAGCGATAAGAGTGATGGATTTATGTAAGAAATATCTAGTTACGGATGAGTGGAAAATAGTATTGATAAAGACGTAGATCCCAACAAAAGAGTCGTATGCTTTTTAAGTTGACAAATGGATTATATTAATAGAACTGCGCAGCATTGATTTTCTGTTTTACAATGATTCTATTATAAAACATATAAGAGGGAACAGGGGCTGCGATTCTCCATATTCGACTGCCATTATATACATTTTTCCTGAATAATGCCTCTAGAGCAATCAATTTTTATTCATAAAATCTAGGTCTGCTGTAGACACGTCCCTTTCGTTTCCTTTTTTTTCAACAACTAATATGTAAATAAAATATGACCCTCCAAAAATTACAAGAAATGGCCCATTTTTGCCGCCTTGTTAAGAGGATTACCGGTGGAATTCGAAAAGTTTTTAACATAAAACACATAATAGGAACCTAGACTTACTCTTTTTTATTTATTTTTTTTGTCAAAAATAATTGAATCTGCTTAGTTTTCGAGGAGGAAAAAGGGGACTACGAAACGTCGATCTCGTCAAAAATTTCTGCTTCAAAATTTCAGCTGCAGCTGTCCCTATCGCACCCTACGGGGGTAGCCTTGAGACACCACGACGCCAATTTATAGTTTCTTCAAATACCTATTTTTCAAACTCCTCGCAGGCCCTGATCCCTCTTCCAAGCTTGGTTTTCTGATTACCAAATTTTTTGGGATTTAGTAGTGATAGTGTATTTTGAACGTACGCATACCAAATTATCGGTATGAGGTGCTAAAGTTACTTTTTTTTTTTTAATTTGGCAAATCATCCAGTGACTTCTCCCGCTCTAGGTGGAGCGGGAGAAGTCAGACTTTTACTGATTACAACTCACCCTTGTCGCTTCAGTTGCCTGTGCCAAGGGCTGCGGTATCTCTATTTCTAATTTATCTGCGACCCCCGTTTCAGGTGCTAAAGTTACATTACTCATTATAATATTTAAATTTTAATTAAGTGGCTGTAGAAATAATAACAAACAATAGGGCTAGTGGTTGATGATCGTTAAATGGCTGATCTGTCAGACAACAGACACAAAAGAGAACCTATTGTTCGTGGTCACCGGTGACCTACGTGACAGATGAGGTATAGCAATTTCGTTTTCCTGTAACGAATATTTCAGTGGTCTAATGGAAGAAGAACTTCTATTTACATCATTGATGTTCTTTCTGTATTTAAAACCCACGTTACCTTATCTCCTTATATAATGCTAGATTAATTCCTCAAAAAAAAATCCAAACTCTCAAATCATTAAAACAAAAAAAAAAAGTCAAAGCCAACAGCCAGCAGCGGTCAGCTTGAGTGGTTTAAATCATTTGAAAAAAATCTTAATGTGAATTAGACAAAGATAAGTCTGAACTCAAAGACATAATGGCTATAAAATAAAAAAATCAGACGGCTGCCTACCTCTTTCCTGAGCTTCAAGATTTGATTTATTCAGGAAAATCGAAACTACAGACTCCTTCACCTAGCCAATAGCGCAGGAGGTGGTCATGGTACATATTTTTATGTTTTGTCTCGTTTTGATCTAGTGATAATAATAATGCTTTCTCTTTTACTATAAAATCTGTCAGTTATGGCCGAATCATAAGGACTGTTCAAGATTTATGACTTCGGATGGGTGAATATATTACGAATCAAAGAGTAAGTTGTTAAAAGAAGACCTACAAATAACTATTTTATAGAATTGATCATAACATGAGACCTTTTTTTTTTGATATCATCCAATGACTTCTCCCACTCTGGGTGGAGCGGAAGGGCGTGTCAGACTCTTACTAACTAAAACCCACCCCTGTTCCTTCCCTGCCTGAGTGCCCAGGAGTGCGGTAACTCATTTTCAGAATTTATCCGCTACCCCTAGGCATGCAAGCACCGGCCACGATGGGCCCCGTCAGTGGTGGCTGACACTTATCTCTTTGAGGCGCGCGTGGAACACTACGCGCCGTCGACTCTCGGGCCTGGTGATGATCGGACAGCGAGCTACCCACTGCTCGCCGTCCGCAGGCCCGGGTCTACGGCGGCTGGAGATCGTCTTGCGACGTCCTACACCCAGTACGCCCAGTACCTCTCCTGCGGTGGTAGCCGGGGCCGTGACTCCATTGAGCTTCCCTCACGCGTCCCGCCTCTGCCTTCGCGAGCATTACTGCGTCGCAGAAGTCGGAGACTGCTTCCCATTCCCTCTCGCTCTGTACCATAGCCTGAACCAGGGCCGGTGCGAAAAACATGAGACCCTTAAGTTACCGCAAAAAAGGTTTTATATTTCTTTTTCTTAGGACCATAAAGTTTAAAATGATATTCAGTCTGTTTGACTCTAGAGTACTGCGGATATCCGCCCAATTCAACATAAATGATTTTTTTTATTAATTGGGATACAAATAAATCGATTAGGTATCTAAATAATCGATTTAATTGTATCTATGGTGCTAAGACATGGACGCTCACGCATGAGGCTGTGTACAGGCATATGAGGCCGTACCCGAAATTTTGCCGATTTTGCTGATTTACGTGATTTTACAGACGTGATTTTACAGTTAAAATTATGTATTTCTAAAAGTTTTAATGCACAACATGAATGATCATTTCAATTATGATGTAATGTATGTGCTAGTTTTTTTTATTTTTATTACAATTACGATTAATCGACCACAAACCGACGACGGTTTTGTAAATTTTTGCTGTAAGGGGTTTAGAATATCTCATAATTACGAATCGTTTTGACGTGTAAACGGCATGAAAAATTTTGATTGTATTGTTACAAAAGTCGTCTACATAATGTATGAATCACTTTTTACCACTCTCATATAAAAATTTTGAGTAAAAATTTTTTGATCTCAAATTTTAGAGAAAACGGGCAAAGAATTGCTATTGATTTTGGCTATTTAGAACTCTCGTTCATAAAATTAAAACAGCAAAAACAAAACTCCAGTTCACCGTCAATCCATTCCTGGGGAAATAAACTTAAAAATTACAAAAATTTGGCAATAAAAAATCTTTTAAAACAACCCAAATCTGGACATAGAATATGCAACGCAAGCTTCGAATCTAGCTCATTCATTCGATCATAATTGAAATGATCTTTCATGTTGTGCATTCAAACTTATAGAAATGCATTATTTTAACTGTAAAATCACACTTGTAAAATCACGTAAATCAGTGAAAAAGGCCAAAATTTCGGGTACGGCCTCATAAAGCCTATACAGTACAGGCTTGAAGCTTTCTATGTTTAGCATATGGCTACTAAACCGAAGTTTCAAACGTCGAGATCCAAAGACGAATGAATTTCTTCGATATTGAAATAAGAGTTCTCAACATCAGGACCATCTGGTCCGAAGTCCACTTTTTGCAAAAAATACTTTATCACAAAATCGTGTACAGTTTTTCTCAGCACCGTAAGCAACGGTGCCAAATCACACTGATTATGCAGGCAGATCTTCAGACATCAATCAAGCTTGATTTAACAGATCTAAATCTAAAGTAATTTATTAATGAGTTTTTATTTTTTATTTTAAGGAAGTTATCTCTGAAAGTAGATAATGATTCGATAACTGATAAAAAGTACAATATCACTACATTTTTTTCAATTTCTTCCTAATTCTATAACTTTTATACCAAAAAAAAATGCACGGTTCCTGTGGAATAGGCCTCGAAAGCAGAGCCGTGGGAAAAAGCTAGTTGGGAAATATTTATCTATTTGTATGTAATGGTTATTTTTAGGCATTTTTTTTTTTTTTTTTTATATATTTGATAGGCTCGCGTTTGACCACTATCTCACCTGATGGTAAGCGATGATGTGGTCGAAGATGGAGCACGCTTGCCTAGAAGTAACCTATTCACTCTTGACTTAAAGACTCCCAGGTTGTATCTTACAGGAAACACAGACTCCGGTAGAGAATTCCACTCTCTAGCCGTACGTGCAATGAATGTTTTCTCAAAACGCTTTGTGCGTATGGATGGGATGTCCACCATGAACCGGTGGCACTTCGCCGTACGTCTTGTGGTCCTTAGATAAAACGGGCTTGGCGGAATCAAATCATGCAATTCCGTCGCACACTCCCCAAAATGTAATCGATAGAAAACCGACAGGCTAGCAACTCGGCGTCTATGTTCAAGACTTTGGAGTTTTGACTCAACGAGTCTATCATTACCGATGATCCTCTTGGCTCGTTTCTCAATTGACTCAAGGGCATCAAGCTGGTATCTTGCAGATCCGTCCCAAAGATGAGAGCAGTACTCCATACACGATCGGACTTACGCTTGATAGAGTTGGAGCAGCTGTTCCGGCGTGAAGTATCGTCTCACCTTTGCGAGGACCCCCAACTTTTTGGCAGCCACTTGAGCCTTAGCCTCTATGAAGGGGCCAAAATTGAGGGTAGATGTTAAAGTAACACCAAGAAGATCAAGTCGGTCGGTTATCGGCACGGTTACACCTCGGAAACATGGAGCCGGGTGAAATTGGCTCCTTTTAGCAGAAAAAAGACACGCCTGGGTCTTAGCAGCATTGAACTTAACCAGATTGGCATCGCCCCAATCTGAGACAGCCTTCAAGGACAAGTTCAAGCGCCCAACCATAGCCTCTCGGAGAGACCGGACCTGAGACCCACTAACTCGTGCGTCTGGCACGTATCTCTCGGCAACAGTGCTGTCGTCTGCATACCCAAAGGTACCGGGTTTTAGCAGATCGTTAATATGCAGCAAAAACAATGTTGCCGAGAGCACCGACCCCTGAGGAACACCGGCATTAATAGCCAGCAGTCCGGACGAGCAGCCATCTATGACTACTCGGATAGACCGATCCCTCAGGAAATCTGCTATCCAATCACACAATCCAGCGGGCACACCGAAGGAAGGAAGCTTGCCAATTAAGCTGTCGTGCCAGACCCGGTCGAAGGCCTTCGAGATATCAAGGGAGACCGCAAGGGCTTCCCCTTGTTTGTCGACGGCCTCACTCCAGATGTGAATGGCATACGCTAGAAGATCTCCCGTTGACCGATTTCGGCGGAAGCCATATTGTCGGTCACTTAGGATATCGTTAGCTTCTAGGTATGCTAGGAGCTTACCATTCAGTATACGTTCCATACTCTTACAGAGAACGGAAGTTACTGAGATGGGCCTATAATTTGCTGGGTCAGCTCGACTACCCTTCTTGGGTACGGGTTGCACGTTAGCTTGCTTCCAAGCCATCGGCACTTTTCCAGTCTCAAACGAAAGGCGATATAGGCGTGTCAAGATCGGAGACAACTCAGGCGCACACGTCCTCAGTACAATTGCCGGTATCCCGTCGGGACCACTAGCCTTGTTCACGTCCAGGTTACGCAGTACCCTCCGGACATCCTTCTGATGAATGCGAATGTCTGACATAATCGACTCGCATCCACCAAGAGTACCAGGGGGCCTCGCGCCACCAGGATCTAGACGCGAAGATTCCGCAAACAGAGAGGCAAACAAGCTTGCTTTCTCCTCAGCGGAGTGGGCCAGCGACCCGTCGGGTTTCAGCAGTGGAGGTAGTGAGGGGCGGCAGAAGTTCGATTCAACCGACTTAGCCAGGGACCAAAACGCTTTACTACGAGCTGGGTAAGAAGCAAGTTTGTTCCCAATTCGGCCAATGTGGTCAAACCGAGCCTTCCGCAACACCTTCTTGCAGAACTTGGCAGCCCTGTTGAAGGCTCTCTTCTTCTGACTCACGTCACTCGCTTTACGCGTCCGAGCGTCGACCCATGCCAGGTAGGCCGCGTGTTTAAGCGCATCAGCGCGATTGCACTCGGCACCAAACCATGGTCGAGCCCTGCCAGACATTGTTACGTCAGAGAATGGAATGTAGTACTCCATTCCCCGCCGCAACACATCCGTCACGGCGTCCGCGCACGACGAAACATCAGTCGAAGAAAAGCAAGTGGGCCGCCAAGGATAACATGCGAAGAAAGATCGCATGCCATCCCAATCTGCTGACCTGTATCGCCAAACCCGCCTGGTGCCTCTAGGGCTAGGATCGGGCGGGGAGTAGACGGATACAGATTTCACCAGACAGTGGTCGGAAGTACCTAATGGTGAAGAAATCGACACTGAGTAACGGTCTGGATCTGTTGTCAGCAGAAGGTCCAAGCAATTGGCTGTGTGCGAATCAACATCCGGCACCCTCGTTGCCCCCTGGACCAGCTGGGTAAGATTTAACGCCAGCGCTAGCTTATACGTCTTTTGTCCAGCATGGTCTGTGCACTGGTATGGGAAGAGCCACTCCTGATGGTGGGCGTTGAAGTCCCCCAGTAACACCAATTGGGCTGAAGGGTACCGTTGCTGCCACATCCGCCGCTTTACTCAGGTGTTGTGTGAGCCCAGTTGTCTCCAGATCACCGCTGTGCGAACGGTAGACACAGGCGTAGACAATTTTATCTAGGCCTGTGTCCACTAGGACCCAAAGAGTTGAGAACCTGAAAAGCTGCATATTTGCAATGTAACCATTTTTTTGTCAACAGTACATTTTGATGCATTTTGGGTCGATCCATAAGGTTAAGCTACGCTTGCCGGGGTTGGTCCATGGATGGGTGACCATCTTTACATACCGAGACTCCTCCGTGCCTCGGAAAGCACGTTAAGCCGTTGGTCCCGGCTGTCAATTGTGGATCTTTGACAGTCGTTACGGGTCGTCAGAAGCCCGAAAGTCTGACATCCAGTCTTACCAAAGGGTATCGTATTACCCAGTAACTGGGTTGTGGAGGTCAGATAGGCAGTCGCTCCATGTAAAGTACTGGTATTCAGCTGCATCCGGTTAGACTGGAAGCCGACCCCAAGATAGTTGGGAAAAGGCTAGGCAGATGATGAGTACATTTTGATGCAAGTGGGCAATGCTTTAGTGGTGCAGTGGTAAAGGCCGCGACTTACAAGTTGTAGGTTGTGAGTTTAAACCCAGGCAGGCGCTTTACTTTGTGTAAGTTATTTCATCACTACTACTCTAAAAACGGTGAAGGAAATCATCGTAAGGAAACCGAGATATCCTAGTATCAAAAATACTAAGACATGTGACATCCACCAGCCCGCATTGACCCCGCGTGGTGGATTACGGCTCACACCCTCTCACAGAGCCTGGCCCCAGCAGTGGGGACATTAAAAGGCTGATGATGTTGATGATAATGGGCAAAGCTTGTCGTTGCAGCCGAGGTGGAACACGCATGAAGGAAGGTCGTTTTGGAGCCGAGAAACTCCAATAACAATATTGCCCACGTGTATCAAATGACCTTTTTCTATAAATAAACTTCATAAACATAATATTTAGTAACAAATTGTTGTGGAAAATAGCTTGCGAATTTAAAAAAAAAGAATGAAATAAACATTGAATATTTAAAAAAACCCGACTGTAAAAAACAACTAAAGAGTTCCAATGAAGTCAATTTTCAAGTAGCCTGATGCAGTTAGTGGCAGTAAATTTAGTTCAATTATTGATTTCATGCCACCGACTGCATCAGAATCAATCAAATCAGAATGCTTGAAAAGTGACGTAGGTTTGGAACTTTTTCAAATTACAGTCGGGTTTTTAAACTCACATAGTTCGTCGTCTGGTTGTCGCTATACATTTTAATTACTGTCATGTCTTTAGTAACACTCGCAAGATTAAGATGAATCAATTGACGTCAGAATTATGAAAATCGCCACAAAGGAATAAACATGCATAGGCTGATAAACACATTACCCTTCCTTGCGTCGCGCGTCGGGTAATAATGAGCCCCAGCCTGGGGGATGGGACGGTGCGGACCATTAATAATAATTATAATACTATATTGTACAAACCGAAAAAACACATACAAGTTAGTCATACACATAACGAGATTGTAAAAAAGGTGGTAAAAAACCAGTTGAACAGCTGGCTCCTGAACTAAGTAAAAAGATATATCTCAGGAGCCAATGGAACCAATGGGGTCTGTGCGACCAATCTGTTACTAAAAATATAAAAGATAAAAAACCGGCCGATTGCGAGTCGGACTCGCACGCGAAGGGTTCCGTACCATAAACTGAAAAAAACCCAAATAAAAACATGTTTTTTTGATATTTTTTTTAATGGGGCTCCCCAGTCTGCCTTAATATTTATTTTATTTTTTTGTTATAGCGGCAACAGTAATACACATCCTGTGAAAATTTCAACTGTGGAGCTATTACGTATCGTGAGATACAGCCCGCTGACAGACGGACGGACAGCGAAGGCCTAGTAATAGCGTCCCGTTGGTTACCCTTCGGGTACAGAACCCTAAAAAGTGGTAGGGGTAGCGGATTTTCTTGACGATGTTGCAAGTAAAGCGTCCTTAAACGTTGTAGCCTCACCGCACTTCTGGGCACTCAGGACCGCACCCCTGGGCACTCAGGCAGGGAAGAAACAGGGGTGGGTTTTAGTCAGTAAGAGTCTGACTTGCCCTCCCGCCCCACCCAGAGCTGGAGAAGTCATGGGATGAAACCCACCACCCAAAAAAAAAAAAACTTAGGTTCAAAAAAAGGTATGTTTGTGCTTTCCATTTTTAGGAGACTAATCATTACAATTTTAAATCAAAATATGTAATATACATAGAATATGAAAAAAGACCAGCCAGTGAGTGATAATTCTAATCGATTATCTTTTGACTAAACGTATCGGATATTTCTTGTAAGAAATAATTTGCTAACTTTCCTTGTTGGTAGGCAACCCCTCTTCTCGTTTACTATAAATAGATACACAACGATGAATCCCAATCACCAAATTATAGTCTAACGCACTTTGCTAATCTAATTAGTACTCTATTATGTAATTTAATTACTTCAACTAAAATGGAATATTTCAATGCTATTTATCAGTTGATTAACCATAATTGTCATTATGATTAAATGGATGTCAGTGCTCAATATTCAATTAATATGCTATCTGTTATGAATCACCGTTCTACACCATAATAAACTAGGCTGGAAGGGTTATTTTAAATACTTCAAATTTGTTTTTTTTTGTTAAAAATTAGAATTTAATTAATCAGCGATTGATTAAATTCTTTGGTGCAATGCATAGGTACTAACCTATGCATTGCAATAAAGATACGATTTGTGCATAAATAATGGATCGATATAGTTGTCAAATTATCTTAAATATTTGAGATTATTTGAGTAAAGAATTCGAGATAACTATTTGTCAATTTTTGGAACAAACAACTAAGTCATAGGTACATACATAAGTACGTAGTTAGGTTTTTATTTTGATTAATTACTATAGTTAGATAAGTATTTTATAAGTATGTAAATATTAAATAGCTATTGTTATTTAATTGATATACCACCAGTCATACATAACAAAGTTCAAATTCCAATGCAACTCATACCCTTTTAGGGCCTTGTTAAAACAAATGGCCACTTACAAATCAACTTAAAATACACAAAATCAACTAAAATAGATACTTAAGTTGGTGGCAATGGATTGAAATTATCTCGAATTACTAATTCAATTATAGTGGCCACTAACGTAGTTTTTTTGACAACTGTGTGATACCATATCTCAATATCTTTTATTGAATGTTTGCATGAATAATCAAATTGTAAGAGTGTTTTGCTTTCATCTTGCTTTCCTTGGCCATGCTGCACACACATGCAGAACCCGCAAATAGAAACCACATCCACATCTGGACAGATCGGGCAAACATGATGATTGATTATTAAAATGTACACGTCACTGTAAAACAATTGAGTTTGAATATCAAACTAAAAAACTTCGTTGCAAGATTTCACGAGTGGCAGTGGGCAAGGCATATTGCCCGCAGAACAGATGGTCGATGGCAACCAAAGGCGTGGCCTCCTACAAGGTGGACCAATGACCTGGTGATGAGCAGGAAAAAACTGGACGCAAGACGTACAGGACCGGACCATGTGGTGACACTTGGGGGAGGCCTATGTCATTCGCCTGAAATGACGATGATGAAGTTTCGACAGCAAATTCTGTAGCTGAAAGCCAATGTGTGTAAGGTTTAGACTTACTTTACTACTATTTTTGCACGTATTTCAGTTAGGAGGATTTTCAGTGGGATATTGGTAGTTAAATAAGTTTATTAACATCATAAACTTTCAGTTTCCTCTGATTTTAAATTCAAATCATTGAATAATGTTTAGGGTTCCGAAAGACCAAATGAAAAAACGGAACCCTTATATGATCACTCGTGTGTCTGTCTGACTTTCTGTCTGTCCGTCTGTCCCTCTGTCACAGTCAATTTGATCCGAATCTACTGGACCGATAGAGTTGAAATTTGGTACGCACTTGAATATCTGTGACCCAAACACGGGCGTGTACCGCAAATTAATTAATTTGGAATATGGGGGTCACTTTTGGGGTGAAAATCAGAAAATAAAAATCATTGTTTTGCAAACTGTATCATGCGGCATATCAAATGACATATTGTGAGGGTTTTGAATATTTTTTTTATAATAATTTAAAATAATTAGATAATTTTGAAGTTATTTAAGATATCTCCAAAACCACTGGGCCTAAAATTAAAATAATAAATACAGAAAGTAGTTCTTTACTTATTAGATTACAGTAAAACCTATAAAATGGAGGCAGTTTAAAAAAAAACCTGAAAAAATAATGATTTGTTTGGAACCCTTTGCACGCGAGTTCGACTTGCTCTTGGCCGGTTTTTGTGAAAGATCATGCTTCGATTCGAGCGTACATTTAGATCTATTACCTGTCTATATAGGTGTCATAAATTCAGCAGCCATGTTTCAATAGAGGTAGGTACGTTTGTTCTCCACTATATCGGTCAGTTACGCGTGTTTGCTCTCCCACGTGTAAACATTTGTTATTCTATACAATATTTGGAGTACCGAATTGATTAAACCAAAACAAAACACGAAAACACACAGACAGTCTTTCTGTAACCACTTTATACTACGCTACCGAAAACGTTCACAAAAACAGAAAACGATATCCTAACTATAAGAATGTGAGTTTCTTTGTTTGTTTGTTACGCTTTCTCGCGTTAACAGCTGAACGGATTTAGATGAAACTTGGCACATGAGTAGACCATGTCTTAGAATTGGAAATGGATACTTTTCATTCCGGAAGTATTTTCCCTTGGGAAAATTTTGGACTTTCACGCCGGTAAAGCCGCTGGCACAAGCTAGTTTTATATGAAACCGTTCAATGTTTCTTGGTGAGCGAAGAAACTTTAGGTGATTTAAATAAAATATTGGCACAAGTTCAACTCATGCGCCATTCGTAGCTCGGAAATTTGATTTTGAAAAGAAATTTGTCTCGTGCAGAGTTCCGTGACATATTGAAATCAATAAAATGAGAAAGTTTTATATTGAGGATTGAAGATTGTAAGCGGAGAAAATATGCTCCTGAGAGTTGCAGGCTTCTGGCGTTCTGAATGAATAGCAATCGAAAGTCATCTCAGTAACACATTATTTTCTAATATAATACGGTCGCTGCGTCATGCAGGAAGCCGCTGCATCTAGTCATTAGTTGTCCCTATGTTTTGTGTAAAAACTGTTACTAGGTCTTAAATTCATGGCTAATAAACAATAATTTTCGTAAACTGTGCCTAAATGTTCGTACATATTTATTTAGGATTGTTTCTCATGTTATTTTTTTTAATAAAATAAAACGGCCAAGAGCGAGTCGGACTCGCACGGATAGGGATTCGAAAAAATCTTTTTTTTTAACTAAGGTTTACAGGAATACCTATAAGAAGTAAACTTCTTATAGGTATTCCTGTAATCTATAATAAATATCTACCACCAATATTTTTTCAAAAATTTAGAGCCGGTGGTTTCGGAGTAGGTAATTTTAGAGCCGGTAATTTTTCAACTATTTTCTTAAATAACTTAAAAAATATATGTATTAAAATTATGTAAATAAATTATTTGGGACCCTCATAATAATCCATTCCATTTGATATATAGTACGATTCAGTTTGAAAAAGTCTTTTAATTTTCCTATTTGCACACTAAAAGCCCATATTCCAAATCCCTTTATTTTCCTCTTAACTTACCTCCGTATTTGGGTCACAGTGTGTGTACTAAATTTCAACTTAATCGCTCCAGTAGATTTGGAAATAAATTACTGTGATAGACGGACAAACAGACAACAGACACACGAGTGATCCTGTAATGGTTCCGTTTGTCATTCGGAATCCTAAAAATGTGTATTACGAGGTGTGAACGTAAGACCACAGATAATTATGTATGTAGAGAAAAGTTGAAAAAATAAAAACCATTTTTTTTTGTTTTTTATTGGTCCCTTTTGAACATAATTATATTTCACAACTCTTTTGATCACGATACGTATCATCGTCGGTTTTGAAAGACTTGATATACTTTATTTTCATTATTATTTATTTCTCGCAGGGGTACTGTGGAGTAGATTGTGTGAAGACCGTGATCACTGGAAGAGCCTGGGGGAGGCCTATGCGCAAGCAAAACAATCTGTACCGATGTCTTAAAACATATATATTTTTGTAATTGTAAATGTTTGTTAATAAAGGCTATTATTATTATTTCGTTTATTCATTTGTAAATACATATAAATTATATTTTTAAATATTTCAATGAAAAAATTAAAAAAAAACATTTAAAAATATAAAAAATAGTATCCCACCGGTATCGGGAACAGGGTCCAAGCTACCGGCGGTCAGGGCTCCAGAGAGAGGAACCGCCTGACAATGCGAGCCGTGTCCAGAAGTACTGCTTTCTGAATCAAGCCCTTGATCCAGCCGCCTAACGAGAGCCTCCTGAGGTGTTGGTCGAGGCTCGTGGCTATTAAGCCACTGGCTGACACGACTATCGGTACAATGATGGCTGAGTCCACATCCCACATGTCGACAACCTCGCGAGCCAAGTCAATATACTTGATTTGTTTATCTTTCTCGGCTTTCACGAGGTTCTCGTCATGTGGGACGGTAATGTCAACAATCATTGCACGCCTCTCGATTCGGTCCACCACCACTATATCAGGCTTTTTGGCTATAATAGTCCTGTCATTGATGATGGACCGATCCCAGTACAATGAGATATGACCATTATCGAGAACTGGGTCGGGCGCATATCTGTAGTACGGCACTTCCGATTCCACAAAAGAGTATTTCAGAGCAAGTTGCTGATGGATAATCCTGGCTACGAGGTTGTGCCTATGCAAGTACTCACCGTTAGCTAGACGAGAACAACCAGAGATTATGTGGCGGATTGATTCTCCCGGACGATGACATGCCCGACATATGTCAACCGTGCCGTCCTTCACAATAAATCTCTGGTAATTTTTCGTCATGATAACTTCGTCCATATTTGCACAGACAAAACCTTCGGTTTCCCCAAAGAGGTCACCGACACGCAGCCAGGCTACGGACGCTAGTTGGTCTACATCGGGCCCATGTAGGGCCCGGAAAAAGCGTCCGTGAAGTTCCTTACTCTGCTTACTTATCTCTACTTACTTCTTACTTATTATTATTATTATTATTTATTTCTGAAACTATTTATATACAAAAAGGGCTGGATAATGTTACACAAATATATTCTGAAACAGCATTCACTGCCGAACTCGTCAAAAACCTGTATTTCAGCATATGGTGTCACTCCCCACAGAAAAGTGAGTTTGGACTAGCCTTCTTTTTATAAGTAAAAGCCAAATCATAGAAAAGTTAAAACTAATTACCTATAATAAAAGTTAAAACCCCCAAAGCTGACAAGCTGATAATCTTTCATAATCTAGTCGGTAATCGATCAACTCGTGGGAAATTTTGGTAATTCTCTTCTAAATAAAGATAACAACTAAAAAGGTGTCAGTCACTCATAAAATCGTAAAATAAATAATAAGGGAGAAATGTAGAAATAGCTTCAACCTTCTTACACTATCCAAAAGTCCCCTTTTGGGTTTGCTCCTTGTTACAAGTAAGTTTTAAATTTAAAAAAATTAAAATGTTCGTCGGTCAATTGTTCCTTCTACCAGTCGTCCTCGGACGAACGATCATTCGGCTGACCGTTCTTCGGGTGAGCGAACATTCGGCCGAAAATTCCACGGTCAAGTGAAATTCAGAAAATTGTGATGCACTCACGCTAAGGTTGAGGATAGGGATAGGGGATAGGTGGATAAGGGGATAGAGAGAGTGTAATTTTTAAATAAAATACGTGTACTGAAGACGATCAGTGTAGAGCGTTTATACAAAAAATTCTAGAAAAACATAATCCTTTTGTTTACACTATATACCGCCTTAGTGGTGCCGTACACAGCAGAATACTCAGATCGAGTGTACCCACGATACATCGAGTTCCCCAATGGTGAGAGTGTCATGCACACTATGGACTTCGAGGCTGAGCCTCACATAGAATTGCTCAGTGAGATAGAAAAGAATCCAGCCAACAACCAATACTTGCCACCAGGGAAAATCTTATGCAAAAAAAAATACAGTCAATTGAGATTCCATTAGCCGGCTAATGCAATCTCAATTGACGGTATTTTTTTTTGGTAACGATTTAAATGATCTTACTGAAACCGTGCATTTTTCCGAGGGTCATCCCACCCACCCACATCTCTTTCTGGGTATGTTCCATTTTTAAAATAACTTAAATGTACTCTTTCGTAACATTATGCTGCACTCTATTGTGCATCGGCAAATCTTGAATTTGACATTGTGCTGTTGACTAAGTGACCATCTTTGTGAGTCGTAGGTTAAGACGGGCAGAATGCAGATGTCAAAGCAATAATATTGAAAGGTTCATCTGTGCATGAGATACGAGTATCTATTTCAGAGTGTTCCATAACTCTCCCAATTAACAAAGTTCACAACTTGTCAGTAACACGTAGTCACGTAATATCGGAACCGCGTAACTTCAAGATATAAATATGTAAGATTGTAAGCAGCGACTAAGGGTCTTAGCCAAAGATTACAAACAAGTAACACTTTCCAAACCAACGAAGATGAACTTTGACTTATCCTAGAAATATTTTGGGATAACTATATTTTTTTAGACCACCAGCTCAAAAATTTCAAATAATATGCCTTGTAGACTTAACTTAAACTAACTCAACGTATCCATAACATATAGCACCAAAATATTCTACTGATTTTCATAATAACGCGCTGGTCAATAATATGATTTGAATTAGAAACCTCAACAACGTGACAATAAACACTGTTTTATCCTCTCGGTTAATAGCCTTTACTTATTCAATTTCAATTTATTTGCAAAAGAGCGTTGTGAACGTCATTATACTATACTAGAAAAGACTTGCAAATTCTGATTAAGAAAACTGTGGTGTAGTCATCGAAGTTAGAGATATACCCGCCGTCAGTCGTGGTCTCGGACAGTTCCTAGCTTTCATGAACAGAGTGACTGGATAGAACTGCAACCAAATGCACCTTATCGGCTTCAGCATCCACCTTGTTTGTAACACTAGGAGATAACTTGAAGGAAGAGTCGTTCGTCTTCAAATAGCCTTTATTTACAATTTTTAACGAATATCTCTAGATTACTTAAACCACAAACTGACGGGACTTAGTATCCGAATGACAATGTAGGTGAAACTTCTATTAAAGGCCGATACCTCCACCAGTTCTTCCCATCCATTCGTGAGCGGCTGGTAATGATATGCCTGCAGATGGATCTCTGTTTTGCCCAATTTCTCCAACGGCGGCAACTATAAGGTTAAATTATTTTCCTTCAAGCTTGTAGCCTCGCCTTTATGTCAATGTTCTACACCTGATTGCGAATACGAATAACCCGCACATCATACTGTCTGTAGCCCGACACGCACTTGACCGATTTTTAACAATCTCGGACTCTCTCAGTGTCTATATTGAACCACAACTCTTATAATTTGGCGTATCATCTTGAATCCAAGCATTAACAACAATCCAGTAATGATTAACAAAAGGTGTATCAGATTAGTCACGAATTATCACAATAAAGTGAAATTATCCTTACTTCAGTCGTGCCGTCACACATATTACCTACTGTATGCCAGAAGTAAAAGAATTAATCTTTCCAGTAGCTTGTACATAGGTATATCAGCAGCGTTGATGGACACCCCATTTGCATTGGCTTGAGTTCATTCCAATGTTAGCCAGAGTGAGAATAACGTTTTGTGTTTTTAGTTAATATGTACTTTCGAGGCAGCATTTGGATTTTGAACTTGTTTTCGACTAAGGTGTAAAGTTTTTAACATAACACGAAAGAAAGTTGATGACAGTACATTTGTTGTCGTCCAAAAAATTTATTTTGACATCACTTAATTATAAATTTTTCTATTCATTGTAAAGACATCGCATCGTAAAAATTAATACAGTCGAAGGTCGTCAAAAACTTTGATTCTAGTTACCTAATTATATTTCACTACGCTCATCTATATACCTACCGTTACCAGTGTCACAGAGTTGTTTGTGTACCTTGCTTTTGGTTCACTGTCCCAAATTTTTTCTTGTCGTTGAATATTGTGAAATAGGAATACGCGAAGAGCGTTTACTCCTCCCGGTAGTTCATACAAACTGGCAAGTCCTTATTCTTGGAAACGAATTAACCGATTTTAATGAAACGCTTGTCGCATTCGCAAGGTACACAGGTCTGAAAAGTTTGTAAATAATATTTTCGTAAAAGAGTAAAAGAGAGATTTTGAAACCAATTTTAAAATTTCTCTACAAAGTGAAAAATTACTCTCTATACCTCTAAACAGTTTTTCTCAAATGTTCGTAACTAACTTTTTAGACCTAGGTAACTTACGTAAGTGTTACAAGTTTAATTGAAATCGGTTATTAATTTCCAAGAATAAGGACTTGCTAGTTTGTATGAAATACCGGGAGAAGTAAGGTAAACGCTCTTAAGGCGTGAGTGTCTTCAGACCGTCACTGGCAAAAATGACAAGATATTTATAAGTATTTCCACCCAGGGCTGATAAGCTGATAATCATCCATTATCAGTATTTTTAATAATTGCAGTAGCCGGTCAATTTCGTAAGAAATTTTGGTAACCTTCAAAAAAAGATAAAAAATTAAAAAGGTGTCTCATCACTGATAAAGTTCTTAAATAAATACTAGCGGTGTGGGTGACACATTGGAATAGCTTCAAACTCCTTACAAGATGCAGAAGTCCCTTTTGTGTTTATTCCTTGTTACAGGTAAGTTATTGTTCTGGTATATTTTAATAACTTTTGATATATTCTAAAACAAAAACAATGTTTGCGATTATTTTTATGTGTAAAATAACTGTAAAAAATCATCTTTATTTGTAAGTAGTTTTATTTTTCAATTTCAAAAGATAATAAAATTATACTTTTTGCTTATTATCTCCTAACATGAAATCGTCGTTACAGTTATTAGGCGTAGTATTTTGTGACTAATTTAGTTGACTGTTTTAAAAGTAAAATATCAATTTACTGCTTAAATTATATATAATCAGTCAGATTGATTGTACACATTGTCAGTAAGATTGTATGACATACATAAAGTCACAGTTAAAGTTACTTTTGATTGCAAACCTCAGCCAAAACTATTTTTGACGAGTTAAACTATTTAAAAAAAAACCAGCCAGCTGCATGACGGGCCACGCGCAGTGTAGGGTTCCCTAGTCGCCCGATATAACATGCGAACTTAGAAGGGAGCTTTATGTATATTACTGTTAATTAAGGTAAATTTACGAAAAAGTCTTTATTTTTCCAAAATTTTACATATTTACTACATAACAACTTCACCTAAGCATTTTTTTCTAGGATTTTTGTTTTGTAGGAAATTTTCCTAGTAGGTACATTTTACGAGTATAAGTTGGACGACTATTACTCTTAAACTAACAAAGTTAACTTAGCCGTGATAGTTTTTCTTAAAATATAATACCAACACGATGTTTTTTTAGATTTTTCAAGCCAACAGTTTATCTTTTAGTGGGGGGGACGCTCAACTCGAACAAAAAATATTCAATTTAAAGTTTAATATTTCACAAACGAATTACTGAATCGAAAAACAGTCTTCCAAACCTCGCAGTGATTTTGAAAGAACTATTCAATGATATCTCACTCTATAGGATAGGTGAGAAAAAAATATAATCATCCCCACTTTACATGTACGGGAGCTACCATAAAAAATACACATCATTTTTTTTTCCTTTTCATGGCGTAATTAATATAATATATTATGTCGCAGCCATCTGGTTTTAGTAGTCAGGCAATAGAACACCTAGGCCATTAATAAAACGGGATTCAATGGGATGCCCTGGGCCAATTAGATAGTTAATATAACTCTCAACGAATCACTCAACGTTTAACGACTTGGCGTATTGAAAGTCAGCCCTTTGAAGATGACTGACTGACCAAGACTCAGCCAAGTGATTCAAATCGAGCTCAAATTTAATGAAAGATTACTAAAAGGATTATTTATTAGTGTTTCAAATTTATTTAAAAGGCGTACTTAGTTGGGTAGCCCAATGGTTTAAAAAAAATACCACGAAGGGGATGGCGGATTCTGAGTTTTCTCACTAGACCCCGCAATCCCTTCGAACCTAACCTATACGAGTCGGGGTGCCCCATCTGCTGAGCTCGCTGTTTCATCCTAACATTGCCTTTTATACACACATAATTTTAGATCAGTGGTATCACCAATTCATCCATATTCAATTTAACTTAATGACTACATGACATTCAGCCATCTGGTTAAACGTTGAGTTCAATGATTTGGCGAGTTGTCCTTCAGCCATTTATTGGATGCCGGCGTTTAAGGAACGGCCTATGCGTCCAATTAACTGACTAATTTAACCAAATGACTACGACATATACAGCATGTAACAAAAACCTTGTCCGATCCAACAAAGGCGTATTCCTGGTTTAACATACGTACTAGAAAAATTTGTAAAAAAATGTAACTCATAAAATCACGAGATTTCAATTTTTATAAAATATGTGAAATTTAACACTAAATATAGCATATTATCATAAGTTATCAACACTCCACCGGCCGGCGATTTCTTTTTTATTTTAACTATTTTTATTTAAAACGATACCGCCCTGCACTAGCCGCGCTGTAGGCACTCAGTGTCGCTCTCTTTCAAACGAAACAAAGTGAACTTTGTCGAGCGCTCAGTGTTGCTTTTGATAAGTTTTTTTTTTTAATTTATTATTTTCATTCGGGAAAAGTAATTATCTCGTATCCATTACATGATTACGTATATGTGTACGCAGTACGATATCAAGTAATACTCTTCAGAATCAGACAGGGTTTTTGTTACATGCTGTATATCCATGCAAATTTTCAGCTTTCTAGTACTAACCGTCTCCACGCTATGCGTCGGACCTACAGACTGAAACTATTAGGGTTCCTTGTCACTTACATTAAATTAATTAAGATCAAGACCATCTTATAAACATTTGTTTTAGTGTTAATCCTGGTAGTACGTAACTGAATGTTTAGTAATAACTAATTTTTCAGTGTGAAAATGCGTTCTAATGGAATAGCGAAATTTTTTGAAGCTAGTTAAATATATCAAGCTCAAGAGCAATGATGTTATATGTCCCCAAAACTGTTATTACCAGCCGGTTGATTCTGTAAACTTCTCAAAGTTAAAACTTCGGTGGAGTGAGCGTGAAGTGAACTGTCATTCCACCTTAATTGCATGGATTGACAGTTCACTTCATGTTCACTTCACCCTAAGTTATCACAGTGAAATTTTACAGAATAGCACTACTTATATCTTCCCAAAACTGCGTCAGTGTCAAAACTCTCGCAGAGAAAAAGTAAGAGGGATAATTTTCTAAAAATTCTGGTTCTCTTTTCATTTCAGTATATACCGCATCAGCGGTGCCGTTAACAGCGAAATACTCTGAAGACCGCGTGTACCCACGATATGTCCAGATGCCCGATGGCGAGGGTGTCATGCATACCGTGGACCTCGAGGCTGAGCCTGACATGGAACTCCTTAGTGAGATCGAAAGGAATCCTGCCAACAACCAATACTTATTATACACAAGGTACAATGTCAAGCCAAAATGCCTACTGCATTTCAATTAAAATAACTTTATTATAGCGTTACATATCTCTCTAAAAATTTGAATCATTATCGTCGGCATAAATATAGTCAATGGAGCCCCGTTGCGTGAGGCTCCTGTTCCTGTCTGCAGAATTTACAGGAACCTAACATGCTGAGAATAGCGACGGCATTAGTCGCTCGATTTGCTTGCTCATTTTAGCCTGCTTGAAGTTCCCAAGCCCACTTCGCTTGCTCTTGGACTAATATGTGTGGATTCATCGCCCCATCTAAGAAAAACAAGTTGAAACGAACAGTAACACTAATCGTTTTAAAAGAGTTTTAATAATGTTCTATCATTATAGAATAAAAAATAGCATAACACCTAATAACAATTGGATTAAGAAACCATCGCAATAGAAGATTAACAACCTTGAAAATTATTACAGACGCAACCAAAGAATTTCACAAACATTGACGATCAACAATGCCAACTCCGTTACCAACTCAAACTTCAACGCCCAAGTCCCCACCGTGGTCATCGTTCACGGCTGGCTCAGCAACCAACACACCGATATTAACCCCACCATCAGAGATGGTAATTATACACACTTCTTTAACTAACAGTCCTGCGGTAAATATATGCAGGTTTCGACACAAACTTTGCTTTTCTCGGCTTTTAATGTTAACCTAGAAACGATAACGGCGTGGCAGGCTCTGAAAGAGATGACGGGATGATCTGGAGTCCTTAAAGTATTGACGAAGGATCGCACTCGATTGGTAGAAGGGAATAGATTCCTTTGCCTTAGGACAACATATCAATAAAAATACAGTTATCCTGAGTGGTGTCCATACCTACTCAGGGAAAGTGTAGTTTTAAATCCGTTAAAATTTCTTGTAATCAGTTCAGAATGTTTAGAAATTACCGTTTCATTTCTAAAAGTTCTAACTAATTCTCAAAGGTTCAGTCGTCCACTAGATACCTATTAGTGTTCACAACTATACGTAATTACGTAATATTGTATCTATTGCTAAATAAAACCTGCCTTGAAGCTTATAGCCTATAATATATTTTTTTTTTGCGAAACGGGTTAAAGAAAAGCTATGAAAGTTTCTCTTTTCCAAACAATATTCTGTATAAGGAATTTCTAGAATATTTACAATTGCTCTTTTTATTCAACTTCAGCTTACTTGCGCAAGAGTGACGTGAACGTCATTGTCCTGGACTGGAGAAGACTTGCGATGTCAGACTATGCCACTGCAGCTGCAGGTGTTCCCGCCGTTGGCCGTGGCCTCGGACAATTCCTAGCTTTCCTGAACAGAGTGACTGGACAGAACTACAATCAAATGCACCTTGTTGGCTTCAGTTTAGGCGCTCACCTTGTCGGTAACGCTGGCAGAGAACTTGGAGGAAGAGCCGCTCGTGTCACAGGTGATTAAATAAATATATCATGCATTTTACCTGTTGATTGCCGATTTGAATTCAGTTAACGACAAAGTGATAAGCGAATGTATTATCAAAGATTATCTATTCGTTTATTTAACTAATATTTATCTTTTTTGATTATTGCTATATTGGTTACTACAAGCTTGTTTTAATTTGGACTTTATTAGCTTTGGATCCTGCTGGACCCCTCTGGAACTTCAACACAAACCGTGTCAGGCCCAGTGACGGAGTCTACGTCGAAGCTATCCACACCGATGGTGGTTACACCGTTGGCGGTCTCGGTATTGGCTCCAACGTTGCCAATGCTGACTTTTACCCCAACGGTGGTATCTCTCAGCCTGGCTGCCTCACCAACCTCTGCAACCACAACCGTGCCTGGGAACTGTTCGCTGCTACCGTGACATACAACCACTTGGTTGGCCGTCTGTGCGCCAACAACACCCAACTGACCTGGAACAACTGCCGTGGCGCTCAACTCCGTATGGGCAACGATGACTTAAGGAAGTCAGGGTAAGATACCTACTGTTAATCAAATGAGTTTGTTATAATTTTACGTAGGCCACTAAATCTAAACAAATCAATAATTTGTCTAATCGTTTTCGAAATATTATTTGTATTATTTTAAACCCAAACCAACCATAACGTAATGGTTAACAAATTGAAACTCTTTCATTAAGGTTCGATTTTTCAAGAAGCTAACTTTTACCTAAGGAATAAAAATGCCGATAGGACAGCTTTTGTATAAAAATATTTGAAACAGTCTTAATAATTCTTCAGTAAAAATGTACAATGTGTTGTTTTAGTAAAATTGAAAAATTTGCACATAAAACAAACACATTGTACTCGTATTGTTCAAAAATACTAACGGTTATTTTAAAAAAATTGTGTCCATAATTGCTCACACAATGTTTTTTCTTTATTTTTTTAGATCTGGAATGTACCGTTTGGACACCGGCAGGAGATACCCTTACTAATTTTACGTAAATGCCTATATTACTTAACCACAATAAACGATTTGTTGCAGAACGACATCTTTTATTTGTATATGCCGTTTCTTTTATCACAACCGCATCCGAAATGTTTTTACTACGTAGTAAATGAGATCGTAATGACAAAATGTTCCACCTACAATGTCTGTTTCTAAAAAGTATCAGAATTCAGAAAAAGTAAATATCTCTTTACTTTTTCTGAATTGTGATACTTTTTAGAAACAGATATTGTAGGTGTAACATTTTTTTATTCATCATAAGCGAGATTTACATATTTATAAAATACTTAACTAACTATATATCTTCACTAAAAACCAAAAAATCTAGCCTAACTACGTACATAATATAAAAACAAAATACGTTCAGGCGTCGAAGTACTCCTCCACATCGCTGTCATCCAGAAACGTGCCCAGAACACTGGCAGCATTGCCACGTTTAATGACAATGCTAATTCTATGAGCAAAGAACGAGTCAGCCCTTTAGTCACGTAAAGTGTTGATCAGTCGTCGAGAAATGTCCTTAAAAAGGAGACGCGCACTCGGACCCCATTACCCTAGCGTTTCGACCCCAAACGGCTCAAAACTGTAATTCCCAATAAGGTTACAGTATTTGCGCCGCTTGAGGGCCTCCGCAGCTGCAGCGGCAGCACCGGCACAGCCCGCCGTACCACGTCACCAACGTCATGTCATCTGGTCTCTTCCTATAGTCACGTACCAAGCCACTTGGTTCTAATACGGCAGGTATGCTGGCGGTCACAAGAGCTGGACGAATAATATCGTTTATGTGCATGCCATGCTATGTGGCCTGCACTCCTGCAGCAGGACAGACCATGGTGCCCGAGGCTGTCGAGAGCTTCACTGCACCGAATAATTTTGTGATATTTTAAATAATTTTGTGTACGAGTATAACATTGGTAGAGAAATCTATAAATTTTGGGTATTTCTTTTTGAACTTCTGCCAACAAGGTGTCCCTGTTTACGGAGTTGAAGGAATTCTTAATGCAACCTTAAGAATGACCTCACCTGAAGGTATGAAGGTAAGAAGGTAGAAAGAGCATGTACCGCAGCCTCACAGCCCCCTCTGGATTCGAATCTTGGGGGCTTCGGACCCCAGCTGTAGGGAATGGAATTTGCTGGCCAGTGCTTCGCTGTAAAAGGCACAACAAATTTGGGATGCGATACGTCGGTAGGTAGACGGCAATGCCACGATCCTTCTTGTGCAGGACACATAGGTTTGCCCCGTACAAGATATCAATGACTCCTTCGTTCACATTGCCGGAGACATCTGCGCACGTCAGGTCCTTGAGGTGTTGAGGTGTCATGCCATCGAGGCCACCGGCGGAGCCGCTCCGGTAGGAGCACACGGCCGCACACACTTGTTGGGCAGTAATTACTAGGAAGTTGGTTTCTGGGTTGGGGGGCTCGAGGAAGGTGAGATCATCTGCCAGGGCGGGGTGTTTGCTCTCCAGAGCCGAAAGTGTTTCTGGAAAGTACGGAGCAACCACATCGCTGCTAAAGATGTTTCTAGCTGCACCTCTGATATCACCAAATTAAGACTCCACATGGTGCAGTAAGCCTCTTTGGGGGAGATGTAATATTGATATAGGTTGGACAGTCTGGGCTGAAATATTACAATTATCGTTAAATTGAGCTGTTAGTGTTTTTTTAATTGCCAAATTGTTTTGCACAAAGTGAGTAGTTGCTCCCAAGAACATTGTGAGTTCTCTCGGACTGCCAGGCGGACACGGGTGGCCTCGCACCACGAGGAACTCTTTTCAAGACGGGAGTTGATGATTTTAATTTTGCAAGGGTTTTCTAAAAGGGTTGATGGGGTTGATCAGGTGTTAGGGAACAGTGAGGGCATCTCACTAGGACATCGAGCGAAGTGGCAGGTTGACTGGCACTTTGCACGTCATCACAACTGTCGTCATAGTTGGGCATGGAAGTATTATTTTACACCTATTTTCTAATTAAATAACTAAAAAACTGGCAGTTTTAATTCAAAACATAGATGATACGAGTAAAATACCAATAGTTTAATGCTTAAGAGTTTCCATATCGAAATGAACATATTTTTACGCCAAAAAGAGCAACTATTGACAAGTAGAATGATATAGGCAATTGGACAAAAGCAAAAACAATTCGTGATGCAAACAATGATAGAAGAGCAAAAGTCTAGTACGCACTTGTTATCTAGCTGCAGACAAAGATACTACACAAAGCACAACTTTTGCAAACAAATTTGGGTAATTCAGCATATTTTTATGTACTTACTGTACTTCTTTTAAAAAGCCAAGCATGCAAGCATACCCGGGCCTGCGGACGGCAAGTAATGGGTAGCTCGTCGTCCGATCACCACCAGGCCTGAGAGTCGACGGCGCGTAGTGTTCCACGCGCACCTCAAAGAGTTGTTATCATATATATATAATCATGACGGGGCCCGTCATGGCCGGTGCCTGCCCAAGGGTTGTGGATAAATTCGAAACAGACTTACCGCGCCCCTGGGCACTCAGGGCAGGGAAGGAACAGGGGTGGGTTTAAGTCAGTAAGAGTCTGACACGCCCTCCCACTCCACCCAGAGCGGGAGATGTCTTTGGATGACTGCCAGCCCCACAAAAAAAAAGAATGCAAGCATATGCAGCTGCATTTTAAAATAAATTGGTAGGGATACTAAATAAATGTGTGCTAATGATGGCAATCCATACTATGTATAATGTCTGAAAAATTCTGAAATGTTTTGAACGAAAATCTTGCAAATCTTGCTTTATCATGTAATATGTTTATTAATTCATATAGTTGAAACACAAACAACCCATCATTCATTAATAAACTTCACAAATCTTTAAAAAATGTCGATAAAACTTCAGTAGATACCAATCGTGGCTTCGGTTCAGATAAAATTTTCGCATAAATAGCTGTAAGGTTGAGCAAAACAGAATTGGCTTCTAATTGTTATCACAATGCAGAAGACTATCTTGTGTTTGTTACTAGCGACGGGTAAGTTTAATGAAACGATAATTTAATTAACTTTTTGAACGCAATCTGAGTTCGTTTAGGGAGTTTCAATTAGAGTGTGTGGTTTGAACTTATGTAATTTATTCGAGTATAATATCTAAAACTATTGTGCAACATGAAAGTAATCGTTGAGGATTATAACCAAAGAAAAAAATCTCAGTGAATTCGTTCCAAGAATAATACAGTCCAAAATTTCAGTGTAAAAACATAATTAAGAATTAATGCATAAAGGCAATTTAATTTGGCAATTAATTGCAATTCAAAATTATTAAAACGAAGAGCGCAAGACCAAGTGAACAGATTAAGTCCAGAATTAACAGATTAAGTAGATACATGAGCAAAAATCATTATTACCTAAAAGGGGTGTTCCTTTTTAACCGACTTCCAAAAGGAGGAGGTTCTCAATTCATCTGTATGTTTTTTTTTTGTATGTATGTTACGCGATTTCTCCGTCAATTGTGAACCAATTTTCAAAATTCTTTTTTTATTTGAAAGAATATACTCCCGAGGTGGTCCTATATAAATTTTATCGAAATTGCTTCCGCGCTTTTTGAGAAACTGAACAAAAACGGACAATACGTGTACCTCGATGACGTTTTGGTGTTCTCCAAATGTTTAAATGCCACGTTCCATTTTATTGGGGTTTTAGTTCTGAGGTATAACAACTAAAAAGTGAAAAATAAAAAACTTTTTTACAAAAAAAAAAACCGACTTCCAAAAAAAAAAATACACTAAAAATTGATAAATAACTTTAATTTCGGAAGTCGGTGTCAAATAACGAAGAAGTAAAATACAAACACCGACTTCCGAAATTAAAGTTATTTATCAATTTTTAGTGTATTGTTTTTTGGAAGTCGGTTTTTTTTTTGTAAAAAAGTTTTGTCATATGACTGCAAAATACTTAAGTATAAATATTTAAAAAAAAATCATCTAAAAACATAGAGAGCATACATGAATTGACGCAGTATCGGGGACGCAATATTGTCATAAATCTTCCCTTAGCAGTTTTACAAAAATACCTACATCAACTAAAATCATTGTAAGCACACTACATGAATTAAAGTAGCCCCAGTAAAATACAATAGTACCTATGTTGGGAATGTCACACTGTTCCCTTAGCAGGTAGCTGAACAATACGAGTATATTATGTAAGACTGATGACGATTACATTTTTTTTTCAGTGTATACCGCATCAGCGGTGCCGTTAACATCGTCCTCGGAATACTCCGAGGACCGTGTGTACCCACGATACATCGAGTTTCCCGATGGCGAGGGTGTCATGCACACTGTGGACCTCGAGGCTGAACCTGACATGGAACTCCTTGATGAGATCCAAAGGGACCCAGCTAACAACCGATACTTGTTATACACCAGGTAACATTTTATTTTTCATCCATCTAAATAGTTTTCACAGTGATGTTTTAGTTTAAAATTCACCGTTCTCTATCTAAATTGAGTGAACGCAATATTAATTACCCAAAAAAATGTTTCCAGGCGCAACCAAAGGATTTCGCAAACATTGACCATCAACAATCAAAACTCTGTTACAAACTCGAACTTCAACCCCAATGTTCCCACCGTGGTCATCGCTCACGGCTGGCTCAGCAACCAGTATACCGACATCAACCCCACCATCAGAGATGGTAAATAATATATTTTTTTTCAACCAATTCTAGTACAATGAAATTGTGTTCATAACTTTGTTAGCAACAATACATATAACGTAGTTGAAAGATAGAAAGAAAGAAAAAAAAAATATTTGCCACAAATAAAAACAAAAAAAAAAAACAAAAAAAAAGCACTATAAAGGTTGCAGCTACGCTTTTTGTGAAACTTAATATTTTACTTACTTTAAAACTGATTTCAAATATTCCACATTAACATCCATAATTCATGTTAAACATCTAACTCGATTTCAGCTTACTTGGGAAAGAGTGACGTCAACGTCATTGTCCTGGACTGGAGAAGACTCGCGCTATCTGACTATGCCACTGCAGCTAGAGGTGTACCCGCCGTCGGCCGTGGCCTCGGACAGTTCCTGGCTTTCATAAACAGGGTGACTGGCCAGGCCTTCACACAAATGCACCTTGTAGGCTTCAGCTTGGGTGCTCACCTGGTCGGTAACGCTGGCAGGGAAGTTGGAGGAAGAGTCGCGCGCGTTACAGGTACGCCTACAATTTTTAATAATTATATTAATTTAATGCCTGTAATTTTTTGGAACCAGCCCATGGTGCTGACAAACACTCTTTTTGATTTCTAGCTTTGGACCCTGCTGGGCCCCTGTGGAACTACAACACAAACCGCGTCAGGGCCAGTGACGGAGTCTATGTTGAGGCTATCCACACCGATGGCGGTTACACCGTTGGCGGTCTCGGTATTGGTTCCAACGTTGCCAATGCTGACTTTTACCCCAACGGTGGTATTTCCCAGCCTGGCTGCCTCACCAACCTCTGCAACCACAACCGTGCCTGGGAACTATTCGCTGCGACCGTGACATACAACCATTTGGTCGGCCGTCTTTGTACCACCAGTACTCAGATAACCTGGAATACTTGTCGTGGTGCTCAACTCCGTATGGGCAACGATGACTTAAGGAAGACAGGGTGAGTTGAATCAACTTATTCACAATAACATTGTTTATTTATTCAGTGAACATTTATAGTGATTGTTGTTATTTTCTCCCACAATAGACTAATTACATAAATATGTAAAAAATAATTAGAGACTTACGATTTTTCCAATGGCTCTGTGCGCATTATACATATCAACGGTGTCTTTTTTATTATTTTATTTGCATTTTTTCTCACACATTGTTTTTTCTTACTTTTTTAGATCTGGAATGTATCGTTTGGACACAGGAAGGAGGTACCCTTACTAATTTATCGCGATTGACTTTACAAAAATAAACAGTATTTGGCACAATTTCAATTTAATTTTTTCAATTCTCATCCTCAACAGCTTTTGTCTAGTTTAACCTCAGGAAGGGAAAATGAGCTTAGAAGTTTAAACACCTAGTTTGATATTGCTGCTTTGGTTGTATTGAAGCTGAACATGTAATTAAGACAAAGTAATAGATTTTTAGGATGTAAATAAACCAGTTGGGTACATATACACAAACACCTGCAAAATTGCATGGTATCCATGCAATTTTGCAGGTGTTAGTGTATATGTAGGTGTTAGTGACTATTTTCCAGTGAAAGTATGAGTTCAAGTTTTCGAAAATCAAACTAGATGGCGTTGGTTTCTTCATAACTGTGACTAATTTACGAAAAATTACACAGCTAAACTTCCTTTTATCTAATTATGTATTAGGAACTTAATAACTAACTTTAAGACTAACACTGTACCAATACTTATTGCAAATAAATGATTATGATTATGATTGTTTGATTAAGATCGCGCTACATAGTTAAGTTGAGGGTTACCTAAGATGACCGTCCAGATCCAGCATCAGACCCTGGACTATACCTGGAACTATAGTTTTAGTCAAAACAAAATCGACGAGACCAAACAATACGGCACTTTCTTATTTAGTATTTACGGTACCCTTCTGGTTCTACTAGTCACCACCTAGTATTGACACTTGTCAGAAAGTATGTACATATCCAATGAGTCTAAACAGGACGATGCTATGTTATATGGTTGAAGATACCATATATATAATCAGACCCTGACGACCTTCTAGTGTAATAACACTAGTCTGTACAAATTCAATAAACCTAAACACGATACTGTTATCTTGTTTAGTTGAAGAGTTGATATAGATGGTCACCTTCCGGTTTTATCATCAGACCCTGGGTACCACCACCACTAACTGTAATATGTCTTATTAATATATATCCAATAAGCTGAAACACGATGGTGTTATCTTAATTGGTTGCGGAAATCCGATGGCCACATTCCGATTCTATCATCAGACCCTGGGTACTACAAAGTGTAAAATCACTTTTCAATATACATTAAACGAGTCCAAATACGATGATGCTATCTTTTTTGGTTACGGAGATCCTATGGACACTTTTCGGCTCCATCATCAGACCTTAGGCATCACCTAGTCGGACGTAACTTGTCAAAACATATGCAATGAGACCAAACACGATAGTGTCATCTTGTTTAGTTGAGGAGATCCTTTGGCCACCTTCCAGCTCCATCATCAGGCCAGCTTCATACTATACGTATTATGATGCTGGCCTGATGATGACTTTCATACAATATAATACTATATTATTGCATTGGGTACTTAATTTTATGAGTAATGCAAGTTTTAGCTTAATCAAAGACCAGCAAGTGTTTGAAAAATGGGTTACTAATTTCTAACCGAATATAATAATAATAATAATAATAATATTTTATTTTCTCACTACAATATACAGTTATAATCAAACATTTGAATGAGTATAGGAAAACAAATTAATTACAATATACTGTAGGAGACTGGTACCTAAGCTAGGCTCTAGGCCTGTGTTTCAGGACACCAGGTTCCCACCCCTTAACTTTTACATAACTTAGATTGTATATTAGCACGCTGACAATGTAGTAAAAATAATAATTATCATTTAATTAATTTTTAGGACAACATTTTGGTCCACAATATTTGTTAGTAATTCTTATACTACGTTAGTCCATGAATCATAAAATTTAAAATAAAACGAAAAAAAAAATTAAAATATTCAATAAATTAAAATGTCAAAAATTAAATTAAAAAGAAATTAAAATGGTTAATAAATTGGGATGTCAAAATTAAAAAGAAATTAAAATGGTTTATAAATAAAGATGTCAAAAATTAAAAGGAAATTGAAACGGTTAATAAATTAAGATGTCAAAGATTTAAAATTCATTTCGATGAAAATATGAAGACAATAATATTTTTAATTTTAAGTAAAAAGTAGTGTTAGTGACATGCGAAGTGTATATGAGTGTGTGTGAATATGTGCATGTGTGTGTATGTGCGTTTGTGTTGTTCTAGTTACCTAAGAATGATTAGACTATATTAGTAAGCATGTGCTCGGTATCATCATAGTTTAGCTTTAATAGCCATTCAGTTAGCTGTTTTTTGCATTCATGTTTTTTAAGATTATATATGTTTATCAGTTTGTGAGTTTTATTGTAAAGATGACTACCCAAGTAACCAAAGAAGCGTCTAGCAAAAGTTGTTTTTAGATGAGGGTGCCGACGTTTCACTGGATTATACCGCCTTTTTCCACTAGACAGCGACGGGTCATACGTTAAGAGAGAGTGTTGTTTCATTATGGTGTGAAGTATGAATAGTTGTCGGACTGTGAGAACTTTGCTCTCTTTGTATAACTGTTCAGTGGGAAATCGATACGAACGAAAGGAAGCGACCTTCAGGATAGCCCTTTGAGATCTTTCCAGTTCCAGTAGGGTAGTTTTCGGAGCTCCACCCCAGGAGATGATGCAGTAACTTATTATGGACTGAGCAAGGGCAAAGTACACTGATTTCAAGACGTCTTTATCGACTACGTGTCTTAGTGTTTTAAATACATATATTAGTTTACGCAATCTATTACTAAGGATGTTAATGTGCTCTTGAAATCTCAGTTTATCGTCAATTGTTATTCCAAGGTACTTTACTTTTTCTGCCTTAGACAGAGTCACACAGTCACAACTACCTGTAGGTGCATCTATACAAGTGTGAGCTACAATAGCTTTCGCTGGTCCATTGGTTTTCAGACAGAATGACATGTATTTCGTTTTGGCAGTATTAAGGGTCAGCCGATTTCCCTGTAGCCACCTGTACACTGTGTTGAACCCTGATTGTGCAAGTTGATAAACTTCATCCCACGATCTTGCGCTGAACAAAAGTGCAGTGTCATCAGCGAAACTGACGATTTTACCACCAGTGAGATTGAGCGCACCCAGGCCGTTGATGTAGATGAGGAAAAGTGTAGGTCCAAGGACTGAACCTTGAGGAGTTCCGTAGGTAAGTGGTAGCTCTTCACTGATGAATTCATCTATCTTGACTCTCTGGGTGCGCTCACTCAGATAATCTTTAAAAAGAGCCAGCGGCAGTCCTCTGATTCCCAAGCTTTCCATCTTATCTACAAGAATTGGAACACAAACTGTGTCGAATGCCTTCGCAAGGTCCAAAAATATACCCAAAACTTTATCCCCACTATCCATTTTTGTGACTATAAACTATAGAATATAAACCAAACCAAACCAAACCAAAGCAAGTTAAGTTAAGAGCAGTGGTTGTCCTGTGGTATTGGCTGCGACTTACAAGTTGTAGGTCGTGAGTTCAAACCCAGATAGGCGCTTTACTTTGTGTAAATAATTTCATCACCACTGCTCACAAAACGGTGAGGGAAAACATCGTGAGGAAACCGGCATGTCTTAAAACAAAAAATTCGAAGACATGTGACATCCACCAACCCGCACTGGGCTGCATGGTGGATTATGGCCCACACCCTCACACAGAGAGGAGGCCTGTGCCCCAGCAGTGGGGACTATAAAAGGCTGATGATGATGATGAAAGCAAGTTAATATAAAGTTTTAAAAATATAGACCTCTCACAGGATTTTCTGTAATCTATAATCGTTCGTGGTGCGCGTTCCGACTCACCATTTGGTGACCTTCCTCAAGAAAGAGTTTTGGCCGAAAGGTGTGCTGTATCGACGTTCCCGCGGCCAGCTACGCGACACCTCGCAGCGTAACGTGACGCAGTCACTTCGTGTGCAGTAGTTTTTATGTTTAGGTTTTTTTAATATGTATTAGTTTCTTATTTTTTGTATTTTATTTATGGGCCTTAGTTGCCTGATAATAAAGAATTATTATTATTATTATAAAAGGGTGGTGTGGCGAGTACCGCCTCTCAGATCAAGTAGGATGATGTGTGGTATCCCGGAGTGTGTGTGAAGCATGTAACACTATAGCGTGTGGGACCACTATTGGGGAAGCCAGCGGCCATCGACAACTCGGACTCGGGTGTCAGATGTCAGTGTGTTCGTGCCGTACGCACGCATGATGCATCTCACCGCATGTGTTGATCTTTGAACATCAACCCCGCAAAGACAGTAAAATCCTGAGTATTATCCCGTAAGCATTGGGGATTCATCGATAGTTAAGAATAATCCCATATTACCACGTCTGTGTAATTTGTTATCAAGACCTAACAGAAGTGATCGATGTGCACGAGAAGTAGGTGGTACCACTTGTGGTGACCCTCTAGACTGGACAAGGAAGAACCAGTTACCGCTTTCTTTACTTGCTAGAGTTAGACCACAATACGCCATCTGCTGCCGCCACTCCCAACTTGAAAAATTATACAAACAAAGGGAAATGCACATTTGCTATAGAGGTTTTGGCCAAGTGACGCCCATAAAAGAAACCAATTATAGACATTAGGGTTGACATCATAGATAAAGGAACAACCACTATTTTCTACATAAAACTCCGTTGGACATTTATAAATCATATATAAAAATTCAAGGTTAATAAAAAATCTATTTATAGTTTACTGATTTTTTATTCGTTCTCATTGAAATAAATGACAAGCACTGATTCTGAACCTTGCCCAGCCCAAGGACCACACAATAGTCATCACGTGGGCACAACAACCTACTGTCCGGTATCCATTGGCAAGCCGGGATCGTCGTGGGAGGCGGGTACAGAATCCAATGTAAAGCCAAGATCGTCATCGGGAGCGGTTAGAGGGTTCATAATCGTAATCGTCGGAAAATCAAATAGAAAAACGCAGTAGACAAAAAAAACACAAGTTGCAAGAGCAAAACACCAAACAAAATGTGAAATGACAATGTCAATCAGTTTTCAATTACGAATATTATTGACTTACGTAGGGATACCGTCGATACGAGATCTATTTATGGAAAAATCGATATTATAAAAAATAATGTAAACAGAATCGGTTTTAGTTTATTTTTGTTGTTGGGGCTGCTCAAGATTGTAAAAACAATCTTTGCATTGTATAGATTCAAATCTCATAAATATTGTTTAATTGCATAAAACATATGTGAGCACTATGTACCTAGAATAAAGCTACCATTTACTGGGTACGTCTTTCATTGACTTGAATGTGCCCTGGCGACTGAGAGTATGTTATGCTCACTCAAATGTCTCACTGGTGGTGGCGTGTGTGTTGGATCATTAAGTTCCCTTCAAAATGAGTTTTGAGTTCATTGGATCGTATTTAGAGACACGAAAATGGTCAACGATTATATTTTTCTCTAAAGAAATAAGAAAAGCGATACAACTACATAATAAAAAATAAAAAATCAAAAAGTCTATTTTTGGTAACCGGTGTATCGATTTTTTTCAATAAAAGGTGCCATCTCTATTGAATGACAGGATTGACTAGTAACCGGAAGGGTTAGATAAGGCAATAAACGATTGAGTGTCTTCATTAAATTGGCTTTTAATTCCGGAGTTTTCATTTCAAACAAGTAATAGCAATATTTTAGTTACTGATTGGGTATTTTTTTTGTATTTACCACATTGATGGGCAAAACATGGCCAGGATTGGGCGTTTCCCTTTAGGTAATTTGAATCAGCACACAATTCAGGTGTTTGATTGTAACTAGTCCTCAAACCGCAGAGATACACGGCTATTTACATGGCTGTCCCTCCAGGGGGCTTTATGTTTATTACTATGAACATATTAGTTGGTTTTACGTACAATAACGTTTAAAACAAAACGTTACTCAATTGAAACTCTTTAATTAAGGGTCGATTTTTCAAGAAGCTAACTTTTACCTGAGTAATAAAAATGCCGATTTTACAGCTTTTGTATAAAAATATCTGAAACAGTTATATTTATTCTTCAGTAAAATGTATCTAACCATTGAAAAATTTGCCCATAAAGCCAACACATTGTTATCATTGTATTATTTAAAAATACTTACGGTTATTTTTTAAATTTTGTGTCCATGATTGTTCACACAATGTTTTTCTTTCTTTTTTAGATCTGGAATGCACCGTTTGGACATCGGCAGGAGATATCCTTACTAATTTGACGAAACTGCCTGAATTACTTAACCACATTAAATGATTTGTTGCAAATCTTTTATTTGCACATTCCGTTTCTTTTACTACAACAGCATCCGATATGTTTCCACTAGTAAATGAAATCGCATTGGTAAACTGTAACATGTTGTCTGTATAAAAACCGGCCAAGTGCAAGTCGAATTCGCGCATGAAGGGTTCCGTACCATGGTACAAGACTATACGCGTCTATGTTGTCATTACTAAGATTAAGCAAAAAAAGCCAAAAAACACGTTTCTAGTAAGGGACTCTTTTATTTTTTATTTATTTTTTTATTATTTGTTGTTATATTAGCAACAGAAATACACATTCTGTGAAAATTTCAACTGTCTAGCTATCGTCATTACTAAGATAGAGCAAAAAAAGCCAAAAAACACGTTTCTAGTAGGGGAGCCCAGTTTTATTTTTAATTTAATATTATTTTTATTATTTGTTGTTATAGCGGCAACAGAAATATACATTAAGTGAAAATTTCAACTGTCTACCAATAGGTAGACAGTTGAAATTTTCACTTAATGTATATTTCTTCTAGAAACGTGTTTTTTTTTGTTTTGTTTTAGCGGTAACAGAAATACATATTCTGTGAAAATTTCAACTGTCTACCTATTACGGATCATGAGATACAACTCGCTGACAGGCAGACGGACAGCGGAGTTTTAGTAACAGGGTCCCGTTGTTTACCTTTTGGATATGGAACCATAAAAAGTAACATAAGTCAGAAAAAGAAAATATCTTTATGACCTGGTATTTTTTTTATTCAAAGAATAGCTAATGAGATATCAAAATCAGTTCAAAGTTCAAGTGTTTGCATATCGAAATGAACATAGTTTTGCGCCCGAAAGCGCAACTATTGACAAGCGAAATAATATAGGCAATCGGACAAACGCAAAAACATAATTTCGTGATGCAAACAATAAAAAAGAGCAAAAGTCTAGGCTGTACCTTGTTATCTAGCTGCAGACAAAGATACTAAACAAATCACAACTTGCGCAAACTAGAAGTGACCAATAAAGGTAATATTAATTTAGCTTATTTTTATATAGTTCTCTTAAAAAGCCAAGCATGAAGGCATGATGGCAATCCATACTATTATGAAAAAATCTCTAATGTTTTAAGCAAAAGGAGTGCAAGTCTTATTTTATCATGTTACCTATATGTTTAATAATACCAGTAGTTGAAATAAAAAAACTTATTTACAAGAAATACAACCGACTTCTAAAAATTGCAAAATAACTTTAATTTCGGAAGTCGGTGTTTGTATTTTTTTGTTTCTTCGTTCTTTGATACCGACTTCCGAAATTAAAGTTATTTTGCAATTTTTAGAGTCACTTGTATTTTTTGTAAAAAAGTTTTTTTTATTTTTCACTTATTAGTATACCCCAGAAGTAAAACTAAATATTAAAGTTATGCCCGAATGGATAACCCTAATAACATGGAATTTGAACTTTTGGAGACAACGAAAACGTCATCTGTGTATACATATTTTTTGTTTATGTTGATTTTTTCAAAAAGTACTCAATCAATTTCAATAAATTTTATATGGGACCACCTTTGAAGTACGACCTACCAAACAAAAAAAATCATCAAAATCTATTCACAAATGGCGGAGATATCGCGTAACAAACATAAAAAAAACATATACACGAATTGAGAACCTCCTCTTTTTTGAAGTCGGTTATTAAAAACAATCCATCAGTCATTAATATACTTCACAAATCTTTAAATATAAGCGATAAAATGTCAATATCAATCAATCGTGACTTCATGGCCGATAAAATTGTCGCATAAATAGGCAAAGTATTTCAATACAGGGTTGGCTTCTAATTGTTGTCACAATGCAGAAGACTATCTTGTGTTTGTTACTAGCGACGGGTAAGTTTAGTGAAACGATATTTATATTTAGTTAACTTTTTGAACGCAATCCGAGTTCGTTTAGGGAGTTTCAATTAGAGTTTGTGGTTTCAACTTTTATAACTTATTCGAATATACTCGTATATCTAAAATTATTGTGCAACATTCATGAAAGTAATCTTTGAGGCGTATTAGCATGAAGAAAAAAAATTAAATGAAATCATTCCAGGAATAATTTACGGTCCAAAATTAAACATAATTATGAATAATTGCATACAGGCAATTTAATTTGGCAATGGATTGCAATTCGAAATTATTAAAACCGAAGAGTGCAGGACCAAGTGAACAGATGAAGTCCAGAAGGATACATGAGAAAAATCATTATTACCTGAAATGGGTGTTCCTTTTGTCATAATTGACTACAAAATTCTTAAGTATAAATATTAAAAAAAAAAACATCTAAAAACATGGAGAGCATACTTGAATTGATGCAGTATTGGGGCTGTCGCAAAAAATCTTCCGTCAGCAGCACATAGCTCCAAAATATGTACAGATATTACAAAAATACCTATAACAAATAAAAACATTGTAAGCACACTACATGAATTAAAGCAGCCCCAGTAATTTACAATAGTACTTGAGTTGGGAGTGTCACACAGGTAGCTGAACAATATATTATGTAAAGCTAATAACTTAACTAACTAACAATAATTTTTCAGTGTATACCGCAACAGCGGTGCCATTAACATTGTCTTCGGAATACTCCGAGGACCGTGTGTACCCACGATACATCGAGTTTCCCGATGGCGAGGGTGTCATGCACACTGTGGACCTCGAGGCTGAACCTGACATGGAACTCCTTGATGAGATCCAAAGGGACCCAGCTAACAACAGATACTTGTTATACACCAGGTAATAGTTTATTTTGCAATCCATCTGAATAATTTTCCAGTGACAAAAACAGTGATGTTTTAGTTTAAAATTCACCGTTCTCTATCTAAATTGAGTCAACCAAATATTGATTACCCATTAAAATGTTTCCAGGCGCAACCAAAGAATTTCGCAAACATTGACGATCAACAATCAAAACTCAGTTACCAACTCGAACTTCAACCCCAATGTTCCCACCGTGGTCATCGCTCACGGCTGGCTCAGCAACCAGTATACCGACATCAACCCCACCATCAGAGATGGTAAATAATATACTTTTTTCAACCAATTTTATTAATGGTATAATTAAATTGTGTTCATAACTTTATTTACAACAATATAACTTAATTGCTTCTATATAATAAATTTCTAGATTTTAAATATCAGCACGATAAAGGTTGCAGGTACATTTTTTGTGAAACATAATATTTACCTACTTTGAAACTGATTTCAAATATCCTACATGTTAATATGATTTCCGTAATGAATGCTAAACATCTAACTCGATTTCAGCTTACTTGGGAAAGAGTGACGTCAACGTCATTGTCCTGGACTGGAGAAGACTTGCGCTATCTGACTATGCCACCGCAGCTAGAGGTGTACCCGCCGTCGGCCGTGGTCTCGGACAGTTCCTCGCTTTCATAAACAGTGTGACTGGCCAGGCCTTCACTCAAATGCACCTTGTAGGCTTCAGCTTGGGTGCTCACCTTGTCGGTAACGCTGGCAGGGAAGTTGGAGGAAGAGTAGCTCGCGTTACAGGTACGGCTATAATTTTTAATAATTATATTAATTTAATGCCTGTAATTTTTTGGAACCAGCCCATGGTGCTGACAAACACTCTTTTGATTTCTAGCTTTGGACCCTGCTGGGCCCCTGTGGAACTACAACACAAACCGCGTCAGGGCCAGTGACGGAGTCTACGTTGAGGCTATCCACACCGATGGCGGTTACACCGTTGGCGGCCTCGGTATCGGTTCAAACGTTGCCAATGCTGACTTTTACCCCAACGGTGGTATCTCCCAACCTGGCTGCCTCACCAACCTCTGCAACCACAACCGTGCCTGGGAACTCTTTGCTGCGACCGTGACATACAACCATTTAGTCGGCCGTCTGTGTACCACCAGTACTCAGATAACCTGGAATACTTGTCGTGGTGCTGAACTCCGTATGGGCAACGATGACTTAAGAAAGACAGGGTGTGTTGAATCAACTTATATATACAATAAAATTGTTTATTTATTCAGTCAATATTCATAGTGATAGTTCTGAGTGAATCTAACTTATTATTTTTTCTCCCAGTAGACTAATTACATAAATATGAAAGAAAGAATTCGAGACTTACGATTTTTCCAATTGCTCGGTGTGCATTGCACAATACAGATCAACGGTGTTTTTTTTATTTATTTTTTTGCATTTTTTCACAAATTGTGCTTTCTTACTTTTTCAGATCTGGAATGTATCGTTTGGACACAGGATGGAGGTACCCTTACTAACTTACCCCGACTGCTTTACAAAAATAAACAGTTTTTGCCATAATTTTAATTTGGTTTTTTTGTTTCTCACCATCAACAGCTTTCTTCTAGTTTAACCTCAGGAAGGGTAAATGAGCTTAGAAGTTTAAAGACCTAGTTTGGTATTGTTACCTTGGTTGTAAAGAAGCTGAAAATGTTACTAAGCCAGAGTAATAGGTTCTTTAAGAGGTTAAGAAAGCAATTAGGTACATAGGCACCTACTTGAATGTTAGGGTTGGCTTCTAGGCTGCAAACGAACTGACAAATATTTATATAAAGTTTTAAATTTTCAGTTGATGAAAGTTAGTTAGTTTTTCAATTTTATATAGTAATCTACATCAATAATAAAAAAATCAAATCAAATGGATGCCCATTCGCCAGAGAAGAAGTTTGCGCGCTCTGACTACACTTTTCTCTCTCCTCAACTCTCCCACCCTTTTATCTTATATCACACTTTCAGTATCTTTGCTCTACTCACGCTAGGAATTTGCGTTCTGCTAACTATCTCTTACTGCTTTGTCCTTCTCATACTTCTAATTTTATTCATTCTTCCTTTCATATACAGTCCATCCTTCTGTGGAATACGCTTCCCCTCAATATCAGGACGGCCACCAGTCAGTATGCATTTAAGCGAAAGTTGCGGAATTACCTTCTCTCTAACTTTATATATTATTATTATATATGTAGATATATTATATTGAATATATATGTATGTTTATTCTAACTATATATATATATACTTTTGTAATTATTTTCGTCTTAGTATTTTTTTTTTCAGTTTATGCACCTGCCATGTTATCTCTCCACCACCCTTGGTTGACTGGTAGAGAATGCCTAAGGCATTAAGTCCGCCTTTGTACATTTGTGTTGCACGAAGTTTTAATAAATAAATAAATAAATAACAGTTTATACGTTTAGTAATATTATAGTTTATGTATTATACGTTTGTCAATGCAGTTTTGAGTTATGGAAAAAATACACATTCTGTAGGTACATCATCATGAGCAGCCTATTTGAAACCACTACTGGACATTGGCTTCTCCAAGTTTAGTAATTCAACCCTATATTCTAATATTTTCTTGGTTTTCTTGCTACAATATCCATAACTTTTGCCACGACTATAAATAAACTGTTTTACTTTTGACCATTTACGAGTAGATCTCAATCTTGATCTTGACCGTTATAATATTATCCTACTAATATCTTAGACCTATAGTATATACTGACGATATATGGTCAACTACCGAATGAGACTCATTAACTGACAGACGATATCGCGGCAGATCAAGGTGAAAATCGCACATCCAGCTCTACTCTAGACTCCTGCTAAAAGGACTTGCTTGCTCTAGCAAAGCAAAAGACAAGGAAGAGGGAGATCTTTGTCAAGCAGTGAGGCAAATAGATATCAATTATATTATTTTAATAAAAAAACTAGTGGAACCAACAGACATTGTCCTTCCCGAACGTTGTACCCGGGCGTAAAAAAAAATCCAGAACCTAATTGCAGCGCCACCTGCCGGGTCCCTGTGTAAATATAAACCACCCAAGGGCACACTCAACCACACACACAAAGGTTCATCAAAATCGGTTTTGCCGTTTAGGAGGAGTTCAGTGTCATGTGTCATACACACGTACAGAAGAATTACAATAAGTAGGTATACATATACAAATTTAATATGAAATTCTGAATATATTTTACTAATCAATCACACCTCAACGGTTGAACGGATTTGTATAAAGAACAAAATATAGCACAAGTAAGCATAATCAGCGGTTACGATGGTTCCACAGGCCTTCATCCTAAAAAAAAAACCTGTCAAGTGCTCGTCGGACTTCGCACGGTTCCGTACTATATGAGGGAAATCAATATTTTGGTATTTGTTAGTAAAATAAACGTAATAATAAACATTATCACTAAATTTCAAGTGCATAGGTATATAGGAAAGGAAAAAAAATCTTCGGAACAAAATTTTGTGACAGACGACGGACAGACAGAGAGACAGATGGACAGACGGACGCGTGAGTGACAACAGTAGGGCTCCTGACGCGGATGGGCAATGGACCTTAATCCACTACGCGGACCCAGTGTGCGTTTGTGGATAATTATCACATATCTTATGTCTATGTCGATGTTTTATAAACTAAATATATGTACCGGAAGCGTATTTTACCTCTTTGGTATGTGCTCGTGGTATCGTTTTAGAATACACGCTGGCAAAAGCTAGTTTAATTAAAATATTTACTAAAAGGGTTAAAACCGACGCACTTAAATAATACTGTTTTTTACCAAAGTGCCATAGGGGAAAAAATATCCAGTCATGAGCCCCATGACATATTATTGCTTTATTAGATAGATATCGATGTCGAATAAAGTCTTCTTTCAACATTGCCAGATAAATTATTTGGAGAGAGTCGTCTTCGAAATGGTAGGCAACGCACCTGTGGTAACCGTGGTGTTATGGGTGTCCATATGCGGTGTTGACCACTTACCATCAAGACGGTGCGCCACCTGCTGGTTTACTTTTTGGTATAAAAAAACCAGCTGTACCAATAGACTGGCCTTTAGTTTCTGGTCAGTAGCTCAACGTAGTTCTTATACATTATCAAATGATGAAAAAATAGGTGGCGCTGCATTCATCCACTTCGTAATATAAAAAAAAAGTAGGGTTGTCTGTCTATACCCAGTATACTATAGTAGTTTTTGGTTGTGTGGAAGTCATTTGACATAATAGGCATATGATGCGGAGGAATGAGGAATATGTCGTGAGTTAAGTTTTGAGTATATAGATTCATTATAGAATGTAGAGGAAGCTCAACGTTCGATGGACTATGTGAAAAATGATATGGGGAAAAAGTAGCTGGATATTGAGATGATAGCGAAAGGATAATAATAAAAATAATATAGCCTTTTATTCAGATCTTACAATGGATTTAAACTTATTGCTAACTTAATTTACCCTTAAACTAAATTAATTAATCAAGCTAATATTTGTTGCTTGGTTATCTTTCCCAGATCTGTTTGCCAGTCGGCAAAGGCCTCCTCCAACCTTTTCCACTCTTTCCTTTCCTGTGTCACTCTGTTCCACATGACTCCGGCCACTTGTCTAATGTCATCGTCCCATCTTTTTTGCGGTCTACCTCTCTTCCTTTTGCCTTCTCTGGGATACCACTGGGTCACCCTTTGGCTCCATCTGTCGCATCCTCTTATCATGTGGCCAGCCCATCTCCATTTCAGTCTTTTGACTTTAATTGTTGCATCTGTAGTTTTAGTTTTATTTCTGATGACAGAGTTTTTCAATCTATCAGACTTTCTGATATTTAGCATACTCCTTTCCATTGCATACTGACAAGTTGCTAGCTTGTTTAATATTTCGTGGTTTAACACCCATGATTGGCATCCGTACGTCAGAACAGGTAGTATGCAGGTGTTAAACAGTTTACTTTTTAAGTTAATATGGAGTTTTTTATCTTTCATAGCCTCTCTCAGGCTCCAGTATCTCTTCCAGCCATTCGTAATTCGTCTCTCCACTTCCTTTCGCATGGGTTCTTTTTGAGTTATAAGCTGTCCTAGATAGATGTACTCCTCAGTATAGTCTATTTCGGTGTTCCCTAGTTTAATAGTGTATTTGCTTCCGTTTGTCATTGCTCTAGTTTTATCCGGATTCAGTGTCAGTCCCACTTTCGCACTTTCTGTCGCAAGTTCTCCTAGCATTTTATTTAAGTCTTCTGGTGTTTTAGCAAATAGCACTATATCGTCAGCAAACCTCAAGTGTGACAGCAATGCACCATCTACGTTAATACCGAGACGTTCCCAATTAAGTCTTCTGAAAATTGATTCCAGAACTGCGGAGAAAAGTTTTGGGGATAGAGGATCGCCCTGTCTAACGCCTTTTTCAATTCTGAAAGGAGCGCTTTCCGTTTCTAATTGAATTCTTCCTGTACTGCGACTGTATATGTTTTTTTATTAATCGGATGTATTTGTGTTCGATTCCTTGTTCTAGTAGAGCCTCCCATATGTTTTCGTGTAGTAGAGAATCAAACGCTTTACTGTAATCGATAAACTCGATGTTGTATGTTAGCTGGTATTCGTTGTATTTCTCTAGAATTTGTCGCACTACGTGGATGTGGTCGACTACCGAATAATCTTTGCGGAATCCTGCTTGCTCGATCGGTTGATGTTCGTCTAGGGTTATTTCAAATCGTTTCAAGATAATCTTAGCGAAAATCTTATATACGTTAGACATAAGGCTGATAGGGCGATAGTTTCCTATATCATATTTATCACCTTTCTTATACAGTAGGATGATATTAGACTCTGTCCATTGTTAGGGAATGGTTTCGGTAATTATGATGTCATTGAACATATCTGCTAGAACAGGTATCAGGGTTCCCTTGCTGTGTCTTAAAATTTCGTTCTTTATACCATCAGGTCCGGGTGCTTTCTCTTCCTTTTGGGTGTCGATAGCTTGCTCGACTTCAGAATAGAGGATATTAGGGATATTCGAGGGATCCACCAGTTCTATTTTGCTTTGCGTTGTACCATATAGTTTTTTGTAGTATGATGTAGCTGTTTCTAGTATGTCTGTTCTGTGTCGGTTCCATTTTCCTTTTTCATCTTTCATTTTTACGATCCAGTCCTTTGTGTTTGTCGGAAAGTTGAAAGGATACCTTTGGAAAATAAAAATCAATATCAAAAGTCATTTATTCAGATTAGGCTGAGAGCCAGCAATTTTTGAACGTCGAAGTTCTACAAACTCAAACTCAAAGCATTTATTTCAAGTAAACCATTTACAGGCACTTTTGAATTGTCAATAAGTCGGTCAGTCAGAAAGATGAATTGCACATTCCAAAGCGTATATCTCTATGGAGAAAAACGTGTAAGAAGCTCTATGGACACTCTTTTAAACCATGCTATGTACTAAATTTCTGGTTACATATTTCTTGTTGCTTTTATTATGCGAGAACAATGTAAAACAAAATAAAATAAAATAAATCTGTAAATAAAGTCAAAAACAAGCCAATGGCAGCTTAGAGATGACCAGTCTCAACTGACGGCGCCCGTTCACGAACATGACGCGTGGATCAGCACCACTCAGCTACATAAAGACAGTCCCACAAAAACGCCAGCCCGTCACTCCGCCCGGAAGAAAAAGATATGCTATGTCGACCCGCAATAAATTAGGATAAGGGCAGGAGGACAATGATCTTGCCGATACGAGAGATTGTGTTTTCTCCAAGCGTAAGTTTCATAATAGGGTAGTTGAATCATTATTTTTTTCGTTATTATTGGTATCAAAAAGACAGTATTCAAAATCGAAAGCAGGAAGAAATTGATTATGTTACATGAATTTAAGTAAGTTAGATACCTTCCCAATCTGGTGGAAAGGAAAACTGTCAAGTAACTGAAGAAGAATGCCCACATCGACGTATGATGTCATCATGGTTACGGGCGTAATAAAGAAATGGCGAGATGTCCCCACGCATTTGTGGTTTCATCTAAAATATTGTACAAAAATAAACACAGGTGAATACCCTATTGTGATGGCAAGAATGGTAATCTAAGCAGCTACGCAAAAGACAAGCAAACAACCCACGTCACTGAAAGCTCAAAATAAAAATAAGTTAATGTCAAGATATGTTGTCAGTGGATTATTTCTGATAAGAAGTACGTGTATCCGACCCCTGATTCGCTATCACGAAACAAACATTTAACGTAAATATAATTTATTTGCAATTCATGGTGGTGATATTTTTAGTTTGACGTCAGACATGTCAGACGATGTTTTTTGATTATGTACAGTCGAGGTATTTACACCTGTCAGTTTTTAATTAAGATGGATGTTTTCTATGGATATCTCCTTAATTAAAAAAAAAATATTTATTTATTTAAACTTCATGCAACCAAAGTACAAAGACGGACTTAATGCCTTAGGCATTCTCTACCAGTCAACCAAGGGTGGTGGAGAGATAATATGGCAAGTGCATTAAAAAAAAAGAAACAAAGTAATAATAAATAGAAATAATAAAAAAAAACGGGCACGAAAATATGTGTATTAGTAATAAATATACATATATATTTAACATAATAACAACCAATAAATTTAAATAATTAATATAAAGTAAGAAAAGGTTTCTGAGACGACTCAACTCCTTGTGTAAAAAATAATGCCGCAACTTCCGCTTAAAGCTAATTAAGGACACATCCATATTTAAAACTATATTTCACCACTTGAAACTAAGGATCAATATTGCATAAACCTTTCACCTATGTCTAGTTACTATTATGTAGATCAAGTCTAAATTGATTAATTTTATTGACAGTACAACATTTTAAATAATTAAAGTGTCATTCTTTGACATTGTCGTTATGGCAATACTATAATATGGCATCGTCCAAAACAAAAATCGCGCCAGAAGGCGATCGTCGAGTTCATTTGATCGGTAATCCCGAAGGCGTCGTTGCGACAACAAAGGGTGCCTTTCGGTAATGCTGAACAAATGAACGCCACTGTCACTTATACACGCAATGCTCTCTTTCTATTAGGAAGACGCTTGATCTGTAAAGGCAACAGAGCAAACAAATACAGACCTTACGGCCCTACTACCAGCCAAGTGGCACCCTCATTGATTAAAAAATCGTACCATAGCATAGAAAATAAATATTAAAGAATCAAAAAACGGCCGTTTTTGGTACTTTTGCCTACTTTGGATACGAAACACTTTGAGATTTATCCTCTTTGTAACAAACGTGACGTTGGATTCTTTAATACTTATTTTCTATGCTATGCTATGAATTTTTTATTCAATGAGGGCGCCACTTGGCTAGTAGTACGGCTTTAAGTGAAGGGACGGCTTAGAAGGGAGCTTTATGTTTATTACTATGAAAAAAATAATTGAGTTTATAATTTTACGGACAATAACATTTAAAATAAAACAAAAAAACAGGCCAAGTGCGTATCGGGCCACGCCCATGGTAGGGTTCCGTAGCCGTTATAATATGCGGACTTAGAAGGGGCTTTACGTTTAATACAATAAACATATTAATTGAGTTCGCGGTTTTACGTTTAAATTAAGAAAAAAACCAAATCAGGGAATAATAATAATATAATAATAATATTCCACAACTATCACACAACGCCATCTAGTCCCAAGCTAAGCAGAGCTTGTGTTATGGGTACTAGATAACTGATAAACATACTTAGGTATATATTTCTAAATACATACATATTATAGATAAATTACACATATATATATTATAGGAATTATCAAAAAAATCTGATTTATCAATATATTGGTATTTGTTAGTAAAATATACGTAATAATAAACATTATCATCAAAAAATGTACGTTATAAATAATAAATAAGTAACAACTTCACCTTAGTAATTATTTTCTAAGAATGTTGTATTTTATACGAAATTTAACATGTAGAAAACATTTTATGAGTTTGGCGACTATTACTCTAAAACTAAAAGAGTTACCTTAACCCTGATAGTTTTCCTTTAAAGTTCATTATAAAGAAACCACTTTAAATCCTTAAGATAGATTATTTTACTTATAGGAAACATTCCTTAATTTTTAAAAAGAAACAAAACTGCATTCTCATATTTTTCGACCAGTTTACCTAAACCGGGAATTAAGCCAGCTAAAAATAAAAAAATAAACACTTACTATTTTATTTCACTAGTTGAAACAGTAAATGTTAAAGATAAAATTTCTCCAAAAAACATTAGGTTTTACACTCGTCTGACAAGATATACATGAAATTTAATGTTCAGCAAGGGTTTTAGTCAACGTCACCAAGACTAGAACTGTTTTTTTTTTTGGGGGTGGGAAATCATTCAATGACTTCTCCCGCTCTAGGGTGGAGCGGAATGGCATGTCAGACTCTTACTGACTAAAACCCACCCCTGTTCCTCCCTGCCGGCGAAGTAACTCTTTCGAATTTATCCTCGACCTCCGGGCAGGCATCGGCCATGACGGGCCCCGTCATGTTTGCTGACAACTCTTTGAGGCGCGCGTGGAACACTACGCGCCGTCGACTCTCGGGCCTGGTGCATATCAGACGGCGAGTTACCCACTACTCACCGTCCGCAGGCCCGGGTCTACGGTGGAGACTAGAACTGTTCATTTTCAACAAGTAAAAGATACGTTATAATTTTCTTATAACTCAACGTCCAAAGACATGTTATGAAGTACAAGCTTTCTAATTTATCTCTAAGTATCTTGTTGAACACTTAAATAAAGAAATCGTATAGTAGGGTAGTTTGATAGTTTCAACAATACATTCTAATTTTTGCATACCGTTTAGACGTCATAACGAAACGTAATTATGTGATATTCTAAACCCCTTACAGCAAAAATTCTCAAAACCGTCGTCGGTTTGTGGTCGATTAATCGTTATTATAATAAAAATTAAAAAAAAATTGGTCATACATTAGATCATAATTGAAATGATCTTTCATGTTGTGTATTAAAACTCATATAAATACATTATTTTAACTGTAAAATCACGTAAATCAGCGAAATCGTCATTTCGCCATCACTTTGCACGTGTGAACCGAGATACCGAAAATCGGAGAAGGCTGGGAGAAGTGCGCCATCTAGCGCAATAGCTTTGACGACACGGTTGGCGCAGTGGTTGAGCGTTCGGCTGCTGCGCTGCGTGTCGCGGGTTCGATCCCCGCACTGCCGTGCCAATCCAACATACTGTAACTCGACTTACAGTGTTTTCGCTTAACAACGCTCAATCAATTTCTTTAAGTCTGTTTAATACACCTTACCAACTCTTTTGTAATTTCAAGGTGTATTTTACAAGATAAGCCAAGCTAAAAAACACTGTATTACGTTCAAAGTAAGGTTTTAACATGTAGAAAAACTGTATTATAGCTTACAGTATTATGGCATAACAAGCTACGCGCTTTGCTGAAGTGCGGCGATAAATACAGTGTTTTTAACCGACGCGTATTTTTGCGCCTTGATAGCGTGTAACCACTGTACAGACTTTGTTACTGTCGTGTCCAATGTGTTGAGTGATTGTCTTGAAAAATAAAATATATGTAATGAGTATGAAAATGACCATCGTAATGACTTGGGATTAAGAAACTTCATAAGTCCTATTATTCCATTAAGTGAGTCTCAGCTTAATGAATGCTTTTCAGAAGAGTTAAGAGAAGAAGTTTACACCCAACTGATACCTGCATTAATTTGTGATAAGACTATAAACTTCTCAAATATTTCCTCAGAAGATGTTCACCAATCCGACACAAATTTGCATATTGATCTTGATAGCGTTCAATCTAACTCAATAAGAAACCAAAAACACATCGATGCTAGATCCATACATAATTTAAATGAAGATTCAACTTGCATAGTCCATTCTTCACCACCTTCAGTTTCACCAGGGCCTTCAAATTCCTTTGGTCCTGTAAGTTCTATTGCACATATTGAAACAGAAATACTGACAAGTAACAAAAGATGTATTACACCTGAAGAATCCAGTGCCATTGATAAATTTGCTGTTAAAAATAACTGTCGAACCCCCAAGAAACCTAAACGAAATAGAGATCCAGTTACTATACTAGATAATCAAAGACTAAAACATCCACTGTTGCCACCTTGTTCATGTAAAAAGCAGTGCATTCAAAAGATATCTGAAACTGAAAGACAGTCTATATGGACACAATTTTAGAACTTAAGACCGGCAACGCCACGGCGATTATTTATCAAGAAGTGTTGATACCGCTATCGCATGCACAAAAAAAAGACCAATCTGGAAGGCATAGACGCTAAATGATACCAAAGTATGTAAAGTTTTTTTTCTTAGGACGTTGGGATATACAAACGATGAAGCTGTACAATCGGTCTTGAAAAACAATTATCTAGAAGCCTTCTAGATAATGAAGATAAACGCCACACCCGATCTTTGAGGACCTCGATATGATAAAATGCTTAATTCGAAGATTTGTGGTTGGACTCATTTTCAAACTGTGATAAAAAAATTAAATCTATCAACGGCAGAATTACCTCAAGATATATACACTAAATGTCATCTCATCATCTTCCTGCCCTTATCCCATGTTACTTGGGGTCGGCGCAACACGTTTTTTTCTTCCATTCTGTCCTGTCAGCCGTCACGCTATCACTAACTCCCTTTTCTTTCATATCACTCCTCACACAATCCATCCATCCTTTCTTTGGCCCCTCTCCCTCTCCATCCATCCACATTTATATTCATAACTCTTTCAGTTACATGTGTTTCAACCCTCCTCTTTACATGACCATACCAAGATAAGCGGTTCCCTTTCAACTTTTCTGTGACTAGCGCCACTTTTAAACTACCTCTAATGTACTCATTTCTCACTTTATCCATTCTCGTTACTCCACACATCCATCTCAACATTCTCATCTCCGCCACATGCAGTCTTTTTTCATCCATCTTTTTCACAGCCCAACATTCTGACCAGTACGACAGGTCTAATCACGGACTTATAGATTTTCCCCTTTAACTTAAGGGGCATCCGTCGGTCGCTAGTTGTTCCAGTGACCTGTCGCCATTCCATCCATCCTGAGTTGATCCTGTGCGTTACGTCTCGGTCTATATCGCCATCCCCCTGAACAAGCGACCCAAGGTACCGAAAGTCGGAGCAGATCGGTATAGGCGTTCCGTTGAGAGCTACAGGCATAGGACTGGAGAGACCGCCGAAATCGCAGAAAAGATATTCCGTTTTCGGTCTGCTCAATTTCAGGCTCACACTCTCCAGTCTTTGCCACCACGTCTCCAATCTGCTCTGGACCTCTGAGCCGCTTTCGGCAACCAGCACAATGTCATCAGCAAACAGCATACACCAGGGAGCCTCTTCCTGGATGTCCGACGTCAAAGCGTCCATTATCATCAGGAAGAGGTACGGGCTGAGAGCCGACCCCTATATATACACTAAATGTAAAAATCATATAATAGCACAAGAAAAACTACCACTTCCTTGCAACTGTGATGATTGTAAACGTTTGGGCCAGCATTTAGAGAATAAACGTAGTTCACGAAAAGATTTAAATTTAGCAGAAGATCGAAGTAATAGCTCTCAAAGAAAAGAAGCTGTATACACTGTCGACATGCAAAAAGCTATTTGCATGGTATTTCTTACAACAAAATATTATTATTTATCTAGAAAACTTGTTTTACTTAACTAGTCATTTGTGCCGCCTGGTAAAAATAAAAATGCTGTAGGCATCCTATGGCATGAAGGCGAAAGTGGCAGAAAAGCTAACAATATAGCCACTACATATGTTTATGTTATAAGAAAATATTGCAGGAACCTTCACCATTTAAACTTCTTTTTGGACAATTTCAATGCTCAAAATAAAAATAAAATTCTTTCTGCATTAGTCAGAGTTGTAAACGATAGCAAAACAGATATTCAAACATTAAAATTAGAATATTTTGAACCAGGTCATACATACGAGTACATGGCTGCGGATACAGTACATGCCGCTATAGCAAAGAAACTAAAAAGATCAGGTGAAGTTTATGACCTTGAGGATTTGGTAACCAAAATCAAACGATCAAGAAAAAACCTGGATGTCGACGTACTCCAACATAAACTCATGGTGCTTTTCACAAATGACTGCAATATAACATTTCCAAAAGACTAGAACATTCAAAATTTAAAAATTATTGAGTTTCGAAGAGGCAAACTTTCTCTGTTTGCCAAAAATGATTACAATGCGGAGTTTAAAGAAATTCATTTCTTAAAGAAAAAGGCTGGAATAGATTTAAGAAAGAAAATGAACGATGGACTAGATCTTATAAATACGATAGAAAAAAAAAGTAAACCGAGAGGTGAAAATGAAGTTAAAAAAAAGGAATTGCTTATACTTACTAAATCTATGCCTGCATCGCGGTGAACTTTTTATGAAAACCTTGTGGAGTTGGATGCACCTGATCTCGATAGGCATAATGATTCTGATTTGTAATTTGGCATACCTCAAATCAGGATGAATATTTAAGATGGATCTCATAAAAATAATAGAAGATTATGTTATGTTTCGTAAGATGTTGTTGATTATTATGTATAAGTTGAGCTTGGTTCGTTTTTATTTACTAAATGATTAATCTCATACATAAGATAAAGGAAAAAACCTACAAAAAATAAAAACTAAAAGATATTGTTATGTTTCGTCAAATGTTTCTGAATTATACTTATTTTTCTTATACATATTTCTGTACTATTAAGTATTAAGGTTATCCGTTTCAAACACTGTATCATTGGATACAGTGTTTCGGCATAATTAGCTACTTACGTTAAAGCACGGCAAAACACTGTAATTTACGTTACAGTATGTTGTCTTGTTCTAGTGGTGCTAAAACTTGGCAACTGTTTCGTCAATACAAGTTAGTGGCAATATCTTTTTTATTTACTAATTTTATCAAAAAAAAAACTACTCAGCTATTGAATGTATAAAATTATACAATATTCAGCAATAATCATTAAAAAAAAGCAATTAATTATGAAAAACACAAATCGTCAAAAATCTCACATGTGGTTGTTGGAAGTTACAGTATATTGGATTAACAGGGCAGCGCACGCAACAAATATTTGTATGACCTACAGATAGTTGTTCCGGGTCTGGGTGTCTTGTGTATGTGAGTATACATGTTTGTGAACGCACCCACGATACAGGAGTAATTCCTAGTGTAGGGCAACGTTTTAAAAAAAAAAAAAAAGAAAAAAAAAAACAAAAAAATAGCTTCAGAACTGGAGAGACCACCGAAATCACAGAACATGTTTGAACAGTTTTGGTTCTGCTGATTTTCAAGCCAACTTTCTACAGTTTCTGTTGCTGAATCGAAAAATAGTCTTTATAACCCAATTTAAATGATGCTTGATGGAGCTACCATGAAAACATATTTTTCAAGATTAGTAGTTATTGACGCGTTAATAACGAAATAATTTAATTTTTATCTTAGATATATACTGGGTGGCGCAAAAGTAGTGGCACTAAAGAAAATACCTTTTTTTTTTTTATATGACATTTTCTGTCATTCTGTTGTTGAAAATTGTGTAGTGAACAAATGTAAAATACACTGAAAATAAACATGGACCGTTTTACTCCCCAAGAACGTGGAATAATTGTGTCAATGTTCTTACGGAATAATTCGTCGACGATTTCCCCACCGTCCGGCACCGATTGGTCGCACAATTCGACGCTTTGCCACACGCCTTGAAGCAACTGGCTCAACATTGGATAGACCTAAGTCTGGGAGACCAAGAACAGGCCGTTCAGCTGAAAATATCGATGCTGTGCGCGAAGATGTGGAAGAGTGTCCAGAAACATCAACGAGGCGACGTGCCACGCAATTGGGCATTTCCAGACGGACCCTGCAGCGTATTTTGGTGAAAGACTTAAAGATGTTCCCGTATAAAACTCAAATGACTCATCAGCTGCTGCCTGCTGACCACCGAGCTCGTCTAGATTACTGCCAGCGCTATCTCTCGTTTTGGCGATTTGCCTTGGCCTGCAAGATCACCCGATCTGACCAGTCCAGACTTCTTTCTTTGGGGTTTTTTGAAATCTCGGGTGTATGTGAACAAGCCACAGACTCTCGCAGCTCTAAAAGAAAACATTCGTCAAGAAATAACGAACATATCGCAGGAAGTGTTACGGCAAGTTATGCAAAATGTCATAAATAGGGCTCAAATGTGTATCAACTCTGGAGGTCACCATTTAAAAGACATCATCTTTAAATCCTAATGGTACGAAATTTAATGGCACAAATATACATTTAAAAAAATCTAAATCTAGTTTTCTAATTTAGAAAAAATGTTATAGCTGAACCAAATAGGGTCTTTACTTTTGCGCCACCCAGTATATGCATGGATATATAATTATGTATATAAATGTATGCAAAATTGCAGCTTTCTAGTACTAACAGTCTCTTAGCTATACCTCAGACGGACAGACCGAAACAATGAGGACTACGAAACCCTAACAAGGCTTTATATTTCCAAAATTTTACCCGTTTTAACCGGAATAACTCGTTTGTTTTTAACCGACGAAAAAAAAGGAGGAGGTTCTCAATTCGACCATACCATTTTTTTTTTTGTGTATGTTCAGCCCTCTCTCCGTCATTTAATGAACCGATCTTGATGATTCTTTTTTTGTTGGATAGGGTATACCTCAAGGGTGGTCCCTCGTCAAGGAAATCAGGATTTTATGACGGAATCCTGATAAAATTGAGAGAAAACCTCGAAAATTGTGGGCACGAATGGTGTTTCTGTTTGAATGTTCGCCCCTCACTCCGTTATTTATGAACCGATTTTGATGATTTGTTTTCATATCATGGAAGACAGGATGTGATGATGAAATCCTGATAAAATTGAGAGAAACCCTCGAAAATTGGGCACGTATATTGTTTATGTTTACTTATCAGAACATAATCAGGTATTTGCATTTAGGAATAATCACATCATGAAACTGAGCTGATGATGGAAACCATACCATTTTTAAACAATAGAAGTTACATATAAAAACTGGCTTTAGTGACAGTAACCACATAATATGCTTTGAAGAAAAGACGTCTTTACAATAGTGGAGGTAACCTCAAATAAATTGGGATAAGGGCAGGAGAATGATGATGAACCTCAACTGGTCAATATCCTGGGAACCTCAAGGAAGTGTGGTAAACATCATCATCATTTTTATATAAAATATCAAATTTTATATAAACTAATTTTGAGTCGGCGCCAAATAATAAAATGATAAATTAACCTACGTAGATTAGTTCATTTCTACGTACATATAAAATTTTGATATTTAATAATCGGATTGTTGTTTGGCGCCGACTCAAAATTAGTTTATATAAAATTTGATATTTTATGTAAATAAGCTCAATACTCAAGACTTAAAAGGTTTATTTTTTAGTTCTTTTTCGTCGGTTAAATTTTTATTTGTAAAAAAGTTTTTTCTTCTAAAGATTTTTGTTTTGTACGAAATTTTCCAAGTGGGTACATTTATCTATTAATTAAACTTAATGCACAAGTAAAATAGTAGGCATTTACAACCAGTCGACCTTAGGGTGGTACAGAGACGGAACGTGTCAGGTGCAACTTAAGGGAAAGCATATAAACGAAAAAAAATACATACTTAGATACATACCTACATACAACAAAATTAAAAATATAATTGAGCTTGAGAGAAACAACGAACACATACACACATTACAAATACATTTATAAGTTGGGCGATTATTACTCACAAACTAACAGATCTTACATAGCCGTGATAGTTTTTCTTCAAAGTTCGTTATACATCGAGTGTAAAAAGACAATTTCCGAAGTCGAAAGCCACATATTCTACCCATTATTTGGATCATTATTTTCCACTAGACCTTAGCTGGGAATCCACTGGTTCTGGAAATATTGAAATTGTCAAAGTCGCCGTATATTTTTACTTTTTTACGAAAACGAATTCTAAATGTTATTACTAAACTATTTTCCCAATAAAAATTACCAGAACATTCGATTTTTCTAAACAAATTACGCATTTGAAGTTACAAAAACGCAATGAATATCAAACGTACCCGACAAGTACCTACGCGGCTTAGAGCGAAAGGACGGGGCTTAACTCCGCTTGCCTGGGTTCGCGTTACATTGCCCACAATAACAAATAGCTTCTTTTTCATACCTAAAAATAAAAGTACAAACTGAAGTTGAAAGAGATGTATAGATTTACTAGGTAGAGTGCAGATATTTGCTACTTTAATTAAAATTTGTCACTTTAGCGGATCGTACCCAGTAATTTGCAGATTACCTAGTTAATTCGTATCAAAGTAATCCACATTCTAACGGTAACATATATATTGATTAAATAGTAAGGTTAGCTTCTACTGATTTTGTTACCACTGAAAATCAGTTTACTGTAACCACATGCCTCATACTTAAGTACATAATTTTATGTACCTAGTTCTAATTAAGATAGTATTGGTAAATAGATTAATTACCCTGCAAAAGCGGCTACTCATCATCAAAATTGATCGATTGATTAATTCGATGATAAGCTTTCAATAAATACAGCTGTTGCGTCGAATTGTCACACGATTTCTTCATTAACGTAGTCATTATGAAGACTGTCCTTCTTTGGCTTCTCGTCGCCACGGGTAAGTTAAATAAATCTGTTTACTTTGTGATCCAATGAAAATAGAAATAAATTCGAGATATACATGAACAAGATCTGGTAGTATTGTACTCACCAATCTGCAGCATGTGTCCGATGGTTTCAGTGAGTCCTCTAGAGTAGTAAATAAATAACTCAATTTAGAAAAACAAAAAAAAATTGTCGAGATAAATTAGTTTCTTGATGTGTGTCAGAAAAGTGGCTCACAAACATTGTTCAAAATAATAATCGTACGACAATGCCTTCAATAATGCCCAAGAGTGGAAATAAAGACAAAAAGCAGTGAACGACCCCTATAATATTGTAACTCAACTTGGAGTCCAGCTGAGTTACTTAATTACTTCACACTGTCATGGTTAACCACTAAAACTGTATCGCTTACCAAAACTATTTCCATTTCTAGCATATACCGTATCAGCGGTGCCGGTCAGCCCTGCTGTTTCTGAATACTCAGAGGACCATGTTTACCCACGGTTCATCAAGTTCCCGGATGGCGAAGGAAACTTACACGATGTAGACCTAGAAGCTCCGATCGATCAAGAAATTCTTGACGATGTCAACAGGAATCCGGCTAACAATCTGTACTTGTTGTTTACCAGGTAAGCAATTTATGATTACTAGCTAAGAAATTATGACATATCAAAATTTCCTGGTAAAGCATCAGTTGAGAAAATTGAAGAAATCGCTGTAAAAAAATTAGATAAAAATGTTCTATGAGCTTGGGGATAACAAAAAAATAACTAACTGATAACACTTGACTTTACTAAGCCAAAAACACTCACTTTAATTTCAGACGCAACCCAACCTCATCGCAGACATTGGTAATAAACAACGCTGGTTCCATCACTAACTCTAACTTCAACCCTCGCGTGCCTACCATAGTTGTCGTCCATGGCTGGCTCAGCAACCAGGACACTGACATCAACCCTGTTGTCAGAGACGGTAATTGTTTTTTTCTCAACGAATACATAAGGATATACTGTCAGAAATTATTTTGTTATTAAATTTTTGTCTTATGTTTTAACAGCGTACCTCAGAAGGTATGACGTCAACCTCATAGTTCTGGACTGGAGAAGGCTTGCCATTTCCAACTACATCACAGCCGCTAATGGAGTCCCAGCTGTTGGTCGTGGTCTTGGCCAGTTCCTTGCTTTCGTGAACTCCGTCACTGGAGCGCCCTTTGACCAAATGCACCTGGTTGGGTTCAGTTTGGGTGCTCACCTTGTTGGTAACGCTGGGAGGGAGCTTGGAGGAAGAGTCGCTCGTGTTACAGGTGAATAAGATTACATTCCTAAAGCATTAATATAAAACGCCTAAAGATAAGAAATAAAATAATCGACCGGTATTGAAAATAGTGTTCCAATCTTGCTTATACATTCTGGCTTCAAGAAAAGGGAAAAAAATACTGTAACGAGTTTTTTATTTCTAGCTCTGGACCCTGCTGGTCCCCTATGGAACTTAAACTCTGACCGTGTGAACCCCAATGATGGAGTCTACGTCGAAGCTATCCACACCGATGGCGGTTACACCGTCGGCGGTCTTGGTATTGGATCTGACGTCGCCAACGCTGACTTCTACGTCAACGGTGGCATCAGCCAACCTGGCTGCCTAACCAACATCTGCAACCATAACAATGCTTGGAGATACTTCGCTGCTACAGTCAGTTACAACCACATTGTTGGACAGGCGTGCTCAAGCTCATGGCAAATCACATGGGATAGCTGCAGTGGTTCACGACTCAACATGGGCAACAATGATCTGAGGAAATGGGGGTGAGTTTTTCGACCTTTTACTGGTTTTAGGAAACCTAGTGTCTTGTGTCCACAATGATTGATTGTGTTGACAATGAGTATTTTAATCCATACTTCCATATTAAGATTATGAATAGAAAATTAACCTTGATCGAACTTTGGAGAAATACACTTTTATCCCGTAAGTCCGTTTCTTTGAGAAAATTTCCAGCTATCTAAAATTATTAATACTGAATAGCCATTGGGGCAATTAAATATTTTTAAACTAAATCGACACTTTATCGCATAGAATTCTAATTCAAAACAAAAATAATTTAAGTATTAAAAATTCCATTTTATTTACAGATCTGGAAGGTTCCGTGCCAACACCGACAGAAGATACCCCTACTAATTCAATGACCCGGCTATTCAATAAAACTGACCTTACCAAATTTTTTGTTTTTTACTTATTCGTGCGAACAACGACGTATTTTATAAAGTAGAAAGACTATTTAAATTAAACCTGCCAAGTGCGTATCGGATTGTGCGAAATCCGATACGCACTTCAGGGTTCCGTACCAAATATTGTATTAATAATTAATTAATCTACGAAAATGACGAAAAACTACCGGAGATTTAATGTGAAGGTCGGCCCTATTGATATATGTCGGGCATGTCATCGGCCGGGAGAATCAATCCGCCACATAATCTCTGGTTGTTTTCGTCTAGCTAACGGTGAGTACTTGGATAGGCACAACCCTGTAGCCAGGATTATTCATCAGCAACTTGCTCTGAAGTACTCTCTTGTGGAATCGGAAGTGCCGTACTACAGATATGCGCTCGACCCAGATCTCGTTAATGGTCATATCTCATTGTATCGGATCGGTCCATCATCACTGACAGGACTATTGTAGCCAATAAGCCTGATATAGTGGTGGTGGACCGAATCGAGAGGCGTGCAATGATTGTTGACATTACCGTCCCACATGACGAGAACCTCGCGAAAGCCGAGAAAGATAAACAAATCAAGTACATTGACTTGGTTCGTGAGGTTGTCGACATGTGGGATGTGGACTCAGCGATCATTGTACCGATAGTCGTGTCAGCTAATGGCTTAATAGCCAGGAGCCTCGAGTCCTCAGGAGGCTCTCGTTAGGCAGCTGGATCAAGGGCTTGCTTCAGAAAGCAGTACTTCTGGGTACGGCTCGCATTGTCAGGCGGTTCCTCTCTCTGGAGCCCTGACCGCCGATAGCCTGCCCTGTTCCCGATACCGGTGGGATACTATTTTTTATGTTTTTATTTTTTATTTTTTATATGCTTTTTATATCTTTTCTATTAAAATATTTAAAAATGTAAATAATATGTCTATATAAATTAATAAACGGAATTAATCTATACTAATATTATAAAGCTGAAGAGTTTGTTTGTTTGTTTGGACGCGCTAATCTCAGGAACTACTGGATTGAATTGAAAAATTTTTTTTTTGTTGATTAGCCCATTTATCGAGGACGGCTATAGGCTATATAACATCACGCTGTGATCAATAGGAGCGGAGCATCAATGAAAATGTGGTAAAAACGGGGGAAAAATATTCCTTTTGAGAGCTTCCTTTGCGTGCAATACGTAAACGGTTAAAGTTACGCAAAAAATATGTATGGCGTAATAACAATTACGACATACATAATTTTTTTAGAACTTTTAAAGAGGAACACCCCTTTAAAAGTTCTAAAAAAAGTCCGCGATAGCATAAGGTCATCTTTTAAGGTTAACTCACTATAATCTTTTTTATAGTAATCAAATTCATTCTAAAATAATGCATTATTTGCGAAGGTGTTTTTATAAACATGATATTAATCCTTATCCAAATAAATACGTTATTCATCATAAGTACTCGTATTTAAATTGCCCTTGACATCATTTGATTTCAACGAATATCTTAGGAGATATCAAAGTGTTAATCAAGTACCACGCGCACATTAATGATATGCAAGGCGGGCGATTATGAGGGATGTGGAGAGCGAGGTACCATTTTGAACTGTATAGCCTATTTATTGAGGAAGGTTATAGACTTTATATATAATCACGCTACGACACAGTGACTATAACCGCGGGTGAAACCGCGGGCACAGTTAGTAGTTATAATAAACATCACCTAATTTGAAGTTCATAGGTCAAAGGGAAGTTAAAAAATTCTTCGTAACAAAATTGTGTGTCAGACGACAGACGGACAGACAGACAGACGGACACGTGAGTGACAACCACGCTAGTAATCTAAATCGCTTTCATGTTTATACTTTAATACACGCACACTGCATCCCATTATAATATAATCTTATAAAAATATTAACCTACTAACACTATAAAAGAGAAAGTTTTAATGGATGGGTGGATAAATAGATGTTTGTTACTCAATCACGCCAAAACAGCTGAACGGATCTAAATTAAATTTTGGACAGAGATAGATTATGGTCTGGAATAGCCCATAGGCTATAATTTATAGTGGGGGGAGTCACAGGCGAAGCCGCTAGCAGAAGCTAGTAAATTGTGAGTGCAGAAGTTTGGATGGTTTTTTTTTTTGGGGGGGTGGGAAATCATCCAATGACTTCTACCGCTCTGGGTGGAGCGGGAGGGCGTGTCAGACTCTTACTGGCTAAAACCCACCCCTGTTCCTTCCCTGCCTGAGTGCCCAGGGGTGCGGTAACTCATTTTCAGAATTTATCCGCTACCCCTAGGCATGCAGGCACCGGCCACGATGGGCCCCGTGTGGCCACGATGAGCCGAGTGGTGGTTGACCATAATCTCTTTGAGGCGCGCGTGAAACATTAAGCGGCGTCGACTCACGAGCCTGGTGCTGATTGGATGGCGAGCTACCCACTCGCCGTCCGCAGGCCCTGGTCTACGGTGGCCGGAGATCGTCTCGCGACGTCCTATGCCCAGTACGCCCATATAGTTTATTTAAAGGGAGTGTTTTGTTTGGGTTGCCATAATCACCATGCTTGTCAGGTGGGTTGGCGATCGTAGCGAAGCTGTTACAATGCTCCGAAAATGCTGCTGCCTATTCTCTGGTGCTGGTACTTCCTTAATCGCCTCTTACGACACCCAAGGGAAGTGATAGGATTGTACTATTCTCTACTTTCGACACGTCGAAAGATAGTGTAGATAAAGAATATTAACATACTCCGACTTATAACAAGCTGTGGCACTGACAAAGAAACATATTGTTAGCAATAATTATGGTCAAAACTATATAAAAGAGTAACCACGTGATACAATTTGATAGAGCAAGTCAATCTCATACATTTTACTAATGATGTATGTAAAGGTATTAAGGACTTCACAAAAGTTTGCGAGAATAGTGGTGGCTGGTAACCCAGTGACCGGGTGGTTTTGAACAGGATAGACACGCGTTTTACTTTGGCGGTTTACTTTGTCATAACTACTTTCAAAACGATGAAAGAAATCATGAAGACGGAGAATATCGTGAGGAATCCGGCATGTCTTTAAACCAATCATTCAAAGGCATTTGTGATGTCTACCAATCCACTCTGGGCCCGCGTGATGGATTCCTACCTACTGCTTTTCATAGAGAGAAATCCTGTGTCCCAGCAGTGGAATAATATACCTATGGACATATTATGATAATATGATATGAAGCGAAATTTTCAATCAATCAAAAATTGTGATAAGAAAGACATGCTTAAGCGTGTCACCTTCATCTGACCTCTAATTCGCTATAACAAAACAAGCATACATCATAATTGCATTGAAATTACCTATACATTTGCGTGTCATGATAGCAATGCTTTCAAAGGATTATTACAATCATTTGCAAAAAAAGTAACATGCAATGAAATTATATTATCAGTAGTCCCTGTTTTGCTGACTTGACACTTTAGTCACATCCTCCTGCATGCATGCATGCATGCAAACTACAACCAAATGGTGAATGTGGGGCAAGCTGCAAACTATGCTGCACTTGCTGTCCTGCCCTCTGTGCCCAAAAACATGCAGCACAAGTGACCTCGGCGCTGCCACCAACGGTGTGGCAGTGGCAAAGCATTGTGCCAAAAAAATTAAAACACTGTCGTGCCAGCGACACGAAGAAGAAGAAGATCGGCCTGCACTAAATCAATATTCCATCTCTGTTGGGGTTGGCGTTCAGTGTAACGGGATGCAGCTGACTAAATTTTCCTGCATCGATGAATCCACTGCGCAAAAGAAATAGTGCTATTCGTCCTATGTAGCTCCATTTCTCTGTCACAGCGGAATAATGATGGCATTGACGAGTCATAGTTGGGGCGCAGATCTACTCAACTCCGTAAAGCGCCTGCTATACGGTCGCCAACCACGTCCCGACAGAGGTGACCTTGGTAGTTTACAGCCGTGTAGATGGTGGTTTATGGCCAAATTTCGTTCACCTCTGCCGGTCGCAAACCAAGGTCACCTCTGTTGGGGACGCGGTCGGCTACCGTGTAGCAGGCACTAAAGGCGCAGTTATACGACTTCTAATGATTTTTAATTGAATATCACGTATAAACGACTTGTTTTATTTCATTGGAAAAAATATATGTTAATATAGACAATTTTGTTCGTAATTTGATATGTGAATATTTGCAATTATGTTTTTATATCCTATTGTCATTAATTTGTAAAGTTATTTCTAACGCGGATAAAAAATTGAGGATCACGTAAAAACTACTACAGCGTATTTTATGAAACCGATTATTTGGTTATTTATATTTTAGTATACGTGTTTTAGTATAATACTTGTTTTTTAAATTAATAAAATCTAATTTCAGACAGCGTTCCTTGATGGGCGAGTCCTATTACTGGGTGGACGTACGATGCGTTACGTGAGCTGAGCACAGGATATGCAAGTTAACCACACAAGGTCGTTGGCAGTTGATAACGTTAGTAACAGGATACCTCTTGACGAGACTGTTATCACAATGTCGTCGTTCACTTTATAACATACATATATACGTAAAACGATTCGAGAGATAGAAACTGCCATCTATATCTAACCATTTAATCTTTAACTATCTGTGTTATCTATCTAAACAAACATCTATCTTCAGGTACGCAAGATACAGATGAAATAGCCAAAGCATCTATTGCGTCAATATGTCACTGACATTATAAATAAGACAGTCTGTGTCCAAAACTCCACGTGCCACGTGTTTCTTGGCCACGCACTGTGACTATTGTAGAACTACCTCATTGTGATTGTTTAGTACTCGATACAATCAATCTGCCTAGCCTTGGGGTCGGCTTTCACTCTAACCGGATGCAGCTGTTTAGTACTAGATACAAGTACTAGATAACAATACCACAACCAAATAATTCCTTTGTTGATACGGAAATATGGACAATAATCACCTGAAACTGATCAATATCTAAGTTTTTCGGTGATTATTTTTCAATAAATACTGCGGTTGACTCGATATTTTTCAAACGAACACTTCATTGTTCTAGTCATTATGAAGACCGTCCTTGTATTGTTCCTTGTCGCCACGGGTGAGTAAAATAATAAGTATACCTGTTGTTATGTTCCACTAATTTTATTAAAGAGCAAACTTTGTTTTTAGAATACATTTCAACATCCTTCCGTCCTTATCCCTAATTATTTAGGGTCACCGCAGCATTTGTTCTTGTTCCATACTTTTACGTTTCTCGCCACCTCACACTTTCCATGTCATTTACCACCGTATCCACATACGCCAGTGAGATTTAATTCTTAGAAACTATAGTAAAACATCAAACTATTTTACATAATGCAACAACAACCTTTTATGGCTTATTGAAATTGTTTATTATTCCAGCATACGCCGCATCAGCGGGGCCGGTAAAGTCTGATTTCTCCGTGAATAACTTTGTTTACCCTCGGTTCATCAAGTTTCCGGATGGCGAAGGTATCTTGCACGATGTGGACCTAGAAGCTCCTCCTCAACAACCAATTCTTGATGAAGTCAACAGGAACCCAGCTAACAACCAATACTTACTATTCACCAGGTAAGTGAAACTTGAAAACGGACAGAGAATACCATGCTTCATTTGGCCTGGCTAGTTTTAATTATTTCGTTTATTAATTTGTATATACATATTAAATTACATTTTAAATATTTCCATAAAAAAAGACAAAAAAAAATAAAAATACAAAAAATAGTATACCACTGGTATCGGGCACAGGGTCTAAGCTACCGGGTCAGGGCTCCAGAGAGAGGAATCGCCTGATATGCAAGCCGTGTCCAGTAGTACAGCTTTCTGAATCAAGCCCTTGACCCAGCCGCCTAACAAGAGCCTTCTGAGGTGTTGGTCGAAGCTCGTGGCTACAATTATTATCATTAATGTAAATTCCAGTTGGATTGTAATAAAAGTGAAAACAATAATGCATTATTTTTCAGACGCAATCCTACATCATCACAGTCATTGGTAATCAACAACGCTGCTTCCATCACTAACTCTAACTTCAACCCTCGCGTGCCTACTGTAGTCGTCGCACACGGCTGGCTCAGCAACCAGGACACCAACATTAACCCTGTTGTCAGGGATGGTAATTGAATTTTTATAATGACTAATATTATTTTACGCCTTGTTATAAATGTTGATGACGTTATTCTTTATTTATTGTTCCGTATTTCCATAGCGTACCTCGGAAAATATGACGTTAACGTCATCGTTCTGGACTGGAGAAGGCTTGCCATTTCCAACTACGTGACTGCCGTTAGGGGAGTCCCTGCTGTTGGTCGTGGTCTTGGACAGTTCCTAGCATTCCTAAACTCCGTTACTGGAGCACCCTTTGACCAAATGCACCTCATCGGCTTCAGCTTGGGTGCCCATCTCGTTGGTAACGCTGGTAGAGAGCTGAGAGGAAGGGTTGCCCGTGTCACAGGTAAATGGTTTTCCTGTCTTTTTTGTTTCTGTGATTGTGATTTCACACAATTATTTGCCTTCAATCTAATTTTAACTGTAAATGGAACAAATTGAATAATATTTTTGTTTTTATAGCTCTGGACCCTGCCGGGCCCCTCTGGAACTTGAACTCCAACTGCGTTAACCCTAATGATGGAGTTTATGTTGAGGCAATCCACACCGATGGTGGTTACACCGTCGGCGGTCTTGGAATTGGATCTGACGTCGCCAACGCTGACTTTTACGTCAATGGTGGTATCAGCCAACCTGGCTGCCTAACCAACATCTGCAACCATAATAATGCTTGGAGATACTTCGCTGCTACAGTCAGCTACGACCACATTGTTGGACATGCGTGCTCAAGCTCATGGCAAATCACATGGGATAACTGCAGTGGCGCAGAACTCAACATGGGTAACAATGATCTGAGAAAATGGGGGTGAGTTTTTAAACCTTTTACTGGTTTTAGGAAATCTAGTGTCTTGTGTCCACAATGATGATGATATTTAACAAAAGGAAACAAATCTTATGCAGATTTGTTTCCTTCTGTTAAATATCGAATTATTTATTTCTGAAAATCACTTTAGATAGATGACATAATGAACATGTAATGAAGATAAATTGTTTATAAATGGTTATATTATTATTAAAGAAAATAATAAATGGTCTTTTAAGATTATACTTAGAAGATATCTAATTAAGATTTTCAAATAACTCTATGTTTATTTTCAGATCTGGAAGGTTCCGTGCTAACACCAATAGAAGATACCCCTACTAAGTCAACGATACGGAAATTTAATAAATCTGATTAGTCTTAACGCTTTGTGTTTTACTTCATTCTATTGGAATAATAGTATTTAAAGATCTAGACTTGACTATAATTACAATCGCTTTAATTTTCGTATTTAGATGAACAAGGTAAATTAACCTCAACTTTGAAAGGTGACCAGAACATAATGGTGTGGATGATGGCAAACAGAGAGTTTTAGTTCAACTTAACGAGATAAGGTCTCTGTCAAACGATGGACTGTGATTGACTATGTTGTCGGATTCTTCTTCTCCTTTTACGGTAGTTTTTTTTAATCATACTGTTTGGGCCTTGTAGGTAGCCACATTTATTGCTTCGTCCAAGGTGATCACCGGGTTGGTTTTGGTGTGCCAGAAAACCCACACTCCCTGGTCTTAGTTCTCCAAAAATCCAGGCGCCTTTTGAAGGTTTACCCACGACAGCAAAAAAAAAAATAAGAAGCGACTGTTTGTCAGAGAAAAGAAAAAATGAGGGTTTGGAGAGCCGGTGCTAGGTGCCCTTGAGGAGACTTTTTTGTTATTAGGCCTTAAAAAGGACCGTTGGTCATGAACCGTTTGAATGTACCATCGTGGTGAAATGATTAGTCAGCCATGTACTGAGTTACCGAGTGCTATCTGCCTAGATTTGCGAACGATATTTTTAATGCCACCCGGGGAGGTTCCTTTCACTGATTGATGAAGATCATAACATGGAACAAGAGCTTAAGTAAACGACAACATCAAACATTTGAGGTACCTATTATAAAGTATTTTGATATCTACAAAGGACCCCTTAGCAATTTATAATGCCATAAGGCGCACACAGTTGATTAGACTACATTTAAAAAGATACAACACGATAAAAAGCACGACATGTGTAAAGAAATACCTACCGTTTGATACACACAATATGATAATTAAAAAAAACATCTTGTAATTAGTTATCAGGTGGCACTTATTGGTGATTTACAGATAATGTTAGGTAGTCGCAAGTGATATAATTGATAAAAAAAATGTTTTTACACAGAAAAGTCCATTAATACTCCAACGACTGATAAAAAATATTTTGTAAAATTTTGTGCAACTCTAGAAAAATCTTGTTATTCTCAGAGGATAAGAACCAGACCTCTATCTTATCTTGTGAATAAATGTTTGTGACGTCACAGACATTTTTTTAAACAAACGTAATTAAATATAGCTAATACCTACACCCCGTTATAGAAGTTGATGAATGTTATATACAAAGTATGTGTGTAGGTTTTATTTTTAGATCTACAGGATTCAACAGAAACGGGTGATCATATTTAAGATACTGCTTGTGCCCATGGAAATCAACAACTTTCTTCAAAGTAGTCATTGTAAATTCTCAAAAAAAAATGAAGTTTAAACTATTTTACAATATGGGCCGGATTTAGCTAGGCAGCCGATTTTCAATTTACCTATTACTGTACATATTCTCTCAGACATAAGCTTTGTCATTTTCAAATAACAGATAAGGGAATAAATTTCTACTACCGTATCTCCTAATATATGACTTTCTTGAAGAAAGTAGTTTATTTCCATGTGCAGAGGCAGAATTTAAAATATGTCCACCAATTTCTGTAGCAACCTGTATATTCCCTATTTGAATAATTAAATTTCATACAACAGACATCAGTCACGTCATCATCAAATTGCTGATCAGTCACCGATTTTATGTGAAACTGTGACTGAGACGCGCCTATCATATAGGGACTGGGGTTTTTATGTTCCATATTTGAATAATTAAGTTTCATACAACAGACATCAGTCACGTCATCATCAAATTGCCAATCAGTCACTGATTTTATGTAAAACTGACTAAGACGCGTATATCATATAGGGACTGGGGTTTTTATGTTCCATATTTGAATAATTAAGTTTCATACAACAGACATTAGTCACGTCATCATCAAATTGCCAATCAGTCACTGATTTTATGTAAAACTAACTAAGACGCGCATATCATATAGGGACTGGGGTTTTTATGTTCCATATTTGAAAAATTAAGTTTCATACAACAGACATCAGTCACGTCATCATCAAATTGCCGATCAGTCACTGATTGTATGTGAGACTGTGACTGAGGCGCGCCTATTATATAGGGACTGGAGTTTTTATGTTCCATATTTGAATAATTAAGTTTCATACAACAGACATCAGTTACGTCATTATCAAATTGCCGATCAGTCACTGATTGTGTGTGAGACTGTGACTGAGACGTGCCTATCATATAGGGACTGGGGATTTTTATGTGTAGCTCAGTGGTGGTACTAGAGGTACTACATCTTCAAGTGTGTGTATTCTTACGTTGTGGAATGTAATAACAGAAACACGGGAACGCAATTCTAAATAATTTTATATATATTAATTCATCTTATTCAATTGACAATATAATTCGAATTGGTATTTTTTCTGTTTTTCTTTATATGCCTCTAAAGAGATTCAGCTCTGATCTGATCAAGGAGTTACTTGTGCAGCCGATGCAATGTCCAACGACTTCTACGAAACTATATAATTATATTGTTTGACGTGACTGATATGTCGTATGTTGTTTGACCTGAAACCGGGTGCATAAAAAAACAATGAACTAGTATTATAATTATAGTTTTTATTAACTAAACAAATACAAATCAGTCCAGTTAAATGCTTTAAATTTAATAAGGATAGGAACTTCCAGTGTCCAGGCGATACATTCCAGATCTGAAAAAAGTGTAAATATTTGAGTGTAGCTTTTTTTTAATATTAATGCCTTTCGCCGTCTTATCTTTTCATCTTAGCAGGAGTGATCGAAGGAGTCACCGCGACCCTGGCACAAGCCACTGAAGCAACACGGGTGACTTTTAATCAGAAAGTCTGACACGCCCTCCCGCTCCACCCAGAGTGGAAGAAGTTATTCGATAATTTCCAACCAATAAAAAAAGCATACTAGCAGCTAATCTGGACATTCGGCTTCCACCTGCCTAGGAGACAAATTATTTTATCACGACAGGAGCTACCTCAGAAATTATATATATTTAGTGACGAAAATGCGAGTATCTTCTTTTCATAATAAAAGAATTGATATGGGTTTATAATACTTAGTAGTTATTTTTAAACTCTGAAACAACATTGCAAACGTTTGACTAAATAAATCGAGCAATGTTTAACTTACCCAGTTTTTCTCAAATCATCATTGCCCATGCGAAGCTCTGCCCCACGGCAGGTATTCCATGTGATTTGAGTTTGAGTTGTGCATTGTCTTCCAACCAAATGGTTGTAAGTGACAGTAGCGGCAAAGAACTCAACGGCGCGGTTGTGGTTGCAGAGGTTGGTGTTGCAACCAGGCTGGGAGATACCACCGTTGGGGTAAAAGTCAACATTAGCAACGTTGGAACCGATGCCGAGAGCACCAGAGCTCGCACCACCATCAGTGTGGATAGCTTCGACGTAGATGGCGTCGTTACCATTAACGCGGTTTGTGTTGTAGTTCCATAGAGGACCAGCGGGGTCTAGGGCTGTCAAGAAACAAATAAACGATACTGTTAGATTTTATTAAATTAAATTATTTATATGGTTCTGTGCAATATCAATTTAACTGAAGCATCGGATACGGTTTACATGAAATCGATGGTGTAAGTATTCTATTATAAAAACCAAACATAGAATCACATAAACATACCTGTAACACGAGCAGCTCTTCCACCAAGTTCTCTTCCGGCGTTACCAACTAAATGAGCGCCCAAACTGAAGCCGACGATATGCATTTGGTTGAAAGCCTGGCCAGTCACTCTGTTGATGAAAGCCAGGAACTGCCCAAGACCACGCCCGACAGCAGGGACTCCTCGTGTAGCTGTGACGTAGTCTGACGCAGCCAGACGTCTCCAGTCACAGACAATGACGTTCACGTCGCTCTTGCGAAGATAAGCTGGAATGAAATCATATTAGTAACTTTATTGAGCTTTCATTCCTAGTCATAACCTTCCCAGTTTTAATACGGCCAATTTTTTCTAAGAAAGTCTAAATCTTCATCTCTCAGATTTTGATGATTTTATTAACAGTTTATTTTTTTCTTCAAACGTTAAATCAGTCAAACATTGTAATTGAATTGTAAATGGATAGAGCATGGACGAAGTTTTTTTTTAACTGATGTGAGTAATATGGTGTAGCACAGTATTTCAAAAGAATCTTACCATTCCTGATGATGGAGTTGGTGGAAGTAAATTGATTGCTGAGCCAGCCGTGAGCAATAACAACAGTGGGCACATTGGCATTGAAGTTGGACCTAGTGACGGAAGCTGCGTCATTGATCACTAAGGTCTGAGATACGATCTGGTTGCGTCTGTAACAAAGTTCATATCGAAGATAAAATACTGCTTCTATGACTTAAGCCCTTGTGAAAGTATCAGGTACTTATAAAAAGTCTATCAGAAAAATAAATTGGTTGATGGTAGATCTAGGTTATGATATTTACATAAAAAGGTTTTCTTTAGCATTTTCAATATATGGATATTCAGAAAACGGACTCAATATAATCGACTCATTCAAATACTATGTCAAGTAGTCCGAAGAAAAGTATACTCTCGTAGCTTTATATATTTTTATTTCATGAGTCCCTAATGTTAAAGTCGTACAGTGATATACTGAAATATCTCCTATAAAATCACAATAAAAATTACACTCTCGCAATAAAAAGATAAGTGTTAAAATGGCCAGAAGCTTAGTTATCATTAGCTTTCTTTCCCCTTTTATAGCACTCTTGAGTGTTGCTTCATTTCCGTTTTTTTCATTGATAACTATATGAGAAAAGGAAATAAACTGTGGGAATTAAGTCGACTGGGATAGAATACGTATATCTAACGTTTATGATGCCAAAGAAAAAAACATAATAGTAACTTCATATTTGACAATAATGTAATATGTTTGTTTGTGTCGATGCCACAGCCAAATAAGACGTGCAAAATTAATCAGCCTTTAATGTTTCCAAGGCTGTACCTTCTGGATATACTGAACGTTTTCAATAAAGATACAATAACTTGATCTCTTGAAACTACAAAAATGAGCAAAAAAGCGGCAGTAAAACCTTAGATTTTCAAGGAAAAAGCCTATCCTCACAATTTACTCTTTTAAAATTTATAGGTTTCAGGAACCGTATTATTTTTTTTCTTACTTGTCCTCAGACGTTACCTAGCGGTAAATAATAAAACTATAGGAAACATTTGCAGTAAGTGTTTTATATTCTTTTGGTGATCACATTAAGCAAGTAAAAAAAGTGAATTTATCGAGTGGGCGTGGATGGCCAAATCCGAAACTACGACGAATAGCGAAAAATATTCAAAAGAGCCGATTTTGATGTAATTTAAAACTGCAGCATTAGACTCTTGAAAAATCTATATTCCTAGCCAGGAAATGAACTCGTTGATTTTTTAAAAAAAAACACGCTATATCACCATTCGATAGTGTCACTAATAAGGATCAAATTTTAGGAAGTAGATAACTATCATACGACTAACTTAAGATTCCTCAAGCTTTGAGGGTGGATATTAATACTGATCCTACAATATCAGTTTCACATCTTCCACATCATGGTAATTGTGAACAGTCATAAATAAAACTTACCTGGTATACAGCAGATACAAGTTATTGGCCGGGTCCCTGGTTATTTCGTTAAGGAGTTCCATGTCAGGTTCAGCCTCGAGGTCCACGGTGTGCATGACACCCTCCCCATCGGGGATCTGGACGTATCTTGAGTATTCATGTTCCTTCTCTTCCTCCGCTACTGGCACCGCTGAAGCGATGTAAGCTGGAAAGAATATTTAAAAGTCTTAGAATAGTCTACACTCTAATGTTGAAAAATTAATTCAACATTATGTAGTGTTGTCTCCTTATTTCCTTGTCTCTTATCTGAAATTATCGTTATAATCGAAATCACTTTCGGGCTCCAGACTAAACATTTTTTCCCTTTGACTTTCAAAAGTCAAAAATGCATGAGATTGACATGAGCTAACATTTGTTATATGTCACTTTGTTCTCCTGTGCTACTCCTAGGTTACAGTGCCAGTCGTCAGTGAGACCAGTCGCATATTTACCAAACCCGATAGGATATATGATAATGACATACCGCCATTTTGTTAACGTTTCTTTCATACATAATATTCTGCTTTAAATAAACAACATGTGTCGCAAAACTGTAACAGTTTTATATTTTTTTATTAAATAGAACCCAGATAGGCAAGAGTATTTTCAATAAATTATTTAGAAACAAAGCTTGTTGTACAAGGAAACATTCCTAGAATTCAACCAGGAAAGGAAACAAAACCACATACCTCTCGAACAAAGCCACAAGTAAGAGCTTGAGTGAAAATATAAACAAGAGTTACTCACCGGTGGAAAGTAAAACCAGCAGCAGTACGTTTCGCATTGTTGCAGCACTAATATATAAAATTAAACATTTTTCGTAGCTTGTTATTATATCTTGCTTGGTTTTTGTTTACTATCGTTAATGATAAATTAATCTTATCCAATTCGTGTTTTAAATCGTATTGTCTCGAAAATCTGTTTTTAAAATATCGGTTATCGATACTTGGATTGGAGAGTAATCAACTAATCAAATCATTTATTGTTTTGGTCCCTACTGAGTTCTCAGAAGAACACTCTCGATCGAGGTATTTTTACCCGACTGCGCGATGCAAGGGAGGGTTTTTTTTTTGTGGGGTGTGAAATCATCCAATGACATCTCCCGCTCTAGGGTGGAGCGGGAGGGCGTGTCACTCTTACTGACTAAAACCCACCCCAGTTCCTTCCCTGCCCTGAGTGCCCAGGGGTGCGGTAACTCTGTTTCAAATTTATCCACAACCCCTGGGCAGGCATCGGCCATGACGGGCCCCGTCATTATTGCTGACAACTCTTTGAGGCGCGCGTGGAACACTTCGCGCCGTCGACTCTCGGGCCTGGTGCTGATCGGACGGGTATGCAAGGGAGGGTAATGTATTTATTAGCCTATGTATGTATGTTTGTTTGCATGTATGTATGTATGTTTGTTCCTTTGTGGCAATAAATCGGCCCACGCGTTTGGTCTCTATAGAGAGACCAAACGCGTGGGCCGATTTTGTCGGTTACGTCAATTGATTCGTCCTAATCTTGCGAGTGCTACTAAAGACATGACAGTAATCAAAATACAATGGGGACAACCAGACGCCATATTGTAAAATAGAAAAAAAATTAAAGTCGACGAACTATATTAAGTGGGGTATCAAAATAAAGGGTCCGAGAAGGCGATTCCAAAAATATAACACGCATGTAGAAAATAATAAAAAATTGTTAGTAAGGAGGAGACCGCCTTTCCATCGTAGACATCATCCATCGCTTTCCATCAGTCGAGACCGAACTCAAGAGCTGGCTCATAAAAAAATTTAATATTTTCTTAAAACCCGACTGTAAATACAACAATTGAACTAAAATAACTACCACCACTGCATATTCAGAATAATATGGAAAACACATATCTGCCCACTTGGACGGGCTCGCGGAACTCTAACTAAGTGACACAAACGTCAAGCCTAACCTTTCTTCTAATTTAATTTCAAACGGCTTTCCAAGAGTTTCTAGAAACTTCTAACCTGCCAGTCGGCAACATAAGGACGCCAACATAAGGTTGTCACAATATCCACGATGCAATGGCTCTCTCTTCCTTACTTTTAAATGTGACGCAGAGTCAAAGCGATAGTCGGATCGGATTGAAGATAAGGGTCAATGGATTGCCATACCTACCTACATTTTTGGATTTTCGCTTCGACACGACGTCAATGTGTCTTGAGCCTTAGTCTTACTTACTTACCTAAACGTGTGAGTCAAGTTTCAAATGGCTACATTTGTGGCATCTGTTGTATTCCTAAAATCACTAGTGTATGTAAAACAAGGGTGAGCGAGGCTGGGGTGCCCCATTTTGCCTGTAAAATATTTTTCTATTTTGTACGCACGGACGCAAAGGCTAGTTTTGACACGGTTATTTAGGTTCCCTTTTTACAAGCGTCACCAGGGCAACCTTGTCGCAGGTGGAAGCCAATAAAGAAATATTTTATTATTTGAATAACTATGGTTGCCTGGCTTCTGGGACGTGTTTGGAGTAGTCAAAAATTATTGAAGAGCTACTGAAATTGGCATCTTTTAATTGTTTTCTATACAACGTGACTAGGTTAGGAAACCACAAAATAAATAAATTTGTCGCAGTAGGTTGAAACCGTGATATAATTATATCCCTAGGATTTTTTTTTTTTTTTTAATATTTTTTTTTATTTATTGGTTTTAATAGACTATAACTACAATACATATTATACTAAACTAATAAATAACTTAATAAATAAAATATGTACAAGAGGCATAAAAAATCCGGTAGGAGTAAAGCTCATTGGGCATCAAAAAATTCGTCCACCTCGCTGTCAATGGGAAAAGTGCCCAGAACGCTGGCAGCATTGCCACGTTGAATGGCAATGCTGATTCGTTGGCCGAAAAAAAGGACAGCTCTCTGGTCACGTGAAGAGTCGACTAAATGTTTGCCGATGTCACGGAAAACTTGATGAGCACTCGGACCCCATGGCCCTAGTGTTTCAACCCCAAACGGCTCAAACATATAACTAGGAATATAGTGAAAAAAAAACAATACCCTTAAGATTCCCATATGTCTTTACTTCATACAATTTGAAGGATCACATTCAACTCGATAGTGTCGCGAATAAGGATATTAGTGATAATAACGAGTATTGGAGGCACACAGTGTGTTTTTGATTTTCAACATCAACGTGTTCGATTTCAGGTTACGAATATTGATTTTTCAAAAAACCAATGATTAGTTTTAGTTTTCATCAAAATCGGGCCCGAGACTTCGTTGAGAATTCTTTGCGATACGAGCGCGTACTATCTTATCAAGAAGTACTACTGTTTAACCTTTAGCATAAAATGCCACAAGATCCAGAATCATGACACCTGGAATTAAAGGAAAAAACTCTTCTTTCACGTGTATTTTCTAGTATAATACTGTGCCATTGGTGGGTTTATTACAGAAACATCCTAAAAAACCTTCGCCTCCAAATAAATAAAAGGAAGATAGTAGTATTGGACTACTTGATTAGATCGTTCTTGTATATGTGCAGGATTTTTATAACATACTTTCTTTGTTAAGAAAAACGGAGTGATCTTATAAACGTTAAGGAAATATTTGAATTAACACTTTAAATAAAATTATTTGTTTTGGTTGTTATTGGTTTGGGCCGTTTTATTTAAAATGCCACCAGTGATATTAATAAATCAAAGAAAATGTACACTATTCTACTAGGTTCCAGTTAGATAGTTATAATATTACTAGATCGTGCTCGTCATAGTTATATTCCTAGTAACACAGTTAAGAACTGCTTTTACATAACTATATATCGGTGTGTAGCTATTTTCCTAGGGATATAACTGTATCCCGGCTTAAATTTTTCCTATAGGAGTAGGCAGAAACTACAGAGCGCCCCCTGCTACGATCTTATCAATATATTGGTATAATCCTTTGGGAAAATATTTTATAATCACCAGATAACGTAACCTGCTACTTTTTGCCATTGCAGGAGGTCTCCGGAAAATGTACACCTGTTTAATGTTCGTTAAGACACACCTGAAAGTTTATCACACATTTTATTGAAATTTACCTAGTGTTTGTATCGATAACAAACTATACCATTCTTTATTAATCCCTGATTAATACCGTGATTTTGATCTTTCTATTTTCAATTATTATCTACAATAAAACATTTTAAGCCCTGTAGAATCAGATTATCCTACTGTTTTTTTATATATAATCAAATCGTTAAGTTACGATTTAACATGAGCGTAAATGCTCGAGTACAACTATATCGTCCCGTATTATTATTATACTCTTTGACTATATCTACTCGTGTAGGAGGGTTGGTCGATGTCGAGAAGTGAAGGAAACTCGAAGATAACTTTTAGACGTATATTTTAGCAGCAGGATTACAGTGTTTACAAATGATACTTGACGTTAAAACTTTATATAAAAAATAGGCGCAGGTCCACACAGCCGAGTCCGCTCGGACGAGGGCTGGGGACTTAGTCCTCTAATCCAAAAAAATATATACTGGCTCGGCTACTCCACCAAACTACCATGGGTGTCCCGCGTGACCTTTCCCACAAGGACGAGATCCGCCGATGCACCTCGCTGATAGCAGGAGAAATAGCTTGATTTTACTTACAATTCCCTTAGGGGGTCATTAGGCTACAGAGAGTCATAACACCGCGATTCAGGACTGTGACGAATTTGTACAACTCCATTTCGTAGCGTCCGGCGGGACTATTATGATATAGATGATCTAAGGATATACTACTTGACAGGCTGTGCTCATAATTAACTATAAGTACGTGTGTTACACTCGTACTTATTGTTATTTTCACGTTTTATCGTAATGCCATCAATTTCTTTCAAACCTCTGGGTGTATGATTAACAGCTTTGGGGCAGTGATAACAATTCCAACATTATATTACTACAGCGAATGCAGAACATGATGCTCAGAAACCTATGCAATATGCCCATGGTAGGTACTTCACCAACATGGAAATACATCATCGTCTTAAGATGAACACGGTGGAGGAAGAGATACTCAAAAGTATAGAGATATACCAAGGGAAGCTAAAAAGGCATCGGGAATTGGCTGGTAAGTTGAAAACCAGAAGCTATAAAAAACGGCTGAAGAGAAAAAATAATCTGCCACATAAATAAGTACTGATGAAGAGATGCCCTCACTGGAGGACACACTCGAACTGCCATACCTAACAACCCATCTGCTTATAGACAAAAATAAAAGGAGAAAAAAAAACTTTATACCCAAAACCAAACAGAGAATAAGACAAAAATATTCATCTCCAATTCAAAGTGAAACATACAGGAAAACACTTTTCTCCATAACTTTCACCAGAACTGCATGTGTATTCGCTAACTCAATTGATATCAATGTAATAGGCACTTTGCAGTACATTGCCGCTTTGCTCGGTGGACATCTATTAATAATAAGCACTACGTAGTACATTTTTGTTTTCCTATACGTCAAAGCAGCAATATATTGCCTATAAAATATAATATTGTGCCTATCAAATTGATGTCAACTGAGTTAGCGAATAGATCTGCTGAAATGTTGATTATTCCTAAGTACTCGTAAAAGTGTTCATAATCTTTAAGTAAACAATCTTCTGGCAGTTCCATCACGTCCATCATTGTGCAAGAACTCACTAAAACAAGAAATGAAAAAAGTTTTCTTTAATCAGCGACTTGTGACCACTAGTGGTCTAAGATGAAAGTTTTCGTGGAGATAACTTAAAATTATGTTTCCAGCTCCTGTCACGTTTCATCATTTCCAGTGCAGTGCGGAGGATCTTTTTCTTTAAAAGAGCGAAGTTTAATTAAACTATTTTAAGTAAACGAGAATTTGCATTAGGTAAACTGGTTATACAAAGTTTGATCTGAAATTATGTACTTGTGGAATGATCAAACTAGCTTCTGTCAGCAACTTCTCCCGCGTGAAATTTGTAGGTATCCCACTATAATCTGTCTCTATAACTATCCAGATTTTCATTGATTGAGTAACAAATCCATCCATCCAAACTTTCGCATTTAAAATATTAGTCAGATAAAATAAAGCTAATCCGCTTTATTTTTTCTCACTAAGTTAGACATTTTAGGACTTATTTAAAATGTAAATAGTTAAGTTTAACTCTGTAATTCAATTAGAGACTCGTACCTAAGTTTACATTTCAACACTAGTCTAACGAGTTTTGTAATGTGGTAGACGCAACGTGATTCAAATAAACAATGGAATACATCTCGGATGAGACCGAGATAAAATCAATAACATTTACGAACTTCGTAAGCAGGGTACAGAGGGACGTGCCGGCAAGTGGGTGCTACCCTTCAACCTTACCCTAACACTGGTAACTCTCCTCTGGCCCCGAATACGAATCGTCACATAATGAGACCGTGAAAAACACTCGCTCCTCACAACTCCTCAGTCCGCAAGCCATCAGCTACAAAACGAATCGAACACGCGAATGCATACACGCAATTACAACTCCTAAACTTCTCACAATAGAGACGAATTTCCTATCATTTCCAATATATACACTAGAGTAACACTTTCCCGAATCGCTGTTTGATATTCTGATAACATTTGTGAAATAATAGGAGATGCTTCGGTTCATGTGCGGAGACACCCATTTAACGTTCGGCAAAATTTGATGAAAATACTTAGACGACGCTTTGAGGACTGAACTGAAGTTGGTGACTTATAATCTCGTCAATATTTATTTCGACGAGTCTCTCATAACGCTAAAAGTTTCATAGCTACGAGACATCTGACATGAGAGCACTTTGTGACTACGCTTCTATAATTTAAGTTTGAATTATTGCAGGAACGTTCCCTGAATACTTTATTTGAAAAATATAGGAGTATATTCATAAACTGTTTCATCTTACTACCTTGAATACAAGAGAAATATTTCGTCGTCAAAAGGAAAGGTTGACAAAGAAACTGGTAATTTATGAAATTGTCAAGACTTTCATATCTACATACAAACGCACTGTATAAAGTTTTGATATAAAGTTCTGCATTGTATTTACCTCCAAGATAGTCACTTTCTTAAGTTTCCACTGCTAGAAAAGAGGCCTCCTCTCTTTGAGAGGGAGTGACCTATAATGCACCTTCCGGGACCTGTCCAAAACAGAGTCAATACAAAAATCCAAAAGAAACAGTAACTGTTCCCGAATTTTCTAATTTCCCGGGCAAAGAACAAATCTCACGTTGTATGAACAAAAAACCTCAAACGACAATTTACTTAAACTGTTATCAACGTAAAAAAAAAAACAAATCAGTCTAGCCATTCTTAAGAGATGAACTAACCAACAAACAGGATATGCAAACCAAAAATCGGTGCAGATATCACCAATCACCAATATAGTAGAGGCACTGCAACAAAAAACTAAACCCAAAATCCGCAAGGAATATGATTTTTCCGCGAAAAGCATATTCTGTGGGGTGTGCAGTAAATATTCATGAATACAGGCGTGCAGTTTGGGTATAGTATTATATTCTACCGTATAAGAAGGCGGTTGAATGCAAAGTGCGCTCCGGAGAGTCCCGCCATCGATTCTTCGTCATTATCGATGCATGGCTACTACAGTGTGGCTACAAATTTTAAAGTTCCGTTGGCATAAAAGTTTTAAATCTTTTTTTTCTTTATAAATTAAAATGCTTTTCCTACGGGTACTTTTTAGAGCTTGACTTGAAAGAAAACGTACTACGCCGACCTTTAAGACAAGGGCAGGTAATGGCGGTGAAATCGGCCCTTAGTAATAATTTAATAATAATAATAATAATAATAATAATTTAACATTTACCGCGACTCACTATAATCTTTTTTATGGTTTTTACTTTTTACGCTATAGTTCAGTAAAACTTGGTTTATAGAGCGAATGGTGAAATCGGCCTAAGGAGTTTAACAGCTGAAGTTAAGTTAATTATATAGCTCCGGTTTGTTGTCTATTTAGCTAAGAGAAGTTATTGGAGATCAACGTGGACACCCACAATCAATTGGTTTTGACGTAGGTACCTAGTACCTAATAATGAAAACGGGAAACTTTGAGTTTATTGAAATGCCTAGTTCGAAAGAAAATACTTTTCAAGCTACATAAGCAGTATGATGAACATACCTCATTATATTTTTTAATAATGGCAGCTTAGTCTTATAATAATGGTTTGTACATAAACTAAGTTTATATTTCACAATTTAATTCCAGAGGTGATTAAAACAAATATAAGGCTTATGCAATAATTCAAATAAAGTGTTCTCATTCAAATCAAATAAAAAGCCAATTTAGATTAAAATCCAGACATGCAACAATAACAAAACAATAGAAAGTTCAATTATCTCGGCTTTGTGCACATTCATTTAATTAAAATTGTTATTAGAGGCATCAAGTTTGTGTTATTGCAAGATGAGCTTTTAAAGTAATGCTGTTTTATTTAAAACCCAAATAATGTTGATAAGGCCTCCTGCACAGCGGACCGATCGATGTGTCGAAGAGAAGGAGGGCCGTGGGAATCCACGCTGAGAGGCACTGGTCGGTCGATAAGGCGATGCTTACAGGAAGCCTATATCTAGTACTGGACTTTTCGCTTGATGATGACGGTGACATGCTCTCATTGTGAGGCATGTCCTAGAACCAAAAAATCGAAGACATGTGACATCCACCAATCCGCATTGGGCCCGCGTGGTGGATTACCACCCACACCCTCTCACAGAGAGGAGGCCTGTTGTACCCCAGCATTGGGGACATCAAAAGGCTGATGATGATGATGCTGATAATGGTGACGAATGTTGATGACATTAACCCGTCAGGACCCTGCGTCGACGAGGGGCGACAGCTATCAACACTGTCGCCCCGCACCGCCGGAGCACCGCCAGATCAGCACTGCCGGAGTAAAATCGTTCCTTATTAGTAATAATAGAGTTTTAAAGCGCGCGAAACTGCCGCCGCTTATGGCGAGGCGGGGCCCGGCCAGGCGGGGGATTACTGTCGTCTCTCGTAAACGCGGGGTCCTGAAGTGTTAAGATTTTTTTTAGCTTTTGTTTTGCATTTTTTTTTTGTCCAAGTCTCGTGTAAACGAAGGTGTTGCACTGCGTTTTAGTATCAACAACCTCAATAGATGGCGTTGTCTCTCTTTTCCGAATCGCGCTGGTCAAGTTCAAAACTCAAACGTAAGGGTCAATCGATGATAACATAAATACACGGAAAAGCATGATTTCCTGACTTTAAAATGCTGTTGTGTTATTAGGGTTTTTCCAGTAGGAGATTTTTTAGCGGTTGCTCAGAGTTTAGGAGTTGGACACCCCTATACCTCTATAAACACAAAACGCCGATGATCCTACGCCTGATCTCTTCCTAGTTATGTTGAATTGTTGTCCCACCATATTGTGAGAGTAAAGGAACAAAGAGTACCCGGGCCTGCGGACGGCGAGTAGTGGGTAACTCGCCGTCCGATCAGCACCAGGCCCGAGAGTCGACGGCGCGCAGTATTCCACGCGCGCCTCAAAGAGTTGTCAGCAAAGGACGGGGCCTGCCACGGCCGATGCCTGCCCGGGGGTGGAGGATAAATTCGAAAGAGTTACCTCGCCCCTGGGCACTCAAGGCAGGGAGGAACCGGGGTGGGTTTTACTTAGTAAGAGTCTGACACGCCCTTCCGCTCCACCCTAGAGCGGAAGAAGTCATAGGATGATTTCCCACCCCCCAAAAAAAAAAAGGAACAAAGAGTACACCTGCGCATGCGCACACACTTGTGCACTATAATATCTCAGATACACTTGGCTAATCTCGATTGTTCTAAGGCACATTCATTTTAACACTTCACACAAATATGTCCGAACATTCGGCCGACTCTTCGTAAAAATACTTCGGAGTAGACCCCCAGATCCGCACGCGGCCGGCTTCCCGCATGACAGGAAAAGGGCCCTAACTGAAAACAAAAATTCTTCTGGAGGTTTTTTTTAAGTTGAGTAAATAGGTAGATTCATCAATTGTTTCAGATTAATTCATCAATATTAAGGAGCCATTTAATGTGTACATTTTAGACACGTAATCTAGAGAAAGGGTCAATAAACTCCTCATCATATTCATCAGCCACACGCAGCCCTAGGTTATTTCTGTAAGTGTTTTTGTGTGAATATTGTGTGCCTTAACCCAGGTCAAATAAATTTATTTTCTTTCTTTCTTTCCCTCCTGTCTGTGAGAGGGTGTGGGCCCCAATCCATCACGCGGGCCCAATACTGGTTGGTGAATGTCACATGTCTTCGAAGTTTTAGTTCTAGGGCATGCTGGTTTCCTTCACCGTTTTGAGAGCAGTGGTGATGGAATAATTTACACAAAGTAAAGCGCCTGCCTGAGTTCCAACACACGACCTATTTGTAACACTGGGCCACCACTGATTGTAATATCGTCAAATATTATAAAACAGAAAATCGCAGCTGCGCAGTTCTATTAGCATAATCCATTTGTCAACTTAAAACGCATACGACTCTTTTGTTGCGATCTACGTCTTTATCAGTACTATTTTCTACTCATCCATAACCAGATATTACTGATACCAAATATATCACTGTTATCGCCAAAACTCCCACGTAATTTCTAATTATCTAAATACCAGGCTTTGTATTAAACGGATTATAGTATCTACTTTGATTTGGTGGACTTAAAAACTTCGTGTAGTTATTGCGTACTTTTCTCGAAAACGGTCAAAGGTAGCTCATAGCATTTTGGTCGAGATAAAAAACTGAAGTCTGATAAAACGGATCACTTAATGAGTATTATTTTCGGAATTACGAGTATGTCAGTAATGACGATAAATAATTCAAGATTGCCTGAAAGAGATTGAGGAATGTGATAAGGATGTCTGTTGTTTTTTAACCAACGAAAAAAAAAGGAGGAGATTCTCAATTCGACCGTATATATTTTTTTTAGTTTCCTTTCTTTACGCGTAACTAGCTTCTGCCAGCGGCTTCGCCTGTGTGGAATTGGTACTTCGCCCCATTATATATTATAGCCGACATGTTATTCAGATGTATAACCTATATTATTGAAAGAAAAAGAAAGAAAGAAAATACGTTTATTTACGGTAAACATGACGCAAAAAACAGAGAAAAACAAAAACAAAGAAAAACTGGGGGAAAAAATGCGTCACATCCACGCAAAACGGCCATCGCTCAGCTTAAGTGCTATGACCCTATGCAAGACAGAGCCCCAGCGCTGGTTTTCAGCGACAGCCGGCGCCGACGTCATGACGTCAACCGGTGCAGAAAACAATGAGTAAAACTTCTAAATATTATACAGCGTAAAAAATATTAATATTTAAGTGGCAACATTCCGTTTCCTGCAACATGACGCACGCGCCGCCGGCTTTGATTTTAATCTGTGCCTCTCAGCTGTCAGTAAAAATTATATTCTCTACAAATTACTACTACTACTTCCAAAAATTCTCCTATTACTTCTAAAAATTATATTGTAAAGTTTCATCCAAATCCGTTCAGTACTTTCGCGTGAAAGAGTAACAAACATCCATTCATCCTCACAAACTACATATTTATAATATTACTAGCTACGCCCCGCGGTTTCACACACGTACACCGGGATAAAAAGCTTATGTGTTAATCCAGGGTATAAGCTATCTACATACCAAATCGGTCCAGCCGTTTTATCATGAAGAAGTAACAAACATACAAACACACACTCACAAACTTTCGCCTATAAAATATTACTATCTTCTACCTGCGGCTTCGCCCGCGTGGTATTAGTACTTTCTCCCATTATAAATTATAGCCTATGTGTTTTTCTGATGTATAAGCAATAATACTGTAATTTTTTTCTAGTTTTTGCGTGAAAGAGTAACAAACATACATCCTCACAAACTTTCATATTTGTAATATTAGTAGGATAGTATAGTTATGGTATAGTGTGAAGTAGGAAGTAGGACGGTGTTCATAAAGTATATAATAAATAAATATAAGTGGCTTAGTGAATGTCACATGTCTTCGAAGATAAGGGGATAACAAGCTCATGCTGGCAACGAAAATCGTACCGACAAAGCTCTATAAAAAATTAAAATATACCAAGTACATGCTGTGCTGGGGCGGCTACTGCAGGTGCAGAAAACCTCAAACGGCGCAACCTTGTTTAAAATTATATGTTTGAGCCGTTTGGGATTGAAACACCAGGGCTACGTGATCCGAGTCCTCTTAGAGTTTTCCGTGAAGTCAACAAGCAGTTAGTCGACTATTCATGTGACCAGATGGCTGGCCTTTTTTCCGGCCAAATAATAGCCATTCAATGTGGCAATGCTCCAGTGTTGGCACTGGGCACTTTTCCCATTGACAGCGATGTACATGATTTTTTCAATGCCCAATGAGTTGTACGCCTCCACGTTTTTATGCCGCTTGAACATATTTAATTTACTTCCTTTAAGCTTCTATAATTTATAATAATTCTAAACACTTGAAAATTAAATAAATCATAAAAAAAGTTCAGTGCATACCCTAGAACATTCTCTCACAACTCCCTTATTCTCTGTCTTAATAACCAAGGGGTCAATATGGACTCCTAAATGTGCAGAGGTCAATAAGGAAACGATCAGCACTCAATAACAGGCATACTCAACGAGGGTCTAATATTCTGCAGAGGCGGTTGATTTGACAACCTAAGTGATATTGTGGACCCTTTCTTACAGGAAGGCAGATGCCAATGACGTTAATTGCTGAAAGATTGACCAGGGTGATTTTGGTTTTGTGAGATTTGGACTGTAACATGGTAAATGAGTAAATTAATGGCTCAGTATAAATGTACATTTTAATTTCTATACTTGTTTAGTTGTATTTGAATTTTAGTTAGATTCCGTTGTAAATAATTGTCCTATAATATAAGATTATTTTATTGCCTAGGTCCGTGTCTTTTTTTTTTTGGGGGGTGGGAAATCATCTTATGACTTCTTCCGCTCTAGGGTGGAGCGGAAGGGCGTGTCAGACTCTTAATGACTAAAACCCACCCCTGTTCCTCCCTGCCCTACATGCCCAGGGGCGAGGTAACTCTTTCGAATTTATCCTCAACCCCCGGGCAGGCATTGGCCGTGGCAGACCCCGTCCTTTGCTGACAACTCTTTGAGGCGCGCGTGGAACACTACGCGCCGTCGACTCTCGGGCCTGGTGCCGATCGGGCGGCGAGTTACCCACTACTCGCCGTCCGCAGGCCCGGGTAGGTCCGTGTCTTTACAACAAAATAATTTAAAACTGTCCAATATACGGCTTATCTTACTGTAACTGCAAAAATACCCTTCGTTCATACTTGCAATACAAAACCTATAATGAAACTGAAAACTATCTAATCTAAGTGGTGACAAGTTCTCTCATCCACATCTATAACAACACTATCCAAACACACACACATCCTTTGACTTGCACACGCATACATACACACACACACTTTCTCTCTCTCTCACACACACACACCATCATACATCCACACACACACAAATAGTTGATTGTAAATTATTGAACTCTTTATGATAAGTTTGATTTATTAAAATGTAGCACTTACAACTTCAACAAGAACAATAAAAGCACAATGTACTGTGTTCACTAATAACCATATTCAAAGGGGTTTGGGACTGTAACTCCTTACTTCAGGTTATTTTATAACCTAGCTAGGGGACAGTGCATCACCCGCCTGATTGGAGACAATAGTACGAAACCACATCATTATAATTATTAAGTGAACTCTTGTACTACAATTCCTGTTTAGAAATAAATAAATTTATTATTATTTATATAAATACCTAAATAAACAGTGCATATAGTTGAGTACTAAGAATTTCCTTGAAATAGGAGGGTAGGTAAAATTGTATTCAATGTTTCCTCTTTGAGCGTAACATAAACATAATTACTCATCCATTTTACATTTCTCCGTATCCAACTATGCTTTCAGTTAATCGTTTAAAATGTAAGTACCATGTAAAATATGAACACTAAAATCGTAGAAAAACTTTCAAAATAAGACTATAAAGGGCCATTATTTCCTTTGAAAATTTCCTCAAAAAGGCTTGTTTGTTACCAGGGGAACAAGTTTCATAGTACGTGTGCCTTCAGGACCAACTGTTCCCCGTGGAACAGGGGGTAGGGACGTGACTGCATCCCCCTTTCGCTTTCTGTATCGCTTTTATTATAATGTTCTACATAAGCTTAAAAGTCGTTAAAACTATTAGTTGGGACGTTAGACAAAACAGTTGAATCGTAGGTAATCTTTGAAGAAGTAGTGATGGCCACTGGTAACAGCCTCTTTCAACGACTTACGAGTTGTAGGTCGTGAGTCTAAACCCAGGCAGACACTTCTTAATGTACTTTATTACATCAAGACTGCTCTCAAAACCGTAAAAGAAAACATCGTAAGGAAACCGGCATGTCCTAGATACAAAAAGAAAATCGAAATCCACTAACCCGCAATGGACCCGCGTGGTGGATTGTGGTCCATTTCCTCTCCTAGGGCCCATTATAGGGCTCAGTATGTTATGTTATGTTTGTTAATCTTGGAAGTTGTGAACAGATTAGGAAGATTCATTCGCTGATAGAAAACTATATAGTGGCTATATAGGCTATCTTTTTACCTCAAAAAAACGCAGGGTTTCTGTGAGCCACTTGAGTAATTCACGGTAAAAAACTAGTCGAATATAAAATAAGGAGACCTTTTCAATGGTTCCGCTTGTCAACCTCAACAATTTTAAGTGTTGTCACGCAAACAGGTGAACTGAATAAATAAACGGACCTTCTGTAGTGGAAAAGATGCGGATCGCTGAGAATCAAACGTAGTCGCAAAATTAACGTACGTTTTACGTCCCGGCAGTAAAAGCTAAGAAGATTTATATTATGAAAGCCATCGCAAATTGTGGTCCATACGCAGCGCCTTTTAATTAAAACTATCAACTGGGAAAATTGTTATATTTATCATACAAAAGAGCCATTAACAAAAACCTTGTGCGAGCGAGCAACAACTTTTCAATTGAATAGCTACAAAAAGTGTTATAATGGCCGACTGTCTGAGAAGTTATTTTAGAAATTACCCCCAGCCGGCAGGTTTAACTCGAACTCGCATGTGTATAGTTTTTGCCGGATTTTGGTGCCGCCACAAGTACGGAAATCTGTTGTATTAGTGAAGCAATTTGTCCCGGGTCTGCTCGCCGCCCGCGAACTTTTCTAATCTAAACTGTTGGCCCCGCGTTCAATCTTCGTGAAAACTCGTTCGCAGTCGTACGGACGAGCGTATAGACGTGCTGCTGTGAACATATGATTTTGTATTATCGATAATGGTACCCTGCACTAGTATGCTATGCTCCTGTGTTTTCTATTTAATTTTCATCACATCGAAATCTGTTTTCAACATTCATAATTTGTAACTCCATAACATTTTGAGGCAGCATAAACATGTCGCAATCTTTATAATTTTGTAATTTCGCTTCATAAATGCAAATTAATCTCATATCATAGGTAACAACAACACAAGAACAAGAAGATTTAGGTACGTGATAAATTGAAAAGATACAAAAATATAAAAAGTAGGTATCTCATTTAAACTCGTACATACATCCTTCGTACATTTTGAGTACAGAGGTACTAAGTGAGCAAAATATTTTCTTAGAGATAAAATATCAGTTAATTTCTTGTGATAACGTGATTTCATCGCACTAGCTCAGTTTAATTAAATAGACACCGGCTATCGATAGAATTGGAGACCAATAGTGGCCCAATGGTAACGGCCCTGACTTAGTTGTACGTCGTGGGTTCAAACCCAGGCAGGCACATCACTTATTGTAAATCTTTCATCACCATTGCTCTCAAAATGGTACTGCTCTTAAAGCTTTTTTTATAACCATTTGCTTCGTCACTCATCGATCAATGTTCATTAGAAGACCAGCGTCGGACAGCGTCCTCTGTCTGACAACATTCCTGAAATGGACATTTTTGGCGCAGCCGTTAAGCACACGCTATGTAATTTTTTTTAATGATTGCCACTTAAATTTTATTTCTCTTCACTCTTCTGCAGTAGGTACATAATAAGGGTGATTATGCTTATAATGCTTATCAATAAAAATGCCCAGACAAAAATTGTATTGGTAGCACGATTTATAGCGCGCCTCCACCAATAAGCAACGTTCCTCTGGCTGGTATAAAAACTTCTTTATGATGTCAATTCTCTAATTTTTCTAAGCATTAATAGGATTTAAAAAAAAATTACGGAATTTTGATAGGAATACCTTTGACGCCTTTACCTTAAAATTGGACCAGCTATACAAATTTTCAGTTTACATACCTTTATACGGTACGGTAATATTCTGACTTCCTTGATATGACCACCCATTTCTGTTACACCCTATACATTGCTCTAAATAAGAACTCGACTCCCACTTAATTTTATTCATTTATAGATATTTACCTTAAGTTTTTCTTCGCTGCGTAAGTTATCTACTTGACCACCGAATTTTGCAGTCACTTTTATAGAATGGTAACTTTTTTCTAACATCCACAATTTCAGCACAAAACATAAAAAAAACACAAGCCGCAGCCCCACTAACAGAACCACAAAAACCGAAACAATGATGGAAAAAGTTTTTAAAGCGCAGATTTGTCACTCAAATATAGAGTGGGCTGTAAACCCAGTTGCACAAAGGATGCACCATGCATCGTGCATTTCTTACATGACCAGGAATTTACGACGCCCACTGGGAGCCAACTCTACGTTCTTTATATTTGTTCGTTTTAGCGCTGTTTTTTATATTTTCGAGCCAGAAAATAGACGAAATTCCATGGAGAGTGTTGAGAGTAGTCGTCAATTTTATGGTGAATATTCTTCATGTACTGGTAGTGTTATAAAAATTAAGAGAGTGACGTCTTCAAACCTCTAATATTTTATTGAGAAGTTAATAATTTTGAAATTGCCCAAGCATGTAAATAGCTGTGGTTCTCGGCAGGATGCAGGACATTAATTACGGCCAAACACTTGGAGTGAATGCTGGCCCAAAATTGCCTATATTTGTCTGTATAAGTTCAAGTTAAGAGTGGTTGGCAGTAGATGGCGCATGTGGCCTAACTCTAAGCTAGTAAAAACAAGCGGTACCTGACTTCCTTTCGGCAGCCTCGCAGGATCCCGACGAGTGGCCACTCGATTCTCTTCACACCAACACTCCTGGTTATTCTTGTTCACTAGTTACACGGACGCGGTAAATATGGGGTTATTTATTATTCCCGGAAAATCCCCAACGTTTACGGGATATTACTCGGGATTTTAGTGTATTTGCGGGGACGATGTTAATAAGACATTAATTTAGTCTGCGGTGAATGCGTTCGGCCTCGCGGCGAAAGGCGCACTAAATTCGACTGCTGCACCTTAGATTGCCTATGGTTCCCGTAAAGCCGGCTACACACTTGCCTCACATGCTAAAGCAGGACACACACGTCGTGATACCACACCCCATCCAACTTGCAGAGTGGCGGCAACTCGCCACACCAAATTTGATAAACTCTACAGGCAGATTTCCTGGCTAACGTAGTCTGAAAATACTTCAAATTCTTCATTCCGAAATTTTTATAAAAAAATATAGAACCGACTAAAAAAAAAAACAAAAAACGTGCAAAATAACTTTAATTTTGGCAGTCGGTGTCAAAAAAACGAAGAAACAAAACCAGAATCACCAACTACTGAAGTTAAAGTTATTTTGCAAATTTATTGTTTTTTTTAGTCGGTTCTATTTTTTATGTAAAAAAGTTTTTTCACAAGAAAGATTAGGTGGTACATCATTTATATGTAACTAAGTGTATTAAAGGTATCTCTAACCCTAAGGGGAACACAGGTATGTGTTTTGAATGGGTAATATCGCCATCATCATTTCAGCCGAAAGACGTCTACCGCTGGGCATAGACCTCACCAAGTGTCGCCGCAACGACCGGTCCTTGGTGTCTCGCATCCATCGGATTCGCGTATCGAGTCTTCGGTTCACCCTGCGGGTGGCATGAGTAATGAATTTTGTTATAAGGTATCCCAATAAATAAATTAATTACGAAATCAAGCACGTAGATGATTAGCCAAAGGTTATAATGTGATATTGTATACAACACGGCTAAAGTTTTAGATCGTCCATTATCCGATAACCAAGTTATTATTATATTATTATTGAAATAGGATAATGATTGAACAAGACCCCATGTAATCTTTAGCCTTTTATCTGAGCAAAGTGATTGATGTTTAGAAGGTAAATTACCTGTGCACACGGCATTTTTGTACTCTAAATTTAATAATTTACGTGTGAATAATTCTTTTCGTCACTTATTGAACCCACATAGAAAGCAAGTCTTAATATGAAAAGGGCTAAAAAACGTTTTAAAGAAAAATACATAATTATAAAAATATACATTATTTTTTCACTCAATAGTTCTTGTAGAAAACTAAATAAAAAAGTTATGCCATAGGCCTGATAACCCTAAAAACATGAAATTTGAACATTATCGGAGAAAATCAAAACGTCATCTAAATACATTTTTTTTTTTCAAAAAACACTGAATCTTATTACGATAAAATGTATATGGAACCACCTTCCAAACAAAAAAAAAACATGAAAATCAATCCATAATTGGCGGAATAATCGCGTAACAAAACATACAATCAAACAGTCGAATTGAGAACCGCCTCCTTTTTGAAGACGGTTAAAAATCAACAGACTTGGCAAGACTTAAAAAAACAATAGTCAATGTGTGTGGGCGATATAATAAAGACCGACCTCGATTTTAGTTTCAAAAAGATTTATTCTTTTAAAAATTACAGTGGTAATATGACAGGTAATGTGATCGCGACAAAAAAATATGGCGGTTCTTTCCTTTGTCGTGCAAAGCGAAGTTAAGTTAGTCGCGTTCCACCGCCGTGAAGCCCGCAGCGAGCGATGTTCTTAGGGTGCGTTCATAATAACGTCAAATTTTAAAGAAGAGCTGCGGTCAGGCGTAGACAATGTGCCTAGTGATTTCCCAACTATGCAGGGGTCGGATTCCAGTCCGGTCCGGACCAGATGCAGCTGAGTACCAGTATTTTAGATGACCCCCACAACTCAGTAACTGGTTAACATTCTGGTTACCGGTATCCCTAGGCTGCGACTGGTGAAAGATCTTCAAATGAGAGTTGGGACCAACAGCTTAACGTGCTTTCCCAGGCACGGAGAAATCTCGGTATGTTAAGATGGTCACACATCAACGGACCGACCTCAGCAAGCGTTGCTTAACTTTGAAGATCGAACCGTGCGGCTGTTTAGCCACGAGCTCCTCAATTTTTGTTTTTCATAGAATCAAAAGAACCTGTGCAGATAAGAAAATATTTTAATGTTACTAAAGTCAAGTTATGAAAACATCGTGAGGAAACCGGCATGTCCTAGAACCAAAAATTCGAGGAAAGACATGTGACATCCACCAACCCGCACTGGGCCCGCGTTGTGGATTACGGCCCACACCCTCTCACAGAGAGGAGGCCTGTGCCCCAGCAGTGGGGACAATAAAGGCCTGATGATGAAAGTCAAGACCAAAGTCAAGTCATTCAAGCCCGACTGAATACAAGCCACTTGAACGATAATAAACCACATATTCAAGTACAATAAGAATCAGTCTCATTCTATCGGCTCACTACAACTACAAATTTTTGCAAAACCGGCCAAGTAGAAGTTAAACTTGCGCGCAAAAAAAAAGAATTAAATTTTTACAGTTTTTTTTAGTAATATACTATAAGAATAAGTAAAGAACTATTTTCTGTATTTTTTTTCAAAATTTTGGACCCAGAGGGGGGAATGGTCGGTTTTCATCATTCTCTTGCCATTAAAACTGGTTATTATTTATTTTAGATGAGTTTGCTCTTTTTTTTTTTTTTTTGGGGGGTGGGAAATCATCTAATGACTCTTTCCGCTCTGGGGTGGAGCGGAAGGGCGTGTCAGACTCTTACTGACTAAAACCCACCCCTGTTCCTTCCTGCCTTTGAGTGCCCAGGGGCGAGGTAACTCTGTTTCGAATTTATCCTTGACTCTAGTCTAGGTCAGAGGTGACACAGACAAATTTGACGATGGAGCGAGCGTACCCAGAAGAAGCCTGTTCACTCTAACTTTTAAGAGATTAGGGTTGTATGCATTCGGAAATACAGACGCAGGTAGAGAGTTTCACTCCTTAGCTGTGCGCTTTATGAAAGACGTTCGGAAACGCTTAATGCGAATTATTTTAAGATTATGTAAAAAAAAAAATCTGTAGTTTTAAAAAATTAAACTTCATTTTTATATTTTTCGTGTACTTCTCAGCAAACCATTTCGTTTTATACCCATATCATGGAATACATACAAAATAACTAGTCCGCCATCTTTGGGAGTCCGCCATATCGGATTTAGAATGACGTCACTTAGCCAATCATGCATTGTCACTCAAACTAAACATATACGCAAAATTTCAGCTTAATCAGAAACCGGGAAGTTCTAGGATTTGTTAACATACGTAAAAATTTGATATGTCGCATGGTATAATTTGAAAAACTAGATTTTTTAATTTTCCGATTTGTACCCCAAAAGTGTATATACCAAATTCATTTAGTACCAAATTTCAATTCAATCGTTCCAGTAATTAGAGCAAATTGGCTGTGACAGATAGACAGACAGACACACACCGGTTCCGTTTTTTCATTCGGACTTTCGTAACCCTTAAAACGACCGGTGCCATACAATGCATTGTTAGATTAATACCAAATATGGACAAAATGATCTCAGCGAACTATACCCTTATTGTCCGAGTCATTTGACCCTTATTCAGAGATATATGCGAGGCTATTGGAAGATTACAAGAGGTCACAAGCCACCATTCAGAAAAAAGTAGGTTTACCTACAATGTGCCAAAAACTGAAGACAATGACAAAAAGTATGCTGGTTATAAAAAAACTGCTAGTATGCTGGTTGTAAAGCACTAGTCACTACTAGACAGTGTAGTTTACAGTTTGACGAGAATGATTCTCTTAATGAGTCCCTTAATTTATTATTAATAAGTTAACACTAAATACCAGCTACGAAACTTTTTGGATAATTTTATTTTTACAAAAAATACAATCGACTTCCAAAAAAGAAAATACACTAAAAATTGAAAAATTACTTTAGTTTCGGAAGTCGGTGTTTGTATTTTATTTCTTTGTTATTTGACGCCGACTGCCGAAATTACAGTTATTTTAAATTTTTTTGTGTATATATATACCCTCTCGGATAAAAAAAAAAATTTGAAAATTTATTCACAACTGACAGAGAAATCGGTCGGATCGGACACACATAAAAAAAACATACATACAGTCGAACATAGAACCTGCTTCTTTTTGCGAAGTCTGTTAAAAATTCCCGGCTCACATTCTTGAAACCCCTGTTTTCTCTTCGATTTCTGATAAACAGGGAAAAATTACGAAGAGTGTTCAAATACTCCTTGTTTTTAATAGCTTACTCGTGGTAGCTTGGCAGTCACTGGGTCACTAAAAAAATGCTTATAGTATCCTACTAATATTATAAATGTGAAAGTTTGTGAGTGTGTATGTTTGTTACTTCTTCACGCTCAAACAGCTGTACCGATTTGGATGAAATTTGGTATGTAGATAGCTTATAGCCTATGTTAACATATAGGCTACCTTTTATTCCGGTCTAGGCGGGTAAAACCGCAGGGCGCAGCTAGTCAGAAATATACTAAAACAGAAAAAAAAACAAAAAAAACGTACATACAGTCGAACATAGAACCTCCTCCTTTTTCGAAGTCGGTTAAAAATAATCGTATTGATGATACTCGAAGCAAATTTTTGACGAATGAATGAGTTGACGAATTTACTGTAAAAACAAAACTTTTTTCGCGAATCCCTTGATGGATAAACTTTAAAACTGATAGATTTCAAAAAACAATTTCTCTAGAATATCTCACAAAGTTTTCAGCTTGCAAAAGTGATGCAAAAAAAATCGCCGGTTGTATTTGAGTCAGATTTTCCGCGGCGTACATTTACAATCCACGTAGGTTGCGGAGGCACCCCGGAACGCAATTGTTCTTCAAATTAGCGAGTTGTTCGCTAACGAGCGTTTTTCTACTCTCCCTTTTGCCGGTCGAGTGTCGTACTCTTTGGTGAGCAATTCTTTTTTGTGGAATTGCTATTACTTTGTGTTCCGGATCCCGGGAATTGAAAGGTTATTCACAAACGTCTTTTGGTTGTATAGTGTTTTAATGGCCTGTCGTTTCATTCATAAGAAAATCGAGTATTCAGCTGAATTTTTATTATAGGTACCTATTATCATTAGAATATAACCTAACTTTAGTTTATTTTATTTCCTCATTTATTGAGGACCTTTTAAAAAGGATAGGTACGAGCGATTACATTATACATATAAATTAAGTTTAGGCCTATGCATTCCTACAATAAAAGGAGGCAACAGTGTACTTTGAATTTTAAAATTTACATTAAACTAAAAATACACATCATGGTACCGTATATACACAATCAAATATCTTTTTAGTAAAAAAATAGTTAATTTTGATAAATTTAATTAGTATGGCAACGATTCTATTGAATCTTGCGATGCACGTGTTTGCTGTTACCGCAGTAAAACCTTTTTTATCAATGTCATGATCATACTGGGAAGCCTACGCACTGACCACTGACAACAACAATCTTAAAGATTCCTAAGTAGCATGAACACATTAACGTATCTCACGAATCGTAGACAAACAAAACAAACAGTAGATCACTAAACGTAAACTTCTATAACCCACAATGTACCCGCAACGATAATATCAATCACGGGACTGTACATCTTCTAAATGTAGTATAACGAGCTGGGAAAACTTAAGGTCCTCTATCTCGCTCGTAAATATCTTTGTTACAAATGTACCTATAACATTCTCCTGCTATAAATTTTATGGAATGGAGACTGTTCACGTTATCTAGTTGGTTTGTCTTTTCTTTTGAGAAACAAACACAATATAGAATAACTTTATGGTTTTGTTAACTTTAGAGTGATGACATTTTATGATTTCTACGAAAGGTACAAAAATTGTAGTCAAAACTAAGTTTTACCATAACTATTTATGACAAATTTCATCACTATACACGGTCGTTCAAAAGTATAGCCATCTACCGCTATTAATTTTGGTGCTTTAAAATTGGCTTGAAATAAAAGAATTGGCATGAACTTAGACTCGTCATAACGTCATATTCCACTGAATGGGAATAAAAATCCATTTCTATGCTTCAAAGTTGTTATATAAAGGAATAGCCACGCTACGGATTTCCTTGAAATTGTTTCAAAAATTCGAAAACGTAGGTACTGGACGTTAATATGTATTTTGTGTCGACTAGTGTCTTTACAAACTGCAATATCAATGCCGATTAATGTCATAAATAAGAGCTCTAGTTTTATTTTATTAACTTATTGGTATTAATGAAGTTAGATATGGTACAGAAGTTTTACAAAAATGCCCAACGCGCCTAAAGAAGTTTTCACTTCAATCCAAATAGCGGTGTCGGTGTCGAGTTCAATTGCTTTTTCCCATCTCAAACATGCCCAACAAGAAGTTTTCACTTCAATAAAATACATATCACTGCATAAATAATTATTATTATAAGTTACTGTACACATTTAGATTTCAATGTACGCAGAGCAGGCGCTTATATGTATGGCTTATGAAGCCATAGAAAAAGACAGATACACAGGTATAAATGAAAGAGATGACGCTCTATAAAGCTTATAACTTTGCCAAAAACTTCATGTACCAAACAAAAGAGTGGTACTGGAACATAAAACATAGAATCAAAAAACAATAAGTAGGTAACCAATGGCGACCAAAACATGGCGACGTTTTGCCGACGACGTGTACCCGGGCAATTCCTAAACAATAATTTATTAGGGTTTTATCACAGCAGTGGGTTCAAAAATGCGCAAAAATGTCAACGTGAAAAATAACTTTTAATTGGGCATCTTGTACAAAAAAAGACAGATTTGGGGATTGATGCATAAAACAGATCATGGCAAGTAGTCATTTGTTAATATCAGTGAAAAAAAAAGACTGCGCGTCATGTTTTGTGTGTTCTCTAATCAAATAAAAAGATAGAAAACATACAACATTTGTCCATTTTAAATGTTTTGTCAGTACAATCGTAGGATAAGTCAATTTGCTCTGAGTGGAATGCTTTTTCAGCTAAACACAATTGCCTCGCAGAAAAACGACCATCAAGTTTCCTTACCTGACTACCTATATACCTCGACGATGCGACAAGGTCCGTAATTCGTGAATGAACAGGGACTAATGCGTATTGACCGAGCGAATACGCGTTTTTTGCTCTATACGGGATTAATTCAGGCTTTTGCTAGGTTTCAGGATTGGTATAGTAGTCGAAACGAACGAGATAGTCTATTAACCCGTGTAGAAGATTGAAAGATTCGTACCTAATCTATTTACCAGAGGGGAGGTTATTATAGTAATGGGTTTGTCCACAGCAAAGATATTTTGAATGTCACGTTGTATTAAGGGTGACACTCAAGCCTTCTACAGAGAAGACAAAAGTGACTTTCATCGTTCTTTGATAAATTGTGAATATTTGATTTCATTTTCACAATCAAAAACCGCAAACATTCAAGACGCACGCGCGCGCTTTCATACGCGAACGGACGGGAGTCAGGAGTGCTGCTGAGCTGCTATTTCGCAAAGGACAAGGAGAAATAATTGACATTGATGACCAACCTTCAGTCATTGAAGAGACAAAGAGAACGGAAGACGAACAGCGGACACAAAATTAAGAAAACTGCTTGCAGTAACAGACAGACCATTCTTTGTCCAGCACCATTTTTACAACGACCTTTATATACAGTCAGTCCGGGTAGGACTTCGACACGACTATTAAACCGCCAGTGATATACGACACATTACGACGTTCGTTATCCGTGTTCGTTATGACATGACGTGACAATACTTAAGTCGTCTGTCCATTGTGACACTTACTTATCACTAAACAGATTATGAACAGAAGTATATGATGCAGTTTTGAAGTGTGCTCATCGTAGGCTCAAATTTTGCACACATTCATTGTGCGTACAGCTAAGGAGTGGAAATCCCTGCCAGAGTTTGTTTTCCTGAAGAAAACGCTTGACATGAATTATGTTAACCTCCAGTGCCAGCCATTAAGGCGCAGTTATACGACTTCTAATGGTTTTTAATTGAACATCATGTCTACACGACTAGTTTTATTTCATTGAAAAAAAAAATATAATTCTAGACAATTTTCTTCGTAATGTGATATGTGAATATTTGAAATTATATTTTTATAAATAAGTGTAATTAACTTGTAAATGTATGTCTAACGCGGATAAAAATTTAGGAATCACGCAAAAACTTTAAAGCGTATTTTTATGAAACCTTCGCCATTTTAAAGATCATTTAATTGTTTATATTTAGTATACGTGTTTTAGTATAATACTTGTTGATTTATGTATAGTAAATTCATAATTCGTCTAATATCGGACAGCGCTCCTTGATGGGCGAGTCCTATTACTGGGTGGACGTACGACGCGTTACATGAGCTCAGCACAGAACACGCAAGCTGACCACTCAAGGTCATTGGCAGCTAATAGCGCCTCAAAACCCATTACATCATCAAACCGCAAGACGTACGGCGATACGCCACCACACCGGTACATAGTGGACATCCCACCCATACCTAAGCACAAAACTTTTTGAGAACACATTCATTGTGCGTACAAGTAGGGAGTGGAATTCCCTCCGAGGTCTGTGCTTCCTGATAGCTACAACTCGGGAGTCTGTCAAGAGTGAATAGGTTACTTTTAGGCAAGCGTGCTCCATCGCATAAAACCAATCCATTAGGTGCCAGAATTCAGTGCTAAAATTGCTTCACAAATCTTTTTAAAGAACCTGGTAAGCAATTTATTTTGCAAAGTTCTATGAAAAATATTTTTCGTTGGATATATTGTGAGCGAATGGACTCCTAATGGGCTAAACTAATAAATTAAACAATAAATATACAACTTAATAATGTGAAAGCTGACATATACATATTTCTATCGGTCAGGTTTTCATTATTTTAGTTGGTTTCAGTATCAATAACTAACAGTGGTCAACAGCTACTAATATTATCCATTCAATCAATAAGCCTTTTCCCAACTATCTTGGGGTCGGCTTCCAGTCTAACCGGATGCAGCTGAATACCAGTATTTTACATGGAGCGACTGCCTATCTGACCTCCACAACCCAGTTACTGGGTAATACGATAACCCTTGGTTAGACTGGATGTCAGACTTTCGTGCTTCTGACGACCCGTAACGACTGTCAAAGATCCACGATTGACAGCCGGGACCAACGGCTTAATGTGCTTTTCGAGGCACGGAGGAGTCTTGGTATGTACAGATGGTCACCCATCCATGTACCAACCCCGGCAAACGTAGCTTAACCTGATGGATCGACCCGTACGGCTGTTATTACTTTAACCGCGAGCTCCTCTACTAATATTATCCATTAATCTTCGTTAAATACTCATATTTCATTTTAAGAGAACGAACACCGAATTTAGTTTATTGAGGTTTATACAGGATGCAACGGAAAGGTGTGGTCATATTTTAAGAACTGCATCTGCCCATCGATATGAACAACTTTCTTCAAGAAAACCAGAGAAATTTCTCAAAAAAATATTTTACCTCCCATACAAATATTGATCAGCTGATGATAACTTTGTATGGAAAGTCCAACTTTTTTTTTATGAATTTTTTATTATTTCTTAGTTAGAGTTGATCATTATCATGGGCAGAACCGGTTCTTAAAATATGACTACACCTTTCCGTTGGACCCTGTATTCTACTAGCTTCTGCTTGCGGCTTCACCCGCGTGAAAGTCAGAAATCATCCAAAGGGAATTCCCACTCCCAGGAAATAAATGTATCCCATCACTATTCGATTGGTAGATTCATGGAAACTAGGAAATAGAACCTGTGAAACAACTGACACACCGTTGTATGGATTTGAGGACCTGGAGGTGCCACGAGTCCGAATTAGAGTTCCCGTGGCACCCCTAGGGGTCTCCTCCAGGGGTGTCTTAGCTCCAGAATACCCCTCTCCAAGGTCCAATTTACCTATATTCATTAAAATTGTCCCTGCAGTTCAGGCGTGAAAGCGTAACAACAAACAGACATACCGAGTTAGGGATCTTCCTGATTGCGTGACGTGATATCGCTTGTCGGCGTGCTTCAGGAAAGTCCCTTACTTTCACATTTTTAAAATTAGTTTGGATGGACAATGTTCCTAACCACATAACCACTGCTTAAAGCCACCCAAAGGGCAATGAAGAGAGCTTAGCTCGCAGTTTTCTACGTGATCGAATCAGGAATGAAGATATCCGCAGGAGAACCAAGTTTACTGACATAGCCTGAAGAATCGCCAAACTGAAGTAACAGTGGACAGCCCGGCACATTGCTCGCAGAACAAATGGTTGATGGAGCCGAAAGGTTCTGGAGTGGTGATTGCGTACCGGAAGAAGCAGCGTTGAAAGGCCTTCCCACAAGGTGGACCGATGACCTAGTAAGGGTCGCGGGATTCTGATAGATACGGGACACACGGGACCTGTCGTGTCGAAACTAGGGGAGGTATCATCCATCAGTGGACGTCTTTCGGCTGAAATGATGATGATAATCACATCATAAAATACCTAATAACATCAATGATGTCAAATATCTTTGCTACCGTAATTAAAATGAACATCTACACACAAGTCATCTCCTCATATCGATTTGCTTCTAACTTCTTATGAAAATAGGAAAACTTCAACTGGTGAAATTGCGTCGGTTTTTATCAACTGTCAGTTCCGATGTCATCAACATACAACCCTTTTTCATAGACGTCGCTTGACACAGACAGCTCCGGAGCTATTTCCATTTTCCATCGATCTGTGATACCAGTTTGACATAAATGCATAAGTCAAGAGTATTTTTAGAGGGAGTATAAAACTTTTTGTTGTAAAGTCTTGGCCATAAGAAAGACAGCCAACACTTTTCGGTCGAACAAAAGAATGGTCCTATTATTTATTATGTGCATATTAACATAAATAAGCTATTGGAAGAAGATAATTTTCCATAGATAGTTGAAATATCCACTAATTGTGAACAACTCTGTGTTTAGGTTAGTTTTAACAAACCAGAGATGTCTTTGTTTTCAAAATAGAATGTTGTCTCATATTGAAATTTGTTCGCCGTATGCTTTTACAGACAAAATTCTGTCTTACAAGAACATCGTTTGACGATTACCTATCTGCTGACCATCTTCTTCTTCAGGAACAAAACGTTAGCTAGATACCAAACTGGTATTGGAGTTGACGTTGAAATATCATTTCTCATGCAGAATTTTTTAATGCTTGAACGACATAATTGAAAAGGTCTAACCCCTGAATCCTCCCTAGTGTTTAACCTTTTGATTCAGAAATTCGCCCATGTTTGATAGCGTCTAAGTATCGAATAAATAGAGATTAGTAAGATAATGATAGGTTATATAGATTTATAGTTAACTAGTTTTAGCAATACGGTGTAGAGTACCTTCAAATTCTACTTCTTACTTAATCCTACTAATATTATAAATGCAAAGGTTTGGATGGATATCGGATAGATGTTTGTTATCAGTATCAAATATATCGTTCATAAGTCGAAATATTACCCCTCGCGAACAAAGCACGTCACAATTACAAAATTAAACTCCAGATAACTGTCTTGCTTGAACTTGAATCTATATACTCGTAATTATATGCAACAATCTTAACATATTTGTATGTAACATACTTAGACAATGAAAGGTTATAGACGGAGTGTTAAAATTCAGCAATCTGAAGTACCAGAATGAGAAGCCAGCTTGTATCTGTACACGCGAAATAAGCTCACATAGACAAAATGAGAAGCCGATACGTCATCGTTACGTACGTCAAGGTCACTCACACATTTTAACGATCCTGTTTCTTTTCATGTCCAATGACGTTCATAGTTTAAGGTAACATATTGATAGCGCTTGTGCATCATCGCAGTGAAATGACATGAAGTGAAACTTCTGCCAAGCTTACGTCTAACAGGGCGTGTAGCAGGTGTGAGCGACTCCTCATGACCGACGCTAATTGTGTCTTGTTGTACAAACAATTTGATGTTAGGCGCGAGTTCCCTTGCGTGACTGTCAAACTTGGCTGTGACGACCCTTGTAGAAACTGGTGGAAACTGTACAGGTTTGTATAGTTTTGGGGTAATTTTACAAGTCTTTGTAAATTATTATCTTACTAGCAACCCGCCCCGGCTTCGCACGAGAGCAAAATGATTTGAAAGACACGTAGCGCCATCTAGCGTCCTAAAGTAATTCTGACCGTCAAAAGTTGTTTTTTCTTTCGGGAACAACACTTTTTTCTGCATTAAAGTTGCTCTATGGTCTTTTCTGTACCTACCCCTGACAACGTGTAAGTATGCATTTATGATGATCGGTTCAGTGGGTTAAGCGTAAAAAAGTTACAAACAAACAAAATCTAGCTAAGATTAAGAACTTAGGATGTTACTCATCGTAACAGAGTTACCGCTCCCCTGGGCACTCAGGCAGGGAAGGAACAGGGGTGGGTTTTAGTCAGTAAGAGTCTGACACGCCCTCCCGCACCCAGAGCGGGCGATGTCATTGGATGATTACACACACCACAAAAAACAAGGATGTTACTCATCAAACAGATATCCATTATCATTCATACTTAAATAATTTGTACCTAAACATTAAAGCTTCTTAATAACGTCGTTTGGTAAATATAAATGAGTTTTTTTTTACCAATTTATTCCAATATCATTCAATGGTTTCGCATGTCTAATTAATATTCGGATATTCAATCGATAAAAATAAAAGATATAAATTGAGTAAAATAGATTCATGTTGTTACAGAAGAACCAATAAATCACACTAACACCACCAATCACTTAAGGCGCTATTAGCTGCCAACGACCTGGGTGCTTAGCTTGCGTGTTCTGCGCTGAGCTCACGTAACGCATCGTACGCCCACCCAGTAATAGGACTCGCCCATCAAGGAGCGCTCTCCGAAATTAAACGCATTATTAATTTAATACACATAAAACAACAAGTATTAAACTAAAACACTGAGACTAAATTATAAATAATTGAATGATCTTTAAAATGGTGAAGGTTTCATAAAAATACGATTTATAGTTTTGGCGTGATTCTCAATTTTTTATCCGCATTAGACATAACTTTACAATTTAATTACACAAAGTTATAAAAATATAATTTCAAATATTCTGAGATCAAATTACGAAAAAAATAGTCAAGAGTAACATATATTTTTTTCAAAGAAATGAGACTAGTTGTTTAGACGTGATGTTCAATTAAAAACCATTAAAAGTCGTATAACTGCGCCTTAATGAATTTAACGGTTAACGTATTTAAATCTTCGTTATATTGCTAACAATCGTCGGAAGACAGACAAAATCACTATCTCTACATAATATTGTAAAATCAAGTCACCAGCTACGTCTGTCTGTTCGCGTTAAACTCAAAAACTTCTAAATGGATTTTAGTGTGGTTTTCACCAATGGACAGAGTGATTCATGAAGAAGGATTAGGTGTATAATTTGTACCCGTTCGAAGCTGGGGCGGGTCGGCAGTTATGTTTTAAATTAATTTAGCGTTAAATGCATTTAATAACTTGTGATGCAGGTGGACTTTAAAAAACAGTGCAAAACTTATTTTATATTCACTTATTTTTAGCCATTATGCTAAATAGCCATAACTTCAAGTAACATAGCTCCATTTTACATGCAATAAAATTTATTTTACCTTCCCAATGCATTTCAATTTTCCTATAAATTTTGTTCGACGAAAAATAAGGCCGACAGGTAGAATCGTCTTGTAAGTTATTGGATGGATAAAATGCAACTAGGTACAGTTTTGTCTTAGCTCAGTATTATTACGTAATAAGTCTTCAGTGGAGCAGAATGGAGGCTATAATATGATTAGCCTATTACTGCGGATGTGTTTTTAAGCGGTTATTCTAGTCGCCTTCTCTATTTAAACTGTTTCTTCGTTAATATTAGTGAGAAAATTAACCTGTATTGGTTATTTTACTACTCTAAGAGTTAAATAGGTAAGTGCCAGGCTAATGGCTGTTTAGTCAAGAAACATGCTAAATCCGGTCACTATTGCAGCATTACACTAATAACTATATCATCATTCTCCTGCCCTTATCCCAATTTATTTGGGGTCGGCGCAACATGTCTTTTTCTTCCATACTCCTCTATTAGTCGTCATCTCTGTAGTCACCCCCTTTTTGCCCATATCCTCTTTCACGCAGTCCAACCACCGTTTATTTGGCCTTCCCCTACTCTTATAGCCATCCACATCCATACACAAGACTTTCCTCACGACATTTTCTTCATTCCTCCGCATCACATGCCCATACCACGACAACCGATTTCCACACAACTTTTCAGTCAGCGGTGCCACTTTCAGACTTCCTCTTATATACTCATTCCTAATTTTATCCATGCGCATAACACCACACATCGCTCTTAGCATTCTCATCTCAGCTACATGCAATTGCTTTTCATTCATCCCTTTTGTGGCCCAACATTCTGAACCATACGAGACAGCAGGTCTGACCATTGTTTTATAAATCTTTCCCTTAAGTTTTAGAGGAATGCGGGAGTCACAGATAGTCCCGGTGACCTGCCGCCATTTCATCCATCCAGTGTTAATTCTTTGCTTAACAGTCCGATCTATTTCGCCATCGCTTTGCACGAGTGAACCGAGATACCGAAAATCGGAGCAGACTGGGAGAAGCGCGCCATCTAGCACTACAGCTTCAGAACTGGAGAGACCGCCGAAATCGCAGAACATGTATTACACTAATAACTATATATCTTTATTTAAATCCTTATTTATAAAACTTGCTTTCCATACATACTTAACTAGCTTCTGCCAGCGGGTTCGCTCGCGTGAAATTAGAACTTCGCCCGTTATAAACTTTCAACCCCATTTTCACCCCCTTTAGGGGTGTGTAATTTCAAAAAACCCTTTCTTCTTCACAAAGTACACACACTTTTTTTGGAGCGGGAGGGCGTGTCATACTCTTAATGACTAAAACCCACCACTGTTCCTTACCTGTCTCCAAATTTAAAGTCTCTAGGGCCAGCGGTTTAGGCTGTTCATTGGTATATCAGTCAGCCAGGACTTTGAATTATATACCAACTAGCTGTGCCCGCGTTTATGTATCTTTCGTAAAAAAAAAAAATCTTTTTCATAAAAAGTATCCTAAGTTACTTATAATAACTCCAAGAATATGTATACAAAGTTTCATGATGATCGATTTAGTAGTTTTCGTGTGAAAACGTAACAAACAAACCTACATTCACATTTATAATATTATAAGTGGATTCTAAATTTAAGATAGCTCATCCATCAAATTCAGCTGTCTATGGAAAAAATACCCCTTCAAATGAGGACGCACATATACCCTTCTTTCGGGTAGAAAATGTTGAATTTAGAACTTGCTAGCCAGTGTTTAAACAAATCACATGATTATTTTTTTACTAGCCCCGTAAAGACAAGAATCATATGGTTACGACGGGCACCTTTTTGGTGTCCCAGAATTTTCATACCAAAAATATTTTAAAAGTCACTCACACTAATCACTGGACCAACTTTATAGCCATCTAATTACAACAGCCAGCCATTACAGTCCAGATTTAATTTTCCGCAGACTACCCTCAAGTCGAGCTACAAAGAATTAATAGAAAACGTTTCACGCACCCACAATACGAAACTTGTATCAAAAGGATCACGTCTCCACGTACCATACAAGTTTTTCGTTATCACCGCTTGCCCACATTCTGTTCTTTCGGCCAAAACTTTATTTTCGATAAAGAGCCTCTAACGAGTTCTGAGTTCGGCAATGTTAGTGTTAAGTTAGAAGGTTTATTTATCCAAGGCTTTGCTGATGCCACAGACGTTGGATTAACGCGTCCTAATGACTTTGATGCTCCTCAATTGGATTAGTTTCGGGTACGCCCGTATATTTTTAGGCGTTTACCGAGTACGTGGGTTTGAGGCGAGAAGCTTTGCGCGTCAGCGTAGCGTATCGGGAAAATTATAATATTGAAGTTAGAAAGTGGGTATTATAGTAAGCGAGATACTTACTTTTAAAATACAAGGGATAAGATGATGGGAGTCAGCGGCATCTGCAAGGTCGCAACCTCATGTATCGCGATACATGACCCTGCCATATTATGTGTTTGCACCACCCTAAGGTCAACTAGTAGAAAATGCCTTAGTCATTAAGTTCACCTTTGTAAAGTGATTTTTTGTACCTAGTGCATAAAGTATTGATAATTTAATAAAAATAAATATTTGGACTGTGTTAACAAATTTTACATTGGTCCTTTCGTCCAACATTTTGGTCCTTGTAAAAAAGAACTTCATTCCAAAACAACACATGATAACACAGTTTCACACCGCTAATTAAAAAGTTAACATCTCCTTCAAAATAATGTCCAGCTACATTCCTAAAAATATACCTACATACGATTCAAACACACAGTATTTTCCGCACACGTCTGAAATATACGGAATTAACTCCCACTTTCACGGGGTGCCTTTTTAAAAATGCAAAAGTACGGGATGGTCGTAATAAAAAGTATGCACCCGTTATCTCGTGACATCTAATCTGCATGATGTAACCTCGTAATGCTCCCGGGTATAACCGGAGCGTAATATAAATACGCGTCTCGTTATATATTATTTTTCATGTTATCTTTTTTTTCCATGTTGCAGCTAGTTTTCTTTTGCTTCCGATCGCTTTCTACATTTTGTTTTTTTTTTTTCAATGTTACTATTATGGAATATGCAAGATATTTTTTTATTTCTTCAATTGAAGACTTATTAACTATAGTGAACAAATATGAAGGAATTTACAAAATATCATCATCAGCGACGAAGTTATAAAGCTTTAAAGTTGATAATTAGAAAGAAGTCCAACGTGTTCTTTGACGTCAAAGGACATGACGCCCATACAACTGCCCTATAAAACAGCGTTTTCGAGAGAGGGACAGATATATTTGATTTTCGATCAATTTTTAATCTGCTTTCACTGTTCGTACTCTATTTTAGTATATTCATCGATAAACCGGTTAGATAACAAATATTTTTTTCATCCCTATTGCAATAATTTGCTTTTTTTTCTTATTTATTTTTTTCCCCTAGTTACCTACTCACAATAATAACAGAATGTGCTATCAGTATCCATACTTATATGGATACTGGTATTACTTTCATGGACTATCCCACAGTAACCGTTTTGTAGAATAAAACGAAGCCTCAATGATAGTGTGACTCATGGAAAAAAATCGTAACTAATCAGATCAGTACTGTAATATCTTGGGACGTAGACCGCGGCTCTGGCACAGGCAACTTAAGTAACACAGATGATTTTTAGTCAGTAAGAGTCTGACACGTTCCCCCGCTCCAAGCTGAGCGGGAGAAATTATTGATGATTTCCAACCCTCAACAAAGAAAATGATTCCGGTGTGTATGAAAAGAAACATTGGTTCACAATACTTGAAATTCTTATATCATAAAATCAATCCTTTTCCATTGACAACACTCAACTGACTTGCATAAAAACATACCAACATTTTTTCTTTCTAATTTCGAATTCTAATCTAAAGCATCACCCTTTAAAAATAGTACTACCTATTTTTAAAGGGTGGTCCTACCTATATTTGACCGACCAGCCTGTCTGCTGAAAAGGTTCATTTTTCATCTTACTTCTTAGATATATATGTAACGGTACTTACCTCTTTATAATATATGTATGTATACTAGCGAGGTACCCGCCCCAGTTTCACAAGGGTACCAGTTATATACCTAAACGTTCCTCAAGAAACACAGTCTATTGATTAAAACCTTGTGAAAATCCGGTCAGTAGTTTTTGAGTTTATTGCGAACAGACAGTCAGACAGACGCGGCGGAGGACTTTGTTTTATAAATCCTCCGCAAAGCACGTTTTTACAAATTCAATTTAAAACCGTATCATCAAGTCGTAGCTACAAAATTTTATGTTCATCAATAAAATTTTACGTGTGTTTACTACATTAACAAGGAATAACGGCAGCAGGTGTTATCCTGTTATTTACCGTCTGTCTGTCTAGACGGAATCCTCCTTACACAGGGCTGGAAGCTGCCTATTCATGCACACTACCTGCCTATAAAATCTGCCGTAATTTCATGCTACCTTTATACTTATTTTATTTTATGTGGTTTATCGTACATATTTTTCGGTTGAAGTATTTTTTTTACAGACGAATTATTTGTAATCTGCTTTTACTTGATTAGTCCTTAAATGTGGGGTGTGTGAACTGGATGCGAGAACAGATACAGAGACAAGCTTTTAACTAGCTTTTACCTTTTTTTTTTTTTTTTATTTTTTTTTATTTTTTTTTTTTTAGCTTTTGTCCAGTGGGTCGTGGGGGTGTTCGTGTGGGTGTGTTGAGAGTAACAGTGGTCCTAGAACGGCAACGGCAACTGAAAGAACACAGCTGGGTTTTATTCAGTAGGGGTCTGACACTCCCTCTTGCTCCACCCAGAGCGGAAGAAGTCGTTTGATGATTTCCAATGCACAAAAGAAAAAGAAAGAATGGCCTATGTCCAGTAGTGGACGTCTCCGTGATGATAGTGTTGATACCTAAATCTTCGACATTCAATCAATCTGATAAGCCTTTTCCCCAAACGTCAAAGAATCGCCAAACTTAAGTGGCAGTGGGCAGGATTCACTGCTCGCAGAACAGATGATTGATGAGTGGCGACCGCATACTGGAATACTCAGCGTTGGAAGACCTCCCACAAGGTGGACCGATGACCTCTTGAGGGTCGTGGGAAACCGACAGAAGCGCGACGCACAGAACTGGTTGTTGTGGTAACATTTGGGGGCGGCCTATGTCCAGCAGTGGACGTGTCTTAGCTGTAATGGTGAATGAATGAGCCTTTTTCCAACTATGTTGGGGCCGGCTTCCATTTTAATCGGATTCAGCTGAATACCAGTATTTTACATGGAGCGCTTGCTTATCTGGTAACACGAAACCCCTTAGCAAATGTCACATTACCTGGTTTCTGGTTATCTCTTACAGCTGACGAACACTGACAGGATCATACGTGTGTCTGTCTGCTTGTCTGTCACAGCCAATTTGCTCCGAATCTACTGCACCGATTTAGTTGAAATTTGGAACAGGCATTAATATCTGTGACCCAAATATGAAAGTGTAACATAAATGGAGGTCACTATTGGCTTATTTGAAAATCGGAAAAATAAGTTTTTCAAACGGTACCATGCGACATATCAAATGAAAGGGGCATATGTAACGGTCTCGAATGTTTTTTTTTCTTCTTAATTTTAAAATAAATGGTTTTGTAGTTACGAGTATTTAAGAAAATTTTCGAAAATTGATCATTCCCTCTTATCTAGAAGTTTTAAGGAAAACATTAAAATAACTCGCACTTCGCCGATTTTTTTTTTAGGTGTCCATAAGAAACTCAATTTCACTTTGAATACTTACATCTAAGCCCCAAATCTGCATATTCGTAAACCTTGACACACACAGCACGCATAGTCTATTGCGGTCGTAAGTCAGATGTGTAGGTGGCATTAGTTATATCGGGATGATAGCCAGACGCGGTAATAATTAATTAAACCGCAGACTAGAACAGCCGGTATCTGCGGTGTCACAGTATCACAACCGCTTCATAATGACAGATGTGCAGTGTGCATGTGTGTCTGCCTGTTTAGGTACTAAGACACAGATTGTTTCATGTTGAACGTATTTAGAATAACCCTGCTTCATCTTGTAGTGTCTGTAATCTGTCTTTATTTAAGTTAAGATAAGAAAAGTGTGTGTTAGAAAAAGTTTCTGCGCAGAGAAGATACAAATGTATTTTTTTTTACTATTTATAGGCACGCGTTTGACCGCTATCTCACCTGATGGTAAGCGATGATGTGGTCTAAGATGGAGTAGGCTTGCCTAGAAGTAACCTATTCACTCTTGACTTAAAGACTCCCAGGTTGTTGCTATCAGGAAACACAGACTCCGAGAGGGAATTCCACTCACAATGAATGTGTTCTCAAAACGTTTTATGCGTGTGGGTGGGATGTCCACCATGTACCGGTGGTGCCGTCTTATGGTCCGATGATGGAACGGGCTATGGCGGAATTAAATCATGCAATTCCGTCGCACACTCCCCAAAATTCAACTGATAGAAAACTAACAGGCTAGTAACCGCATGTACCTACATCAGGTGGATTAAGATAACAAACGTAACCTAAATGAATGTTTAAAGTTTACTAACACTAAGAATTCGTCTTGTGGGACAAAACATGAAGAAATGCCGATAAGACATCTTTGGCTGGCCTGTTGGTCTAGTGGTTAGTGACCCTGCCCTAATAGCATTTATTGTGGGCATTCAGTTGGGCCACGTGCACTTCGTGGGTTGGCCAACTGTTAGATTTGGCCATCTAATAGAGGTAGGGCCTACATCAAAGGGCCCACAAAAAATGGCCAAAAAGGGGCCAACAACTGGGCCTGGGGGGGGCCAACAACTGGGCCTGGGGGGGGCCAACAACTGGGCCTGGGGGGGGCCATTGTAGATTTTTTATTCCATTGGTTGTTTTGCATTGTGCGGCCTTCTTACACAATATTGACAGTTATCCTACAGTTGACAAATGGTTAGGGTTTGGTTAGGCTGGTTTCACAGCTGTCCGGGAGATCCGTACGGGCCGCCCGTACTGGCACCCGGAACGGAGACATACGTGAGGCGCTAGAACATTGTTTCACAGCGACGCGGAGCGGGTCGCATACGGACCAATCCGCGTCGCTGTGAAACGATGTTCTAGCGCCTACGTAAGTCTCCGTTCTGGGATCCCTTACAGGCGGCCCGTACGGGTCTCCCGGATAGCTGTGAAGCTAGCCTTAAGTGTAGTATTTTAGAATTCCAGCTGTGGTACAAATATAATTAGAATTAAAAAATCATCATCATCAGCATTTTAATGTCCCCACTGCTAGAGCACAGGCTTCCTCTCTGTGAGAGGGTGTGGACCGTAATCCACCACGCGGGCCCAATGCAGATTGATGGATGTCACATGTCTTCAAATTTTTGGTACTAGGACTTGCCAGTTTCCTCACGATGTTATCCTTCACCGTTTTGAGAGCAGTAGTGATGAAATAATTTACATAAAGTAAAGCGTCTGCCTGGGTTTGAACTCACAACCTACAACTTGTAAGTCGCGAAAGTCACCACTGGGCCACCACTGTTCCAAAAAATATGTTAGGGTAATGCCATATGTGACTAACTCTACATTTGACACGATTTGAGTTTTATTTTGCATTGTTTTACGAATTCCACTATTTTTATAGTACTAATTTCAGTAATTTTGTATAAATATCCTTTAATTAAACCTCCGTGGTAATAAATGTGTACTTTATAACCCCGGTGGCTCTCATGTGTGCCGCTAGTTTTCCGCTAGTTTGCCTTGCCAAAAACCCGATTCACGCGTTTTAAACCGCTATTATCACTATTAGCCAAGGTCTTTAGACCTGTAACAAGGTTCATACACACGGAACCTGACCAAGTCTGTAGTTACACGATGGCCGCCTGTCAACGGGGACTGACATATGCTGAAACGTGTCACGTCCCGGGCTTGAGAGGTTAAAAAAGTTAAGGTTTATTTAAACAAATGTAAATGTGACTGACACTTCATGCAAAATGAACTCGTGATGAAGTGTTTTTGAACCACAGATCTTTCTCGATGCATGTTTTATAACTAATTTGTAATAGTAGTCGTAATTTGTGTTTGTATTTGTACATGAAAAAAAATATTGGGATGTGTTGAAATGGAAAACCTTACATTCGTAAAAACTTTTTTATTAGAAAAATAAATTGTGGCTGACACTAATACAGACCAAAACGTGACTGACTAACGTCACTTTGGATTTCAGAATAATCGTATTTTTAAATGAAACATTACGAATACAATACAATCATAACATAGGAACTTTACAAAAATAAACATATAAATAAAAAAAAATGCTATTTTTGCGTTTAAATACAAAATGCAGAAAATTATACATTCATAGAAACTTTTTTATTAGAAAAATAAATTGTGGTTGACACTAATACAGACCAAAACGTGACTGACAAACGTCACTTTGAATTTCAAAATAGTCGTATTTTTTAAATGAAACATAGAAACGAATACAGCACAATCATAAGAATGACACTTTACAAAAATAAACTTACTCGTATAAAGAAAAAAATGCTATTTTTGCGTTTAATTACAAAATGCAGAAAATCATACATTCATAGAAACTTTTTTATTAGAAAAATAAATAGTGGCTGACACTAATACAGACCAAAACGTGACTAACGACACTTGTGAACAACAGAATGACTGGCCAAAATGACCGATCAGCTTTAAAATATTACTAAAATCTAATGCCTATTTGCTACTATTTGATACGTTTGTTGTACCTAATTAATAACTGAGAAAATGAATTCAAAAATTGGGCAGTCATTCTGATGTCAAGATGACTGCCCCACATTTAGAATCTCCACGTAAGGGCTCCAAAATTTCAATTCGCCTTTAAAAAATTAGTACCTATTTGACACTTAAACATATATTTTTTCTAGATTTTTAGGGCATCATTTAGTTCTACCTAATTTTGAGGACAATGAGTCATTTGTATGTTTGTCATTTGTTAATATGACGCTAAGTCATTAAAACCCGCGGGTGCAGTGTTTAATTTTACCTCCAAATTACCACCTCCTTAATTATAGATCAAACAGGTAAGATCAGTATCCTTAAAATCAGCATTTCCAATTTTACCAGTAGATATATTACGCGTGAAAGTGATTTCCTCGGCATTAAAATCATCAGTATAATTTTCTGATATACAATTATTATGATGTTCATTAATAAATGATGAATTAGTACCTGCATTATTACTAGTAACATTACTTTTATCGTTGATCCTTAATTTACCTCTTAATTCAGTTTTTATTGCATTTAGATGACGCCTCTTTGTTCTTGCAGATAGTCCAGAATATTGTCGTGTAGAGCTGCTGTTATTAGCTTCATCATATTCTTCTGTTATCTCTTCCGCCATCTCGATCTCTAGCAAATCTAAACCAGTTTGTTATGACACCTGTGATTCCAGCATCAGTTGCTGTCTCTGCCTACTGGTTTCTTCACACTGCAACTGTAAATATTACGAAACAGTACTTTAGCATTTCATTTAGAATAACACAATCGATAAAGTAATAATAAACCACAAATAATATTACTGGGTAATACGATACCCCTTGATAAGACTGGTTGTCACTTTCGGGCTTCTGACGACCCGTAACGACTGTTAAAGATCCACGATTGATAGCCGGGACCAACAGCTTAACGTGCTTTCCGAGGCACGGAGGAGTCTCAGTATGTAAAGATGGTCACCCATCCATGAATCCCGGCAAACGTAGCTTAAACTGATGGATCGGCCCGTGCAGCTGTTATTACTTAAGCCACGAGCTTCTCCATAAATAAATGAAGCTAATATGGTTACATAAATATATCTAATATTATGTGTAATTTTCATAGTCATACCTACTTACAATGACTTTAGACAATCACACAAACAAATTTTTCAAACTAAACTTTATTTTATCCAGTCCAGTTGCATTGAATTGCCAGAGAGTTGGTGAAAACCCGCTCCAGATTTCTTCTGGTAATTGTGGCAGTTCCTTTGCCACCAACATAGGCCAAAACATTTATCGGCTCATAGTCAATAAGCAATCATAAATAAACGTAAAACAATGTATGTATACTCGTTTGTCTATTAAATTTCATATAATAGTAGTATTATAACTACATAGTATATCATCAGTACGTCCAGTGGTCTTGCTTGCTTGTAAAGCTTGTATATTTCTATCAGAATATTGTACTTACCAATTGTTCTTTGTGTTCTTCATCTTCAAGCCAATTTTCTATTTATCTAATATCGTCAAGTGATTTTAATGGTATGTCTATATCTACCAGCAAAGTGGCTGCACTAGACACATGTGTTGAAGGAGAGTGATATTCTCAGTAAAATATCATTTTGAGTTTGCTTCAGGTCCTCCATTGCGGTTTGAATGTGTCCAAGACATTGGGCAATGACATCTAAAATAATAATAATAATAAAGTAATACATTTCCTAGATAGAAGATTCCAAAACAATATAAAAAAGTGTGTGTGTACTTATGCACGCACGTAAGAAGTTATACTTCTTTGGCAAAACCAGATAAAAAACCAAACTGTTACAAAGTTTACAAAACGAAAACAATCATTCTTCATGAACCACAGACCATAGCTAACTTAACGGTGTCGGTTCTAGCTAACTTCAGGCTGTAGGTTTTTGTGACGGTGTGCGCGAGCATCGTAAAAATTTACTCTCATCATTTTGCCCTAACGTGCCTAAAGAAGTATAACTTCAAAAACAGTATACTACTGTTTCTTTTGATAGATTTAAAGTAAAATAAATTCACAATTTTAAGAAAAACAATGATCCACCATCGTGGATTCTACAATGAATGTCAGATTTGCAATCGGCACCCCCAAAAACCTATTACACGATACCCATATCGAATCTTTGAGAAAAAGTTGCATCCGCCATCTTGGATTTTAAAATGAATGTCTAATTCGCAATCAGCACCCCCAAAAACCTATTACACGATACCCATATCGTATTTTAGAGAGCAAGTTGCATCCGCCATCTTGGATTTTAAAATAAATGTCTAATTTGCAATCAGCACCCCCAAAAACCTATTACACGATACCCATATCGAATCTTTGAGAAAAAGTTGCATCCGCCATCTTGGATTTTAAAATGAATGTCTAATTTGCAATCAGCAACCCCAAAAACCTATTACACGATACCCATATCGAATTTATGAGAAAAAGTTGCATCCGCCATCTTGGATTTTAAAATGAATGTCTAATTCGCAATTAGCACCCCCAAAAACCTATTACACGATACCCATATCGAATTTTTGAGAAAAAGTGGCAGCCGCCATCTTTGATATAAAAATGAATGTCAGATTTGCAATCGGCAGCCCCAAAAACCTATTACACGATACCCATATCGAATGTTTGAGAAAAAGTTGCATCCGCCATCTTTGATTTCAAAATAAGTGTCAGATTTGCAATCGGCACTCCCAAAAACCCATTACACGATACCCATATCGAATGTTTGAGAAAAAGTTGCATCCGCCATCTTTGATTTCAAAATAAGTGTCAGATTTGCAATAGGCACTCCCAAAAACCTATTACACGATACCCATATCGAATGTTTGAGAAAAAGTTGCATCCGCCATCTTTGATTTCAAAATAAGTGTCAGATTTGCAATCGGCACTCCCAAAAACCTATTACACGATATCCATATCGAATGTTTGAGAAAAAGTTGCATCCGCCATCTTTGATTTCAAAATAAGTTGCATCCGCCATCTTTGATTTCAAAATAAGTGTCAGATTTGTAATCGGCACTCCCAAAAACCTATTACACGATACCCATATCGAATGTTTGAGAAAAAGTTGCATCCGCCATCTTTGATTTCAAAATAAGTGTCAGATTTGCAATCGGCACTCCCAAAAACCTATTACACGGTACCCATATCGAATGTTTGAGAAAAAGTGGCATCCGCCATCTTTGATTTTAAAATGACTGTCAGATTTGCAATCGGCGCCCCCGAAAACCTACACGATACTCATATCAATATTATATAATATAATCATATTATTATTATTATTATAACTTCAAAAATAAAAAGGCTGTGACCTACCCGTGTGCAAAATTTCATTCAAATCCCTTCAGCCGTTATTGTGTGATTGACAGGCAAACATACAAACATTCACATTTATAATATTAGTAGGATGTAGGATTGTCGTATTTTATATTAGGGGGTGACATAACCTACCAACACAAGCAATTTTTGCTAAAGAATCAACCTCAAAATTGTGGGTAAAAAATGGTCAAGTAATTGTCAGACTCAATCCCGGGCTGATAAGTTTTAAGTTTTTATATTTCTATGTATTGTAATAATTTAGTGAATACTTATTGTTACTGAAATAATAACTTAATTGTGTGATTAAATAAATAAATAATATTAAATATTATATGCATAGATTTTATTTATTTTAAGGTTGGTCCCATACTAAAAGTTAGCTGACAAATATTTTGAAATCTTATATTTCCTTACAAGTGACAAACTTTGTTACTTACCATGTGAACTAGGTGTAGGTGTACATACTGGTGGTAAAATTATTTTTGGCAGCAGATGGCCATCACTGTCAATTTGAAAAGGACGAACTTCCTTGTCCATTTTTCGGTTTCTACTCCTATAACGGTTGAAGCCAATTCCGATCTACTTTCAGCCTTTTTACATTTTTGTCTGACTTTAGAGTCGATCTGTAAAATAATAATTTATTATTAAGGTGTGCAGATACCGGGGCTGTTGTTGTCGTTGATGATACCCAGTAGGTGATTCATGGTCTGGACAGGGGCACCGCACTCACATTGGGTATCAGACCAGTCTATGAAATTTACCAAGTTGTATTTGCAGCGGCCTACCTAAATTTGCAACCGATTGAGTGTGCCACTGCAGTTCACGTCCAGGTGGCAGGTGTTCCCTGGGTTCTAAGAAGTCAGAAGCTGGGTGGTATTGGTCTTCCCATGGTTTTCAGGGGTGCATTAAAGGAGCTTCCCCGAGTGGTGTTAACTATATCGTTTTGCCATTCCAAACGCCCGGCACACCCTGGACGGCTAGCAGCTGGTAACGCAGAGTCTAGCTGATCATTCCTTTCACCACAATGGTAAATCCAAACAGCTCTCTTGAGAGCCATGTACAACAGCCCTTTTTAAGTCACCTAACAATAACAACAACATCTCTGAGGGCACTCACCACAGTCTCTCCAAGTTGCATATATATATACATGAACATAATGTGTGTGATTCAAATGATTTATTTACAATCTGTTTGCAGTAGCCTCAGAATACGAAGGTTTCAAACTCCGGGTTTAGGAAAGCGGAACAGTTTTTCGTTTTGTTTGGCTGGTGAACAGTCACACTTAAACATTTCCTTCTATTTTCATCCATACCACAAAGGTTCAATTCTCACAAGCTTTTTGAACTCGTGTTACACAAAAAAATGCACTTTATACACACTAAACGGCTACTAGTATCTATTAAGTATTTTTATATAGTTGGAACATTATTTCTAGTAAAAACCACCACTCCGAAAAAAAAAATAACTGTCACGTCTTGACGTCTGTCACTTTTTTGTCATTTGTTCCTTGTGGAACAGACTGTGGTCAGAGACCATGCTGCCTAGTCAGCAGTTAGTTCGCATTTTTTTTTTTGTCTTTCTGATTTGTGTTTATCTAGTGATTTAGATAATTTTTAGGCATATTTTATTATTATTACATATTTTTCGCAGATATAAATGTTATTTAAATTAACACTTGCAATAATTTACCGACTATTGCCGATAAGTGAAACCAAACGTGAAACGACGCCATTTTAAAAGTGTTATCACATCACAGTGTTGCCAACTCAGAGGATTTTCCACTAGATGTGGTGGTTTAGAATCCTTTTTTCTTCCTTTTTCCTCCAAATTTTAATTTATTTTCTAGAAAATAAAATAAAATTTGGAGGCCCGTAATTCGGAAACGGTGCGTCGGAGGGCCATGCTTCTCAGACCTTAAATTAAATGGTTTCTATGGACAAGGTTAATAAAGTGCTACAATAAAAATGGCTGAAATCAGTTAAAAAAAAAAACTCCGAAAATTTGTCTAAATCCTTTGAAGAGCACTTGGAAATATTTTTGCAATTTTTTTTTTCTTCTTAATTCTTTATTGTACACAAAAAATTTACATATTACATATGGTTACACAATTCATGTACAAAGGCGAGCTTAACTCAATGTTGAGTTTTCTCCCAGCAAACCTTTGAGTGATAGAGAGAGATCACTGTTGAGGGTAGGATCCAGTGTACAATACTTAGAAACCTACATAAATAATTCTAAATATATATTATACATATTAATACCAATATAATACTAATATTATGTCAATTTGAAAGGAAGTGCTTTTTTTATTTTCTTCTTGAAGACATCTAGAGAAGGACTGTCGCGTAGGGAGTGTGGGAGAGAGTTCCAGAGACGCAATGCAGTAACAGAAAAGGAGCCATTATAGCGGCTGGAAGTGTGACGCGGAATATGAAGGAGAAGAGAATTGGCAGTGCGATAGGGTTTACCCCTCGGAAGGAAGTACTCAAACCGTTCACGAAGGTATTGAGAAGAATTAGGATTATGCAGGATAGTATATAGAAGAGATAGGATATGGGTATCTCGGCGATGCCGAATTGGCAGCCGCCTCAATCTGGTCCGAAACTTCGACACATGGTCGTACTTGCGGAGGCCAAAAATGAAAAGGATGCATAAGTTCTGCAGCCGCTCGAGTTTGTTAAGGAGTACCTCCGTTGCATCTAGAAAACAGACATCCGCATAGTCTATTAGCGGTAGGAGAAGAAATTGTGCAAGAGTGACCTTAGTGTGAAATGGAAGAATAATAAGAATTTTTGGAGACGTTTAAGAGACTGAAAAGAGTAGAAAACCCTCTTACTAACGTCAGCAATATGAACCTCCCAAGAGAGGTAAGTGTCTATATGGACGCCTAGGTTTTTAACGCTTTTCGAGTACAATATGGGCACCGAATCATACACTACTGGCGAGAGAGACTGATGATCTAAAAGGCTGAGCATGTAGCTTGCGACTTAGTTGGGTTCAGTAAGAGTCCAAAGGATTTAGCCAACTTGTTGATATTTTCAAGGTCTAAATTGATGGCATCCACAGCCCCAGCGAGTTAACCCATTCTAAAGTGACGGTATAACTGCAAGTCGTCTGCATAGAGATGATAGTTAGAAGTAAAGACCTTAGTGATAGCGTTTATAAAAACTGAGAAAAGAAGAGGAGAGAGGACGCCACCCTAAGGTACAACCGCAGCCAAATCACACCATTCAGAGAAATCCTCATCAGACCGAACATACTGCGAGCGGCCTCGAAGATAAGATTTGAAAAACTCAATTACTGGCGCAGAGACATTAAGGGAGGAAAGGATTCCTAAGAGAATGTCAAAGTAAACTGAATTAAAGGCACTGCTGAAGTCCAGTAAAACCAACACTGTTAAGCATTTGTTTTCCATAGCTAGTCTGATATCGTCAGTTATTTTGACAAGAGTTGTCACAGTGCTATGGCCAGGTCTGAAACCAGAGGTAAGGACTCAGCAGGCCATTAGAGGATAGATAACAAGACAGTTGCTTCTGAACAACGCTCTCGAGAACTTTGGAAAGGATTGGGAGGATGGATATTAGACGGAACAGAGATGGAGAAGAGGGATTTGAAACTTTAGGAAGTGGTAAGACGTGAGCCTTCTTCTAAGCAGAAGGAAACGTGTTAGTGAAAAGAGAAAAAATTACTATGTGAGTTACAACAGGAACTATTTCACTCAAAATAGGTAGGAACATTTGGAACTGAAGACCATAGTCACCTAACGCCTTAATGGAGATGGATTGAAAACATTTCTTAATATCTAGCTCAAATTGGGTGGAAAGTGAAAGAAGTATTTGCTGGTAAAGGAAGATTGGAAAGATCATTGAGAGTCGAAGATTTAACATCGATATCGAGTATATATTGGTGATGTAGAAAAGTGCGCATTAAGTGCATTGAGGTCCATTTTATCAGAAGAACTCTTGCTAGAGGCTTTGCCAATACCAATAGTCTTTAAAAATTGCCATACTTGTGTCGGGTTGAAGTTATCAATTGAGTTGTGAATGTGATGCCTTTTGGCATTCCTACACAAACAACTGCATCGATTTCGCATTTTCTTATAAAGGTCCCAGTTTTCCTCAGTAGCCCGATTCCTGCATAAACGCTTGGCCTTATCACGTTTCGCCATCAGGTTTTTTATAGCTGGGGAAAGCCATGGTGCAGGAAGGTGTTTGACTCTTACCTTTTTAAGGGGTGCATCATACAAATCCAATATAGTACTGCTGAAAACTGACCCCATAGAGTCCATATTCTCGCCGGTGAACACAGAAGACCAGTCAATCCCACCCGCATCAGCCCTCAAACGCTCCAAATCAACGTTTTTAAAACTGCGAAGAAAGAGAAATTTGGCCTTGCGTTGAGGAAGTCAAATTTTATAGGAAAGGTAAATGAGGTCATGGTAGCATTCTGTTACTTTTTTAGTCCACTTTCCTGTTGTTGATCTCATCATGTGACCAGTCCATTTCCATTTTAACTAAATACAAATAACAATAAAAATAAATAAATAATTTTGAAAAAATTTAAGTAATCTAACAATAAACAAGAAAAAAATAATTTCAGCACTCAAACCTCGATGCACTCGCCGGCTACATTAGTTTTATAATTAAAAGATAAACAGTCTGTAGTCCAAACAAAATAAATACACGTTAGTATGTTTCCGAACGAAAACTTTGAGTAACACCGAACGGTCTAAATGTCAAATGACAATAATGACATAAGTAAAAAATCAAATCAAAACAAAAAACTTAAAAAATTGAATGACCGACACATGAACGACATAAAACAAAAATTATAAGTACCTAGTATATTATATACTCAGAGAAATGGAAGACCCGCAACGAAGACTCATCACTTTACTGTCTAGCAAATTCTCTTATCGGGCACTGGCTTCGAAGTTACGGCTGAGGGCTCAGCAACGGGAAACTGAGCCACAAGTTCTTGATATTCCGAAGCAAACTCAATCTTCCGTCGCGATTTTTCGGAAACCTGGATGACAATCTTCCCCTCAGACGTCCAACACTTATGTATTCCGAAGTACTTCCGAACATTCATAAAAATATCGTGTCTGAGCTTAGTCCTCAGGAACTCAGAAAGCGTTAAACCAGAGCCTTTCAGCTTGGTTGTTATTTCGCCACACCTCATTCCTTACGATGCGGCTTTCAAATCTAACTAAGAGGGGACGAGGTTTGCTGGTGTTGCTTCCAAGGCGGTGACAGGCTGTTATATCTTTAGAGGCGACGTTGGCCATTTCCAGACGCTCCGACAAAACCTTCAGGAAACCATTGCTTAGATCTGCTCCCTTGTCCTAACTCAGGCCATGCAACAGAAGAACCTTAGCATGGGTTGTCATTTCGTGCCTATCCAGCCAAACACAAGCAACTCCATCTGGGATTTCAGTGAACTCAATGTTTTTCAAACTAGGGTCTTCAACTCAGTGAAGTCCTTGGATAGGCTGGCAATAGTCTTATGTGAAGCTTCACCACTGGCATTCTTCAAGTCTTCCTCATACTGTGACATTCTTGAAGCAAATGTAGGAGACAGCTCCTCCACAGTGCTTGACGATTTGGAGTACAAGTCCATTTCAGCAAAGAGCAGTGCTTGCAGTGTTGAGAAGTGGTGTCAAGATAGATTTGATGAACTGACTGAGTGCACCAGAGGTTAATGTACTACTTTATTATGTTTCTTGCATTTAAAAGTTGTTTTTAATATTTTATTAAATTAATTATATGAGAGCTCAAAATTGTAACTGTATTATTTGGGACTACCCTCCAATTACTCAATTTTTTCTCAATAATTTCTCGAGATTTTTACATCATCTCATGGTTTTCGACTAGAGCAACAATTTCTTCCTTGAAAAGATTTTCATCCGAGCAACTATTTTGAAAATATGGAGCGTTTTGTAAAAAGTAAAATAAAATTTGGAGGCCTATAACTCGGGAACGGTGCGTCGGAGGGCCATGCTTCTCAGAGCCTAAATGGTTTCTATGAACAAGGTTAGTAAGGTGCTGCAATAAAAAGGGCAGAAAACTGTTAAAAAAAAATCTCTGAAAATTTTACTAAGTCCTTTGATGATCGCGCACACTTAGAAAAATTTTGCAATAAATTTTTTTCTTAAATAATTTCTCGAGTTTTTACATTATCTCATGGTTTTCGAGCAGAGCAACAATTTCTTTCTTAAAAGATTTTCATCCGAGCAACCATTTTGAAAATATGGATCGTTTTGTAAAAAATAAAATAAAATTTGGAGGCCCATAACTCGGGAACGGTGCGTCGGAGGGCCATGCTTCTCAGAGCCTAAATGGTTTCTATGAACAAGGTTAGTAAGGTGCTGCAATAAAAAGGGCAGAAATCTGTTAAAAAAAAATCTCTGAAAATTTTACTGTCCTTTGATGATCGCCGACACTTAGAAAAATTTTACAATAAATTTTTTTCTTAAATAATTTCTCGAGTTTTTACATTATCTCATGGTTTTCGAGTAGAGCAACAATTTCTTTCTTGAAAAGATTTTCATCCAAGCAACGATTTTGAAAATATGGAGCGTTTTGTAAAAACTTTAGCGTAATGATAATATTTAACTGCATTGGGCAGTCATTGGCCCAATGCAGTTGATATTTGTAGGGCCTACGTTATAAGCACTGCAAAAACGCCAACAGCTTTTAAGTAAAGGTAGGCAGTAGTAGCATTGGCCCAACGTTGGTAAATAGTTGGTATAATGATAATAATTTACTGCGTTAGGTCATTGTAAGTTTGATGTAGGGAATCTAACTAACTATATCCCAACGGATTCCCCACTGTTGGCCACTTGATGCCAACAGAAAATGCTACTAGGGTGACTGCTATGGCGGAGGTCGTGGGTTCGATTCCCACCCAGGACAAATGTTTGTGTAATGAGCACAATCATTTGTTCTGTGTCTGGGTGTAATTTATCTATAATATTTATGTATTTAGAAATATATAAGTATGTTTATCAGTTGTCTAGTACCCATAACACAAGCTCTGCTTAGCTTGGGACTAGATGGCGTTGTGTGATAGTTGTGGAATATTATTATTATTCCATTTATTTTATAGTTTAAACATACAATTTACATTTTTAAATATTAAAATATCAAAATATAAAAACATTTAAAAATATAAAAAATAGTATCCCACCGGTATCGGGATAGGGTCCAAGCTACCGGTGGTCAGGGCTCCTGGGAGAGGAACCTCCTAACTATGCGCGCCGTGTCCAGGAGTACTGCCTTCTGGATCAAGCCCTTGATCCAGCTGCCCAACGAGAGCCTCCTTAGGTGTTCATCGAGGCTCTTGGCTATTAAGCCATTGGCCGTCACGACTATCGGCACAATGACTGCTGTATCCACCTCCCACATGTCAACAACCTCGCGAGCCAGATCAAGATACTTTGTTTTTTTATCTTTCTCAGCCTTCACGAGGTTCTCGTCATGAGGGACAGCTATATCAACAATCATTGTGCGACGCTCTTGTCGATCTATCACCACTATGTCAGGCTTATTGGCAACAATAGTCCTATCAGTGATGATAGATCGATCCCAATACAACGTGATATTGCCATTTTCGAGAACTGGGTCGGGCTCATACCTATAGTACGGTACTTCAGATTCCACAAGATTGTATTTAAGAGCAAGTTGCTGATGGATAATCCTGGCTACAAGGTTGTGTCTATGCAAATAGTCTCCGTTAGCTAGACGAGAACAACCAGAAATAATGTGTCGGATTGATTCCCCGGGTCGGTGGCATGCCCGACAGATGTCAACCGTACCGTCCTTCACAATATATTTCCGGTAGTTATTCGTCATCATAACTTCGTCCATAATCGCACAGACAAAACCTTCGGTTTCCCCGAATAGGTCACCAAAGCGCAGCCAGGATACGGACGCTAAGAGGTTATTATTATTTCGTTTATTTATTTTTTTACATATAATTTACATTTTTAAATATTTTTAAAAGAAAACATAAAAAAAAAGAAAAACATTTAAAAATATAAAAAATAGTAGTCCGCCGGTATTGGGAGCAGGGTCCAAGCTACCGGTGGTTAGGGCTCCAGAGACAGGAACCTCCTCACAATGCGAGCCGTATCGAGGAGTACTGCCTTCTGTATCAGGCCCTTGATCCAACCGCGCAACGACAGCTTCGACAGGTGGTCGTCGAGGCTTTTGGCCATCAGGCCGTTGGCGGTAACGACTATCGGCACAATGACAGCCGAGTCCACATTCCACATATCGACAACCTCGTGTGCTAAGTCAAGATATTTGATTTGTTTGTCTTTCTCAGCTTTCACGAGGTTCTCGTCATGTGGAATGGTGACATCGATTATCATTGTGCGGCGCGCTAATCGGTCTATCACCACTATATCAGGCTTATTGGCAACAATAGTCCTGTCAGTGATGATAGACCGATCCCAGTACAACGTGACATGGTCATTTTCGAGAACTGGGTCGGGCGCATACTTGTAATACGGTACCTCAGAATCCACAAGTTTGTATTTTAAAGCAAGTTGCTGGTGAATAATCCTGGCTACTTGGTTATGCCTGTGCAAATACTCGCTGTTAGCAAGACGAGAACAACCAGAGATAATATGTCTGATGGACTCACCCGGACGGTGGCATGCCCGACACACGTCAACCGTCCCGTCCTTCATGATATGCCTCCGGTAGTTATTCGTCAAGATAACTTCGTCCATAATCGCACAGACAAAGCCTTCAGTTTCCCCGAAGAGGTCACTGAAACGTAGCCAGGCCACGGACGCCAAGAAATCTACATCAGGCCCATGAAGAGCCCGATAAAAGCGCCCGTGAAGCTCCTTGCCTTTCCATACCTCCTTGCGGTCATCAGTAGTGAGTATTACAGGTTTGCGCCAGTTCTCTTTAGCCATGGACAACGGGGTGAGTCCCTTGTCCACTGCGACCACATCGCGGTGCATACCCACGTCGGTTTCAAGAAAATATTCTCTGAGGCTGCACACCTCGCGGTTGTGGAGAGTTTTCGCATTTAAAAAACCTCGACCTCCACATTTCCGCGGGATGTACAGTCTCATCACCGATGATCGTGGGTGATGCATCCGGTTTGCGGTCAGCAGCGTACGGACCTTCCTATCCAGGGCGTCGAGTTCGGTCTGAGTCCATTTGAGTATGCCGAAAGAGTACATCAAAACCGGCATGACCCAACCGTTGAAGGCGCGCACCTTATTCCCGCCCGACAAAAGGCTGTTCAATACTTTTTTCAGGCGGCCAAAGAAGCGCTCCTTCAGCGATTGTTTCATGTCAGTAACGTTAATGCCTAACGCTTCCGACATACCCAAATATTTGTATGTTTCGGTCGAGGAAAGGGATCTAAGGTGTATGGAATCCGAGAGTTGAATCCCTTCGGATTCCATAATCCCCCCTCGCTTTACATGCATGACTGCACATTTGTCCACACCAAATTCCATCCTGATCGCGTTACTGAAAGTTTCAGTTACCTTCAGTAACTCCATCAGTCGCAAATTGTTGGGGGCAAAGAGTTTCAGGTCATCCATGTAAAGAAGGTGAGATATGGCCTGACCACCTCTTCTCAACCGATAGCCCAGCCCTGAATCCTCCAGCAATGTGCTTAGAGGATTCAGAGCTAAGCAGAACCAAAGAGGACTCAAACTGTCGCCCTGAAATATTCCCCGTTTAATCCATATAGGCTCATCGTTCCCCTGGATTGGTCGACATCCTGGATAGCGAAGGACCGTCTTCCATTGCCCCATACATGACCCAAGGAAGGTGCGCAGAGTTGCATCTATTTTGTACAACTCCAACACCCTCATGAGCCATGTATGTGGAACAGAGTCGTAGGCCTTCTTATAATCTATCCAGCATGTCGACAAATCCTTGTGGGATCGACGAACCTGCTGGCTTATGGCCATGTCTATGAGGAGTAGCTCCTTAGTACCGCGGGACCCGTTCCTACATCCATTCTGAGAGGCAGACATAATTAAATTACTCTCAATGTGATGATTAATTTTCGCTCTCAGGATGGATGTAAGAAGTTTATAGACCGTCGACAAACACGTTATCGGTCTATAATTCTTAGGTTCCGCGGTACCACCTGTTTTATGGAGCAGGTGGGTAACATCAGTTGTTAGGAACTCAGGCAGCAACCCAGACTCTAAGGATGACTGAAATTGAGATGCTAGAAGCGCGTGTGAGCTGCTATACCACTTTAGCCAGAAGTTTTGCAGTCCGTCCGGTCCTGGAGACTTCCAATTCGGTAACGGACGGACTGCTCTGGCTATATCTGTTGGGCTGATATTAACTTTCTCCATTTCTGGTATAGCTTCGCACACGCGCTCAACATCACGCATCCAGCCACCCTCAGTGTGACAGACGGGCACCGACCAAATGCTGCGCCAGAATGTACTTGTGGCGACATCATCCGGGCGGCAGCCGTCCGTCACATTTTGTTCAGGTCGCTCCCAAGCTCTATATACCCACCTCTCATCGCTCTGGAACATGCGATTCTGCGAGTACCGGTCAACTCGCCGCTTATACCGCCGAATACGGTTTGCCCATGCACAAACTTTCTGCTTCAGGAAGTCGATGCGCTCCGTGACATGGGACATGTATTCTCGAGGGCTGATTTCAGTCCCCGAGAACGCCCGCCTCACAAAGCGCATCACACGTGGGCGTGTATTGCCCTTCCTGAAGCAGATTAGTTTGCCGATGAGTACCCTGGCCCCATCGATACGCCTCTCGATTCTGCATTGCCAGGCTGGTACAGCAGGCTTTGGTCGAATAGCTACGTCACTATTTGGGAACTTTACGTTAGCTAAACGACATGCCGCAACAGCCCCGCAATACAAGATTGAGTGCGTATCAACGAGGTTCTCGCTGCTATTAAAGATATTCTCAAGCAGCGAGTCCAAAGCACACACCAACGCCCTATTTTTTTTGTGCATGGGTAACCGTGGTAAACGGGGTCTAAGTTCGGTCGGAGTGGATCTATACTCGCGAAGCGCATCCTCCAGTGCGCTCCTCAGTCGATTGTTGCACTGGCTACTTCCCGTGACAACCCTATCATCTGCCTCATCACTTATATTATTGAGCCGCGGTGGCATTGCATCAATAGCAGGCGCTTGTTCCACGGTCTGTATCGGAGTAGAGATGATAGGGTTGCTCAGTACCTACCTTTATTATTATTATTATTAGTAAAATATTGGCACCCTTTCGTATCGTTTCGCCAACTAATAGCTGGTCTTTTAAATTATAAACTATGTCTACGTACTGCTAACAAAGATCACAAAATAATGACGTTAATCGATAAACGAATTTTAAACATCTTTTTTTGTTCTCAATCGTTTGAAAGATGATATAGATGGATATCTATATCCATCTATCACAGTATATACAGGGTGTAACGGAAAGGTGTGGTCATATTTTAGGAGCCGGTTCTGCCCATGGAAATGAACAACTCTCTCTAAGAAAAAATTGAAAATTCCCAAAAAAAATATTGGACTTTCCATACAAACTTATCATCAACTGATCAATATTTGTATGGCAGGTAAAAAAAAAAATTTAGAATTCCCTTGGATTTTTTTGAAGAAAGTAGTTTATATCGATGGGCAGATGCTGTTCTTAAAAAATGACCACACCTTTCCGTTACACCCTGTATATCAAAGTCATTTTCTGCGTCTGTCTGTTACCCGCTAACTCCTTCTAATACACGCATCGGATTTTGATTCAGTGTTCACTAATAGAAAGAGCAATAAACGAGAAAGATTTTGGTGTATAATTTGTACCCATGCCGGGCGGGTCGCTAGTATATATTTAAAAATCAATTGGCAAAACGGATGAGTATGTTAAAACATCACGTAAGAACGCCTGATCCTATTTGTTTTTAACCGACTTTCGAAAAAGGAGGTGGTTCTATGTTCGACTGTACGTTTTTTTTTTTTTATGTATGTCCGCGCATTTCTCCGTCAGTTGTGGACCGATTTTCAAAATTCTTTTTTTATCCGAAAGAATATACTCCCGAGGTGATCCCAAATAAATTTTAACAAAATTGCTTTAGCGCTTTTTGAGAAACTGAACAAAAACGAAAAATTGGCATATCTTGATGACGTTTTTGAGTTCTCCAAATGTTTAAATTCCACGTTCCATGTTATTGGTGATTTTAGTTCTGGGGTATAACAACTAAAAAGCGAAAATTAAAAAACTTTTTTCCAAAAAAAAAACAACCGACTTCCAAAAAAAAAATACACTAAAAATTTATAATAACTTTAATTTCGGAAGTCGGTGTCAAATATCGAAGAAATAAAATACAAACACCGACTTCCGAAATTAAGGTTATTTTTAAATTTTTAGGTTATTTTTTTTTGGAAGTCGGTTGTTTTTTTTTTTCATTTTTTATTTGTTGGACTCGTAATTGTCAGGACAAGGTTTTTATGAAGGAAATAAAATATATTCATAATATTTTATTTCAAATACAATATTTGAAATAAAATATTATGGGACCCGAGCGAAGTCGTAGCGGAGCTAGTTTTAAATAATTGTGTAAGTGAGACAAGTAAAATCTTTACACTATAAGAAAGTTGGATATTTCGACAGTGCTTTATTTGTAACCTGTTTCCAATCAACCCAGTAACTGGGTAATACTAAACGCCATAGCGAGACTGATGTCAGACTTTCTGGCTTCTCACTACTTTTTTTTTTGGTGGGAACCTTAAATAACTTCTCCGGCTATGGGTGGAGTGGGAGATGTGTAAACATTGGTGTCATTAGTAATACTTCGAAACTTAATAGGCTTCGCACTGTATGAATTTTAGTAAATGAACACTTCGGTAACACTGCATTGGAAGGTAAGTGAATCCAATAGTGCGCTTCATCAATTAGCCAAATCAATAATAATTGCCAACAGCGTTAGTCGTGGCTTTCCCAGCATTGTAACCGAAACTGAAATTCGTCAAATTCAGTACATACTCAGACTGGCTCAGAATAGTTTTGAAATTTTGATATTTATACAGGATGTAAAGGCAATACGTGATCATGTTTTTTTTTTGTACTGAAGAACATAGATTTTTGGTATGCAACTATAACCTATAGATGGAAGTATTCTTTCTACCCGAATAAAAGAAAAGGCATTTCGAGTTTTTAACATATTTCTATTGATAATCTTTCTGATCGACGTCTATGGTACAACTGATGTGTATATAGACTAGGCAGTGTTGCGAAAGGAAAATTGTATTTTTTTGTTTATTTATAACAAACACATACATTTTTTTTAATTTTTAAATATTTAACCAGTAAAAACTTACATTATCCTTATAACAACAATAATATTAATATAGGTCCTCTATTGAAGGCATGAAATTATCTGGTACTTGTGAATTGTCAATTTGTCGTTTCCTAAAAGCTGGAAACATAAAGAGTGCCTTTGTAGTAGTTGCAGCAGCCTTACGTGTACTCTTATCTTTCTTACTTTTCTTACTAATCTTCCTCTTTTTGTTAGTAAGGAGTGATTGTTCTTCTGGTGAATCACAAGAGAAAGTTTTTTTAATGCTGAACACTTGGCAAGTCGACACCTGAGTTTCGTTTTGTTGGTCAGCGCTTCCTACCACATTCGTTTCTTTGACTTTAAGGGCAAAAACATCGCCGTCCACGTTATATTTAGTTACTGTTACTGACTTGGTGGCCTTCTTTTTGGATTTGTTCCTCTTTGTTTTAATGGTAGAAGCCTCAGTCGGAGTGTTACTCGAGTCTCTTTTATTTCGCATACTGAGACGCAAGATTTGTTCGTGTAGCTCATCAGTACTTGGTATACTTTTAATGATATGATAATGAGTTGTATATGCTTTGATCGCTCGCTCCATGCAGTCGATGCACTGACTGCAAGCCACGTCCATAAACACTGTTTGCAGGTCACTGACCATATTCACGAGTGGAGGTCCATTGATGTTCAGAAGAATCTTCTTTGGCATTGGCATTTGACGGAATAGCATTGAGTTGTTGAATTTTATATCTGTATCTGGACTGGATTCACCTGTAAACAACACTATACTGTAGTTAACTGGAATAAATTACAAAATATAACACATAGCATATATTATAGTATAACATGACATATAGGTAGATAAAAAAGCGAAAATAATATCATATTAATGCAAATAGAAAAGACAAAGTGCCATAAAACTTCAGACAATTAAAATTAGACGCTGCAATATATAAAAAGGTCTTTCCACAAATCACGGCAACTCACCGAACGCTTGCGGCAAGTGTGCAACTAGCGCGCAGAACAACAGGGAACTCATTAGTTCCATTTGTGCTCTCGTTGTGAAGGTGTCTTCGCTCCTGCAGACAATCTTCTTACTAAAGTGCGCTAACAAGCTTCGTTACAGCGCGGAGTTTTACAAAACGCGCCGTGTTACTCACAGCCGTCCGACGCTCCCCGTCGCTCCTGCTAAAATGTTTTCAAGTGTACATGGTTCGTTATAATTAAAGTTAGCTAAGATGTTAAAGATAATGAGGGAATTAACTGTTTATTTACTTTCTGGAGTCCGATTTTGGAAAAAGAAAAAGAAATTTTGACAGATTTTAAACAAATCTGTGTAAGGTATTGTAATCTGTAAAAAAAAGGTTGTTATCAAAAAACTAAAATCCCTTTCAACAGATTTCTTCTCACCTCAAAATGCACACAGCTCAAATAAGCCGTTGGAATAAACACGGCAGCAAAAGATTTATTTTCAACTGAACTACGTGTTGGATTCTGGGAAACTGTAAGAATAATGTGGTTGTGAAGTGAAAAATCTTACTTATATCCGTGTGGTTGGGTGTCACGTACCTTCAGATGATCGTGATCCATTGTTTACCAGCTGTTTACACACGGCCGACCTGAGGACGGTCGACAATTGAATGTTTGCTCTGCAGGCTTGATTCTAAGCCATTGTGATCACGTCGATATGTTTATGTTGCTCCCATAACCGGATAATGGCATCCGTGCGGTTGATTACATTCAATCCCAACTTCATAAAGTCGAATACATTGTTGAAATTTGTGTTTGGTGTTCTTAAACTTTCGTTATGTAAACTATCTTTGTTATTTTACCGAATAATACTCTTGTGATTTCATAATATTTTAAATCGTATGTTTAAAACATCATCTGAAGATATTCTTTCAAGATTTTCCATTCGTAAAACACACAGGAGTACCTACGACGTTTATCAGACAGTTAAAGAGTGGTAAGTCTGAAGCTTGCATTCAAATTTATTCTCTATTAGGGACCAGACATATAGAGACACACCTATACGGTGTGCACCTGCTGACTGCAACAACGGTACTGTCAAAATGCAGTGTGCAGTGTGCGAAACTGGTGAATAAAATTGAATTACGTTATTAAATCTAAATCAGATCGCGTTTGCCAACGTTACGATATTTTTATTCCTTCTACCCCAATTTGAATGTTAACACAACAACGAGTAAATTAGTTTTAATGTCACCATTTCCATAAATAGCTAGCTCTCCTATATTTCTATCTCAATTAACAAAGCTGGGCGCTAAAATCGTAACGCAGCAAATATCAAGCGCAAACATTTTCAGGCATTTACGGGAAACGTAGATGTTCAGTTTGGTTCAAATAAAATTACCATAAAATATTATGGTAAAGTGTAGCCGAGCATAAAACCGGGGGCAAACAACTTTTTTGTAACTTATCTCGTTATTCACAAAGATGTGACTTTTATGATGCAAACGGACTTTCAGGTTATTTGTATGCTACAAATATCCCAGATTTGTTCCTATGCTCCGTGCGAATGTTAAGATAAGACTTTTTATGGTGCAGATTTCTATCGAACGATTTGTTTATGTTATTTCGGGATCGAGTTTTACGAGATCGTAAATAGGTGGGCCTGATTGTTTTGAAGAGACTCCGCAAAGGGTGCAGAATAATGATGATGTCGGAGAAATAGAAAGGTTTTGAAAATCGATCGACATTTTGTTCTTCGTCAGGGTTGGTTTAGTATCATTATACATTCAATGTTTCAACTAAGATGTAATTACAAACTCTTTAATTTACTTACTTCGTGTTATAGAAATGGTCCTTCCAGTCGAACGATCCTTTCACCACAAAGGACAAAAACTTGGACCATACTGGTGAATGCGTCATATATATTTCAACTAACTGACCCGACAGGCGTAGTTCTGTGTACTGACTTCATACAAACCCGATCTAGAAACAATTTCAAGTTTTCCCTTGTTTCAATTTTCCAGGCTTACTAGCCTTTTTAAGAAAAAAAAAACATATTTAAGAAAGAAAAATGTTCTACTGAACATTTTTTTTTCTTAAAATTGTTATAGTTATGTAGGTATATTTCGAACATTTTAAATAAAAAAACGCCAAATCGCTTTAGCAGTTCTCAAATGATGCGCTTACCAACGAACAACATTTAAATTTTACTATTTAGATCATCACATTACTGTGATTTTATCCTTCGTCCTGACAAGAGTGTCGCTTTTGATAACGCCGAAAAGGCGGAATGCCTAGCCGACAGTCTAGAGTCCCAATGCTCTCCCAGCTCTCAACCAGTAGACCAGGCCCACCTAGACATGGTGGATGCTGAGGTCGAAAGGAGAGCTTCCCTCCCTCCGGTCGAAGATCCTGATGACCCGCTACCCCCCGTCACTCCCGAAGAGGTAGAAGACGTCATCAGGAAACTTCAGCCCAGAAAAGCCCCTGGCTCTGATGGAATATCCAACAGAGCTGTAAAACTATTCCCAGCCCAACTTATTATGCTTTTGACCGCCATCTTCAATGGCGCCTTAAGTAATAATATGTTCCCTCAAGCGTGGAAACAGGCCACTGTCATTGGTATTCCAAAGCCAGGCAAGCCAAAATCCGACCCCACTAGCTACCGCCCCATCAGTCTACTCAATGTCCTCGGCAAGATTTACGAGAAGCTTATTCATAAGCGACTCAAAGATTTTGCTGAGGCTAAGAGTCTCATTCCCAACGAGCAATTCGGATTCCGCTCCGAACACTCGTGCGTCCAACAAGTATACCGAATGGTCGAGCTTATGAGCGCTGGGTTCCAGCGTAAATACTCGACCGGTGTCTTGTACTTCGATATAGCGAAAGCGTTCGACAAAGTCTGGCACAATGGCTTAATTTATAAGCTGTATCAACTAGGTGTGCCAGATCGTCTCGTACTCATCTTGCGAGACTACCTGTCGGATCGCACCTTTCGCTATCGCGTAGAGGGCGCTCTATCCTCCCCCCATCCTATAAGGTCTGGTGTCCCCCAGGGCTCTGTGGTATCCCCCCTAGCCTTCACGCTGTTCACTAGCGACATCCCTAAACCCAAAAAGGCCCAGTTAGCACTATTCGCTGACGACACGGCCATCTTCTATTCGGGTCGTTCCCCCACACAGATAGGCCTCAATCTCCAAACCTACACTACCCAGCTGGGCCTGTGGTTCCGGAAATGGAGAATTGAGGTAAACCCCGAGAAAAGTCAGGCTGTCCTATATTCTAGACCGCGTCAAACGGTCGTACCCCCCCGTCCGATCACCATGTACGGCAAGCCGATCCCTTGGGAAAAGCAGGCCAAGTACCTAGGGGTGATCCTCGATCAGCATCTCTCCTTCGCCGAGCACATAAGGCAGGCCCGTTCGCGGGCCGCCTTTGCTCAAGGTAGGCTTCATTACCTCCTGAACGCCAAGAGCAAGTTGTCACTAAAGTGCAAATTGCGTGTCTTTACTTCGGTCATCCGACCAATCATGACCTATGCTTGCCCAGTGTTCGCACATGCCAAGCCCCGTCGCCTCCACAAGATGTCGACACTGCAGCACCGCTTTCTCCGCAAGGTGGTGGATGCCCCCTACTTTGTGAGGAATGAGGAGCTGCATGTCGACCTCAAAATCCCCACCTTGCAGCAGTTCATGAAACGCTCCACCCAGCGCTTCCTCGAAACTGCTGCTAAACATCGTAACCCCCTCATCGCATCGGCTACCCGATACGTTCCCTCTCAAATCTCGAAGATTCGCCGCCCCCGGCATACCCTTCTAGTCCCAGATGACGCTACCACCCTGCTCCAAGAGAGCCGTAGGGAAACTAGCACTCTTCGCAAACACCGTACCAGGCCGCCGAGTTTCCGCCCTCGCCGGCGAGGCCCGTCGCGAACTCTTGGTCATTGCCCTCCCCGTCTCTCGCCAGCACGTGCCGCTGAGCCAGTAAATCCCCCAATTAATGGAAACCTGATCCAGCCTTCCCTTGCTGCCCCCAGTGACGCCCTAAGCCGAGGCCCGTACCCCGCAGGGGGTGCCCTTAGCGTGGTCACTTAGTTTGTAAGTTTTTTTTAATAAGTCCTGGCTGGAGGCTTTAATAAATTAGAGCCTTCACAGGCAAGTTCGGTTGAGCAGTCGACAACCAATAGGGTTGAACTGCGATAGGTCCCACAAAAAAAAAAAAAAAAAAAAAAAGTGATTTTATCCAATTGTTGTATGTACGTACTGTTCTACCAATTCATTAAGTGTTTCATTTATTGTGAGATTCGTATTTAGTGAAATTGAAAACACCGAAAACCGAATTTAGTTAAAGACCACTTTGTTTCCATGTAATTATATTATGTCTCTACTCAATTTCTTTTCTTAATTCTTTATTTAGCCTTCTTTTTTTCTTACTACTTCAATATGTGTGTTTGAGTAACATGTATTTTATCTTATTTACCTATATAAATTGCAATATGTTTACATTTATTATCAGTGCACCACTGACTACCCCCTCTTTATTTTTAGTTCTTTCAGTCCATCCAAAGGTTGTCTGGTAGATATCGCTGTCAGCAATTAGACCGCTACTGTACCCATAAATTTAAGTTCGCGTATAAGTTTTTTGGTGTACAATAGAATTTATTCTATACAGCAAGTAACAAAAACCCTGTCCGATCCTGAAGGGTATTACTTAGTATCGTACTGCGTACACATATACGTGATCATTTGAATGGATACGAGATAATTATTTTTCCCAAATGAAAATAATTAATTTAAAAAATAAAGAAAATCTTACCAAAGGCAATACTGAGCGCTCGACAAAGTTCACCTACTGTTTCATTTCAAAGATGCCGCCTGAGCGAGACAGAGTGCCTACAGTGCGGCTAGTAGGGCAGGGCGGTATTGTTTGAAATAAAAATAGATAAAAATGAAAAGATTTCATCGGCCAGTTTAGTGTTGTCAACTTATAAAAATTTGCCATATTTAGTGTTAAATTTCGCATATTTTATAAAAATAAAAATCTGTAACTTTTGGTTTTTATAAGTTACATTTTTTTTACAACTTTTTCTAGTATTTATGTTAAACCAGGAATACGCCATTACTGGATCGGACAGGGTTTTTGTTACATTCTGTATATCTAAGTTCCACCTAATTTCATCATTTCGGCCGAAAGTGATCCACTTCTGTACATAGGTCAACGCAAGCATCATCACATTGACTACACTTTTGTTTCTCGCATTTAACTAAATATCTACTCTTCTTCTTCTCCTTGTCGATGGTACAGCTTAATTTACTAGCCTAATACTTTGCCACTTCCATGGCATCATCGGTGGTAGAGTACTTGAGGTCACTCTGTCAGAAAAGTAGGTGAGCCGTGAGACATAGACTGTGATGCAGTTCCACATCCGCACCCTTCAGCCGCTACGTACAGACATGTCTATGTTACCAGTTTGGCGTTACATCCACCCACTTGGGTACTTAGTTGGTTCCGAAACTTGCAAGTAGACCACGGAAAGCTTGACCTTATGGAATACCTAGTTAGTTATACAGGCTTTAGAGGACAAGATACCGCAAACTTCTTGAAAAGGTTACCACTAACAAAATTATAATAGCCATTAATCTAGTTAATGATCAGTTACAGAAATTGACATTTTTGAGCGCGCAATGTATTGTAAGCCATTGGACCGCAATGCTCCGCACTACTACCTACCTACACACGCGCACCGAGTGCGCCGTCCGCCGTAGGTATGTAGATATTAGGCCGGCGACGAGACGTGACCTCACAAATGAACTCTAACGACACAGCTGTTCGTAGAACTTTCGAAATTTATTTACATTGCTATTTTTAGTTTAATAAGCGATTTAATTACTTTTTAACTAAAACTCTCATTGGGTTGGACAGGAATAACGATTTTTAACAGTATAAAAATAAAAATAAAACTGTAGAAAAAATTAAAACATTTAGGAAAAAACCGACGAGAAATTTGAACTCGAGGGGATTCAGAGTTTCTATACCTAGAGGTAGCGGATAAATTCGTTTCAGAGTTACCGCTCCCCTGGCCACTCAGGCAGGGAAGGAACAGGGGTGGGTTTCAGTCAGTAAGAGTCCGACACGCTCTCCCGCTCCACCCAGAGCGGGATGATTTCCCACCCCAAAGAAAAAAAAAAGGGGTCCAGAGTCATGTACTGAATCACTGGTACATGTATTTACGTTTATGTGTCTTACACGGTGTACAAAAATCCTGCCTGATGCGGTGATACTAAACGCATAGTTTTTATCTATTTTCCCAACTCATCCTAGCGTGTGTCGAAAGTAATCTACATTAATTTAGTTTTAGTTAATTCAACCGCAAAACTTACCGGACCATTCGTTTACAGACAGTAGAGATCTTAAGAATCCATATCTGACTCAAAACTTCTACTTCTAACATTTGTTTTAAATGCCGCTATATCATGTTTGAGCTACGTTTATTTAAACGTCTCATGAAACTCTCTCGCGGCCATTTCTCCAAAGTAAGTCAAAGGCATAAAGTAAATAATATAAATGTTTAAAGAAGCGTTTTATTTGATATCATTTTACTTTGAACTAATGAGTCCCACATAAAGATTTATAAGGCGCTTACTCGTAATATTAAAAGAACATTTTTTGTCTCATTTTAATAAGGAAATCTAATATTAAGCAAGTAAAATGCTCTTTTGTTTTGAGATAACTTTTACAAGCTTTTATTTAACTTACAATGTATGTATGTAACTATGGTTGTTCGGGTGAAATCTTGCAACTCAAATTAGACCCACTTCCCGATGTCTGATTGGACACAAATTTTCTTCTAGACGTCACGGTAGTTTTTCTAAGTCACAACTTTTTTTTACTATTGCTACAATTTTTGAATTTGAACCCTCGATATGCGTGACAGACTCGTAAAGGAAATAAAAAACAAAATATAAAACAATTTGTAGGCCTACAAACATATATTCCGAGCGAGACTCAAACTCGTGAATTCATTGGAACTAAGAAAATCCTCCCAAAGCCACTGAACCAGCTGATGTTTATTTCTGCAGCTACCTTCAAGAATTTTTCTCTGTAATAAAAATGCTGAGAAAGCTAGTCGAGCTGTCACCTCGTTTATATAAACTGTGTAACAATTCACTGAAGTATTAAATTAAATGTATTTCCCCAGACCGGACTGCTGTTACTAAATTGATAGGTACAGAAGTCTTACTTCACACAAAAAGACATAGCTTCCCGTACAACAAGTGCAAATGAACTCGCGACTGGAAATCGTTTTGAATCCTCGTCCAAATTTCGGTCACGGCTGCCAGATAAGCTCTTCGAGTCGAAGCTCCAAAGTCTCATCGACGCCAAGTTGCTAGTCTGTCGGTTTTCTATCGGATGCATTTCGGGGAGTCGAGGAGATAGTGGTTAAACGCAAGCCTTTCAATGATAACAAAGGGTAGCCAAGTACCTACGCATGAGATTTTATTAGTGCACAAGGGTGTGCAAACACGCAGGTACACTGTTTGATCCTTTTCCCTCATAGTCCAATGGGGCGGCAATCTGACACGACTAGGGAGAGACTAGGTGCACTACCAACGGCGTAATATGTGTTCCAGGGCGCGAAAATTCCTAATAGAAAACCAAAAAAACTTTGCCAGCACGCGTAGCATGACCACCATAGAAACGGGTTTTTTCGACGGAAGAATAGACAAAATTACAGATTGTAGAAAGATTTCTAACGTTCTAAGCATGCGATGTTAAAACTGAAGAGAAGAAATATTTCTATTGTTCAGTCGAAAAAAGTCTAAAATGTAAAACATGATGCTCGGACAGAAAAGATATCAAGTTAGATAAAATATTCTTGGTAGAATAGAGATAGAATTGGTCATGCTACGCCTGCTGACGAATGAGTCCAACGCAGGACCCTGTACAACCGTTGCACTTGCGACCGTGAGACCAACAGGACAGAACCCCATAGTACGTACTATGTGCGCGGTACTATGTGTGCATTACCTGTGTTCGCTTCTTGTTTGGAGTGGACCTTCCGTTTCTTTCTATTAAGTTATGATACTGACCTCCCAGAGGCTAAAACTCATTCCACTTTGTTAATCTATTATTTCCTGAACTGCAATCCATTATATCTGAATGAAGTATTAATTAAGCTGTTATTATGTTTTTACTAAGTATCATTAATCTGGTATTTCTCGAAGGGTTAGGCATAAATGTGTTATTAGTTTAGTTACATTTACCAGTTATGTAAACCACATCCCCCAGTTATGCCCACACTTCTCCTTCTTATTATCAATCTACCGTACATTTTGGAGAATGGAGTGCGCATTGGAGTGCCACCTAAAATTGTCCACGTTGGCCTCATCTCGGATGATATAGCAGTACACGCGGATGTCACCGCTCTTCTTTCTAGTCGTTCTTGACGGATATTTGCTTCGCATCTCCGCAAACGGGTGCTGCAGGATAGAGAGAGGATTATTCAAAATCTTGTAAAACCTGGATTAAGCCAATGACTTATGCTTGCTGAGTCAAACCTACGCCAACATGCCAGTAGAGTTAAAAGAATTATAACATCGGACATTAAGTCATCCGGGTCATTATAAATGTATCTAGCCTTTTCCCAACTTTCTTAGCTTTGACTTACAGTCTAACGACGTCCATTGACGTGAATATTAGTATTTTACGTGAATACACTGCTTAAATCCTGTTGTTATTAAATGAATTCAGTGGTAGTTTGTAGGGTTCTCTATTTGTACGAATCAATAAGAGTCCCTAAAACGTGTTTCCCGGTAGTAATAAAAGACTTCCAAGAACATTTGATGAGGTTTTTGAATAATTAAGAGACAAAGTGAAAGTACAAACTCAATACTCAGGTACCTATCTATATAAGGTAAAAAATCAATCGCCTTTGTAGATAACAGAAATATTTTTCTTGAAACTAATTTAATTAAAATACCGTCTGAAACAGTTTATTATTAGAAAGACTAACATTAATTGGATTTAGTAGTTAAATTAATTACTTAGGGTACCTGAAAAAAAGCAATTAGCCTAAAAGCTGACAGTTTATAGATTTTTGTTCTTTGATTTTCTTGAACTATGTTAATGTTTTATTAACAAGCTTCCCCACTCAATTTGTCATGCTTTTTTTTGTTTTGTATAATTCGGTGGTGGTAAAATGTTAATGTTATTTATCAATTCTTACATTAATTTACAAGGGTAAATTTGTCAGTAAGAATTTTCTATACCTACTGATCAAATTAATTAATTTATGTGCTACAAACAGAGCCAAAGGAGAGAAAACACAATTATAGAATAATTATAATTTATATTCTAACTTACAATGAAACAATATTTAACCCGAGAACAATACGAGCAAATTGAGAATTCAATCACCAAAAACATTATTCGATTCAACAGAAACTGAATTAACTTTTCAATTTAATATACTGATGGAAAAATAAAATCTTCTGCTTCTTTTTTGTGATCATTTTTTTTTATTATAGAACCTAATTCTACGAAGAAACACTTCGGTAACTAATATACATATTTTAAGTAAATTTCCTCTACTCTATCTAATCTCGACCAAAAGATCAACAAATTGCCATTTTGACATGTTTTCTTTCGATAACCTTCAATTCAGGATATTTATATTACCTTAAAACTGAATATTCTTTATTAAGGCAGTGAAATTACTATTCATATGGTTGCTAGACATGGAAAAAATTTTGAACAAAAATTGTTTATGAGTTCTGTAACCGGCGTTTGCTTATTTGAAATAACCGAATTATTAGTTGTAATAAACATATTTGTAGTATTTGTAGTTTCTTTGTGTTATACTAGTGATTCCTGATTCACTGGGACAACACCACCCCGACTCACTGGGGCATCACTGCAGATAGTTCCATGAATTATGCGGTTCTTCCGGTTCCGACTCGCTGGAACCAACCTTACACTGGCCTGGCAAGCATCACGTATAGACGACTCATCAAGAACCATCGATCTTCGATCTCCAGAGGGGAGTGATGTAGCGACATCTATGACGCCACAAACGAACTAAAATAGCAAATCCTACATCGCTCAAGCAGAGTTCTCCGCGTGATTTGAACATATACAACGGTCCGAAATCAACCATCGGGCAGTTGCCCGGACCAGAGACAATACCCGTCTGGTCGGAAGATTCTCCCTTTTCAATGGAGACTTTACACTCTATTCCGCCTGACTCCTAAAATATTATGATCGTAATACATAATGCACATAACAGCTTTGTACAATACTCTGACATTCTGACGAATAAATGCATTCTATTCTATATCCGTGATTCTATTCTATTCTATTCTGATAATGCTTGCGCTACATTCCCTTATGTAAAAACAAATCCTCTAAACACGATCCACGTAACAGATAAAAATAAATGAGATATGTATGTAAATAAAAAATTTAATGTCTGCCTGAAATTGGACGTATTTTACTATGGCTCAGTCAAGTATCCGTGTTATAGCCAATTGATGCTAATTCAATTGCCCATAGAGGAAATTTAACTGAATCTCAACGCCAATCAAATAGAAATTTATGGGAGCTGCGTTCACGGCGGCTGTAAACCAATTAAAATAATTGAAAAAATAATTTGAACTAGCTTCTGCCAACGGCTTCGCTCGCGTTGCCCCACTATAAATTTTAGCCTATGTGTAATTCCAGACTACAATGTATCTCTGTGCCAAATTTCATCCGGTCCGTTCAGCCATTCACCGCGGGGAACTCGCTTGTTTGGGTGTTCCAAAAACAGGTCTAAAGTGGATGTAGCTAGTGTATTAGTAGGGTATAAAGAAGCAATGACAGGGTCTAAAGCGAGTACATTTCAGTTCATGTTCAGTTCAGTTCATGTACCTTCCCAATATGTACATACACACCCCGCTTACCTACCTTTAAAAGCCTGTCTTGTTCGTGACCTGTCGCCAGTTTTGCCAATTAAATTATGTATTTTTATAACCTCAATAAAAGTACGAGTATACTGACCAAAAAAGTTTTTGAGTTCCAAAAAAAGTGCAAAATAACTTCAATTTCGGAAGTCGGTGTTCCTGGTTTTGTGTCTTCGTTATTTGACACCGACTTCCCAAATTGAAGTTATTTTGCACTTTTTTTGGAAGTCGGTTCTATTTCTTGAACTATGTTAATGTTTTATTAACAAGCTTCCCCACTCAATTTGTCATGCTTTTTTTTGTTTTGTATAATTCGGTGGTGGTAAAATGTTAAGTTATTTATCAATTCTTACATTAATTTACAAGGGTAAATTTGTCAGTAAGAATTTTCTATACCTACTGATCAAATTAATTAATTTATGTGTTACAAACAGAGCCAAAGGAGAGAATACACAATTTTAGAATAATTATAATTTATATTCTAACTTACAATGAAACAATACTTAACCCGAGAACAATACGAGCAATTTGAGAATTCAATCACCAAAAACATTATGTTTTTGGTACTGTCTTTTTCGTGACCTGTCGCCAGTTTTGCCAATTGAATTATGTATTTTTATAACCTCAATAAAAGTACGAGTATACTGACCAAAAAAGTTTTTGAGTTCCAAAAAAAGTGCAAAATAACTTCAATTTCGGAAGTCGGTGTTCCTGGTTTTGTGTCTTCGTTATTTGACACCGACTTCCCAAATTGAAGTTATTTTGCACTTTTTTTGGAAGTCGGTTCTATTTCTTTGTAAAAAAGTTTTATTTTATTTTTCACTTTTTAGTTTTAGTCCCCCATTAAACTGTGTTATCAATTCATAGACATACGATCGCAGTAATCGCGGTTGATTTGCTGTCAATTTTTGAAGAGTTCTGTTGTCTGTCTCCGAAACCTATCATCAGATCTATATGAAATTTAAATGAGAGCATGTCGGAATAAGCTCTTTTTGAACAAAAAAGAATTTTGTAAATCCGTCAATATGTGACGGAAAACATATACAGGCTGTAAGGAACAAGATACCGCAAACTTCGCGAAAAGGTTACACCTAATGTCAGTAACAAAATTATGATAGTCATTAATCTCGGTAATGATCGATTACAGAAATTGACATTTTCAAGCACGCAATGTATAGTGAACAGTGCGATCTCAATGCTTCGCAATGAAGTAGGCGCGCGCGAGCGCGTAGTACGTAGTTACCTACCACGTCTTATACACAGAGACACACCTGTGCCTGTGTGTATAAGCGCGCTTGTACCTAAAAAGACTATCTACTTTGTGATAAAAAAAACAACCGACTTCCAAAAAAAAATACACTAAAAATTTAAATATAACTTTAATTTCGGAAGTCGGTGTTTGTATTTTATTTCTTCGATATTTGACACCGACTGCCGAAATTAAAGTTATTTTTAAATTTTTAGTGTATTTTTTTTGGAAGTCGGTTGTTTTTTTTGTAAAAAAGTTTTTTATTTTTCACGTTTTAGTTGTTATACCCCAGAACTAAAAACCCCAATAACATGGAGCGTGGAATTTAAACATTTGGAGAACACAAAAACGTCATCAAGATATGCGTATTTTTCGTTTTTGTTCAGTTTCCCAAAAAGCGCTTAAGCAATTTCGATTAAATTTATATGGGACCACCTCGGGAGTATATTCTTTCGGATAAAAAAATATTTTTGAAAATCGGTCCACAACTGACGGAGAAATGCGCGGACATACATAAAAAAAAAACATACATACAGTCGAACATAGAACCTCCTCCTTTTTCGAAAGTCGGTTAAAAATACATTTACGTCGATGATTCCGACGTTTCCGATCGATGTGATAAACAACTAGATCAGATACTTAATAGAAATAAACGCATACGTGCGTTAAACGTTTAAAACAACAAATGTTCCGTGGCACCTTTAACTGTTTATTCTAATGACGAGAACATTGATAACACATACATTTTTAATCCCTCAAGAATACTGAAGATAAGGTTAGATAAAGATTAGGATAGATAATAATAAAGAAGCTTGTAAGTACCTTTTTTTTCGTTTATTTTCAATACAGTAAATTACACTACATAAAAATACAAACTTATCACTTGTCTAAAACCTAAAAGGTTTATGTGACAAAGTGGAGGAAGCAAGCTCGCTCACAACATGTTACTTAAAATGTAGGTAGGTAAAACTTATAACTTAAGATGTGATGTCACCAGTAATGTAATATTTTTTTAAAGTTAACTTACACTTTTTATACGTACTAGTGACAATATTTGACTGCACAATTTTAGGAATTTTATTCAGAGTATCAGGTAATAAATATTTCCACGTTTTCTTGCCATACACATACATATTTACAGTTGTAGGTATTTTATATGTTGGCAAGTAATCAAGAGCACGTAACCGTTTTGGTCTAGGTACTGTTTAAAGCTAGGGAACTTATATTATTAAATTTATCCAAGATAATTGCCGACCTGAATTTATCAAAGACTGAAATAATTTTACAATATTTAAATAATCCGTACTCGTCATCTTTATATTTAAGTTTAATATTCTTTGGCACAATAGTCTTGAGTATACTTAGTTGTAGTCTATATATTTTAGTCTACATAAGATTTGTAGGCACGTCCGTAACTGGTTAGCCCATGACTGAATCCGCCAGAGCGAGATACAGCATACGTAGCGTGTGGAAGGGAAGTTTATATTTGAGGATAGCCAACTTGGCGTTAATAGATCTTAGTTTGTTACATACACTTTCAATGTTTAGTCCCCAATTCAAGTGCTTGTCTATAATGAGTCCGAGATAGGTGTGCCGGTCGACAGCCTCTAGCGTAGGACACGCACACATGTGTGCAGTAAGCCCGCGATGCAGGCAGTGGTGGTCATGCGCGGTTATCTTAGGTACATGTTTAATCTTCATATAAGGAGAGTGTATTATGGATAATCTTTGTTTTATTAGCGTTGATAACCAGGCCTGCATCGTGTGCCCACTTACACAGGTCATCAAATAAACGTTACATTACTGTTTGAGCCTCAATTATGCTTTTATGATGGGTTACCAAACACATATAATCGGCAAACTGGTATACAGATACCTCACACTTTTTACAAATTTTGTTGATGTTATCTTCAAAACCACGAGCAAATTTGTTACTTAAAGAACTAAAGTCTTCATTAAAATGCTTTCTATTTACGTCACACATTACACATCTTCCCACATATATTGTTAATTATTTGCCATATTTTTCTAGTATTTCTAAAATTATCTGACACCTCTTTTCTAATCGAGTCATTTTTAATTTTAGATATAGGTATATTTATTTGTTTTATTTCTGTAAATGTTATATAATATTCTATTATTTACATTATTTTCGTCTTCTTTCCATATATTAAATAACTTGACCTTTTTGTTACACATGTGTCGTATTCTATCATTAATCCAAAAAAAAAAAAAAAAGTGCTAACATGCCTTTTGCCTAAATTAATTTTGGTTTGTATTTTACATTTTTCATATATTTCGCTATTTGTTGTAATAAATCTTAAGACTTCAGTAGGAGTTTTAAAATCTGGCGCAATCCTCCAATTTATACTACGCAACTCATCTCGTAACTTATCATTATCTAGCTTAGTTATAATCTTAGAATGATTGCCTGTAGGCCGCGTATTGTGAATAAGCGATATACCCATTATATAATGGTCAGCTATTTTATAGTTAATTACTGATGAGAACACCGCCTTACAATTAATTAGGCGTGCAAAAATGTGATCAATACAGCACTTACTTAGTGAATTACCTCTTTTTTTGACGCGCGTGTGCTGGGTAATTCCACATTCAAGACCATTTTTACTCATAAAATTTAAATATACTGTCCGTACGTCCGGTGTTATTTGCTTAAGAGTAATGTTTATATCCCCTAATAAAACATAATTGCATGTACGTGGGTATATACTAATGACACTGACACTTGAATGCCCGGGGGTGGAGGATAAATGCCCGGGGGTGGAGGATAAATTCGAAAGAGTTACCTCGCCCCCGGGCGCGTAGGGCAGGGAGGAACAGGGGTGGGTTTTAGTCAGTAAGAGTCTGACACGCCCTTCCGCTCCACCCCAGAGCGGAAAGAGTCATAAGATGATTTCCCACCCCCCAAAAAAAAAAAAAAAAATGACACTTGAAAGTTCCTTTATAAAAGATGTTTTGTTCAACTCGGGCGGCCAGTACAATGCACATACACATAGTTTTAATCCATAATTCGTATCAATCTCTCCGGTTATGCCCTCATAGAAACTTGTATTCGTAGGTATTCGCTTAAAACTAAGACTGTTATGCACAAACATAATTATACCGCCTCCTTTACGATAACGACGAAGTTGCGAGTACGTCCGGGAGTTGACATAGATTTATGCAGCTGTCTGACAAGTTAACTTCTGTTAATACTATAATGTGTACGACGTAAGGACTCGACGATATTATGTACTCAAGATGGGCATAGTTTTTGAGCACTGAGCGAATGTTGACATGAAGGACGTTTAAGCGATTATGTTTGGTTTCAACACTATTCAGACATATCGTGGTTATTTTCTTGAATCGTTCATTCATCCATGGAATCCTTATCAGTGGTACTTCTTGGGTCGCCAGTATATTGACGACATTGACGGTAGGTTGTAGAAAAAAATCGTAGGTAAATCAATTTATGACATCGTGAGATGCGATTGTGACGACCTTATGGTGGAGACTGGCACGTTGGAAGTTTGGAACGCCGATTGAAAATTAAGAACAAAGAAGACTTTTGTTTGAATGTGACTTCTCCTAGCCCGCTCGAAGAGGGCACTTGTATTAATTTTATTATTCAATATAACGTATTAGTGTGCCATCCCTCTTTCTTTTATAACACAACACACATAAGCAGTCACTCTTGTACACCACACTCTCTCACCGCCAGCGAGTAAGACAAACCCCCAGGAACGTGAAAGGAATCTCCAGGGACCTAGCACTAAGAGAAGCTGCTCCAGGTCCCTATACGATCTTCAATTTATTGATATCGCTTTCATGGTTAATATGACAGACTTTATCATTCTCTGTTTTCCGTGCCAAAACGTGCCCACCTGACCGCCGAGTTCACCCGCCTGACCGCCACTACGGAGCTTCTTGTTAAGGAGAACGAGAAGCTCCGGGCAGACCTGGCCGAGCTCCGAGGAGCTGGCCCCTGGGGGGGAACGCAGCAGGAGCGCCAGCACGGGCCAAGTCAGCCCCTGCCCGCTTGGCGGGCATTGTCCTGCGCCCCCCGCTAGCGGCAAGCCTGCCGACCTTGAGCCAGCGGCATTCGGCATCATTTGCCGCCGCCGCGGCTGTTGCGCCCAAACCGGTGGGACAGGCCAACCGCGGGTCTGTGCTGAGACCCACGGGGTCGGCCCCGTCGAAGGCGTCAAAGGCGCCGCCCGGGCCAGGAGGAGCGGCTGCACGGACGGTGGGGACCCTTGGGGCTTTCGCAGCCGCCCCCACAGCTGTCGTCGCCGTCACAACCACCGTGGCGGCGGGACCCTCACGGGGGCTCGGGCGGAGGCTGTAATGGAATGCCAATAACGGCATCATTACGCCCCCTCCAGCCGAATATCAACCACTGCGCCACTGCTCAGGACCTGTTGTTCCAGGGCGCGGCGCAGAGGTCGATTAACATCGTCGTGGTCGTTGAGCCGTACTTTATCCCAACCAGGGATGACTGGGTCGTGGGCCGCCGCCGGTACCCCGGCCCTCGAGGACATCAAGAGGGGACAAGGTTGCTTGGCAGCACGGTTCGGGGAGATAGCAGTGGTGGGAATTTATTTCTCCCCGAACTGAACTCTCGCCGAGTTCCACAACTCCCTCGCGGAGTTGACAGACGTCGTCGTCGGGTACCGTTCCCTCCCCGTGCTCGTCCTCAGGGACTTCAATGAAAAGAACTTCTGCGAGTCGCGGACTCTCCATCCGCTTACCGGCCCATTGTGCTGCTCGACGAGGTGGGCAAGCTCTTCGAAAGAGTAATTGCAAACCGCCTCGTCGGGCACCTGGTGCGGGTGGACGGGGATCTGGCGGAGAGCCAGTACGGCTTCCGCAAGGGGCACTCCATGGTGGACGCCATCATGCGCGTACGAGCCCTCACGACAGGGGATGCAGTGGCCCGATGTAGGGTCGTCTTGGCGGTGCCTCTGGATATCGCCAATGCCATCAACACCCTGCCCTGGAGTTGCATAATGGAGGTACTCCGGTATCACCAGGTGCCGCCTTACCTCCGTCGCGTGGTCAAGGCGTATCTGACGGAGAGCCGTCATCTACCCCGGTCACCAATGAGAATGGAACCGGCGAGAGATGTCGTGCGGTGTTCCACAGGGATCGGTCCTGGGACTGACTCTGTGGAATATCGGGTACGACTGGGTGCTGCGCGCCGACCCCCCCAGCAGCGTCAGCGTAGTTTGCTATGCTGACCTCGCAGCTTGGCGGACGGAGCTCCAGCAGGATCTCAAGGCGACATGGAGTCAGCGACTGTCGCAACCCAGCGCTGGGCACGTCACCATCGCGGCGGTAGTGCTCCTCTTTGAGGAGTGGCTGGAGAGGCGTCACGGCGCCCTCACCTTCCATCTGACGCAGGTCCTCAACGGACGTGGTTGTTCCGGGAGGTTCCTGCATCAGATCAGGCGGGAGGAAACGCCCGGGTGTTACCACTGCGCTGATCGCCCAGAGGACACGGTGGATACGGTGGAGGTCTGCCCCGCTTGGGCGGAGCACCGCCGTGTCCACGTGGATGCGATAGGTGGCGGCGACAACTCGCGGCCAGCCCTGGTTCAGGCCATGGTACGGAGCGAGAGGGAATGGTAAGCAGTCTCCGCCTTCTGCGAAGCAGTAATGTTCGCGAAGGCCGAGGCGGGACGCGTGAGGGAAGCTCAACAGAGTGGCCCTCACGGCCCCGGCCGCTACCACCGCAGGAGAGGCACTGTGCGTAGGACGTCGCGCCACGATCTCCGGTCACCGTAGACCCGGGCCTGCGGATGGCGAGCAGTGGGTAGCTCGCCGTCCGTTCAGCGCCAGGCCCGTGAGTCGACGGCGCGTAGTATTCCACGCGTGCCTCAAAGAGATTAGTGTCAGTCACCATTGACCATCATGGCCGGTGCCTGCATGCCTAGGGGTAGCGGATAAATGCTGAACATGACTAACCGCTTCCCCTGGGCACTCAGGCAGGGAAGGAACAGGGGTGGGTTTTAGTCAGTAAGAGTCTGACACGCCCTCCCATTCCCATACACTGGATGATTTCCCACCCCACAAGAAAAAAAAAGGTGGCAAACAAGCTGGAACTCACCTGGGGATAAGTGATCACCGCTGCCTATCGTCGTCTATTCAACTAAATACGCCTTGTGGGAGACCTTCCAACACTGCATCTTTCGGTACGCGGTTGACACTTCAGAACCTTCGGCCCTCAACAATCTATTCTGCTAACAATCTGCCATACCCACTCCCATTTAACTTTGTTGATTCTTCTAGCTATGTCAGTGACCGTTGCAATACATATTTCTTGCCATCAGAGACAAAGGTGTAATGTTTCATGTGTCTGCAATGACCTGCAACAGCGGTGGCACCTATACCCTTCAGACCGAAATACTCCAACGTCACTTAGGCTGCCATTAGACGGACTGCTCCGCAGCAACCGCGTGCAGTTGGATCAGCAACCGCGCGCAGTGGGTATATTCAACTGCATGCAGTTATCTGTAGTTGGATCTGACTTTGCGCTTCGGAACTTCGCGACCAACACGCGTTCTGCTCCTTGACTAACTGCACAGTAACTGAATGCGGTTAACGATGGACAGCGTGCGTTGACACAACACGACTGTAGCTGACCGCGTGAAGTTGAAGTCACGGCTGTATGCAGCTAATATCAACAGCAGCCGACCGCTTGAAGTGGAGTCACGACTGCATGCAGTTGAATATATCGACTACCTACGTGCAGTCCGTCTGATGACAACCATGGCAGAAATAAGTAAGATGGTAGTACTTCCACGGACAAGTTCATTCACAAAAAACTTTACTACGTACACCCTCAACGACAACCATTTTTTTTTGGGACAAGCCCGCCACACTATTCCCACCACTGCAACTCCTAAAAATCAGAATCGACAGTGGCGAGTACCAGATTAATGCCGAGGCAATGAAGCTCCACGAGAACCGGAGAAACGATTAAACTATCTAGGATCCTGCAACGAAATTAATCAGAATAGAACTTTATGATTATTTCATCGAACCATCGGAGAGCCTTCCGCCAGGGCACGTCTTGGCCAACCTGTAAAAACTTTACATAGGCTCCGTACTCAGTAAAGACCACCTCCACAGGTGGGGGTACTCGGATGGCTCCGATCTTCAGTGTTTGTGCGGCGTTTGTCCGCAGACCATGGCCCATCTTGCTACGCATGCTCTGTTTACTGTATAATGTGAGTACCTTATAGCTGCGTCAACGAACGCAATTTGCCATCGACACGCTAAGAAGAAGTAGAAGAAAATAACAGTGGAGGAGCAAAAAAAACGCCTGATAGACCATGTTCATAAGAATAATCATTACGTATATATACTTGTTTAACCTTTCAATGATGCCATCACCTACACCCAACAACAAATAGCAAAGATCACTCAGCACTTAACCCCATGAATAAGAAAAAAGATAGATTTCCAATAAAGCTGTTGCCCACAATAACGAGCAAAGCTACGCCCCCAAACCAATCACGTTTGCAACTAATATACGGTCCATGTTACGAGTATACATGTGTGCTAGAAAATAAATACCTTTTATATTTTCTAATTAACTTTCAGTGTGGTCTATAAATCTTTCGTTTTAGTTTCTTATTTTGCGAAACGTTTACAATTATCTTGAATGAGTTATAAAATAAGGATTTAATATATGGATACGATTGTGTTTTTCTTTATTTTATTTCTATTCACTTCACTAATATCTACAAAAAAATAATGAGCCATAGTTATAAAAAAAAAAATCAAAATGTTCTGATGAATTTGAACAAAAAATCCGCTAATATGTGTTTGAACTAAGCATATTTATGATAATCGAGTTTTCTAAATAAGACTGAATATATTTTTGCAACTATAACATGTCTCGTAGGTATCTTACCAACTTCCGATTCAAGTACGCTAAATAACATCGGTTTAAGTGGAGACGGGGTGATTGATTCCTAGTGGATATTGTGACGTAAAACTGTTGTAGTTTTGTGTCTCAAGTGTCTACGTAACTGGACAATATGTGGAATCATTGAAACAGGCGCGATCTCGATAAAATAAAGCTGAGAATCTTGTAGTATTGACTACCTCAGCGAAGCTTGCCGAGAAGGCCGACTCAACTCATTTGCTGCCAAATACTGCAAAAACATTAGAATGTGTTACATCTGCATTATAATGGGGATAAACGCTTTTTAACAAAAAAAATAACCGACGAAAAAGAACTAAAAAGCTAAAAATAAACCTTTTAAGTCTTGAAGTATTGAGCTTATTTACCTACATAAAATATCAAATTTTATATAAACTAATTTTCAGTCGGCGCCAATTAATAAAATGATTAATTAACTACTTACAGCCTTCTTCATTTCTACGTACATATAGAATTTAGTAGTAATTTAGAGGGCTGAACATACACAAAAAAAAAAGAAAAAAATATATATACGGTCGAATTGAGAACCTCCTCCTTTTTTTCGTCGGTTAAAAATAGGTGTCCAATATTTTTTGCTAATCTAACTTACATCTAACTTCTCTAATCTCAACTTATTTTTTTTACCCTGGAACCATCCCCATTGAAGGATCACGGTTGGGTTTACTCCACCCAGTGCAAGAAAAAAAATAAGACGAGGGATTTAATTAAGAAAATATATTATTATTTATGCAATCGCCACGCTACGAAGAAAAACTTGATATAGGTAAATAATGTGAAATTTTGAATACCTTGGAATTCGTAGAAATAGAGTAACTACATCAAATTTTGATTTAGAGTTCGAGGTAGGTAGGTCAATTTACAGATTGAATTTCCCTCTTAGAAATGCTCGTTCATAGAAATGTATTTCCCCCATCACTTCGAGGAGAATGTTATCTAACAGTGGTAATAGGATTGAATTAACAACTAACCCGTCTGAAATAGAAAACTGCTCGGTACTTTGTGTTTTTGTAAATAACTTTAAAATCAATTATAACGTTTCGTGCAGGAGCAACAGGAGTTTGAGTAAAAATAGTCCTAAATAGTTTAGTAACAGGGAACTTAGACAAAGTATGAATAGGAATGGTAAATTTTTCATCTATTTTCTTAACTTCAAAATGATATATTTTAAAATTATGAAAAAATAATATTCGAGACCCTTACAATGTGCCCTTTCATTTGGTATGTCGCACAATACAGTTCTAAAAAACAAGTCACTAACAATCCTAATAGACTGCCACCATCCACGCAAAAAGAAATCATAAAGCCCAACATATTAAATTATGTAGCACGCGGACGATCTTCATCAATCACAGAGCCATCAAAAAACTAATTATAACCAAAACAACAAACAACCAGAACCGAAACAAAACAAACAACACTAACACAGACAAAACAAAACCACATAGCACCCCAAGCCGGCTGGTTTCCGTGGGGGAAGATGACCATCATTACCCTCAAACAGCAAACAAAAAACTGTTAAACATCGCAACACTAAATACCAGAACATTAAGAACACAAGAATCTTTACTAGAATTGGAAGAAGCCTTAAAAGATCTGCATTGGGATGTACTAGGAATTAGCGAAATGCGAAGGGCAGGAGAAGAAATCAACGAACATTCAGAGTATACAATGTTCAATAAAGTAGAATCAGGAGGACAGAAAGGAGTGGGATTCATGATCACAAGACACATCTCAAAAAGTACATACAAGACTTTGTCGGAATTACAGACCGGATTGCTATACTAAATATCAAAATACCTAACTACAGAAAATTATTTACAATCATACAAGTCTATGCCCACAAGACAAGCCCACAGAACAAGCAGACAAGTCCGAACTAGAGTGCTTCTACAGCAAACTATCGCAGGTCATAATCACGCATTCAAACAACATGATCATACTAATGGGAGACTTTAATGCCCAGGTAGGATCCAAACAAAACAAAGATGAATATGTGCTGGGAAAGTTTGATTGTGGCAAAAGGAGCCCAAATGGACAAAGACTAACAGATTTCCTCCTAGAGCATAATCTGAATGTTCTGAACAGCAAATTTAAGAAAAATGTCAACAAGAAGTGTACCTGGATCTCACCAGATGGCAGAAACAAAAACGAAATAGACTATATTATAAGTAACCACCCTAAACTATTTACTGATACCTCTGTCATACCTAAATTCAATTTTAACACAGACCACCGAATGGTAAGAGCATCTCTTAAAACTACTCCGCCCAAACTACCCAGAAAACACATGGGGCATACTACAACTTTCAACCACACAGAACCCAATAAACCACCAACACACTCCCTGGAAAGCCTACTAAACGAGCTAATGATGTCGAACCCAGCAGATATTGAGACAAGCTATCTCAAACTAGAAAAGCAACTCACTTATCACACCAAACCTACCAAGACCAAACACAAATATATCATAAGCGACGCTACACTAGAGCTCATAGATGAGAGAAAAAGTCTATTCAATAGTAAAAACTACACTGAAAAAACAAAACACACAAAGAATAACCGAGCTGATTAAGAAAATAAGAAATGGCATTTTAAAGGACAGAAAAAATACTAGACTGCAAACTCTTGAAAAGTATATCTCTAAAACTGGAGGGACCAAAAATGGTCTTAAAAGATTGCGTGAAACAAATCCATGGATGCGTAACCTGGAAAAGGATGGCTGCAACACCAACAAAATCACAAACTGACAAGAAATAAACAAAATAGCTACCAAATTCTATTGCAGTCTCTACTCCAACCGAGACATTGTATCCCCAAGAAAAATAACTGCAAAACCACTGAATACAGAACCTGACATCATGCCCAGCGAAGTAAAAAAAGCTATCCTTAGCCAAAAAGCTAACAAAGCACCAGGCCCAGACATGATCACGAATAAACTACTAAAAGGAACTCTGGAACAAGTTGTACCCATACTGACGAAACTCTTCAACGATATTCTACTAGCAGGATACATTCCGGAGCAATGGGAAACATCTCACATAATCCTCATACACAAGAAAGGTCCCAAAGAAGACAGGAAATTATAGACCGATTAGCCTGATGACTAACATCTATAAAGTTTTCTCTAAAATTATCCTAGATCGTTTAAGCACAACACTAGATGAAAACCAACCAATCGAACAGGCCGGCTTCAGGATAAATTTTGCTACGATAGACTACATACACACTGTTAAGCAAATATTGGAAAAATACAACGAATACAACAAACCCCTCTATATGACCTTTATTGACTATACCAAGGCTTTCGATAGCATTAGTCATGAAGCAATATGGGAAAGTCTCAACAACCAAGGAATCCCACACCGTACATAGAGATCATCAGAAACATATATGCCAACAGCAAGGCAAGGATATAACTAGAAACTCTAGGTGAGTCATTCCAAATTGAAAGAGGCGTGAGACAAGGGGACCCACTATCCCCCAAGCTGTTCTCTGCAGTGTTAGAAAACGTATTCCGGAAATTGGATTGAGATCACTACGGGTTGTGTACAGATGGAAGAAAACTCAACCACTTGAGATTTGCTGATGACATTGTTTTGTTTGAAGAGAATCCGAACAAGCTACAAAAAATGATAGAAAAACTACACAATGAAAGTAACAAAATCGGACTATCCACGAACTCAAACAAGACAAAACTACTAACAAACTCTGACATCACAGAAATCAAAATCGACAACCTTTCTCTCGAATATGTCAATGAGTACACATACCTAGGACAAATCATCTCTCACAAAGACCAAACTACCAAAGAAATAAAAACACGTATAGCCAACAGCTGGAGAAGATATTGGTCACTTAAGGAGATGATGAAATCAACTATAATCAGCACAACAATAAACAGAAAAGTGTTCAGTTTGTGCTCTTAGATTCACAGGTAATTTAAATGAAGTAAATTTTTTTTAAAGTTTTCAACATACTTCCAACCCAACTTAAGGTTACAGAATTGACCTAAAAGAAATATATCATGCAGAGAAACAACATTTAATAGTCCTGAATTGTATAAAAATCCAGGAGTGATATCAAAAGAAAAAAAGAGATGATATTAAAATATGTTAAAATTCATGCCATTGCAGGACCAGCTGTATTTTAAAACTATATTAAATATTTAATTCCTAAGTTCTAAGCTTAAAGTGGAGAAACTACATTTTTATTTTATATCTCCGATACTTTAATTACTAATTTAAAGAAAATTTAGTTCCATGTGCGTAAATAAATGTTTAAGCTAAATGAATAAGGTTTCATATAACAATAGAACCTTGTTACCTTACCATAAGTTAATGATTAGAAATAAAAAGGTTGCATCGCGTTTTATGGACTTTTATTTCTAAATGATCATATCTTTTTTCAAATAAATTATTGTTAGAAACTAGTTAATAATGATCTAAAAGACGCAAATAAATGAAAAAATAAGTCATCTTGAGAGTAATATTGACCAAAAATTGATTTCAAAACTTTGTCCCTAATTATCTCTTTTCCTGTTCTAAGCCAGATAGAACCGTCTTATTCCAAACGGTTGACCTGCATCCTACCTTGCCTTACTTATGGATGTGAAACTTGGTCTCTCTCAAAACATCACAGAGATATGCTTGAATACTGCCAAAGAGCCTATTTGAGCGGAAAGGAGTATGATAAGTATCCGAAAGCACGACAGAATAAGGAACACATTTATAAGATCTAAAACGAAAGTAACCGATGTACTTACAAAAATAGACCAACTTAAATGGCGATGGATCGGGCATACAATGAGAAGCAGCCAATAAAAGTGGAGTAAAATTGTCACTGGCTGGTACCCCAGAGATGGGAAGAGAAGCAGATGAAGACAAAATAAACGATGGGAGGATGAACTTAAGTTAACAGCGGGGCCCAAATGGAGATCACAATGGAAGCTGTTAGAGGAGGCTGTGGGGACACATAGCTGAATAAGCGCAATGTAGAACTGCGAATACAGTTGGTAATTGACTCTCGAGCGTTTCACTTGTGTTATCCCGTACACTAACCTTACACGCAACACACATATATTACAGTGGTGACCTCCGACGCTCGACACCCGACGCTCGACGTCCGACGCTCGAAATTCGACGCATACAAGATAACGCGCTACGATTATCGCAAAACACGCGTCGTGCAAGTAACAAAAATGACCACACCACCAAAAAGAAAAGAACCTGCGACCGATTTCTCTACTGTTTCGACCGTATCAGTTTCGAGCAGAATACCAGAATTTTGGACAGACAATCCGAGGCTATGGTTCATTCAAGTGGAAGCCGTTTTGACACCACAAAAGACATCGGACACAAACAAATACTTCATGGCCGTATCAAAACTCACGAAAGAAGCCATACAGCAAGTCGCAGACATTGTAGCAAAGCCTCCAGAAAACAACAAATACGAAGCGCTAAAAAACCGATTGCTACAAATATACGAAGAGTCAGAAACGAGACAAGTACAAAAATTAGTGTCAGAAGTAGAACTAGGAGACCAGAAACCCAGTCAACTTTTGCGCCGCATGAAGGAACTATCTAGAGGAAAAATAGAAGATGACACACTTAGTATACTATGGCAAGGACACTTATCGTCGTCAGTTCGTGCCGTACTCACCGTCACATCTGCGAAGAACCTGGAAGAATTAGCAGTGGTAGCTGATAAAATAATGGATACCTACCAACCCGTGCAAGTCAGCGAAGTAACTCGAAGCCGTCCGGAGCAGACAACAGGATATGACATAGCGACAATAATGGCAGAAATAGCCAAGATTAACCTGAAAATAAACGAAATGGAGAACCGCAGAGATCAACGAGCACACACAGGTATCAGCCAAGATCACGTTCCAGCTCAAGACCGCGCATAACACCCGATAGTCCCAAATGGCTATGCTCGTACCACCTCAGGTTCAGAGCATCATCGCACCCTGCAACTGAAGATCAAGAAACCGTCTACAGAGTCGGAAAACTAGGAGAACTGCAGCAGGTGGCGGGGAGCTGTGCAGTTAAGGATCACCGCCTAATTGTAAGTGACAAAAAATCTCGCCTCAAATTTCTAATAGATTCAGGAGCATGCATATCTGTTCTACCTAAATGCGCAATTAAAAGTAAATCTGAATTAAATCCAGACTGTAACTATAAGCTATTCGCAGCTAATGGATCCGAGATAAAAGCATACGGAACCAAATCAATCACACTAGATTTAAAGTTAAGAAGACCTTTCAAGTGGACATTTGTCGTATGCGATGTTAAGCAACCAATACTAGGAGTTGATTTTTTAGATTATCATAAGTTAATTATAGACATTAATGGTCAACGACTTATAGACAATATAACTAACCTAGCAGCGTACGGAAAGATCGTAAACCATTGTGAACCAGCGATTTCAACATTACGAAATGATCATCCAATTCATGACATTCTAAAAAATATCCGGATATTCTCAAACCTATGTCTTTCAAAGAGGCACCCAAGCACACCGTCTACCACTATATTGAAACTACAGGTACCCCAGTATTGTGTAAACCTAGACCCTTAGCGCCAGAGAGATATAAATTAGCAAAGGACGAGTTTAAAAACATGCTAGAGATAGGTATATGTAGGCCGTCTAAATCAGATTGGGCAAGTCCTTTACATTTAGTCCCAAAAAAAGATGGGCAAGTACGTCCTTGTGGCGATTACAGAGCACTAAACGCGATTACTAAACCGGATAGGTACCCCATACCTCGCGTACAGGATTTCACTTATTTACTAACTGGAAAGACAATATTCTCAAAAATTGATATAAAGAAAGCCTACCATAACATATTAGTAAACCCACAAGATATCTGCAAAACCGCGATAACAACACCGTTTGGTCTATACGAATTTGAACGCATGACCTTCGGACTAAGAAATGCAGCACAAACCTTTCAACGGTTTATGACAAACACCGTCTTATCAGGTCTAGACTTCCTATACTGTTACTCTGATGACATCTTAGTTAACTCAGAAAATTCCGCACAACACTGTGAGCATTTAGAACAGGTTTTTCAACGCCTAAACGAATTCGGCATAACCATAAACCTAGAAAAATGTACATTCCAAGCCTCTAAAGTAGAATTCCTAGGATACGAAGTTACGACTACTGGTATTAAGCCAATAGAGAGCAAAGTACAAGCCATCACAGAATACCCCAAGCCCCAAAATGTATCTCAACTAAGAAAATTTTTGGGCATGGTAAACTTTTATAGAAATCATCTACCAAGAGCAATTGAGTATTTACACACATTAAATAAATATATTCACAAGGCTAAAAAGAACGATAAAACACCCATAGAATGGTCACAGGATGCTGAACAAGCATTCTCAAAATGTAAAGCGAGTCTCATGAATGCGGTCACGTTATCGTTTCCAGTAACCAACGTGCCATATGCACTTTTTGCAGACGCATCAAATAATTGCGTAGGAGCCGTTTTGCAACAACATGACAACGGACAATGGTATCCATTAGGTTATTTCTCAAGGAAATTGAATGAAACACAAAAGAAATACAGTACATACGACAGAGAACTACTTGCTATCTTTTTAGCTGTAGAACACTTCAGATGTTTATTCGAAGGAGGTGAAATAATCATTTTTACGGATCACAAACCCTTAACATTTGTTCTCACAAAGTTAAGTAAAAATAATAACAAAGAAAGTCCAAGACGTATTAGACAGCTACTCTTTATCAGCGAATTTACGACCGACATACGTCATGTGAGTGGACAGGATAATGTTGTCGCAGACGCATTATCACGTATAGAAAGTGTAGAATGCACATCAAGCGTAGTAGACTATGAGAAGTTAGCACTAGAACAAAGCGAAGACATAGTCCTCAAAACAGTACTAAACAATCCTAGATACCAAATAAAAAAGATATTAATTCCAAATACCAACAAATACGTATACTGCGAGATGTCAAATGATACTGCGAGACCATATATAACAGAAAACTTCATAAGAGATATATTCCGGGCAATACATAATCTAAGTCATCCCGGCACGCGCGCGTCACGCCAACTCATTAAAGAAAAATTTTTCTGGCCAGACATGAACCGAGACATTGGAATATGGACTAAAACATGCATCAATTTTCAAAAATCAAAAATAAATAGACATGCTAAATCCAGCGATGGAAAATATCCACCAGTAGATAGATTTGATCACATACACATTGACTTAATAGGACCTCTCCCTACAACCGCAGACGAGTACAGATACTGTCTAACAATTATAGATAGAAATACTGGTTGGCCAGAAGCATTTCAATTAAAGGACATGTCAGCCGAGAACGTAGCAAAAACATTATATAAAGAATGGATAAGCAGATTTGGCTGCCCTGTTAAACTAACCAGTGACCAGGGTAGGCAATTTGAAAGCAAATTATGCACAATATTAATGTCCTACTTAGGTATACAAAAGATAAGAACAACCCCATACCATGCAAAGCAACGGAGCGGCGGAACGGTGGCACAGGTGTGTAAAAGCGTCATTAATGGCAAGGCTAAATGGTAACAAAAATTGGACACACGAACTACCTAGTGTAATGTTAGGACTTCGCGCTGCCATCAAATCAGAAACAGGCGTCAGCGCTGCACAAATGGTTTACGGACGATCCCTACGATTGCCAGGCGAATTTTTCGTAGAAGTAAGAAATAATTTAGATCCCTACATAGTAGTACAGAATATTAGTAATACGATTAAGCAATATAAGCCTATGAGTGTCAAGACTCACAATTCCACAGCATTTTTGTGCACACAGACCTTAAAGATTGTTCACATGTATTCCTAGGAAATGACAAGATAAAAAAATCATTAGTATGTCCCTACGAAGGACCATTTAAAGTCTTAGAAAGATCAGAAAAATTGTATAAAATATCATTAACAGATAGGGAAGCAACAGTATCAATAGATAGACTTAAACCTGCCTATTTATTAAATGAAAATGCTTTCGCACAAGAGAGTAACAAAAACATAAAAACATGCTTACAAAACAATAGTACAAATGTAAAAACATCTAGGTCAGGCAGAATAATCAAAACCCCTGTTAGATTTTTATAAATAAGATAAAAGTAGAATAGTAAAAAATGTTTAAGCAAACCATGGTTAAATAGCTAGTATGTAAGAAATGTCGACTCAACTTATAATTATTACGAAGTAATTAAGTAGGTCAGTCGCACTGTGCGCTGAGCCATCAAAATAATCATAAGGTGTTACTTTGTAAATAATAGGCACAATAAAATATTAGCGCCAGAATAAGTACATTTATAGATCACAAACTACGTAGACTGTACAGTATTGTATCAAAATGGGAAAAACGTATAGTGTTGAGAAAAAAACGGAAGAAGTGATCATAGCTCAAAATGGAGCGAACGATGCAACAAATTCGCATTTTGAGCGAACCGCAGAAAAGTATGGAATAGTGATACTTGTCATAGCAGCAGTGATTGGTATATACTTTATGTACGTATTGCATAAAAAATGTAAACAAGGTGCTCAGAAGATTATACGGAAAGAATTGACAGTATGGCATAGTGCAAGCAATTTACAGTTGCCTCAACAATCCACAGCGCACCCACAACAAGTTCACATAGTGTAGTGAAATAATATTAAAACATAGAATAAGTACCCCAAAAAAACCAAGGCATACTACCAAAATACAATTATTGTGTTATAAAAAAACAACAGCATGTATGTATGTAATAAATAATGTCAACTCAAAAATGTGTTCACTAAAAATAAAACAGCCTGTATTAATGAAACACAACGCCAGGTGATAATTAGAACTAAGTATAAACAATGTCGACGTATCATGTATTAGTATGTAAGAGAATATTGATAAAATGAAACAACGTGTATATTGTAAAACCATGTATTTCAAATTTTATTATAGTTTAAATTTTATAATGTAAAATTTTGTAAAAAGGGGGAATACTGTGGGGACACATAGCTGAATAAGCGCAATGTAGAACTGCGAATACAGTTGGTAATTGACTCTCGAGCGTTTCACTTGTGTTATCCCGTACACTAACCTTACACGCAACACACATATATTACAAGGCCTTTGCCAACAGGCACACTGAACTACGAGACATTATATAAAGCAACAATACCACAAAACGACAACAGTTCAGGATAAAGAGGCTATTTGGATTTGGATTTGGACAATACAGTTTGAAAAACTTTGATTTTTTATTTTCCGATATTCACCCCAAAAGTGACCCAGAATAAAAAATTCGCGCCGCGGAGCGACGTGTTCATGTACTTCTTGTTTAGCAGCGGAATGTCTTTTTTTTTGTGGTGTGGGTAATCATCCAATGACATCGCCCGCTCTGGGGGAGCGCGAGGGCGTGTCAGACTCTTACTGACTAAAACTCACCCCTGTTCCTTCCCTGCCTGAGTGCCCTGTTGATCCCCCGTGCTGATCGGACGGTGAGCTACCCACTGCTCGCCGTCCGTAGGCCCGGGTCTACGGTGGCCGGAGATCATCTCGTGACGTCCTACGCCCAGTGCCTCTCCTGCGGTGGTAGCGGCCGGGGCAATGAGGGCCACTCCTTTGAGCTTCCCTCACCCGTCCCGCCTCCGCCTTCGCGAGCATTACTGCTTCGCAGAAGGAGGAGACTGCTTCCCATTCCCTCTCGCTCCGTACCATGGCCTGAACCAGGGCCGGGCGAGAGAGTTCGCCGCCACCTATCGCATCCACGATTACACGGCGGTGCTTCGCCCAAGCGAGGCAGACCTCCACCGTATGCTCCACCGCGTCCTCTGGGCTATCCGTGCCGTGGTAACACTCGGGCATTTCCTTCCGCCTTATCTGATACAGGAACCTCCCGAAACTACCATGTCCGGTGAGGAGCTGCGTCAGGCGGAAGGTGAGGACGCCGTGACGCGTCTCCAGCCACTCCTCAAAGAGGCGTACCCAGCGCTGGGTTGCAACAGTCGCTGTCTCCATGTCGCCATGAGATCCTGGCAGCGGAATGTTACGAAACGATTGGAGTTTTGTAGTGTTATTATTTAAAAAAGGTAAGTTCTTTAACTTTTCAGTTTTTAGACAAAGTACCTGTTAGGGATAAATTATATGATTTCAATTTAAACAGGATTTTTTAAAGGATTTTCAAAAAATTAATATTAATATTGTTAATGGGTATATTGGGCAAGATGGAACAGGAAAATACAAACAACGAAATATAAACCTACGAGAATTAAGAAAATGGGAGAAAACAGAAAAAGACAAGAATATATAATATTTGTATTTGTAATATGGTATTAATTTCGGAATATCCTCACAAAATGACGTGTTTTGTGTATGTGAGTAAGGAGTATGGAGAACCATAATATGTGGAAAATCTACAGAGGATTACAGGAGGACAGTGCCTAGTGTGTTGTGGTTGGGACGACACGAACTATGTACAGACACAAAAGATGTGTATTTAGTAGTATCATATAATTATGTCAATTGTAAAATGTAGAGACATCCTTTACATCTTCCATTCCATCTTACCCAAACATACTTAAAAGGGCAAGCGACACAACTTTGTAGCCATTTATGATCTCTTTCAAGACTTATTAAAATAAAAGCTTAATATTACGTTGTTTTATTTTTTTATTACATTATAAAATTAACGCTAGTAAATCCTACTTCCTACTAATAAGATGGATGTATGGATGTTTGTTACTCAATCACGCCAGAACGGCTGAACGAATCTGGATGTTTGACTCAGAGATAGCTTATGGTCTGAAATAGCACATACATTTATAATGGCAGAAGTTAGCAAAATATGTATATTTATAAAATATTTAATTTCCTCTTAATACTTTCAGCAAACACAAAATACGTTACTAACTACTTTCTCGGCTCTTTGAGAACAAGTTTAACTTCGTACTCGTACGAAACGTCGGAACTATCAAGGTAAGTCAACTGCCAAACTACGACAATGTTGTCGGTGGCAGTTAATCTATCGGAAAGCGGGATATTTCAGTGAAGGGTGGGACGCCACGACAGATCGATGTGGGCATCTGTCAATTGAATGCCGCCCATCTCTCTATTAAACCCCTGTGTATATAAACTAGTACCTTGGTGTAATATACCTAAAGTTTACTGAACATTGGTGCCGATTCTATTGTGCACCAACTGAACTTAATTTAGGCTATTGTTATCTTATTCTCTCTTATAAAACAAGAAAGAGACGGACGTAAATTAGTGCTGTCAAATTTAGTTGAAATAATATTTGCCTATTTAAGGGTACACGTAAAAACATGTCGACTAAAAACACGGTAAAGTGCAAGGCGTAAACTAGTTGAACATCTCTAACTTAATTCATAGCTATAGCTGTCCTTTTCGTGCACTGCCTTTTAGTGAAAGATCAACACCATTGTCAAGTAAACTTTGGTCACTGTGCCTTGATAGGAGGCTTAAGATTTTTTGTTACATATATTTTATCTTATCTTATATTTATAGCGAATGAATTGTACCCACAATTTGCTGTAAATATATAATACTTAAATCTTCATCATTCAGCTCATATACCGCAAGGTGTGGTGGTAATGCAAGGTAGGTGGTGGTTATGGAAAACACCAAATAATAATTAATATATAGTTTATTTCTCTCATAAAGGTACATTGTTACAGTTTTTGTACAATTTTGCCTTTTAATTTATGCTAGTAGAACCTCTGTGAGAACTGGAGTCTGTACTAGGTTCGGGACCTGTATGACAGAACTCCCCCTCACACCCCTTTAAACATTATTCTACTTAACATAATAATCAAAATTATTATCATCATCAGCATTTTAATGTCCCCACTGCTGGGCCACAGTCCTACTCTTTGTGAGAGGGTTTGGGCCGTAATCCACCACGTGCCCTCATTGCAGGTTGGTGGATGTCTCATGTCTTCGAATTTTTGGTTCTAGGACATGCAGGTTTCGTCACGATGTTTTCCTTCACCGTTTTCAGAGCATTGGTGATGAAATAATTTACTGGGTTTGAACTCACGACTTACGACTTGTAAGACGCGGCCGTTACCACTAGGCCACCACTACTCCTATATAATAATTATTATATTGAAGCCCATTCATAGGTTTTAACTATGAAATATTTCTAATCTGTCATTTTAGAAAATTATGGTTTTGGGTTTGTGCATGTTTCACACTAAAAATATTTACACTTAGCTACATGAAATAAAAATATACTTACTGGAAATATTTTGGGCTTGTTCAGGTAATGTTATTTCAGTATTACAAAAAGGTATAAAGAAAATAAACGTTTGTTAGGCATATAACGTTTAGTCTTTCCCAGACATTTTTACTAGTATTAAAGTTCATTGAAGACTCAGTTTCGTGATAAATCGATGGAATAAATTCTTGTACTAACATAATATGAAAAGATAAGTAAATATTTAATGTTATACACGCTTCATAAACTTTCAGAGATATGTTTTCTATTTACTGTTCAATATTATCTTGAGTGACTGCATAATGGTATCTAGTTATGCTAATAATTTAACAAGATTCACTTTGATCGTTACTTCAGGTACATTAAACTTTAAGTATTTTTATGTGTCATAAATTTTTTGCTAGTCTGTTCTGTCGCTCTCCTGAGCAAAGAATTTTCGGTTGGCGCAGTAGTTGAGCGATTGGCTGCTGCGCTAAGTCGCGAGTTCGATTACCGCACGGAATAAATATTTGTATGGCCTACAGAGAGTTGTTCCGGGTTTGGGTGTCTTGTGTGAGTTTAAGTGTTTTTTTACAGACGATACAGGAGTAATTCTTAGTATGGGGCAAACATCAAAAAACCCTCTTTACACTCATTTCACTTTTCACGAGTACATCCTTCTTGCTTCCGGTTTCGGCGTGTCTGCTTAGTTCCTGCCATCTCTTTCGTGATCTACTGTGACCTCATCTCACTGTCTCAGGGTATCAACTCTGTGCTACTTTGCCCCACAGTTTACTCGGCATGCGACAGGCAGGTGCTGCCCAAACCCTTTTAAGTCGGGTAGATTTTTGAGCCACATTAGCTATCTTGATTTTGTAGCGGAGTACAGTTTATTTGAACACAGTCCGTCAAATTAACACGGTATACTGCGCTCCATTACTCGTTGGTGAATCTTGAGTTTGTAATTCTAAATGACCAAGTCATAATTTTACTGGGGGTACCTATTGAATTTTTAAAGCCCTTTCTTTCATTTAAAACTTTTTTACAAAAAAATAGAACCGACTTCCAAAAAAAGTGGAAAATAACTTTAATTTCGGAAGTCGGTGTTTCTGGTTTTGTGTCTTCGTTTTTTGACACCGACAAAAAAAAAAAAAAATTAAATTTAGTGGTGTTTCCCCATTAAACTGTGTTAACAAATCATTATAAACATACGATCGCAGCAATCGCGGTTGATTTGCTGTCAATTTTTGAAGAGTTCCGTTGTTTGTCTTCGAAACCCATCATCAGATCTATATGAAATTAAATGGGACCATTTCGAAACAAACCCCTTTCGAACAAAAAAAGAATTTTGCAAATCCGTCGATAAATAACGGAGTTATGCACGAACGTACAGAAAAAAAAAATACAAACATCCGAATTGATAACCTCCTTCTTTTTGAAGTGGGTTAAAATGAAAGGAAGGGCTTTATTCCATATGCAATTATGCCGCTTAACAAAATCGTATTTTTTTAAATAAATTACATTTGTATTTATTTATTTATGCACACGTATACAACACTTAGAAGAGAAAAAAGAATAAATACAGATAGACGAGCACGAAGGTGCTGCTTATTTCAAAAGAAATTTCTCCCAGCAAACCTGCGACTGGAAAGTTGGATGAGAAATGTAGACACTGTGTATAAATAGATATGAAAACTTAAAATTGACTAGAATAAACCTAATTTTACAATGAACAAATGTACATAATTAAATATAAAATAAATATCTATGATAAATATAACTACGAGATGGTGGAGAGGTTTTGTAACTGAGTTACCGCTCCCCTGGGCACTCAGGCAAGGAAGGAACTGGGGTGGGTTTTAGTACTGACTAAAACCCACCCCAGTTCCTTCCTTGCCTGAGTGCCCAGGGGAGCAACTTAATATCCGTGATTCTAAAAATATCTACCAGTTAAAAAACAAGTCAAAGAGCAAGTCTTTTTTTTTATCTGCCGCTCTGGGTGGAGCGGGAGGGCGTGTCAGGCTCTTCAGTAAGAGCCTGACACGCCCTTTGACTTGTTTTTTAACTGGTAGATATTTTTAGAATCACGGATATTAAGTTGAACCCTCCCTAATAGCATTTATTGATGGGCCAACAATAAAATGATAGCATTTATTGTTGGCTCAACCAAATGCCAACACTAAATGCTATTAGGGCTAGTATCATTTATTGTTGGCCCAACCAAATACCAGCAATAAATGCTATTAGGGAAGTGAGTTCCACAATCGTACTGCATGAAAAGAGAAGGAGTAGGAATAGCGTAATGTGATACTGTAATGTATATCTGTAATTTAACTGCCTCACTTGGCAGAAATAGGTACTATAGAGAGTTTGAATTTGATGACATTGCACTTTTGTGAGCGACCGTCAAACCCATCGGTTGGCACAACGGTAACCCCTTTTCTTGAAAGTCTTACAGCGTCACTTTTACAACTGTTTGTATTTCACTGCCTGACCGGTTTTGTAGGAAGTCGTGGAAACTGTGTCATGGTTTGTTTACAATTTTATAGTACAACAGAAGATATTTCATCAAGTATTAGTCCTTCGGGAAATAAGGTGTGATGTTATGTGGTACATCTTAGCCTAAGCTGACAAAAGTACACTCACATCATCATTTCAACTGAAACACGTACTGCTGGACATAGGTCTCCCACAAGTGTCTCCACAACGGCATCCATTGGATTTCCGCGACTCTCGCCAGATCAGCAGTCCACTTTGTGGGAGGCCTTCCAACGCTGCGTCTTGCGGTATTCTGTTGCCACTCCAAAAAATTTCGGCACCATCAACCATCTGTTCTGCCAGCAATGTGCTGTCCACTGCCTCTTTTTTTGGCGATTCTTCGGGCTATATCGGTAACTTTGGATCTCCTGTGGATATTTACTGATTCGATCACGCGAGGAAACGCCGAGCATAACCCTCTCCATTGTTCTTTAGATAACTTTAAGTCTTTTGATGAGCCTTCTGTGGGTACACTCACATACCTCTAGTTATTTTAAAGTCCCGTACAACAGGAGTGGGAGTGCGGTAACCGTGCCCGAGTCCGATCTGTTACTCAGAAATTTTGGAAGACTGTATAACATCTAGCTAGCCCGAAAATCTACCACCTAGCCAAGCCCGGGAATCAAACTCCGGCCCTCATGCTCAACAGTGTAGCACTTGCAACCACTACACTACAACTTGACTCGTTAAGTTAAATTATCATGAAAAATACGTAACATCATAAGTGTATTTAAGGGTTTCCTGAAAACTCTGATTTAGCGTAGATTTTGCTCATCATCATTCTCCGGTCCTTATCCCAATTTATTTGGGATCGGCGCAACATGTCTGTTTCTTCCATAGTCCTCTATTAGTCGTCATCTCTGTAGTCACCCCCTTTTTACCCCTCTTTCACACAATCTAACCATCATTTCTTTGGCTTTCCCCTACTCTTATAGCCATCCACATCCATACACAAGTCTTTCGTCACGACATTTTCTTCATTCCTCCGCGTGTGAAATTCCTGACAATTTGAGTATTACCATTTCTGGAACTTTCTTGGAACTACGAATAAGATCTTACATGACAAAAGCCTTTGGCGCATGAGGGTTCGTTGTATTTATTTCTTGCAAATACTTACTGAAGGTGAAAACTTTATTGGTTATATATATGTATACAGGTTGTAACGGAAAGGTGTGGTCACATTTTAAGAACTGCATCTGCCCATCGTCGGTATGAACAAGTTTCTTCAAGAAAACCTGAGGAGTTCTAAAAAAAAAATTGTAGCTCCCATACAAATATTGATTAGCTGATGATAACTTTGTATGGAAAGTCCAATTTCTCTTGGGGAAATTTCTATTTTTCTTAAAGAAATTGGTTCATTACTTTTTACCTTTCCGTTACATCCTGTATATTGTTCAACTAGCTTCTGCCAGAGACTTCTCCCGAGTGAAGTAAGTACTTCCCCTACTATAAGTTATTGTCTATGTGCTATTCCAGACTATAATCTATAGCTGTGCCAAATTTCATCCAGATCCGTTCAGTCATTCTGGCGTAATTGAGATACAAACATCCATCCATCCAAACTTTCGCATTTATAATATTAGTAGGATTGTTTACTTTGTTTACATACTTAGACCTGTTACTCAATCAAACGACCAATTATTATCAAACGCTCGTTGGCTGCTGCGATTGGTTGAATCTATTTTAGAATTGCCGTTACATCACTTAACTTACATAGGTTTTTTTTTTTTTTTTTTTTGGGGTGTGGGAAATCATCCTATGACTTCTTCCGCTCTAGGGTGGAGCGGAAGGGTGTGTCAGACTCTTACTGACTAAAACCCACCCCTGTTCCTCCCTGCCTCGAGTGCCCGGGGGCGAGGTAACTCTTTCGAATTTATCCTCCACCCCCGGGCAAACTTACATAGGTAAAACTTAATTTCAGAAGGTTAGCGGAGGTCTTTGCTCTACTGTAGGAAGATGATGACTAAAAATAAAATTAACTACAAATGCTATAGCGTGATTGTTAAAGGCCGTCACACACTGCGAATATACTTTAATCTATTTATATATGAGGAGAAACTGACTGATGGACTGACATATCAACGCACAGCCGAAACTACTGGGACTGGGAACGTGAAATTTTGCACACGGCTTCCTTTTATAATGTAGGGGAGTATTAAAAAGGGGCTTTTGGAAATTCGACCTTTAAGAGGGTGAAAAGGGGGGATTTTGTTTGTACGAACGGACTTCGTTCCACGAGGGCGAAGCCGCTGGCAGTAGCTAGCTAGTATTTCATATTATTATAAAATATTATATTAACTTGTTTAGGTTTAGGTTTTATCAAATTATCACAGACGGTTAAGATACGATAGAAAATGAAATCTTCTAATTTTTTTTTTATTGTTGATAGGCACGCGTTTGACCACTATCTCACCTGATGGTAAGCGATGATGTGGTCGAAGATGGAGCACGCCTGCCTAGAAGTAACCTATTCACTCTTGACTTAAAGACTCCCATGTTGTAGCTATCAGGAAACACAGACTCCGGTTGGGAATTCCACTCACTTTCTGTACGCACAATGAATGTTTTCTCAAAATGCTTTGTGCGTATGGATGGGATGTCCAACATGAACCGGTGGCACTTCGCCGTACGTCTTGTGGTCCGTTGATGAAACGGGCTTGGCGGAATCAAATTATGCAATTCCGTCGCACACTCCCCAAAATGTAACCGATAGAAAACCGACAGGCTAGCAACTCGGCGTCTATGTTCTAGACTTTGGAGTTTCGACTCAACGAGCTTATCATTGCCGATGATCCTCTTAGCACGATTCTCAATTGGCTCAAGGGCATCAAGCTGGTATCTGGCAGATCCGTCCCAAGGATGAGAACAGTACTCCATACACGATCAAACTTGTTCTTGATAGAGTTGGAGCAGCTGTTCCGGCGTGAAGTACCGTCTCACCTTTGCGAGATTTCACATTCATATTAAAATCTTTAATACCTATATTAAGATAGAAACACTATCAAACCTTCATTCGGTCACTATCTTAAGGCGTATATATCCGCCAAGTGGCACCCTCATTTAATAAAAAATCGTAGGAAAGCGTAGAAAGTAAACATTAAAGAATACTATGTTGCGTTTACTACAAAGAAGATAAGGTATTTTTACGTTGTTACGAAATATTTTGAGTCCTGTTTTAACAACGTATAAATACCTTATCCTATTTATAACAAACGCAGCATTCTTCAGTCTTTATTTTCTATGCTAAGATACGAATTTGTATTCAATGAGGGAGCCACTTATTGGGAGGTAGGCCCTTAAGTTACGGGCACATAACATAATTATATTATTATTATTCCATTTATTTAGTTTTATATACATACACTTTACATTTTTAAATATTTAGGTACTTACATATAAAATCATAAATAAATACAAAAACATTTAAAAATATAAAAAGTAATAGCCCACCGGTATCGGGAATAGGATCCAAGCTACCGGTGGATTATTATTATTATTATTTCCATTGATTAATTAAAATAAAAAATTAAATTAAAACAAATATAGATAACAATAGAAATCATAAAACAACACAACATAAGTTGGTAGTAAGTCAGAATTATATGTGCTGTGTGTATTGTACTGGTATGAATTTCAATGTCAAAATTTACTTATCGTCAAAGAATTCCTTTAGAGTGTAATACGGTTTTAATGTATAGTATTTTTTAATTTATTTCCGTACTCTATGGCCGTAGTTGAATTTGGAAGCTTGTTTTATATTTTCACGCACATGGCTAAAGATCCTTTCTTTTTTTTTTAGAGAATAGAGTCTGGCGTTTTTTTAAAAAATTTGCTAACTTCTAAAATGTAGATACCAGTAAGTGTAAGGACTTTGTATTTATTATCTTCGTCGTGTGTGCTGCTTCATTCAAATACATGGCTGGCGATATTGTGAAATTTGTTCTAAAATACTATAATATACCTTCAATAGCTTTTTAATCGTGTGTGGCGACCTTTAAACTTATTTTTCTCTCCACAGACCATGTCCCACCTTCCGTCTTGTGTCACATACACTGTTACCAGTTCACGTAAGGATCTAATAATAGCATTAGCGGATGGCATTGCCGTGGCCAAATACTGAGTAAATATTATATTTATGCCCTTGATACTAACAAGAAGAACTATTTTTTTTTTTAATCCCAATCGCACACAATCAGAAAACCGGCCGTAAATACAGCTTACAAACTAAGAGGCGTCGAACGCTTGCATTCTTTTCTCGTGAAGCTTAGTGAACATGCATTTTCCTACGTACCTATAAATTCTTTCCTCATTTTATCGAAAGGTCATTTATTCGCCTTCTATTGGAGAACGTGCGCCATAGCCACTTAGTCTGGTCTCACACGGGCCACTATTCTGAAACAACCCTATTTTTAGAGTTTAAAACAAGTTACAAGTACAACAAGACAACACAACACACACACACACACAAACACAACACACACATACACACACACACAACACACACAGTTAAATTTTATTTTTTAGGATAGAATGTTCATCATCATCATCAGCTTTTTTATGTCCCCACTGCTGGGGCGCAGGTCTCCTCTCTGTGAGAGGGTGTGGACCGTAATCCACCACGCGGGCCCAACGCGGATTTGTGGATATCACATGTCTTCGAGTTTGGTTCTAGGACATGCCGGTTTCCTCACGATGTTTTCCTTCACCGTTTTGAGAGCAGTCATGGTGATGAAATATTTTCACAAAGTAAGGCGCCTGCCTGGGTAAACTCACGACCTACAACTTGTAAGTCGCGACCGATACTACTGGGCCACCACTGCTCCTGGATGGATAGAATGTTAATGTTGCTTATTACCAAGACGAGATGTCAAATTGTACACATTATATGCTACTACTGCAAGACTCGCATGTTTTTTTCTTAAACAAGCTTTTATATTCATACACATAATTTTGCGTCTGTGCTTTTGACCGTTAACGAGTTCCTCTATCTGGAGCTAATCCTGAATGTCAGTTCAGGTCAAGATTACAATAAAAACGTTTTATTATCGGAACTAAACTGTAAAAGTAAACTCCGTAGTTATGAGGAAGTGGTTCTAAATCAACTTGCAAAATTTGACCCGAACAAAAAACATTGCAACTTTAATAAAAGTATGTAAAAAGAAAAAAAAAAAAACTTGTAAAAAGAATGCAGTATCCAATTTTAACTTTTTTATTTTAGAAGCAATACTCTATTTTGTGCTTTCTTTAAATAGCCCCCTATATACACACACTGATATTGTTTGTTTTATTGTTTTTATTCGGTTCATTATTCGATGACAGGATTTAACTAAGAGGAGGTTCTAGTCCTCTCAAGCCCTGGACGCGTCACTTTTCAGCATCTGTCAGTCCCCGTTGACAGGCGGTCATTGTGTAACTACAGACGTTGTCAGGTTCCGGGTGTATGAACCTTATCACAGGTCTAAAGACCTTGGCTAATAGTGATAATAGCGGTTTAAAACGCGTGAATTGAGTTTTTGGCAAGGAAAACTAGCGGCACACATGAGCGCCGCCGGGGTTATAAATGTTAAGTCCGCGACTACAAAAAAAATATCTAGTTTGCGGTTTGAACACGATAAAACGTTAAGCCATCTGGGTGCTCCTTGAAGTTATAAGATTTAATGTAACGCACAGTACATCATGGATCCTTAGCTAACATCTTGGTTGGCTGCTTTTTTTATTTTTTCCTCGTCATGAGCAATTATATTTCTCCTAGAATTCGTAGCAACGCGAAAAGACCGGCCAATTGCGTGTCGGACTTCGCACATTTAGGGCTCCGTACCAAATATTGGTATGTGTTAGTAAAGTATACGTAATAATACACATTATCATCAAATTTCAAGTTTATAGGTCAATGAGAAGTTTAAAAAATCTTCTAAACAAAATTTTGTGACAGACGACGGACAGACAGACAGACACGTTGGTGACAGCAATAGGACTCCGTTTGGACACTGCGGGTACGGAAACATAAAAAGAAAGAGAACAATACTATATAATTCAGAATGAGAGTTTCTTCCTTTACTCAGTTTTCAACCATAGTGAAAAATCATAGTCGCACAGACCTGCATTAAGCCCGTCTGAGTCGACCTGTGAGAAGCGATCGTAAACGACGCCTCCGTACCAATGCATTTTTAAAATTAAACGCCTCTCTCGTTATAAATCCGTTTCCATTAGATTGATGTCGGGCATTATTGCCCGGGCCTTATAAACATACCATTTTTATGGCATAATATTGTTATAACTTGGGACGTAGACTCAGTGGTGTATACTCAAAGTATGTGATATATTATAAAATCAATATTTTTCCATTGACAACACACAACTGACTGACATCTGACAATGCCTTTCTTATTTAAAATCCTAGTATGCATAGCCCTTTAAGGCCCTACTACCGGCCAAGTGGTGCTCTTATTGAACAAATAAAAAAAAAATTGCAAAAGAAATACAACCGACTTCCATAGATCAATACTAAAAAATGCAACATAACTTTAATTTCGGAAGTTGGTGTTTCTAGTTGGTTTATTCATTATTTGACACCGACTTCCGAAATTAAAGTTATTTTGCATTTTTTAGTATTGATTTATGGAAGTCGGTTGTATTTTTTTTGTAAAAAGTTTATTATTTTTCACTTTTTAGTTGCTGTACCCTATTCTAAAACTAAATTAATAGTGAAGTTATGCCTGAATTGATAGTCCCAAAATTAGGGAATTTGAACATATTTGGTGAAATTAGGGTATAACAGAGTGAACTGTACAAATCTCTGTACCCCTTCAGAGCGTGTCAGCGTGATAATTATAATGTTGTGAAGTGGTGAAAACAATATACAGACATGCGATTGCAGAAATTTTTGGAAAGTTTGCTATTATTTATTGAAGAGTGCCATTGTGTATCTCCGAAGTTCTTCATCAGAGTTTCACCAAATTTACATGTGAAGCGCCAGCTTTCAAATAAAAAAAAATCCAAATCGGTTCACCAAGTAAAAAGTTATGAGGTTAATACACATTAAAAAAAATACAGTCGAATTGAGAACCTCCTCCTTTTTTTGAAGTCGGTTAAAAATCGCATAAAAAATAAATATTAAAGAATCCTACGTCACGTTTGTTACAAAGAGGATAACTATTTTTACGTTGTTAAAAGAGGACTCAAAATGTTTCCTATCCAAAGTAGTAAGCGAAAGTGTCAAAAACGGCTATTTTTGGTACTTTTTGAGTCCTGTTTTAACAACGTAAAAATACTTTATTCTCTTTGTAACAAACTTGACGTAGGATTCTTTAATATTTATTTTCTACGCTATGCTACGATTTTTTATTCAATGAGGACGCCACTTGGCGGGTATCAGACCCTAAAGTATATTTGACCGACCAGGCCCTGCAGTCTCGACATTAATAGCAATCGCGAAAATCAATTATTTTTCCGACGTACAGAGACCAGCAGATCAGTTGATCAGATTTCATGGAAAATAGTGCTTGCAAGCTAAAATTTACGCAGTCTCTGTATATATTTCAAGAAAATCAATTATTTTTCCGACGTTGGGACTAATCGTTAGGACGTAGCGATCGCTATCAATGTCGAGACTGCAGGGCCAGCTCTGTATAGGTTCTGTCTACTGACAAGGTTCATATTTCACGTGACCTCTTTAAATGTCACAATTTTTTGTAGTGTTCTGATTATTCGTTTCATCGTAAATTGTCAATGTATTTTTTTTATATTCTACTTTAAAAAAAGTTTTTTTAAGTAGATTTAAAATTGTGTAATGGCACAAAACCGGGTCACAAAAAAAAATATACTGAGTTAAGTTAGAGTATTGGTGGTTCAGGAGCCAATGACTTCTTGCACAAGGTTACAAACATTATGAAAGTTCTTTTTCACTACCGTGGAACTTATCTTACTTAAAGTTGAGTTTATTAACATCAGCAGATAAAACAAAATATTATTCAACAAAACTAAATCAATATTAAAATGAGATAAAAGTTTAATTAAAGGGATTAAGCGTTTGATACGTATGTATCGCAATGAGAACATATTGCGGTGATTAACATTTGTCCCATAATTCTTTTAAATCCTTAATCAAAATTCCTCATGTGATTATAGCCAATAGCTGTTTACCGTTGCCGATCATTTGTCTGACCACAACATTGTTATAGAACAAATCAATCAGCTACTACTGATTTTGATGACAAAAATTATTGATTTCGAGGAAAATATTTTTATTTTTTCAATAAAATATTTTACACTGCATACAATATTTTTTTAGGACCATTCGTTGAATATAAAAACAAATTTTATATTAAAAACAAATATACACAAATCAAAGCGTTTAACAAGAGTGTAAAAATAAATAATTGGACGCGATGCAGTGTAGGGTTTTGGTTACCATGAAGCACTGGCTTTGGTTGGTAGGAATGGTTGCTACGGGATACCCCGTAGCAATATTATTCTACGTAATATGTTTTATGTCATAAACTGCAGCTGAATTGAAAGAAAGAAAAATATGTTTGGAAAATCACACGAGCAGTGAACACTGCATAATATAAAACTTTCGAGGCATGCATCGTATTGATTTCATCTTAGCATGAGTTAAAACACAGTAATTCTATTTTTATATTTCGTTTGTAAGGTATAGTAATGTAAACATGTTTTTGAAGTTTAAAATTCGAATTTTTTTGTTAAGAGAGTCGATAATGTAATTGCATACTTACGCGGTAACATGTGAGAAATACAATATTCGTTTGCTAGGTTGTAATATTAAGTATTTAAACTTATTTAGTGCCTGTTTATGTTATTCTGTTTGCTTTTAAATTTCCTTAAGTTTGGTTTCTTTTACTTATTTTATAAATATCCTGTTTTTAGCTCAAAATTGTAATAATTAATAAAACAAGGGAAGAGTGAGACAACCCCAACACAAGTGTTGTTAACTACTTACTGGGGCTGCCTTGATATTATATGTAATGCAATATTTGAGACAATAAAAACAATTTATTATTATTATTATTCCGTTTATTCATTTTTATAGACATATTATTAACTAACTGTGACTGTGTTATTAACTTTATTATTAACTTTATTATTTTTAAATATTTAAATATAAAGGATAAAAAAAACATTTAAAAATAGTAAATAGTATCCCACCGGTATCGGGAATAGGGTCCAAGCTACCGGCGGTCAGGGCTCCAGAGAGAGGAACCGCTTGACAATGCGAGCCGTGTCCAGAAGTACTGCTTTCTGAATCAAGCCCTTGATCCAGCCGCCTAACGAGAGCCTCCTGAGGTGTTAGTCGAGGCTCGTGGCTATTAAGCCATTGGCTGACACGACTATCGGTACAATGATCGCTGAGTCCACATCCCACATGTCGACAACCTCGCGAGCCAAGTCAATATACTTGATTTGTTTATCTTTCTCGGCTTTCACGAGGTTCTCGTCATGTGTGACGGTAATATCATCAATCATTATTATTATTTCGTTTATTCATTTGTAAATACATATAAATTATATTTTTAAATATTTCAATGAAAAAAAAAAAAAAAAAAACATTTAAAAATATAAAAAATAGTATCCCACCGGTATCGGGAACAGGGTCCAAGCTACCGGCGGTCAGGGCTCCAGAGAGAGGAACCGCCTGACAATGCGAGCCGTGTCCAGAAGTACTGCTTTCTGAATCAAGCCCTTGATCCAGCCGCCTAACGAGAGCCTCCTGAGGTGTTGGTCGAGGCTCGTGGCTATTAAGCCATTGGCTGATACGACTATCGGTACAATGATTGCTGAGTCCACAGTTATTATTATTATTATTATGCGGCACAGGGTGTAAAGTCCTGCAAGCCTCAATTGAATAGCGAGAATCCTCCGACCAGACGGGTGTTATGTCTGGTCCGGGCAACTGTTCTGATGATGGTTCTGACTGTTGTATATGTTCAAATCGCGCGAAGAACTCTGCTTGCGCGATGTTGGACTTCTTGTTTTAGTTCGCTTGTGGCGTCATAGATGTAGCTACGAAACCATTAATAACTGCCACTAAATTAGAAATATGGCAAACGTCTTTGCCCTCGTCTATGTCAAACGACATCACACGGAAACGTTATCACTACTATGTTAAAACTACCACGACAAAAGGCATCTTATGTCCTAACCCAGGCCAAGTTCTACCTGTATTCTAACTCCGTAGAAACGTGATTGATTAACAAATATTCAAATATACGGACATTCATGTCTACAATGTTAGCAGGATAGGATTTTACATGAATTAATCAATTCATTAATCAATGACGAGTGACGACACGGTTGGGCGCAGTGGTTGACCTTTCGGCTGCTGCGCTGTGTGTCGCCGGTTCGATACAGAACCCCCATACAGAACAAATATTTGTATGGCCTAAAGATAGTTGTTCTGGGTCTGGATGTCTTGTGCATGTGAGTTTACATGTTTTTGAACGCTATGGGTGCGTTCAAAGACATGTAAACTATACAGGAGTAAGTCCTAGTGTGGGGCAACTATAATTTAAAAAAAAAACAGTTACCAAAATGTTTAATTTTGATCCTATTCATAATCCCATATTATATAAAATTCTATAGTTTGGGGTTATCATTATGCTAGAGCTGTTGGAATTAGCCCAAACCATCAATGTACGGGACGGTCACTAATTTGCTTCCAATGCACTCACGATATTGCATTGAGAATTATCATGATTTATAGAGGTGGCCTATGTCCAGCAGAGCACAAGAAAGATAATAATCTAAAAGATTATGCCAAATGCGAGACAGGCCTAGAAATTCAAAATATTCTTTGAATAAAATTACCAACTTAGTTTGTCAGCGGTTTCGCCTGAGTGAGAGTAGAAAAATTTATCGTCATCATCATCGTGTCCTGTGCAGCAATGGGCATCTTTCGGCTGACCGAAAGACACCCATTGCTGCACAGGCTTCCCCCAAGAGTCACCATCACGACCGGTCCTGAGCGTCTCGCATCCATCGGATTCCCGTGACCCTCATCAGATCATAGGTCCACCTTGTGGTAGGCGTTCCAAAAGTATTCTACTCGTATGTCCCTTTGAAGACGTGACTTCCACCAACCCGCATTTGATCCGCGTGGTTGATTGCAGCCCCCTCGAGCCTTCTCTCACGGAGAGGAGGCCTGTGTCCCAGCAGGGGGAATATTAAAGGGCTGATTATGCTTTTATGCTATTCAACCGTTAATCGTGATTAACAAACATCCAAATAAATACAGACTTTCACATTTATAATATTATAAGTTGGTTTTTATGTCTCAAAACACTCAATAACATAAATAAAATTACTCTAGTCTAAATCAAAATAGCAAATATAAATAAAAATCAAATCATGAATAAGTACCCGTACAAGCGAATATAAAATCTAAAGTCACTCCGTCTTATAAACGAATGTAGGACGATATCCTATATTTAAGTCTGGCAACTCTGTTTGAAAAATCGGCAAAGAGCGAATCGGATTCGCACAACGAGGTTTCTATTCCTGGGTTAAAAATATTTTTGTGTGTTGGGAGTTAAATAAATCGCATTATTGAAGTTAGTGAAGTATTTTTAAATAACGAACATTTTTATTATTCCTATAATGTTTTCAAAAATTCAAGTGGTTTTTTTTGCATATTTTAGCTTGGAAAAAAATAGTTAAAAAAAAATTACAGACGTTACTCAGCAACAGGCGAAATATCCAGATGAGACGGACAGGCAAAGTTCCACCTTAATGCACAATTTAAACCGTGCATCGTCCGGGCCGCGCTCGAGTGCATCGAATGAAGTTTTGCAATGTATTGAAGCGATTGTGAAGCAGTTAAGTGTCACATTTGCTCGTCCTGCTACTCCGTAAAGAGTTTTGGTACGGAACCCTAAAAACTATTTCGGTATACCAACAATGGGAGTAGGGATCATGCTTCGATGAATAGTGTAAAGCCCCTGGTTACGACAGCCGGGTCTCAAGCATCTATCATTATATCTTGCTTATTAACATTTTTCTCTTTGATGAAAAAGGAGTTCGTCCCATTGTGACCTCTTTGATCCGGGATTAGTACTTAGAAACTCTTTTATGGTATCACCCGAGTGATCGATTTGAAAGGATATAACGAGGGATCGAAGTGTTAAAAATATTATATATTAGGGTTATTTTTTCTCTCAAAAATATACGTCAACAATATCGAATGTACCAAACATTCGATATTGTTAACGTGTATTTATTTTAATTACTTAGAGAAGAAGAAAAAAGCAGCTTATAACTACTGTATTTTTTTCTCGCGTAAAAACGCTCATCCAATCACAATCGGGTCACAACCTACATTGATTATATACCTACCTACATTGGCTAAACGAGGAATAATAAACTAAATCTGCTTGTATATCACACACAGGTTTCTAGACAAAGTGATTTAATTTCAGCGATATCGATGGTAAAACGTCCATGTAATCATTGATTTAACATTCCAGCCGAAATACTGGAGCAACGATTCAACACAACATAAATATATTAAATCCGTATTTAATAAACGAATATGTTATGATACCTCAATCGTCAAAATATATCCAGCTGTTTTGACTACGGAGCGTGCCAAAGAAATAAACATCCAAACATACGTATTACATACCCTTGAAAAACAATACCATAGGATAGAAACAATACTGTATAGAATCACCACAAATTCCTTCCAAATTGTCAGACCATATAGAAAAGAAAAGACGACAGACGGGCACATAATGGCGGTTATATCCGATGAGCTGCCATTACTTGCACTTTTGTGACCATGTCATCATTTCACGTCGCTACTGGGAATTAACTTCAGGGAAACAGACGGGTAAGATGGACGGACGTATGGCTGGTATTTATGAGTTTTCCTTAGCTAGGCTTTCGTTAAGTTATTAGATAGTGTTTGGAAACAACAAACCTCTTAGGCATTGAAACTCACCTGTGAGTTTGTCGAAAAAAAGAATTTATACAACTAAAAAAAAAAACAGCTGACAACCCGGGTTGTCGTCGGGCTTCAATTCGACAACCCGGGTTTGTCCACGGAGCCTAAGAGGTTCAAAACACTGCAGTCTGGAAAATATAACATAAACAAACCGGCCAAGTTCGAGGTGGACACCCACATGAAGGGTTCCGTACCATAAACTGAAAAAACCAAACAAAAATACGTTTCCAGAAACATGTTTTTTTTTGTTTTTTTTTTTACTGTATCTCATGATCCGTAATAGCTACACCGTTGAAATTTGCACACATCATGTATTTCTATAGCCGCTTTATCAACAAATAATAAAAATATAAATTAATTTACACATTCTGTCAAAATTTCAACTGTGTAGCTATTACGGATAGTGAGATACAGCCCGCTGACAGACAGAGTACGGACAACGGAGTCTTAGTAATAGGGTCCCGTTGGTTACCCTTTGGGTACGGAACCCTAAAAATAACCAGATAAATAACTAGCTCACATTTCAAGGGCCTGTAAAATTAAAGTAAGCTTAACTCATAAAAAACTTACTGCAAGAAGTTTGAAATACAATTCATCCTTATCATCATCAGCCTTTTAATGTCCCCACTACTGGAGCACAGGCCTCCTCTCTGTGAGAGGGTATCGGCCGTAATCCACCACGAGGGCTCAAGGGCGGGTTGGTGGCTGTCACATGTCTTCGAATTTTTGGTGCTAGGAAATGCATGTTTCCTCACGATGATTTCCGTCACGGTTTCGGGAGCAGTGGTAGCAAAATAATTTACATAAATTAAAGCGCCTGCCTGGGTTTTAACTCACGACCTACAACTTATAAGTTGCGGCCGCAATCACTGGGCCAACACAAAAAAAAATAACATAATATAATTCTCTTTTCAAAATTGCAATTTGTATATTACTTTTTTGGGTTCATGTAGATACGTATATCATGCAATATTCAAACTCATTTTTCTTAAACTAAATATTGAGTGATTCTACTCTAAAAAGCTTCAAACTAATGTACAACGCTATCCATGCAAAAAAACACCTAGTACATTATTGATAGGACCCGGGTTCATATTTTATTCTATAATAATAGTGATGTATGAGCATCGCGTATCATGAATATTAATTTATGATTTATTCTTGTCTAGTACAGCTGGCTGCGATATATAGTGATGAATAGTTGTAATTTGACCGTCTAGACTGCCGGCTGACCGTCACTCAACCTCAAAAACTTCCACGTCAGAATGTCACAGTAATTAATGTGTGTAGAGATTTAGCTTCCCCATAATATGTGCGGGAATATTCCGCAGAGTTTAGTATATATAAGGGTTGATATACATCGTAGCAAAACAATTGCGTGTTTCTTTATTGTTTTACATCTTGAGCTTTAGTTTCAATAAACGTTTATATTAAACACATAGCACTTCACTCGCAACTTCGTCCGCGTGGATTTCAAAGAATTTTCAAAATCGGTTTAGTAGATCCAGAGATTACCCCCTACAATCTCACAAACTTTATCTCTTTATAATATTAGTATAAATGACAACAAAAATGGGTAACGCGACCCCAAGTTAATCTATACATATAATAAATCTGTAGAAAAGTCATTTTTGTACATTGAAGAAATTGAAACAAAAAATAGCCAGCGTGTGAAAAGATAAGTAACAGAACCCATTTCCATCATTTTTGAAATTTTTGTCTGTTTGTCTGTTTGTCTGTTTGTCTGTTTGTTTGTGCGCACATCACGTAAAATCTACGAATTCAATGCTGACAATGTTTATATACAAAAATTATACGCAACTTGAGGATTAACTTAGTTTTTGTTTCATCGAAATCGGTTCACTCTATCAAAAGATATGATTAATTTAGTGAGTTCAAGAAGTAAAATATTACGTTACGCAATTAAGTATAGTACTTGCAACGACATCTTAAGACTAAAAATAGAACTAATGTTGATAGTTGAAATCTAAATCCGATAGATGGCGTTGTGCAAATGACGTCATTTTCTGAATCGCGGTGTTAAGATTTTCCGCGCGAGGATGACGTCCACCGTGTTTACTAGGCAAATTGGGTTTCGTTAGGTGTCTTAAAAGTTCTTGCGTGTGTCGTAAAAGTTCTTTGGTTGCTTGGTTTATCGATTTTCTAAATTGGTCGAAAAAAAAGTATTTGCTTATCTTATTGGTTTCGTTTGGTCAACTTTGGTCATTGGTTTGAAGTACGAAGTAAAGATTGTATTTGATTTACTTCGTAGTTTGAATCCAATAGTGCCAATCGTTATACAGTAAGTTAGTGTTGCCAATTCGTTGAGTCACGACCACGAACAGACGATACGTTGTCACACTAGACTGTTCGACGCACCGATCTTTTAAGTTTGTAGGCTATTCAGTCATAAGTGTTGTTAGTTTTGTTTATTGCTTTAATTTTCCTTGAAAATGCCTCAAAGAAAAAAAACTATCCTTTCGCTGCGTAGCCGAAATGCGAAAAGGATGAGACTTTGTAGGTCTCAGGAATCGGAAGAAGATCGTGAAGCACGGTTATCTGCTAACCGAGAGCACATCGCTCTTTCACGTGAATCGGAAACGTTCACCGAAAGGGAGTCACGTTTAAGTTCACAAAGAACACGGACCGCGACTTTGCGGTCTCAAGAGAGTATCCAGGAACGCGAAGACCGGCTGTCTGCTGATCGGGAGCGCCACTCTCTCTCACGTGAGTCAGAGACATTCACAGAAAGGGAGTCGCGCTTAAGTTCGCAAAGAACTCGGACCGCGACTTTGCGTTCTCAAGAGAATATCCAGGAACGCGAAGTTCGGCTGTCTGCTGATCGGGAGCGCCAGTCTCTCTCACGCGAGTCAGAGACTTTCACAGAAAGGGAGTCGCGCTTAAGTTCGCAAAGAACTCGGACCGCGACTTTGCGTTCTCAAGAGAATATCCAGGAACGCGAAGTTCGGCTGTCTGCTGATCGGGAGCGCCAGTCTCTCTCACGCGAGTCAGAGACTTTCACAGAAAGGGAGTCGCGCTTAAGTTCGCAAAGAACTCGGACCGCGACTTTGCGTTCTCAAGAGAGTATCGAGGAACGCCAAGCACGTCTGTCATCTGACCGAGAGCGACACGCTCTCTCGCGCGAGTCTGAATCTCTCTCCCAAAGAGAAGAACGATTACAAATAGCTAGACATAACTATGTAGGTGTACAAAGAAACAATGAAAGTTATCTTGCATCTGAAAGGGAAAGAATAGATGAACTAAGACGAGCAGAAACAGCAGAACAACGTCAATCTCGCCTAGAAATAGAACGAGCTCGATACCATATGAATAGAGAAACAAATAGCGGAGCTGATGAGTCCATGGAAAATGACGATGCAAATATTTTATTACCTTGGGACAATAGGGAAAAATCAGGGTTCACATATTCGTCTAGAATTAATTATGCTGGCTTTACTTTCGTGGGTGACATGAGAGAAATTTGTAATTTTTGTCATGCTTTGAAATGGAGGAAAGAGACAGATGGAATGTGCTGCTCAAATGGAAAAATTGTTCTTCCAAATTTCCAAGATCCACCACACTTACTTAAAAGTCTCCTGAATGGCGATCATCCCCAGTCGAACCGTTTTTTGGATAATATTCGTTTATATAACAGTGCTTTCCAAGTGACTTCCTTTGGGGCAAAACAAATAACGGAAGGACCGTTCATGCCAACCTTCAAAGTACAAGGTCAAGTTTATCACCTTATTGGATCTTTGCTGCCAGAAAATGAACCCAAATTTCTCCAAATTTATTTTGTATCCGATTACACGCAACAGCTCAATGTTAGAAATCACAATTTTCCCCAGCTCAATGCTGAGCTTTTGGGTCAACTTCAAGAATTGCTGCATCGCGTTAACCAGTACGTTCGTGAATTCAAAGCTGCATTGGAGTCAATTCCACAAGGCAGCAATGATTTCAAAATTGTTATAAGTGCCGATAGACGTCCTGTGGGTGAACACCGTGGAAGACACAATGCACCCGTCGCAGATGAAGTTGCAGTTGTTTTAGTCGACCAGGAGTGTGAGAGACGTGATATCGTGTTGCGTACACGCGACGATCGCCTTCAACGCATTTTGGAAACCCACCGAGCTTACGACGCCCTGCAATATCCACTAATTTATTGTCATGGTGAAGATGGGTACAATTTTGGGCTGTACCAAGTGAACCCTACTACGAGAGTCACTAATTATCAAAAAAAAATATCTGCTCAACAATACTATTCCTACCTTTTACAAATAAGGCAAAACAGTTTCGTATATTTGCAACGATTTCGTGGTTTGTTCAGCCAATTTATTGTGGACATGTACGCAAAAATAGAAACTGAACGTTTAGTGTATATTCGCACTAACCAGCGACGGTTACGCGCTGAAGAATACGTGCACTTGCGGGACGCCATGCAATCAGATAATAACGTCGAAAACTTGGGTCGATTGGTTATTTTGCCATCCAGTTTCACAGGCGGTCCGCGGTATATGCACGAACGAACGCAAGATGCTTTTTGTTACGTCCGTAAATACGGCCGGCCGGACCTTTTTATAACATTTACAACAAATCCAAAGTGGACGGAGATTTGCCAGGCACTTCTCACAGGACAGGCGTCATACGACAGACATGACATTATTGCTAGGATTTTTCATTTAAAACTCAAAGTCTTGATTAATCTACTTACAAAGGAGAAAGTTTTCGGTTCAACTCTTTGTTTTATGTATAGCGTCGAGTGGCAAAAGCGTGGTTTACCCCACGCGCACATTCTTCTGTGGCTGGAAGAAAAAATTCGTCCCGATGCTATAGACAGTGTCATAAGTGCAGAATTTCCGGACTATAATGCAGATCCGATTTTGCATGACATAGTAAAAACACATATGGTTCACGGGCCATGTGGCCTCTTAAACAGGGAATCACCGTGCATGAAAGATGGTCAATGCTCAAAAAAATACCCCAGAGCACTGAAAGAACTAACTATGGCTGGGGAAAATGGGTATCCGCAATACCGGCGAAGATCACCGTCACAAGGTGGTTTCACAGCTACTGTCAGATTCCGTGGACAAGAAATAATTCTAAATAATAGTTGGGTGGTACCGTATTCTCCAGTTTTGTCAAACGCTTTTCAAGCACACATTAATGTTGAAATTTGTAATAGCGTCGAATCTTTAAAATATATATGTAAATATGTTAATAAAGGTAGTGATCAAGCCATGATAGCACTAAGAAATAACAACCAATTTGATGAAGTGACAAGGTATCAATCTGGCCGATACATAAGCTCTTCGGAGGCAGTTTGGCGCATTTTGAGTTTCCCTATTCATGAAAGGTATCCGCCAGTCATCCATCTTGACGTGCACCTGGAAGGCGGGCAGCGAGTTTACTTTCAGCCAGAAAATGTGGCAGAAAGAATGAACAACCCAAGACAAACCACCTTGCTCGCATTCTTTCGCCTTTGCGAAAGAGACAATTTCGCTAAGTCTCTGTTGTACAATGAAGTGCCACATTATTATACTTATAACAAGCAGCAAGGTGTTTTTAATCGCAGGAGACGTGGAACTGCTGTAGAAGGCGAGTCCGGCATTTTTAAAGAACACGTGATTGGAAGAGTATACACGGTGCACCCAAATAATGCAGAGTGTTATTATTTACGCCTTCTTCTTCACACAGTGCGAGGACCTACTTCTTTTGCTGAGCTCCGCAAAGTGGACGATATAGAATATCCCACATTTCAAGCTGCTTGCCGCGCACGGCATTTATTAGATGGCGATCAGCATTGGGATGATGCTTTAGCCGAAGCATGCGTCAGTGATAGTCCACATCGTTTGCGCCATTTATTTGCCATTTTGTTGACATTTTGTGGCCTATCGGACGCTGGGCAGTTGTGGCAAAAATATAAAGACGCGTTTGCCGAAGATTTTTTGAGACAGCAAAATATAAATAGTGAAACTTCTGACCAAGTACGTGAAAGCTGCCATAATAGGGCTTTGCTGGCTATACAAGATATAGTTACAAGTATAGGAGGGAACCCCCTCAGTCAATACGGCTTGCCGACACCGACAGTTGGTGGGGAACGAATTAATAGGGAGTATACATCTGAAATAAATTACAACCCCGAAGAGTTAGCAGAAATATTGCGAAATGGCTGTTCAAATTTGACGACAGAACAACGTCAAATCTTTGATAGAGTATGCTGTAGTGTAGAACATTCATTAGGAGAAATGCTGTTTTTAGATGCACCTGGTGGAACAGGTAAAACTTTCCTCACTAAAGTTATCTTGGCTCAAATAAGGAGCCAAAACAAAATTGCCCTTGCCGTCGCTTCCTCAGGAATAGCTGCCACTTTATTACCAGGAGGAAAAACTGCACATACAACATTTAAAATACCAATCGACTTGGACCGCACAGAAAACCCTGTTTGCAACGTGTCTCGCAATAGTGATAAAGCAAGGGTTTTACGCGATTGCGCCCTTATCGTTTGGGACGAGTGTACGATGGCAAATCGTAAAGCTGTGGAAGCTGTAGATAGAACGTTGCGAGATATAAGACAAAATGACCGACCGATGGGAGGCTTAACGGTGCTATTCTGTGGAGACTTCAGGCAGACACTCCCTATAATACCCAGAGGAACGAGGGCCGATGAAATAGGTGCCTGTTTAAAGAGCTCTATTTTATGGCGTAGTGTCATATTAACTAATTTGAGCTTTAATATGCGAGCATATTTGGGAGGTGACGCAAACGCGCAGGTTTTCTCAAATTTACTACTTCAAATTGGTAACGGCACATACCCGACTCAAGAAGGAGGTAAAGTAACTTTAGTCGAAAGCCTGTGTTCTTCTGTTGCCTCACAGCAGGAACTCATTTCCCCTGTATACGGAGATCCATCAGAGATCTCGAACCATGACGCTGCTTGGCTATGCCAACGAGCTATTTTGGCACCTCGCAACGACCAAGCAGCAGCAATAAATTCTCAAATATTGGTACATGTTTCTGGAGAAAGTAGGGAATATTTATCTATTAACACGGTTTTAGAAGAAGGAGATGCCACCCACTATCCAGTAGAGTTTTTAGACTCTCTAAATACACCAGGTCTTCCAGCACACAAAATTTATTTAAAAGTCGGAGTACCAATCATTCTACTCAGAAATTTAAGCCCACCAAAACTATGCAATGGAACTCGGTTGAGAGTAACAAATCTCCAACGAAATGTCATCGAAGCCGAAATCTTAACAGGTTGCGGCTCCGGTGATGTTGTTTTCATTCCCAGGATACCCATTATCCCCAATAATTTTCCGTTTACTTTCAAACGTGTGCAATTTCCTGTAAGCCTCTGTTACGCTATGACTATTAATAAAGCCCAAGGCCAGACGTTATCCGTTGCGGGTGTAGACCTTACTTTTGATTGTTTTTCACACGGCCAACTCTATGTTTCTCTATCACGTGTTAGCAACCCAAACAACCTTTTTGTATATGCTCCGGGTAATTCCACCGCTAACATAGTATATAGAGAAGCATTAACGTAATCAACTATACCAAAGTCAGGACTCTTATCTAAATCATCAAAAAGGTGATATACTCTTATCTAAACGACGTTGTTTTGTTCTCGACAACCACGCGAACGAAGTCGCGGGCACAGCTAGTAAAAATTAAAAATAATAACAACTTGAATTGCCTGCTTGAATTTGCTTGCTTGAATTGATTGTTGTGTCTGCCCCTGGTGGGGTCCGACCATCAATGGACACCGCTCACTAAATAAACACTTCCACACTGTTGGGAATTGCACCCAACAAACACGCAGACGGCACGCGCAGGCGACGTGACCGACCTACACGTCATCGTCATCAGCGAGCGAGCGGAGGTGCGGCCCAGCTGGCGGGGACTCGCTTTCTCGGAGACCACCGCGACGGACGACACTCAAAACGTTTCCAAAATAAATTATGTTTGTCCGGGACAGTTGTTTATTGTATATTTAATCGGCAATACACAAAGCCTATCTATTATACAGTCCACTTTTATTTAATCCCAACGAGTAAATCGAACACACACAATAAGCGTAACGGATAGTCCCTTGTGCAGAGCGTGCATAAAATAAAAATAGTAAATAAAATAGTTTATTTCTCACCAGCATAGCAACAAGGATTACATAGTAAAAGTACCTAATACTAGGTATGTATACTAAAATCATGCACATTATATGATAATAATCCAACAGCATTAGCGGTGGTAAAGAGAGGTTTATTTCAGGTGTTGACTCTATCTTCTGAACTAGGCATGGCCTGTATCTCAGAAGATAGCACTCAGCTGAAAATTTCATTATCTATAACCTAAAAAAATTGTGTGCCACTGTTTTAATTTATTAATAAAGAATGTAAGTAGTGAATAAGTGTGAGTGTATGTGTGTGTGATGGTGTGTGTGTGTGTGTATATATAATTAATATGTCTGCATGCGTGGATCGGAGGTTATAGTCGCGCCTTGTTCTTGAACGCACGGGCGTCGCCAATACATGCATACGAAGCTTAGTATCACCGAATTCCCTCATAGACTAAATAGACTAGGAGGCCTAATCCGTTTGTCACTTCTAATTGTGACTTTTTTACTTTGTGAACCTGGTGACTGTCGCCAATTTTTTGTCTTTCTTTTCGTTCTTTCTTCTGAGAGAGGTGGGCTAGTTGAAAAAAAGGCCGCTAGAGCCCGCGTACAATGGTCCACACGGAAAACCAATTGCAAATAGATAGATAGACACCAAAGTTTCTAGAGAATTCTCGCAACTCTTATCGCCAACGCTCATCGTCGAGGGAATTCACGGGAAGTTACGTGAAGAGAAGAGCAGTGCAGCGCCAAGGATCTTTGATGCAGGTTGTGTGTGCAGAATAGTATCGAGTTATCGAGAATGCTCACGTATCAAAGCAAAATGACGCTTCCCATTCCTCCTAGTCCGCAGCATTGTAAATCGGCCCTAACTTTGTATGAGCAAAACATGCTAAGTTGGGAACCCTTTAGTCTACTTTTATTACACATGCAGGGATTGGCCGGTCATTGTGCTGTCTAGGACGAGAATAAACAGTAATTTGGTGACCCTCTAGCTACATTCTATAATATTAGATATCGTTTTTTATTTGCACTGGCTGTTTTAAGCATCCCACCATGAATTTGAGTTAGTTGTACTTTTAAAGTAAATGTTTACCCAGTGTTAAGAGCATACTAGATATACTAGATTTGATAGCAACCTAAGCTGCTTGATATTTTCTTTATATCTTCTTCTTCTTAGATCTCTCCTGTTTCCTACTCGCCATTATTTGGGGTCTGGTTTCCTCACGATTCTGCGCCAAGATTTCACAACACAACACCTCCCGCCCACCTCAGCATTCTCATCTCGTTGGTATAAACCTTTTGTTCATTGGTCTTCTTCACTGTCCAGCATTCAGATTCGTATAAAAGCGCCGGGCGAAATGCAGTTTTATACACTTTGCCTTTAGTTTATATATGCATACGAGCGTCACACAGCATACCTGTAAGTGACCATTTTTGTCACGCAACATTTACTCTATGAGTAACATCTTCATCCACGCTGGCATCCGGTGTAAACATGGACCTCAGATACGTGCATTTCGTGATTGACGGGATAGGTGTTGTTCCCATGCAGATAGTGCTGGAGTACGTGTTTCCGCTAAATGGGCATTTCAAGTCAGAATACTTGAAATGCCGTTTAACATGAAGGCCCTACTTTTCCAGAGAGTGTGTTCACGAATTAAGCATTTTTTGCAGATTTTGTGCCGTATTAGCAGCCAGAACTACATCGTCGATATTTCTCTGATAAGATAGTCCATCACCAGGTTGAAGAGCAAGGGGCAAAGCACAGAACGCTGATGGACACCCACTTTAACCTGGAATGCCTCGCTTAGATCTGCTAGGCTTCGGACTCTTGTGTTGACGTTGTACATGTGCTGGATGATTTGGATGTAATATTCAGGCACTCTTTGGAATCGAAGAGCCTGCCACACAAGTTTCCAGAATATCCTATCGAAAGCTTTTTGAAGGTCAATAAATGCAAGATTATAAGAGAAGGTCTTTCTTGTCGGTTTTATATTTTTCTATCACGATTCTGTATAGCGTCAGTCGTTGGTGTGGCTGCTGTGAAACTGAACTGATTGATGTTTTTTTCTTTTTACGAAACAAAAACTATTTTCAGCCTTCTCTTGAGCTCTATATATTTATGAATTCAAAAAAAAAAAAATTGACTTCCGGTAACAATTATTAAAAAGTTCAAAATGCATGAAATCAAAATGTGTTACCGGAAACACATTTTAATTTCATGCATTTTGAACTTTTTAATAATTGTAATCACTGGTTGAATATCAGTCTATATCAGGATTGATTGGGAAGCCAGCCATAAAAAGGCATGTAATAATTAAAAGAGAGACATTCGCATTAACCATAATAGAAAACCATGCGACGAATCATAATATACACTGCTGAATACAAGCAACAACAGATTTGATACATACACACATGTAACACAATTACACATACAGTCGATTAGTCCACATTGGCATTGATACAGCTTTTCATAAAATACGAGGAAATATAATAACTCAGTCATTTTTACGAAGATAAGAAGCTATTATTGAGATTATTGGCACATGGCATTACTCCAAGTAATATATTTCTGTATTACTTTATGAGAACTGGCTAAGCGTAAGTACCCACTGAGGCGTAACAGATTCCCGGAATTCATTTGACTTAATAGTTGAACGTGAACTAACGAACGAAATGTAAGTGATATTCGTTAAGACACCTACGTAACATGAATGTCAATTATACACTTACAGGGGTTTTAATGTATAGAAATACGGTACGGTACAACAAACAGTTATAAGTTTTGATGTCATCATTTTTTTCTTTCCAGCCAAAAGACGTCTACAGCTGGGCGTAAGCCTCCTCCAAGCGTCGCCACAACGACCGGTCCTGTACGTCTCGCATCTATCGGCTACCCGCGACCCTCACTAGGTCATCGGTCTATCTTGTGGGAGGCCTTCTAACGCCGCGTCTTCCGGTACGCGGTCACTACTGCAGAACTTTTTGGACCCATCGGTCATCTGATCTCCGAGCAATATCAAGTTTTGATAGGCAACTACCGGTGCCTACCTATTATGGTTTATGAGATACAGCCTCTCGAAATGGTGAAGGAAAATATTGTGAGGAAACCGGCATGTCCTAGAAACAAAAAAAGAAAACGCGTTTAAGTGAGCTTAAACGCGTTTAACTGGGCGTTCAGAATTGGCGAAATTGACCCTCAGTTTATGCGTTTAATCCAGATTAGAGCTTCCTTTTGCGTTTCACCACTACAAACTAAATTAGTTTAAGCTTAACTTAGTTTAAATTATAAATGCCCAGTTTTGGGTGAAACGCAAAATGAAGCTCTAATCTCGATTAAACTCATGAACAGAGTTTAGTTTGAACTAATCGCGATTAATTTCATTGGTGAAATTGGTCCTAAGTTAAGTCTCAACTAGTTTAGTTTGTAGTGGTGAAACGCAAAATGAAGCTCTAACCTCGATTAAACGCATGAACTGAAGTTTAGTTTGAACTAACAGCGATTAGTTTCATTGGTGAAATCGGCCCATAGCGATAGAAGAGCGACACGAGTAACTGTGGAGTTTCTTGTACGTTCTTCTTCATTAGAATCTGCCTACCTTTTGTAAATGGAAACTAGAGTTACTATTTTTTTAACCGTAGGTAAATCTAATCATTCAAAAGTGCTTTTGAATGGCATAACTGAAATAAATGATTTGACTTTGGTAGATACAGACGATACGCTGTTCCTCTTCTCGTCGGTAGATAAATTATATCAGCAGGCTCTTCAGGTATTTATAACACAGTCAATAAAGACCATTATGAAGCAGCAATATTTGATTATGTTTATTTTTGAATAGAAGCACTTTTCGAATTAAGTAATGAGGGTTGCTTTGTGTAGATACGAATACAGTCGAAGTATTTACTAACGTATTGCCTAAAGTCTGAAGCAGAGTTGTATTTCAATATGTATAAACGATCCACGTGCCTTTACTGAAAAGAATAGAATACATTTATTCGACACAGACACAACACAACAGCAACAAACAAAAGGATAAGAAAAGAGTATTCTCAAAGTAGGTACTGGTTTTATAAGGTAAGTGAATGATGAGTAGAACCTATCAAAGGATATATTCTTTGTACTCTACAGTCAATACCTCTTAATCCAGTTTTCAAATTCACTAGAGATTCTATCAAATAGATGATGGTATGTACCACCTTTCACATCACCTCATCTGCCTAGCCTTTTCCCAACTATCTTGGGGTCGGCTTCCAGTCTAACCGGATGCAGCTGAATACCAGTATTTTACATGGAGCGACTGCCTATCTGACCTCCACAACCCAGTTACTGGGTAATACGATACCCCTGGGTAAGACTGGTTGTCAGACTTTCGGGCTTCTGACGACCCGTAACGACTGTCAAAGAAACACGATTGACAGCCGGGACCAACGGCTTAACGTGCTTTCCGAGGCACGGAGGAGTCTCGGTATGTAAAGATGGTCACCCATCCACAGACCAACCCCGGCAAGCGTAGCTTAACCTGATGGATCGACCCATGCGGCTGTTATTACTAAGCCACGAGCTCCTCCTTTCACATCACCTAACATATACATAACATATACTGACGATATCATAGTGGACCACATTATAATATTTTGTTGTTCATGTTTAAGAGTGCTGATATACGGTCCATTTAATCATAAACCAGAAGAAAAGACGAATGATATTATATATAATGACAACAAAGTGATCCCATAAGCGTTCCTTTTTCCTTTTGAGGTAAGGAACCCTAAAAAACACGCTTACAGTGACGTTATTTTATTTTTCATATTCTTTTCAGCTTACCCTTCCATTTAATACCCATATCATGGGAATGCATAAAAAATAACTAGTTAGTCATCTTTGTGTGTGCGCTATATTGTATTTAGAATGACGTCAATTAGCTCGCCATACATTGTCATCCAAACTGATCATGTATGCAAAATTTCAGCTCAATATAATAGACACTGGGAAGTGGGACAAATTTTACTCCTAAGATTTTTTCACATAGTACCTAAGTTACAGGTTAAGTTAATAAAATCATGTCAACAAAGTTACGCAACTTAAAATATTATAATAATAAATGGAAGATGAATGGAAGAAGAGACCAAAAGAACTACAATATTCTCCAAAAATCAAATAACGGAGAAATACCATTGGGTACTAAAAGCGGTCCTGAAATAGAAAATTTGTCTCCAAAATATAACATCCATTTCGGGTGTTTTACCTCAGAGATGTCACTTCAATTAGGCTAATGAAGTTTCATTACCAATTCAATCATAGTTGCCATCACGATAATCCAATTTATGACACCGACTTTATGATTTCAATATTCAGATTTGGAGTATCAAAAATAAGCCTTAATGTGGAGCAAGATTAAACTTTATTACACAGAAATAAGGTTTGAAATGTATAAAATCAAAAATTCTATTTCTTTCTAAATCCGCTTTACATACTCAAGCCTAACATGGAAAATTCAACCTCTTAAAAGGAACAAGTGTGAGGGTTTTGAAGCATACCCCCGAACTTCGTAAAATCAATTTTATATTTGCATGTTATTGAAATTTAAAATGTTCTGCTCCAGATTTGCAGAATTCAATGGAAAAAGTCGAGAGAAATTAATACAGTGTGATTTAAATTCGACCATTTGTATTTATTAATGTTATATTGACTGAATTTTTCACGAGTGAGAAAATTCTGTCGGAAAGTACCTACTGCTATAAAATAAAGATACATTTTTCAAAACATCTACTTTGCGTTCTATTGCTGTTGCAGTTTTCAATGTCTTTACATCTGTGTCTCAAATATACAGCAATGGATTAAACCTCTACAATATCAGTCGAGTGCTCACTACATTTGGTTCGTCCCATTCTCAGTGGATTTAAACACTGCCACCTCGGATTACTTTGACACAGATAAAATGGTGCATTAAAAATACGTAGTAAGCTCTTATTGAAATCCATTTCACAATTATTAGGTTTACATTCCACTAGATTGAGAATTTTAACGCTGATTTAAATTTAAGTATCGACGTAAGGCGATCTTTCCATGTTTTTTTAGGGTTCCGAAAGTCCGAATGAAAAAACGGAACCCTTAAAGAATCACTCGTGTGTCTGTCTGTCTGTCCGTCTGTCACAGCCAATTTGCTTCGAATCTACTGGACCGATAGAGTTGAAATTTGGTACACACATGAATATCTGTGCCCCAAACACGAACTCGTACCCATAATAAATTAATTTGGAATATGGGGGTCACTTTTGGGGTAAAAATCGGAAAATTAAAAATGAATGTTCTTCAAACTGTATTATGCGATATATCTAATGAAAGGGCACATTGTGAGGGTCTCGAATATTTTTTTTATAATTTTAAAATATACAATTTTGAAGTTATTTAAGAAAATAGATGAAAAAATACCATTCTCCCCCTTATCTCCTAAACCACTGGGCCTAAAATTTTGAAAAAAATTCAAAAAGTAGTTCTTGACTTATAGATTATAGGAAAACTTAGAAGGTCGAGGCATTTTAAAAAAACCTGTAAAAATATGATTTGTTCGGAACCCTTTGCGCACGAATCCAACTCGCTCTTCGCCGGTTTTTTAACTGCTTCCTAATAGAATAGTCGAAACGAATAATAATAGTACAGAGGGTCTGATGAATGTGACATTCTGTGAAATATATTTGAGCGACATGTTATACTACCGAAATGTCACGAGGTCAGTGCTTTGCATTTTGGCATTTCGACAAGCTCTATCGAACTCTATACAAAACTCTAGGGAAAACTCTAGGGAAAACTCAAGTTCAAGTGCAAGTGGGTTTAAAAAATCCTTCAGTACATTGTTAATCTTGTATTGAGGATATACAATGTATTTTAAGGTGAAAGCTCTAGCATAGCCCGCAAAATACAAATTTTCTTACGTTTTTTGCAATTTGCAGGTCAGTATCAGGTTGTATGTTGGTCAAAATATGATTCGCGGCCGTAACAAGTACGTATTTGCAGAACTGTAATCATTAAAATCATCAATACAGCTCTCTCAGTTAGAATTGATGACAAATGCAAAAACGTAAGAAATTTTCAATTTCGCGGGCTTCTGGCGCTTCCACCTTAAGGATGTTTTTGCACTGACTCAAATATTTGAATACCGCTATTTAAACGCACGGCACAACTTTTTAGCTACACCTGAAAATACAACAATGACAGAATCTGTCACTACAAGTTCAAACACTGAAAATACAAAGTACATTTTTAGTTCCACAACAGCATGCAAATGTCGGAATACGGAACTCAACTCACCATTGTCGCCACAGCACCAGTTTCCTCATCCCTGCGGACCCCTGATTGCTACAAAGTATTGCAGAAACGTTTCACACAGGAAACTGAATTTAGAGCTTAAACTTTATTCACACGGTACTTTACCGGACTCGCGGTCCGTGGTTGGACTTAAATCGAATAAACGTCAAATGTGGCGTTCCCTGCACCACCGTGGAATGCCTCGACCCCAGAAAACAGGAAACACTAAATTGGCACCGCTATTTGTTCCAGCTCCGCAAATATTTCGTGTAATTTGTAAGTGGTTATCGGATTTATGGGGTGGTAAAAGTCTACTTATTTTGGATAATAAAATACAATTTATGGTGGTATGGGATATTACATAATTTACCTCCAGCGTTTTCTTTTATCTTATACCAGCTTATGCCAACGGTTTCGCCTGCATGGAATTAGTAAGAAAGAAAGAAAGAAAATACGTTTATTTGCGTTTAGAACCTACACCCCCATTATAAATTAAAGCTATTCCAGACTATAATCTATGTCAGCGCCAAGCATCCTCTGGCGTGTTTAAATAACAAACATCCATTCATCCAAAGTTCCGCATTTATAATATTAATTGGAAATAGGATGTTCGGAAGTAGTATAGTAGGACTAGCTTGTGCCAGTGGCTTTGCCCGCGTGAAAATCAAAAACGTAAGTCTCTCGGGAACTTACGTAGGTAGACAGAATATTACGCACACCATTAACCGATTTAAAAGTATCATTTATGCATATCAAATCATATATATCTAGGTCATGATCTACCCATGTGTATTTTTGTTTTTTGGGTTCGGCAAACATCCAATGACATATCCCGCTCTAGAGTGGAGCGGGAGGGAGTGTCAGACTCTTACTGACTAAAACCTGTTCCTTCCCTGCCCTGAGTGCCCAGGAGCGAGGTTCTGTTTCGAATTTATCCTCAACCCCTTTGCAAAATTGTCTAACCTGTTCACCCGTTGAAGCGTGATTAACAAACAAACATCTATATGATATTACCTAAAAACTATAAAAAAATCTTTAATTTTGTTCGCTCTGCTTTTCTAAGGTCTTTGTACTCAAGTCAGGAAGATGAAATCACCACAAAAATTCTACTGAAGTCGGGAAAACTGGTCGGTTTTTCTGCAAGACAGTTTCAGTGACACGCCGTTGTAATAAATCGCCTCGCTATCACATGGGACGTAATACGGTTATCGGCAAATTCAAGTGCACGACGGTGCACCTTTATCTATGGTTTCGTTACTTATTTGTGTCTACTTATTTTTGAATTGCAAGATGGCATTATTAATCTTATGTTTGATATAAGGGGCTCAAGACAAACTGAACTACAATAGCGAATATCGAAATACCAAAAAGTATTTGTTTTGACAATTATTTATAAATAACACTTTTACACTTCTTTTTTTTCCTTTTTAAACTACATGAGGCCGATGTTTCCTCGCTGCCTGAGAAGAAACATCAAAACAAACTCAGAGGTTAGTCTCTTTTAAAGTCCATACAATAAACATGATTGTAATGGTCAAATCATACGAGGACCATGTGTAGGTTAGAGTTTGAGTGGTCTTTTGAGGACAGGACCAGACATATCTGAGTGTACCTGTCCAGGCAGAGCAAGCATTTGACAGATATCGTATAGCTCAACATAAAGCTTTAAAGGAACTTTTAACGATTTGACGAACAATACCAAAGTATAGACATTTGGGTAGGCCGCAAAAAACGCTCAAACTTCCAGATAATGTGATCGACTACGAGACATAAAGTACTGAAACTGCCAGACAGTGTGATAGACTACGTGACATAAAGCACTCAAACTACAAGACAGTGTGATAGACTACGTGACAAAAAGCACTCAAACTGCAAGACAGTGTGATATATTATGTGACATAAAGGACTCAAACTTCAAGAAAGTGTGATAGACTACGTGACATAAAGCACTCAAACTGCCAGACAGTGTAATAGACTATGTGACATAAAGCACTCAAACTGCCAGACAGTGTGATATACTATGTGACATAAAGGACTCAAATTGCAAGACAGTGTTATAGACGGCATGACATAAAGTACTCAAACTGCCAGACAGTGTGATAGACTATGTGACATAAAGCACTCAAACTGCAAGTCTGTGTTATAGACGGCGTGACATAAAGGACTCAAACTTCAAGAAAGTGTGATAGACTACGTGAAATAAAGCACTCAAACTGCCAGACAGTGTGATAGACTATGTGACATAAAGCACTCAAACTGCAAGACAGTGTTATAGACGGCATGACATAAAGTACTCAAACTGCCAGACAGTGTGATAGACTATGTGACATAAAGCACTCAAACTGCAAGACAGTGTTATAGACGGCATGACATAAAGTACTCAAACTGCCAGACAGTGTGATAGACTATGTGACATAAAGCACTCAAACTGCAAGACAGTGTTATAGACGGCATGACATAAAGTACTCAAACTGCCAGACAGTGTGATAGACTATGTGACATAAAGCACTCAAACTGCAAGTCTGTGTTATAGACGGCATGACATAAAGTACTCAAACTGCCAGACAGTGTGATAGACTATGTGACATAAAGCACTCAAACTGCAAGTCTGTGTTATAGACGGCGTGACATAAAGTACTCAAACTGCCAGACAGTGTGATAGACTATGTGACATAAAGCACTCAAACTGCAAGTCTGTGTTATAGACGGCGTGACATAAAGTACTCAAACTGCCAGACAGTGTGATAGACTATGTGACATAAAGCACTCAAACTGCAAGTCTGTGTTATAGACGGCGTGACATAAAGGACTCAAACTTCAAGAAAGTGTGATAGACTACGTGAAATAAAGCACTCAAACTGCCAGACAGTGTGATAGACTATGTGACATAAAGCACTCAAACTGCAAGACAGTGTTATAGACGGCATGACATAAAGTACTCAAACTGCCAGACAGTGTGATAGACTATGTGACATAAAGCACTCAAACTGCAAGACAGTGTTATAGACGGCATGACATAAAGTACTCAAACTGCCAGACAGTGTGATAGACTATGTGACATAAAGCACTCAAACTGCAAGACAGTGTTATAGACGGCATGACATAAAGTACTCAAACTGCCAGACAGTGTGATAGACTATGTGACATAAAGCACTCAAACTGCAAGTCTGTGTTATAGACGGCATGACATAAAGTACTCAAACTGCCAGACAGTGTGATAGACTATGTGACATAAAGCACTCAAACTGCAAGTCTGTGTTATAGACGGCGTGACATAAAGTACTCAAACTGCCAGACAGTGTGATGGACTATGTGACATAAAGCACTCAAACTGCAAGTCTGTGTTATAGACGGCGTGACATAAAGGACTCAAACTTCAAGAAAGTGTGATAGACTACGTGAAATAAAGCACTCAAACTGCCAGACAGTGTGATAGACTATGTGACATAAAGCACTCAAACTGCAAGTCTGTGTTATAGACGGCGTGACATAAAGGACTCAAACTTCAAGAAAGTGTGACAGACTACGTGAAATAAAGCACTCAAACTGCCAGACAGTGTGATAGACTATGTGACATAAAGCACTCAAACTGCAAGACAGTGTTATAGACGGCATGACATAAAGTACTCAAACTGCCAGACAGTGTGATAGACTATGTGACATAAAGCACTCAAACTGCAAGACAGTGTTATAGACGGCATGACATAAAGTACTCAAACTGCCAGACAGTGTGATAGACTATGTGACATAAAGCACTCAAACTGCAAGTCTGTGTTATAGACGGCGTGACATAAAGTACTCAAACTGCCAGACAGTGTGATAGACTATGTGACATAAAGCACTCAAACTGCAAGACAGTGTTATAGACGGCATGACATAAAGTACTCAAACTGCCAGACAGTGTGATAGACTATGTGTCATAAATCACTTAAACTGCCAGACAGTGTGTTAGACTATGTCACATAAATCACTCAAACAGCCAGACAGTGTGATAGACTACGTGACATAAAGTACTCAAACTACCAGACAGTGTGATAGACTGCGTAACAAAGTACTGAAACTGCCAGACGGCATGACATAAAGTACTCAAACTGCCAGACAGTGTGATAGACTATGTGACATAAAGCACTCAAACTGCAAGTCTGTGTTATAGACGGCGTGACATAAAGTACTCAAACTGCCAGACAGTGTGATAGACTATGTGACATAAAGCACTCAAACTGCAAGACAGTGTTATAGACGGCATGACATAAAGTACTCAAACTGCCAGACAGTGTGATAGACTATGTGTCATAAATCACTTAAACTGCCAGACAGTGTGTTAGACTATGTCACATAAATCACTCAAACAGCCAGACAGTGTGATAGACTACGTGACATAAAGTACTCAAACTACCAGACAGTGTGATAGACTGCGTAACAAAGTACTGAAACTGCCAGACAGTGTGATAGACTACGTGACATTTCGGTAGCACATGTCATTTCTTTACATTTTGGCCTTTGTAATAATGGTTACCGCTAACAAAATGCCACTTTGTGTACAGCCTCTGGTTCCAATATTTCTCTTTGGGTAGTTAGGGATGACATTCTAAAAATAATGACCCTTAAATTGTCCATCCATGAAAATCAAACCAGGATCTGGAATTCAGGACAGAAATAACTTTCATATTGCGTTTCCCAGTAATGAAATCATATGGTTCAGCAAAAACAGTCTTTGATGAGAGGAAATTCGCAATCCTGGGACATTCCATCATTAAATGAAGCGCCTTTACTTTATTGACGGACGTTATTTTATTTTGATTTACGGAAATAGAAGAATGACGTTAGCCTCCGTTTTATTTATGTGTTCGAGATATCTTACAAATGATATATTTACTATTACAATAAAAATCAGTGATTCATTTATGCATACATTTTCTTTGCTAGGTTAGCATTTCTTGCTTATGCATCTGTTTCTAAAAATAATGTGATTACTATTACTAACTTATTTAATTTATTTAGTTAAAGAGTTATAGCTGTTAAGACCAGATCAACAATTTTTACATAATATAATACGAGAGATTCTGCCCATAGTGGGAATGGGGCCCGCCTATACGTTACCACATCGATGTCCTGCATTTCTCGCACCAAGCAGACCTACGAAACGATACTGCAACTGTGTATTCAAAAACGAAGACTGAATAAGAAAAATAACAACATCTAAACTATCTTTCTTTGGAACAAAAAGAAAAACCACGATTTACTCATACGTTAACTCAAGTATAACTTCATACCATTCAACTTAGTTATCAGTTAATGAAGAGTTTGAGTCTGGATTTAATTTATTACAGACAGTGCACCGATCAACAATTTTGCACACTTCATAATTAAATCATGTTTTAAAACATAAATATGAGATTCGTTCGGCCAACTGCTTTACAATATTAATTGATGTCCGCTCCGAAATCAATTGCACGGTAATTTCGATTGCTTTCGTTAAATTACGAGTTTTATGTCCGATGTAATGCGATTTTTGATGTGATGTAAATTCGTTGTTTAATATTATTATTAAAAATGTGTAATTAAATTCGTGAATGGTAAGTAGTTTACCTAATGGTATAGGAACCAGTATTTTTTTTAACTAAGGTCTGCCCCGTAGCCTTCTATTCTCCCCGGTGGGTTGCCGTCTTCGACCAATCTCTCGTAAACCCCTCTTCGTCGTACCTAACAAATAGCATTGTATTATTAACTAGCACTTCGCCCGCGACTTTGTCCGCGTGGATATCGAAAAACAAGCCCACAATAAATATAATTTATAGCCTCTAGCACTCACAGCACAAGTGAAAAGTTTTTTAGAATTGGATTTATTAGTTCCGGAGATTACCCCCTACATACAAACTTATAAACAAATTTTACCTATTTATAATATTAGTCTAGACTAATAAGGATCGGAACCTAACATTTAATCAACCTTTAACAAGCAGCATTATACTTTGCAATCAGTTATAGCATTGTTACATAAAGCAATCAATAGAAGTGTATTTAATCATCATAAAACTCTTCACTAAGAATTCTTGTTTAATATTATTATTAAAAATGTGTAATTAAATTCGTGAATGGTAAGTAGTTTACCTAATGGTATAGGAACCAGTATTTTTTTTAACTAAGGTCTGCCCCGTAGCCTTCTATTCTCCCCGGTGGGTTGCCGTCTTCGACCAATCTCTCGTAAACCCCTCTTCGTCGTACCTAACAAATAGCATTGTATTATTAACTAGCACTTCGCCCGCGACTTTGTCCGCGTGGATATCGAAAAACAAGCCCACAATAAATATAATTTATAGCCTCTAGCACTCACAGCACAAGTGAAAAGTTTTTTAGAATTGGATTTATTAGTTCCGGAGATTACCCCCTACATACAAACTTATAAACAAATTTTACCTATTTATAATATTAGTCTAGACTAATAAGGATCGGAACCTAACATTTAATCAACCTTTAACAAGCAGCATTATACTTTGCAATCAGTTATAGCATTGTTACATAAAGCAATCAATAGAAGTGTATTTAATCATCATAAAACTCTTCACTAAGAATTCTTAATAAAAATACTTCAACAGCCTCCATTCTCAGATTATAAAATATCCTTTAACGACTACAACAGCTCGATTTAATCAAATTATCTCGCTAAATACACAGCAAATTTCCTCGGCGTTTTAATTTGAACACTCGTCAGTTTCCGTAGCGGAGAGTTTCACTGAAATATCAACAAACTATTAATTTCTCATTGGAAGTGGGATGTTGGGTGGTGCAAAGCGCGATATCTGACAGGTCTCTCGACCCAGCTCTAAACTTGTGATGTATGGACCATAATTCCTTAGAGAACTATACCGCTTTTTTGAACGTATAAATTTTAAGTTTTAAAGAATCTCTCAAGATGAACATGACAAACAACTAAGTTTGCCAACGTTCACGTCGTAAATTTTGAAAGTGCACTTAATTTATTTTAATGCTTTCACTTGAGACTAGAGTGCATAAAACTGCATTTAAATAATATAAGAATTTAGTGAAGTGAGTTGTTTGTAGCTTGCTAGTTTTTTTGCAAGAATATTTTTTTTAGTTTGTAAGAGCTTATATCGATGGCAGCAAAGTAGAAACGGATATGTACATTTTTGCAAAAATGATTTTTTTTTACAAAAATGAGCTTATTTCAACCCTATCTACAAGTATGTATTAAAATTATTTCAACTTTACAAATAATTAAGAACATCTGGCTCGAAAATAAGGACATCTACACTCGATTTTAAAAGGACGTCGCAGTAGAAACAGACATTTGAATTTGTCCGCCTTTACTTCGGAGTTTTGACAGATGATTGAAACTTAAAAAAAGTCATCTGTCACCTGTCAATCGTGAATTTTTATTTAGTCCTAATAATAATCTTTTTTTTTTTAAATTATATATTTTGCGTGGTTTGAGAACTAAATAAATGATTTAATTGACATAAATAGCTGAAGTTTGGTGGTAGGTAACTCATTTAGTGACATGTGTAAATTTATAAATTTAAAGTAAATAAAGACATCTACAAAATTTGTTTAAAAAAAGCGAAATATTGATATATTGCTTAGATTTTCTTTAAATATCCAGATATGTATTACTGCAGATTGTTATCTTAGTTATTCTATATTTTAGATAACGTAGTAACAGATATCAGGCACATGTCTTCTTCTACGTTGAAGACTTTTGAAAGTAAAAAAGTACATTATTTCAGTAAAACAACGATATAGTGATTAATTATTTTATAAAATCAATAAAGATGGTTATTTTAATGCATCACAGAAAATTTCATGTGAATCAGTCCACAACACTCCAAATAGTCACCATTTTTTACTAAATATGCTCTCCTGTAAAATTGCGATTTTGTAGATGTCGTCTTCTACTTTGCTGCCATCGATATTATACCTAGTAATGTATCAAAACGGTTTTAGGCGTTGACTGGCAACGCTGCATCGCGATGTCGAAGCTGATCATTGCATGAAGAATGAATAAAATCAGAACTATGAGAAGGACAAAGCAGTAGGAGATTGTTAGAAGAACACAGATTCCTGGCGTGTAAAGAACATAGATATTGAAAGTATAATAAGATAAGGAGGAGGGGTGTGAGAGTTGAGGAGAAAGAAAGGTGTAGTCAGAGCGCGCAAACTTCTTCTCTAATGCCAATTCCTATGTCCAAATCCAGGTTATGGTCCACCCGTGTACCAAGTTTCATTGATATAAGTCGAGGCGTGATTGACTAATAAACATACAAACATCCGATCATAATTTTATTTATTTATTTAAACTTCATGTACAATAGTGGGTAGGATTTCTTTCAACAAAACTACCAAATAATGAAGCCTTGATTGAACTCAATACAAGATAGTCTAAACATTTTCCATTCATTCACCGACTGCCCAGAGCTGTAGAAAATCGGTCACCTCTATTTTGACGGCGGCCAGTAAAAAAATATACTTCGCAATCACGTTTCCCTTTCAGTATAAAACCCGTGCAATAACTTTCATCAAAATGGTAGAAAAAAATTGTGTCCGACCGAAGATTCTATTCGGCCAGTTACGGCTAAAAAAACTGATTTCGGCTGGAGTTTCGGTTTCGGCCTCTCCTGCGGTGGTAGCGGCCGGGGCCGTGAGGGCCACTCCGTTGGGCTTCCCTCACGCGTCCCGCCTCCGCCTTCGCGAGCATTACTGCTTCGCAGAAGGTGGACACTGCCTCCTATACCCTCTCGCTCCGTACCATGGCCTGAACCAGGACTGGGCGCGAGAGGTCGCCGCCACCTATCGCATCCACGAGAACACGGCGGTGCTCCGCCCAAGCGGGGCAGACCTCCACCGTATGCTCCACCGTGTATTCTGGGCGATCCGTGCAGTGGTAACACCCGGGCATTTCCTCCCGTCTGATCTGATACAGGAACCTCCCGAAACAACCGTGTCCGGTGAGGACCTGCGTCAGGCAGAAGGTGAGGACGCCGTGACGCCTCTCCAGCCACTCCTCAAAGAGAGGCACTACCGCCGCGATGGTGGCGTGTCCAGCGCTGGGTTGCGACAGGCTGTCTCCATGTCGCCATGAGATCCTGCCGGAGCTCCGTCCGCTAACCCGCGAGGTGTCGCAGCAGCAGAGTTTCACCCCGGCGTTTGGCCTCCTCGCGCCACTCCCAGAGCAGCGCGAGGATCTTGGCCTCCAGATCTCATGGCGACAGTACAGCAAGGAGGCTCACCGCCTCACAGGAGACCGTGCGGTTGTAGCGACATCTATGACGCCGCACACAAACTAAAAATAACAAAATCCTATATCGCGCAAGCAGAGTTCTCCGCGCGATTTGAACATATACAACAGTCTGAAATCAACCATCGGGCGGTTGCCCGGACCAGACACAACACCCGTCTGGTCGAAGGATCCTGCTTTTTCAATGGAGGTTTGCGGGACTTTACACCCTGTTCCGCATGCCTCCAAACGGTACCCTCGGAGTGATAGAGACCTAAGCTGACTGTCTGGTTCAACTATCTGTCTAATCGTTTGTATGTAATCATCATTAATTTATTTATTTAGTATTTTACGTACCTAAGTTAGAGTTACTTTTTCAATGATCTGATAACTTTTTCAAGACATTTTTTAATTAAATTGCCAGGTTTTAGTGTTTCGTACCTGAAGGGTAACCAACGGGACTCTATCACTAAGCCTCCGATTTCCGTCCATTTGTCTGTCATCGGGCTGTATCTCATGATCAGTAATAGGTAGTTGAAATTTTCACAGACTGTGTATTTCTGGTGCCGCTATAACAACAAATATTAAAAATAAAAATAAACTTTTAAAAAAAAAAAACAACCGGCTTCCAAAAAAGAAAATACACTAAAAATGAAAAAATAACTTTAATTTCGGAAGTTGGTGTCAAATAACGAAGAAATAAAATACAAACACCGACTTCCGAAATTAAAGTTATGAGAGCGAAATTAAAGTGTATTTTCTTTTTTGAAAGTCGGTTTTTTTTTTTGTAAAAATGTTTTTTATTTTTCACTTTTTAGTTGTTATACCCTAGAACTAGAAACCCCAATAACATGGAACGTGAAATTTAAACATACTCGTAATTGGAGAAAACAAAAACGTCATCAAGGTACTTTTTAGTTTTTGTTCAGTTTCTCGAAAAGCGCTGAAGCAATTTCGATAAAATGTATATGGGACCACCTGGAGAGTATATTCTTTCGGATAAAAAAGAATTTTGAAAATCGGTCCACAACTGACGGAGAAATCGGCGGACATACATAAATAAAAAAATAAAAACATAGAACCTCCTCCTTTTTCGAAAGTCGGTTAAAAAGGAAGCTCCCTTACTTGGAAACGTGTTTTTTGGCTTTTTTTTGCTTGATCTTAATAATGGCAACAAGTAGACGCTTGAAATGCTCACAGAGTTTGTATTAGGTAGGTACTATATTCGCTAACAAAAAATTTAATGGTACGGATCCCTTCATGCGAGAGTCCGACTCGCACTTGGCCGGTTTTATTAAGTTTCCACGTGAGTTTCGGCCGGAACTGGAAGGGAAGTCGAACATTTGACGGTTCGGTTTCGGTTTCGGCTAAAAATCGTATTAAGGTCCGACACTAGAAAAAATTAATACGACATAATCACGTGTCAACGAAATGACGGACAAATGAACTGGCATTACGAATTTACGAAATTAGGGATGTTCTAATCAGCGGTCATTTAATTTTGATTTGACGTGTATGTCATTGGTTTTGTGGTCGACTTTTGAGCGTTGTCCTATATTTGATCCATGGGTCAAGCAATAATTAACATTTCATTGGGTATTTATCTACCCAAGGGTCGTGGATAAATACTTTTTCTTTCTTTAAACAGAGTTACCGCGCCCCTAGGCAACTAAAACCCGCTACGTTCACATATCGGTTTATTGAAATAATATTACTTATGTACTTGCGGTTATAAAGTCGTTGAGTTAGATTGTAATGGCCAGTTATTACTTTGTTTTTAACAAGATACAATATACCTAAAGGACGTTAAAATAATATTGTTTTTGAATGGGAATCTATACATATAAAATACAAGGAAGGAAGAGGGGTGGGTGTTAGTCAGTAAGAGTCTGACACGCCCTCCCGCTTCACCCAGAGCGGGGGAAGACATAGGATGATTACCCAAACCAAAAAAAAAATTGGATATTTCTAGAAGGGAATTCTTAGAAGCAGCCCGGAATCTGAAATAATGTTTTCTGGTTTTAAAGTTGTGCTCAATTTTTTAACTCACTTTTGTTAGCTTCACCTGTAACTAACTATGTAAAAATCTAAGAATTTAAATTTGAACCAGCTGAAATTTTACATGCATATTTAGTTTGAATGGTTTAGCTAAGTGACGTCATTCTAAATCCTATATGGCAGACTCCCAAAGATGGCGAACTAGTTATTTTTTATGCATTCCCATGATATGGATATCAAATAAATATTATGCTTGAGTTTGCTGAGAAGGATACGAAATAGCGTGTTTTAAGTTTTTTTTTTTTTAATATCTATAAATTTTTTTACTGCTCTGCCCCTTACGGAGTGTAGTGTTTTTTGAGAGTTTGTATTTGTCTTTCTTTGGTACACCTTTTAGTCTTTAGACGGCTGGATGGATTTCAGCAAATAAGGTCGACGTATATTTTTGTAACAACGACATGTGGGTATCAAAATAAAAGAACTCGAGGTAAAAATTCAAAAAATGTAACTCAATACAGTGGAAATAAAAAAAATGACGGGTCAAAAAACCTGACTAGAAAAAACGACTAAAAAGATCTAAATAAGTCACTTTTCAAGCAGTCTGATGCAGTTGGTGGCGTCAAATCTGTGATTCTACTAATATGCCATCAATTGCTGACTGTTTGAAAAGTGAGTTATTTGTATTTTGTTACATAGGAACTCCAGAATAAAAAGTTCACACCTTCAGAAAATTGTATTCAACAGTTTTGGACCTTGCAACTAAATTAATAAGAAAAGGTCTGTGATGAATAAAAAAAAATATATACATTCATTCCAAAAAGTCTGCTCTATTTTAACGGACTTAAGTAATGTAGAATATGTGCACATGTCGTTCGAAAAGCGCTAGTTCCTTGAAAGCTGGGAGATGCTGCATGAATTATATTGTGTTCTTGCTCTCGCAACTAAGCGGTGTACGTAAGGATTACTAAATGATAATAATAAATAAAACAATCAAATATCTTTTCACTTTTTTAAGTTCATATTTAAAAAAAAAATAACAATTTTACATACACACACATACATACACATAAAAAAGGATACATACGTACACACTTAAAAAAATGCAAAAGAGCTCTTATTTCATATACGAAAATGATGCAAGATGAGTGGTCATTTCAGTGCCACATCATTGAACTGTCCAATCTGCCGTCCACGATAGCCACTAATCTGTTGGAGCCCGGGCCTCAAACTGTAACCGCCATAAGTGTCTTTAACACTGTTTTAAAAAGAAACCTTTATAAATGCAACAGAAACAATAATGTTACCGAATCAAAGTGTAACCTTTTATATCTGTTAATAAGTGTTAATATGTGTAACAGAAATAAGTAGCTTTAGCATGGTTTTAGATATAATTGCACGGTATGGCAACATACCGTCCGTCGTCGTCGTACCGCCGCGCCGTCGCGCGCGACGGCGCGGCGTTGAGGCCGACTAGACGATCATATTATTGCAGTTGCGATTCCTACTTCCTATCGTGCGCGCGCCATTTTTAGGGTTCCCGAAACATCCGAATGTAAAAACGGAACCCTTATACTCATGCGTCCGTCTGTCTGTCTGTCTGTCTGTCCGTCTGTCACAACCAATTTCCTCCGAATCTACTGGTCCGATTAAGGTAAAATTTGCTACACAGGTGTATTTCTATGAGCCTAACACGGATAAGTAACGTAAATAAATTAATTTGGAATATGGGGGTAACTTTTGGGGGGAAAATCGGACAATTTAAAAATAAAGTTTTTCTAACTGTACCTGTGACATTAAAGGGCTGGTTCTGAGGGTCTCATATATATTTTCTTCATAATTTTAAAATAAATTATTTTAAAGTTATTAAAGAAAATAAACGAAAATACACCACGTAAACTGAAAATGTTATAGTTGTAACTCTAACATTTCTTTAAAGCGTGAGGCGTGGACTGTTTTAAGAGGCCGTATACGAAATTTTGCCGATTTCGCTGATTTACGTGATTTTACAGTTAAAATAATGTATTTGTAAAGGTTTTAATGCACAACATGAAAGATTATTTCAATTATGATCTAATGTATGAGCTAGTTTTTTTATTTTTATTATAATTACGATTAATCGACCACAAACCGACGACGGTTTTATGAATTTTTGCTGTAAGGGGTTTAGAATCCTACTATTATTATAAATGTGAAAGTTTGTGAGTGTGTATGTTTGTTACTTCTTCACGCTCAAACGGCGGGACCGATTTGGATGAAATTTGGTATGTAGATAGCTTATAGCCTGGAGTAACATATGGGCTACCTTTTATTTCGGTCTAGGCGGGTAAAACCGCGAAGCGCAGCTAGTATCACATAATTACGAATCGTTTTGACGTATAAAAGGTATGAAAGAATATGAATTTATTACTGCAAAAGTCGTTTAAATAATGTATGAATCACTTTTTACAACTTTTATTAAAAAGAAATGAGAAGAAAAAAATTTACTTAGTCAAATTTTAGAGTAAATGGGCAAAGAATTGCTTTTGATTTTGGCTATTTAAAACTCTCGTTCATAAAATTTAAACAGCAAAAATTAAACTCCAGTTACGCTTGTATTATATTATCTGTGCTCCAGTTCACCATCAATCCATTTCTCGAGAAAAAATTTAAAAATTACAAAAAATTGGCAATAAAAAATCTATTAAAACAACCCAAATCTCGACTTATAATACGCAATGCAAGCTTCAAATCTAGCTCAATAATTAGATCACAATTCAAATTATCTTTCATGTTGTGCATTAAAACTCATAGAAATGCATAATTTTAACTGTAAAAACACGTAAATCAGTGAAATCGGCCAAAATTTCGTGTACGGCCTCTTAAGGATAAGCCTAAATATTATTGTACTACTACTATAATATTTAGGCTTCTCCTTAACGCTTATGCGTACCTACGTACGCATATGCGTCCAGAGGACACGGTGGAGCATACGGTGGAGGTCTGGTCCGCTTGGGCGGAGCACCGCCGTGTCCTCGTGGATGCGATAGGCGGCAGCGGCTTCTCGCGTCCGGCCCTGGTCCAGGCCATTGTACGGAGCGAGAGGGAATGGGAAGCAGTCTCCTCCTTCTGCGAATCAGTAATGCTTAACACGGAGGCTTAACGGGTGAAGGAGACTCAACGGAATGGCCTCACGCCCCCAGCCGCAGCCGCCGCAGGAGATGCCTCCGGCCACCGAAGACGCGGGTCTGCGAACGGCGAGTAATGGGTAGCTCGCCGTCCGATCAGCACCAGGCCAGAGAGTCGACGGCGCGTAGTGTTCCACGCGTGTCTCAAAAAGATGTACTTATGTCAGCCACCACTGACAGGGCATATCATGGCCGATGCCTGCATGCCAAGGGATCGCGGATAAATTCACTCAGGCAAGGAAGGACCAGGGGTGGGTTTTAGTCAGTAAGAATCTGACACGCCCTCCCGCTCCATCCACAGCGGGAGAAGTCATAGGAGGATTTCCGAACACAAAAAAAAAATACGCATAAGCGTTGTAAGTACCTACGCTATAATACAAATACTAATTAAAACATAAATACCTATGTATCTAAGTTTTAATTAGTATTTTTAAGTTCGTGTAAAAGTTAGTCTTAAAAAGATTTTACTATAAGCCATTTAAAAAATATGTGATTCGTTCGGAACCCTTTGCGCGCGAGTCCGACTCGCACTTGGACGGTTTTTAACCGACTTCAAAAAAAGGAGGAGGTTCTCAATTCGCCTGTATTTTATTTTTTTTTATTTTTTATTATGTGTGTTACCTCATAACTTCTTACTACGTGAACCGATTTTGAAGATTTTTTTTTGAAAGCTGTTGCTTCATATTTGGTCCCATTTTAATTTGGTGAAGATCTGATGAATGACTTCGGAGATACACAATGGAACTCTTCAATAAATGATAGCAAACCTTCCAGAATTGCTGCAATCGCATGTCTGTATATTGTTTTCACCACTTCACAACATTATAATTATCACGCTGACACGCTCTGAAGGGGTACAGAGATTTGTACAGTTCACCCTGATACACCCTAATTTCACCAACTACGTTCAAATTCCCTATTTTTGGGGCTATCAATTCGGGCAAAACTTTACTATTAATTTAGTTTTAGAATGGGGTAAAACAACTAAAAAGTGAAAAATAAAAAACTTTTTACAAAAAAAATACAACCGACTTCCTTATACAGAGTGTAACGGAAAGGTGTGGTCATATTTTAAGAACCGGTTCTGCCCATGGTAATGAACAACTATCTATATGAAAAAATAAAAAAAATCTCAAAAAAAAATGGACTTTGCATACAAAATGACCATCAGCTGATCAATATTTGTATGGGAGGTAAATATTTTTTTTGGGAATTTCCTCACTTTTTCTTGAATAAAGTTGTTCATATCGATGGGCAGATGCAGTTCTTAAAATATGACCACACCTTTCCGTTACACCCAGTATAATACTAAAAAATGCAAAATAACTTTAATTTCGGAAGTCGGTGTCAAATAACGAAGAATCCAAACTAGAAACACCGACTTCCGAAATTAAAGTTATTTTGCATTTTTTAGTATTATATATGGAAGTCGGTTAACAAAACAAATTAACGATTAGTTACAAAGGCGAGCTTAACCCAGCATTTGGGTTTTCTTACAGCAAACCTCAGGGTGAAAAATACGTCGGTCACCGGTCGGTCGGTCGTCGGTTGGATTTTTTTTGTAAAAAGTTTTTTTTTTAAAGAAAGCATTGATTGATCCATTGCAGCGAATATTTTAAATACTTCGAGTACGTGTTTTGCACGGATATAACAGACGGCGCGCGGCGACTGGATTGCGACTGTCTAATAGTAAATTTGGCAACGTCGCCTTTACCTGGTACACTTATTAACACTGTTAACACTATTATATCTGTTACAGATATAATACGGTTACACTTTTGTAAGTGTTTTGGGTTAACACATTAAAAAAACACATAGAAAAGTGTTACATTTTTGATTCTGTTACCCATTCAATATGTAACACTTATAATTCTGTAACCTTTATGAAGGTGTTTTTAAGTCCCTGTGGAGCTATCACGCACTCGCCGCATCAGGAATGCTATTCGTGTCTGCATAAGAGCATAAAAATCAGGCACGCCATACTCCGCGAACATCCCCGACGAACTGCAAAAGCGCGGTAGCCCCCAACAATGAACAACAACAATGATCGAAAGCCTTAGTTACACAACTACAGAGCATAATCAGCTTTATAATGTTCTCACTGCTGGGATTCAGGCCTCCTTTGTAGGAGAGGCCGTAATCCACAAAGTGGGCCCAATGCGGTTTGATGAATGTCACATGTCTTCGCATTTTGGTTCTAAAACATACCGGTTTCTTCATTATGTTTGCCTTCACAAAGCAAAGCGCCTGCCTGGGTTTGAAACCACAACGTGCAACTCATAAGTCGGGGCCACTAGGCCACCGCTGCTCACCGTCACATTATTAGCATTAATCAAGGGTCTTGCCGCTGTCTTGGCGATTGAGTATATTGTGGTGAAATTTCCTTCAAAATGACTGGTGCAGTGGTTGAGCATTCGACTGCTGTGCTGCGTGTCGCGGGTTCGATTCTCACACGGAACAAATATTTGTATGACCTACGGATAGTTGTTCCAGGTCTGGGTGTCTTGTGTAAGTTAGTATACATGTTTGTGAACGCACCCACGATACAGGAGTAATTCCTATATTATCCAAATTGGATTACTAACTTACCAAAACTTTTGCGGACAAAATTAAAGATCAAACACGAAACGAAACGTGTCGAAGTCCTAAACAGTTACATAATTACTCCACCTAGATTTCACGCTAATTCCCTGAAGCAAAATGAAACATCAAATAGGCGCGTTTGCGAAGCTAGGTGTTGGCTATAAATCATGTCAAATAAGCCATTAAGGTAATTTATACGTGGAGAGCGGGCTGCATCGTAAACGAAGCTATGAGGAGCAGAACTGTTTGCGGTTGTTCTAATAAAAAAATGTGCCTTTTTGTACAAGTGGTCTTGATTTTTATGGTTTCTAAGTTGAGTGAGTAAGATTTTTTAAGTTGTTTTATTTATTTATTTATAATAATAAGCACACCAACAGCACTGTCACAATTCAATTAAAATAACATCTAAAATCGGCATTTCAGTAACCATGCAAATAACAGGTATGCATGACATTGACAAAATGAAATTAGAGACAATAAGAAAAAATAAAAAGTGTGTCCAATAAACCTAAAACCAGAACACTATTAAAACAAAAACAATTTGAGCTATATAGACGTACATTGTTCGCACTGTTTATATAGGGAACGTCAGTATGAAGCGAAACTCATAGGAAAACTTCGATAGGGTAAGCCGGCAAGTTGGACCTTTCATTTTAAAAGATGTTATACTCCAATTCTCGATAAAAGATAATAATTCATCTATGACGCTACATACGAACAAGAACAGCAAAATTCCTACATCGCGCAAGCAGAGTTCTCCGCGCGATTTGAACATATACAACAGCCCGAAATCAACTATCGGGCAGTTGCCCGGACCAGCCACAACACCCGTCTGGTCCGAGGATCCTCCCTTTTCAATGGAGGTTTGCGGGACTTTACACTCTGTTCCGCATACCCCTACAATGGTGACCCTCGACTATGAACGTGAGCGCAGCCTTCGTCATGACGTCATCACCTCGTCAGCGCAGCCTTCGTGCAGCTACTCCAGCGTGACGTCATCATCATCACTTTCTCCAAGCTCTTCAGCAACGAGTCATACAGCCAGCCAGGACAACGACACGCCGACAACGATAACGCCGACAACAATACGCCGACAACGATACGCCGACAACGATAACGCCGACAACGAAACGACGCACCGCTCCGACTCACTGGAGCCTGCAGCAGTACTCCAACTCACTGGAGCCTGCAACATCATCCCGACTCACTGGGATATCATTACCGCAGACAGTTCCGACTCACCGTGAACTATGCACCTCTTCCGGTTCCGACTCACTGGAACCAGCCTTCCACTGGCCCGGATCACGTATGAACGACTCATCGAGAAGAGAATAATCGGCGATCTCCGATCTCTGGAGGGGAGTGATGTAGCGACATCTATGACGCTACATACGAACTAGAACAGCAAAATTCCTACATCGCGCAAGCAGAGTTCTCCGCGCGATTTGAACATATACAACAGCCCGAAATCAACTATCGGGCAGTTGTCCGGACCAGACACAACACCCGTCTGGTCCGAGGATCCTCCCTTTTCAATGGAGGTTTGCGGGACTTTACACTCTGTTCCGCATACCTCTACAATGTAAAGCAAACAAATATGCGGTACCTATGTCCCTATTAGAAAAATAAAGGATCTGGGTCTGGGACATCATTTTCATTTACAGCACAAAAAATACTGTTGCAGCAAAAATACGAATGTAAAATTTACTTAATTTAGGCCAGTAGTAACGACTCTGACTGGTTTCCTAGATCGTGGGTTTAAAACCCAGGGAGGCACTTTGTATAAATTATTATTTCATCAATATTTTAAAAAGGTGAAGGAAAACATCGTGAGCAAGGCATGCTCAAGCAAGATCCACAAATTCGAAAACACCCATTCCCACTTACAGAGAAGAGACCTATATCCCAGCAGTGGGAACGTTAGAAGTCTGATTATGCTGATCTAATTACACACGTAATATACACGAAACACTTATAAAAATTCATGTATGTAGTTCACGAAATTTTATTATTATCTGCATACTTCATTTAATTTATGAATATAATCAGTTTTCAAATCTAACGAAATTCAATTTTCCGTTACAACAATCAAAAACATTCCAAGCCTTTAGGTAGGTATTTTGTAATCTGTTATATAAACCTGAAACACAAAAGATTATTAATTTCTACTTGTAATTACTTGTTAACATTAAATCCACCAAAAATAATTTCGTTGGTATCCATTCATAAGTCCATAATAGCTTTACCGAAAACAATATAATCCCGCGAAAATTTTGCTGTCAAACGGCGAACTAAACAAAAGACAACAGGGAGAGAGAGTTGTCGGATAGGTAGGTACGCGAAACTTTCACATCCATTACTCGAATTCTCCAATGAAACATCGAAACTGTGTTTAGGTAACAAAATAAAAGCGTTGTTTCTAAAACAAAGCATTGCCAGGCCTACTGAAGATAAAACGCTCCGCGCGCTAGTTTTGACGTTTTCATTTTCCCCACTGTGCGCCGTGACGGATCGCAGGTGCATCACGTTGTGCACAATACGTCACGGCGAACTGTTCGCAAATGACGTTTCATATATCACCGCTTTGAATTTCGCGAGCAAACGGACAAAATGACGATTGTGACACCTTTGTGCGAGGAGCCATCAATGTATGCGCACACGTGCACCAATTTATGCTATTGTTTGTGTATTGGGAGTACGGAAATAAAACGATTGACAGTTATGCCAATAGTGTTCGAGTAATACCCGAGGACGTGTACTTCCATGCTTTCTACTGAATATTCAGTTCGTAGGATTATGTAGGACTAACTTGACCAATATCAGACAATAGATACAAGAGCTAAAACGTTAGAGTATGAAAATTAAATGTTACGCATTTGCAACATAGCAGGAGTAGTTCACAAACTACGCTATTAGGTAGTGCTAATGCGGGACCTCAAAAACCACCTAATATCGATCCATATTCCTCACTGTTATCAATAAAAAACACGGCATAAAAATTCTGGCCGTCGATAACTTCGCAAGCCCCAATTATCTCGGAGGGTAATACATTCAATATTTTCCAAAAACGCTGAAACAGTTCCCGAGTGAGTAATGACCCACTCAGGGGGCTAAAATAAAAATGTCTTTACGAGGTAACTAGGGGCAAACATAAAAACCCCACAATGTGAGTTTCGCATTAGTCCTATAAATCGTGAAGACGATTATATTTTTGATGTTATAAAATTGGCCCACCGGCGTTCACGCCATCCAAGTTTTTACAGCCCAATCCTATAACTGCAAAATGCCGCGGAACCGAGATTTTTTGTGTAATTTGATGATTACGGTAAAAAGTTTAAGGCGCAATCAAACATTTAGGTGCCATCTTTATTTATATTCTGGTAAATTCAACGTGTTACGTTTATTTTTGAATCGTAATACAGACTTATGTAAATTGAGTTGGTATGATGAAATTGGATTGGTATCTTTTATATTATAATTTTATAAACTTACCAAGCAAAACTTACAAACGAACCTTTGAATTTGGTTTTCGCACCGGATAGGTGGGTAGGTACACATATTCTCATACATACGTATGTGCCTTACATTGCATAGGTACGCACTATGCAGGTGATCTTATGATTATAGCGTTTAACAAAGTTAAAGATAAATTAAATACAGGTTTAGAGGTATGCAGAGCAGGGTGTAAAGTCTTGCAAAAGGGACGATCCTCCGACAAAGACGGGTGTTCTATCTGGTGAGCCACTGCCTAATAATTATTGTCAGGCTATTGTATTGTATAATTATATTCAAATCACGCTTAGAACGTTTTTAGCGCGATGCAGAATTTGTATGACGTCAGGTCTAATTGTAGTTGGTTTGTGACGGCATAGATGCCGCTACATAGATATACTAATGCCAAAGTTTTAAAATCGTTCAGTTTTAATAGGAGTAGGTATTAAGATCGTTAACTCAACAAAAACATTTCTCATATCAAAAACATATCATTTTCCTTTTGTAAGTTATTCTAACGAAATACGAGTAATCCACAGCCCGAGACGCCCTGGGCGTAGGACGTCGCGAGACGATCTCCGACCACTGTAGACCCGGGCCTGCGGACGGCGAGTAGTGGGTAGCTCGCCGTCCGATCAGCACCAGGCCCGAGAGTCGACGGCGCGTAGTGTTCCACGCGCGCCTAAAAGAGATGTCAGAAAAACATGACGGGGCCCGTCATGGCCGATGCCTGCCTAGGGGTTGTGGAGAAATTTGAAACTGAGTTACCGCGCCTCTGGGCACTCAGGGCAAGGAAGGTACAGGGCACACATCTCCCGCTCCACCCAGAGCGGGAGATGTCATTGGATGATTTCCCAACCCCAAAAAAAAAAAACATTTTGTTCGTTTCATTTTAGCATTGGCCACTTAAATATTAGATATTTCGCTGTTCCCTCAACCTAAGTTACCGGACGACGCGATGTGGAATTCCTAATTTCCTGTCCCAAATGTAATTTGTTTCTTTACCTCATTTAGGGCTATTCCAAAGTAAGAAGAATCCAATTACTGGCATAAATGAATGTAAAAATTACCTTCGATCGCTATTTTTAAATGAGTAGATTATGAGGGAAGCATTGGAAGGCTGCGTTATAAGCTGGACTGATAAAATTCATCTGCTGAGGACCACGAGAGACCGCTGCATGTGAGAAGTATAGGACCGGTCGGTGTGGTGACGGTTGGGGGAACAGACCGTACAGCGGTGGACAACTTTCGCCTACATGACGATGATGATGATTTCACTTTTTTAACTTTAAATTTACTTCTGTATGGTGGATGCGTTCACAAACATGTAAACTCACATACACAACACCTAGATCCGTAAAAACTTTATGTAGGTCATATAAATATTTGTTCCGTGTGGGAAGCGACCCCGTGACGCGAAGCGCAGCAGTCAATCGTTCAACCACAGAGCCAACGTTGTTTGGTAACAATTGTGTTATACATTGTTTTGAGTTAAGAAATAGGAAATGAAAATAAGCTTTGTTTCTTCTGAATAATATTTTAGTTTAAAATAAATGTAAAGGATCCGTGATAGTTTCCGTGAAACGCAACAAAATAATGTAAATAATGAAAAACTATTCATTTAAAAACATAATTGTGTTGACTTATACAGGGTGTAAAAAGACATCCCATAGCCGTCAACTACGCATGCTGTACTTCTAACATAGTAGCTTGGCGCAAAAATTATTGCTAGGACACGACATTTAAAAAAAAAAAAGAAGGTATGAAAAAAAAGTTATTTTTTATTTCGCGCAATGTAACGCGAACCAAGGCAAGCGGAGTTAAACCCCGCCCCTTCGCTTGAAGCCGCGTAGGTACTTGTCGGATTCGTTTAATATTCATTGCGTTTTTGTAACTTCAAATACGTAATTTCGAGAAATCGAAAAAAGAATCGAAAATTGAGGCAATATTTGTTTGGAAAAAAGTTTAGTAATAACATAGTCCGGTCAATCTAGACCAAAAAATGAGAGTGAAGGTACATAAAGTCGCGAGAAGCTGAATATCAGTAAAATTGTTCAAAACATAATTATAAACAATGTTTAAAATTTCCCCATCATTCCCGTGTATGGAAAAAAAATATTCAAGGTCAAAGGTAAAAAAAATGAGTTTTTCGCGATTTTCAGCAAACAGGGGTAAGTTTTATCATAAAAGTACCTATGACAAAAATTGTAGATCATAAAATTATCTATAAAAAATGTATACTTTTTTCTTACGAGCCACCGTTTCTGAGATTCAAAAAGTTATTAAAGTTGTTATCGTCATAATATGCACACGTATCCACGCCACCTATGAGGTATTGTACTTAGCGCGGTTTTTTTAACGTGGTTTCCCCAGTAGGCCTACTCCATGGGTCAGTTGTGATCCTGTTTAATGTAAAACTATTGCAAAATAACGAAAATTTTCAAAGATTGGAAAAGATAAAAGCGATGTAAATTAAAAAAAAGTGGTGAAGTTCATTCGCCTGATTCGTAAGTTTCAAATTCTTCTTGTTCTTCTTCTTGATCTTCTTCTTGATCTTCTTCTTGATCTCCTTCTTGTTCTTCTTCTACTGCTTCTTCTTCTCCTGCTTCTTCTTCATCTTCATTTTGGATGCAAGTAAATTGCGTCAATAGCGATGTATCGCATGACACTTCGTCGGAATCAAACGAATCCTCCATTGTTTGTGATTTAATATTAGAGCACGACCAGCCTTGACAATTTGTGTATGCCAAAGAACAAAACAGTCCGACTTTTTTGCAACCACATTTAGCACTGCATCCCTTTTTGCAGTTGCAAAAAATTGTGTTGAGCAGTTTTTCCGGCGCAGGTGGAAGTAAAGTTTGAACTGGCTCTAATATATTGTTGACCAACTTCCAACCCCAGTCTGTAGGGTCTAACTGATAACCAAGCCACACTTGAACATGGTAATATACCCGAAAAAGATGTTGATGAGCAGCAACTGAGGTTGGAGGAAGACAAGCTAATTGAACTTGTTTTTTATTTTTAGTATTTTTAACGAAACATGCATATCGATGCTTATCTAAACAGGTAGTTTTTTTAGGAGCTCCATACATGTTTTTTTCTCACGTTAAAAAAAACGCGCTAAGTAGACTACCTCATAGGTGGCGTGGAAACGTGTGCATATTATGACGATAACAACTTTTATAACTTTTTGAATCGTTATATCCCAGAATCGGTGGCTCGTAAGAAAAAAGTATTGATACATTTTTTATAGATAATTTTATGATCTACAATTTTTGTCTGAGGTACTTTTATGATAAAACTTACCGTTTTGCTGAAAATCGCGAAAAACTCATTTTTTTACCTTTGACCTTGAATAAAAAATTTTCCATACACGGGAATGATGGGGAACTTTTAAACATTGTTTATGTTTTGAACAATTTTACTGATTTTCAGCTTGTTGGGACTTTATGTACCATCGAATGTCTAAATTGACCGGACTACACTTGAAATTCATTTTCGTAAAAGAGTAAAAGAAATAAATTTCGACTTGGGCCTTCAAAATCTCCAGAACCAGTAGATTCCCAGGTATGGTCTAGTAAAAAAAATTGATCCAATTAGTGGGTAGAATATATAGCTTACGGCTTCGGAAACTGACTTTTTACACCCGATATTTCTACTCCTATTTATTGTTATAGACACACACTACAGTCGAACCAAACTTTTCCGTAACTTTTATCCAGAATCTAAAGTAATCAGCCGGATATGGCACATTGCTAGGCATAGGATATTTTTATAGAAAAAAACACAACATATCATTCGTCCATGGACTTCAACACATCCTAATCTCCCCGAGACTGCCACGAGGTAAGGGTTCGACAACTTTGCAGGTATGAACTTAACATATTCCTCGGCTCGGGCAAAAATGGTGCGGATAATCCCGCACCCGCGCGGAAGCAGAGTTGAGTGGCAGCCTTATTATTTGTACACGTTTTCGGCCCACCAGCCGTACTTCGTGAGTGTCATATTAACCCTCTATGTTCTCTCTACGCCTATACATATCCTGTTTCAGATTAAGGAAAGAGAGTATTTGATAACAAATGAAATGATTAATGTAACGGAAAAAGATTGTAGGAATTTCGATGCCATTAGTGGAACAATGGCGGGTAGGTAATGTCTTTCGCAATGCTTCGAGAATGTACCTCAGGAATTCTGCTAACTTCCTCATTTATTTTTGTTTGTACAAACAGGAAAATGTGGATGGCTTGTTATTTCTATTAATAATTGTTTTATCATCTATCATTTGCGATATCTGGGTTAGTATAAAGTGTCACATTATTTTAGCGGTGCCAAACATATTAATATAACTTAACTCTTACAAACTATTTATTGTCAATACTCGTATAACGCAAGCGCTTTTCTTTGTCTGTTTTAATACAAAGCCACTGCTCTAAAAATGGTGAAGGAGCTCTAAGAATCGTGTTATATATTGACCAATCATATCTAAGCCCGCGTAGTGGATCACACGACGCTCTCACTAGAATAGAATAGAATGGAATAGAATGGAATAGAATGGAATAGAATGGAATGGAATAGAATAGAATGGTTTAGAATAGCATGGAATAGAATACAATAGGATAGGATAGGATTGTAAGATAAATTATTCTTCTCACCGGCTAGCGTCAGAGTTAGATTTCTACATGTAGACCCTATTTGTCAATCTACAGGTTCATTGCTTGAGGAATGTTTGTGGCAAAATAATAGTCCATCAAGTAGGTCTTCACTTCTCACATTTATTAACAACACTGTGTCACATAAGATTAAGTTTCATAAGTCCTATAGAAAATTGTATGTGGCACTTACAATTGATGATGAACAATTATTACCCATCATCCGAAGATCAAAGATCAAGGTCTAGAGAGGAGATTCCACAAGCAATATTCCAGCTGTGGTCATACAATCCTGATTATCCTTGGACACGTGGACGTCTGTGTTCAGAACCTTTTGCTAAGACGGCATTGTTCTTCCAAATATTATTCCAAGAATAGTGTGGTCAAGATCAGACCTTTTTCTAATAAGGTTCATTAGTTTAAAATCTTAAGTAGAACCTAGGACCCCTGTCAACAAGAAAGGAAGCTTGGTGTAAAACTTAGCATCACTACTGAAAATTCCCAAATAGTACTTACAGCGTCTTCATTCTTGTGCATAAAGCATTTGAACTTGACTCTGGTCCCTTTAACTTCTCGAGACATCATTTAGTGTTTTTAAGAAGTCTTTTCCAATAAATTTACTTAGTTTATTGTCAGACTCGCTCCAGATCAAGTTGGAAAAAGAAACGTCAAACTACTATCTGTCATCTTATAAAAATAACGCTCCATTACACGAATCTGATTATTTTTAAATGTTACAGGAGAGTACAGGATCGGATAGAACAGAATAGAATAGAATAGAATAGAATAGAATAGAATAGAATAGAATAGAATAGAATAGAATAGAATAGAATAGAATAGAATAGAATAGAATAGAATAGAATAGAATAGAATAGAATAGAATAGAATAGAATAGAATAGAATAGAATAGAATAGAATAGAATAGAATAGAATAGAATAGAATAGAATAGAATAGAATAGAATAGAATAGAATAGAATAGAATAGAATAGAATAGAATAGAATAGAATAGAATAGAATAGAATAGAATAGAATAGAATAGAATTTATTTAGCAACAGTACACAAAACACCCACGGAACTAACATTGAAAAAGAAATAACAATGAAGAAAAAGACACACAAACAAAGTGTGTGCCTCACGACTGCGCTAAAAAGGTCCATTTCAGCGATAATGATAATGACAGACGGGCTGAAGACGCCTGACGCTGGGGAGCTAAGAGAAGGCCTGTGTCCCACCAGTGGTAACGTTATACTGATTAGGCATATGGTACATAATTTTAATTAATAATAATAATATAATATTCCACAAGTATCACACAACGCCGTCTAGTCCCAAGCTAAGCAGAGCTTGTGTTATGGGTACTAGACAACTGATAAACATACTTATATATTTCTAAATACATAAATATTATAGATAAATTACACCCAGACACAGAACAAATGATCGTGCTCATTACACAAACATTTGTCCTGGGTGGGAATCGAACCCACGACCTCCGACATAGCAGTCAGGGTCACTAACCACTAGACCAACAGGCCTGTCTCTGAATTCATCATTTAAATTCATCAAATAGGCACCTTAAGTACACATGTGCATGTGCCCGGTGCGTCAGGTGAGCGCAAAAAATATATGAATATAAATATGTATTGTATCTGTTACTAACATAGCTTTTAAGTAAAATGTATTACTAACATTATATGGATCGAGGTCTTAAATAAAATGTTTTTTTTTTTCAAAGAATCGCCAAACTGAAGTGGCAAGGCACATTACTCGTGGAACAGATGATCGATGGGGCCGAATTTTTTTCTAGAGTGGCGACCGTGTACCGGAAGACGCAGCGTTGGCAAGCTTCCCACAAGGTGGACCGATGACTTACAGGTATTTTCTAACTCAGTTGACATCAATTTTATAGGCACTATGCAGTACATTGCTGCTTTGACAAATGATAAAATGATAAATATTTTTTTTTAAGTAGGTTTTTACAACACTTTTACACGTCAACATTTTTTTTGTCAGTTTTAGCTAGATGAGGCCGGTGTTTCCTAGCTGACTACCCTGAGAAGAAACACCGAAACAAACTCAGAGGTCAAAGTCTCTTTAAAAGTGTTCAAATCCACACAATACGTACTGGTCAAATCATATGAGAACCATGTACATTTATGTCTGGGATAAGCTTTTGAAGAAAGCAACTCGCAAATTCGAGTGGACCTGTCCAGGCAGTGCAAGCATTTGTTAGTTAACGTGAAGCTGAACTCAGAACTTTGAGGAGCTCAACGAACCGACGAACAATACCAAAGTAAGGACATTTGGGTAGGCTGCAAAAATATTTAAACTGCCAGACAGTCATAAAATCTTCATGAATATAACGAGATACATAGTTCTCGCATTCACATTATGCTATATGAGGGCCATGCAGCTTAGTGCCTGTATCGGTCAAAGAACCACACATATTTGAGTGTACCTGTCCAGTCAGTGCAAGTATTTGTCAATAGTCGAATAGCTCAACTTAAAACTACTAAGGAACTCAATGAGTTGACGAACAATACCAAAGAAAGGACATTTGGGTAGGCCGCAAAAGTACTCAATTGTCAGACAACGTTAAAAATTACTTTAAAGGAGGAAAAAAATAATAATAATAACCCACATAGTCCTCACATTTACAATAATTAAGTCATCAAAAAAAATATAATACTTTACAAAGTAAATATTCATGTCAAACAAAATAGTAATAATAAAATGTCAATAAAAAAAATTAAATATATAGTATACTACACAAATATTCATGTCAAAAACGAATATAAAAAAATACAAAAAAAATGCCATCAGTGTATAAACTATAAAGTACATATGAAAACAATGGCTGACATATAGGCAAACAAAAAATGTATTAGGTAGTGCCTATTAAAATCGATGTCCATCGAGCAAAGCAGCAATGTACTGCATAGTGCCTATCAAATTGATGTCAACTGAGTTAGCGAATACACCTGCTGGTGAGGGTCGCGTTAATCCGATGGGTGCGAGATGCACAGGTCATTGTGGCGATACTGGGGAAGACCAAATTCCAGCTGAGGAAGTTTTTTGGCTAAAATAATAATGATGATGACGAGCAAATAATTCGGATACGCCTCGCAAAAGCGAGAATTACAGTTGCTTCATTTATTGTTGATTATCTAATATAGAGTACAGAGTACGCAACGTGATAATGTTACAGTTAATACACATATCACATACGATGAGATAAGCAATTAATTCTATGAGATTACTATCTCGGTGGCTATGGAGAATTCAATTAAAATAGCTTGCAAATAACATTATGTGGTAGTTGCTACACAAAACGAAGCTATAGCTAATAATTAAACAAAGCTGCTTAAAAAATTCAGTTTTTATATATCTTTACTAACCTTCCATACCAAATTATATTACCAAAAAGCTCCTGGTAGAAATAAATAGTAACAATATCAGGCTAAGTAATCCAATCTGGGTTTTATTTTAATTTGTTTACGAAATACAAATCAAATTATTTACTGTCTATGTCTTCCCCGAAATGCGGTTTCAAGAAAGAGAAAAGTTTGAAATTGTATTCTAAATTAACCTGTGTAGTCTTTTCCCACATGTCTTGGGGTCGGCTTCCAGTCTAACCGGATGCAGCTGAATAACAGTATTTTACATAGGGCGACTGCCTATCTGACCTCCACAACCCAGTTACTGGGTAATACGATACCCCTTGGAAAGACTAGTTGTCAGACTTTCGGGCTTCTGACGACCCGTAACGCCTGTCAAAAATCCACGATTGCATAGCGTGCTTTCCAAGGTACGGAGGAGTCATGGTATGTAAAGATGGTTACCCATCCATGGTCCAACCCTCCATCCATGCAAAGCTTAACCAAATGGATTTCTAAAGATCTACTTATTTCACAAATTGATGCAAGACTCTTGAGTTGTTTTTTCTCTTAGTCATAATTTCAGAAGTAACCTGTAATCCCTTTCGTTCGTTCAGCGATTAAATAGTTGAATTCCGCCAAGTCCGTTCCACCATCGGACCACTAGACGTAAGGCGATGTGCCACCTGGTACATGATGAACAAAACGTTTTGGGAACACTCAATATCTTTATTGCTTTTCCATAAAATATATGCTTAGGTGGTATGTGTTTATAATAGGGATTATTATGGACCCTGTCGGGCACAGCAAAAAGCTCACACATACATTGTGTGCACAGCTAGCGAGTGAAATTCCTTGCCGGAGTCTATGTTTCCCGATAGCTACAACCTGTACGTCAGGCCCGCGTCTACGGTGGCCGGAGATCGTCCTGCACTCTTCGACGCCCAGGGCGTCTCCTGCGGCGGCTGCGGCTGGGGGCGTGAGGGCCACTCCGTAGTCTCCCTCATCCGTTCCGCCTCCTCCTTAGGGAGCATCACTGTATCGCAGAAGGAGGAGACTGCTTCCCGTTCCCTCTCGCCCCGTACCATGGCCTGAACCAGGGCCTGGCACGAGAGGTTGCTACCGCCTATCGCATCCACGAGAACACGTTAGTACTCCGCCCAAGCGGACTAGACCTCCACCGTACGCTCCACCGTGTCCTCTGGGCGATCCGCGCAGTGTTGATACCTGGGCGTTACCTCCCGCCTTATCCGACACAGGAACCTCCCGAAACAACCGTGTCCAGTGAGGAACTGCGTCAGGCGGAAGGTGAGGACACCGTGACGCCTATCCAGCCACTCCTCAAAGAAGGGCACTACTGCCGAATGGTGCCGTGCCCAGCGCGGGGTTGCGACAGTCACTGTCTCCATGTCGCCATGAGATCCTGCCGGAGCTCCGTCCGTCGAGCCACGAGGTGTCGCGGCAGCGGCGTTTCACCCCGCGTTTCGCCTCCTCGCGTCACTCTAAGAGGAGCACCTTGGCCAAACTCTGGAGTGACGACCGCGTACCGGTAGACGCAGCGTTGGAAGGCCTCCTACAAGGTGGACCGATGACCTGGTGAGGGTCGCAGGTAGTCAATGGATGAGATGCACAGGACCGGTCTTTGTGCCGACACTTGAGGGAGGTCTATGTTTAGCAGTAGATGACTTTTGGCTGAAACTATGATGATGATGAAGTAATATTTATTGTTCTCCGCCTAAATCCTTCCAGTGACTCCAACATGACGTCTTTATGGAGTCTATGTCTAGCAGTAGACGACTTTTGGCTGAAACTATGATGATGATGAAGTAATATCTATTGTTCTCCGCCTAAACCCTTCCAGTGACTCCATCATGACGTCTTTATGGAGTCTATGTCTAGCAGTAGACGACTTTTGGCTGAAACTATGATGATGATGAAGTAACATTATTGTTCTCCGCCTAAACCCTTCCAGTGACTCAGACATGACGTCTTTATCGAGTCCCTTTCGCCTGTCAACATGAATCCCCTTCGATAGTATCAATATCTCGAGTAGTGTGGTGAAAACACATATCTACACAATAAAGTCCACAAGCGTAATATCGGCAGAACCTAGAAATGAAATGCCTATATTCTAAGAACCGAGTTTGAATTTATCATTTTCACAAACATAAGGTATGTTTAGGGAAAATTGGAAAAAAGCTTGGTAGCCGAAATTGTTCCCTAAAAATTACTTAAGTTCCCATTTTCTGTCATGTCAATCTAATTTTCTGAGCTTTTTAGACATCGATACAATATTTATGACCTCCAAGAATATTTCTTAAAACGTAAAAGCAAAAGACGAACAATGAAATAAAATTGTTATATATAAGACTAAAAGCAGAATATTTGTTATTTTGATAGTGGGATCCTAACAAAGTATCTGAAAATTTGATGAAAAACGCTACAAAAGCTAACGCATTTTTAGCCATCACACAGCCAAAGATTTAGTAAATTGTGAAGCCTGAATAATATAATTATGAAAAAATATGTGATAATTTACGCTCAATAAAAAACTTAGTATACGCTTACATCCAAATTGGCCACCCTGTACTGTTCCATAGCCATCTTAATTTATCCCTCTTCTAGAGTGGAGGCTTGAGTTCCAGCAGAGAGAATATTATAAGGATATATATGATGTGCTGAGTATACAATAAAGAATTAAGAAAGTCTGTGAGTTTAGATCTTTGAATGTTTATAAACCAATCGCGCCTCATCATGGGTAATTCATCAACTCCTGAACGGATTCGGATGAAACTTGGCACAAGGTAGACCATCCAGTGATATAATATTCCGGTCCATCCCACTAGTCCCATTGTCTCAGTCCCATGGGACAACTGATACTAAAATAAAAATCTTTTTTACAAAAAAAAAACAACCGACTTCTAAAAAAAAAATACACTAAAAATTAATGTTGCTTGTGTTTGTATTTTACTTCTTCGTTATTTGACACCGACTTCCGAAATTAAAGTTATTTATTAATTTTTAGTGTATTTTTTTTTTAGAAGTCGGTTGTTTTTTTTTTTGTAAAAAAGATTTAAATTTTTTACTCTTTAGTTGTTATATCTCAGAACTAAAAACCCCAATATAATGGAAGGTGGAATTTAAACATTTGGAGAACACCAAAACGTCGTCGAGGTACTCGTACACGTATTTTCCGTTTTTGTTCAGTTTCTCAAAAAGCGCTGAAGCAATTTCGATAAAATTTATTTGGGACCACCTCGGGAGTGTATTCTTTCAGATAAAAACAGAATTTTGAAAATTGGTTCACAACTAACGGAGAAATCGCGTAACATACATACAAAAAAAAAACATACAGACGAATTGAGAACCTCCTCCTTTTGGAAGTCGGTTAAAAATAAATCAATTATGTACGGGACAACTGATACAAATATATCCTTTAAATTATTAAAAATTAAAATGTTTATTGTGTCTCAAACGGTTACATTTACAAACGTGAATGAAGCAGCCCCAGTAAGTAATTAATAATACTTGTGTTGGGGTTGCTTCGCTCCTTTCCTTAATTAACGTTAACAATATTGAGACTTTATAAAATTACATATAAGAATAACATTTTTAAGGAAAAAAGAAATACATGACTCATAAAGTAATTGACAGCGCTGTGTGATTATGAGTATGTGTGTGTGTGTTTGTGCGTGCGTGTTTATGTGTGCGTGTGTGTTTGTGCGTGCGTGTTTGTGTGTGCGTGTGTGTGTTTGTGTGTGGGATTGAAATTATGTCCCATTAGTTCCGTAGGACACCGAGTACTGATCCGTATTTTTTTTTGGCTTGCTAATTCGCCGTCGCAATCGTATGCGACGTTGAATCAGCCAACAGGGTAGGTACACCCGGTACATGTAGAAATGTCAATTTGACTTCACACTGCAAGAACCGCTTCGTTGCCATTAGTACCATTAACAGTTTCACGCAGGCAAACCCTAGTTGCTAGCTAGTTTTCATCTAAAGTCCTCCTAGAGGCTGTTCTTCACAAAGGAAACGTTTTTGAAAAGGGTCCTCTATCAACGGCTGAAACCTAAGCCGTCTTCAACTGCCCTTTTATGTAAACTGGCAGATTTTACACGAATGTTATTGTTACTGGCCATACCCTCTTTGTATATTTAGACGAATAAAACACTATTTTGTTAGTCGCTTAGAAATAGGTGGGTACTTAAACAAAGGGATATCAATTTATTTATTTGTTGGTGAAGTCATATTCTGCGGTATTTTTCGGCCTATACTTTGAATCTACCATACTTATATTTAGAAGTAACTTTAAATGAAATTAACCGTTAATAGGAAAGTAACTCCAATATAGATTTTGTGATGTAAAAAGTGCGAATACAGGTATCTTTATACATGCCTAGAGGTAGCGGATAAATTCGTAACAAAGTTAAAGACCCTCAGATTGTAGCTATCAGAAAACACCCTCTGGCAGGGAATTCCACTCCTTAGCTGTATGCACAATGAATATGTTCCCCATTTTACGTTTGTAGGAACAAACAATATATTGACCGATATTCGGAGCCTTCATCCATGTCGCTCTAGACTCAGATATGTTACAAAACTCCATTGCTTAATACAACTATCTACTTATACTGCTGCGTGTCTCAGAAAAAACTAACATTTGTAGATGCATAAAAAATTAATAAATATATATACTAGACACGTTAAATTTAAAAATCTGAAACTAAAGACATGGGAAAATTACTTTTTGAAAATGACACTATTTAAATATCGTCCTTATTTATTTATTTACACTTCATGCAACCATACCAAACTCTTCAAAGCAATCTCTAACATTCATGAAAACAAAAAAAAAAGAGTGGCACTCTGGCAGTGCCGACAGAAGTGAAAACTTGAACAAAACTGCCCAACGCGCCTTAAGAAGTTTTCACTTCAATCCAAATAGCAGTGTTGGTTTCGGAGGCGAGTTCAATTGTTTTTCCCATCTCAAAAATGCCCAACGCGCCTAAAGAACTACAACTAAAAAAGTCCTGCCGTATTACGCGCCAATTCAAAAGTCCAACGACGTAACGTGTCGCGTCCGTATTCCGGCTATCGATACTCGGTGGCGAGCGCGTTCGTATCGCCCGCCCTGGGTGATTTGCATAAAGCTCCGCGGACAACGTTTTGGCGTCAGTTCAGCTTGTATCTCATTAGCATAACTGCTCAATTATTTTGTGCGGAATAGTCACTTTACAGACAAATTTTGGTTTTGCGCTACGTTGAGCGTCCTATTGAGCGGTGCCACTAAAAATGTCTGGTACAATCTAGACGTATGCCAAGTGCGTCGAATATAGAATTAAATTCGAGTTACGTAGGTTCGTTTGGCGTGCTTACAGTTGCGAGATATTTAGGTCTTTGGATTAAGTTTTATAGGATTTGGTTGCAATTTGGCAGAACTCAGTACCTATAGAAGTTTTGTCACGAAAATACTGAATTGAATGTCACCGACAAGTAGTAGTGGTTAAATACTGCCTTATAGTCCCGAAACAATGAATGTTAATGTGTTGAAATCTAACTCTATAATATTTCGCACACTACAGACAAAATTCAGAACCCTATTGACAGAGTATCTAAATTACCCTCTTTCCAATGAAACTGACGCAATTAGCGCATGTTTGTTTAAATGCGAACCAAATAAACAGAGTCTGTTAAACGCCTGCGCGGATTAAAGTCGATGTAGTTTTCCAATTAACTTGTAAATGTTGCCATACCCCGGCAGATGACAATAGGCCTTTGAATTTTGCTTGATGGCAACCCCACCGAATAAATTGAGACGTATTGTGCTGTCAAGCATGTTTGTTTGGAAGGAAAATATTAACTTCGCACGCAATTAGTGAGATAAAGGACTGGTGACAATTTGCATATTTTGGATATGTTAAACGAAGAAAATTGAACACGCCCCCGTACTTTTGTGGGTACCGTGTGACAGCGGCATTTAAAAAAGGTTTGAGCTAAGAAGTTATACGATAACCTCTCCCTGCTTAAAACAAAATGTGACAAACAGATTTATTTATAAAAATCTCTGAACTATTTAGAACTGCTAAACAACTGATTAGCAAAGGAGATGTTAGATTTTGGGCTACCAATATACACTACATAGATAAATTGGAAAAAAAATAGGGAAATTTTATAAAAATACTAACATATTAATTTCAAGAAAGGTACAGGCGTTGAAAAATTATCATTTGAAATGTTTTTTAATAAGATGGTAACCCTATTTTTAGGGCAGCCATGACAGTTGTGTTTGACATGACGTTTGACGACTTTGACAGTTTTAAGAAGTGACGTCTTTAAGTCTTTCTTTGCTTTGAGTTTGAATTGGATGTGTTTCGGAGTTTTTAGTGATTGTTTTTTTTAGTTGTCAGGTACTGCACAGCTCACTACACTCCTATGAATTATCGAAGTCCAGAGTATATTGATAGGCACTAAATAATAAAGTAGCAGGACAGTACAGTGTTGATAAACAAAACTACGTTCAAGGCTTTGTTTCGTTTCTTCTTGACACCGATTTACCAAACTTTAACTGCTCGATTAGGTGATTTAAGATGTGTTGCCGCAGTCGAGTAGAATGTCCTGTAGTCTTATTTTATCTTGATATTACTATAGGTATACGTCAATCAAATGTCAATGTCAAAATGACATTTTTCGCATACTGTTGATAAGTTCCACCATGTTTCATTTTATGTTGTGTTGCTCTCCTCGACCTAGTTAATTTGACTGTTACATTGAAACGAAGTGAAATTAAATAAAATTAACAATAAAAAACAATTACTGCATTACGAGTATATAGCGATATTTAAATATAGTGTTGGTGTACATAGTGCTAGCCCAGGCTCCATACACTTCTGGAACATCTCATTTTCCTATAGAGAATCTGAATTAAGAATCTGCTCGCGATTGATACTCGTAGACAGCATACTGCTTAGTAGTCGTCTACAAAGAGGATACTAATGCTATAGGTACTTTGGTGTTTTTGATAAAACACCAAGCGTAAATCACTTTTCGACTGTGTGTTTCCTGATAGCTTTAATCTTAATAGTGAATAATTTAGAACAGTTATCGTGCTCCATTGTCAACCACATCATCGCGTACCGTCGGATGAGATTGTGGTCAAGCGAGTCAATCAGTAACATAAACAATAAAAACAAAGTACCTCAAAAGTGTTCCTGAAAAGTGTTATTTGTTCACTGAGCGAATGGGCATAATATCGCCATTACGGTCGCAGCTTTATCATTGATTACAAATTGAAAAGGCGGTGTGCGGTGGTGGTCCATATTGTGAAATAGTTGTAGCTACCACTGATGGTCACGCATCAGAGGATGTTACTGATTTTATTGTATTTATCGTTTTGTTTTATTTGTTTAACAGCTAATACAAATTTTGAGAACTAAGATTTAAGAACGTAAAAAAAGAGTTTTCCCATGTTACGTTTATTTCTGTCGAATTTTAAAAAGACGTTCATACAAAGTTAACGCAGCATGTTTATTGTTCTCAAGTTACTGTCAACCGAAGATCGCCGATTTGATGTTTCTACGTCACATCCTCACCTTGCCTAACAAAATAATAGCCGACCAAACGCGTGTCGGGTCACGCGCAGTGTTGGGTCCCGTAGTCACCCGTTGTAACATGCGGAAGGGGGCGAGTCTACAAAAGTTTTATTTTTCCAAAAATTTACTCGTTTTAAATGTTAAATAAGTAACAACTTCACCTGTGTGGTGTGTGTTGTTTTGTTTGTTTGTTTGATTGTTTGTTTCTTTTATTCCTAAACTAACAGTTTAGCTTTTATTGGAGGGGATGATCGTCTAGAACAAAAAATATCACCTTTTTCAGTCACCGGCACTCACATGTCCCGTACATGTGAGTGACAGACCGGGAGCTAAAATATTTTTTTTTTTTTAATGTTATTACGTTTTCTTGGCGTGATTAATATACATGCAAACCTAAACTATAAGGGTTCCATGGCTTTGTCCTAACAAGGACAAGGGAAGGTTTTTAGGGTTCCATAATCCTAACTACAAAACCCTAAAAACCATCACAATCGTGAGGTCTGCTTCACCGGCGTATAACCATGCTACGGCGTAGCACCAAGCTGCGGCGTTGCATCGTGCGATAAAAGCGCGATGTTCTTTCTCGTTATGCCCAATTTATCAAGTCAGAAAGTTTTTAATTTAATCAGACATTAATTTAATTTAATATTATTTCATTAAATATTTAAATAATACGCTAGCACGGTTAATTGTTATCCATGTAGTAATTTTAATGTTTGCTAAAGTATTTGCGGTACATTCTCTATTAAAAGCAAATAAAACAATTTTCTATAAAGAAATAATAAATTACCCTTCTACCCCCATCGGCCAAATCCGGGTTTCAAATTGAACCCCGACGACAACCCAGGTTGACAGCCGATTATATTTTTTTTTTCACTTTAATAATTTTTTTTTTGTCGCACTCACCAGTGAGTGCCAGGGCTTAACAGGTTATGATTAAATTAATAAAATGATTACTGATTTCGGTTTTCTTGCACACTTCACGACTCAATAATATTAATGTTATACGATACGTATGTGATGCGCCCGTCCGTGGAGCTGTCCCGAGCACAAAGTGAAAAAGCGTGAGTGTCGGACGATGAGATGTTGGATCTGTCAGTTGATTTTGACAGTTCGGCTAACGTCACACTGTTGATGTTTCCTTATAATATTATATTTGAATTACGCTATAAACTGTAGACTCGTAATTGTCACCACATCAAAATTGACAGTTACATAACAATGCGAATGCCTGTGGCGTACCTCGCATGATGTAATACCTGTCGGTATCATCAATTAACTAACGTAATTAACAATTTCAATAATAACCCACTTACGCGGGTTTTGTGGCGTTGCGCTTTCAACACAGCAGTAATTGTATTAAAAACATTATTTACAACGAAAAGCGGTAATTCTATATAATTATTATTTAACGTGATGCGTGAAAAACAAAAAATCGAAGCCATCTTATCTAACAAAACTAATGATACCTGGTAACTTTAGGGTAGGTAAAAATAGTCAATGTCTAGTCGGACGGCCTTGTAGAATCAAATCAAAAGCCATTTATTCAAACTAGGCTGAGAGCCAGCATACTACATAAAAAAGACAGTCCCCCAAAACGCCCGCCCGTCACCACTTTCTTATGTTTTAGCTTGGGAGAAGAAGTGTCGGTTGGTTCCGACGCAACGCATCTGTCGGTTAAGTTTGAAAAACTTGAATTTATACAAAAGTAGGCCAATCAGTCTGCCTAACCTTTTCCCAACTATCTTGGGGTTGTCTTCCAGTCTAACCGGATGCAGCTGAATACCAGTATTTTACATGGAGCGACTGCCTATCTGACCTCCACAACCCAGTGACTGGGTAATACGATACCCCTTAGTAAGACTGGTTGTCAGACTTTCGGGCTTCTGACGACCTGTAACGACTGTCAAAGATCCACGATTGGCAGCTGGGACCAACGGTTTAACGTGCTTTCCGAGGCACGGAGGAGTCTCGGTATGTAAAGATGGTCACCCATCCATGGACCAACCCCGGCAAGCGTAGCTTAACCTGATGGATCGACACGTGCGGCTGTTATTACTTTAGCCACGAGCTCCTCTCACTTATACAATAGTAGGTATGCAAAATAATTAACATCATAGTGTTAATGGGTATGAGAAGACAGTGTAGACAAGGCAAAAATAGTACTGGGTTAGTCTACAGCAACAATCTGGATCTAAACAGAAAAGTATATATTAGTCTACGGAGTCTACTGTGTTCTCACATTCATATCATCATCATTATCTTAGCCAGAAGACGTCCACTGCTGGATATAGGCCTCCTCCAAGTGTCACCACAACGACCTGTCATGTGTGTCTCGCATCCATCGGCTACAAATAAGCTATATAAGTCTGCCTAGCCTTTTCCCAACTATCTTGGGTTTGGCTTACAGTCTAACCGGATGCAGCTGTATACCAGTATTTTACTTGGAGCGACTGCCTTCCTGACCTCCAGTAACTGGGTAACACGATACCCCTTGGTAAGACTGGTTGTCAGACTTTCGGGCTTCTGACGACCTGTAACGACTGTCAAAGATCCACGATTGGCATCCGGGACCACCGGTTTAACGTGCTTTTCGAGGCACGGAGCAGTCTCGGTATGTAAATATGGACACCCATCCATGGACCAAGCCCGGCAAGCGTAGCTTAACCTGATGGATCGACACGTGCGGCTGTTAAAAAATTAAAATAAACAAATGACATTATTATAAATATTACCTAGATTAAAAATGTGTACATTCGAATCCCACTCGTTGAACTAATTCCGTGAAGCAAGTCTTTTAACAAGATGCGCATATCAAAATATTGGTTATGTATTTTTTTCATAATCTACACTAATATTTATGTTTGTAGAACGTATTATTATTTATTTTATATATATAAACTTTTTTAAATACGTTATACTAATGCTGAAAGACATTGGCTGTTCTTTTTTTTTCGAAAAAATTATTCAGTTCCTGTGCGTTACATCACGAGAATGAAACTGGAGAAAAAGTTAGTGTAAAATAAAATTTAAAAATGACGTATTTCATACCATCTGAAAAATTAAGAACTTAAATTACCTTACATAATCTCGAACATAATATTCTGCGACAAATATTTACCAATGACTAACACAGCCGGCGCCTCCTACCAATCTCGTGCGAGCTCGCCGAGATGAATGGAAGCGATTCATCTCTATCTCGGCCAGTCTCCTTAATCTCGTCCACTAACAGCCACAGTTGCACATCTGAAGATACGGCTCTTACTTAGGATCTTGATGCACCTAAAGTAGATTTTAGAGTTTTTCTAAAAGCGTACTGGTTAGAGAGATGGCTGAATTTATTGGATACATTTGAAGATTGATATGAAATGTTATCCATTTCACGTTATTTTGTGTAGATAAAGATGAAATAACTCGAGTAAGATTTGGATTGCTAAAAGAACAAAATTTAACACTAGTATTGACTGTAAGCGTGGTATGAACAAAAACATTTAAAATTATTAAATCCATTACTATAAATAACAACAGAAATGATTATCATTGAAAAACTCTTAAATATTTAAATTTTCGGTACAAATTGTTATTGTTTCTTATTTGTGTTAGTACCTGATTTTATTTAAGGCAGATCGTGAACGTCATCTTTCATTTTAGACAAGCACCTGTCCACAACTTTTTATTTTTTTTAAAAAAAAGTGCAAAATAACTTTAATTTCGGAAGTCAGTGTTTTTGGTTTTGTATTTTCGCTTTTTGACACCGCACACTTATTTTGGAACTCGGTTCTATTTTTTTGTATAAAAGTTTTTTATTTTTCACTTTTTAGTGGTGGTTCCCCATTAAATTGTGTTAACAATTCATAAAAATACGATCGCAGCAATCGCGGTTGAATTGCTGTCAATTTTTGGAGAGTTCCACTGTCTGTCTCCGAAACTCATCATCATATCTATATGAAAAGTGGACCGTTTCGGTACAAACCCCTTTCGAACAAAAAAAGAATTTTGCAAATCCGTTAGTATATGACGGAGTTATGCCCGAACCTATATAAAAAATATATATATATAAACATTCGAATGACTTTTAAGTTGGTAAAAAATATTATGGTTAGATTAAAACCAGAAAACCATATCTTCAAAGCCATTTAAGAAAACCTCCATAAAGTCAAGAAGAAGCCTATCAACAACTACGTTGACCTGAAAAATAGCAATACTTCTGCTTTTCGTCTACAAAAGATACCTTAGTCGTTCGTACAAACTCCCTAGGGTAGTAACGAGATAATCTTTTTCGTAAGAAGAACTCAGCTTTACTACACATAAATCCAGGTTTTCTTAGTTGATGTTTAATACTACCCGCACTTATTGACGTCGATCAAGGTTAATGAATCATTTTCTTAAGATAAAGTGGAGCCTTTTCAGGGTTCTTTTTGGGGGTCGGTTTTCAATCGTTGGATTGGTCTTTAAAAATCGTTGTGGGTTTGTGAAGAATCTTTTTTGATTCAGTGATTCGTTTGCGAAATATCAAACGCCCCCCCCCCCCCTCTTTTTTGTACCTAAAAGCTAATCTGTTGGGTTGAAAAATCTGAAGTTTAAGGCTCTGTTAGTTTAAGAGTAATTGTCGCCCAACTTATAAAATGTACCTACATGGAAAATTTCGTACAAAAAACAAAATCCTTACAATAATTAATATACTAAGGTGAAGTTATAAGAATAATTATTTAATATTTAAACCTGTAAAATTTTGACAAAATAAAACCCTTTTTATTCGTTTTAATTTAAACGTTATTTTCAGTAAAACCGTGAACTCAATGAATATGTTCATAGTAATAAACATAAAGTCCCCTTTTGAGTCCGCATGTTTTAACGGGTGACTACGGAACCTTACACTGCGCGTGGCACGACACCCACTTGGCCGGTTTTTATTCTTGTCTGGGGCTATATAGTTAATAGAAATATTATAGTTTTTTTTTTTTTGGGTGGGAAATCATCCTATGACTCCTCCAGCTCTGGGTGGAGCGGGAGGGCGTGTCAGACTCTTACTGACTAAAACCCACCCCTGTTCCTTCCTGCCTTTGAGTGCCTAGGGGCGAGGTAACTCTGTTTCGAATTTATCCTCAACCCCCGGGCAGGCATCGGCCATGACGGGCCCCGTCTCTTGCTGACAACTCTTTGAGGCGCGCGTGGAACACTACGCGCCGTCGACTCTCGGGCCTGTTGCTGATCGGACGGCGAGCTACCCATTACTCGCCGTCCGCAGGCCCGGGAAATATTATAGCCTTAAGGCAAGGTCTATGAGCTAATGAGGGCCAAGAGAAAAACGATTCGATCGATTCGGTGATGCTTGCGAGGGACCTGTAGCTGTGGATGTCTTTCAGCTCATTTATTGTTTGTTTTTTTGTCAATAAAATGTTACCCCACACTAGGGATTTCGCCTGTATTGTGGGTACATTCACAAACATGTATATAGACAAGACACCCCAATCCGGAACAATTACCCGCGACACGCAGTGCAGCAGGCAATCGCTCAACCACTGCACTAACCATGCCATCAATGATTATGATGAGAGTTAGTTCCAAACAGATTATGTCATGAACAAAGGCCATAATAGGTAGGTAGCGGTGCTAACAGTCCACGGTGCTGTGGTAGATGCCCTGATCTAAATGCTACTTGTTTCAAAATTTTGTTCGGAATCATGTTCAGTAAATGGATGCGGGACGGGTGTGACGTCAAGGTGGCTTTAAAGATTTCAATAAAAAAAAATTTGCTTAGCCTTTACCCAACTATCTAGGGGTCGGCTTCCAGTCTAACCGGATTCAACTGAATACCAGTATTTTACATGGAGCGACTGCCTATCTGACCTCCACAACCTAGTTACTGGGTAATACGATAACCCTTGGTAAGACTGGTTGTCAGACTTTCGGGCTTCTGACGACTCGTAAAGACTGTCAAAGATCCACGATTGACAGCCGGGACCAACGGCTTAACGTGGTTTCCAAGGCACGGAGGAGTCTCGGTATCTAAAGATGGTCACCCATCCATGGATCAACCCCGGCAAGCGTAGCTTAACCAGATGGATCGATCCGTGCGGCTGTTATTACTTTAGCCACGAGCAGTAAGTGGGGACTTATTAGTTGCGAACTCAAACTACCTGCAATGCGGAATCTAGAGGAGGTTATCTATGCTTGGATATAGAGTATAGACAGTATAGACAGTGGTGTCAGGTGTCATTTGACATGACAAATAATTGTCAGATATCTGGTACGTCAAAATTAGTACGGTTGACAATATAAATTCAAATTCAAATTCAAATTCAAATTCAAATTCAAATTCATTTATTTACCAGAATGTAGGTTTACAAAGTATGATCTTAAATCTATGATGGCCCCTTTACATTCTACCATTAAATATGGTGTGTAAATATTTTAATTTAAGTAAAAAGACAGTAACAACATAAAAGACCTCATGCATTAGGATGTTTAAGGAACAAATCAATTAATTGATGTCAGAGTTATACTATATACTTATGGCAGTTCAAGAGATAAAATTTTAATGTACAGTCAATTAAAAAATATTATTATAAATTATTGTAAATTGTAATATTGATAATGTCATAAATATTATAAAATCTGTGTTGATTCAGTACATTTTGAACATTAATTAATTATTAAGGTATATAACAATATTTTAATTCTAACAATATTCTAAGTATATTTCAGTTTCTTTCTCCGCGATCTGACATGTATTCGTTGAGATCGTAAAAGCATTTTTCTTTTAACCATTGTGTTAACTTTTTTTTAAACATGGTCAAAGTTAGATCTTTAAAGGCGTCCGGTAATTTGTTATATACCTTTACAGCATTTATGTACGAGTTCCTTTTATACAATTCGAGCCTGCCTTGCGGTACACAGAGCTCATGATTAAATTTATTTTTATTTCTAGGAGCTACATTGCGCTTGGTTACATCTTTGTGTTTTATAAAATATTTCGGATGTTGTTGTACAAATAGGCATAATTCTCTAATGTACATACATGGCAATGGTAGAACATTGTACTTTTTAAACAAGGGCTTACAGCTATCCGTATACCTGGCCCCACATATTGCACGCACACATTTTTTTTGTACTCTGAACACTTTAATAATATCTACCGAATTACCCCACAACAAGAGACCATAAGCGAGTACGGACGAAACGTAACCGTGATATGCACAAAGAGCTGCTTCCGTTGATACCGTAAGTCTTAATCTCTTTATTGCGTAGGCAAATCTGTCGAGTTTATCGCAAACGTATTCGACGTGTGCTTTCCAATCACAATTTTGATCCAAATTTATACCCAGAAATTTGGTTCTTGCAACCTGTTCGATGATAGTATCATTATATTTAACATTTAACGTCAATGGCTTTCTTCTATGCGTTTGAAATTGAATCATTTTAGTTTTCTCCATATTAATTTTTAAGTTGTTAGAATGTAACCAGTGTATTATGTTGTTTATTGCGTTGTTTATTTCTAGTTCATATACATCTAGGTTTTCACCTTTCACAATGAGGGTCGTGTCATCAGCAAACAAGATTGTGTTATGGCAAGTGATATTTGGGAGATCATTAATATATATTAGGAACAAGAAAGCTGCCAATACAGTGCCTTGTGGCACTCCAAATTTATTTTGTTGATAATTACTTCTGTATAACATCTTTTTGTTGCCATTATTGATTTTAGCGATTTCCACACATTGTTTTCTGCGACTTAGGTAGTTTCTCAGCCAGTCATTCGCTTTGCCTCTTATTCCATATTTTTCTAACTTGAATAAGAGCAACTTGTGGTCCACAAAATCGAACGCCTTACTCATGTCTAGGAAAATCGCAGCAATTGGTAATCCCTCATTTATAGCCTGGGTGACAATTTTTATCAAATTAAAACATGCTAAAGAAGTAGTACTATTCCGTCTAAACCCATATTGCTCATCTTTTAGAAGACGATGACTTGTTGTAAAATCTTGAAGCCTTCTCAACATGATTTTTTCGAAGATTTTAGACATAACTGGTATCAGTGTCACTGGTCTATAATTATTCATGTCGGATTTTTCTCCTTTTTTCAGAAGTGGCTTAACTATTGATTTTTTCAATATATGTGGAAAGGTCCCTTCCTCAAATGATAAGTTTATTAAATAACACAGCGGTTGACATATGTATGGTGCGCATAATTTAATTACATTGGTTGTTATGTCATCTGCTCCTGCTGCATTTGTGTTGTTAAGATTATTAATTACTCGAAATACTTCCATCGCATCAGTAGGTTTAAGAAATATTGTATGCTCGTTATTAGTATCGATAGTTTTGTTTATCTCGTCTTTATTATATTTAAAATTGTTGCTATTTGTCAATTGTATATAAAATTCATTAAATTTGTCACTTATATCTTTAGGGTCTTCATATGTCCGATTATTGTAGATTATTTTGTCAATTTTTGTTATCGTACTAATGTCCCCGATATTTTCATTAATGACTTTCCATGTGGCTCTACATTTATTTTTATTGGTGTCAATATATTTCTTACTTTGCAGTTGTTTAGATTTATATATGCACTTTTTGAGTATGTAGCTGTATGATTTATATTGTTTATTTGACTGTTTCCTGTTTATTTTATTGTGTTGTTGGTTAAGATAGAGATACCGTTTTCTTATACATGATCTTTTTATTCCCTTCGTTAGCCATCTATGGTTCCCTTTTTTAGTAGACCTCTTTATTGCATTTATTGGGAAGCACAGATTGAAAAATAATTTAAATAGACCATGAAATTCGTTGAAAGCTTCTTGCAAGTTATTTTTTTCGTATACATCTGAAAAGGTAAGAGATGACATACAACTGTAGAACTTGTCCATGTTTTCTCCACTAAAATCTCTGACATTTTCATACCAGCTGTATATTTCGAACGATTTAGTGGTTTTTAACGATAGTGTTTGTCCCGTTTCATGGTCAGACAAGGCGAGGTGATGTACCTCCGCTTTAACTTGCTTGATGTTGCTTGCCAACTGATCAAGACATGACAATTTCCGCGTTGGTGTTTTGATATGCCATTCCATATTAAAATTCTTTAAAATACACTTCAATTTTTCGCTAGTCTTGTTTTTCTTTAAGAAGTCCAAGTTCCAGTCACCACAAATAATAATTTTTCTATGTGTCCTAGTAAGTCTTAGTAATAACTGTTCTAGTCTATCAAGAAATATTTGTGGGTTGCTATCAGGAATTCTATATAAACAAATAATCATAATCTTATTAATTTCTACTCCACAATATTCAAAATTAAATTTACATGTTAAATCATTAATATTAGTCAAAGTTTTAAATTTTATATTATTATTTATCAGTATGCATACTCCTCCTCGTTTTTTGTCACGTGAATATGATGCAACTAATTTGTAACCTGAAATTTTCAAAAGCATTTCTGTACCTTTTTTCATGAAAGTTTCAGTCAAACACACCACATCTATTCTTGTACCATTTTGCGAAAGCTCGTGGATCGCAAATGTTAATTTCTCAGTTTTGCTTATTGCACCGGCAATGTTCTGGTGAAATATTCTAAAATTGAAGTCCGGATTAGGGGCGAAAACACTTGCCCGCTTGTGAAGGCAACAGTGTATCCGATTTTTTAATTAAGTTACATGTTGTAGATTTTTTAAAATAATAAGGTATGGTTCCCTTCCTGTGCGCATCAATGGCTATCACCTGCAGTTTGCTCAGAGTCATAGATGCAGAACAATCATTATTATTAACCCATGAATGTATATTTTTAGATGGAAAGTAAAATGGAATTGTGCCCTTCTTAGGAGTAAATGTGTTGTCTAATCTAGTCTTGTTCTTTAATAACCTAATATTTTTAAAACACAAAAATGTTTTGTCATACCAATTTGAGTCAATCTTAAAGTTAATTAATTCACATACATCTATTAGATAGTAGTATTTATTGTACGGGTAATTACATTTTAGATTAATAAATGAGCAATTTTTAAAGTTGTCACATATAGTTTTTAAGTTATTATTTAACATACCTTGATTTAAATATCTGTTTTGTAAAACACTAAATACGAATATGTTTATTTTTTGGAAGGATTTCAACAGGGTTACTAGTTCTATTATTACTTTATTTGGGTTAGTGTCATTTTCTCCTATACATATAATTAGATTATTATCTTCCGAATCTTCCAGCTTATTAATAGGTTTAAGAATTTCCTCTGTGGTGGCATAAGGTTTTGTAGTGGAAGAGATGTGGTAATTCTTGTACTTAGTATCTTTCCTAGATTGTATAAGTAGTGAAGCAAGCCCTGTGAATATATAACGAATATATACATAACGTACCTAATCGTCGATCGTAGAGAGCCATTTGATTAATATGAATCAACATTCGTTAGTGATAAAGTAGGATTGTGACAAATGAAATTGCGTGTGAGCAATTTCTCAACTAACAATACTCTTATTTACTTTTTACCCGCCCGCTTCACCTGTAACTAACTATATAAAAAAATCCCAGTTTCCGATTGAGCTGAAATTTTGCATACATGCTTAATTTGAATAACAATGCTAGTTAGCTAAGTGACGTCATTCTTAATCCAATATGGCAGACTGGTTATTTTTTATGCATTCTCATGATATGTATCAAATGAAAGGGTTTAATTAAATAACTTTAATTTCGGAAGTCGGTGTTTGTATTTTGTTTCTTCTTTGATTCAGTCACCGAAAGACACCGACTTCCGAAATTAAAGTTATTTTGCAATTTTTAGAAGTCGGTTGTTTTTTTTGTAAAAATATTTTTAGTTGTTGTACCCCAGAAGTTAAACTAAACATTAAAGTTATGTCCGAATGGATAACCCCAATAACATGGATTTTACATTTGGAGACAGCTAAAACGTACAGATGACGTTTATTACTTATACATATTTTTAGTTTATGTATTTTTTTTTCAAAAAGTGCTCAATCTATTTCGATAAAATTTATATGGGACCATCTCTGTATGACCTACGAAACAAAAAAGAATCATCAAAATCTATTCACAAATGGCGGAGAAACCGCGTAACATACATACGAAAAAAAAAGAAAAAAAATATACAGACGAATTGAAAATCTCCTCCTTTTGGAAGTCGGTTAAAAATAAAATGACGTCACTTTAAGAGTATTTTTAGTTTTCTTTTTTTAAACATAATTTATTATTAAGTTATTAAATATTACACACTCTATCCAATATTTACTAAACTCGTAAAGATTTGATATTGATAAAGTTACTTTATACCAAGAAAATATATTCGATATCTTTATTATTCCAACACGGTTCGAAACAATATTTTACGATCATTTTCTAGACCCTTTGGTTTCAGCATTGGGTTGCTAAGAGCTTGTCTAGTTGAGGCGTTCGAGACGCGAACTGACTAACGCCTTTCTGAAGTTCTAGGCGAAAGCATATTAGGTACTCTGTGCCACTAGGCGCGTTGCGCTGTCATGCGAAGGGAAAGTTTCATATTGTAGGTCATATTTTCCTTGATTTTTGAGATGGAAACTGGTTACTTCGTCATATGTATAATGAGAGTTGAATATCCTGCGGATTTAATAAAAACTTCTCATGTAACACCTGCCATAGAAGATTGATGGTTATGTGACCAAAACAATTTAGGTAACACCAACTTTGCTTCACCATAGTCAGGAGTAACTAAGCAAACCGTACAAAATATAGTCAATTTTCAAAAACTCAGTTATAAAGTACTCCTTCAATTGAGCTTAGGTATGCAATGTTTATTTTTACTATTTAATATAATTTTGAATCTGAATATTCAATCTAAATTGTGTCATACGTCTATAGCTCCATCTAGGCCATCTCTTAGCATCTCTTGGCAAGCTAGCATTACACTTGTACACCATTACTGAAGAATGCATTATAGCACGCGCGTCGGCGTCGGTTCCAGGTGCGTCCATATTGCCTGTGAGAGGTATATTTGTTCTATAACGTCTGGAAACCTTACAAGGTTTTTTTTTTTTTCTATACTAATATTGTAAAGAGGAAAGATTTTTTTGACAGTTTGTTCGTACCGAACAAGCTCCGAAACTATTGGACCGATTTTAACAATTTTTTCACCAAGAGAAAGCTAAATTATCAGCGAGTAATATAAGCATAACGTCACGGGAGCTAAGCCACGGTCAAAGTGCTAGTCAGAAATAAATAAGAAGTCGTACAACACTAACGTCACTTATATACTAATTGCTTTGTCGCAAATATGATTTTAATGTGGATAGGAGGAGAAGTGAGTGATCAAACCTAGTCCAGTAGTAATCAGTCTGTGGTATACGGTAAAAGCGTATCACAATCTGCCTTGTTGGTCTTGTGGTCGCAAGCGTGACTGCTGTGCTTGGGGTCCTGAGTTCAATTCCCGGGTTTGGGCAAAAATTACCACTAAGTTTTTCTGTTCTGAATTATTATTCGCAACTTTGGAGTGGTGGCCCAGTGGTAACGGCCGCGACTTACAAGTTGCAAGTTGTGAATTCAAACCCAGGCAGGCGCTTTATTTTGTGTAAATTATTTAATCACCACTACTCCTAAAACGACGTTGACGGTAAAAAACAAAAAGAAATCACGATCACAATACAGGCAGAGCGCGCAATGTTTAATAGACTACAAAATGTTTGAAAAAGAATACTCTAACCACTTTAAACATAAAGTGGTAACAGTACAAACATTATATGATAATTTGGAAACAACCCTAAAAAAGTGTTCTGCTAAAAGTACATCTAAAAGAAAAAATAAGCTGGAATCCATTATAACACAACCAATAAAAGCACTACAGAATCAAAGACAAGAGCTGAAAAACAAACAAAATAAAACAAAACACGAGAAATTGAGACTAAGTAAAATGTATAGAGAAGTTAACCACCTAATAAAGATTAATTTAAAAAATTATAGAAGCGGTATACTGTACTCCTCCCTGAAAAAGTCCGGAGGCATCAAGAAAGCATATAAAGAAATAAACACCACTAAAAAATTAATGTCACACTTATGCAATGCTAATGGATCAACGGTGACAAGTAGAAATGACGTTATGAGAGTAGCTACGCAATTTTATAAAGAACTCTACAGCGAGCCTCGAAAAGACAAAGATTCGTATAGCGTCATATGGGCAGGCAACAACGAACCGGTTCCGCCTTTCTTAGAAAGAGAAGTAGAACTATCGATCAAAAAGTTAAAGGCTGAGAAGAGCCCCGGCCCAGACGGCATCACTAACGAAATGATTAAAGCAGGAACAGACTTATTAATCGCGCCTCTCTGTGGATTGTTAAACTTAATTTTTACAACAGAAAAAAAATCCCATACAGTGGGCGTGCTCAGAAATAGGCCTAATATAAAAAAAGGAGACCCAAAATCGATTTCGAACTACAGACCTATCAGTTTGATGTCTTGTATGTACAAAGTTTTCACGTCGACTCTGCTTCGAAGAATAACAAAAATGATAGATCAGAACCAACCAGTTGAACAGGCAGAGTTCCGCGGAAAGTACTCAACAGTCGACCATATTCACACTCTGAAGCAGGTAATAGAGAAATATATATAGTACGACAAACGTCTATATATATTGCTTTTATAGACTATTCAAAGGCGTTCGACTCTATATCACACAACTCTGTCTGGCAAGCTCTATCAGAACAGGGCATCAACGCTGAATACATAATAATAATAATAATAATTTAGCCATTTAATTCCATAATAATTTAAAAATACATTCATAATACATTCAATAATAATTGTTCAATTATACATTAAAATAATAAATAAAATAAATTGCAGTTATAATTTGTGAATTAGTTCACAAATTCATAATAATTCATAATTCATAATTTTTATATTTTCAATTATTAGGGACCTCTCGACGAGTATAGGCCTCCTCCAATTTTTTCCACTTTCCTCTTTCCTGAGCCAATGTCATCCAGTTACCCCCAGCCATTTTCTCGATTTCATCTGACCATCTTTCTAGTGGTCTTCCTCTTTTCCTTTTACCAGTGGTCCATTTGGTCTGGCTGAATACATAAAGATCATTAAAGAAATCTACAATAACAGCACAGCTCGAGTGAAAATCGAAGTTGCAGGCCCAACATTTAAGATAGCACGAGGTGTTAAACAGGGTGACCCACTCTCTCCCAAGCTTTTCATCGCAGTATTGGAAAACGTCTTCAGGAAACTGGACTGGAAACATACGGGTATCAGGGTAGATGGAGTATATTTATCGCATCTCAGATTTGCGGACGACATTGCCATATTTTCTGAAGAACCAGCTGAGTTACAAGTGATGTTAGAAACCTTAAATGAATATAGCAAAAATATTGGACTCGAGATTAACAAGGGAAAAACGAAAGTTATGACAAATAAAGAACGTGTTCCTATTATGGTCAACTCAACATCAATTCAGTACGTGGAAGACTACACCAACCTCGGCCACGTCATATCGTTTAAAGATTGTAGCGAAAAAGAAGTAAATACTAGAATAAGAAACACGTGGAACAAATACTGGGCCATGACAGAGATCTTTAAAAGTTCTTTTCCACCTAGGCTGAAAACCAAAGCTATGTGTACTTGCTTAATACCCTGCCTCACCTACGCGTGTCAAACTTGGTCGCTAACAAAAAGACAACAAATTAAAGTTAGAACTTGACAGAGAGGACTAGAACGCAGTTTTATGAATATTAAACTAAGAGACCGAGTGAAAACCTCGTTGATTAAGACAACGACAAGATCTTCTGACGTGATTAGGCTGGCACTCAAACTTAAATGGAGATGGGCAGGACATATTCAGAGGCTGGAACCACAGCGATGGGCCCAGATCATAACAAACTATAATAATAATAATAATAATAATAATAATCTTTATTGAACTAAAGCCTAAAAACTATTACAATGGTATAGTAGAAGTACATACATTGAGAGGCTTATGCTAGGTAGTAAAACATTGAAACCCTGACTGGAGATGCCCAGGCGTGTAAATAGCCGTGGTTCTCTGCAGGATGCAGGACATTAATTACGGCCAAACACTTGGATTGAATGCTGGCCCAAAATTGCCTATATTTGTCTGTATAACTTCAAGTTAGGAGTGGTTGGCAGTAGTCGGCGCATGTGGCCTTACTCTAAGCTATCAAGAACAAGCGTTACCTGACTTTCCTGGCTGTTCACGCTGGACGACGACGAGTGGCCACTCGTTTCTTCACACCAACACTCTTGATTATTCTTGTTCACTAGTTAACGGACGCGGTAAATATGGGTTATTTATTATTCCCGGAGAATCCCCAACGTTAAACGGATATTACTCGGGATTTTAGTGTATTTGCGGGGACGATATTAATAAGACATTAATTTAGTCTGCGGTGAGATGCGCTTTGCCTCGCGGCGATAGGCACACTGAATTATCTATGGTTCCCGTCAAGCCGGCTACACACACCTGTCTTACAAATTAAAGCGAGACACACACGCGACGTGATACCAACCCCATCCAACTTGCAGAGTGGCGGCAACTCGCCACACCATGCTCCCCGCCTTGAAAGGTCCAGGAGCTTTCAAAAGCTGCTAATCTATGCGGAGCGAGTGAGGTTCAAGAAGCGGTGATGATATGTAAGCATTTACTTGTTGAAGAGCTTTGAGGGAAATCCAAGCAGCAGTCCGAAACACCATCGCATTGATATAATGCTCGGGAAAAATAAATAACAGTGTCCTGAGAATGAATTGCGGTTCGACTTGACTATGGTAAGTCGAATAAACTAAATTACAACTATGTAATGGCGTACCATTGGAACGTATAATATGAACCCTAAACTAAATTAAACTAAATTACGTAGCAATAATAATCTATTGAGTTGGCAAAGGATACAACTTAGTGACAGGACGTTTATACGTGCCTGACGCGGTTTTTATTGAAGCGACTCGAATTACACCATCCGATCCCGGAAAAACTTCCTCTATGGTACCCAATGGCCAAGTCAATGGAGGTACGTTATCTTGACCCAAGAGAACGACAGTACCTATCTCTATAGGGCGATCGGGAGTGCACCACTTCTGGCGAACTTGCAGCGTGTGCAAGTACTCAATTCGCCATTTATTCCAGTAGGATAACACAAGTTGATCCAAGAGCCTTTTGCGGTTGTTTAGGTTTATGTTTTCTTCTGTCAATTCAGAAGAAGGCAAATACGTGAGTGGACTGGACATTAAAAAATGCGCGGGCGTGAGTACCTCCGGATGTGGGTCTGACGAAATGACACTAAGTGGTCGAGAGTTCAAAAGGCACTCAATTTGCACCAATACGGTCGAGAATTCCTTGTAAGTGAGAAGTGGTTTACCTACGACTCTAAACAAGTGAGTTTTAACACTCTTAATATTCGACTCCCAAATACCTCCGAAGTGTGGAGCTCGCGGCGGTATTCTTGTCCACTCGATGCGTGATTTAAGAAGCTCATTTTTAATATCCGTTTGAACAGTTGAATTTAATAAAAAAGAATAAATATCATCCAATTGCGCCTTAGCGCCAACAAAATTGGTACCATTGTCTGAGTACATAACAGACACTGGACCGCGGCGAGAAATGAATCTCTTAAATGCGGATAGGAAAGCCTCAGATATGAGATCCGAAACAAGCTCGATATGTATGGGTTTAGTCACCATGCATACAAACAAACATATGTAAAGTTTCTGCGAACGTTGACCTCTACGTCGAATAGGTATGTAAGCAAGCGGCCCGGCGAAATCTACACCGGTGTGTACAAAGGCTTTAGCATCACGGACGCGGTATCCAGGAAGTTCAGCCATTTTGGGTACTGGATGCTTAGGATTTAGACGGAAACAAGTATTACATTTCTGACAACGAGAACGTATAACCGTTCGGCCACCCAATATCCAAAACCGCTGCCTTATAATGGACATCAATAACCCTGGGCCCGTATGGCAGTACGTATTGTGATAGTGATCGATAATTAGATCGACTACGCGGTCGCGTTTAGGTAAAAGCGCGGGATGCTTGGCTTCATACGGTAAGTCAGATTTAGACAATCTGCCCCCAATACGTAAGATTCCGAAGCTATCAATGAAGACAGATAAACAGCGCAACTTCTTAGCTGGAAGTTCACCTGCTTTAATTAAATTTAAATCGCTCGTAAAATGTAAACTTTGAACTATTCGAACAATGAAATTTTCGGCGGTTTGAATGTTTTCAACAGAACTATGACTATGTAGTCTGTTTGTAAATTTAAGAATGTACATAAATACACGTAACAGTTTATTCCATGAGCAAACACGGTCAGCTATAGTATCTAAAATACGCGGTTCAGTATTCGAAGTTTCTACAAGAAAAACCTTTGATTTAAACTCCGGCAATGTTTCACATTGAGCAGGAGAGAACTTTAAAGGCCACTCGCTCATGGGCTGATGGAGCCATGTGGGGCCGTTCCACCACAACGAGTGTCTTATTAAATCCGACGGCAGCATGCCGCGAGACAGACAATCGCTAGGATTCTCTTTCCCGGACACGTGACGGAAACAAGCGGCAGGTAAGTTTTCCTGTATTTGAGCAATGCGGTTGCTGACAAAAATAGACCATCTATGGGGAGATGAGTGGATCCACGAGAGAGCTATGGTGGAGTCCGAGAAAGCGTGGACACCTGTAATAGGTACACGAGCGGAAAGTTTTTCCTTGACTACGCGAACAAGTTTAGACAGAAGTAAAGCGGCGACAAGTTCTAATCGAGCTAGCGTTGTTATTTTTGCGGGGGAGACTTTGGACTTTGCACATAAGAGTCGGACAGTGATATCACCTGTAGGGTTGGTAATGTGTAAATAAATACAACAGCCATAACCAGTAAAGCTGGCGTCGCAAAAGGCTACGATGTTCACTACAGCTTCTCTAAAGACGCCAATGTGGCGAGGAACCTTTAGAGAAGAGAGTGAAGGAAAATCGCGCGTAAAAGCGGCAAACCGATTTGTGATGGATTCCGGTGGAACCTCATCCCATCCTACTTTAGCTAACCAAAGTTCCTTAATTAATACCTTCGCGTACAGTACAACGGGTCCTACAAGGCCCAGTACGTCGAACAAGCGGGCAACTAGCGATAGAATCGCGCGCTTCGTGCATTTATCATCCACGGCGATTGTTGTCGAAGAAAAATAATCATCAGCGGGTTCCCAGGTTAATCCAAGGATTTTGAAATTATGGACATCATTATCCATGCCAGAAAAATGAACTGGTAAGCGGTGAGACTCTGGGAGAATCTCTAATAAAGCGGGTGAATTGGTAGCCCATTTGACTAAGTCAAAGGAACCTACCTTCATTAAATCAATTAAATCGCGGGATAGACGCATAGCTGTCTGTTCGTCCGAAACAGAGTAGACGTAGTCGTCCATGTAAAACTGAGTTTCTACCAATTTAGAAGCCTCAGGAAAGCGGTCGCTTTGCTCACACGCCAAGTTACGCAGTGTGAGCATCGCTAAATAAGGACTAGGTTTTAGTCCGAAGGGAACGCGGTTAAAATGAAAGGTGCGAATAGGCTCACCTTTGCTAAAACGATACAAGATTCGTAAATATTTGTGGTGGTGCTCTTTTACACCGATACGTAAGAACATTTGTTTTATATCCGCTGTCATCGCGACAGGGAATGTACGAAAATCAAGTAATAACAAAAACAAGTCTGCTTGCAAATTAGGTCCGACATGCAAAATGTCATTGAGCGACAACCCTGAGTGAGTTTTGGCGCTAGCGTCCAAAACCACTCGAATGCTGTCCTTGTCCGGTCTAATGACGGCATGATGCGATATATAATAACCCTCCTCTGTCAATTCAGAGTCGGGCACTTCCGCTAAATACCCCTGAGTTATATAATCCGCGATAGTTTTATTATAATTCTCGCGTAGGGTCGGCATTAACGTAAACTTACGCTCGAGCGCAAGTAAGCGCCGATGGGCGTAACCGCGCGAGCTACCTAGCTCGCTGGGTGAGCGCGCAAAAGGTAGATCGACAAAATATCTGCCGTCTTCAAATAAGACTGAAGAATTAAAATTATTTTCACACTCTAATTCGTCCGGACTAATAAAACGTTGAGATGGAATTTCCTCTAGCTCAAAAAACTTATGTAAATTTGACTCGACTTCAATGTCGGCCTGCGCGGTAAACGAAGATGCAATGTGTGTCACATCACTACTACAACAATCAATATCACCCATCAGTACATAACCGAAGCTAGTCAGTATAGCAGGGGGTGCGCGGGTACCTGAGTCGACCCTGTCTCCCAGGTAAATAAAGGGGAACAATTGTGCTCCAAGCACAAGATCTACTCCGCTCGGAACATTCCAGAGCGAGTCGGCGAGCGGTAAGCTATTTAAGTATGACATGTTATCATTGTTATGTAATCTAATTAATTTCGCGGGAAGTCTATCTGTAATACAATCAACAACTAACGCTTGTATCGAAAACTTCGTATGAGGATCAAACCGAGATTCTATGTTGAGATGAATAAAACCGTGTATCGGTTTCGATGACATTCCAACACCTTGTAAAAATGAATTGCGTAATTTAATTATGGGTAAATTCAAACGTTTACAACAGTCCACAGTAATTAAATTATTTTGCGATCCGTTATCTAGTAGGCACCGAACCACCTCCTTATCTCTGATGTCGCTAAAGTATGCATATAACTGCGCGGTCGCTAGCAAAATGGTTGACCCAGTTTTAACAGCTGTAGTGAGCGAAACAGATGTATCCTTAGTAGGCACTTGTGGCTCGGGCGATAATGACTCATGTTTTTCTCGGAAATGTAAGAGAGAATGGTGGGTCTTTTTACAAATTTTACAAACGTTACGTGACTTACATTTAAACATAGAATGGGATAGACTTAAACAGTTTATACAGCCATGTTTAGCTTTAATAAATTTAAAACGTGCAAGCGGTGTACTAATATTTTTAAACTGCGGGCAATCGAACAGCTGATGTTGTACGTCATCCTTATCGCATAGAGTACATTTGCTATTTGAAACCGGTTCATTACGCGACACGAATGACTTAGCGGTATTATTTTTTGTTTGATGATTAACTGAACTAGACTTAGCGCGCGGTTCCGTCTGTAAATTATTACCGTATGAGCGTTGTAGTACCTTAACATATTCTTGCATGAATGTTATAAACTCCGCATAGGAAGGTAATTCTTTTTCACTCACACGTGATTCAAACTGTAAGACAGTTTGCGCGTCAACCTTTCTTAAACCACAGTGTAATAAAACAAAATCCAGTAAGTCTGGAATGTCTAACTGCTTCAAGGCTGCGACGGACGCTGAATATCGTTCCACAAAAGTATTGAGGCTCGCGGCATTTCCGGCGCATTGTTTAATGTCCAGTATATTATTGAGATAATGAATCCCTAAACTACGCTTATCTTGATACCTTTTTACGAGACTGTTCCACATAACGTTGTATGTATCACCTGTAGGAACAATGCCTGCGGTCAGTTTTAAGGCATCATGAGTCAATTTACTGATCAAGTACTGGACACGCTGCGAGTCAACCAGATCGGTATTTAAATGAACATTGCTACGAAACATTTCATAAAATATGGGCCAGTTTTCCGCTTTACCATCAAACGATGGCAAATCTATGGGCGGTAATTTTATCCGAGTACCCACTTTGTGTTCCGATGTTTCGTTTTTCGAAAGTATGAGATTACGTTTATATTTAATATTAGAATATAAGTCTTCAATAGAATATAGACTCGAATAGTCTGGTGCGGTTTGGTCAATCTCGAATTGCAATTCATTCATTTGTTCTACTATTTCCTCAAATTTGTTGTATTGCTCAGTAATTGTTTCTGACTGCGCTAAGATTGTCTCATTTGAACGTGAATCATAGTTCGAGATGTTTCTGGAATCATTATATATGCGATTAACGCGCTCGAAAATCATTTGTTTTTTAGCGGTAAGCTGAGCCAATTTAGCTTCTTGCTTGCGGGACGCCATTTTGGGGCACTAATAAAGTTATGTGCCTACCTACTGTAATGACTTGTACTTAATTTGTACTGAATTTTACTGATGCCTATCCAGGCTCGAAAGGACCATCTAATGGAGATGCCCAGGCGTGTAAATAGCCGTGGTTCTCTGCAGGATGCAGGACATTAATTACGGCCAAACACTTGGATTGAATGCTGGCCCAAAATTGCCTATATTTGTCTGTATAACTTCAAGTTAGGAGTGGTTGGCAGTAGTCGGCGCATGTGGCCTTACTCTAAGCTATCAAGAACAAGCGTTACCTGACTTTCCTGGCTGTTCACGCTGGACGACGACGAGTGGCCACTCGTTTCTTCACACCAACACTCTTGATTATTCTTGTTCACTAGTTAACGGACGCGGTAAATATGGGTTATTTATTATTCCCGGAGAATCCCCAACGTTTACGGGATATTACTCGGGATTTTAGTGTATTTGCGGGGACGATATTAATAAGACATTAATTTAGTCTGCGGTGAGATGCGCTCTGCCTCGCGGCGATAGGCACACTGAATTATCTATGGTTCCCGTCAAGCCGGCTACACACACCACAAATTAAAGCGAGACACACACGCGACGTGATACCAACCCCATCCAACTTGCAGAGTGGCGGCAACTCGCCACACCACTGACCTCTAAACTAGGTTAGTACCTGTATCTTAGAAGATCAGTGTCCCTCCGCAACAATGTTACAAGCCAGTTGTTTTACAGCTCTAGGACAACTAGATACTAAAATAAAAACATCGCAAAAAAAACTGGAACCCCAGATCTGTAAAAAGGAGAAGAGGAAGGCCTTTTAAGAGGTGGGAAGTTGACATTGTCAAAACTGCTGGAAACCTTTGGGCCAGGAAAGCTAGATTTAGCGACCAATGACAGCATATGGAGGAGGCTTTTACCACCTCAGGCGGTCCTTACACTGAGATAGAGACATCGTAAATACTAACACACAAAACTAACAAAACAAAATTAAAGCTAAGTTTTTTTATATACTTTTTACTAACATACTAACATAATTTAATTTTAAGTTGATGTGTGTCCATATTGTAACAATTTCAAACCTTTGCATGTAAATTTAGTAAGGAATTAATAAAAGCTTTTATATTTTTATACTCCCAAAACGGTCTAGGAAAACATCGTAAGGCAACCTGCATGTCCTAGAACCAAAAATTCGAAGACATGTGACATCCACCAACCCGCATTAGACCCACGTGGTTGATTACGGCCTACATCCTCTCACAGAGAATGTGCCTGTGCCCCAGCAGTGGGGACATTAAAAGGCTGATGATGATGATTTGGAACTTTGTGGTGTGACACTGTGCCTCGGAAAGCTCGTACTTAAAGCCGTTGGTATCCTCACGACTGAATTTCGATCATGGTGGCCAATCTTAACGTCGATTAGCCAAGTACACAGGAGATTTTATTAACCATGTACACGAGATTTTATTAGCCAAATACACAGGAGATTTTATTAGCCAAGTACACAGAAGATTTTATTAGCCAAGTACACAGAAGATTTTATTAGCCAAGTACACAGAAGATTTTATTAGCCAAGTACACATACGATTTTATTGTGCACAAGCGTGTGCGCAAACACAGATGTACTCTCTGTTATTTCACTCTCATAGTCCAATGGAATGACAATCCGATATGACCGGTAATAGATCAGGCGCAGAACCAACGGCTTTTTGTGCTTTCCAAACTATTCCTAATGGAAAAATCAAATAGCACTCTCTCACAGAGGGGAGGCCTGTGCCCTAGCAGTGCGAACATTTAAAGGGTGATGATGATGATAGCATTTTTAGTCCGATCCGGGAGCCGAACCTAGGACCTCATGCTCAGCAGTCCCACTTACGACCACTAGACCAACGAGGCAGTCTTCAACTTCTCACTCGGAAAACACATCACACAATACATATTTATATTGCAGTAAGAGATGTTAGGAGCTTGTGGCTAAATTAATAATTGCCGCACGGTTTATCCTGTTTGCCGGGGTTGATCCATGGATGGGTGACTATCTTTACATACCGAGACTCCTCCGTACCTCGGAAAGCACGTTAAGCCGTTGGTCCCTGCTGTGAATCGTGAATCTTTGACAGTTGTTACGGGTCGTCAGAAGCCCGAAAGTTTGACAACCAGTCTTACCACGGGGTATCGTATTACCCAGTAACTGGGTTGTGGAGGTCAGATAGGCAGTCGCTGCATGTAAAATACTGGTATTTAGCTGAATCCGGTTAGACCGGAAACCGAGCCCAAGATAGTTGGGAAAAGGCTAGGCAGATTTTTAAAAGATGTTTCGTTACATTCTGGTTAGACAGATGTATCTAATAATTCGAAAACTTATAAATCAACCACTTTGACAAAAGAGTGACGTCATGGACTTTTAAAAAGAAAGATTACGACCATTTTACAAAATCCAATCGCGAAATACTCAAGCACGTATAACTTGTAATATATCGGTATTGTATAGTTTCAACTACGTGATACCTCGGACGTAAAGTTGGAAAAGTTTATAAAGATTTCAGTGAAATTGATGTTAGTTCGCCTTTTAGTTCAACTCCATACAATAACTTGTATTGAGAATGAAATGACAAATTAGTTCGGTGACAGAAACAAATCGGTTCACGGAGTAGAGGAAATGGAGTTTTTTTTTAAACGTCACAGGATATAAACAATTTTGTTTGTCAGGAAAAATACAGGTAACTTAGCTGTGTGAAGCCTATGTTAAGGATCGAATGCGAAAGGCTTTGCTGATGCGTCAACAGATTCAGCTTGCAGCTGACCGGAATCTTAGAGGTAAGTCGGCAGAACAGGGTTCATTGGGTCTTCAATAAAATAGAAATACTCGAAAGACTTTCTAGTTATTTAATATAAAAATAGTTCTCAAATATGAAACCAATTCAAAATTCTGTGTTAAAATTCAGACAGAATTATTTTTCTGCCAGCCTACATGCTGCAAGGTTGCCATAAGCAGGCAACCCTCACAGTACATGATTTAAGGCATCGGGTAGGTACCTGTACAATTTTATATGGATTAATGAAATCATGGTTTCTATTTCTAGGGTTTACCAATTAACTAAACGTATATAAATAGTTTATAATGTAATGAGAGATTTGCAAGGATCGATATTTGACGGTCGATTTCAGTTACCAGCAGCAGCATACGGCCCGACTAGTCGCCAGCCATCTAGCCGAATTGCCATTTAGTCGGTCGATTTTCGCCGTGTGGCAATAATCGACCGTATAAATTCCGGTTATTATAAGGCCACGCGTCTTTTTTTAAGTGAAAACTTCTTTATGCGCGTTGGACATTTTTGAGATGGGAAAAAATGATTGAACAGCCACCGACACCGACACCGACACCGTCGCTGATACCGACACCGACATCGACGCTGATACCAACACCGACACCGACGCGCAGCAGATTGAAGTGAAAACTTCTTTAGGCGCGTTGGGCATTTTTGTTGAAGTTTTCACTTCCGTCGGCACTCCGGGAGTGCCACTCTTTTTTTTAATGGGGTTGGGAAATCATCCAATGATTTCTCCCGCTCTGGGTGGAGCGGGAAGGCGTGTCAGACTTTTACTGACTTAAACCCACCCCTGTTCCTTCAGTTGCCTCTGTGCTAAGGGCTGCGGTAACTCTATCTCGAATGTATACGTGACTCCAGGCAGGCATCGGCCATGACGGGCCCCGTCAGGTGTTGCTGACATCTCTTTGAGGCGCGCGTGGATCACTACGCACCGTCGACTCTTGTGCCTGGTCCTTATCGGATGGCAAGCCCGCGCCTACGGTGGCCGAAGATCGGCAAGTCTAAAATGACATTTACTGCTACTGTACTGTTAACTTGTTTCATCCCATAGCTGGGCAAAGACCTCTTCCCACGACTTCCAGATCTTTGGCCCTTTGGTACTATCTAGCTCACCCAGCCATCTTGCATAGGGTCTACCGCGACGCGTTCTGGATGACATTTTTGTCTCAAAAAAAAATATTCACTCATTCTATAACTATAATCCAGGCTTTGACTTATCAAATATCTTCTAAAGTCGTAGTGCAGTACTTCACCTGCAATCTTGTTCACAATGCGTACACTCGCATCCCTGTAAGTGCTCAAGTATGCATTGCATTTGACGTGGAAATACATCGGTACACTGCTTCCAGCACACTCCACACTCAAGTATAGTTTTGTAGATATTCTTGGTGCACTCACATATTACTTACTTACATAAGATATGCTTTGTATTTAATTTGAAAGTACAATAAAAATGGACTCAATTGTCTCTACAGCGTGTAACAGAAAGGTGTGGTCATATTTTAAGAACCGGTTCTGCCCAAGGAAATGAACAACTTTCTCTATGAAAAAACAGAAAATTCCAAAAAAAAATTGAACTTTCCATACAAAGTTATCATCAGCTGATCAATATTTGTATGGGAAGTAAATTTTTAATTTTTTTATTTCCTCAGGTTTTCTTGTAGAAAGTTGTTCATATAGATGGGCAGATGCACTTCTTAAAATATGACCACACCTTTCCGTTACACCCTGTATATGTTCAACAGATATATATATCTATATATGCTCACTGATATCTTTATTTTAAATAGTGTTGACGTCAACGTTTTTATACACAGCATCATTTTTATGCTCAATTTGGGGTGTCTTTTCAAACAACTTTTACTATGGAACTAAACATGACATCACGAAAAATAAATGCAACTGTTCCTTAGGCTACATTTTGCCGAGTTTTGGGGTTGATTTTATATTTAAAAAAATATTTTAATAAGTTTTTATCTTAATGAGTACTTTCACCCCCAGAAATATTGAATTTAAAGTCACCCTTTATTACTTAATGTTGTTGAATGAAAGAAAGATGAAAAGCCGGCCAAGTGAGTGTCGGATTTCGCACATTTAAGGTTCCGTACCAAATGAGGGATTTATTAAAGAAAAAAACTATTGTTAGCAGATTTATCACGTATTTGTTAGTAAAATATACGTAATAGTAAACGTAATCACCAAATTTCTTCGGAACAAAATTTTGCGACAGACTAAGGACAGACAGACGGACAGATGTGCACGTGAGTGACAGCAATAGGGCTCCGTTTGGACCCTTTGGGTACGGAACCCTAAAAATTAACAACTTTCTGATTGCAAAAAGATTTAAATTTTTACTTACTTTTCAAGTTAATGTGGAATAAACCAATGTTCAATCTGCCTAGTCTTTTCCCAACTATATTGGGGTTGGCTTCCAGTCTTACTGGATGCGGATGGATGGAGCGACTGCCTATCTTACCTCCATAATCCAGTTATTAGGTAATACGATAGGTACCTTTGCAAGACGTGTCAGGTTTTCTGTCGTCTGACAATCTGTAACGACTGTCAAAGATCTACAACAGACAACGTTTAACGTGCTTTCCGAGGTATGGAGGAATCTCGGTATATTATAGATGGTCACCCATCCACGAAACGTTGCTTAACCTATCATATCGACCCGTGCGCCTTTTGTAATTTAGGCGTGAGATCTTCCGAATAAACCAATATTATATTCTTTAGAACTCTTCGATTTCATGACTTATACAACAGCAATACACACTGCACATTAATATACCGCAATGCAGTGATCGCCAGTACTATCATTGTATTAAAAGAATAATACAGACTTGCAAGTAAATTTTCCACCACAGTAGTTTATTTTTGTAGAATTAAGTTGTTATTTTACCTCGGAGGCTCTTTTGTTCATTTTAATTACCTCTCATGTTTATTATTTTCATACCGATCAGAGGAAGCAAACAAATTGACTCCGCTTCTTTTACCTCAGAGTAAAAAGAAATGAGAAGTGGGTATTGTTTGAGGAGCTTGTTCTGTTTGTTGGGAACCTTTTGGGTGAAGGATTGCCTTTGTTTATTAACTTTTCTAGATAATTATAAATTGTAATTATTGAGTAAAAATATATTGAAGTATCAGAGATACACAGCATAGGTAGTCTTATTTATTAGCTTCACCTGTGTATATAAAAAAATCTTAAAACTTTTTGACTCTTTTCCCGATTTCCGATTGGACTGAAATTTTGAATACATATTTAGTTTGGATGACAATGTATTGTTAGATAAGTGACGTCATTCTAAATTCAATGTGATGGACTCCAAAAAATGGCGGACTAGTTATTTTTTACGCATTTCACACACACACACACACACACGCATTCACGCGTTCGCTTATGGGGATTACTGAGAAAAATACGAATGAGTGATGAGATTGTTTGTACCGACGAAACATAATGACATCAACAAACTTCAGTAGGTTCCTAAACAAACGGATGGATAGCAGTTGAATTAGTATGCCACTTGAAATTACGCCATCAAGGTTTTGATAGCTTGTCTTAATACATAGCAACGAAAACTTTATACTCTCGAAGTCCGAAATCCTTAGCTTCCTGCGGGAATCAGAATTAACGGAAATTTCTAACTTGAAATTACTTCAGTGTTTGTAGTTAGAAATTTCCGTTAATTCTGAATTCTTTTTTTTATTAATATTTTACTTATGGTTAACTAAATAAAATAAGCGAATATGAAACAAAATATTACTACACTAAAGTTATACACAATTATGATAATAAATAACAAATTATAACAGGTAAGCGTGGAAATAATTAAAAATAAACGATATAAACACAATCACTTATATTTCCTCGGTTTTACAATTATGAACCAAGTCATGCTGACGCAACATGTTTTTTTTATCTAGGCTAGCTGGCTGGAAGGCAACTGTTACAACCTCACACTTAGGCCTCCGTGGTCCGATGACGACATAGCGATGGTGGTAGGCAGACTGGCTATCACCACAGTGGCGACATCTTTATTACACAGCGCTCCTTGATGATGCGTGATTCTTCTTTGAATTTCCTTGCAAGCTGCGATCCGCTGAGCCGCGCACCGCTGTGGCAAACGCAACTCCTCGATAACAAGTAAACAAACAGTTATTTATTTTTTATAGTGGCCTTCCATGATCCATAATAAAATTTAGGTACACACCTAAGGTGGGTCCTTAGGTGTGTACCTAAATTTTATTATGAAAAAAAAAATGCTTCATAAACACAAAATCTACCATCAAAACATGTCTTCCCAAGCGTTTATAGTGCATTCCCCGACATATCTAATTACCATAAAATAAAATTCTATATTCTAATAAACGCTAATGCATGTCCAAACTTGCAAACACAATTACGTTAGAAACAAAAGCTGCGCACTGCGCTGTTCTAGCGGTGCATTTGACAATAAAATTAAATTAAACAGTTACGCTGTCTGCTCTTATGAAGTGCGACGGAATTTTATAGTTCTAACACTTCTAACTGGGAAATTGTCTTATGAAATCCGGTTGCTGTGTTTGGCGAGATTATTGGTGTCCTGAATAATTGGAGCCGCGTGGTGAATCCACCAACCCGCGTGGCTGGTGGCCTGTGTCCCAGCAGCGGGAATATTAAAAAAGGCTGATTATGCTATGCTATGAATATTACTGACATTTGTCCAAATGCCTTACAAAATCAACTGTTACACAAAAAAGGGGAAAAAAAAAATCCAAATAATGGGTAGAATGTGGGCTTTCGGCTTCGGAAACTTGTAACGCGCTCATCCCTGTTCTAATATAGCGTAGGGCCCGCGCGGGTGAGAAGCCTGCGGGAGGTGCGGGAACGCCTCCACCCCCGAGGCGGTGGTGTGATGCGTTCGCGCCAGTCGATCACCGAAAGGGCTCGGGAGTTCGCATGCGCGCTCGCGTGTCGCTCGCGTCTTCGCCACCCCTAGTATTTCCTAGTATTACCTAATTGTGTAATTGTTGTACTTAAGTGCCTATTTGTATTGTTGAAGAATAAACTGTTATAGGTACAACGTGTTTTCTTCCAACATCAAACATTATAAGTGGCGCTTCCAACTAGTGGCCCTGAATCCAGTCTAAACCGGTTTGTAACCGACAGCGCGCCCGTTGAAGTCGTGTGTTCGTGCTTCGTGATCCTGCTTCATACGTACAGAAGAATACAGTGAAGATGCCACGCAAAGCACGTACGGCTACGGACGCCAACGTGAGTGAGGCACAATCCAGCTCGGAAGATGAAGCCGCGAGACCTTTGCCGGTACTCATGTCTGGGGACCAGTTGACTTCATTCCTTACCGCCTTCGCAAAGACTCAGGCGGAAGCGAATCGGCAGCTTGTTGAATCCCTCATGGCATCGTATACGAGAGGTGAGCCATCAGCACCCCTCGCAGGCTCAGGCGCTACGATCGCTTCGGCCTCACCGACACCGACACTGTCAACAAGTAAGTCTGGAAACATGTCTAAGTGTAACGACCCCAACATTATTGTAACTCAAGGCCGACCTATTTTGAATATTGAGATTTGTGGGCATAGTGGTACAGCGCTTATAGATACCGCCGCCCGACGCAGTATCGCAGGTTCAACGCTGTACTCACTTTTGTTGCGTTTAGGCATTCAATTTAATTCGCAAACTATGTCGGTTAAGCTGGCTGATGGTAGCATACGTACCAATCATGTTTTGCTAGCTTGTGTTAATGTAAATTGTATGTCTGTGTGTGTACCTATAGAATTCGTTATGTTCCCTGACGCCTCAAATAACGAGACTCTTTTAGGGATAGATTTCATTACGAAGTTTAAGTTAGTCTTGAATTTTTCGTCTATGACATGGTTCACAGCTGATCGGCCTCAGGTCATTCACCCCCTGCTAACAGAGAGTTCACGCGACGTGGTGGAGTGTGCCTCTGTCAACCTATTGAGGGAAGATGAAGGCACTTTGTTGACTCATGAGGAACGTTCCAGTTTAGAAGAACTACTCGGTGATTATTCTGATGTTTTTGACTTAGTTGGGGATCCGACGCCATTTGCTAAACATCACATAAATACGGGGGACCATCCTCCTTATTGCAGCCCGGGGGTGGAGGATAAATGCCCGGGGGTGGAGGATAAATTCGAAAGAGTTACCTCGCCCCCGGGCACTCGAGGCAGGGAGGAACAGGGGTGGGTTTTAGTCAGTAAGATTCTGACACGCCCTTCCGCTCCACCCTAGAGCGGAAGAAGTCATAGCATGATTTCCCACCCCCCAAAAAAAAAAAAAAAAACCATATCGAGTCACGCCGGCGAAGAAGGAAATTATTCGTGCGGAACTCGATCAGATGTTAAAAGAGGGAATCATTGAGGAATGCGAGTCTGCCTGGTCAGCACCAACGGTTCTGGTACCAAAGGCTAATGGTGGGTATAGGTTTTGTGTGGACTACAGGAGGCTCAATGCAGTGACAAAAAGTGATGCGTATCCTATGCCACGCATCGACGAGTTGCTGCAATCAACAAATAAGGGTTGCGTGATGAGCTCCTGTGACCATCGAAGTAGTTACTGGTAGTGTAGTATCAAGGATCAGGATAAAACAGCCTTTGTCACACCGTTCGGTACGTATCGCTTCAAGCGTATGCCGTTTGGCCTTAAAAATACGCCAGCTACGTTCCAGAGGCTTATAGACAGGTTTCGTTCGGGATCCTCGCTTAAGGATGTTACCGTACCTCGATGATATACTGGTGATATCGGAGTCATACACCCGTCACGTTTGCGATCTCCGTGCGGTATTCGACCGTCTCCGCTTATTTAAGCTCCGTACGAATCGAGAAAAGTGTGTCTTCGCCAGGGAAAAGGTCAAGTACTTGGGTCACGTAATCTTTCAGAAAGGTATATCACCGGATGAGTACAAGGTACGTGCTGTTCTGAATCTGACGGAGCCTACGTGTCTTCAGCAGTTGCGCACTTTTCTTCAAACATGCTCTTGGTTCCGCAAATTTATACCAGACTTCGCGAAGGTAGCTGAACCACTCACGCGCTTAGCAAAGAAATCGCACGTGTGGGAATGGAGTTTGGAGCAAGGTAAGGCTTTTGAAGCTCTTAAGAAGCTGCTGACCACGTCTCCTATTCTGGTCCAAGCGGATTACACGAAACCATTTCTACTGAGGACGGACTCAAGTAATTATGCTTTGGGTGCAGCTTTACTCCAGGGGGAGTCACCGCATGATGAACATCCGATAGAATACGCTAGCCGTCTGCTCACTCAAGCCGAGCAAAACTACTCGACTACTGAAAGAGAGGCTCTGGCGGTAGTCTGGGCTGTCGAGCGATTCCGCGGCTATATTGATGGTCATCAAGTCCGTGTGATGACTGACCACCAACCCTTGAAGTGGCTGTTTTCCCTCAAGTCACCAAGTGGCAAGTTGGTTCGCTGGGCCATGAAGCTGCAATCTTTTGACTTACGCATTGATTATACACCAGGTAAGGCCAATGTACTAGCCGATACTCTTAGTCGACCTGGACTGAGGATGGTGTGTCACCGGGATGTGATATCTGTCCGGTTGTCGTAGACGTACCACACTGGGATGCAACTTCGACCCGGGAGCCTCAGTTGGCTGATCCAGAAGTTGCCAAGATTGTCCAGGACTTAGAAGGTAAAGATGAACTTGCTGTTACACGCTGGACTGAGAGAGGCTATCTCTTGGATCAAGCTGTTCCGTATAGGTATGTGCCTGATACTGACTCCGAGCATCCTTAACTCGTCATACCAGAAAGCCTGCGAAGCAAAGTCATGTTAGAGTGCCATGACTCACCCACGGCCGCTCATGGTGGTATCGATAGAACATTGCATCGTATCTCGCAACGGTTCTACGTCCCTGGTATGCGACGGTTTGTAACTCAATATCTTAAAACCTGTATAGAATGTCAGCGGTACAAGCCGTCTTACATTAAGCCAGCTGGACTGCTGCAGACTCCAGTCCCAGCTCAGCGATTTGAAACCATCGTAACTGACCTCTTTGGTCCGTTGCCCAGAGGACCGCAGGGTGAGAGATGGATCCTTATTGTGGAGGATACTGCCAGTAAGTGGGTAGAAGTCTTCGCTTTCACGAAAGCTACGGCAGAGATGTGTGCTTAGACTCTGGTCAATAAGGTATTTATGAGATTTGGTATCCCTCGGCGCTCATGATCTCTGATAACGGAGTGCAATTTGTAGCAGATGTCATGCAGAAGGCCATGTTTGTTTTAGGTGTAAAGCAGAGCTTGGTACCTCTATATCACCCGGAGTCAAATCCGGTTGAGCGAAAGAATCAGAACCTCAAGGCTCAACTAGCCATCTTTGTTGAAGGTCGTCACTACGAACTATTAAGAGCAAACCGCACAAACGGAAATACCTCTGCAAAACTGGCCAGAGGTATTGCCGTTTGTGCGGTTTGCTTTTAATAGTTCTCTCAGCAGGTCTACAGAGTACACGCCTGCTTACCTGACTTTCGGTCGTGAGCTACGGTCCCCTCTGACTGTCCAGGCGGATCTAAGAGCGGTCGTGGAGTCGGAAAATTTCATACCTCAAATTACACCATACTTGCTCAAGCTCGCAGATACCATCTCGACAGCCAAAGAGAACCTTGAGCGTCATCAGGATGCTCGCAAGGTTTATGCTGAACAGGGCCGGTCGTCTCCTGAGGAGTATGTTGAAGGTGACTTGGTTTTAATGAAGACCCATGTGCTCAGTAACGTCGCAAAGGTAACTGTGTAACTGCCAAGTTCAATCCGAAACGTGATGGACCGTACGTCATCTATAAAAAGGTGAGTCCAACTACGTACCTATTAGCCCATAAATCTGGCGAAGTTTTTGGTAATTACCACGTCTCGGACTTAAGGCGCTATCATGCCAGAGAGGGTAAATGTCCTGAGCCGGTCGTTCCGAAGCGTGGCAGAGGTCGTCCACGCAAGTCATTGTCTAAGTGTTAGATAGCGTTATTCGTAGGGTTTTTTGACCAGGTGGGAGACCCTCACCTGATCAAAAGTGGGAGTGTGTAACGCGCTCATCCCTGTTCTAATATAGCGTAGGGCCCGCGCAGGTCAAAAGCTTGCGGGAGGGGCGGGAACGCCTCCACCCCCGAGGCGGTGGTGTGATGCGTTCGCGCCAGTCGGTCACCGAAAGGGCTCGGGAGTTCGCATGCGCGCTCGTGTGTCGCTCGCGTTTTCGCGACCCCTAGTATTTCGACGTAGTACCTAATTGTGTAATTGTTGTACTTACGTGCCTATTTGTATTGTTGAAGAATAAACTGTTAAAGGTACAACGTGTTTTCTTCCAACATCAAATGTTATAAACTCTCTTTTTACACCCGATATACGAGTACTCATTTGTTTATGATTCATGTCATACTCGTATGTTTTATGGGTACCTATAGTCTTTGACAATAGAATCTTAACAAAGTTCAAACTTAAATTTTAAATAAAGTTGAATTTCTACCTATGGGCGACCCCTAGTACCTACTTATATATACCTAATTAGACTTTCTGTGTCATGGTTGAACAATTTATAAAGAAGAATAAAAAACGTACCTATTAATTTATATGCAAACACTCTAAAACCAAGAAAACCTTGTCATTTGAGTGCAGGACAAGCGGTTTCAGCAAACCGAAAAAAAAATTGGTCACTGCAATTTTTTATCTGGCATTTTAAGATTTAGTTTGTTTTTGTTTAATTTTAGGTATGTACCTATAGAGCCTACACCTAAAGTTAGTTATTGTTTTTGACAATGTGCATATTTTTCTATAAAAAATATCTCCCTTTTGTAGTTACCGCTAACTGCTAACAAGGTTGTGGCTAAAGTAATAACAGCCGCACGGGTCGATCCATCAGGTTAAGCTACGCTTGCCGGGGTTGGTCAATGGATGAGTGACCATCTTTACATACTGATACTCCTCCGTGCCCCGGAAAGCTCGTTAAGCCGTTGAAAAAAAAAGCAGTTGGTCCTGGCTATCAATCGTGGATCTTTGACAGTCGTTACGGGTAGTCAGAAGCCCGAAAGTCTGACAACCAGTCTTACCAAGGGGTATCGTATTACCCAGTAACTAGGTTGTGGAGGTCAGATAGACAGTCGCTCCATGTAAAGTACTGGTATTCAGCTGCATCTGGTTAGACTGGAAGCCGACCCCAAGATAGTTGGGAAAAGGCTAGGCAGATTGATTGAGTTATCGCTAACTGCTTAAAATATTACCAACTATCATCCATTTACCAAACTCACATTCAGACTACCACCAGCCAGTCCCAAGGACATAATAAGACAAACTACACAACCTCATTCCTCTAATTCACAAATACCAACTCTCAAGCAACTCCAGTTAATTAAATTAGGTACATTCACCTCCTGAACTAGTTCACATGATAACGTACGTACGTGTCGCACACCATAGTACTACTCAAATTTGAAACTAAGACAAAATTATGTGAAATTGGCTTACTGCAATTAGCCCACTCTGTTCTCCGTTCTCCGGGATATACTACCTACTCGTAAATTAGATCAAGCCAATTACAATGTTGTCGGAATTATTTGATATGGCAGTAACGTCGTTACTTGTCTGAGCCTGTTGCTAATGTTTGCGTTTATTCGTCTCTGTGTTATACAGAGATAGTGGATATGTATTTTAACTGAATCAATTCCATTCCATTAGATTCTAGATGTTGATAATACCTAAGTCTACAAATCCTACTAATATTATAAATACGAAAGTTTGGATGGATTGTTGTATGTTTGTTACTCAATCACGCCAGAACGGCTACACGGATCTGGATGAAATTTGGCACAGAGATAGATTATAGTATAGAACGGAGTCTATAATTTATAATGGGGGAATTACTAAATTCACGCCGGCAAAGCCACTGGCAGAAACTAGGTTTAGAATATGTTTTTGATTTGTCACCAGTTTAATTCAAGCAAGTGTATGTTTCGGGGTTGTTTAACGGGTTTCGGACTTAAACAGAGTCTCCATTTGAGTCCTAAACCCGTTTGCTGACAACGTGATTTATAAGAACAGTACGCACGCGTAATCTCATTAACGTTGCACGAAAGTTAAAGCTAGAAAAATAATATATTTAGGAGTACATAACATTATCATAACCTGTCCCTTCACTACAGGTAATCAAAACATCCAAATAACTTATAAACGTCAATAACAATATATTTACTACGCATCCTCGGGCGAAACTTTATTGACATATTTATCTGTACAGTAGCGAGAATATCTCTCCCTCGATTTTGTTTAGTTTGTGCATAGGACAGTGATAGATGGCCTGCCAAAATAACGGGTTACCATACCAATATTTACAAAAGTTGGGAGAAGACGCCTCCATGATCCATCGGTCCTAAACATTGTGCGAAGAAAGGAAAAACTTTCTAGATAATTTCACAAAGAAAACTTGGTAAGTATTAGAAGTTAGGGGTATCAGCTGCTTATTATAATGTGCAAGTTGTCGAGGGCAGTGACTTTTTAACCGACTTCGAAAAAGGAGGAGGTTCTATGTTCGACTGTATTTATGTTTTTTTTTTTTATTTATTTATGTCCACCGATTTTTCTGTCAGTTGTGGACCGATTTTCAGAATTCTTTTTTATCCGAAAGAATATGGTCCCATATAAAATTTATCGAAATTGCTTCAGCACTTTTTGAAAAACAGAACAAAAACGAAAAGTACGTATACATAGATGACGTTTTGGGTGTCTCCAATTACGAGTATGTTTAAATTCCATGCTCCATGTTTTCGGGGTTTTTAGTTCTGGGTTATTACAACTAAAAAGTGAAAAATAAAAATAAAAAATTACAAAAACAAACAACCGACTTCCAAAAAAGAAAATAAATAAAAAATAACTTTAATTTCGGAATTCGGTGTCAAATAACGAAGAAATGAAATACAAGCACCGACTTCCGAAATTAAAGTTATTTTTAAATTTTTTTTGTAAGTATTTTTCATTTTTGGAAGTCCGTTGTTTTTTATTGAATAATGTTTAAGACTTTTTAGTAGCTCACACCTTATTTGTATTGCCTATAGATAGTTGTTCCGCGTGTGGATGTCTTGTGTAAGTATGTGCGTTTGCATGTTTGTGAACGCACCCATGATATATAGAGTAACTAGGTGTTACTCGTGTTTTTCAACGAATAAAAAAAATAGAAAATAACTCATCAATATAAATAGTTATTAGTTGTGATAAACAATTCGCCAATAACTACTTCAAATATTACCAAATGACATCCATTTTAACAATAATTAAATAGCTAAATCTATGATTTATGGCACGCCTAATTATAGCCTAAAATTGTGTTACTATTTGATGAATGAAACTCTGTTTCAAGATGATTCAAAAAACACTACTATACTACTAGACTCTTTTAGACACATACCTAACTACTTGAGAATAAAAATGACTGAATAGCTATTACTGTGAGTAGCTGCTCTTATAATGAACTACATACTTTCTGCCCGAGCCTAGCACCGCGTGTAAAATGTTTTATTATCCCAAAGCAACTACGATTAACTAAATGAACGAAAAGTATTCTATGTCCTGATCCAGGTCAGGACATATAACAGGTCTATCCGTGTTCTAAGTTTCAAGGTTACTTCTAGGCACCAACGTAGACCCGGGCCTGCGGACGGCGAGCAGTGGGTAGCTCGCCGTCTGATCAGCACCAGGCCCGGAGTCGACGGCGCGTAGTGTTCCACGCGCGCCTCAAAGAGATGGTTGTTAGCCACTACCGATGGGGCCCATCGTGGCCGGTGCCTGCATGCCCAGGGGTATCGGATAAATTCTTAACAGAGTTACCGCACCCCTGGACACTCAGGCAGGGAAGGAACAGGGGTGGGTTTTAGTCAATAAGAGTCTGACACGCCCTCCCGCTCCACCCAGAGCGGAAGATGTTATTGGATGATTTCCCAAAAAAAGGTTACTTCTAGACGTGCTCCATCGCCGACGGGTCGACCACATCACCGCTTACCATCAGGTGACGTAACGGTCATGCGCGAGCCTGTCAATGATATAAAACCTGATTAGCGGTTTAGACGTGCAAGCAGCCTGCCCAGGGGTTGAGGATAAATTCGAAACAGAGTTATCTCGCCTCTTAGCACTCAGGGCTGCGAAGGAACAGGGGTGGGTTTTAGTCAGTAAGAGTCTGACACGCCCTTCCGCTCCACACTAGAGCGAGAGATGTCATTGGATGATTTCCCACCCCACAAAAAAAAAGACGTGCAAGCATAACAGACAGACACAATTTCGCATTTGTAATACTACCTATATTTACTGTAACTTATATGGTGTACATAACAAAGAATATTCTAGCTACATACGTTTGTGTATATGTATATTATCAATAGTATGGATTTTGCAAGATTCAATTTAGAACTACCCAAAATGAATGCCTTAGCCCTACGGTAGTATTCCCTATATCGGAAACGCACACACATATCACAGCAGGACAAATGTCTGTAGACCAAACAAATGTTTGTCTGGATGTGGGCGCCGCATCGTCCTCGGCGAGCACAGGAGGCGAGTGGCCGGCGCCATTTTGGTCTCAAATATGTGGCCATATCGGGGCGTAATGTTTTGGGCTTATGGATTTCTGTTGGGAAGTTACAAACATAAACCGACAACCCCAGATGGAATGTTACTTTTCTTTTGTTTTTATTCTTTCTGGGCCTCGCGGGACGGAAAGCGGTGGATGAGGTCTACTAGGGACGAGCGTGGCCAGAAGATGCCTGTACTTACACTCTTGTTTTGAAGGCTGACGTTTCATAGGTGGTAGGGAAATGCTGACAGTGAGTTCCGCACAGATATATAGACAGACACTTTATTGTAGTCGAAAATTTAAGTAAAACCTGCCATAGATATGTTCTGGCTGCCTCTGTAAGAGTTAGGTAGCGTGAGTTCTTTGCGTGCCATGGAAAAGCCCGGACCGGTAACCAGTCAGACAAGGTATCGATACCCTCTAGTTATAATCCCCGGCTAACCACTAACCCTTATAGCTAACAGCTTATTTATTGATCTCTGATCGAATTGAGGACAACGCAATGTTGAGGTTAGAGTTATAATGATAAGCCTAAATGTCCAAAAATAGCTATTAGAAAAGGTAAATCTTGGGCAATACAAGTAGATCTTGGATAATACAAATAGATGTCAAATTACAATATAGCATAGCATCAGGCCTTACGCCTTGCCAAGCTTAGACTTTCCTTGCATGATCGAATCATGAATGATGATATCCGCAAGATAATCAAGGTTCCCGACATAACCAAAAGAATCACCAATCTGAAGTGGGGCACATTGCTCGCAGTACAAATGGACGGTGGGGCCGTAAAATTCTTGAGTGGCGACCGCGTACCAGAAGATGCAGCGTTAGAAGGCCTCCTACAAGGTGGACCGATGACCAAGTGAGGGTCCCGGGAATCCAATCGATGCGAGATGCATAGAACCGGTCATTGTGGCGACACTTGGGGGAGGCCTATTTCCAGCAGTGGACGTCTTTCGGCTGAAATGATGATGATCATCACGCCAAGGCTTAAACAGAGTTATATCTATTGTTCTCGCCTATTATACCAGATAATTGTAAGTCTCATATAACAGAGGCGAGTCTGATGCCGTGAACCGGGCACAAATTCCGAAAAAAATGCCATTCCAACTTCCACATGTGTTGCAAAGGTGTACCCTGTAATCAAAAACAAATACGCACTAAAAACAGGACCTTCCAACACCTATGCGTACGTGATTTCTTTGCAGCTTATAATTGGATTGTCGCCGTGTACAGTTAGTGGGTACTGCAGTGGAACAATAGTTAGCCGCAACTGGACACTCGGATCAGGGTTGGAAAGCAAATAAGGTTAATACAGCACGACTCGAATTTCCATTCCCATTCGTGAAGGCTAATTGGATGTGGAGCTTGTTTGCGAGTGTTCGCCGAATGAGTTGATTTTCATGACACCCGGCAACCACACGTCTGCCGCATGGTTTAATAGATTTGATATTATTGTTTACTTATCACTAACTAACCTAACGGTCGAGTTAAGCTAATTTTGCCACCTAGTGGTGGGCTGATATAGAGCTGATATAGCTGTATAGATTTGGCCATGTTTTTGTAAACAACTAACAATAAAGTTTTTTGTTTCATGTTCAAAATTTTAAGGTTGCCCATTCGTGAATCTTCTCCTATTCAAGAATCATTTTTACTCTATTACTAATTGACATAACAGTTGAGTTGGGCTAATTAAACCACCTTTAGTGGTTGGCTGGTAGAAAGGTTCATAGTTGATCGATTTAGCTGATATTTGTTACGGTACTCATTTTTTTAAAATAGTTTGTTAGTATGTTTTACTAAATAACCTTATAAAGGTATGCGGAACAGGGTATAAAGTGCCGCAACCTCCATTGAAAAGGGAGAATCCTCCGACCAGACTGGTTGGGATGCTTGATTTCGGACTGTTGTATAATTATGTTCAAAGCGCGCACAGAGCTTTTTGTCTCTTTGGTGCAGGATTTGTCTTAAAATAAAAAAACTTTTTACAAAAAAATAGAACCGACTTCCAAAAAAGTGCAAAATAACTTTAATTTCAGAAGTCGGTGTTCTTGTTTTGCGTCTTCGTTTTTTGACAAAAAAATAATTTTGCAAATCCGTCAATATAATGACGGAGTTATGCCCGAACATACATAAAAAAAAATACAAACATCCGAATTGATAACCTCCTCCTTTTTCGAAGTCGTTTAAAAAATTAATATAATGTTCCGATATCTTTATGATTTGTTGAGTAAAGTCATTTTCGCTAAAAAAATATATGGTTGAGTTTAAGCGATCAATTGTAAATTTATTTACGAGAAAGATTCTCTTCTATGTTCGTATGTGGCGGTATAATTGCCACAACACCCTTTTTTACAGCTTAACAGCTAAGTTGAGCTAATTTTTCCACCTTTAGTATTGGGCTGGTATAGAGCTGGGCCTGCAGTCTCGACATTGTTAACGATCGCGCAATGAGCGATTTCGTTCGCAAAGAAATTAATGTTGCAAGGAAGCAAACTTTTATGTCCTTTATTATATTTTGACAAGTTAATTTAATTGTTATAAGCAGTAAAAGTTATTTATTAAAATTTAAATAAATTATAAGTTTTAATGAAAAATAGTGCTTGCACGTTAAAAATTACTACGTCATATTTCAAGAAAATCTATTATTTTTACAGGTTATGATCTAAAATTTTTCCTCGCAATGAGGGAGTTTTTTAACGGCTAGTAATTTAGCGATCCGTAGCTAACGTAAGTTTCGCTATCAATGTCGTTACTGCAGGCCCTGGATGGTTGAAAGATTAGAAAACAACAAACAATACAGTCTTCTGCGTTATATTCAAATGCTTAAGATTGCTCATTCATGGATTTGCCTATTCAGGAATCATTACCAGACAATGCTTTTTTGCCATCACTATCTAATCTAAACATAAGTTTGTAACACTTAAAAATAGAATAAATTTAGATTCGTGGAATGGAGCGTTATTTTGCGAGTTGACAGATTGTCGTTTGACGTTTTTGTCTTACTTGACTGGAGCGAGTCTGCCTATTAAATTTATATATTGGAAAAAAAACTTCTTAAAAGCACCTAATGATGTCTCGAGGTGTAAAAGGGACCAGAGTCAAGTTCAAATGCTGTAAGCATAAGAATGTAGGACAATGTAAGTACTTACTCTTTTTGGGTTTTTTTTCTGTACTGACGCTAAGTCTTAAGCATGGCATATATGAGTCTTACCGAAATGTTCTCTTGTTGGCAGGGTTCCTACTTTACATTTAATAATATAAGAATAAAACTTTATAAAATGGTCGGATCTTAAACTTCACTTTACTATTGGAAGAACAATGCGGTCTTAGCAAAAGGATCCGAACACCAACGTCCACGTGTCCAGAGATGACCATGATTGGATGACCACGGCTTAGATACTGCTTGGGGATCTTCTCACTTGACCTTTAATCTTCGATCTTCGAACGATAGGGTAAAAGTGTTTCATCATAAATTGTAAGTTACAATTTTCTGTGTACTGAGTGCTATCTGGTGTGATTTAGTGTTGACATTAAATGTGATAAATGTGAAGACCAAATCAAAGGACTCTTATTTACTACAGACAAACCACATGCGAAAAAACCCGAAGATAGGTAAATAGGGTCTCATGCCATAAATTATCTTTGACGCTAGCCGGTGGAAGAATAATTTTCTTTACAAGTTGAATAATAATAATTATGCTGTCCATATATGGTTTGTGTTGTTCGAAATGCGATTTTTATTGGCTTTTCTGCTATTTTGCCTTTGATTGTGGTACATTCAATACATAGGAAAAAAATACATAATTTATACATTTTTAGTAAGGGGTTGATGTATTTTACGTAGAAATTTGTAGTGTTTGAAAACTGATAGGTACTGACATAGATCTATTTTAAAATCATTTTTATAGACTTGGTAGCTAAGGCAGTTGTCAGCAATAAAGACCGGGCCCGTCATGGCCGATGGCTGCCCGGGGGTTGAGGATAAATTCGAAACAGAGTTACCTCGCCCCTGGGCACTCAGGGCAGGAAGGAACGGGGTAGGATTTAGTCAATAAGAGTCTGACACGCCCTCCCGCTCCACCCAGAGCGGGAGAAGTCATTGAATGATTTCCCACCCCACAAAAAAAAAAAATCGCTGTCTACTGGAAGTGTGTCCAAAAGACTAGCGGCATTGCCACGTTGTATGGCAATGCTTAACCTCTGGCCGAGGAAAAATCCAGCCCTTGGATCACGCGAAATGTCAGCAAGGCGTTTAGAAAGATCTTTAAATACCAAATGTGCACTTGGACCCCACGGCCCAAGGGTTCCAACCCCAAACGGCTCGAAAATGTAGCTACCGACGAGGTTGTTATATTTCCGCTGCTTGAGGTTCTCCGCAGCCGCAGCGGCAGCACCAGCACAGCACGACGAACTAGGAAGATGAGATGGCGCCAGAGTATCGACACATGTGGCGTCCCACACTAAAGGCCTACCCAACTTCCACGGAAATAACGACATGCCGTTCGGTCTTTTACCATCGTCGCGAGCCAGACCATGTGGTACTAAACTATTTCCTAAGCTATAAAAAAGAGCTCTTCATTAATCGAGGGTTTTTCCTTTGAGTTACTATGTTTACTAATAGTCGCTCTTATAAAGCAATACGAAAGTAAGCAAGCTTGGCTGATGTGTTCATCTTCGCACCCATTAGTTTGTTTATGAGAATTAATGACTGGAGCTGTTTTTACCCCATTACGCCGAAGCCACAAAGAGGGTATCGCTTTTACTGCTTTTATGGGTATTTCACACGAAATATTTTACCACTTACTAGACTGGTGAAAGTATTTGGATGGATGGGATACCATTCTAAGAATTTTAAATGATGTGTAACAGGAAATATAAGACGTATTGTGTCTACTTCTTTAGTTTTTAGACTTTTTGTTTTGTGACTTCTCAAAGTGAGAATACAAAAGTTTTTCTGTTGTACCTACCATATTTAATTATCTAAATCCAAAACCAAAGTTGAAACGTTGAACACAATGGCATTCTAATTTCATCAAACTGAGCTGTAACAAAACGTTACAGCCACTTTCTATAAAACATACAAAATAATTCAGTTAATCGAAAAAAAAACCACGAAAAAATTCCTGTCTAAACAACTGTATTGAATATTCAACGTGTTATTTGACACACAGCCCTATGACTTTTAAACACGTGTGTTTTAAAAAATAACAACTTTATACAATGAAAACACACCACAGTTTATTTTACTTACTAAAACCTACACAGACAACAATACAATTTGAAACATTTTTGTTGATTCGCTTGGCCTATCTGTTTATTGTTCAATTTGCAAAATTTGGTTAAAAAGTTAACGGTTCGACTATCCAAACTCGCATGTTGATTCGATTAAAAATTTTCACCATTAATTGGACAGCACGAGTCTAATTTAACGAGTAGCATTAACGGAATTACCAAATTACGTAAAGCTAATTATGGACATCAAACTTCAGGATAAGTTTTAAGCGCGTCGTGTGAGCTAGAGTAGCGTATAAGGGTGTGTTTAGCCAAAACGATAATTATAAAAAAGCCAGACTTAATTTAGCAACAGAGTATCTTGGTTTTTCTAATGAAATTGCCGTTTTATAAAACTGCACACTTCGAACTGTGTTAAGTTCAAATTTATTATCTAAGGCATGTTATTCCTTTTTCAAAATAAATAATATGGCTGTATAACAGAAAAAATAAACAATAGAAAAAAATAAATTACATATTAAAAAAAATATTAAATTTAAAAATATAACCTGCCTGGATTTGAACTTGGAATTCGAAGTAAATCCGAAATTCTAAAAGGGAAAAAAAAACCGAAGTTATCGTTAAAGACATATGTATCATAGATAAAGACCTAATAAAATTGTAACGAAGCAGAAAGGTATATTAAATTCGGATACTTACATAAAAAGAGAGACACAGAATAGGTTTTCTATTTCTCAATAGTTCGGTGTCCTTTTTTTTTTGGGTGTGGAAAATCAGCCTATGACTTCTTCCGCTCTGGGTCGAGCGGGAGGGCGTGTCAGACTTTTACTGACTAAAATCCACCCCTTTTCCTTCCTTGCCTGAGTGCCAAGAGGCGCGGTAACTCTGTTACGAATTTCTCCGCGACCCATTGGCATGCAAGCATCGGCCATGATGGGCCCCGTCAGTGGTAGCTTTTTTTTGTGGGGTGGCAAATCATCCAATAACATCTCACGCTCTAGGGTGGAGCAGAAGGGCGTGTCAGACTCTTACTGACTTTTTTTTATTTTTTTTTATTTCCTTTATTCATAAACTTAAATACAAATTGTTTCGTCATAAGTATTCTGCCAAACTGCAGTACAGTTTGTCGGCAGTATTCTCGTGAATACATACTCGTACATACATACGTCATAATACTAGGTGCATCATGATTGCTATAAAAACTTAAAAATATAAGTGCGCGGCCTCTGGCCCGCCAGGCCAGCATGAGCAGCGCACGCACACAATCTAATCGTCCCGACAACCGCCGCCGCCGCCGCATCTCGCTGGAGGGAGGCAACCCAGCGCAAGCGAGACACCGCGCCGGCCGCCCGACACCGAGTCACAATCACTACACAACAATGCGCCGCGCGCGCATGCTAGACTGGCGGGCCCGCGCCTGCATAACATAACTATTTATTTAAGGCCCTTCTTTAAGGACTAAAACTCACCACTGTTCCTTCCCTGCCCTAAGTACCCAGGGGCGAGGTAACTCTGTTTCGAATTTATCCTCAACTCCTGGGCAGGCATCGGCCATGACGGGCCCTGTCATTATTGCTGACAACTCTTTGAGGCGCGCATGGAACACTACGCGCCGTCGACTCTCGGGCCTGGTGCTGATCGGACGGCGAGCTATCCACTACTCGTCCGCAGGCCCGGGTAGTGATGGCTGACATCTGAATGAGGCGCGCGTGGAACCGTCGACTCTCGGGTCTGGTGCTGAACGATACTTATTCTTTTCGCAACAGCAAAGTTCTAAACAGTTCTCACATGAAATATTCTAACTACTATGTCTCTGCTCTCTATTCTAAACGCACCCTAACCAGAGCTCCAAATTAAAATTGCTTAATTTCGCAGACAGTACCTACGAACCAGTAAGGGGAGAGGGGGGTACTCGTATGAAGATCTCGCGTTAAAGACTTCATCAACTACAATCGTTGCCACTTCACTTCAAATGACGCGAATCTTGTTAACTGCTGTTTTAAAATATATTTAAGTTTAAGTAGACTCGCGAAGGTCTGCAACCAAATTGCTCTTTTTGAACTCGATTTTTAAGATGGTAAAGAGTTGCAGTGGGAGGTAAAAAGTTGTTTGTTTATTTATTGGTCTGCTCAAGCAAACATGCAATGAGCAAGCGTGGATATTTTACATAATCTTAAAAAAAAAAAACAAAAAATAGCTCTTACTTTTCATGTTAACAGTTTAAAGTAAAGTATCAATTCATCAAATATATTTATTTGTGCACACAGGTACAATTATTTAAGATTTACAAAAATATAAGTGTCTCTGTGTTCTGCCACACAAGATGGCGTACAAAATATGTATTTGTAAATATAAAAATATAGTTACATTTAACCAGTATAATTATGATCTACTGGACTATATTAAGTAACTGTAAATTGCCACTGAATAACACGTATTATAAAACTGAGTGTTACGAGTAATATAAGGAAATATAACATCTTTATGTAGGTGTCTGTAAGTAGAAAACATTTTTTTTTTTTTTTTATGTTTGATAGGCTCGCGTTTGACCACTATATCACCTGATGGTAAGCGATGATGTGGTCGAAGATGGAGCACGCTTGCCTAGAAGTAACCTATTCACTCTTGACTTAAAGACTCCCAGGTTGTATCTTACAGGAAACACAGACTCCGGTAGAGAATTCCACTCTCTAGCTGTACGTGCAATGAATGTTTTCTCAAAACGCTTTGTGCGTATGGATGGGATGTCCACCATGAACCGGTGGCACTGCGCCGTACGTCTTGTGGTCCTTAGATGAAACGGGCTTGGCGGAATCAAATCATGCAATTCCGTCGCACACTCCCCAAAATGTAATCGATAGAAAACCGACAGGCTAGCAACTCGGCGTCTATGTTCAAGACTTTGGAGTTTTGACTCAACGAGTCTATCATTGCCGATGATCCTCTTGGCTCGTTTCTCAATTGACTCAAGGGCATCAAGCTGGTATCTTGCAGATCCGTCCTAAAGATGAGAGCAGTACTCCATACACGATCGGACTTGCGCTTGATAGAGTTGGAGCAGCTGTTCCGGCGTGAAGTATCGTCTCACCTTTGCGAGGACCCCAACTTTTTGGCAGCCACTTGAGCCTTAGCCTCTATAAAGGGACCAAAATTGAGGGTAGATGTTAAAGTAACACCAAGAAGATCAAGTCGGTCGGTTATCGGCACGGTTACACCTCGGAAACATGGAGCCGGGTGAAATTGGCTTCTTTTAGCAGAAAAAAGACGCGCCTGGGTCTTAGCAGCATTGAACTTAACCAGATTGGCATCGCCCCATTCTGAGACAGCCTGCAAGGACAAGTTCAAGCGCCCAACCATAGCCTCTCGGAGAGACCGGACCTGAGACCCACTAACTCGTGCGTCTGGCACGTATCTCTCGGCAACAGTGCTGTCGTCTGCATACCCAAAGGTACCGGGTTTTAGCAGATCGTTAATATGCAGCAAAAACAATGTTGCCGAGAGCACCGACCCCTGAGGAACACCGGCATTAATAGCCAGCAGTCCGGACGAGCAGCCATCTATGACTACTCGGATAGACCGATCCCTCAGGAAATCCGCTATCCCATCACACAATCCAGCGGGCAGACCGAAGGAAGGAAGCTTGCCAATTAAGCTGTCGTGCCAGACCCGGTCGAAGGCCTTCGAGATATCAAGGGAGACCGCAAGGGCTTCCCCTTGTTTGTCGATGGCCTCACTCCAGATGTGAATGGCATACGCTAGAAGATCTCCCGTTGACCGATTTCGGCGAAAGCCGTATTGTCGGTCACTTAGGATATCGTTAGCTTCTAGGTATGCTAGGAGCTTACCATTCAGTATACGTTCCATACTCTTACAGAGAACGGAAGTTACTGAGATGGGCCTATAATTTGCTGGGTCAGCTCGACTACCCTTCTTGGGTACGGGTTGCACGTTAGCTTGCTTCCAAGCCATCGGCACTTTTCCAGTCTCAAACGAAAGGCGATATAGGCGTGTCAAGATCGGAGACAACTCAGGCGCACACGTCCTCAGTACAATTGCCGGTATCCCGTCGGGACCACTAGCCTTGTTCACGTCCAGGTTACGCAGTACCCTCCGGAGATCCTTCTGATGAATGCGAATGTCTGACATAATCGACTCGCATCCACCAAGAGTACCAGGGGGCCTCGCGCCACCAGGATCTAGACGCGAAGATTCCGCAAAAAGAGAGGCAAACAAGCTTGCTTTCTCCTCAGCGGAGTGGGCCAGCGACCCGTCGGGTTTCAGCAGTGGAGGTAGTGAGGGGCGGCAGAAGTTCGATTCAACCGACCTGGCCAGGGACCAAAACGCCTTACTACCAGCTGGGTAAGAAGCAAGTTTGTTCCCAATTCGGCCAATGTGGTCAAACCGAGCCCTCCGCAACACCCTCTTGCAGAACTTGGCAGCCCTGTTGAAGGCTCTCTTCTTCTGACTCACGTCACTCGCTTTACGCGTCCGAGCGTCGACCCATGCCAGGTAGGCCGCGTGTTTAAGCGCGTCAGCGCGATTGCACTCGGCACCAAACCATGGTCGAGCCCTGCCAGACATTGTTACGTCAGAGAATGGAATGTAGTACTCCATTCCCCGCCGCAACACATCCGTCACGGCGTCCGCGCACGACGAAACATCAGTCGAAGAAAAGCAAGTGGGCCGCCAAGGATAACATGCGAAGAAAGATCGCATGCCATCCCAATCTGCTGACCTGTATCGCCAAACCCGCCTGGTGCCTCTAGGGCTAGAATCGGGCGGGGAGTAGACGGATACAGATTTCACCAGACAGTGGTCGGAAGTACCTAATGGTGAAGAAATCGACACTGAGTAACGGTCTGGATCTGTTGTCAGCAGAAGGTCCAAGCAATTGGCTGTGTGCGAATCAACATCCGGCACCCTCGTTGCCCCCTGGACCAGCTGGGTAAGATTTAACGCCAGCGCTAGCTTATACGTCTCTTGTCCAGCATGGTCTGTGTACTGGTATGAGAAGAGCCACTCCTGATGGTGGGCGTTGAAGTCCCCCAGTAACACCAATTGGGCTGAAGGGTACCGTTGCTGAGCCACATCCGCCGCTTTACTCAGGTGTTGTGTGAGCCCAGTTGTCCCCAGATCACCGCTGTGCGAACGGTAGACACAGGCGTAGACAATTTTATCTAGGCCTGTGTCCACTAGGACCCAAAGAGTTGAGAACCTGGTGTCGGCGCATCGTCTACGAGTCACCGGGGAAGGCGCGGGGTCGGGTGTCGAACCAGGCTTCGCGCGCGCGCCGCTGCGCGCGCCACTTACTCAGCTGACTGACGCGATAGTATACGGGCATTTCCTTGTTGTTTGTAAAACCTTGCTAATCGGTATTAAAACTATTTTATACAGTCCACTTCTTTCTTTTCGACTGAGCCCTATCATTTTGGTCCTTCAATTGCAAAAATACCAGTTTTCGCCGTAAAATAGCATCGTCATTGGTCGTCGTGCAATACGTGCATGGACTTTGACCGTGCGCAAGTTCCACGCGGCACGGCCAGAAAAAGAACAAAGAAGTCGTTCCCGTAGCAGCCTATATCGTCATCTTGGAAGCTGATGTCATTCTTTGGGAGTATATTACTGTATTTGAGTGAGTCCGTTCCAATTAGTTACTTTCAAGCTTTCTTTTTTTGCCGAAATAATCGTTCTCTTTCTTTCAAGTGCTTTTCTTGAATTAAGTGCTTATTTTAGTGAATCATTAATCGTAATCTGCATAACTTAATAAAATATTTTAAACATCATATTTCATAAAAAACACGATCGCTAATTAGTTCACACATGTGCAGTGGTTGACCTTGACATAGGTTACCGGTCCCTTTGTCTACGCACAGCTGTTTGCATTTTTTACATTGAGATCATTAGCGTTCATTCTTTTTGCTATTATTTAACTTTGAAATGGCAGATAGCTTAAAAACATTAATTAAGAAGCGCAGCTCGATAAAATCAAAGCTTACAATTCATAGCAACTATTTAAATTTAGTTAAAAGTAGTTCCGAGATATCTGAGTTGCAACGCTTAGACTTACAGGAGCGTTTTAATAAGTTCGAGACCTTACACACCGATTTTGATGACTTTCAGACACAAATTGAAGTGCTTTCGGATGATGCTGAGTCTGCGTTTACTGAGCGCGAGGACTTTGACCGCCAGTTCTTCAATCTGGTGGCACTCACGCGCAGTCTACTTGGTGTTTCGTCCAACGGTGCGGGGTCTGAGGCGGGCTTCAAAGATGCTGACTCAGGTGCACATAATTCATTTAGGAATAATTTTGTTCGTTTGCCTAAAATCGATTTGCCTCATTTCGATGGGAACTACCAATACTGGCTTAAGTTTAGGGATACTTTTGGGTCATTGATTCACGACAACACAAGTATTAATGACATAAACAAGTTCCACTACCTGCGCGCTTCATTACAAGGAAACGCAGCTTTAATTATTAAGAATATAGATTTTAAAGCTGATCATTACAAAATTGCATGGGACCTGTTGTGTGGTCGGTACAACAACAACCTTCTACTTGTTAAAAATCATTTACAAGCTTTATTTGATGTCGAATCAATTACAAAAGAATCATGTGTCTCAATCAGAAATATTGTTGACACAATTAATAAAACATTAGGGCATTAACAACATTAAAACAGCCCACTCAATATTGGGATACAATAATTATTTATTTTATGAATAGAAAATTAGATGCAATAACATGTCGTGACTGGGAAGAGCACAAAAACAATATATTGAACGATGAGCCTACTTTAATACAATTTTGTTCATTTATAAGCAGGAAAGCAGATTGGTTAGAATCGGTCGAGACAAATGTTAGTTCTTCTGATACGAATACTATTGTTGCCTTAAATAATAGTCATTCTAACAAATCAGATTTTAAACATACACAAATTAATAAAAAATCAAAAAATAACAAAAACTTTAAATGTCCACTTTGCTCCCAAGCACATACTTTATATAAATGTGAATCATTTAGAAAGTTATCTGTAGAGAATCGTATCCAAAAGGCAAAAGAATATAACGTTTGTATTAATTGCTTACGCTTTGGACATTCTTCTAAGAACTGTACATTTTCACATTGCAAATATTGCAAAACAAAGCACAATACGCTTTTGCATTTAGAAACGATTGAGCCCAAGAAAGTTTCCAATCTATTGCCTACTGCCATGCCCACTGAAATGCTTTCTGCTTTGCCATCTACGTCAAATGTTGTGCTGTCAGCTAATTCTATGCAGCTTGCTACTTCTGCGCATGTTTTACTGTCCACAGCTATGGTGAACGTGACTGGCGTGACGGGGAAGAAGTACGTTGTGCGCCTATTGCTGGACAACGGCAGTACGGCGAACTTCGTTACGCAAAGTTTGACTGAGAAACTGGGTTTGTTACGACGCGGTACGAGCACCAAGGTAACGGGTATAAATAATCACCTCACAACCAGTACACAGTCTTGTCGCCTTACAATAGAGTCTTTATGCTGTGCCTTTACTGTTGACATTGAGTGTCATGTTTTGCCTGAAATTACAAAGGTTCTATCGTCTTCATTCGTGCATATCAATCACGTCCCTATTCCTTCAGGTCTTAAGCTAGCAGACCCGAACTTCAATGTTCCGTCGGTCGTAGACATCCTGGTAGGGGCGGAAGTTTTCTGGAATGTCTTAGGCAATAACACTATAGATTTAGGGAAAAACCTACCTAAACTATGTGAAACCAAATTTGGATGGTTAGTTTCAGGAAGTATTTCACATAAATATAGTTATACTTCAAATCATTTTTGTCATCATTCCAACGTCACTCCTGACTTAACTACGTTTTGGGAGCTTGATAACGTATCTTTAAAGCATTCACTTTCACCTGAAGAGAGAATGTGTGAGCAACTTTTCGCTCAAACCACCGTCCGTAAAGATGACGGACGATTTGTCGTCACGATACCATTAAAAGGGGATCCTAGTACATTAGGGAATTCTTACGAAAATGCTAGAAATCGTTTTCTCTCTCTTGAAAGGCGTTTTAGACGTGACCCTTTATTTAAAAATAAATATATCGAATTTATGAAGGAATATGAACGCTTAGGTCATATGACGTTAGACGCTGACTGTACATTTTCACCTGATCATTCCATAATTAAATATTTCATTCCACATCATGGAGTAATTCGTAGTTCTAGCACCACTACACAACTACGCGTAGTATTCGACGCATCAGCTTCCACCAGTTCGGGAGTGTCTCTTAATGACATACAGATGGTCGGTCCCGTAGTACAAGACGAACTGTTTTCCATTTTAACACGTTTCCGTCAACATAGGTACGTGGTCACAAGTGACGTGGAGAAAATGTACAGAGCCATCGAGTTAAATCCAGTTCAGCGACCTCTTCAAAAAATTATTTTCAGGGTCGAACCTTCAGAACCTCTTAGGACCTATACGTTAAATACGGTTACCTATAGTACCGCTTCTGCCCCCTACTTAGCCACCAAATGTCTTGTAAGTTTGGCTGACAACATTGAGGATAGTCGTGTTCAATGTGCCATACGACGTGACTTTTACGTTGACGATTTTTTGAGTGGTGGAGATACCATAGCTGAAACTGTCAATATTTCAAAAAAGGTAAAATCAGTTCTATCATCTGCTAAATTTAACTTACGTAAATGGTGATCTAACAATCCTCTCATTCTTAAACAAATTGCAGATAGCAATGAATTAAATAATATTTTACATTTTTCTGAGCAAAGTCCAAACTCATCTCAAACCAAAACTTTAGGTCTTAACTGGGTTTGTGACTCAGATTCGCTTACATACACAATAAATATCACACCAACTAATAAAGTTACCAAACGTCATGTTCTCTCTGTTATCAGTCAAATCTTTGACCCACTAGGCCTCGTAGGTCCGTGCGTCGTCGAAGCAAAAATACTCATGCAGCGTTTATGGCTAGATAAATATGACTGGGACGACGAAGTTTCGCTCGAAATCAGGAACCTTTGGTCTACATTTGAAAGCACAATAACAGCTTTAAATAATTTAGAAATTCCTCGTTGGGTTTTGTGTGAAGGCTCTATTACACATGAAGTACACGTCTTTACCGACGCATCCGAGAAGGCGTACGGCGCTTGTGTGTACATTCGGTCTTGTAATAGCAGTGGGTCTATAGGCGTACAACTTCTAGTTTCTAGAAATCGTGTAGCGCCCATCAAACCAACGACGATGCCGAGACTTGAACTTTGTGGAGCGTTGCTGGGCGCAAGGCTGTGTACTAAGGTTCAAGAATCGCTTACCATACCCATCAACAAATGTAGATTCTGGTGCGACTCCACCATAGTCCTGGGTTGGCTCTCTACTCCTTCTAACCAATTAAAACCTTTTATTAGAAACCGAGTCAATGAGATACAGGAAAGTACATGTGGTCATACCTGGAGCTACGTACCGTCGAAGGACAACCCAGCGGATCTTGTTTCCCGAGGTCTCAGAGCTGACATTATCAAGGATACACCCCTCTGGTGGTCCGGACCCTTTTTTTTGTCGCTTAATGAAAATGAGTGGCCTAAGATGCCAAACACAGGGAAAGATAATCAGCCGGAAGTAGTGACACATTTCATTGGTGATGGTAGTGAAAACCATTCATTTAATTATCATTCATATGTAACCATTCATTCATCTATCATACATAACTTATTAGAAAAGTATTCTAGCCTAAAAAAAATACAAAAAATATTTACATATGTACAAAGATTTATTTACAATATTAAACATAAAAATAAACTGTGTGGTAATCTTTCTAAAACCGAACTCGAAAATTCATTAAATTTAATTATACATTATTCACCACTTGAAATGTTTCCTGAAGAGTATAATCTTTTGAAGTCTGGACAGAAATTACCACGCAAAAGTAGATTGCTTCCTTTGACTCCTTTCATTGACGATCATAACCTCATACGAGTGGGCGGGAGGCTCGATAACTCCCCCTACGATTTTAATGTGAAACATCCTATAGTGATATGCAGTAAGCACAGACTTACTAAGCTTATATTTCAAATGCAACATTTAAAGCTTGTACACGCTGGTCCACAGTTGTTGTTGTCACATATTCGACAGACTTACTGGCCTCTAGGTGGTAGGAACTTGTCTAGGTCTGTCGTTGGTAAATGTCTCAAATGTTTTAGACACAAGGCTCAAAACGTACAGCCTATAATGGGTCAATTACCTCATTCAAGAACTAATCTTGAATTTCCATTTTTAAACTGTTATGTTGACTACGCTGGGCCAGTATTGGTGGCCAATCGTAAAGGCCGAGGTTGCAAACTAACAAAATCTTATATGTGCATCTTTGTTTGCTCGGCATTGAAAGCCGTACACTTGGAGCTCGTCAGTGACCTCACTACTGAGGCTTACATGGCCGCTTTAAATCGTTTCGTGGCGCGTCGAGGCAAGCCTCGAAGCATCACGTCCGATAACGGGACGAACTTCGTAGGTGCATCAAACGAGATGTTTAGGTTCTTGCAATCATCAAATGTTGGGAGGGTATCGAATTTATTTTCACGCCTGCCTACAGCCCTCATTTTAATTCACTGGCTGAAGCTGCTGTGAAATCATGTAAGCATCACTTAAAACGGTTACTGCATCTTACTCACTTTACTTTTGAAGAGATGGCTACTTGTCTCACTCACATAGAGGCGATATTGAATTCACGCCCTCTCACTCCTCTTTCTTCAGACCCTACCGATTTTTCGGCACTTACTCCATTTCACTTCCTAATTGGACGGCCATTCTTGTCAGTACCACATCCTCAGGTGACTGAAGCCAACATCACGCGGCTGGATCGTTGGAGAAGAATCCAGTTCATCAGGCAGCATTTCTGGAGCAGATTTCATAACGAATACACTTCTCTGCTACAGGCCAAATCAAAATGGTTTCATTCCAGAGATGAAGTGAAACCGGGCTCCTTAGTCCTAATCAAGGACAAAACAACGCCACCTCTGCTCTGGTCCCTGGGTCGGGTCATGAAGACCTATCCCGGCGTAGACGGCGTCACGAGAGTGGCGGAGTTGAAGACGAAGAGGGGCACCATTCGTCGTGCCTTCAACTGCATCTGCCCCCTTCCAGTCGAAAATTGAAGACATCCCTTCAACCCGGGGAATATGTCGGCGCATCGTCTACGAGTCACCGGGGAAGGCGCGGGGTCGGGTGTCGAACCAGGCTTCGCGCGCGCGCCGCTGCGCGCGCCACTTACTCAGCTGACTGACGCGATAGTATACGGGCATTTCCTTGTTGTTTGTAAAACCTTGCTAATCGGTATTAAAACTATTTTATACAGTCCACTTCTTTCTTTTCGACTGAGCCCTATCACCTGGAGTCCTCAAGGTTACGGAGACGCCGATAGCAGATATCGTCCCGGGCGTACATGCATATACCAGCGCGTGGCTTAAAATTGTGCTCCAGGGTAAACCCTGGGTAAGATAGGTACGCCACGTCAGACGGACATCCGATCTGCGTCTCCGAAAGGAATAACAGAGCTGGTTTCTCAGTCTCTAGGTGGTGGTGGACTGCGGCGAGATTTGAGTGCAGACCTCGAATGTTGGATAGGTGCACTTTGTGTGAGAGGGAGTGCTGCCGCTGTACAGCTTTTTTCTTTTTATTGCCTTTCATTATTGTGAAGAGTGAAGGAAGGAGAGGAGAAGGAAGTGAAATGAGGTTCCATGCTGGCTACCTTCAGGTACGCACTGACAGGACGGTATCATTGGGGGACTAGTCTGGAGACTGCGGGGACGCCCGAGCCCCCCCGGGAATGTCCATCGGGCCCTCTCGTCTGGTCGCCAACCAGCACGATGGTGCATTCCGGGATTTTTCGTCAGTTGGCGGGGCAGCCTTTCGTATGTGGCTAGTACACTACTTGGGCCCCCTACTAACTGCGGTCGGCCAGCGGCGCACCGTGCCTCGGATCCCGCTACCCTCCTCGACTAGTCTCCCGATACATCCATATCAGCGCGAGCCCGGTTGGTCTGCCTGCAATGGAACAACTGTTTCGACCCAACTCCTCTGGATTGGCTACACTGAGCATCGTACCGGAACACGGCCAGGCCGCTTGGCGGTACGTCTTTGCCCAGTGGGTGGTCGCAAGCCATCGGTCGAAACCTACCACCAGTTTGTGTCACCTGATTAGCACCACCCGGGGACCACGTGTAGGGACTCAATGGGTATACTCCTACGGACGCGGGTGACTCGGCCCCCATATTATAAACATTGCAGTATGATTACCATTTCAACCTGCTATATACCACTGCTGAACTAGGCTTCCTCTTGATAAACGCTAAAGCTAACAACGCTAAACGTGGAGACAGTGCTTAACCATAATGATTAGCGCAAGAATTGATGACTGCTACGAAAGGAGATTGCTGCGTTCAGTAAATTGAGTTCAGTATTCTTTAGTTGAGTTCTCGTCCACGGATAAAAAGGACTGGCTTTTGTTTTTAATATGAACAAAACATATTATTATGTTACATATGTATAAATAGCTCGTGGCTAAAGTAATAACAGCCATTCGATCAATCCATCAGGTTAAGCAACGCTTGTGGGGGTTGGTCCATGGATGGGTGACCATCTTTACATATCGAATCTCCTCCGTGCCTCGGAAAGCACGTTAAGCCTTTGGTCCCTGCTGTCAATCGTGGATCTTTGCCGGATTACCCTATCGAAGTTTTCGCTATGAGTTTCGCTTCATACAGACGTTCCGTATAATAAACAGTGCGAACAATGTACGTCTATATAGTTCAAATTGTTTTGTTTATGTAGTGTTCTGGTTTTTGGTATATTGGACACACTTTATATTTTTTCTTCTTTTCTCTAATTTAATTATGTCAATGTCATGCATACCTGTTATTTGCATGGTTACTGAAATGTCGATTTTAGATGTTATTTTATTTTAATTGTAAGTGACAGTACTTTTAGTGTGCTTATTATCTATACATTATCTATATATATAAAAAAACAACGAACTTCAACAAAAAATACACTAAAAATTACAAAATAAATTTAATTTCGGAAGTCGGTGTTTGCATTTTATTTCTTCGTTATTTGACACTGACTTCCGAAATTAAAGTTATTTTGTAATTTTTTGCGTATTTTTTTTGGAGGTTGGTTGTTTTTTTTTTGTAAAAAAGTTTTTTATTTTTCACTTTTTAGTTGTTGTACCCCAGAACTAAAACTCCAATAACATGGAACGTGGAATTTAAACATAATTGGAGAACACCAAAACGTCATCTAGATATACGTATTTTTCGTTTTTGTTCAGTTTTTCAAAAAGCGCTGAAGCAATTTCGATAAAATTTATATGGGACCACCTCGGGAGTATATTTTATCGGATAAAAAAAGAATTTTGAAAATCGGTCCTCAATTGACAGAGAAATCGGCGGACATTTATAAAAAAATACATACATTCGAACATAGAACCTCCTCCTTTTTCGAAGTCGGTTAAAATGAATCCCTATTTCCTTGGTCACGACATCACGCGTGAACAGTTGAACCGATTTCGCTAATTCTTTTTTGTTGTGTTTGTCATTGCCAGGGGAAGGTTCTTATGAAAGAAAAAAAAAAGAAAGTTGCGCGAAAAATTATAAAATTTCAGAAAACTTAACTACTATTTAAACTTAGCGCGTTTGACAGTTCATAGCTAAGACAGCACAACGTCTGTCACGTCAGCTAGTTCTAGATAAATAAATACCTAAAAATGCTCATATTTCACGTAAGTGCCAGATAAAATTTTACACCGTCATCTCATAGCACAAACCACATTAAAAATGACAGACACCTGTATTCTTCATAAATACAGAGAGATAAAAGTAATTTATTGCATCTACGCAACGATGGAGTCTTACAGTCAATGTCGAGAGCAGCGCGAAAGTAAGGAAACACAGACATTAACGCTTTACACCCAAAAGCTTTTAGCGCCTGAATATTGTGTACAAACGCGTTCGTGACTACTATGTTATGTTTTTGTATGAAATATGGCGGCTTTTTTTTGGCTTTAAGTTCTATCTGTCTCTTGAAGTCTATGTATAGAATTTTATTGGGAAAAATAATTGTGTAATCATGTAGGGATTTGCGATTTATTACAGCAGCCTGTATTTCTTGCTTGCGGACGGCGAGTAATGGGTAGCCCGCCGTTCGATCAGCACCAGGCCCGAGAGTCGACTGCGCGTAGTGTTCCACGCGCGCCTCAAAGAGAATATGTCAGCCACCACTGACAGGGCCCATCACGGCCGATGCCTGCATGTCAAGAGGTAGCGGATAAATTCGAAACAGAGTTATCGCTCCTTTGGGCCCTCGGGTAATGAAGGAACAGGGGTGGGTTTTAGTCAGTAAGAGTCTGACACGCCCTCCCGCTCCATCCAGAGCGGAAGAAGTCATAGGAAGATTTCTCACCCCCCCAAAAAAAAAGCCTGTATTTCTTTCCACATGATAAAGATATTGGTCTCGGGAGTGTTTGAAGGAGTCATCGCGGCCCTGGACCGCAAAAAGCAACTGAAGGAATACGGGTGTTTTTTTTTTTTTGTCAGTAAGAGTCTCACACGTCCTCCCGCTCCACTCAGAGCTGGAGAAAATATCTAACGATCTTCCACTCTCAAAAAAAATGGGTAATGCTAAAGGCTCAGTAGGAGAAGGAGGTGCATTGAGACTCCCGCTGACACGATGGGATGATACGACACCGATGCGACAACCATTTGCCATAAATTGTTTAACGGATAGACAACGATTGTCTTCAGGAGCCTTTATTCGCCATGCTATGACTTAACATCTTCAAATAAATTACCTTGTTTATAAAATAGTCTGAGATTGCTTTCATCATCGGACCACAAGACGTACAGCGATGCGCCACCGGTACATGGTGGACATCCCACCCACACGCACGTTTTGAGAACACATTCATTGTGCGTACAGCTATTGAGTGGAATTCTCTGCCGGAGTCTGTGTTTCCTGATAGCAACAACCTGGGAGTCTTTAAGTCAAGTGTTTAAGTGAATAGGTTACTTCTAGGCAAGCGTGCTCCATCTTCGACCACATCATCGATTACCATCAGGTGAGATAGTAGCCAAACGCGTGACTATCAAAAGTAAAAAAAAAAAACTTTAATTTTTCTCTCACTTGAGGATGAGGATGGTGAAGAAATTTTATTCTAAGCGTAGGTACATGGCGGTTGGAAGCATGCTGCAGTATATAATGAATACTCCCCACAAAGGGAACTTTGTAACTACAAACTAACGATATCGTAATTTCAAAACGTTATTTCTAATACGTAGATGTAGACGAAAAATAAATTACCATACCATCTAGCCTTTTCCCAACTCTTTAAAGTCGACTTTAGTTCAAGTTTAATCAAGCAAGCCCACCCTAGATCGACCACTCCTAAAGCAGCCTTAGTTCACATTGGCATGTATTCTGAATATATATTATGTGAAGTTGTGTGTGGCTTTTATAGATCCCTTATCCAAAACTCTAGCTCAATCCCCACCAAAAACAAGCCGAAATCCTCAAAAAGCAAACAGCAAAAAGAGAAGAAAAAGCAAACAGAAATTTAAAGTTTGTTCAGAAAAAATACGAGAAGCGAACGTGCACACCTTATGGTCGGTTGAATGAGAGATAACGACCCGAGTTCGGTTATTTATGACTAACGAGCCTATTCAGGGGAGCTGTGCTTCCAAATGGAGATTTATGAAACAGAAAATGTCGGATAACGTACGTCTTGAGTATAATTTGTTAGCGACGGGCGGTGTGAATTCTGTGCTATCTGCGTAAACTGGGTGACTGTGTGTTGTGTGGTCTAGCTATTGGGAAATACGAAGCTAGATACGGATTGTGTTCGATTTTAACTTTTAGGTAGGTACTGGATACGCGGGGATCGTGCGGTCCATGGCCCTTTACGGGACACTGGTGTGGGCGTGTTCCATGAGGCGGCGACCAGCTCGCCGGTTGAACGTGTCCCAAAGGTACATGGCCTTTCGGCTCATCCGAGGATACCGCACGGTCTCCTGTGAGGCGGCGAGTCTCCTTGCCGGACTGTCGCCAGGACGCCGGGGCGAAACTCTGCTGCCGCGACACCTCGCGGCTCGGCGGACGGAGCTCCGGCAGGATCTCATGGCGACATGGAGACAGCGACTGTCGCAACCCAGCGCTGGGCACGCCACCATTGCGGCGGTAGTGCCCCTCTTTGAGGAGTGGCTGGAGAGGCGTCACGGCGTCCTCACCTTCCGCCTAACGCAGGTCCTCACCGGACACGGTTGTTTCGGGAGGTTCCTGCATCAGATCGGGCGGGAGGAAACGCCCTGGTGTTACCACTGCGCGCATCACCCAGAGGACACGGTGGAGGTCTGCCCCGCTTGGGCGGACCACCGCCGTGTCCTCGTGGATGCGATAGGTGGCGGCAACCTCTCGCGCCCTGCCCTGGTCCAGGCCATGGCACGGAGCGAGAGGGAATGGGAGGCAGTCTCCGCCTTCTGCGAAGCAGTAATGCTCGTGAAGGCGGAGGCGGGACGCGTGAGGAAAGCTCAGCGGAGTGGCCCTCATGGCCCCGGCCGCTACCACCCCAGGAGAGGTACTGGGCGTACTGGGCGTAGGACCTCTCGAGATGAATTCCGGCCACCATTCCGGCTACCCGCCAAAAATAAAAATATAAAAAAAATAAAAAAAAGCACCAAAACGCTCATTGGTTTTTAGAATCAGGTTGTAACTAAACATTGAGCGTCATGTTCGAAGTGTGGTTCGAGCTAATTTAAAAACAGCGAATGCTCTAGTATATACTCAACTTTATAGTTGTTTCGTTTTGACATGAAAATTACGGTCATTGCTCCTTCCCTTTGTCTTTGCAAGAACACGAAAAATAAATTATGTATCATTTTGCATTCGTAATAATATTATAAATAGTTTAAAAAAAAACACGCTTTTGAGTGACGTCATTTTATTTTTCGCATACATATTCTCAGCAAACCCTTTCATAAATAATACCCATGTCATGGGAATACATACAAAATAACTAGTCCGCCATCTTTGGGAGAACGCCATATTGGATTTAGAATGACGTCACTTATCTAACCTTGCATTTTCATCAAAACTAAATAAGTATGCAAAATTCAGCTCAATCAGAAACCGGGAAGTGGGTAATATTTTTGGTGGTAATATTTTTTTAACATTAGTAAGAGGTACAGCTAAAATAAAAGCGTATAAAAAGTTTGGAGGCTTGAGGATTAATTTCAAAGACCACTAATGCCACGCTTAAACGCAACAACTATACCTACGAGTACTTCACTTTTTTTTTTCTGCAACCGTCAAGTAACTTTCGCTCTGTGTTTTAGACCAAAAATTAAAAACACTAGGTACCAAGAATCTTTTGGATGGCCAAAATTGGAACTAATGCCGCCTTCTTGATTTCTCAATGCAATTTCCACAGACAATTTTCTAAATGTGTATTAACCCCCCCCCTTTACAATGTCATACAAGAACCATAAGATCCTTGCACTGTACCTACATTGTTTGGACAGCATATTTACGTTTCTGTTTCAAAAATAAACAGTCCCCTCTGTAGAAACAAATTGTAATCCAATCAAGTTTGACCACAGCAGTAATCACTGCTGTTGTCTAATCTGTTCACTGTTACTCTTGCTCATAACTGTTTGATGGATCAGCTGTTCACGACACCCTTCAGTTTTTCTTGCCATCTGAATATAATGTCAAAGCTCATAAAATATTGAAGAAGATTTCTCCAAGTTTGGATGTGTGTGACTGCGAGTCTACCGATGTGTAACCCTACTAGCTTTTCCCGCAGTTTCATTGCTGGAACCTATTTCAGGTATATTTATCGAGATAAAAAGGATCGTCACCCAGTGGCTGCCTGAAGACGAGCGTCATCATCGAGGTAGGCCTAAAAGGGCTGGTATGACAATCTGGACTCGTTTCTGACCGGTTGGCTATAGAAGACAAGATCTAAAGAAAGCCTAAGAAAGTCTAAGGTAAGCCTTTGATTAGTAAAAAAAAGAAGGAGCATTATGGCGCTCATGGATAGTAAAACTTTATATATTGGTGAAAAAATTTCCGTAATGAAGGAATCAACTTATATTATAATACTACAGAGGTCGGGCTGCGTTTAGTCGCAGCTCGACCTTCTGTAGAGGGTGCCTTCGGCATATTGACTCATTATAGTGGACCCTAGTATAGTATATTATACGAGTATATTAAGTGAATGAGAAAGTGTAAAAGACTGTGATAATAAAGACGTATATTGGTCACAACTTCTGTTATTTTAATATAAGTAGTTTAGACATTTAGTTAAAAAAAAATTATATCTCACAATTTATTATAGAACCTAGGACTAAGATAACCAGCTGCGCTCTCAATTTTCAGTCTAGACCAATCACGGTATAAAAACTCAATGTTGCCAGACCTCACATGCATATAAATGAAGCTGATAGATGAGGTTATCTAGAAGTCTAGGCATGACGTATTCAGATCTCTTACAAAGATTTCCATTGATTTACATTTGTACATTTTTCGTTGAGATTGAGGAAAACTTTCTACACACGAATACAACCGGCTTATACAAAAACTCGAAAACTTGCGAAATATCTTTAATTTCGGAAGTCGGTGTTTCTGGTTTGATTTCTTAGTTATTTAACAAACTTAAAAAACTGGCTAAGTGCGTGTCGGACTTCGTAAATTTAGGATTCCGTAACAAATGAGGGAATTTCAAAGTAAAATCTGATTTATCAACTTATTGGTATTTGTTAGTAAAATATACGTTATAATAAACATTATCACCAAATTTCCAGTTCATAGGTCAATGGGAATTTAAAAAAAAATTCGGACTAAAGTTTTCTGACAGACGACGGACAAACGGACACGTGAGTGATAACAGTAGGACTCTATTTATACCCTTCGGGTACGGAACCCTAATAAAGTTTTTTTTTTTTAAACGACCAAATTAAGAACCTTTCCTTTTTTTGAACCTTGCACCACTTACTGGTGTTTCGGTGCTTTATAGCTACACTACAAAACCAGCAATGTTAAAAAATAAAACTTAAACTTCCTCGAAACTCGAAAAAGCCGTTCCGTCATTTTAACAATTTCACAAATTCATTCCGTACTGAGTCACATCACTAATGAATGAAACATTTTATTCATATTTGGTTTTTCGCGGGATTAATTGATGCAAACATGTGTCGGACGGTGAAATTAAAATGGCCACGGTCCAATAAGTATTACTGATAGGCACCAACAACGGTCAGCAATTAAGGAAATCAAATAAAATTCAATAGGAAACATTTGTCGGGAATTGCTAAGCCGAAAGGGCCCAATTTGCATTTTATTAGCATGGGATCGGAATAAAAATGTGTTTATACTGGGATGAAATCGAGATGGCTCACCATAAAGAGATCGACTGGATACAGATGTAACAACGCTGCCGCCGCACGCGAAGATTTTCACAAATCAAATACGATTTTGTTTCAACAACCGCTTTTGTGTAGTCTCTATCCTTTTTCGTAAATTCTCTACCGCATTTTACTGTAGCTCTGAATACGGTGAATACAAAGTTACTCGCGTTTTTCATCAAATCGCTGAATGTTTTGCTTGCTTGGCCTTTTCATGGAAATAGTCATAAAAATAGTTACTTTGATAGAGTGGTTGACATAGATTGGATTGATGTTCCACTAGGTATACAAGAACAAAATCCCGTGTGACGGTTTTTTTTTTCGAGTAAAGAATAAAAGCAGAATTAAAAGGGTTTACCGAAAAATGGACATCATTCTCCTTCTGTCTGCCACTAATGATATACTCGTACCTATTGCGATAACCAATAAAACAAGAATTATGGCAGTACGTTTTATCACAAAGCAGTTATGGCTCATGTTTGACAATGGTAATTTACGATATCGAAAAACGATGATAATCTTGAAAATAAATAAGGTTTCATTTGTACTTCTTCTTCTTAGTTTGCCGATAGAAAATTATATGTTACAGCCCTTTACATCTTTTGCTGATGCAGCCAATAGGTCCACAAATGTGCAGATGGTAAGGCATGAGGCGCAAGATGCAAGTTAAGCCAAGGTCTGTGGTCTTATAGGCAAGCGTGCTCCATCGTTGACGGCATCATCGCTTACCATCAGGTGAAATGGTGATCAAGCGCGAGCCTATATCAATGGCAAAAAAAAAACATCGAAGATTGCAACAATCCGAGAAAAACATCGAAGATTGCAACAATCCGAGAAAAAAATGTAGTTTTATTAATTTTGCTTAAGGCGCAGTTATACGACATCTAATGTTATTTAATTGAACATCACGTCTAAACGACTACTTTTATTTCTTTGAAAAAAATATAATTATGTTATTTTAGACAACTTATTTCGTAATTTGATATGTAAATATTTGAAATTATATTTTTAGAACATAGTGTAATTAATTTGGAAAGTTATATCTAACGCGGATAAAAAATTGAGGATCACGCAAAAACTCTAATGCGTATTTTTACGAAAACCTTCACCGTTTTAAAGATCATTTCATTATATATTTTAGTATACGTGTTTTAGTATATTATTTGTTGTTTTATGTTTAATAAATTAATAATGTGTCTAATTTTGGACAGCGCTCCTTGATGGGCGAGTCCTATTACTGGGTGGTACGACGCGTTACGTGAGCTCAGCACAGAACACGCAAGCTAACCTCTCAAGGTCGTTAGCAGTTGTTTCTGTAACTTTTTACAGTAAAAACAGAGTCACCCTCTCATGGGACTTTGCCTTAGTTAAGCCATCAAAAGCAGGTATCTACTAAGGAATGGGGCGGAAATAACAATAAACAAAGGTTTCCTACGAGGCACCCTTTAAATTGAAACGAAACAAAAGGTTAATTAAATTGTCTGTTTATAGTACAAATGCCTCAAGCTAAAATTTTAATCAAAGACTTTTTGTAATGATAATTTTGGACGCTGTAAATATCCTAAACAGGTGTTTCTTTAGAAATGTTAATGAATAAGTATTAAATATTTAATAATGTTTTATTAGAATTAAGTTGCCGAGATATTAGGGGTGTATCAAAAATAAATCGAGAAAGGGCTTTGTGTAGGCGTTTATTAGGAATCTATGAATACCAATTTTATTATTCTCTCTCGAAATAATATAGCTTTCCTACGAAATCCAAAGAGATGTCCTTGGATCTCATAGGAGAACGACTCATCATCATCATCATCATCATTTCAGCCGAAGGACGTCCACTGCTGGACATAGGACATACCTCCCCCAAGTGTCGCCACAATGATCGGTCCTGTGCGTCTCGCATCCATCGGCTACCCGCAACCCTCACCAGGTCATCGGTCCACCTTGTGGGAGGCCTTCCAACGCTGCGTCTTCCAGTACGCGGTCGCCATTCCAGAACTTTTCAGCCCCATCGACCATCTGTTCTGCGAGCAATGTGCCCTGCCCACTGCCACTTCAGTTTGGCGATTCTTCGGGCTATGTCGGTAACCTTAGTTCTAGTAGGAGTACGACCACGAGTAAATAAATAATAATTGTAAGAGGAACGGTATGCTTGCAGCATAGCATAGCATAATCAGTATTTTAATATTCCCACTGCTGGGACACAAGCTTCCACTCTGTAATAGGGTGTGGGACGTAATCCATCACGTGGGTCCAATGCGGGTTGGTTGGTTCTAGGGCCTGTCGGTTTCATCACGATGTTTCTCCTTCACTCTTTTGAGAGCAGTAAGTAGTGATGAAATAATTTGCACAAACTAAAACGCCGCCTGGGTTTTGAACTCACGACCTACAATTATTGTAAGTCCCGGCCTTTGCCACTGGGCCGCAGCATACTCGGATATATCTATCTGTAAAAGCAGTCAGCTCTAACCTTTGTTTGGTTCCTGAAATAACCAGGGTTCATATAAAAGGTAAAAACTAAAACCGTTCAGAAATGTCTCTCTGTCTCTGTCTGTCTCTCTCAGTACGGCGATATGCCACCGGTACATGGTGAACATCCCATTCACATGCACAAAATGTTTTGAGAACACATTCATTGTGCGTGCAGTTAGGGAGTGGAATTCCCTGCCGGAGTCTGTGTTTCCTGATAGCTACAACCTGGGAGTCTTTAAGTCAAGGGTGAATAGGTTTCTTCTAGGCGAGCGTGCTCCATCTTCGACCACATCATCACTTACCATCAAGAAGTAAGATAAGGGTCAAACGTGTGCTTAAAGATGATAAAAAAAAGAAATAATAACTCATATCCTAGCTCACAGCTTCAAGAAATGCGGAATAGAATCAGATGATCGGATTTATGGCAACCAAATGCCCTTGATATTGGGCCAGTAAATAATATCTTTCGTTAAAAGGGTCGCTTTATTGGCACCTTTTCGTTTTATTCGACGATTATGTCATTTTTATGAGCACTACGGTGTTATTTGCCAATTTTATTGACAAACAAATTGTATTATTACATATTACCGAAAAAAATATTGGTAAAAAAGTTGAACATACATACTCGTATCACATATTTACATCACATCACGCCTGTATTGTCTGAAGGTTAAGCAGAAGTGTATTTATAGTACCTACACCCACTTTTCGCTTTATTTAAGTCACAGGTAATAGGGATTAGCAGTGGTGGTGCAGTGGTGACGGCCCCGATTTACGAGTTGTAAGTACGTCGTGGGTATCCAGGCAAGTGTTATTTATATCATCATCACTGGTCTCAAAACGGTGAAGGAAAACAACGTGAGGAAGCTGCTATGTCCTAGAAACAAGAATTCGAAGATATGTGACCGGCATGGTGCATTACGGCCCATTCTCTCTTATAATGAGGAAGCCTAAATCACAGCAATGGCAAACATTATATGGCTTGTTGTGCTATGTTATTAACTGACTTCGAAAAAAGGAAGAGGTTCTATGTTCGACTGCATGTATTTTTTTTTGTGGACCGAAGTTCTTTTTTTATTTGAAGGAGTATTATACTGCTGAGGTAACCTCATATAATAATGGTATCAAAAATGATTGAGGGATTTTTAAAAAAGTTAATAAATACAAATAATATGTGTACCTACACAGATGACGTTTTGGTTTCCTCCAATTATGTTCAAATTCCATGTTCCATGTTATTGGTGTTATCAATTCGGGCGTAACTTTAATATTTAGTTTTAGTTCTGGGATATAACAACTAAAAGTGAAAAATAAGAACGGTGTTCGTATTTTGTTTCTTCGTTATTTGACAACGACTTCCGAAATTAAAGCTATTTTTAAATTTTTAGTGTATTTTCTTTTTAGAAGTTGGTTGTATTTTTTGTAAAAAAAAGTTTTATCTATAAGACACCAATACAGACCCTGGACTGCTTCTGAGGCAATTCAGATAGAGTTAATAAAACTTTGTCCAGCCCGTTAGTCGAACCCTGGGACCTCATGCTCAGTAGACCACAAAATCATTCATACGTCTCAACTTTGGTATGGAATGCTTTGGTTCAGCGAAGGAAGGATGAATAGACAGGAGGCTGTAACGGCTTTAAATGATAAATGATAAATGATAAATGATAAATGATGTTTATTCAGTAAATAGGTTACAAGGAACACTTTTACACGTCAATGTTTTTTTGTCAGTTTAAGCTAGATGAGGCCGGTGTTTCCTAGCTGACTACCCTGAGAAGAAACACCGAAACAAACTCAGAGGTCAAAGTCTCTTTTAGTGTTCAAATCCATACAATGTGGACTGGTTAGATCCTATGAGAACCATGTACGTTTATGTCTGGGATGAGCTTTATGAAGAAAGCAACACACGAATTCGAGTGGACCTGTCCAGACAGTGCAAGCATTTGTCAGTCATCGCGAAGCTCAACTCAGAACTCTGAGGTGCTCAACGAACCGACGAACAATACCAAAGTAAGGACATTTGAGTAGGCCGCAAAAAATACTCAAACTGCCAGACAATCATAAAATCTACATGAATATAACGACATATATAGTTCTCGCATTCACATTATTCTATATGAGGACCATGCAGCTTAATGTCTGTAGTGGTCTTTTGAAGAAAGAACCAAACATATTTGAGTGGACCTGTCCAGTCAGTGCAAGCATTTGTCAATAGTCGAAAAGCTCAACTTAAAAACCACTAAGGAGCTCAATGACATGACGAACAATACCAAAGAAAAGACATTTGGGTAGGCCGCAAAAGTACTCAAACTGTCAGACAACGTTGAAAATTACTGTAAAAAGGAGGAGAAAATAATAATAATAACCCACATAGTCCTCACATTTACAATAATTAAGTAATCAAAAAAAAAAAATAAAAATATAATACTTTACAAAGTAAATATTTGTGTCAAACAAAATAGTAATCATAATATGTCAATCAAGAAATAAAAATAAATATAATACTTAACAAAGTATTCAAGTCAAAAAAAAAAAATAATAATTATAAAATGTCAATAAAAAAATAAAATAAAAAATATAATACAATACTATACAAGTATTCATGTCAAAAACGAATATTAAAAAAAAAAATCTATATAGATAATTTTTTTTTTATCAGTAAGTAGTACATATGAAAATTTAAGATTTAAGATTGCCGATCCGGCCACATTCCACTCAATAGTTTCGGATTCATGATGCGCAAAGTTCTTTCGCCCAATTGTGTTGTCTGTGAAGTTATAGAAGACGTGCATCATATCCTATCGGAAGTGAGTTCGTATTGGGGTCCAAAGGCAGCAAGCTTTTGTCAATAGTTTTCTATAACAGCGTTCTAGCCTCACCATTATCAGATGAAGCTAGAACGCTTTATTCTATTATTACAATAGGTATACCTAAGGTTGCCGGTAAACTAGTACCTACATATTATAGTATGTACTTATAAATACTTTGTTTTAAATCATCGGGGTGAGACAATTGTTGTACAGAAAAAAATAACGTAAATAAATTGACAAAAAATACTTTTTTGCTAAGTTATGTTCAAAATCGCAATATTTTCTGCACAATATATAAACGTAAGAAACATTTATATCAAAAATAAAAACAAACAAATAAATGGAAAAATGAAATCATGCACAAAATATGTGCACTTGTCTGTGTTTAATATTGAAAAAGAAATCGTCATTATGTTTGTTTGAATGTTTAAAGAGTCAACAAATGTTAAAATCACGGGGTTTTATTTGTGTTTATCTCAAATAATAATCAAACAAATACAACATATTTCAGAAGCTGTTTTCTATAACCATCAAGACAAATAATGAAAAGGTTTATGGCGTCTCGCATTAACGAAATTAAGACCAATGAAGCAAAATTGCCAATTGCAGACAGGATTTTATAAAAAAACTAGCTTCTGCCAGCGACTTCGCTCACGTGGAATAAAGTACTTCCCCCGTTATAAACTTTCAACCCCCCATTTTACCCGCTCAGAAATGGAATTTCGAAAAATCCTTTCTTAGTGGATACCTACACTTCACAAAGAACATACTCTCCAAATTGTACACACACACTGTACGTCTAACAAAGTAGCTTTGCGCAAAAATTATTGGTGGGAAATGACTTTTATTTTTTAGGTATAGAAAATAAAACTATTTTTTATTGCGCGCAATGTAAAGCGAACTCAGGCAAGTGGAGTTAAACCCCGCTCCTTCGCTCTAAGCCACGTAGGTACTTGTAGGATACGTTTTATATTCATTGCGTTTTTGTAATTGCAAATGCGTAATTTTGAAATTTCGAATAAAAAAATCGAAAATTCAGGTAACGTTTGTTTGGAAAAAAGTTTAGTAATAACACTTGACATTCAATTTCGTAAAAAAAGTAAAAAAAAAATTGCGACTTTGACCTTTAGTATCTTTAGAATCAGTGGATTGCCAGGTATGGTTTAATGAAAAAAATGATCTAAATAATGCGTAGAATATGTGGCTTTCGGCTTCGGAAACAGTCTTTTTACACGCGAAATACCAGTCAGTCAGGACTTTGATTTTTATCTAATCAGTTATACAAACCTAATAAATATGTTTTAATGAGTTGCACACACATGTTGGATCTACATGAGACACAAAATAGAATGTTGCCCAATGAGTTTTATCATACGCGTTTGTACCTACATATTAATATTATCAGTTAGTACCATTATACAGGGTGTAACTGAAAGGTGTGGTCATATTTTAGAAGCTGGTTCTGCTCATGGAAATGAACAACTTTCTCTAAGACAAAATAGAAAATTCCCATAAAAAAATATTGGAGTTTCCATACAAATTTATCATCAGCTGTTCAATATTTGTATGGGAATTTAAATAACGATATGACCGATATAACTTGACAGGCTAATATTTTCTACAGACACGAAACCAACAGTATCTCATAATTTTAAAATGATATAAACACTGTAAAAATATACAAAGTTTGCGGTGAACGTGGGCCAATTTTGGCCAGCTTGGCAATTGTTTGTGCCAAGTTTACAATTTGCTGCACGACACGGCATCAATCAACGTCACTGACACAGACATCAACAAACACACCGCGGCCATAAGTTTAATTGTCAATGTTATTCAATTTAATTTAATTGAATCGTGTGCTGTTTTTTCGGGCATGTGGAAAAAGATGGTTACTGGAAGATACAGTGCCTTTTTTTGAGGGTGGGACTCTTACTGACGGTGTTCCTTCAGATGCCTGTGCCAGGGCCGCAGTGATTCTTTTAAATTCTCCCGCGACCCTGGCAGGAAGGAAAAGTGCCTGGGATGTTCAATCAACAATCAATCAACTCGACCTATCGCAGTCCACTGCTGGACATAGGCCTCTCCCAGGCTGCGACACAAAACCCTGTCCTCCGCCTTCCGCATCCAGTCTATCCGAGCCACCTTCTTAAGGTCATCGGTCCATCTAGCTGGTGGGCGTCCCACACATCGCTTGCCGATACACGGTCTCCACTCCAGGACTCGTCTGCTCCATCGGCCATCGGTCCTTCGACAAAGATGACCAGCCCACTGCCACTTCAGTTTGCTTATTCTGCAAGCTACGTCGGTTACTCCAGAAATTCCTAACATAGCCCGTACCATAGCGCGCTGAGCGACCTTGAAATTGTGGACCAGCCCGAGCGTCAGTGTCCACGTTTCGGCACCGTATGTCATAAAGAGCAGGATGCACTGGTTGAAAACCTTAGTCTTCAAACATTGTGGGATAGGGGACGAGAAGACCTGACAAAGTTTTCCAAATGCTGCCCAACCCAACCGGATCCTTCTGTCAACTTCTTTCTCAAAGTTGTGTCTATCGAGCTGGACGACTTGCTGTAGGTAGACATACTCCTTCACAACTTCGAGAAGCGACCCTTCGATGCGGATTGGACTCGGTACGACATGTGAATTGTACATGATTTTCGTCTTGTCCAAATTCATCCCGAGGCCAACCCGCCGCGAGGCTCCATTTAGGCTGTGCAGTATCAGGCAGAGAGTCCAGAACTGCCCATATTTCGATGGACTCGAAAGCTTTCTCGTAGTCTACAATTGCTATACACAGCGGCTGGTTGTACTCCTCGGTCTTCTGTATAATTTGCCGGACAGTATGGATGTGGTCTACGGTATTGAAGCCTTTTCGAAAACCAGCTTGTTCTGGTGGCTGGAACTCGTCAAGTCTCCTGGCGAGACGGTTCGTGACGACCCTCGAAAACAGCTTGTAGACGTGGCTCAGAAGTGAGATGGGTCTATAGTTCTTCAGCAAGGTTGTGTCACCTTTTTTGAAGAACAGAACCACCGCACCTCCGCTCCACACCTTAGGCGTTGAATCTTCTTAGATGACAGAGTTGAAGAAACTCGCTAGCTTTCTCAGGACTGGAGCCCCGCCCGCTTTAAGGAGCTCTGTCGTTATTCCGTCACTATCAGGTGCCTTGTTGTTCTTTAACTGTTCGAGAGCCGCCCTAATCTCGCACTGGTCGACATCTGGGATGTCCTCCGTGTAGTGACGCGTCAACTCGACTCGATGGTCATCTGCACTATGGTCTGCTGGTTTCACCGTCAACGTTGAGTCTAGATGCCCGTAGAAATCATTGACCTCCTCGAGTATCTCGGACCTTGAAGTCACGATTCTGCCATCCGCAGTTCTTAGTTTCGTCAGATGGGACCACCCTAATTGTTGAGCGTACACTTTAGACCCTCGGTTCTGCTCAATCGCGACCTTAATGTCGCGGGTGTTGGAGCACCGAAGGTCGCGTCGCGTCAGCTTTCTAATTTTTAGGTTTAAGGCCCTTTTATCTGACGCAGACAGCTGCGTGGATGGAAACTCTCGTATTTCCCTCATAAGTCCGAGAGTCTCCGAGGAAAGTTTGGACACCTTATTTTTGCGCTGCGACGGGAATAATCTGCGGGACACGTCGCGTAGTGCTTTGACCACCTCGTTGGCCTTCTCGTCAACAGTGCTGTCTGTGGTTTCCAATAGGGCGAATCGATTTTGAAGTTCCAGTTGGAACTTGTCGAACCCTATAGTGGTCTGGGGCTGCGTAGGTCGGAGAGTAGGCCTCATCATGCGGATTCTTTCAGCTCGAAAATTGATATTTAGAGTGACTCGGACAAGCCTGTGATCGCTTCCGGTGTTAAACCTGCTGATCACGGAGACATCTCTAAATATGTGCCTCTTGTCCGTCATGATGAAGTCTATCTCGTTTTTAGTCACGTTATCTGGACTCTGATAGGTCCACTTCCTTTGGGGTTTCTTTTCGAAGAAAGAATTCATCAAGAAGAGCCCCGGCGACTCTAAGAAGTTGACCAGCATTTGCCCCCTGCGATTCCTGCGCCCCATGCCGAACGGTCCGACTTTCGATTCGCCGTGTTCTTGTACTCCCACTTTGGCATTGAGGTCCCCCATAACAACGCTGCAGTGGGTCTTTGTGGTACTGTGCATTGCCTTGGCAATATCCTCGTACATGGCCTCAACTTTCTCGTCAGAGCATGTCGAAGTCGGCGCATATACCTGTATCACTTTGAGTTTTAGTACAGAGTACGCTACCCGTGCCGACACTCTACTGATTTATACAACGCTGCTAGTGAGTTCCTTGTTGACCAGGAAGCCAACGAAGCCTTGGGAGTGCTGATCACGCGGAAGTAGAGTAGGTTACCTGACTCCAGGGCTATCGTGTCCTCCCCCTATCTTCGGACTTAAGATAACCCCAGTATATGCCAGTTAATGCGACCTAGCTCCACCTCAAGTTCAACAAGGTGATAGTCCAGCCTCATCGAAAGTCTATTGTACGTAGCCAGATGTAGTCGTCGTCGTCGGTAGCCTGCCGTCACCCGGGGATTCTTCGCACCCCCCGTCCCGCCGTGACCATGACCGCCATTACCGTGACCGCTACCTAGACCAGGAATAGCGGGACCACCGGGAACTGGGGGCCGTTGTTTTGGGGCTTTATTCATGGGAAGTTTTAATGCCCGTAGTCACCACGCTGGGCAAGCGGGTTGGTGACCGCAGAGCCAATCCTTTCGCAACGATGACGCTGCTGCCCTTTATCGCTCTGGAGAATTTAGGTTGGCTTGTCGGATGATTATACCGTCATCGGTCAGTCGCCAGCGCCTCGTCCGTCAGAGGCAGGGTGTACCGCGCGGAGGTGAGTTTGACATTTGGGGTGTCTGGATGTTATGTGCTCCCCCTTATACCCCGAATGTTAATGATAGCAAATTGCCAGTGCAGATGATGGAGATTATGCCAAGGGGCGTGGATAAATTCGTAACATAGTTACCGCGCCCCTGGACACTCAGGCAAAAATAAAGGGGTGGGTTATAGTCAGTAAAAGTCTGACACGCCCGACCGCTCCACCCAGAGCGGGAGAAGTCATAGGATGATTTCCCAACCCCAAAAAAAAAAGATGATGGAGATTGTTATTATTATTCTTCAGGCACACAATATTGCTATTGGAGGTTATTCAAACATCTAATAAAATCAATGAAGGTTTCATTGATTTTATTAGATGTTTGAATAACCTCCATCTTACTTGACACCATAAACCAGGAAATAAAATGCAAATCTCCTAGTATTACCTATATTATCTATGCCTAAACCGATATGAAATTGATCCTGCAATAAAGTAGCTTGTAATACCTCCTGTAAAGTAATATATTTCAACGAACGTAAAGGAGTGGAATAAAATATAAATATTGAACTTGTCAGCAGCTTATCGTTTCAGAGAAATCGTTTCAGACGGTATAAGAAAATCGGCTTTTAGTGTTTACAAAAGATTTCAAACTTTTACTATTATATGCACTATTGCTATCACTAAAATGGCGTTGGTCACAGCACATTGACACTGCGTTTTCTTGGACGTTAATGTTTAGGTACCTACTTTCACTGCATCTGGAAATAACATCATGAACACCCACATTTTGTCAGTCCCACTAATGATAGGGCAAGCTTATCGCCATTATCCTGGCACATTTACACTCTAGACTGCTGCTTCCTGACTATTTTATTAACATCGAAAGAAACTGAACCAACAACAAACACACAGGAACCTGAATATACACGGAGAGGTTCATTTGTTTTCCAGCATTTACTTCGTGCACAGCGTGGCTGTAGGTTGCACTGGACGATTGCAATGTCAATACAAAGCGAAGCTAAGTAGGTACAGTTTAGACGTTGGCTGACGTGGAGCGGCACTTTAACATTATACTACCGCGCAACCTGAGAATCGACACCTATCCCCAGGGGTCGTGGATAAATTTAAAAACAGAGTTACGGGGCTCTTGGCACTCAGGGAACTGAAGGAACAGGGGTGGGTTTTAGTCAGTAAAAGTCTGACATGCCCTTCCACTCCACCCAGAGTGGGAGAAGTCATTGGATAATTTCACAACCACAAAAAAAAACACCTACACCACGTCGTGTACCTTATATCCCGTGCAGTAGAGACCACAAAAGCAGAGAATAAAGTTGAAATTGAGTTGATTTGACGACGAATTTGGCGAATACCTCATTTTCTTTTTATATTTTACACGATAACAGCCACACCGAGCGATTGAAATCACCGTTCCAATAATTACCCGCTTTGTCACTTGTGCTAGTCCCAAGTGACTGGCAAAGCGGGTAATTAATAATTCTTAGTGACTAAGCTTTATTTAGCTACTTAATAACAACATGGCTAGAAACCTAGGATGAGAACTATGTATTTAGTAACCATTATCAAGGAACCCTTGACCTTTCTAAGAGCGTCTTCAATTTAATCCATTCAAAGTTCAAATCTCATGTCAGATTATAATTGGTTGTTTTGTTATACGTCTTGTTATTGGTAAACTAGACGGTTTATATTAAAATTGGCTAGATTAGGTTGTTATCTGTGTCATAGGTTAGCTTACTAATATTTACAAACTACTTTTAGCTTATTTCGAAGAGCTAATTACTAGCTGTGATGGCAAAGAAGGGTAATTCTCGTAAGAACATTCAAATTTCAGTTGCCATCTCGTCTCAACAACAACTTGTCAATGTAAAAAAAAACAACCGACTTCCAAAAAAAAAATACACTAAAAATTAAAAAATAACTTTAGTTTCGGAAGTCGGTGTTTGTATTTTACTTCTGCGTTATTTGACACCGACTTCCGAAATTAAAGTTATTTTTTAATTTTCAGTGTATTTTTTTTTGGAAGTCGGTTGTTTTTTTTTTTTAAAGTTTTTTATTTTCACTTTTTAGTTGTTATACCCCCGAACTAAAAACCCCAATAACATGGAACGTGGAATTTAAACATTTGGAGAACACCAAAACGTCATCGAGGTACACGTATTTTTCGTTTTTGTTCAGCTTCTCAAAAAGTGCTGAAGCAATTTCGATAAAATTTATATGGAACCACCTCGGGAGTATATTCTTTCGGATAAAAAAAGAATTTTGAAAATCGGTCAACAACTGATGGAGAAATCGGCGGACATACATAAAAAAAAAATTACATACAGTCGAACATAGAACCTCCTCCTTTTCGAAAGTCGGTTAAAAACTTGTCAACACCTATATACGGAATTTAGAGGCGTTTCTCGAGAGTAGGTATGTATGTCTATTTCATTAGTAAGTACGCCTTGTAGTCTAAGCGGGTGGATGGTTTTAAAACCTTAGGTATTATAAGATTGGTCGTGACAACCGAAGTAACATAGGCTAGACATTAGGTAAGTGTGTGCCTTTTTAGAGTTCCGTACCAAAATGGTAAAAAGGAACCCTTATAGTGCGACTCAGACTGTCTGTTCGTCTGTCACAGCTGGATATCTCAAGAACTACTAATGCTATAAATTTGAAATTTGGAATAGTTTTAGATGACGTTTGCCAAGTATTTTGCAAATAAAAAAGAAATAAAAATATATTTTTTAGACTGAAAGGGGTCTTAAAAACTTGAAGTGGGGCTACTAGCGCATGTGGAGTATTATATGAAAGAGCGCTGTTTGCACCTTTCTCCAAAATTTTTTTTTGGCAGCATAGTTTTCGACTTTGAAGAAAAATGTAGAAAAAAATACCATAGCACACTTTTTCAGATCATCAACAAAAATTACATTAGTTCCCCTATCATTCAAGAGATGGCGCAGACCTAAAACTACCTGCCCGGGGGTTGAGGATAAATTCGAACAGAGTTACCTCGCCCCTGGGCACTCAAAGGCAGGAAGGAACAGGGGTGGGTTTTAGTCACTAAGAGTCTGACACGCCCTCCCGCTCCAACCAGAGCGGGAGAAGTCATAGGATGATTTCCCACCGCCCAAAAAAAAAAAACCTAAAACTACAATACTTAGATAGAGGAGGCAATCTAAAAATACCTACAACTCACTAAAATATAGAAAATAAACCCAACAAAACCCGACTGAAAAAAACTGATAAAAAGTTCCAAACAAGTTACTTTTTAAGCAGTCTGATGCAGATGGTGGCATTAAATCTACGACGGGTTTTAAAAAAAATAATTGTTTTGTTAGATTAAGACTGAAATTAAATGCAAACACTACACATTTACGGGAATCGTCGTGCTATCTATCCTACAGAAGTTGTCAATTTAAATAATTATTTTTATTTGAACGCTTAAAATAAACAATTTAGTTCTGAAACTACATCTAAAACTTAAAGAGATCGCATGAAAGCATTCCCGGATTAATTGCAAACATTAGTTTTACTGCGTGCCTGTACACCTTCCGTTCCGCTGGCTTTTATTAGCAACAATAAAACGTCACTCCGTTAAGATAATCCTCGAAGCTCAATGCGTACGACACTAAAAGGTTGTAGTAGAACCTTCTAGAAAATAACTGTTATAGGAACTTGAGTGAAACGATTCTGTCTGAAGCAAGCACGTAATATCGTTAAAAGGTGCGCAGTTGTGATTTCTTGAAAGGTTTTCATTTGCAGTTTTAAAATGTCATGGCATCGTATTCATACAGAACTTAGAACAACTACATAGAATACTTTATACTTTTTGTTTGGAGAGTTATCCTAAGTAATATTATAAATAGTGTCTTTAAAAAAAGTATTCAATCTCTACACAATATGTAACAAAAACCCTGTTGTTCCTTTTAAGAATGTGTGCATTTACCTACAAGCACAACATAGATGAAATTATAATTTAAAATAATTAAGCATTGGCTAATCGAGAGGTCAAAATCAAATAACTATTAAAATCGACACATTCAATAAAATGTTTAGATTATCAGATTTTACAAGTACATCTTTATTTCGCTAAATAGCCTACGGGTTTCGCAATCGCTTCATGCAAAATTGCAGAGGTAAGAAATCAGTTAAACATTACAAATAATATTTATTTTAATTATTTTTAAAAGTTTTTTTATAAATGACTTGCTTAAAGGAACAACTGGGTTTTTGTTACATACTGTATACAAACTTATAAAATACTTAACTAACTGTAATTAAAACATAAACTGCTAACTAAATAAAACTTAAAATCTGGAGTCAAAAAATTGTTTGTTTGTTACTTTTTCATGCCTAAACTACTGAATCGATCATAATGAAATTTTGCAAACGCATTGTCAAGGATCCTGTAGCTCGCCGTCCGATCAGCACCAGGCCCGAGAGTCGACGGCGCGTAGTGTTACGGGGCCCGTCATGGCCGATGCCTGCCCAGGGGTTGTGGATAAATTCGAAACAGAGTTACCGCGCCCCTGGGCACTCAGGGCAGGGAAGGAACAGGGGTGGGTTTTAGTCAGTAAGAGTCTGACATTCCCTCCCGCTCCACCCTAGAGCGGGAAATGGCAATGGATGATTTCCCAAACCACAAAAAAAAATATACAGAAGAGGACATACGGTACTTTTCATCCAGTAAAAAAGTACTGTTCGTGAAGGAAAGAACAATAACTTTCAACGGTTACGATAGGGATGATTAAAGGGTAAAAAAATAATAAACTATTTAGGCCGTAAGTTAGATTATTTTCAAAAAATATTTGACACGTATTTCTTGCTTTATCAAATCAATTAAAAAGATAAAACGCATCAAAATTCAGGAGTGGGGGCAAGTGGTAGGTACCATTTACACTCAAGTGTGACGTCATTCGAAATTTCGACGCAGCATACAGTGGTATCGTCATCATTTATTTATTTTTATTTTTTTATTATTTAGCTGACGGACTAATTACATTTTCTTGGTCATAAACCCAATTGCTTTAGGACGGTTGATGGCGACGTGTATTTCGAATCATTTAGCTCCCGTGCGAAGCCGCGTCGCTGGTTTTAGAATAGAACTTGCTACTCAAATCACATCATTATTTCTACTGTTAGCGCTTTCGGTCAATCGTTTGAAGTTGATAGAGTGAAGAAAGAGGTTTACAAATTGATGTTTTAAATGTGTTTAAAGCTAAAATTTCTGCGTGATTTGTAGTGCGAACGCGCCCAATAATGACAAAATGGGCCTTATTTATAAAAAAATAACCATGTGGTTAGTTTAAACACTGACTAGTAAGATCGTAATTCAAAATTTTCCATAGATATTATGCATTTGGAATCCGCTTATCAGTAAGTACTTAAACTATATATAATCTATATATATATATATATATATGTTATGGTTAGCTAGTTTTATAAGTAATACGGGTGATTAGGTACAAAGAAAAATGATTCCTTTCACAAAAGTGCATGAAATTCTTTCTTACGTCACATCACAGTCTACTCTCTCCATTCTCTGTTAACAGTAAGTTCTCGTATTTGTTTAAAATATTAACGATTTTTTTAAAATATTTCTTTGACTCAATCAATCTGCATAGCCTTTTCCCAACTATCTTGGTGTCGGCTTCCAGTCTAACCGGATGCAGCTTAATACCAGTATTTTACATGAAGCGACAGCCTATCTGACCTCCAGAACCCAGTTACTGGGTAAATACGATATCCCTTGATAAGACTGGTTGTCAGACTTTCGGGCGTCTGACGACGCGTATCGGTGTCAAAAATTCGCGATTGACAGCCGGGACCAACGGTTTAACGTGCTTTCCGAGGCACGGAGGGGTCTCGGTATGTAAAGATGGTCACCCATCCATGGACCAACCCCGGCAAGCGCTTAACCTAATGGATCAACCCATGCGGCTGTTATTACTTTAACCACGAGCCTCCTAAAATATTTCTTGGCTTGCAATTGTTTAATTATTTCAATATCCAGCAACTCTTTCCACAAAAACTAAGCAAAAACTCGTGTGGTGGAACATATTCGAGTTTGCGACTGTTGTTCGGAACCAATAAAATGTAAGTAACAATATCGGTGGCAAAACATGTTGCAGTAATATGTTTTTGTTACAACTTTGGTGTAAAAGCAATGTCCACATAAAATATAGCACTCGGTTCTTCTAGAGATCGTTTCTGAAGTAGTTTCGATAACGTATTGAACGAGAACGGTAGATTCTTCTTCCAATATAGCCGAAATCAGTTAAACATATTTTGAAACGGAATGTGTTTATTTACTTAGTTCATCAAAACTGTTTTTTTTTTATTATTAGAAACTCTTTAATTTGTTATTATAAAAACCAGTGTGTATTGGACTAGCTTCTGCCAGCGGCTTTGCCCGCGTGGTATTAGTACTTCCCCGGTTATAAATTTTCAACCCCCATTTCACCCTCTCTGCGATTTTTTTTTTGTTGGGGTGGGAAATCATCCAATGACTTCTCCCGCTCTGGGTGGAGCGGGAGGGCGTGTCAGACTCTTACTGACTAAAACCCACCCCTGTTCCTTCCCTGCCTGAGTGCCCCGGGGTGCGGTAACTCATTTTCAGAATTTATCCGCTACCCCTAGGCATGCAGGCACCGGCCACGATGGGCACCGTCAGTTATAGCTGACACTCATCTCTTTGAGACGCGCGTGGAACACTACCCGCCGTCGACTCACGGGCCTGGTGCTGATCGGACGGCGAGTTACCCACTGCTCGCCGTCCGCAGGCCCGGGTACCCTGTCTGAGATGGAATTTTGAAAAGCCCTTTCTTAGTGGATACCTACTCTTCACAAAGAACACACCCTCCAAATTTCATGTCTCTAGGACTAGCGGTTTAGGCTGTGCATTGATATATCAGTCAGTCAATCAATTAATTTTATATATATAGATATTATTTGTGTAATAAATAAAACTCTGATCGCACGACTAGATGTATTTTGATAATCCACCTTATTCCAATAACAACAGACATCTGATGGACTTATGACAGTCAATTCTTTTCTTCTTCTTTATCTAATAGGTATTCAAACTAATTACAATTTACATCACTATGTAACAAACTTTCTAAATCCCTCACTTGCGTCAGGTAGAAATACCAAGTCACCAGGTCGGTTTCCCCTATGGGGAATAGGTCGGCCCTGCCCCGCGTGACCCCATAGCACCGACACCAGACTCGATGTGCTTCTACCGACTATGATGTGGCCCGAGAGTCGACGGCGCGTAGTGTTCCACGCGCGCCACAAAGAGTTGTCAGCAAAGTGTAGGGGCCTGCCAAGGCCGGTGCCTGCCCGGGGGTGGAGGATAAATTCGAAAGAGTTACCTCGCCCCCGGGCACTCGAGGCAGGGAGGAACAGGGGTGGGTTTTAGTCAGTAAGAGTCTGACACACCCTTCCGCTCCACCCTAGAGCGGAAGAAGTCATAGGATGATTTCCCACCCCCCAAAAAAAAAAAAAAAAAAACCGACTATGATGTGAATTCCATGAGTATAAAGAAGTCTAAAACACTGTTGTTGTTGAAACAAGGATATTCTTAGGTTTATAGTTCAACATAATCATACATATCAAATAAGAGCTTTACTTACACTCAGTATTAGATTTAAGCAGACGTCAGGCTCGACGGTTGGAACAAGAATGTACGTCTGACAGCTGTGTCTAATAATTTATATCCATATTGTTAGTCAATTCATACTATAAACATCGCAAATAATTCTAGCCAATATCCGTTTGGCAAGCTGTAGTTGAACTAGCTATTAATCCTTTATAATAACGTGATTAAATAGAGTTATAAATTAATTTTTTGTTACAACTATCTAAAAGTATATTTCACCGAACAGCCAGTTTGCTTATTACGTTGTTATTCTCACAGGACCTTCTTTAGACGTCACAGTATTCTGTGATACTCGATTAAATGTGAGTTTCTTGCTAGAAGTTTGTTTTAGGTTTCATGTAGGCTTATATAATATTCGATCTTACTTAGGTAACTAGAGTTATTTCTGCGAATTTCCTGGCTTCAAACCTAATAGCTATCTCATAACAACCACCACTCAGGTCCTTACGTTACACTGTAATTTGAATATACCTACCAAGTAACTGCCAAGGAACGAATCGATTAAGTGATTAATAATAACGCACCATAACAGAGCATGTAAAATTCCCTCTTCACAATCAAATCCCTTCTCTACACCTACACGGTCAATTTTAAAGCATGCATATGCTACAACATCCAATGTGAATTGAATTCATCTCGAATTCATACAAATCGGATCAGATTGTTTTATTAATTTATTTAAACTGGAAATTCGTTTACAATCAAAACCATGAGGATTTCATCAAAACCGATTCGATTCACTATATTTTTTATTAAAAATAAATCGTTTGTAATCGCCGGATTTTATTTGACACAATAGTGGTGCAAACTTTTAAATTTTTATCCAATTTATAAAATTTAATCCAGTGTGCGAATATGTGCAAAATCCCGTAAGCCTTTTCTGATATGGCCTGGGTTGCAGTACAACCGGAGGCTACAAAAACTAATAAAAAACTTTTTACAAAAAAAATACAACCGACTTCCATAAATAATACAAAAAAATGCAAAATAACTTTAATTTCGGAAGTCGGTGTTTCTAGTTTGGTTTCTTCGTTATTTGACACCGACTTCCGAAATTAAAGTTATTTTGCATTTTTTTGTATTATATAAGGAAGTCGGTTGTATTTTTTTTTGTAAAAAGATTTTTATTTTTCACTTTTTAGTTGTTGTACCCCATTCTAAAACTAAAGTATTAGTAAAGTTATGCCCGAATTGATAGCCCCAAAAATAGGGAATTTGAACATATCAGGGTGAACTGTACAAATCTGTATACCCCTTCAGATCGTATCAGCGTGATGTAATGTTGTGAAGTGATGAAAACAATATACAGACATGCGATTGCAGCAATTCTGGAAGGTTTGCTATCATTTATTGAAGAGTTCCATTGTGTATCTCCGAAGTTCTAAATCAGATCTTCACCAAATTAAAATAGGACCACGTGTGAAGCAACAGCTTTCAAATAAAAAAAAATCTTTAAAATCGGTTCACGTAGTAAAAAGTTATGAGGTAACAAACATAAAAAAAAATACATTTGAATTGAGAACCTCCTCCTTTTTTTGAAGTCGTTTAAAAAATAAATGATTTTCCAAATCTGTGTCAAACTTTGTACACTATTTCAATATTTAAAAAAAACTGGCCAAGTGCGTGTCAGGTTTCGCACATAAAGGGTTCCGTACCATGTATTGATATTTATGAGTAAAGTAGGTATACGTAATAATAAACATTATCACCCATGTTCAAAGGTCAATAGGAAGTTAAAAAATTATTCGTAACAAAATTTTGTGACTGACAACGGACGGAAAGCTAGACGGACACGTGAGGGACAAGGGCTTCGTTTGTACCCTTCTGGTACGGAACCCTAAAAACCATTGATTGAGTTTTCCTAGGGTTGCAGCGGAAATAAGTGGTCATATTTTAGATATTGTTTCTCTCATGGAAATGAACCACTTTCTTCAAGGTATACAATAGTCCATTCACAAAAAAATGTCAGACTAATTCACAAAAAAATATTAGACTAAGATAAAAAGTTGTCGTCAGCTGATCAAAATTAGTATGAAAGGTTTTTTTTTAATTTGCAATTACTTTCTTGAAGAAATTTATTCTATTTTATGAACAGAAGCGGTATTTAAAATATGGCCACCTATTTCCGCTAGACCCTGTAGAAACAAAATTTGTAAAAGAAATATTTCACGATCATTGCTTTTCCATTACTGCTACATAAACAAAACATCGTTTAAATTTGTATAAACACCATAATACAACCTACCTATCCCTTATCAATTTAAATGACATTTCCTTAAACGAAAACAGCTTATTAATAGCCCTAAATCATTACTCGAAACAATTCCCCGTCACATCAAAGCAAAGGAAGCCTTTATCACAGCTACAAGAACCTTTATTATTAACCGTAAATCAAAAACAACCACTCCCTCAAATCTTTAGACCAACAAAAAACAAATCTTCAAAGTATATCAATATAAAAAGCTTATACGAGTATATGGAGTACTTCATTAAATATGCAAATCCAATTACGTACCTTTTACGTATCGGTAAAAAAGCGCTCGATAAGTCTACATTGAAAATGTGTACTTATCTTTAATGTTTACATTTGTAACGATGTCGTTAAAACAGAAGCTGAAAGATAGGTGAGTGTCTATACATATATACATATGGGTAGCATTGGCACGAGTCTGAGGTCAACCAGCCATCCTCACTCGAACAATTTGTCTTGGAACACAGAAGGAAGCTCGCAGACGGTTACAAATGGTAGATTACTTTGAGTTTACTAGATACCCACCCTAGACAAATGTCGTATCCAGACGCTCGAGTACGCGCCGTAATGAATGTCACTTCGAAAGGGATATTATGCAAGGATCCATCACTTAGACAATGATAGACAGATTCTAATGCGTTTTAAACTATTGAGATGTGCTTCTGACAGACACTTAGTCTACTAAGTTACAGAGATTGATATGTTGGAGTTCGGAACTCGATTCTCTGGATGCAAATGTGCGAATTTGTTGTATATTGTGTTACAAATTCACAATTTCCTCTTTTGGTCGTGGGCGGACTAAGTTAGATAAGGGCTATGCTTTAAAATAAAAGAGAGAGACTAAGAGTTAAACCACTAGGTTTAACTCTTTGTGCGTCTAGCAGACACATGGTGGGCGAAACACAATTAAAATCTATTGTATCTGCTAATTGGATGCGCCACGGATTAAGGGTCTACTACTGGCCAAGTGGCGCCCTCATTAAATAAAAAATAGTAGCATAGCCTAGAAAATAAATATTAAAGAATCCAACGTCACGTTTGTTACAAATAGGATACAGCATTTTTACGTTGTTAATACAGGTCTCAGAATGTTTCGTATCCAAAGTAGTAAGCAAAAGTGTCAGAAACGGCCGTTTTTCGTAAAAATACTTTATCCTCTTTGTAACAAACGTGACGTTGGATTCTTTAATATTTATTTTCTATGCTACGCTACGATTTTTTATTCAATGAGGGCGCCACTTGGCTGGTAGTACGGCCTTAAATAGGAAACCTAAGAATTGTAGATATTTTAGTTTGAAATAACACATCTAACCAAATTCAGTCATCTTAGAAACCTCACATACATTGATCAAATAACTAATATCTACCGTCGTATTTAGGTCAATATCGAATTTCAAAGCTGAATGAATACAGAATATATTAAATTGGGAACTCGACAATGTTCATACCTAATCATTATGAAAATCTGTGCTTGAATGTATTATTATTATTAACTGACTTCAAAAATAGGAGGAGGTTCTCTTTCTATATATTATAATGTACTCTGTGAGGTTCTCAATTCGACTGTTTTTTTTTTATGTGTTACCTCATAACTTTTTTCTTGGTGAACCGATTTTGATGATTCTCTTTTTATTTGAAAGCTGGTGCTTCTCATGTGGTCGCATTTATTAACAATTTGGTAAAGATCTCATGAAGAACTTGGAGATACAAAATGGAACTCTGTAATAAATGATAGCACCTTCCGAAATTGCTGCAATCGCATGTATGTTTATTGTTTACACGTTACACCACTTCATAACACAACATCACGCGGATACGCTGTGACGGGGTGGGTACACAGATTTGTACAGTTCACCCTAATTTCACCAATTATGTTCAAATTCCATATTTTTGGGGCCATCAATTCGGACAAAACTTTATTGTTTAGTTATGGGGTACAAAAATTACAAAGTGAAAAAAAAGCCCCGGAATAGCAGACAAAATTAAAAACCTATTGCCGCGTCTCCTATTGGAGACGCGCGGTGCCTAGCGGATTAAGGGTTCAGTACCAATTATTGGTATTTTTTTAATGAAATATTAGTTATAATAAACATTATCACCAAATTTCAAGTTCATAGGTCAATGGGAAGTTAAAAAATTCTTCATAACAAAATTTTGTGACAGACGACGGACGGACAGACAGACAGACGGACACGTGACTGACAACAATAGGGCTCCGTATGGGCCTTTCCTGCACTAAAAAATGAAAAATAACTTTATTTTCGGAACTCGGTGTCAAATAACGAACAAACAAAACTAGAAACATCGACTTCCGAAATTAAAGTTATTTTGCATTTTTTTGTGTGTTTTGTATGGAAGTCGGTTGTATTTTTTTGTAAAAAAGTTTTTAATCTCGGGCTTGACAAATGAAAAATTTGACTTCAATTTCAAAGTGGTACGTTTCGGTGTGAATATCAGAGATCCAATTATCTCCCCATCGGTAGCCGTGGTGGCGCTTGACGAGTTAACTGGCAGCTTCATGACGGGTAGACGGGTGGACAGTGAAGCTGTGGTTATACTTTCAGAGACTACAGACTTTGAAAATTAGGATCATCGGTTTCGTGGTTAAACTTAGAAATGTACAACCGACAAAGTACCTATAAGATTTCAACTAACTTTTAAGTCAACAACTTTTCAGTATATTTGTGTTGTAATCGAATTAAAAATGTTTTTACAACAATATTGTTCAAAATTTTCCACAAACATTGACTTCCAAAATTAAAGTCATTTTGCATTTTGTTCTGTGTTTTTATAATAATAATAATAACGGAATAATAAACATTTATTTTCAGACCAGGTCCATATTTTGTTAGTAACAATGTACTTAAGAGCTAATGTTAGTATTGCCAATAAAATCATTTTACGGCATGAAGCCGCACCCACCTTTGCAGCAAAACAAAATCTCTCTGATTTTTGCAATCAAAGCAGCAAAATACACTAAAGATAAAACATACAGTGTAAAAGTGACAACACCAGGCTTTCAGCAGCACTAAATAATGACACTTAATCCAGCTAACTTTTAATACATAACGTTACCGTACCGAGGGCCTTTCAACGCACAATATGGCCGCCGCTGTCGAGTGAAGCGAGAGTAAATTAGCTGTAACGTGTAAATTGAAACTCAGGTAATCCAGGAATTACCGTGTCCCGAAAGTACCCGTATACGTTAATTAATAAAGGGACACCATGACTTTAAATTAATACCTATATTGGGGTAAGAGGACAGTGTATGTAGGGAGACTGTTTGTAAATTGTTCTTCGCATTACTTGACCCTTTTAAAACTTCAAGTCACAAAGGTAGTGACACCAACAATAATCTCAGTGGCTTATTGCGCATGAGTTATTGTGGACACATTTAATGAAACACCTATTTGTGACGTCATAATCCTCTATGAGATAAAATAAGGTTCGCTAACAATAAGATAGGTATTTTGAGTTAGGCAATGTGGTTTGCATGAAATGCCTGTCTTCAGGAGAGAATATTAGCAAATAGATTACTAAACTCACGCGGTATCTTCCTTGTTTGAATGAGTCCTCATAAAACCTGAATGTGATAATTTTGGTATTCATGTGATCGTTCTGAAAAACAAGTCATTTATCAGCCGAAAGTAATCTGGTAATAATATACTTAATTGTTAATAGCATGATAGTATGGGTGTTATTATTTACGTTCAGCCTACAGGCTATTACGGACAATCATTATCACATACAAAATTCATATAGGCATCAACACAATGCTTATCAGTCACAAGGTGATCACATTTCATGTAACACAAAGGACTGACTGACAGTTCACAATACCATCAAACTTAATTTGTATAGGTACCTCCTTATATCCTCCATTCAGAATCCTCATTCGGTGCTCATAGCTTGAAACACTGCCCATAAATTAAAGCAAGCCACTCAGATATGCAGTAAAAAACGTTATGAATATGTCTGCCATTCAATAATTGTCAATTTTGGAATAATTTTCCCCAAAGGCACAAAAGGCAGCCGAAGTATTTTTATTAAAAGATCAAATTGCCGATTAAATTAAAGGGTTACTATAAGTTTTGTAAGGATAATGTCATTTCGCTTTCTAAAATGAAAATTTAAATCGATGTCTTTTATCATTTACGCCTCACTGTCTCCTATGATCAGAATTTTTAGTATTAACTTTTTAGAGTAGGTAGTGGTACTTGTAAAGTTGTAAGTATACTTAATCTGTATTAAGGAGCTATTAGCTGCCAATGACCTTGAGTGTAGAGCAGTGGTGGCCCAGTGGTATTGGCCGCGACTTAGAAGTTGTAGGTCGTGAGTTCAAACCCAGGCTGGCGCATTACTTTGTGTAAGTTATTTCATCACCACTGCTCTCAAAACGGTGAAGGAAAACATCGTGAGGAAACCGGCATGTCCTAGAACCAAAAATTCGAAGACATGTGACATCCACCAATCCGCATTGGGCCCGCGTGGTGGATTACGGCCCACACCCTCTCACAGAGAGGAGGCCTGTGCCCCAGTAGTGGGGGCATTAAAAGGCTGATGATGATGACCTTGAGTGGTTAGCTTGCGTGTTCTGCGCTGAGCTCACGTAACGCGTCGTATGTCCACCCAGTAATAGGACTCGCCCATCAAGGAGCGCTGTCCGAAATTAGACGCATTATTAATTTATTACACATAAAACAACAAGTATTGAACTAAAACACTGAAACTAAATTATAAATAATTAAATGATCTTTAAAATGGTGAAGGTTTTATAAAAATACGCTTTATAGTTTTTGCGTGATTCCCAATTATTTATCCGCGTTTGACATAACTTTACATATTAATTACACAATGTTATAAGCACATAATTTGAAATATTCTGAGATCAAATTATGACGGAAATAGTCTAGAGTAACATATATTTTTTTCAAAGAAATACGACTAGCCGTTTAGACGTGATGTTCAATTAAAAAGCATTAAAAGTTGTAAAACTGCGCCTTAACTAGGTAGACACAAAAAACGACAGATTTGTGTTTTGTTTCTTCGTTATAAAGACACCGACTTCCGAAATTAAAGTTATTTTGCAATTTTTAGTGTATTTTCTTTTTTGGAATTCGTTTCACTTTTTAAAAGTTGTAAGTAACCCTTCTGGGTTAAACTTTTAGAAAGTGAAAAATAAAAAACTTACTGAACTAAGTTTTAGCTCTCTAAAACTAAATAGTAAAGTGATGCTCGAATTGATTACCCCAATAAAATGGAATTTGAGCATAAATGCTTTTGTTGATTATTCCTCTGAAGTATGACCTACCAAACAAAAAAAAGGATCATAAAAATCCATTTACAAGTGGCGGAGTATTCACGTAACAAACATACAAAAAAAAGAACATACAGTTGTATTGAGAACCTTTTCCTTTTTTAAGTCGGTTAGATACGAGAAATACCTGTGTCATGCATGTGTATCTCTCGAATCTTAAAAAATGAGATAGTCAGGTGTGTGTTTTACTGATAAAATACAGAAAGCACTTTTGGTCATACTTCGGACTAGACATGGGTAGACAATTCTTTGACTACACAAGCCAGAACACACATCGCAAGAGTACAATATTTATTTTGGCTAAAAAATATTGCTTCTAATGAGAAGCTCATTACAATGCAGGACTGCACTGATTGACCATGGCGTTTTTTGTCGGTTCTTGGTGAGAAATTACAAATTAAATACCATGCACCTAGCTTCTGATTTTTCTTATGTGCCCCAGTATTTAGGTAAATGTGAAATAAAATATCTACGAGTATACTTACTAATAATATACAGAGGAAAATTTTTTGTTTGTTTGTTTGTACCAAATAAGCTCCGAAACTCCTGGACTGATTTTAACCATTTTTTCACCAAGAAAGCTAAATTATTAGCGAGTAACTTAGGCTACTTTTTATCCCAGGAAAAATAACAGTTCCCGCGGGATAGGTCACGGGAGCGAAACCGTGGGCAAAGTGATAGTTTTAACTAAAAATTTGAAATTGATATCACACAATATAGACCTAAAGTCATAACAAAACTGATGACCCCTCTCTCCCAACAACACAAGCAAGCACAGCCGGCATCCCGCTAACTCGAACACAGTACCACAAAAGAACACGTAGGTCCCGTGGAAAAACGAATGAGAGAGGAAGAAATGAATGAGTGATGAAATACAAAACAAACATAAGTTAAAGCAAGATTGACAGGTGCTGATTCTCTTATTTAATAACTAAACTTAAATTAGAGAATCTTTTACTAAAAAGCAGTGCGAGAAAAAGACGGCTATTGCTATGAACTAAGTTAGAGATATATAAAGCGCTTTACCGTATTTTTAGTCAACATGTTTTTACGTGTACCGTTAATTTGTATAGAAATATTAGGTCAACTAAATTTGACAGCTCTAATTTACCTCCGTCTCTTTCTTGTTTTATTAGAGAGAGAAAGATAGCAATTTTAGTTTGGGCGGAGCAGAATCGGCGCCAATACCTCTTTGAAATCGAAAAAAATCTCATCTAAAACCAATAACGACACAGCCCGATGATAGATCCTATATCTAACCTAACCTAACCAGCCCTTATTCAGGCAGTACCAACTGGCAACCGTAACAGTACAAGCAAACATAGCATAATTATATTAAATAACCTAGACACAGTACCACACAGGAGCACGTAGGGTCACGTAGGAATCTCACCCGCTATACGCATGACCTGCCTTTATGTCTTGTTTACACTGGTTACCCATCGGAATAAAGATGGTGGTTGGTTATTACGGTGGGGTGAGTGTGGCTTCAGAAAATAGTGTTAGATTTTCAGGAGATGATTTCAGGAAGTAGTATTAGATTATCAGGTTAAATGAAGACTATGGAATGAGAGATTCGGAAAGGAAATAAACGTTATTTTAGAAAGAGAAGAAAGAAAGAAAACATATTCAGTTTGCGACAGTCACCAACTTCACACAAGAGAAATAAAATAAAAAGTGACAATCATTAAAAAAAAACCGGCCAAGAGCGAGTCGGACTCGCACGCAAAGGGTTCCGAACAAATCATATTTTTTTCAGGTTTTTTTTTAAACTGCCTCCACCTTATAGGTTTTCCTGTAATTTATAAGTAAAGAACTTGTAGATGTAGTAGGTGGTAATCGGCGAAGTGAAACTAGAAGGTAGCTAAGACGACATATATTTGCTATGCACGGATAAATTAAAACAAGGTAAATTTTACAAAAGCGTGCTTGCATTGCTCGCACGGACTCAACTGCCGGCATGTTGGGTGGGGGTCCAGCGGCCCATACATCTATACTTAGGATACATATGTATGTACTTCTACTAAAAGGAGAATCTAAAAAATATGAGCGCGTCGCTAACAGAACTACTTTCTGTATTTTTTTTCAAAATTTTAGGCCCCATTTTTTAGTTTTAGGCCCTGTGGTTTTGGAGATAAGGGGAGAGGGAGGGAATGATCATTTTTCTTCTACTTTCTTAAATAACTTTTATATATTTTAAAATTATGAAAAAAAAATATTCGAGACCCTCATAATGTGCCCTTTCGTTTGATAAGTCGCACGACTCAATTTCAATAACTTGGATTTTTAATTTTATAAATTAATATTCCAAATTAATTTATTAAGGGTACACGTTCATGTTAGGGTCACAGATATTCATGTGTATCAAATTTCAACTCTATCGGTCCAGCAGATTCGGAGCAAATTGACTGTGACAGACGGACAGACAGACACACGAGTGATCCTATAAGGGTTCCGTTTTTCATTCGAACTTTCGGAACCCTAAAAATAGCATGCGTGTGCCTCATGGCTGCGACAAAAAGGTTAATTTCAGCAATGTTGCCTTGCCAGACAGATGCTGTCTGTCGCGTGTCTTCTATAATGAGCTTTGAGTGACGTGTGACGGAGCGAAAAAAAAAAGTAAATAATTGTTTAGTTTTGTAAGTTTACATAAAAAAAAATAAAACATTGGCATGGAATAACGGATTTTAAGTGAGGTTCACAATACCTCTTTAAAAAATTATTAAATTAATCATTAAGTTACAACCATAAACATTTAAAAATGGGAAGAGGAGTACTCGGAGACTGTACTTTTTGCTTACGCACATGGGAATAGAACGCGAGTTTATGTACCTATGAATGTATTCTTTGCCAACAGTCAAACATTACTTGTGTCATATCGCAACTGCAAAACGAACACAGTGGGTGTTATAAAATAATTTTCAACGCAATATTTTTATGTAAAGCTCATAAAACAACATATAAAGCACTTTATTTATCCACCACAGCGTAAATACAAAGTGATTTAAAACAAAAATGCTGATGAAATATGCTACTTCAAAATATTTACTCCATAAATTACCGATTTAAGTCAAAAGTTTCGATGATAATGCTTCTGAAATTAATATTATACCCAAAGTACTTGAAAACATATTATCTTCCGGTTCATATATCGCTTAACAGTGACTGGTATTCGTAAAGGCTCCGGCAGCCAGTCGAGATGCAAAAATGTGAAAATATTTTGCTATAGGTAGGTACTCGTGTATCCATAGAACTAGGTACAAAATATTTATGAGGAGCTCGTGGCTAGAGTAATAACAGCCGCACGGGTCGATCCATTACGTCAAGCAATGCTTGCCGGGGTTGGTCCAAGGATGGGTGACCATCTTTACATACCGAGACTCCTCCGTGTCTCGGAAAGCACGTTGAACCGTTGGTCCTGTCTGTCAATCGTGGATCACTGACAGTCGTTACGGGTCGTCAGAAGCCCGAAAGCCTGACATCCAGTCTTACCAAGGGGTATCGTATTAACCAGTAACTGGGTTGTGGAGCTCAGATAGGCAGTCGCTCCATGTAAAATACTGGTATTCAGCTGCATTCAGTTAGACTGGAAGCCAACCGCAAGATAGTTGGGAAAAAGCTAGGCAGATGATGACCTGCCAGCGGCGTCGCCCGCGTGTTATTCCCGAGACATCATCATCATCATTCACCCAGAGGACACGGTGGAGCATACGGTGGAGGTCTGCCCCACTTGGGCGGAGCACCGCCGTCTCCTCGTAGATGTGATAGGCGGCGGCGACCTCTCGCGGCAGGCCTTGGTTCAGGCCTGGTATGGAGCGACAGGGAATGGGAAGCAGTCTCCGCCTTCTGCCAAGCAGTAATGCTCGCGAAGGCGGAGGCGGGACGCGTGAGGGAAGCTCAACGGAGCGGCCCTCACGGCCCCGGCCGCTACCACCGCGGGAGAGGTACTAGGCGTACTGGGCGTAGGACGTTGCGAGACGATCTCCGGCCACCGTAGACTCGGGCGGACGGCGAGCAGTGAGTAGCTCGCTATCCGATCAGCACCAGGCCCGTGAGTCGACGGCACGTTGTCTTCCACGCGCGTCTCAAAGAGCTTAGTGGCAGCCACCACTGACTGCGCCCATCGTGGCCGGTGCCTGCACGCCTAGGGGTAGCGGATAAATTCTGAAAATGAGTTACCGCACCCCTGGGCACTCAGGCAGGGAAGGAACAGGGGTGGGTTTTAGTCAATAAGAGTCTGCCACGCCCTCCCGCTCCACCCAGAGTGGGAGAAGTCATTGGATGATTTCCCACACCCGCAAAAAAAGAAAATCATCATCATCATCATTTCAGCCGAAAGACGTCCACTGCTGGTCATAGGCCTCCCCCAAGTGTCGCCACAATGACCGATCCTATGCGTCTCGCATCTATCGGTTACCCGCAACTGTCACCTGGTCATCAGTCCACCTTGTTGTAGGCCTTCCAACGCTGCATCTTCCGGTACGTGTTCGCCACTCCAGGACTTTTCGGCCCCATCGACCGTCTGTTCTGCGAGCAATATCGCTCATTCTATGCATTCCCGAGACATATTCCTGGGACAAAAAGTAGCACAATATATGTCGTCCTCTAAGGTATAATCTATATTAAGATTCATCAAAATAGGTTCAGCGATTTAGGCGTAACAAAAAAACAAACAGACAAACTTACTATCGCATTTATAATATTACACGTCGCATTGTCGCGTCGTTGGGGCTGTATGAGAAAATGTGAAACGCATATTAATGATTAAATCACACTGAAAAATATAACGTGATTTCCAAATTACAGATGTTATTGTTTGACAAAATGACGTAATTAAATTGAAGTTTAGTGAAACGTTATAGACATCAAATTCAAATAAACAATACGTTCATCATTTTAAAGTGAATGATTGAAATCGTTGACAATGACAGTAATTTTACGGTACTTAGTACAAAATATACAAAACAATACACTGATGTCATTGTAATAGGCTTGACTGTAGTAGAGCACGCAATTTGAAATATAACTTTTATCAAACAATGCTAGTCTTTGACACAGAAAGGCCAGTTTGAAATAATGTAAAATATTTTAGTTTTAACAAACTATAAGACTTAAAACACGTTTTTGTGTCTTCTTCTCAGCAAATTCTTTCATTTGATACCTAACTAGATAGCCATCTTTTGGAGCCCGTCATAATATACTTACTTGTCTTTTGGACTTAGTCTGAAATTAATTTTTTTATTATTATTATTATTATATATTTAGAATTACGTCACTCAGCTAACTATACGTTGTCATCCAAACTAAACATGCATCAACATTTCAGCTCAATCGGAAACCGGGAAATGGGTACAATTTATCTTCTAAGAATTTTTACATAGTTACAGGTGAAGTTAAAATAAAATAGATAAAAATAGTCTGTTAGTTTCATTGCCATAGAAATATTATACGAAGTTGTTTTAAAATAAAACAGGTAAATTCAGTGCATATCGTCAACTCAACAGGGACGTAAAGTGGAATTCGAAAATCATTGCTTCGTAAATCAAATTAATTGCCAATAAACACATATGGGAAAGCAGAGAAGGTAAACATTTTTCTTGCCCGTAATATATACTCATCACGTCTTCAGAATCTCTTCGCTTGATAGCTAATACCTGTTCCAGGCATTTTATCCGAGGTGCGATCAAGATAGAGTAAATTATGATTTATAGAGGTGCGAGTAATATGGGATGGCCAGGGGTCGACACGAGGATACCGCCTGCTTTGCCGTGTTTGCATTTTAAGCAATCGCGATTTATGCCGTGAGCGGGGAATTATTCGGTTTTCAAAATGTAGGTTTCAACATTAGATCGATTGAACTGTTTTATTCACGTTTCTGTTGCTTATCAACGGTGAATCAATGATGATGACATCATTTCAGTCGAAAGATGACCACTGCCTGGACATAGCCTTCAAGTGTCGATCGGCTAGCCGCGACCTTCATCAAGCCATCAATCCAATTCGTGGGACTGTGGCTTCCGGTACGTGGTGTGGTGAATAGGAATTGTATATTTCATATTCATTTTAATGGGTAAATATAGTTTGTTCGTGAAAACAATATACCATAGGATACTTAGTGTTTATTACCTTTTCTTCTTCTTCTGTCATTAATCTCGATCATCAATCACCGCCCTTAAGCTAAAATACCGTTATCTGACATTTGTTGGGTTTTCGTTTTTTGATGCCACGGTAATCAGCCAAAAATTCTCTGTAGATCTGTCTCTTATCTTATTTATCTCGGCATCTATTGATAGAAGAAAAATACCGCTTTATTTTTTTACTATTGATAGATTCCAAAATAAATTAACCATTATGTTCCCTTTATTTCTATGTAGATCAACTCTGCTTTTTTGTGCCTAACTCAAAATATGATTTTGTAGAATAACAGCATTACGGCTTGTGGACGGCAGATCATCAGTCGTGATTATGGTTGCCTACACCGTAGATTACCTTTTGGTGTCACTACTTAGAGCCATCCGAAAGTGAGCTGGTTTGACGATACCGTCAAAGCGCGGGAATCAGCTGGGTAAGGAAGTATGTCAGAAGAAAGAGAAGCCCTGTAGCCAGTACTGGGTGATTCTGGTCTGCAATTATGATGATGTTGATACTAACTGGCGGTCATTTTACTGTAGATATCTATTAGGAAGTCAAACCCCTGCAGTACGCCTACTGCAGTAGAAATATCCTAATATTTTAGTATGAACTTAATCGTCGCTAAAGGATATATTTTTGACACGATACGTATGTCATGACAATTCATTCGGAGCGTTTTACAAATCAAACACGAGGTTAAGAACTAAGGCTGATAAATAATAGTATGTCAGTGATATACAGCAAAACCACGTGACTAAGTTTTTTTTTTAATAATAATATTTTATTTCACCAAAAACAACAACAGATTACAGCATTCTTACAGGCTATATTTCTAAAGGTTACGTTACAGAGGAGCATCTGTAGCCGAACTAGGACGGATCCTGTATCACGGCGCTATACCACCGAGAATAGACAATAAGTGTAGCCCAAAATACATGCATCTAATTATGTTTACAATATACATACTCATAAAAGTATTGACAAAGCAACAATACGTATGTCAGTTTAATAAAAAACTGTGTTACGTTCTTTCTACTAAACAGTTTAATGGTCTCTTGAAAAGTTTGTTACAACACTTTGGTGGTTAATGGCATATCACAAACCGGTAATATTCTTGTAACTAAACAACCATAACCCACAATAAATTACATAGAAAAAGGAATATCCGTGACCGCTGATGAATATTCATCGCTCTTTATATATACAGGCAGTGTCACTGCCAATATTGGGCAAGGCTTCTACCACATCGGCCCATCCATTATGTCGTTCCGATCTAACCCTGTGTCCATCTGCGTACCATTTGTACACGTCAGGCCTACCTAACCACGCACACCATACCGGAAAACCTGCCACACGGTAACTAACTTTATATCTTAGTCCCTAAAGTTTATTTTGAATGTTGAGGTTTACAGCAGATAAACACGCGAGATCGTAATTCGACCATGGTGACAAAACAATCATTAATTAGATTAGAAGCTTGGTATTCGGCAAATCATTGGCCGAATGGTCGACACAGACGAAATGACAGGGCGTTTGTTTTGTGGGTTTCGGTAACAAAGGAGTTATCTGAAAGTTACTATTCATGGGAATATAATGTGGATTACATATGTTGTATAATTTTGGAAGATGAAGAAAATGTTGTGAGGAAAGTCTTGTGTATGGATGTGGATGGCTGTAAGAGTAGAGGAAGGCCAAAGAAACGATGGATGGACTGTGTGAAAGAGGATATCGGTAAAAAGGGGGTGACTACAGAGATGTCGACTAATAGAGAAGTATGGAAGAAAAAGACATGTGGCGCCAACCCCAAATAAATTGGGATAAGGGCAGGAGATCAATGATGATATTTGGAAGATATCAATAAAATACTCACTAGTCTGTCTATAAAGAATGAACATCATCAATCTGGCGATAGTAGATTCAAGGATGGTTAATTCAAATGAAATCCTTTCAACAAGCAATTTTTCGAAGAAGGTTTTTTTTTTAATTTATTAACCCTATCTTGTCCCACTGCTGAGCAAAGGTCTGCCTCATAGTTTTCAAAATCGTCACGCCGTTTTTTAGGCCGTCCTTGGTTACGATGCTGTCCTAGGAAACCTACCGTGTGACGAATGGCCCATTGGTCATTCATACAGGGTATATTTAATTTGAATAATGTAATTTAATTCAATTTAATTTTAATAATTTAATTTAATTTATTGCCATGTAATAATTTAACAATGCATTGTGAATATTGCTATAGATTAATATCTTTAAATAAACGATTATTATTATTATAATTACAGAAATGAGTGGTCATATTTTAAATACTGCTTCTGTCCATGGAAATTAACCACTTTCTTCAAAGAAGTTATTGTCATCAAGAATTCCTAAAAAACGAAAAAACCAATTAAGACTTTACGTTAAATTTTGTGTTATCAAATTTTCATCTAATTTTCCGAGAGATTCTCTATAGATCTATTGATCTTCACAGTGCGATAATATTATCTTTATCATCATTTCAGTCGAAAGATATCCATTGCTGGACATAGTCCTCCCCTAAGATTCGCCACATCGGCTGGTCCTGTGCTTCTCGCATACAGCGGATGCCCGCGACCCAATCTGTTATAATCTACAATTTATTCAAAATCATACATGGTGGGCATCCCACCTAAACACACAAAACGTATTCACTGTGCTTACAGCTAAGGAGTGGAATTCCCTACTGGTGTCTGAGTTTCCTGATAGCTATAACCTGGGGTATTTAAGCCAAGAGTGAAAGGTAACTTCTAAGCAAGCGTGGTCTATCGTCTTCTACATCATCGCTTACCATCAATGATAAAAAACTGGCCAAGTGCGTGTAGGATTTCGCACATTAAGGGTTCTGTACCGAATATTGGTATTTGGTATTAAAGTATACGTATAAACATTATCACCAAATTTCAAGTTCATAGGCCAATGGGAAGTTAAAAAATTCTTCATAACAAAATTTTGTGACAGACGACGGACAGACAGACAGACGGACACCTGAGTGACAACAAACAGGGCTCCATTTGAACCCTTCAGATACGAAACCCAAAAAAAAACCGTCGCCTGTTTGACTTAGCATATTTAAGGTTCCGTAGCAAATGTATATTTTACTATTTTTAAGGTTTTGGGTCAACAAAATGCTCATACTATGAAAATTTGAAGACTGTAGCTCCAACCGTTTGGCTATAAAACCTGAGTAACAGATGACGGAAAGACAGACAGACAAACACGTGAGAGACAGCAATAGGGCTCCGTTTGGACCCATCGGGTGCGAACCCTTAAAACATAACTCTACACAAAACATTTCTTGAATAAAACGGCATCAAGGTGTGGTTAAAATTTATTTAATACCTACATACAATAAACCCTTACTCGCCCCATAACACGCATGTTTCGCTTCCTAAGTATCCGATAAAATATGAACCAAATAAACAAAACTTCCGTCTGCAAAATTTTAAGCTGCTTTATGAAATTCAACTGACTATACAAATAGCTAATTTGTATGTACGGGACCTTTTACATTGTCTGTCGGAACTCTGCTTACTTAGGGTATGGACACAAAGACTGCGACGCAAATGTTTTGTAGTTACACACGTTTTAATAAAACAGAGTTATGCTTGTTTGTTTGTTGGATAGTTGTGGCTGAATATGGCTTATTATGAAGGAAATTTGAAAAGTTAGTGAATCGCGTGGCTTTAAGGTGATAATAAGTAGAATATTTGATTACACTATACATATTATATATAACTAAACTAATGAATAACTTAATAAATAAAATATGTACAAGTGGCATATAAGAGAGATCTTTTATGCCACTTGTACATATTTTATTTATTAGTACAGCTCATTGGGCATCGAAAAATTCGTTCACATCGCTGTCAATGGGAAAAGTGCCCAGAACGCTGGCAGCATTGACTCGTTGAATGGCAATGCTGATTCTTTGGCCAAAAAAAGGCCAGCCCTCTGGTCACGTTAAGAGTCGACTAAATGTTTGCTGATATAATTATATTGAAAAAAAAGTTTTTCCTTTTAATGTATCTTGTTAAGTACCTACAATAGGAATTTGACATTATGGTATGTATGCTTTTTGACAACATGATCTAGTATTTAACTGAAGGAGTACATGATACAAAAAATATTGCTTGATGGAGAAATAAAGCAAAGTTCGATACATCTTTTTTACTTTTTTTAGCTACGAGGCGTAACACTTTACAGTTATTATATGAAATTTTCTTTGTAACATAGAGAATAAACTTATTAAACTTTTGACTGAACAGATTTTGATTTAATAATACTTTTATGTCATAAAATACGTAGATTTATTTTGGCACATACGATATTTATTTCGAGCGGTACTCATATTATTGCCATCTTACTTTTGTCTTTAAAAAAATAGTGTTTTCAGTATTTGCAACAGTCTCGTTTGTTTAGTTAGTCAGATGGTGATGATGGAAGTTGTCCTATTAATAATATTATAAATATGAAAGGACATACCTAGATAATATTTGTTAATCAATTACGCCTTAACGGCTGAATGGGTTATGACATTTAAACAGGATACTTTTAAGAACAATGATATAATTATAAAGCCACTGACAAAAGCTAGAGTGACAAAAATTACACAAAAATATAATATTTTAAGAAATTGTACTTGAAAAGCCGAGGACCCTAATGATTAATTGAACGTAAAATTACAAATTACTGAATACTTTCGAATGGGCGACATTCTACTATTACAATATACCAGCAAAATGATATAACTCGTAAATACGTAAACCAACACAAGGCTTTATTTTATGGAAATTAATAACCCTCAAAATATAGAAGCCGGGTTGATTAAACAAACGATGCAAATAGAACCCTCTCAATTTCTGAAAGCTGCCGCACATTGGTGGAAAAACATGGATTAAATTCAGCATGGACCAATTAGGGTTGCCTGATTGAAATCATAATACCCAGAAATGAGATCAAAGTATAATTTCACTGAAGCTTCCGCACAATTTGATTCCGCCAAGCCCGTTTCATCAACGGACCACAAGACGTACGGCGAAGTGCCACCGGTTCATGGTGGACATCCCATCCATACGCACAAAGCGTTTTGAGAAAACATTCATTGTGCGTTCAGCTAGGGAGTGGAATTCCCTACCGGAGTCTGTGTTTTCTGATAGCTACAACCTGGGAGTCTTTAAGTCAAGAGTGAATAGGTTACTTCTAGGCAAGTGTGCTCCATCTTCGACCACATCATCGCTTACCATCAGGTGAGATGGTGGTCAAACGCGTGCCTATCAATAATAATTTTAAAAAAAAGCTGACACGAATTTAAGAAAAATTGGAATCTGTTCAATGCTCAAAATATTATTTCGCAGTCAATCTGCTTGACGTTTTCCCAACGATATTTGGGCCGGCTAACCCAATGCATTTGAAAAGGTACTAGTATTTTATATGTAGTGCCTTCCAATCTGACATCCATAATTCAGTTAGGTACACACTGCAAAAGAAATAAGTAATCAGGCACGCACACTACAAAACTATATTGCTACTGTTAAAGCGACTCATTACGTACTGCTCACAAAGATAGCCACGCACACATCGCATTTGTAGAGTGAGTGCGCTAAAGTCTACAATATTATAACATATCGCAACATAGAACAGTTACTCTCGTGGCGCAACAAGCAAGCAGCTGACCCACAGCGACAAACGATCCGAGTTTAAGCCCAGAGTCTATCAAAATATTATTTTTGAGATTTTGTAATTTAGAGTTAATATAAACCCAATTAAGCAATATTCTGCTTGAGAACCGGTTTGAGAATCTATCACAAGTTTCTCACCTACTTAAAATGATTTCACAGTTTAGAAGCTACTCGCTTTAAAAATATATTCCTGCACACTAAGAACATTTTTTTAAATCAACGGGTGCATCACTTCGCCCACCCATTAGTGCTGCTTCACAATATATATGAAGCATAAATTTAACAATGTAGTTAACTGGTCCCGTTGCCAAGGGGCTCAAGCACTAGACTGGCAAACTAAACGTCCCAAGATCGAGCCTCACCGCCGGCGTCAACCTTTTGCATTATTAAAAATATTTTTTAATTTTTTTTTTTTTATAATTTACCGATAATAAGAAAATTATTCGAGAAAAAAAATGTGGAAGTAAAAATTAAACAATTTGTAATAAGAAATCAATAATATTTATTGACTAGGTTTTTTAAAATTTTAATTACAAATTATAAAATTTTGTGCATGACAAATATTTTAAGTCTGCCAAGAATTAACGTTATTTTTCATATTCAAGTGGGTAATTTATTTATAAGTGATATTAATAAACATGCTAGTAAGATAGATATTAAGATACAGGTATTTTTAATTTTAATCTCACTAACAGTAACATCACATCATAAGTAAATCTTTCATCATTTCTTTAAACAATTTTAATTATCCCCTGATATTTTTATTAATAGCCGATTGGTGCGCCTTCGCTATCTATAAAGGTATGCAACGCGCACAGTTGATACCATCACGTTTTGTAAAACGTCCAAGTAACCTTGACTGGCATTGCGACTCCTCCTCGACCTGTACTAATTCACCGGGACCCATTGATGACATCCATCCCCAAAATCCGAAATTAATGCGGCGACTAGACTGCATGGAAGAATATTATTTTTTATAGCACTCGCCATCTTTTCGCCCCAATATTTTACGACCGTCTTTGTCTGACTCAAAACATTTTTTATCGCTAAATAACTATATTATTGCACCAATCGAGATTTAAATATTCTCGTGCGAAGCGTACCCAGTTTTGCCTGTGAATATCTGTCAGTAAAATTATCTTGGCGGGCCTACGACTTGTCACAGCAGCTTCACGCAAATGGTTTCATGCAGTTTGTAATGTGACGTCACCGTGGAACGATTAGTGAGGAAAGGCTCAACCATATGCGTAGCAAATATGTCATGGTGCGGCGCATTGGCATCTGTGTATGCAAATCCAGCCTTTGGACCCGGTTGGCGACGATAAATGCTTCCCGAAAATACACAACGATGGACCCACAATTTCACATTAATTCTTATCTGTGAACAGTAATCAAATATTGATACAAAAAACCACAATCAGTAACATGTGGATTATTTAAACGTATTTAACTTCTAAACATAATGATAACATATTTTTACTCACCGATATCATTAAACGCCTCGCAATTTCACTAATCGAAACGTTTTGCTCATGCAAAAAAATTATCTCAGCTCTTAAAAGTGTAGTTATGTGATTCGTATTGATTCACAAATAAAAGCAATTCTCAAAACACACAGTATAGGTATAATGTCTAAAATTGTAACGAGAGTTCGATCATTTTTAGAGCGTAGACAATTAATATATACCAACCCAAATGTAAAGAAGACTTGCTAATAGTAAAGAAATGAATCGAACTAACAAATGTAAAATATTTTATTAAAACATACAAAAAACCATTCAGCCGTTGGCAATCGGATTCGACCTTACAGCGCCGGCGGCATAAGAACCGCATGCTCGACCAATGCGCCACGGAGAGGATTGTTACATGAGCTAAATTTATACTTCATGCTCCGTGTAACAATAGAGTGACAAGAAATTGCAAGTGTCGTGGACAATGGGTTATTGTGAAGCAAACACCAACAAACACGCGAAGCAACACACCCGTTGATTTCACGCATACCACCATTATTTTGGTCTGCCCTGCAAACCTATCTATTTTTTGCGTGTACCTACTAAGTCTGAAAATACTTAAATAGGTAAAAACTTGTAACTAAAACTAATAATAATTTAAAATATGGCCTCGAAAAATTTCTCCGCATCGGTGTCGACTGGTAATGTGCCCAAAAGACTGGCGGCATTGCCATTTTGTATGGCAATGTTTATTCTCTGTCCAAGGTAAAAGCTAGCTCTTGGTTCATGCGAAGTGTCAACAAGGCGTTTAGACAGGTCTTTAAACAATTTGTAAGCACTCGCACACAAAATAAGGTACTAGGTTGTCACGGAACGGAGACGGTGTCACTTAGCGGGCCGGAGTATTGGTGTGACACGTAGAGGTGGTCGTAGGAGTGACACGCAGAGGACAACGTAGAGTAGGAGGACCGTAGATGAGAGTTAGATGAAGATAAACACGACGAGTTCATACGTATATTTTATTATATACAGTAGGCTTGATTATATGGAGCACTTATTAATCGTACGTACCGACACCATACACTGTGACTAGGTTTTTTATTTTTGGAACGAAGTTCCTTATCGCGCGTTGTGAAAGGGGGCTAGACGGAAAAAATTCTTACGAAAAGTTGTCACGACACTAATGAGGCTGTCTATCCAAAAAGATTGTGTTGGAAACACAATCTAATAAAAAAAATTCTTACGAAAAAAGTTGTCACGACACTTTTTGCTATAGTAAGCTATTGTAAGCTGTGCGGCGTCGCATGTTTCTCTGTCTGTCTCTCTCTCTCTCTTATAGAAAGCAAGCCAGATATTTTCATTTCTATTTCGCATTTGATCTGAGCTGAGCTGAGCCGAGCCGAGCTGAGCTGAGCTGAGCTGAGCTGAGCTGAGCAGCTGAGCTGAGCTGAGCTGAGCTGAGCTGAGCTGAGCTGAGCTGAGCTGAGTCTTCTGAGCTTAGCTGATCTGAGCTGAGCTGAGCTAAGCTGAGCTGAGATGAGATGAGATGAGATGAGATGATGAAGTATAACTTCTTACGTGCGTGCGTGTGTGCGTAGTTAATAATAAAAAAAATATTATAAATTAAAAAAAATAAAATTATATTACAATTCCTACACTAATTAATCAAAAGGAACTTCGTTCCATCCGGGTGTCCCTTGACACCTCTCAAGTTTTTTTTTTTTTTCGGGGGTGTGAAATCATCTTATGACTTCTTCCGCTCTAGGGTGGAGCGGAAAGGCATGTCAGACTCTTAGTGACTAAAACCCACCCCTGTTCCTCCCTGCCCTACATGCCCAGGGGCAAGGTAACTCTTTCGAATTTATCCTCAATCCCCGGGCAGGCATTGGCCGTGGCAGGCCCCGTCCTTTTGCTGACAACTCTTTGAGGCGCGCGTGGAACACTACGCGCCGTCGACTCTCAGGCCTGGTGCTGATCGGACGGCGAGTTACCCACTACTCGCCGTCCGCAGGCCCGGGTCTACGATGGCCGGAGATCGTCTCGCAGCCCCTGGCGTCTCCTGCGGCGGCTGCGGCTGAGGGCGCTAGGGCGACTCTGCCGCTGTTGAGTCTCCCTAACGTGTGCCGCCTCCCTCTTCGCGAGCATTACTGCTTCGCAGAAGGTGGAGATGGCTCCTCATTCCCTCTCGCTCCGTACCATGGCCTGAACCAGGGCACGGCGCGAGAGGTCGCTACCGCCTATCGCATCCACGAGGACACGGCGGTGCTCTGCCCAAGCGGGGCAAACCTCCACCGTATGCTCCACCGTGTCCTCTGGGCGATCCCCGCAGTGGAAACACCTAGGAGACACTGTGACTAGGTAAAGGTATAAATTGTATTATTACTAGGAACTGCCTGGTTATATTAGCTGCACTTCACTGTTCTAGTAACACAAACTGGTAACTGTCATTTATTGGATAGAAGGAAAATGACAATGATGGATAGAAGCTTAGTCTAGCTCGGCAGCAGAATTAGAACAGATTTTTAATATAAAAACAGAGACTATTGACAGAGAAAACAAATAATATTTGAATTTTAAATTAAAAAAGGTAGGAATGAACGTAATTTTGGAATAAAGGTCAAAAAATAAACAAGGCTTTAACACTGCCTTTTTACAAGGTAACACGATATCCCTTTGTTAAAACCAGTTATCAGACTTACGGGAAATCTACCTGCAACGACTGTCAAAGCTATAAGGTTATCGAAGGACTGATGGCCGATAGAGCGTAGTGTGGGAAGCGTAGTGTGGGACGCCCCCCAGCTAGATGGACCAACGACCTTAAGAAGGTCGCTGGGATAGACTGGATACGAAAGGTGGAGGACAGGGTGTTGTGGTGCAGCCTGGGAAAGGCCTATGTCCAGCAGTGGACTGCAATAGGCTGAGTAGATTGATTGATTGACTGTCAAAGATCTACAAATAACAGCCAGGGCCTGCTGTCTCGACATAGTTAACGATCGCGTAACAACCGAATTCGTTAGCTAAAAAAATAATGTTGCAAGGAGGCAAACTTTTATGTCCTTTAATATTTTGGAAAGTTTTTATTTGTTACAAGCGGTAAAAGTTATTCATTAAAATTTAAATACATTTTAGGTTTTCATGAAAAATAGTGCTTGCAAGTTAAAATTTACGCCGTCTCTGTACATATTTCATTATTTACTAAGGTTATGATCTAAAATTTTTCTTCACAAATGAGGAAGTTTTTATCGGCTAGTAATTTAGCGATCGGTAGCTAACGTAAGTATCGCTATCAATGTGGAGACTGCAGGGCCAGGTCCTGAACCAACTTATTAACGTGCTTTCCGAGGCACCCACGAGGCACACGATGTTCATCCATCCACCGACAAATCCCGCCATCCGCTCTAATATAGGTACCGTACAATAAGCAAAGTCAGCCTCACAATTTTCCCACTGCTGGGACTCAAGCCTACTCTCTAGGAGAGGGAATTGGCCGTAATCCACCACGTGAGCCTAGTGCGGGCTGGTGGATGTCACATATGTTCGAATTTTTGTTTTTAGGACATGCCGGTTTCCTCCCGATGTTTTTTTTTTTATTTTTTTGAGTGAACAGTGGTAATGGAATAAATTATACAAAGTAAAGCGCCTGCCTAGGTTTGAACCCACGACGTACAACTCGTAAATCGTGGCCGTTACCACTGGGCCACCACTGCTTTCTACAGGTTCCACAATATTATTCAATCCTGGACCAAATACTGAAATGGAATAAAACATATAAAATATATTTACTTACGTTCGGTTCTCATCTCGACTTAGGGACTGTCACTTGCGGGATTTATCGGTCAAACAATTGAGCCCAATTCTATTCGAAGTTGCTTATAGACTGGGCTTATTTGATGGCATATCGAAGGAGCTTTTTGATTGTTTTATAACTTCAGACCTGTATGTTGTAGAGATTGGCGGAAGTACTCGTATATTATGTTTAGATATAAGATTACCTGAGCTGCGTTATTTTTTTTTAATAGCCGCATATTCTTTTTTTAATAGCTTCTTGACCTCGCACATGTCTTTTCTACATAAAGTATTGTTTTATGTTGTTATTCTTTATTATAAATTATTTGTCATGCCATGTCAATATTTTCTTTCCTTCTTTACATACACAGCCTACTAGTGATGTCCTTCAGAAAGGTCAGGTGCTTAGTACAAAATCAAGACGACAGACGACAATCAGTCCCAGCGCTGGGCACGCCACCATTGCAAGGGGGGTCACCCTTCTTCGAGGAGTGGTTGGAGAGGAGTCACGGCGACCTCACCTTCCGCCTGAGGCAGGTCCTCACCGGACACAGTTGTTTCGGGAGGTTCCTGTTCCAGATCAGGTGCGAGGAAACGTCCGGGTCCTGCTTCGGATCAAGCGGGAGGTGACCCCCGGGTGTTTCCACTGCGCGGATCATCCAGAGGACACGGTGAAGTATACGGTGGAGGTATGCTCCGCTTAGAAGGAGCACCGCCGTGTCCTCGTGGATGCGATAGGTGGCGACGGCCTCTCGCGCCCGGCCCTGGATCAGGCCATGGTATATAGCGTGAGGGAATGGGAAGCAGTCTCCGCCTTCTGCGAATCAGTAATCCTCGCGAAGGCGGATTCGGGACGCGTGAGGGAAGCTCAACGGAGTGGCCCTCACGGCCCCGGCCGCTACCACCGCAGGAGAGGCACCGGGCGTAGGACGTCGCGAGACGATCTCCGGCCACCTTAGACCCGGGCCTGCGGACGGCGAGCTACCCACTGCTCGCCGATCAGCACCAGGCCCGTTAGTCGACGGCGCGTAGTGTTCCACGCGCGCTCAGAGAGATTAGTGTCAGCCACCACTGACGGGGTCCATCGTGGCCGGTGCCTGCATGCCTAGGGGTTGTTTTTTTTAGGGGTAGCGAATAAATTATGAACATGAGTTACCGCATCTCTGGGCACTCAGGCAGGGAAGGAACAGGGGTGGGATTTAGTCAGTAAGAGTCTGACACGCCCTCCCGCTCCACCCAGAGAAATCATTGGATGATTTCATACCCCAAAAAAAAAAAAAACACGACAATCAGTGACAATCTGACAGTCTTTATTTTTTAATGTTTGTTAATTAAATAAGGCCACAGAGGCGCCCCGGGCGCGAACTCGATAAGGATTGCCAAAGGTTAAAAAAAATTAAATTAAAGTGGGACAGATGTATGAACTTATGTGATCAAAGTTCTCACGATAACAAAACATACAACCCTAAATTCAACTGTCCTTCCATCTGCCATCAAGGGAGTTGTAACAGTCCCCACATCCGAACGTCATCATCAGATCAGCTAAATGGTATTATAATATTGAATTGTCACCGGACTTACATAAGTATGCCAAACCAGCTCTATCGGAAACCAACAAGTGGTCGAAAATTGGTTTGCAAATTTTAAAGTAAACAACTTATTTAAGAAAACATTGCAAGTTAAATAAAAGTTTGTAAAAAAAATTGATTATTTTCAAAAACACCGACTGTAAAAAACAACTAAAAAGTGTCAAACGAGTCACTTTTCAAGTAATCTGATGCAGTTGGTGTCGGTTATTTTAGTTCAATTATTGATTTCATGCCACCAACTGCATCAGACTGCTTGAAAACTGACTTGTTTGGAACTTTTTAGTTGTTTTTTTTTATTTACAGTCGCGTTTTTTGAACTCACATAATTTGTTTCGTTGACTTTCATTTTTTTCTTTTTCACAATATAGAGCCTGGTTGTCAACATATTGTATTTTGATTACTGTCATGTCTTTAGTAGCACTCTCAAGATTAAGACGAATCAATTGACGTAAGAATTATCAAAATCGGCCGACGCGTTTGGTCTCTAAAGCGCCCCAAAGGAATAAACATACATAGGCTGATAAACACATACCCTCCCATGCGTCGCGCAGTCGGGTTAAAAAGCGAGAAGTTCATCTACCTATGTATATGGCTAAAGCGTAGCATATGGACCGTAGCAGCTCTGTTCGCTCTATTCCATGCCATAAAGGGTAAGCCATTTATTCCTTAACATGGAAGATAATCCTTTTGCCTTGCACAGGCTTAAGACCGAGTTGCTTCCTGTTTCAAATTGTTTTTCAATCGGTTGGGATCAGGTTGGGATTCAGTTTCGGTAGAAATATGATAAGATTTCTTTACTTACGAGTACATTTTGGTTTGAGATTTAATTTTTTGCTGCTAATCCAAACTTCTTTAACTTTAATTAAGTATTAACTATAGTTATATGTAAAGTACTGGTATTCAGCTGCATCCGGTTAGACTGGCAGCCGACCTCAAGATAGTTAGGAAAAGGCTAGGTAGATATATATAGTTAGATGTTAGAATTGTTCGTTAATTTGTAGGAGTTAACTCTGGAACTATGCCTTTTTTTGTGGGGTAGGATATCATCCAATGATATCTCCCGCTCTGGGTGGGTCAGACTCTTACTGACTAAAACCCACCCTTATTCCTTCCCTGCCCTGAGTGCCCAGAGGCGCGGTAACTCTGTTTCGAATTTATCCACAACCCCTGGGCAGGCATCGGCCATGACGGGCCCCGTCATGAATCCTGACAACTCTTCGAGGCGCGCGTGGAACACTACGCGCCGTGGACTCTCGGGCATGGTGCTGATCGGACGGCGAGCTACCACCGTCGTATTCGCCGTCCGCAGGCTCGGGTGGAATTATGCCTTAAAGTAATACTCTTAAACATGGCATGTGTATAAAAGTCGCACACCGATAGATACATAGCTACACTATCGTTGAATGATATTAGATTTTGAAACACTGCACCGATCTTGTGAAAGAGGCCTCAGGAAAAAGCAAGGTATAAATAACTTGTTTAAATTAAAATACTAGGGTATTATGACCCGGCCATAGTTATGGGTGTGTTTGAAAGTCACCGCGACCCTGGCACAAGCAACTGAAGGAACACGAGTTTAAGTCAGAAAGAGTCTGACACGCACCACCCAGAACAGGAGAAGTTATTTAATGATTTCCCATCCCAAAAAAGGGTATAATGACAGTTCAAGAGGTATACTAGTAGGTATGTGCTTCATCGTATTCCGGATCCCTTCTATATTTGCTGAAGACGGCGAGCATGAGTCTTTACTCGATAGAAGCCTGTGTCAGATGCCTTCAAGTTTTATTGATAATCATGATGTCATGATTTCATGATAAAACGGTATAACGCAAAAACTCGAATAGCATTTCATCTGACGAGTAAATTGAGCCAACCTTGTGCCACTAGACCAATAACTTCATTAGTTATCATTTGATATACTTTTTTGTGATGTTCGAAGTACCAGGCATGTAGGTACCTAAGGCAGTGAACATTCTAGTCACATTAATCATATCCTAACTGGAACACGTAGCAAACACAAATAATAATTCATGTTCGTATTACATATTACACGCTATGTAGTTACCATTTGTTCAACGTATCTTTTGCTGTCGTTGGAAAAGATTAATTATTCCTTCCTTTGCATTTTTATGATACTAGTTACCTATGAAGAAGTAACTGGAAAATGTAAACTCGTTACATCTGCATGGGTTATTATTATAGGACATTCGTCTAAATTATGGTGTATTCCGAAATAAGTTCATATTCGATGTACGATAGAAATAATAGTCTGTACGAAAAAGGAACTATAGTATTAATTGGTTACTTTCTGAAATTTTCAAAAGCAACACAAAAAAAACCGGTCAAGTGTGTGTCGGGCCACGCGCAGGGTCCCTTTCCGTAGACCGTACTTCACTTAAGTTATTTTTTATTTGTTTTGTAATTTATATGGTTAAAGAATCTTTATTTTCTCAAAAGAAATTTACTACAAATTTCACTTAATGAGACATATTTTATCCATAAAATAATGATGACATTCGTGAGCAGAGCTAGTATGACACATATACATGTGTGACACTGACACGCACAAATAATCAAGTAAGAATTTATCAAGTAAGAAACATTTTATAAGTTGGGCGACTAATTTAGCTGTTATAGTTTTCCTTTTAATTTCGTTATATATACTACTGCCGTGAATTTTTTCACATACCCTAAAACAACCATTTAGCTGGCAGAGGTAAACTTGACTCTAACAAAAATTAACAATTAAAAGCTTAATTTTGCGAAAACGGGTCCCTGAATAGAAAAATAGTTTTTCATAGACCCGTAATATTTTTGAATGGCCTATCCAACGATATCCCAGACCATGGGATAGACGAGAAAAAAAACATCCCTACTTTACGTATAGGAAAGGACGTACCAGAAAAAAAAAATCGTTCATGATTTTATTTGAATATCCATGCCAAATTATAGCTTTCTAGTACTAAGAGTCTCTGAGCTAAGCTGCGGACGATCGGACGGAAAGACGGACATAGTGAAAATATAGGGGTTCCTTGTTGCTACGGAACCCTAAAAATAGCCATTGGTCTCAGTCTGACTTCTTCTTCTTTCTTTTATTTGTGTCTATTTGATTCAAATTTGTTCGACCAGTGTAAAGCCACCTGGATAGCTCTATACTGTAGCATAAAAAACGCTGTAATCCGATTATCCAAACGAGAGTATATAAAAAAATCCAACCGGTGTGATATGATATGCGCGAGGCTAACGTTCCCAAAAGACGGAAAAATATACGTACACAAGCAAAACGCTAGCATTAGGTGACGCAGCTACCGCGGCTACAGAAAAACACGATAGTTTTATTTGACAAAACTCGGCTGGTAACTCAATATCTGTCAGCGAAACTAGAATTTCCCAGGCGGGGGTGGGGAAATAAAATAAAACTCACAATGGCGCGCCAAAAGCATTTTAGGGGTAATGCACAAGTAGGGCGTAACGTTGGTACGCGGGTACGCCGGGCGTACCTCCTGCGTACCTACTCGCCAGTGAGCGCCATCCTTTACATCTTTGAGAACATTTCCTACGTTTCGTACGTGGTTTTGAGAGGAAGAAAAATGCTTTGTAATAATCTTTTTAATATCAAGTTCTCGTTTATTTTATTACATGCAGAGTTGAAATCGAGGATTCAATAGAATCTAATATTCGAAATTGAAATTCACATTTGGCAGAAGGAAACTCTATTATGGTTATTTTGTTATTTCTCAATGTTAAAAATTAAAAAGTAAGAGGAAGAAATACCCGCAAATTATAACGAAGTGGTCATTTTATGCGGGGGTAGGGCGATATTTCTGCCCGGCCCGTCTATTAAAAATTCAAAAGTAATTATCTGAAGTTGACAAAGTATATTTACATGTTACATGATGCTTTCAACGAAACCAGAAAAGAAAATCAGACGTCATTTCTTACTGCGTGACATTTTGTTTACCGAAAAAGTTGCGCGACTCAACTGAAGTGTAAAACCGGTAAAACCGTATACGTTGGTACCGCACAGCATTTTTCTCCGGTTCAGTTTACATGACAATATGGCAACCGCTCCCTAGTTTACGGAAGCGCGTATGCCGCTGAAATCTACAAATATAGTTTTTTATAAAAACCGAAATATTTTCTATCTGGATAGGTATTTTGTTTAGAAAAATGTGGTCGTTATTGCCTGCCAGTATTTATTTTGAATTTGGTAATAGAATTTTTGGTTTTATCAACAAAAAAATGCAGAATATTTAGCCTGTTCTCTCAAGAGGTTAGGCAGAGTAGATAAGTATGATGCGAGTGCTACTCACACCAGTTATTAATGCACCTAATAATATGTATTAAGAGCAAGCCTATTTGCCTTAAACGGGTACAGTTACTTAAAATATTATGCAAATTCTGAATATTTATAAATCCGTGCAAAACCATACACAATGTTGCGCATCTCGCGCCGAACATATAAAAGCGAAGCATACACCGCGTAATGTGCATCGTGCTCACTATTTTACGCGGCGACCACGTGTTGTCAGCGCACAGCCGCCGTGTGAACACGCTTAACGTTCCAAACGAATGGCCTCTAAAAACACGTGGCTCATTAACCGTAGCGCGCCGAAAATTAATTGTGTTATAACGTAACATAATATAGGCGTGTCATCGGCTTCTCTCGCAAAATGGCTCGCGCAAGTTGTCCCATTTCAATTAACGCGATACGACTAATTTGGTCCCCGGCACCGCTCCTCGGTGATATATGTCCCTTATCCCAACCTAATTAGTTTGGCGGTAGCTCATACGAACCTCACGTTAATATTTTATAATTTAAAGCTAGTCTGCCCTATGGCTGCGACGAAGTTCAGGTCAGCTGTCGAGTGCTATGAATTAATCAGGGAACTTTTCGAGTTGGTCAAGTTTCTTGGTCCTTGACAGTAGAGTGAGGCTGAACTATGTCCGAAGTGAGTTAGCTAATACTTGCTCTTAAGTAGTATTTGACTAGTTTACTTCATAAGAAATGATCATTAATGTACATTTACCCCGAACTAACGGTTAAGGGTACGGTTCTACGCTAAGTGCTTTGCACAACTTCGCATTTTGCCCTCTATTGAGAAGGGCTGTTGATTATTAAATATCTAACTTTGGATTTAGGCCAGTCATTAAAAATTGCACTGAGCTGCTTTTCTGTGCTTTTGTACGTATATATGTACCAGTAGTGTAAAACCAAGTTTGCTACTTTGAAAGACCTGTGCCAACCAAGTAGTGATTAGAAAACCACGAATTTTTTCTGGTTTTGGCTTAGTAAAACTTCTAAACGGTGTATTGTAGAATCTCCAAGTTCCAGGGGTGCTTAATCGCTTGGAGAGCCATCTCACTCGCTGGCTGTGAGAGTCGTATGTGTAAGTGACTAATTATATGTGGAGTGTAACAAATAAAAGGAGGAGGGATTTGCCCTCTCTCTCTTTTTTTTTTCTTGTTGAGAAATCATTCAATGACATCTCCCGCTCTGGGTGGAGCGGGAGGGTGTGTGTGTATCATTCGAATTACTCTTCAAATATTACAAGCTGCCAGCAGTGCCTGGTTCATATGTGCGGTCTGGTGTGCTGAATGCACAGGCGCCACAGTATTCTACGCAAAAAGTAAACCCGTATATTTTTAAAGTTTTTTAATAGGTCTTGAGACATAGCACTCTTAACAATGAGCACCTGAAAAGTGACAAAAAAAATTGTGGACTCCCGAAACGCCACGCAGTTAGCACAGGTCTTTCGAAGCTGCAAACTTGATGTTACACTATTGTTATCTATCTTAACAAGATCCTAATCAGCACAGTACAATTATTTGCAACTTGACGCGTTTAAACTGTCAACGCCTAATTTTTAAGGCGCTATTAACCGCCAATGATCTTGTGTGGTTAGCTTGCGTGTTTTGTGCTGAGCTCACGTAACGCGTCGTACGTCCACCCAGTAGTAGGACTCGCCCATCAAGGAGTGCTGTCCGAAATTAGACGCACTATTAATTTGTTATACATAAAACAACAGGTATTATACTAAAACACGTATACTTAAATATAAATTATTAAATGATCTTTAAAATGGTGAAGGTTTCAAAAAATACGCTTTATAGTTTTTGCGTGATTCTTAATTTTTTATCCGCATTCGACATAACTTTACAAATTACTTACACTATGTTATAAAAATACAATTGCAAATATTCACATATTTAATTACGACGGTAATTGTCGAGAGTAACATATTTTTTTTTAGAAGAAATAAGACAAGCCGTTAAGATGTGATGTTCAATTAAAAACAATTAAAAGTCGTATAACTGCGCCTTAAATCCATGAAGATGTATATTTCTATTTCCAATAAACCGCTGAACACGAGACACATAAGACCGGTCGATGAGGCGACACTAGGAAAGGCTATCCAATTGTGAACTTCTTTAAGTTGAAATTATGCGATGCAACAACCTTCAAGGTTTACTGACTCTGAAGCACCAGCTGTAACATAAACATTTATTTCAACATTACCACATCCAGAACCCACATCACAATCCTACATAATCCATTAGACAAACATCCAAAAATATATCAAAGCCCATGAATGATACTCTAGTCCTCATCTACTCGTACATAAAATAAAAGAAAGCCAGCGTTGCCCTGAGAACCGAGACAGCTGGCAGAATAGTCCCAACGACGAGGAATCTTAGTCGGGATTGTTTACAGCGACACTTATTATCTGTGCCTTTTGTCTGTGGTCTGTGCTTTGTTTCGCTTTCATTTAATTAGGATTTGCAGTATGTATTGTTGTGTAGTAATAAATAAAGTAGGAAAAGTTGGAGGTTTGCTTGATATGATGATGCAATTATATCAACGTATTCACTCAAACAACAGTCGCAAGTTAGCAATCTTTTATTATCTGTGACATAATATGCCCTACAAATTTGTTCTTGGCAACAAAACAACACGGAAAACGTAGCGTTGGAAGGCCTCATGGACAAGGTGAACCGATGACCCGGTGAGGGTTGCGGGCATCCGATGGATGCGAGACGAACAGGACCGGTCGCTGTAGCGACATTTGGGGAGCCTTATTTATTTATGCACACACAAAAACAATTACAAGAGAAAAATGAACAAATACAGATAGAAGAGCACAAAGGTGCTGCTTATTTCAAAAGAAATTTCTTCCAGCAGACCTGCGACTGGAAAGTTGGTTGAGAAATATAGACACAGTGTGTATAAATAGATATAGAAACATAAAATAGACTAGAATACATAAATATTTCATACATAAAATATACCTAATACATAATTAAATATAAAATAAATATCAATAATAAATTTAATCACGGAATGGTGGAGAGGTAATGCTCTTTGACTAGTTTCTTGATATGGTAGACAGTTTTAGAATCACGGATATTAGGTGGAAGTGAGTTCCACAATCGTACCGCATGAACAGAGAAGGAGTGGGAATAGAAGTGGGTTTTATGGGATGGGAAATTGAGATGATGCTTAAGGCGGGATCTACAAGGGGCGTCGACAGGGCGAGTGAACGAAAAACGATCACGCAGGTAGCCAGGATATTTAGGATTACAAAGGATGTTGTACAGGAGACATAATATCCGAGTGTTCCTGCGAAGACGGATAGGGAGCCACTTGAGATCCTTGCGAAACTGAGAAACATGGTCGAATTTCCTTAGACCAAAAACAAAACGAATGCACAGGTTTTGCAAGCCTTATGTCTAGTAGTGGACGTATTTCGGCAGAAACGATGATGATGAATCAAAACCATTGTAAATATACCGATCTTATTTGTCGAAATCGGTCCTGTAGTTTAGACTGCACGACGTAACACGGGTACTATCTCAAGGTCAAACCAAATCATTTATTTGTGTGGCTTTTGGTACAGTAAAAAAAAGGTGTAATAAAAAGAAAAAGCGCTCAAAAAGCTTACCCGTTGGTCTTACACAATTAATTACAAGATAATATGTTCTTGCTGCCTCAAAGGGCTCAGGGTCAACTGAATTAGGTAGCAAAACTGTGCAGGCGTGTTGGATATTGAAATACAATGAGGCCAACTCATCATTTCCCTTTACTCCAGCTTAGAGCAGTGGTGGCTCAGTGGTAACGGCTGTGACTTACAAGTTCAAGATTGTGTGTTCGAACCCAGGCAGGCGCTTTAATTTGTGAAAATTATTTCACCACCATCTCTGCTCTCTACACGGTGAAGGAAAACATCGTGAGGAGACCATCGTGAGTAGGTATCCTAGAACCAAAACTTAGAAGACCTGTGACATTCACGAGTCCACCTGGGCCCGCGTGGTGGATTACGGAGAAAAAGCCTGTGTTCCAGCAGCGGGTAAGTTAAAATGCTTATGGCTGATAAAAAATAATATGTTAACATTAAACAAAAAAAAGGCTTTAGCATCATGTGATATTGATACGCAGCACGTGTGTGGAATGATTCAAATTTTTTAATTTGACCTTGTAGAAAAGGTCAAAAACCTTTCATCTTTAACATAGTTGGCTAAAACCCACAGCATATTATTATAGTAATATATCAACTCTCACAAAACCCACATGAAGACTTGGAGCGGGAATGCTCGTCCCCTGTCATATTAGGTTCTAATCCCGTTGCTGATGAAGTAAGGGTACTTATCCAATTAATTTGTCTGCCTATTCCTTCGTTCGTTAGGGGAATTATGTTATAATTGAGTAGAGTTCGAAATAGTTTACTTGCACGAAACTATTAATAGATAACGTGAAATTATGACGAAATTAAAGGTAAACGATTGTGAAGACTTAGGTTCGTACCTACCTACTATTTTGGGATTTTGCCTAACAGTCTAGTATTATACAAAAACGAAATGGTTCCTAAACGAGTGGTTAGCTTGCGTGTTTTTGTGCTGAGCTCACGCAACGCGTCGTACGTCCACCCAGTAATAGGACTCGCCCATCAAGGAGTGATGTCCCAAATTAGACGCATTATTAATTTACTATACATAAAACAACAGATTTTATACTAATATACGTATAATAAAAAATATATGAATTATCTTTAAAATGTTGAAGGTTTCATAAAAATACGCTTTAAAGTTTTTGCGTGATTCTTAATTTTTTAACCGCGTTAGACATAACTTTACAAATTAATTATACTATGCTATAAAAATGTAATTTCAAATATTTATATATTAAATTACGAAAAAAATTGTCTAAATTAACACATATTTTTTTCAAAGACATAAAACTAGTCGTTTAGACGTGATCATCAATTTAAAATCATTAGAAGTCGTATATCTGCGCCTCAATAACACCGGTAATAGCACTGAATATATAGGGACAACGAGTAGTTGGAAAAATGCACTTATAGTAATCTAAGGATAAGTGGCGTCGGGTATCCGAATTCGGGTAACCGAAACGATGAAACTGGACTAGATTATCCGAAGACGGGCGTACTCGAACCCATTCATTTAAACTTGGTTGTTCGGCCGAATTCCATAGGCAATCGAATTCAAGCAAACAACCAAGTGTATACGCACCGTTTTTTGATAAAATGGTCTTGAAACTGACGTCAAAATAAATAGGTCACTAGGTTTAATTTTATAATTCTACTTTTTATATAATTAACCGATATTTAGCTGCATCTGGTTAGCACTTTCATTATTCTCTTGCCCTTATCCTGCGAGTAATACGAGTACTCAGTATATTTGTGACCAACGCCCATGTCTTCTTCCATAAGTCACTATTAATCTTTATCTCAGTGGTTATCTTTCTTAGACTGTCTTTTTTTTTGTGGGTTGGGAAGTCATCCAATGACTTCTCCCGCCCTAGGTGGAGCGGGAGGGACCTTCCTAGAATGTCTGACTAGCACTTTATCCCAACACACCCTGAGATCCATTACATACCTACTTTCAAGAATTTGTTAACCACCTCCTACTAAGTTGTTACAAGAACCAGTTGATATACTCGTAGTTACAAAATAGTCTACCTAAACCCCTAAATTCCAAGTCATGTGCTCCAACTTACTCAACCTTGAATCATCAAGTTGACAGCCATATTTTGCTACTAACTACTGCGGCTTCGTCCACGTGAAAATCGAAAATCATCCCAAGGGAACATGCTCTTGGAATAAAAAGTGGGCTATTCCAGACTATAGTCTATCTCTGTCCCAAATTGTATCCAGATCTGTTGAGCCGTTTTGGCATAATTGAGTAACAAACATTCATCTATCTATCCAAACTTTTGCATTTATAATAAGAAAGAAGTAAGATTTATTTACATTAATCCAAGATTTTTTCCTTTGTCACTGATAAGTGATAACATGGTCCATTAAATTGACTTGGAATATAAATTCTGCTATTCGCGAAAAAACACACTAGTTCTGGCACCACATCACCGTTTCACATCCAAACTTATATAATTAATAGCGATGGCTGTCAGCAGAGCCGATATTAGCGTAAGATGGCATTATCGAACTTTGACAATTTATTACAGGCTCCAACTTTGATATGATCGATATAAAAACACGAGATAGGGATTTTGACTGATTCTGTTACATAGTCAGCAAACTATGGTACCTTTTTTCCACTTCCGCTCTGGGTGGAGCGACAGGGCGTGTCAGCCTTTTACTCACTAAAACCCATCCCTGTTCCTTCCTTGCCTGAGTGCATTCTATTGTGCATGGTATTATTTTACAGTCTGTCTATGTAAAATTGTAACAACAGTTTGAAAAACTTTATTTTTCAATTCTCCGATTTGCACCTCAACAGCGACCCCAATATTCCTAATGCATTTATTTACGTTACACGTCTGTGACACACGAGTGTTCCTATAAGGATTCCGTATTTATTCGGACTTTCGAAACCCCAAAAACAAGTGACATATACAGCTTAATATAACTTGAGATGATGTACGAGTATGTTATCACATTTGAATACTACAATGATTGGAGACTTAAATTAAAGGAGCTCGTGACTAAAGTAATAACAGCCGCACGGGTTGACCCATCAGGTTAAGCTACGCTTGCCGGGGTTGGTCCATGGATGGATAACCAACTTTGCATACCGAGACTCCTCAGTGCCTCGGAAAGCACGTTAAGCCGTTGCTCTGTCAATCGTGGATCTTTGACAGTCGTTACGGGTCGTCAGAAGCCCGAAAGTCTGACATCCAGTCTTACCAAGGGGTATCGTATTACCAGTAACTGGGTTGTGGAGGTCAGACAGGCAGTTGCTCCATGTAAAATACTGGTATTCAGCTGCCTTCGGTAAGACTGGAAGCCAACCGCAAGATAGTTGGGAAAAGGCTAGGCAGATTGATTGATGTGAGACTTAAGTTCTGGCAGATTTAAAAATCCGGAACAAGCTGCCCGCTGTAGGGCCCAGCCCATAAAAGTATCAAGAAAATTAGTAGGCTATCAAAACACAAGTCTATTCAATATTCAAGACAGGCAGTTCGGAATTAAAGCAAGACACTTGTAATGTATTTAAAATGCAAAGCATTCTTAATGTATTCCGCAGATAAATCTCATCTAAAACTAATCAGATAGTGGTTCTACAGAGGTTAATCTCTGAAACCACCCGGTGATTTGAATAATTCCGTCAGACTTAAAACTTGTGTTCAGTCTTTAGATATAAAAGTAATCGGACTGAATGTGAGTTACTAAGGTATTACAAATTTTTAACATACAAAAGGTACTGGTTGGTTTACTTTCTAAAAATAATTTCAGTGTTTCAGAAAGAAACCCTAAATCATAATTAAAACTAAAAGCGTACGACCCGTTTACAATCATATTATTAGCTAAAAAAACCGGTCAAGTGCATGTCTGACTTCGCCCATTTAGAGTTCGTGCCAAATGAGGAAATAATCAAAGAAAAAGCTGATTTACCAATATATTGGTATTTGTTAGTAAAATATACGGAATTAACATTATCATCAAATTTCAGGTTCATAGGGCAATGGGAACTTAAAAATTCTTCGGAACAAAATTTTGTGACAGACAACGGACAGACAGACAGACGGACACATGAGTGATAACAATAAGGCTGCGTTTGGACCCTTCGGGTACGGAACCCTAAAAAGAATAGTCAGTAAATCGGTTGTTTAAACACGACATCTCTTCATAGTAGGTAGTATACATCAAAATCGCTTCCCGCGTCTGTCTGTTTCTCCGCAAGCTCCTCTTAAACCACGTAACAGATTTTAATGTAATTTTCACTAATAAAAGATAAACGAGGAAGATTTGTGTGTATAATTAGTACCTGTACGGATCAGTGGCGGGTCGCCAGTAATTTTTAATTTCGGTCTTCTGGATTACTAGGTACTTAAAAACGCGTTTCTATACCTAATTAGATCTTTATAATCTTTAATCTTTATTGAACTAAAGCCTAAAAACTATAACAATGGTATAGTAGAAGTACATACATTGAGAGGCTTATGCTATGTAGTAATACATTGAAACCCTGACCTCTAAACTAGGTTAGTACCTGTATCTTAGAAGATCAGTGCTTATCATACAAGCATGAATATCGAATTTAAAGCTAGATTTCATTTGAAACCATTCGTTTTCAGACGGAACCTTTCCACAATCAAAAAGACATTTAGCCAGAAAAACTTTTTCAAATACCTAACCATGTTAAAATACACAAAACAAAGGCCTCAATCTAGAAAAGGGACGTCGGAAAAGGGACACTCACAATTTGTGAGAGATTAACAGTATTTCCATTGATCCAATGGTACCGGTCGTTTTGAATCCAATCTGTGCAAATTGTACCGATCCGTTTCGACCAAGTTACATAACAGACCTCAATAGTTGGAGGGTTGATTGTTCTCTGATGAAATTGTATTGTAATCAGCTAATCACGTTACAGGCTAATCATTGGTTTATTATCCAATGTCAATGAAAATTAGGCACTTGATTTTACTTCTATTGGCCTAAATTTTAACCTATGTAATTTTATATATGCCTATGTATTTAGGGATTCAGTATATAGGAAAAATAATAAATATACTAAATAAGGAAGAAATATTAAGTAAATAAATAAGTAATAGATTAAATAGGCAAAGTAGTTATTATTATAGAAATCTAATTAGTATAATATAAGTTTTAGGTATGTGGAGTTGCCCAAGCGTGTAAATAGCTGTGGTTCTCTGCAGGATGCAGGACATTCTTACGACCAAACACTTGGAGTGAATGCTGGCCCAAAATTGCCTATATTTGTCTGTATAACTTCAAGTTGGGAGTGGTTGGCAGTAGACGGCGTATGGTGGCCTAACTCTAAGCAAGTAAACAAAGCGGTACCTGACTCTTCCTTCGGCAGCCTCGCAGGATCCCGACGAGTGGCCACTCGATTCTCTTCACACCAACACTCCTGGTTATTCTTGTTCACTAGTTACACGGACGCGGTAAATATGGGGTTATTTATTATTCCCGGAAAATCCCCAACGTTTACGGGATATTACTCGGGATTTTAGTGTATTTGCGGGGACGATGTTAATAAGACATTAATTTAGTCTGCGGTGAGATGCGTACGGCCTCGCGGCGGAAGGCGCTCTGACGTCGACTGCCGCTCCTTTGATTGCCTATGGCTCCTGTCAAGCCGGCCACACACTTTGCATCACATGCTAAAGCCGGACACACACACGTCATGATACCACACCCCATCCAACTTGCAGAGTGGCGGCAACTCGCCACACCAGTATGTTAGATCTACAGAAGAAATATAGGCTTTTTTATTTTTATTTATTTTATAGTAGCAATACACCACTGACTACCCCATTTTTATTTTTAGTTCTTTCAGTCCAACCAAAGGTTATCTGGTAGATATCGCTGTCAGCGATAAGAGCGCCATTGTATTGTACCAATTGGTGAAGCGTCAATAGTCTTTTGTAATATTCAATACGAATGAAATAGCAAATAAAATAATATAGGATTTATTATAACTTTAGCAAAATTGTAGAGCGAATAATTGTAGAAAAAGGTGACAAAATTGAGTGTTTATTGATGAATTCTTACACCAGTCTTTAATGCCTGAAGAGTTTTCTGTGGTATCGAATGCCCTTGATACGCTCACCAGGGGCGTTCGCGGGATAGACTAGTTCCGCATAGCTTTTTTCTGATCAAAACCTGAAGTTCCTCCTAAAATAAATGGACCTGCGTCTGTGAGACATTGTGAACTTATAGTGCAGTGTTGATTTGTGTAGTTTCAAGCATTAAATCGGCAGATTATTCAAGATTTGTTTCACCGGCCGGCGACGATACCAGTTGCAACAAGAAGTCACTCTTCGAATCTCCCTGGGTCTGAGCTATGGTCTCAAGAAGACATAAGGTACGTGGGCTTTTGTTGCAAATCGTTGCATTAATAATGGTGTCTCAGGGATTTCATCAATAGAGATTTAATTTTCATATTTATATACCGCCAAGTTCAGGTACTGGCTATTAACACGTTACACCACCCATAGATTTAAAATTGTACATAAAGTTGTGTAATTTTATTGGTGTAAAATAAAGTTTATTCTATACATCTATTTGTATGCCTATTTGTAATATATCTCGGATGTATACAACTCTTTCTAACCAACGAACATTAAAAAAAAGTATCCCATGAAAATTAACAGATATTTTGTTGTATACATCTTATTTGGCCACCCTCTTTTTTTTTTTTGGGGGGTTGGGAAATCATCTTATGACTTCTTCCGCTCTAGGGTGGAGCGGAAGGGCGTGTCAGACTCTTACTGACTAAAACCCACCCCTGTTCTTCCCTGCCCTACGCGCCCGGGGGCGAGGTAACTCTTTCGAATTTATCCTCAACCCCCGGGCAGTTGGCCACCCTCTAAGGTGTTAATCTAATCTATTTTTTTTCTTTTTTTTTTAAGATTTTGCCTCACACAAGGAATTTCTCCTGTATCGTGGGTGCGTTTAAAAAAAAAAAAAAAAAATGTTTATTCATCAACACAAATTACACATTATATACGAGGACAATCTTAAAGTTAAATATACAGGTTGACAGTTACGTAAATGTAATTTGTAGGAGATCTGGAGTCTAAACTAAGCCTAAGCCTGTACTATAGAACTCCAGGCCCCCCATCACATAATATTGTATGTAAATTATAAGTCAGCGAGTAGGTACATGTTAAATGTGTGTATGGTGTATGTGGTGTATGAGGGTGTTTGTATGTGTGTGTGTGAATGTTTCAATATACGTGCTATGCATGCTATACTTATTTATATAAATATATACGTTTACAAACATAGAATCTCACATACATTAACACGCAGACCCAGAACAAACACATATCTCTAGTAATGGATTTAGTAAGTAAAGAATCTGCGTTTGTCCGTATTGAATGATTTACAGTTTTATTTTGTAGATTTAATCTTTTTTAATGATTTATTTCAGTCACTACAGCTATTTTTGAGCCCAAAAACATAGCTTAATTTTTTTTTGTCTATTCTAGACATTATATCAATCAACTCAGCCTAGCGTAGTCCACTGCTGGACATAGGCCTCTCTCAGGCGGAACCACAACACCCTATCCTCCGCCTTCCGCATCCAGTCTATCCCAGTCACCTTCTTAAGGTCGTCGGTCCATCTAGCTGGGGGGCTACACTACGCTTGCTCGCTTGGACATCACATAACAAACAAAATATATAAAACTCATTTTTACAAAATAGCTATCACGCCAATTAACCGATTCGTCGACGCGCACGTAGTATTATTAATATTTCGGTTGGACGGTCAGATTGCCAATAAAACTGGTGATCCAAAGAAACCCTGAACACACACGGAACGGGACGCTCATAAAATTTAAATTTCCAACGAAACTTCTCGTTTTCGCTCTACCGAACTAAAATGTAGGATGTAGTGTATGAGCAGGTGGCCTTACGGACTTTAGTACGGTTGACAATGTACATAGGTAGGCAGCTGACTACTTTTAAAACCTTGTATGCTAAATAGTTAAGCTTGTAACATAGCAAGAGAGACTGCCTTATTTGTAAAATACGAATGTTGAAAATCGTGCTAAGTTTTCGTTTTTCTGGGTACATACCCAATTCTTTTAGTGAGTGTACTCTCAAAGTTGTTTGCGGAGCTGTACCGAACTCCCCATTGGCGTTACCTGATACTCTTGACTTACAAGAAGCCAATGGATTTGGCTTTTTAACTCCCCCGCCGTGGAATGTTTCACGTTTTGCTTGTAACCTTATTCTCCGTAAGTCGTAAATCGAGTAGAATATCGATGTAGATATTTTTGGATAGCATGGGACCATGTTTATATGGGACATTCAATTTTATTGTATATGTTTGGCAAGAATTTATGGCAATGAGATAATAGATTTCAGTATTGAAAACTATGAATTTAAATGGAAATGTAGAGGAAGTACGTGCAACTACATATGTAGAAACTCATTGAACTTTGGATGTTATGGAACGAAAACATAACATTGTGTGTATTTTCTCGCTAATAGCAACAACACTGACATTGTTCATGTTGTATAAAGTTTAAGCCCTTTATGTATTTGTAGGATAATGGGTTTGTTGTTCCCTGTATAATCCTGGAATTATGAAATTGTGTTTGCGTGAAATAGGTAGCAATCAAATTGAGCGCCATTTCATTGGAATATAGCCCGATATTTCGGAATGTTTGCCCTAACTTTATTTAATAACTATTTTGATAAAGCAATCCTATTGGTATTTCAATCGATATACAAACAAGGCTGATACGATATGTCTAGACAGTTTCCATGTTATCTGACTGTTCGAATCTCATTTCATCTCAATCTGAATCATATTACTAAAGCCCTCTGTACTATTTGTACTCGTACTTCTGTGTTTCTTAATAAATGAAGACGTCAGAATAAGAGAAGAAATCAACGCTGATATAGACATTCGTTCAGACATTTTATCTGCAGTACTTTAGATTAGACAATTATTGTCAATCCCATCGACCATTGACAATCGTTACAACTGACAGAATGTCACTTTGTCGAGAGCCCAATGTCAATTTGTTTATTTCATATTATTTACATAGAAATACTGGCGGTATGGTAAGATTTTTTTGGCCTGTTGGTCTAGTGGTTAGTGACCCTGACTGCTATGCCGGAGGTCGTGGGTTCGATTCCCACCCAGGACAAATGTTTGCGTAATGAGCACGATCATTTGTTCTGTGTCTGGGTGTAATTTATCTAAAATATGTATGTATTTAGAAATATATAAGTATGTTTATCAGTTGTCTAGTACCCATAACACAAGCTCTGCTTAGCTTGGGACTAGATGGCGTTGTGTGATAGTTGTGGAATATTATTATATTATTATCATTATTTCGTTTATTCATTTTTTAAACATATTAATTACATTTTTAAATATTTAAATATAAAGGATAAAAAAAAAACATTTAAAAATATAAAAAATAGTATCCCACCGGTATCGGGAATAGGGTCCAAGCTACCGGCGGTCAGGGCTCCAGAGAGAGGAACCGCCTGACAATGCGCGCCGTGTCCAGAAGTACTGCTTTCTGAATCAAGCCCTTGATCCAGCCGCCTAACGAGAGCCTCCTGAGGTGTTGGTCGAGGCTCGTGGCTATTAAGCCATTGGCTGACACGACTATCGGTACAATGATCGCTGAGTCCACATCCCACATGTCGACAACCTCGCGAGCCAAGTCAATATACTTGATTTGTTTATCTTTCTCGGCTTTCACGAGGTTCTCGTCATGTGGGACGGTAATGTCAACAATCATTGCACGCCTCTCGATTCGGTCCACCACCACTATATCAGGCTTATTGGCTACAATAGTCCTGTCAGTGATGATGGACCGATCCCAGTACAATGAGATATGACCATTATCGAGAACTGGGTCGGGCGCATATCTGTAGTACGGCACTTCCGATTCCACAAGAGAGTACTTCAGAGCAAGTTGCTGATGGATAATCCTGGCTACAAGGTTGTGCCTGTGCAAGTACTCACCGTTAGCTAGATGAGAACAACCAGAGATTATGTGGCGGATTGATTCTCCCGGACGATGACATGCCCGACATATGTCAACCGTGCCGTCCTTCACAATAAATCTGCGGTAGTTTTTCGTCATGATAACTTCGTCCATAATTGCACAGACAAAACCTTCGGTTTCCCCAAAGAGGTCACCGACACGCAACCAGGTTACGGACGCTAGTTGGTCTACATCGGACCCATGTAGGGCCCGGAAAAAGCGTCCGTGAAGTTCCTTACTCTGCCATATTTCCCTGCGACCGTTAGTGTCAAGCACTAGAGGTTTGCGCCAGTTCTCGTTAGCCAAGGAGAGTGGGGTAAGGCCCTTGTCCACCGCCACTACATCTCGATGCATACCCACGTCAGCAGCTAGGAAATATTCCCTCAGACTGCATACCTCGCGGTTGTGTAGGGTCTTAGCATTTAAAAAGCCTCGGCCTCCACACTTCCGCGGAATATACAGTCTCATCACTGACGAACGTGGGTGATGCATTCGGTATGCAGTTAGTAGTGTACGGACCCGCCTATCCAGGGTGTCAAGTTCTGTTTGAGTCCATTTGAGTACGCCGAAAGAGTACATCAATACCGGCATGACCCAACCGTTGAAGGCGCGCACCTTGTTTCCGCCCGATAGAAGGCTATTAAATACCTTCTTCAGGCGGCCAAAGAAGCGCTCCCTCAACGATTGCTTCATGTCAGCAACATTGATACCTAACGCTTCCGACATACCCAAATACTTATAGGTTTCGGTTGGAGAGAGGGATCTCAGGTTTATGGAATCCGAGAGTTGTGTTCCCACGGATTCCACAATCTCCCCTCGCTTTACATGCATGACTGCACATTTGTCCACACCAAACTCCATCCTGATGGCACTACTGAAGGTTTCAGTTACCTTCAGTAGCTCCATCAGCTGCAGATTGTTGGGGGCAAAAAGTTTCAGGTCATCCATGTAAAGGAGGTGAGATATTACCTGACCACCTCTCTTCAACCGATAGCCTAGCCCTGAAGCCTCCAGCAGTGTGCTTAGAGGGTTCAAGGCTAGGCAAAACCAAAGCGGACTCAAACTGTCACCCTGGAATATACCCCGCTCGATCCTTACCGGTTCGCTATTCCTCTGGATATTTCGACATCCTGGATAGCGAAGGACCGTCCTCCATTGCCTCATACACGACATCAAGAAGGTGCGTAGCATTGCATCAACTTTATACAATTCCAGCACCCTCATGAGCCATGTATGAGGAACTGAGTCATAGGCCTTCTTATAGTCTATCCAACATGTCGACAGATCCTTTCGGGAACGCCGAACCTGCTGGCTAATGGTCATATCTATGAGGAGAAGCTCCTTAGTACTGCGGGACCCATTCCTACATCCATTTTGAGAGGCAGACATGATACAGTTACTATCAATATGTGTGTTAATCTTAGCTCTCAAAATGGATGTAAGAACCTTATAGACCGTCGGTAAGCACGTGATCGGTCTATAATTTTTAGGTTCCGCAGTACTACCTGTTTTATGGAGCAGGTGGGTTATTCCAGTTGTAAGGAACTCGGGTAGCGAACCAGACTCCAAGGCTGCCTGGTATTGAGATGCCAAGCGAGCGTGCGACCTTTGTAGCCACTTTATCCAAAAATTGTGCAGCCCGTCCGGCCCTGGAGATTTCCAATTAGGCAACGGACGGACTGCACGGGCTACATCTTGGGGGCTGATAGTGATTGCCCCCATTTCTGTTATTGGATCGCACGCTCGCTCGATCTCCCGAGTCCAGTCGCCTTCGGTGTGACTGACAGGCACCGACCAGATGTTGCGCCAGAATGAACTCATGGCGTCATCATCCGGCAGACACGTGTCAGTCACACCTTGTTCCGGTCGCTCCCAAGTCCTATATACCCACCTTTCATTACTCCGGAATGTGCGATTCTGGGTGTATCGCTCCACCCGCCGCTTATACCTACGGATGCGGTTTGCCCATGCATACACCTTCTGCTTCAGGAAGTCGATGCGCTCTGTGACACGGGACATATAGTCTCGGGAGCTGACTTCAGTCCCCGAAAAAGCCCGTCTCACAAAGCGCATCACTCTTGGGCGAGTGTTGCCCTCCCTGAAGCAGATTAGTTTGCCGATGAGTGCTCTGGCCCCACCAATACGACACTCGATCCTGCGCTGCCAAGCCGGCACGGCTGGTTTTGGTCGTGTAGCTCTGTCATTAGGGAATTTGACGTGAGCTACACGACATGCCGCTACAGCCGCGCAGTACATTATCGAGTGTGTGTCGGTGAGGTCTTCGCAGTTATCAAAATAATTTAATAACTGCGAATCCAGAGCAGCCACCAGCGCCTTATTCCTATTATGCATGGGTAAACGAGGCAAGCGTGGCCTAAGTTCGGGTGGCATGTTGCGATATTCCCGAATAGCACATATTATCATTATTATTATTATTTAATTCCGATCAATGATACGAGTATTGTACACAAGATATGTAACGTTTAAAGTAACCGACGTTTAACATCTGTATGCGTTGGCATATATTGCACCCATGTTGACAAGTTGCGCTAATGAATAGTACGAAAGATATAATAAGCATGTAAGTGAAAGAGATAGATAACTTTTGAACGATTGCGCTTCAATTGTTTTGAATGAGGACGAGGCATAAATTATGACAAAACGAGCCAATTAGGACGTTTTCGAGTCTTCACGATGCGCGCGCTAGAAACATACGAGTATATGCCTCTTTCTTATATATATAATATCATTGATTGATGGCAATGATTTATTTTGAATTAACATTCACAATCTTGCCTGACAATTTTATATAGACAAATTAAAAAATCATCAATTCATTTAAAACTTTGGCATAATACACTTCAATTTATGAGTTTGTTGCGAATTTTGTTCTACAAAATAAAAGAAATGGTCGCTGCAAGCTAAATAACTTTACCAAGTTTCCAAGACATATTCACTTCAATCCTAATCCAAATATGGCAATAACATAACCTTAAGGACATGTAGGTCGAACAAACCAAAGAGTACGTGATATAGAAACACGAAATATATAAGTTAAGAGTCCTTTGCAACCAAACTTTGTGACTTTCGATACAAACTGTGTACTATGCGACCTCAATCATGAAATATTAATTCTTGTTCGATATATGACTTGTTTACTTAAGAAGGGTTGTATGTGGACGACTTCTCCACACAAAACTACGAGTAAATACTCGTTGTTTATTTGATTTTAATGCCATGTAAATAAACTGGCCTAATGGGGGTATCCTTGACACAACCCAAACCTCCCAGAGCGGAAGAAGTCATCTGATAACTTCGCACTCTCTAAAAATAAGTAGCAGTGTTTAGCCCCCACACAAGGCATGGGTCGCCTCCTTTCCTGCCTGCATGCACAACTACCTGCACTATCAATGATTTAAACGAGAAAAAAGACAAACTATCTAGCTGCCCTTTACAGATACAACATTACCTGCATAGAGAAGTGTCACGTGACTTATCACAGGTAATGTCATCACCACACATTTTGTACTAAGCGTTAGCGTAAACAATAAAAGAAAAATAATATGGCTAAGGGGGCTGGTGACTATACATACTGGTCGGACAAAATTTGAGTCCAAATCAACACGAAATATAAGAAGAATCAATATTCGCTCGTAGTTATATAATAACAGCCGCACAGGTCTACCTTCAAAGTCAAGCAACGATTGCATAGGTCAGTCTGTGGATGAGTGACCATCAATTCCGTACCGAGACTCCTCCACGCCTAGGTTCCAGATGTCATTTAGCTTTAACAGTCGTTACGGTAGTCAGAAGTCAGAAAATCTGACACAAACCTCGAGTCAGATTTTGTGGCAGTCCTTTGATTTGAATGCCAGAAAGTTGCTTACTGATGTTGACTAATAAATTTTTGTACCTGTCTTATCAGTAAATGGTATGATAGAGGTAAGGTTCGACCAATATTTAGAGAAACTATTGCTAAACAGCTGGGACATGAGTCAAATGCAGATGGTGGTTGACTTGACCCATTTTTATTTATTTGGTTGGGAAATCATCCTTTGACTTCTCCCGCTGTGGGTGGAGCTGGCGTGTCAGACTTTTACTGACTAAAACCCACCCCTGCCACTCCTTCCTTGCCTGAGTGCCCAGGGGGCCAGTAACTCTGTTACGAATTTATCCGCGACCATCGCTATCAGCTTGTACCTTTTCACATCACTACTGGCGGAGCAGAGTTTTATACAAAAATAATTATTTTCAATGCACTATTTAATTATTTATGTTGTAAATAAGATACTTACGAACATCGTAACGCCGTCGCTCCTTAATGGCTAGTTTATATTTTTTATAAAGATTTGAACTATTAAATTATAGTTGAACATGCTGATACTAGAAAAAAATAACTTCTATCTCTTCTATCTTTGAATTTTGAATTCAAAATAATTTTCAAATTTTGGAACAGCTAACTCTATGTTCTCTGTAGTACCATAGGAAACAAATTCCATTGAAACCCATACTTTTTAGGGCCTATTTAATACGAATGTTCACTTGAAAGTCAACTACACGATGCTAAAGTCGGTACTTGATGGCAATGATTTCAAATCATCTCAAATTATTTTATTAAGTACTAGCGACCTGCCCCAGATTTGCACGGCAACAAAATATACACCTAAACCTTCCTCGTGAATCACTCCATCTATTGGTGATAACCGCACGAAAATCCGTTCAGTAGTTTTAAAAAGACAGACAGACGAGGTGAGGGACTTTTTAGGGTTCCGTACCCGAAGGGTCCAAATGGACACGTGAGTGTCTGTCTGTCACAAAATTTGTTCCGCAGATTTTTTTAACTTCCCATTGACATAAGGACTTAAAATGTGGTGATAATGTTTATTGTTACGTATATTTTACTAACAAATACTACTCATATGGTACGGAACCCTAAATGTGAGAAGTCCGACACACAATCGGCCGGTGTTTTTAAAAAATGTAAAGTGACAGATATGATAACTCCTCTCTGTTACAAACCATCAAAGTTATTACAGTAAGTTCTTTCTTTTAAGTGTGACTTACAAGAAAGTGTGACTACCAATGTTGAAATATGATTATGTATGAGTATGAAGAAGAAACAAAACACATCACCTCAAGCTTTCATCTCGGGTCAAGTGCCCTCTAAAACAAACATTCCTTATAAGCAATACAACCTCTTCTACAGGCCAAAAGGATTGAACAACCCATAACATTTTATTCGCGTTTGATCAGGGAACAGAATGTTTTATCATTTTGGGTTGATTGAAAGAAGTTATCTGTAAAAAATGACTTGTTTCAAGTTTTTCTTTTCATAAAGATATGTGTGCGTGCAAGCAAAAATGGTCCAATAGTGGGGTATTGAGTTAAGGCTAGATTCGTTACTCTTTTTTTTTATGCACCTGCCGTATTATCTCTCTCTCTTGGTTGACTGCTAGAGAATGCCTTTTTTTGTGGGGTGGGAAATCATCCAATGACTTCTCCCGCTCGGGGTGGAGCGGGAGGGCGTGTCAGTCTCTTACTGACTAAAACCCACCCCTGTTCCTTCCTGCCCTTAGTGCCCGGGGGCGAGGTAACTCTGTTTCGAATTTATCCTCAACCCCTGGGCAGGCATCGGCCATGACGGGCCCCGTCCCTATTGCTGACAACTCTTTGAGGCGCGCGTGGAACACTACGCGCCGTTGACTCTCGGGCCTGGTGCTGATCGGACGGCGAGCTACCCATCACTCGCCGTACGCAGGCCCGGGTGGTAGAGAATGCCTAAGGCATTAAGTCCGCCTTTGTAGTTTTGTTGCATGAAGTGTATATAAATAAATAAAAAACTCTGAAACGGCTTCCTCCACAGAAAAAAAAATAAATTTAACCTTTAAACCCCGAGCGGCTCTCATGTGTGCCGCTAGTTTGCCTTGCCAAAAAAATTGCCAAAAACCCGATTCACGCGTTTTAAACCGCTATTATCACTATTAACCAAGATCTTTAGACCTGTGACAAGGTTCATACAACCGGAACCAGACAAAGTCTGTAGTTACACGATGGCCGCCTGTCAACGGAAACTGACAGATGCTGAAACGTGACGCGTCTTCGGGTTTTAGAGGCCGAAATTTATGGAACTTAGAAACATCATTTAAAGTCATTTACTATATAAACTTGTAGATATTCAATTAAAATCGTATTTATGCAATTTTTCACCCAACTATACAAAACTCCGTAAGCTATATCTCGGAAACTAAATGCCAAGAACTGGACCCTTTTTGCTTGGACATCCACATATTGTTAAGACTGGGGGTTCTGTAGAGTTTAGCTTAGTCTTCTTACGTTGTGGAGTAATAATAGAAACACGGGAACGCAATACTGAATATGTTATATTACGTTAATCCATCTCATTCAATTGACAACACACTCTCTTCTGAGTTGAGCTACACGATAGCTGACAACTGCTTGCACTGTTTGGACAGGTCCACTCAAATCTGCGTGGTGCTTGCCTCAAAAGCTTATCTCAGACAGTAACGTACATGGTTCTCATATTATTTGACCAGTATTGTATAGACATTAAAAGAGACATTCTTTCTTCTTTTTCTCTTTTTATTTCTCTCTTTTTCTTTTTTTTTGATCTAAATGGTGTGGGTACATAATAAAGAGTATTCTATTCTTTGACCTGTGAGTTTGTTTCGGTGTTTCTTTTTAGGGTAGTCAACTAGGAAACACTGGCCTCATCTAGCTTAAACTGAAAATAAAATATTGACGTTTATAAGTGTTTTTATAACCTATTTAAATAAATATCATTTATCACTTCTAATGCACTTATGACAATCAATTCATTTTCTTCTTCTAATATCACTACATCACTATCACTACATATTATAAAACAAAGTCCCACGCCGCGTCTGTCTGTCTATTCGCGATAAACTCAAAAACTACTGAACGGATTTTCATGCGGTTTTCACCAACAGACAGATTGATTCATGAGGAAGGTTTATATGTATAATTTGTGCCTTGCGAAGCTGGGGTGGGTTGCTAGTTTAAACTAATTCTAATTTACATCACCCTTTAAAAGCATATTTCACAGATAACACTTTTTTTTATTTTTGTTGTGGTCGGAAATCATTCAATGACATCTCCTGCTCTGGGTGGAGCGGGAGGGCGTGTCAGACTCTTACTGACTAAAACCCACCCCTGTTCCTTCCCTGCCTGAGTGCCCAGGGGTGCGGTAACTCATTTTCAGAATTTATCCGCTACCCCTAGGCATACCGATCAGCCTGCCTGTTGCCAAGGTTGGTATTCTCACACGACCTCCTTGAGACGTCACAATATCAAAACATTTACATTCTTGTAAGTCGATGTTGCTATTTTTAACCGACTTTCAAAAAAGGAGGTTTTATGTTCGACTGTATATTTTTTTTTTATGTATGTCCGCCGATTTCTCCGTCAGTTGTTGACCGATTTTCAAAATTCTTTTTTTATCCGTAAGAATATACATACTCCCAAGGTCCCATATAAATAAAAATTTTATCGGATATGATATAGCGCTTTTTAAGAAACTGAACAAACACGAGAAATACGTATACCTAGATGACGTTTTTTTTCTCCAATTACGAGTATGTTTAAATTCCACGTTCCATGTTATTAAGGTTTTTAGTTCTAGGGTATAACAACTAAAAAGTAAAAAAAAAAAACCGACTTTCGGAAGTCGGCGTCAAATGACGAAGAAATAAAATACAAACACCGACTGCCGAAATTTAAGTTATTATTTAATTTTTAGTGTGTTTTCATTTTTGGAAGTCGGTTGTTTTTTTTGTAAAAAAGTTTTCTAAGCTTGTGATTGACATTACTCAACAACCTGTCTTACCAAAGAAAAACTTTGGCCAGAGACTTGTGTACCAGAATTATACTAAAAGTTATCCCACGGGATCTTAGGACCGGGATAATAAGTATTTTATAATCTATATGGTCTACCCATGTGCAAAGTTTCAGCCAAATCCATTCAGCCATTGAGGCGTAATTGATCAACAAACATATCTATGGTTTTCACATTTATATAATACTAGCTAACCCGTCGAACTTCGTACTGCGTCAGAATCAATAAATGAATAAAACGTTCTCGAAATATCATAAAAAGCCATTCCACACGAATGGTAATACATTTTGTATGAGAAAATGATTTTTTCTCATATTTGATTTTTTTTTTTGGGACTTTTTCTGATGTTTTAATAGTTATTCTGATATTCGCAACGGAGACAAATCCAACAAATCAAAGATCATAAAATAGATTCAGCCGTTCTTGAGTGATCTCGACTTTGTTTTATATATTACACATTAAAAAATGGGGGGTGGGGGTAGGAGAGCGAAAAATACTTCACCTATTCTCATACCTACCAAATATACAAACAAAAAACAATTATTTAAATCACTCGAGCTGTTTCGGAGGAGTGCAACCACAAACACCTTGACACGAGTTTTTTATATACAGCATGTAACAAAAACCCTGTCCGATCCAATAAAGGCGTATTCTTGGTTTATTATGCACAATAGAAAAGTTGGTAATAAAAATAAAGTAACTCTTAAAAACGAAAAGCTATGGATTTTTTTTTTTTATAAAAAATGCGAAATTTAACGCGAAGTATGGCAAATTTTCATAAGTTGACAACACTTCACCGGCCGGCGAAATCATTATATTTTTACCTATTTTTATTTCAAAGCGTACCGCCCTGCACTAACCGGGCTGTAGGCACAAATTCTCGGTAAGACGGCACGCCTCAAAGGGCGCATAATTACCGTCTCGCTCAGGCGGCCCTTTTTCACACTAAACTGTAGGTGAACTTTGTCGAGAGATCAGCGGTGTTGCCTTTGATAAGTTTTTCTTTTTTTTTAAATTAATTATTTATTTGGGAAAAATAATAACCTCATATCCATGAAATGGTTAAATTCAAATTCTTTATTGCATCCGTAATGTACATAGAGATGGTAATTTTTTTGTATATTTACTGAAACAATTATGGACCCTGTCGGGCACAGCAAAATTTAAAAGTAGGAGAGGGGAAGAGCACTTTAATTTATCCTTTTTTATTTATGTACTAAATTCAATTTCAGTTTTTCATATCTGTCTTAATATTATTACTATTTATTTTATATAATTATTATAATGTTATTTTATAAATTATCTATTTAATATTAGATTAAATATTATTATCCATTCGCTTACATATTTTGTAAATTTATTATTGTATTTACTATTTCAATTAATATTTAATATGTTCGTCTATTTTAACTCGTATATTGTTTATTTTTTACTTTTTTTTTCTTTTTTTCAAGAACTATCGAGGGATAAAGCTCATGTCACATACTATGAAAGTATGGGAGAAAGTGATAGAGAAAAGATTGCGAGAGGAGAGTGAGATTACCCCGAACCAGTTTGGCTTTATGCCAGGTCGAGGGACAATGGACGCCACCTTCGCTCTCCGTCAATTGTGCGAGAAGTACAGACGTGTGCACAAGAACTTGCACATGGTGTTCATTGATCTTGAGAAAGCGTATGATAGGGTACCTCGGGATGTGTTGTGGTGGGCCTTGAAAGAGAATGGTTTACCTGGGAAGTATGTTGAGTTGATTCGTGCTATGTACAGACAATGTACCTACGTCCGGTCGGCTGCTGGCAACACCGATGAGTTCAGTGTGGCTGTAGGCTTGCATCAAGGGTCGGCTTTAAGTCCTTACCTCTTCCTGTTGATTATGGACGCTCTTACGTCGGAAATACAGGAAGAGGCACCCTGGTGCATGCTGTTTGCCGACGACATTGTTCTGGTCGGTGAAGATGGACCTGAGATCCAGAGCAGATTGGAGAAGTGGCAACAGAAGCTGGAGAAAGTTGGCTTGAAAATCAGCAGAACCAAAACTGAATACATGTTCTGCGATTTCGGCGGTCTCTCCAGTTCTGAAGCTGTAGTGCTAGATGGCGCGCTTCTCCCAGTCTGCTCCGATTTTCGGTATCTCGGTTCACTCGTGCAAAGCGATGGCGAAATAGATCGGACTGTTAAGCACAGAATTAACAGTGGATGGATGAAATGGCGGCAGGTCACCGGGACTATCTGTGACTCCCGCATTCCCCTAAAACTTAAGGGGAAGATTTATAAAACAATGGTCAGACCTGCTGTCTTGTATGGTTCAGAATGTTGGGCCACAAAAGGGATGAATGAAAAGCAATTGCATGTAGCTGAGATGAGAATGCTAAGAGCGATGTGTTGTGTTACGCGCATGGATAGAATTAGGAATGAGTATATAAGAGGAAGTCTGAAAGTGGCACCGCTGACTGAAAAATTGTGTGGAAATCGGTTGTCGTGGTATGGGCATGTGATGCGGAGGAATGAAGAAAATGTCGTGAGGAAAGTCTTGTGTATGGATGTGGATGGCTATAAGAATAGAATAGAATAGAATAGAATAAACATTTATTCGACACAGACACAACACAACAGCAACAAACAAAAGGTAAAGCAAATAACAGTAGGTACACAAAGATACAATAAAATTGTGCTGAGCGTGCCCATACCGAAAGGGTTACCATCTCAGCATTTGCTGGGCGTTGGACACCCAGCGCTGGTTTTCAGTTGGCACCCCGCAGTGACGCACGGACGAGGGTAAATAAAATAATAATAACTGAATTAAATATCAATGCCGCCCCCAAATAAATTGGGATAAGGGCAGGAGAATGATGATTGTTTATTTTTTACTTATCAAGTAAACTGTTGTATCTATTTATTATTGAATTTATTCGTTAGATATTCGTCAATTGTACACTTCTGGACACATCTATTGGCCCACCTTAGAGTTTAGGTTTCGATGGCCCCTACCGAAATATGATTGCTAGATTGAACAAAAACTGTTGATACAGTTTTAAACCTGATACATTTTACCATCTTTTTCGATCGTATTGTTTTAAACTTGAATTCAGAATACCATACGGCATGGAGCTACGCCTAACAAGTCGGATATGCGCCTTGTTAAAGGCAATTGATTTTTGAATAAAAAACATGTTTTATCAAATAAAGGTTTAATTTAATAACGCGTGTTGCCTCCATGGGCATCTACCACAGCTCTCATACGATTAGGCATAGAGTTTATCAACCGCTCTATGAAATTTTGAGGGATCATCTCCCATTCCTCTACTATGGCAGTTTTCAACTCCTGCATCGTCTGGGCAACTGGCTGACGAGCCCTAACACGTCTTTTTAGCTCGTCCCACATGTGCTCAATGGGGTTCATGTCTGGGCTTCTGGCTGGCCAGTCCATAACTGTGATGTTCACATCCCGAAGATATTCCCTGACGATGCCGGCCGCATGGGCTCTTGCATTATCATGCATAAAAAGGAAATTTGGGCCCACATAGTCCGCGTATGGTATCACGTGAGGTTCTAAGCACTCACGAATGTACCTTTCAGCATTTAATGTTGGCAGCCGTGGTCCTGTAACAACATCAAGTTGAGTTTTGCCGCTCGCGGATATACCGCCCCAGACAGTCCATGAGCCACCGCCATAAACAACCCTCTCTTCAAAGCAGCATTGTGCGAAACGCTCTCCCTTACGTTGGTAGACCTTCTTCCTTCCATCATTGCCATGTAACACAATTTTAGACTCATCAGAAAAGAGTACACGGCTCCAATCTTGCTGTGTCCAATTTAAATGACTGCGTGCGAAATGAAGGCGTGCTGTTCGGTGGGCTCGCGTTAGTTTGGGCCCATTAGCTGGCTTGTGTGGTACCATATCGCGTTCTTTTAACCTTCTCCAAACAGTTCGAGCGCTCACAGATACTCCGTGGAAGTCGCGAAGTTGGTTTTGTATCTCAATGGAGGTAAGGTGACGATTTCTCAAGCTGGTCGTCACGATGAATCGATCCTGCCTTTCAGTTGTGACCCGAGATCGTGGCCTTCCTTGGCGACGAACAAAGCCGCCAGTCTCTAGGTACCTCCTATAAACATTTCGGACCGCAGATCGACTTAAATTAAGTTGAGCACTCACGTTTCTTTGGCTGTGTCCGGCCTGAATAAGTGCCACAGCTTGGGCGGCGACTTCAGGTGAAGTATCCATAGATTATTGATAGAACCTCACCTTAATGTTAAGAATAAGTAATGTTTGTTGCAAAACCAAAGATATCAATCACTTTTTCAAGAATTAAATCCAAGTAAACCAATAAAACCAAGTTTTCTTAGTATTCGATTGTTTGATATCAACAAACAGGCTACAAATTGTCTTTTGTTTCTTTAAATTCTGTGTTCGAAATTCAAAAAAAGACTATTGAATGAAATTGTGAATGTGCCAGGTTTAAAACTGCATAAAAACTTTTTGCTCGACCTAATATAAAATTTTGGCTAGGACCAAACGAAACTGAAAATACAAGGTGGGCCAATAGATGTGTCCAGAAGTGTATAATAGTTTTTAGTAATTATTTTTTTTTTTAGTTTATTTAAAAATATACTTATTTTACTTTCTTTTTTTAAGTGTTCCGGTAATTTATTGTATATTTTGATTGACATAGCATATAGACTGAAAGAGTGCAATTTAAGGAGGGATGGAGGTAAATTTAGTCTGTTTTTATGGCACAGCGAATATTTTGTTCGTATTTCTGCCCGGGTGGTGTAGAATTCTGGGTGTTTGCGGACTAGTTTGCATAATTCTAAAATATAAATATCAATTAAGGTAAGGATTTTGTGTTTCTTGAAGTGAGGCTTGCAACTATCTGTTTGTTCTTTGTTGGTTATTATTCGTATGCGCTTTTTTTGTAGTGTAAATAGGGAAGGTGCGTCTGTGCTATTTCCGCATAATATAATGCCATAGCTAAACCAAGTGTGCATATACGCATAGTATGTGACTAGTGCGGTTTGCAAGTCTGTAGTCTTTTTAATTTCACGAAGGGCATATGAGAACTTAATTTTTTTTAATTTAACTTGCTGTATGTGGGTTTTCCAGTCTATGTGTGTGTCTATTGTCAAACCTAGCAGAGTAAAATCGTTCACTGCTTCTATTTTATGTAGTTTATATCTAGTGGTTTTTTTTGCCGAGGAAGAAAGGTGAATAATTTGGTTTTGGTAAAATTAATTTCGAGATTATGTTCACTCAACCAGTTTATGGTTTTATTGAGAATAGTGGTAAGTTTTTCATTTAAATTAGCATTAGTTTGGCATGAGGTGAGGATGGAAACATCATCCACAAACAGTACACGTGGTCCGTCTATGATTTTGGGGAGGTCGTTTATATATATGAGGAAAAGGAGGCAGGGTTATCACACTTCCTTGGGGAATTGAAGCATATATCGGTCTTATGTCTGATCTTATAAGCTACGTATATGTGTACGCAGTACGATACCAAATAATACCCTTCAGGATCGGACAGGGTTTTTGTTACATGCTGTATTAGATGTAGATGTAGAATAGATTACTAGGATATAATCTACTGCAACTATACATCATCACAAGTCTGCCAACCTACTTTGTTATCCGTATTTGACAGAATGGTACTCACCACATGGCAAAATTAAATTGTAAAGTTATATAATATTTATTTTTATAGCAATAATATATGGCTGCGTAAGAATTACGAAGCTGCAGCGTCAGCGATGTTAACTTTGATTAAAAATTGTTTACTGAACAATATTATATTTTTTATTGATAACCATAATATTTTAAACGAAAATAACCTTGTCCGACCGTCCTTGTCGTGGACGAATTTAAGTGTGCTATTATTATAATGTATTTGCAATCCACCTCAGCTTCGCACGGGTATAAATTATACACGTAGACCTTCCATTGGTAAAAAGGCATGAAAATCTATTCTGTAGTTTCTGAGTTTATATGTAACAGACAGACAGATAGACACGGCGCGCGGCGGGGTCTTTGTTTTATAATATGTAATAATTCCCTTAGGTAATCGTACTAGCACTCTTCATTATCTCAATATACAGGGTGTAACGGAAAGGTGTGGTCATATTTTAAGAACCGGTTCTGCTCATGGAAATGAACAACTTTCTCTAAGAAAAAATTTCAAATTCCCAAAATAAAATTGGACTTTCCATACAAAGTTATCATCAACTGATCAATATTTGTATGGGAGGCAATTTTTTTTTTGAGAACTCCTCAGGTTTTCTTAAAGAAAATTGTTCATGTCGATGGGCAGATGCAGTTCTTAAAATGTGACCCCTTTCCGTTACACTCTGTATGAGTAGAATAATGCTGATTGAAATCTATTTATTATAGTTATTTCTATCATTCTTCTTACAAATATATATAGGGTGACTGGTAATTAGTGACCGACACTTAAACACGTGATTGTACTCATGAATATAAACAACTTTACCAAAAAAACTTTTTTTTTACACTTATTCACTTTGATCACAATAATAACAGTTTGAAATACGCGCGCGCGCGAGGACAGTGATCGCTGCAATCAGCTGTCAGACGCGGTCTCGTATCATACAGAGCACGGCTCGTAAGCCTGCTTGGCCGGGCACCACGTGTCGTTTTCGGTGTACCTAAGCAGTGTAGGTACCTACATGTTTCGGTTGTTGCTAAATAAAAAAAATAATTTCAAAGACAGCGTGTTTGACTAATACTTTTAAGATGCAACGTAATTATGTCCGCATAACTACAAAAAAACTTTTTTACAAAAAAAAAACAACGGACTTCCAAAAAAAAAATTCACTAAAAATTTAAAAATAACTTTAATTTCGGAAGTCGGTGTTTGTATTTTATTTCTTCGGGATTTGACACCGACTTCCGAAATTAAAGTTATTTTTAGTGTTTTTTTTTTGGAAGTCGGTTGTTTTTTTTATTTTTCGCTTTTTAGTTGTTATACCCCAGAACTAGAAACCCCAATAACATGGAACGTGGAATATAAACATTTGGAAAACACAAAAACGTCATCAAGATATGCGTATTTTTCGTTTTTGTTCAGTTTCTCAAAAAGCGCTAAAGCAATTTCGATAAAATTTATATGGGACCACCTCGGGAGTATATTCTTTCGGATAAAAAAAGAATTTTGAAAATCGGTCCTCAACTGACGGAGAAATGCGCGGACATACATAAAAAAAAAACAAAAACATACAGTCGAACATAGAACCTCCTCCTTTTTCGAAAGTCTGTTAAAAATATCTAGGAACGTGTGCGCCGTAACATTAAAAGTAGGCACAATCTATAAGCTGATAGTCTGACCTCGGGCAAGGGCAAATGTACTAGTAGCTCCCGCTCCGTTCCTTTTGCCTCAGTGCTAACAGCTGATCGCGGCGGTCACTGCCCTCACGCGTGCGCGAATTTCAAACTGTTGTTATTGTGAAAAAAGTGAATACGTATAAAAAACAGTTTCTTTGGGAAAGTTGTTTGTAATCATGAGTACAATCACGTGTTTAAGTATCGGTCACTAATTACCAGTCACCCTTTATAAAACGTTAGAACCGTAACAGAAATGACTGCGTAGCGGCTACGGCGTGGGCCATGACACTGCTTCGGCCGCTACGCGAACTTTGCCGTAGTAGCCGTTAGTCTCACGGTTGCAAGCGTGACTAGGTTCGATTCCCAGGTAACACAAGGTGTTAGTGGATTTCTCTCTCTATTAGGAATTGGTCAGTGATAGCCCGAAGTTCCAATATTACCGAAAAGTAGTCCAACCAGACTATGAAAGTTAGGGAAGAGAGTAGACCTGTGTGCTCAAATATATCATTTCAGTTGACTGACATGAGTGAAATTCGATTTGGAAGATAAATATATAGATATAATAAACTATATTGTACACCAAAACAATTCCACAACTCTTATACATAGACTTAAATCTATGGATACAATGGCAGTTTTATTGATGACAGCGATATGTTCCAGACCACTCTTGGACTGAAAACATTTTAAATAAAAGGGGGGGGGGGGTGATCTGTAGTGTACTAGGTACTAGTAAATTAATTAAACATAAAATTATAAAGTTATATAAAATCACAGCTTAAACTTATAATAACTTATTATGTGTTACACAAATTCAAAGCGAGGAAAAAACGAGAAAAAGGAGCTGGTAGAAACAGAATAGCACTTAAGAGAAAGGAAATGGACTAACTAGATTTTTTAAAGAAGCTAGTGATTGGGCTTGCCAAACGTATTCCACAATCGCACAGGCTGGACCGTGAACCTGGTCGTAAACCTTGGTAGAATATGAAATAGTTGTCATCAAAAGTTACTACAACTTTATTTAAAACCGCTACGTTCATTATTCAGGAAATCAGTTTTTTTTTAAGTTATTTACTTACTAGGGAAACTTAGTTAACTTGTTACTTAAAGAGCCTTGTTGAAACCAAGATCTCATGTTTTACAAAACTTTATCAAAGTTGCTCCCGTCTTCAACACATAACATCCACTGAACTCCAGTTTTAATCATGATACTTACTTCAAATTCTTAGAACGAGAGCAAGCTACTTGATATGAAAGTCTTAGAAGTAAACAAGTTAATCAAGCAACATGCACTAAGTAATTACACATACCCCCCTTGTTTTTGGGTGGGTAATCATCAAATAACTTCTCCCGCTCTGGGTGGAACGGAAGGGTATGACAGACTCTTACTGACTAAAACCCACCCATGTTCCTTCAGTTGCTTGTGCCAGGGGCCGCGGTGACCCTATTTTTTTTTTTTTTTTTTTTTTCAGACATCAGCCCTACCGGACACCGTCAATGAGTGTCGACATCTCTTTGAGGCGCGTGGAACACTACGCGCTGTCTAACCGGGCCTGGTCCTTATCGGACAGCCTCCCTTGTCTCTATAGAGGTATGCGGAACAGAGTGTAAAGTCCCACAACCTCCATTGAAAAGGGAGGATCCTCCGACCAGACGGCTGTTGTGTCTGGTCCGGGCAACTGCCCAATAGTTGATTTCGGGCTGTTGTATATGTTCAAATCGCGCTGAGAACTCTGCTTGCGCGATGTAGGAATTTGCTGTTCTAGTTCGTATGTAGGGTCATAGATGTTGCTACATCACTCCCCTCCGGAGATCGGAGATTGATTGTTCTCGATGAGTCGTTCATACGTGATGCTGGCCGGGCCAGTGGAAGGTTGGTTCCAGTGAGTCGGAACCGGAAGAGGCGCATAGTTCACGGTGAGTCGAAACTGTCTGCGGTGATGATATTCCAGTGAGTCGGGATGATGTTGCAGGCTCCAGTAAGTCGGAGTACTGCGGCGGGCTCCAGTGAGTCGGAGCGGTGCGTCATCGTTTTTTTTTTTTGTCGTTGTCGTCGTTTTTTTCGTTGTCGTCGTTATCGTTGTCGGCGTTATCGTGGTCGTCGTTGTCGTTATACCTACTGGCTAGCTGTATGACTCGTTGCTGAAGAGCTTGGAGGAAGTGATGATGATGACGTCATGCTGGAGTAGCTGCACGAAGGCTGCGCTGACGAGGTGATGACGTCATGACGAAGGCTGCGCTCACGTTCATAGTCGAGGGTCACTATTATAGAGGCATGTGGAACAGGGTGGAAAGTCCCACAACCTCCATTGAAAAGGGAGGATCCTCCGACCAGACAGTGTTGTGTCTGGTCCGGGCAACTGCCCAATAGTTGATTTCGGGCTGTTGTATATGTTCAAATCGAGCGGAGAACTCTGCTTGCGCGATGTAGGAATTTGCTGTTCTAGTTCGTATGTAGCTTCACAGATGTCGCTATATCCCTAGGCTAAACCTGTAGCAAGTAGAATTTTGAAATTAATGGAAATTATGATAAAAAGAGAGTGCCTCCATAGCCAGCGCTGTAACCCCGAATAGCAGACAGCGCTGACTTTAAAAAAAATCGGAAAATGGAGTTTGAAAAAACAAAATCAATCTGCCTAGCCTTTTCCCAACCATCTTGGGATCAGCTTCCAGTTTAACCTGATGCAGCTGTATACCAGTATTTTACATGGAGCGACTGCCTATCTGACCTCCACAACCCAGTTTCTTAGTAATACAATTACCCATTGGTAAGACTGGTTGTCAGACTTTCGATCTTCTGACGACCCGTAACGACTGTCAAAGATCCACAATCTGGGGGGCCCAAACGCCTCTTACCGGAGGCTCTACGCGATGATCGTGCATTCCATTGCCCTTTACGGGGCACCGGTGAGGGCGCGTTCCCTGAGGCGGAGACCAGCCCGCCGGTTGAGCGCATCCCAAAGGCATGACGGCACGGTTGGCGCAGTGGTTGAGCGTTCGGCTACTGCGCTGCGTATCGCGGGTTCGATCCCCGCACGGAACAAATATTTGTATGACCTCCAGATAGTTGTTCCGGGTCTGGGTGTCTTGTGTATGTGAATTTACATGTTTGTGAACGCACCCATGATACAGGAATATTCCTAGTGTGGGGCAACGTTTTTTAAAAAAAAAGTACTGAAACCACACGGTCTCCGGTGCGGCTGCTAGCCTCCTTGCCAGGATGGGATCTGGAGGCAAAAGTCCTCGCGCACATAAGGGATTGGCGCGAGGAGGTGAAACGTGACATATCGCAGCTCGGCGGACAGAGCTCCGGCAGGATCTCATGGCGACATGGACAGAGCGACTTTCTCAACCCAGTGCTGGGCACCCCATAATTGCGGCGATAAGAGCCCTCTTTGAGGAGTGGCTTAAGAAGCACCACGGCATCCTCACCTTCTGCCTGACGCAAGTCCTTACCGGACACGGCTGTTTCGAGAGGTTCCTGTTCCAAATAAGGCGGGAGAAATGCCCGGGTGTCACCACTGTGTGGGTCGCCCAGAGGACACGGTGGTTCCACCGTGTCCTTTGGGCGATTCATGTTCATACGGTGGAGGTCTGCCCCTCTTGGGTGGAGCACTGCCGTGTCCTCGTGGAGCCGATTGGTAGCAGTAAACTCTCGCGCCCGACCCTGGTACAGGCCATGATATGGAGCCAGAGAAAATGGGAAGCTGTCACCTCCTTCTGCCAAGCAGTAATGCACGCGAAGAAGCAGGTGGAACACGTGAGGGAGGCGCAACGACCCTCACGCCCCTAGCTGCCACCGAAGGAGACGCCCCAGGCGTCGGGAGACGCAAGCCTATTCTCGACCACCGTATGCGTGGGCTTGCGGACGGCAAGCTACCCATTACTCGCCGATAAGGACCAGGCTCGAGTCGAAGGTGCGTAGTGTTCCATACGCACCTCAAAGAGATGTCAGCAATAACTCACGAAGCCCGCTATGGCCGTTGCCTGCCTGGGGTCGCGGATAAATTCAAAAGAGAGTGACCGCGGCCCTTGGCACAGGCAACTAAAGGAACAAGAGTGGGTTTTAATCAGTAAAACTCCAGCCAGAGCAGGCGACGTCATTGGATGAAATCATCCCATCCTACAAAAAAAAACAAAAAAAAACCATGCGAACCCCTTCTAAGTTAACCTGTCAGTGTCGGGTTCCCGAGCTCGCTTCTCTTGCTCTTGGACTAAATACAAATAAAAAACAAAGAAAACAATGTACAGCCGGTTCCCAACGGCGTTATTTTTGCGAACTCGCTCATTGAACATGAGAGTACATCTATCTTATCGGCAACCAGGTTTAATGTGCGCAATGTCCGCGAGAGCGAGACCTTGGCCATCAGCTTGGTTCGACCGCGCGGCAGTGCGAACAAATCGGGCCGTCGTCGACGCTACACGTACCCATGGGGCACGCACAAACCTATCTCCTGTATCACACCCGGATTGTTTCTTTTGACCCAAAATACTCCAAGGACATACTCGTATGATACCAACGCTAGATCCAACTTGCAACTTTCCAACTTGTTGTATCCCACCATTCCTAAAACAAACAAGGTTGGATACATCATGGGATAGAGGTGGTATACCCCATAAAGTCTAAAGTACATGTAACGCGTATATTTGCTATGCGTTCCATCATGAAAATATATTTCGCCTCATGTGAAGCCCATACAGCTGCATTACCCTCCAACTGGCTACTAATTACCGCGTCTTACAATGCCAAAATTACCTTAACATTCGTGAAAGCTACTGCTCTGCGAAGCACAAACCCCAGCCGTTTGTATGCCCTTTTACAAACGTTTACGATATGCTCCCGGAATCTCAGCTGCGCATCTATACGAACGCCCAGGTCTCGCACTGCTTCCTCTCTTGTCATAGGCGTGTCGTCCAGTTTGTAAATGTAACGAAGTGGTATTCTTGCACGGCTGAATGTCAGAATTTGACACTTCGAAACATTGAACTGCAGCTTGTTTTTCTGACTACACTCAACTACTTACACGATTAATGTCCTGCTGAAGGCGGTGACAGTCTTCCTCGTTTTCAATGGCCAGGGGCAACTTGAGATCGTCTGCAAATAGCAGACACCTGGCATCTCGTACTACGTCAGGCAGGTCATTGATCATAATAATAAATTGTAATGGCTCTACATTGCTGCCTTGACTCACCCCCGACCTAGTGAAATAGGGTTCATACCGACAACCACTGAATCCAATGTATTGTTGAATTCAATGGTTGACCACTGAATTCAATGTATTGTTGAATTCAGTGGTTGTCGGTAATAATTATTTATATTAATTTTATTATATTATTAAAATAATTGACAATCTCCTCATAATTCTTAATTATTCAGACACTTTTCCTAAGATAATCTCTATATCTGCCTAGCTTAGAAGTCAGACTTTCATTTTTTTGTAACTTTAGCCTTACTTTTTAAACGACGAAAAAAAAGGAGGAGGTTCTCAATACGACCGTATATATGTTTTTTTTTTTTTTTTGTATGTTCAGCCCTCACTCCGTCATTTATGAACCGATCTGGATGATTCTTTTTTTGTTAGATAGGGTATACCTCAAGGATAGTCCCATGTCAAGGAAATCAGGATCAGATAATGGAATCCTGATAAAATTGAGAGAAAACCTCGAAAATTGTGGGCACGTTAAGCGTTTCTGTACGTATGTTCGGCCCTCACTCCGTTGTTTATGAACCGATTTTAATGATTCTTTTTTTCTTAGATACGTATACCCTATCTAAGAAAAAAGCGTCGGCGCCGAATCATAAAATGATTAATTACCTACATCTAGCCTTCTTCATTTCTATGTACTTATAAAATTTAGATATTTAATAATCAGATTGTTGTTTGGCGCCGACTCAAAATTAGTTTATATAAAATTTAATATTTTATGTAAGTAAATAAGCTCAATACTCAAGACTTAAAGGTTTATTTATTTTTTGCTTTTTCGTCGGTTGAATTAGTACTTAGGGCATACACAATGTTATACATATAAGTTTGTACCTACCATGTCAATCACAATCTGGTGGGTGAAGTTCTGCTTTCCTAGCTAGGTTATGGAATAACCTGTATTAAGGAATAACAGTCCCTGTCCCTTACATAGAGTTACAATAGAGTAGTACAATTTTTATTACCTAAAATTGTTTTTTGTTTTTTACTACAATAATGATTATAATTGAAAAGGTGCGTGTGTGCATAAGTGATAAGTGATTGTATGTCTGTAAATGGTATGTGTGTGTGTGTTCGTGTGTGCATGTATGATAAAGTGAAAGAGAGAGTGTTTGTTTGATTTGGTTGAAGTCGTGTGAGGTAAAATGTAATCTGCCACTATCATTATCACTTACATACTGAGATAAATTTCTGTTTCATCATAGTTTTTATTTTGAAGAAATGAACGCAGAATCTTTTTACACTTAAAATTAGATAATCCGTATATCATGCAGATATTGTTAAGTTTATTGTACAGAGACGGACCTAAGTAGAAACAAAATCTACTTGCAAATGAAGTGCGTACTTGTGGAAGAGTGCAAATTAAGTCTTTCCTACGCTTTGTTACTATTTTGTAAGGGGTTTTACGGTGCTGAAGGAGAACTGCTTGCATAAAGGAAAGGAGCCTTAAAATATATTAGGTATTATTATATATTCTTATTTATTACTATACATTATTTTTACCACTCCTCTTGACCTCACTTCCTATTTCAGATTTATGAAAACCACCAGCTTTTTCGCGGCCGTCCACACAGAAGCCATGTTTTTTTTCAGGAATAAGAGTATCCTTTAGCACTCTTCTTTGTATCATCAATTTCACTAAATAATTTCATAGTTGATCGCTAAAACGGCTAGCAGTTAAGAAAAAATCCTGAAAAAACCTCGACTTCATGAAATAAATACACGAACACACAGTAAGCAACAGTGACGATCAATTCTAGTACGCCTTTCCCTTTAACGTGTTAACTTTTTTTGCGCCCGGTGCCTCACAGGTTAAAATAAGACGAATTTGCCATCAAAAAGAGATAATTACAAGCTGATCTTATTACAATTTACCCATTAGGCACTAAGTGTATACTTTTATGTACACAACATACTAAATTGCTCACTTTAATATTTATTTCTAAATAATGTCTGCGGCAAAGAACCACATACTCTTTGAAGTCTGAATTCTCTGAAATTATCTAACTAACGCAATTACTTTTGACTAACTAAAGGCTCGCAATTGTTGATGCCTTAGCCAAACCCACATTACTTTTGGTTTTGGAAAGTAGGAGTTACAAAGTAGCTTTGTTCATTTGATATTCTCAACTACCTACGTCTACCCACCTAAATCAGTATTTCTAAAGGAATGGGTACTTTTAAGGCGTATATAGCCGCCAAGTGGCGCCCTCATTGAATAAAAAATCGTAGCAAAGCGTAGAAAATAAAGAACGAAAAATCCTATGTTGCGTTTGTTACAAAGAGCTTAAGGTATTTTTACGTTGTTGAAACAGGACTCAAAGTGTTTCGTATCCAAAGTAGTAAGCAAAAGTGTCACAAACGGCCGTTTATGACACTAAGACGTTAAAAATACCTTATCCTCTTAGTAACAAACGCAACATAGGATTCTTTAATCTTTATTTTCTATGCTAAGATACGTATTTTTATTCAACGAGGGCGCCACTAACGGGGAGGTAGGCCCTTATGGCGCTATTAACTGCCAACGACCTTGAGTGGTTAGCTTTCGTGTTCTGTGCTGAGCTCACAGAGCTCCGGCAGGATCCCATGGCGACATGGAGAGAGCGACTGTCGCAACCCAGCGCTAGGCACGCCACCATTGCGACGGTAGTGCCCCTCTTTGAGGAGCGGCTGGACAGGCACCACGGCGTCCTCACCTTCCGCCTGACGCAGGTCCTCACCGGACATGGAAGTTTCGGGAGGTTCATGTGTCGGATAAGGCGGAGGGAAACGCCCGGGTGTCCCCACTATGAGGATCGCCCAGAGGACACGGTGGAGCATACGGTGAAGATCTGCCCCGCTTGGGTGGAGCCCCGCCGTGCCCTCGTGGAGGCGATCGGCGGCAGTGACCTTCCGCGCCCGGCCCTGTTCCAGGCCATGGTACGGAGCGACAGGGAATGGGAAGCAGTCACCTCCTTCTGCGAAGCAGTAATGCTCGCGAAGGAGGAGGCGGAACAGGTGAGGGAGGGTCAACAACAGAGTCGCAGTCACGCCCTCAGCAGCAGCCACCGCAGGAGACGCCAGGGGCTTCCGGCGCCGCGAGATGATCGCCGGCCACCGTAGACCCGGGCTTGCGGACGGCGAGTAATGGGTAGCTCGCCGTCCGATCAGCACCAGGCCCGAGAGTCGACGGCGCGTAGTGGTCCACGCGGGCCTCAAAGAGTTGTCAGCATTCATGACGGGGCCCGGCATGGCCGATGCTTAAAATAAATAAATAATACATTTTATTAACAGTAAAGTAGGTACAGCTTTTGACTGGCCTGTTGGTCTAGTGGTTAGTGACCCTGACCGCTATGCCGGAGGTCGTGGGTTCGATTCCCACCCAGGACAAATGTTTGTGTAATGAGCACGATCATTTGTTCTGTGTCTGGGTGTAATATATCTATAATATGTATGTATTTAGAAATATATAAGTATGTTTATCAGTTGTCTAGTAACCCATAACACAAGCTCTGCTTAGCTTGGGACTAGATGGCGTTGTGTGATAGTTGTGGAATATTATTATTATTATTATTATTATTATTAGCTTATCTATCCTAATTAAAAAATACAAGGTGCATTTTCCTATTTTTTGTTTATGTGATAGAGTAAACGACAGTGTCTGTGCACTATTGACTGTGTGACAGACACCGGCGCCTTCCTCCTACAGCTTTAAACATCAATAATAAGCAGTATAATTAACACAAAGCATAATGATTTTATCAAATAACAGACTTTGGTACACTTTTGGCAGATATTTTGAATTAAAATAGTTAATAACATTTTTAATAATTCATATTGCATATCAAAGATTGAAAATAATTAATAATAAATGTCAATAATGTAGTAAAAATTTATAATAATTAATAAAAAATGTTTAATAAATTCATAAGGATAATAAATTATAAGATTTTTGTAATATAAATTCATAATAATTAAAAGTTAAATTTAGAGTTAGAGGCATGCGAGGAAATACGTGTTCGATTATGTTTACATGTATGTGCGAATAGCGATTAGGTACTTGTTATAAGTCTCTGGCAAATAGTCTTTCAGTCTCGTCGTATGTAAGACTCTAAAGATACTGAGTAACAACACTCTTAGACTTGTTTTTATGAAGGGGATATGTCACAAGCTTTATTTAGTACATTGTAAAGGCAAAATGCTTGCCCAGGGGTTGAGGATAAATTCGAAACAGAGTTACCTCGCCCTTGGTCACTCAGGGCAAGGAAGGAACAGGGGTGAGTTTTATTCAGTAAGAGACTGACACGCCCTCCCGCTCCACCCTAGAGCGGGAAATGTCATTGGATGATTTCCCACCCCACAAAAAAATAACCGTATAATTGAAAACACTGTTTGTTTATGAAAAATAACGTAAAATTGTAAACTATTTATTTATTTATTTTCGAAATAACTTGGAGACATTGTAAATTAATCAAAAGAAGTTGAATCGTAAAAAACATCTCTAAATCAATAATAGCTTTAACCTTTTTTTTTTAGCTGGGATTTTTTAAATCAAGATTTAGGTTAGTTCTTCGATACAAACTTCTAATCAAGCGTACTGTATTGTGAACCACATCATCGCTTACCATCAGGTGAGATAACGCTAAAATACGAGCCAATCAATTAGGTTAAACCGACCAAGTGCTTGTCGAGCCACGCGCAGTGTAGGGTTCCGTAGCGCCCGTTATAACATACGTACTTAGAAGGGGGCTTTTTTTTATTACTATGAACATATTGAGTTCACGGTTTAACCTTTAAATTGAAAACGGAAAAAATGTTATCTTTTTTCAAAATTTTACTACCGGTTTTAAATATAAAATAAGTAACAACTTCACCTAAGTTTTTGTTTTTATAAGTTTTTTTGTATTTTGTTGGAAATTTCCATGTTTCTACATTTTATAAGTTGGGCGACTATTACTCTTTAACAGAGTTAACTAAGCCGTGATAATTTTCCTTAAAAACTCCTTATATTATATAATACCATCACGATTTTTTTCAGATTTTTCAAGCCAACGGTTTATCTTTTAGTGAGGGGACATACTCGACTCGAAAAATATCACTTTATTGTTTATTATTTCTAAAAATAGTCTGATGATTTTGAAAGACCTTTCCAACGATATCCCACACTATAGAAAAGGCGAGAAAAAAGGTCATTCCCACTTTACATGTAGGTACGGGCACTATCATAAAAAAATATTTTTCACCATTTTATTGTTTCGTTTTCCTGGCATGATTATTCATATATTATAAATCCATGCAAAATTACAGCTTTCTAGTACTAACAGTCTCTACGCTGTGCCTGGGACGGACAGACGGACAAACCCTAAAAGAGTCTACATTGTCACCTCCCCCGATTATGTTCACTATATTCGAACGTTTACGACCTAGGCTCTGAAATAATTTAAACGTCCCAAAAATACCAAAGAAACCCTAAACTAACTAAAACCATTCGTCTGTAGCAGTTCGTTTCGCCTCCCAATTTAAAAGTTCAGACAGTAATAATTACGTTCGTCTGACAGACCTCCGTTTCAATTACTTTCAATTCACTGCAATAAAAGTATTGTCAAGCAAACTGAATATAACATTTCACTGTACTTAACTGAGCTAACGGGATTTAGATACTTGGTCGAGGTCGAAGCGCAGCCCGAATTTTGTTAGTATTGTCCTATGTAAAAGATTTATGCGATACGATGCGATCATTTGTCTATGTATTGTTCACACAATTTAATGGGAAACCACAACTAAAAAGTTTAAAATAAAAAAGCTCCTAATTTTAAAAAAAATAGAACCGACATCCAAAAAAAAACAAAAATGTGCAAAATAACTTTAATTTCGGAAGTTGGTGTCAAAAAACGAAGACACAAAACCAGAAACACCGACTTCTGAAATTAAACTAATTTTGCGATCTTTTTGTTTTTTTTTTGGTAGTCAGTTCTTTTTTTTTATAAAAAAAATAAATTGTAGACAAAGTGGCAGTCCCTCAGCGATAATACTCGTAGATTTTCAAAGTCCAATTTTTTGGGATTGTCCACGTGACATTTCGATTACGCATGTCAATCTGTCAAAATGTCAGTTTGAAACGACGTCACCAAAGCTACAGGAATCTTGAATCTTGTCAACACACCAATCAAAGTACTCTGTTCAGGCCTACATCTTATCACAACGAGTTTTGTAGCCAATCAACTGCGTCTGAAAGCGCCACGACACGACAAGACACAATAATGTGGGTTCACCCTTGTTTGATAGAACAACGTTTGATATAATATTACTAAATCGAACAACGTTTAAGAAAATCATCACTTTGAATAATTTCGTTTGACAGAATTTTCAGTTCATCGAATATTTATTTGCTATAACAACATTTGCACTAATGATCAGAAGGTATAATGTTCATTTGATGTAATGTTCAGGTGGTATAACATGTATTTTATCGAATATTCAATTTTTTTATTTTATTATAATGTTTTAGGTTTGCATGTCGATGGAGCCACGTTTCGACGGAGCCCCGCTTGGCGGGGCTCCTACTTCTGAGTGGTTTATAAAAAAATAACCACGAAGGGGATGGCGGGGTCTGTTCGCTCGCTTCGCTCGCTCTCTTGACCCCGCCATCCCCTTCTAACCTAACCTGTCCGAGTCGGGGTGCCCTAAGTCCCGAGCTCGCTTCGCTCGCTCTTGCATCCTAAGTTCCTCAGTTGTTGTGTTGTTAGTTTATAGACAATGAAAGGGAACGATTTATTAATGAACTAAATATTCGATACGATCTTTCGACTAAATCATTATTAGTGTAGTGAAACATTAGTTTAAATAAAATTAGTGCATTTGAAAATTCGGCGAAATGAAATTAGTTCAAATGAAATTAGTTCAAATAAATAATTACGCTAAATAAAAATATACCAATGAATTATTCGGTCAAATGAATAATTCTTCGAAATGACTTTATCGCAACTAAAATTCGATTTAGTAATATTATATCAAACGTTGTTCGATCAAACAAGGGTGAACCAATAATGTGAACCTGACTTTCGCATCGCATTTGTCGCTCCTATAGGTCAGTGGACAGATGAACTCGTTGCTGCTGCAAAGTGCAGTTGGTAGTACAAATAATACCTTGTTACCTCCGCTAACGTAGCCGGCAGTCGTTTCCATTTCTTTGTGCTGTGATCTTTAATCCCTAATTGGATGGGAGTAGCGGTATTGTGTACCTGTAGAGATGCATTTCAGCTGCAGATTGTTGTGTCAGTACCAATTTGTTTAAAGTTGTTGTATAGATCTGTGACTTTGTCTCCTAGACCTACATGCAATCCACGTCTTTAGTTCTTAGGTTGGGGTAGGCAGAAATAACATCACATCATGATACGTTCTTTTTATTCTCTCCCATGTTCCATGGGAACCGTTCATTTTTGCCGGGAGAAAATTACACAGAAATAAAGTTGCTTTCTAAAAATAAAAATAAAACACGTAAACAAATAAAAGTATCATCAATATTGGTTGACAATATAGGCGAAGATATTACTGAACACAACTTAAAAATAAATAAATAAATAAAAGACAAATTTGTAACAGAATTACTGCTCCCCTGGGCACTCAGGCAGGAAAGGAACAGGGGTGGGTTTTAGTCAGTAAGAATCTGACATTGGATGATTTCCCACCCCACAAAAAATTAAAAATAATAAAAGTGTCCCTCCTCCCCAGCCAGCTAAATGGTTGCTTTTGGATATGTGAAAAAATTCACGGCGGTAGTATTATATAACGAAATTAAAAGGAAAACTATCACGGCTAAGTTAGCTCTGTTAGTTTTAGAGTAAAAGTCACCCAACTTATAAAATGTTTCTACTGACTAAAAAATTACTTAAATGAAGAACGGTCTGCGGAACCCTACCTTGCGCGTGGCCCGACAAGCACTTGACCGGTTTTACTAGTTTTAATTTTTTAATCGGTTAAAGAAACAAAGTTCAGATTAGGTAACAAATCTTTCTTAAAAAAAACAATAAAAATAAAAACCAGTGAAGTGCGTGTCTGATTTTGCACATTAAGGGGCCTTTTACAGTCCACTAGCGCCGCCAATCGAAAAAATGTCATAACTCGTAAATAGAATCAAAAATACAAAATGTGGTCTATTATTAGTGTGGAAAAGGCAATAACGTAATTGTATAACACCTTATCAACACTTGAAATATAGCTGTTTAGCTAAATCGTGCATTTGTAACAAAAACGGCCGTTTATGTTTTGAATGCACTATTTAGCTAAACAGCTATATTTCAAGTGTTGATAAGGTGTTATACAATTACGTTATTGCCTTTTCCACACTAATAATAGAACATATTTTGTATTTTTGATTCTATTTACGAGTTATGACATTTTTTCGATTGGCGGCGCTAGTGGACTGTAAGAGGCCTCTTAAGGGTTCAGTACCAAATCTTGGTAATTCTTAGTAAAGTATACGTAACAATAAATATTATCACCAAATTTCAAGTCAAAATCAATGGGAAGTTAAAAAATTCTTCGTAACAAATTTTGTGACAGACGACCGATGGACAGACAGACGGACACGTGAGTGACAACAATAGGGCTCCGTTTGGACCCTCCGGGTACGGAACCCTAAAAAGTCAGTATAGTGTGAACCAGTAACAAAAAATAAAACGTAAACTTTGAAGTCTGTAATTGTTTTAGTTGTTTTGAAACCAGCAAACGTTCAGTTCGTGCTGACCAACTATTTATCGTTGCTTCGATAAATAAATAAACGGGTTTAGAATTGATTTAATTAATTTAAATTGGATCCCCTGGCGGCTGAATGGTCATCGAGGCACGCAAGTGGCATTATAACGGCTTAAAAGCCTTTTAATCTTCATGATAGGTATTAATTTGTTAATCAACTTGTAGGAGCAAATCCGGGGTGAAATATTGTTCGTTAGCAAATAGTGCGGGTTTTGTGCGGTTTATTTTGATGTGAAATTAGTTTTGTTACTATTTACTGTTTTATTATTTGTTTGATGGTTTATGATTATTAGTACTGTGTCTACTGACAAGTCGAAATCTCAAGTAAGACGCCGCATATCTGACTGCGCCAGACAGTCCGCCAACAGGAAGAGACGGCGGGAGAACGTGCGTGTCCGCCTCTACCACCGACGTGGACGCCTCGACCTGACCACGACCGCTCTTCCAAGACCGAAAAGACAGAGAAGAAGAAGTACTGTGTTAGTTCTTTAAGGCGCTATTAACTGCCAATGACCTTGAGTGGTTAGCTTGCGTGTTCTTTGCTGACCTCACGTAACGCGTCGTACGTCCACCCAGTAATAGGACTCGCCCATCAAGGAGCGCTGTCCGAAATAAGACGCATTATTAATTTATTAGACATAAAAGAACAGGTATTAAAATAAAACACTGACACTAAAATATAAATAATTAAATGATCTTTGAAATGGTGAAGGTTTCATAAAAATACGCTTTATAGTTTTTGCGTGATTCTCAATGTTTTATCCGCGTTAGACGTATCTTTACAAATTAATTACATTAAGTTATCTATAATATAAAAATGAATCGCAAAATGTGTTGGTAAGCGCATAACTCAACAACGCCTGGACCAATTTGGCCAATTCTTTTTTTTAAATGTTCGTTGAAGTTCAAAGATGGTTTTTACGGCGAGAAAAATTCTAATAATTGCCGGAAAAACCCTTAAAACAGCCCTTTTCTTTTTCCCATACAAACGTTTTCTAACTAAAACGTAGAGTCAATTTGAGCTTTATTGCTATTGTATAAAGTTCATATTAAATTACAAGCCCTCACTGTTGATTAAACAATGTAGGTATGTTCCTAACGTCAAAGAGTCAATTTGCACTTTATTACCGCTATACAAAGTTCAAATTCAATCAATCAATTTGGTCGGCTTCGCGATATTATTTCATTTGTTTTACTTTATAATGCATAAGAAGGAAGGATCTCTTGAAGGATTTGACTCCAAGTCATATCAAATTAAAAAAAAGTTGAAACAACAACAAACTGTCAATATCAGTGTTGTTTTTCTTGGATTTTCGGTTACCTACTCTACTGAGTTTGGTTTTGTCAACTGATACACGAAACAAATTTGTACCTATATCGTGTTTTAACCGACTTCGAAAAAGGAGGAGGTTATCAATTCGGATGTTTGTATTTTTTTTTTTTTTTTTTATATATATGTTCGGGCATAACTCTGTCATATATTGACGGATTTGCAAAATTCTTTTTTTCTTCGAAAGGGGTTTATTCCGAAATGGTCCCATTTCAATTTCAAAAAGATCTGATGATGGGTTTCGGAGACAGACAACGGAACTCTTCAAAAATTGACAGCAAATCAACCGCAATTGCTGTTATCGTATGTCTATGAATTGTTAACACAGTTTAATGGGGAGCCACAACTAAAAAGTGAAAAATAAAAAACTTTTTTACAAAAAAATAGAACCGACTTCCAAAAAAAGTGCAAAATAACTTTAATTTCGGAAGTCGGTGTCAAAAAACGAAGACACAAAACAGGAACACCGACTTCCGAAATTAAAGTTATTTTGCACTTTTTTTGGAAGTCGGTTCTATTTTTTTGTAAAAAAGTTTTTGTGCAGTGTTTAGTCACCTATGATCACTAATTATTGCATGTGATACAATAATCTATAATATAGATATGCCTCCTATTAGACGAAGCAATTTAGGTAGAAGAACCCGAAATGCTACAAGCCATGCTAATTACCGACTGTCAACGTTTGCAATTGCTAGAAAATGACGCTCATTGGGATCAAACTCTCAATGATGCTGTAATATCATCACACACTCATCAAATACGAAAATTGTTTTCTATAATCATATCTACATGCTTCCCATCAAACCCAATTGATTTGTGGATCAAGTACAAAGATTATATGTGTGATGCTATTTTGTATCAAATACGAAATAGAATGGGAAATCCAAATATACAAATCAGTGAAGAAATTTACAACGAAGCATTGATTTCAATTGAGGACATGTGCTTGATGATGTCAAACAAACTATTAATTCAATTAGGCCTGGCCGTGCCCAATTGTCCAATGCGTGATGCTTTTAACCAAGAGTTGAATCGAGAAAAACTGTATGATCTCAACACTTTGAAAGAATTTATTCAAACAAATCTTCCACTGTTGAATGAACAACAGAAGTATGTATTTGATACTCTTATGAAAGTAATAAATGATGAAACTGGAGGGATTTACTTCTTAGATGCACCTGGTGGTACAGGAAAAACTTTTTTGATTTCATTAATATTAGCAACGATTCGCTCACAAAATAAAATTGCACTTGCACCCGCTTCGTCGGGAATCGCAGCAACTTTGCTTGAAGGTGATCAAACAGCCCATTCAGCATTAAAATTGCCATTAATATGCAAAGCAATGAAACTCCGACCTGCAACATTTCGAAGGACTCTGCAATGGCAAAGGTCTTGCAGCAATGTAAATTAATTATTTGGGATTAATGCACGATGGCACATAAAAAATCTTTGGAGGCTTTAGACAGAACCTTAAAAGATCTATGGAGCAATCATAACCAATTTGGTGGTGCAATGATTTTATTAGCAGGAGATTTTCGTCAAACATTGCCAGTGATTCCACGATCAACACCAGCTGATGAACTCAATGCATGTCTAAAGTCCTCCAATTTGTGGAAACATGTCAAAGTACTTCATTTAAGCAAGAATATGCGTGTCGAGTTGCAAAATGACCAATCTGGAAACATATTCTCTAAACAACTCATTGACATTGGTAATGGCAAATTTCCTATAGACATGTTGACTGGCTGCATTAACTTTCCTCAAAGTTTTTGTCAGTTAACTCGATCAAAAGATGAACTTATTCAGAAGGTGTTTCCAGATGTTTCTCAAAATTACAGAAGCTATGATTGGTTGAGCGAACGAGCTATATTGGCTGCAAAAAACATAGATGTAATTGAATTAAATTTAAAAATTCAAGAACAAACTACAGGCGAATCAAGGATATATAAATCAGTTGATTCGGCTACTAACCAATATGGTGTAGTGAACTATCCACCAGAATTTTTAAACTTGCTGGATTTGCCAGGATTGCCACCTCACAATCTTCAATTAAAGGTTGGATCGGTAGTTATAATGTTGCGAAATATCAACCAACCGCGTCTTTGCAACGGCACACGGTGACTAGACGTGATAGAAGCAACTATACTGAAAGGAATGTATAAAGGAGAAGACGTTCTCATACCGCGCATCCCAATGCTTTCGACTGATGTGTCGTTTGACTTTAAACGACTACAGTTTCCAGTTCGGCTTGCTTTTGCTATGACCATAAACAAGTCTCAGGGTTTGTGGTATTAATCTGGAAAACCCATGTTTCTCACATGGTCAATTGTATGTTGCCTGTTGCCGTGTTGGAAAACCATCAGATTTGTTTGTCTATGCGCCAGGTAATCAAACAAAAAACATCGTATATCACAAAGCACTACAATGAAAATAAAACTGATTTTTGTTTATAATTATGATTCACATGATTAACAATAAAGCGATTACTTACTTTTAAATGCTTATATATGTTTTATTTAATTATATTTCTTATTCACAACGCCCTATCACCAGGGTGACGGTTCTGTTCAGGAGAATTTTTTGCCCCGACTATAAAATATGTAGGAACAAAAAAATGTCACATTACAAATCATTTTGACAGGACTTTATTGCAATTTAATTAGGCAGTACGAAGTCTGCCGGGTCAGCTAGTAAAAATATAAAAATTACGACGGAAATTGTCTAGAATAACGTAATTTTTTTTTCAAAGAAATAAGACTAGTCGTTTAGACGTGATGTTCAATTAAAAACCATTAAAAGTCGTATAACTGCGCCTTAAGAAGTGTGCATGAGTGGTGCCTTGTAAATGGATGTCGGTTTCGGTCTCTTGCCGTATTTGAGCACTGCACAGTGCGTTCTTTTTCACAAATTTTAAAGTGTGAGTGAGCGTTATGACCAAGTTTCATTAAGTTACGTTCACACTGGCAGGCGGCTCGGCTAACACCTGCAATCTTATTTATAAAACTCTCTAACCAAATGCTTAGTTTTATTATTGAATAGCGGATTCTAAATTCTAATTCTCCATAGAACATTTTAACAAGAACTGCTGATCAGTATTTAAATTAATTATGTTATGCTTTTTTAACCGACTTCATAAAGTAGGAGGTCAATTTGGATGTTTGTATTTTTTTTTTGTATGTTCGGGCACAACTCCGTCATATAAGACGGGTTTGCAAAATTCTGATGATGAGTTTCAGAGACAGACAACGGAACTCGTCAAAAAAAAAGTTTTTTATTTTTCACTTTTTAGTTGTTGTACCCCATTCTAAAACTAAATTAATAGTAAAGTTATCCCGAATTGATAGCCCCAAAAATAGGAAAGTTGAACATAGTTGGTGAAATCAGGGTATACCAGCGTGAACTGTACGAATCTGTATACCCCTTTAGAGCATATCAGCGTGATGTAATGTTGTTAAGTGGTGAAAACAATATACAGACATGCGATTGCAGCAATTTTGGAAGGTTTGCTATTATTTATTGAAGAGTTCCATTGTGTATCTCCGAACTTCTTTATCAGATCTTCACCAAATTAAAATGGGGCCACATGTGAAGCACCATCTTTCAAACAAAAAAAAAATCATCAGAATCGGTTCAGCTAGTAAAAAGTTATGAGGTAACACACATAAAAAAAAATTAAAAAAAATACAGTCGAATTGAGAACCTCCTCCTTTTTTTGAAGTCGGTTAATGACAGCAAATCAACTGCGATTGCTTCATCGTATATCTATGTAGTGTTAACACAATTTAATGGGGAACCACAACTAAAAAGTGCAAAATAAAACCTTTTTTACAAAAAATAGAACCGACTTCCAAAAAAAGTGCAAAATAACTTTAACTTCGGAAGTCGGTGTCAAAAAACGAAGACACAAAACCAGAAACACCAACTTCCTAAATTAAAGTTATTTTGCACTTTTTTCGAAGTCGGTTCTATTTTTTGTAAAAAAGTTATAATTTTAATAAGAACCTTCGTTAGTTGAAATACAGTCGTATTAAGGGTTTTTTATTTTTGTGGCGGTGGGAAACCATCCTATGACTTTTCCCGCTCTAAATGGAGCGGGAGGGCGTGTCAGACTTTTACTGGCTAAAACCCACCCCTATTCCTTTCTTGCCTGAGTGCCCAGGGCCGCGGTAACTCTGTTTCGAATTTATCAGAAAACCCACCCCTATTCCTTTCTTGCCTGAGTGCCCAGGGCCGCGGTAACTCTGTTTCGAATTTATCAGCAACCCAGTCGTATTAAAACTAACCACAAACAACCTAAATTAATATAACTATTATAGTACAATACAGTTTATTAACACGTTAAAACATTACCGCAATACCGTAACAAAGGTGCCAGAAATCAATCATCTAGCCATGTGCCTTAGTGCCATGAACACTTGTATTCAACTAGCCGTACCACGTTTACATTATACCTGCATGGCTGGATGTAAAACATTATTTATGTATACTGGTAGCCAGGGACCAAGGAGTATGTAGAAATGGAGTGTTAAGTGCGCGTTAACGGTGACAAACTACTTTGCCAAACCATTTAAAAAGATAAAGCAGCAACCCACACTATAACCTTGGGTATATTATGTAAGATTTAGCGTAGAATACTTTCAATTTGGGGATGATGAAGAGATAGGTCAAACACAGACTGATATTTTTTTAAACGTTTTCCCACGTCAGGAAGTACTTCTGTATTGTGGGTCTGTGCACAAACATGCATACTCACATGCACAAGACAAACATAAAAATATTTGTTTCGTGCGTGAATCGAATCTGCGACACGCAGTGCAACAGCCAATCGCTCAACCACCGCGTCAACCGTGTCGTTAAAACTCTCTTCTAGGTATACATAATTATGTCACAGTGGGTAAATCGTCATAGGTCTCTCTATATTTTTATTACGGGGGTAATGGCCGCGTTCCTATACCAGCCTCATCGATATTTTTCTTGCGAAGATAACCGTTGCTACATATAACCATTGTTCACAAATTTGTGATAGTTTCCTACAACTTGTTTCACTATTACACTTAGTTCGTAGATGTTACCTTCAAATGATCCGTCCTTGGTTCATTTGAAAACCAGCGTCAGCCGGCTCCAGCCCGTCTGACATTATCGCTGAAATGGACCTTTTTAGCGCAGTCGTGAGGCACACACTTTGTTTGTTTTAATGTATTTTTTCTTCATTGTTATTTCTATGTACCGTGCGTGTTTCGTGTACTGTTGCTGAATATATTTTATTCAATTCAATTCTATTCTACATTCATCATAAAGTCATAGTCGATGGATACTGCTCTTAGGTATACAGGGTACCCGGGCCTGCGGACGGCGAGCAGTGGGTAGCTCGCCGTCCGATCAGCACCAGGCCCGTGAGTCGACGGCGCGTAGTAATCCACGCGCGCCTCAAAGAGATTAGTGTCAGCTACCTCTGACGGGGCCCATCGTGGCCGGTGCCTGCATGCCTAGGGGTAGCGGATAAATTCTGAAAATGAGTTACCGCGCCCCTGGGTACTCAGGCAGGGAAGGAACACGGGTGGGTTTTAGTCAGTAAGAGTCTGACACGCCCTCCATCCTCCGCCTCCTCCTCGAAGTCATTGAATGATTCCCCCCCCCCCCCCCAAAAGGGTGTAACGGAAATGAGTGGTCATATTTTAGATACTACTTCTGTCCATGAAAATGAACAATTTTCATCAAGGAAACCATAGCAAATTTCCAAAAAAAAACAAGACTTTCCGTATAAAGTCATCATCAGCTGATCAAAATTAGTCTAATAAAATAATTTTTTTTCTAGGATTTATTATGAATTTCATAAAGAAAGATGTTCATTTCGTTACACCCTGTATAAATCATTGCCTTTGCTAAACTCTACATCATGCATGTCACGACAGCCATCTTTCAATGAAGTAATGATGAATTCACAGCCATCTTTCAATGAAGTTTTTCTGCAGTTGTCAAATTGCATTTACATTGCAGCAAATAAGAATTTCTATAGTAGCACTCCATTCATACGTCATCTCGTATAGACTCGGTTCGTTAGCATTTCCGTAAGTTAAGCCCGCCGCGTCTTGTGGACCACTTGGGAACTAGATTTGAGGACTAATTACAACCGCCATTGTCAATTATTGCTCAGCTTTGAAGATTTTGGGTATAATAATTGTATTTTGGTGTAGATGGTGGTGGTTCCGTGCTTAATTTTTCTGTGGTTTGATGATAGGACTATCCTTACTCCTTAGACTGTGAAAGTTATTTAGTTAAAATTTAGTCACACTGTCAACTGTCAAGTATAGTGATACTAGATTTTGCCCGCGGCTTTGCTCGTATTAATGTTGATTTCTCGCGAATAGTACTTTTTCTCCTGAAGAAAAATTCCTACATCCCTAAAAAAAACCCTTTGCCCATCTCTGTGTACCCTTGACAATGTGTACGCGAAAATTGTATGATGAAGTCGTAACAAACAAACAAACTCACATGCACATTTATAATAGAATACTAGTCAGGATAAATGTCTTGTTTAAAAGTTATGATTAACTGAAATGGTTATGAAAACCTATCGTATAACAGAAGAACGAAGAATGTCTAAAGATTCTTGGAAACGTACCCAAAAACTTGAAAATTAATGATATAGTTATACATCGGTATATTAAAAAACAAAACTATGCAGCTAAATACAGTACTATAGTTATTAAGACCGAAATTACACGAAGCTATAATAATATAATAATGTAGTCGCCACGAGCAAGCACTCTGCACTACAAAGACAATGTGTATCTAACAGGCACTATATTGTTACATGGTTAGCTAACACTAGTAAAGACAATGCTACATTATAACAGTAATTAACTTAATATCTCGCCTATACAGTTCGAATGGACATGCAGAACATATACAGGATGTAACGGAAAGGTGTGGTCATATTTTAAGAGCCGATTCTGCCCATGGAAAAATCTCCATCTAGGTGACAACCAGCTGGGTCGCGGATAAATTCGAAACAGAGTTACCGCACCCCTGGGCCTGTAGACAAAGTAACATCGCTTCGTAGCGAAACGATATCTAAATTCGTCATCGTCTCTGAGATATCGATAAACATTTCCTAGCGTTAGCGTTCCTTCGTTATCTTTTTTGGCGATCACGATCGAGGCGAAGGCGAACTCTGAAAGCGCTGCTTGTCTACGCATTTGTATGGGATAAACACGATAGCAATTCGTTTCTTTATGGTTTCGTTACGAATTATAACATTGTCTACCAACTTGCGATAACGATGTCGACTGACCACGTGACTTAGCGCGGTTTATGTCAATCTCATACATTTTAGTCTTTTCTAACTTCGTTATCGTTTTTAAATTGTTACTTTGTCTAAGCCCCCAGGACACTTAAACAAGGAAGAAACAGCGGGGTGGGTTTTAGTCAGTAAAAGTCTGACACGCCCTCCCACCGGCCGCCGCCGTCTCCCGCCTTTCTGGTTTTGTGTCTTCGTTTTTTTTTTTTGAAGACGGAGTTATGCCCGAACATACATAAAAAAAATTAAAAAATACAAACATCCGAATTGATAAACTCCTTTTTGAAGTCGGTTAAAAAGTCTGACACACCCTCCCGCTCCAGCCAGACCAGGACAAGTCATTGGATGATTTTCCAAACCACAAAAAAAAAAGAAAAAAAAAAAGGCGACAACCAGCTGGCAGGGTTGCAGGAGTGTTCGAAAAAGGAGAGTTTCGTCACCGAAATCCTGGCACAGGCAACTAAAGGAACCCGGGTGGGGTTTAGTCAGTAAGAACCTGACACGCTCAAAGCGGGAGAAGTTATTAGATGATTTCCTCACCCAAAAAAAAACCACACAAGTGCGTGTCGGGCCACGCGCAAGGCAGGGTTCCGTAGACCGTACTTCACCTAAGTCTTTTTTTTTGCCAAGGATTTTGTATTTTGAACGAAATTTAACGACAGAAAGTAGAAACATTTTATAAGTTGGGCGACTATTACACTAAAACTAACAGAGATAACTTAGCCGTGATAGTTTTCCTTTTAAGTTAATTAATATAACAAAACGATTTTATGTAGATTTTTCTATCCCAATAGGTTAGCTTTTAGGGAGGAAGGAAGAAGAAGGGAAGGCTTGAATCAAACAAAAAAAAATCACTATAAAGATTAAAACTTCACAATCGAATCACTGAATCGAAAAATAGTCCAATAATTTTGAAAGATACCCCACACATTAGGATAGGCAAGTAAAAAGAAGTCATCCCCACTTTACAGGTAATAGGAGCTACGAGTACTACAAAAAAACAAAAAAATTCAAGATTTTATTATTTCGTTATCATGGCGTGAATAATATAAATATCCATGGAAAATTGCAGTTTTCTAGTACTAACATCTCTTAGCTATGCTTCGAACGGACAGATTGAAACTATAAGGGTTTCTTGTCCTTGTTAGGACTACGAATCCCCAAAAACGGGATAACCAGCTATTAGACTATTATAATAACTAATTAGGCACTATTATTATTATTCATTTATTTCGGACAGAATCCATAAAAGTGTAAGTAACAATTTTATAAAAATGTATGTTAGTATGTACATAATGTAATATTTTATTGAGTAAAAACCGCTCCAATCTTCCCGTAACTCTCGAAACTTAAAAGCTTTTATTTAACTTGTTAAATAAATATATAATATTAATATTTTTAGGTATGGTATGTTCGGGTCAAATCTTGCAAGCAGAATCAAAACCATTTTTTTTCTAATAACTTATTTGAAGAATAGACTAATGTCTCTTCTTTTTTTAACAAGCTGCTTATTAGCAGACAACTAGTCGTACTAGTATGTTAGACTAAGCTTGGCAACGCGCTACAAAAGCGAAAGAAAACGACCATTAAGAACGAAGCGAAATAACGTATTTAGTAAGCGTAAGTACGTGCTTCTTTGTTACGGAACTAATTGCTTAAATTTTTTAACATTTTTTACTTTTATTTCTTTCGTTTATTCATTCATTTTTAAATATTAAAAAAAAACATTTAAAAAACATAGGAAATAAATATACAAGGATATCCCTCCGGTTAAGATTCGCTGACGATATAGTGCTGATGTCAGAAGACCCAAATGAAATGCAGTCTAAGAGTCGCTATTTGAAGGGAGCAAAAAAATAAACCAGAACAAATAAAACTGAAGACAAATAGACACAAAAACCAATAAAAATTTCACCTACCAACCAAAAAAAACGTTGAGGAGTACGTCTACCTAAGATACCTAATTACTTTTAAAGATTTCATAGAAACGGAAATAGAAAGAAGAATCAAAAACACTTGGAATAAATACTGGACACTAAGGGAAATACTTCCTGTCAACATCCAATAGGCCCCAGAGTGCCGGTAATCGGAATTACCCGAACGTCCAATAGGCCCCTGTGTGCCGATCCGACTAGCGCGGTTTCAACCTCTATTACTAATTAACTAAAGGTCATATTCCTGTGGAAATTTTTACATACTCGGAGAGTGATAGTATAGTAGTTTTACAAACATTTCCATAGACAAATACTGTTTCGAAAAAAAATAAAAAAAGTTTTTAGTAGCATGTTTACGTTTGTGAATGGCGGACGAAATTTTGCTAGAATTGTGTGTTTTAAACAGTTTTGTGTTTGTTTATGTGTTATGTTGAGTATTATTGCTGTGTTATTATTACGTCGTAATAACATCGGTTTAGATAAATATTTTGAAGAAATATTACGTAATAACATTTTTATCAAGGTCAGCCGATTTTATTCGTATTGTTATTGTGAGCGTGAATGATGTGAGCTTGTATGTGTTGTTCAAAGTTTGAGGGTATGTATTTATTCTAAGGTAGTTATTACATAGTATTAGAAAAAAAACGCAACACAAAACGCAACGCAAACGCAGAAACGCAATTTGAAAAAGCAGTTACTTTGTTTCGTTTCCGTAATATGAAGTTTGAGTATGAATAATAGGAAAATATTTTATCGGACTGTACAAAAAAAACAATGTTATTAGTTTACTTGTCTATTCATAGTGTAACATGCAAAATTTCGTGTAGATTGATACAGTGGTTTTATCAGAAACCAACTTATCACGTGAACAGACACTATTCCCGCCAAATCGTTTATAACAGCATTTGATTAGAATTCAACTCTCGTAACACAAGTATTGTTTACATTTTATTATAAGGTCTGTTTATTCAACAACCCACAAAAAAATACTTCAAGTGCCTCGCACCAATAGAAGCGTCAGCGATCCGTTTTATGTAAACAAAGTCGTAAACATGTCAATGGCGGGAAACAGCGCGGATGTTGACGGATGTGGCGGTTTCGCGCGTAAAGATGTTCACAGGTTAAGAGTAAGATGCTGTCCAAAATAAAACTATTAAAACATGCTTACATACTTCCCACACTCACAAATGCCTGTCAAACGCGGCCCCTGACAAAACGAAGTATAGAAAAATAAAAATGTGCCAAAGAGGAATAGAAACGAGGTACATGGACCACAGACTGAAAGACAAAGTGAGAAACGCTACAATTAGAAGTGAAACCAAGGCAAAGGACGTGGCCAAAAGAGTGCTGGCTTGAAATGGAAATGGACTGGACATTTTCAATGATCACCAGACGAAAGATGGACAAAAATCACCATGAACTGCAGGTACCCAATAGACACAAAACGTAGACAAGGTCGACCACAAATGAGATGGAGCGACGATATTGTAAAAGAAGCGGGTAGAACATGGAGTAGAGTAGCCAGAGACAGAGTAACATGGAAACGATTGGAGAAGGCTTTTACCACTCTTGCTAGCGGTCCATGTGCATATATTAATTTAATAGCGGTTATACTCGTATCATAGAATTAAGAAATATAATATTACTTACATTATAAGTTATATTAGTTACATTATTATTTATTAGTTATTTTCTTATTATTCTCTCTATTTCTTATTATTATATTTAAAAAAAAAAACCCTAAAAAACCCTAAAAAAATAAAGCCTTTTTTTTACCATCCCTCCGGTATCAGGAACAGGGTGTAAGCTAGGTCAGGGCTCCACAAAGACGAACCTAATTACAATTGTTTATTTGTTTGTGTAATTTCTAGTCATCTTTTACATTTCTCGGGAGCCTGAGGTTCCCGGGCCTTTGGAAGGCGTACGAGGAGCCGAAAGCAACTCGCAGAGGTCCCTTTAGACGCTTTTTATGAAATGAGACAGACGATTATCCCTGTACGTGCTATATTATGATGTTATGATGTTTGTATGATTTATTATTATTTGTCTTATTGTGTGCGATCAACACCAGCTACGGACATCAGCAATACCAGAGGTGATACCGGAGCTTTACCGATCCTCATTAATTAAAGACATTTATAGCTTTAAACAGTGTCAAATTTCGTTTAAAGCTTAAATGTCGTTGCACCATAGAAATACTTTTAAAAGAACCTTACAGAGCCTATTCCAAATCTTAAAGGCATTTTTTTTATTGTTGATAGACACGCGTTGTTAGCATCTTGTTTCAATCATTATCATACTCATTTCGGCCTGCCAATGCCGCAATATGAAATAGACCTAGCGTCACCATATCTTCCGGTCCTGCATACCTCACATCAAGCGAATTCAATTCCTATGACCTTCACCAAATCCATTCATCCAGAACCTTTGGTTCCCCTTAGCCATCATTTCTCCAAGCAACAGAAACCTCTCATTTAAACGTGTCTACGTCTACAGCGTGATTTAAAAAGTTTCATATATGCAGCAGCACACCTAAATTGTCTGGTCCAAGACAGACATAGGTAATATATCAGTCCTTCACGACTGCTAACATTCCACAGTAGTTAAGTCTAACTGATGGTGACGTCAGCTGATAGGTCGCTGATCTCAGCCTAGCCGCAAGCCCAAATAATAGAGGGCACTAAATCACTATGTTTTATGTACAAACTTTACGCATAAAAGACACTTTATCAAGCTGAACTTTACTCAATAACTCGACATCAATATGGTCCTAGAGATTTTCGGAGTCAATATTTTTTAGTTAGTATCGAAAACTTAGACTACGTTTTTTATGGTTTGCTTGCCGTTTAAGTCTTGGGTAAACAAATAAAGAAAATACTCGTATGTTTATTTTTAACACAATTAATGTAGGTTAACACAATAAAAGTTCAGTTCAACCAACTGCCAGATAACTAGTGCCTGACGCTGGTTTTCAATTGAACCTTACGTTGACTGTCAAATTATTAATATTATATTAATAAAGTCCAGGTTATAATCTATCTGTGTGCAAAAAATCATTCAAATCCCTTGAGCCATTTTTGCGTGATTGAAACACAAACATACAAAATTAATTAATTTAAAAAGGTTTTATTTTCAAAGACCATAAACATGAAAAGACTGTGAAACGAAACAAATATGTGTCAAACGCATTGTAGTGTGTGTAATGTTTTTTTATTAATTTAATTTATTTCTAATATATATTCTTAGACTATGAAAGGTTATAGACGGAGTGTCAAAATCCAGCAATCTGAAGTACCAGAATGTGAAGCCGGCTTGTATCTGTACACGCGAAATAACACACATAGACAAAAAGCCGATACATCATCGTTGCGTTTGTCAAGGTCACTCACACATTTAAATAATCCTGCTTCATTAAATGTCCAATGACGTTCCGTCTAGTCTCAGTGCATACTATATAAACATTAGATTTCTGCACTCCTCCATATTATAAACTATAACTGTGCCAACTTTTCCGTCCGCGTGATTTTCGTAAAAAGGGATGCAAAGTTATTGCTTCACGTATTAATATATAGATTAGACAACTAGCTACCCGCCCGGTTCCGCATAGGTCCAAATTATACACACAAACCTTCCTCTTTTATCATTCTTTCTATTAGTGAAAACCGTATTAAATCCGAGTGGTTTAGGAGGAGTTAGCGGAGAAACAAACAGACGCGAAAGCGACTTTGATTTATACTATATAGAGATTTTTTTTTTGTGGGTGGCAAATCATTCTATGACTTCCCCCGCTCTGGGTGGAGCGGCAGGGCGTGTCAGACTCTTACTGACTAAAACCCACCCCTGTTCCTTCCCTGCCCTGAGTACCCAGTGGCGCGGTAACTCTGTTTCGAATTTATCCACAATCAGGTTTTTTTTTTTTTTTTTTTGATGGACCTATCGCAGTTCAACCCTATTGGTTGTCGACTGCTCAACCGAACTTGCCTGTGAAGGCTCTAATTTATTAAAGCCTCCAGCCAGGACTTCAGGAGAACTATGTAGAGATATGGCGAGGCTTTTCTGTACCTCAATGATCACTCTAAGCTAAGAAACTTCGAGAGTCGACGGCGCGTAGTATTCCACGCGCGCCTCAAAGATTTGTCAACAATACATGACGGGGCCCGTCATGGCCGGTGCCTGCCCAGGGGTCGTGGATAAATTCGAAACAGAGTGACCGCGCCCCTGGGCTTTCAGGGCAGGGAAGGAACAGGGGTGGGTTTTAGTCAGCAAGAGTCTGACACGCCCTCCCGCTCCACCCAGAGCGGGAAAAGTCATTGGATGATTTCCCACCCCCCCTCCCCGACCCCAAAAAAAAGCTAAGAAGCTTCACTCACGATGTGTATAGCCATAATCACCCTAGATTCTGAAATAATCATAAAATGTTGCAAAAGTGTTATTTCCATTAAAAGTTTCCAGGTACTTCATTCTAAGTGAATCATTGAAAGAATGACCAAAAGTAAAACCATAATCAGCATCAAATACAAAATTAAGTAATAATAATAAAGATATAACACTATTGACAATTGATACCAACAATATTATCAAATATCAAAACAGTTGCTAAAATTGAGAGTTACATTTAACCACATTGCACTATCGCGGTAAATCAGACCAAAAAATTAAATTCCTCAGCTCAACCAACACCAGTGCCGTTTAGTTTAACCAATGGTTTAACAGGATCTAAATGAAACATGCATTGAAAAATGCCAACAGTTCAAAAATCACAGTATTTTGAAGAGGATTTGTTTTGGATTGGAATGTGTTCACTAAAAATCCGGTTACTAGTATTTAAATCTGTGGATAAATAATTCAGCTGAGTCCGCTGTTATTGGTAAAATTTCATTCGGTTTTAGGGTTCCGAACGACCGAATGTAAAAAAGTAACCCTTATAGGATCACTCATGCGTCTGTCTGTCCGTCTGTCACAGCCCATTTGCTCCGAGTACGAGTGCGACGTGAATAAATAAATTTTAAATATAGGGTCTCCTTTGCCATCTAAAAAATTTAATAAAAAGTTTTTCGGGTAAGGGTCTTAAATATTTTTTTTTCATAATTTTAAAATTAATGGTTTTTTAAGTCATTTAAGAAAATAGATGAATCCCCCATCATCTCCGACACTACTGAACCTAACATTTTTAAATAATACGGAAATATGTTTTTACTTATACATACATTGCAGAAAAACCTATAAGAAGTTTATAGTTCCAAAAAAACTAAAAAAAATATGATTCATTCGGAACCTTTTGCGCGGACTTGTTTTACATCTATTTTGTAATCGCGACGTTTGTAAAGGTACCTATAATCACCTTCCTGCCCTCCTCCCATGTAACTTGAGGTCGGCGCAACACATTTTTAACCGACGAAAAAAAGGAGGAGGTTCTCAATTCGACCGTATATATATTTTTTTTATTAACCGACTTCAAAAAGAAGAAGGTTATCAATTAGGATGTTTGTCTCCGTCATCTATTGACGGATTTGCAAAATTCTTTTTTTGTTTGAAAGGAGTTTGTTCCGAAATGGTCCCATTTAAATTTCATATAGATCTGATGATGGGTTTCGGAGACATACAAAGGAACTCTTCAAAAATTGACAGCAAATCTACCGCGATTGCTGCTATCATATGTCTATGAATCGTTAACACAGTTTAATGGGGAACCACAACCGAAAAGTGAAAAATAAAAACTTTTTTACAAAAAATATAGAACCGAATTCCAAAAAAAAGTGCAAAATAACTTTACTTTTTTTTGGAAGTCGGTTCTATTTTTTTTTTAAAGTTTTTATCATCTTCCATGCTCCCATGTCAACCATCACGCACACTACCATTCTATCCCTTTTCTTTCAAGTCATTCCTTACAATCCATCCGTCTTTTAACTCTTCAAAATATAAAAAGCTTTTTCTTTTCTCAGACATCCGGGACCTCCCATGTTTATTCTATGTACATTACAATCTCTTATCAACTTACCCCTACTTTACTACAAATACGTTAAATCAGCAAACAGACTCTTACATCACCTTAGAGAATACGCTTAGCTACCACAAACCTAGAACAATCAAAATAAATCCTAATAGAGCCAATCACATCTCAATCGCACGAATAAAGGAATATACGAGATTCTCGGAATCACAAGTAATCGGACATTAATAAGTCGTCTTGTGCTTGTAAAGCGGAACTTAGGTCCCACGATAGTCATATTGAACGTTGGTTGAGAGTCACACGACAAGAACACTCAGAGAAGGTATACTTCTCAATTTACTTATTAACACTTCAAGACACAAATATCTGTGCTTCCCTGGTACTTGCGCCAGGAGATCCACAAGAGCCAGACCTCTCAATGTACATTATCATTATTAATAAGAGCCATTGACTCCATTTCCGTTTGTTTTTCTCGTTTGGAAAGCCTTCGTCTACTGGTTTACCCACCAATGGTTATAAAACCATTGGTGGTTGCATGCTCCGTAAACGTTTATCTTTGTTACGCCCATAAACATTATTAGATTCGGCATATAGTATGAAGTCCTTTAACAGCACTAGCCTTTGATTTCGGTCGTTTAAGCTTTTTGCGTATTTTGGTCTCATTGGCGTTGATAGCTATGAACCTTCTGTGCTACCCTTCACTTTGGCTAACACACTAACGGCTAATGTCCTCTGTGGGGCAGACACAGTGTGACGTAATCGATGTAGCCGTCACTGTAAAGTCGATTGCGGAATAGGTTGACCTCTGGAGTCCAAATCTATATACTTACATGTAGGTCTTGATAGGATGGCCTCTCCATCAATATGTAATCGTCTTGCCTGTACCTATAACTATATAGGACTGAATGTGATATTATCTTTGAGTTTTCATGTAGAAGGTTGAATGTGAGGTTGACGACTGCTAACTCTTTCAACTGTTAATTCTACTAGTCCAAGATCCCAGAGCAATCAGACATAACTTATTTTCACACGGATGAAACCTGAAGTTTTCAGTAGCGTCTCGTATGCCTTGAATACCTACGCGCTTTGTGGAACTTGCCGAGTGACACCTGGGCAGGTACCAGGTGAGAAAGGTAACTAAAAATAAGAATTATTTAACTTAAATTCACATGGCTGATTTTTATATATGTCATGTAGAAATTTATTTTAAAGTAATATCATAAGTGTCAGACACTTTTGATGGACCAGAGCTTTTGTCAGACGCTTTTAAGCTTCCCAAAAAATAAATGAACTTTACTTATTTTTACATGTCTGATTTTTTAATATGTTATTGAAGTATTTATTTAAAAGTTCTATTCAATCAGTCAGACAAATTAGAGTGACCAAACATCCCCTAAGACAAAAATTATTCAGCCAGAAGTATGAGGGCGAGAGCACTATGCATGCGCTTCAGAGTGAGTGAGACGTCCATAATAACTCGGTTCCCCTTCTTTAACTCACCATCTGTTTCAATCTACTGTGTATGTGCTGTTTGTGTGTAATATAACTTATAGTATACAGTATAGTCCGAGCCTGCGAGAGCACATGTTTTTGTTGTTTACATCAGGTTATTTGTGAGTGTTTTATTAAGTTGTTTGTAATAGTGATAATCATGGAAGAAGAGAAATTGAAATGTACATTTTGTAAAAAATCTCATGATAAACTTATATTACTCTCCGAAGAAATATTGAAAAAGTGCAAAAACATTTTAAAACAGCGAATAATCCATAACTCAACTGATTCTAAGTCAACACTTGACTTCACATTTGGCTCAACACTTGGTTCAGGCATTGAATTAGCTGGACTTGAGTTTGACACTACATCTAAATCTGGAACTGTTGAATTATTTTGTTGACTTGAGGTAGACGCTGTACATAGATCATCGTTAGTACTAAGATTACAAGGTTGGCTTGATGTCGATGCAACTAATGAATTTTTAACAATACTCGATGATTTTTTTTCAGCATTTTTTGGTTTTTCTGGTATGGCGGAAAATTATTTTTTTGGCAGAGCAGTAAAATTTTTATAACATTCTCGATGGTAACCACTGTCATACAAGTCATCCGGTAAAACTACATCTTTGAATTTGAGGTTATGGATTATTCGCTGTTTTAAAATGTTTTTGCACTTTTTTTATTTTTTGGGAAGCTTAAAAGCGTCTGAAAAAAGCTCTGGTCCATCAAAAGTGTCTGACACTTATGATATTACTTTAAAATAATATTCTACATGACATATATAAAAATCAGCCAGTTAAATAATTCTTATTTTTAGTTACCTTTCTCACCTGGTACCTGCCCAGGTGTCACTCGGCAAGTTCCACTGAGCGCGTAGGTATTCAAGGCACACGAGACGCTACTGAAAACTTCAGGTTTCATCCGTGTGAAAATAAGTTATGTCTGATTGCTCTGGGATCTATAAGTTTATTAGTGTATTTATAAAAGAGCGAGACCATAGAGTTACCATACCATAGACCACAGAGTAGTTGTTCTTCTGAACACTGCTTTTGCTTTTTGCTTTTATCAAAAAGGAAATCATTTTGCTTTTCGCTTTTCGCTTTTTGATGTTTGCTTTTTTTGCTTTTGTTTTTGGAACTAGTCTTCATGGTTCTATTGTTTTTTTTTGGGATGGTTTTTTTTGGTGGTTCTTGCGTCGTTCTGAAGCGGGAAAAGCAAAAAGCATAAAGCAAAAAGCAAAAAGCAAAAAGCAAAAAGCAAAAAGCAAAAAGCAAAAAGCAAAAAGCAAAAAGCAAAAAGCAAAAAGCAAAAAGCAAAAAGCAAAAAGCAAAAAGCAAAAAGCAAAAAGCAAAAAGCAAACAGCAAAAAGCAAAAAGCAAAAAGCAAAAAGCAAGAAGCAAGAAGCAAGAAGCAAAAAGCAAAAAGCAAAAAGCAAAAAGCAAAAAGCAAAAAGCAAAAAGCAAAAAGCAAAAAGCAAAAAGCAAAAAGCAAAAAGCAAAAAGCAAAAAGCAAAAAGCAAAAAGCAAAAAGCAAAAAGCAAAAAGCAAAAAGCAAAAAGCAAAAAGCAAAAAGCAAAAAGCAAAAAGCAAAAAGCAAAAAGCAAAAAGCAAAAAGCAAAAAGCAAAAAGCAAAAAGCAAAAAGCAAAAAGCAAAAAGCAAAAAGCAAAAAGCAAAAAGCAAAAAGCAAAAAGCAAAAAGCAAAAAGCAAAAAGCAAAAAGCAAAAAGCAAAAAGCAAAAAGCAAAAAGCAAAAAGCAAAAAGCAAAAAGCAAAAAGCAAAAAGCCAAAAAGCCAAAAAGCCAAAAAGCCAAAAAGCAAAAAAGCAAAAAAAAACAAATGTGAAGTCAAGTGTTGACTTAGAATCAGTTGAGTTATGGATTACTCGCTGTTTATAAAATGTTTTTGCACTTTTTCAATATTTCTTCGGAGAATAATATAAGTTTATCATGAGATTTTTTACAAAATGTACATTTCAATTTCTCTTCTTCCATGATTATCACTATTACAAACAACTTAATAAAACACTCACAAATAACCTGATGTAAACAACAAAAACATGTGCTCTCGCAGGCTCGAACTATACTATATAGTAACTATAACTATAACTTATAGTATATACTATAAGTTATATTACACACAAACAGCACATACACAGTAGATTGAAACAGATGGTGAGTTAAAGAAGGGGAACCGAGTTATTATGGACGTCTCACTCACTCTGAAGCGCATGCATAGTGCTCTCACCCTCATACTTCTGGCTGAATAATTTTTGTCTTAGGGGATGTTTGGTCACACTAATTTGTCTGACTGATTGAATATACTCGTAACTTTTAAATAAATACTTCAATAACATATTAAAAAATCAGACATGTAAAAATAAGTAAAGTTCATTTATTTTTTGGGAAGCTTAAAAGCGTCTGAAAAAAGCTCTTGTCCATCAAAAGTGTCTGACACTTATGATATTACTTTAAAATAATATTCTACATGACATATATAAAAATCAGCCATGTGAATTTAAGTTAAATAATTCTTATTTTAGTTACCTTTCTCACCTGGTACCTGCCCAGGTGTCACTCGGCAAGTTCCACAAAGCGCGTAGGTACTCGTATTCAAGGCACACGAGACGCTACTGAAAACTTCAGGTTTCATCCGTGTGAAAATAAGTTATGTCTGATTGCTCTGGGATCTTACTCTATACACTTCTATTTGCTGCTACTTAAAATATTTTCTAAAAATATTTTCTTTCACATAGACCTACAATGGGCAATTATAAAAATAATGATAGAAACTAGTGCATCTTCTCTCATATCGATATGAACTATCACCATAGCTCATCATCATTATTTTAGCCAAAAAACTCTTATGTCTACTGCTGGCCATAAGCCAGTTCCGAGCGTTCTCACATCGACTATTCCTGTGTTCCACGCATCAGTCCCCGTCGCACCAGAACCAAGTCATCAACGACAGTTTATGCCGTGTTAAGGCGCTATTAGCTGCCAACGACCTTGAGTGGTTAGCTTGCGTGTTCTGCGCTGAGCTCACGCAACGCGTCGTATGTCCACCCAGTAATAGAACTCGCCCATCAAGGGGCGCTGTCCGAAATGAGACGCATTATTAATTTATTACACATAATACAACAAGTATTAAACTAGAACACTGAGACTAAATTATAAATAATTAAATGATCTTTAAAATGGTGAAGGTTTCATAAAAATACGCTTTAAAGTTTTTGCGTGATTCTCAATTTTTTATCCGAGTTAGACATACAAATTAATTACACTATGTTATAAAAATATAATTTCAAATATTCTGAGATCAAATTACGACGGAAATTGTCTAAAGTAACATATATTTTTTTCAAAGAAATAAGACAAGTCGTTTAGACGTGATGTTTAATTAAAAACCATTAAAAGTCGTTTAACTGCGCCTTTAAGTGTAAGCCTGACTCCAAGACGATAAAGTGGCTGACCACGCATTGTGAGCCCGACGTGCACTATAGCAATGCTAAACATGGAATTATAGTTTATATACAATACACACATTGATTTTGTTACTGAACCTATGGTTTCATGGCCGAAACCCTCTCCTTCGATCTAGAATGGGCTGTTGTATCGTATCTTCCGTTTCAAAAGCGCGATTTTATCCACGATTCGTAAAAACGTTACTTTCTTAATTGTTTGCTTTGCTCTCGTATTTAATTTTGTGAGTGTATTTGCTGTATATATTATTTTAACCTACTTTCCACAATTTCTGGTGGTAGAAATTTCACAATAAGAATATAAGATGAAAAGGATATACCCATCTTCATATATATCGTTTTCATTTCATCTGCCTTTGTATAACATGACGTTCAATTTTACAAATGGAATACATATTTAGGGTTGGACCTCATCTGGCAGCACGGAATCGCCTTTTTCCGTCGCCCTTTCTCTTTCTGTCGCTTAGAACTGCCATTTGCTAGACCGAGACAGAAAGCATAATGCGATAGCACGCGGCGGAATCCTCGAGGCGATCGGCATCACGGACAAAATGCAATGGTCGGCAGGGAGACTCCGGAACGCTGAAGCGCGCGATAGCATGCTAACGCATCCTTTCACCGCCAATCACTTGCTATCGCATGCTGTCTCACTCTATCGTACAATGGCGCACGCGGCCACTCGTCAGCTCAGTGCAGCCTGTTCATTCATTCCGTACTGATGGAAATAACAATGACTGACGAAAATTTGATAGTTTTAGGATGAACCCAGTATCTCCGTTTTATTTTGCGAATGCGTTTCTTTTTATTATTTTGATTTTGCATTTCTTGCAAAATACACGCTAGAATCACTGCTCTCTCTTCCGTGGTCCTATCCATCTCGCGCTTGAAACTAAACTGATCATGAAAGAACGCGGCAGTATGCCACCCATGCTGCAGCATGCTGACGCGTGCGATCGCCTTTTTTGTCTGCGGAATGCGACAGCCAGCGCGCATTCGCATGCGGCAGCATACTGCAGCACGTGGTAGCACAGGCGGAACAAATGCGATTCCGTGCTGCCAGATGAGGTCCAACCCTTAGAGTGTAAATTACCTCACAGAACATAATATCTTGGTGTACCTCATCATAAAGCAAACAAAAATCCTCGAAACAAGAAGTACACAAGTAAAGACAAGAAACGAAATTGCGAGCTAACCTAACGAAACAAGTATATTTACAGTCATCTAATAAAGTGGCTAATTAATAATGATGTTCTGTGCGAGTATTTAAGTTAATTAAGATGACATGTCTCTTGTCGTCAGTAAATACGAGTAAGTATATGTAACTTGTGAGGTATAAAACTCGTGCGTTATATGTATGTCGCACAGATTTACAATTTAGCTCCAGCGAACTAATTGGATGCAGGTAACATTGTTTGCGCCCGTAAGCCCCGCTTACTCCGCGCGCCTGCTCTCCTGAATAATTTTATTGCTTCATATGCATCAAAAAATTGACTCGGCGCGATGACATCGTCGCAATTTTTTTGGTATATTTTTTAATTGTATGCCTTTGTAATTGCAGTGGAAGTTTATTGGCTGCCGGGTTTTTTGAACAATAAATATTTTAGGATCGTAAATTGGTTGCTGGCTTTGTTTGACAAACAATGTTAAAGAGCAGTTTTAAAGTCTTTCGATCAGGCGCATGAGCTCACTTCGCTTGAATAAAATTACGTCATAGTAGGAGTAACATAGACTATCACAATTAAACCCACACACAAGAACTCTGCTACCACACACAAAGTAAATCTATGGTACTCGTAAGTTAGCACTTGAGCATGAGGCTAAAAGCCGTCAGTGTTATAGCGCCTGAACTAATTGTACCGCAACACGACGTTCACAAGGCATATTAGCTCAGTATGTACTTACTTTCAAGTTTATTACACTAACCAGATTTTAATACGAAATCTCTAAAACATTACCATCATCCATCTAATCATCTATTATTCTATTGCTAGGACTTCATATTCTTCTATTCTATTAATTACCCTTCGACTATTCGAAATATTCTATTGTTATCCCTACTCGAAAGTCTGCGGTACATGATCTAAATCCAACTACAGTAATATGGCTCCAAATTGAATTGAAGCCAGGCAGCAAATTATCCAGACAACTGACAGGCAGACGGATTAGCTAGGTCATACGTTCCTAACGCGCTGCCGTCGTAGTAGAGTGCACACAGACGCACTGAGGACTGTTTGATGGAAATAGCAGGCAAAAAATAATAATAAAGTAGCCTCTGCCAGCAGTATCGCCCGCGTGTGTTAGTATTTCCCCTCATTACAAATTATAGCCTATGTGTTATTCTGGTGTAAAAGCTATATTACTGTAAAGTTATATAATAAATAGTTTTTGAGAGAAAGAGTAACAAACATCCATACATTCTCGCAAAATTTCACATCTTTATATAGTGTGACTGATAATTAGTGACAGATACTTAAACACGTGATTGTACTCATGATAACAAATAACTTTCCCAAAGTAACATATAGTGAGACAGAACGGCGTCACGACAAAACAGCTGATAGGCCACAGGCGCACGCGCGCGACTTTCGTAGGGTTGTTGTCTTATTGTGATAAAAGTGTAGGAGTATAAAAAAGGGTTTCTTTGGGAAAGTTGTTCGTTATCATGAGTACAATCACGTGTTAAAGTATCGGTCACTAATTACCAGTCACCCTATAATGAAACAAAGTCGGGTTAGTTACACCATTTATAACTCAATAACGGCTGGATCGATTTTAATGATCGTTGATTTGTTGGATTTGTCTCCGCTCCGAATAGAACTATTAAAACATCGGAAACATTCAAGAAAAAAAAATAAGACAATAAATTTTCACAAACATTTTGTATATAACGGGATTTTTTATTGATTCTGAATCGCTGGGTTGGTGGGTAGGATAGTTACAACATAGTAAGATAGTAGGATCATTATGGGACAAAAGGCATGTAATGATTGTTGACGTAACCGTCCCGTATGACGAGAACCTCGTGAAAACTTAAAAATGTAAGCAAATCAAGTATCTTTTTTTTTTTTTTTTTTTGTGGGGTGGGAAATCATCCTATGACTTCTCCCGCTCTGGGCGGAGCGGGAGGGCGTGTCAGACTCTTACTGACTAAAACCCACCCCTGTTCCTTCCTGCCTTTGAGTGCCCAGGGGCGAGGTAACTCTGTTTCGAATTTATCCTCAACCCCCGGGCAGGCATCGGCCATGACGGGCCCCGTCTCTTGCTGACAACTCTTTGAGGCGCGCGTGGAACACTACGCGCCGTCGACTCTCGGGCCTGGTGCTGATCGGACGGCGAGTTACCCACTACTCGCCGTCCGCAGGCCCGGGTAAATCAAGTATCTTGACTTGGCTGGCAAGGTTGTCGATATGTGGCATGTGGACTCGGTGATCATTGTACCGATAGTCGTGTTAGCCAATGGATTAATAGCCACGAGCTTCGACCAACACCTTAGAAAGCCCTCGTTAGGCGGTTGGATCAAGGGCTTGATTCATAAAGCGGTACTTCTGCCTCAGGACCTGCGTCAGGCGGAAAGTGAGGGCGCCGTGGGGCCGCTCCAGCCACTCCTCAAAGAGGGATCTTGTATTCTTATAGGAAATTTTGTAATTGTAGATAGATTTACCCCTTACATGCTGTCATTTCCTCCAACTTAACTCAATCAATTATCAGTCATCGCTTTATTTTTTTATTTTTCCATTGTTATGGTGACTGAATGAGTGTTTTGTGAAATGGCATTACCGAGACGTCCAGGGTCTGACAACTGTCAAAACGCTTTAGATAATGTCAAAACTGACATATGTCAATCTGATTTCAACGTCATGTTTACGTCATTATGTTTCGTTTTCAAAGTAAAAGACCGTGACGTCAACTGGTGGCGTAAATTTTCCTGAAAACCGTCTTTGGGTAGGGTTCTTTAAGCAAACTGAGAATATGGACGAAAGCCTTTATAATTTGTGACGCAACGATGAATGTAAGTAACATTTTTACAACCAAACCAATGTACTTTGTCTGAATCCATAGTTCAAAGTGAACACTATGCGACGCGACGAGGTAATTTCATTGAAAGATTCGACCGCCGTCGACATCTACACGTTAATGAAGTTAACCCAAGGATATACCCGTGTAAACAGGCAAGCTTTTAGTCGCAAAGAAATTAGTTGCGAGCTTATGAAATTACAGCTTTTTAGAATTTTAAACTAGATCGGGGCATGTACACAACGTGTGCTAGTTCTTTTTACAAGGATTGTTCTTTGTTTGCTAGTTCTCCTTGTAGTATTCGCTTTTGTTATCTACGTAGCTCTAATGTTAATTCGCCCCGTAGCTCTACAATATGACTTCAAAAGATATTATACAGGGTGTAACGGAAAGGTGTGTTCATATTTTAAGAGCCGGTTCTGCCCATGGAAATAAACAACTTTCTCTAAGAAAAATAGAAAATTCCCACCAAAAAAAATTTGGACTTTCCATACAAAGTCATCATCAGCTGATAAATATTTGTACGGGAGGTAAAATTTTTTTTTTAGAATGTCCTCGGATTTTTATGCAGTTCTTAAAATATGACCACACCTACTTCTTCAAAAAAAAACTATTCACAAACCCTACTACAAAAAGCATACTACAGTATTAATGAATATTTAGAAGGTAAACTTAAACATCCTACTTGATAGCATTTTTTAATCATCTGCAACTTTTAAAAGAATGGCATAAAGTTAAGCAAGAGAGTGACCAATATTTCATAATATATTTTTTATCGACCAAAGTTGACCAAGCGCATACATTTATCTCGAGCCACGTTACGGCAGGCTACGGCTCAATTTAGTGAGCAACACTTGGTAAAAAACATAAATCTTAAAACTTCATTACTTGCTTCGCCCACAAGTTGGTTTTTCTTCCAACAAGGCGTTGATGTTTACGATTTAAAAGGTTTTCGACGTAAAATATTACTGTTGCCGACACTTCGCCGCCTCCGCCTAATGGTTGAGGTGTCAGGTAAGGGAAATGCTGGCTGCGGGTTCGATGACACGTTTGGAAAATATGAAAATGAAAAAGTTTATTTCTTATTTCGAGTTTGAAGAGGGAGCATCGCACTTTCCTATGTATTGTTGAAGACTTTTTTAGGAATTGTATTAAATGTGAGTAAGCATTAGGACAGAATTTTCTGCCTTTATTCCAACAAAAATTAATATGTCAGTCGCATGTTTACAATAGTGTCATGGCCCGGTATGTTTTGAAAATATTCTAATGAGTTTTATTTTAAAAATTACTTTAGGGGGAAGATTTTTGAAAGCAATTTGGATCTTCTCTTCACCATCATCATCAGCATTTAAATTTCCCCACTGCTGGGGCACAGGCCTCCACTCTGTGAGAGGGTAAATTTATAACAATTCCCAGCCAGACACGTTGATCATCTGCCTAACGCACTCTCAGCCGATAATTGGGTGAGCTTAGTAAACCTTGATCCGGCCAAATGTCAAGTAAATCTGCTCTGAACTCCGAAACCCAATTACTAGGAAATCGCGATATCCTAAGGTTATCAGAATGTTTGGGATTTCTGATTACCCGTAATGACAATCATTGGTATATTCGTATGACAAATTGGCAACTGGAACTTAAGGCTCCCACGGACAAGTGCTATACGATAATGCAATAACGTTATCATAAAAAAAACAACAACAGTTGGAACAATGTCTATACATAAAAAAAACTTTTTACAAAAAAAATACAGCCGACTTCCATAGATAAATACTAAAAAACGCAAAATAACTTTCATTTCGGAAGTCGGTGTTTCTAGTTTGGTTTCTTCGTTATTTGACACCGACTTCCGAAATTAAAGTTATTTTGCGTTTTTTAGTATTTATTTATGGAAGTCGGTTGTATTTTTTTTGTAAAAAGTTTTTTATTTTTCACTTTTTAGTTGTTGTACCCCATTCTAAAACTAAATTAATAGCAAAGTTATGACCGAATTGATAGCCCCAAAAATAGGGAATTTAAACATAGTTGGTGAAATTAGGGTGTATCAGGGTGTACGATACCCAAGGATCGACTTGGAGCGGGTAGTAATTAAGTAAAACACTGGACTGGTATTAATCGCGTATAATCAATAAACTTGTACCGAATCACAATGAACTGTGTATGTACTGCTCAACTTGACAAAATATTCCTCTAAGACCTTATACTAAGAGCGGTAACGAAACCATAGCGACTTTTAATTCGATGTCAACGCCATCTATCGATCCAGTGGGTACTACTTGCCAGTATTGAATTAATATTGATCGCTATGATTCCGTTTTCCTGTAAATTAACGTAAACATACCGCCCACCAAGGACATTATTGCCGAATGTCCTTTCATTTCGCCACTGTGCTCATTAAGGGAAATATAATGAAGGCCTGACAATTTAAGCATTAGTACATCCTTGGTGAGAAGTAATTACAAAAATAATTAAAACACCTTATTTAAAGTTTAATTACAATAAATCTACCTGAACAACCGTTAAAACAATAAGTTCGGCATGCTGCTTAAATCTAATACAATTGTGTTTCAGTTGGATATCGGTAGTAAGCATAATTTAGACGTAGGTCTTTTTATAAGAGACGATTGTGTTCTTAGAGTTACGACACGAGTAAGACCGTCAGAGCCAGGATGCTTTTGTTCAATCCTACCTAGTAACCACTTGCTAGGAGGCATATCGTCCTCTTTAACTAACACTACTTCACCTACAGACGGTTCCGGTATTTTAAAATGCCACTTGTTTCGTTGCAGAAATTGGTGAAGGTAGTCGTGTGACCAACGTCGCCAGAAATCTTGCAACATTTTCTGATGAAGTTGCCATCGCTTTAAACTGTTAACATTTTCCCTTTCATAATTTGAATCGGGGGGTAAAACTAATGGCTCCCCTACCAGAAAATGCCCCGGAGTTAGAATCGTTAGTTTATCCTGATCCTCCACATAAGATAAAGGCCTCGAATTCAGACATGCCTCAATTTGAGCCAATACTGTGGTCATTTCCTCAAAGGTAAGTGTCGAATTTCCTATCACCCTCTTGAGGTGATGCTTAGTGGATTTAATCCCTGCTTCCCACAGACCTCCGAAATTTGGCGAATGAGGGGGGATGAAGTGCCACTCCGTACCATTATTCCCTAATTCTTCTGCCAATTCAGGGTTACAGGCTGACCTTTCTTCGTTAAATAAATAAAGCAATTCGCGCGCTGCACCCACGAAGTTGGTCCCATTGTCGCTATACAAGTCCGCACATCGACCACGTCGAGACACAAAACGCTTGAAAGCAGCCAAAAACCCTCTAGTGCTTAAATCACTAACTGCTTCTAAATGCACAGCCCTAGTGGCCATACATATAAATAAAGCAATATAGCCCTTGTAGGACTTGTGGCCACGACCTTTAGACACTCGAATACTTATCGGCCCCGCGTAATCTACCCCGCTACACAAAAAGGGTTTTTTGGGGATGACACGAGCGGAAGGTAACTGCCCCATAAGTTGAGTCCTTACTTTAGCTGTATATCGGATGCACCTTACACAGCTTCTTACATACTTCCTTGCCAAAGGTTTTACTCCCATAATCCAATACTTGGAGCGTAAGTAGGTAATCATTAATTGCGGACCACCGTGCATAGTTTTCTCATGTGCGTCCGCAATCAAGAGATTTGTTAAAAATGATTCCTTTGGTATTAGTATTGGATGTGCTCTTTCATAAGTCAACTGTGACCTTTCAAGTCGTCCTCCAACTCGAATCATTCCTTTAGAATCTAGAAATAAGTTTAATGGATCTAATTTTGCATTTTTTTTCCTAACTTATGATTTTTTAATTCCTCCAGTTCATTGGTAAATCCTTCTTCTTGACTCTTCTTTACACACATTTCTGTTGCTTCTTCTTGTTCCGATTTAGATAACTGAAGTGACCTAGTACCAACACCTATCGCTTTATTTTTTCTTACATTTAGAAATCTACGGCAATAAGCCATGACTCGAATTAGCCTCGATAACGATGAGAATTTGTTCCAAAATGAAGCTTCTAAAATGCTTGTATGCACCTTAACTTCTTCTAGACGTGTAACAAGATGTTTTGGTCTTTTGTATTCTACTACCGGTTCCCTTAGAAACTTTGGACCTTCCCACCAAAGCGAAATATCTTTAAGTTCCGATGGAGAAACTCCGCGTGAAGCACAATCTGCTGGATTTTGCTTGGATGCTACGTGCGCCCAGTGATGTGTGTCTAAAGTTGTCAAAATGTCGGAAACTCTGTTGGCAACAAAGGTTTTCCACCGACTTGGGTGACAATTCAACCATGCTAACACCACCTCACTGTCCGTCCATGCATGCCAGTCAGTCTTTGGTATAGTCATTACCTCGCCTACTTCCGCAATCAACCTTGCTGTGAGAACTGCCCCACATAATTCTAACCTCGGGATGGACACCTGTTTAATAGGTGCCACCTTTGTTTTAGATGTGATTAAGGAGATATGAATATTTCCCATGTCATCAATCACTCTAAGATAAATCACGCCTGCATAAGCGTTTTTAGATGCATCGGCAAATCCATGTAACTCCGACTTCAAAATATTGGAACCGATATGTAACCATCGTGGGATTTTAATGCTAACAAGAGAAGCCAGACTATTGCGGTAAGTCTCCCATTCTTGTAATAAATTATTTGGAATTTCCTGATCCCATTGCAACCCCGCCAACCATAATTTTTGAATAAACATTTTAGCTAGAATTACGCTTGGAGCTAACCAACCTAACGGATCAAACAAACGTGAAATGTCCGAGATAATTTTTCTTTTTGTTACAGGTCTAGTTATCGTCGTGAGTTCCAGAGAGTATTGAAAACAATCATCGCGAGAGTCCCAGGTAAGTCCTAATATTTTTGTTACTTCGTCTATTTTTATTCTTAATTCTTCGTCGTTTCCATCTCTAATTTTATTCAATAATTCCTTGCAGTTGCTCTTCCATTTTTGTAATTGAAATCCTCCTTTAGCAAGCACTTGAGATAATTCGGTGTAAATTTTAAATCCATCTTCTATATTTTCAGCTCCTGACATCAAATCATCCATGTAAAAATCATTTAAAATTATTTTAGCTATGCTTGAATTATCCCCGCACTCATCATAAGCTAACTGTTGTAGTGCCCGTACCGCTAAGTATGGCGCCGAGGCCGTACCGAATGTAACGGTTATTAATTCATACTCCTGTAGTTTCTTTTCAGGACTATCTCTCCAAAGTATCCGTTGATATGGAGTATCTTGCCTATCCACTAAAACTTGCCGATACATTTTTACTATATCTGCCACTATACATATCCTATGTGCTCTCCAGCGCATTACAGTATGACGGAGTTCGTCTTGCAAGGACGGACCAATCATTAGATCATCATTTAGTGACCTGCCATTAGTTCCCTTACAGGAAGCATCAAACACGACACGCACCTTTGTAGTATCTTTATCCTCACGGACTACTGCGTGATGAGGTAAGTAAACAGCCCCTTTATTATATTTTTCTTGCTCTGTTACTTCTACCATGTGGTTAAGTCTTAAATATTCTTGCATGACGTTCGCGTAGTCTGCCTTTAATTTAATGTTTTTACCTAACCTTACTTCTAACCCCCTTAATCTTTTTTCAGCAATCACTTTGGATTCACTGCACCTACCGATCAGGTTTTGTTCGCGTAGCGGTAATCTTACGATGTACCTGCCATCTCTATTCCTTGTAGTGGAAGTTGTAAATAACTTTTCACATTTTATTTCCTCCTCCGTTAGCATCTTTTTTGCTCCAGATGGTTCCTCTAATTCCCAGAATTTCCTCAACAATTTATCATCTTGGAAGCTGGCATGCATCACGGTAATTTGTGAGTGAGTATGTGTCCTATTATCAACTTCGAATGCTCCCGACAATATCCAACCTAAGGTAGTTTCTTGCGCTAAGAGAGTACCGCTTATATTCTTTTTAACTCCGTTCTGAATGACTTGGCTGAATACATCAGCACCCAATAACATATCAATTTTATTAGGCTTGAAATATTCAGGATCAGCCAAATCATTATCGCTCAAGTCTACCCATTCTACCCGACTTACTCTTGAAGATGGGAGAAGAGCTGTAACCGACTTCAGAACGTAAGCATTGATCTTTAATTGAAAGGAAGGATTAACTCTCGAACGGAGCTTGATAACCACCATGGATGTCGAAGTTGTACCCTTGTTTCCACCCACACCGACCACCGTATTTTTTGATGGTATTTTGTTTAACCTTAAGTACTGAACCATGGACTCTGTAACAAATGAACCCTGGGATCCCTGATCCAGTAAAGCCCTAACCACACGATAAGTCCCATTCTTCGACTCAGCCTTTACTAAAGCTGTAGTTAATAACACAGTTTTCCTACTGTGCCCTGTCGCAAGACATGAAACCAGTGGTTTATTATCCTCCGCCTGATTGACGGCCTTGACCCTCTCAATTTCTACTGATGAGGTTTCCCCGCGAGCAGCACTACTACCTTCACCAATATCCGACCCTACCACACCCTGCGGGTGTAACAGTGAATGGTGGCGGCGTTTACACACCTGGCACCTAAGAGTGTTTCTACAATTTTTTGCAGAGTGGTTACTATATAAGCAAACAAAACATAACTTATTATCTTGCACAAACTTGCGGCGGGCTTCACTGTTTTCCTTGCTAAACTTAGGACATAAACTAATTTTATGATCCGCTGTGCAATATGCGCATGATACCTTTTTGCTATTAACTACATGAAGTGCTTGAGTAGCCTTTGGGATCCTGGTCTCCGTTTTAGTTTCTAGGCTTTCTAAACCTCGATAACGACTCACTAAAAACTCCTTAAATTGATCAAAGGTGGGTAGGTCATCACTTTGTTCCGATGCTACCATCAATTTCCAAGCCCTTCTAGTCTCTCGGTCTAATTTAGCACTGACAATGTGTATAATTAGGATATCCCATGATGCTACATCTATCCCTAAATTTTTTATTGAGTCTAAACAGTCGGATGTCGTACTAATGAGTCTCTTTATGTCTGTTGCGGACTCGTTAGTTATACCCTTTTGATTTAAAAAACGTTTTAAAATTCCGTTTGCTAAAAATCTCTTGTTATTGTACATAGACTCTAATTTATTCCAACTAGCCTTGTAATTGTCAGACGTCACATCGACATTTCTCAACAAGTATTCCGCTTCCCCGGTTAAGTACCCTTTCAAATAGTACAGTTTTTGTGCATCATCCAACCTACTATTATTGTGAATTAAACCTAAGAATAAATCTCGAAATGTTTTCCATTCAATATATTTACCTGAGAACACTGGTATTTTGACCTCTGGTAATCTAAAATTAATAAATTCACTACCTTTACTAGGTCCTGGATTACTGTCAGGTTCACCAGATTGGATGTTACATTTCGCTATTAATTCCTTTAAATCGCTTTTAAATTGTATATATAATTCCTCAACATCGTCATAAACACAATTTTTATAGTAATTTGAACTATATAAATCTGACTTTTTCATTTCGCTAATTATTTTAACGTGTGTCTTACTAAATAATTGCCACTGTTGTTCTAAGCTGTCTAAACGTGTTTCAAGGTATGACACAGTACGACGATCTTTTGGGCATTTTTTAAAGTTAGTAATAGCCTTGCTAATCTTTGCCTTCACGTCTTCTTGGATGTCATTTAATGAATCCATTTTGTATATAAACAACAATCCAAATTACAAGAAACACAAAAATACAGAGAAATGGCACACAAATAAAAAGTAATTACCCACAAATTATAACAATCCACACAAAACAAAAAAATGAAAGATGGAAGAATAAAGTATTTGTTAAACTTAATGTCCACTAAAACAATCTTCTTGCACTTTACGTTCACTTCTAAGTCTCAGTTAAGATTTTAAAATTTTATAAGTCTTTTTGCCGCTTTATTTCTATATAAAATCGGGCATAGATTTCTCGTCTAAACCACTTTTTCTTTAAAATTTTACAAGTTCAAAATCACTCAAGAATGTTAAAGTTAATTTTCTAACGATAATAAAGTTCAAATTTAACTGCACTTTTGGAAATCTTCCAATTAAATTCTTCCTGATAGTAAGATTGCAAATTGTACTCACGATTTTTTCACCAAATTCACTCACTGACACTAACTGCGTGACGCTGCGTTGCGATGTAATGCACCAAGTGGCGCCCTCTGCTGGCCCACGATCTGCCTGCCGTTCTTTTCCTCCCTTGCGTCGTTCCTCCGGTTGTAGCAGCCACCAGTAGTGCTGCACCACGCTCCACTGGCTGCTCCCTGCTCCCACCGGTTCCACCTCCAGCTCCAGGCACCTCTCACCTGGTGTACCCCACTTGAAGGGGATGCTCTGGACAGCGATCCACTGCCCAGTAACGACGCGAAGGGTGGTAATCTCTACCACCACCGGAGACCACCAAAAAACACTCCCGGCCAATCCGACTCCGAAGGACCATGTACGATACCCAAGGATCGACTTGGAGCGGGTAGTAATTAAGTAAAACACTGGACTGGTATTAATCGCGTATAATCAATAAACTTGTACCGAATCACAATGAACTGTGTATGTACTGCTCAACTTGACAAAATATTCCTCTAAGACCTTATACTAAGAGCGGTAACGAAACCATAGCGACTTTTAATTCGATGTCAACGCCATCTATCGATCCAGTGGGTACTACTTGCCAGTATTGAATTAATATTGATCGCTATGATTCCGTTTTCCTGTAAATTAACGTAAACACAGGGTGAACTGTACAAATCTGTATACCCCTTCAGAGCGTATTAGCGTGATGTAATGTTGTGACGCGGTAAAAACAATATACAGACATGCGATTGCAGCAATTCTGGAAGGTTTGCTATCATTTATTGCAGAGTTCCATTGTGTATCTCCGAAGTTCTTTATCAGATCTTCACCAAATTAAAATGGGACCACATGTAAAGCAACAGCTTTCAAATAAAAAAAATCTTCAAAATCGGTCCACGTAGTAAAAAGTTATGAGGTAACACACACAAAAAAAAAAATACAGTCGAATTGAGAACCTCCTCCTTTTTTTGAAGTCGGTTGAAAAGCGTTGTCGCTGCATTGTCGCACTCTCGCGTTGTAGGTACCTTTCTGCGAAGCGAAAGCCTTTATCGTGTATGACTCTGAAGCACAGAGCCATAACGATTTATTCACAAATATTATACAAACGAAATTCATCCCTTAGCAGTCTCTCAATTTTGCCGAGCAGAAATTGAGAGCTTATGCTCTAAATTTTACCTACAAATATTTTTCGCAAAGTTTCACTAACACGGTACGTAAATTCATTAAATAAGTTGGAGTATAGTATGCATAATTCAATTTGTTCAGAGGCGTATAAATTTCTATTGAACACAGCAAAAAGTTAGTTATGCAAATTATCAGAGAGCTGCCAGGCTGGCTTGAATAGTGCTTCAAACTCTAGCCCTAAATTTCATGTTTTTGGTAAAGCTACCATTACAGTGTCACGTTATTTTAAATTTATGTATCTCGAGAACCTTTACTTATTTTTTGCAATCAATTTGATTAAAGGAACCTTTAAACTGCATGAGGTACGTCACGGAGGCGACGTACGGTAGTAACTGCACGCGTGCATCGTACGAGCAGCTCGCGAGCGGGTCGCGAGCGGCGCATTCGCCAGATTAGAGCCTTTAGACAAAATACTTTTCTGTTAACGTTAACGCTGACGCTACGTGCAAAATGTATGGCAACGACATTACTGGGCGTGAGTCACGTGACAGTTCTCTCCGCAGGTAATGTCCTTGCCACCATTATAAAAGTTATTTGGCTAAGGGGGCTGAACACACTCTAAAGTTAATTTGTTTACTTTTTTTTTGTGGGGTGGGAAATCATCCAATGACTTCCCCCGCTCTGGGTGGAGCGGGAGAGCGTGTCAGACTCTTACTGACTAAAACCCACCCCTGTTCCTTCCTGCCCTTAGTGCCCGGGGGCGAGGTAACTCTGTTTCGAATTTATCCTCAACCCCCGGGCAGGCATCGGCCATGACGGGCCGTCCGCAGGCCCGGGTCTACGGTGGCCGGATATCGTCTCGCGGCGCCGGAAGTCCCAGGCGTCTCCTGAGGCGGCTGCTGCTAAGGGCGTGAGGGCGACTCCGTTGTTGAGTCTCCCTCACGCGTCCCGCCTCCGCCTTCGCGAGTATTACTGCTTCGCAGAAGGAGGAGACGGTTTCCCATTCCCTCTCGCTCCGTACCATGGCTAATTTGTTAACGGTGGCAGCCGTTTTCTTGCCACGTTCTAATTTGTACCAAAAACATAAGTTTTTACCTACTTAGAGAACGATATTATGAAAGAATGATACCTAATAGTAGTATTGAGTGAGTGATGTTTTGCCGTATTGCCAATAATCCCCGATTATCTAAACGACCACTTTTCTATTTTTTTTTAAATACCAACGTACCAATTTTAGCATTCTTTGCAAATAAAAATACCCAGGTATTTTGCTGGCGGATTATGGATTTCCCGGCAGTTCCAAATAATATTACACATCAGTTTTATTATTTTTTTATGAATACTAGGTAGTTGCTTTAAAATATTTTGTATTTGTATAACTTTAAAAAACATTTATTTCAATTTCGAACTACAAAAATCTGAAACAAAATTTCGCTGGCTGAAAGTAGCGACTAATTTCCTGTTTCCTAAACAAAGCTGTAAAAATACCGTTTCGTTCGTTGGTCGAAACTGTAAACCTCCGTAAATATGAAATAACGTTAAACAAACAAGATAATTTTGATAATTATCAGTTTACAACAGGCGTTGTGCTAAGCAATTACCCACAGGCGCGCCGTTGGCTGGGACCGGACTGCTCCCTACGTGCGGTCCCACAATCGTTGAGTTTACAACACTGCTTGCAACTTTAAACACGGCCTTTCAACATTCCCTTTGTATATTTTACTAAATTCACTTTTGTTTTACTGAATGGGTATGAATTCTGCGAAACGCGATGTAATACGAGTGTTTACATTGTAGTTTGTAAACCGCTTACGGCGGCTGAAACTATTATCCGCTGTTAGGTCACTTAAGTGCAATCTGTTTTCAAATGCTTTTGTTTTTGAACTGTCGCAAACTTAAAATGAAAGCGGAACTGATCGTGTCGTTGTATTTTGTCACTTTTAGGGTTCCGTACCCGAAGGGTCCAAGCGGAGCCCTATTGCTGCTACTCACGTTTCCGTCTGTCAGTCGTTTAGCACAAAACTTTGTTCCGAAGAATATTTTAGCTTCCTATTGACCTATGAGCTTGAAAGGAGACTGAAATGATTACATGCAATCTTGGGCCTGAATGTAACGACATAAAAATTTTGTAAATTAATAGACTCAGATTAATTAGTCCCTCGCTGAAAATTCTGTCAGTTTTGACAATCTGAGGGCCGAGTTATTAGAGGTTTAGTAAAAGTAAGGTTATGTTACAATATTTAAATAACAGCTTATATTATGCTCTGCTACCCTTGCCAACCGGGGCGGGTCGCTAGTTATATGTATTTTAAACCTGCCGGGATGATAGGTGGTTAGATGAGGTTATATTTACTTACAAACTGAGCTGCAAGCCATTACCGAATCACTGTCACACTTGCTTCCTCATGTAAGGGGCGGCGGCCTAGTGTATGGCAGTGACTAGTTGCTATTCGACAATTCACACAGCGATCCATAATTTCAACAATATCCAATCCACAAGCCGGCGGTAAAATCCAAAATAACAATTCCAAGATAAACGTCTCACACGTATATCTCGGAATCTCGTCGGACAAGGTAGGCAGAATAAAAAATTAAAAATAAAAAACTTTTTTACAAAAAAACAACCGACTTCCAAAAAAAATACACTAAAAATTTATAAATAACTTTTTGGAAGTCGGTTGTTTTTTTTGTAAAAAAGTTTTTTATTTTTCACTTTTTAGTTGTTATACCCCAGAACTAAAAACCCCAATAACATGGAACGTGGAATTTAAACATTTGGAGAACACAAATACGTCATCAAGATATGCGTATTTTTCGTTTTTGTTCAGTTTCTCAAAAAGCGCTAAAGCAATTTCGATAAAATTTATATGGGACCACCTCGGGAGTATATTCTTTCGGATAAAAAAAGAATTTTGAAAATCGGTCCACAACTGACGGAGAAATGAGCGGACATACAAAAAAGAAAAAAAAAAAAAACATACATACAGTCGAACATAGAACCTCCTCCTTTTTCGAAAGTCGGTTAAAAAAAACATAGAAGTTGTCGTTGAAAATTAAAAACAATCGCGAAAGCAATCAAAACACATCAGAAAACATGAAACGAAACGAGTGAGTAAGAGCTGTCGGCAAATGTCAAGTATGTCAGTCAGCTGTCATGCCAGTGACATACTCGTAGATTAAAAATATAAGACTGATTTTAATCGATATGAAATCGATAATCATTTGTACAGGTTTTAACAAACAAAAAGCAGAAAGAAAAAGCAGAAAGCTTGGTGATTAAATATAGAATAGAAAAGCAGCTAATCCATTTCTCATCATATACTATTTTTTCATTTTCTACAAAATTTACCAGAGTGGATATTGCCGCTTTTGGTAATAGATGACTCATTATTACTTGATATTAAATTTAATAATATGACTGTTATTAAATGCTCTATATTGCCTAAAAGTACATGTAGTACATTTAATTACGTAATTACCTACCTAGTGCAAAGTTTTTATTTTGTAATTGTGTAATCACTCACTCACGAAAACTATCTTTTTCATATTTTTCCGCTTCCAGATTGAGAATTGAGCTGATTTTTCACATTCCAAGATAAAAATATAATATAGATCAAATCTCATCTTATTACATTTTGGCCCACCATTTTCCATCTCGTTTGATGACAATGTTTATTATTACGTATATTTTACTAACAAATACCAATATATTGAAAAATCAGGTTTTTTATTTACTTTTCCAGATTTGGTACGGAACCCTAAATTTGCGAAGACCGACATCCACTTGGCCGGTTTTTAAATTATGTAGGTATTTATTTTTAATACTTTATTGAAATTCCTGAAGAGCTTTTTATGGTTCCTTTAAATGGAAATTGTTTGTACCTAAAACATCAAAAAAAATGGCTAAGTACAGAGTTTCTGAGAAAAATATAACTTTTCTAGATGCATAAAAAAATTATAAATATATTTATTTAGACACGTTAAATTACAAAATCAGAAACTAATGAAAATTACTTTTAGAAAATAACATTATTCAAATGTCATACTTCGCGGCTCTCTTCAAAGTGATCTCTAACATTCATGAAATCGCGCCTCAGAAGTTGAGTAAGAATGTTGTTGATTTCTTGTCTAATGTTTTCCTTCAATTCAGATAACATGGTTGATGGATAACTGTTGTACACCCGACTCTTCAGATAACCCCAGGGAAAAAAATCCGGAGGTGTGAGGTCTGGGCTCCTCTGGGGCCATGTGATGTCACGTCTCATCGCAACCAGCCCAACCAACCTAAGCCAATTCACCCACTTGCCACTCGCCAATTCATAAAGTTAGTACAATTTTTTTTTAATTTCCTTCAATTTTTTGTAGCGTTTTCTTGCATGATTTATTGTATTCCACCTTTAGCCCGCGGCTACCTGTAGACGGAAATCGAAAATGGTATTCCATTTTCCAAGAATCGTATTCTTCAAGCTAGAAAACTGCTGTTAGAGCTTAGGGTGACTATTACTAGCTTTAGGTATTTAAAGTTCAATATTTTGAAAAAGAGTAACGAAAAAATAAACCGGTCGGACATAGAACCGCCTCCTTTTTTGGAAATTGTTATAAAGTATTTTAGAACCTTTTACATGTCTGTGAATTCAAAACGACTTTGGGAACATAGTCTACTCTGCGAATGTACGAGAAGAGCTACAGTAAGAGAAGAATGGCGACGGCCAAGAGTGTGACAACATAGAAGACTTGTGAATTTTATCAATTAATCATTATTGAAAATTCAAATCCTAAATCTAATAAAAAAATTAGATCTCACATCAATAAGTCTTCTTTCGTATATTCATATCTTGGCGAACATACCTACTCAAAATCATTGTTCAAGATAAAAATGTATTTTCTGTAAAATTTACACCCGGTAGAGTGTGTATGTACACAATGCCTTGGTACGTCTATAAAATAAAATATAAAAGCGGAATCGAAATAATAAAATCAAATATATAAAAGCAGAATCGACAGCCGGAAAAATAACCTTGACAAACTCATATAAAATGAAAAAGGGTACAGATAGCAGATGTATGTATTTAAAATTAAATCAAAAAATCATGTCCTACTTCACGAAACATCCAAATCGAAAGATCAAATAAGTCTAGTCTTAGAAGTGTAACATAGTTAAATGATAAGACTACCTGCGGTAAACAGGGATTACCCCACAAAGGTGTAAACTGTCACGTAGACTATGTACGTCAGCGCTATCGTATACTGTGTGAACGTTATCTTAGCTGTGATTTACAGCCTTGCAGAATTTAATTAGGGCTGGCGACGCCCAGGGACATATTTGATGAGCTAGGAAATTGTCTAGGTTAGCTTTTCTTAGGATCAGAAAGGTTTTGTTGACATTTAGAATATATTGTGTCGTTAAATAGAATTAGTTAATATAATTAAGGATACAGTGGCCTAAAGGGTAATTAATTAGGGAGCCACTTAAGCACTTTTGACTGGACAAACCAATGCTAAACCACTCCTGCAGAACGTTCAGATAAATATTACCAAGTGTCTTAACCATGGTGATAAGTCGGAGTCATTTTCAGTATATTAGTGCTCAGTTGGAGCAATACGATACTATCCGATTCCAAAGGTATACATCAAAATATTTCTGCCAACCCGTTAGATGGAATCCCTTCGACATAATAAAAGCCTGATGTTATGTTGTGCGAAAAATAACAATGTGGGATTGTAAAAAGGGATGATAAATTGCACGCGATAAATCCTTATACGATCCCAGTTCGTCATTTCAGCGTTACAGGCTTTACATCAAAATACTCATGAGAGAAAAAAACCATTCGCAAAATGAACTTATATCGATCATCATACCTCTCAAACTAACAGATTTGATCAAAATATTCTCTGTTTTTCATTTTTATCACACATACCTGAAAATTATCTGTAATTTTACTGGCATCCGGTTCTTTCAGTCTTTACCAGCCTATTCCTCTGATTATTTTATCGTTTTTGTCATTGGTTACGTGTAAATAATTAAAAAGTCGCCCAACTGGGACCACAGAAAAAACACGTTCTAATAATATAATATCTAATCTTGTATAACAGTTCTATGTCAAAATTACCCATTCTCCTCCTCATACAATATATAATAATGTACACTAAAAAAATTGGAATATATGTGGGTCATTCATGCTACTGACCCACTTGGGTGCCAGTTAGCATATTGGCGCCCAACTGGGACTGAGGTACAAGTAGGAAATCTTTCACTTTTTTATTCTTCAAAATTAAATACTTTGTATTACAGTTTTATCTGCCGTGATTATACATTCTTCTAGTATAACATAATTTATGTAAATGCATGCATGCCTTCATTAGCGCCACTTGGGTGTCAGTTATCAAACAGGCGCCCAAATGAGATCAATATGTTTTTTTTTTATTCCAGATCTGAACTATTATAATTTACACAAACTTTGAGAGGAGACAGACGACAAATAAAAAATATTATTGGAGTATTTCATGCAGCATTCATGTCTGATGAAATATTATACTATTTCTGTTTTTTCAGAATATAACACTTAATTCGTTGCAAAATACTGAGCACTCAAGGGTACTGTCCTCGCTTCATACTACAGCATCATGTTTGAATTCCATGAACACTTTGAAATTTGAGTTTATTTTACGTGTGTTCTGAAAATCAGTTACGAAACCAAATACAGAGCTTTTAGAACTAAAACAGAAATTCATTTTAATCTTGTTCCAACAAAATCTATTTTGTAAAACATTTATTTTTAGAAGCACTAACATACCTATTAATTCTGTCAGCCCTGTGAATAATGAGTAATGTGGACAGAACCTCATCACTGCACTGTATAAATCCTATGAATATCACATAATTAGCTTTGTTATGTTCCAAATTAATATTGATAATAATCTGGTGACGTCACAAAATTTATGATCGTACATGTTATCTACACCAACAGATGTTTAACTAATCTGTCTTGGTAAGCACTGCTTCAGAAGTAAATTGTGTCACATAGTAATATTGTAAGCGTAATGAATTCATGAAGCTAATTATATAGTACTAAATGCTCGATTCAGTTGAGACATTCCATACAGCTCATAAGCTATACTGAGTTCTCAGACCCAAGTTTATCCTTTTTCTAATTACCAAATAAAACGAGCATCGCATAAACATCTCATCTTAAAACATACCAGCACAGAGACTCGGACAAAAACCATTTACTACAAGTGAAATACCTAATAGCAGCTCTGTTACCAAGACGAATGAGCCTCGTTTGTTCCGGTTTGCTCCCATTAACCCAGCCTTTAAGACACAGGGTCACCGGCCGTCTCGAAAACTAATCCGCACTGCTGTTAATACCAATAAGTCGTGTCTCGAAATTTATCGGGGTCAAAATATAGAGCCAGAATACTTTATAGGACTTTCGGATAAGTTCGACCTATTCATAAAGATGCGCAGATGTGCTGGATAAATATTGTGGGTAGTTTCTGATGTTGTATTGAAGGTGGCTTTCGTTTCGGTTTTGTGATTCTGGACGACATACTTATTGAGATAAGTTGGTTGTGTATGTCTGAAGTAAATCAGTGGACATACAAAACCAATGTATCTGTCGTGGCATAAATAATAATGGATCTAAAAATAACCATAAAATTTAAATAAAAAAACTTGAGAGGTGTCAAGGGACACCCGGATGGAACGAAGTTCCTTTCGATTAATTAGTGAAGGAATTGTAATATAATTTTTTTTTTTAATTTATAATATTTTTTTTATTATTAACTACGCACACACGCACGCACGTAAGAAGTTATACTTCATCATCTCATCTCATCTCATCTCATCTCATCTCATCTCATCTCATCGCAGCTCAGCTCAGCTCAGCTCAGCTCAGCTCAGATCAAATGCGAAATAGAAATGAAAATATCTGGCTTGCTTTCTATAAGAGAGAGAGAGACAGACAGAGAAACATGCGACGCCGCACAGCTTACAATAGCTTACTATAGCAAAAAGTGTCGTGGCAACTTTTTTCGTAAGAATTTTTTCCGTCTAGCCCCCTTTCACAACGCGCGTTAAGGAACTTCGTTCCAATAATGCTTGATCTGCTTGCAAACTTTGTACCTACCCACCAAAAATACAAGAAGTATTTATTAGATTGTTTTTCCAACACAATCTTTTTGGATGGACAGCCTCATTAGTGTCGTGAACTCGTGACAACTTTTCGTAAGAATTTTTTCCGTCTAGCCCCCTTTCACAACGCGCGATAAGGAACTTCGTTCCAATAACTACGAAATTAATCAGAGATAGTACCTAAAATGAACTGCCCAGATGAGTTATGAGCTTACTGCAATAAGTAACATTAGTCTTAACTGCCTTATTTCGACCTAGACACTCATATATCTTCCTGCTACCGTAATTTTCGCTTTACGTGGAATATACTAAAGACCCTTCTGAAATTCGAAACCGAACCTTGAGCCCTTCCCAAATAATTTAAGCCTTTGGACCCTTAAAACATTAACAGCTTGAAGATACCACTAAACATACTCAGTACTTAAGTACCTACTCAATTCTAATTTAACTTACTGACTTTGAAACAAAGATTTCGACTTTTATTTCTTTTGAGGTGGACCGCAGTTTTTTTGAGATCTTAGGTCTCGATGGAGCTAAAGATGGAAAAACCTACTAGACTTCAAGTCATCCAAGATGTATGCTCTATTCTTAAAGGATAGATAGTTCCCCAGGGACTTATAACTTGCCTTGATTTCAAATACTTCAAGCAAAAGCTAAGCAGTTCCTTTGTACTATATTTATAATTATGTCTATTGTTACTGTGTCTCTGTGTGTACATAAATGATTTAATGATGATGAATGATGATACTTTAAAATCTATCTGGAATAATTTTCGGTAAATGTAAATAAGCCGTAATAATATGGAGTGAATTGCGAGATTTACAGACGCATCCAATGCGATGTTATGATTTGCACTAAAAGTACATATTTTTGAATAAACTATTAATCACATGCCAATTTATTTATGTGCTTAAATTCATCTAGGTTAAATGACCCAGTACCTATAACGATTAACATTCCAATTAGAAAGGTCAGAAACGGTAAATAAATTTTCCGTTTCAAATTGTTGCCATCGTAGTCAGTGAAGCGTGGTTCAAGTGATAGAACACATACCTGACCCATCCATCACCTATGATTATAACCTTCAAAAAGAAAGATTTTAGAAGTATAAACTTCTTTAGCATCTTTGTGATTTGAAAGTCGATGAAACGAAAAAGCGACAGTAAAAAGAGACAGACACATAAATTCATAAGATTTAACGTGGGAGAAAATGAGATAGGAAACATTATACAGTGTTTTGTTTTTGTGTTCTAAAATGAGATAGGAAGCATTATACAGTGTTTTGTTTTTGTGTTTTCTTTTGTTTTAGCCAAAATTTTTGAAGGTTTCACTTCTACCACGTGTGAATTGCACACATGTTTTATTTTCACACTTTGTATATTTTAGAAATATATAATCAGCCTTTTAACGTTCCCACTGTTAAGGCATTCTCTCTGCGAGAGGGAATGGGCTTAAATCCACCACGCGGGCCCAGTGCGGGTTGATAGATGTCACATGTCTTCGATTTTTTTTTCTAGGACATAGTTTAACCAAGATTTATTCCTTTATCGTTTTGAGAGCAGTAGTATTAAAATAATTTACACAAAGTAAAGTGCCTTGTTGGGATCGAACCCCCGACCTACGACACGTAAGTCGGAGTCATTGCTACTGGGCCACCATTGTAGAAATAACACGGAACTAACTGACTTATAATTAACTAACTTAAAACAATGACTCCTACAATTATCACATACCTATAAGAAAAGGCCATAAACTGACAGACAATCAAAAACGGGGAGTACGAAGGCTGAATCACGTGCGGCCGTATTCTCTAGCACAGGAAGACGGTAAGAAACGTTTATGACAGCATCACAAATGCATTTTTCGTGTCCTGAAAAAGTGCCGGCGCGTTCGCCTCTCGGGCTTTTCAAGCGAACTTGCTTAACATACTGACATGAAGTATAGAGAACATAATTATAATAAATAACATAATCAGCCTTTTAATGTTCGCACTGCTGGGACACAGGCCTCCTCTCCGTAAGAGGGTGTGGACCGTAATCCACCACGCGGGCCCAGTGCGGGTTTATGGATGTCACATAACTTCGAAGTTTTTGGTCCTAGGACATGCCGGTTTTCTCACAATGTTTTCCTTCACTGTTTTGAGAGCTGTGGTGATGAAATAATTTACACAAAGTAAAGTGCCTGCCTGGGTTCGAAGCCACGACCTACAAGCTGTAAGTCGCGGCCGTTACCACTGGGCCACCACTGCTCATTATTAAGAACAATTAATAATATAATCAATGCAATTAGCTTTATCTTTCTGACTGACCGACTTACGAGTATTGACAATTCAAAAGTGCCTGAAAATGGTTTATTTGAAATAAATTTGAATTTGAATCAGGATTAGGTGGTAATAACAAATGTTACCGCCTAACATTATGCTGAGTTTAGGTCTTATTTTCTGTCATTGTTAGTGTTTTTCGTTTTTAACCGACGATAAAAAAGGAGGAGGTTCTCAATTAGACCGTTTATATATTTTTATGTATGTTCAGCCCTCACTCCGTTATTTATGAGCCGATATTGATGATTCTTCTTTTTTTATTAGACAGGGTTATACCTCAAGGTTGGTTTCATGTCAAAAAAGTCAGGATCTGATTATGGGATCCTGATAAAATTGAGAGAAACCCTCGAAAATTGTGGGCACGAATAGTGTGTCTGTTTATTTGCATAATCAGGTTTTGGCGTTTAGGAATCATCACATCATGCAGCTGAGCTGATGATGTTTCCATCATCAGCTCAGCCATGCCTTTCTTAAATAATTAGAATTTAGTTATAAAAAGACGATGCGAGCTACAAAAAATCATAAAATAAAACTTTTTAACAAAAAATTAAACCGACGAAAAAGACCTACTTAATAAAAAACTTTAACAAAAATTTCAACGGACGAAAAAGAACTAAAAAGCAGAAACTAAATAAAACTTAAGCAGCCAACCCGTCATTCTTTTCATACCAACGCTCGTACGTGATTATACCATTGCAACACCTTTGAATTTTTTGAACTTATAAATCTTGTGCACTATATCTAGGTTTCTATGAAAACAAAAAATAAAAATTTGGAGAAACACATTACCTAAGTAGAGCCTTCTCCATTTCTACGTAAAATTTGTTGTTTGGCGCCGACACAAAATTAGTTTATATAAAACTAGCACTTTGCCTGCGATTTCGTCCGCGTGGATTTCACACTCACAATTAACGTGGCTTTGTATTGGTAAAAGAATTTTCAATTACTTAAATTAGATTACCCCCTACAGCTTCACAAACTTTACCTCTTTATAATATTAGTGTAGGTGAATACTTTATTCAATAGAAATAACTTAAAAGATATATATACAAACTAACAATAATACCTAACATGTACAAATGCGTATGAAAAAACAACTCACTGGGCATCAAAAAATTCATCCACATCGCTGTCAATGGAAAAAGTGCCCAGAACGCTAGCAGCATTGCCACGTTGAATAGCAATGCTGATTCGTTGGCCAAAGAAAAGCCCAGCCCTCTGGTCACGTGAAGAGTCGACTAACAGCTTGCTGATATGCCGGAAAACTCGATCTTTTTCGTCGGTTTAATTTTTTGTTAAAAAGTTTTTTTTATTAAATGTTCTGCCAATAAATGCAATTTTTTCTCATTTTTAACCGACGAAAAAAAAGGAGGAGGTTCTCAATTCGACCGTATATATGTTTTTTTTTTTTTTTTGTGTATGTTCAGCCCTCACTCCGTCATTTATGAACCGATTTTGATTATTCTTTTTTTGTTAGATAGGGTACACCGCAAGAGTGGTCCCATGTCAAGGAAATCAGGATCTGATTGTGGAATCCTGACAAAATTAAGAGAAAACCTCGAAAATTGTGGGCACGTTTAGCGTTTCTGTATGTGTGTTCAGCCCTCACTCCGTCATTTATGAACCGATTTTGATTATTCTCTTTTTGTTTGATAGGGTATACCTCAAGGGTGGTCCCATGTCAAGGAAATCAGGATCTGACAATGGAATCCTGACAAAATTGAGAGAAAACCTCGAAAATTGTGGGCACGTTTAGCGTTTCTGTATGTATGTTCGGCCCTCACTCCGTTATTTATGAACCGATTTTGATGATTCTTTTTTTGTTAGATAGGGTATACCTCAAGGGTGGTCCCATGCCAAGGAAATCAGGATCTGACAATGGAATCCTGACAAAATTGAGAGAAAACCTTGAAAATTGTGGGCACGTTTAGCGTTTCTGTATGTATGTTCGGCCCTCACTCCGTTATTTATGAACCGATTTTGATGATTCTTTTTTTCTTAGATAGGGTATACCTCAAGGATTGTCCCATGTCAAGGATATCAGGATTTGCTCATGGGATCCTGAAAAAATTGAGAGAGAACCTCGAAAATTGGGCACGAATATTGTTTCTGTTTACTTTTCATAACTGAATCAGATATTTGCATTTAGGAACCATCACATCATAAAACTGAGCTGATGATGGAAACCATACCTTTCCTAAACAATAGAAGTCAGATATAAAAACTGGTTTTAGTGACAAATACCACTTAATATGCTTTGACGAAAAGACGTCTTTACAATATTGGAGGTAACCTCAACTGGTCAATATCCTGGGAACTTCATGGAAGGATTGTTATATCATCAGCTCAGTGGCAAGAGGAATGATGAAGAATTAGAAATTAGCCTCAGAGTGTTAAAAGATGATGCGAGCCACAAAAAATCATGAAATAAAAAACTTTTTAACAAAAAAATTAACCGACGAAAAAGAACTAAAAAGCAAAAAATAAATAAACCTTTTAAGTCTTGAGTAATGAGCTTATTTACCTACATAAAATATCAAATTTTACATAAACTAATTTTGAGTCGGCGGCAATTAATAAAATGATTAATTACCTACTTACAGCCCTCTTCTTTTGTAAGTACTTATAAAATTTAGATATTTAATAATCAGATTGTTGTTTGGCGCCGACTCAAAATTAGTTTATGTAAAATTTGATATTTTATGTAGGTAAATAAGCTCATTACTCAAGACTTAAAAGGTTTATTTATTTTTTGCTTTTTAGTTCTTTTTCGTCGGTTAATTTTTTTTATGGTGACTCTTCCTAACCAAATTTAGTCATATCATTCCCACAAAAGAACTATTTATTGTTCTGGTTTATAAATTAAAGGCTAACCAGATCTCATGAAGGTAAATGGTTTTTTTTTTAAGAAAGAATATGTTTGTTTTTGAGTTTCACAAACTTCTACGCAATAGTGTTACATCGAAAGTTGATAAGATTAAAGTGAAATATACGCTGATACAGCCAATCAAGTGGATTAATGTCCAAGCTTCATATTTGTCAAACTGCGTTGCTACGCATGTATGCTACATGCAATCACAATATCCAATTTTGATATTGAAAAAGTTTCGGAACATAAAAAAGACGAATGTAATCCTGTCAGTTATGTTACTTTACGTCCATTCTGTCTGTGTGTCCGTCATATAGGAATAGTAACACATCTCCCGCCTTACTTTTATTTTTACTTGATTCACATTTTTATTACGTTTCAGGTATTTTAGTTATGGTAAAATTATTATTGTGTTCAGCCGTTCATTGTCTGCATATATTGAAAATAAAATCATTTTAAGACAGAAGATTTTATTTTACAATATCTTTCATAACCAATAAAGCCGCATCATCACATACCTATTTAAATCCGTAACATCACAATGCAGGGTCCAATTTAAAATAAGCCAAAAAGCCTTAGGAATAAATAATGAAACGATGCATATTGAGATGAATAAAAGATATCTAGAAGCATCTCCTTTTGAGATCTTTCCTTTGAATCTTTTACTGTTAATGGAAGCATAGCAATTATAGCGAGAATAGTAACTTCACTTACTGTATACTAGTGAACGCTTCTTTACTTTCATTTTACAGTTATTTGAAAATGCACTCAACGCAATCGCTATGCCAAAAGTACCGCTTAATGTCTTCAAATTTACATTTAGAACACACATCTTGAATTCAACTGTCGTCAAAATTGTTTCCGTTATGAAACACGCTGTGTTCTGAAACAGAAGCTTTTCAATAGAACACAAGTGTTTCTTCATGTTTATTACATTGCGCAAGCAGCTTTAAATTAAACTGTTCTTGGTTAGTCTTTCCTGTGTTGCTTTCACCGCTTCCTGCTTCGTCATATGATTGATTAGCCATCTAACTTGCAAAGGTAAATCGACTTTTGCAGTTTCTATGGTGAAAAGTAAATGCTCCATTTTGAAGAGGCCTGGTTTTTGATACTGCTGTTTGTTGATTGATACGAAAATTATGCAGATATTGTAACCAACTTATACGCATCGAATAACTTTTCAATTCTGTCAAAAGTATTGTAGCCGTGTCGCGTCGATTATATCAAACGAGTTCAGTCTCACAGCTCATCAATCACTTGTATTTACCAGCACTCACGCACTTAACAATATCCGAGAGAGGTTGTAAATTTATTTATTTTTATTTACTAGCTCGTATCAGGATCACTAAGAACAAAAGAAATTCAGAGTTATGGGCAAACGTAATGAAACTCCCCATTTCCTCTGCGTGCTTACGTAAATAAAAAGGAAACATTCAAAGGAAATGCCTACTCTGAAGGCAAAAATACTCAACAAAGTTGGCTCGGAGAGCATTCAAGTCCTTTTAAATAAAAGTTGCCTTTTATCACTGGCTAAAACGTCCATTTCTCAGGGCGGACTGCTAAATGGACAAAGAAACGCGAGGCTGTGATGACACTCAAATGCTTTCTGGGCTTTACGCAGTTTTAGCCCAAACTTGGAGAGTTAGTCACGGCCGCTGTACGTGTTACTGTCCGAGGACGATATTGTCGCTGCGACACCTTCCTCCCCCGTTTTATGAGCCTTTGTTGGAACTTGTTATTTCAGGTGCATTTTTAAATTTGCTGGAACTACAGCCTCGTGTTATTGTAGCTGTTTAGTAAAAGGATCGAGATTGCGAAAAGAAACAATGCACTGGTTTCCTAAAGTCCATTTTTAAAGCTTGACCTTAACTGGTTCATTGATTGTGAAGCAACAGTAATACAATCAGTCATATCACCAAGGATCAGCGCATTCCCGTATATGGTCTGTGAGACTGTGACCTTCCCCCCTAGCCATATTACTTTTCTATTGTCATTTACACTAACGCTTAGAACAAAATGTATGGCAATGACATTACCTGTGATAAGTCACGTGACACTTCTCTACGCAGGTAAATGTCATGGTATTAAATTAATAAAAGAATATAAAATAAATATAATATCGTTACTGTAATGTTTACTTTCCGCTGTTAGTAATAATAAAGGTTAACTCTGGCTAAAGGATTTTAAGTGATTAGAAACCTTACAAAAAACAAAGAGATTCAAATATACCACCTTCTGAAAACCTGCCTGTTTTTAAATATACATCGTGTACACTACCTAATACTCCTCCGGTTTCCCGTTGGGCATTTTCCCCGTTCGAGCCACCGTACCCCACTCGCGTTACAGTTTCAACTTGTACAAATAATACATAATTATATTTTAGGAGAACAAATATACAAGTAAATAGAAATCGTTTCCCATGTTTGCTAGCTTTTCGCTTCGATTCAGGTTGTAGCTATCCAGTTATTAATTACTTTGCCAGTTTTTCACGGATAGATTTTCGGCTACGGCATGGGCTGTGCGCTTTAATTCACAATTGTTTCACATAAAACTCGTAAATACTAAAACTTAAAAATACCTATAGCTGAATAAACATTTTACTTATTTTTTACGTCAACCTAGTTTAAGTTTAAGGTTGCGTTTCGCGTGTAATGCGACTTGCATGGAATTTCTCTCAGGTGGCAACGTGGCGTGAGAAAGGTCGGGTGTTGCAACATCAAAAAACGCCATGTTTTCAAAATTTAAAGGTTAGATTCCAATCTAACTGGAGGCAGCTTAATACCAGTATGTTATAGTGGCTCTGCCTATTTGACCTCCATAACCCAGTAACTGGGTGACACGAAACTGCTCGGTAAGAGTTGATGTCAGACTTTCGAGATTCAGTCAGAAGCCGGTAACGATTTTCAAAGTTCTATTAATGAGATCCGGGATCAAGGGCTTACGTGTTTTCCAAGGTACGGATGGGTTTTTCGGAAAGTGTATCTGTGAGTATATTGACCCACCCACGGACAGACCTCGGAAAGTGTGGTTTAAAGTTCCCCCCTAAGCCCCTTTCAAGAGAGAACACATCGGACGAAAATTCATTTGCCACACTACGATCTTGTAACGCTAACAATTTGAGGGTAGTCATAAATATGGCAGTAGCGGTTGGGCCGCGTAAATCTGCTCAGTATGCAACTGCAGACGTCACTCGCACACTGGGCATGTGATGCCGCTCTGTCACTGCGTTTGATGCTCTCAACCAGAGCCACCCAATTCATGGAACCTTCAGATGTATGGTTCTCAATCATATATTGGAATTACTTGAAAAGCATTTGAATGAAATTCGATCGGAATTTCATGATTGCATTCATTCGCATTGAAGTTTTAAGATTAATATGGTTTCCTAAATATTCAGCCAATATCGAATATCATTCATCTTAAAATATCTACTTCTCGAGTTAGGCAAATTGTGTTTTATGGTAGAAATTCAGGGTGTAACGAAAATGGCTGGTCATATTAAAAATATTGCTTCTCCCTCTAGAAATGAACAACTTTCTCCAATTAAGCCACAACGAATTCCGAAAAAATAATTGGTAATATTTAGTAATAAGTATTTTGATTATGTTGATATATATATATATATATATATATATATATATATATATATATATATATATTTTTTTTTTTTTTTTTTTTTGTTCATATCCTATATTATTGATTGAGGAGCTCGTGGCTAAAGTAATAAGAGCCGGACGGGTCGATCCGTCAGGTTAAGCTACGCTTGCCGGGGTTGGTCCATGGATGGGTGATCTTTACATATCGAGATTCCTCCGTGCCTCGGAAAGCACATTAAGCCGTTCGTCTCGGCAGTCAATCGTGGATCTTTGATAGTCGTTACGGGTCGTCAGAAGCCCGAAAGTCTGACAACCAGTCATAGCAAGGGGTATCGTATTACCCAGAAACTAGATTTTGGAGGTCAGATAGGCAGTCGCTTCATGTAAAATACTGGTATTCAGCTGCATCCGGTTAGACTGGAAGCCGACCCCAAAGATAGTTGGGAAAAGGCGCGGGCAGATGATGATGCTATATTATTGATACTTATTTTAGTGGATATATCGTTTTTAAAATCCTATTTTTATCTTAATTTTTGGCTTAATTTCTATTATTATTTAGCCAAAATAAAATGGTGGAGGCGCTGACTCCTGGCATACAGGCTCCTAGTTTGGGAGTCAGAGGCTTCAAAAAATTGTTGCTTTTATATTAAGACAATAAAACGTATTTCTGTTGTTGTTTGTACGGAAAGTCCAATTGTTTTTGGGAAGTGACTATTACTTCCTTGAAGAACGTTTTTTTATCATTAATAGGCTTAACCTGATATAAGCGATGATGTGATCGACAATGGAGCACGCTTGCCTAGAAGTAACCTATTCACTCTTGACTTAAAGACTCCCAGGTTATAGCTATAAGGAAAAACAGACTGGCAGGGAATTCCATTCCTTAGCTGTACTCACAATTAATGTGTTCCCAAAACGGTTTCGTTCGTGTGGGTGGGATGTCCACCATGTACCGGTGGCACATCACCGTACGTCTAGTAGTCCGGATGATGGATCGGGCTTAGCGGAATTATACTATGCAATTCCGACGCACGCTCCTCAAAAATGTAACCGATAGAAAATGGATAGGCTAGCAACTCGGCGTTCATTTACACGGGTAGAATCAGTATCAAAAAAATGACCACCTATTACTGTAAAACCCTGTAAAATTAAGTAATCTAGCTGTTTTACAAATGTGGGCGTCCTAGCAAAAAAGGTTCCGTAGTGGGGTATTGAGTAACCCGGGCCTGTGGACGGCGAGCAGTGGGTAGCTCGCCGTCCGATCAGCAACAGGCCCGAGAGTCGCGTAGTGTTCCACGCGCGCCTCAAAGAAATGTTGGCAGCCACCACAGGCGGGGCCCATCGTAGCTGGTGCCTGTATTTTTTTTTTAATCCTTTATTCATAAACTTAAATACAAATTGTTAAAAATGTATGTCTTCTGCCAAACTGCAGTACAGTTTGTCGGCAGTATTCTCGTGGACACATACTCGTACATACTTCATCATAATACTAACATGATTGCTATAAAAACATAAAAAAAATATAAGAATATAAGTGCGCGGCCACTGGCCCGCCAGGCCAGCATGAGCAGCGCATGCACACAATCTAATCGTCACGACGACCGCCACCGCATCTCGCTGGAGGGAGACAACCCAGCGCAAGCGAGACACCGCGCCGGCCGCCCGACACCGACTCACAAACTCAACACTACAATACGCCGCGCATGTCTAGGGGTAGCGGATGCCCGGGGGTGGAGGATAAATTCGAAAGAGTTACCTCGCCCCCGGGCGCGTAGGGCAGGGAGGAACAGGGGTGGGTTTTAGTCAGTAAGAGTCTGACACGCCCTTCCGCTCCACCCCAGAGCGGAAAAGAGTCATAAGATGATTACCCACCCCCAAAAAAAAAAAAAAAAAAAAAGGGGTAGCGGATAAATTCTGAAAATGAGTTCTGGGCACTCAGGCAGGGAAGGAACAGGGGTGGGTTTTAGTCAGTAAGAGTCTGAGACGCCCTCCCGCTCCACCCAGAGCGGGAGAAATCATTGGATGATTTCCCAAATCCCAACAAAAAAAAAAAGTGGGATATTGAGTTAAGATTAGATTATCACTCTTCAAGTACCTATGTCATGTCGATAAAAATATATAACAAGTCACCAGAAGAAATAAGAAATATAAATAAATACAATTAATATTTTCACATGCTCCTCTTAAAAAGGTGAGAGTCAAGCACCTCCCTGCACCATGGCTTCCCCAGCAATCAAAAATCAGATGGCGAAGCGTGACAAGGCCAAGCGTCTTTACAGGAAGCGGCTAACAGAGGAAAACTGGGACCTTTATAAGAAGATGTGAAATCACTGCAGTCGTCTGTGTGAAATGCAAAAAGGCGCCACATTCACAATTTCATTGATAACTTCAACCCAACACAAGTATGGCAATTTTTAAAGACTCTTGGTATTGGCAAAGCCTCTAGCAAGAGTGATTCTCCTAATAAAATGGACCTCAATGCACTTAATGCGCACGTTTCTACGCCACCAATTGTACTCGATGACCATGTCAAATCTTCAACTCTCAATTCTCTTGCTAATCTTCCCTTGCCAGCTAATACTTCTTTCTCTTTTCACCCAATTGCTGAGCCAGATATTAAGAAATGTTTCCAAGCCATCTCCACTAAAGCAGTAGGTGACGATGGGCTTCAACTCCAAATGTTCCTCCCTATTTTGAATGAAATAGTTCCTGTCGTAACTTACATAATAATTTTTTCTCTCTTCACTAACTCTTTTCCAACTGCTTGGAAGAAGGCTCACGTCCTACCGCTTCCTAAAGTTTCAAATTCATCCTCACCATCCCAGTTCCGTCCAATATCCATTTTCCCAATCCTCTCCAAAGTCCTCGAGAGTGTTGTTCAGAAGCAACTGCCTTGTTATCTGTCCCTCTAATGGCCTGCTAAGTCCTTACCAATCTGGTTTCAGACCTGGCCATAGCACTGTGACAACTTTAGTCAAAATAACTGACGACATTAGACTGGCTATGGAGAATAAATGTCTGACGGTATTGGTTTTACAGTGCCTTTAACTCAGTTGACTTTGACATCCTCTTAGGAATCCTTCGCTCCCTTAATGTCTCTGTTCCAGTAATTGAGTGGTTCAAATCCTATCTTCGGGGCCGCTCGCAGTCTGTTCGGTCTGATGAGGATTCCTCTGAATGGTGTGATTTGTCTGCGGGTGTACCTCAGGGTGGCGTCCTTTCTCCTCTTCTTTTCTCAGTTTTCATAAACGCCATCACTAAGGTCCTAAGCTCTAACTATCATCTTCATGCAGATGACTTGCAGGTATATCGTCACTTTAAAGTTGGTGAACTTGCTGGGGCTGTGGATGCCATCAATGATGATATTAGAATATTTTTCTTACATAATAAATTATAACTGTTTCTATTAAACAAAAGCAATTATAATATAAAAGAAAACTTAAATGAAAAACTATAATTGCAATAAATGTATTCCATAATATACATGATTGTGTATATTTCATCAAGAAAATTTGATTTAAAATAATACACCTAAGTATACAATAACTAAATTATTAGATGTTACCTACTGAAACTATAAATTGTCTCTAATAGTGATTGATACACATGAAACTGATCTCTTAATTAATAATCTGTAATCTTAGAAAACGATTTCTAATTAAATAACTGTTTGTAATAATATTACCTAAATATATAAGTAATTAAGTTAATCTATACAGGGTGTAACGGAAATTTGTGGTCATATTTTAAGAACTGCATCTGCCCATCGGTATGAGCAACTTTCTGCAAGAAAATCGGTGGAAATTATCAAAAAAAAAATTACCTACCATACAAATATTGATCAGCTGATGATAACTTTGTATGGAAATTCAAATTTTTTTTTTTGGGGAATTTTCCATTTTTTTTAGAAAAGTTCTTTATTTCCATGGGCAGAGCCGGTTCTTAAAATATGACCACACCTTTCCGTTACACCCTGTATAGATGTAATAATAATATTTTAAGAAAATAGCTACCGACCTACTTACCAAAATAGATTTACTTATTTTATTGTTATTAACTTTCATTCAAATTTCTTTTATATTTTATTTTCAATTTCAGTTTCTACAATTTAGATTTTTAACTGTAAGTAGGTAATAGCTACGAGTATATTAACAATAACAAAAATTTTGCTGTACCCTGACAGGGTCTACAACGGCTCTTAGCTCTAAGTCTTTTGTATCATCCTATTTCACCTTGTGGAACGCAAATAAATTAATTTAATATGAATAGATTCGGTATCTAGAATAGTCAATTGCAGTCATTTGAAGTTGAAGCTCTGAAAAAGCTTCTTTTATTTTTGGGTAGGGGGTGGGAAATCTTGCGATGAAAGAAATGACTTCGCCCGCTCTGGGTGGAGCGGGAGGGCGTATCAGACTCTTACTGACTACAACCCACCCCTGTTCCTTCCCTGCCTGAGTGCCCAGGGGTGCAGTAACTCATTTTCAGAATTTATCCGCTACTGCCCGGGGGTGGAGGATAAATTCGAAAGAGTTACCTCGCCCCCGGGCGCGTAGGGCAGGGAGGAACAGGGGTGGGTTTTAGTCAGTAAGAGTCTGACACGCCCTTCCGCTCCACCCCAGAGCGGAAAGAGTCATAAGATGATTACCCACCCCCAAAAAAAAAAAAAAAAAAAAAGGGGTAGCGGATAAATTCTGAAAATGAGTTCTGGGCACTCAGGCAGGGAAGGAACAGGGGTGGGTTTTAGTCAGTAAGAGTCTGAGACGCCCTCCCGCTCCACCCAGAGCGGGAGAAATCATTGGATGATTTCCCAAATCCCAACAAAAAAAAAAAGTGGGATATTGAGTTAAGATTAGATTATCACTCTTATGCCGGGCCCGGGTTTACGGTGGCCGGAGCTTGATGTGTGGAAAAGCATAATTATTAAAAAAAAGACTGGTACTTAGAAACATCATATATAAAGTTATTTACCATATTAACTTGTAGATAATTGAGAACATTGATTAGTAATCAATATTAAAATCGCGAAATGCAATTTTCCATCCAACTTTACAAAACTGCGTAGGTAATACATCTTGGAAAGTAAATGCCGAGAACTGGAGCCTTTTTCCTTGGGCAAATCATCAAGACATCTTGTGCCTAACTTTTTCCCATCTACATATTTATGTCGGGGTTGGCTTTGCGGCTAACCGGATTCAGCAGATTCCCAGTATTATCTTTTGCTTATTATCAAGTAATAAAACATATTCTATCTATTAATATCGTTTAAACAACGATATATTTAAGACGTGGACCCGACTGCGCGACGCAAGGGAGGGTAATGTGTTTATCAGCCTATGTATGTGTGCATGTTTCTTCCTTTGTTGCACTTTAGAGACCAAACGCGTGAGCCAATTTTGATAATTCTCACGTCAATTGATTCGTTTCAATCTTGCGAGTGCTACTAAATACATGACACTAATCAAAATACAATATGGCGACAACCAGACGCCATATTGTGAAAAAGAAAAAAAATAAAGTCGACGACTACATATACGTATATTAAGTGGCATAACAAAATAAAGGATTTGAGGAGACAATTCCAAAAATAACTCACCTAAACGTAGAAAATAAAAAATATTTTCAAAAAACCCTACTGTAAAAAAACAATTAAAAAGTTCCAAACAAGTCACTTTTCAAACAGTCTTGGAACTTTTTAATTGGTTTTTACAGTCGGACTTTTTTGAAAATATTTAATATTTCATTTATTTATTTATTAAAAGTTCATGCAACACAAATGTACAAAGGCGGACTTAATGCCTTAGGCATTCTCTACCAGTCAACCAAGGGTGGTGGAGAGATAACATGGCAGGTGCATAAACTGAGAAGAAAAAAAATAAATAATACTAAGACGAAAATAATTACAAAAGCATATATATATATAGTTAAAATAAACATACATATATATTTAATATAATATACCTACATATATAATAATAATATATAAAGTTAGAGATAAGGATTTTGAGACGACTCCTTTACTTGTTAAGAAGGTAATTCCGCAACTTTCGCTTAAATGCATACTGACTGGTGGCCGTCCTGCTATTGAGGGGAAGCGCATTCCACAGAAGGATGGACTGTATATGAAAGGAAGAATGAATAAAATTAGAAGTATGAGAAGGACAAAGCAGTAAGAGATTGTTAGCAGAACGCAAATTCCTAGCGTGAGTAGAGCAAAGATACTGAAAGTGTGATAACAGATCTTATGTTGCTGGCCTTAACTAAATACCTATTGCGTATTGCCTAACCATTTAAATTAAATTTCAATCATGACAAATTGGAATAACCGCTCATTCAATAGTTATTAATTTATCAAATTAGCTCCACAATTCAGTCAACACACATAATGTCTTGCGATTATTACATAACTAGCTTCCGCCCGCGGCTTCGCCCGCGTGTAAAGTATGATTATAAATTTGAGTGGTAATTTCAGAGAGTAGCACGTTAAAAAAACACTGTAGAAATCAAAATCCATAGTCAGTTATTCAAATTAGGTTGCGAGCCAGAACTTTTTGAACGTCGTTCTACATAAAGACAGATCCTTCATCACTTCTTAGCTTCTTGCCCATGACTCTATCTGCGTAGACATCCGGATTGAGTCAAGAGAAAAATCAAATATTTGTGAAAGATTAGAAGTTAGTACGGGCTAGGATCATGATAAATTAGAATTTCCTACATTAGTAGAGCTTACCAAAGTTGGACGGCGATTTTTTGCGCTACGCCGAACATCTCTTATCTATGGGTTACCAATTTTTTTTTTTGCGTTAGATCTACGTTTGACGTCGAAGTTTCGTTATTTAATTAACTTTTTCATGATTTTGGCACCCTGATAGTTTACCTGCGGCTTCATCTGCGTGCAGGTCTGAAATTTCTCTTCTGCATGATTCTGTTTTCCTGGCAGTTTAAGAATCTATACCGCTCAGGATTCCAGCCCCGAAAATACATATTCAAGGTGCTACCTCTTATGATCCCACCCCCTCCCTGGTATTGCGTGAATCTATACCGCTCGGAAATTTCACTTCTTCACGATTGTGTTCTCCTGGTAATTTGTGAATCTTTCTATACCTTCTACGATTCCTGCTCCAGAATACTTTTTGTGTTTCTGGTCTCCTTGTGGTTTGTAGTCTTTATCGCTCATGATTTTAGTCCTCGAAATGTTTCTAGTCTCCTAGTAATTTGTAAATCTCTACCTCTCCTAATACCAGCTTCAGAATATGTTTTGTGGTTCTGATCTCCTTCTAGGTTATGAATCTATACCGCTCAGGATTCCAGCCCCTTCCCTGGTAGTTTGAGAATTTATACCACTCATGATTTCAGCCCCGGAACACTCTTTGTGTTTCTGGTCTCCTGGTATTTTGTGAATCTATACCGCTTATGATTCTAGCCCCAAAAATACTGATTCACGACTCTGGTCTTCTGGTAGTTTTAGAATCTATACCTCTCATGATCTTAGCCTTGGTATACATTTTGTTTGTTCGTGAATCTGTACTGCTCGGAGAACTTCTTTATGATTCTGTTCTCCAAGTAATTTGTGAATCTGTACCTCTCATAATACCAGCCTCAGAATATATTTTGTGATTCTGATCTCCTGGTAGGTTGTGAATCTATACCGCTTAGGATTTAAGCCCTGAAAATACTGATTCTTGACTATGGTCTCCTGGTAGTTTTGGAATCTATACCTCTCATGATTCCAGCTCTGGAACTACTTTTTCGTGAATCCTGATCTTCTGGTAATTTGTGAATCTTTATCGCTCATAATTTCAGTCCTTGAAGTACTTCTCATGTTTCTAGTCTCCTAGCAATTTGTGGATCTGTCTGTACCTCTCATAATACCAGCCTCAGAATATATTTTGTTGTTGTGATTCTAATCTCCTGGTAGTTTTTTAGTCTTTATCGCTCATGATTTCAGTCCTCGAAATGCTTCTCCTCATGTTTATTTATTATTTATTTATTTATTTACACTTCATGCAACTAAAGTACAAAGGCGGACTTAATGCCTTAGGCATTCTCTACCAGTCAACCAAGGGTGGTGGAGAGATAATATGGCAAGTGCATAAAAAAAAAAAAACAAACAAAGCAACACCAAGTAGAAATATTAAAAAAAAGTGAACGAAAATATTTATATTAATAATAAACATACATATATATTTAATATAATCCAAACTAATATTATAAATGCGAAAGTAACTCTGTCTGTCTGTCTGTCTGTCTTTCTGTCTGTCTGTCTGTCTGTCTGTCTTTGCTTCACGCCTAAACTACTGAACCGATTTGTGTGAAATTTGGTACAGACATAGTTTGGAACTTGAGAAAGGACATAGGATAGTTTTTATTACAAAAAATAAAATAAAATAAAAAATAAAATTTATTCCGGACATACAGCGCCATCTATTGGTCAAGAGTCGGCATCAATTCAGTACTGAAAATTCATCGGAAAAATGTAAATAAATAGTAAAAAGGTATGAAAATATAATATAATACAACTTTTAGTACAAAGAAAATGCTCGAACGGAGTATAGATAATTCTATTAGTACTATATGTTGAGTTGGTGATCGCGCAATGGTGTCGATCGTTACACGAGTTCGGTTCATGTTATTGTTTTAATTCATCGGAAAAAAGTAAATAAATAGTAAAAAGGTATGAAAAAAATAATATCAATACCTATAATAAAACTTTTAGTACAAAGAAAATGCCCGAACGGAGTATAGATAAATAATCCGAGTTGTCACTATGCTCGATAGATGGCGTTGGGATCGAAATAGATCGCGCTATGGTTTCGTTACACGCATTTGGTTGGGTATCGGCCGAGCGCTTCGGTACTGTCGTGGAATTGTGGATTGATCGTTTCGTAAATTTAAAATTAAATTTTAATTAATTAATTTTATTTTAAAATTGGCTCCGTTGTATTAGTAGATTAAAAGGTTTATTTGTTGGGTTGTCTGGTGGTTGTTTTCAAAATTGGTTCCGTTGTATTTGTCGATTAAAAGGTTTATTTGTTGGGTTGTCTGGTTGTTGTATAATGTATCTAAGTTTAGTTTGATCTCGATTATTAGTAGATACTAAAATTGTATATCTAAATTCGTTTTAATTTTTAAATTAATTAGATCGTTCCTTTTAAATTATTTAGTTTTAAGCTTGGTTATTAAGAGAATAGGTTGTAATATAATTTCTTTTAAATTGTTATCAAGTTCGTAATTCGTATTTTTTTTAAATTCTTTTGTTTTCAGTTAGTTTTCAATTTAAGTTCGGAAAGATTGTAATATTTCTTTAGTTTAAGTTCTTTTTTAAACTACTTTTTTCAATGACGAGAAAACGCAAGTCCAATTTAGCACGTAGTTCCAGCGGAGCTCGAGCTAAAAGAGTTGCAAGAAGTCAAGAGTCTCAAGAACAGACTCAAGCCCGTTTAACTTTAGACGCCGAGCGTCACGCTGCTCAAAGAGCTGCTGAGACTGAAGAGGTGAGGCAGAAGCGACGGCTCTTAGACGCTGAGCGTCACGCTACTCAAAGAGCTGCTGAAACCGAAGAGATGGCTCGGGAGCGCCGGCTCTTAGACACCGAACGTCACGCTGCTCAAAGAGCAGCTGCTGAGACAGAGGAGACGAGGCAGGAGCGACGGCTCTTAGATGCCGGCCGTCATGCAACTCAAAGAGCTGCTGAGACCGCTGACATGACTCGGGACCGCCGGTTATGTCTGACGTAGAGGGAGATGTCATCGAGTATCTATCAGTAGATAACGTCGTGGATACCGAGCAAGTGACATCTTACCCAACAGAGTTTCTCAACTCATTAGAGTTATCAGGAGTGCCTTCTCACAAGTTGAGGCTGAAAGTTGGAGTTCCTGTGATGCTTATGAGAAACCTAGATCCACCAAGGCTATGTAACGGCACACGGTTACAAGTAACCTATTTAGGACGGAATGTCATTAAAGCCGTTATTATGACTGGAATGGCAAAAGGCGAAACTGTAATTATTCCCCGCATTCCCATCATTCCAACTGATTTGCCATTCCAATTCAAAAGAGTTCAGTTTCCGCTGAAAACTGCGTTTGCAATGACCATAAATAAAGCTCAAGGGCAAACGCTTAAAGTTGCGGGGGTACATCTTGAAAAAGACTGTTTCTCCCATGGACAACTCTACGTTGCGTGCTCAAGAGTGTCAAAACCACAAGACCTATATATATTTGCAAAGGATGGCAAAACTAAAAACGTAGTATACAGAAATGTCTCGGTGTAAGAAACTTTAATAATCTTTAAAGCCTAAAATAATAAAAAAATTGTCAAGGGAGAAACAGTATTTTTTTCTGAAATGGCAAATCATAATAATATTTTGAAAATAAGGGAAAAATAACATTTTCGCCTTTTTCGATCGGCAATAACGGCTTTAATGCCCGAAGTGAGTATACATATCTTCAATTCAAACGCTGAGCTCATTATGTTGATTTTTGAAGAGTTCCCTAGAATGTCTTCCACATTTCATTTTTGAAGAGATCCCGCGAGATCGGGAACTATGTGGGTAAAACCAAAAATCTGCCGGAAGTCACTATTCCACGAACGAAGTCGCGGGCAAAAGCTAGTAAACCAATAAATAAGGTTACGGTAAGGTTTCTGGTCTCCTAATAATTTTTAAATCTCTACTCTCCTAATACTAGCTTCGGAATATGTTTTGTGCTTCTGATCTCCTGGTAGGTTATGTTCATAATCCCAGCCTTGGTATACATTTGTAATTCTGATGTCCTGGTTGTTCGTGAATCTGTACTGCTCGGAAAACTTATTCATGATTCTGGTCTCCTGGTACTTTGTGAGTCTGTACCGCTCATGATTTCAGCCCTGGAAATACTTCTCATGTTTCATGGTCTTCTGGTACTTTTTGAGCGTATCCGCTCGTTCAGCCCATCTCTGGATTTCTACTTCCACCTCAGCCTCCGCAAAGTCTTGTCATTTACCGGGATAAAAAGTAGCGTATGTGTTAATCCAGGCTATGACCTACCTGTGTGCAAAATTTCATTCAAATCCCTTCAGCCGTTTTTGCGTGAAGGACAGCCAAACATATAAACAAACAAACATACAAACTTTCGCATTTATAATATTAGTAGGATTAGTTTAATTGCTATTTAATCACATTAAATAACAATAACAAAGCGGTAGCGGTACATGAATAAGCTGACGCATATCGGAAAGTACTAAACGAAGTATTTAAGGAAACTCGTTAGGGAAACCTCTAAGTCGGTTCTTTTGACCTAGTAAGCTACCAGGGGCCCAATCGCGTGAGAGAGCACCAACAACGGAGTCGCCCTCACGCCCTCAGCAGCAGCCGCCTCAGGAGACGCCGGAGACTTCCGGCGCCGCGAGACGATCTCCGGCCACCGTAGACCCGGGCCTGCGGACGGCGAGTAATGGGTAGCTCGCCGTCCGATCAGCACCAGGCCCGAGAGTCGACGGCGCGTAGTGTTCCACGCGCGCCTCAAAGAGTTGTCAGCAAGAGACGGGGCCCGTCATGGCCGATGCCTGCCCGGGGGTTGAGGATAAATTCGAAACAGAGTTACCTCGCCCCTGGGCACTCAAAGGCAGGAAGGAACAGGGGTGGGTTTTAGTCAGTAAGAGTCTGACACGCCCTCCCGCTCCACTCAGAACGGGAGAAGTCATAGGATGATTTCCCACCCCACAAAAAAAAAAAAAACGGGGCACAATTATGTAACTTTGAGTTAAGCAACACGCCATCGACACACAACAGACATTATTTTGCCACTGTTGCAAATTTGGTATTCTGCAAAAACTTCAAAATGCTATTGACATTTTATTGTAGACCAGACTACTAATTATTATAATAGTCTTATTATGGCGTTTCAATGGCACTACAGTGGCAACTCAATGACTATACATAATTTATAGAATACCAAACGTCAATGACTATTCTATTGAGACACCACTGACACACTGCCGACACACTATTGACAAGTTAATTATTTTACAGAATTGGGCCCCAGGCAGTAGGTAGACTTATCACCTCGTGAATGTCATATCATTCGATGGAAATCCATCTACGCATCGTCTTATAGAGACGAGTAGGTCGAAGCTTCAGCATGCTCTCAAATATTTTTAGCACGCATGAGCTAGGTAGGTTTTTCTTATGTATTGTATAGGCAAAAACGTGTAACCGGGAGAGAAGAACCAGATTAAGACCACTCAAATCATAATCTTCACCTTGCGCTTGTCTTGTGTTTTTTTTTATTTTTTTTTTATATTCTTTATAGGCACGCGTTTGACCACTATCTCACCTGATGGTAAGCGATGATGTGGTCGAAGATGGAGCACGCTTGCCTAGAAGAAACCTATTCACTCTTGACTTAAAGACTCCTAGGTTGTAGCTATCAGTGTTACGTACGTACTTAGGGTCTCTAGAGGAATTGCGGCTGTTAGCAGCCTCAGAAGGTGACCGGGTCCTTATGCTTAGTAATTCCTGCTGGCCAGTACCTAGCCGGAGGAGCGTGATGAAATGCACAAGCACTCCATCCCAGCCAAAGGTAGCTGCAGAACACCGTGTCGTTTTAGTCAATAGTAGTCTGAGAGACCACTGCGTACGCCCCGGGCGGAGGACATCTATGAGGGTCCACATAAAGATAATTCGGGTGAGTGCATAAAGCTTTGATCTTCTATCCTGCCCTGTTAACCGTGACACTATGATTCATTATATTTTCTTTAATTCCTGACTCAGTTTTAAGTAAATAATAATAAAAATCACCATTATAAAATTAAATAAATACATTTTTAAATAAATACGCACTCGCGAATAATGGGAAAGTTTAATTCAGGTGGCCACCATTTGCTCATTACCTCGTAAACAGTGATATAGGTCCCCAATTTTTCAATAGTCAGCTTATAGTCGGGGCTAATTTTGTTAAATTATGGTAGAAGATAGAACACGCAGGGGACTCCTATTGTAAACACTGTTTAATTTAATTTCATGAGTAACCAAGCCAAATATACTTAGATGCCTAAAATAATGTTTGGGTCTAAATAACCTTCATACTTTAACTCCAGACAGTTTTTCTTTTTTCGGTAAAATTGGGTTTTAACTAGACTGTTTGATAAAATATTCAATGTGTCTTTCGAATGCCCTTTTTAGCTGTTAAATAAACCCTTTGTGGCGATTTAGAATTCAAGAAAAAATGTTTTGTTTATTCTATTTTTGAATGTTAAACGAAACTAACAATTCCACACAATATTAAATAGAAACCTGAAATCGTTCTAAGGAATGAAGTTACTACATTCCCATAGGTTAATTTATGATACTACTATTTTTTATTGACTTACGGGCTAATTAGCATTTATTTATTTATTTACACTTCATGCAACAAAAGTACAAAGGCTATATAGCAGCTGCGCGTAGCTCGCGTGCGCGTTGCGTAGTACGAGTAGCATTATTACTTTTGCAACCAAGAACCATCCCAATTGTGCACTTTAACTAATTAGGTACTATAACAATAACAATATAACGCCAAAGAATATACTCTAACTTCCAAATGTTTCCGAAGCTCATCATGAATGCAACTGCAAACGCCCAACCCAGCTGATTATACACACTCATAGTTACGCCCAATAATAATAAAGCCGTAATTGGCAAAGTTAGTTTACTTGTTACCGCGGTGCAGTGCAGGAAATTCTAACTGTATATTTTGAATTAGTGACCGACCGAATTTTCGGCTTCGGCCAAAATGGGCCGAAGTTTTGGCCAAAGCCGAAACTTTCTAGCAAGCGCCGAAATCGTACGAATGCGCGAAAGCCCGATGGAAGAGGGAAGAAGTGGCGAGAGAAGAGGTCACGCTGCGTTGCGGTTACCGTAAATAATCAAACCAAAAACAAAACAGAAAAAATATAATATTTGAGACGATTGCACGGTACAGTTTGAAAAATAGTGTTTTTTTTTTTTAATTTTCCGATTTGCGGGTTGCAACTTGGAAAATTAAAAAAAATTGTGACCCCATATTTCAGATTTATTTATTTACGTTACACGTTCGTGTTTCAGTTACAGATATTCATGTAGGTATGTACCTCAACTCAGTCAGACCAGTAGATTTGGAGCAAATTGGCTGTGACAGACGGACATACAGACAGACACACACCTTAAAAGGCGGCACCCTAAAACAAGAGACACTTGAAATCAATTTCTAAGGGTTATTAAAACTTCACCCGGCCCTGGTCCAGGCCATGGTACAAATCGAGAGGGAATGGGAAGCAGTTTCCTCCATTGTGTGAAGCAATAATGCTTGCGAAGGAAGAGGCGGAACGGGTGAGGAAGATTCAACGGAGTCGCCCTAACGCCCCCAGCAGCAGCCGCCGCAGGAGACGCCTTGGGCGTCGGGGGTCGCGAGACGGTCTCCGGCCACCATAGACGCGGGCCTGTGGATGGCGAGTAATGGGTAGCTCGCCGTCCGATCAGCACCAGGCCCGAGAGTCGACGGCGCGTAGTGATCCACGCGCGCCTCAAAGAGATGTCAGCAATGCATGACGGGGCCCGTCATGGCCGATGCCTGCCCAGCGGTTGTGGATACATTCGAAACCGAGTTACCGCGCCCCTGAGCACTCAGGGCAGGGAGGAACAGGGGCGGGTTTTAGTCAGTAAGAGTCTGACACGCCCTTCCGCTCCACCCTAGAGCGGGAGAAGTCATTGGATGATTTCCCAGACTCAATAAAAAAAAGGCGAAGATTGTGGCGACAGCAATCGGATATGGATTCGGCTTTGGCCAGAAATTAAGCTTCGGACGAACTCTAGTCTGAATGCCAGGAATACCTTCCTACAACAAGTCTGGCTGACAGGGCCAGCGAAATTAATATAACTTGTAATAACATTCTAATAGGTTGTTTAGGTAACAGTTTGCAACGCCAGGGAAACCTGTCACTGACTTTTAGCTACATGAAGAAGTTAACGGAGACCGAAAGTTTAAAGTGAAAAAATATTATAAAACTTTTCTATCGTGTTTCGGAAATTCGCTCTTCGTCGTTTTAGAGGAAATTGTGTTAGAAAAACATCAGAAAGAAAAATCCTCTTAGGTAAGGGGTTTCTAAAATGAAATTGTCGACGCGTTAAAAATAGAATGCAAGCAAATGATGGGATTGGTTGATGCTCATTCTTTAAACTCATCACAGCAGCGTATTCATGCTTTTTTTTGGGAAGAGGGGTGGAGCGGGAGGAATCATCCATTGACTTCTCCCGCTCTGGAGCGTATGCATGCTTGACAATCCGTCACATAAATTTTACGATTGTCGTTCCAAAAACTTGAAGAAACCCTAATCTACTGCTTTAGATGCCCAAGTCTAACAGTAAACTCAACCTTATAACGTAGTGTTATCATAGTTTTTCGACTGAATTTCCTTCGCAAGCTTGATATTAAAGAAGCAATTATTTATCCTCTCTTCTTAATTTTTTTTGATTTTAGGAGGCCGAAGTAAGTACCTGCACAAACACACTCCTAGAAAATTCTAAACAAAATACTGTTGTATCTGGGATGTGATCTTGGTGCTCTGGAATGCGGAATGAGGAAGGAGGAAAAGAAACACAGCTCCGCATTGATACTCTTCTAGTAATTATATCAACTTGTCTACATCGATGGCTCACAATTGATTGCAATAAAAACAAATACATATCTGGGCATTCAAACAAAAAAGGACCTTTTCTCGGCATTAGTTTCCTCAAAAAAAAAGTAAAAAAAAAAAGCAAAAAAAAAGATAAATTAAAAAAATTAAAAAAAAAGAAAGAAAAAAAAAAAAAGTAAAAGTTGGGTGAATAAATTGCATTTCGCGATTTGAATTGATTATTAATTTTAATACTCAATTATCTACAAGTTCATAAAGTAAATGACTTTGTGTGATGTTTCTTAGTCTCAGTAATAGTTCTTTTTTTTTTTGCTTATTTTTTTATGCTTTTTCTCAAATCAAGCTTTTTCAGAGTTTTAACTTGAAACGTCTGATAAAAAAAAATTGCAAGTTTTTTAATCCAATTATCATTGACTATTCGAGATACTATGGCGTATGTACACAGCCTATAGACGGGCTTTTACTGGCAGTTGATAATAATAATAATAATTATTGATTATTAATAATTATTGACTATTGTAGCCAATAAGCCTGATATAGTGGTGGTGGACCGAATCGAGAGGCGTGCAATGATTGTTGACATTACCGTCCCACATGACGAGAACCTCGTGAAAGCCGAGAAAGATAAACAAATCAAGTATATTGACTTGGCTCGCGAGGTTGTCGACATGTGGGATGTGGACTCAGCGATCATTGTACCGATAGTCGTGTGAGCCAATGGCTTAATAGCCACGAGCCTCGATCAACACCTCAGGAGGCTCTCGTTAGGCGGCTGGATCAAGGGCTTGATTCAGAAAGCAGTACTTCTGGACACGGCTCGCATTGTCAGGCGGTTCCTCTCTCTGGAGCCCTGACCTGTAGCTTGGACCCTGTTCCCGATACCGGTGGGCTACTATTTTTTATATTTTTAAATGTTTTTTTATATATTCTTTTTTAAGAAATATTTAAAATGTATTTAATATGTTTAAAAAATGAATAAACGAAATAATAATAATAATAATATTCCACAACTAATATAATATTTGAAGAGTGGTTCGAATATTAAGATTAGAATGAATTAGTAGAATATTGTGATTGTTTTACGTTTCTAGCTCGCCCGTCGAAGAAGGCACATGTATCTTTTTAACCGACTTCAAAAAAGAGGAGGTTCTCAATTCATCTGTATGTTTTTTTTTTGTTTGTATATTTGTTACGCGATATCTCCGCCATTGTGAATAGATTTTTTTTTGACGATTCTTTTTTCAGAGATAAATTTTATCTAAATTGATTCAGCAATTTTTTTAAAAATCCACGTAAAATAAAAATATGTATACACAGATGACGTTTTTTGGTTGTCCCCAAATATTCAAATTCCATGTTATTGGTGTTATCTATTCGGGCATAACTTTAATATATCGTTTTACTTCTGATGTGCAACAACAATTAAAAAAAAAATTTAAAAAACTAAAAAGTGAAAAATAAAAACCTTTTTCAAAAAATACAACCGACTTCTAAAAATTGCAAAATAACTTTAATTTCGGAAGTCGGTGTCAAATAACAAAGAAACAAAAAAATTATGTACACCGACTTCCGAAATTAAAGTTATTTTGCAATTTTTAGAAGTCGGTTGTTTCTTTGTTAACAGTTTGTATTCTATATAATAATAATATAGTACAGTACGCTATCCCACCGCGTTTGCTTCCGTACACTACACACATAATCAAGTGACACTTGAATAGACGACACCCTCGCAGCCAGTGAGTGAGACAGCTCCCCAAAGCTACAGCAGCGCCCCTGGAACCCTGCAGGCTCTACAATACCGAATCTAGTCTTAACTCAATACCCCACCACTGGACGATTTTTGCTTAGACACCCACATAGGTATTTTTACTTTATTTGAAAGCTATTCTTTTTCCCTTTAAAAGTATATTTGACTTACCAGCATGCCAATGGGTCGCGGAGAAATTCGTAACAGAGTTACCGCGCCTCTTGGCACTCCACCCTAGTGCGGAAGAAGTCATGAGATGATTCCCCACCCACCAAAAAAAAAAAAAAAAAAACTGAATACCCCACCACTGGACGATTTTTGCTTAGACACCCACATGTATTTTTACTTTATTTGAAACCTATTATTTTTACTTTATTTGAAACCTATTCTTTTGCATAACCCTTTAAAAGTATATTTGACTTACCAGCCTGTCCATGGCAAGGTTTGTATTTCAAGCGACCTCCTTAGATGTCACAATACCTACTTCAAGAAATTCAAGGATAACTTAAAAACATAATAACAAAAGGCATAGTTACACGGGATAGGGGTTATGAATTCTCCTAATTTATTTTCAGTTGGGTCAGAAAAGCAACGAGGGTCGTAGCACTGTCACCGAAACGTCAAGGGAACGGAATCTGTGGCCATGTTTAGGAATTTGTGCGACGAAATTTTCTTCCTACCATTAATTAAACAAGAACAGATCGGCTAGATAAAGGACTATAAATCTAAATGATGAATAGGTAGGCTCACTTGGATCGGAATTGTAAATTGCTTATTTGTGCGAGATACGCCACCTATTTGCGACCGGCGAAAGTATCTAACGAAATGTAAAGTGTCTTGCTTTTTTCGTCGTATTTGGTAAACAAATATCGCGCACTTAGATTTTGGAATTTGGGTTTATACTTTGATATGATTAGTGAACTTAACCTTTATAGTCCCGATGACAACCCGGGCTGTCACCGGGCTTCTTCGACAACCCAAGGCACGTTTGCTTGGAATAAAATTTAACCTCTTAGGATCCGAAACTCAACTGAGTTTGAAAACAAAAAAAACCAGCCTCCTACCTCTTAAGATCCGCGGAAAAACCCGGGTTGTCGAAGAAGCCCGATGACAACCCGGGTTGTCATCGGTACTATAAGGGTTAATTGGCTTAATTTAGTTTTTGACTTCTTAGAAACGTTGAGAAGTTCGTACTTAACACGTGATTGGAGAGACAATCACTGATTTTAATTGCCATAACGTTACTTAAGGAAAAATACACTGTACGGCACTTCGTCTGTACAGTTGTTACCTACTGCAAATATTGTATTTACAATTCTTTTTGGCCTATTTCGATATACAGGGTGTAACGGAAAGGTGTGGTCATATTTTAAGAACTGCATCTGCCCATCGATATGATCAAGTTTCTTCGAGAAAACATAAGGAAATTCTCAAAAAAAAAATTTACCTCCCGTACAAATATTGATTAGCTGATGAATATTTTGTATGCAAAATCCAATTTTTTTTTGAAAATTTTCAATTTTTTCTTAGAGAAAGTGGTTCATTTCCATGGGCAGAACCGGCTCTTAAAATATGACCACACCTTTCCGTTACATCCCGTATATGTACCTTTTGCGATTAAAAAAAACAGAGTTAATACTTAGCAAAATTAGTATTTTTGAAGAAGACAAATTTTATCGTGTCATACTTTACAACCACACAATACAACGGATATATTTTTTAAATTTACTTCTTTGTACAATAAAGTATATTATTAATTATCTATCCTACATGAATATAATATATTTAATACTATGTTGCTGTAGTGATTGATTGCCAATAATTGCCAATAAGTACCTAGATATATATCTAGGCAGGCTACTCATATGAGTACCTACTATAAGATTTGTTGTTGTTGCCATGAATCTACAATTATCAATTAAGTCAGTAACAGGTTTTGTTGGACCTACAGTTCCTACAATGTTGGTAAAGCCGTTACAATGAACGCAATGCCTTGTTAATATTGTGTGACTTTATATTATTAGATATATATTATAGCTAGCCTGTACTGTCTCACAGCTGAGCAAAGGCCTTCCTCCATTCCTTCCACTGTCCCTGGTTCTGTGTCACCCCTTTCCAGTTTTTATGGAAAACATCCAAATCGTCCCGTCATCGCACTCTCCTTCGTAGTCTGCCGCGCTGGTGTTGCCCGGACCAAACACAACACGCGTCTGGTCGGAGGATCCTCCTTTTTCAATAGAGGTTTGCGGGACTTTACACTAATCGTAATCGTAACGTGATCTCCTCGCCTCGGGACTAGCTCACGAACCGCGGTGCGTTGCGTGGTCAACTTGCAGTTCCCGAGAGTTGATATGTGTGCTATGACCTAAAGATGGCACCCGGGACCAATAGTTTTAAGTGGTTTCTGAGGCACCGAGAGACAATAAAATAAATAGACTGGAATAAAATACAGAAATTGAATTTAAGCAAATATTTTATTTTTTTATCGAATTCACACATCGTACAGGATTACAAACAAAATATAAGTTTATGATGAGATGTTGATTAAAAAACCAGGAACACTATCAAAGTTTGACCAATTCAGATGGTGTTACACTATCTTGCCGCGTATAATTGTTATGCTATTGTTCGCACCAACAATTGACATTAAAGATGCTTCCACAGTGTCCTCCCTTGTAGCCGCGTCTCTTGCACTCATTGTTGCAGTTGGAGGTGTAGTCCACAGCTCCCCACACACAGCTGCCGATCATCACGTCCGCTTGGACAGCATTCTGCGGAAAAGAGACGATCACCAGGAATGAGAGGCACACCAACAACAACATAGACTGGTAGCTTTTCGACATTTTGAAGTTTACGAAGAGTTCTTGGAGCGCAAGTAAGTACTGCTGATACTTCAGTTAAAGTCCAACTGTTGTCGGTGTTGTGGTGCTCCGTGTTTATATAGTAACAACTGAGTTGAGTTAACTTGAGTTTGGGGATGCCCTAATAGTAAGCGATACGTGAGTCACAGGAACTTAAATAAATAATTTTATTTCACGGGGTACACGGGGTACCGTCATGGGTATCTACAGTCATAAGGTAAAATAAATGTTTTCAATTTCCAAATAAATACAACGTGGCGCTACAATGATGACATTAATTTAACACACGGGTAGGGCTAGTGCCAATTAATCATAAAAATAGATCAAAATAATTAAAAAATTAAAAAATTAAAAATTTCAAACCAAATAAATAGTAATGCAAACTTATTTACAAAAAAATAGTACCGACTTACAAAAAACTTGCAAAATAACTTTAATTTCGCAAGACGGTGTCTCTGGTTTTGTTTCTTCGTTTTTTGTAATTTTTTTCGTAAAAAAGTTTTTATTACTATTGAGTTTGTTTGTATCTTTTCTTTTCAATTTTCGAATTATTTGAACTCATCATTATTTTATATGATTAATTGGCACTAGCCCTACTCGTGTGTTAAATTAATGTCACCATTGTAGCGCCACGTTGTATATTATTATTATAAGCTTATTATATTATTCTATCTGTTGACGATGGATGGGTATCCTAGTTTTATCTATACTAGCTTTTGGCAGCGGCTTCACCCGCGTGAACCACTCCAATCAATTTGCCTACCTTTCCCCGACTATGTTGTGATGTGTTGGAAGTCGCAAGCCGATTCCCGGACAGCGCTGTCGCCGTGGAATCTGGAGGCCAAAGTCCTTGCGCTGCTCTGGGAGTGGCGCGAGGAGGCCAAACGCTGGGGTGAAACTCCGCTGCCGTAACACCTCGTGGCTCGGCGGATGGAGCTCTGGCAGGATTTAATGGCGACATAGAGACAGCGACTGTCGCAACCCAGCGCTGGGCACGCCACCATCGCGGCGGTAGTGCCCCTCTTTGAGGAGTGGCTGGAGAGGCGTCGCGGCGTCCTCACCTTCCGCCTGACGCAGGTCCTCACCGGACACGGTTGTTTCGGGAGGTTCCTATTTCAGATAAGGCGGGAGGAAACGCCATTGCGCGGATCGCCCAGAGGACACGGTGGAGTATACGGTGGAGGTCTGCCCCGCTTGGGCGGAGCACCGCCGTGTCCTCGTGGATGCGACAGGCGGCGGCGACCTCTCGCACCCGGCCCTGGTACAGGCCATTGTACGGAGCGAGAGGGAATGGGAAGCAGTCTCCTCTTTCTGCGAAGCAGTAATTCTTGCGAAGGCGGAGGCGGGACGCGTGAGGGAAGCTCAACGGAGTGGCCCTCACGGCCCCGGTAGCTACCACCGCAGGAGAGGCACTGGGCGTAGGACGTCGCGAGACGATCTCCGGCCACCGTAGACCAGGGCTTGCGGACGGTGAGCAATGGGAAGCTCTCTGTCCCATAAGGACCAGGCCCGGATCGACGGCGCGTAGTGTTCCACGCGCGCCTCAAAGACATGTCACCAGTAACTGACGGGGTCCGCTAGGGCGGATGCAGGCGCCTGGATCACGGGTAAATTTGTAAGAATTACCGCGGATCTGGCACAGGCAACTGAAGGAACAAGGGTGGGTTTGAGTCAGTAAGAGTCTGACACGCCCTCCCGCTCCAACCTGAGCGGGAGAAGATATTTGATGATCTTTCACCCAAAAAATAAAAAATATGTTGTGATCAGCTTCTAGTCTAACTGGATGCAGCTGAATACCAGTATTTCACATGGACTGACTGCCACCACACTGGTTTAAAAAAAAACGAAATGAAGTATGTTCATGATCAAAACCCCCACATACGGTTAGTGTTTTTAATTTTATAGAAAAACCTCTTGAAGTAAACACAAAATAACTACCAAATATCCTGAACAGCAAAAAAGGGATAACAAATTTTTGATTCAAATATTCAAGAGCAGACACAGTTGAATGATATTTCACACAGTCGAATTTTGAGCTATTAACTTAAATATGCCTTAGTCTAGTATAGTCATAACAGCATGCTCTGAAAGGGAATGCAGATATGTACAGTTCACCCTGGTACACCCTCATTTCTCAAACAGCACTAATGTGTAGATTGAGTCGTTATTTGCATTTTGTTATTTCTACAGCATACCACTACAGCAACTCTAAACGATTAAAAAAAAAACAATAACATTGTAAAATTACTTTAACTTCAGAAGTCAGTGACAAAAAATGAAAAAAAACAAAAGCAGAAACACTGATTTCTGAAATTAAAGTTATACAAAAGTTTTTTTTGGAAATCGTTTCTATTTTTTTCTCGTTTAAATTGTGGTTCGCCATCACGCCAAATTGTGTTAACAATACATACATAGAATACGAATCGAAGAGTTCCATTGTCTATCGCCGAAGATCAGTCCTATTTTTTGTAAAAAAAAAGTTCTTTAATTTTTTTTTCTCTTTTTAGTTGTGGTTTCCTAGAACTAAACAAACATAGATACATATACAACAAAAACTTAGAATGTGGCCACCCCATCTCAACCCGTGGGTGTCGAAAGAGGTGACTAAGGGAGCTTGAGACCTAGTGCATATCACTAAAGCACCTTGGCCCACCCGCGCTGTGACGGGTAAACCACCAACCGCAGCATTCCCAAGGAGGGTTGGCGTCAGGCAGGCAGGCTTTTGCAATATTTTAAGGAAAAATCTGATGTGCGATAGGGCTAGGGCGTACCCCACAGTAGACGCGCAGGGGCAGCACCCGGCTTCTGCGGGAAATGGACAAGGGTTGTCGAACTAGGACGGGCGGGTGCGACGTAAGATGCAAGCTCGGCGAGTGAGAGAAGTAAGATTGAGGTGTGCGAGCTGGAATGTAGGTACTATGACTGGAAAAGGAAGAGAGTTAGCAGACGATTTAAAAAGGCGACGGATAAATATAGCGTGTCTGTAAGAAACGAAATGGAAGAATGCAAAGGTGAGAGAATTAGGTGAAGGATATAAGTTTTATTACTGTGGAAGTGATGGCAAACGGAATGGTGTGGGCTTAGTTTTGGATAGTGAGTTAAAAGAATGTGTGGTGAATGTTAAAAGAGTAAGTTATAGAGTGATAGTCGTTAAAGCGGTTGTGGAGAGTATGATAGTAAATGTCATTAGTGCGTATGCACCCTTGTCAGAATGTGAGGATAGTGTAAAAGAGAAATTTTGGAAGGACTTCGATTGTGTGATGATGCATGTGCAGAAGAGTGAAGAGGTGTTTGTGGGGAGTGATTTTAATGGGCATATAGGAAGTATAGTTATGAGAGAGTGCATGGTGGTTGGGGGTACGCAGATCGTAATACTGATGGCGAGACATTGCTGCAAGCTGCTTCTGGTTTTGACCTGGCAATAACTAACACCTGGTTCAAAAAAAAAAGACAAACACCTGATCACTTACAAAAGCGGCCACCACGCGACCCAAATTGACTTTTTCTTGGTGAGACGAAACAGTCTCAAAACAGTCAAAAACTGTAAAGAGTTGCCAGGCGAAGACTTAGTCTCTCAACACAGGCTCATAATGATGAACGTATCAGTCAGTATCTCGTCCAGTAGGAACAAAAAACGGCTCCCACTCAAAATCAGAAGGCGTGTGATAGAAAATGAGGAGTTAGCAAGTATGTTTTAGAGTCAAGTGGTAGATAAAATGATAGAAATGAAGGATATGGAAAGAAAATCTGTGAATGAATGTTGAAAAGAGATGGCGTATTGTATAAGGCGAGTAGCAAAAGATGTTTTTGGAGAATCGTAAGGAAAAAGGCATGATAGAAAGGGATACACGGTGGTGGAATGAAGATGTGCAAAAGATGCTTAAATAAAAGAAAATTGCGTTTAAAGTATGGCAGAATGTAGAAAACGGAAATGATAATTTGAAAGCTGATAAGAAGAAAATTTATAAAGAATGGAAGAGAAAGGCTAAGTAAGAGACGATAGACACTAAGACAGGCTTCTTCTGGGTAAGCTCGCTCCATCGTCGACTCTGTCTCTGTCACCTCTGACCCAAACTAGAGTCAAGAGCAAACTCATCTAAAAATAAAATAAAAAAGGCAAAAAAGACGGTTGCAGTTTCCAGGGCTAAGGCGCAGGAAAAGTTATATGACTTACTGGACAGCCCTAGAGGCCAGGAGGAGGTATACCGGATTACAAAAGTAAGAGAAACGAGAACGAGAGATATAATCCATTTAAAATATACGAAAGATGCAACCGGTAAAGTCTAGTCAAAAGATGACAAAATAAAAGAGCGATAGAAGGTCTATTTTGAAAAGTTGATAAACGAAGAGAATGAATGGAATGGTGTGCTGAAAGAGGTACAAGTAAATATGGGTTTGATGAGAGAAATTAGCATGGATGAAGTAGGAAATGCAGTTCAATTTATGAAAAATGGAAAGGCCATGGTCCCTGATGAGATACCAGTAGAAGTATGAAAGTGTTTAAAAGAGGATAGATGTATGTGGCTGACTTTTTTCTTCAATAAGTTGTATGCAGAAGTGATCCCACAAGAATGGTTCGCTTCCCACAAGAATGGTTCGCTAGAAGATAATCTTCAATTATAAAAGGGATGTACGTGACTGCAACAACTATCGAGGGATAAAGCTCAAGTCGCATAGTATGAAAGTATGGGAGAAAGTGATAGAGAAAAGATTGTGATAGGAGAGTGAGATTACCCCGAACCACAATGGCTATAGGCGTAGAGGAAGTCCAAAGAAACAATGGATGGACTGTGTGACTGTGTGAAAGAGGATATGGATAAAAAGGGGATGACTAAAGAGATGACGGCTAATAGAGAAGTGTGTAAGAAAATGACATGTTGCGCCGACCCCAAATAAATTGGAATAATGCAGGAGAATGAAAAAAATACATATACAAAAAGAAATCGACCGGTATCTAGGTATGTATGTTTGTACGTCCGCGATTATCTCAAAAACTTCTGATCCGATTTGGATGGGGTTCTCATTATTTAAATACTTATTTTGCAAGGAAGGTTTTAGTATATAATACATTAGGACCTGATGATTTTTATTTTTATTTTTTTGATAGGCTCGCGTTTGACCACTTTCTCACCTGATGGTAAGCGATGATGTGGTCGAAGATGGAGCACGCTTGCCTAGAAGTAAACTATTCACTCTTGACTTAAAGACTCCCAGGTTGTAGCTATCAGGAAACACAGACTCCGGCAGGGAATTCCACTCCCTAGCTGTACGGACAATGAATGTGTTCCTAAAACCTTTTGTGCGTGTGGATAGGATGTTCACCATGTACCGGTTGCACATCGCCGTAAGTCTTGTGGTCCGTTGATGGAACGGGCTTCGCGGAATCAAATTATGCAATTCCGTCGCACACTCCCCAAAATGTAACCGATAGAAAACCGACAGGCTAGCAACTCGGCGTCTCGTGCTCAAGACTATGGAGCTTCTACTCGACTAGCCTAAAACATACATGTATCTTCGAAGATAGACAATGCTGTGATCGTAAGTTTATATATTGTTCACACCATTTCATATCATAACATCACGCCGGTACGCTTCAATATGAAGACTGAGTCGTAATGGGCATTTTGACGTCGGTAGACGATAAATTTTTTGTCGACTCATGACATCTTTATCAATGTCCTCTCTATTCCGTTTTCGGAATAAAGAATATCAATAAACATAGGAGAGAAGAGAAACCGCTTGCTAATCGCATTGTCAATAAAGATACATCGATTGACATTTGAGACATTTTATTATTACAACAAAAAAGTTTGATTCAATATCGACACGAAAAGAAAAAGAAGAACAAAAAAGTAAAATACAACCATCTTCCATAAAAAAATACTAAAAAGTACAATTTAACTAATTTCGGAAGTCGGTGTTACTCACTTTGTTTCTCCGTAATTTAACATCGACTTCCGAAATTAAAGTTATTTAGTATTTTTCTATGGAAGTTGGTAATTTTTTTGTAAAAAAGTTTTTGAAGTGAAAACTTCTTCTTTAGGCGCGTTAGGCATTTTTGTTCAAGTTTTCACTTCTGTCGGCACTCCCGGAGTTCCTCTCGTTTTTTTTTACCTGGTTTGTTTTAATCCTATGTAATAGTGGACGACCCCATTGTCATCAATTGAGCTCAAATCCAGACTCCGGGCTGATACTGAAAAGTGCCAGATGAATAAACACAATAACACTTCGTCATGCTCCACTGTAGCGGTTGCGACAACTAAAACACCAAACCAATGAGGCAGTCGGAGCTTTCAAAACAATTTTATATATTATTATTATTTGCTACTAGTATAATATATATACCTATATATGTAATTAGCTGAATCTACTACAGAGATATACCTACATAACCCTGTGTATGTTTATGTATACAGGTACTTTTTACAAAGATAACCTGGGCCCGTCGTGACATTATGGAATAAAGAGGAGACTGTCAGGTGTTCAAGTATTTGTGAGACTATCGACTTAAAAAGATAAATTAAAAGGTTACAGCAGTTGCTATACCTATACTTTACATGGTCTGGCTGTCAGACAGGCAGTCGCCACTCAACACAACCCAGCATGATACCCCCTGCCTCCCTTGGTAAGACTGGTTTTCAGACTTTTGGGCTTACCTATCCGTAACGACTGGCAAAAGGTCATAGCACACATATCAACTCTGAAAGTGATCGTCACCGTATCAACTCGAGCCGTGCAGTATTCTTTGTATGAAACTCCCTACTGCAACGCACACTAATCGGAATCGTAATGTAATCGCCTCGCCTCGGGACTAGCTCACGAACCGCGGTGCGGTGCGTGGTCAACTTGCAGTTCCCGAGAGTTGATATGTGTGCTATGACCTAAAGATAACACCCGGGATCAATAGTTTTACGTGGTTTCCGAGGCACCGAGAGACAATAAAATAAATAGACTGGAATAAAATACAGAAATTGAATTTAAACAAACATTTAATTTTTTATCGAATTCACATCGTGCAGGATTACAAACAAAATATAAGTTTAAGATGAGATGTTGATTAAAAAACCAGGAACTACTACTAAAAACTATCAAAGTCTGACCAATTCAGATGGTGTCACACTATCTTGCCGCGAATAATTGTTATGCTATTGTTCGCACCAACAATTGACATTAAAGACGCTTCCACAGTGTCCTCCCTTGTAGCCGCGTCTCTTGCACTCATTGTTGCAGTTAGAGGTGTAGTCCACAGCTCCCCACACACAGCTGCCGATCATCACGTCCGCTTGGACAGCATTCTGCGGAGAAGAGACGATCACCAGGAATGAGAGGCACACCAACAACAACATAGACTGGTAGCTTTTCGACATTTTGAAGTTTGTAAAGAGGTTTCTTTGAGCGCAAGTTAGTACTGCTGATGGTACAGTTAAAGTCCAACTGATGTCGGTGTTTTCGTGCTCCGTATTTATATTGTAACAGTTGAGTTGAGTATACTCGAGTTCAATATCAACTCGTTTTATGATTAGCGTGCAACCCTACAATGGTCGCGCGGTAGGCGTTAGTCCGGTCAAGTTTGCTCGAAAAATAGGAGTAAGGTTACAATCCTTCGTATAGAGCTGAAAATTTGTACGAATGTTTGAAACACCATTATATATTGATCAGCTGATGATAACTTTACATGGAAGTTGCAATGTTTTTTTGGGAATTTTCTATTTTTTTCTTAGAGAAAGTTGTTTATTTCCATGGGCAGAACCAGTTCCGTCCCTCCCAACAACCTCCCCCCCTCCCATCCTAAAAGCTAAACTGTGATCTTAAAAAATTCGTGCTGACAGTATATATGATGAACTTTAAAGGACATCTTTCACGGTAAGTTAGCTCTGTTAGTTTTAGAGTAATAGTCGCCCAACTTATAAAATTTTTCCACTTGTTAAATTTCGTACACGTAGAAAAAAACGTGTTGCGCCGACCCCAAGTAACATGGGATAAGGGCAGGAAGATGATGATGTTAAATTTCGTACACAATACTTAAGGTGACATATTTGTCGAACCAGGTACTTTATTTTGTGTTAATCAATTTAACAATCACTGCTCTCAAAACGGTGAACGTAAACATCGTGAGGAAACCATGTCTTAGAACAAAAAAATTCGAAGACTTCCACCAACCCGCACTGGGATCGAGTGCATTCCCTCTCACATGACCCTGGGGAGCCCTGTATCCCAGCAATGGGAACATTCAAAGGCTGATTATGCTCATGCATTCTCTATCTGTAAGAGTAATCTAATTCTAAATAAATCACCTAAAACAAATTACATACAAATATTATGTCTGAAAGTAAAAAAAATATGATAAAACTTTGATGCTGGATGACTCGCATCATCCCTCCACCACTGCAGGGTTAAACTATACAAAAGTAAGGAAATTCCACGCATATTTAAGAGGCTTGTGTAGGTAAACTTTGCAGTTAGTAACACATTTAATGACATTTAATCATTATTATGCATATCAAGATAATTATTGTTTTTTTTCCTTATTGCGGTACTGGAGGGCTGGTATATACCTAGAATTTATAGTGTAAAGTAGGGATGTTATGGATATGAAATTTTGGATCTGGATATGGATACGGATATAGAAAGACAATAGAAACAATAAACAATGCACGGGTTTTTTTTTTTTGGGCTTGAAGTCATCCAATGACATCTCCCGCTCTGGGTGGAGCGGGAGGGCGTGTCAGACTCTTACTGACTAAACCCCACCCCTGTTCCTTCCTGCCATTAGTGCCCGGGGGCGAGGTAACTCTGTTTCGAATTTATCCTCAACCCCCGGGCAGGCATCGGCCATGACGGGCCCCGTCTTTATTGCTGACAACTCTTTGAGGCGCGCGTGGAACACTACGCGCCGTCGACTCTCAGGCCTGGTGCTGATCGGACGGCGAGCTGCCCATTACTCGCCGTCCGCACGCTCGAGTCTACGGTGGCCGGAGATCGTCTCGCGGCGCCGGAAGTCCCAGGCGTCTCCTGAGGCGGCTGCTGCTTAGAGCGTGAGGGCGACTCCGTTGTTGAGTCTCACTCACGCGTCCCGTCTCCGCCTTCGCGAGCATTACTGCTTCGCAGAAGGAGGAGACGGCTCCCCATTCCCTCTCGCTCCGTACCATGGCCTGAACCAGGGCAGGGCGCGAGAGGTCGCTGCCGCCTATCGCATCCACGAGGATATCGCAAGGGTTTGCTAAGAAGAATACGAAAAATAAAATGACGTCACTCTAAAACGTGTTTTTAGGGTTCCGTAACCAAAGGGTAAAACAGGACCCTGTTACTAAGACTTCGCTGTCTGTCTGTCTGTCTGTCCATCGGTCACCAGGCTGTATCTCATGAACCGTGATAGTTAGACATACGCATATAGCATCAGGAAGTACTGATCCTATTACGAAAACTCAATGTCAAAATATCATAGGCTCAATCCTAGAAAAATGCGCGTTTCTTGGGAAAACGCTGATATTTATTTAAGTGATCTGATGGTATTTAAAGTAAGTAAATCATCATTCAGGCCAATTTCACTCATGTTGCATTAGGTTCCCGTAACTGACAAAACTATAAAAATGCAGTTTTAGTTTTTATCAAAATTAGCTTCAATTAGGTACGAGTATCTGTGATCCAAGCACGGACGAGTAACGTAAATAAATGAATTTGGAACATGGATCACTTTTAGGGTGCCGAGAGGAAAATAAAAAAAAACTTGCTGTACTGTGCGACATATTAAATGAAAAGGCACTTCGTGAGGGTGTCAAATTTTTTTTTTTTTTCATAATTTTAAAATTAATGCTTCTAATGTTATTTAAGAAAAACTTTTTACAAAAAAATACAACCGACTTCCAAAAAAAGAAGTCACTAAAAATTTAAAAATATTTTTAATTTCGGATGTCGATGTTAGAATTTTATTTCTTCGTTATACACCGACTTCCGAAATTAAAATAATTTTTAATTTTTAGTGTCCTCTTTTTTGAAAGCTGATTGTATTTTTTGTAAAAAGTTTTTTATTTTTCACTTTTTAGTTGTTATACACCAGAACTGAACCGTCCAAATTGATAACCCCAATATGTTAATGTAATTCGAGGCAATTTATTTTATTTTATTTAAAACGTCATCTGTGTATACAGGGTGTAACGGAAAGGTGTGGTCATATTTTAAGAACCGGTTCTGCCCATGGAACTGAACAACTTTGTCTAAGAAAAAATAGAAAATTCTCAAAAAAAAATTGGATTTTCCATACAAAGTTATCATCAGCTGATCAATTAAATTAGTATGGGAGCTAAAAACTTTTTTTTTTAATTTCTTCAGGTTTTCTTGAAGAAAGTTGTTCATATTGATGGGCAGATACAGTTCTTAAAATATGACCACACCTTTCCGTTACACCCTGTATGTATTCTTGTTTATGTTATTTTTTTTTTCAAAAAACGCTGAAGCAATTTCAATCAAATTTATATGAGACCACCTAGATGAAAATGTATCCCTCTTATGTCCGAAATTACTGAACCAAAAATTTTGATAAGTGTATTTGTATGAATACATACAGAATATTATTTTAAATAAGAAGCAGCGACAGGGAAACAGACAGATAAATCTTACCACATTAATTTTTTGGTACCTACCTCCCACTTTTACACTACATTCTACACTACATTCTACTAGGGGTTTTGGGTACTGCGCTGGTTCTATATTTCTGTGGTTTTTTCTTACCCGTCCGTCAAGAAGGGTTACGTTTTCGACCGTAGGTATCTTGTTTTATGTAACATTGATAATCTTGCGATAGGTCAAAACTAATAACTGTAATAAATAACTACTACAGGCGCTTGACTTTGTGTAAATTATTTCATCACCGCTGCTCTCAAAACGGTGAAGGAAAACATCGTGAGGAAACCGTCATGTCCTAGAACCAAAAAATCGAAGACGTGACATCCACCAATCCGCATTGGGCCCGCGTGGAGGATTACGGCCCACACCCTCTCACAGAGAGGCGGGCAGTGCCCCAGCAGTGAGGACATTAAAATAAAGGCCGATGATGAATTCATGATGATGATGAAATAGGTAATTAATTATAATTAGGTACTTAAGGATTTCCCTTAATATTTTTCTATGAACTAATTAGAGGGCCAAGACATTACATCATCAGCGACAACGATTATCAAATGATAAATTTTTTGGTATGTTTGGTAGGCTCGCGCTTGACCACCATCACACCTGATCTGATCTCACCGGAGCCACGTGACGGTGTGGTTGAAGATGGAGCATGCTTGCCTACAAGTTACCTCCAGGTTGCAGCTATCAGGAAACACAGACGACCTTTGTTCTGGAAATCTACCACACTTTAATCTTATTGCGCGAGTCAATCCCATGCATATTTGTATTTTAAACCGACTTCGAAAAAGGAGGAGGTTCTATGTTCGACTGTATGTATGTTTTTTTTTTGAAGTTATACTTCTTTAGGTGCGAGTGAAATTTTAAGATGCGCGCGCATCACTGTCACACAAAATTCACAGGTTGAAGTTAGCTAGAACCGACACCTTGAAGTTGCCGTAGTAGCAGTAGCTGTGGTCTGTGGTTCATGAAGTATGATTGTTTTCCTTTTGTAAACTTCGTGACAGTTTGGTTTTTTATCTTGTTACGCCAAAGAAGTATAACTTCTTACGTGCGTTCATAAGTATACACACACTTTTTTTTTATGTATATCCACCAATTTCTCTGTCAGTTGTGGACTGATTTTCAAAATTCTTTTTTTATCCGAAAGAATGTACTCCCGAGGAGGTCCCATATAAATTTTATCCAAATTGATTCAGCGCTTTTTGAAAAACTGAACAAAAACGAAAATAAGCATACATCGATGACGTTTAGGTTTTCTCCAATTACGAATATGTTTATTTTATTACACGTTCCATGTTATTCGGGTTTTTAGTTCTGGGGTATAACAACTAAAAAGTGAAAAATAAAAAACTTTTTTACGAAAAACACAACCGACGTCTTAGTTTATTTTCTTTTTTGGAAGTCGGTTGTTTTTTTGTCTTGAATTTTTATTCCGGTTTTGTAAAAAATGGAATGTCGGTACCGCCTCGTGAATACGGCCAAGATAGGCTCGTAGCTAATTTAGAAGATGACTTACTGGGTGCTGCGCTCTCCACAGCCAGTCAGTCAGTCAGTCAGTTATTCATTATAGAACTAGAGTTCTATAATGAATAACTGACTGACTCTAAGGCACGTAGACGTGCCTTAGAGAATAAGTAAAGCCGTCAGACCTACGACTTATCTCTTAACTGAGAGTGCACTAGTCTTTGCGCACATGCACGTGAACACAAATAATCTCCTGCGTACTTTTCTGGTTTTCCTTGAAATTAACCCTGTAACGGAAATTCGGTCGGTAGAGTTCCTCAACGGATCCTATCTTGACCTCAAAATCCTATGTCATAATGGATGAGCCCACTGTCATCATTTGAGCTCAAATCCAGACTCCGGGTTGATAGTGAAAAGTCCCAGATAAATAAACAGTTCGTCCTACCCGGGAAACGAACCCAGAACCTCATGCTCCACTCTAGCGGTGCGACAACTAAACCACCAAACCAATGAGGCAGTCGGAACTTTCAAAACAGTTTTATATTTTATTATTTGGTACTGTATAATATACCTATTATTATATGTAAGTGTGGTGCTATATCTACTACAGACATATACCTAGATAACCTGGCCCCGTCTAACTACACTTACCTATTTTTCATAATTGTATTCAAACCTCTCCGCCCGCCCCCCCCTCCCCGCACCTGTTTTTGTTGAGGGCCATGGGCAGCGACAAAATGGAGTGAAGAAGAGACTGTCAGGTGTTCAGGTATTTTGCTAAATGTTCAACAACTTACAAGATAAAATAAAAGGTAACAGCAGTTGTGCCATACCCATACTTTGCATAGTCTGGCTGTCAGACCTGGGGGTCAGACGGCCAGTCACCACTCACCATAACCTAGCATGATACCCCTTGCCTTCCCTCTCGCTCCGTACCATGACCTGAACCAGGGCAGGGAGTGAGAGGTCGCTGCCGCCTATCGCATCCACGAGGACACGGCGGGGCTCCACCCAAGCGAGGCAGACCTCCACCGTATGCTCCACCGTGTCCTCGGGACTATCCGCGCAATGGAAACACCCGGGCGTCTCCTCCCGCCCTATCCGACACAGGAACCTCCCGAAACAACCTTGTCCAGTGAGGACCTGCGTCATTTGGAAGGTGAGAACGCCGTTACGCCTCTCCAGCCACTCCTCAAAGAGGGGCACTACCGCCGCGATGGTGGCGTGCTCAGCGCTAGGTTGACCGTATCAACTCGAACCGTGCAGTATTCTTTGTATGAAACTCCCTACTGCAACGCACACTAATCGGAATCGTAACGTAATCGCCTAGGGTTGCCAACCGTACTCTAAAATAGAGTATGTTACTCTATTTCATGTTCATGTTCTCTGTTACTCTATAATCTGTAATACGAGTACGCTAAATTACTCTCTTTTTCACAATGTTTACTATACTAGTACCAGTCATGTATGCCCATTGTCCTAACCCAAAAATGTAATGTTTACTGTTGAAATTAATAAAAATAAGCTAAAAAAATAGATTAAGACTGTGTAATGACTTTATTTTATGTTAAGATTTGGTGTACAATAAAGAATTAAGAATATTTTGTGTCCTATAATTCTTTTCAAAAAAACAATACAATTTTTCATTATTTGTGCCTTTTAAGGCACAAATAATATCTTTTAAAAAATTAAAAAAGTGTACTCTTTATTTACCCTGTCTGAAATCAGATATACACAATTTCTTTTGAAAAAAGTTGGCAAGCGTACGACCCGTGGTGCGGTGCGTGGTCAACTTGCAGTTCCTGAGAGTTGATAACACCCTGGATCAACAGTTTAACGTGCTTTCCGAGGCACCGAGAGACAATAAAATAAATAGACTGAAAAAAAATACAGAAATTTAATTTAAACAAACATTTTATTTTTTTATCGAATTCACATCCTGCAGGATTACAGACCAAATATAAGTTTATGATGAGATGTTTTAAAAAACCAGGAACACTATCAAAGTCTGACCAATTCGGATGGTGTCACACTATCTTGCCGCGTATAATTGGCTATTGTTCGCACCAACAGTTGACAATAAAGAAGCTTCCACAGTGTCCGCCCTTGTAGCCGCGTCTCTTGCACTCATTGTTGCAGTTGGAGGTGTAGTCCGCAGCTCCCCACACACAGCTGCCGATGTGCACGTCCGCCTGGACTGCATTCTGCGGAGAAGAGACGATCACCAGGAATGAGAGGCACACCAACAACAACATAGACTGGTAGCTTTTCGACATTTTGAAGTTTATAATGAGATTTCTTTGAGCGCAAGTTAGTACTGCTGATGGTACAGTTAAAGTACAACTGATGTCGGTGTTGTCATGCTTCGTGTTTATATAGTAACAGCTGAAATGAGTTAACTCGAGTTCAATAGTAATATTCATGCGGTTGGCACTCATTTAGGAATAGCGATAAGTGAGTTATTGCAATTAAGGGCCGATTTCACCATTAGATCTATTAACTAAATTTTACTGAACTAAGCTTAGCGTAAAAAATAAATATCATAAAAAACATTATAGTACCTTAAAAGATAGACATATGCTGTCGCGGACTGTTTTTAGAACTTTAAAAGGACAACAATTCCGTCATACATCATTTTTGCGTAACTTGATCCGTTTACACGCACGCAACTGAAGCTCTCAAAAGAATTTTTTTTGCCCGTTTTTGCCACAATTTTCATTGACGCTTCGATCTTGTTGGTCGCAACGTGATGTTATATAGACTGCTTGAAAAGTGACTTGTTTGGAACATTTTAGTTATTTTTTACAGTCGAGTTTTTTGAAAATATTTTTTTTTTATTATACAATGTTTTTCACTAATTTGGAAGCGGGCACAAAAACAACCAGGTTAATTAGAGAGCTTACACGTAAGAAAATCACATAAAACTAAACGTGGGAGAAACAGACTTGTCGTAAATCAACTCCAGTAAATTTCAGAGTTTGTCCCTGTGACTTATCGCGAAACAAACCATGATTGGGATCTGCAACCTTTTAAAACCAACTAAAAACGGAAGGTCATTCGGTATCAATGGTATACGCGGCACGAAGACTGTTTCTCCTCAATAACATTGCGGCGGAGAGCTGTTACTTGGAGTCTTGGAGCACCTACAAACAACATAAGTCTGTGACACGGAAGCCGCGGCGGATGAACCTGTGAAGCCCCATGGCAAAATCCGGGTTGTCAAATTAAACCCCGAGGACAACCCGGGTTGACAGCCGATTTTTTTTATTTTTTTATTCTCTTTAATTTTTTTTTTTTTTTGTTCCGACTCACCGGTGAGTTTCGGAGCGAGTTTAAAAATTCTACAGGATAATTTACCGGCTCGTCCACGCCATGTTGTCCACGCCATGTTGTATTTGTCAACATTTCGTTGATCGCAGTGGCTTGATCGTTTTTGGGAGTCAATATGGCTCGCTCGCATACCCACTCCATCGGATTGTCTTTCATATTTTTAACATCAGGATAAATTTTATCTATAATTTTCTCAACCGTTGATACCACAGCACATAATTCATTTGGTATTTGTATCAACCTATCTATTCGTGGAAAGTTTCCGTTTCTGATTTGAAGAAGAAGATCTGAAAATCTGCCGGCGGAAACGTACCTACTTACCTATCTTTCACAATTTTTCCTCCCCCCCTTATGTTGAAGACCATGGAGAAATTAAATGGTTACAGCAATTTCTACAACAATAAGTACTTTACACGGAGTTATTACAGCAGCCCCAACACAACACAACCCACACCCTGGGTGACATGACCCCTTGCCTCCTTGACTATCCATATCAGCCCGGAGCAAAACTGTTTAACGTGGTTTCCAAGGCACCTAGAGACAATAAAACAAATAGACTGGAATAAATTACAGAAATTGAATTTAAACAAACCTTTTAATTTTTAATCAAAGTCACATCGTGCAGACTATAAACAAAATATAAGTTTATGATGACATGTTGATTGAAAAACCAGAAGCACTATCAGTCTGCCAATACGAGTGGTGTCACACTATCTTGCCGGGTATGGTTAATTGTTATGCTATTGTTCGCACCAACAATGGGCATTGTTCACATTTTTTTATATGTTGTAATTGAAAAACCATTTCGAGGAATAGCGTTACTGATCACGACGGACTAATTAATTATGAAAAATATTCATATTTTATTGATATTTTTGATAAAATACGTTTGACCTTGTTTGCCCTTCAAATGACGTCACTTTTGGCCTTACAGTTTTGTATCGTTGCCTCCGAAAATAAAAAGTAAGTGGCAAGTATTGTCTACAATCTGTCAAGTGTCAAATAATAATATAAATGTCAAAAGTATAAACATATTTAATTTACAGTAGGTAAAGTTTTTATTATTCTTTGTTTTTAAGTTTTTAATTTCTTGCGACTGCCTTACTAATCTCGTAAAATCTCATTACATTATCTCAACATATTTATTACATTGTAAGAGTTATGGAAAACAGGAAGTGCTTTGTTCCAACTTGCAGCAATAATAGTAATAATAGTCCAAACAAAATTTTTGTTCGTATCAGAGATTTGCTAGAAAAGTGGTGTCGTGATGTAGACGTGGAATATTGCAAGATTTATACAATGTATTGGGCTAAACTTTAGTTAATCTGACGTGGAGTTGGGAGTTCATATTTTTTTCACAGATAGGTCATGTTATTAGAAGCATCCGCATACAGTTTTTAAGGCGAGGAAATTAATAGTTTCGGAGATAAAAAATATCAAACTTTGATAAAATAACCTCACTTTCACACTATTTTATTACTTTTGACGTAATTTTGACAGCTGGTGTTGCTATTTTAGGGTGTTTTAATAATGCGTTTTGATAATGCAACTATTAAGTCGACTCGCAAATTTTTATGTTTTTTTTTTAATTCGCATTTTAATTAGTTATTTTATTTGTATATAATAATTTCTCAGTGATGAGTGTTTTTTGGCTGAATAACTACGAAAATTTTAATTTATTGACTATTTAAAGTTATTTTTTTCTCTTGTGGTATTTGATAGGTGAAACGAAACGCATTTTTTTGCAGCAATACAATGCATAAGTAGGCTACCCGGAAAAAGTGGTTGGGTTAGGTTAGAACGGTGACCCTCTACGCACGAGCCGAGCGAGCGTAGCGAGCGGTGCCGCGGCAGCGGCCGGCGAGTGCCAGAAACGACTAAATTATATAGAAAAAAATTGTGACTTGAGGCACCCCGGCTCAGATCATTTTGTGTTAGGATAGGTTACTACATTTTATTTTAAGTAGGCTACCCGGAAAAAGTGGTTGGGTTGGGTTAGGTTAGGTTAGAACTGTGACCCTCTACGCACGAGCCGAGCGAGCGTAGCGAGCGGTGCCGCGGCAGCGGCCGGCGAGTGCCAGAAACGACAAATTTATTTAGAAAAAAATTGTCTGGTTCAGCAAATATATTTTTTTAAAAAAGGAGGGGGGGCTTCCGCAACTTTTTCTTCATGGGGGAGCTTCTACACCTTCCTCTCTCACCCTTCCTCCCTTTAAATTGACAAAAAAAATTACGTAAACATAACCTCAAAATGCGAATTTTAAAAATTCATAAAAAAAAAGGGGGCGTTTCCTCGCTTTTTCTTTCATAGGGGGGGATCTATACCCTCCCCCCTCCCCCGCCTCCCCCTTTCAACCCTTAATTCCACGTCAGATTAAGTAAAGTCGTGTATTGTTGCGAAGATCACTTTGATGGAAGTATTTCAGAAGCATTAGATTTCTTTGTATGGTCTGTTTCTTAAAGCAATCCCTACTTACCACGTTTTGCTTTTTTTATAGCCTAAAAAGGATTTGGCGAATTATTATCAACATAAGTTTATGAATCAAGAGCCACGCTTTAAACCTACAGCTTCCCTCTGCTATATTGCACCTAATGAAAGTGAAAACTCAACAGAATTAACTAAGCAGTTATTGCAACAACATGCTACAACCCGCAAACCAGTTAAAAGGAAATATGAGGATACTATAATGCCCTGTTCATCTTCATATTCCACAATACCAGTGCAGGTACGTTTATATTTAACTTAATCTTATTAGTAATAAAAAGATCACATACTTTCATAAATACACTACATAACACAACAATGAGCAAACCTTGAAACTGGTTGATGAATAGGTGAAATATAGTTTAATCATACACTTTTTCTCACTATCCATTAATTTTAGGGTTCCGAACATCCGAATGTAAAAAAGGAAGCCTTATACGATCAATTTTGCATGTGTGTCTGTCACAGCCAATTTACTCCGAATCTACTGGCCCGATTTAGTTGAAATTTGCTGCACAGGTGTATTTTGATGACCTAAATACGGGCGAGTAACGTAAATTAATTAATTTAGAATAGTGACCAATTAGGGTGAAAATTTAAAAATATATGATTCGTTCGTAATCCTTTCCGCGAGTCTGACTCACACATGGCCGGTTTTTATTTTTCTCATAACCTCTTTCTGATTTGTAGTTGATTCACATAACTAGCATCATCCTGCAAGATCAGTTGTACATTGTAAACAAGTTAGAAATCAATCATTTCTCCAAACCCTGAATTTAAACTATGAAAAAAGAAGTTAATGTGTATAGTGACTTATACTTCACATACCCAACAGCCAGTTATAAGGTTTGCTATAAATATTTCGTGTTGACAGTGGAAAACAAAACCGGCTGAATGCGTGTCGGACTTCGCACATTTAGGGTTCCGTACCAAATGAGGGAATTTCAAAGTAAAAATCTGATTTATCAGTATTTGTTAATAAAAAAACATTATTACCAAGTTTCAAGTCAGTGGGAAGTTAAAAAATTCTTCGGAACAAAATGTTGTAACTGACGATGGACAGACAGACAGACGGACACGTGAGTGACAGCTATATGTAGGACTCCGTTTGGACCCTTCGGGTCATGACCATCATTAACAGCCTTTTAATGTCCCCACTGCGGGGCACAGGCCTCTTCTCTGTGAGATGGTGTGGGCCGCAATCCACCACGCGGACTGTTACCTTTGGACACTATGGGTATGGAACCTAAATTAATTACTCAAACTTTTTCTTTTAGATTGATGCCTCAACCCAGTATGATGTAAAGGTGGTAGACAAGAGCACAAACTATAAAGTAAGAAAAGCTACTAGTGTTGTTACACTAGAAGTACCATCTTCACAAGAAACTTATTCTGCAGCAACTCCATCTATCATCTATTTGGATGTACATCAGAAACAGAAGAATCAGCAGTGCTTGAACCAAATAAGAAAAAGTTGCAGCGTAGAAAAAATATGTTAGACATCATATCAGATAGGCCAAAAATGTATTTAGGTTTGCCAAAACAGTACCTTTGGCTTATAGATTATATTGTACAAAAAAGCTTAATAAAAATTGACTATTTATCTTACTAAAACTTTACTCAAAATTAAGCAAAATGATTCCATAGAAAGAATAAGTGACCAGTTTCAAACATCAAGAACTAAGTTGTCATCTGTGCTATTAACAGGAATTGAAGTAATAAGTAACTTTTTCAAAATTTTATTTATTGTCCACAGCCAAAACAGATCACACAAAACCTACCTTTAGTTTTTAAAATAAGGTATTCTGATGTACACATGATACTTAGTAGATTGTTTTGAAATACAGATTGCTTAACCTTCAAATTCAGTAAAGCAAGCACAGACCTGGTCTCAATACAAAAGTTGCAATACTGTAAAGTATTTGATAGGCTGTACCCCTAATGGTTTTGTAAGCTTCATTTCAAAAGGTTATGGAGGCAGAATATCTGACAAAGCTATTGTTGAAAAAAGTAACTTATTAAATGTTTTGCAACCAAATGCTGTTGTTTTAGCTGATAGAGGATTCAAAGAAATTGAATCTGTATTAAGTTCACATGGTATTAAACTCTTGAGGCCACCAAGTGTCTACTCAGGTACCAAACAAACTGCTACCGAAGTTATACAAAACAAAGTAATAGCAAGCTTAAGAGTCCATGTTAAAAGAGTTATCAGGCGTGTTAGAGAATTTTCCATTTTACAAAAAAGTTCCGCTTTGTTGATATTTTCATTAATGTATACTTCGTCAAAATCAACCCAGACTACATGAATATTTTTAGTAGGTAGTCTCAAATAAAGGATCTGCAACACAGAATAATCCTTTAGATTTTTTACAAGCTAGCATTTGACATAGTATTTGTGTTTTATATTTGTTATTAATAATATCATTTTTAATATATGATTGAACAGCTTTCTCCGAGGCTGGACCTTTTATTTCCACCACAAAATCCTCACCAACTCCATCCGAAGATGCGCCCAATATACCATTAATAAACATAAAGCCTGATTTTTCTATTTTAACACCTAATTTCTCTTGAATAACTTGCAGTACTCTGTTTTCTAACCTCTTTCCTCTTAGTATTGCTTTTGTTTCTGGTACTTTGTAACCTCCAAATATATGTTCCACTAACATTCCATCTGTCTTACAATGTGCAGCTTCATATAATTTAGAAGCTGTTAATCAACCATAGCGTATACTACTTATACCAGTACTTGCTTTCAGACTGCCCTAGAGATTTTGTATTAATTTCTAAGATAATCTCATCATTTATGACTTTCTTCGAATAATCTTTGAAGTTGGAATAGTTATGTACAGTTTCTACATCAATAAATTGTAACATGATATCAAAAATATTTTTTGAATCTGAAAATTTTAAAATCACTGAGTTTCCAAAATTGCTTCGTTTGCACTCTTCTTCAAATTCACTTAAGATAGTACTATCTTTAGGAGTCAGCTTAGGAATTATTGCTTTTGTAAATATTTCATTGCTAGTCACTTGTTCTGTGCTCGTACTTGATAGTGAATAAGCCTTATTCCAGTAGCATTCAACAGTAACTGCTGTTGATGATGGTTCTGAACTTTTTTTGCCAAAGAAGTAGTAATGAGTGTTTGCAACCACCTATAGAAGAAATAAGGTATTTGATCAACATAGTTTTAATCCATAGAAAGGAATATTTTAAAGTTCGTTTTTAAAAGAAATTACCTGCAAATGCTGCACAGTCCTCATACACAGAATCAAGAATAACATCTTTACACTCATCAATCTTACATGTAACAGTGTATAGTTTCTTGCTGATTCTGTGTTCCGGCACAATTTTTGCCTTAACTATACACTCACTTCCCCTTCTACTAACTCTAACGTACCCTACTGCAGTATCTACGTACGAATCTCGAGATGACCTGAAACAAAACAATGAAAAAATACACTGATTTGATATGAACAAAAAACACGTTTATTCGGAAGTTATTTTATGTTGTATGCATTACTTACATTAAAATTTTTGCTCCCCTTATTTCAGCTACGCTATGATGGCTGCTAGTAGAAATATACTCCAATATAATAACGGTCTCAACTCAACGCAGGTTTCGCGAGTTAGATTTGTCAAAAGTAACGCTCATAGTGATTCAAGAAAACAAACAATAATGTCGCCGCGTCGATTGTTAACGTAGTCTTACACCTTCAAAAACCACTTTCCGTTTAAAATTTGATACTATTTCGGTCAAAATTTCGAAAAAATATTTTGTATAGGTTAGGATGAGGATTCAATTATTTATGACGTCTGTTGACACTGACAGATGTGACATGTGAGATGGATGACGTTGTGTTGACAGATTTAATTTTTTATTGATGTACTAGTGAGGCAACGGGACAATATTTTGTGCCACTGATGACGTCACTTACCTTAAAAATTTAAAATATTTTATTTAAATAACTATTGATCCAATTATCAAAATATTCAAATTAGTTTCTCAAAATGCTCTAAATTATCAAAAAATAAAATATAATCTAATGGTTTAAAATTTTAGACAATCCCCATTGACATTAGCGAAGCTTCCACAGTGTCCTCCCTTGTAGCCGCGTCTCTTGCACTCTTTGTTGCAGTTGGACGTGTAGTTCACAGCTCCCCACACACAGTTGCCGATGTGCACGTCCGCTTGGACAGCATTCTGCGGAGAAGAGACGATCACCAGGAATGAGAGGCACACCAACAACAACATAGACTGGTAGCTTTTCGACATTTTGAGGTTTCTGAAGAGATTTGTTGGAGCGCAAGTTAGTACTGCTGATGCTACAGCTAAAAATCAACTGATGTCGGTGTTATCGAGGTCCGTATTTATATTGTAACAGTTGAGTTGAGTTTACTCGAGTTCATTAGCAACTTGTTTTATGACTAGCGTGCAACCCTGCAATGGTCGCATGGTGGGCGTTTGTCCGGTCAAGTTAGCTCGAAAAATAGGAGTAAGGTATAATTCGCATAGAACTGAAAATTTGTACGATGTTTAAAACACCATTATAAATGAAATGCGAAAAATCTCCATCAATCACACGTCTGCAAAAAGAAATATTCAAGGTGGAAGTTCGAAAGAATGGGTTTTTGCATTTGTTACCGACTTCGAAAAAGGAGGAGGTTCTATGTTCCACTGTACATCAGTTGTTTATTTTTTTAGGTTTTTATTTTTTCAGCCAAACGGTAAGTCATAAAAGTAGCATTTAATTATCTATAAAAATTGTTCTAAAATTTTTTCCTAAGAATTCCCATTTTTGAAATGTAGCGATTTAATAAGTTCAAGTTCAAATATACCTACTTTATATTTAAGGCTGCTGAAAAAAATGTATAAGTAACTTACACCTTTTTAAATTAGTTATTCATTTTTTACTTTGTGTTTTGTATTTTCTATAGTAAACGCTGTGTTTACAACCATTTTTGTATGAATTAGAAGAAAACTCGTGTTATTTTGAAAAAAGAGTTCTTACCGTGACTTGAAAATCAAAACGGAAAAACAAATGAATAACTAATCGTGTGTTCTGAAAATTCGTAAAAATTTTCAGCTCTATGCGAATTATTGTAACCTTGAATGCCTGTTTTGACTGGGCCACGTGTTGAGATGCATGCGTTGCAATTTAGCGCGAACAATGCTCGTTCATTCTTGTGTTCAAACAATTAGGTGTCATACATATTGGTCAAAAAGCAAGCTAAGAAATATTTTGCATACAACAAAATAACATACCTAATGTAGGCACAGCATTGTTTCTTTTTTAAGTAAATAGTGAATTAACTTATAAATAAATCGTGGGTTTACAAAAAAACAATCAAAGCAAGATAATTAGATCGAAAGACTTTCGTTCCAATATCCTGCTCTGAGGGCTTAGTGTGAAATTTTACCCGACTGCGAGACGCAAGGGAGGGTAATGTGTTTATCAGCCTATGTATGTGTGTTTGTTCCTTTGTGGCGTTTTAGAGACCAAACGCGTGTGCAGATTTTGATAATTATTACGTCCATTGATTTGTCTTAATCTTGCTACTAAAGACATGACAGTAATCAAAATACAATATGGCGATAACCAGACCCCATATTGACAGAAATAAAAAAAATGAAAGTCGACTAACTAAAAGTGGGGTATCAAAATAAAGGGTTTGGGGACGCGATTCCAAAACTATAACTCACTAAAATGTAGAATTTTTTTTTTTTTTTGGCTTGGAACTTTTTAGTTGTTTTTTAGAGTCGGGTTTTTTGAAAATATTTTTTTTATGCACTCGGACGCGTTTACGTAAACGTTCCCTTATGTCAAATCGTATAGAAAAAAAGAGGTTACCCGTTATTGTCACCAGGCACTGCTTACACAGTTTGAGTGCTAATAAACGTTTACTTTATCGCGATCGAGTACGTTAAAAAACTCACACTCGTGGTACTGATAGATAAGAAAGAATGAAAGAAAATAAATAAAGAAACAAAACTAGTAACCAGAGTAGAGTAGATTTTTTTTTTTGGGGGTGGGAAATCGTCCTATGACTTCTTCCCTAGGGTGGAGCGGAAGGGCGTGTCAGACTCTTACTGACTAAAACCCACATCTGTTCCTTCCTGCCCTGAATGCCCAGGGGCGAGGTAACTCTTTCGAATTTATCCTCCACCCCCGGGCAGAGAGTAGAGTAGATAACCGTACAATATGCAACTATTTTGTGTTTGTCATTTTCTGTCGAGAGCAGTGGTAGCCCAGTGGTAACAGCTCCAACTTACATGGTGCAAGTACTTTATTTTGTGTTAATTAATTTAATCATCACTGCTCTCAAAACGGTGAACGAAAACATCGTGAGAAAACTGTCTTAGAACAAAAAATTCGAAGATATGTGACTTCCACCAACCCGCACTGGGCTCGAGTGCATTCCCTCTCACATGACAGCCCTATATACCAGCAGTGGGAATATTTAAAGTCTGATTATTCTCATGCATTTTCTGTCTGTAAGAGTAATACTAATTCTTAATAAAATACCTAAAACAAATCACATTTTTTTTATTATTATTGATAGGCACGCGTTTGACCACCATCTCACCTGATGGTGAGATGACATACAAATATTATATCTAATAATAAAAACATACGGTAAAACTTTGATGCTGGATGACTCGCATCATCACTCCACCACTGCAGGGTTAAACTATACAAAAGTAAGGAAAACCCACGCATATAGAGGCATGTGTGGGTAAACTTGGCAGTTAGTAAGATGCGCGGTTGACATTTCATCATTATTATTCAGATCAAGATATTGTTTTTTAGGGTTCCGAAAGTACGAATGAAAAAACGAAACCCTTATAGGATCACTCGTGTGTGTGTCTGTCTGTCCGTCTTTCAGTCTGTCACAGCCAATTTACTTCGAATCTGATGGACCGATAGAGTTGAAATTTGGTACACACCATGAATATCTGTGACCCAAACACGGACGTGTACCCTAAATAAATTAATTTAGAATACGGGGGTCACTTATGGGGTGAAAATCGGCAAATTAAAAATCTAAGTTTTTCAAACTGTGTCATGTGTTATATCAAATAAAAGGGCACATTGTGCGGGTATCGAATATATTTTTTCATAATTTTAATATATATAATTTTGAATTTATTTAAGAAAATAGATGAGAAATTACTAGGCCTAAATTTTGAAAAAAAAATACAGAAAGTAGTTCTTTACTTATAGATTACAGGAAAACCTATAAGGTGGAGGCAGTTTAAGCAAAACCTGAAAAAATATTGATTTTTTCGGAATCCTTTGCGCGCGAGTCCGACTCGCACTTGGCCGCTTTATTTTTCCTTATTGCGGTACTGGAGCGCTGGTATATGTAAGTATACCTAGAATGTATGCCAAGTAGTAGTATAAAACGATGTTATGGATATGAAATTTCGGATCTGGATACGGGTACGAATATAGGAATAATTTTATACGGGATATGAAATTTTTTCGGATTATCCGTTAGTATCGGTTACGAATATTAGATTTTTTTTAATTATAAAAGTAAAATACAAATATCAAGATAAAATATGATAGGTACATAGATAATAAAAGACAATAGTAATTAATAAACAATGCACGGGGCGCGCGCAGCTTGTGTGTCGGCAGGGCTGGGCAAAAACAAAACCTGTCATACATAACATGTATCATTAAGACTCCGCCCCTATCCGAAATTATTCGAATCTATTATACCTTCGGTTTCGGATAATTTTTTATTTCGGATATTCCATAAATTCGTTTACGGTTACGGAGCTCCATAACATCTCTGGTGTAAAGTCATTGATCTGAAGAAAATTATCATAAACGTGCATCGTAGTAGTAACTACAAAAGCCGGATCAGGTGGTTTTTATTCTTTGTTGTAAAATCTCGTTCCCTTTGACAAGTACCTAATTAACTATTTTGTTTGTATTGTGTTTTACAGGGTATCATGTAAGGCGTAAACCGAAACTTTGATTCCTAAATATTATACATGATTTTATTAATACAAAGATATTTTTTTTAAAAATCTTTAAAGTTAAATTGTAGTTTTATATTTTATTATTTGGTACTGTATAATATACCTATAATTATATGTAAGTGTGGTGCTATATCTACTACAGACATATATCTACATAACCTGGCCCCGTCTAACTACACTTACCTATTTTTCATAATTGTATTCAAACCCCTCCCCCCCCCCGCACCTGTTTTTGTTGAGGGCCATGGGCAGCGACACAATGGAGTGAAGAAGAGACTGTCAGGTGTTCAGGTATTTTTCTAAATGTTCAACAACTTACAAGATAAAATAAAAGGTAACAGTTGTGCCATACCCATACTTTGCATAGTCTGGTTGTCAGACCTGGGGGTCAGACGGCCAGTCACCACTCACCATAACCTAGCATGATACCCCTTGCCTTCCCTCTCGCTCCGTACCATGACCTGAACCAGGGCAGGGAGTGAGAGGTCGCTGCCGCCTATCGCATCCACGAGGACACGGCGGGGCTCCACCCAAGCGAGGCAGATCTCCACCGTATGCTCCACCGTGTCCTCGGGATGATCCGCGCAATGGAAACACCCGGGCGTCTCCTCCCGCCCTATCCGACACAGGATCCTCCCGAAACAACCTTGTCCAGTGAGGACCTGCGTCATTTGGAAGGTGAGAACGCCGTTACGCCTCTCCAGCCACTCCTCAAAGAGGGGCACTACCGCCGCGATGGTGGCGTGCCCAGCGCTAGGTTGACCGCATCAACTCGAACCGTGCAGTATTCTTTGTATGAAACTCCCTACTGCAACGCACACTAATCGGAATCGTAACGTAATCGCCTAGGGTTGCCAATCGTACTCTAAAATAGAGTATGTTACTCTATTTCATGTTCATGTTCTCTGTTACTCTATAATCTGTAATACGAGTACGCTAAATTACTCTCTTTTTCACAATGTTGTTTACTATACTAGTACCAGTCATGTATGCCCATTGTCCTAACCCAAAAATGTAATGTTTACTGTTGAAATTAATAAAAATAAGCTAAAAAAATAGATTAAGAATATTTTGTGTCATACAATTCTTTTCAAAATGATGAAAAATTTTTGTGTGCTGTAAAAGGCACAAATAATATCTTTTAAAAAATTAAAAAGTGTACTCTTTATTTACCCTGTCTGAAATCAGATATACACAATTTCTTTTGAAAAAAGTTGGCAAGCGTACGAACCGTGGTGCGGTGCGTGGTCAACTTGCAGTTCCTGAGAGTTGATATATGTATATGTTATGACCTAAAGATAACACCCTGGATCAACAGTTTAACGTGCTTTCCGAGGCACCGAGAGACAATAAAATAAATAGACTGAAAAAAAATACAGAAATTGAATTTAAACAAACATTTTATTTTTTTATCGAATTCACATCGTGCAGGATTACAGACAAAATATAAGTTTATGATGAGATGTTTTAAAAACCAGGAACACTATCAAAGTCTGACCAATTCGGATGGTGTCACACTATATGGCTATTGTTCGCACCAACAGTTGACATTAAAGAAGCTTCCACAGTGTCCGCCCTTGTAGCCGCGTCTCTTGCACTCATTGTTGCAGTTGGAGGTGTAGTCCACAGCTCCCCACACACAGCTGCCGATGTGCACGTCCGCCTGGACTGCATTCTGCGGAGAAGAGACGATCACCAGGAATGAGAGGCACACCAACAACAACATAGACTGGTAGCTTTTCGACATTTTGAAGTTTATAAAGAGGTTTCTTTGAGCGCAAGTTAGTACTGCTGATGGTACAGTTAAAGTCCAACTGATGTCGGTGTTGTCGTGCTTCGTGTTTATATAGTAATAGGTGATTTGAGTTAACTCGAGTTCAATAGTAATATTCATGCGGTTGGCACTCATTTAGGAATGCCCCATTAGAAGCGATAAGTGAGTCATTGCAATTAAGGGCCGATTTCACCATTAGCTCTATTAACTAAATTTTACTGAACTAAGCTTAGCGTAAAAAATAAAAATCATAATAGTTATTTATGATACTAGTGCGGTAAGTTGGTTATTACAAACGAGTAGATGAATGTAAGCCCGAGACGAAGTCGAGGGCTTACCATAGTCACGAGTTTGTAAAAACCAATCCGCACGTGTGTCATACAACGTTTTTCAACACTTTTGCGAGAAAACAGTACCTACGATACTGAAACGGCCGAAACGGCCGGCCGGTACGGTTCGGTACGGTGATGAAAAAAAAAACTTATGTTTTTGATTTGAAACATCTATTGGCGCGGCTTGGCAGTAAAACCGACTCGAATGTCGTGACGGCATGAAGTTCCCACTACGCTACCTACTCTCGACTCCCTTCTCCCAAGAAACATCTATGCGAAAAAAGTAACACAACAACAACTAACAACCAACATCAACAAACAACGACAACAATTAATAACAACCACAACCACAACAACAAACAACAACAAATAACAACAAACATCAACAAACAACAACAAAAATCAACAACAACCAACAACAACAACAAACAACAACAACCAACAAAAACAACAAACAACAACAACCAACAGCAACAACCAACAACAACAACAAACAACAACAACAACAACAAAGAACAACCAACAACAACAACCACCAACAACCACCGACAACAACAACAACAACACCACCAACAACAACCTTAATAACAACCAACAACAAACAACACCAACAACAACAAACAAAAACAACCAACAACAATAACAACAACCAACAACAACAACCAACAACAAACAACGTCAACAAGCAACAATAACAACCAACAAAAAAAACCAGAACTAACAACAACAACAACCACCACAACCAATAACGACACAAAAAAAAAACAAAACAAAATAGAAATTCTTCTAACATGTTTTTTTAAGGAAATAAAAAAAAGCCATAAAAGATACGCACGGTTTTACCGCACGCTATACAATGGAGCGTACGGTAAAATAGGTACTTAGGTGTGAGTACCTATTTTACCGCCCGTTCCATTATAGGGTGCGTAATTTTTAACTTTCGAACAATGTATACAGGCTTCGTAAATGCATTTTTTGAGCAAATGTGTTGAAAAAAACATACGTACCTTATATGCTGTCGCGGACTGTTTTTAGAACTTTAAAAGGGCAACAATTCCGTCATACATCATTTTTGCGTAACTTGATCCGTTTACACGCACGCAACTGAAGCTCTCAAAAGGATTTTTTTTGCCCGTTTTTGCCACAGTTTTCATTGACGCTTCGCTCTTGTTGGTCGCGACGTGATGTTATATAGACTGCTTGAAAAGTGACTTGTTTGGAACTTTTTAGTTATTTTTTACAGTCGACTTTTTTGAAAATATTAAATTTTTTATTATACAATGTTTTTCACTAATTTGGAAGCGGGCACAAAAACAAGCAGGTTAATTAGAGAGCTTACACGTGAGAAAATCACATAAAACTGGCCGTGGGAGAAACAGACTTGCCGTAAATCAACTCCAGTAAATTTCAGAGTTTGTCCCTGTGACTTATCGCGAAACAAACCATGATTGGGATCTGCAACCTTTTAAAACCAAACGGAAGGTCATTTGGTATCAATGGTATACGCGGCACGAAGACTGTTTCTCCTCTGGCAGATTCATTTAGTATTTTTGCCTCAATAACATTGCGGCGGAGAGCTGTTACTTGGAGTCTTGGAGCACCTACAAGCAACATAAGTCTGTGACACGGAAGACGCGGCGGATTAAGAGAGTTTAAAAATTCTACAGGATAATTTACCGGCTCGTCCACGCCATGTTGACAAATACATTCGAAGAAACCATGGTCGTTAAGACCATGGTTTCTTCGAATGTATTGGTCAACATTTCGTTGATCGCAGTGGCTTGATCGTTTTTGGGAGTCAATATGGCTTGCTCGCATAACCACTCCATCGGATTGTCTTTCATATTTTTGACATCAGGATAAATTTTATCTAAATTTCCTCAACTGTTGATACCACAGTTCATAATTCATTTGGTATTAGTATCAACCTATCTATTTGTGGAAAGTTTCCGTTTCTGATTTGAAGAAGAAGATCTGAAAATCTGCCGGCGGAAACTTCACCTCTGAGATGTACCTACTCTCATGTTTCGAGTAAGTTTTAGAACTTCAAATGAACGCTATAAGAAAGATCTTTTGTTGCATGCTTTGATCTCATCTGCGCGCGTACTTTTAGGCACTACCGGTAAAGTCTGGCGAAAATCTCCTGTCAGCAACACCGTCATTCCACCCGTTATGTTTTTACTACGAGTAGGTATTTCGTATGTCTTGCAAACTCCAAGGCTTCGACTCCTCTTTTGTGCCCCATCGTTATTCCGCTACATACTATTAGTTTACTATTTTTAAGCTGTTCGGCAAGATTGCTTTGCTTTAGTATAATGCGCGGACGAAGTAAAATAAAAATAATAACGAAGTCAAACCTTTCATTGAACATTCGAGTCAGATGCCCAAAATATAGTTTTTAGAATTTTGGTTGCACATAAACGACTGAACAGATTTGGATGAAATTTGGCACTCAGATAGTTGATAACCTATAGGTTATTTTTTAATCCCGGTAGTACGTTCCCGTCGGATATTTTTCGTCATCAATGCAGACGAAGCCGCGGGCAACAGTTAGTTAAATACAAAATATCATCCCCTTTTCACCCCCTTAAGGGTTGAAATTCTAAAAACACTGTTGCGTTAGCTTCCCACCATAAGCCTAAATAATAAATTTAGTGAAGTTTACTTCAAAAATGAAGGACTTTCCATACACAACTTGAGACACGTGTAAATTAATTTTCAATTCTTTATGGGTGGAATTTGCAAAAACCGTTCCTTAGTGGATGCCTACATTGTATAAGGTATCCATGTACAAAATTTCATGTCTCTAGGACCAGCAGTTTAGGCTGTGCGTTGATATATCATTCAGTCAATCAGGACTTTGAATTTTATATATACAGATTAGAATCTTATGAAGGTCTTCGGAGATAGACAATGGAACTCTTCAATAACTAACAGCATGACTCACGAACGCTACGATCGTATGTCTACCCATTAGTTTATTTATTGTTTACACCATTTCATAAAATACCTTCACGCTTTGAAGGGTCGGATAAAAAAGTTTTTTGTACCAGTTTTGTTTTAATCCTATGTCAAAGAGGATGAGCCTATTGCCAGCAATCGAACCCACATCTAGATTCCGGGCTGTCACTCAATGATCCCAGAAGAAAAAACCCAATAACATTTCGCCCGACCCAGGAAACGTGTAGGAATTATTCTACTCACCGGCTAACGTCAACCGCAGAATTAGCAAGAGACTCAATGGACTTTTACATGAGGATTATTTGAAATAAATAATAGTCCAACAGCTAGTTTTCTCACTTAACATTTAATGGTAGCTCTATAGGATTCACGAGGATGATATATTTAAAAAAAAAACTCTAAAATGGGGATCATAATTATTACCTATAAATATACAAAGATTGGCTATCCAGAGAGTGTCTCCACAATCAATATCATCGCTGTGGTCATACGTTGCTTATCATCACTGGACACGTGGACATCTGTTTTCAGAACCAATTGCTGCTACTGCTTTGTTCTTCCAATAATTTCATATTGAATGCAATTATGAGGAGACCATTGTTAAATAGGTTTTTTGTTTTAAATCTTAATATAATTTAGAACGCTATCGACAAAAAAAAGCATTTAGTGAGTCTCACAATAGCCACGTCCAAACTCTGTGTTTCTACAGAAAATCTCAAATAATGATTACATCGTCCTATCATTTCAATACATCACGTATTTGACACTGGTTCACGTCAGGTATCTTTATTAGTTTTCTCCAATAAAGAAATTTTATCGACGTACCAAATTCCAAAGAAAAACGCCATCATTATGTAATTAATGAAATATTAGTAAGATAGGATTTGTAATGAAGTCTACACACTTCGTTAAATCTTGTGAGTCCAGTATTGGCTTACAGCTCTATTCATAAACATTTCTTAACTTAATTATATAATTGCTCTGAAATCAATTTTGGAAGTTTGTATTTTTTTTATGTACCTATTTCCGGGCATAACTCCGTCATATACTGGATTAGCAAAATTCTTTTTGTGTTCGAAAGGGCTTTATTCCGAAATAGTCCCATTTAAATTTCATATAGATCTGATGATGAGTTTCGGAGACTGACAACGGAGCTCTTCAAAAAATGACAGCAAATCAACTGCGATTGCTGCTATCGTATGTCTATGTAGTGTTAACACAATTTAATGGGGAACCACAACTAAAAAAATTGTTTTGTCTCGTTCTGACAATAAAAATAAAAACATTTCAACAAAAATAAATAGAACCGACTTCCAAAAAGTTTTTTACAAAAAAAGTCGTTTCTATTTGTTTTTGTAGAAAAGTTTTTTTTTTATTGTCAGAACGAGACAAAACAAATTTTAACTTACAGACGCTTACGCATATACGAATAGCGCTATACATTTTTTAACTTGAATTCAAACACTTTTCTGTCCAACTGTACCTTCCATTGTTTTAAATAGAATCGAAGAATTTCGTGCATAGCGAAACTTTTTAGTAGGTATTTTTCGAGTCGAGCATAGGGGGACTAGAGCATAGAGGGACTAACTGAGTTCCCGAGCTCGCTTCGCTCGCTCTTGGATAACGTTGGTAGCAATGGTAAGCTTTCTGGTTAATTTAATGTGTCAAATGATAATAATACAATGTTTGTTATCCCACTGTTAATATTAGTCGCCATGTTATTATTTATAATACCCCGCCTACGATTTTTAGTAGCAAATAGTCAGTCTCCCTATAAGTTATTCCTAGAGGTAGCGGATAAATTTTGAAAATGAGTTACCGCACCCCTGGGCACTCAGGCAGGGAAGGAACAGGGGTGGGTTTTAGTCATATTTAAATAAAGTTTTAAGTTTAGTTAATTAAACAATTACTTAATTTGGAATCTAAGTATTTGTGGTATAATGACTATTATGTTTTATTTATTAAATAATCTATACTCTTTAACATAGAGTATTGTTATTCATCAAATAATTATCACTTTTAAATATAAGTAACAGATAAATATCGAGTATCAGGTAGGTATTAAGTTTTATTAAAATAACTTTCAATTTCAAACTTAGGTAACAGTTATATACTAAGTATTAAGTTTAATTAAATAACTAAATTACCTTCTCTCTAAGTCCAATTAAGTAACAGTTATATACTAAGTATTACGTTTATAATTAAATAACTGTCAATTCCTAAATCTAATTGACAGTAATAAACTAAGCATTAAGTATTATTAAGTACCTATAAATTTTATTGAAGTACCTATATATGTTACAAACGAACCCAGAATCTCATGCTCCACTGTAGCGGTTTCGAAATCTAAACCACCAAACCAACTGCCCGGGGGTGGAGGATAAATTCGAAAGAGTTACCTCGCCCCTGGGCACTCGAGGCAGGGAGGAACAGGGGTGGGTTTTAGTCAGTAAGAGTCTGACACACCCTTCTGCTCCACCCTAGAAGAAGCGGAAGAAGTCATAGGATGATTTGCTGCTGGTAGAAGCTGGTATGTACTATAGGAACTGGGGGCGAGTGGTGTAACTACATCGGAGGTTCCCTATTGAATGCCTTCCAAACAAAACAAATAGGTGTTACTACATTTAAAAGATTCTAATTTTGCATCACCCTTTAAAAGTATATTTACTCAACGAGCCTGTCTGCTTTGTCAGTTTTGGATCTAATGCAACCTCTCTTGAACGTATTTTTTTTTGTGTGGGGTTGGGAAGTCGTCCAATGACTTCTCCCGCTCTGTGTGGAGCGGGAGGGCGTGTCAGACTCTTACTGACTAAAACCCACCCCAGTTCCTTCCCTGCCCTGAGTGCCCAGGGGCGAGGTAACTCTGTTTCGAATTTATCCTCAACCCCTGGGCATGAACGTCATAGTACCTACATATGTATGTACCTAGATAACCTACTTATGTGTGGTTATGTATGTAGGTACTTTTTTGCAAACATACCTTAGGCCCGTCAAAGTACCTACTTACCTACCTATCTTTCATAATTTTTCCTCCCCTCCTTATGTTGAAGACCATGGAGAAATTAAATGATTACAGCAATTCCTACAACCATAAGTACTTTACACGGAGTTATTACCTGTCAGACCTGGGGGTCTGACAGGCAGTCGCCACCCACACCCTGGGTGACATAACCCCTTGCGCCCTTGGTAAGACTGCTTTTCAGAATATCGAGCTTGACTATCCATAACAGCCGGGACCAAAACTGTTTAACGTGCTTTCCAAGGCACCTAGAGACAATAAAACAAATAGACTGGAATAAATTACAGAAATTGAATTTAAACAAACCTTTTAATTTTTAATCAAAGTCACATCGTGCAGACTATAAACAAAATATAAGTTATGATGACATGTTTATTGAAAAACCAGAAGCACTATCAGTCTGCCAATACGAGTGGTATCACACTATCTTGCCGGGTATGGTTAATTGTTATGCTATTGTTCGCACCAACAATTGACATTAGCGAAGCTTCCACAGTGTCCTCCCTTGTAGCCGCGTCTCTTGCACTCTTTGTTGCAGTTGGACGTGTAGTTCACAGCTCCCCACACACAGCTGCCGATGTGCACGTCCGCTTGGACAGCATTCTGCGGAGAAGAGACGATCACCAGGAATGAGAGGCACACCAACAACAACATAGACTGGTAGCTTTTCGACATTTTGAGGTTTCTGAAGAGATTTGTTGGAGCGCAAGTTAGTACTGCTGATGCTACAGTTAAAAATCAACTGATGTCGGTGTTATGGAGCTCCGTATTTATATTGTAACAGTTGAGTTGAGTTTACTCGAGTTCATTAGCAACTTGTTTTATGACTAACGTGCAACCCTGCAATGGTCGGTGGGCGTTTGTCCGGTCAAGTTAGCTCGAAAAATAGGGGTAAGGTATAATTCGCATAGAACTGAAAATTTGTACGAATGTTTAAACACAAAATAAATGAAATGCGAAAAATATCCATCAATCACACGTCTGCAAAAAGAAATATTCAAGGTGGAAGTTCGAAAGACTGGGTTTTTGCATTTTTACCGACTTCGTAAAATGAGGAGGTTCTATGTTCGACTGTACGTCGGTTGTTTTTTTTTTAAGTTTTTTATTTTTTCAGCCAAACGGTAAGTCATAAAAGTAGATCAGACTCAAAATGTAGAGCATTTAATTATCTATAAAAATTGTTCTAAAATTTTTTCCTAAGAATTCCCATTTTTGAAATGTAGCGATTTAATAAGTTCAAGTTCAAATATACCTACTTTATATTTAAGGCTGCTGAAAAAAAGGTATAAGTAACTTACACCTTTTTTAAATTAGTTATTCATTTTTTACTTTGACTTTTGTATTTTCTGTAGTAAACGCTGTATTTACAACCATTTTTGTATGAATTAGAAGAAAACTCGTGTTATTTTGGAAAAAGAGTTCTTACCGTGACTTGAAAATCAAAACGGAAAAACAAATGAATAACTAATCGTGTGTTCTGAAAATTCGTGCGAATTATTGTAACCTTGAATACCTGTTTTGACAAGCCACGTGTGGAGATGCATGCGTTGCAATTTAGCGCTAAAAATTCTTGTTCAATCTTGTGATCAAACAATTAGGTGTCATACTAAATATTGGTCAAAAAACAAGCTAAGAAATATTTTGCATACAACAAAATAACATACCTAATGTAGGCACAGCATTGTTTCTTTTTTAAGTAAATAGTGAATTAACTTATAAATAAATCTGTTGGTTTACAAAAAAACAATCAAAGCAAGATAATTAGATCGAAAGACTTTCGTTCCAATTTCCTGCTCTGAGGGCCTAGTGTGAAATTTTACCCGACTGCGAGACGCAAGGGAGGGTAATGTGTTTATCAGCCTATGTATGTATGTTTGTTCCTTTGTGGCGTTTTAGAGACCAAACGCGTGTGCAGATTTTGATAATTATTACGTCCATTGATTTCTCTTAATCTTGCTACTAAAGACATGACAGTAATCAAAATACAATATGGCGATAACCAGACCCCATATTGACAGAAATAAAAAAAATGAAAGTCGACTAACTAAAAGTGGGGTATCAAAATAAAGGGTTTGGGGAGGCGATTCCAAAACTATAACTCACTAAAATGTAGAATTTTTTTTTTTTTTTTTGGCTTGGAACTTTTTAGTTGTTTTTTACGGTCGGGTTTATAGAAAATATTTTTTTATATACACTCGGACACGTTTACGTAAACGTTCGCTTATGTCAAATCGTATAGAAAAAAAGAGGTTACCCGTTATTGTCACCAGGCACTGCTTATACAGTTTTAGTGCTAATAAACGTTTACTTTATCGCGATCGAGTACGTTAAAAAACTCACACTCGTGGTACTGATAGATACGAAAGAATGAAAGAAAATAAATAAAGAAACAAAACTAGTAACCAGAGTAGAGTAGATTTTTTTTTTTGGGGGGTGGGAAATCATCCTATGACTTCTTCCGCTCTAGGGTGGAGCGGAAGGGCGTGTCAGACTCTTACTGACTAAAACCCACCCCTGTTCCTTCCTGCCCTGAATGCCCAGGGGCGAGGTAACTCTTTCGAATTTATCCTCCACCCCCGGGCAGAATTTATCCTTCACACCCGGGCAGAGAGTAGAGTAGATAACCGTACAATATGCAACTATTTTGTGTTTGTCATTTTCTGTCGAGAGCAGTGGTAGCCCAGTGGTAACAGCTCCAACTTACATGGTGCAAGGCGTGGGTACGAACCAGATAGGTACTTTATTTTGTGTTAATTAATTTAATCATCACTGCTCTCAAAATGGTGAACGGAAACATCGTGAGGAAACCGGCATGTCTTAGAACAAAAAATTCGAAGACTTCCACCAACCCGCACTGGGATCGAGTGCATTCCCTCTCACATGCCAGCCCTATATCCCAACAGTGGGAATATTTAAAGGCTGATTATGCTCATGTATTGTGTATCTGTAAGAATAATCTAATTCTAAATAAAATACCTAAAACAAATCACATTTTTTTTTATTATTATTATTATTGATAGGCACGCGTTTGACCACCATCTCACCTGATGGTGAGATGACATACAAATATTATATCTAAAAATAAAAACATACGGTAAAACTTTGATGCTGGATGACTCGCATCATCACTCCACCACTGCAGGGTTAAACTATACAAAAGTAAGGAAAACCCACGTATAGAGATGCCTCTCTATGAGTGGGTTTTCCTTACTTGTGGGTAAACTTGGCAGTTAGTAAGATGCGCGGTTGAAATTTCATCATTATTATTCAGATCAAGATATTGTTTTTTAGGGTTCCGAAAGTACGAATGAAAAAACGAAACCCTTATAGGATCACTCGTGTGTGTGTCTGTCTGTCCGTCTTTCAGTCTGTCACAGCCAATTTACTTCGAATCTGATGGACCGATAGAGTTGAAATTTGGTACACACCATGAATATCTGTGACCCAAACACGGACGTGTACCCTAAATAAATTAATTTGGAATACGGGGGTCACTTATGGGGTGAAAATCGGCCAATTCAAAATCTAAGTTTTTCAAACTGTGTCATGTGTTATATCAAATAAAAGGGCACATTGTGCGGGTATCGAATATATTTTTTTCATAATTTTAATATATATAATTTTAAATTTATTTAAGAAAATAGATGAGAAATTACCATTCCCCTTATCTCCGAAACCACTGGGCCTAAATTTTGAAAAAAATACAGAAAGTAGTTCTTTACTTATAGATTACAGGAAAACCTATAAGGTGGAGGCAGTTTAAGCAAAACCTGAAAAAATATTGATTTTTTCGGAATCCTTTGCGCGCGAGTCCGACTCGCACTTGGCCGGTTTATTTTTCCTTATTGCGGTACTGGAGCGCTGGTATATGTAAGTATACCTAGAATGTATGCCAAGTAGTAGTATAAAACGATGTTATGGATATGAAATTTCGGATCTGGATACGGATACGAATATAGGAATAATTTTATACGGGATATGAATTTTTTTCGGATTATCCGTTAGTATCGGTTACGAATATTAGATTTTTTTTAATTATAAAAGTAAAATACAAATATCAAGATAAAATATGATAGGTACATAGATAATAAAAGACAATAGTAATTAATAAACAATGCACGGGGCGCGCGCAGCTTGTGTGTCGGCTCGGCTGGGCAAAAACAAAAACCTGTCATACATAACATGTATCATTAAGACTCCGCCCCTATCCGAAATTATTCGAATCTATTATACCTTCGGTTTCGGATAATTTTTTATTTCGGATATTCTATAAATTCGTTTACGGTTACGGAGCTCCATAACATCTCTGGTGTAAAGTCATTGATCTGAAGAAAATTATCATAAACGTGCATCGTAGTAGTAACTACAAAAGCCGGATCAGGTGGTTTTTATTCTTCGTTGTAAAATCTCGTTCCCTTTGACAAGTACCTAATTAACTATTTTGTTTGTATTGTGTTTTACAGGGTATCATGTAAGGCGTAAACCGAAACTTTGATTCCTAAATATTATACATGATTTTATTAATACAAAGATATTTTTTTTTTAAATCTTAAAAGTTAAATTAGATCTACTTCCCGGTTTCCGATTAAGCTGATATTTTCCATACATATTTAGTTTGGATGACAATGCATGGTTAGCTAAGTGACGTCATTCTAAATCCAATATGGCGGACTAGTTATTTTTTATTCATTCCCATGACATTGTTATCAAATGAAAGAGTTTGGTAAGAAGAATACTTCGGAAGTTGGTGTCAAATAACAAAGAAATAAAATACAAACACCGATTTCCGATAAAAACTTATTTAATTTTTTTTTGTGTATTTTCATTTTTTGGAAGTCGGTTGTTTTTTTTGTAAAAATATTTTTTATTTTTCGTTTTTGTTCAGTTTTTCAAAAACCGCCAAAGCAATTTTTATAAAATTTATTTGGTTGGTCCCTTGGAGGTATATTCTTTCGGTTACAGAAAGAATTTTTAAAATCGGTCTACAAATGACAAAGAAACCGGTGGACATACATAAAAAAAAACGTAGAACCTCCTTTTTCGAAGTCGGTTAAAATGACGTTACTTTAAAGCGTGTTTTTTTGTTTTTTAAACTTAAATTTTATTAAGATTCAGATCTATCTTGACCTCAAAATCCTATGTCATAATGGATGAGCCCACTGTCATCATTTGAGTTCAAATCCAGACTCCGGGCTGATAGTGAAAAGTCCCAGATAAATAAACAGTTCGTCCTACCCGGGAAACGAACCCAGAACCTCATGCTCCACTGTAGCGGTGCGACAACTAAACCACCAAACCAATGAGGCAGTCGGAACTTTCAAAACAGTTTTATATTTTATTATTTGGTACTGTATAATATACCTATAATTATATGTAAGTGTGGTGCTATATCTACTACAGACATACTCGTATATCTACATAACCTGGCCCCGTCTAACTACACTTACCTATTTTTCATAATTGTATTCAAACCCCTCCCCCCCCCCGCACCTGTTTTTGTTGAGGGCCATGGGCAGCGACACAATGGAGTGAAGAAGAGACTGTCAGGTGTTCAGGTATTTTTCTAAACGTTCAACAACTTACAAGATAAAATAAAAGGTAACAGTTGTGCCATACCCATACTTTGCATAGTCTGGTTGTCAGACCTGGGGGTCAGACGGCCAGTCACCACTCACCATAACCTAGCATGATACCCCTTGCCTTCCCTCTCGCTCCGTACCATGACCTGAACCAGGGCAGGGAGTGAGAGGTCGCTGCTGCCTATCGCATCCACGAGGACACGGCGGGGCTCCACCCAAGCGAGGCAGATCTCCACCGTATGCTCCACCGTGTCCTCGGGATGATCCGCGCAATGGAAACACCCGGGCGTCTCCTCCCGCCCTATCCGACACAGGAACTTCCCGAAACAACATTGTCCAGTGAGGACCTGCGTCATTTGGAAGGTGAGAACGCCGTTACGCCTCTCCAGCCACTCCTCAAAGAGGGGCACTACCGCCGCGATGGTGGCGTGCCCAGCGCTAGGTTGACCGTATCAACTCGAACCGTGCAGTATTCTTTGTATGAAACTCCCTACTGCAACGCACACTAATCGGAATCGTAACGTAATCGCCTAGGGTTGCCAACCGTACTCTAAAATAGAGTATGTTACTCTATTTCATGTTCATGTTCTCTGTTACTCTATAATCTGTAATACGAGTACGCTAAATTACTCTCTTTTTCACAATGTTGTTTACTATACTAGTACCAGTCATGTATGCCCATTGTCCTAACCCAAAAATGTAATGTTTACTGTTGAAATTAATAAAAATAAGCTAAAAAAATAGATTAAGAATATTTTGTGTCATACAATTCTTTTCAAAATGATGAAAAATTTTTGTGTGCTGTAAAAGGCACAAATAATATCTTTTAAAAAATTAAAAAGTGTACTCTTTATTTACCCTGTCTGAAATCAGATATACACAATTTCTTTTGAAAAAAGTTGGCAAGCGTACGAACCGTGGTGCGGTGCGTGGTCAGCTTGCAGTTCCTGAGAGTTGATATATATATGTTATGACCTAAAGATAACACCCTGGATCAACAGTTTAACGTGCTTTCCGAGGCACCGAGAGACAATAAAATAAATAGACTGAAAAAAAATACAGAAATTGAATTTAAACAAACATTTTATTTTTTTATCGAATTCACATCCTGCAGGATTACAGACAAAATATAGGTTTATGATGAGATGTTTTAAAAACCAGGCACACTATCAAAGTCTGACCAATTCGGATGGTGTCACACTATCTTGCCGCGTATAATTGGCTATTGTTCGCACCAACAGTTGACATTAAAGAAGCTTCCACAGTGTCCGCCCTTGTAGCCGCGTCTCTTGCACTCATTGTTGCAGTTGGAGGTGTAGTCCACAGCTCCCCACACACAGCTGCCGATGTGCACGTCCGCCTGGACTGCATTCTGCGGAGAAGAGACGATCACCAGGAATGAGAGGCACACCAACAACAACATAGACTGGTAGCTTTTCGACATTTTGAAGTTTATAAAGAGGTTTCTTTGAGCGCAAGTTAGTACTGCTGATGGTACAGTTAAAGTCCAACTGATGTCGGTGTTGTCGTGCTTCGTGTTTATATAGTAACAGCTGATTTGAGTTAAATCGAGTTCAATAGTAATATTCATGCGGTTGGCACTCATTTAGGAATGCCCCATTACAAGCGATAAGTGAGTCATTGCAATTAAGGGCCGATTTCACCATTAGCTCTATTAACTAAATTTTACTGAACTAAGCTTAGCGTAAAAAATAAAAATCATAATAGTTATTTATGATACTAGTGCGGTAAGTTGGTTATTACAAACGAGTAGATGAATGTAAGCCCGAGACGAAGTCGAGGGCTTACCATAGTCACGAGTTTGTAAAAACCAATCCGCACGTGTGTCATACAACGTTTTTCAACACTTTTGCGAGAAAACAGTACCTACGATACTGAAACGGCCGAAACGGCCGGCCGGTACGGTTCGGTACGGTGATGAAAAAAAAACTTATGTTTTTGATTTGAAACATCTATTGGCGCGGCTTGGCAGTAAAACCGACTCGAATGTCGTGACGGCATGAAGTTCCCACTACGCTACCTACTCTCGACTCCCTTCTCCCTAGAAACATCTATGCGAAAAAAGTAACACAACAACAACTAACAACCAACATCAACAAACAACGACAACAATTAATAACAACCACAACAACAAACAACAACAAATAACAACAAACATCAACAAACAACAACAAAAATCAACAACAACCAACAACAACAACAAACAACAACAACCAACAAAAACAACAAACAACAACAACCAACAGCAACAACCAACAACAACAACAAACAACAACAACAACAACAAAGAACAACCAACAACAACAACCACCAACAACCACCGACAACAACAACAACAACACCACCAACAACAACCTTAATAACAACCAACAACAAACAACACCAACAACAACAAACAAAAACAACCAACAACAATAACAACAACCAACAACAACAACCAACAACAAACAACGTCAACAAGCAACAATAACAACCAACAAAAAAAACCAGAACTAACAACAACAACAACCACCACAACCAATAACGACACAAAAAAAAAACAAAACAAAATAGAAATTCTTCTAACATGTTTTTTTAAGGAAATAAAAAAAAGCCATAAAAGATACGCACGGTTTTAGCGCACGCTATACAATGGAGCGTACGGTAAAATAGGTACTTAGGTGTGAGTACCTATTTTACCGCCCGTTCCATTATAGGGTGCGTAATTTTTAACTTTCGAACAATGTATACAGGCTTCGTAAATGCATTTTTTGAGCAAATGTGTTGAAAAAAACATTATAGTACCTTAAGAGATAGACATATGCTGTCGCGGACTGTTTTTAGAACTTTAAAAGGGCAACAATTCCGTCATACATCATTTTTGCGTAACTTGATCCGTTTACACGCACGCAACTGAAGCTCTCAAAAGGATTTTTTTTGCCCGTTTTTGCCACAATTTTCATTGACGCTTCGCTCTTGTTGGTCGCAACGTGATGTTATATAGACTGCTTGAAAAGTGACTTGTTTGGAACTTTTTAGTTATTTTTTACAGTCGACTTTTTTGAAAATATTAAATTTTTTATTATACAATGTTTTTCACTAATTTGGAAGCGGGCACAAAAACAAGCAGGTTAATTAGAGAGCTTACACGTGAGAAAATCACATAAAACTGGCCGTGGGAGAAACAGACTTGCCGTAAATCAACTCCAGTAAATTTCAGAGTTTGTCCCTGTGACTTATCGCGAAACAAACCATGATTGGGATCTGCAACCTTTTAAAACCAAACGGAAGGTCATTTGGTATCAATGGTATACGCGGCACGAAGACTGTTTCTCCTCTGGCAGATTCATTTAGTATTTTTGCCTCAATAACATTGCGGCGGAGAGCTGTTACTTGGAGTCTTGGAGCACCTACAAGCAACATAAGTCTGTGACACGGAAGACGCGGCGGATTAAGAGAGTTTAAAAATTCTACAGGATAATTTACCGGCTCGTCCACGCCATGTTGACAAATACATTCGAAGAAACCATGGTCGTTAAGACCATGGTTTCTTCGAATGTATTGGTCAACATTTCGTTGATCGCAGTGGCTTGATCGTTTTTGGGAGTCAATATGGCTCGCTCGCATAACCACTCCATCGGATTGTCTTTCATATTTTTGACATCAGGATAAATTTTATCTAAATTTCCTCAACTGTTGATACCACAGTTCATAATTCATTTGGTATTTGTATCAACCTATCTATTTGTGGAAAGTTTCCGTTTCTGATTTGAAGAAGAAGATCTGAAAATCTGCCGGCGGAAACTTCACCTCTGAGATGTACCTACTCTCATGTTTCGAGTAAGTTTTAGAACTTCAAATGAACGCTATAAGAAAGATCTTTTGTTGCATGCTTTGATCTCATCTGCGCGCGTACTTTTAGGCACTACCGGTAAAGTCTGGCGAAAATCTCCTGTCAGCAACACCGTCATTCCACCCGTTATGTTTTTACTACGAGTAGGTATTTCGTATGTCTTGCAAACTCCAAGGCTTCGACTCCTCTTTTGTGCCCCATCGTTATTCCGCTACATACTATTAGTTTACTATTTTTAAGCTGTTCGGCAAGATTGCTTTGCTTTAGTATAATGCGCGGACGAAGTAAAATAAAAATAATAACGAAGTCAAACCTTTCATTGAACATTCGAGTCAGATGCCCAAAATATAGTTTTTAGAATTTTGGTTGCACATAAACGACTGAACAGATTTGGAAAAAAATTTGGCACTCAGATAGTTGATAACCTATAGGTTATTTTTTAATCCCGGTAGTACGTTCCCGTCGGATATTTTTCGTCATCAATGCAGACGAAGCCGCGGGCAACAGTTAGTTAAATACAAAATATCATCCCCTTTTCACACCCTTAAGGGTTGAAATTCTAAAAACACTGTTGCGTTAGCTTCCAACCATAAGCCTAAATATTAAATTTAGTGAATTTTACTTCAAAAATGAAGGACTTTCCATACACAACTTGAGACACGTGTAAATTAATTTTCAATTCTTTACGGGTGGAATTTGCAAAAACCGTTCTTTAGTGGATGCCTACATTGTATAAGGTATCCATGTATAAAATTTCATGTCTCTAGGACCAGCGTTATAGGCTGTGCGTTGATATATCATTCAGTCAATCAGGACTTTGAATTTTATATATACAGATTAGAATCTTATGAAGGTCTTCGGAGATAGACAATGGAACTCTTCAATAACTAACAGCATGACTGACGAATGCTGCGATCGTATGTCTACCCATTAGTTTATTTACTGTGTACACCATTTCATAAAATACCTTCACGCTTTGAAGGGTCGGATAAAAAAGTTTTTTGTACCAGTTTTGTTTTAATCCTATGTCAAAGAGGATGAGCCTATTGCCAGCAATCGAACCCACATCTAGATTCCGGGCTGTCACTCAATGATCCCAGAAGAAAAAAACCCAATAACATTTCGCCCGACCCAGGAAACGTGTAGGAATTATTCTACTCACCGGCTAACGTCAACCGTAGAATTAGCAAGAGACTCAATGGACTTTTACATGAGGATTGTTTGAAATAAATAATAGCCCAACAGCTAGTTTTCTCACTATAGGATTCACGAGGATGATATATTTAAAAAAAAAACTCTAAAATGGGGATCATAATTATTACCTATAAATATACAAAGATTGGCTATCCAGAGAGTGTCTCCACAATCAATATCATCGCTGTGGTCATACGTTGCTTATCATCACTGGACACGTGGACATCTGTTTTCAGAACCAATTGCTGCTACTGCTTTGTTCTTCCAATAATTTCATATTGAATGCAATTATGAGGAGACCATTGTTAAATAGGTTTTTTGTTTTAAATCTTAATATAATTTAGAACCCTATCGACAAAAAAAAGCATTTAGTGAGTCTCACAATAGCCACGTCCAAACTCTGTGTTTCTACAGAAAATCTCAAATAATAATTACATCGTCCTATCATTTCAATACATCACGTATTTGACACTGGTTCCCTTAACTCCTCGAGACATCAGTCAGGTATCTTTATTAGTTTTCTCCAATAAAGAAATTTTATCGACGTACCAAATTCCAAAGAAAAACGGCATCATATGTAATTAATGAAATATTAGTAAGATAGGATTTGTAATGAAGTCTACACACTTCGTTAAATCTTGTGAGTCCAGTATTGGCTTACAGCTCTATTCATAAACATTTCTTAACTTAATTATATAATTGCTCTGAAATCAATTCGGAAGTTTGTATTTTTTTATGTACTTATTTTCGGGCATAACTCCGTCATATACTGGATTTGCAAAATTCTTTTTGTGTTCGAAAGGGCTTTATTCCGAAATGGTCCCATTTAAATTTCATATACAGGGTGTAACGGAAAGGTGTAGTCATATTTTAAGAACTGCATCTGCCCATCGATATGAACAACTTTTTTCAAGAAAATTCGAGGAAATTCTAAAAAAAATTTTTTACGCCCCATACAAATATTGATCAGCTGATGATAACTTTGTATGGAGTGTCCAATTTTTTTTTTGGGAATTTTCTATGTTTTCTTAGAGAAAGTTGTTCATTTCCATGAGCAGAGCCTGCTCCTAAAATATGACCACACCATTAAATCAAATCAAATCAAATCAAAAGTCATTTATTCAAACTAGGCTGAGAACCAGCACTTTTTGAACGTCAAAGTTCTACATAAAGACAGTCCCCCAAAAAACGCCCGCCCGTCACCACTTCCTAGTGTTTTAGGTGTGAAGAAGAAGTGGCCAACAAACTCCCCAGCAACACATCTGTCTGTTAAGTTTTAAGAACTTGAATCTATATAATTCTAAGCAACAATCTTAACATTATGTAAAACAGAAAAAAAAATATATGCCGTCTAAAATATAATCATTAAATTAAATTAAATAATCCGCCACTTGCCAGCTAGCACACTCAATCATGCCATTAAAAACCAACTCAAGCATAAACACTAAACCAAATTAAAGAAGCCTCCATACATAACTGGTGTGCCTGCTTACAAGAACAAAGATTGAAACTATCAAAGGGCTGTGATTCGAAGCCACAAGTGATGAACTAGAGCCATCACACTAAATTTGGTAGACAATTATTATATGAACTCATATAATCTGTTATAACCATAAGCTAAATATGGAGAAAGAACATCAAGTGTAACATTGTCTTGCGTTCAACACAGCGACCAACTATTATTATCTTCTAAGTAGTCGTTGATGGAATAGTATGCTTTCGAACAGAGACTAGATTTAATTTTAGTTTTAAATGCATTAAAAGGCAAGTCAAGAAAAGAACGGGGTAGCTTATTGTAAAATTCGATACCGAGACCCTCAAACGAACCATGAACCCTACGAACACGGTGGGAAGGAACATGAAGTTTATACTTATTTCTGGTGTTAAAATTGTGGATATCACTGGTCTTTTTGTACAAATGTATATTTTGTCTAATGTATAATATGTTTGCAAAAATGAATTGAGATGCCACCGTGAGAATTCCAATCTCTTTGAAAATTTCTCGTAAAGAAACTCTTGACCTTAACCTATAGATTGCTCGTACAGCACGTTTTTGTAAAACAAATATATTTTGTATGTCCGCAGCTTTACCCCACAAAAGAATACCATAAGACATAACACTATGGAAATAACTAAAATAGAGTAACCGTGCTGTGTCAACGTCAGTATATTGTCTAACTTTTCTGACGGCGTAGGCGGCAGAGCTGAGCCTTCCCGATAGGCTTGATAAATGTGCGCCCCATTGAAGTTTGGAATCAACAGTTATACCCAAAAAAACTGCCGAGTCCACAGTTTCAAGCACTTCTTTATTTAAGATGACATTAGGTCCTAGATTTATAACATTAGGTAAGGCAAACTTTATACATTTAGTTTTCTTAGCATTAAGAACCAAGTTATTTGTCGTAAACCAATCCGTAACCATTGAGAGAGCGCTATCTACGTTATCAAAATCATTTCTATTCCCCCCCCTTCCATTCCGTTACACTGACAACGGAGCTCTTCAAAAAATGACAGCAAATCAACTGCGATTGCTGCTATCGTATGTCTATGTAGTGTTAACACAATTTAATGGGGAACCACAACTAAAAAAATTGTTTTGTCTCGTTCTGACATTAGAATAAAAACATTTCTACAAAAATAAATAGCACCGACTTCCAAAAAAGTTTTTTACAAAAAATAGAACCAACTTCCAAAAAAAGTGCAAAATAACTTTAATTTCGGAAGTCGGTGTTTCTGGTTATGTGTCTTCGTTTTTTGACACTGACTTCCGAAATTAAAGTTATTTTGCACTTTTTTTGGAAGTTGGTTCTATTTTTTGCAAAAAACTTTTTTGGAAGTCGGTTCTATTTATTTTTGTAGAAAAGTTTTTTTTTTATTGTCAGAACGAGACAAAACAAATTTTAACTTACAGATGCTTACGCATATACGAATAGCGCTATACATTTTTTAACTTGAATTCAAACACTTTTCTGTCCAACTGTACCTTCCATTGTTTTAAATAGAATCGAAGAATTTCGTGCATAGCGAAACTTTTTAGTTGGTATTTTTCGAGTCGAGCATAGGGGGACTACAGCATAGAGGGACTAACCGAGTTCCCGAGCTCGCTTCGCTCGCTCTTGGATAACGTTGGTAGCAATGGTAAACTTTCTGGTTAATTTAATATGTCAAATGATAATAATACAATGTTTGTTATCCCACTGTTAATATTAGTCGCCATGTTATTATTTATAGTACCTCGCCTACGATTTTTAGTAGCAAATAGTCAGTCTCCCTATAAGTTATGCCTAAGGGTAGCGGATAAATTCTGAAAATGAGTTACCGCACCCCTGGGCACTCAGGCAGGGAAGGAACAGGGGTTGGTTTTAGTCAGTAAGAGTCTGACACGCCCTCCCGCTCCACCCAGAGCGGGAGAATTCATTGGATGATTCCCCACCACCTCCCAAAAAAAAAAAAAAGTCTCCCTAAAAGTTGTTCGTCGCCTGAAATGTTATTAGCCATATTTAAATAAAGTTTTAAGTTTAGTTTATTAAACAATTACTTCATTTAGAATCTAAGTATTTGTGGTATAATGACTATTAAGTTTTAGTTATATAATAATCGATAGAGTATTGTTATTCATCAAATAATTATCACTTTCAAATATAAGTAACAGATAAATATCGAGTATCAGGTAGGTATTAATTTTTATTAAAATAACTTTTAATTTCAAACTTAGGTAACAGTTATACGAGTATACTAAATATTAAGTTTAATTAAATAACTAAATTACCTTCTCTCTAAGTCCAACTAAGTAACAGTTATATACTAAGTATTACGCTTAATTAAATAACTGTCAATTCCTAAATCTAATTGACAGTAATAAACTAAGCATTAAGTATTATTAAGTACCTATAAATTTTGTTTAAGTACCTATATATATTACAAACGAACCCAGAATCTCATGCTCCACTGTAGCGGTTGCGAAATCTAAACCACCAAACCAACGAGGCAGGCGAAACTTTCAAGAAAATTTTATGTTTTTGTTTTATTGTTTTGTGTAGTACCTATATACAATTATACTAATATTATAAATGCGAAAGTTTGTATGTTTGTGTTTCAATCACGCAAAAACGGCTGAAGGGGTTTGAATCAAATTTTGCACACAGATAGATTATAACCTGGATTAAAAACATAGGCTACTTTTTCCCATGCAGGCAAAGCCGCTGGTAGAAGTTAGTATGTACTATTGGAACTGGGGGCGAGTGGTGTGACTACATAGGAGGTTCCATATTGAATGCCTTCCAAACAAAACAAATATCGGCGTTTTACCTGAAATAAAACGCTTATTAAACTACTTACCTTATTCGAAGCATAATTAAACAATTGAGATAGGCTGAACCTTGTTTCCTGTGCCTTTTTTCCTTACGTTTCTAGCGATATACCTCTGTCTCGCTCTCATGACGTCACCAGGTCAAGAGAGGGGAGCGCATTTTTGCGCGCGGGCTCTCGGTCTTGTTCATTGGATGATTGACTATGTCACCAGGCAGAAATTACTATTATGCTTCGAATAAGGTAAGTAGTTTAATAAGCGTTTTATTTCAGGTAAAACGCCGATATTAAACCACTTGACCGTTATTCGAAGCATAATTAAACAATTGAGATATGTCTGTTATCGCCTGGTGACGCTCATGACGAACGCCAATGTGTAGGGAAAGATCAAGAAAAAAAACGGAAAAGATAGTAATTTCAATCTGTTTTTATTGCAGAAAATATAAAATAAAATGATTAACCACGTTCTATTATAATCTCAAGTGTTATTTATTATTTCAGAAAACATAAATAAATCATCATAATTCACTATAGGACAGGGTTAAAGAGAGCAGTAATGCTGTTACTCCTAGAAGAGCCCAAAACCTGTCGTTTATAAAATCGATTAAAAGTGTTTGAGGATCTCCAATTTCCCCGAGCCATAATATCTTCCATGGGAAAGTTGTCCATCCAATTCTTGGAAGCAACAGCGGACCGGACACTTCCAGGAGTAGCAACAATGCCTGCCTGACGCATCAGAGTTTGAATCCAGCCTGCAATAACAGTTCGTGAGGCCGCACGAGCTGTACCTCTCGTAGTGACAAACAAGTTAGGGCATTTAGCTTCCTGGCGTCTAGTGGAAAGCAGTGATACGGTTTGTTCAACCCAGTATACGGGGTCCAAGTTCCTACTATCATTATTTTTAAATAATCTCCATCCTGATTGCCTATAGTCAGATGAATCAGTCTTAGACCCAAAGGCTGGCCACAAAGTTATAAAATTATTGTCTGGTGATTTAATATAATTATCGTTATTGGTCATAAGGAGTGTCAGGTCATGAATACGCCTACCAGAACAGAGTACTAAGAGGGCAGCGGCTTGACTCGATACATCAAAAATATTGTCATGATTTATCGTTCTATCGCCAAGAAAACATACAAAATCATCAATGTTCCATACGGGTGACTTAGAAACAATTGGTTTTTTGATTGAAATCGATTTCAAAATATGTTTCACCAAAACATGATTACTTAGAACCCCTGAATCATTTACATCACAAAGGGTGGAGACCACCGACTTATGTAACAATATTGTATTATAAGATAGTTTATGTTTTATATGCAGATCAGCCAGAAAACGAGCTAGGTCAGATCCTGAGGGATTCTTAGGGCTAATATGATTAGTTGTACACCACGAAACCCAGCGCCTCCATGCAGGTTTGTAAGTTCTTAGGGTGGAAGCGCGCCAAGAACTTTTCAAAAGATCTATCTGAGAATTATTCCAATTACCTAAATGATGTGTCCACCCCCACATTTCCATACTTCCAACACTAGATCCTGGACGCGAGGAGGTGGCAGTCCCGTTGTCACATCGATCAATACTTTGTTCAGGTTCTGTATTGTGAACGGTGGGGCCAGAGCCCGGGCTTTGAGATCTCCGCGCCAAAAGACTCTCTCCCATCTCGGTGCTACTATCAAGTAAATGCCCGATGCCTGATTGAGGTAGCTCAAAACACTGGGTATCAGAAACGGGGGCGGGAACACCCATGCCAGATCGAATTTCCAAGCAATCGAGAATGCATCGTGGGCTTGTTTGTCGTTCTGATCTTTTGACACGTAATGAGGGACTACGTGAGCGTTGCTGGAGGCAAACAGGTCCACTTGGGGAATTCCCCATTTTAAGAATATTATCTTGGTAATCTCGGGTATCAGATGCCATTCGGGAACCTGACGAAACCGCGATAGGTGGTCGGCATGGTTGTTGTACCTCCCCGGAATGTAATACACGTTGATATGAATTTGGTACTGATCTATCAAACAAAACAGGTCGTATGTGATGTCCATCAATCGCGAGGATTTGGTTCCCCCTTCGTGACGGAGATACGCCACTACCGTGCGATTGTCGCATTGTATCGTGACCGTAGATTGACTCAGATACACGGGATGACTTTGAAAAACCTTCAATATTGCCAACATTTCTTTTATGTTGCAGTGACAATTCTTCTCGTTCTGGGACCAAGTTCCCCATAGAGACTGGTTGTCCATCTGGGCACCCCAGCCTAAGTCGGAGGCGTCTGTTGTGACAAAATGCGTCGCTGGTGCGTGGTGTAGAATTGACGGATGTTGCAAATTCTGGCTCCACCACTGTAGGTCGCCTATTGCATCTGCAGGTACAGTGTATACCTTGACAGAATTGTTCAATTGAAGTGTGTTTAGAAATTTCAATAGAGCTCGATAGTGCAATCTGCCTCTTTGGACAACAAAACTCGCAAAGTTTAGTGCTCCTATTACACTTTGCAACCTCTTTAGGTCTGTCTTCCCCAAATCTACGATTTCGCGTATCTTCGCTAGTAATGAGGGTACTTTTTCCCCTGGCAGACGTTTTAGGTTTAGCCAAGGATCCCACAGTACTCCTAGGTAGACCAGGGATTTCTTTGGTGTTAAGATAGATTTTTCGGAATTTATTTGCCAACCCAGATATTTTAATGTTTTTACGAGAAGACTCACGTGGCCTGCGAGAACTACTGGGTCTTGGTGAGCCAGAAGAAAATCGTCGAGAAAGACCAATATTCTCACACCTTGGCTTCTCATAACTTGGGCAATCCAATTTGTCAAACTGGCAAAAGTTTTTGGAGCCGTACTGAGACCGAAAGGTAGGCAGGTCATTTGAAGAAGCTGTTTTTTGTAAATAAGACGTAAGAAGCGCCTGTGAGGCTTTGCTATGTTTAGATGAAAGTAAGCCTGTGAGATGTCCAGCTTGCACATCCAATCTTGGGGTTGAATGAAATCTGGGACTCTGAACACATTTATCAGACTGAAAGGGGTGGTCAGTACGAATTCGTTTAAAGCCTTTAAATTGAAAATCGGTCGGGCTGACCCGTCGCTCTTTGGCACTAGAAAGAGGGTAGATAAGAAACTTTGTGTTAGACTTGCATTTTCCAGAATTCCTTGATTCAACATTTTTTGAATAATTAAGGTCATTTCTGGTGACACAGGTGTGTGAAATGCCTTGCTGTCTAATCTGGGCATGATTAAGGGAGGTTTTTGTTGAAAAGGTATACGGTACCCTTGAATTATTTGAATAAGGAAATCTGGTGCTTGCATTTCCTTCCAATGATCGACGAAATTCAATAACTGACCGGCTTGAAATATTTTCATGTCAATATTTACTTCTCTTGGCATTGAAGCCTGAAGGTGATGACCTTCGCTTATTTCCACCACGTTTATGATCGTGGTATCTTTGGTTTTGTTTCGCCCCGCGGGAGCGAAAGGAACCTCTATTCACTGCGCCACTACCCTGTTGAGGATAGTTGTAATAAGCATGTACCGGTCCTTGCGAAGGACACTGTATATTATGCTGCAAGAAGCCACCCTGCGAGGGGACGTTGCAGTTCTGACAGCCTTGTGAAGGCATGCTTGAGTTATAGTTCTTACCCTGCGAGGGTGGAACTGAATATTGCCCGTGCAAGGGACGTATGAGCCATTTTCCAACTTGCGAAGTTGAGGTATTACCATAAGCCGATTTTGTAGATGTACCAGCCGATCTAGAAGCAGGCCAGAAGGCTTTTTTGATACCGCCAGCTTTTTCTAGTGCAACAACTAACTGCTCAGAATTAAATAGGCTAACCTCAGATGGAGGTATTTTCTTTATTGCCGTTTTTATTAAGGGATCGCGAACTGCATTAGTTATGCTATCTCGGCGCATCTGTATAGTTTCAGCCCTATGGCCACAAATCATTTGCAATAGGTCTGCCGAAACCTTGCTGAACTCACCAGAAGTGAAGATGTCATTCAGCTTTTGGTTTATAGCCTCGAAGCTAACTTCTTGTTTCTGGTCTCGGACCCATGTCAAAAAGGCACAAAGTTCCTTCTTTAAGGACTCTTTTTGTTTTAAAATACCGTAAGTTAACGAAACATAGGCCCTTTCCGAGTAACTTAAGTGTTTTAGTGTGTCATAGGGTCTGATTTCCTCGTTTGCCTCGAGTTCCACGAAACCCGGGCTATGGCTATATAATTTTTGAGTTTCCGCGTAACGTACTTCATTCCAATCCGGTTTATTAAAAAACTGAATTTCTTTTAAAATGTTCAAGTAACGCTCGTCGGTTTTTGGAACAGCCGGCTCCTTAAGCTTAGTTTCAACATCTAAATGATTTAAAAAATTACTACCCTCAAATTCAACATCATCCTCCGCGAAGAGGGAAAGGGCGTCGTCGGCCAGCGGTATACTATTATTTATCACTTTATGCTCCGAGCGGCGATGCTTATACTTGCCCCCCCTTTTTCTTTTCTGACGGCGGCGACGCGCATGTTTAGACTTATGGTTAGAAGAACTAGATGAACTGGAACTGGAATCGCTACTACTACTACTGCTGCTGGTACGTGAACGCATCCGTTTGGCACTAGATTCTTTATTATTAGTAGTATTCGAAGGTCCTGCGACCGGTTCATGTTGCGAAATCAACGTTATTTCTTTATAAATAATAATAATAAAATAATAAATAAAATTTATTTCCAAAAAACTTAGTTCAATATTACAAAAACAGTTTAGCAGTAGTTTTATACAAATAAATGGATTTAGCTTCTGTAACCGAACTAGGTAATGCCTGTATTTCGGTTAACAGTGCCATTCCCTCGAATATTTAAAATAATGCTAACAACCACAAAGGAGTGGTGGTACTATTTTTATATGATTATAATACGTGTAGAACTATTTTAATTTATGCTACATTATTATACACTGCTAAATGAGAAATCTGTAAATGAGCAAGTGTCTATGAGTGTGTGCGTGTATGTGTGTGTGTGTGTGTACGTATGTATGAGGGTGTCAGTACCTGAGTGAAGTGTACTGAGAGCTAGGTATTTGTGAGTTTACCTGTATATATGTTAGTGTGAAACATTTGGAATAAATTGAAATTAAAATAATAACACAACATCAACTCATTCAAGTCACCGTGATATGTGCATCAATAGTTCAGTCTCATCATAGGTAAGTTGTTGTAGGTAGTCACTAACTTTTTTCTTACATTGAACTTTTGGTAGAGGGTAGATGTTAATATTTTTATTTAATTTGTTGTATATGACCGGTCCAAGGAAGGGAATGAAGCGTTTGCTAAACTTTGTTTGAAAGCGTGTGTCTCTTTGGCAAACTAAGTCCTTCCTACGTTTTTGCAAGATTAGCGGATCATAAGTTTGCTTACTATGCTGTAGGAGTGTAATATTTAAGAGAAATAGTTGTCTCACTGTTAAAACCCGACAAATTTGGTACAAAGTCGAAGTGGGAAAGTAAATAGGTTTAAAGAGCATAACCTTTAAAATCGCTCGCTGGGCTATCCATTACGTAGGTATTTGGTATTAAACTTAAAACAATTAAACACTTACACACACTGGAAAAGAAAAGGATAAACAACACACGAACGGAAAACCGTTAATTCTTGAAAATTTCAACGTTGATTCACTGTATTATCAAATGTCATTCACTAGAAACTGTTTTAATAAAAATTGAAAATTGATATGCCAACTTTCGATCGAAAGGAAAAATATAGACGGTTGTGGAAAATAAGTTTAGATAACTCACCTGCTAAGCAGTAACCGTCACCGGCAAGGAAAAGAACGCCAAATGAACAAGACCGAGAGCCCGCGCGCAAAAATGCGCTCCCCTCTCTTGACCTGGTGACGTCATGAGAGCGAGACAGAGGTATATCGCTAGAAACGTAAGGAAAAAAGGCACAGGAAACAAGGTTCAGCCTATCTCAATTGTTTAATTATGCTTCGAATAACGGTCAAGTGGTTTAATAGGTGTTACTACATTTAAAAGATTTTAACTGTGCATCACCCTTTAAAAGTATATTTACTCAACGAGCCTGTCTGCTTTGTCAGTTTTGGATCTAATGCAACCTCCCTTGAACATAATTTTTTTTTTTTTGGGGAGTTGGGAAGTCGTCCAATGACGCTCTGGGTGGAGCGGGAGGGCGTGTCAGACTCTTACTAACTAAAACCCACCGCTGTTCCTTCCCTGCCCTGAGTGCCCAGGGGCGAGGTAACTCTGTTTCGAATTTATCCTCAACCCCTGGGCATGAACGTCATAGTACCTACATATGTATGTACCTAGATAACCTACTTATGTGTGGTTATGTATGCAGGTACTTTTTTGCAAACATACCTTAGGCCCGTCAAAGTACCTACTTACCTATCTTTCATAGTTTTTCCTCCCCCCCTTATGTTGAAGACCATGGAGAAATTAAATGATTACAGCAATTTCTACAGCCATAAGTACTTTACACGGAGTTATTACCTGTCAGACCTGGGGGTCAGACAGTCAGTCGCCACCAAAACAACCCACTCCCTGGGTGACATGACCCCTTGCCTCCCTTGGTAAGACTGCTTTACAGAATTTCGGGCTTGACTATCCATATCAGCCCGGAGCAAAACTGTTTAACGTGCTTTCCAAGGCACCTAGAGACAATAAAACAAATAGACTGGAATAAATTACAGAAATTGGATTTAAACAAACCTTTTAATTTTTAATCAAAGTCACATCGTGCAGACTATAAACAAAATATAAGTTTATGATGACATGTTGATTGAAAAACCAGAAGCACTATCAGTCTGCCAATACGAGTGGTGTCACACTATCTTGCCGGGTATGGTTAATTGTTATGCTATTGTTCGCACCAACAATTGACATTAGCGAAGCTTCCACAGTGTCCTCCCTTGTAGCCGCGTCTCTTGCACTCTTTGTTGCAGTTGGACGTGTAGTTCACAGCTCCCCACACACAGCTGCCGATGTGCACGTCCGCTTGGACAGCATTCTGCGGAGAAGAGACGATCACCAGGAATGAGAGGCACACCAACAACAACATAGACTGGTAGCTTTTCGACATTTTGAGGTTTCTGAAGAGATTTGTTGGAGCGCAAGTTAGTACTGCTGATGCTACAGTTAAAAATCAACTGATGTCAGTGTTATCGAGCTCCGTATTTATATTGTAACAGTTGAGTTGAGTTTACTCGAGTTCATTAGCAACTTGTTTTATGACTAGCGTGCAACCCTGCAATGGTCGCATGGTGGGCGTTTGTCCGGTCAAGTTAGCTCGAAAAATAGGAGTAAGGTATAATTCGCATAGAACTGAAAATTTGTACGAATGTTTAAACACCAATATAAATGAAATGCGAAAAATATCCAAATATCAATCACACGTCTGCAAAAAGAAATATTCAAGGTGGAAGTTCGAAAGAATGGGTTTTTGCATTTTTTACCGACTTCGAAAAAGGAGGAGGTTCTATGTTCGACTGTACATCAGTTGTTTATTTTTTTAGGTTTTTATTTTTTCAGCCAAACGATAAGTCATAAAAGTAGATCAGACTCAAAATGTAGAGCATTTAATTATCTATAAAAATTGTTCTAATTTTTTTTCCTAAGAATTCCCATTTTTGAAATGTAGCGATTTAATAAGTTCAAGTTCAAATATACCTACTTTATATTTAAGGCTGCTGAAAAAAAGGTATAAGTAACTTACACCTTTTTTAAATTAGTTATTCATTTTTTACTTTGACTTTTGTATTTTCTGTAGTAAACTCTGTATTTACAACCATTTTTGTATGAATTAGAAGAAAACTCGTGTTATTTTGGAAAAAGAGTTCTTACCGTGACTTGAAAATCAAAACGGAAAAACAAATGAATAACTAATCGTGTGTTCTGAAAATACGTAAAAATTTTCAGCTCTATGCGAATTATTGTAACCTTGAATGCCTGTTTTGACCGGGCCACGTCTGGAGATGCATGCGTTGCAATTTAGCGCGAACAATGCTCGTTCATTCTTGTGTTCAAACAATTAGGTGTCATACATATTGGTCAAAAAACAAGCTAAGAAATATTTTGCATACAACAAAATAACATACCTAATGTAGGCACAGCATTGTTTCTTTTCTAAGTAAATAGTGAATTAACTTATAAATAAATCTGTTGATTTACAAAACAACAATCAAAGCAAGATAATTGGATCGATAGACTTTCGTTCCAATTTCCTGCTCTGAGGGCCTAATGTGAAATTTTACCCGACTGCGCGACGCAAGGGAGGGTAATGTGTTTATCAGCCTATGTATGTATGTTTGTTCCTTTGTGGCGTTTTAGAGACCAAACGCGTGGGCAGATTTTGATAATTATTACGTCCATTGATTTGTCTTAATCTTGCTACTAAAGACATGACAGTAATCAAAATACAATATGGCGATAACCAGACGCCATATTGACAAAAATAAAAAAATGAAAGTCGACTAACTAAAAGTGGGGTATCAAAATAAAGGGTTTGAGGAGGCGATTCCAAAACTATAACTCACTAAAATGTAGAATTTTTTTTTTTTTTTGGCTTGGAACTTTTTAGTTGTTTTTTACAGTCGGGTTTTTTGAAAATATTTTTTTTATGCACTCGGACGCGTTTACGTAAACGTTCGCTTATGTCAAATCGTATAGAAAAAAAGAGGTTACCCGTTATTGTCACCAGGCACTGCTTATACAGTTTTAGTGCTAATAAACGTTTACTTTATCGCGATCGAGTATGTTAAAAAACTCACACTCGTGGTACTGATAGATAAGAAAGAATGAAAGAAAATAAATAAAGAAACAAAACTAGTAACCAGAGTAGAGTAGATTTTTTTTTTGGGGGGTGGGAAATCATCCTATGACTTCTTCCGCCCTAGGGTGGAGCGGAAGGGCGTGTCAGACTCTTACTGACTAAAACCCACCCCTGTTCCTTCCTGCCCTGAATGCCCAGGGGCGAGGTAACTCTTTCGAATTTATCCTCCACCCCCGGGCAGAGAGTAGAGTAGATAACCGTACAATATGCAACTATTTTATGTTTGTCATTTTCTGTCGAGAGCAGTGGTAGCCCAGTGGTAACAGCTCCGACTTACATGGTGCAGGCGTAAGTTCCAACCAGATAGGTACTTTATTTTGTGTTAATTAATTTAATCATCACTGCTCTCAAAACGGTGAACGAAAACATCGTGAGACAACTGTCTTAGAACAAAAAATTCAAAGATATGTGACTTCCACCAACCCGCACTGGGCTCGAGCGCATTCCCTCTCACATGACAGCCCTATATCCCAACAGTGGGAATATTTAAAGGCTGATTATGCTCATGTATTGTGTATCTGTAAGAATAATCTAATTCTAAATAAAATACCTAAAACAAATCACATTTTTTTATTTTATTATTATTATTATTGATAGGCACGCGTTTGACCACCATCTCACCTGATGGTGAGATGACATACAAATATTATATCTAAAAATAAAAACAAACGGTAAAACTTTGATGCTGGATGACTCGCATCATCACTCCACCACTGCAGGGTTAAACTATACAAAAGTAAGGAAAACCCACGCACAGAGATGCCTCTCTATGAGTGGGTTTTCCTTACTTGTGGGTAAACTTGGCAGTTAGTAAGATGCGCGGTTGACATTTCATCATTATTATTCAGATCAAGATATTGTTTTTTAGGGTTCTAAAAGTACGAATGAAAAAACGAAACCCTTATAGGATCACTCGTGTGTGTGTCTGTCTGTCCGTGTTTCAGTCTGTCACAGCCAATTTACTTCGAATCTGATGGACCGATAGAGTTGAAATTTGGTACACACCATGAATATCTGTGACCCAAACACGGACGTGTACCCTAAATAAATTAATTTGGAAAAGGGGGTCACTTATGGGGTGAAAATCGGCAAATTAAAAATCTAAGTTTTTCAAACTGTGTCATGTGTTATATCAATTGAAAGGGCACATTGTGCGGGTATCGAATATATTTTTTTCATAATTTTAATATATATAATTTTGAATTTATTTAAGAAAATAGATGAGAAATTACCATTCCCCTTATCTCCGAAACCAATGGGCCTAAATTTTGAAAAAAATACAGAAAGTAGTTCTTTACTTATAGATTACAGGAAAACCTTTAAGGTGGAGGCAGTTTAAGCAAAACCCGAAAAAATATTGATTTGTTCGGAACCCTTTGCGCGCGAGTCCAACTCGCTCTTGGCCGGTTTTATTTTTCCTTATTGCGGTACTGGAGGGCTGGTATATGTGGGTATACCTAGAATGTATGCCAATTAGTAGTATAAAAAGATGTTATGGATATGAAATTTCGGATCTGGATACGGATACGGATATAAGAATAATTTTATACGGGATATTAAATTTTTTCGGCTTATCCGTTAGTATCGGTTACGAATATTAGATTTTTTTTTTAATTATAAAAGTAAAATACAAATATCAAGATAAAATATGATAGGTACATAGATAATAAAAGACAATAGTAATTAATAAACAATGCACGGGGCGCGCGCAGCTTATGTGGGTAAAAACAAAAACCTGTCATACATAACATGTACTCGTATCATTAAGACTCCACCCCTATTCGAAATTATTTGAAACATTCATACCTGTTGGTTTCGGATACATTTTTATTACGGATATTCTATAGTTTCGTTTACGGTTACGGAGCTCCATAACATCTCTGGTGTAAAGTCATTGATCTGAAGTAAATTATCATAAACGTGCATCGTAGTAGTAACTACAAAAACCGGATCAGGTGGTTTTTATTCTTTGTTGTAAAATCTCGTTCCCTTTGACAAGTGCCTAATTAACTATTTTATTTGTATTGTGTTTTACAGGGTATCATGTAAGACGTAAACCGAAACTTTGATTCCTAAATATTATACATGATTTTACTAATACAAAGATATTTTTTCAAAAAGTCTTAAAAGTTAAATTGGATTTACTTCCCGGTTTCCGATTACGCTGATATTTTCCATACATATTTAGTTTGGATGACAATGCATGGTTAGCTAAGTGACGTCATTCTAAATCCAATATGGCGGACTAGTTATTTTTTATTCATTCCCATGACATTGTTATCAAATGAAAGAGTTTGCTAAGAAGAATACTTCGGAAGTCGGTGTCAAATAACAAAGAAATAAAATACAAACACCGACTTCCGAAAAAAACTTATTTAATTTTTTTTTGTGTATTTTCATTTTTTGGAAGTCGTTTGTTTTTTTTGTAAAAATATTTTTTATTTTTCGTTTTTGTTCAGTTTTTCAAAAACCGCCAAAGCAATTTTTATAAAATTTATATGGTTGGTCCCTCGTATGGTATATACCCATATTCTTTTGGAGACAGAAAGAATTTTGAAAATCAGTCGACAAATGACAAAGAAACCGGTGGACATACATAAAAAAAAACGTAGAACCTCCTTTTTCGAAGTCGGTTAAAAATGACGTTACTTTAAAGCGTGTTTTTTAGTTTTTTAAACTAAAATTTTATTTAGATTCAGATCAGGTCAATACATTTTTTTTTTAAACTCGCCAATACATTTTTGAAAAATCTATTTTCCTGACATTCCTGAATGGTTTTGGAAAATAAAACAACAGTAGTTTAACACCGCAGCTTATAAAAATGAAAATTCTCGATAGAAATGGCAGGTCGGCGGCAATCTAAAGTAACGTTTTAATCTTTTCAAACTGATATAATCCAGAGGTAAAATTGTATTTGTTTGTGTACAGTGTAATCTCACGAAGTAGGTACCTACTGATTCTATTAAGAAAATTCATTATCAAAATGTCATAAACTTATTAGTTATTAATCCTAGAAAAATGCGTGTTTCTTGGGAAAAGCTGGTATTTATTAAAGTGATCTGATGGTATTTATAGTAAGTGAGCCAGACCAGTGGACCAGTGGTATTTGTAGTGAATGTCCAGTTTCACTCATGTTGCATTAGGTTTCCGTAACTTACAAAACTATAAAAACATAATTCTAGTTTTCAACAAAATTAGCTTTAAGGTTCCTTTGTGTAGGTTTCTATATTTATAACGCTATTTCTTCTAGTTTGAACTTGCACCTATAAAATTCATCCTGTATCATCACTTGTCTTTTTTCTTAACTAGGTTGGGATCGACTTCCAGTTAAACCGGATACCGCTACATAACAGCAGCTATTCCCCAGTTTATTTGCAGACAATTTTTTTTTTGTTGTTGTTTTATTACGGTTCCGTAGAGTCCGCATGACAATACGGAACCTTCACTCGTGTGTCTGTCTGTCTGTGTGTCCAATTTGCTCCGCATTCACTGGACCGATTGAGTTGAAATTTGGTACACACAAAAATAAGTGAAATTAGGTTAAATTAGGGTTAATTAGGACGTTACACGTCTGTGTTTGGATCTGTGATGCAAACACGGACGTGTAACGTAAATAAATGAGTTTGGAATATGGAGATCACTTTTGGGGTGCCAAAAGGAAAATTTAAAAGAGCAAATCTTGCTGTACCGTGCGACATGTTAAATGAAAAGGCACTTCGTGAGGGTGTCGAATATTTTTTTTTTTTTCATAATTTTAAAACAAATACTTCTAATGTTATTTAAGAAAACTTTTTTACAAAAAAAAAACAACCGACTTCCAAAAAAAATTACACTAAAAATTAAAAAATAACTTTAATTTTAAGAGTCGGTGTTTGTATTTTACTTCTTCGTTATTTTGTAAAAAAGTTTTTTATTTTTCACTTTTTAGTTGTTATACCCCAGAACTAAAAACCCCAATAACATGGAACGTGGAATTTAAACATTTGGAGAACACCAAAACATCATCGAGGTATACGTATTTTTCGTTTTTGTTAAATTTCTTAAAAAGCGCTTAATCAATTTCGATAAAATTTCTATGGGACCACCTCTGATGTATGACCTACCAAACAAAAAAAGAATCATCAAAATCTATTCACAAGTGGCAGAGAAATTGCGTAATATACATACAAAAAAAAAAACATACAGACGAAATGAGAACCTCCTCCTTTTGGAAATCGGTTAAAAATAGATGAAAAATGTAATCCTCATACGTCCGAAATTACTGTCCCAAAAATTTTGATAAGTGTATTTGTGTGAATACACAGAAATATTATTTTAAATAAGAAGCTGCAACAGGGAAACAGACAGATAAAGTCTTATCATATTAATTTTTTACCATTTTTGCGCTACATTCTAGAGGTTTCGGGTATGCTGGTTCTATATTTCTGTGGTCCTTTCTTACCCGTCTGTCAAGAAGGGTTATGTTTTCGCGTAGGTATCTTGTTTACGTAATATACTCAGATAAAGAAATCAATTAGAGATTATCTAGTCCAGCTGCCTTGTTTTAATAGGGAGGTTTTGTGGTATTAAAATAATACTTAATTATATGTATTCCCCAAGTTAAATTATCAAAAAGCATTGGACACATATTTTTTCTTTCCCAAATCAATAAAAAATGACAAAGATAAAACGCATTAAAGTTCAGGAGTGGGGACCAGTTACGTCACTAAACGGTACAAAGTGTATCGAGGTATGGCGTCACGTAAAATTGCAACGTTCTGTATCGTCCTCATTTTTAGTTTACGTGACAAAAGAAAAAACACGTGTCCAATATTTTTTGGTATTGTAACTGACGGATTAATAACTTTTTTTTAGTAAAGTTAGTTACCTACCATTGTCATTAATTAATTAGTCATGTCATTCACCTCACCGCTCATCTTACTAATGTTGCTTCCTACTTATCATACTAATATTTGTATATGTGAATATAAGTTTGTTTGTTACGCTTTCACGCAAAAACTACTTAACCGATCATCATGAAACTTTGTACACATATTCTTGGAGGTATTAATGTACTTTTTATGAAAAAAAAAAATTACGAAAGATACATAAACGCGAGTGAAACCGCGTTCACAGCTAGTAATATTATAAATGCGAATGTGATCTATCTTTGTGCCAAATTTCTTTTAGACTGTAATTATAGTCTGGATAGCACATAGGCTATCTACAGGGTGTAACGGAAAGGTGTGGTCATATTTTAAGAACTGCATCTGTCCATCGATATGAACAACTTTATTCAAGAAAACCTGAGGAAATTCTCAAAAAAAAATTTTAGCCCCCATACAAATATTGATCAGCTGATGATAACTTTGTATGAAAAATCTTTTATTTTTTTGGGAATTTCCTATTTTTTCTTAGAGAAAGTGGTTAATATCCATGAGCAGAAACGGTTCTTACAATATGACCACACCTTTCCGTTACATCCTGTATAAGTTAACGGGGAACTACTAAGCTGCTCTAGTTTTTAATTAAAAAAAATATATACTTAATATAAAATATTTTTTAAACTATAGTGTCCCACTGTTGGGCAAATACCTCCCCCATATCCTTCTAAACAAAAATATAAGTCACAATTATGACGAAGGGGAAAGTACTTGCATAGTTGAAATTGGCTTGCGTGTATGACCGATGTGTGGCGAAAGCAAGTATGTTCCGTGGTTCCGTTGATAAGAATCGTTGGCGTTCTGTAGATTCTGCCAAGGTACCCCAATGGAACACAGGTGTGAGTTTATGTACCTATGTATGCACCAAGATATATTGTACCTATGTATGTTACCAAGATATATCCGCTAATGAGGTTAAAATTATTTTTTAAAAAATTGAGGAGAGCTTAGGTGTTACATTACATCACCACTGCTCTCAAAAGGTTAAAACTTCGTCAGAATATATGCATGGCTAAGAACCAAAATATCGAAGATATGTGTCCCAGACTGGACCAGAGTTATTGATTACGGCCCTCTCCCAAAGAGGAATGCTTTATCCCAGCAGACGGAACGTTATAAGCCTGTATAGTCATTGTAATTACCCACCTAGGTATTGGATATCCCGTAGATGAAGAAGTATAAGGAAACATCACAAGTTTTAGGTAGTACCTAACATTAAATGATAAATAAATGATAAATGATGTTTATTCAGTAAATAGGTTACAAGGAACACTTTTACACGTCAATGTTTTTTTGTCAGTTTAAGCTAGATGAGGCCGGTGTTTCCTAGCTGACTACCCTGAGAAGAAACACCGAAACAAACTCAGAGGTCAAAGTCTCTTTTAGTGTTCAAATCCATACAATGTGGACTGGTTAGATCCTATGAGAACCATGTACGTTTATGTCTGGGATGAGCTTTATGAAGAAAGCAACACACGAATTCGAGTGGACCTGTCCAGACAGTGCAAGCATTTGTCAGTCATCGCGAAGCTCAACTCAGAACTCTGAGGTGCTCAACGAACCGACGAACAATACCAAAGTAAGGACATTTGAGTAGGCCGCAAAAAATACTCAAACTGCCAGACAATCATAAAATCTACATGAATATAACGACATATATAGTTCTCGCATTCACATTATTCTATATGAGGACCATGCAGCTTAATGTCTGTAGTGGTCTTTTGAAGAAAGAACCAAACATATTTGAGTGGACCTGTCCAGTCAGTGCAAGCATTTGTCAATAGTCGAAAAGCTCAACTTAAAAACCACTAAGGAGCTCAATGACATGACGAACAATACCAAAGAAAAGACATTTGGGTAGGCCGCAAAAGTACTCAAACTGTCAGACAACGTTGAAAATTACTGTAAAAAGGAGGAGAAAATAATAATAATAACCCACATAGTCCTCACATTTACAATAATTAAGTAATCAAAAAAAAATAAAAATATAATACTTTACAAAGTAAATATTTGTGTCAAACAAAATAGTAATCATAATATGTCAATCAAAAAATAAAAATAAATATAATACTTAAAAAATAAACATACAACATAATACTCAAAAAATAAAAATAAATATAATACTTAACAAAGTATTCAAGTCAAAAAAAAAAAATAATAATTATAAAATGTCAATAAAAAAAAAATTGTTGGCAAAATCAAAACAAAGCATTTTTTCCCGCTTTCTCTTCCACGGCCATAAGAGCGTTTCTTCAACAATTTTCCTCGTATGCGCTGTTTGCCTCATTGTATTAAGTACCGCATGCGCATGCGGGAAAACCAACTCCGACCTATGATGAATACAATAACGTTCGACCATTTAGTCATTATATCTACTTACATAATGTCTAGCTATTATGAACGTACTTACTCGTATAATCGGTTTTTAAATCACTTTGTAATAAATACATTGATAAATTTGCGATAGGTCAAGAGGAATTACCTAAGAGCTAATAACTGTAATAAATGATTAGTATAGGTAATTAATTATAAGTAATTTCTTAAGGTTACGAGATAAAATGATCAATTTATTTTTAACCGACAAAAAAAAAATAGGAGGAGGTTCTCAATTCGACCGTATATATATATAGATTTTTTTGTTTATATTCAACCCTCACTCCGTCATTTATGAACTGAACTTGATGATTATTTTTTTGGTAGATAGGGTATACCTCAAGGGTGGTCCCATGTCTAGGAAATCAGGATCTGATAATGGAATCCTGATAAAATTGAGAGAAAACTCGAAAATTGTGGGCACGGTTTAGCGTTTCTGTACGTATGTTCGACCCTCACTCCGTTGTTTATGAACCGATTTTGATGATTCTTTTTTTCTTAGATATGGTATACCTCAAGGGTGGTCCCATGTTAAAGACATCAGGATCTGATTATGGAATCCTTATAAAATTAAGAGAAAACCTCGAAAATTGGGCACGAACATCGTTTCTGTTTACTTTTCATAACTTAATCAGGTATTTGCATTTAGGAATCATCACATCATGAAACTGAGCTGATGATGGAAACCATACCTTTCCTAAACAATAGAAGTTAGATATAAAAAACTATGCTTTGAAGAAAAGACGTCTTAAGAATATTCGAGGTAACCTCAACTGGTTAATATCCTGGGAACCTCATGGAAGGATGGTTACATTATCAGCTCAGTGCCAACAGGAATGACGAAGAATTAGAAATTAGCCTCAGAATATTAAAAGATGATGCGAGTCACAAAAAATCATAAAATAAAAAACTTTTTAACAAAAAATTCAACCGACGAAAAAGAACTGAAAAGCAAAAAATAAATAAACCTTACAAGTCTTGAGTATTGAGCTTATTTACCTACATAAAATATCAAATTTTGTATAAACTAATTTAGAGTCGGCGCCAAATAATAAAATGATTAATTACCTACATCTAGCCTTCTTCATTTCTACGTACATATAAAATTTAGATATTTAATAATCAGATTATTGTTTGGCGCCGACTCAAAATTAGTTTATATAAAATTTGATATTTTACGTAGGTAAATAAGCTTCTGCCAGCGATTTCGCCCGCGTGGAATTAGTACTTCCTCTGTTTTAAACTTTCAACCCCTTTTTTAACGCCTTTTTTTGTGGGGGTGGGAAATCATCCAATAACTTCTCCCGCTCTGGGTGGAGCGGGAGGGCGTGTCAGACTCTTACTGACTGAAACCCACCCCTGTTCCTTCCCTGCCTGAGTGCCCAGGGGTGCGGTAACTCATTTTCAGAATTTATTCGCTACCCCTAGGCATGCAGGCACCGGCCACGATGGGCCCCATCAGTGGTGGCTGACAACATCTCTTTGTGTTCTTAGTGGTTACCTACTCTTCAAAAAGCACTCACCTTCCAAATTTCATGTCTCTAGGATGAGCGGTTTAGGCTGTGCGTTGATATATCAGTTAGTCAGTCAGGACTTTGAATTTTATAAATACCTTTATATGAATTGCTGTTCGTTAGTCTTGCTAAAAGTAAGAAACGGCTTAACCGATTTGAATAACTATTTGTTGTTTTGTTAGCTTTAATACAGGGGTGGTTTGAAAAGAAAAACAAAAGGGGCAATCCAAAAAACACCTAAAAAAAACCGACGAAAAAGAACTAAAAAGCACAAAATAAATAAAACTCAAAATCAAATTTTATATAAAACAAATTTTGTGTCGGCGCAAACAACAAACTGATTTATCATCTAAATTTTATAAGTAGGTACAGTATAGGTTCACAAATCCATTGGCAATCTCGCAAAGCAGTAGATTGGCGCTTCGCTTTGACTTACGACCTTCTTCTCTAAGTAGTTTCTATACTATACACTTCTATACTATATTCTACACACACTCACTTTGTCTGCAACTGATAACAGTTCATAATTTCAACAACATTAGTATATCTGGCATGGTAGCGTAGTGGATAAGGTATTCCGGTTTATATAATGGCGATTCGTGGTTTCGAATCTCACCTGCGCTGCGTCTAATCATTTTTTTTTTTATTTTTTTTTTTATAATTATTGCTTAGTTTTTATTTTATTTTTTTACCTAGCTAGTAGTTAGATGTCAATATTTAATAATTATTATAGTAGCAGTTCGTTACGCATTAGTATTTTGTGTCCTTCGTATGTTTCATTTATATAATAAAGTTAGTGGGTAACAGAAAACTAGTTAGGTAAATTATTTTGATTTCAGTGAGGTAGACAGATGCAGTTCGTTACGATTATTCATCTAATAGAACGTGGAACGTGGTTGTTGTTGGTTAGTGATGAGTGTTTAAATCTATTAGCGGTGTTGTGAGTTATCTATAATTTTGTAAATGCAATCAAATATTAATATCGAAGAGCAAATATCATTGCGCTGCGTAACAGTGGATGTAATATAACACAAATACCTAATGAAACCGAATTAAGTGTAAGTGATATCGCAAATGTTTCATACGGTATTTTTAGGGTTCCGTACCCGAAGGGTAACCAACGGGACCCTATTTCTAAGCCTCCGTTGTCCGTCCGTCCTTCTGTCTGTCAGCGGACTATATCTCATAATCCGTAATAGGTAGACAGTTGAAATTTTCACAGAATGTGTATTTCTGTTGCCGCTTTAACAAAAAATAATAAAAATAAAATTATATTAAAAACTAAAGGGGGATCCCTACTAGAAACGTGTTTTTTTGGCTTTTCTTCCTCGTTCTTAATAATGACAACAAGTAGACGAGGAAATCTTGATCGATGGTACGGAACCCTTCATGTGCGAGTGCCAACTCGCACTTGGCCAGTTTTTTATCCTAGTTGATGATAGTTTACTCACATTACAAATGACTAAAACAAAAATAAAATTTTGTTAACCCATTAACCTCGGAACTTTATTAATACAGATTTAAATTCAAGAGTTTTAAAAGAAAAATATAAATAATTTTAAAGATTATATTTCGACTAATAAATGATGAGTTATTATAATGTGTAAACTAATAAATATATAACATTATTTTTGTTATTCGTTTTTGCAGTCCGCAACGTATATCCAGCTGAAAAGGTTACAAAAATAACATTTGTCCAGGATAATTGTCCTATTCACGGGGCGAGCGCTGTGCGTGACTGGTTTACCAGACCCTGGAGACACCTGGAGATAGCTGTCGTTCCATGGCCAGCGCGATCTCCTGATCTCAACCCAATAAAAAAATTATGGGGTTTGATGGTGCAAAGGTGGGAAGCCCGGAATGACAGATGTCTTGAGCAGTTGAAGTCGCATTGCATGGAGATAAGGGAAAATATAAGAGGAACAGAAACATGTTTTAATCTCGTAGGCTCCATGCGTCAACGTCTACTTGACTGTATCGAGAATAATGGGGGTTATACAAAGTATTAACAAAAGTATAATAGACAAAGTATTTTGTTTTACCTACGGTTAATGTATTAACTTGTCTAAGATTTTTTTCAGCACGTATTCAACATGGTGCTTGTCAGTGTTTGACGTATTTCTTGTAGAAAAATAATTTACATTATTTTAGTAATATCTCCGTGTTTAGGGTGACTGGTAATTAGTGACCGATACTTAAACACGTTATTGCTCATGATAACAAACAACTTTCCCAAAAAACACTTTTTAACACTCATTCACTTTTATCACTTAGCCGCCGTTCTGTCATGAGTCAATCACGTGTTTAAGTTTCGGTCACTAACTACCAGTCACCCTGTATAAGGATTAAAATTTGAGGTTTAGTTTCAATCTTCTTTTCGTAAAGAAAACGAATAAATGAGCTTAGTAAAAAATCATCACCAATCATCACATCACACGATTTACTTACAAAAAAAAAAGTCAATTAATAAAAAAAAGTGAATTATTGCAAACAAACTGCCTACAATAAATTAACCTAATCACTTATTTTGTAAGTAGTTGTTTTACATTTTTAATAGAGATATTTTTACTTCTTGCTCTTAATTACTTCGATCATGATCGACGCTTAATGTTTATGGTGAAATAAATCCATTTAAAATTGTAAACATTATTTTCATACGTCAACAATTGCTTTTAAGTTTCTTGACTTAAATTTCAAATCTTATTCGACAGAAGTAGTTATAATAAATTGTTGTAGTATGTTACCTGTAACTAAAATAAACTACTTTTAACGAATAATTGTTGTTTTTTTTTATTTTTGTTAATATAAACCTTTTAGTGCAATACACAATACTCATAAAAAGACAGCAAGTATTGCGAAAAAAAAAATACAATAAAAAATCGAGCTGTGCTTTATGAACTTTGAACTTACGCCAACTGCTTCACAGTCTTACGTGTTGTCTGTACTGCTATCAGCACATGATATTTTTGGCCGAATTTGAGCAATGGGATTTAACTAGCCAACATCACGCACATGATGCGTGTGACGAGGGCATAGCAAAAGCGACGAAAATTGTTTACGAGACCATACAAGACGTCGCGTACGGAGACGATAAGACATTGTGTGAAGTCTTTGTGGTATGTGCACCGCGTCGATTACAAGAAATCGATACAGACGTAAGGACTGTACCGTGTGTTCACAGCAAAACGACTCTAAACGTGCTAATGCACTTTTCAACGTTTACTGTACGTAGAAACAGCTCTACGTAGGTAATTATTCATTTTATTATTATTTGGCCCAACTCAAAATTAATTTGTATAAAATTCGATAGTTTATGTAAATAAGCTCAAGACTTAAAAGGTTTATTTCTTTTTCGTCGGTTTAATTTTTTATTAAAAAGTTTTTTGTTATATGATTTTTGTGCTTCACATCAATTTTTTATAATATATCTAATTTCTAATTGTTTATGAAAGGTATGGTTTCCATCATTAGCTCAGCTTCAGGATGTGATGATTCCTAAACGCAAATACCTGATTGAGTTGTAAAGTAAACACTATTCGTGCCCATAATTTTCGAGGGTTTCTCTCAATTTGATCAGGATCCCATCATCAGATCCTGACTTCCTTGACACGGGACCACCCTTGAGGTATATACTCTATCTAATAAAAAAAAACATCCTATTCGGTTCATAAATAACGGAGTGCGGGCTGAACACATACATTTAAATAAATATTATATATACGGTCGAATTGAGAATCTCCTCTTTTTTTGTCGGTTAAGATACAAGGTGGCGCAAAATTAATCACCCTATCGAATGATGCTATCATTTTTGCAAATGGCGTCGTACATCAATCATATTTGACAGCTGCAGTATACAAGCAGACAAGCAATGGAGCGCTATAATCCGCAAGAGCGTAATTGTGTCGATTTTTTTGACCAATAAATCGTTCGGTACTGTAGTCGGTGGCACAGCGTGAATTAATTGGTTTTTTTTTTATTCCGGACTTCTCTCTTTGGGGCTACTTGAAGTCGCGGGTTTATGTCAACAAGCCTCAGACAATCGCAGCCCTTAAGATAACTGTCGACCGGAAATATTGCGGGAGTCATGGAAAATGTGATAAAACAGGCACAAATGTGTATTAACACTGGCGGCAGCCACTTGATGGATATTATCTTTTCCACTTAACAGAACAAACTGTTAAGGTCCAAATAAAGATTTCCATCTAACAAAATATATTTTTTTTATTTAGCAAAAAAAGTTATTCAAAAACAAAATTGCATGATTAATTTTGCACCACCTTGTAATAAAGGTAATTTTGTATGGAAAATCGTCTAACTGACGTGCTTTACAAAACTGTCATTGCTTCCATCTCCACTTCAGATTACTTTATTAGATGGTGTTCGTGGCAGACAGTCCTCAGACTAATATTATAAATGTGAAAGTTAGTGAGGATGTATGTTTGTTACTCTTTCACGCAAAAACTACTGAACGAATTTTGAAACTTTACAGTAATAATGTTTATAAATCAGAATAACACATAGGCTATAATTTATAATGGAGGAAAGTACTAATACCACGCGGGCGAAGCCTCTGGCAGAAGAAAGAAGAGAAAGAAAGGAAAACTGTTTATTCACGTGAAAAGCGACGCACATTCATTGGAAGCTAGTTTTCATATATTCTTTTGTGTTCGTTACTTAACACCGACTTCCAAAATTAAAGTTATTTTTTAATTTTTAGTGTATTTTTATTTTGGAAGTCGGTTGTTTTTTTTTTTGTAAAAAAGTTTTTTATTTTTCACTTTTTAGTTGTTATACCCCAGAACTAAAAACTCCAATAACATGGAACGTGGAGTTTAAACATTTGGAGAACACCAATACGTCATCTAGGTATACATATTTTTCGTTTTTGTTCAGTTTTTCAAAAACCGCTAAAGCAATTTCGATTAAATTTTATGGGACCACCTCGGGAGTATATTCTATCGGATAAAAAAAGAATTTTTAAAATCGGTCCACAACTGACGGAGAAATCGGCGGACATACATAAAAAATAAAAACATCCATACTGTCGAACATAGAATCTCCTCCTTTTTCGAAAGTCGGTTAAAAATTCATTGTACTGAATTAGAGGAAGCTCGACCCTTTAAAATCATGCCTTATCATCTCATCTTATGCGGTGTATTTTATTTTACATTACATTATATTTAATGTCTGTAAAAGGCCACAGACTTTTAACTGACTTCAAAAAAGGAGGAGGTTCTCGATTCGGTTGTGCTTACCTATTTTTTGTTAGTTACCCTAAAACTCAGTCATTTATAAACCAATTTGGAAAATTCTTATTTTATTTGAAAAGATAATATATATTCTACATTGGTTCTATTTTTATCAAAATCCAGTTCCGATGATGGAATTCATGAGGAATTGAAGGAACTCCTCAAATTAAAATCGCGATATGTATGCCTATACATAGGTAGGAAAATACATATTGTGATTCTGGTATGATCATCAAACAAGTCAAGCATTTCTATTCAGAAACATTACGTTTACGTAACATTTTGTGAAATGGAACTGAGCAAGAAGACCACAGATGGCTATCAGAACTCCTCCACGATAAATATTTTACGGGTGGCAATAGGATATCTCGATTAAGATCCAGCGGCTTTCGTCATGAAAAGATACAAGATATTTTATTTGTAAAACGAAGCAAATTTAATTTAAGCAACGAAGACAAAATAAATTTGGAAAAGTGAAGCAAATTTAATAAACGGTTCTGATAAAAATGAAACTATCGAACTGATTTGATGATGAAGCCTGAAGGTAAGCACCGGAACTCTGTAATTAAACTACATATAATATTATTATTTACATTAGAAGCTAAACTTGTAAGCCTTAGAAAACTGTAGAAGGAAAAATAAAGCTATTTTTAGCCCTCCGGCAAGAGGCGTTAAGACCCCCCCCCAGGAGCCGCTTCAAGGCGGCCCCGGCTCTGTCCAGTCTGGGAGCCAAACGTCGGAAGTGCTCCACGAAGTTCCACCGGCTGTCGAGGACAAGTCCCAGGTACTTCATCGTCCCCTCGACGCCGATGTTAACCCCTCCTACTGTTATCTGGGAACCCGCCGGTGGCGCGTTCCGAGGATCATGAAAACACATGGCCTCGGACTTCTGCAATGCCACCTCGAGTCCCAGTTGAAGGATCCTATCGATGACTGTCGCAACCCCGTGTGTCATAAAGTCGGCCGCCGCCTCATGCAACCTCCCCTGCGTCAGGACCAGCGTGTCGTCAACTTAGCAAACCACGCTGACGCCGCTAGGGAGGTCGGCGCGCAGCACCCAGTCGTAACCGATTTTCCACAGAGGCGGCCCCAGGACGGATCCCTGCAGAACACCGCACGACATCTCTCGCCTAAAGGTTGCCCTACACTAGGAATTACTCCTGTATCGTGGGTGCGTTCACAAACATGTAAACTCACAAACACAAGACACTCAGACGCGGAACTACCATCCACGCCATACAAATATTTATTCCTTGAGGGAATCGAACCCGCGACATGTACCGCACCAGCCGAACGCTCAACCACTGCGCAAAGCGTGCCGTAATAGGTAGAATTTAGCTGTATATTACAACAAAAAAATGTTATTATAATAAAACTAAATAACAAAGAAACAAAACCAGAAACACCGACTTCCAAAATTTGTTTTTTTTATTTGGAAGTCGGTTGTATTTTTTTATTGTTTTGTTTGGCAAACTAACCAACCAAATAAACTCCAGGATTTTTTAAAACTACTGGAACTACTTTATAGTTTTCCCTTAGAGTCAAGTTTCTGCCAGCGGGTTTTTTGGTTATAGGTAAGTTAATTACCGAAAGGGAACGTACGTACTACGTATCCCATATTATAAGGTCCAAATCCAAAACATGGTCTACCCGTGTGCTTAGTTCAACCAATCCCGTCCAGGCGTGATTGATTAATAAAATATCGAAACATCCAGACTACACATTAATAGTAGGTACTGTGACGATTGTAGACACAGCCTAATCTTAGCGGGTCTGCACCGGCCTTTAACTGGCAGGTAAGAATGTTGGAGAGTCGATAGATTATTTTAGAAGAGTAGGGGTGAATTTTGTTTTATGACAGATAAGAAGTTTAGCCCTTGCAAGTGGGCACAAATGTTATACTTTTGCCTAATTAATATAACGCCCTCAGCTCTTTTCCTTATCCGGCCGTAGCGAGTATCCCTTCGTAAAGTACTCTCGCAGTAAGCAAGCGAGTCCCCGAGCTTCGAAGAACGTCCCAGGATCCCTGCAGGCCGTACTGGTGCCTTGGGTTCCTACTGTACTTGCCTATTGGATAGGATTTTAAAATCCTCTATAATAAACTTTATTGTACAACAAAAAAGTTACACAACTTTATACTTACACGAACATACATTTAATCTAATAAGTTAGTTTAGCTTAGCTCGCATCGCTGTGGTAGGTAGGGTTGGCAACCGTACTCTAAAATAGAGTATTGCACTCTATTTCATGTACTCTATATCTGTAATACTAATAGAGTACGCTAAAATACTCTAAATACTAATACTAGTCATGTATACCCATTGCCATAACCCAAAAATGTAACGTTTACTATATGTCCGTTGAAATTTTTAAAAAATAAGCTAACAAAATTGATTAAGAATGTCTGGAGTCATACGATTCTTTTAAAATTAATAAAAAATTGTTATGCAAACGGCACATTTTTTTTTTTTTTTTATTAAAAGAAATGTACTCTTTTTTTTTAGGTGGCACTTTATTTAACCTGTCTGAAATCAAATATACTCTATTTCATTTAAAAGAAGTTGGCAACATTAGTGGTAGGTAACTTTTAATATTTATATAGTTCAGTTTGGTACCTAAACTAAGCTTTTGAACATTCTTAGGCTTCCTTGTTAATTCAAATGTATTTATGTCACAAAGCCAGAGCTTTCCTTTTAGACAAAGACTCAGCCCTAAAACTTCCAAGCTCGTACTGACGTACCTACTCTAATTATAAACGTCTCACATGCTATCAAAACACTCGGATCCCATGAATATAACATGTTAAAGTTAGAGCCGCGCACAATACTGTGAAATCCGAAGCATTAGCTGATAAAGCGGCACCTCGGCACCTCTATTCTGCGTTCCTCCGTCTGCGCTTAAACGCTGGGCGCTCTGTGCGGCAGAGATAGTGCTGTACTCACTAATACTTCAGTAAGTCTAGTTTACCGGCTGCCAAGCTTCGCTCCGTACGTATCTGTGGACCGCACTTGGCGAGGTAACGAACAAACCTCGTAACGGCTCACCGAATGAACCGCTTGTGTAGGTATTATGGTGTACCAAGCAACTAATTGTTCTGTAGCTACATTTTGTTTCATCTACGTTTTTTTTTATTTAGTTATTTATAATAATAAGCACACCAACAGCACTGTCACTTACAATTCAAATAAAATAACATATATAATATTTGTTCGGTTTGGGGCTTTCTTTCGTTGGTGTAATGTAGGTATTCAACGGTAACCCAAGTTTTATTTGTTTTGTTCCCCAATTATGAAGATATACTCTAGACAAGCCAAAGATCTTTAAAAGGTGCTAATTATTTTAAGAATTAAAAAAAAAGACGAAGCAATATCTTCTACAGAAAATTGTAAAACCTTTTTAGAAGTACAAGGAGCACGACCAGTTATATTGAATACTGCTTCTACCTGCGTAGAAATGAAGAACTTTCTATAAGAATAGCCAATTGCGAAAAAAGATTTTGGACCTCCCCTAGTAATTTTGACCAGTTGATGATAATTTTGTAGCCTGTAGTTAGGGTTGCCAACCGTACTCTAAAATATAGTATTGTGCTCTATTTGTGTACGTAGGTGTAGTCTATAATCTGTAATACTACTAGAGTACGATAAAATACTCTATTTTCACAAATTTTTACTAAACAAATACCAGTCATATACCTATTGTACATAACCCAAAAATATAACGTTCACTGTTTCAATATATCCATTGAAATTAATAAATAAGTGAATAGGTTACTTCTAGGCTAGGCAAGCGTGCTTCATCTTCGACCACATCATCGCTTACCATCAGGTGAGATAGTGGTCAAACGCGTGCCTATCAACAATAATAAAAAAAACTAAGAATGTGTGCACTTTTCTTATTGTCTGATGTCTCTATTAAGGCGAATACACTTCACTCTTGTGTTTCTTTGGCACTTTTATACTTTACACTATTCACTCACATTAAACACTAACTCGAACAGTTTTGTTCTTTTTAGGCTTCTTACTATGTTCGTGTGATCGAGAAGCTGGATTGCCTCGACGTTCACATTCTGATGAAGCCTCTTTTCGTGAGCTTCTGCAAATTTCTGGATACTTTTTCGATGAACTCAACTTTTAAATCCCGATGTAGGTCATCATTTCATATGTACCAAGGAGCATTTACAATTTCCCTTAGCACTTTGTTCTGGAATCGTTGTATAATTATTAATTTAATGTAAAATGTATACTAGCGTTTAATTTAATTTGATATCCTTAAAAGTTGTAAAAAACTAACTTCGCGAGTGAACAAACTAACATTTTACAGGTTTATTATTTATACACTGTACAAAATCTTGTTCAGGGCGTCAAATATTTTGTAACTATCTCCTTTGTAGGAATGCACTATATCGATCATGAGCAAGTTTATACTCCGACTCGCACTTGGCCGATTTTCAAGTGGCTTGGCTGTGACCACAACCTTTTTTGAGGGCTGCATCCGCGCCTGCCGTCCCGCTCCACACAGAGCGGGAGAAGTCATTGGATGGTCTCCAGGACCCCAAAAACAAAAAAAAAAGCAAACTAGGGGACCTAAGCATAATGCTGACGCTTGAACCTTTTACTTCCGGTATTATAGTTTTGTGTAAGTACTAATACCAATAGTACTAGCTGTAACTGTAATAATGGAAACAATAAACGTGATTCTATTCTATTCTACTGATCTCGCCACGGCCATGACTCTGGCTCGGCTAACCACATGCAGTCAATGCATTTTATAGGTAATCTAAGGCAGTCAATACAAAGCCGTACTCGTCTTGAACCTTATCTTTCTAATCAAAAGATCAGTGCCGGATTAGCCACAGGCAAAGCTACGGGCCGCGCACATTGGGGGGCTCCCGATTGGGCTTAAAAAAAAAACAAGTCAAGATACCTATAGGTCCTATCATATCAAATCTAACCAATTCCGAATTTTCCATAAAGATAATGGCTCATGGGCCCATCGCTACCTAAGGGCCCCGCGGCCTGTGGGAAAAATAAGTCAAATTCGTTATCATTTTACAAAGACTTAAGGGGCCCCTTGGTAGAATTTTCTACCAGCCCCGCGCTGGCTTAATCCAGCACTGCAAAAGATCAGTGGGCGTTTTATAACGACAGTCACCTGGAAAATACGACGTGAATGCGGGCAATAATGTGATAGGTACACCATTGTCAAGGAGTTGCTAATGTTATTCCCCAAGATCCGATATTTTCCCCGGTATTTACGTAGGACTTACTAGGTATGTAATGACTACCGTCACGCTAATCTCTCTAATTCCCCTCAAACAGGCTTAATTGCGCATTGTTTACGAGGACAAAAATGAAGGTAGGTATTGTTGGCAAGTTGGTGATGACTGTGATGAGGAAATAAATGTTATAGCTTCTTAACTGTAGATCAATTAGGTAGGTACCTACTTATTAAGGTAAGTATTGGGTAGGTGGTTATTATCATAACTATTATTTGAATTAAACCCACGTTCACACGCTTTTAAGCGCAGCGTTAAAAAATCTTTTTATTAAATTCACCGACGAAAAAGAATTACAAAGCAAAAACTAAATAAACCTTTTAAGTCTTGAGTATTGTGCTTATTTACAAAAAATATCAAATTTTATATAACTAATTTTGAGTCGCCAAACAACAATGTGATTATTAATTAAATAAGCATCTAAGTTCTATATGATAGTACGTAGAAATTAAGAAGGCTCTACGTAGGTAAATAATCATTTTATTATTTAGCGCCGATTCAAAATTAGTTTATATAAAATTTGATGTTTTATGTAAATACGCTCAATAGGTACTCAAGACATATTTAAGGTTTATTTATTTTTTGCTTTTTAGTTCTTTTTCGTCGGTTAATTTTTTTGTTAAAAAGTTTTTTATTTTATGATAGTTTGTGGCTCGCGTCATCTTTTAATACTCTGAGGCTAATTTCTAATACTTCATCATTCCTCTTGCACACCAATGCACCAGGTTCAAAATCGCTCGCTCGTGCGAACGTGGTCCAATAGGCATCTTTAAATCGTTTTAGGCATCTTGTTTGCTTGTTTTAGTCAAAATTGAACGACTTATTAAGAACCCATTCGCTGGTTTGAGGGCCCCGGTAGGAATGTCGAGATATTCCAAAGATAATACAGGGTGTAACGCAAAGGTGTGGTCATATTTTAACTGTATCTGCCCATCCATATGAACAACTTTCTTCAAGAAAACCTAAGGTAATTTTCAATTTTTTTTTACCTCCGATACAAAATATTGATTAGCTGATGATGACTTTGTATGGAAAGTCCAATATATTTTTTTGGGAATTTTCTATTTTTTCTTAGAGAAAGTTGTTCCTTTCGATGGGCAGAACCGATTCTTAAATTAAAATATACCCACCTTTCCGTTACACCCTGTATAGGTAGTAGTCGTGACGAGAGGGCTGGCTTGTTCTTTGCCCTAAGAATTAGCATTGCCATTCAACTTGGCAATTCTCTTGGCAAAAAACTTGGCAATTTGTCGGCACGGTTGGCGTAGTGGTTGAGCGTTCGGCTGCTGCGCTGCGTGTCGCGGGTTCGATTCCCGCACGGAACAAATATTTGTAAGGCCTACAGATAGTTGTTCCGGGTCTGGGTGTCTTGTGGATGTGAGTTTAAATGTTTGTGAACGCACCCACGATACAGGAGTAATTCCTAGTGTGGGGCAACGTTTTTTTTTTAAAAAAAAAAAAAAAAAAAATTCTGCCAGTCTTCTGGGCACGTTTCCAGATGACAGCGATGTGGAGGAGTACTTCGACGCCTGAACGTACCTACTTTGTTTTTGTTTTTGTCTAGGGATCATTGTACTCATCATCACGAACAACTTATGGGACCAACCCCGAAATCGCAAAAAAAAATCAGCTGTTCAGTACATTTTGATGAGTTATTCGCGATTTCGTTGTTGATCCCATAGTTAGTTGTTCGTAATGATGAGTACAATGACCCTTAGAAAGGTTTAGTATAAAGTAAAAATAGGGTTATATTTATTATAGGTACGTAGCTGGGTAATAATTTGGTAATATTTTTGGTTTTAGTGTAGATGTATTTTATTTAACTGAAATAAATAAAACCTACTTTCAATAGGCGTAGTCTATGTTCCAAAGAAAATTTGTTGTAGCACCAATGACATCTCTGAAAAAAAATCTTCTATTATATACGAAAGTAAGAAGGCATAATCGCAGTGATAGAAAAGTTGAAAGGGAATCTTTTGTTAGAAAATAAAACCGACTTCCAAAAAAAGTGCAAAATAACTTTAATTTCGGAAGTCGGTGTTCCTGTTTTGTGTCTTCGTTTTTTGACACCGACTTCCGAAATTAAAGTTATTTTGCACTTTTTTTGGAAGTCGGTTTTATTTTTTTGTAAAAAAGTTTTTTATTTTTCACTTTTTAGTTGTGGCTCCCCATTAAACTGTGTTAACAATTCATAGACATACGATAGCAGCAATTGCGGTTGATTTGCTGTCAATTTTTGAAGAGTTCCGTTGTCTGTCTCCGAAACCCATCATCAGATCTTTTTGAAATTTAAATGGGACCATTTCGGAATAAACCCCTTTCGAACAAAAAAAGAATTTTGCAAATCCGTCAATATACGACGGAGTTATGCCCGAACACGACTTCGAAAAAGGAGGAGGTTATTAATTCGGATGTTTGTATTTTTATTTTTCTTTTTTATGTATGTTCGGGCATAACTCCGTCATATATTGACGGATTTGCAAAATTATTTTTTTTGTTCGAAAGGGGTTTATTCCGAAATGGTCCCATTTCAATTTCAAAAAGATCTGATGATGGGTTTCGGAGACAGACAACGGAACTCTTCAAAAATTGACAGCAAATCAACCGCGATTGCTGCTATCTTATGTCTATGAATTGTTAACACAGTTTAATGGGGAACCACAACTAAAAGTGAAAAATAAAAAACTTTTTTACCAAAAAATAGAACCGACTTCCAAAAAAGTGCAAAATAACTTTAATTTCGGAAGTCGGTGTCAAAAAACGAAGACACAAAACAGGAACACCGACTTCCGAAATTAAAGTTATTTTGCACTTTTTTGGAAGTCGGTTCTATTTTTTTCTTTAAATTGCCGTTTTTTAGCCGACGAAAAAAAAGGAGGTTCTCGTTTCGACCGTATGTTTTTTTTTTTGTGTATGTTCAGCCCTCACTCCATCATTTACGAACCAATCTTGATGATTATTTTTTTGTTACATAGGGTGTACCTCAAGGGTGGTCCCATGTCAAGGAAATCAGGATATGATAATGAAATCTTTTAATTTTTTTAAAAAATGGCTCACAGGAATCAGTTTCATGTAAGCCATATGTAACTTACATGAAACTGATTCCTGTGAGCCATTTTTTAAAAAAATGAACCTATTAACACTACCATGTATCTACATATTTGAAACCGCAGTATTTGTCAAAAATAATACTGGATTATATGATTACTACACTCGTGCACGGCGTAAGGACAAATTGCGTACAGTAGCTAGCAATACTCATTTCATGTATGAAAGTATCTTTTGTACAGCTTCACGCATCTTTAATAATATTCCGGGGCCTATTAGAATAATTCCAGAAATAACAAAATTTAGAAATAATCTCCATGACCTGTTAGTAAACAAATGCTACTACTCTATAAAAGATTTCCTGTTAGACAAATCGCTGCTCCAATACAGCCACCCTCAGTCATGATGCGTTCGGTGGCCCACTGATGTGTACCTACCTAAATTATGATCTCTATTATATTTTTTATGAAATTATAATAATTTGTAACAATAATTGTATTTAATTTAATTTAATAACGATGTATGTAAATATTGTATGCCCAATGGGCGGGACATAGTTGATCCTAATTCAATTATTTAAGACCTGTATTATGTACCTACCTATGATCCACAATAAAGATGTTGATTGATTGATTGATTGAAATCCTGATAAAATTGAGAGAAAACCTCGAAAATTGTGGGCACGTTTAGCGTTTCTGTACGTATGTTCGGCCCTCACTCCGTTGTTTATGAACCGATTTTGATGATTCTTTTTTTCATAGATAGGGTATACCTAAAGGATGGTCCCATGTCAAGGACATTAGGACCTCATCATGGAATCCTGATGAAATTGAGAGAAAATCTCGAAAATTGGGCACGAATATTGTTTCTGTTTATTTTCATAATTTTATCAGGTATTTGCATTTAGGAATCATCACATCATGAAACTGAACTGATGATGGAAACCATACCTTTCCTTAACAATAGAAGTTAGATATAAAAAACTGGTTTTAGTGACAGATACCACTTAATATGCTTTGAAGAAAAGACGTCTTTAGAATATTGGAGGTAACCTCAACTGGTCAATATCCTGGAAACCTCATGGAAGGATGGTTACATCATTAGCTCAGTGCCAAGAGGAATGATGAAGGATTAGAAATTAGCCTCAGAGTATTAAAAGATGATGCGAGTCACAAAAAATCATAACATAAAAAACTGTTTAACAAAAAATTCGACCGAAGAAAAAGAACTAAAAAGCAAAAAATAAATTAACCTTTTAAGTCTTGAGTATTGAGCTTTTTTACCTACATAAAATATCAAATTTTATATACCTAAACTAATTTTGAGTCAGCGCCAAATAATAAAATATCATCTAGCCTTCTTCATTTCTACGTACATATAAAATTTAGATATTTAATAATCAGATTGTTGTTTGGCGCCGACTCCAAATAAAGAAAGCCTTTTAGTTCCTTTTCGTCGGTTGAATTTTTTGTTAAAAAGTTTTTTAGAAAATGCACATTTTGAACTAAGTATGATAACTTCGGATTGACTTGGAATTGTAAGTTCAAATAATGTTTATTACATTTATTATGGCATGTTTATCTTTTTTCAAAATTGATTAGGTATTCACTTCTTTCTTTGTGCTATAGGTTTTCTGTCCTAGCGCCATATTTAAAACCATGAAATCTCAATAAGTACCTACAACTCTTATTATAGACAGTACAAAACCCAAACAAACAAACAAACAAATGAATAATTCCCGCTATGGAAGAACATGCCTAAAATATTAAATTGAACTTATAATTTCCAAGTCAATACGAAATTATCACAGTTATAAAATACAACTGACTTCTTTCTTAACTTTGTTATTTAACACTGACTTCCAAAATTAAAGTTATTTTTTAATTATTTGCGTTTTTTTTTTTTTTAAGTCGGTTGTATTTCTATTTTTAAAGTTATTTTTATTTTTCACTTTTTAGTTGTATCTTTGGAACTATAACTAAAAGTTGTGCCTGAATTGATAGCCCCAAAAACATAGAATTCGAACATAATTGGTGAAATTAAGGTGAACTTTACAAATCTGTTTACCTTTCCCTTCACCAAATTTAAACGGGACCGCCTGGAAACTATCCCCTTTCAAACAAAAAAAAGCCTCAAGCGGTGTCGCTGTTGGGCGATCTGCAGTTTTAATACAAAAATGGACATTCGCCTTAGTGTATATACCTATAGTCTATGCATTCGCCATACACGGACCGCTCAAGCAGTTAATTTATTTTCGCAGCTAATAAAACACTTTTTTCCAAGAAAAAAAAAAAAAAAAAAAACTTAATTTCGGAAGTCGGTGTTTGCATTTTATTTCTTCGTTTTTTGACACCGACTTCCGAAATTAAAGTTATTTTTTAACTTATAATGTAAGTATTTTCTTTTTTGGTAGTCGGTTGTTTTTTTTTTTGTAAAAAAGTTTTTTATATTTCACTTTTTAGTTGTTATACCCCAGAACTAAAAACTCCAATAAAATGGAACGTGGAATTTAAACATACTCGTAATTGGAGAACACCAAAACGTCATCGAGGTATCCGTAGTTTTAGTTTTTGTTCAGTTTTTCAAAAAGCGCTAAAGCAATTTCGATAAAATTTATATGGGACCACCTCGGGAGTATATTCTTCCAGATAAAAAAAAATAGAAATCGGTCCACAACTGACGGAGAAATCGGCGGACATATAAATACTTACATAAAAAAAAAAAATACTTAGGTATGAACATAGAACCTCCTCTTTTTTTGAAGTCGCTCTAAGCAGTCTGTCTATGGAGGGCCCAAGGCCCTCCAATGGGACAAGACAGGAAGATATATCTGCCCATCTATCTATAAGGTATCTACTATTAGCTCTGTGAAGACTGGACCACGAGTCCACGACACAAGAAATCCAGCGTCTTAACTTAAAAAATTATGTAGATTAGATATAGAATACTTACTTTAACTTTTACCGTGTTTTTATGAAGTATAGTTTTTTTCAACACACTTAAGTACCTACGTACCTACTTAGGTACTCGAAAATCCGCTCCTACCCCCACTGCTTTTAGGCACGCAATATAGTGCATTTCGCACTAGTACAAAAAAGTGCAGCAGTCAGCCCCCCGCTACAATTGTACCTAGGTATTTATTGTATCAGGCTAGTCGCCGGGCAGGCTCCACTGTGATCGCCGTAAAGCCCCCGCCAAGTCACACGCAAAAATTCGCGAGCCATTACTCACAATATTTTGTAACTAAATCTCATGATTATGAACTTTTACTTAATATTTTGAAGTTTATGTGTTGAACACCGTCGTTTGATACACGTGGGCAATTGTCATTGCAATCTCTCGGCTACAAAACGGCCTCGCCTTCGACTCACTCCGCCTCAGCTGCATGACAAACAAAAAAAAAACGCATCAAAATGTCTAACTATACTTACACTCTATTTTTGTGTTTTTATCAGACTGCCCCAAGAGGGTAATGTTTTTGTATAGTAGTAGAGTATGCAAGTAACGGGTGTTTTGTTTAGAGGTATAAAACTTTAAATTGAAATAAAACACAGGAAAATGTTTTTAATATGAATGATATAATTTGTTAAATCAATGTTAATATTTTTAATATCAATCATTTAATATAATTTGAGAGACAGTTTTATCGCATTCGTGTTTAAATAATATTTCGGATAAATGGCCACCGCGACTAGCGGATACAAAGCATAATCTGTAAGTCCAATTTTCACACACTCTTTGCAGTAAATCGGGCTAAATTTCGGCAGTAACGCATCGAATGTTGGCGTCCAAGTGCTCAATGGTTTCTGGTTAACTGTCGTAGATTTGCGACTTTACATATCCCCAAAGATAATCTAATGGCGTCAAATCGCACGAACGAGGAAGCCGAAAAACGAAAAACGCACGAAAAAGTTAGAACTCATGTCTCGGACATTCGCATTGAATTTTCGGATTATTCCATATACGCGCTAGTCGCGGTGGCCATTTGCCCGAAATCATATTTAAACATAAATGCCATGAACTTATACCTCAAATAAAACTAATTTCATTGATATTAAAAACATTTATCTGTAATTATGTGAATTTAAAGTTCTATACCTCTAAAAAAACACCTTTTATTTAGGGCATAACTTGTTTGGAACTTTTTAGCTGTTTCTACAGTCGGGTTTTTGAAAATACTTGTAATTTATTTTTATTATTATTGCTTTTTATATCGCACGCGACATTCGGCTCTGTAGGGCGTAGTCTTCTCTGTCACTCGTAGATGTGACACTGAAAAGGTTGGCAGATAACTTCATGTGCCATATGTAATATATAAATGACGCAATCGCAATTGCGGACCACTCGACGCACGGCGATGCGCCACCGGTACATGGTGGGCATCCCACCCACACGCGTAAAACGCGTAAAAAGCTAAGAATGCAATTTCCTGCCGGAGTCTGTTTTCTGATAGCTACAACCTGGAGGTCTTTAAGACAAGAGTTAATAGGTTACTTGGCAAGCGTGCTCCATCGTCGACCACATCAACGCTTACTATCAGGTGAGATGGTGGTCAAACGCGAGTCCACAAATAGCAAAAGAAAATTGCAATAAATTTGCAATAGGGTCACATTACACTTTCCTTTAAAGAGGGTAAAAGTAGTTGTAAAAAAAAAATACAAACTTTCCTTTTAACTTTCATTATATTTCAATATTTTTTTAAACAAATCGAAATAAATGCTCAAAATAGACATAATTACATTTTCAAATTACTTTTTTTTAATAAAACTAATTTTACAATATAATTTACACATAATTTCAAACATAAATAATAACATGGTTCCTTTAAATTTAGTGGCAAACCTTTACCTAAAATAATAAAATTTAATAACTGATGTGGGCTTACGTGGATAAATACAGCACATAGAGCTTTTGAAAGAGACTATCCGGTTTTGGAACGAAAATCAACCAAAACGTCTCAAAATTAAACTCGTTCCAAGTGATTATAAGGGCTGTTCATAATTCGGTCAAGTAATCCCAAAAGTTGCCATGATATGCGTTTGACAATTTAAGCTAAGCAGATTTTCATTGTAGACACTGGGTTGTCAGAGATTCAGAATCTTTACAAAGACGAACTTTTTCTAAAAATGCAATGTGCTATATTTAACATGCTAACTGGACGCAGATAAGCAATAACATATCACCTACGCACCTGCGATTTTGAGAAAGCGTTTGAAATTTTTGAACTCTAATACGTTACGGACGGTTTCTGTAAATGCGAACTAGTCTCGACTCTGTGCTACTCAAGGACCTGTCCAGAGGAAGATATCCTTAACGGCAGGCTATACCAATTTGCTTCTTTTGAAATCAACTTTAAATAGACAAAATAGAATAACAATTTTTTTGAATAAAATAAAAAGTTGCGGGAAATTGGGTTTTCCAACTTTCCGTGCAACTTTACGAATTATACGAATATTTAAAAAAAACGGTTCAGTCCTCAAGTGATACGATTACCAACGAACAGCATTTAATTTGTATAGATACGTAATAAATATGCAACAAAAGTGGATATTACAGATCGCGCGTAGTCGCAGGCCTCACAAAATACAGGTTTGGGACAACCCGCCCTTATATTATTTATATCATGCCTTTCCCCATATGATAAACTGGTTCATAGTTGTAGAAGCAAGGTATGCAACTAACAGGCAACTGGTTTTAAATGCAGTTGATGTACACTATAAGGAAAACATGTAAATCAGATAGGTACGTTAAAAGATTAATAATTATGCGGAAAATGGAAGCGGGCAAAAATATGTAGATACCTACTGATAAGTCGCAAATACAATACACTATATATGCCTGTATCTAGCGTGCGCATTTATTTCTGTATGCATAAGTTAGATAAAAAACACAAAAAATTGCAAAATAAAAACACAAAAAATTGCAAAATAACTTTAATTTCGGAAGTCAGTATTTCTTCGTTATTTGACATCGACTTCCGAAATTAAAGTTATTGTCCAATTTTGTTTTTAGTATGGAAGTAGGTTGTATTTTTATGCAATTTTTTTTTTCTTTTTTATTTGTAGTACCACAACTAAAACTACATAGTAAAGTTATGCCCGAATTGATAGTCTCAATAAATAAAAATGAGAAGTCAATTAAATACGCATTATTAAAGATAACTCAAAAACTACTGCTCAGATCTTGATCAACTTGAATGGGACCACATAAGAAGCACCAGCTTTCAAATAAAAATAAAAAAAACATCAAATTTTTTTTCGGTTCACCTAGAAAAACAGTTCTGAGGTACAACACAAAAAAAAAATCAAATTGAGAACCGCCTCCTTTTTTTAAAGTCAGTTATAATTAGCTTACGCACAAAAAAACAATGTACACGTGAATTTAACAACTGTACCCAGTTATTGGGTTGTGGAGGTCAGATGCTCCATGTAAAATACTGGTATTACTATATTGAGGGGCATTAGACTGGAAGCAGACCCCAACATTCTTGAGAAAGACTAAGCAGATTGATTTATCATGCATAGTTGTCAACATAAAACTTTTTCTGAAAAAAACTAAGTAGGTGAAGTTCGTATGTTATATACGTATAATATGCATGTTTTCGTAAAAACGTTAAGATGTTTCACTAACTTCGCCTAGAAAGAAAAAGAAATTGTCTGGTCTGGCAAACCTACACGCAGACTACTTCGATGTTAAAAAAAAAACAGGCATATATGTATCATATCCCATAAAAATACAGATTATGTAAGACAGCGTTGGAGATTTTGGATTCAAAACTGAACAGTTTTCATAGACAGAATATTAGAATACACACTGTATTATTTAACACAATAATCTTAAAACATATCCTTTTTTGCATCCATCTTACATCATTTTCGTTAACATAATGATATTATTTGGCATACAGAAAGGTAGCAAACATCTTACTCTTCCTGAGATCTAACGCTGTGTTGCCCACAATTTTTACTTTCTTTTACAGTGGTAATTTTATTTCAGTTAAAGTCAGTAAAGGTTTGTCCGTACACAATAATAAAACACAAAGCTTTTACTAAACAATATACAAGAATTGATGCAATGAAATCAATAGGTAGTATCTACAAAAGGAGCTTTTAATAATTTTTTTGAGAAATACAAAAAAAAAACATAAAAATCCGGTGAGTTTCACTTAAAAAAAATGTATTTTAGTATTCCGTACCTCATTAAACCCACATCTTGCGAAACTTGTATTCCAAGCTAGAGTTGAAAGTCATCAAGCTCAAAAGCAAACATATATACCTACAACTTAGGAGCCGTAACTGCGTGTGCGCACATTGAGCCTTTAACAATAAATATAACATCAGCATAGTACCCGTTATCAGAAACCGGATACTAGAACAAAACCTTATGGTGCGTCTACATTTTGTAACATAATTATGACAAAGGATTTTTATGTTGCAAAATGTTGCTTCACAAAAAATAACTGCGGCGTGGAAGCACCATTAGTAACATTTTTAAAGGCACGGAATACTAAAAATGCTTCGGAACACAATTAAATATTTTAACCTAATTTTAATGACATACTTCTCGGTTAAAAGATCATCATTCTAATGCAGACATAAAAATAAGACGCAACGAATAATTGTAAATGTAAATTCGCTAAATATTTTGATATAAACTTTATATAAAATAATTAAATTTGAATAGTTTGCAACATTGGCTCAACATTTAATTAAAGAATCAATGAGACAGACAGCAAAATAATAAAAAACTACATAAAAAAGATAAAAAGTTAATTTCTATGTTAAAATTTCACAACTTCATAAGTTAATTTTGGAACAACTTCATTTGAAAATAAATAAAAAATAAAAATAACATTCCAGTACAAATAGGAACACAGGACACTATGTTTACTGTGATTCTATTGGTTAACGCTCGTAACCCAACTTTATCCGTATGCCAGTATTCGTATAAGAATAACGAAGAAGAGTAAAACACTGGTTCTTACAACAAATTAACAAAATAAAGGCTTTGATGTGAACTTTTTCAAGTCCTGACCAGATTTGCTACGACTGCCAAACTATTTCGATGTGTCTACTCTGGTACTCACTACAAAAGTTTTTATTTATAAAAGGTTTGGTAGCGGTTTTAACTAGCGTTTTTATACATCAAACTGAATAGCCACAATGACTACAAAGCCAATTTACTCAATACAAAGTTCCAGAAACCAACCCATTGTTATGAACTTTTAGTCAAATTTCAATAAATGCTAATTTAGACACATGTAATAATGACCCAGTAAAAACTACAGTCTCATTAAATAAATTAGCGAAACTCCACAGATGTGATGGCACTACTGATTTTTAGGACGGGTTTTTTCGATTGAAGTTCAGTGGCTATTTAAATTATTCGCAAATTGATTCCTAGTATATCGTGATTAGAGATGGGCAATCAACCGGGTTTTAACCCGTTTACTGGGTTTAAACCCAATAAAAACCCATTTATTCCCTCCCACGGGGTTTTTATTCGGGAGTTTATTGGTTTGGTGAAATTTATCAATTTAAACGTGGTAAACGTAAATTATTGTGAATATTTTAGTAGTATTTACCATAGTTGTCGTTTTTAAATCATCTTTTTGATAAATTTTCTTCAAATTAAACAAACGGCGCGGCAGGTAGACGACGAGTTAGAGAAAGAAATATGCCGCTCTTTGTCGCACTTATGTCGCTCGTGTATGCTCTCTTTCTATCAAGCGATAAAGGCCGCGCCGCCCGCGCACCGCACTCCAGCAACGCCTTTGTTCTCGGTCGGTTCCGGCTCAGTCGAAGTCTTCCCTTGCTTGTGAAATGAAGTGAATTGTGGAATAGAAGTGTTTGTAATCCGTGAGATCGTAATTCAAAATATTTAATTACTGCAAGTAAGCAGTTCTTATATATATTTTCAATAGTGTTTAGACGATACAAGGTAAGTGTACTGAAGTATTTGCGTAAGAAAATATTGCGTAGAACTAATAATGTCGTAAACTCTAAACTAACTATTATTTAATTACCTACTTATGTTTGTTTTAGTTCAAATGGGTCGGCCGAAAGACCAGCGTGTATGGCGACATTATCACGAGTTAGGTAATAAATCGGTTAAATGTAAGTTCTGTGATAAAGTATACCGATACAGCAACATTGCCAAAATGACTCAACATCTCATTGCTTGTTTCAAGAGTCCACCCGTTTTAAAAAAACAAATGAAAACACTGCATTTGGAAAAGAAAGGCAGGACTGGTACGTCGCATAACTTTCAGGAAGTACAAGAAGGTAGTAGTACGAGTAATACTACCGATTTGCCAACACCTACAGCAAGTACAAGTACGAGTATTTTACAGGAAGACGAAAGACACAGCACACGCATTACAGAGAGTGACCTTGCTGTAGAGTTTTCTAAGGCAATTTTTGTAACAGCCACTCCTTTATCTATGGTAGAGCATCCTCTTTGGATTAACTTTTTTAAGAAACTGCAATTTAAGATGCCATCACGAAAAGCACTCGCTACTAAATATTTGGATCAAATTTATAATGAGATGCGAACAGAGTTGAGCGAAGAGTTACAATCTGCAAGTTATCTTCACCTCCAATGTGACGGTTGGAGTAATTTACGTGTTGAAGGTATAATAAATTTTGTCATATCAAAGCCTCAACCAGTATTCATAAAAAGTTTGAATACAGAAACTAATCGCCACACCAGCCAATATATTGCAAGTGAAATAGAAAATGTGATGAAAACGTATGGTGTAAATAAGTTTGTAGTCCTCATAGGGGATAATGCTAAAAATATGCAAAAAGCATTCGAAATAGTTAAAAATAAATATCCACATATTACTCCACTCGGTTGTTGTGCTCATGTACTAAATTTATTAAGTCAAGACTGTTCAAAATCAGAAACCATGAAAAACTTTATAGATGAGGCTGTGAATGTGATAAAAATAATTAAAAAAAGCCAAATTCTAAGCGCTCAACTTTCAAAAATTATAAAAATCAAGGGTTGTGGAGAAAAATTGAAACTACCCGTTAAAACCCGCTGGGGAAGTACAGTGACAGCTTTAAAAAGTTTGAAAAAGAATAAAGCTGCTCTGCAAAGCTTGGCAGTAGATGAAACCGTGAATATCCCCCGAGATTTAAAAAGAATGCTGCTGGAGGAAGAGTTTTGGAACAAAACGGAAGAATCTATCAAAGTTATAGAACCTATAACAGAATGTATATTTGAATTAGAGGGAAATGATCACTGCATAAGCAAAGTATTTATAATATTTAAAAATATTAAATCGAAATTAGAATTTGTGCTTCCATCTATAACAATGTTGAGTGAGGAGGAGAAGTTTGAAATTTTAGTATCAGTGGATTTAAGGGCAAGTATGTGTGTAAAACCTATACACATGGCAGCATACATGCTTGACCCTAGAGAGCAAGGTTTAGAGCTCAACCAAGAGCAAGAACTTCTAGCCATGGAGTTCATATACAATGAAGGGCAAAGGCTGAATTTAGATGTAACACCCGATCTCGCTAATTATAAAGCAAAAGAATGTTTCCGGGGCAAACAATTTGTTTGGCGATCTCTGGGAGATATTGAACCAGTTGTGTGGTGGAAAGGTATATGTAGCTCGACACAGCTGAGCAAAGTGGCTTTGAGGATTCTTACGGCACCATGTACGTCTGCAGCAACGGAACGCACATTTAGCGCTCAAGCAAACGTCCACAGCATAAAACGGAATCGTCTTACTGCGGAAAGAGCCGCCAAAATAACTTTTGTATCATACAACTGGAACATTTTACACAGAAAGACGGTAAATGAAAGTTTAAATGATGATCAGATTAGTGAAGAAACTCCAACACCACATGAAAGTTCACCGCAAACCGATACAAATGCTATTGAGGACGAAGTATTCGCCCCATCTCAATCGGAAGCAACGACATCAAATGAGTTGGTATTCGTTGATTGTGGACAATCTGATAGTGATAATTCTGGGACTGACATTGACTCTGAATGATTGTAAATTGATCACCTGATAATGATAATTCTGGGTATGACACTGACTCTAAATGATTGTAAATATTGATTGTGTTATTTGTTTAATTTTATAAAAAATACAATCACTTACCCATTTGTTTTATTTAAAAGTAAATACTGTGGCTATTACCTATTTGAAATCTGCAAGGTCATGCTATTAAGCTGTGGTGAAATACTTGCATAAATTATAATATAACTGTTAAAATCTCATGTTCGAAGAGTAAGTTGTGAAACTTCATGTACCTACTGTTGATTGTACCACTATTAGTGATATTTATACTCCAAAAAACACTAGAAGTACCTAATCATAAATATTATCATTTATTTATTTGTTAACATAGGTGTTATAAATACATACCTAAATTGTGTTATAACCACGGTCCAAGATATTAGTGAAAGTAATTTAGACCCACTTTTTGGGTTTTTACTCGGGTTTAAACCCGCTTCAAACCCAAAAACCCGGTATAAACCCGTTTCCGTCTATTGGGTTTAAACCCTCTGCCCATCTCTAATCGTGATGTAAAATTGGTGTTGTTTTGTGCCTCAAGTGTCTACGCAACCGTACAATATGTGGAATCATTGAAACAGGCGCGATCTCGGTAAAATAAAGCTGAGAATTTTATCGTAGTATTGAGTAACTACCTCAGCGAAGTTTGCCGAGAAGGCTGACTGGACACATTTTCTGACTAATACTGCAAAAACATTAGGAATGTGTTACATCCGCATTTTTATGGAAAGCAAAGTGACTGTATTCTGTATCTAACAAATTGATTCTAGAGTGTCACCTGGCCCTGGAGAGTATTTTGACATCAAACCGAATTACACTCCAGTGGATCAGGGGGCACAGTGGATCCCTGGGCAATGACGCCGCGGAAGAACTTGCGAAGAGAGGTTCCGAGATGACAGTGCTGGGCCCGTACCCACTTCTTCCCCTGCCTTACTCGCAATTTCGTACATGGATACGCCAGAGATCAACTGATCTCCACAACAACAGATGGTCACAGGCAAAAGACTGTAGGCAGTCGAGAATGGCCATGCCGAGCCTGCACCCACGACTAACCAAACGATTGCTTAGCCTTAATAGGGACAATTACGGGTCACTGTCCCTTATAAACAAGCGTCTTTTCAATCTAGGCATTACGGACAGCCCTCTCTGCAGAGGGTGTCTAGACGCCGAAGAATCAGCCACCCACGTCATCCTGGAATGCGAGGCCGTGGCTACCCAGCGTGAACAAATCCTCGGAATAGTGAGGTCGCTCCGCGAAGCCTGTGAAACTCCCAGGAAGCTTCTGTGCTTCTGGGCGGAGCTAGGCTGGCTATGTTAGCCAGGACCTCCACGCACAACGGACCAAATAAGAGTCTAGGTGCGGACAAAGGAGTCCGTTTTCTATTCTGTATCTAAAAACGAAATACTTTCTAAACTTCACACTGGCAAAACGCACAAACCGTGCGAAGCCAAAAGTACAAAAAAAAAAAACTAAACTACCATCGGCCTGTTGATCCCGTAGTCAGCTGTGTTTACTTGAAACTGTTTATTTTTTATCGTCAGGATTTATTGATACCCATCACACATCTCCGGACTATCGCTAATTTATTTAATTTGATCCCGTATAAGACAACTTGGGACCAAAGATACATTCCAAAATCTGGTACTAAACTCCTTACTAAGTATATCAGTTTTTAGAGTTACGCAAGTAAAAACCGCTAGGCCTTACCTCTTGATATATCTGATCCTCCGATAAAATAATGAATGCACATTAAATTCGAATACTATTAGTCGTAACTAACTGCTGACCGTTGGCGAATTAGAACGCAGTCACAAAATGGCGTGACCACCGACATTTTTGATGTTGGTAGGTAATTGACGATACGCAGCAAAGCGGCGGTTTTAATAGTTGTCTGTGTTTGTAATTAAGGCAATTAGCTCCACTTTCGCCTTTATTGAATAAATGCTAACTACATTATTATTATTTTTTTGAGACAGTTGTATAAAATGGAGCGAAATTAATAGTGTTTTTAGATACTGGTAATCGACTATGAAGCCAGGTTGGCCCCTTTTTTTTGGGGCTGGGAAGTCATCCAATGACATATCCCGCTCTGGGTGGAGCCGGAGGGCGTGTTAGACTCTTACTGACTAAAACCCACTCCTGTTCCTTCCCTGCCCCGAGTGCCCAGGGGCGCGGTAACTCTGTTTCGAATTTATCCACAACCCCTGGGCAGATTTATCCATAACCCCTGGGCAGAGGTGGACCCCTGCAGGTACCACTTAGTCAGATGGGTGTTCTCCAATGAGCCACAATTTGAATGCGGAGCTATGTCCCAAACACTGCCTCACCAGTTTTCATCCACTCTCTCTGTGCAACAACACCAGGGGGTCTACTTCGAAGTGTTTTTACAAAGTATCGGTCGAATGTTCGGGCATTTGTGTGAAGTGTTAAAGTGAATGTGCCATACCTAATATTTCATTCAATTCTCGTTGGCCGCATAGTGTGACTGCGTCCTAATACAATAAAAACTGCTTAAAATTACATTTTGTGCAATAATTTGATAAACGCCTAACTACTCACTGCTCATGGCACGTCACGAGAAATTCTTATATTGTACTATAACGCTAACTTTATACTCGTTGTCCTTTCATGACACCGTTAGGTACCCCATACCCACTCAAGTAGCACCTAGTATTCATAAAAATTACTTTAAGTACTAACAAATTCAATATTATACAAAAGAATTATGCAACAGTAATAATACTTTAGCATAATGAACGTTTTTATAAACTTAAATTACGATAATTTCGGTAGGTAACTTTTATTCTTAGAACTCTTAGGCCACTTGCGCCACAAAGCACTAAATACCTTATTTATAAAAAACCAGCCAAGTGCGAGTTGGACTCGTGCATGAAGTGTTCCGTACCATCGTACAAGATTATACGGGTCTACTTGTTGCCATTATTAAGATCGGGCAAATAAAGCCAAAAAAAAAAAACACGTTTCTAGTAGGGGAGCCCCCTTTAATTTGCATTATGTGTTGTCGTAGCGGCAACAGAAATACAAATTGAGAAAATTTCAACTGTCTACTTATTACGGATCATGAGATACAGCCCGCTGACAGACAGACGCACGAACAGCGGAATTAATACCCTTCAGGTACGGAACCCTAAAAATAACCATGTGATTAGTAAAAATATTCATTACTTAGCAGGTTCGTTAATCAAAACTTCCTATGGAGAATTTTAATTAAGAATCTGCTAATTAGTATTTAACCCAAGCTTAGGGTTAGCGACTTTTATAAATAAGGCAGTTATGCATTTAGCGCTTAACGAATTTAAACAGTCATTTCGTCATCTCGTTATTCGGCCACAGAATTATTGCCATTCAACGTGGCAACGCTGCCAGTCTTCTGGACACGTTTCCGGTTTGCCTAGATGACAGCGATGTGGAGTATACTGTTTTTGTATACATGCACTTAGTTAGGTTATAAATACTTAGTTAATATTTAGATAGTAATGGAGTATTTTACTAAAAATTAATTAGTCTGTCAGTTAAGGTGGATGCTCCAGGGTAGCCCGCGAAATTCAAATTATCTTACGTTTTTTTGCAATTTGCAGGTCAGTGTCAGGTTGTCTTGGTCAAAATTTGATTCGCGGCCGTAGCAAGTATGTATTTATAGAACTGTAATCATTAAAATCATCAATACATCTCTTTCAGTTAGTATTAGTACCAAATGTCATGATTTCATGAAATACTACATTTAGCACTAATACTTCTTATTTCATGATTACAGTTCTATAAATACATACTTGCTACGGCCGCGAATCAAATTTTGACCAAGATACTCGTACAACCTGACACTGACTTGCAAACTGCAAAAAACGTAAGAAAATTTTAATTTCGCGGGTTAGGGTGGAGCTTTCACCTTAAATAACCAAAACACTTATTGGACACGTAATTTCACGTAAACAAAAAAAATGAGGGCGATACAGTGCGTTGTAAAGTCTCGTAACGCCACGCGGCGCGACACTTTTTACCGCCAAAGTGACGTAACGAGCCCACACTCCTGAACTTTGATGCGTTTTATCTTTGTCATTTTTTATTGGTTTGGTAAAGCAAAAAACACGTGTCCAATATTTTTTGGTTATTTAACTGACGGATTAATTAGATTTTTTTAGTAAAATATCCCATTTATGTACATGTAACCTATTTTATTATTTCCTAAGAAAAAAACGTTTAGCGTTAAATGCATTTTATATAGTGAATAGTGTTGCAGAGGCCATAAGAGTAAACGATACTGGTAGGAAACAATTTTCTAACTATGAATGAACGTTCAATAAAAAAGCATCAAGCGAAAATAATTCATCGTACGCTTTTATAATATTTGTTCGTTTCTAATTAACAATTGAACTTGGTCCTTTATTCGTGCAGTTTTTTTTTTAATATAAAGCCTTATTTATTCAACTGAATTATGATTAGTTTAAATATTGATTAGAGGATTCTATATTCAAGATAGCAAACGTCTCATCGGTCAAATTCAGCTGCCCCGAAACGTTCATTTGCGATTGTCAATGTGCTACGTTATTGACAATAATTGTCAATAATTGCAATTATTGCAATTGAAGGTGTCATTGATGCACTTCAATTGCAATTGTCAATTGTTTTCGCTATGACGACGGCGATATAAATTCCCGGTCATCGATATTACGTGGGGTATCCGCTATGTTTTTTTTTTACTGCTATCAGACGCGCGAATGACGGAATCGATTGTCAATGACTCAGTTAAATGATCAATTGGCAGCTTCAATGGCTCTGTCAATGAGCATCAATCAAATTTTTCATCAATTGCTTTCAATCACGTAACTGCGATTGACAATCCCTTCAATTGTACTCGTAAACGATCAATCGCAATTGACAATGACGTAGAATTAACAATCGCAATTGAACGTTTCGGGACCGCTTAAGACAAAACCTCCTTTGAATGATTAGTGACTTTACTACCAATATCTACCCTTCTTCCAGGTAGAAAATTTTGAAATAAGAACCTGCTAATCAATGTTTAAACTAATTACATGGTTTTTTTTTTTAAATAAGGACCAGAATATCAGAAATCAGGCAAAAACTTGTGCTATCTAAACTACAACCGGACGCCATATATTGGGTCCCCACCTATGAAATTGGCGTTTTTTTTCTCACAAATAGGGAACTTCGTCACTTCTATGAATTAAAATATTCATCAATTACTTGATATTCTATCGAATTATGACCGTCATAGACAACTGCCAATAGTAAAAAAAACCTTATTACTTATAGTTTTATACAGGGTGTCACGGAAAGGTGTGGTAATATTTTAAGAACCGGTTCTGCCCATGGAAATGAACAACTTTCTCTAAGAAAAAATAGAATATTCCCGAAAAAAAATGTGGGCTTTTCATACAAAGTTATCATCAGCTGATCAATATTTGTATGGGAGGTAATTTTTTTTTTTGAGAATTTCCTCAGGTTTTCTTGAAAAAAGTTGTTCATATCGATGGGCAGATGTAGTTTTTAAAATATGACCACACGTTTCCGTTACAAGCTGTATAAAAAAAAAATCCTTAAAAATTACTTTTCTTTTTGTTAGCAGAAATTACCACTATATTTGTTTTAACTTAGCCAAAACTTATTTTTGTTGCTTAATCTAAGCGGCATACGTTATCTTAGTTTTTAAACATTATTGCATAAAAGTTTATGGTGTATGAAAAATGTAACTTCTTTAAAATTCTCCATACAAAACGCTGATTTCATAGGTGGGGACCTAATACAAACATACACATTCTCCAGTAAAAGTAAACATTGAACATAGTCATTCATAATTAGAAAACCAGTTTCTCAGGACACTTTCAAAGACGTATTCATAAAATGCAGAGCGTTTCACTCTCCCACTTCGCGTGTAAAGATTTGAGGTGCTCATAGGCTCTTTTGGTGATGTTTAAAGTGGGTTCTATTTCTAACAGTCCACTTTCACCTATTAAACTGAGTCCAGCGAGGCCTAGATATGTATGCATGGGGTCTGTGCATGTGTCAGGCCACTTCGAGAAGCCTCCTACGACAGAATCTTGTGTCTCATACACATACCTTCTGTTACTGCCGTAGTTGGAGTATTGTAACATGTCCAGTATTTTCAGGGACGCCCCTACCCAAAAACTGTAACAGGTATCGACTGGTTTGTTGGGCCTGCCTTGGAAGCCGTCGACTTGTCTGAAGAGGAGCCATCTCTTCAAGCCTTCAACTTGTTGTTCTGATAGCTTGTCTAGTTGGTTTGTGAGGCTTAGCGTAGCTAGGGCGCAGAAGGTGGTGCCTCCGTGGGACTCCAGCTCGGGACACTGAGCGATGCCGTAATCGTAACCCTGTGGATAATATTTCATTAGTATTAGTTCTTTCGTTTTGCAGACAGCTGGACTTGTGGGTCTGTAAGTCAAGAGTGAACCGGTTACTTTATGGCAAGCGTGCTCCATCGTCGACCAAATCATAGTTTACCATCAGGTAAGTTAGTCAAACGTGAGCAGAAAAATCAAATAGCTTCTCTTCGCCTTTTCCCAACTATCCACGGGTCGGGTCGGGTCGGCTTCCAGTCTAACCGGATGCAGCTGAATACCAGTATTTTACATCGAGCGACTGTCTATCTGACATCCACAACCCAGTGACTGGGTAATACGATACCCCTTGGTAAGACTGGATGTCAGACTTTCGGGATTCTGACGACTCGTAACGACTGTCAAGGATCCACGATTGACAGCCGGGACCAACGGCTTAACGTACTTTCCGAGGCACGGAGGAGTTTCGGTATGTAAAGATGGTCACCCATCCACGGACCAACCCCGGCAAGCGTAGCTTAACCTGATGGATCGATCCATGCGGTAAAACGTGAGCCTATAGAAAATAAATCAAAATGCGTGTTCGATAGGTATTAACATACGTTAGCGGTCTAATCATTCGTTTCGTGATATAACAAATTGTACAGCAATCAATTATAATTTTAACAATATGTCTCTTGTCCAATAATATGGAATAATAATTTGAACACAAGAAAACATTTTACAAAACATAAACAAATAACATGTTTGACATAAAAATGAATGTAATGCCAAAAACGGCCGTTTCTGACACTTTTGCCTACTACTTTGGATACGAAACATTTTGAGACCTGTTTTAACAACATAAACATTCTTTGTCATCTTTGTAACAAACGTGAAGTTGGATTTTTTAATATTTATTTTCTGTGCTATGCTACGATTTTTTATTCAATGAGGGCGCCACTGGACCGCGAGAAGGGCCTTAAGTGGACAGGGTAGGTACTTTGCTCGCAGAACAGACGGTCGACGGGGCCGAAATATTCTGGAGTGGCGACCGCGTACCGCAAGGCGCAGCGTTGGAAGGCTTGGGAGGCCTTCCAACGCTGTGCAAGGTGGACCGATGACGTGGTGACATGGTCGCAGAAATCTGATGGATACGAGACCCACAGGTCGGGTCGTTGTGGCGATAAAATTAGCAACCTGAAAATGTAGCCTTTGTACTTGTTATCTTTCATTCTAATCAACATCATAATTTTAGACAAAAACGACCACTAATGGTCATAGACCTCTCCCAACCCTCGCCGAACCGACTTATCCAGTGCTTCTTGCATTCAGAGGACTCCCACCTTCTAGCATAACCATGATCTGCCTTTTTAACATACTTCGAAAAAGGAGGAGGTTCTATGTTCGACTGTATGTATATGTCCACCGATTTCTCTGTCAGTTGTGGACCGATTTTCAAAATTCTTTTTTTATCCGAAAGAATATACTCCCGAGGTGGTCCCATATTAATTTAATCAAAATTTCTTCAGCACTTTTGAAACACTGAACAAAAACGAAAAATACGTATACTTAGACGACGTTTTGGTTTTCTCCAATTGCGAGTATGTTTAAATTACACGTTCCATTTTATTGGGGTTTTTAGTTCTGGGGTATAACAACTAAAAAGTGAAAAATAAAAAAACTTTTTTTAAAAAAAAAACAACCGACTTGAAAAACAGAAAATACACTAAAAATAACTTTAATTTTGAAAGTCGGTGTCAAAAAACGAAGAAATAAAATACAAACACCGACTTCCGAAATTAAAGCTATTTTTTTAATTTTTAGTGTATTTTCTTTTTTTGGATGTTTTTTTTTTTTTGTAAAAAAGTTTTTTTAACGTTCCCGCTGCTAGGACATAAGCCTCCGCTCTGTGAGAGGGAAAGTGCCTTAATCCACCAAACGAACCCAGTGCAAGTTGGTAGATCGAATTTTTGGTTCTAGGACATGCGTGTTTCGTCACGATGTTATCCTTCACCGTTTTTGGAGCAGTGATGATAAAACGATTTAGACAAAGTAAAGTGGAATTCTTTGGGGAAGGCTTTTACCCTGAGGGGGTCCACATTAGAAGGAGATGAAACTGCATGAGTAGTGTTACGTCGACCGTATTACACTGGAACGTTCGAGAATGTGGTCGAAGTTTCCAGAAGTTTCCAGAAGTTTCCACTAGGTTCGAGAACATTCCATTGTGGTACTGTGTAGAAGTTCATAGATGTTTCTAGAATATTCCACTATAAGATAGTTCGACAATGTTCTGGAAACTTCCATGACCGTATAAATAGGCCGGACGGCGGGCGAGTGAGTCAGTCTGATTTCGACTACGGATGCGAACGGATGCGAATACAAGCGATTGCGAAGAGAATAGTGATTATTAGCGAATTAGTGTTTGTGTTTATAAGTTGTTGAGTTAATAAAGGATATTTGGTTAATTAATTGGTGTAAAATAATTTATCCCATACCCAGCTCGTAACAGTAGCAATATAATTACTAAATATCAAAATTTAATTAATTAATATAATCTAATTATTGTGGAATCAATCGCAATCAAATCAAATCTTTATTATTATTATTAAAGTGCCTGCCTGGGTTCGGGCCCACGACCTACGACACGTAAATCGGAGCCTTTACCACTGGGCTACCACAATTTTGACCTAGACTAGAGTCAAAAGCAAACCCATTTCAAATAAAAAAAATGTGCTCTGCATAAAATATGGTTAATACTTACAATAGATTTGATAATATAATCTGTAGCCTTTTCAATGTTGAAACCCGACCAATCGTTGAGCATGTAACTGATGCACGCAGCGCAGTAAACGAAACGCATGTCTGACTCACAGCCTGAGAGCGTTGCTGCGAAGTTACCCTCCTCTGTCTGAAGAGCTTTTACACCTGAAATTAATGACACAATATGTAATGGATGAATGCGAGACGCTTGGAGAAAACCTATGTCCAGCAGTGGACGTCTTTCGGCTCAAATGATGATATTAAAATGGCAAACTCTGAAGTTATAGACAGGAATAAGGTAGGAGAGAAGTTAGGCCTTTGCCCTACCATTTAGGCAGAAAAGACTTATCAGTATTTTTATAAGTATATAAATTGTATGTATAATAATACGACGCTTAAGTTCTAACACCTCGTAAGTCACTATTTTAACAAAATACGTTACGTATGGCATTCGACAGCGAATCGAACGACGACGCAGCGTTTGATAAATCAAACACGAGGATTTGAACCAATGGTGACGCTCAATTTAACGCCAAAAATCATACGTATGTCAGTGTTGTAGGTACAATAAATAATTTTCTGTAGTTTAAAAAAACTTTTTTACAAAAAAATAGAACCGACTTCCAAAAAAAGTGCAAAATAACTTAAATTTCGGAAGTCGGTGTTCCTGGTTTTTAGTCTTCGTTTTTTGACACTGAATTCAGAAATTAAAGTTATTTTGCACTTTTTTTGGAAGTCGGTTCTATTTTTTTGTAAAAAAGTTTTTTATTTTTCAATTTTTAGTTGTGGTTTGCCATTAAACTGTGTTAACTGTTCATAGACATACGATAGCAGCGAACGCGGTCGATTTGCTCTCAATTTTTGAAGAGTTCCGTTGTCTGTCTCCGAAACCCATCATCAGATTTATATGAAATTTAAATGGGACCATTTCGGAACAAACCCCTTTCGAACAAAAAAAGAATTTTGCAAATCCGTCAATAAATGACGGAGTTATGCCCGAATACATAAAATAATTATATATATATACAAATATCCGAATTGATAACCTCCTTCTTTTTTGAAGTCGGTTAAAAAACTAAAAAGATACTTATTTTTTTATTTTTCGTGTACTTCTCAGCAAACCCTTTCATTTGATACAAATATCATGGGAATACATACATACAAAATAACTAGTCTAATAGTAAGTAATCTTTGCGAATCCGCCATATTGGATACAGAATGACGTCACTTATCTGACCAAGCATTGTCATCTAAACTAAACATGTACGCAAGATGTCAGTTTAATCGAAAACCGGGAAGTGGGTCAAACTTCTACGATTTGCTTTTATAGTTACAAGTTATAAGTGTGTTAAAAAGCTACGGCAAAACCGCGTAATTCAGTTTTATCGCCATAGCAACAGCGCGTAACTCACTTTTTTTTTTCACAAAAGTTCCCAATTTTGACTTACGTGTTTTTGACGACGTGCTGAACGTATCTGGATGAAATTTGGTTCCAGAATAGCTTATATAGTTCCAGAATGCCTGGATTAACACATAGGTTATAATTTATGAAGGTCGGAAGCACTATTATTACGCGGGCAGAGCCGCGAGCGGCAGCTAGTTTACCATAATGTTTTTGGAGAGTTTCTTTAAAAATTGGACTCTTAAATTGCAAATAGGCTAAATAAAGCAAACTTATACACGTGCATAAACTAACTCCCAACTTCTTATCACAAAGTCAATCACATGCGTGCTAAGTTGCATATTTGCTAAGTAAGAAACCCAGATGCAACTCAAATCCCAAACTCCCAACTTCTTATCACAAAGTCAATCACATGCGTGCTAAGTTGCATATTTGCTAAGTAAGAAACCCAGATGCAACTCAAATCCCAAGACATCAGATATGTCCTATTTATTTTTTATTTCTATTTATTCAGAGATAAGTGTACCCTGAACAACATTAGGGGATATTCAGACAGCCAAACGCAGATAAAATCGCTCCACAATCCGTGCAATCGAACTTACCTTCAACTAAAGCTTTCCTATTCAATCTGGAGAGGTCATCACCCAATGCCAGCAGGATACAAAGCCCCGTGTACGTCATAGCGAGATGCCCGCAACGATAGTGGTTGTTCGGGGGATCCAATTCTATATTTATTGTCGAGGAACCCTGAAAACCGCACATTGACATATCGCCATCTGCAATGTGGAAAAGCTTTTATTAGTTTGTGTACATTAAATTTTTTAGTGTAAAAAATGTTACTGAAATGTTAAAGAGAGATGTAGAAGAGGCCATTTTTTTTTTAAATTCGCATTTGATGTTTCTCTAATCAGCAGGTTCTTAATCATGCCGGCAAAACTATTTTCAGAGTGGTGTATCTTAAAATCTTCAGCATATCACCTCTAGAAAGAATTAATTTAAAAAAAAACAACCGACTTCCAAAAACAAAAATACACTAAAAATTTAAAAATAACTTTATTTTCGGAAGTCAGTGTTTGTATTTTATTTCTTCTTTATTTGACACCGACTTCCAAAATTAAAGTTATTTTTAGTGTATTTTCTTTTTTGGAAGTCGATTGTTTTTTTTTTTTTAAAGTTTTTATTTTTCACTTTTTAGTTGTTATACCCCAGAACTAAAAACCCTAATAACATGGAACGTGGAATTTAAACATACTCGTAATTGGAGGAAACCAAAACGTCATCTATGTACTCGTAAGTATACATAATTTTCGTTTTTGTTTAGTTTTTCAGAAGCGCTGAAGCAATTTCGATAAAATTTATATGGGACCACCTGGGAAACAAAAAAATAACCAAATCGGTCCAGCCATCTTCGAGTAAGGTTTCGACGAATTGAGAACCTACTCCTTTTTGAAGTCGGTTAAAAAGAGACAAGAGCGAAGAGAGCTAGAAAATTTTAGCACCCCTCCTCGGATATGCTTGTTATAATATTCTTACGCCTCATTTTCTATATATTTTGAACATTTTTGTAAATTATATCAAAAGCCAGGGGGTGCAAGTGTACCCCCTTGCGCCTGCCTCCCGGCGCCCATGTCCTTAATTCAAAATTTTCTTTCGAGAGTTTAAATTTAGAATCCTCTATGCTCCGCGAGTTTTATAAATAAGGTTATAAATTTGTAATTTCTAGGCCGTTTTTTATATGAACAGCATTAAACGTTCAGGGCATTATTAAGAGTAAACGGTGTTAAGTACTTGGGTATTTATTGGTGTTAAAATTATATGACCATTTTTTTAAAAAGGTAGGTACATAATAAACGTACAAAAAGCCGTCTGAGATTCCTTCGCATATTTAATAACAGGTATTAAACCAAGGTGACGTATACACGCGTAAAAAAAATACAACAGCTTCTTCGTAACCGTAAGACGTAGGCAAGGTTATTTAATTTGTTATTTACATACCGATAAAACGCGCAATAAAAACGCTACTTAAGTAAAAACATGTTCAAATAAAATAAACAGAGATAACACTATTGCATTGTGTTGATTATAAATTAAACCCACCTAAGTGTTATTCAAGGCTTATAAATTAATCTTACACTGTATACTGTATAACATGAAACTAAAGACAATGTATAATCAGGTACCTTTGCATACACGCTTAAGTGGAATTAGTTCTTTTTATTTTCTAATGGTTAAGAAGAACAGTACATAATGTTAACATTAGAATGATTTATTTTCATAATTTTTCTGAACATGGACTAAATAAAAAACTTTTTGACAAAAAAATAGAACCGACTTCCAAAAAAAGTGCAAAATAACTTTAATTTCGGAAGTCGGTGTTTCTGGTTTTGTGTCTTCGTTCTTTGACACCGACTGCCGAAATTAAAGTTATTTTGCACTTTTTTTGGAAGTCGGTTCTATTTTTTTTAACCGACTTCAAAAAAAGGAGGAGGTTCTCAATTCGACTGTATTTTTTTTTTTTTTTTTTTTTTTTTTTTTTTTATGTGTGTTACCTCATAACTTTTCACTACGTGAACCGATTTTGAAGATTTTTTTTTTATTTGAAAGATGTTGCTTCACATGTGGTCCCATTTTAATTTGGTGAAGATCTGATGAAGAACTTTGGAGATACACAATGGAACTCTTCAATAAATGATAGCAAACCTTCCAGAATTGCTGCAATCGCATGTCTGTATATTGTTTTCACCACTTCACAACATTACATCACACTGATACGCTCTAAAGGGGTATACAGATTTGTACAGTTCACCCTGATACACCCTAATTTCACCAAATATGTTCAAATTTCCTATTTTTTGGGGCTATCATTTCGGGCATAACTTTACTATTAATTTAGTTTTAGAATGTGGTACAACAACTAAAAAGTGAAAAATAAAAAACTTTTTACAAAAAAAATACAACCGACTTCCATAAATAAAACTAAAAAATGCAAAATAACTTTAATTTCGGAAGTCGGTGTCAAATAACGAAGAAACCAAACTAGAAACACCGACTTCCGAAATTAAAGTTATTTTGCATTTTTTAGTTTTATTTATGGAAGTCGGTTGTATTTTTTTTGTAAAAAGTTTTTTATGTAAAAAAGTTTTTTATTTTTCACTTTTTGGTTGTTATACCCCAGAACTAAAAACGCCAATAACACGGAACGTGGAATTTAAACATTCCACAGTATACGTATTTTTCGTTTTTGTTCAGTTTCTCAAAAAGCGCTGATGCAATTGCGATAAAATTTATATGGGACCTCGGGAGTATATTCTTTCGGATAAAATATAAGATAAGAATTTTGAAAATCGGTCCACAACTGACGGAGAAATCGGCGGACATACGTAAAAAAAAATACATACAGTCGAACATAGAACCTCCTCTTTTTTCGAAAGTCGGTTAAAAAACAGAAAGTCGTTCTGCTTTAAGTAAAAGATTACAGGAAAACGTAGAACCTGAAATAAATATAATTTGTTCGGAACCCTTTGCGCGCGCGTCCGACTCGCTCTTGGTCGGTTTTTCTCATTAGGGTCAGCGGAAACAGAGCGGCAAGATGCTCTAGTCATTTTTATTGATTTATCAATAATGAACTTCAATGTTACAGGAATAGAGTTGATTACAGCGTCTGCGCTGACTCTTTTAGTCAAAGCTTGGCTTCATCAAGTTTCAATATGGCAATGTATATTCTCAATTTTTTATTATGATCAATTATTCTGTGGCAATCCAGTAGATCACCCAATAAATCGTGATTTCACAATCGTTTGTATATATGGTAAATTTTATTAATTAATTAATGGATAAAATAAAAATAAAAAACAAGAATATATATATTAAATTAACAAAACAAGAAAGCACACATGAATATGAACCACTTTGTCCCACCGCCGGCGAGGAAGCCACTAACTCTCGGCTATTTTGATGCTCAAGAAACGTACAATAGATTTACATTCCGTGTAAATAAAAGAGATGCATAATTATATTAATAGTTGATCGGTGATGATGACTGTTCACACCGCCGCTGCGCCGGCGAGGTCTCGCTCCACAAGTTTGACGCTAAGCGACAAGAGCTTACTCGCTCAGCGACACTCGCTCAGCGACGCTCGGTCGGCGGTCAGCAAAAGTTGTTCACATTGGTCACAATCACAACTTTCACCGCTAGAGACATTGTCAATTCAAAGAATGGTCACCTTGTATAGTTACTGAAACGCACTACGAAACTGCATTGAACAATCTTATACAGCCTTACCTGCTTAGTTTAAACACTGATTAGTAGATACTAAATTCAAATACTCAATAGAATATTTTGAATTAAGAACTTGGGAATCAGTGATTAAATTAATCACATAGTTTTTTTTTATAAATAAGGCCCACTTGCAATAAAGGCATTCGGTCTGGCTTTATCTAAATGGTACGCAGTAGTGCTATTACGAGAACAACCGATTGTGGGCAAAAAGCGGTCGGACTTCTTGTTGGAAAACATTACTGGGCGACACGATTTGACCATTTGACCTCTGACGATTTTTAGGGTTCCGTACCTGAAGGGTAACCAACGGGGCCCTATTTAATTACTAAGCCTCCGCAGTCTGTCCGTCCGTCCGTCCGTCTGTCTGTTAGCGGGCTGTATCTCATGATCCGTACTAGGTAGACAGTTGAAATTTTCACAGAATGTGTATTTCTGTTGCCGCTTTATCAACATAATTATAATAAAAATAAATTAAAAATTAAAGGCCCTTTTTAATTTATTTTATTTACCATACAAGAAACGCAATTTTTTTAGCTTATGGTACGGAACCCTTCGTGTGCGAGTCTGACACGCACTTGGCCGGTTTTTTATAACGTTCTTAGGTACTCGTAAGACAGCGGTCGGCCTTGTAATATCGACAAATATGTTATGCAATTTAAATGAGCATCTTAATTTGGATGTAATTTTGAAAGTAGAAAGGCACTCTCAGAAATCAAGTCTTAAAACCGAGGCTTTTTATTTGTGTATTCTAATTTAGAACATCTTCTTCGTGTCGCTGGTATGACAGTACTTTTAAATTGTTTTGGCCCAAATCGTTGCCACTTCCACGGCGTCATCGGTGGCAACGCAGAGGTCACTTATGCTACATGTTTACAATTTAGAACTTTACCAACATCTGTTGATATGGCTAAAAAGGAGGTGGCATTGAGATGTATGGAAGAAGACCCACACGATAAAGATAAAAATAAATAAAAAAATGTATACAAGCAGAGTGAGGCCCTGACTCCTGTGCTAGGTGGGAACACCTGTGATAAATGATAAAAGATTTTATATTTCTAAGTAGGTTTTAGCAACACTTTTACACGTCAACATTTTTTTTTTGCTAGATGATCATTGATCATATTAAAACCTCTTTGACCTCTCGTGGAATGTGGCGCAAACTGGTATTAAATCTATCGTAACGATCGCTTTCGGCGTACGTATTAAAATTAGGTACCTACCTACTAAAATCAAGAGTAATTTTGGTAAAACCCTTATCTTTGGTAGGTTAGGTAATTCAGATAAAGGGTAACTTTTTATTCATTGGTTGAGACTCTTTCATCAAGACTTCTTTAGATGGTTTAAAACTGAGTTTGACAAATACTCAAATCCTTAATTCTAAATTGTAGGTATGAATACAGTTCAGAAATCAATTTCATGTAACGTTTGCTTAAATAGTACATTGCAATATGAAGAAGTTAAACACATTGTCGCGACGAATTATTTAAAAATTCAAAAGATATTAAGTATTAGAAATCGACACAATTTAAATAATATAAAAACTTTCCCAATAATAGGTTATATTCAAAGAAAAAATCATAAAGAACTGGTTTAATAATAGAGCAACTTGATATCAGACTAATGCAAACCATTGCAGCTTTGACTGGATAGAGGAGAAATTCGAAGGACTTTTTTTTCGGCTGCCATGTGTGACCGATCAATGGATAATAAGCTTTAACTACACTACAGTGTAAACGGGTATACATTTGCAACCACACTACGCATGACGACTAATCAGGAATCGAAGCGTGTGAAAAGGGCCTAAGCCACTGTCCTAGAATCCGCAAAACAGAGGGCTTTTGATGCATAAAGATTAGATAAGACACAAGATGGAGCTTGCATTGATAAATCTATTACCCTTGTTTGACTGAGACAGATATTTGATTGAATAGTCCATTTATCGTATAAGACTATAGGCTATATAGCATCCCGCTGCGACTAACAGGAGCAGAGCATCAATGAAAAATGTGGCAAAAACGGGGAAAAAAGACTTCCTTTTGAGAGCTTCAGTTGCGTGCGTTGCGTAAACGGTTAAAGTTACGCAAAAATTATGTATGACGGAATTGTTCTGCTTTTAAAGATGTAAAAAAAAAGTCCGCAACAGCATATATCTATCTTTTAAGGTTAACTCACTATAATCTTTTTTATGGTTTTTATTTTTTACGCTAAGCTTAGTTCAGTAAAACTTAGTTTATAGAGCGAATGGTGACATCGACCCATAGTGAATCGTATTATGATTCGCCCTTATTTTTAAAAACTCGCTAACCAATTGTTTTGTGTAAATACTGAAACACTGTATTCTAATTTCAAATTCCCCTAGAATATTTTGAATTAAGAACCTACTAGTCAGTATTTAAACTAAACACATGGTTTTTATTTTTTTTTTAAATTAACCGACGAAAAAGAACTAAAAAGCAAAAAATAAATAAACCTTTTAAGTCTTGAGTAATGAGCATATTTACCTACATAAAACATCAAATTTTATACAGGGTGTAACGGAAAGGTGTTGTCATATTTTAAGAACTGTATCGGCCCATCAATATGAACAACTTTCAAGAAAACCTGAGGAAATTGAAAAAAAATTTTTTTAGCTCCCATACAAATATTGATCAGCTGATGATAACTTTGTATGGAAAGTCCAATTTTTTTTTTGAGAATCTTCTATTTTTTCTTAGACAAAGTTGTTCATTTCCATGGGCAGAACCGGTTCTTAAAATATGACCACACCTTTCCGTTACACCCTGTATAAACTAATTTTGAGTCGGCGCCAACAATCTGATTATTAAATATCTAAATTTTATAAGTACTTACAAATGAAGAAGGCTGTAAGTAGGTAATTAATCATTTTATTAAGGCGCAGTTATACGACTTTTAATGGTTTTTAATTGAACATCACGTCTAAACGACTTGTTTTATTTCTTTGAAAAAAATATATGTTACTCTAGACAATTTCCGTCGTAATTTGATCTCAGAATATTTGAAATTATATTTTTATGACATAGTGTAATTAATTTGTAAAGTTATGTCTAACTCGCATAAAACATTGAGAATCACGCAAAAACTATAAAGCATATTTTTATGAAACCTTCAACATTATAAAGATCATTTAATTATTTATAATTTAGTCTCAGTGAGTTAGTTTAGTACTTGTTGTTTTATGTGTAATAAATTAATAATGCGTCTAATTTCGGACAGAGCTCCTTGATGGGCGAGTCCTATTACTGGGTGGACATACGACGCGTTACGTGAGCTCAGCGCAGAACACGCAAGCTAACCACTCAAGGTCATTGGCAGCTAAAAGCGCCTTAATTGGCGCCGACACAAAAATAGTTTATATAAAATTTGATGTTTTATGTAGGTAAATATGCTCACTACTCAAGACTTAAAAGGTTTATTTATTTTTTGCTTTTTAGTTCTTTTTCGTCGGTTATTTTTTTTGTTAAAAAGTTTTTTATTTTATGATTTTTTGTGGCTCGCATCATCTTGTAACACTCTGAGGCTAATTTCTAATTCTTCATTATTCCTTTTGCCACTGAGCTGATGATATAACCATCCTTCCATGAAGTTCCCAGGATATTGACCAGTTGAGGTTACCTCCAATATTGTAAAGACGTCTTTTCTTCAAAGCATATTAAGTGGTATTTGTCACTAAAACTAGTTTTTATATCTAACTTCTATTGTTTAGGAAAGGTATGGTTTCCACCATCAGCTCAGTTTCATGATGTGATGGTTCCTAAATGCAAATACCTGATTAAGTTATGAAAAGTAAACAGAAACAAAATTCGTGCCCAATTTTCGAGTTACTCTCTCAATTTTTTCAGGATTCCATGATCAGATCCTGATGTCCTTGACATGGGACCACCCTTGAGGTATACCCTATCTAAGAAAAGAAGAATAATCAAAATCGGTTCATAAATAACGGAGTGAGGGCCGAACATACATACAGAAACGCTAAACGTGCCCACAATTTTCGAGGTTTTCTCTCAATTTTATTAGGTTTCCACTGTCAGATCCTAACTTCCTTGACATGGGACCACCCTTGAGGTATACCCTATCTAACAAAAAAAGAATAATCAAAATCGGTTCATAAATGACGGAGTGAGGGCTGAACATACACAAAAAAAAAATATATATATATACGGTCGAATTGAGAACCTCCACCTTTTTTTTAACCGACTTCGAAAAAGGAGGAGGTTATCAATTCGGATGTTTGTATTTTTTTTTTTTTTTATGTATGTTCGGGCATAACTCCGTCATATATTGACGGATTAGCAAAATTCTTTTTTTGTTCGAAAGGGGTTTATTCCGAAATGGTCCCATTTAAATTTCAAAAAGATCTGATGATGGGTTTCGGAGACAGACAACGGAACTCTTCAAAAATTGACAGCAAATCAACCGCGATTGCTGCTATCGTATGTCTATGAATTGTTAACACAGTTTAATGGGGAGCCACAACTAAAAAGTGAAAAATAAAAAACTTTTTTACAAAAAAATAGAACCGACTTCCAAAAAAAGTGCAAAATAACTTTAATTTCGGAAGTCGGTGTCAAAAAACAAAGACACAAAACAGGAACACCGACTTCCGAAATTAAAGTTATTTTGCACTTTTTTTGGAAGTCGGTTCTATTTTTTTGTAAAAAAGTTTTTTCGTCGGTTAAAAAGGCCCATTATTAGCATATCGGTCTACTAGACGTACGGCGGTGCGGCACCGGTACATGGAGGACATCCCACCCACACGCAGAAAAAACGTTTCGGGAACACATTAATTGTGCGTACAGCTAAGGAGTCGAATTCCCTGCCAGTCTGTTTTCTGATAGCTACAACCTGAGAGTCTTTAAGTCGATAGTAAAAAGGTTACTAATAGAAAAGCGTGCTACATCTTCGACCACATCATCACTTACCATCAGGTGAGATAGTAGTGGTCAAAATCGATAATAAAAAAATATAAATATACATATTATATGTAGGTATATATTTAGATTTGATTTCTCAGGAATTGATGATAAATAACATTGAACCGAAGATAAATACATCTTAACCTTGACTTTGGGGAACCGTAAAAAACCGAATGCCACTAAGAACAATTTTATTTATTTAAGTGCATGTGTGTTCTACAATGTTGACAATAGCTAATTAGCATAATAAAGTAAAGTAAATGATAAATGTTGTCAATAAGGGTGATCAATTGTATTATGAATATTGTTAATTAATTTAATAACTTTTTATTTACATTTGTCTATACTCTATAGATAAGGTTGAAATAGGTTTATAAGTTTGTTGAACTCATAAACCTATTACTGTTTTAAACTGACTGAGTTTAACTTACATCTGCTATGTGTGTGTTCTACATACACACAGCAGAAGTTAGACTAACTCTTTTTGTTCTTTTAATTTATTTTTAACTTTATTTTGTTTTACTTCAATTAAATTATAGTAAAATAAGTTACAATTTATTTAATTCAATTAGCAATTTATTTATGTCACAGCATAACTTTTAAACACTGTTAGTTAATAAAATAGGTATCACAAATAAACTTTTTTATTTTCAATAAGATTTGGATACATACTAAAAATATTATCTTATGTTGTATAGTAACAATAATAAAATTATAAGTACACCTGCAACGGTCTCAAATATTTTCAACGAATTTTTCACTTCGGTTGGCGAACCACTGCACAGCACAACACATCGAACACGTCATGCCCAAATTATTCAGTCCTCATACCATCAATAAATTCCTCGTTTGTACAACCCGTCACGAAGCGTGAATTTTATAATATTAATACGGAAAAAAAAAAACAAACGGAGTGCTGGAGTGGATAAAATACCGCCTTCATTGATTAAAAAATGTATTCAGGTACCGACCGAAGGTATCTTTCCAAAAAAATTAAAAGAAGCCAAATTACGACCGATATTTAAAAGAGTAGGTAAGCCACAAGATCCATGTCGCTATCGACCAATAGCTCTTCTACCCGTTATATCTAAAATATTTGAAAAAAAACAATGTTCTCTAGAATCAACCACTTTTTGGAAAAAATCAGTCTTAGATATGAACCTGCACCCCTACCCATATTACTTTTTTAATATCGTTTACGCTAACGCTTTGTACAAAATGTATGGCACTGACATTACCTGTGATAAGTCACGTGACACTTATCTACGCAGCTAATGTCATTCATCATCATCTTCCTGCCCTTATCCCATGTTACTTGGGGTCGGCGCAACACCTTTTTTTCTGACCTTCAGTCCTGTCAGCCGTCACGCTATCACTAACACCCTTTTTTTTCATATCACTCCTCACACAATCCATCCACTTTTTCTTTGGCCTCCCTCTCCCTCTCCATCCATCCACATTTATATTCATAACTCTTTTATTTACATGTAATAATAATAATATTCCACACTATCACACAACGCCATCTAGTCCCAGCTAAGCAGAGCTTGTGTTATGTTATGGGTACTAGACAACTGATAAACATACTTATATATTTCTAAATACATAAATATTATAGATAAATTACACGCAGACACAGAACAAATGATCGTGTTCATTACACAAACATTTGTCCTGGGTGGGAATCGAACCCACGAGCTCCGGCATAGCAGTCAGGGTCACTAACCACTAGACCACCATGTGTTTCATCCCTCCTCTTCACATGACCATACTAAGATAAGCGGTTACCTTTCAACTTTTCTGTGACTGGCGCCACTTTTAAACTACCACTCATGTACTCATTTCTCACTTTATCCATTCTCGTTACTCCACACATCCATCTCAACATTCTCATCTCCGCCACATGCAATCTTTTTTCATACGTCTTTTTCACAGCCCAACATTCTGACCTATACAGTACGAATGGTCTAATCACGGACTTATAGATTTTCCCCTTTAACTTAAGGGCCAAGTTGTACCAGTGACCTGTCGCCATTTCATCCATCCTGAGTTGATCCTATGCGTTACGTCTCGGTCTATATCGCCATCCCCCTGAACAAACGACCAGAGGCACCGAAAGTCAGAGCAAATCGGTATAGGCGTTCCGTTGAGAGCTACAGGCATAGGACTGGAGAAACCGCCGAAATCGCAGAACAGATATTCTGTTTTGGTTCTGCTCAATTTCAGGCCAACACTCTCCAGTCTTTGCCACCACGTCTCCAATATGCTCTGGACCTCTAAGCCGCTTTCGGCAACCAGCACTATGTCATCAAAGCTAGCAAAATTACTATAAAAGTCATTATTAAAATAACAAATAGCGCAAAAATGAGCGCGTATATCAATTTCTGTCAACCTTCAAGATGAAGTCAAGAGTTGGCCCGTCCTTAAAGTTATTTTGAAGTGCATGAGTCTTCAGGTATTAAAACTAAAAATAGATCTGAGATCTTCGAGCTTTGTTTGAGAAATGGGTTTCCCTGGGGCCAAAGAACTTCAAAATCTTCTTCTGAAAATTCGATTAAAACACCTTTGTTTCTTTTCGACAAATCCTGCTTTTGAATACCTCCACTCTCTGACGTCATATTAATTAAGTATGATCTTTTTTCAATAAAATCTGTTTTGTTTTTAGCCAGTTTACTTTATCTTAGTTTGTACATATTTTGCGGTTTATTTTTTTTTTCATATTTCTTTGTAGGTACTTAAAAAATCTTGTGTTTTCGTTCTAGTAACGTGAAGGGTTTTTTTTCTTTTTAGAGATATTGGTTCATGATATTTATGTATTTGTCTGCCGTGTAAATTCGCTTGTGATGTTAAAGCTCACATTCAATCTTGCTGTAATCAGTGTCATTTGGCAAAAATGAATGGCCGGTCTCTAAATATTTTAAAGTTGTCCTTTTTAGATCTATGTGGCTTTTAAGGATAGTTTTTAACAGAAGGATTATTTAAATATTTTTATTTTGTCCCCTGCAGCAGTAGCTCCAAAGGATAATGAAATTAATGAGGCACGAGCCAACTTCTTGGGCTCCTCTTCCGGCTTCCCCTTCAACCCAGACATTGTATCGTCCTTAATTGTTAGAGCCAACTAACAGGCAGGGGCACTAGCAGGGATCCACGTTAGAGCCAATGTGGATCCCTTTTTTTTTTTTTTGTGGTGTGGGAAATCATCCTGACTTCTCCTGCTCTGGGTGGAGCGGCAGGGCGTGTCAGACTCTTACTGACTAAAACCCACCCCTGTTCCTTCCTGCCTTTGAGTGCCCAGGGGCGAGGTAACTCTGTTTCGAATTTATCCTCAACCCCCGGGCAGAATGTGGATCCCTGCATTTTAAACTCATAACTGATGTATATAAAATACTATGTCAGTATTCGGGACAAAGGTAGTTTTTTCGAGATCGTAGGTAAAATATTCATGTCATATCAAATGTCTAAAGAATAAAAAAGTTCTTAAATTTGACTATGTTACCTACGATCTCAAAAAAATTACCTTTGCTCCGTATACCTACTAACATAGTATTTTATAAACATCAGTTATGGGTTTATAACGGAGGGATCCACGTTGGCAACTCTGATGCCATTTTCTCGCACACTGACTGGTGAAATGCGTGTTTTGTTTTATTTCGTGTACAGTGACACAAAACAAGAAGATGCGACGAATTGGTCGAATTTTGTTTAGATGTGCCACTGTAAAAAACATATTTTCATTACATCCATGCCTTGTATTAACAACGCAAAACGTAATAACTTTATTTCAGATAAATTATTTTCTAACTCCTTATAATACTTGGCATGATTCACAAAAAGGAGGCAGGTAGTTTGAGTCCCTCAAAAAGGAGGCAGGTAGTTTGAGTCCTTCCAACTAAAATAAAAATTGATTAAATACTAATACTTGTTAAACTTAAATAACACAAATGTTTTTAAGTCATTTCAGTTCAATTTAAAGTGTTTGTATTAATCATTACTTTTATTCCTTTAAAACGAGTCAGCCTGCCTGAGTCGATTTATGTTATTTGATAATTAAATGTGGTGTTCATCAAGCCGTTCTTTTGAAATATCTCAAGTGTTTTGAGTAGTTTCTGATAAACAAAAATAAATATTTTGTTTCAGTAAACCTATAACACAGTTTCGAACTAACCTGTTTGAGCCGTTTCAGTTATTTGATAAAAATGATATTTCCAATCAAAACTTATTCTTAGAAAGGATCCAAACTGATTGAGTTTATTCTGATTTATCGACCTTAAGAACATACTCATAGAAATACATTACTCAGAAACAGTTCAAGCGGACTGAGTTCGTTCAGCAAATATATTTTGTGTGCTCTTCATACCGTGGGTTGAGTCGGGGTAGCGAGAATAACTAGTTTCCATGTATATTTTAAAAATAGGGTTTTCACTAGGTACATGCTAGATTCGACCCTCAGGAGTACGATGGCATACTTAACTCAATTTTGACCAATGTGTGGATTGACTCCTTTCTGCTTAACTACGTCCAATTGACAATTGCAATTGAAGTGCATCAATGGCACCTTCAATTGCAATTATCAATAACGTAGCATATTGACAATCGCCATTGTACATATGTACATATAATATCTCAAGTGTTTTGAGTAGTTTCTGATAAACAAAAATAAATATTTTGTTTCAGTAAACCTATAACACAGAAACGAACTAACCTGTTTGAGCCGTTTCAGTTATTTGATAAAAATGATATTTCCAATCAAAACTTATTCTTAGAAAGGATCCAAACTGATTGAGTTTATTCTGATTTATCGACCTTAAGAACATACTCATAGAAATACATTACTCAGAAACAGTTCAAGCGGACTGAGTTCGTTCAGCAAATATATTTTGTGTGCTCTTCATACCGTGGGTTGAGTCGGGGTAGCGAGAATAACTAGTTTCCATGTATATTTTAAAAATAGGGTTTTCACTAGGTACATGCTAGATTCGACCCTCAGGAGTACGATGGCATACTTAACTCAATTTTGACCAATGTGTGGATTGACTCCTTTCTGCTTAACTACGTCCAATTGACAATTGCAATTGAAGTGCATCAATGGCACCTTCAATTGCAATTATCAATAACGTAGCATATTGACAATCGCCATTGTACATTTTACAAATAGCTACGTTTGTGCATCTAATTCCTTTTGTACAACCCGTATTGACAGAGATTGATTTTCTTTCGTAATGTGAGGTTTCAATAAATACTGTTTCTTTCTTTTCTTTTTCTTTAGAAACAAATCCAACCTATAGCCGACGAAATAAAAATTTATTAATTACACCAAGACCAAGACCAACACACACTATAAAATCGCGACAATTTATAATAAATTGCCAAATCTGGTAAAAGATGAACAAGAGACCAGCTTATTTTATAGTAAATTAAAATCCATCTTAATAGGAAAATGCTACTACATAATAGACGAATTCATGACTGATAAAACGTTATAGATGCAGGTAATCTGAGCGACCCGGTGAGACCAATGACATCACTTTGATTACAGTGACATAAAATATATTTTAAACGTACTTACCTACTTTCTTTTCTATTGCATTGTATAATTGAAAAATGACTTAAGGCGAAGTTATACGACTTCTAATGATCTTTAATTGAACATTGACATTCAAGACGTCTAAACGTCTACTAAACGTCTGTTAAAAAGAGTATTATTATAAATTATGTACAGACAAATAATTGAAATGTATAGACTTCCCTTTACAACTAAGAAACTATTGTGATAAAATGTTTACAGACAAAAACCACTGGCCGGTTACCTGTGATTTGTATAATAGAATAGTTGACTCATTAAGGGCATCTATAAAAAGTCACGAGCTGAAGAGGGTCGGGAAGGGCCGCACTGTAGTCGGCTGGAATAAGTATGTTAGAGAGGCGCATAGGGATGCTCGTTTTAAATTCTGAGCATGGAAAATAATGGGCATGCCGTCATCAGGCCCTGTATTCGATGATATGTTCCAGAGCAGAAGGGTTTTTTAAGAGTAAACTAAGATATTCCCATAGTCAAAAGGAACAAATACATATGGATTTGTTAGCGTAATAACATAAATAAAACACTTTACTAAGTTCTAGAAACTTACTAACGAACTAAACCCCGAAAGCGGGTCTTCCTGTTAGCGTTGATAGGGAGACGGACTCTGGGCGGATCGTAAATGTTTTTAAAAGCACTTCAGGGTTCGGTCTAAAATATCGCCCGGGCGCAGTTTGTCTGACGCTGGGTCCTGTTGTTCAGAGACTCCTCTTCGTTTTACAGCTAAGGAAGTCACTAAAGTCATAAAGTCATCAAGAGTCTCTACCGAGGCAAGTCTCCCGAACATGACGGACTAGGCGTCGAACATCTTTTGCATGCAGGACCACACATCTCCCGAGTGTTGGCAATGTTGTATACTTTCTGTATACGGCATTCATATTTACCGACGGAGTTAATGGACACTGTTGTGGTCCCTGTTGTCAAAAACAGGACGAGCGATATTTCAGAAAAACACAAGTACAGACTAATTTCATTGGCCACAATTATCGGTAAAGTGCTTGATAGTCTGCTTGAGCTCCAACTCAGTAAACACATAAAACAGAATGATGCGCAGTTCAGTTTCAGAACCGGACTCTCAACGGAAAGCGCAATACTGGGGCTCAAGCAGACGGTCAGGTAATATACTGACAGAAAGACGTCTATGCGGTCTTTTATGACCTCTCTAAGGCTTTTGACCTTGTCTGTTACGATAACCTGTGGGCCAAGCTAGCGAAGTTAAATGCACATAGTGAGCTTATTGGCCTATTACAATTTTGGTACAATAATCAGATTAATCAAGTTAAGTGGACGGACACCTTTTCTGACCCATATAAACTGGAATGTGGTGTTAAACAGGGTGGACTGACATCGCCTATTTTGTTGAACTTGTATGTTAATCAATTGATTGAGGAACTCAGCAGTGCAAATGTCGGTTGCTCCATTGATGGTTTGACGGTCAATAACCTGAACTACGCAGACGACATGGTGCTGCTGGGTCCATCAATCAACGCGATAAGGAAATTGATATCGATTTCTGCTAACATAATATAAGAAGTACTAACTAACGATAAGGGTTAATTTTTAAGCAATGTCATATTGTTGTATGTCTATTTGTGTATCGTATTTGTAGCAAATAAATACTTTTTCTTTCTTCTTCTTTCTATTTGCGAATCATACGCAACCTCGCACGGCCTGGTTTATAACGTAAAAAAGAGTGAGTTCCTCATATTTAAAGGGAAAAGCAGAGTATCGTCAGAGGTTCGTTATACCTTTGAATCAAGTCTCTCGCTTCACGTACCTAGGACATGTGGTAACGGAGGATCTCTCTGATGATGCAGACATGGAGAGGGAGCGAAGACGTTAGCGGTCCGTTGCAATAATGTTAGTCCGCAGGGTTGCACGCTCTGTACAAATGATGTAAAAATCACTTTGTTTAAGGCCTACTGCCAACCTTTTTACACCTGCAGCCTGTGGGTGTGATATACGCAGCGGACCTACAACGCCTTGCGCGTCCAATACGATGCTTACAGGCTAATGTTGGGTTTAACTCGCTTCTGTAGTGCGTCTAATATGTTTGCGCGTGCGCGAACAGTTTTCTACGCTATCCTGCGTAAAAGAGTCGCCTCAGTTATGAGCAGAGTGAGGGAGGGTCCCAATATTATCTTGAAGACATTGAGTGGTAAAGTCGACAGTCCCTTCCTTGGACATTGGGTACATACACATTTGTGTACTCGGTGTCCGTTTGTATGGGCGCGGTCGGGATGAAGTTGTGGTTGGTGGATGGAGTTCTGACCTACATTAGTTTGAATTTTATTCATTGGTCACGGCTGTGCCCAAACAATGTTTTAATTATATTAATTTGTTTAATTATTTACTAACATAGTTTTGTAAGTACCTATTGTGACTAACCAAGATATGGATGTACCTTGTCCGAATTAAATATTTTGAATTGAAATGATAGTGTAATTAATTTGTAAAGTTATGTCTAACGGGGATAAAAAATTGAGAATCACGCAAAAACTATAAAGCGTATTTTTATGAAACCTTCACCATTTTAAAGAACACTTAATTATTTATCTTTTAGTATACGTGTTTTATTATAATACCTGTTGTTTTATGCATAATAAATTAATAATGTGTCTAATTTCGGACAGCGCTTCTTGATGGGCGAGTCCTATTACTGGGTGGACGTACGACGCGTTAAGTGAGCTCAACACAGAACACGCAAGCTAACCACTCAAGGTCGTTGGCAGCGCCTTAACTGCCAACGACCTTGAGTGGTTAGCTTGCGTGTTCTGTGCTGAGATCACGTAACGCGTCGTACAGAACTGTAATCATAAAAATCATCAATACAACTCTCTCAGTTAGAATTGATGCCAAATGTCAATTTATGAAATACTACATTTGACATCAATTCTAACTAAAGAGTTGTATTGATGAGTTTAATGATTATAATTCTATAAATACATACTTGCTACGGCCGCGAATCATATTTTGACCAAGATACAACCTGACACTGACCTGCAAATTGCAAAAAACGTAAGAAAATTTGAATTTCGCGGACTAGCGGTTTTCCACCTTAACATAATTTACTTTTACTTTGACTATAATTTGACATCAATAGTTATAATATTCTTCTTTTCTTTAAATTTTTTCTGCTTGCTATGCAAAGTGCTGACTTTTCAATTGTCAGATAATTTTTAACTGAAGATTTAAATATGCCGTTTGACATATTTGCTATACAAAAGCTGTCAAACCGCCATTTTTATTTTTCAGGTAAGATTTATGAAAAATCAGCCCTAATTAATGTTAATGAAGACTCACACACTCAGCAGCGAACCATCATTCGTTTGTTTGCGGTGCCCTAACAGGGTTTATGTGCAAAACCGACAATCATAAAATTGTAATATGTGTTGGTATGCATCGTCATCTTCCTGCCCTTATCCCATGTTACTTGGGGTCGGCGCAACACGTTTTTTGCTTCCATTCTGTCCTGTCAGCCGTCACGCTATCACTAACTCCCTTTTCTATCATATCACTCCTCACACAATCCATCCATTCTTTCTTTGGCCTCCCTTTCCCTCTCCATCCATCCACATTTATATTCATAACTCTTTTAGTTACATGTGTGTCGCCCCTCCTCTTCACATGACCATACCAGGATAAGCGGTTCCCTTTCAACTTTTCTGTGACTGGCGCCACTTTTAAACTACCTCTCATGTACTCATTTCTCACTTTATCCATTCTCGTTACTCCACACATACATCTCAACATTCTCATCTCAGCCACATGCAATCTTTTTTCATCCGTCTTTTTCACAGCCCAACATTCTGACCTACCTATACAGTACGAATGGTCTAATCACGGACTTATATATTTTCCCCTTTAACTTAAGGGGCAAGTTGTACCAGTGACCTGTCGCCATTTCATCCATCCTGAGTTGAACCTGTGCGTTACGTCTCGGTCTATATCGCCATCCCCCTGAACAAGCGACCCGAGGTATCGAAAGTCGGAACAGATCGGTATAGGCGTTCCGTTGAGAGCTACTGGCATAGGACTAGAAAGACCGCCGAAATCGCAGAACAGATATTCTGTTTTGGTTCTGCTCAATTTCAGGCCCACACTCTCCAGTCTTTGCCACCACGTTTCCAATCTGCTCTGGATCTCTAAGCCGCTTTCGGCAACTAGCACAATATCATCAGCAAACAGCATACACCAGGGAGCCTCTTCCTGGATATCCGACGTCAGAGCGTACATTATCATCAGGATAAGGGCTGAGGGCCGACCCCTGGTGTAAACCGACCGCTACACTGAAACTGTCAGTGGTGCCCACTGCAGACCGGACTTGGGTACTACATCGACTGTACATCACACGGATCAACTGCACATACTTTCCCGGCACACCTTTCTCCTTAAGGGCCCACCACAAAACCTCTCGAGGCACCCGGTCATATGCCTGTATGCATGAGAGCAAATAAATAAATAAAACATTCTAAATGATCACATTCAAATTTGATCATTTAGATAATATAAATTTTGTGAGAGTTTAAACTCGCTCGATATATTATTGAATGGATCATTTTAATGTTTTCAATTAGGAAAACTCATGATATATTAATATCAGGAGTTTTCATTGTGGTAAGATTTATTATAATCTTACAGTGTTTATAATCATCCAGTGATTTATATAAATTACAGAGACAGACACATTGACTGAGGTCAAACATCTCACATTCCAGTAAAGATAGAGGTATTAAAATAATGTCTTTGTCATGACTTGTATTGCATTACTCAATTACATTAATATAAATCTAATACCTCTAATAATACATTTTTTAATTGCATAACGTTTGCCGGGTCAGCTAGTCTAATATACATATAAAAATCTCGTGTCACGGTAATTGTGGTTAGGCGGTTATCACACTGCCACGCATCACGCTGCATGTTGCGTGTCAACGCACCTACGCGCGTACTTGCGGCAGTGTTTTCTATACAAACGGAGATACTTACAATCAGTTAGAGTACGTATTGACGCGCTACGCTGCGTGGTGCGTGGCAGTGTGTTAATCGCCTTACACTCCTCCCAAACGGCTCGACCGATTTTAATGATTTTTTTTTCTTTCTATATTTGGTAGTTATGAGAATTATAGGTCGTAAATTATTCCCTCCTACCCCCACCCCCATTTTTTTATAGCAGAACAAATTTTGCCGGGTCAGCTAGTACTTTATATTAGTCTGTTGTGTCTATTACTCGTAAGTTTAACAGCTGAGTCATCATCATAAGCTTTTTAATGTCCCCACTGCTGGGGCACAGGCCTCCTCTCTATGAGACTCTCTATGAGGAGAATAGCTGAGTGGTTTTTATAAAAAAAAATCACACAAGCAGACTATGGTAAAGGGCAAAAGCCTCCCTCTCTCCCCCTTCTACTAGATTAGCCAATAGGATACTTTGTATAGTGTTCCGTACCCGAAGGGTAACCAACAGAACTCTATTACTAAGCCTCCGCTGTCCGTCCGTATGTCTGTCAGCGGGCTGTATCTCATGATCCATGATAGATAGACAGTTGAAATGATCACAGAATGTGTATCGCTGTTGTCGCTAAAACAACAAATAATAAAAATAAAATTTAAAAAAAAACTAAAAGGGTAACCTACCCATTCACGCGCCGTGGTCGATTTTGTTGCGAAATTAAAAGTACTCTCAAGCGCCATTGTCACATTTGTAGACTAAGCGGATTGTTCACTTGAAATCGATTTTTTACTGTGGTCGCATTGTTTGAGTTTTGAGAAGTAAATAAAAGATGGCACTGTATTAAAGTCCGCGTTTTTTGTTCCTGGGCACCCCGCACTATGACATAGATTTTTTTTTTTAAATTTTTGAAATGTCGTCCGTCAACAGTCAGTGTCAACAGTCAATTTATGTCAACTTTGTGATTTAATTGGAATTTTTGAAAAATCCAACCTACTTATGTTATCTATCCATAAAATCGGAAAAATTTCAAGGATTACGAATACATAAACTTGTCAGAGGTCCCGTGTGTATTGAAAATGCTAAAATTGAGAAACGGAACATGGAAACGGTGGAATGTTTACGTAATTATATAAATTATGTTTATTTTTTTTTTAGTATTATTTACTTCTTAATCTCTTACAACATCGCTCGTAATGTGGAAAGTAGTTAATAATTAATATTTACAAACACATAAAACAGTAAAATACAACGATAAAGTAGGTCAATATTCCATCTTGCCGTAACTCGACTCGATTTTGGCGGGAAAAAAATTAGAGAAAGGGGTGTTTTGGTTTAATGTGGTACTCGTACCTATAACATATCGCCTAGTGACTTCTAGGTATCAAAAAATTGGTTATATAGTCTAGTTTAATAATAAATAGGTTTTAAAGGTACAAACTACAAAATTATTGGTAAGGACATAGGTTAACAAATATTAACGTTTATTTCTAACGTTTTTTTACGTTTACATTTCATTTGAAGTACTTTAAACACTTTATCATTCTTTAGTTTTCACGTATGTCGATTCTCTATATTATCAGCAATACACACGTATTTTTTGTTTGCATATAGTTCCAGTAGTTTCTGAGATATAAGGCTTTAATTTAGCAACGAGCCGCGCGCTCACGCGGCGCTCGCTAGACTTGTTCTTACTCGGACACTGAATGGAACGCTCCGAACTAGTACAATCGTTCAAATGAACTAGTTCGGTATTCTAGTACTATTAGTTCATTTTAGTTCACCGATCATTAGAACATCAGTCGGACATAATGGAAGACATATTTGATTTTCCTTTATACTTTGCAAGCTTAGGACTGTCATTTCAATATAAATTATACATTTTACAATAATTTAAATGCCATGCAATGTTGTAAAATCGTATGAATGATTAAAATCGTGGTTTGTTTATGAACTAATTATCAATCAATGAACCTAGAAGGAACGGGCAATATTAATTTGTCCCTGCATTGTAAGTGATAATAGACCATATTGTGATTAGCATAACATAAAACTTCGCGGAATAATAATTGCAATTCGTCGGGATTCACTCACTTTCTTGTTCGTCAGGTCGGTCATCGTTACATCGTCCATCACGCTCGCACGCATGCCTTCTCTAATCTCTCAACTCGCTCAGACACTCGTACTTATATACCCTCTGGGGTAATAGCACAGATGCACCTACACTCTTTACCCTACAAAAAAAATTAATTAGAATTTTGGCAAATATTGATCAAACTGACAGCTGCAAACCTTATTTTAAAAAACACAACATTCTAACCCTCCCCAGTATCTACATTTTAGAAACATGCAAATTCGTTCGTAAGCATCATGAGTTTTATACAAAACGCGAAGACATCCAATCACGTTACACACTCAGGCACCGATCTAGACTAAATCTACCAACCTCCAGGTTAAAAATGCATTCTACAGGTCCCTATGTGATGTCTATAAAAATATATAACAAACTGCCCGAATTATTAAAGAAAGAGGAAAAGTTAAATATATTTATAAAAAAGATTAAAGAATTTCTGACAAACAAATGTTATTATTCCATAGATGAATATTTTAATGACAAGTTTAAATAATATAAATAATAGAATTAAATTGAATGACATTTAAATATTAGTATTACTTATTTGACATTATAAATAATAGAATTAAATTAAAATGACATTTAAATATTAGTATTACATAATATTAGTATTACATAATATAATATTAGTATTGACATATAAATAATAGAATTAAATTGAATGACTTTTAAATATTAGTATTACATAATTGACATATAAATAATAGAATTAAATTGAATGACATTTGAATATTAGTATTAAATAATTGACATGTAAATAATAGAATTAAGTACATTGAATGACATTTAAATATTAGCATTACATAATTGACATATAAATAACAGCATTAAATTGAATGACATATTCCATAGATGAATATTTTAATGACAAGTTTAAATAATATAAATAATAGAATTAAATTGAATGACATTTAAATATTAGTATTACTTATTTGACATATAAATAATAGAATTAAATTAAAATGACATTTAAATATTAGTATTACATAATTGACATATAAATAATAGAATTAAATTGAATGACTTTTAAATATTAGTATTACATAATTGACATATAAATAATAGAATTAAATTGAATGACATTTGAATATTAGTATTAAATAATTGACATGTAAATAATAGAATTAAGTACATTGAATGACATTTAAATATTAGCATTACATAACTGACATATAAATAACAGAATTAAATTGAATGACATTTAAATATCAATATCTATAACAAATGTTTTTATTCCATAAATGAATATTTTGTAAATAATAGTAATATAAATAAAAGAAAAATAACAGAAATAATAGAATTAAATTGAAGAAACTAATCTACATATAATCATTACTAAAAATAAAACTTATACCAGCTACGGTTATAAAATTAAATTTATTAATTAATTGATTATTTTTTAAGTTACGTTTATAGTTCATATAAATCTAACAACTACCTAAAATAGAGCTTCCTCTCTTCTACCTTTTTGCTGTGCCCGACAGGGTCCATAACAATCCCTATTATAAACACATACCACCTAAGCATACCTATATTTTATGGAAAAGCAATAAAGATATTGAGTATTGAGTATTGAGTATTATTCGTTCTGATTATTCGGCACTCGCGAGCCAGATGATCACTTTACTAGAAGAACGATTTAAACGACCGAAACAGAATATTTCGCTCGCTCCGCGCTCGGACACTCGTACTCATTCGGCACACGCGAGCCAGATGGTCTACTAGATGAACGATTTAAACGACCGAAACTGAATAGTTCGTTCTCGGTCACCTAAAGGAATTGCGTCTTAGTAGTACATAGTACATGTACTACACAAGCCTAGCGCTCGCGTGCGGGCGCGCCTGCCGGCGCGGGGGGCCTCTTGCGGGCGCCTGAATGGTAGAAACGTGTCTTTTATTTTGTCTTTTTTTTTCTATCTTAATAATGGCAACAAGTAGACGCTTATAATCTTGTACGATGGTACGGAACCCTTCATGCGCGATTCCAACTCGCACTTGGTCGGTTTTTATTCAAGTACATATAGAACTTTCCTTCATTGAAACTTTGGACGACAAAATTACTATTAACTACTACTAGTACTTACTATTATTATCAGGATGAACTTGAAGTCTGTAGATCCATTCTATTATTCTATTCCTTAGGTCTAATGATACTGATGATATTGCACCTAGTACATCCAGACCAGACACAGAAAAATAGGCAATTGTTACTCTGAAAACAAAATTATGGTGTGTTAAGACAGTGAAAAATTCAGGTTAAGAAAAATAATTAAATTCTATACAAAAAAAGAAAGTTAATTTAAGATAGCAATGTACATTTTATATGTAACATAATTACGTGATAGTAATTTAGTTTAAATGGGACTTGTAATTACAGGATATAATTCATTAGGCTAAAAACATTTTAGTCCATGAAATTATGTAATGCTCAACACAAAAATAAGTTAGTGTTATTTTGCTAAGAAATACAAAAATTGGGTAACAAGTGGGACCTGAAGAATGATAACATTCCTTAATCCTCAAATCATATCCTTTTTTTTTTGTGGAGGTGGAAAATCATCCAATGACTTCTCCCGCTCTGGATGGAACGGAAGGGCGTGTCAGACTTTTACTGACTAAAACCCACCCCTGTTCCTTCACTTGCCTGAGTGCCCAGGAGCGCTGTAACTCTGTTTAGAACTTATCCGCAACCCCTGCGCAGGCATAGGCCATGACAGGCCCCGTCAGGTATTGCTGACATCTCTGTGCATGTGACATATCATCGGCGCGCGCGGAACACTACGCGCTGTCGACTCTCGGGCCTAGTCCTGATCGGACGGCGAGCTGCCCACTACTCGCCGTCCGCAGGCCCGCGCCTACTGTGTCCGGAGATCGTCTCGCGACCCCGTACGCCCAAGGCGTCTCCTGCGGCGGCTGCTGCTGGGTCAAGAGGGCGACTCTAATAAGTCTCCCTCAAACGTTCCGCCAACATCTTCGCGAGCATTACTGCTTCCCATTCCCTCTCGCTTCGTACCATAGCCTGGACTAGGGCCGGGCGCGAGAGGTCGCTGCGATCGATCGCCTCCACGAGGACACAGCGGTGCTCCACTCAAGCGGGGCAGATCCACCGTATACTCCACAGTGTCCTCTGGGCGATCCGCACAGTGGTGACACCCAGGCGTTTCCTCCCGCCTTATCTGACATAGCCGTGTCCGGTGAGGACCTGCGCCATATAGCGAGGTATAAAGATAAAAGGTGGACCCTCCAAACAACAAAATGGCGAGGCCCAGCGGAAAAAGAAGTTTTGGAAGGCGAAGAATAAGATGGGTTGATGACATTGTAAAAACAGCAGAAAAACCTGGATGAATATTGCTACAGATAAGGAAAAGTGGAAAAAGATGGAGGTGTCTGTTACCCTTGGGGACCACTAATGTGGAAAAAAGCTATAATAATAAGTCATAACTTTTTAACTTAGTGCGGGATTCTTAAGTGCGTCTGGGTATTCTAAGAGATGCATGGTGCGCATCACTGAGACCTGACAGCGAGCGCAGATCTTGACCCTAGTGGGTGGTATACCAGCTTATGCACCCCACAATGCACTAGATTAGAAAGATATATTGGCATTATCGAGGGAAAAAAGAGACCATATGGGGTGGATTCTTATAATGCCATATTGGACAGATGTTTATGATTTTGAAGAGTAGTGAGAAATCGCGAGTTCAATGCAGCAAGTGCAGTTGTTACTACCACAAGAACACAAACACTGGGACTGGTATCAAAGTTCAGAATAATGTTTCTGTGTAATATTAAATAATGGATAAAAATATGTTTAGAAGTGGGTTAGTAAAGTTTCACATTCCATGTTAAAGTTTAACTGTATCCTCAGTACCCCTGGGTACAGTTAGTGTCCGTGTTGAGATGGGTACGGTTCTAGGGTTAATCAACCAATTCTGTTGTCAATAATCACATTTTGTTGTGATAAAAACATATTATTTTGCATGGGCCTGCAGAAAAACAGGATAACAGCAATGGATCAATGGAACAGGATAAATACCCATTATCATGTGTATTGTGTGTAATTTGAACAGTTTATTGACAGGTTCATTACTGCAAATTTTAATCAATTTATAATCTCTATGCTGCTATCTTCATTTGAAAAAATTTGTAAGCAACTGTGCTTTAATAAAAACAAATAAAATCTTTTCCATTTTTTCTTTTTTACTATTTTGCGTAGAGCTATACTGCCATAAATAAAATGTACCTTATCATCCTCCTACCCCTGGCCCATAATAATAGCAGAATTCTGTAATAATGCAGTAAAATTAAAGTTGCATGGTTCTTTACTATCTTTATTACAACTTATTCAATTCACTTAGTATGGCAATAAGATAAGAAAAGTTAATAAACATTTTAAAATGTGAAGCCTTGAACAAAATTAGCATTTTGATTACCCTCAAGATGTAGGTAATTAACTGAACTTGCCAGGGTAATTGAAGTTTTTCAACTTATATTGAGCAGTCATCATCAAGAACTTATCATTTATGGATTTATTACTGCATTCATGTTAACCAAAATATGATGCATTTCTCTATGAATGAATGAGTTAATTGTTTTAGATTATGATGATGACTAAACAAGGCAGTGTATTCAACAAGAAAATGATAAAATTATTGTAAGCAGTCCTTGTCTGACCATTAAAATAATGACTGATATTTATTACCTGGTAGTATCATGAGAGGACAACGACGAAGGCAAAATGTTCAGAAATCGCATGAAATACTTCACATGCTGCCGGTGAGCCATAATTTTGTTCTCTTCGTGATTCATATTGTAGATTTTCGTTTAATTTTATTCAAAAACAAAGCGATATATATTCAAAATGAAAGTATACACTCAAACCCAAAGTAAATGAGAATGATGATACACTTGTTGTTTAAAAACTATAACAAACAACTCAAAAGTGTAATAAATTATTTCATTTTCAATTTTGTCCACTCTTTAATTTTGGAGACGAAAACTCACAGACTTGACTTTACTGCTGCCTGTCACAAGCAAGACAACGGACACAACCCTATCAATGATAAAAAAGTGCATAGAGCACTAATTTATGAAATGACAAAAATAATAATTATGCAAAATGTGCTCTGCTCTATGTTTCCAATAAAATGAAAATGACGTTCGTCGTTCACTTCAGAGAAAATTATAACGAGTAACGTAACGTAACGACAGCTTCACTTCTGGCATGTCAAATAGAACTTGTCATTGTCAATTTCAAATACAGTGTGCCAAGAGTATTTTCACTTTTCAGACACAAATTGTTGCGCAGTCAGAAACTGTATCTTTTTTTAACCTATTGCAAAGTCATTAGACGCACTGCTAGTACCTATTAGGAAACAAATGTTTATGGTCTCTTCAACTTCCACTATAGCGCAGCAGTCAGCCAGCAGCTAATACCGATTATAATCGGAAAGGACATAGTGAACGTAGAAGGCAGCAATTAGTTTTGAAAATTTATAAAGTCCAGCCCATTTTAAGAGAAAAAAAAAACTTCGGCGTTTTATGACGTGTGCAACTGACATTCATCCCTAAAGTAAAACCAAAATATCAACGAAAATTTCGAAATGAAGTTACTATTGCATTTCAAAATTTTCGCTGATGTTTATTAGGGTTTATGCACGAGCAAAGGATTGTTCACTATTGAGGGACTGAGGGTTTCCTGTAAGGTGACAGAACAGGCCAAGGTGACAGAAAATGTCAAAAATTGACATTAGCTATATCGACGTCAACGTCATGTTTCGTCGTCTTTATCTTCATGCACTACGATATAAAAGCTTTGACATATAATTGGACTTGAAATGTTTGTCTATAGAAAAAACAGTTACACAAATATGTGTCATATCGACGCCAAATTCATAAAAATACTGCATCTCTTTTTAACCTTTTTTATTTTGCGTAAGTGAAAAATGATGTGTTTTTGACAGTTATTATATATAATGGCAACCCTTCATTCTTAGCATCACTGAAATACCTATTTGCGGCCGGTTCGCCATTTTATGCTCTCGTTGTATGGTGGTGTATGGGTGGTGTGGTACTTACCATGGAGGGTGGTACTAAAGTTGGGTACATCAACTGTCAAATGCTCATGAACTGTGGCAATATTTTGTGTATTTTTGAGTAATTTTGCTGTGTTATTGTGTTTGAACTCGGTTCTAAAGTGAAATTTGACAATAGCAAGATGCCCAATAGATTGGATTTGGCATCAAAAGAAACGGAAATCACCTGACCATAACATCATTTTCTTGTTTTTGTAGGGATAGAGTAGTCCATGCATGACATTTTTGTTTATCGATAATGCTATATTATTATGGTTCTTTATTGGTTTTACGTTTTACTTTCAAGGCTGCCTGCTAGCTAATAAACGAAAAAAAAAAATTTGCTGGAAGCAATCAGTGTTATAAAAAAAAAAGCCATGTTTCAACCAGGGGCCTAATTCTGTAAAATAACTAACTTGTCAATAGTGTGTCGGTAGTTTGTCAGTGGTGTCTCAATAGAATAGTCATTGACATTTGGTATTCTATAAATTATTTATGGTCATTGACTTGCCATTGAAACGCCATAATAAGACTATAATATTGTAATAATTGGTAGTCTGGTCTACTATAATATGTCAATATCATTTTGAAGTTTTTGCAGATCAATTTTGCAACAGTGGCAAAATAATGTCTGTTGTGTGTCGATAGAGTGTCAGTTGTGTCTCAATAGAATAGTCATTGACATTTGATATTCTACAAATTATTTATGGTCATTAACTTGCCACTGTAGTGCCATTGAAACGCTTTAATTGGATTATTGTAATAATTGGTAGTCTGGTCTACTAAAATATTATGTCAATAGCATTTGGAAGTTTTTGCAGAAAACCAAATTTGCAACAGTGGCAAAATAATGTCTGTTGTGTGTCGATAGAGTGTCGATGGCGTGTTGCTTAACTCAAAGTTACAGAATTGGGCCCCAGACACTGAATAAAGTAACATTGCGTGACGATGCTTTACCTTCACGAACCATAACGGTAAGTAACATTGTTTGTTATAAAATTATCCAACATGATTACGTAGTGGGTGATAAATGATGGTGATGTCTTCAACTGCAACACTTGCCTAACGGGCACAAAGAGTGATGCAAAGAATGTGTTTGAGTGTAGTCCTAAGTTTGATTGCCCAAAATAAGACAAACGTGTTTATTTGGTTGCACTAAGTACATATACATACTCCTTTTAAAAGGAATTTATTAATGTCACCAGTAGTCTGCTTTTTGTGTCAGTGGACTTTTAAATTGTATATTTTAACAGTGTCATACTGTTAAAATCTCCCTGTGAAAATTTGGGTGAGGTGAACATTAAGTGAGCTTACGTATGATTATTTAGCTCATTATCATTCGAGAGCTACTGAACAAGTGAGCTATTAAGCCAGTGAGTGAGAAGTGCACTCAACGACCGAACGAGAACTCTTCTCAACCCACAAATTGCAAATTAAATGAGGACATTTAAAATAATAAATAACAATCCAAATAATAAAATTGAGAAACATCAAAAATACCAATAATTTTATTGCTTGTTCACAGCCTACAATTCGAACAAATATGTCTGGCATTTTAATTGAAAGTGATCAAAATCAGACGAACTCTCAACATCTGGATGTGGTGCTCTGAATATGGTTTTTTTTTTGTAATTATAAACTGTAGAATCACCCTACGGGTTTTGAAGTGTCATACAATTTTTGAGTATTAACTTTTCTGTTTTTATTAATATTTATGTTAATAATAAGGAGTGCTTTTCAGTACAAAGCTGTTTGTGTGCCTACCATTCAATATCAACCTGGAGAGGTTTCAAAGAGAGTGGCATAGATTTAGCCCCTAGCACATCCGCTACGCTAGATTTAGTCACCAGCACCTCCGCTGCGCCAGATTTGGCCGCTAGCACCTCCGCTGCGTCAGGTTTAGCCGCTAGCACCTCCGCTGTGCCAGATTTATCGGTATGACTAGCTTCAGTTTTTCTTGTCATCATTATTTGCGAATTTAATCTTAGTAATAACATGTCATCGACTGATTTAAGACTGTGTGGGAGATATCTCTCGCTAGTCTTCAATACGAGTATCTATTAGAGCTTAGTTTTATTTTATTTGATTTCAAGTACACATTTAAAATGATTAAGAAACTGATATTTGGACAAATGTCAAAAACAGTCCCAGAAGATAAAGAGACTTAATGAGAAAGTTAGAAGACAAACGAAAAAAAAATCTCTTTTCAGTAACAATTTCTTTCCCTTTTAAATCTCTGATAGATTGAAAAGGGAAAGAAATTTATTAAATTCAGAACCCCAAGCTTTGTTTATATTAAAAGTGTAATAAAGGTATACATGAATTTGAGATACAAATATTGTGGGAAGAACTACTACTACTCTACTGAAAGAATATCACACAGAAATTAGCAGAACAAAATTGTATTGTTCACAAATGATTGAGATTGATTTGTTTAAATATAATTATAGACTTTATTATAATTAGTTTATTCATCTTTCTAACATATTAAATACATTTTTAAATATTTCTTAAAAAAGAACATAAAAAAAACATTTAGAAATATAAAAATAGTAGCCCACCGATATCGGGAACAGGGTCCAAGCTACCGGCGGTTAGGGCTCCAGAGAGAGGAACCGCCTGACAATGCGAGCCGTGTCCAGAAGTACTGCTTTCTGAATCAAGCCCTTGATCCAGCCGCCTAACGAGAGCCTCCTGAGGTGTTGATCGAGGCTCGTGGCTATTAAGCCATTGGCTGACACGACTATCGGTACAATGATCGCTGAGTCCACATCCCACATGTCGACAACCTCGCGAGCCAAGTCAATATACTTGATTTGTTTATCTTTCTCGGCTTTTACGAGGTTCTCGTCATGTGGGACGGTAATGTCAACAATAATTGCACGCCTCTCGATTCGGTCCACCACCACTATATCAGGCTTATTGTCTACAATAGTCCTGTCAGTGATGATGGACCGATCCCAGTACAATGAGATATGACCATTATCGAGAACTGGGTCGGGCGCATATCTGTAGTACGGCACTTCCGATTCCACAAGAGAGTACTTCAGAGCAAGTTGCTGATGGATAATCCTGGCTACAAGGTTGTGCCTATGCAAGTATTCACCGTTATCTAGGCGAGAACAACCAGAGATTATGTGGCGGATTGATTCTCCCGGACGATGACATGCCCGACATATGTCAACCATGCCGTCCTTCACAATAAATCTCCGGTAGTTTTTCGTCATGATAACTTCGTCCATAATTGCACAGACAAAACCTTCGGTTTCCCCAAAGAGGTCACCGACACGCAGCCAGGCTACGGACGCTAGTTGGTCTACATCGGGCCCATGTAGGGCCCGGAAAAAGCGTCCGTGAAGTTCCTTACTCTGCCATACTTCTCTGCGATCGTTAGAGTCAAGCACTAGAGGTTTAATAATAATAATAATAATGTTCCACAACTATCACACAACGCCATCTAGTCCCAAGCTAAGCAGAGCTTGTGTTATGGGTACTAGACAACTGATAAACATACTTATATATTTCTAAATACATAAATATTATATGTAAATTACACCCAGACACAGAACAAATGATCGTGCTCATTACACAAACATTTGTCCTGGGAAAACGAACCCACGACCTCCGGCATAGCAGTTAGGGTCACTAACCACTAGACTAACAGGCCAATCAGGTTTGCGCCAGTTCTCGTTAGCCAAGGAGAGTGGAGTAAGGACCTTGTCTACTGCCACTACATCTCGAAGCATACCCACGCCAGCAGCTAGGAAATATTCCCTTAGACTGTATACCTCGCGGTTGTGGAGGGTCTTAGCATTTAAAAAGCCTCGGCCTCCACACTTCCGCGGGATATACAGTCTCATCATCGACGAACGTTGGTGATGCATTCGAAATGCAGTCAGCAGTGTACGAACACGCCTATCCAGGGCCTCAAGTTCTGTTTGAGTCCATTTGAGTACGCCGAAAGAGTACATCAATATCGACATGACCCAACCGTTGAAGGCGCGCACCTTGTTTCCGCCTGATAGAAGGCTATTAAATACCTTCTTCAGGCGGCCAAAGAAGCGCTCCTTCAACGATTGCTTCATGTCAGTAACATTGATACCTAACGCTTCCGACATACCCAAATACTTGTAGGTTTCGGTTGGAGAGAGGGATCTCAGGTTTATGAAATCCGAGAGTTAAGTTCCCATGGATTCCACAATCTCCCCTCGCTCATGCATGTAAAATGCATGACCGCACATTTGTCTACACCAAACTCCATTCTGATGGCACTACTGAAGGTTTCAGTTACCTTCAGTAGCTCCATCAGTTGCAGATTGCTGGGGGCAAAAAGCTTGAAGTCATCCATGTAAAGGAGGTGAGATATAACCTGACCACCTCTCTTCAACCGATAGCCTAGCCCTGAATTCTCCAGCAGTGTGCGTAGAGGATTCAAAGCTAGGCAAAACCAAAGCGGACTCAAACTATCACCCTGGAATATACCCCACTCGATCCTTATCGGTTCGCTATTCCTCTGGATTTATCGACATCCTGGATAGCGAAGGACCGTCTTCCATTGCCCCATACATGACATCAGGAAGGTGCGTAGCGTTGCATCAACTTTATACAATTCTAGCACCCTCATGAGCCATGTATGAGGAACTGAGTCATAGGCCTTCTTATAGTCTATCCAACATGTCGACAGATCCTTTCGGAAACGCCGAACCTGTTGGCTAATGGTCATATCTATGAGAAGAAGCTCCTTAGTACCGCGGGACCCATTCCTACATCCATTTTGAGAGGCAGACATGATACAGTTACTATCTATATGTGTATTAATCTTAGCTCTCAAAATGGATGTAAGAACCTTATAGATCGTCGGTAAGCACGTGATCGGTCTATAATTTTTAGGTTCCGCAGTACTACCTGATTTATGGAGCAGGTGGGTTATTCCTGTAGTTAGAAATTGGGGTAGCGACCCTGACTCTAAGGCAGACTGGATCTGAGATGCCAAGCGGGCATGCGACCTTGTTAACCATTTTGTCCAGAAGTTGTGCAGCCCGTCCAGCCCTGGAGATTTCCAGTTAGCTAACGGACGGACTGCACGAGCTACATCTTGGGGGCTGATGATAATTGCCCCCATTTCTGGTATTGGTTATTATAATTATTGTTAACTTTTAATTAAAAGCCAAAATCATCTGCATGTTAGAAAATATATGTGTTGGAGATGTCCGTGCCGGGAGGCCACCGCGGATTCAGCGTCATTTGTTTTCTTTGAATTTGTTGCCTCCGTCTCGAAGGTCTACTTAACGCAATGCTCTAGAAAAATACGAACACTTACTTTTACATTTCATTTTAATTGAAACAAAATTGTTCAATGTACCTACTTACTGCATTTCGTTTCTTGTATTAATTATAAGCATAAATTCCAAGACACTAAAAATAAAAAAAAGCCTTCAAATAATAAAAGAAATCGCGCAGTCGGGTAAAAAGGAGAAGGTTCTCAATCTAACGGGCCGTCACCGAGATAAATATAAATAAATAGCTTCTACAATGGTTTTAATGAAATCAGTTGTAGAAAACTAGCTCGGTAAAGCAGCATATTATCTGTCCTCCAGGTTTCAACCTATCTTAACGGGAAACTTCAAATAAGTTCTACGGTTTAGAGCCAATTTCACCAAACCGTTTGTAATGAAAGAAGTCATTCGTGAAAGAAGGACGAACCAACAAACATTGAGTAATTGAATATGTACCTAGGACTGTGTTTCGTTTAAGTGCAGGCCAATAAAATTACGGCGCTTCTGACCTTCTGGTCGCGAGAATACTACACCTTAGAAGCGTTCTAGAGCTGCGTGTCTATACTGTTTTGTTAGACGACTAATTATTATTTTAACGCTTCAGCGCGAACATTAGTTACTCTTGTCAAAATGTAGCATTTTTTAGCATAGGCACGGGGTCTCATTTCGATCAACGAAAATTTAGTTCATATAAATCTCAACAGATGGCGATGCATCGATTTCATATTGAAGTTTTAAGTAATATTAATATTTTGAAAATAAAAACGATAAAAACTGTATTTTTTTATTTAATAAACTGCTCTAAGCATAAAATTGAGGAATAATTGGCTTGTTATTCAAATTTAGACGATTACTGGAACGAATCCTTAGACATCTATATTTCTTGTACCAATAAATGGCGTTGATTGCAGTTTTAGAGTTTATCCATTCGCCTCTTTAAAATTTGAATAGTGACACATTTTGATACAGTAAAACTGCTGCGAAGTGCCAAAAATACTATAAAATAATTAATTGATGTGTGAGAAAATATTGGTAAGACTTTAAATAAATTCATTCAACTTGGAAGCCGTCGCTGCTAACACCATCTAGCGAGGTGTAGAGGACAGGCCCAAACGAAGAACAAAAGTTACTTGTGCCAGACGAAAACCCGTAGTTACGGCGGTACCGTTTCTTTGTATGGGATGAGGCTTCTGTACGCTAGTATTACATTGTCTGTGGCATAGGCTAGGCTCTTTGTTACGTAGTAACATATTACCTCAATGCCATTTGTTGTGTCTCTATGTACACTAGATAATTAAATATAAATAAATATCGGCTCATTAGCTCACGCACTACGTCTTCACTCCCTGCCAGCTGTCATACGACCAGCGCCCACGTCTGTGAAGCCCGCACAGTACATAACCGGAGCCAACAACTAATATATACAGCCAACGCTAAATGGAACGATAACATTTTTAATACAAATAATATATTTTATTGATTGTATATTTATGTATACACTACACCATTGGTAAAAATACCCGTTGATATTGTACAGTAACACTAAGAAAACATTCTCACAATCTTTTATCGATGTTTTTATAATAAAGAGATCGATGTGGGCTACCCTATTATCCGCCATTTTATCCTCTCATTAAAGTGTTTTCCTACGTTTTTCTTGTAGGTATAGCCATAGTATTTATAAGTCAGTGATGCACAGGTATTCTCATCACAGATAACTATAATAGTAGCAAGCTAATTCTCATAGCACATCTGACACTGGCAGAATTGTAATTTTTTTTTATTTACCCCGAAGGGAAAGCTATAGTCTTTTGACCATATTGCCTAGTCTTACGTAGTGCATTTTTACTTTTTTTTCCAATAGAATGCAGATGTAACACATTCTAATGTTTTTTGCAGTATTTGGCAACAAATGTGTCGAGTCAGCCTTCTCGGCAAACTTCGCTGAGGTAGTCAATACTACAATAAAAATCTCAGCTCCATTTTACCGAGATCGCGCCTGTTTCAATTATTCCACATATTGTCCAGTTGCGTAGACACTTGAGACACAAAATTACAGCAATTTTACATCACAATATCCACTAGGAATCAATAAGCGAATAATTAAAACAGCCACTGAACTTCACTCGAGAAAATCCCTCCAAAAACATCCCGATTAGTCGAATTTTCCCTAAAAATTGTAATATTGTCTATGTTTTTCATAAACAAAACCCAATTCTACATCCCTTGTATTCAGCTCTTTATTTGTTTCTGGTCTTTTTCATGGCTGACGTTCAAGGAGTCTAACCGCAGTCATGAAGGTTCTCAATATGTTTTTTAATAAATTATGTATAATTTAAGTGAAATATACTGAATTTGTGATACTATTATAGCTAACGTATACCCCGATATAATTGTTTGTTAAAAGCGGGTTATGATTCTTTGGAAAATATTTGATAAGTTGTGCCGTATTGTGGAAAGTGAAATTATCATGCCATAAAATAAGTGCCGTGTGGTTTTACTAGTCCAAATACAAAGTAGTGTTCCACTGAAATGTTTTCTAATTATGTGTATGGGGGCAGTAGTCGCAGTTTCATGAAGATGGGAAGTGTGATTGTTTTTCTAACCTCACTTTGTTTTTGTAGTTGAACGTCTCCTTCCCGGCTACGGGATGTCAGAAGTTATTCGAGGTAGTTGATGAGCACAAGCTCCGCATCTTCTACGAGAAGCGCATGGGCGCGGAAGTGGAGGCGGATCAGCTAGGTGATGAATGGAAGGGATACGTCCTCCGTGTCGCCGGCGGTAACGACAAGCAGGGCTTCCCCATGAAACAGGGAGTCCTTACCAACAGTACGTATTTCCCATAATATATCCATATTATTCACCTAGTCGTATTTTTTTAAAATTTCAATTTGTTCTGTGATCATGTCGCTGTGATTATCAAACGTAAATATCCCACATGTAAGAATTAAACAATTAATTGTTTGTCAGAAATTACTTGAAATCTTCGTCATGTTTCAGGTCGTGTCCGTTTGTTGATGTCAAAAGGCCATTCGTGCTACAGACCACGTCGTGATGGAGAGAGAAAACGCAAATCTGTCCGTGGCTGCATTGTTGATGCTAACTTGTCTGTGTTGGCCCTCGTCATTGTCCGCAAGGGTGAACAGGTAATTGAGAGTTGTTAGTGACATCTGTGAATGTTACTTCTTAATTTGTTCATTTAATATAATAAGGACTCAGTGTGAAGTAGGCCGAGAGCAGTAAGTTACTTAGCTCACTCCTTAACTGTAGTAATTTTTCACTACATTTGTGCTGACTGTTAACTAAGCTGTGAAATTTGTAAAATTACTAGTAGCGTAGCTCTTGTTCCACGACAGGCCCTAAATTTGTTGTTGAGCATAGACTATTGTCAATGTTGATCAATAAACCCTGTTCTTACTGTTTCTAAGATCCTCAAATCTTAGCAATTATATGCGACAGGGGATAACAACTGGTACTTGGCATAACCTTTAAATTACTTGTTTAAAGGTCTTTTTTCAAATACCATACATTTATTTACCTAATTGCTGAATATAAATGGAAATATTAGAGTTTTCATTATGCTAAAGATTTTTTTTTTGAGCCTTGAGAGTGGAGTTACTACCAGCTCTACATACATACATTTATGCTAGTTTCGCTCAAATCAACCAACACACGAGTGAGATGGTTGTGAGATCACTTAATTTGGCATTAGCATGCAAGACTTGGCATTATAGCATGTTTGTAATGTTGTTGAGAATACATTTTTTTTTTTAAACTACTAGAAGCATCTCAGTCAAACAAAATTTTAATATGCCTGTTGCAGCTTGATTTTCTAAGATTATTTGTGAATCGTAGAGATATCAAGTCTGCCAAGTTATAAGTATAGTAATTTTAAGTTGTCAATACACTTTCACAGGAAATCCCCGGCCTTACCGATGGCAATGTACCCCGTCGCCTTGGACCCAAGCGTGCGTCCAAGATCCGCAAGCTTTTCAACTTGACCAAGGAAGATGATGTCCGTCGTTACGTCGTCAAACGCCTGCTCCCTGCCAAAGAGGGCAAGGAGAATGCTAAACCCAGATATAAGGTAAATAACAGATTAAGAAACTGCCTGTTTAAAGTAAAATTAAAAACTCTTTGAAGTGTTAAAGGATTCAGCAATTTAAGTTACAGTCAGAAACAATACATGTTTAACAACCCCTGATTATAATATTGTTTGCAAGCTACTTTAGCTTGAAAGCAGCAGCATCAGGGCATAGTAATGGCGCCGAGCAGAAGATTCAGGCTCATGTCTGTCTACTTTTACAGTGTGCTGAACACTTTTACTATAAAAATTTTGCTATTGATTTCATATTACCTATGCTCTTGAAATCAAAATATTTTGTAGCATGAGTCATGGAGGATTTTTTGGCTACATTATACAAGCATATAAAATTTTTTGATTTGAAGTAGTTTGTGAGTCTTAGCTCTCATAACATCAAATATTTCTGAACATTAATTTTAAATAATCCATAGTTCCCTTATACTTATGTTATATTTTTGTTAACCAGGCCCCTAGGATCCAGAGGCTAGTAACCCCTGTAGTACTGCAGCGCAGACGCCACCGTTTGGCACTCAAGAAGAAGCGTCTGGCTAAGCGCAAGCAGTCCGAGAACGAGTATGCTAAGCTGTTAGCACAGAGGAAGAAGGAATCAAAGGTAACTTTTTTTTATTGGCTGGCATGAAAGCTTGCTCCTTAACTGAATAGTTACCACTTCCTTTGTCTGCACTAGACAATAGTTGCCATGGACTGAATTGTCTCATGAATGGGCAAGGAAACTTTTTTGTGATACCCTTTTCTTTTGGTTGGCAAGAAAGCTAGCACCGCCACCGCTCTAGCGCCGCCAGTTATCGCTACTTTTGTTTGATTCCTATAATTTAGGCATTAACTATTTTTTTTTAGTCAACATTTCAGCCTGGCAACTATTGTCTCCTGACAATAGTTGCCATTGGCTGAATTGTCCCATGAACTTACAGTTTGCATCATAAAACTTTTGCTCTGAAGTAAGCTACTAATAACAGTGCGGTAGTAAATTACAAACTAGAAAGCAGCAGGCTGCCATGTGCATTAGAAAGCATGGCTTCAGAGCGGCATAGTGACGCGAACTATACCTGTGTCAATACACTGTCACCACACACACTACATTTTGACTGTATGCCCAAAAATCAAAGGTAGTAGTTTCCTCTCCAGGACGATGTTAATGTTTCTTCACAAGCACTACTACTAATATCTTAATTATTTTGCATTCAATTCTTAACAGCTGGTATCATATGGCCACATTTATTTGTGGAAATAATACTCAGCTGTAAAATTAATGGCTGTTTCTTACCCCTTGGCATATACTTCATATAGACCAAGATATTAAAACAGCAACATTTTTTACTCATATATATTAACTCTACATTTTATAAGATGTCACTTGATTATTTTCACTAATTTTTGTTTTCTCGTTTTGCAGGTAAGACGTCAAGAAGAGCTGAAACGCAGGCGTTCGGCTTCAATGCGCGACTCGAAGAGCTCCAACCAGAGTGCGCCGCAAAAGTGATTAACTTTACGCAATAAAAAACTGTAAAAACAAAATCTTCTTTTATTATCACTATGATAGGATTCACGCCTCCACGGCCGATGGGAAATTCATCGTGTAAGCAACATTAGACAGATATGTTGTGGCCAGATCATAGAATTGAACATTTCATATGGCCAATCATTTCATAAAATGGTTTTTCATTGGCCATCTAAAACTGACCATCCATACAGCCCCAAAACATACCCTATATTATAGTGTTATAGTCTTTGGCCTAATGCTTTATCTTATGCACCAAAACAATTCTGTCAACTAGCTGAGGTATGAGATAGCGGGGTACTACCTTCTGATTGGCCCTACCAAGGTAATTCCATCTCACTAAGGATGGGACACTTAAATAACACGAAAGATATTTTTTTTATTATAAAAAAAAATATTCATAGTTAATTGAGTTTTGCCTTTCTATTTCTTAATATTATTATTATTTGATAAGACACTAGCAGCTAAATATCTGATGCGTGTGTTTCAAATAACTTTGAGATGTTTTGTTTGTCCAATCTGTTTTTGAAGCTGTTCAGTGTGGGTGCTGTTACAACATATTCCGGGCGCCTATTACATGCTGTTATTTTTTTTTTTTTTGTTTCAATAATATCGCTTTGTCCACGTTGTTCAAGAGTGATAAGTAAGGCCAAGGTCTTTAAGGGGGCTCTTCGTAGGGTAAATTACGCAGGGTGCGGACCATCTTGGTTGCCCTTCTCTGGACATTGTCAAGCATGATGATCTTTCTTGAAATATGACCGACATTAGCATTTTCCAAGAGAGGTCTTACGTAGCTCTTGTACAGATTAACAAAAGTATTAGATGTCAGGCATTTGAATGCTTTGCGAATGACATAGAGCTTCGAATTTGCTCTCTTGACAATGCTGGATATTTGTATGCTTCCCATTTTAGGTCGCTAGACATAATAACACCCAATTCTTTTTGTGACTCGACATATGATAGCTTTTGAAGTCCCAGGTGGTAACTTTTACGAGGATTTTTTTCCTATATGAAGGACGGTACATTTGTCAACATTCAGGGTCAGTAACCAGTCTTGAGTTGAGTCCATTCAAATACTGCATTTAGGTCATTTTGGGTATCCTTGTCATTGGAGCTGGGGGCTCCCAAAAAACTTTGTGTCATCCGCAAATAATGAAAATGGCAGGCGAAGCGTGTTTTTGAGATGTCCGTGACTACCGCCGGACCACCAACGCCAAACGCTTCCAATCAATCTGCCTAGCCTTTTCCCAACTATCTTGGGGTCGGCTTCCAGTCTAACCGGATGCAGCTGAATACCAGTATTTTACATGGAGCGACTGCCTACCGTCAATCGCTTCCATATTTGGCAAATAATTAGTACCTACTAATTAATACTCGAACAACAGAATTGCTACCTTATTAATTTTCGAGACAATCGACTTTGAAGGTAGTCACGCTCCGTTCAGCAGGATCACCATGAGCGCCGAAAAAGCATGCTACAGCTATTCTAAGTATACAAATAATTAGTACCTACCCTTTTATGTGATTCATGTCGTAAAAAAATCAGAACTAATACATTTGTATTTGCCGAGAAATCAACATTGATTATCCTTACGCGCGCTCGTTCAGCAGGACCACGACTTTCAATGTTTATTCCAAGCTTGAGGAGCTTGTCGCTTTCCTCAAACCTACATAGAAAATTAGTACCCTGCAAGATAAAATTAGTACCCAAAATTCAAAATTTGTAGGTACTCCAGTAGTTTACGAGATAGGTATATCATGCCATTGGTGGGGCGGCGTTAGTCATGGTGTTCAATTTTCATTTCAAGATTTCCCTATTAAAAACTCCGTGATTTTCTCCCAAATATATACAAAAATTTTGTTAGTACTGTGACGACCTTATGTTGGCAACCTTATGGTGAAGACTGGCACGTTGGAAGTTTGGAACATTCTAGAAACTCTTGGAACGCCAATTGAGAATTTAGAAAAAAGAAGACTTTTGTTTTTAGGTAGACTTCTCCTAGCCCGCTCGAAGAGGGCACTTGTATTAATTTTATTATTCAATATAACGTATTAGTGTGCAAGTCCTCTTTCTTTTATAACACAACACCCATAAGCAGTCACTCTTATACACCACACTCTCGCACCGCTAGCGAGTAAGACAAACCCCCAGGAATGTGAAAGGAATCTCCAGGGACCTAGCACTAAGAGAAGCTGCTCCAGGTCCCTATAGTACCTACCTACTCTTACTTATAGTGACCGAAAATTCAGATTCTTACTTAAGTGTTGTATTCTAAGAGAAATTAGCTTTTATTACTTTCCATATTGCGTACGCTATATTATGTACCTACTTGTGGCGACTATGAGATTAATTCTGTACCGTACCTACTAAACGACTTCGATAAGTATAAAAACGATGATCTGACTATAATATCTATTATTTATTATTATTTTAAAAGCGATGTGTGGTGTTACGCACATGGATAGAATTAGGAATGAGTAGGTAGGTATATAAGAGGAAGTCTGAAAGTGGCACCGCTGACTGAAAAGTTGTGTGGAAATCGGTGGTCGTGGTATGGGCATGTGATGCGGAGGAATGAAGAAAATGTCGTGAGGAAAGTCTAGTGTAGGTATGGATGTGGATGGCTATAAGACTAGAGGAAGGCCAAAGAAACGATGGTTAGACTGTGTGAAAGAGGATATGTGTAAAAAGGGGATGACTACAGAGATTACGACTAATAGAGGAGTACGGCAGAAAAAGACATGTTGCGCCGACCCCAAATAAATTGGGATAAGGGCAGGAGGATGATGATCTATTATAACTGCTTTAATAATGATTTCCTTATAAAAAAAGAAATGAATAAAATTAATTTATTTCAGGAATAGCCCATATTGATCACAGCACAATTACAACACAGAACAAAAAAAACACAGCTTAAATAAATTAGCATACGGCTTTATTACAAATAAAACGCAAAAAGTGGTAGTTAATGGTTACCATTCCAAATCCATAACAGTTTCATAAGGAGTGACTCAAGGGGCCCTTTGTAATTTATTAAATGTATTTATAAATGATATTGGCATGTGCTTTCTTAATTCTATATTCTTACTTTACGCTGATGACCTTAGAGTCTTTAGACTAGTTTAGACCCATCAAAACTATGCTTGACTGTCAACTGCTTCAACAAGACATCAACCGTCTTGCAGATTATTGCAGTAAAAATAAACTCCAACTCAGTATTTCTAAATATGTTGTATTAGCTTTAAATATCCCTTTGCAATACCTACACAGTGAAACTCGGGTAAGTGAGAGCTTGATCCGCATAAACTGCACTTAGATGCACATATTAACAAAATTATTAATAATGCTTATAATATCGCATGTCCCTACGGTTTTGTAATGAGATCAGCCACAGAAGTTAGGCACCCCAGTACACAGATATAACTCTATCGATCTCAAATTAGGTCTCAATTAGCCTATGTGGAACCCCGACTACAATAATATTGAGAGTATAGAAAGTATACAACGTAATTTTTTTAAGGCTATGCATTGTCGCTGCTTAAAAAGTTGATTGTAAAAGCTTTTGAACATTTCCTCTTACACCATACGCTTCGAGCTTTTTTAATAGAATATTATGCTGAACATAATCAAATGCCTGCATCATGTCGCAGTAAATTGCACAGATGGGTGTATTATTATCCATATTTATCATGATTTTGCGTAGAAAGTTGTAAACATATTGATTGTTTTATTTTTTCTAAAACCGTTTTGCTCATTACAAAATATATTATGTTTATCTATATATGTGCTTAGTTCTCGAGAAATATATTTTTCAAATATTTTAGAGAAAATGGATATTAATGATATTGGTCTGTAATTTTGCATCAGGTTTGTCTCTTTCTTCTTATGTAAGGGCTTTACTATAGATTTTTCAGAGCATTAGGAAACATTCCTTCACAAATACACAAGTTCATTATATGACACAGTGGGCCACATACAATATCAGCAACAGTTTTAATAATCTCTGTACTAACACCATCATAACCTACACTCTTCGTGTTTCTAAGGGCTAAAATGATTTTGAATATGTCTGTAGGCAAACTAGGAGCCATAAACATCGAATCCTTTCTGTTCAGGATATGTTTGGTGACATTTGCCCCTGAGGTAATTGGTTTTATTTTGTCAATAAAAAAATTATTAAACAGGTTGGCAATTTGTTTAGGGTCTAAGATAATTGTATCGTTGATACGAATTTTATTAATATTTTTCTTAGGAGTATTTAGTTTATTTTCATTAATAATGGAAATAAACTAAATACTAAGGGGCTAAGCAGACTTCCCTGGGGCACACCGAAATCTAGCAGTTGTTCGCTACTAATATATTCGCCTACTTTGACACACACCACAAGGCAATATAAGGAATTAATAAATTATTATTATTATTGTTGTCACCAACCACATCTGAAAATGTGTTACCGCACACCTGGGCACTCAGGCAGGGAAGGAACAGAGGTGGGTTTTAGTCAGTAAGCCAGAGCGGGAGAAGTCATTGGACGATTTCCCACCCACCTAAAACAAAAAAAGCTCCGTTAGATCTCCTTAAAATAGCAAATGATCCAGCCGTGTCAGTCTAATGTAGGTAAAAACCTGGCCAACAACATCCCACAAAACGTAAGCAACGCCAATTGCATCCCTCCTCGTCCAGTCTCAATGGTAAACTCATTAGGCTTACTGGACACAGACGAGGAACAGGTTGATGCTATAATCAAAGACCTCCATGTAGACAGCGCTTCTGGCTGGGAAGGTAGCTCTCCTAAATAATTAAAATCCACCAGTCGAAAGCTAGTACCGCCCATAACACACATTTGTAATCTCGCACTATCCACAGGCATTTTCCCAAAGACCCTAAAAGAAGCCATCGTCCACCCGATTTATAAAACAGATGACAGAGGCAGTGTTAACAATTATCGGTCAATCTTTGTACTTCCTGCAATTTCAAAAATACTGGTAAGAATAATCCACAAGAACCTCCTCAATTATCTGAACAAATATAAAGTAAAAGAAAATGAGTATGGCTTCAGGAGAGGTGTATCGACCGAAGATGCCGTTTCAGCACTACTGGACTCTGTTGTCAACAAAATCGACAACAAACACAAATGTATCGGCATATTCCTTGACCTATCTGAGGCCTTCGACACTGTCTCTGTCCCTATTTTACTCGGCAAACTGGAAGGCATTGGATTAAGTGGCACAGCCCTCAAATTGCTTCAGAATTTCCTTTCTGACCGGTCCCAGTGTGTCAAAGTAGGCGAATACATTAGTAGCGAACAGTTTGCTCTAGAATTGTTACTAATACGACTTTTGCACGTCGGCAGAGCCGCTACTTTAGCGCACTAATTTACAATAGACTTCACAACAAACTGAACAAGTTTCATTGTAAATCCAAGGTAAAAGAATTTCTGCTTACCCTAAACTATGAAGACACGGAAGAATTTCTTAAACCATAACTCGACAGACACACTTATATACATACATTCATATACAAAACACACTCGACACAAAATCTTTTTCCCTTGTTCCCTATTTCAAATTTAGTTTTTTTTTCTCTCCTTCTTTTCCCTCCCCCTCACCAAATCCTCAAATTGTAGGTACCCAATAGTCTAGTTTATTTTTATTGTTACTTTAAGTGCATATTACTTATTAATAAGCTTTATCATTCATATAAGGGACGGATGGATGACCCCTGTAACACAGGTTTTCCTAGCATGGGGGTCATTGATCATTATTTTGTAGGTACCTCGTCAATTGTACCTTAATAAGTGTCACCTGTAATTGTGTACTTTTTGTAAATAAAATATTATTATTATTAAAAAAAACTTTATCGGACCAAGCATTAAGATTCCACCACACAAACTTTAACACCCTCTAAACCCCCAGTTTTGGCAAACTAATTATGTCGAATCTTTTTATTTACTTAGAGACACGTTTCTGCTAAGTTTCAAGTTTTAAAACCCAAGCAGTAAGATTTTTCATACAAACTTCCGTCCCCTATTTTATCCCTTTAGGAGTGGAATTTCCAAAAATCATTCCTTAGGGATGCCTACACTGTATAAGGTATCTATGTGCAAAATTTGAAGTCCTTATGTCCAGCGGTTTGGGCTGTGCGTTGATATATCAGTCAGTCAGTCAGGACTTTGATTGTGCATGTGTATCCCACATATTGATCTGATACACTTTTTTTGTGCCTTGAACGCAATTTCCTTTTCAGTTGAGTATCCCCAATATAGTATCCCATAAGATAGAGTGGATCCCACATAGGCATGATAAGCACTAATTAGTGTGGTTTGGTTAGATACTTTTTTGAGCATAATAATATAAAGGACTTAAGAGAATTGAATTAATTTGCTACATACACTATTCTCATGTGTTTTCCATGACATATTAGAATCTTTAAAGATACCTTGAAACTTTTTACTTGTAAGCTCAGATACAGTTGCATTATTGTACTCAATAGATAGTGGAATCGATTTTGCGTTTTTATTCTTGAAATTCATGTAGGTAATGGGTTTTTGTAAGATTTATTTTTAGATTATTTATTATAAGCCAATTTATTAATTTAATAAGGAATCATTTATTTCTTGTTCACGATTTTTATTTTTGTTATTTGTGAAAAGAGCCGTACTGTCATCTGCAAATAAAACCATAGGGTGCCGAATAGCGTTAGGTAAATCATTTATATAAATGAGAAAAAGCAGTGGGCCTAGTATCGACCCTTGAGGTACACCATATTTTATGGATTTTGGGCTCGATGTAGATATGATTTGATTATTTCTAGTGCTTTAGTACTAGCCCATGGTCAACATAATAAAGAAGTAGGGTGAGATGGTCGATAATAAACCACTTATATTATACATGAACTGTAACTCTACTCCTGATGGCTCTAAATATTTACTTTTGATTGTAGTTAATTTATTTGTAGATTTTTTTTGTCCAAATGCCATGTTTTTTTTGAAAATAATTTATTTATTTATTGGGAAATGATTCGCTGTGTACAATGTACACTCAATGGTAAGTACTTAATAAACCAGGGGCTGGTACGCAATGAACCGTGTGTGCATACAATGAACCATGGCAATAACCAGTCTTTAAATTATTGGATTATAATAAATGTAGTGAAATAAAATATGATTTGATAGGATGCTTCAATTTTCTCCAATTTTTTCCTTTCACCGCAGTCGGGCTCGTTTTTACGAGCCCCATATTTTTCGTTATACAGGGCCCCTTTGAGACTAGCTAAACCACAGTGTCCATTTCGACTGCTCGGACACAGTGTGTCGTAGAAGAAAAACGACTACGTCAACATTACGATGGAATTTGTAAAACACTAACAAGAAAAGTCACAAATTCGTAGATCCAATATTCAGAAAGTTGTAAAGGTCCGCGCGGCGGAAAAATGAAGAACCACGAGGCCACAATGGTGCTTAGTAGAGATCCCATTCTTTTTGCTAACCACTGATATGATGTCGAAGAAAATAGTAGATAGTATGAATAAAGCCTTAATGTTTGAACTTCAGATTTTACAGATTAAAACATATAATTTATTCACATGTTATAAGTAGGATTACCTATTCATTTTTAATTTCTTTTTAGATCCAATTCGAAGTCCACGTAGACGTATTCATAGGCAGAACCTTGATACTAAATATCCCCTATTATAATACTTTAAATTTACTCATACGAATTTGAGATAGTCGATAGTCCACTATCTCAAATTCTAAGAATTTGTGCTTCCACAAGTCGGGGCCCCTTAGTATTTATATGGCTGATACCGCGCGGCCGCGGTAGCTACACCCCTAATGCTACTAAAGTAGTTTCATAAATAAAGCAGGATAAAAACAATAAAATATTTAATAGTATAAATAATTTATATGAAATAAATACAACTTAAAAACCATCAGACAATTTTCAACTACCCACAAACTTCACATAACTTTGTACTGCACTCAAAATAATTTAAGATTCCGTCGGCGTTTTTACTAGTCCCAAGCCTACATAGCGTGCCATCACTCGGAGATATGATGGATTTAACTTCTTGCGTTTTTGCAACAGCGACTTCAGAAGCCTTTCTGAAGACTCGTCGAAAGGTTTGTTGTAATCGGAAGCCTGTTGAATAGAAAACACAATTTCTTAGGTTTATGTATTCGACTCAATTTACTAGAAGATACTATAACATTTCATAATGAGATAAAATATTATATTAACTTAATCTATCATACACGATTCAGATACGATAACATATTAAATCTTCTCATTCTTCCACAATCATGTTAAAAGATGGCATTTTACCTAAAATTATTAAGATAGTATTAACCTCTTAGGTTCCGCGGACAAACCCGGGTTGTCGAATTGAAGCCCGACGACAACCCGGGTTGCCAGCTGTTTTTTTTTTTTTAACATAATTATACGTAAACCTTCGTCCGGTCACTATCTAAAGTAACGTACACATAAAATATGTATGTATATGTCGCAGCCATCTAGTTGAATTAGTCAGTTAATTGGATACCTAGGCCGTTCGTTAAAAACCGGCCTTCAATTATTAAATGGCTGAAGGACAAACCGCCAAGTCATTGACCGCAACGTTTAACCAGATGACTGGATGTCGTCTATTCATTTAGTTTAATTGTATATTGATGAATTTATGATACCACTAATCATGATTATGTGTGTACAAAAGGCAATATTAAGATGCAAGAGCTAGCGATGTGAGCTCGGGACACAGGCACAAAATAATAATTGGAGCACCTCGACTAGGATAGGTTAGGTGGTTCTCTATTGTGTTCCCTCTTTTAAAGTGCCATATTTTTTTTGTCCTAATCATCATTTGTCCGAATGATAGCTTGCCCGAATTTAATGTCAAATAATATCACATGCCATACAATTGAATTCCTAAATACAGCCCTAAATCCGTTTGTCATAAATATTAGGTCCCCACCTATGAAATCAGCGTTTTGTATAGAGTATTTTAAAGGAGTCGCATTTTTCATACTAACATTTTCTTAATTTATTTAACAACTATGAACACTAATGTTTTAAAACTTGTATGCAATAAAGTTTAAAAACTAAGATAACGTATGCCACGTAGATTAAGCACAAAAAAAAGTTTTGACTAAGTTAAAACAAAAAAACTTTTTACAAAAAAAAATACAACCGACTTCCATAAATAATACTAAAAAATGTAAAATAACTTTAATTTCGGAAGTCGGTGTTTCTAGTTTGGTTTCTTCGTTATTTGATACCGACTTCCGAAATTAAAGTTATTTTACATTTTTTAGTATTATTTATGGAAGTCGGTTGTATTTTTTTTTGTAAAAAGTTTTTTATTTTTCACTTTTTAGTTGTTTTACCCCATTCTAAAACTAAATTAATAGAGTAAAGTTATGCCCGAATTGATAGCCCCAAAAATAGGGAATTTGAACGTAGTTGGTGAAATTAGGGTGTATCAGGGTGAACTGTACAAATCTGTATACCCCTTCAGAGCGCATCAGCGTGATGTAATGTTGTGGGGTGGTGAAAACAATATACAGACATGCGATTGCAGCAATTCTGGAAGGTTTGCTATCATTTATTGAAGAGTTCCATTGTGTATCTCCGAAGTCCTTCATCAGATCTTCACCAAATTAAAATGGGACCAAATGTGAAGCAACAGCTTTCAAATAAAAAAAAATCTTCAAAATCGGTTCACGTCGTTAGAAGTTATGAGGTAACACACATAAAAAAAAAAAAAAAAAAAAAAAAAAATACAGTCGAATTGAGAACCTCCTCCTTTTTTTGAAGTCGGTTAAAAAATATAGTGGTTTCATTTCTGCTAACAAAAAAAAAAACAACCGACTTCCAAAAAAAAATACACTAAAAATTTATAAATAACTTTAATTTCGGAAGTCGGTGTTTGTATTTTTACTTCTTCGTTATTTGACACCGACTTCCGAAATTAAAGTTATTTATAAATTTTTAGTGTATTTTTTTTTTGGAAGTCAGTTGTTTTTTTTGTAAAAAAGCTTTTTATTTTTCATTTTTTAGTTGTTATACCCCAGAACTAAAAACCCCAATATAATGGAACGTGGAATTGAAACATTTGGAGAACACCAAAACGTCATCGAGGTACACGTATTTTCCGTTTTTGTTCAGTTTCTCAAAAAGCGCTGAAGCAATTTCGATAAAATTTATATGGGACCACCTCGGGTGTATATTCTTTCAGATGAAAAAAGAATTTTGAAAATTGGTTCACAACTGACGGAGAAATCGGGTAACATACATACAAAAAAAAAAAAAAAAAAACACAGACGAATTGAGAACCTCCTCTTTTTGGAAGTCGGTTAAAAAAGAGGAGTAATTTTAAGGTATAATTTTTTTTGTATAAAACTATACTTAAGTAATAACATTTTTTTTACTATTGGCAGTTGTCTATGACGGTCATTATTCGATATAATATCAAGCAATTCATGAATATTTTAATTCATAGAAGTGACGAGGTTCTCTATTTGTGAGAAAAAAACGCCAATTTCATAGGTGGGAACCAATGACTATAAAGCCTCGTGGGGACCCAATATTACAATCAATAATATACAAAAGACTTAAAACCGTTTTCAATAAAAGTAAATCCTAAATTCAAATTAAGTACTTAAAGTTTATTTATCCTAATAATATTTTTAAAACAAATTTATTTTTTACAAGCTCATATTTATCTAAATATTATTATTACATTGTGTGTAACTATTGGTGACAATACAATGATATGGTACCATGAAGCTGGTCTGATGATGGAGACTGAAGATGGCCGTAGGAACTTCTGAACTGAACAAGATAAACCCATCGAGTCTGGGCTCGATTGATTCGCCTTGAGGAGCTTTACGCTTAGATGATATCCAGGGTCTGATGATGAAGCTGGAAGATGGCCACGGCATCTCTGTGATAAAACAACATAACCCCACCGAGTTAGGGCTCGTTTGATTATCTTAAGGAGCATTTTACACCTAGATGATATAAATGTCTAGCAGTACACACTACAGCATATCCACATGTAAGAAATGCAAAGACTACATTCGAAGCTTGGAATAATTTACAACAAGCATTTGAAGACAAGGGATTATGCAGAAGACTAAGCCAGGGTCTGTGATGAAACAACATAACCCCACTAAGTTTGGGCTCGATTGTTTCGTCTTGACGAGCACTTTACCATATTTACCATATTTTTCATCATAATATCCGTAGATCATTTTAAAACATCACGCCTCATCTAAAATACTTACTTACCCAATAAAAAGTTAAAAATAAATTAAAGGTAAAAAAATATTTTTAAAAACAAAATCTTATCTGGGACAATGAACTAAAAAGTTGAAAATAAATTCTAGTAAGTATTCGGCGTGTAGGTACTTACCTAATATTCTTAAAAGCTTTAGGCACAGAAGTATAGTTTGTAGCTAACCTGTAACCTGTAACGGGTAGTGCCTCAAGATTTTAAGAATACAGGTAAATATTACCTACACGCCAAATTACTAGAATTTATTTTCAGCTTTTTAGTTCATTGTCCCAGACAAAAGCTTGTTTAAAAAAATATTTTTTTACCTTTAATTTTATTTGTTATAATTACGACTACAATAATTAATGTACTCGTATCTACGTCGTCTCAGTGACCGTAAGACCCGATCGGGTCGCAAGCCGAAAAATCGGAAACAAGCGTCAGCGACCGTAATGGCTCAATTACACGTTCCGATTTCAAGGGACCCAATTTAGGAAACAGGAAGGTGTAATAGCAGTTAGAGCAGTTAGTGTACGATTTAGTGAGATTGGGACGTCCCGATTTGACTTCCTAAATTGTGTACGATTTAGGATAGTGTAATCGCATCACCCCGATTTAGAGCTAAGTGTTGCCAATTTAGAGACTTTGTCGCTACAAATGGGGTAGTAGTATTTTGGTTTGTGTTTAAAATTAAATTAAATTTCACAAAGTCCCTTTCCCAGAAAAAAAATCTGAGTCCGCTCTTTTTATTTTTAAGTCTGCTCCTGGTAGAATCAGTTTTTAAGAGACTTTAGAGCGACTTTTGATATTCTGTTTAGGGACTCGAATTTGTAAGAGTTGGCAACACTGCCGACTTAGGAGTTCAATTTAGGATAGTGTAATTGCTCGCTTCCTGCTTCCTAGTTAGTTCCTAAATTGGGTCCCTTGAAATCGGAAGGTGTAATTGAGCCTTAAGGACCCGAACGCGTTTCGGCCGACTCGCGCTCTTTCAACCTCTATTATTACATCATGAAAGGTCAGATTCCTAGCAAGCATGCAGCATGCAAGCGAGCAGGCATGGTTTCGGTCACGGCTCTGGCGCTGCGGGGCTCCGGCGGTCTCACGCGAGCTTATCGTCGCAGATGGTTTAACGCTCACCACCGCAGCTTCGTCCGCTGGCCGGCTTCACCAGCCAGCCTCAGCCGCGGCGGCGAGTGTTACAACCACCTGCTCCTCAACTCGCGGGCCGCCTCGCCCCTACGCGCCTACGCGCCTACGCGATTCTAAATTACAATCTAGGGGTAGGGCAGACAAGACTGCATGGAGTCGGATTTACAGCGATTCGTTTCTGTCACTAAAACCTAATTTTTAGCAAATGTTTTAGGACTAACAATTTTATCATGAATGAACATTCGGAAAAATACACATTATGCAATACTTAGTACCTAAGACTTTATTTTATGCAAAATTAGGAGATTCAATTATTATTGTACTTACTCGATATTATGACAGAATAGTTTTAATAGTAAAGATAATTATGTAAAACAAAATTTAGAATTTAAGAACATTATGTTTACTGAAGTTTAAGCAAACGTGTTCTGGATAATGATTTTCAGACAAACAATTTTAGGAGAAGAAAGGGAGTATCAGGTTAGGTACCAACGAAGGGGATGGCGGGGTCTAGTGAGCGAGCGTAGCGAGCGAATTCAGACCCCACCATCCCCTTCGTGGTTATTTTTTTAAGCTGACTACGCTTTTAAATAAATTGAATCACTAATTAATAATAATAATCATTTTAATATTTTTTTGTTTATTTAATTTGAATCACTTGGCTGAGTCTTGGTCAGTCATCTTTAAAGTGCTGACTTTCAATACGCCAAGTTGTTAAACGTTGAGTGATTCTAGTTCAATTAACCATCAGCCTACCCATTTAATTGAATGCTGGCGTTTAATGAACGGCCTAGGCGTCCAAATTGACTGACTAATTCAACCAGATGGCTGCGACATATAAATTATCTTCATCGTGTTTGTGAATTATGTGTTCTAAGGTGCTATAATTATATATTGGAGTATCTTCATCAGACTATTTCATGTCGATGACTATAAAACGTTAGCCTCCCCCATCGTTTTCCACTGGGAACTTACAGGAACCGTTCTGACATTTGATACAGTCCAACTCTTCAGAAGCTATTGAAAACTACTTCTCTACCTATAAAACGAGAAAAACAACAGTCGTCTGCCAGTTTTAAAAATGTTGGTTATTCAAGATAACGACTGAGCAATTACTTAATTTACCTAATTAGTTACTAAAGGGGCTAGAAGTGAACGTTTAAAACAAAAATAACCAAAAAAAATATCTTACAGTAGTTTTAGCTATCCAGTACAACTCATCCAGAAGATTTTCGTAATTCGTTACCGATTCCGGCAAGTAAGTTATTCCTTCGAACTGCTTCAGAAAAAACAACTAGTGTTAATTTGATTGGTGGGTTTAAATTGTGTTTTTAATTGGGTTATTGTAACACTTTCTAATGGGCAAGCCTCTTTCTTGTAATTGGTCAAAACGGAACCAATTACAAGAGAGAACTAATGATGATAGTAATTACAAGAGGAATAAAAAGAAATTTGACTACTTCTAACAAAATATTTGTTAGTTACCTGCGGAAATTTGTTGAAATTTTCTCTGTCAATTACTTCAATTTCCATGTCTAATTCAGAAGCTCGAGTAATTCTATTCACTGCGATACCTTGCAAAATTATTGGTCTGAATCGCACTAAATTCTGCGTATCTTTCTTATTGTTCAATAATAATATCAACATGGCCTGTTTTGGATTCATCTCTGTTATCCAGTTCTTCATCTGCACATATTTTATAGAAAATAAGTGGTAAGGTACCTGGGTTTTTCACAAACATATTCAACATTTTTATTTGATAGTGTGTTAAAAATTACCTCTATCACTGACGATAAAATCTTCTTCTCAGCATTCATATCAAATACGCTAGAAAGTATTGATTTCGATCCGAAAATTTGAAAGAAATCGTCTAATGTCGTAATATTATTGAGAGGCGTGCTAGCTGTATTCATACATTTCCCTCCTGACTCTTGATTAGTCGATTTGCATTTTCTGTAAAGCTTATAGAAACTATTTCTTTTGATTTTTTTAAGGCTCACTTGAGGTAGTTCTGATTTCTGCGATTTTCTTGCTCGTGAAGTGTTAATGTATTCTATGCGCTCCAAAGAAGTATTATTTGTATCCATTTGAGTTTTATTGCTATTCTTAATTTTAGGGAAAGCTTTGTATAACGAATCAATGTTCAAGTTGCTTACGGAGACTGAGATTGTTTTCTGAACGCCACTGTCGTTTATCATGGACATATTTATTTTAAGATTTTTGCCATCAAATTGTTTGAACATATCGAAGTAAGAACACAAATTAAGATTTATTTGTAAATTGTGACTGCGCATCATACTTTCAACCATACCCACAAGGTTGTTAGTGTTAAAGGCTGGAGAATTTTTTTTGTTGCTGCCGGTATACGTTTTTAATGACGTGCAAATTGTGTGATTTTGGATATCAGTTACGCTAGAAAATTTCTTGTTTAATGGTTGCAAAGATACTTGCGAATGTGTGTATTGTGAATTATTGAGTTCGACTAACAGCGGAGTCTCTTTATAAATTAACAAATTACTCAACAAAACCATTGGTCGTAATTCTGTTATCAAACACTGATCGTATTTAATTTTATAAATATGTTTATGTGCAATTGGCATATTGTAATCTTTATTTGAAAATCTACCTTCAAGAATGCGCTTCATCTCAGGTGAGTCACCATTTTCATAGCGAGTTTGTTCGGTTATTGTAGATAACCAGGACTGACTTGTAGGACTTAGGGCAGGACTTCCCATTCCCATAGCTTTACTTGAATCGACTATACTGCTCATCATTTTTGGTAGAATGCTACACAACTCAGCAGGTAGTATAGCATTAAGAATTGTTGTTTTACATTTGAATACTTTAGTCTCACTTTCGGTTTTTGCAATCGGGGTTAACATTAACGATGATTTATTTAGATTCATTGTAAGATTGTTCTTATTTGGGACAGCAACATCGAACTCTAGCGTAATATTTGTCACACAATGTCTCACAGCAATTTGGTTCATGTTGAACGTTTTAATTTCAAGCAACGGTTGTTTATTATTGAAGCCTGGTATACTTATACAATTATTTCGGTTATTATAGTTTATTCCATCATCCGTGAAATCCGCCACACTATCACAAGTCTGAGTCGAATCAGTAGAACCACATAACGCTCCTGCCTGTACGGAGGCTTCCTTTAAATCTGCGGGAAAACAAATATTAGCATTATAATACCTAACTACTTTAACCTGACTAATATAAGAACTTACCAATTTGATAAGTGTGACAAAAATCCTTACGATCTTGAGTATAATAAACTCCTCTTCGTACCTTCTTCATTACGTTGTCTATAAAATCACTCGCCCACTTCGCTTTCGCCCAAGGATGCTTATAAAGTGGAGTTTTTTTTTCAGTACATATAACTCTCTTTATAGGCAGGTCTTTTAGTACCAAAACATTGTCTTGTCTCAATTGCTTGTCCATTAAAGCCGGAACGTCGTTTTCAGCCATGGCAAAGTTTTTGTTGAGTGTTACTGATTTGCTTTCATCGTTTTCACAATTGTCACGATGCGAAGATCTTTTATATAAGAAGTTCAACATTTTGTCCTTTAACTGTACAATTGATTTCTGCTTCTTAGTACATTCAAGTAACTTATCCTTTATTTCGGGACTAGGCGTTGGCGTGATCTTAGCTCTCCTTTTACTTATAGTTGAATCATCATTTGCTTGTTTCTTGTCTTTCAAGGACATTCGCTTGTATGTACCTACTTCAGTGTTAGCTTTGCGCGATTTGCTTTCTGAATTAGAATCTAAAAGATTAGACTCGCATTTTCTGCTTACCGCACTTTTGTGATGTTTTGTATCTTTACGAGCAGTTGGAGACCACTCTACCATGAATGGCCAAATATGATCTTCTAAGCCATTGAACTGTGGAGGATCGTAATCTAAAACTTTTATACTCGAATTGAGTTCATCTTTCCCTAAAACAATTATTGGAAACCTCATATTTGTAAGCCTCCGTTTTATTTCTGTTTGAGTTAATTTTGGAATCATACACGAACTGGGCATGGTAGTTAGTAAGCGGGGTTTCCTTAGCTGAGGATCCAATCGCTTTTGTATATTGGCAGTTGACTTGTGTTCTTTATTTAAAACTGCAACATTTGCAGATGTATCTGGAAACGACATATATGATAATTAGTATGTATCTACATGATTATTATACTTATGCACAAATCAAGGCAGCTATTAATTATTAATGTGTTTACCGTTTCGGCCAACATGTTCATTCATTTTATAAGGCAATTCAGCTTTGCTTCTTCCTGAATAATCAGAATCTAAGCAGACTTTCGTTGGATACATATTGTCCTTTGCCGATTTGATTCGCAAAATATTATAATCATCGTTAAATTGTAAAGTGTCCGTACTGATTAGAGAATCTTTATTATCTGCGCTAATATTCGTAATTTTACTATTACTTGGTGCAACCACTACGGACTTCAAATTGTTTTTTGTCTTCTTTTTTAAGTGTATGCTTAACTGTTTATTATCTTTAGACCCAGCATTATATATTGTTTTTACGTTGCTTTTAGGAATTTTGCACAAATTTTTATTCCTCTGGATTATATTTTTAGTATTATTTGAGTCTTTAAGAAAATCATGTGTTCCAAGAAGTCGTTTTTCGAATTCTTCACATATTTTGCTAAATTTATCTTCCTTATCAATAACTGTAACACGATCAATACTAGAAGATGGCGAGAAAGTAATTGGAGATTTTTCATCCACCTCGTAACTTGAAATATACGCAAATTCTTGGGTTCGACAAGTCTCAAACATGCTGAAAAAAAAATTATTACTGTAAAAGTTATTAAAAGCAAATTTATCATCGACAAAAAGATAATAATCACCGTGCATCTGTGCAATTCGCCATTTTTGATTTATTTTGTACTTTTTTTCTAACCGGTACAATACTCTCTTCAGACATCGGAGGTGAAGACCTAAACTGAAAACTATTTATATTTCTGAGTACAGCCCAAACATCACTCAGATTGTTAGATGCTTTTTTAGTATTATTGGAAGTAGGTATATTTCTCTTCCTGTTTGATACCCGCTTTCCATCACCATTAAAACTTTTCATCATGTCCGTCGAGCTACAGTCTAAGTTGATATTAAGCTGTGAGCAGTATTTAGCATCTCTGTCGTAGTACTCAATATCTTTTTCTCTGACTCGAGCCTTTCTCTTCTGTTGATTCGGAACACGCTTCTTTATTACTTTTCGTTTTCGTTCTTCATCTTCTTTGTTGCAATACTCTGAATCATTCATATCGCTTACTGTACATCCTTGAGGCACTGGAGCTGGGTCATTTGGAAGGGTCAGAACCGATTTTTTAATTTTCTTAGGAACTTTTTTAGGCGGTTTAAAGTCATCAGAATTAGTTTTGTACAGATTTGCAGCCAATGGAAATGATGAAACAATATTAGTTTTTCGAACGAATCGTTTTTCTATTACTCTTGAAAGTAACTGAACTCTATCTCCGGTTAGATATGGAGATCTAGAGTTATTGTGTTTGGGTTTGCTACATTTACTTGTGGCACTTGATGTGGTGCGCTTCGGTGTGACATTATATTGGAGTATTCGGGCTGATTGTTTGGAACTGTGAGTGGAACTATTAGATTGCGACGGTAATTTTTCAAACGACATATCCGATGAACTTATTGCCATATCTTAAAGTTTGTTATAAATTGATGGTAAGTAAACAAAATCTACTAATCTGAAACAAATGAAAGATGTTCTTAATATTTATGTAAGCATCTCTTCCTCCTGTGTTACAGAGATTAGATAAGTTTAAGTTGTGTTGTGTGTGTTTGTTGGTTGAGTTGAGTTGAGTTGTTTAAGTTTGGTTAGTGTGTTTTAGTTTTTCTTTCTTTTCTTTTACATAAGCGCGACTGCTCAGTGTGAGGACCTGGGTTCGGTTCTCAGTCTGGCCAATCTAATTGGATATTTATTTTGTGACATCAGCCTGGAGTCTGGATTTGTCTCCGTTTAATGGCTATAAATTAGTTTCTCATTTCATAGAACTTGAACATAACTGGCAAAAACGTGGGTTTATTTTACAATTCCACCTTTATAATTATACATAATTAATAGTGAACGGAAAAGACTACAACCTCGCGCAACAAAAAAAAATAGAAAAGATTTTAAAGCCATACAGAAACCGTTTATTAGACTAAAGAACTTAATGGCAAAATATCTACACCAGATAGGTATCAACCACCACCATGGTCCATCGTGAACCACGCTTAAGCCGCAGTTCCATTGCAGCGAAGGATGGTTCAACACATGGAAATTAATTTTATACAATACTAAGCGAAGTTTACGTGCATAGTGTGAGCAAAACTGGAAGCAAACTGCGCCTATAATAATCATTTCAGCCGAAAGACGTCCACTGCTGGACTATAATAATATGTCCACTATACCAATGAATGAGACCTTATGGTAACAAATGTTGGGAAACTTCATATTTAACTTCACTTACAGATTTTATCACAATAATTTCGATTGTAGATACCAAAATAAAACCACTCTCTACATGGAACTACACTTATAGTTATAAATTTATTTCAAAATCCAATCAAAGTAATTATAAAATAAGCCATTGACGTTATCATGTGTGACGTTTGGTATTTTCGAATTATTCACAAGAATCATAAATTAAAAAGAAAAAAATCGGCAGTAATTTAAAACTACCAGTATTAATCTTATCTACTGCTTACCTCTCTACATTGTGTTACGAGCTGGGAACCGATTGATTAACCAAATATCGTTTAGTAACTTGAACAATAATTTATTTACACAAACACTAATTCACTAATGATCATTATTCTCTTCGTAATAATCTAGTATCTATATTAGATTTTATGTACCACGCGTACAAAGTCGCGGGCAAAAGCTAATTAGTGTTTTAAATATGTAGGTATATTAACAATCTTTTTCCGAGACAATCTATTTATACCAATTAACGAAAGGCAAGTTAGCTTTAGTGTCAAATTGACACACAACTTGTAATAAAACAGCTCCGGTGATTCCTACCTCAGTCGGTTCGTTTTTTTAGGGTTCCGTACCGCAAAACGAAAAAACGGAACCCTTATTGGATCACTTTGTTGTCCGTCCGTCTGTCCGTCTGTCAAGACCCTTTATTTCGGGAACGTGTGGAGGTATCGAGTTGAAATGAAAATAGATTGTTCACACAAATCGGTTTTCCTCTTTTCACTCCGCTAAGGGTTGATTATGAAACATTCGTTTGACCCGTTAAAATCACTTTACTTTTAGACTGTTTAAACCAGTTTTCGAGTTAACTGAAGCAAGCAAAAATTTATTCCTTTTCAACACCCGTTTTCACGCATGTAGGGGGTGATTTTCGAAAAATTAAATAATTAGTGTGTGTCTGTCTGTCTGTCCGTCTGTCCGTCCGTCACAGCCAATTTTCTCCGAATCTGCTGGACCGATAGAGTTGAAATTTGGTACACACATGAATATCTGTGACCCAAACACGGACGTGTTAAAAAAATAAATTAATTTGGAATATGGGGGTCACTTATGGGGTGAAAATCGGAAAATTAAAAATCAAAGCTTTTCAAACTGTGTCGTGCGACATATCAAATGAAAGAGCACATTGTGAGGTTTTCGAATATATTTTTTTCATTATTTTAAAATATATTATTTTGATGATTTTTTAAAAAAAATTGATGAAAAGTTACCATTGCCCCCCACGAGTTATCTCCGAAACCACTAAGCCTATAATTTTGAAATAAACTTAGAAAATAGTTATTTACTCATAGATTACAGGAAAACCTGTAAGGTATCATATTTTTTTCAGGTTACAAACCTGAAAAAAATATGATTTGTTCAGAACCTTTTGCGCGCGGGTCCAACTCGCTCTTGGCCGGTTTTTTGTATGGTGGTTTTTTTATACATATCGGGTGTAAAAAGACAGTTTCCGAAGCCGAAAGCCACATATTCTATCCATTATTTGGATTTTTTTTTTCACTAGACCATACCTTAGTTCCGTATGGTGTCGGACGTAAAAGAATTGCCATCCCATCACTTCACGTGGGTGTCGTAAGAGGCGACTTCACTCACCGAAGAATGGGCAGCAGCATTCTCTGTGCATTATAACAACTACACTGCGATCGCCAACCCGCCTGCCAAGCGTGGCGATTACGGCAAACCGCCCCAATGAAACGTACACCAAAAAGATGGCCCCTAGTGCCCGGCAGCCTGCCTACCCTTGACTCCGGTAGCGGTCAAGGCAATGGCGAGGCAAGGGGTGCGAAGAATCTCCGAAGTAAATCCGGCTACCCCAACAAACACCGACGACTGGACCTGGCAACATTTAACTCAAGAACACTTCGGGCTGACGAGTAGATCACCGAACTTGTGGAAGAATTGAGCAGGTTGCGATGGAGTATTATAGGATTATCTGAAGTCCGAAGAGAGGGGGAGGACTCGATAATCCTTGAATCCGGTAACCTGCTCTATTTCCGGTAGGGCGACCAGCAGTCCCAGGGTGGTGTCGGGTTTATCGTCCACGGGTCCCTCGTGAACAATGTGGTGAAGATCGAGAGTGTGCCGACCAGGGTGGCGTACCTTATACTCAGAATATCGTCAAGATATTCGTTGAAGGTCGTACAGGTTTACGCCCCGACCTCGACACACCCCGACGACCAAGTTGAGGCTATGTATGAGGATATAACCAGAGCCATGCATGGTTACTAAACTCACTTCACCGTGGTCATCGGGGACTTCAACGCGAAACTGGGCAAACGAGACGGTGACGAGCTGCGAGTGGGGCAATTTGGATTTGGACGTTGGAACCACCGGGGACACATACTGGCCAGTTTTATGGAGAAGGAGGGCCTCTATATGATGAACTCCTTCTTCAGAAAGCGTGAGCACAGGAAGTGGACCTGGCAGAGCCCCGACGGTGTAACTAAAAATGAGATTGACTTCATCATGTCAACGAAGAAGCAGATATTCAATGATGTCTCTGTGATCAACGCGGTGAAAACTGGAAGTGATCACCGCATGGTAAGAGGCACATTGAATCTAAATATCAAGCTGGAAAGATCTCGACTGATGAAGTCTACGCTCCGTCCAGCACAGATCCAGATCCAAAACCTCGAAAGCTTTCAGCTCGAACTTCAAAATCGTTTCGAGTGCCTAGTGAGCTCCGTGGACAAATACAATGATGGGTTCGTGGAAACTGTCCATACGGTCGGGTCTAAGTTCTTTAAGACTCGCCGTACCGATAAGAATAGGAAGCTCTCTGATCCTACTCTTAAGCTCATGACGGACAGGCGGGAGATGATTCTGCAGTCTTCAGACGATGCGTGTAAATACCGGCAGCTCAATAGATCGCCAAGTCCTTAAAAAGCGACCTCTGCCGCTTTAATACCGAAAATATTAAAGACGCGATAGAGCGGAATAAGGGCTCCAAGGTCTTTGCAAGAGATGTGTCTATTGGGTAAAGCCAGCTCGATATCTATCGAGACGTTCTACGGACAGTTACACACGTCAACGACTAAACCCGCTGCGAATCTAGCTAACGACCCAAGAGCTAGATTGCCCCGTCACTATACCGAAGACATCCCGGACGTCAGCCTGTATGAGATTAGGATGACTCTGAAGCAGCTTAAGAACAACAAGGCGTCGGGTGATGACGGAATCACGGCCGAACTTCTATAGGCGAGTGGAAAACCGGTCCTTGAGGCCCTTCAGAAACTGTTCGATTCCGTCATACTCGAGGGGAAAACACCACAGGCTTGGGGCAGAGGTGTGGTGGTACTTTTCTTTAAGAAGGGCGACAATGCCCTACTTAAGAATTACAGGCCCATCTCACTTCTGAGCCATGTCTACAAGCTGTTCTCCAGAGTCATCACGAACCATCTCGCGCGCAGGTTTGAAGACTTCCAGCCTCCCGAGTAAGCCGGATTCCGAAAAGGCTTCAGCACCGTAGACCACATACATACGCTGCGGCAGGTAGGTGCGGCGGATACAGAAGACGGAAGAGTATAATCTGCCCCTCTGCTTAGCGTTTGTGGACTACGAGAAAGCCTTCGATTCGATTGAGATTTGGGCTGTGCTGCAGTCTCTCCAAAGGTGCCAGATTGACTATCGGTACATCGAGGTGTTGAAGTGTTTGTACGAAAACGCCACCATGTCAGTCCGATTTCAGGACCAGACCTCGAAACCTATCCGCCTACAGCGGGGTGTGAGGCAGGGAGACGTCTTTTCTCCCTGCCTCTCAAACTGTTCACGGCCGCCATGGAGGATATCTTCAAGATTCTGGACTGGAGACGGCTAGGCATTAATATCAATGGCTAGTACATCACACATCTTCGATTTGCCGACGATATAGTCATCATGGCTCAGACTATGGAGGACCTGAGTACAATGCTCGATGACCTCAGCAGAGCTTCCGAAAGAGTGGGTTTTAAAATGAACATGGCCAAAACCAAGGTCATGGTAAATACCCATTTAGCACCCACTCCTATCAAGATCGGAGACTCTACACTCGAAGTTGTAGACGAGTACGTCTACCTGGGACAAACGGTTCAGTTAGGTAGGGCTAACTTCGAGAAAGAGGTCAACCGTCGAATCCGAATCGGCTGGGCGGCGTTCGGGAAGTTGCGAGGTATCTTCTGGTCTCACATACCACAGTGTCTCAAGACTTATGGAACCGAAACGTGGTCGCTCACAATGGGCCTCATCAGAAGGCTTACAGTCACCCAAAGGGCAATGGAGAGGGCAATGCTCGGAGTTTCCTTGCGTGATAGAATCAGAAATGATGATATCCGAAAGAGAACTAAGGTTACTGACATAGCCCGAAGAATCGCCAAACTGAAGTGGCAGTGGTCAGGGCACATTGCTCGCAGAACAGATGGTCGATAGGGCCGAAAAGTTCTGGAATGGCGACCGCGTACTGGAAGACGCAGCGTTGGAAGGCCTCCCACAAGGTGGACCGATGACCTGGTGAGGGTCGCGGGTAGCCGATGGATGCGAGACGCACAGGACCGATCATTGTGGCGACACTTGGGGGAGGCTTATGTCCAGCAGTGGACGTCTTTCGGCTGAAATGATGATGATGATGATGAGACCATACCTGGGAATCCACTGGTTCTGGAGATATTGAAGGTAAAAGTCGCAATTTTTTACGAAAATGAATTTTAGGTGTTATTACTAAACTTTTTTCCAAACAAAAATTACCTGAATTTTCGATTTTTTTTTTCGAAATTTCGAACTTACGAATTTGCAGTTACGAAAACGCAATAAATATCAAACGTATCCGACAAGTACCTACGTGGCTTAGAGCGAAGGGCGGGGTTTAACTCCACTTGCCTGTGCTCGCGTTACATTGCGCGGAATAAAAAATTGTTTTATTTTTCATACCTAAAAATAAAAGTGATTTCCCAGCAATAATTTTTGCGTAAAACTACTTTGTTAGACGTACAGTATTCGTAGTTAACGGCTCTGTGATCTGCCCGGGGGTGGAGGCTGCCCGGGGGTGGAGATCTGCCCGGGGGTGGAGGATAAATTCGAAAGAGTTACCTCTCCCCTGGGCACTCGAGGCAGGGAGGAACAGGGGTGGGTTTTAGTCAGTAAGAGTCTGACACACCCTTCCGCTCCACCCTAGAGCGGAAGAAGTCATAGGATGATTTCCCACCCCCCAAAAAAAAAAAAAAAACGGCTCTGTGATGTGTGTTTTACACCCTGTATAATAAAACAGTACAATTGTGGAGCGATGTTTTCACATGGCGCAAAAACTACTAACCCGATTCCGTTCCAAATAACTTTTATTTGTGTCATTTTATAGGCTGTAAATCACACTATTTGCTATGGGGGGGTGAGCAATATTGCATTATGTCTGTTTTGAACGACGCTTTACCGGGAGCTAGGATCTGCAGCCACAACAAATTGTTTTTGTAATTATTTAATCTTTTTTTTTGTATACGACTTTTTAACGTAACATCAACATTATAATTCGATATTATAATATAACCAACGGGACATTACTAAGACGACAACAAGATGTATCTCATGATCCGTAATAGGTAGACAGCTGAAATTTTCACAGAATGTGTATTTCTGTTGCCGCTAGAACAACAAGTACCTACTAGAACCGAAGAGACCCGAAGGGTCCAAACGGAGCCCTATTGTTGTCACTCATGTGTCCGTCTGTCTGTCCGTCCGTCGTCTGTCACAAAAATAGACGCGTACAGTCTTGTACGATGGTACGGAACCCTTCTTGCGCGTATCCTACTCGCACTTGGACTGAACGGTTTTATAGACATACCTACCTACTAAAAAAATGCCAAAGAAAAGGTTCAAAATTGTTGCCATCGATATCATTCCTTCGAATAGATTAATCCTTCCTTCCTTCCTTCGAATAGATTAAATAGTGTAACACAACACAGAAATAAGCACAGGGGTTTTATTAAATGAAATTCAAACAATCTCAATAAATTAATTTAATTAGATATTTATAGAAATCACAGTAACTTATTTAAACTGAAATCTGTTATAATTTAGTCACATGAAAATCGAATTAATAATCACAAATCAATATACATACATGCTTATTCAACTACCTTCAATATTCAATATTAGATACAATATAAATCAAAAGTGTAGCTATACTTATCGAGTTTTAATTATCAGCGCAAACAACAATGTAATCAAATAGCAAGTTGACGGAGGTTCGACCTGGTCCGTGTCTTCGTGAGAAAAGGGGACGAGAATGAGGTGCAACCTTATTTATGTACCAATTCCCGTCATGGCGTCTTGAAGTGCGTGGAGGGGCTTGACAGCGATGAGGGCACGCCGACGACTGTGTTGCCAGCGTCTTAGCTGGCCAGTATATAGATGTTACAGCTCGGCCGTCCTGAAACAAAGTGTCCACACGATGTGCATTAGTTAACTTTCTAATAGATCTATAAGATCTTATGTATCTAATTGACTGTCAGCGTCATCACTATCAGAGCCAACAACAGCAACATACGGTCTCAAAGAATCTACGGCCACCACTGTACCAAATCTTTTGTAACCTCTAAATCCTTTTACACTGCGTATCATATACCGGTCATGACCAAGCAACTTAATTATTCTATACGTAGCATCAAGTTTCGTATTTACTCCAGACTAACCACAGCCTTTCGGATTACGCCATAAGACCGTCCCCTTTCTTGTAGATACGACCTTTTTTACGTTTCTTATCGAATTGACGTTTCATTACATGTTGTTTACGTTTAATGTTAGCAGTGGCCTTTGCTCTTCTATTGTCTATATTTAAATTGCTTTCACTATTTTCCAAATTTGAAACTTTACTCTTATGCTTGAACATTAAATTAAAGGGGGCTTGACCTGTGGTTTCATGGCACGTGTTGTTAATACCGGAAACTACATCAGGCAGGCAACAGTCCCAGTTACTTTCCTCACTGCTAGTTCTTAAACCATTCAAAATTGTTCTATTGACCCTCAACCTGACCATTAGCTCTTGGTGTCGTAACTGATGTCAGCACATGCTTTATAAGGTGTTAAACTGCACAGTCTTTAAAGTAACGGCTACAAAACGCAAGACCCCGATCGGACAATATGGTGGAAGGGAAACCAAATAATGAAAATACATCATGTAAAATATGAATAGTTTCAGCTGAACTCAAGGTGCGTGTTGCTCTGGCGATAACAAATTTTGAGAAAGAACATGTAATTACTAAAATATATTGATTGTGTTTACTAGACTTCGGCAAAGGCCCTAAGTGGTAAATGTGTAGAGTATCCATTGGCACCTCAGGTTTTGGGATAGGATTTAATTTTCCTTCCTGTTTTCCATAATGTCCTTTCCGAAAAGCGCAATCCAGATACGAAGTGACTTATTTTTTAATAAACTTAGTCATTTTAGGGAACCAAAATTTTTCTTTTATAGCGCTATCGCATTTCTTTAATCCACTGTGCCCCATATTATCGTGATATTTTTTGCAAAAGCTTCCAACGAGCATTACAAGGGACTAACAAACGATCCCCATGTAAAATTTTCATATACAAACGTTCATTACTTATTTTGTAATTATTCAATATGTCTGGATTGGCATTAGGTCCACGCAATTGGTTGATAATGTTACATAACTTAGGATCCTGCATTTGAACAGTAAGAAACCAATCATCAGCAGACAGAGCATAAACGTGGGTATCTACTGGGTTACGGCTCAGCGCATCAACGTGCCTCATTTTGTCTCCAGCCCTATATTCTATTTCCAATCGAACTTGAATTTGCAGCCACCAGCGTGCAATTCTCGGAACTAAATCCTTTTTGACAAATGTGTGTCGAATAGCAACACAATCCGTTAATATTTTAACCTTAATACCCAACAAATAAACTTTGAACCTTTTTAACGACTCAACAACTGCTAGTGTCTCCAATTCGTAACTGTGATTATTCTGTTTTTCACGGGTAGTTGTGCGACTAAAGTACATTACAGGTTTTAAAGAGTTATCTACTTGACGCTGAAGCAAAATTCCTGCAACACCGAATTTACTTGCATCCGTATGGAGTTCTGTGTGCAATTTCTATCACAGATTGCTAAAACTGGTTGCGAGACTAAACTAGACTTAAGATCTTTAAAAGCTTTATCTTGGGCTTCTCCCCATGACCAGGTCATATTTTTCTTTGTAAGGTCTGTAAGGGGTTTAGCAATAAGGGAAAAATTATGTATAAACTTTCTAAAGAATGAAAAAAGACCAACGAATTGCCTGACTTGATGAACATTAGATGGGGTAGGAAAATCACGCACAGATTTTATTTTATGATCACCTGGCTTAATGCCATCCTTAGAAACGTAATGACCGAGATAATTTAATTCAGTTTGAAGAAAAGAACACTTTTTCATATTAAGTTTAAGATTGGCCTCACGTAATACTTTCAGGAGAAGTTCTAGTAACTCTAAACCTCGAGGAATATCGGAGCTTGGTAATAAAATATCATCCATAAAAGCCAGAATATGATCACCATCACCCGTTTTGTTAACCTTATTAATAATTTTATTCATTAAACGTTGAAAAACCGCAGGTGAATTGGCTAAAGTGAACGGAACCCGAACATATTCATATTGCCCGTCCGGTGTAATGAAGGCAGTTTTGTGAATTGAATTTTCGGAAACCGGTAATTGGTGATAAGATTGTGACAAATCTAAACTAGTGAAGAAGTTTTTACCTGCTAGTTTAGAAATTTCGTCATCAATTATAGGCAATGGAATCTATCTTTTATAGTTACTGCATTTAAGGCGCGATAATCTACGCATAGTCTTAAGTCTCCATTTTTCTTTCTTACTAATACAACGGGTGATGCAAAATCTGAATTCGATTCCCTAATAATGCCGGCTTCTAAAAGGTCTTTAACTTTTTTTAATTTTTTTTTTAATGGTTGATAGGCACGCGTTTGACCACTATCTCACCTGTAGAGTTATTCTGTAAAATCTCACCGTGAAAACTTAGGTGAAGTGACCGTGAAGTGGGCTGTCAATCCATACAATCAACGTGGAATGACAGTTCACTTCACGCTCACTCCACCTAAGTTTTCACAGTGAGCTGTGAACAGAATCGACCGGCTGATAGTAAGCGAACGTTGAAAGTAATGAAAGTCTATACGGGCGATGATACACAGGCTTATCAGTGTTCAATTTGATTGCCGTCTCCGCTAGGCTTGTGAGTCCTAATTCCAAAGTTTTAGACGCAAAACAAGAACTATGTTGAGACAAAATAGTAAAGAAACGTAGCTTATCGCCATCACTTATATTACCCACGTTTATGTTTGCCAAATTAACACCACCAATACACATATCAGCACATAAATGATCATCAACTACCAGTATATCCTTTTGGTCCAATTTTGTCACATCAGCATCAGCAAAATTCGGTACGAAACCACCAGCAGTTATATTCTTTTGGCTTTCAAAGCCCAGCCCAGCGTCAGAATTGGACCAACAACAAAGAAATATTTGACTCACCAAGCCAGCTTCAGCTTCTTGCAATATTTCGGCACAGCATTGCCCTCTTGCCATCACCTGGCCAGTTGCAAACTCCACAGCTTTCGAACCTAGGTTGTAAACACGGAGCGAACCCTCTAATAATGTACTCGTGATCTGAGAGGTTGAAATAACGGGGGTTAGTATTTATAATTCCCTTTGATCCACCACTGCATCATGTGCGGGGGAGACCGGGTGCAGAAAGTGAATTAAGGAACTCTACCGGATAAGTGGTTGCATCAGTTCGGTCTAAAACAACGTTTATGGACCGATATACTACTTCGTCTCCTTCCACTTTTTCCAAAATACTATAGTTGATGGCAGCTGGTTGTTAATTTTTGGGCGTAAGTATTTCTTGTTCACATAGGAGAGAAGAATTTTCCTGACGTGTTACTTCAGATACGTCTCCATAAAAGAAATGTATGAGTTAGGTTAGGCATCTATCTGTAGAGCGGTGAAAACTGCGTTCAAATATATGTAGTAGTTTTGGCGTGATGCACGTACAAACATAAAGACAGACAAAAAATTCTAAAAACTGTTGTTTTGGCTTCTGTTGCTCTAATAAAGACCCCCCTAGATTTATTTTTTCAATATCTTCATTGTACAGACATCGGCTTTTACAATTTAATTATATGTATAAATAGATTGATTACCTCAGTGAAACTTGCCGAGATGGCTGTCTCGATATAGCATAAGCTTAGCTTAGGCATAGCCACAACACTTAAAAAAGAATAAAAAAATTACCTTTTTTTTCCGGCCCCGAAACAACTATCTCTAGGCCATACAAATATTTGTTCCGTTTTTTTTTTAACCGACTTCCAAAAAGAGGAGGTTGTCAATTCGACTGTATGTTTTTTTTTATTTTTTTTATTTTTTTTTTTATTTATGTTACCCGATTTCTCCGTCAGTTGTGAACCAATTTTCAAAATTCTTTTTTCATCTGAAAGAATATACTCCCGAGGTGGTCCCATATAATTTTTATCGAAATTGCTTCAGCGCTTTTTGAGAAACTGAACAAAAACGGAATTTACGTGTACCTCGATGACGTTTTGGTGTTCTCCAAATGTTTAAATTCCACGTTCCATTATATTAGGGTTTTTAGTTCTGGAGTGTAACAACTAAAAAGTGAAAAATAAAAAACTTTTTTACAAAAAAAACAACCGATTTCCAAAAAAAAAAATTTATAAATAACTTTAAATTCGGAAGTCGGTGTCAAATAACGAAGAAGTAAAAATACAAACACCGACTTCCGAAATTAAAGTTATTTATAATTTTTTTTTTTTGGAAGTCGGTTGTTTTTTTTTGTAAAAAAGTTTTTTTTATTGTTAATAGGCACGCGTTTGACCACTATCTTACCTGATGGTAAGCGATGATGTGGTCGAAGATGGAGCACGCTTGCCTAGAAGTAACCTATTCACTCTTGACTTAAATACTCCCAGGTTGTAGCTATCAGGAAACACAGACTCCGTGCGGGGATCGAACCCGCGACACGCAGCGCAGCAGCCGATCACTCAACCACTACGCCAACCGTGCAGTCATCTATGCTATGCCTTTGTAACCAGCTGAGTTTGGGAGTTTTTGGCGGGATTTTCTCGAGTGAAGTTCAGTGGCTGTTTTAATTATTCGCTTATTGATTCCTAGTGGATATTGTGATTTAAAATTGGTGTGGTTTTGTGTCTCAAGTATCTACGCAACTGCACAATATGTGGAATTATTGAAACAGGCGCGATCTCGGTAAAATGGAGCTGAGAATTTTATTGTAGTATTGACTACCGCAGTCAAGTTTCCCGAGATGGCTGACTCGACACTTGTGATGCCAAATACTACAAAAACATTAGATTGTGCATTGCATTCTAATGGGGAAAAAGAAAAACTGTTGACGTAAGACTAGGCAATATGGTCACAAAGGTAAAAAAAAAAAGCCAGCTGAGCTTGGAAGTTTTTGGCAGGATTTTCTCGAGTGAAGTTCAGTGGTAGTTTTAATTATTCGCGTATTGATTCCTAGTGTATATTGTGATGTGAAATTGGTGTAGAATGTGTTGTAACTGCATTATAATGAAAAAATAAATAAAAATACACTACTGATGAATAGGCAGCATGGTCTCTGACCTTAGCCTGTTCCAAATGGAACAAACAAAAAAAAACCTGCTGAGTTTGACACTGACATAATGACATGACATTGTTGATTGTGCTGACTGCTATTTGTATTAAATTTTGCATTGTGTTTTGCGTTTTGGGCAAAGAGTACTATAAGTATACGGGTAGTTTTGGGCGAATTACCTGAATTGTTCTATCGTTATTATCAAGAACGAAAAAATAAAAATGTCAGCACCAGTGAAACCAGAAAAAATAATTTTTATAGTTCAATATTCGCCGTTTGTGTCATTCGTGCATCCTTCCTTCTGGCATACACTCACGGAGATGAAGCTCGACGTAGATAAATTGGACGGGACTACAAAGCAAATTTGGGGACGATTTACTAATCGCGATGACATGGGAGCTGTCTTTGAAGTCGATGGCACGTCGTTCAACAAGTAAGTGCTAAGAAAACTATACAGGCTGTAAGGTACATGAACGCACATACGTGTACTAGTGATTCAGTCCATGATTCTGGACCCCCTAGCGTTGAAATTTTTCGTCGGCTTTTTCCTAATTATTGAAAAAAAAAAATTTTTTTTATATTAAACTGTCTAAAATCGTTATACCTATCTACCCCAAAGACATTTTAAATGAAAAAATTTAATTAATTATTTTTTCATTTAAAAAAAATTTTTTTTTCACTTTGCACACTGTATAAAATCGTTATACCTAACTACCCCAAAGACATTTTAAATGAAAAAAATTTATATTATTTTTTCATTCACAACAAAAAAAAATATTTTTTTCAAATATTAGGAAAAGGCCGACGAAAAATTCCAACGCTAGGGGGTCCAGAATCATGTACTGAATCACTAGTACACGTATGTGCATTCATGTACCTTACACCCTGTATTTTATCAGAGTTATATTTAAATCAACACTTGTTGAATTATTTTCATGTAATTACAACAACATGAGTTATGTTTTTCTAGTTACAATCTAGATTTATGTAGTTCTCTTCACTTCCACGAAGAGGCACTGAAAAGTTATTGAAATCTTATTTTCAGAGAGCCAGAAGATGATCAGTTATACACAAATGTTAGAGGTACCTTAATGAACAGTAATACAATGGAAGAGTTCAAATCTATTCAAAAGTCTCAGTATATGAGCATGGTTGGAAAGGAACTATGGGCCAGGATTCAGGAGAGAAAAGAATGGATTACAAACCCAAGTAGTCTCTTGCAATTCGCTATAATATCTTTTGCTGTGAGTTGGTATTTAATTTATAGCTTTTGCCTGCAGATATGCCTGTATAAAAAGGTTTTTATTTCTTAAGGGAATGCTCCAGGGTAGCCTGCGAAATTCAAATTTTCTTATGTTTTTTGCTATTTGCAGGTCAGTGTCAGGTTGTATCTTGGTCAAAATTTGATTCGCGGCCGTAGCAAGTATGTATTTATAGAATTATAATCATTAAAATCATCAATACATCTATCAGTTAGAATTGATGCCAAATTTCATGATTTCATGAAATACTTACATTTGGTATCAATTCTAACTGAGAGAGTTGTATTGATGATATTAATGATTATAATTCTATAAATATATACTTGCTACAGCCGCAAATCAAATTTTGACCAAGATACAACCTGACATTGACCTGCAAATGGCAAAAAATGTAAGAAAGTTTGAATTTCATAGGCTACCCTGGCGCTTTCACCTTAAGGTGGAAGCTCCAGGGTAGCCTGCGAAATTCAAATAGTATTTCATGAAATCATGACATTTGGCATCAATTCTAACTGAGAGAGCTGTATTGATGGCTTTAATGATACTGACCTGGAAATTGCAAAAAACATAAGAAAATTTGAATTTCACGGGCTACCCTGGAGCTATCACCTTAAAGTTATCTGTAAAGAACGTACTACAAAGATTTAAAGTACCGAATGCCCTAAATTGTCCATCATTGTCTACATGCCACATTTCAGCTAAATCTCTTGATTATTATATATACAAGCACTGACATTTTGTTTTTACTACAAATGTCTAATATTAATAGGATTTTAATATTTTAGCTTTTCACTGTATTATGATAGATAGAAAGCTTAATGATAAGAATTTACAAGTAAAATGGAAGTATCTAATAATAATTTGAGATAATTTAAATCCATTGCCACCAACTCAAGTATCAACTTAATTCGTGTGTATATTGAGTTGATTTTTAAATGACCATTTCAATTAAAAACGCCGTAAAAATCGGTGGGTTACATTGGATTTTGAACTTTGTCTGGAATTAAATAGAGTATAGTTTTTTTTTTCTTTTTTTAAAATACTTTATTTACATTACAATCTAGCCTATTGGCTAATTAGTAACTTAAATATAACTTAAACAGATATGAAACTATACAATTATGAAATCGTCCAATAACGTCTTTCTTATTCACTATAATTTAAGGGTAAGACACTTGATTCACTTGTTCTTTATAAAGTTAAGCACTTGCACTACAGTTTAGGTTCACTAACACTGCACTAAACTAACTCAGAAGGTTTTACCCTTTTTAGTCTTCACACTAATTCAGTGTTGTCAAAGAGTTGGATGGCCTCGACATTCACGTGATGATGCTCTGTGTTCATGAGCTTCTGCATATTTTTGTATAGCTATGTTTACGAAATCCATCTTGAGGTCCCGGTGAAGGTCGCTATTTCAAATGTACCAGGGCGCGTTGACGTTATCCCTGAGTACTTTATTTTGGAATCGTTGTATGATTTGACAATTGCTATGGCTGGTGCAGCCCCACAGCTGTATACCGTATGTCCATACAGGTTTTAAAACTTGTTTACATAACAACATTTTATTAGGTATTGACAATGGCGACTGTCTACCAAGTAGCCAATATATTTTTTTGTATCGAATATCTAATTCGGCTCTTTGCTTTTTGACATGCTCTTTCCAGCGCAGTTTTGCATCTAGGGTCATGCCGAGATACTTAGCAGTATTCGCATATATGGTATTTGTTGACTTTTCATGATTACCGGGAAGTATTGTGGCTTTTTATTGGTGAAGTCAATGTGGATAGACTTGCTTTCGTTCAGTTTGATACGCCATCTTGCAGTCCACTCATAGACACGGTTTATGGACTCTTGAACCTTTTCTACGGCTTCCTCGTGACTATTTCCAACAGCCATGATAGCTGTGTCGTCAGCAAAGGTTGCAATGACATTATCTTCTAGCTCAGGAATATCACAGGTGTATAGAAGATACAAGACTGGACCTAGTACACTACCTTGTGGTACTCCAGCTTTTATCTGCCCAAGGTCTGAATAAGCATTTCTTTGTCTTATACTAAATAGTCTGCTCGATATATAGGACTCTATGATGTCTGAAAATTTTTGAGGCAGCATTGTTCTTAGTTTATAAATAAGCCCATCATGCCATACTTTATCAAACGCCTGTGCAACATCAAGGAAAACCGTGGAACACACCTTGTTGTTCTCTTAGTGTTCTCTCAATCGTATAAGTAATTCTGTGTACTTGGTCGAGCGTGGAGTGTTGTTCTCTAAATCCGAATTGATAATCGGGAATTCGATTTTCAGATTCAATAAGAGGTTTCAATCTCTTTAGAAATAATTTCTCAAATAGTTTAGATAGTACAGGTAACAGTGAAATTGGTCTGTATGATGTTGTTAAATTAGGTGGCTTCCCAGGCTTGGCTATCATACGGCTACGACTATGGCTTTACGTGGAAGATTTTGTAAAACTTCTCCTGTATTTAAGTCGTAACCAGGTGATTTTCTCCGATTAAAGTTACGCTTCATTTCTCTAGATACTTCTTTCGGGGTAACCAACTTAATATCTAAACTGTTCTGTACACCCTGAATTAACCTCGCATTGTGAGTCTGGGCTTCATTTGGTTGGAATATTTGTTCTAAATGCTCAGCGAATCTTAAGGCTTTTTGTTCGTCCGTCACTGCCCATTTTCCATTTTCTTCCTTGATAGTAGGAATTTGCATGATTGGTCGTTTCAGTTGCTTCGTAGCCTTCCACAGAGAGTAGCCTGTTTTAGAATTACTCGTTAATTGGCTAAGGTAGCTGTTTGTTAAGGAGTCGTTGTAGTGTTGAATTTCTTTCGTAAGGCGCTTAGTGAGGTTGTTCAGCAGTCTTTTATCTTGAGGACATCTGTTTCTTTGTTTCCGCTTTTCAGTTATAAGATTCCTGCAGGGTAGGCGGTTGCTTTGACACGGTGTGTTATTTCCGGTGTGTTTTTCCAGGCCGGTTGCTGTATACTCGTTGTAAATTTACTTAATTCCAAATCCAGCTGTTCTGAAGTTTTTAATGGAACTCTTAATTCTGTTGCATTATCTAAGTCTATTCTGAAACTTTCCCAGTCTGTATAAGTATTTACAAGTGTAGGATTTCTCTCTATGCGTATGCCATTCTCTCTATGCAGATCCTATGCCATACTTATAAAATTACTGGTGAGTGATCGGAATTCATGTCAAAGCATTCATCGATGCTCAAATAATTAGTAGATATATTTTTAGTTATAAAAAAATCTATTAGGTCTGGGATTTTGCGTGGATCGCTTGGCCAATAAGTTGGTTTTCCGTTAGAAATAGCTTCACACTTCAGCTCTTTCATGGCGCTCATAAGTTACTTTCCCTTGGTAGTGGTTAGTCTTGACCCCCAATGTGTATTTTTAGCGTTGAAATCGCCACCTAAGATGAATCTTTGTCCAAGTTGCTGTAAAAAGCTCATATAATGATCTTTTTTTTTATTATATCTCGGAGGTGAGTATATAGCCGCTACGGTGACTGGATACAATTGAGATTGAATACAAATCGCCACAGCTTGGATTTCATGACATTCATACTTAACTTCTTCATGATGACGGAGATTTTCTTTGACTACAAACAGCGCTATACGGTGGAGGTTTGCCCCGCCTGGGCAGAACACCGCCGTGTCCTCGTGGATGCGATAGGCGGCAGCGACCTCTCGCGCCGTGCCCTGGTTCAGGCCATGGTACGGAGCGAGAGGGAATGGGGGGCCGTCTCCTCCTTCTGCGAAGCAGTAATGCTCGCGAAGAGGGAGGCGGCACACGTTAGGGAGACTCAACAGAGTCAGAGTCGCCCTAGCGCCCTCAGCAGCAGCCGTCGCAGGAGACGCCAGGGGCTGCGAGACGATCTCTGGCCACCGTAGACCCGGGCCTGGTGCTGATCGGACGGCGAGTTACCCACTACTCGCCGTCCGCAGGCCCGGGTGACTCTGTTGAGTCTCCCTAACGTGTGCCGCCTCCCTCTTCGCGAGCATTACTGCTTCGCAGAAGGAGGAGACGGCCCCCCATTCCCTCTCGCTCCGTACCATGGCCTGAACCAGGGCACGGCGCGAGAGGTCGCTGCCGCCTATCGCATCCACGAGGACACGGCGGTGTTCTGCCCAGGCGGGGCAAACCTCCACCGTATAGCGCTGTTTGTAGTCAAAGAAAATCTCCGTCATCATGAAGAAGTTAAGTATGAATGTCATGAAATCCAAGCTGTGGCGATTTGTATTCAATCTCAATTGTATCCAGTCACCGTAGCGGCTATATACTCACCTCCGAGATATAATAAAAAAAAAGATCATTATATGAGCTTTTTACAGCAACTTGGACAAAGATTCATCTTAGGTGGCGATTTCAACGCTAAAAATACACATTGGGGGTCAAGACTAACCACTACCAAGGGAAAGTAACTTATGAGCGCCATGAAAGAGCTGAAGTGTGAAGCTATTTCTAACGGAAAACCAACTTATTGGCCAAGCGATCCACGCAAAATCCCAGACCTAATAGATTTTTTTATAACTAAAAATATATCTACTAATTATTTGAGCATCGATGAATGCTTTGACATGAATTCCGATCACTCACCAGTAATTTTATAAGTATGGCATAGGATCTGCATAGAGAGAATGGCATACGCATAGAGAGAAATCCTACACTTGTAAATACTTATACAGACTGGGAAAGTTTCAGAATAGACTTAGATAATGCAACAGAATTAAGAGTTCCATTAAAAACTTCAGAACAGCTGGATTTGGAATTAAGTAAATTTACAACGAGTATACAGCAACCGGCCTGGAAAAACACACCGGAAATAACACACCGTGTCAAAGCAACCGCCTACCCTGCAGGAATCTTATAACTGAAAAGCGGAAACAAAGAAACAGATGTCCTCAAGATAAAAGACTGCTGAACAACCTCACTAAGTGCCTTACGAAAGAAATTCAACACTACAACGACTCCTTAACAAACAGCTACCTTAGCCAATTAACGAGTAATTCTAAAACAGGCTACTCTCTGTGGAAGGCTACGAAGCAACTGAAACGACCAATCATGCAAATTCCTACTATCAAGGAAGAAAATGGAAAATGGGCAGTGACGGACGAACAAAAAGCCTTAAGATTCGCTGAGCATTTAGAACAAATATTCCAACCAAATGAAGCCCAGACTCACAATGCGAGGTTAATTCAGGGTGTACAGAACAGTTTAGATATTAAGTTGGTTACCCCGAAAGAAGTATCTAGAGAAATGAAGCGTAACTTTAATCGGAGAAAATCACCTGGTTACGACTTAAATACAGGAGAAGTTTTACAAAATCTTCCACGTAAAGCCATAGTCGTAGCCGTATGATAGCCAAGCCTGGGAAGCCACCTAATTTAACAACATCATACAGACCAATTTCACTGTTACCTGTACTATCTAAACTATTTGAGAAATTATTTCTAAAGAGATTGAAACCTCTTATTGAATCTGAAAATCGAATTCCCGATTATCAATTCGGATTTAGAGAACAACACTCCACGCTCGACCAAGTACACAGAATTACTTATACGATTGAGAGAACACTAAGAGAACAACAAGGTGTGTTCCACGGTTTTCCTTGATGTTGCACAGGCGTTTGATAAAGTATGGCATGATGGGCTTATTTATAAACTAAGAACAATGCTGCCTCAAAAATTTTCAGACATCATAGAGTCCTATATATCGAGCAGACTATTTAGTATAAGACAAAGAAATGCTTATTCAGACCTTGGGCAGATAAAAGCTGGAGTACCACAAGGTAGTGTACTAGGTCCAGTCTTGTATCTTCTATACACCTGTGATATTCCTGAGCTAGAAGATAATGTCATTGCAACCTTTGCTGACGACACAGCTATCATGGCTGTTGGAAATAGTCACGAGGAAGCCGTAGAAAAGGTTCAAGAGTCCATAAACCGTGTCTATGAGTGGACTGCAAGATGGCGTATCAAACTGAACGAAAGCAAGTCTATCCACATTGACTTCACCAATAATAAAAAACTTTTTACAAAAAAAATACAACCGACTTCCATAAATAATACTAAAAAATGCAAAATAACTTTAATTTCGGAAGTCGGTGTTTCTAGTTTGGTTTCTTCGTTATTTGACACCGACTTCCGAAATTAAAGTTATTTTGCATTTTTTAGTATTATTTATGGAAGTCGGTTGTATTTTTTTTGTAAAAAGTTTTTTATTTTTCACTTTTTAGTTGTTTTACCCCATTCTAAAACTAAATTAATAGTAAAGTTATGCCCGAATTGATAGCCCCAAAAATAGGGGATTTGAACGTAGTTGGTGAAATTAGGGTGTATCAGGGTGAACTGTACAAATCTGTATACCCCTTCAGAGCGTATCAGCGTGATGTAATGTTGTGGAGTGGTGAAAACAATATACAGACATGCGATTGCAGCAATTCTGGAAGGTTTGCTATCATTTATTGAAGAGTTCCGTTGTGTATCTCCGAAGTCCTTCATCAGATCTTCACCAAATTAAAATGGGACCAAATGTAAAGCAACAGCTTTCAAATAAAAAAAAAATCTCCAAAATCGGTTCACGTAGTTAGAAGTTATGAGGTAACACACATAAAAAAAAAAAAAAAAAAAAAAAAATACAGTCGAATTGAGAACCTCCTCCTTTTTTTGAAGTCGGTTAAAAAGCCACAATACTTCCCGGTAATCATGAAAAGTCAACAAATACCATATATGCGAATACTGCTAAGTATCTCGGCATGACCCTAGATGCAAAACTGCGCTGGAAAGAGCATGTCAAAAAGCAAAGAGCCGAATTAGATATTCGATACAAAAAAATATATTGGCTACTTGGTAGACAGTCGCCATTGTCAATACCTAATAAAATGTTGTTATGTAAACAAGTTTTAAAACCTGTATGGACATATGGTATACAGCTGTGGGGCTGCACCAGCCATAGCAATTGTCAAATCATACAACGATTCCAAAATAAAGTACTCAGGGATAACGTCAACGCGCCCTGGTACATTTGAAATAGCGACCTTCACCGGGACCTCAAGATGGATTTCGTAAACATAGCTATACAAAAATATGCAGAAGCTCATGAACACAGAGCATCATCACGTGAATGTCGAGGCCATCCAACTCTTTGACAACACTGAATTAGTGTGAAGACTAAAAAGGGTAAAACCTTCTGAGTTAGTTTAGTGCAGTGTTAGTGAACCTAAACTGTAGTGCAAGTGCTTAACTTTATAAAGAACAAGTGAATCAAGTGTCTTACCCTTAAATTATAGTGAATAAGAAAGACGTTATTGGACGATTTCATAATTGTATAGTTTCATATCTGTTTAAGTTATATTTAAGTTACTAATTAGCCAATAGGCTAGATTGTAATGTAAATAAAGTATTTTAAAAAAAGAAAAAAAAAACTATACTCTATTTAATTCCAGACAAAGTTCAAAATCCAATGTAACTATCTCGGGGTAACTCGCCGTCCGATCAGCACCAGGCCCGAGAGTCGACGGCGCGTAGTGTTCCACGCGCGCCTCAAAGAGTTGTCAGCAAAGGACGGGGCCTGCCACGGCCAGTGCCTGCCCGGGGGTGGAGGATAAATTCGAAAGAGTTACCTCGCCCCCGGGCGCGTAGGGCAGGGAGGAACAGGGGTGGGTTTTAGTCAGTAAGAGTCTGACACGCCCTTCCGCTCCACCCTAGAGCGGAAGAAGTCATGAGATGATTTCCCACCCCCAAAAAAAAAAAAAAAACCACTTCGGGCAGAATTGTCAGGATGCAGTGCATGGTACACTTTATAACCTCGGAACTTTATGTATGAGTGCTGTAAAGCGAGTTTCAGATATAAGGCATACATCGATGTTTTCTGTGATCAGGACCACTTCTAATTCTTGTTGGTGATTAAGTATTCCGTTTGAGTTCCATGCTACTATTTTTAATGGATTATTTTATTTTGTCTGGAAATAGCATTCGTAGCGCTATTTTCTAATTTATCCAAACGAGCGTTAAATGAGGACATCAATTTAGTAATTTCGTCCAACTTTCCTTCCGTACCTTTATTTACATGTCGCGAATATTCGCATTGTTATCAGTTTTCGCTGCAACGCGCGCGTATGTTTTCTTGTGAGGGTTTACTGTCACGTAATGACTTTGCAGTCGACGGTCAGATGTTTGCCTGTACATTTGACACATCTAGGCTCCTTAGAACAGTATTTGTGTGTATGTCCGTACGCCTGGCATCTTTTGCATTGAGGTACTAGCCTCGAAGTATGGAGAGGATGTACTTCTACTTTACATCCTAATATTGACTTAATGCTATAGATTTTATTTATGTCTTCCTCATTTCTGAAAGTCAGCATAAACATGTTCAGAGGCTCCTTATTTTTCCACCTTAATTTGTTTGCTGCGTCTTCAATCTCGAAACCTTTATTTAGCAGGTCCTCAATAATTATGTGACGCTTGCATGTGAAATGAAGGTTTTTTACCATAACTTGTATTGGCCTTTCCTGCTTGTTTTCATAGGAGTGCCAGAGAAAGTTATTTTTCACTCAATAACTTTATAATAGACCTATTATAGGTCTATTATAAAGTCCCACCAACAACCATCAATACAACTATATTATATCGTAAGTATTTCATGAAATCATGACATTTGGCATCAATTCTAACTGAGAGAGATGTTTTGATGATTTTAATGATTATAATTCTATAACATACTACATACTTGCTACGGCCGCGAATCAAATTTTGACCAAGTTACAACCTGACACTGATCTGCAAATTGCAAAAAACGTAAAAAAAGTTGAATTTTGCGGGCTACCCTGGAGCTTCCACCTTGTCAATTCAAATGATATTAACGCCGACAGGATTGTGGTAAAATACTTTGAACCAGGCCACATCTTCATGTCAGCCGACAGCTTCCACCATAGGGTTGAGTTGTCAATGAAGCGCATGAAAAATAAAATTTACGATTTTGCTGACTTTTTTCAAGCAGTTAGTACTGCAGGAAAAAGCGTGAATCCCAAAGAGATGACTGTAGAAGATTTTTATGACTGGGAAGACTACACGATAACACGACACAGTATAAACTTTCACGAATTAACCCACGTCCATATATTGGTGAAATGGTCCAAGTAGAAGTAAATAGAGGCAGTTTTGATCTGATGTACAGAACCGGATTCGATAAAGACCCTATTAATGCGAGCATAATTGGAAATAAAATCCTGAATGCTCAAGTTTGGTAAAACTTGAGCTTTCAGGATGAAGTTGCTTGAGTTTTCTTCTTTGAAGAAAACCAAAGAACCCAGAAAAGAAAACTTCACCACACGGCATTTCCAAACACAAAAAAAGAAAATATTTTGAAATCTCTACAAAATATAATTCCACAAAATAGGATGTCCTTTTGGAAAGAACTCCCTACTTTTAAATAGATAGACTTTATAGAAAACGTTACTTCTTTTAATATTTTTTTATGTGATAGTAAATAAGTAAAATAAAAGATTTAAAATATATAGTTTGATTAAATTTTTTCTTTAAAATAATATGTATTTTATTACATAGCAAATTCATATTGTTTTGTATGGAAGCATGTACGAGAAGAGGTAACGAAAAAGCGGTAACTCAATTCTTAATTCTATAAACACTAAGCGGGATGGCAGTATCTCATGAAGAAAGGTGTTACACATGCATTTTTGGTATTTTGTATATTAAAATGTCACCATTATAATGTATAAATTCCATTTAATAAGTAAAAAAAACAATCTATAATTTAAAAGAAAACTCTTTTTATAAAACATCAATTTTCTCGAAACTACCTTTCGCTGAGATACCGCTTTTGCGCTTAGCACGGCAGTATATGTGTCTTCGTTCACTGCATTTATTTAACGCACTTCCCATTTAAGATTTTAGTAGTGAATTTATAACCAGATTCAAACTTTATCACAAAAAGACCTGGTAGTTCTCGAAGCCATCTACTACAACAGGCAGAGGTGGCGGAATCTTTTTAGTCTTCACTTTCTCGATTTGAACAGTCTCTAGGTGTTCAATGTTGGCGATGTGTTTAATTTTCGTTTTTTCCTGCTCTTTTGCCTGATCCACTGTGTTTCCCTGGCTAGCTCCTCCTCGTCCGTACAGTACTCAGGCCACTGTGTAGGACTTTTACTGGCTCAGCTGGCTTACTAGTTGCAGCTGTACTTTGTTCTGCATGATGTTGTAGATACCTCACTTGTTGTTGGATAATTTTTATTTCTTTTTCCATATCAGCGATAACTTTACGCAGTTGTTCGTTATCCGCTCTTTCGTCGCTATAATATTTGTACAGCAATCGTTCATTTTCGGTTTTCACCTTAGTTGTGGTGGTCTCAGCCATGTTAGTGGCGAGTTATAAAATAACAGTTATAAATGTAGGTCAATTCTTACGTAAATTGTGTGTGTCATCGCGGCGACCGCCGTCCGGCCGGCGCGGTTGATTTGCTGCGTCTGCACTTTTTAGTAGAGCACGCGATCGACGCGACTGTTATCAACGAATATCACAACACAATGAAATAGAGTATAGTGATACAAAATTTTAAAATTATCTCACATTCTGAATTCAAATATTGGTTTGGTTGATTTATTGCGTAATCATTTTTTTATTTGGAAACTTAATTAATATTATTTTACATTTCAGGATCTCAAGAAATTCAATTACTATTACTGGTTTGGGTTCCCTTCACCCTTGCAGCCCAATACGTTTATGAAAGACATAAGTTTAAGTATCACAGCAGTTTTCAGCCCGAAACAAATTGCCGATCTTGCACAGAGCTACAAATCTCTAGATCGGGCACAAAAAGGCTTCTTTGCAGTCACTAAAGAAAATGACACTATTTGTGTTAAAACATTATCAAGCATATTAGATCTGAAAGAAGGCCCACTTAATAATATAGATCTATCTAGTATGTATTTCGTTTTTAATGATCCAAGTAATGGAGATAATCCTGGATGGCCATTGAGAATGTATGTGGCAGTTTTGATAGACCACTGTCCAAGTTTAATAAAAACTGATATAAAAGCCATTGGGCTTCGATGCAATGCTACAGGAAATATTGAAAGTAGTCGATGCTTTTTCGTGTTTGCTATGATGGTAAATATGTGTTTTATTATTTTTAAACAATAAACTTAACAGCTGTACAACCAATTACATTTTCCATTCACCATCAATAATTTTAGTTTTGTTTATTAATATGTTTTTAAAATGTCATTTTATAGGACGACGTAATGGAGGGATCTGTTAGTATAAGTGATTTCTGGGTGGGATGGGAAAGAAATGGTAAAGGAAGCTACGGACCAAGGGTGGCGAAAATGGCAGCATCTTTAGATCCTGTGATGTAAGTTTTTAATCAAAATACCTGGAATTATATATACAGAAAAAGATGGTCACACAGGCATGAGTGCAGATTTTTTTCTTTTTCTAAAACTAGATAAGCTGTATTTTTTGCCACTGGGACTTCTAAATAGTCACTTGTTTCATATTTTCTTTTCATTTTAAAGATTGGCAGATACATCATCAGATCTGAATATAAAGCTAATGAAATGGCGTCTAGTACCGGACATAGACGTGGATGTGATAAAGACTACTAAATGTTTGCTGTTGGGTGCTGGCACCCTCGGCTGTCATGTCGCTCGAGATTTATTGGTAAGACCAAAGAAATCGATAGCACATTCCATTACCCCCTCTTTTTATGTGATTTTATTGTTCTTGTACCTACATAAGAATTTCTTATACATAACATTAAGCTTCAACAAATAATAAAATCGCCTCCCCAATAAATTGGTTGTGCCGAAAACGGGTGAGGTCCTGATGTTGTTTGTCATGATAAGATAAGTGCAGCTATGAAATATTCCTGTTTCACTACATGTTATAAAACAAAGTCCCCCATCGCGTATTTCTGTCTATCTGTTCGTGATAAACTCAAAAACTACTGAACGGTATTTCATGCAATTTCACGAGTTTCATCAATAGACAGAGTTATTCATGACCAAGGTTTAGGTGTATAATTTGTACCCCGTGCGAAAATGGGGCGGGTCGCAAGTAAATAATTTGAAACTGTTAGAAAAAATTAACTGCTGTGGTTAGCGTTTCTAGCCATCCTCTTGCCTAAAGTCAAAGTTATGTTTAGCCAGAGCCGCATGTCTTTTTCCATAAACTATGGTCCCTTGATCGGAACGCATAACGCTGCGGTATGCGATATGCTGAGCCAGACATTCTCCTCCCCTGGCACAGGTACCTAACTGAAGGAACACGGGTGGGGTTTAGTCAGTAAGAGTCTGGCGAGCAGAGCGGGAAAAGTTATTTGATGATTTGCCACATAAGACATCCTCCTCACCACTGACACATACTAGTTAATACGACGGAGTAAAAAACCATTCTAGATGTTTTTCATACGATGATGCACATGTGTCCGTCACCGCATACCGCAGCGTTGTGCGTTCCGGTCAAGATATCATTGCTTTACACCTTCCAACATTTCATTCATTCAACATTTTTCACCCATCTTATATCTCATTCCAGGCATGGGGATTCCGTCATATAACGTTTATTGATAACGGAAAAGTGTCGTTCTCAAATCCGACGCGACAAGTACTGTTTAGTTTTCAAGATTGCCTCAACGGAGGCCGGGACAAAGCTGAGGCCGCGGCAGATAGTTTAAAGAATATTCTACCAACTGTTGTAAGTTATTGAGTTTTATGGTGCGTCCACACCGAAGTTACTTTTTGTGGAGCAACATTTTGCTAAATGAAAATCCTTTGTCAGAATCATGTTACAAAATGTTGCACCACTAAATTATCTTCGGTGTGGACGCACCATTACCATTTTTACGAGTTTTGGCTTACTTAGACCGGAGACGGAGTGATACTGCAATCACTACTTAAGGCTCCTCCAACCTAAGGTATTTTAATTTTTTATTTTTGCATTTATTTTTATTTTTTTAACTGAAGAATAATGTGTTAATCGATCTGAGCAAAATTGACATCGACAACTCTGTCTGAGTACAAGAAAAATATCGAGGTTTATTTTGAATTTTTCAGTGAGTGAGCAAAACTTTACCGCGTTTTTCTGCAACTTGTCATGTTTGAAGTCCGTGTACGCCATAACTCAAATCCTACTGGACCAATCGTTTTGAAATTTTGCACAGTACTTCTTCACATAATTCACCAGGTATTGTCGGCAGCTTTAACAACAAATTAGCTGTTTTTATTTAGCGATGATTGGTGTTTTTGCTTCCATGTGCTACGAAACATTGAAAAAAAAAACAATCCTCCCGTGGTTGCCTCGAGAAACATCTCCTTTGACAAAAACATTTTGATTTTTTTGTTTCAAATGATTCTGTTCGAGTTCTGATGGTACACCGCAAAACAGCTTTTTTTGAGGTGCCTCCGGCGATTCACTGTCACTCGCTCAGTTTTCACTAAATTGCAATGAAAATTTAGGAAAATATTGTTCAAATGTTGCATTATTGTATGGAAATTGACTGAATAAACTTACACTATCTCTATCGCCAAAAAAAAATCTTAAAAACATGCCTTTTTTCACCGAGTTAACCCCGCCCTTAAATAAGCGTTTTGAAACACCCACAGTGTTTCAATGAACACCACACATAACAAACCATTTCTTTGTTCGCGTTTTAATAGGCTTGTAATGTTTAAATTTCATATCACTTGCTATTCTTTAATTTTGCTTAAATTCTAGGTGAGCAAAGGCATAACAGCCCACATTCCAATGCCAGGCCATCCGATCGGAGCATCATTGAAGGAGGAAACCATATCCAACATCAAACTTATCACGGAGGCTATAGCTGCACACGACGTGATATTCCTTCTATTAGATACAAGAGAAGCGCGGTGGCTTCCCACACTCATAGCGGCTCACCTTGGAAAGGTATAATTTTATAGTTTACTGAACTTTTTTTTATCATTTATAGTCACGTGTTTGACCACTATCTCACCTGATGGTAAGCGATGATGTGGTCGAAGATGGAGCACGCTTGCCAAGAAGTAACCTATTCACTCTTGACTTAACTTAAAGACTCCCAGGTTGTAGCTATCAGGAAACGCAGACTCTAGCAGGGAATGCCACTCGTTAGCTGTACGCACATTGAATGCGTTTCCAAAACGTTTTGTGTGCGTGGGTGGGATGACTTTTAACTCACACGATCTTTGTGGCATATTTAAATCCTTGCTTCCAATTAATTGATGTTACACATAAACGAATATCATATTTATGCTAGTGTAAATAAAGTTTATTGTTGATGAGCGATGATGCGGTCAAGATGGAGCACGCTTGCCTAGAAGTTACCTATTCACTCTTGACTTAAAGACTCCCAGGTTTATTAAGTGTTTGTAATTGCAGCGCAAACTGAACTCTATTTGTGGGGTTGGAATTGATTTGCCAGAAACACTTTATTTTTTACATAGAATGGAATAGTACTTTATTGTATACGAAAACAGTTAGGTACACAATTGTTTATTATATTTAAGTTAATATAATTATGGAACTTTAATCTTACATGTTGGGAAACGAAATCGCGGCCGCAGAGCATTTCATTGACTAAAACGTACGGTTTAGCGCTGCCGGCATCCAGATATACCTACCCACGCTCAGCAATACAATACTGTCTTTACCCAGTGTTCCCTCTTCAATGGTTCCTTTGGTATTTCCAAATATAATTAATTGCTAAACGTAATAAAAAAAAAATCTTGTCCCACATTCGTAATTAACCAGTAAAGTCACATCCACAAGAAACCCAGACCCGGAACAAATATCTGTAGGTAGGCCATACAAATATTTGTTCCGTGCGGGAATCGAACTTGCGACACTCACTGCACCAACAGTGTCGTCAATGGTACTTTTCTTTCCCCAGATAGTGATTAACGCGGCTTTGGGCTTCGACAGCTACCTAGTGATGCGTCACGGCGTTGGCGACTTTAGTCCAGACGAAAGTGCGTCAATAAACACTGCCTGGATAGCTGGTTGTTGTCTCGGGTGTTACTTCTGTAATGACGTAACTGCACCCGGTAATGTGAGTGTGGTTTATGAAATTATAATACAGTTTTGACAGTTTAACTCATACAGGAAGTAACGAAAATGCGTGCATTTTCTTTAGCCGACTTTCCAAGAAAGAGGGTAATGTTTTTGAGAGTATGTATATGTATGCCTATTTCTTTGGTACGCGCTGTAGCCTAAACGGCTTGATGAATTTTACTAAATGAGGTATTATTACTATTATTAGATTGGTCTTGACCGCCGCAGTGACATAGGCTATATGAATTTTCAAAAAAAAAAGTGTGTGTGTGTACTTATGTACGCACGTAAGAAGTTATACTTCTTTGGCGTAACAAGATAAAAAACCAAACTGTCACAAATCACAAAAGGAAAACAATCATCCTTCATGAACCACAGACCATTGCTAACTTCAGGGTGTCGGTTCTAGCTAACTTCAACCTGTGAATTTTGTGTGACAGTGATGCACGCGCATCTTAAAATTTCACTCTCATCATTTTTTCATAACGCGCCTAAAGAAGTATAACTTCAAAAAAGAGCAAAATGGCGACCGCCATAGGTAATTGTATTCGTTAACTCAGTTGCCATCAATTTGAAAGCCACTATACAGTACATTGCTCGGTGGACATCGATTATAATAGGCACTACGGGTTTTCTACACGTCAAAGCAATGTACGACAAAGTGCCTATCAAATTGATGTCAATTGAGTTAGCGAATACGCCTGCTGGTCATGTGGGGTATCAAAATAAAGAGCTCGAGCAGACGATTACAAAAATAACTCACTAAAATTTAGAAAAAAAAAATACCTGACTGATAAAAGTCGGGTTTTTTGATATTTTCAATTTTTTTATTGTGGGTATTTTCTCTGATTTTCTTGAAGAATGTTGTTCATTTCTATGGGCAGAATCGAATGCCAGTATTTAAAAATAATGCCCACATTTTCGTTACACCCTGTATAAATAGTTGCTGAAGATGGTCTGCTTTAAATCATTGTACAGTTTAATGCAATGGTTACAATGGTTGTCTTTGCATTCACAGCAGCTTTTGCCTGTTATTATGAGCTATTCATTCATTGCTTGACTTCTATCTCGTCTCATGGTAAGAGATGGACGAAAATTGTTTGTAAGTTTCCTTATGCAAAGCATCTGCGGCGGATGATCCGCTACGGATTGTACCAACGTTATTAATCTTGATACTTACCTTAATTGTAGATGTTCTTATCCGTTTTTTTTTCTCCTAGTCTATGAAAGACCGCACATTAGATCAACAATGCACGGTGACGCGGCCGGGTGTAGCCGCGATTGCAGGCGCGTTGGCAGTTGAAATTCTAGTCGGGTTATTGCAACATCCATTACGGTAAGTCCAATAATTGTTGCTAGACGATAACACGGCAGATCAAGGCGAACATGGCGGGACCAGCTCGACTTCTACCGAGGGGACTGGCCCGTATTAGCAAGGACAGAGTTGTGTGGAAGAGTAGAAGGAGGCCTTTTCCCAGCAGTAGGACAAGATGGCCAATTAGTTAGTAGTATTGATAGAATTTGCCCACATTTGGACACGCGGCATCATCTTCGAAAGAGTAACCCCCGGCTTTGGAATGCAAAGAGCAAATGAAGTAACACGGGTGTGTTCTAGTCAGTAAGAGTCTGACGCTCCCTCCCGCTCCAACCAGAGCGGAAGAAGTCATCTGATGGTTGCCCGCCCTCTAGAAAAAAAGCTGTGTTGGTAAACTCCTCAGACATTGTCAAATTAATTTTGTTCGTACTTTACCATTTCCCTAGCCAGCCCTGTCTAGTACAGTAAAACAAGCCACATAAAACAAACCTTTTGAATCGTTTACCAAGTGCTGCCTTTAACTTTATTCTTGTAAACTCCTTTCAGGGTAAATGCACCAGCCGTATATAATCTAAATAGTGATACTGAAGACATTCCTCCGGAGTTCCAAGGCGTACTGGGACCTATACCCCACACTATAAGGGGCTTTCTACACTCCTACCAAACGGTAGCCCCGACCTGTGCCAAATTCAAGCAGTGCATAGCCTGCTCTGAAGTTGTGATAAGGAAGTATAGAGATGAGAATATAGAGTTTCTGTTCAAAGTATTTGATAGTGGAAACTATTTGGAAGAGGTGACGGGACTACATGAGTTGCATTTGGCAGCGGAGATGACTGAAGTAAGTGGAATTTATTTATCTTTTATGACCTTTAATACGTATTGACACGTTTTGTGGGTGATGAAAAGTTCATTCATTGATATTATATATAAACTGAACAAAAGATGTCAGATGTCACAATTTCTCATTATTTTATAATTCTTAACACCTTTGGAGTGCTGAAAACAGCCGGGTGCGTAATTTCCAAACGAACGCGAGTGCAGCGCGCTCATAGCATCTGTGTCTTTTAAAGTTTTAATACTTACGGCTGTGCGGCAAAACACAACTTGGGGGGGGCCTGACGTAACGCGAGTGCTGGTTACGTGCAGCGTTACGACAGTGCGATTTTTTCCCACGATTCGTCATTGTCGGCAACACTACGTGATTATTTTCTGCTAAACGCCAGGAGATTCACCCATATGTGTAAAAAATTCATAATTATGTTATTTGTTTTTACAAATAGGCGGCAATTTAAAAAGTGCCTGTCGTGTGTCGTAATGGATTTGACTAGAGATTGATTTAGACTTTCGTTGCGGATGTTACGATAGCCTTCGATATTAGCATTTCATGACGAAGTTCCATCCCGTGCCACTGTTTACAACTAGTTTAACGAGTTTTAACGTGGTCGAAGCAAACTCAGATGATTCGCGAGAAGGACGTCCTTCTACGGCGACTACTGAAGAACGTGACTGCTAATGATAGAGTTTGATGCAGTTGGTGGCATGAAATCAATAATTAAACGAAAACAACTGCCACCAACTGCATCAGACTGCTTGAATAGTGACTCGTTTGGAAATTCTTAGTTGTTTTGTACAGTCGGGTTTTTTGAAAATATTAAATTTTACAAAAAAACTTATACACACTATTTTACCTCTTTTCATTATTAGTTTCGATAATATTACCTTAATAAGTAAGTCTTATAATAAGAACTGCAGAAAAACAAAATTATTGTAAAATCACGCCTCGCACGTAAAGCAGCACTGGCGTAGCGACCAACGCCAGGTGTGTAATCAGAGCTCGCGTTACGTCTGGCCGTCTCACAGCCGGCTGTTTTGCCGCATCGTCGTTTCCTTTATGAAAATTGTTTCGTCTGTGCTGCGCTCACATTTTAATGATGAATGGGATTTATTAGACATCAATATCTAATTTTTATAGTGGCGTGTGAATACATTAAAATGTGTTTTTTTTTCACAGATAATGACGTTTTCAGATGAAGACGAAGAATGAAGTAAAATAATTCAAAGTTCCATGTGTATCTTAATGTGACACTATTTTTTGCCATACATATTAATCTCCTGCATTTACGTGTTGTATTGTAAGTATTAAAGCTCATTTAATCGATTAGTAGTTTATGTATTAGTCTCAGAAATTGACTTAAAATTATATAACATTGAGCCAAATACAAGCACAAAAAGCAGCTTTATATGTTGTGATATTTATCTGTAGATCAAAAAGTATCGGAAAATAAAAATCATTGAAAACATCTAAGATTTTTTTTATTTCTAACAAATATTACATTAGGGTTTTCGTAATGTCAACTTGATGGCTGGCAGTGACTTAGGAGTGGGCAAATGGATTTCTTTCACTGGTTTCGGAGGTTTGATCTTCCTTCCGTGTCGGCCAGTTTTTCTTTGCCAAAGACCGGAGCGAGGTCTGTTCCCGAGCCATCGGTTGCGCTGTGGGGAACCTATTGGTGTGTCCCCGTGATCTACGTTTGAGAGGCGACCTGAAAAATAAACACATTTGTTGTGCGCACAGCTTTTTTTTTATTGTTGGTAGGCACGCGTTTGACCACTATCTCACGTGATGGTAAGCGATGATGTGGTCGAAGATGGAGCACGCTTGCCTAGAAGAAACCTATTCACTCTTGACTTAAATACTCAGCTAAGCTAAGCAGTAGAATTCCCTGCCGCGATCTGTTTTCTGATAGCTACAACCCTACTCGTCATTTTGTAGAACTTTTACTATGGGATCAACCCTGAAATCGCTGGGGTCTTTAAGTCAAGAGTGAATAGGTTGCTAATTGAGGGGTGGAGTAGAGTCACAAAGTGGGTGCCGGAGGCTGGACGATACCGCCGAGGTTGACCTAGGAACAGGTGGCGAGGCGACCTAGACGCCTACCGCAAGGGGTGGTCCAACGTGGCTCTTATAAAGAACACATGGAAGGATTTGCCTAGCAGTGGGAGAGTATGGACTAAATAAATAAAAATTAGAGGGCGAGCCTATTGCCATTGCAGAACCGGATCTAGACTAGGCTGCTTAAAAAAAAAAAAGGCTGCTATTGAGATCATTAAGATTCCAACAACACTGAAAGCCAAATGTTCAGTAGTCACTAGACCAATGAGGCAATTATTTAAAAATGTAATTGAAAATTGTTCTTTTGCTTTATCTTACCTACAACAGCCATACAGTGCTGGTTGAAACTGAACAACTTCTTAGATGGCATCTGAACTATGATGCGGTCGTCTTGTTTTCTTAAAATGGTTCCAAATGTACCTGCAGCATGGATGTACAGACCGCCTTGACCTGAAAATACGCAGTTATCAATATTTAGTGACGTGTAGCTCACACATTACATTTTATTTTACAGATATAAAAAAAAACAAGTGTGTGTGTACTTATGTACGCACGTAAGTTCTTCTTTGGCGTAACAAGATAAAAAACCAAACTGTCACAAAGTTTACAAAAGGAAAACAACAATTCTTCATGAACCACAGACCATAGCTAACTTCAGGGTGTCGGTTCTAGCTAACTTCAGGCTGTAGATTTTTGTGACGGTGTGCGCGCGCATCGTAAAAATTTACTCTCATAATTTTTCCCTAACGCGCCAAAAGAAGTATAACTTCAAAAATACATAACAGGTTTTATCATTCTGTTACACTTCATCTGCACTTATCAACTAATAATATAAAAATGTAGTTATTGTTTGACCTTAGTGGAACAGCAAATAGATTTAAAAAATTTAGGACAGTCCTTCTAATGGGTGAAAATGACATAGGTCTTGTTAGAAGTGGAAATTTGGAGCAAACCCCATAGATGTTTGCGCAACCAAACCAGATTTTTTTAAATATAAAGAGCTAGCGCTTACCTGGTTCTTTTTCAATACAATGTACAATAGTTCCACTTGGGAGTGCTCCTAACACATAAGCATCTCCTTCACTTGCTCTCACTGAAAACAAAAATATTTTTTATTTACAATATAGTTATGTACTCTCAATTGAATTATGATTACGTCATAACTAATTAATTTAATGGTTGTTTTTATCTTATCAAATGTCATGGTCATGGCATAATTTTCTAATAATTTACCCTTTAACTAATCATAAAAAGTGTCGTATTAGTTACAGTACTGTACTTAAAATATGAATTATGATTTAGTTTTACGATTATTTTATTATACTTAAAATTCCACGGTACTAATGAAATTATACTTTACGACTTTCTGGAAACTGTCGCGATAACAGATTTCCCCTTCCTTAGTTTTCACAACATATAAAACACCACGATAACCAAGCAAGATCATTCCTAGTTTTGCCGTCTTAACGTAAACTAGTTGATAAGTCACCATTGTAATTGGTAGTAATAAACTGCTTATATAAAAGTCTTGAAGTACTCATTTTCGAACGTCGTAGTCTTCACCGATCCCGCTCCAGCCACGACGAAACAAAACTGGCGCAGCCGGTAGGATACGTCGCAAAGATTCGTCGGTAACACGTTCTGGCGATAAGAACACAGCAACGCAAAGAATCCCAAAGGATCGTCGTCGCTACGTCAAGTTCTCACAGAGCAACACCGAACGAGTACTCCATCCCGAAGAACAGCTTCTTGACGAGCAAGCACGCTTCGGAGCAAGACTCAAACACAGCAGCAACACCACTGGGGTAACTTACAACTTGAAGGCATCTAGAAATCGGTAGGAGATTTTCTCTTTCCATAATCTTCATGTTCAACCCACAACATCCTAACAGATCTTGTGAGCAGCAACGGACTAATTTATTCTGTCTATTAGCCATCATAAAACAATTACAAACTAAACTTGAAGGACTATTAGCAGAATTTAATTACCAGCTTTATATTTGTAAGGTAGAACACCGTCGGAACCAGTAATTGTATTTAATCTTGTACTAATTTTAGATTTTGTAATTTAACACTAAGTACGGGTAATAAGTACTACCAAAATGTCGAAAAATTTTGACACCATTCCAAGTGAAATGGTCAACATTATTCCATACTATGATGGAAACCCTAGACAAACGTATCTATTTTTAAAGAAATGTGATTACATTAATTCTATGTATAAAGGTAAAAAGGAACAAGAGGAATATAACTTCCAAGTTATAACTAGCAGACTTACGGGTGAAGCAGCTAGTCTAATCGGTGAAAGAGAGGATATTAAAAATTATCAAGATTTTAAAAATTTGATTAAACAACATTTCGGAAACCCACTAAGCGAGGAATGTCTTGCTATTCAGTTACAAAATGCCCGAAAAAGGCCAACTGAAAATAATCTCCAATTTTGCCATAGAATTCAACTATTAAAAAGCAATTTATATTGTAAAATTAACCAAACAACACAAAATGAAACAGAGCGAACAAGTAAAATAGCTAGCTTTGATAAAATATCGCTTAGTATATTTTTATGTAATTTGGATGAAAATATGGCGAGGTCTGTCAGACTTCAACATCCTCAAACTCTAGAAAAGGCGTTAGAACTAGCACTAGAAGAAGAAAACTTCCAAAGGCAATACCGATTAAATAATAAACCAAGTACAAATAATAACCATAAACCACCAGTAAAACATCAGCCTAATCAAAGCCGCTTTAATTATTTTAATAAACCTAATCGTTTTCAGAACGAACCTAAAATACAACCTAATTACCTACCTCAACCAATTTATAATCGAAAACGAGCTGAGTATATGACTCAAGAGTTTAGGCGTTCTAAACCACAATTACCTAAACCACAAACTAATTACATAACGCGTAATCCAAGCCAACCACCCGAAACTTTTCTTAAATATCAACCGAGTTATTCAGCACAAACACCCAACTTGAATTTATATAATTCACAAACAATTGACGAAAAAGAAAATAGCGTCGAAGAAAATATCGGTAGAGATACGGTGGACAGCGAAAATTTTCAAATAGAAGCCTCAACCTCGTCTGTACACAAATAACTTCGTGTAAATCAGAATTACCATTTATATTCATACCAGACCTTAATGCGAAATTACTGTTGGATACGGGCAGTACACGATCTTTTCTTAGCAATGAAATAGTAGAAAAATATTTTTCAAAAGACAAAATTAACGAAAAATTTCAGGTCGTGAGTACGCACGCAATGTCTGAACATAATGGCGCAGTCAAAATTAAATTATTTAATAACTTCAATACAGATAAAATTTATAAATTTTATATATTAGATATTGGGAAATCTTACGATGGTCTAATTGGAAACGACTTACTATTCGAACTTAAAGCAATTATTAACCTAGAAAAGGCTCAGCTCATAACCGAGCAAGCAGTCTTACCAATTCACTTTCAATGGCGCTTAAGTAATTTCCCGCCAGTGAAAATTGAATTATCGCCAAGGTGCGAAATGAAAGTGAAAATACTAACTGACCTATATCACGGTTACGGTATAATAGAATTTAAAGAATTTACTACGGGTGTTCGAATGCCCAGCGCGATCGTAAAATGCAAAAAAGGCTACGCGCATACAATAATTCAAAACACTAATGAGCAAGATTTCACGCTCACAATTACGGCACCATTTAGAGTAACTAAGTATGAGCCGGAGGATCATAAAATACAATGTTATAGGATAAATCATTTGGGGTCCAAAGAAAACTTAGACCAAGTATTAATTCAAAACTTGGAAAAATTAAGACTCGATCATATGAACGAGGAAGAAAAACAAAAGATTTATAATTTATGCATCGAATTTAAAGATGTATTTTATTGCGAAGAGGTTCCACTATCTTTCACTAACGACGTAAAACATTGCATACGTACAACGAATAATAATCCCATTTATGTTAAACAATATCGACAGTCACCAACGCAAAACGCCGAAATAAAAAGACAAATAGAAAAACTATTAAAACAAAATATAATACAACCTAGTTTTTCTCCTTGGAGTGCACCAGTGCACCTAGTTTTGTTTCGTCGTGGCTGGAGCGGGATCGGTGAAGACTACGACGTTCGAAAATGAGTACTTCAAGACTTTTATATAAGCAGTTTATTACTACCAATTACAATGGTAACTTATCAACTAGTTTACGTTAAGACGGCAAAACTAGGAATGATCTTGCTTGGTTATCGTGGTGTTTTATATGTTGTGAAAACTAAGGAAGGGGAAATCTGTTATCGCGACAGTTTCCAGAAAGTCGTAAAGTATAATTTAATTAGTACCGTGGAATTTTAAGGATAATAAAATAATCGTAAAACTAAATCATAATTCATATTTTAAGTACAGTACTGTAACTAATACGACACTTTTTATGATTAGTTAAAGGGTAAATTATTAGAAAATTATGCCATGACCATGACATTTGATAAGATAAAAACAACCATTAAATTAATTAGTTATGACGTAATCATAATTCAATTGAGAGTACATAACTCCTCCCTACTTAGATTGAAATTATCTAATGAAATTAGTTATTTCAATTAAAATTATCATTCCTAATTTTCTCTTGCTTATTTAAAAATTGCAAAAAAATGATTATAATATACCCATTCATTATATAAAGTAACTTACATTTGTGCCCATTCACCAAAACTATAAAGTAACTTATATTATACCCAACCATTATATAATAAGATTTTTTTTATTTTTATTTTTTTTTTTATAAACTAATTAACAAATTTTAATACCTCAAATGCAACTTATTCTTATTCTAATATCACATTATACCGCTTAAACATACAATTATAGTTCCTTAAATTTAATTGAAATACATATATATAGTTTATATCTAGTTTACATAATTATACAATTATATGAATACTTTATAAATTTCAGGACCAAAATTTCGAAAAACATCAATATAATTATAATTATTACAAGCCAAAAGTAATTTTGAATAAATTTAATATTGTCTTAATCAATGTAAGTAGAGGATATAATAAAGATTATCTTTTGGTGGGTCTTTTAATATTTTTGACTGGTACCTTAGTAACCCTTTCCTTTACTTGAATTGGAACAACATTTCGTTCGGCATTTCCTATGACTTTAGCTGTCTCAAAGCGTGGTTTATCTTTACCTCTCCTTTTATTGACTAAACCTGTGAAGATTATGTCACCAGTATTAAATTCTGTATTTTCGCCCGATTTCTGTCTGTTAGTTTTATCCTGTGTCATCTTTTGGGATAAGTGATTACAATATAATCAATCAAAGAAAGAACATCAGTTCTATATTATAGAACTGATGTTCTTTCTTTATGCTCCCTTAAAAGCTGTTGGGTGTAATTATAGTTCAAATCTGTATCAAAAATACTGGTGGAATTAGTGTGTCCAAAAGTTACTTCAAAAGGAGACAATTCCGTGGCGGAATGTATTGTATTATTATACGCCATAATAGCATAAGTCATCACGGATGCAGCATCAGTAATTTTATGTTGGTATTTAGCTATACGATATATTTCTGTTATAGTGGAATGAAACCTTTCAACGATTCCCATGGAATTGGGGTTATTTGGTGTTCCTACATGTAGGTGAATTTTATAGAATATTAAAGTTTCTTTCATTAAGTTATTGTTAAATTCAGTTCCAGGATCGCAGCTTATTTTATCAGGTACTCCATAGTATGAAAAATATTTTATTAATGCCCTAATTATTTCTGGTGTAGATCTGCATTTGATTTCTATAGCTTGTCCTAATTTGGAAAATGAATCGACCAAAGTTAAGAATGAGACACCTTCTATAGAAAATATGTCAATGAAAATTTCTTGGAAGGGTCTATTACATGTTTGTGTTAATTGAAGTTGGGGTTTTATTGGATTTCGATCATATTTCATCTTTTTACATATATCACAAGCATTTATAATCTTCGAAATTGTTTCTTGCATATTTGGCCAGAAATAGCTACGTTTTAATCTATTATATGTTTCTTTTATACCGCGGTGACAAGTTTTTCCTTCGTGGTATGCTGAGACTATATTTTCTCTTTTTAACGTGTCCTCTACATAGATTAATCTTTCGATGCATTCTTTAAAATTGTTTATTTGTCCCGGATATAATTCATAAATTATTTTGTTAAATAAATCACGTTGAAGTTTATTATCGTAATAAAGGTGATATCTTTTTCCCGGCGTTATATTCTCTTTTAAGAATTGTTTAATTAGATTTTCATCATTTAAAGGTAACCTGACTTCAATTATTTTCTGTTTATCGCGGACTAAATTAATTACCTTTAATTCATTTTTATTCCAGTTGTAGATGATTATTTGATTGTTTTTGGTATCTATAGCTTCATTTATAATTTCCACTTGTTGGTCTTGAGCGTCATCCCATCTTTCGGATGCGGTCATTGTTTGTTCCAAATCGGACGCGGTCATCGTTCCTTCAAGATCATCCACTTCGTTTGAATCCACTTGTGGTTGAACTGAAGTGGGTGGTTGAGCTGAAGTTGATGGCTGATTTATCGTTGGGGTATTGTCCATAAGGGTATTTTCCTTATCTAAGTTTCTTAACATATGTATATTTATCTTAATTCTCGACAATGCGTCAGCATTAGTATTTTGCTTACCACTTCTATATTTTACTTCAAAATCATATTCTTGAAGTCTTAGACGCCAACGGGTCAGTTTGCTATTTGGTTCCGTTAATGAATAAAGCCACATTAGAGGCCTATGATCTGTGTAAATTGTGAACTTTTTGCCATAAAGATAGGGTCTAAAATGTTTTACCGCCCATATTACTGCTAATAGCTCCCTTTCTATTGCACTATATTTCTTTTCTGCTTCATTTAAGGTTCGACTTGCATAGGCTACCGGTTTATCACTACCTATGGTACCTTGTGACAGAACCGCCCCTAACGCTATTTCTGAAGCATCTGTTGTAAGCAAAAAGGGTTTATTGAAGTCTGGGAACTGTAATAGTGGTGCATTTGCTAACAATTCCTTGCAATGTTCGAAAGATTCCATAAATTGTTTTGTTATTTCGAATGACTTATTCTTTTTAAGGATGATTGTAAATGGTTTTGTTATCTTAGCGAAATCTTTTATGAATTTTCGATAATAACCAATCAATTCAAAGAAGGATCTGACTTCTTTCACTGTTTTGGGCACAGGATATTTTAGAATTGTTTTAATTTTATCTTCATTCGGTTTAAGTCCGTCTTTAGTTATTGTGTGGCCCAAGTAAAGAACTTCTTTCTTAAGGAATTCTGACTTATCCAGTTGTACCTTTAAGTTTGCATTTCTTAAAGTTTTAAAAATCAATTTTAATTTATGAATGTGTTCTTCTAGAATATTAGAAAATACTATTAAATCATCTAAATAAATTAGGCAATGTATCCCTTGCAATCCTCTAAGTATATTATCTATGGCTCGTTGGAAAGTAGCAGGAGCTGTCTTTAGTCCAAACGGCATTCTTTTAAATTCATAATGACCATACTGGGTGTTAAATGCGGTCTTAGGTATGTCTTCTTTTTGGACTTCTATTTGAAAATTTTCGCTGTCCACCGTATCTCTACCGATATTTTCTTCGACGCTATTTTCTTTTTCGTCAATTGTTTGTGAATTATATAAATTCAAGTTGGGTGTTTGTGCTGAATAACTCGGTTGATATTTAAGAAAAGTTTCGGGTGGTTGGCTTGGATTACGCGTTATGTAATTAGTTTGTGGTTTAGGTAATTGTGGTTTAGAACGCCTAAACTCTTGAGTCATATACTCAGCTCGTTTTCGATTATAAATTGGTTGAGGTAGGTAATTAGGTTGTATTTTAGGTTCGTTCTGAAAACGATTAGGTTGATTAAAATAATTAAAGTTTTTAAGTTTCTTTAGTTATGTATCATGCATGGTGTACAATAAAGAATATAATAAATAAATAAAGCGGCTTTGATTAGGCTGATGTTTTACTGGTGGTTTATGGTTATTATTTGTACTTGGTTTATTATTTAATCGGTATTGCCTTTGGAAGTTTTCTTCTTCTAGTGCTAGTTCTAACGCCTTTTCTAGAGTTTGAGGATGTTGAAGTCTGACAGACCTCGCCATATTTTCATCCAAATTACATAAAAATATACTAAGCGATATTTTATCAAAGCTAGCTATTTTACTTGTTCGCTCTGTTTCATTTTGTGTTGTTTGGTTAATTTTACAATATAAATTGCTTTTTAATAGTTGAATTCTATGGCAAAATTGGAGATTATTTTCAGTTGGCCTTTTTCGGGCATTTTGTAACTGAATAGCAAGACATTCCTCGCTTAGTGGGTTTCCGAAATGTTGTTTAATCAAATTTTTAAAATCTTGATAATTTTTAATATCCTCTCTTTCACCGATTAGACTAGCTGCTTCACCCGTAAGTCTGCTAGTTATAACTTGGAAGTTATATTCCTCTTGTTCCTTTTTACCTTTATACATAGAATTAATGTAATCACATTTCTTTAAAAATAGATACGTTTGTCTAGGGTTTCCATCATAGTATGGAATAATGTTGACCATTTCACTTGGAATGGTGTCAAAATTTTTCGACATTTTGGTAGTACTTATTACCCGTACTTAGTGTTAAATTACAAAATCTAAAATTAGTACAAGATTAAATACAATTACTGGTTCCGACGGTGTTCTACCTTACAAATATAAAGCTGGTAATTAAATTCTGCTAATAGTCCTTCAAGTTTAGTTTGTAATTGTTTTATGATGGCTAATAGACAGAATAAATTAGTCCGTTGCTGCTCACAAGATCTGTTAGGATGTTGTGGGTTGAACATGAAGATTATGGAAAGAGAAAATCTCCTACCGATTTCTAGATGCCTTCAAGTTGTAAGTTACCCCAGTGGTGTTGCTGCTGTGTTTGAGTCTTGCTCCGAAGCGTGCTTGCTCGTCAAGAAGCTGTTCTTCGGGATGGAGTACTCGTTCGGTGTTGCTCTGTGAGAACTTGACGTAGCGACGACGATCCTTTGGGATTCTTTGCGTTGCTGTGTTCTTATCGCCAGAACGTGTTACCGACGAATCTTTGCGACGTATCCTACCGGCTGCGCCAGTTTTGTTTCGTCGTGGCTGGAGCGGGATCGGTGAAGACTACGACGTTCGAAAATGAGTACTTCAAGACTTTATATAAGCAGTTTATTACTACCAATTACAATGGTAACTTATCAACTAGTTTACGTTAAGACGGCAAAACTAGGAATGATCTTGCTTGGTTATCGTGGTGTTTTATATGTTGTGAAAACTAAGGAAGGGGAAATCTGTTATCGCGACAGTTTCCAGAAAGTCGTAAAGTATAATTTAATTAGTACCGTGGAATTTTAAGGATAATAAAATAATCGTAAAACTAAATCATAATTCATATTTTAAGTACAGTACTGTAACTAATACGACACTTTTTATGATTAGTTAAAGGGTAAATTATTAGAAAATTATGCCATGACCATGACATTTGATAAGATAAAAACAACCATTAAATTAATTAGTTATGACGTAATCATAATTCAATTGAGAGTACATAACTAGTATTCTAATAAAAACAGAGTTTTGCAATGAGTCATCATCATCATTCTGCTGCCCTTATCCCAATTTATTTGGGGTCGGCGCAGCATGTCTTTTTCTTCCATACTCCTCTATTAGTCGTCATCTCTGTAGTCACCCCCTTTTTACCCATATCCTCTTTCACACAGTCCAACCATCGTTTCTTTGGCCTTCCCCTACTCTTATAGCCATCCACATCCATACACAAGACTTTTCTCACAACATTTTCTTCATTCCTCCGCATCACATGCCCATACCACGACAACCGATTTCCACACAACTTTTCAGTCAGCGGTGCCACTTTCAGACTTCCTCTTATACTCATTCCTAATTCTATCCATGCGCGTAACACCACACATCGCTCTTAGCATTCTCATCTCAGCCGCAATGAGACATCATACTAAGTTAATTTTACATTAATATTATTAAACATTTAAAAAACAAAATTTGATAAGCAGCAGGAAAATGTAACATCCTATATTCTTCTAGTCTTTTTTGGTCTTACCAGGTATCCTAGGCAATATGCGGGAAGACTTGATGATGTCTCCAGCCTTCATATTCTCTGTGGCCAAAATATATTTGACTTTGTCTCCAACAGCAACTAAAGCTATGTGTGCTGATCTACAACCATCTTCCATTACCTGTAATTAAAATAAGAAAGTAAATGAATATAATGTTATTGTTCCTGGATGAAATAGAGAATAAGAGATCTAGCAAAATAGATGTGAATGAATGAAGAAGTGCTGCAACAACCTCAAATAAATTGGGATAAGGGTCAGAGCCAACCTGCATTGGGCCACATATGGATTATGGCCTCACAGAGAGAAGGCCTGTATCTCAGCAGTGGGAACATTAAAAACATAACAACAACAACAATCAACATAACATTTCACTTTCGTTTTTGTTGTGTATGTGGTTAATTTGTGACAAAAAATAAATACTTTTTATTTCCTTTTCTTTCTTTAAAGGGTTGATTGTGCTATGGCCTATGCTATGCTTATAATATGCTAAGGGAAGAAGGAGATGATGTTCCTAGATAGAAAGAAAGGCTCATGAATTTATCACCCTATGTAAAGTTTTCTTCATTTATGTGTTCTGTAATCTAAATGGTGTACATAATAAAGAGTATTCTATTCTAATGTAATTTGGGACGGGCTAGCTAGAATTAAGGTGAAATGCATGAAAGGAAAAATAACCAAAAATTATACTGCTGCCCTTATTATTCACACAAAATTAAATAAAAATGAGTATTATTTTTAGTTTTTTTTTTTTTGCGATCAACATGAAAAAATAAAATTACCAAAGAAACTTTCTTAAAATTAACTGACCTGAATAACTTTTTCTTCCTGTGGTGGTCCCTCAGTAGGACCATCTCTGGTCCAATCTATCCAGTGGTACTTGTGTTTGATACCACCACCAATGCCTTTTGCTACTACTCGACCTGTAAGAGATGGTGGTAAAACATGAGTCAATTCATTAATAAAAATTTTAATGTAAACTAAAGCACTTCATGCTAGCTATTTATGTAATAACTTTTGTTGAGTTGGGATTCAGCTTAACAAAGGTAAAAAATGTGATTTATGATATGCATTGATTATGGGCAGATTATGCTTATGCTTATTGGTGGGCAGATACAAAACTAAAATTAGTAGATAAGCAGTTTACCAATAATCTTCAATAACATAATTTTATGAAGTGTTTTACAATATTAATTCGCACTTACCGGATACAGGATCTCTCCCAGCGAGGTTTGTAACTTCTAAAGGTTTAACAGTATATTCATCAGGAAAATGCACAATTCTTCTGTAACTCTTGCCTAATCCAGGTTTGGGTTTGTCTATGTTAGGTTTACTGGCAAAATTTACGGCAGCCACATGAACAGACCTCCTTGCAATCAAGTTAGGAGTGATGACTAAACTAGCAAATAATCTATTTAACGCCATTTCATTTACTTTTTATTCAATAATATTGATTGAGCCTGTGAGCCACCTAACCTCAATAAACCACAGATGACTATAATAGTAGCTAACGCAAAACGCATAGTACGAAAACGAATGAATGAAATGTCAATGTCAAATTGTCAACGTCAAATTACTGTCAAAGAAAATGTCAAATTGCGAAACACCCGAAGCTGGATTACACGATCGGAAAGTTATAAGATTTTGTTTGCTTTAGAGTCTGTTTGATTTATTATTTTTACAAAAGTCACCTAACTAAAAAAAAAGTTTGAACTATTTCGGTTTGCTTTGGGCATGAAAAAAAGTATACATAAAGATTTTACATTCGTTAAGAAATTCAGGCTTAAATTCTTGTTTGTTCATTTTATCTTCGTCGTCGCCGTATTTCATGAAAGCAGCTTAATTAAGAATCAAGGTTCTTACAGATTTTGGAGCGAGTATTACGAGTATTATTTTTATTGATTGCAGTAAAATAAAGAAATAGATTACAAAATTAATGTTTCAAATAAAACCCATTTTTAGTCTATTTATTTCCGAACTAGTATGTCAGTGTCAATTTGACAAAATTAATACCAATGTTGTCGCACAAGTTTTTAACTCATGTTGTGCAATTTATCTTGTATTTTTCGCAATATCTTCTCTAATTTTCTTACTCAAAATTATTAGTATAGTACTGTGACAGCATTCTGCAAGAGCAGTTAATAAGTGTGTGTTAAAAAATTCAAAATGCGGCTCGTGGATTCATCAAAACTTTTAGAACTTCAAAACAAACCTACAAATATTCGAAATATTTGTATCGTGGCGCACGTGGACCATGGAAAGACTACTTTGGCGGACTCTCTGATATCTAGCAATGGGATAATATCGCAGAGGATGTCGGGGAAGCTGCGGTATATGGACAGCAGGCCCGACGAGCAGGAAAGGGGTATAACTATGAAAAGCAGTAGTATATCGTTATACCACTGTGTGGAGCAGCAGGAGTACTTGGTAAACCTGATAGACTCACCGGGACATATCGATTTTTCCAGTGAAGTGTCCACTGCAGTCAGACTTTGTGATGGAGCTATTGTTCTTGTAAGTACCACTTGTTTACTTATTTGTTTTGAATGAAATTGGCTTTGAAGTGTTGGATTTTTAACAGAAACGTAACGTAGAACTGTCAATTAAGTGTAAAACAAAATGAAACACCTAAAATTCTAATATTATGCTACTGTACTATTAATTTAATACCTGTTTAACTTTATCTAATCAGCTGTTTGTATCTCAGTCTTACCTAATTAATGTAAAAGCAATACTGTTATTTGTAATTCAGTTCAATTTCTCAACAAAATTCTTTCATATGGCTGATAAAACGTTTCACAACACTATCTTTCTATTTTTTTAATCCCCAATACTTCTCCAGAGAAGAGTCATACTACTACCATGTGTAATTACTTACAACTATCATAAACCTTTCTTTAGTAATAAGATTAAGATCTATTATAAACCCTTCCTCATATCACAACTACCACTTTTCTCATTATTAAAAAAAAAAAAAAATTATAAATTAAAATGCATAGCTATCTCAAATTCTTTATTGCATAATGTACATAGAGCTGGTAAAACTAATATCTAGGTAGTGAAACAATTATGGACCCTGTCGGGCACAGCAAAATTGATAAGTAGGAGAGGGGAAGAGTGCTTAAATAATGATGATTCTTTTTATGTAATACTAAATGCTATTTACCTTTCATTGATAACTCTTAAATAAATACTCTCCATTCCAGGTTGATGCTGTAGAAGGAGTATGTCCGCAAACCAGACTGGTACTAAGACAAGCTTACTCAGAGAACATCCGCGCGGTGTTGGTACTCAACAAAATTGATCGGCTTATATTGGAGATGCAGCTGACACCGCTGGATGCTTACGTACACTTGATGCAGTTGTTGGAGCAAGTTAATGCAGTTATGGCCGAACTGTTTACTACAGAAGTGTTTGAGAATGAGGAATCTACTATGGAGAAACAGGTACACTGATATTTAATACTAACACTTCACCCACATCTTCGTCCGCATGGATTTCAAAAATTTATAGCCAAACACTCACAAATAACATGGCTTTCTATTGGTAAAAGAATTTTCAAAATTGGTTCTGTAGATCCAGAGATTACCCCCTACAACCTGATAAACTTTTCTTCTTTATAATATTTACAAATAAGGTTGAAAAAGATTTTGAAGTATCTCGTAATGACATTGTTTCATAAGAAAGCTAATTAAATTCTATATTGTTATATAGATAACAACTTTTATTTCAATATCACAAACTTTTACTCTTAAGTACAATATTAGTCTATCAACCGCACAAACTTTTCCTCTTTATAATATTAGTCTATACTAATATTATAAAGAGGAAAAGTTTGTGAAGTTGAAATAAAAGTTGTTATCTATATTGTAATATCACCCCTTGGATATAGAAATAACACTCAGGTTTCACTTTTTAAATAGTTCATTTATTGTTTACTTCAGTACATCACACTTAACATCAACCAATATCCTCTTAGGTAAATACAACCGTCGTATTCGGTCGCCACGATCAGACTGCCCCAACTCACTCAACTCCCCAACCATCGAACTAACGAATGGAGGGGACTCCCTCCATTCGTCAACCGTTCCCGGATGTTACATCATGTGAGATTCCAATAAATTCTAAAACACTCAATTCACAACTTTAAATGGCAAAAATAAATAATTAAATTCATAAAAAAATGTACAAGGCATGCGTGTATGACCTCATACACGTATCAGGTGATAACCTAACACTCTGCCTGTTGAGTCAGTTTTACAAACAAATGTGTATTTTAACAAACTTATATTGCCTTTTTATTGAATATATAAAAAAAAAACATTAAGTATTTTAAGAAACAAGTCTTATCCATTTCTAATAATTAAGATTGTACATTTTACATTAATCATTTCATAAATAAGAAAACTATCCCGTGTACAAAACAATATTTACGGGCGGGGATTTATAAAAATATAGAATTTAATTAGCTTTCATAAGAAACAATGTCATTACGAGATACTTCAAAATCTTTTTCAACCTTATTTATAAAAGCTTTTTTGAGTTTAAACGTTTCAATTCCTGCAGGGCTGTAGCTAGACTTGTATTTATTGTAGAGCAGCTGTTGTTATAGGTAAAGTGGAAGCAAAAATGTTACTTGATCTGTTCTGGTCAATCGATTTTTGTTTTCTTGACTTGTGAACATGTGTAAGTCAGTCAATACTACTACATATTAATAAAATGCAAAGGGTTTTGGTATTTTGAGGTAGAGCACTGCCCCACAATGTCCCATGGCTGAATTCCTGCTGGAAGGTTCTTGTTGTAATTTTGGTCCAGTTACTGTAATTTTAGTTTTTCTCCACACAAATGTTGAAATTTATCATAAACTGATGTCTGAACAACTTACCACATTTTAAAAGAATATATCTACATCTGTTGTTGTCGGTAATACATTCTTTCGTACATAAAATCCACAGTCATCTTTTTCCAGGAACAAAAAGAACAGCTAAATAAAGAAGACAACAACTTTTATGATTGGACCTCTGCTATGGATGATGCTGATGACTCCAATCTTTATTTTGCACCTGAACATGGAAATGTGGTGTTTGCCAGTGCAGCCGATGGATGGGGCTTCACTATTCATACTTTTGCTAAATTGTTCTCTGATAAACTTGGTAAGTTGCACAAGAAAATTATTGAAGTCCTACAATTTTTGTAAGCTGTTTTGAAATAAATTAAATTAAAGAGGACTATTAAAAATAAGAAAATCCAATCAAAGCAATTAAAGTAGTCTAATTAATTTTTTCTACTCCAAAAGTAATTTTAAATATTTTCCATTCCAGGTGTAAAAGAAGAAATCTTAAGAAAAGTACTTTGGGGAGACTTCTACCTAAACACCAAAACAAAACGCTTCATGAAAGGAGCCCAGGAAAAGGCAAAGAAACCTCTTTTCGTCCAAGTCATACTAGACAATCTATGGAATGTATACGAAACAGTTGCCATGAGAAATGAAAAGGAAAAGGTTCCAGTTATTTGTGAGAAGCTTGGAATAAAACTTACAACTAGGGATTTAAGGCATACTGATTCTAGAGTTCAACTCCAGTCCCTTATGGTGCAATGGCTTCCTTTGTCCAGTACAGTTCTCAACATGGTCTGCGAAAAACTACCATCACCCAAAGAGATCCTGCCAGAAAAAGTAGAAAAATTAATGTGCTCAAGAATACGTGACTTTGATTCCTTCTTTCCTGAAACGCAAAAACTAAAGGAAGACTTTTTAGCCTGTGATAGTAGTGAGGATAGACCAATAATTATTTTTATATCGAAAATGTATAATATTGATAAGAGTATATTACCTGAGAATAAGCCTAAGGTTTTGACGTCTGAAGAAATGGCTTTAAGGAGGGAAAGAGCGAGACAGCTTCGCGAAAAGAAAGAGAACAATGTTAAAGAAGAGACTCCTCTAGAAGAAGAAACAAAAGAAGATTCGGAAGTAGAAAAAGCAGCTGAAGAAGATGACCAGCCAGTATTTATAGCTTTTGCTAGAATATTTAGTGGGAAAGTAAAGAAAGGAGATAAAGTTTATGTTTTAGGTCCCAAACATGATCCCTCCAAAATACTTACTAAAGACTACCAGGTAGATCCTAAGAAGAAACTGAAAGACTTGCAAAGTGATGAGCACATCACTTGTACAGAGTAAGTTACACATTCTTATTTAATAATTTTAGGGTTCCGAATCTCCGAATAAAAAAAATGGAACCCTTATAGGATCACTGATGTGTCTGTCTGTCCGAAAATTAGTCGTGACAAACAGATTCTGTTTGTCACAACTAATTTTCTGCAAATCCGACTAATCCGATTGACTTAAAATTTGGTATATGAATATCTGCGACGAAACAAGGAAGTGTAACGTGAATAAATGAATTTGGATTATAGGGGTCACTTTCGGGTTGCAAATCGGAAAATTAAAAAATAAAGTTTATCAAACTGTACCTTGTGCGACATATTAAATGAGTCTAAAAACAAAAAACGCATTGTTACCTAATTAATAGAAGTAGTTTTAAGAAAATAGATGAAAATGTACCATTACGGCCAAAGAAAACTGCCAAGTCTAAATTTAAAAAAAAATGATACTTATTGAAAATAGTTTTTTACTAAACTACAAGGAAAGTAAGGAAACCCATAAGACCCGGGCCAAGTGCGAGTCGAACGTGCGAGTAGGACTCGCACTGGGCCGGTTTTTTGAGAAAGAAACAAACATTTTTTTTGATCAGGTGTGTTTTGTAGATATTTTACCAAGACATTAATAAATTATGTTCCTTTTTCAGAATAAAATCCTTGTATATTCTAATGGGAAGAGAGCTAGAGTTAATAGATGAAGCAATAGCAGGAAATATTATTGGTGAGTCACTTACATTTTTCTCGTATTTTTTCATTCTGGGTATATGTCACTGTATATAATTGTAAACACTGTTAGTCTATGAAAAATCACTACATTGTGATGAGATTTATTCTATATGAAATAATCTATTCATAATATATCTAGAGTTTACACTCTCGCAATTTATTACAATCTTACAGTGTTTGTTTACAATTATCCGGTGACACAAGGTGGAAACGACAATAAATGAAAACGCTGGCAATACTCATAATTATGAACAACTTTTACTATGAGACCAACCATTTTTTTGTGAGTTGGGACATCATCCATTAACTTCTCCCGTCCTGGGTGGAGCGGGAGGGCGTGTCAGACTTTTACTGACTAAAACCCACCCCTGTTCCTTCAGTTGCCTGAGTGCCCAGGGACGCGCTAACTCTGTTTCGAATATATCCGCGACCCCAGGTGGGCATCGGCCTTCGGGTATTGCTGACATCTCTTTGAGGCACGCGTGGAACACTACGCGCCTTCGAATCTCGGGCAGGCCTCCCTAGCCAAATAACTTTTATAATAGTGCACATTAGTGGGCGTGAGTCACGTGACAGTTCTCTCCGCAGGTAATGTCGTTGCCATACATTTTGCACGAAGCGTTAGCGTTAGCGCTATTATAAAAGTTATTTGGCTAAAGGGGCTGGTCCTGATCGTCGGACGGAGAGCTACCCGCTACTCGCCGTTCGCAGGCCTGATGAGACCAACCCTGAGATTGCGAAACAAAATCAGTACATGTTGTCGAGTTAGAAATAAATCTAAAAAACACCTTTCAAAATTTCTGGCAGGAATGGACTATGAAAACACGGAGAAGTTCCTTAACTCATGAGTACCTCACACACACTCATCACACTAATACAAAGGTCGATTTGGACCAAACAAGTGAATGCTTATTCTGTCCCCACTTTTCCGGTATCCCTTTCTCGAAACGGATTGGGAGTATTCTTTCGTTGCTCTTACCCTTGCCCTGGTTTTATCTTCGTTTGGTCCAAACCCACCTTAACTCACTCATTCATCAGTTACCCACACCACACACGTATACAACCACGTTTAAATTTAATTTAATGCAACTAAGTTTGTTAATGTTTAGTTGAATTTATTGTATTTGGCTTAACATTCGATTATTGTCGGCTCACAAATCTTACCGACCGACGCCGACGTTACGCATGTGTCCCCCTACAGTACCTACATAATTATGTACTTATATATATGTTATTAAATTGTAAGACGAAGGAGACTAGTCTCCACGACACAGGGAATCTTAGTGTGGAGGCTAGTGCTATTTTGAATCTGCACTGATTTCTTGAACAATAAAGTTTTTATTATTATTATTATGTAAACGTAAATGTGCCTATGTGTCAGCAGATTTTGTTTTCGCGATTTCTAGTGTGGTCCCATAGAAAAAGTTATTCATAATGATGAGTATTGCCACTTTTCTTATTTGTTGTCCCATTATCGTCCCACCTTGTATTGAAAGATTCATATAAGACTATGTCAATACAAGGTGGGACGATAATGCGAAGATTCATATAAGACTATGTTATGTCTAGGGGTAGCGGATAAATTTGTAACAGAGTTACCGCTCCCCTGGGCACTCAGGCAGGGAAGGAACAGGGGTGGGGTTTAGTCAGTAAGAGTCTGACACGCCCTCCCGCTCCAGCCAGATCAGGATATGTCATTGGTTGATTTCCCAGCCCACAAAAAAAAATATATGTAAGACTATGTCATCAGTCTGTTCAAGACAAGATATTTTTTTTATAGCAATGAGTGCTTTTAAAACCAAAGTGGAACAAATTGCATCACTTTCGTCATTCAAAAAGACTGTCGTGGTTCGTATTACGTAATTGTAGTCTCCTTGGATTACTTATATATTTCAATTGCGGGTCGCTATTTCACTATTAACAAACCAAAAAGTCGGGTCGGTACCTTTCGGATAGTTTTTCTTTTTAATTTCAATGATTCTATTAAGATATTTAATACAGTCTGTAACAGAAAGGAGTTTTTGGCGGGATTTTGTCGAGTGAAGTTCAGTGGCTGTTTTAATTATTCGTTTATTGATTCCTAGTGGATATTGTGATGTAAAATTGGTGTAGTTTTGTGTTTCAAGTGTCAACGCAAATGGACAATAATAATATGTGGAATCATTGAAACAGGCGCGATCTCGGGAAAATGGAGCTGAGAATTTTATTGTAGTTTTGACTACCTCAGCGGAGTTTGCTGAGAAGGCTGACTCGACACATTTGTTGCCAAATACTGCAAAAACATTAGAATGTGTTACATCTGCATTCTAATGGAAAAAAGTATAAATACACTACGTAAGACTAAGCAATATGGTCAAAAGACTTTCGCCTTGCCTTCGGGGATAATAACACAAAAAAAAAAAAATGTAACAGAAAGGTGGTCTGGGTGGTATGGGTGGGATATTTTAAAAACTGCTACTGTCCATGGAAATGAAAGTCATCAATTCCCAAAACAAAAATTAAACTTTCCATACAAAGTCATAATCAGCAGATCAAATTGGGTTGATGACAAAAAAATCTATTTAGTCTGTCAGATTTATTACCATAAAATATTGGACATGTATTTTTACTTTTGTCACGTAAACAAAAAATTAAGACAGATGATACAGTGCGTTGTCGCATGACGTCACACTTGAGTTAAAATTGTACCACTTTTTACTCAAAAGTGACGTCACAAGCCGCCACTCCTGAACTTTGATGAGTTTTATTTTTGTCATTTTTCATTGATTTGATAAAGCAAAAAATCCAATATTTTTTGATAATTTAACTTACAGACTAAATAGAATTATATTTTATTTACCCTGCAATCCCTATTAGTATGGTAGGTACAATTTATTTTTAGGAATGGACTTTGACTTCCTTGATGTAATTAGTCCCTTTCCATGGGTAAAACCTGTGTTTATAATATGGCCACACCTTTCCATTGCACCCTGTATAAGCTTCGACCAGAATTTGGACTCTTCGACAGCGTTCGTTTTGGCCTCGCAAAGGTCTTACTAAAAATTCTTCATGTTTGGCAAGACAAGGTAAAGAAGCTTTTCTTTGAGTTACGAGGGAAACCGTCAGCCAGTATTGTTTTTTATATTTCTTATTTTCTTTGATAATAATTAGTTGTAAAATATGTAGATCTAGGTACAAGTCTTCTATTAACAGCAATCACAATAGGTTCTATGTAATAGAAGACATGTACTCTCTGTACGCCAATTCATTACATAACAGGCAAAATGACGTATACAGAGCTATTGAAAAATACTTTCCAACACACTTACTCGAAGACCCGCTCCTACCCTATCGCTTTTAGGCTTGCAATGTAGCGTATTTCACACTAGCGTGGAAAAGTGCGGTTTCCACAATTTATTTATTGTATCAGGCTACTCGCGCGACAGCCCCCACAAACGCGTATGAAAATACGAGCCATTTCTTACAATAATTTGTACTAAATGTTATGTTTATGAAGTTTTACTTATTATTTTCGAGTGTGTTGAAAAACGTCGTTTGATACATGTGGGCAATTGTGATTGCAGTTTCTTGACTCCAAAACGACCTCAACTTCGGTTCGAACGTGTTTTCAGCCTCGGCTGCAATGCCAAAGTTTTCCAACTTGCTTCAAAATATACTATACCACGGGGTCTCATCTCGAACAAAGAAAATTTTGTTCAAATAAATTTCAATAGATGGCGTAATAAGCATCGATTTCTTATTGAAGTTTAAGTGACAATACTATTTTGAAAAAAAAATATGATAAAAACTGTATTTTCTTATTTCATAAACTACCCTAAGTATAAAATTGTGGAATAATTGGCTCCTAATTCAAAAGATGTTTATTGGAATGAACTCTCAGGCATTTATATTTTTTGTACCAATAGATGACGCTGTGTGAAGTTTTAGAGTTTATTCATTCGCCTCTTTAAAATTTGTTTAGTGACACATTTTGAAACAGTAAAACTGTTATGAAGTGCCAAAAATGCTATAAAGTAATTTCTCAATATGTGTGAAAATATTGATAAGACTTTATGTAAATTCATTTAACTTGCAAGCCGTCGCTACTAACACCATCTAGCGAGGTGTAGAGGACAGGCTCGAACGAAGAACAAAAGTTGCTTGTGTAAGTCGAAAACCCGTAGTTACGGCGGTACCGTTTCTTTGTATGGGATGAGGCATCTGTACGCTAGTTTTATGTTATCTGTGACTATACCTACATGTTTTGAATTTGGTTCCAGGTATTGGTGGCCTAGAGGAACATGTACTTAGAACAGCAACATTATCCAGTACCCTAGCGTGTCCTGCTTTCAGTGAAATGCAGTACTCAGTAGTACCAATATTGAGGGTAGCATTGGAACCTACATACCCGTCACAACTACCACAATTAGTTAAAGGTACTATAATCCACCTGAAAGACTGTTGAAAATTCGACTTTATGTTTTACAAAATAAGTGCTTATTTCCTTTGATACAACAACTTGTCATATTACAGGTTTGAAACTGCTCAACCAAGCAGATTCGTGCGTACAAGTGTTATTACAAGAAACAGGTGAACATGTTTTAGTAACAGCTGGTAAAATACATTTAGAACGATGCCTAGAAGATTTGAAGTAAGTAGATAGCATATATTTTATGTACTTTAAAACTTAGTTTTATTTATAAATCAACGTATACAGGGTGTGATGAAAATTTTCATATTTCAAGTAAGTATTGCTCTCCCTCTCATGGAAAAGAACATCTTTCTTCAAGGAAACCATAGCAAACTTCCAAAAAAAAAAAAAACCGGCCAGGTGAGTGTCGGACTTTGCACATTTAGGGTTCCGTACCAAATGTATTTTTGACTATTTATGTGGCATTAGATCAACAAGATAATGATACTGTGAAAATTTGAAGATTGTATGTAGCTCCAATCGTTTGGCTGTAAAAACTGTGTGACAGACGACGGACAGACAGATGGTCAGACGGACACGTGAGTGACACCAATAGGGCTCCGTTTGGACCCTTCGAGTACGGAACCCTAACAATGGGCTTTCCGTACAAAGTTAGCATCAGCTCATCAAAATTAGTATGAGATATCCTTGAAAAAAAGTTGTTCTACTCTATGGGCAGAAGCAATATTTAAAACATGGTCACCCATTTCCGTTTCAATTTGTTTAAGGAAGTATTCTACATTCATTTCATAATTATTGTTATTTCTTCTAGAAACCATTACGCAAAAATAGAAATCTCCGTCTCCGAGCCAATAGTTCCATTCAGGGAAACGATAGTAGAACCACCAAAAATAGACATGGCGAACGAAGAAATAGACTCACAAAACGTTGTAGACAAGACCGTAGACAAAGACATAGAACCAGTTATAACAGTTTACTCAAACAACAAACAAAGTAGAATAAAGATCAGAGCAAAACCAATACCGAACGAGATAACGGCACTACTAGATAAATCAACTGATTTACTCAAAGCGATTTCCCAACACATAAAAACACTACAAGGACTACAAAAAAATGGTAAATTGGAAAGTAAACTAGAAGAATTACAAATAAACGGTACAAAAAACAAACTATCCGATCGCATGCTTAAACTTATTCAAGCTTTCAAAGACGAACTGCAAACTATTTGCGACAAACTCGGTCCCGAATGGAAGGACATTGTCAAACAAATATGGTCCGTAGGACCCAGGAATTGCGGTCCGAATTTGCTCCTCAATCAAACTGAAGATTATAGAACAAAATATCTGCATCACGAACAAGAAATAAAAGAAGATCCACGCTTTGAATACGAGGGCAGTTTCGTGAATGGGTTCCAGTTGGCTTCGTTAGCTGGGCCATTGTGTGATGAGCCAATGATGGGCGTTGCTTTCTGTGTTGAAGAATGGTTTTTTGATAAGACGGCTGGAGATGATACGGGACATTTTGGACCACTGTCAGGTATCAACATTTTATTAATCTGCTTATTACATAATGTTGTAATTTATATATATAAGACTCTAACTATCCGCCCCGGCTTCACGCGGGGGTGTATTGTTTTTTCGATTTCTTAGTATAAAAGCATTCATACAAACCTTGTTCTGACAATTACGAACACAAAAAAAAATGCCTAATAGCTACAGCCCCACAAGTTTTGCGCTTAGCAACACATTCAGCCATTAATTTTTATTTATATAGAAGAAATTGTACTGCGATACTTTAGTAGTAGGGCTAAATCCTAATATCTTCAACATATTACCAGGTCAAATAATGTCAGCAGTGAAGGATGGCTGCAAGAAGGCTTTCCAAGCGCAACCACAGCGTCTGATGGCAGCGATGTATACCTGCGACATTGTCGTCGACCAGAAAGTATTAGGTAAGTCTCTTTTAAGTATGCGGCCGTTTGCCGTGCCAATATGAACTTTATTTCAGGGTTACAAAGTCTGAAAACCAGTAAACATTATTTACCGACGTTTAAAAGAAGGGTATTACGATGAGTAAGTGAAAAAGTATGAAAATTCCGTTAAATTTATTTTCCGTAATTACAAATATTGTAATTTTTACATCTAATATTTACAATTTACTATGCTAAGTATAAATATGGTTCTTAAATAAATATAGTATCGTTAAACTAAACATACCTAAGTTACTATAAATGCACTGAAATGTTACACAAAAAAAACCATTGAAAACTTATCACATATCTTTTGTGTAAAATAAAAAAAATGATTTACTTTTAATTATTATGAAATCACCGTCTATTGGTGGGGAAAAATAATTATTTTTATTTTGAAATATTAATTATCCAAAACTTAATTGCTAATAGTCATGGTTATTTCTATTTCTGGCAAAATTATTGTGCTAAATAATACCGAGAAATAAATTATGTGTTTTGAATAAAATAAATAATGAAATAATCTACTTTCGAAACAGAATTGTTCTATTGAGTTATTTATTAGGGTGAAACTGATACAAGATTTTAGCCTTAATATTTTATTTTAGCTCTTAATATTAAATTACGTATGTGGTTAGGCAATGGGTATATTGATTGAATTTATCGGATTGATGAACAATGCCAGGGAATTTCGTATCAACCAACCAGTTGACCAGGGTCAGCTGGCACAATACTTTGTTTTACTTCTAAGTGGATGGTATATAATACAATACAAAACACCATCTCCTCATGCCATGATAACTGAACTGCAGAGTTTTCTTCAGAAGCTTCTGAATGTGTAAAAAAATGGATTTTAAATAATGTAATGTTTAGCAACATTTTCACCCCATACATAACAGCTTCACTATTATATTTCAATAAATAAAATTATTGTTAATTATTCTAGTAAATGCAGTTGTACTGAGTATTTCATAGACATCCAAAAATAAATTTCACCACACTAAACAATCACGTTTAGAATGGGAAAGTTAGTAAGCACATATAAACTAAAAATTCGGATAAATAAGCGAAAAAGCGTTTCGAAATTAAATATGTTTCAAGTATAAGTTGAATTCAAAGAGGCGGAACCGATTATTATAAAGCCTCCATGAATCCAACAAACTTTTTTCTATTCTAAATTTAAAAGAGTTTAGGTTCTAGTTGATCCAATGTAATGACCTAGCTAATTCGATAACTTTGTACCATGGGAAAGGGGGGTCTGATGTCGATCGCCTGGTCCGTGCGACTCGAGATCTCCGGTTGTAGTATGGTTCTGTATAGCTATGTGTGTGGTATCTGTTGTATACGGGCTGTTTATCGGCGTAGGCATGAGACTGAGAATAGTCCACTTTGTAGGCGCTTGTAGTGCTCTGGACGGTTAAGCCGGTGTATCTGTTTTTGTTGTAGGCTGCAAAAAAGAATATGAAACTGTAGTAAAAATACATGAGCAATACAGGGATGATAATGACAGTTAAGCCTTTAATTGAAAATGTAGTCTACCGTCCGTTTCAGAAGTAAGCATTATGTATCAAGATATTGGAAAGTCTTATGGCTTTTGGGTTTGTAAAATTTCAAAACTTAGATTTTATTATAATTACTAACCGGAATGGTAAGCAGTGGTGGGTCGTACACACATCATTCCGTAGACTCTAATGCCAGGCACAGATGCGTACGTCGGCTGGTCGTGAGACATCGGCCCTTCTGTAAAGTAAAACAATTAACATTAATATTTATATATATTTTTTAAATTGTTACAATGCTCATTCATGTCCATACTGGGTAGTAGCAGATACAAATTGACTTGGTTGAACTAGCCAAAATTCAATCTGTAGTTGGAAAAGCCATAAAATGTTTTTTCAACACATTTGCTCAAAAATGCATTTACGAAGCCTGTATACATTGTTCGAAAGTTAAAAATTACGCACCATACAATGGCATATGCGGTAAAATAGGTACTCTCAACTAAGTACCGTTTTTACCGCATACTCCGTTGTATAGGGAACGTGCACGGCGTAGTCTGTGCCATCTAGTGGAGTAAATTCGAAACTTTTACCCTATAAAAACTTGTGCATTGACATTTCCGTGTCATATATGTATACACACACGCATCATGCACACATGCAGCACGCGTAACGTATACTGCCATCTATTGAGTGAAATCCGCAACTTGTACTGTAGAAATACTTGACATTGACATTTATGTGGCGCCATCTATAGTTCCGGCACGCTCCCTATAGCGCCGTGCGTATCCTTTACGTTTTTTTTTTAATTTCCATAAAAATATATAAGAATTCCACCAAGGAGTTTCACATTACGAGAGTAAATAAGCTGAATGATCGAACTTCCTTGGAAGCACTTTTGCTTAATACGTTTGTCTGATTTTAATACTAAAGAGAAGATAAGACGAAAGATGTAGTTCTAATTTTCACGCGCACGTGGCGCCATTTACAAATTCGCGCTATTTTCATATTAGAAACGTCAAAGATTGTTGCAATTTTCCGACTGTTATCTAAAAACAAAAGTTTGTTTCATCACCTATTGTACTGTTTTCTCGCAAATGTGTTGAAAAACGTTGTATGACACACGTACGGAAATTGGTAATTACAAACTCGTGACTATGGTAAGCCCTTTTTTTTTGTGGGGTGGGAAATCATGCAATGACGTCTCCCGCTCTGGGTGGAGCGAGAGGGCGTGTCAGACTCTTACTGACTAAAACCCACCCCTGTCCCTTCCATGCCCTGAGTGCCCAGGGGCGCGGTAACTCTGTTTCGAATTTATCCACAACCCCTGGGCAGGCATCGGTCATGATGGGCCCCGTCATGAATGCTGACAACTCTTTGAGGCGCGCGTGGAACACTGCGCGCCGTCGACTCTCGGGCCTGGTGCTGATCAGACGGCGAGCTACCCACTACTCGCCGTCCGCAGGCCCGGGATGGTAAGCCCTTGAGTTCTTCTCGGGGTTACATTCGTCTACTCGTTTGTAAAAACCAACTTACCGCACTAGTATCATAAATAACTATTGTACCATGTTTCATTGGTCATATACTTATTTGGTGAACTGTAGACACCTTACAAAACGGTAATCTACTTCTTACAATGCAAACAAACTGTCGACATACATGGAATGCAGGATCCCTTATATCGTAGCACAACCATGTAAGTAACAGTATCTGATAATACGAATTCTCAACCAAATATAATGCACAATAGGAATTCTCAGTCGGATATGTGCCTAAGACTGTCCCTTGTAGCAATCCTTGCGGAAATGCAACATCTGACGTGACAATGATCAAACATTCTTACGCAAGTGTATTTAATAGCACGAAATTCTATTCAGCCCACATTCAGCCATTGCTCAGTATAGACTTTCTTTGCATTATACCAACTTAGTCCAAAGTCAGGCTTATCAAATGCCATAGTGGGAATGTTAGAACATTTGATTTAACAGTTTCTTTAAAAATCACTAAATCAAACAGCGTAATTAATGTAAAGCTTTAGAAACATGATTTACCTAAAATATGATCTTCGGGACACCGACAGATGACCAAGTAGTGCGACTTGCCAGTCCTGATGTTCTGCAGCGCCAATAGGGACCAGTCTCTAGGCGCTCGGCACTCTCGCATCTCTGACACCGCCTCGCAAGTCTTCACCAGTGTCACGGCTTTGTTGGCAAACTGTAATACAAATTGTGTAAATGTTAGTATACAGGCTGTAACGGAAAGGTGTGGTCATATTTTAAGAACCGGTTCTGCCCATGGAAATGAACAACTTTATCCAAGAAAAAATATAAAATTCCCAAAAAAAAAATTGGACTTCCCGTACAAAGTTATCATCAGTTGATCAATATTTGTATGGGGAGTAAAATTTTCTTTTGAGAATTTTCTCTGGTTTTCTTGAATAATGTGGTTCATATCGATGGGCACATGCAGTTTTTAAAATATGACCACACCTTTCCGTTACACCCTGTATATGACAAAATAATACAAAATGGGCTTGATATTGCCTTGCCCTCCAGACTATAGTTTCCGTAGGGTTATGTTTAATTAGAAGTAAATAAGTAAGCCGTGGTAAGGAAGTCAGCCTTCTCATTCCAATCAACATTACTTCATAATTACAATTATAAAATCTAAAGCAATAATCTCAAGAATGTGTTGCGATTGTCGATGATGATAACGATAGCTCGGAACTTAGGTTGTAGTAAGCAAAACTAGCGTGACCACAACAATATTCAATTAATTGGATCATCGGTTTAAATACCAAAATAGAATTCTTCAATTAGAACTAGCACGCGACGCTTTGCATCACGTAAATCTTAGCACACAGCTGCGTGAATAAGTCGATCGAAATAGTTAGTCTATGAATAAGAAGTTGCATTTCTAGGTTCTGATTTGGTCGTTTACACTTGTTGCACTATTTTGCATGACCTCAAATCATGAATGACCAAGTTTCAGCACTGTACAACAATACGGTAAACTAATGTGTGCCACACATCTTTTGTAAGAAGCTTTTGACTTGCCGAAATCGATTTCTTTTGCAACAAACATGGCAATACTGCCACAAAAAGTAACATATAGAATGAATTCAGTGTGTCAAATCCAATTATGTTGTAGCGTTACCTTTTTTTTCGAGTCGGTGGTGAGGCGCGTAGTATGCAGGTCGTCGGCGTTGAGACTGGCGGAGCAGGGGTCTCGGTAGCGAGCAGGGCACGCGCACAGCGGCTGCGTGTAGTTCAGACGCACGTACACCGCGTTGCATACCTGTAACGTTACCGCCATATGAAGCTAACGAACCAATATACTGCATAGCATCTCCGTGCCAGACATGTAGGACGAGATTCTTTACTATTGATATTCATTCACCACATGTCTTACGTAGACTTGCTATGTCATAATAGCAAACATGGATGGTCTGATCTTGGCTTCCTTCGTAATTACACTTTTAATGAGTCCATCAAGTAAATTAACTGGGGTACTACTGGTACTTAATATTATACTTTTCTTTGAAATTTTCTCTTTTTATTTTAATTGGTTTTAAGATTTATGTATCAGCATCAAATATTTGATATATTATATTTTTGTAACGGCAGTGTTCTCTGGCATTGCACTGTATTTAGAACAAAAGCACATTCGATCCGCATCTATCCTTAGCGTAGATAATACGAAGAAGTTGGGAACCTTACACTATTATCTTCGCTCAGGTCTTAAAAGATCTTGCAATTACTGATCTCGGCTAGCCCATCGATTAGTCATAGTGTTTGTAAGCTTTTCATTTGCTTCAGCTCCGGTACTTTCTTTAGAACAAAAGCGTCAATTACCTGTTGAATGGCGCATTCAGGCAACAAATAGATGTGTTGATTGTGAGGATAGTAGTGATACTTTGTCGGCTTCGCCAACACTGAAGTCGATCCGGCGGGTAGGGGCACCGTCTGGAATCAAAGAATAAAGCTGATTTATGAATCTTCATACATTATAAGAAATGGAACAATCATCAATAGAATGTAATTTGTCAATGAGGCTATTTTCGCAAGCAGCAAGAATCTAGTGTAACAATTTATGTATCCGTTGAAAGTGCGTCAATTTATCCGAGTTGTCATTAGTTATCGTAACAATGATGGGAAATCGCTCGAGCTTGGTCTCGGATCGCGAACCACAATCTCATTCATCCCCGTTTGTCTCGCCGAGGGTTTCTGTGTCAATGCTCTTGCGTATACACCATATTCTTTTCTTATTCCGCTTGCCATCTTTACGAAGAATTCTTGTTTTCTGAGGTATTTCTTTATGTACTAGGCAAGGATTCCGCCAAATTGAGTGGCGGCTCGAGATTTTGAAACTTAGTGTTGGTATACGAAAGGAGTGATTCGTGCGCGTTGGTTCTTACTCATAACAATGCTTCACGGTCATGTACCCTGCGATTTGCCGATTACTTCGTCACGTTTGTTGCTGGATCAGGTTAATAAACCTGTTAAATGACGATTATCCTTTGTAGTTTTTTTCACAAAGATCATTTCGTTTTATTTTTTGCGCCTCTAATTTAATTTTGGACATAAACTTGTTAGCTACGGAACTTATGCATTTAAAGAGATCGTTTTTATTTGTAGTTTCTTTCTTTGTAAATTAACAAGGTGTTCTTGATAAGATCTAAATCTGAAATGGTAGTACGAATGTAAAAGTTATAGCTATTGCAAGCGCAACAAACACATCGTGTTGAAGCGTGCGGCGAGCATGCAGTGGCATCGTCCGTGAACAATTACAATGTCCACCTGCTGAGAGATCCAATTTGGATTGCTATCAACATAAGTTGGTCGACGTACTTACTTATCTGGCCCACTAACCCGTATATATTGACATCCGACTAACTCACAACAAAGAGCTTTTTGTGTTCACAACCGCTGATCGTGTTTGTTACAATAATTTACCTTTTACATTACACAAAAGAGCTAATGCTATAATGGGTTCAGTTCAATTTTTGTAAGTAACCAATCGTTATCAATGATTTTATTTTATTGCGTTCAACGCATTTTCATATTCGACGTGGTGTATAAAATGTAATCGTATTCAAATTGCGAAGCTATGTTAGTAGATAAAATAAAATCAGATGCAGGCATTACTATTCGAATTGTGGAGTATCTTAAACGCATATTCTTAACGCATTTCTGTTTTCTCACGATAAAATGAAAATGTATGTAGAGTTCCGCATGTTTGCATTTGTATTATTTAATAATTATAGTAACTTCCAATGATACTCAACGGTAACAGGTGGTGCAATAATTATTTTTATTTTTTATTAAACTTGTGAAGGATTAAATATTTATTCAAGATGATACATTTCAAAGCGAAGACGGCGAGTGACCATTGCAATGAGATATGGCTGAAGATAATCACGAACACGACCACTCGACCACAGTTCTCACACAGTAAATCGGTTTCAATACAAACTTACAAAAGGAGTAAGAACTAAAAATTCTTAGAGCATCTATTGTGTCATAACTTTCTTTTTTATGGTCTCCGAAAATACTCATAATTGCATTAACAACATTGAATAATATACCGTCCGTGCTCCCAATTGACCTTCACGATTGTGCTCATAATAGAAATGTTTTATTACTAATACAACTCGCAAATTTTTGTTCTTATATTAATCGTAGAAAACTTTCACTTCTTTCCGTAAATTGGGCGTTGTGATTAACTCTTGCTTTTCAGATTCGATTACTTCTGAAGCAAAAATGAGTGCTTCTGAACGTGAATCCGCTTTTCTTTTATGATTTCACTTTGTACGACTAACTATTTCACTTTTAATTAATTTTGTATTTAAATGCTCACCATGATTAAACACAGCACTTGGCACAGAGCACGATTGAGTCTGATTCTCATTGTGTCGGATGTTATCGTTGGCAGAGTTACTGCTCTTTTTGACCGTCAGTACCGTACTGATTCTGTGTTCGATAACAGGGTACCGCGGTCGAGATGACTCAGGAGAGGGTTACCGAGCCGGGCTAGATCCTCGAACTGGCATTTTTTCTCGAAAATAGTACCGGACGTCACGTTCAAGTTGAACGATCTAAATTGTCTCAACGGTTTTGGGTTAGCTTCACCTGTCATGCGTCGCCTTTTTATGTCTTTTTACGCGTTGGTGCATTTATATTTTTTGGTTTTCAATTTGTAAAGATTTTTATTGAATTATTTTTATAGTTATAGCTATAGTTATTGTCGCCATGTTGTGTCTAGCTATTTATGTTTGGTTTGTTTGTATATATATTGGTGCGGTATTTCCACTGTAGAACTATGAACTATATAAAATGGCGTAAAAAATCATTCAAGCTCTAATCCCCGCAATTTAAGGTCAACCGTCAAAAGTTTAACAACATTACGATCCGTTACTAAGGGCTATAAGGTCAGCTCCAGGGCAGTGCTGTTCACACGACATGTTTACCATAAGAGCGAATCTCCGGTTCGCCATCTTGACATGATCCCGCCATCGTGACGTCACCGATCGCGATAACTGAAGGTTGTTAAACTATCAAAATTGACTGCTAAGTTCTTGGTCATAACTTTAGTTGGATGTGATGTTTTTTATTCGTCTTCTCATACTTTTAGATTGAACTGATGTTGAATATTGGTCTTTTCATCCTTTTAGTTGGAACTGATGTTGAATATTCGACTTTTCATACTTTTAGTTGGAACTAATGTTGAATATTAGTCTTCTCATAATATTAATTGCCTTGTTATTGATTGTGAACTCTATCTTATTTAAACTTCATTGGTTTGGTTTATGTTAAGAGCGATGTGTGGTGTTACGCGCATGGATAGAATTAGGAATGAGTATATAAGAGGAAGTTTGAAAGTGGCACCGCTGACTGAAAAGTTGTGTCAAAATCGGTTGTCGTGGTATGGGCATGTGATGCGGAGGAATGAAGAAAATGTCGTGAGGAAAGTCTTGTGTATGGATGTGGATGCCTATAAGAGTAGAGGAAGGCCAAAAAAACGATGGTTAGACTATGTGAAAGAGGATATGGGTAAAAAGGGGGTGACTACAGAGATGACGACTAATAGAAGAGTATGGAAGAACAATAAATTGGGATAAGGGCAGGAGAATGAAATAGCTTATGGTTTGGTAGTTTTAGCAGTGCATCAGGCGTTGTCTCGTAGAAACACTTTTAAGGCGTCCCTTTATATAAGTTAAAGATTTTTGTGCCGGCTAATAAACTTATAAAGTAAGAATATTTTCTGATAAACGGAATTGCAACTAACCAGTCTTAAGCCAACCTAAGTCTTGTTTTTTCTTGTATTTATGTCATATTGAATTACTACGCAAACTGACATACTCGTATTAATATGAGAGCTCTGCTAACTTCATTACAGAGTGAATGAAGTTTAATTTAATGTATTTTTAAAGTGTGGTTAATGCCTTAGGCTTAAAAGTAGTCTTTTTAATGGATCGTTCACTTACCTAGTATAGGAACATGTGAAGTACCTGGTGGTGTTACTTTATGAATAAAATTGTAGCATAGAGATTAAATCCCCAGTTTAAAATAAATTAAAAGTATTTTTTTTAAAACAAGCTTTATACCAACCCGCATTGGGCTCGCGTAGTGGATTACGGCCCACACCCTCTCACAGAGAGGATACCTGTGCCTCTGCAGTGGGGACATTAAAATGCTAATGATGGTAATGAAGTTTATACCCTCGTCATCATGTGTAATGGAAAGTACTACCTACTCATGATAACAAAACATGTTATCATGTTTTGTTAGTTTGCTAGTTGTCCAACCAACAACTAGCCCAAATTCAACTGTCCTACCATTTGTCCTTTCATGAGATCAGCTCGATGGTATCATAATATTAAATTATCACCGGAATTACATAAGTATGCCAAATTTCAGATCTATCGGAAACTAACAAGTGGTCGAACGCATAGCGGGCGGACAATTTACCTACATACCTACTAGCAAGTTAAATAAAAGCTTATAGTAGAGAAATAAGATTTTTTCATAGTATGCTTCTGCCAGTTTCCTCCTTCGTACCTATTGCACCGTTTCTTCCATAAATCTCTATCAGCCGTCAAGATAGACTCATCAATCTATCTCAGAGATTCAACTTGTGCAATACTTCCTCATTCGATTTACGCGAATCGCCTACATAAGACCGTTACCTCTCCTGTAATTACCAATTAAATCATATTAGAGAGTTATCCGTAAAATAATTATGGAGCATGAACGTTGTATTCGTGTATTCCCGTTCATCCCCTAACTGCACCCACCTTTTTTTTTGGATTTTGGGAAATCATTAAATGACTTACTGACTAAAACCCACCCTTGTTCCTTCAGTAGCCTGTGCCAAGGCCCGCGGTGACTCTCTTTCGAATTTATCCGAGACTCGATTTCATCCAACTGGTTGGACGAACGGGAATTTACAAAAAATAGTATAAAAAAATTCCCGATCGTCCCACTTGAGATTTTAGAGGGACGAATGGGAATATGTTCAAAGATTAGTGCCATGCGTCCCACTAAATAACATGGTGCATGAAATGTTAATCGTTGTTTTGCAGTTTACTTCTCAAATTATTTAGGTACGAGTACCTACTTAATGTTACTGCTGACCGACACGTTGTTCTGCGATAAGTTTTTTTTTTATAACTTTATGACCTATTCTCATAGGTACCTACCAAATATACAGTAATACAGGTAATCTCTTTGAACAGGGAGGGAAGCTTTAGTTCTTTAGTAGGTAATTAGATTAAAGACTGGCCTTAGCTTTGTGTGAGACCGACTCTCAATTATTATAGTCAATTTATGTGCATCGTGGTCGAAGTGCCATAGAATTACTTTGACAGTCAATCACACATTCTAACAGCAATTAATTAAAATGAAATTCCAATCAATTTGCAATAGACATGCAAAGAAAGTCAAGAGTTACCAGTTATGCGTTATTAATTAATAAACTCGCTGTACAAATGACCTAACGTTAATAGCAGATCAATATGATACAGTGAAGGTATAGCGCGAGGACTACTTCTTGATACTGTTTAAAAAGAAACTTTTAATTAGACATTCAACTTACGTAGTCCAGCTTTTTTTATTGATGTGGAATAATAATTAATCAATTGTAAATAAAGTTTCAAACATTTGCTTGCGAGAATTTATTTGATTTTGTTTCATACAAACTATGGTTTGGCTTGTAAAATCGATCGCTGTAAAAATCGGTTTCTTCAAAGACTGTTGCGTAAGAGTAACATTCTATAATAAAAATAATTCTTACCAGAAGCGACACATAAACATTTTATTTATTAGGCTTATAAGTGTAATACGTTATTAGTGATTTGTCACACGAGAATCCCACAGTAAAAGATTACAGCGAGTGTATTTTATAATTAAATAAGAGATACGATAATTTATAGTATAATAATTGCTTAGGCGTTCTTGATATTTGCTCCCACGCTTACTAACGAGTTAAATAGTGGTCAAATGATTATTACGTAGTTACCTGTAAGTGTGTTAGTTCATTGAAGAAAATAAAAAAAACAATTATGGAAATAGTGTAGCAGATGAGACTGTGTCTAATTGCCACACCAAACGTATTAATCACAAATTATGTTTTCTCAATTTCCTGATGAAAATATTAATACTCTTGTTAAACACATGTGCTTGTGAAAGGCTTGGAGCTATTTCTTATTAATAAAATATTTTATATCTATCAATCAAGATAATATTTTACCCACAACTTACATGATATCGATGAATAACATCTTAATTAAGCTCTAAATTCGATTACAAGTTCCAATAAAAACAAAGATAAATAGATTATTAAGATTTTAAATGACTTTATAACGTGCCTCCAAAGCTATCTAAAACGATCAAGTGCGCGTGGTCGCGCATTAGTCGCACGCAAGTCGCAAGCTGCGTTCGTTGGCCGCGACCAACCTCAATACAGGTTCAGGGTTGTGTTACATAACCAACGCGTAATTACTTCCGACTTTATCCTGATTTATTTGCATATTGCAATCGATGTATGAGAAAACAATCGATAGTATCGTGTTATGCAGATTTTGATTTAAATCACCACTTTTATCAATGGTGCGAAACAAAAATGCATAATGAGTAGATTCTTTGTGTGAATCTCAAGGAAATGCAGTGATTATGGTAATACAATGCAGGAAGAGGGAAAAAAACTTCATTAAAAGCTGACATAATATCTACGTCCGCTTAAAAGCTGGTTCTCACGCGCCGGCTGCTCATTAAATATAGTACGCTCTCCTTGTGTGTCTACAACATTGTTTTTAGATACTAATACATGATACACGCATTATCATCTCGCCGTGTTTCTTGTGTACACGGCTGTAATGTAGGTACAAGTATGATCGTAATTCAAGCAATTTAGCTATCTAACCCTGAGTGTGAAGTTAGCGGTAAACACGGATTTTACTTTAGCAAAATACTTCTGTGACCATTATAATGAATGAGCCTGGTGTTAAGTAAAGGTTATTGTCAGACCCAGGGTATTCCACGGCCCTTGGAGCCGGGTATTCGCAGTAGATCCTATCAATAGCTGAGGCTGGCCCATCCATCTGATTAGATCTCTCGATTGCTTCTTTAGACACCCACGGAAAATGTAATGGCTTATTCTTTGCAGGGCAAAAAGACTACGAACAAATTCTATAGCTTCCTTTTAATAGGTAGGTTCCGATGAGTTTTTTTTTTATAGGTTCGCGTTTGACAACCGACCTATGACTTCTCCCGGTCTGGGTGGAGCGGGAGGGCGTGTCAGACTCTTACTGATTAAAATCCACCCCTGTCCCTTTCCTGCCTTGAGTGCCCAGGGGCACGGTAACTCTGATAGACGTATTTCGTTCTTTCCTGATGGAAAGAGATGATGTGGTCGAGGAACTCCTTCAATGTAATGTCTATTTTTACCAAAAATACAATAGATTTGAAGATTTTTTGGGACTTACTCGCAAACTGTGTGCGTGTATGACCAGATATATGAACGTAAACAAATCAAAAGGAATAATTAAGTATCGTAACAGGTGGCGTTCTGTATTAAAATTTTCTGCCTACTCTCATGTAAAGAAGGCGTTAGTATATGCATGTATATTTTACCCATGTACCTTTTTTTTAGGGGTGGAAATCATCAAATGACTATTTCAACACATTTGCTCAAAAAATGCATTTACGAAGCCTTGTCCGAAAGTTAAAGCGGTAAAATAGGTACTCTCACCTAAGTACCTACCTATTTTACCGCACACTCCATTGATTAGCGCCGTGTGTATCCTTTACGGTTTTTTCTAATTTCCGTAAAAAATATGTAAGAATTCCACCAAGGAGTTTCACATTACGAGAATAAATAAGCTGAATGATCGAACCTCCATCGAAGTGTTTTTATTCAATACGTTTGTCTCACTTTAATACTAAAGAGAAAATAAAACGGAAGATGTAGTTATAATTGTCACAACGCGTACGTTGCGCCATTTTCATATTAGAAACTTACTTTCCGACTGATATCTAAAAACAAAAGTTTGTTTCAGTACCTATTGTGCTGTTTTCTCGCAAATGTTTTGAAAAATGCTGTATGACACACGTCGGGAATTGGTATTTACAAACTCGTGACTATGGTAGTTACATTCGTCTACTCGTTTGTAAAAACCAACTTACCGCACTAGTATCATAAATCACTATGCCTACTCTGGGTGGAGCGGAAGGGAGTGTCAAAGTCTTACTGACTAAAACCCGGCCGTATTCGTTCCATTGTCCTTTGCGTTTTAGACCTCGGTAACTCTTTTTTTTTTGCCAATATGTTGAAACGGGTGACTAATGAGTAGATTATTTTTATTAGAGTTCCGCAACCTCAACAAAAAGGATGCATAAACCAAAGCTCAGTAACAACCAGTCATGGTTATCAATGCTTTCCTGTCCTGCAATCATAAACTCAAACTTATCGACTACAGTTAGTACAGTACGACTTGCGCCCACTCTTACACATGCTCCCTGGATAGCGGTACAGTTATTCAATACTTCGTTACGGACTGATTCGAGTGGCCTTCAGAGATATGAAGAAGTTTATAGTTGACAGTAATGGCTCCTTGGTCTGTTAAGGGAAGATTTAATGAGAGATAGTGCAATTAAGGTGTGTTGAATGAATCGTGGGTACAGTTTTGTGTGGCAATTCCTGGAGAATAAGTTGCACTGTTTATCATCAAGGGTTTTTGTCAGCTTACAAGATAAAGGTTTCCTTCAAGAGCATGTTCAGATTTGCATCTTGATCTTAGCAGCCTTATTATTAAAACTTGCTAAATATATGCTTATTGTAAACTAGCTGTACCTACTGTGCGTTGCAATGCCACATTTCGTTCGATTTTTTGGGCCAGAAACTCTCGCGTCCTTTACTATGTAAAGAAGATACGCGCGTAGTTTAGAGATGATAACTACAGCGTGTAACAAACACCCTGTCCGATCCAATAAAGGCGTATTCCTGGTTTAACATACGTAGTAGTAAAAATAGTAAAAAAAATGTAACTCATAAAACCAATAGTTATAGATTTTTTATTTTTATAAAATATGCGAAATTTATCAATTCAAAGTTAAAGTAAAAAACGGGACCCTATTACTAAGACTCCGCTGTCCGTCCGTCTGTCTGTCTGTCTGTCTATCACCAGGCTGTATCTCATGAACCGTGATAGTTAGAAGTTGAAATTTTCACAGATGATGTATTTCTGTTGCCGCTATAACAACAAAAACAAAAAAATAGACTAAAATAAATATTTAAGGGGGCTCCCATACATCAAACGTGATCTGTTTGCTGTTTTTATAGATAATGGTACGGAACCCTTCGTGCGCGAGTGCGACTCGCACTTGGCCGGTTTTTATGGTACATTGGTTGTTTTAACAAAGTAAAAATACTTTATCCACTTTGTAACAAATTCAACATAGAATTCTTTAATCTTTATTTTCTATGCTATGCTACGATTTTTTATTTAATGAGGGCGCCACTTGGCGGATAGAAGGGCCTTAAGGGAAAACGATACTATTCTAAGTTTAACGTAGTATAAATACTTAAAACCAGTTCAGACAGCCTATCATTTGCAAGCACAAGATACCAAATAAGTCGTGTCGAATAATAACTAAAACCCATAAAAAGTAGTGGACACACAGGTACTTATTAAGGCCTACTCATAATTATATGCACGTGCAGTTGACAATATAATTAGCAGTCCTTTATCTTTATTCATTCGTTTTTATTTAAACGATGCGTAACGATAGGACAGGAGCTTGTTGAAGTTATGTAACTGCTGTAAGGCACTGTGTACTATCAACAAAGTTAGCAGTTGACCACTTTTGAGAGACGAAAATAAAGAAAACAATTTATTTGCGCTTTTCACTCTTTTTTACTTACTAATAGTATACTTAGTAGTACATCTTTAGTACTATCTTTACTAGCACTTTCTCAGACAATCTCAGTAGGAGTAAAGTTGACACACGTCGAGTTGACAATATAATTAGCGGTCCTTTATATTTTTAGATAAACGATGCGTAACGATAGGACAGGAGCTTGTTGCAGATATGTACTCGTAACACTGTAACTGGCACTGTGTACAATCGACAAAGTAGGCAGTTGACCACTTTTGAAAGACGAGAAAAAATAAATCAATTTATGTGTGCGTTTCACTCTTTTCCCCTTAGCAATAGCTAGTATTCAGGAAGCAACGGAAACATAAACGCTTAAGCTGCCTATTGGCAGCTATTCTACTAGCACTACTGCGCTACTGTTATTCTGCTATTTTGGCTAGTTGTTGTTTTCTATTGAAAACGACAACTCTCTTCAAGTAAGTCACATTAAAGTCGCAAAAAACAAAAATTTATGATTCATAATACTAATTTTGATCATCTGTTGATAATATTGTACGGAAAGTACATTTTTTGTTTTGGGAATTTGTATTAACTTTCTTGAAGAAAATTGGTCATTTCCATAGGTAGAAGCAGTTTTAATGAAAAATTACAAACGAATATACATACATACAAAAACGCGCGGAAAACATAACTCTTCCTGGGCAGTCAGGTAAATGTGATCACGCATTTCCGTTGAGAGTTGCCGAGAACCGAGCTGAATGGCTATGTCCAGCAGTGGGCTGCTATAGGCTGATGATGATGATTTCCAGTTACACGCTGTAGTATCTTAGTAGTAGTATAAAGTTCAAAAGTGGTCAACCGCAAACTTTGCCGACTCTACCTTTGTATGTTTTATGTATTACCTATATTTTCTTGTCGCATTATGTACTTATTAGAGAGAGGTGTAACGTGGAACGGCCCTAAAGCATAAAGATTTTACTGATATATACCGACATCAACTGTTTTTATTATGCGACAAGGCTTGCTTCCATAGGAAATATTAAGTAAAAGTTCGCAAAGACAGAAGTTATAATTAGCCGATCGGCAATTAAATAACTTGGTTACATAATTATGCAAATATCTTTAGCTGATTATGCAATTAAACTTGAGTGTTCTAACAGTTAAACGTTGAATTCTGAATGAAGATAAGGCGGTGCATACCTAAATATAATTATGTCCTTATATATCTCTGTCTCTACATACATAGCATAAATCAAAGTCACTTTCCGCGTCTGTCTATTTCTCGGCTAATTCCTCCTAAACCACGGATCGGATTTTAATGCGATTTTCACTAATAGAAAGAGCGGTTAACGAGGAAGGTTTATGTGTATAATTGGTACCCGTGCGGAGCTGGGCCGTTCGCTAGTTTAATACATAATTATTTACGAGCACATCCTTACAAGTTTCAGATTTATTCACAATCAGAAGCGGAAATATAAATACGCGTTCCAAGTTAAGATCTAAATATCCAATTTTATGGTACTCGAAGCATCTCTACATTATTTTATTGCGGAAAACATACTCGCTAGACAGTTAATTTTGCAGTAAATATTATAAACGTGTGGGTTTCAATGCTGGAATTGCTTAACGGATTAGGAGTACAAGCACCCGAGGTCTAATTGGCTTTGTATAGAGAACATAAATTCTATGAGTGAAGATTCTTGAATATACATCTGCAATAATTATTATCTTGAATTAGCTTCACTACTTTCCTTGCCAACTGCCAACTTTTCTTTTCGTTCACGATATGAATTTGTCTTCGCTGCTCTATTGGTAGCAATTGGTACTACTAAGCATTAAGCGATCGGGTTCGTTCCCCGTTAAATTCTTAACACTGCCTTCTAGCAAAGTTTTATTGAGTTTTTCTTCTGGATTTTTTTGAAGCATTTCGGAGTCAGCGTTGGAAGGTCTCCCGCAAGGTGATAGCAATAAGTTCGGCCTTTGTTACATTGGACTCCGTCAAGCCCCCTCATTAGCAGACACAATTAAAAACTTACTGTCGCGTCTTCTTAAGGAGACGCGAGGGGCCTGACGGATTAAACATAATTGGTGGAATGTGGCTGTACTATAGGTATGTCACCGGATAATAGTAAGTGTAAACACCGCAATATTGTTAAAAAACTCTCGATATATTATGAATGGGTAGATAAACGCAAATTGAATAAATTTCATCGAAATTTACAGGTTACACCTCTCCCTAACCCTTCGGGGCGTACAGACTTGATTTTACGAGTGTGTGATCTATTAATACAATAGCCCATACTCACGCTCGTGCCGACCCGATGAAAAACGCAGCTCATATTTTATACACCGCCATTACTCATAATATTATGCTCACGCGCTTAATTCGTAGCAGTTTTTCGTAGCACATTACTACGCGACTTTCACCATAAGTTTGTCACGCTTGTGTACGTGTTTCTTATCTCTAAGTATAAAAGGCATTTTGTGGGTCATGGGTTAAAACCCAAGATCATAAGGTCACTCTAAGGAGTGACCTTATGATCTTACGCCATCCCTAATCGCTGATTTATTGCCGTATCTGTCCCATAAATCTTCAGGTATAGATTTCGCTAACAGTGGTACTATGGCCAGTTATGAGTTTACGCTCATTACGTGTGATACTGTATAGAAAACATTATTTTATATAGACTCTTCTGCAAAATTTACAGGAATTTTAGCTAATAATTCAGCTGAATAACGTTCTGCGTTACAGCTTTATTAGCTTCAAGTCGATACTTACCGTAAGCAATTTAATATTAACCATTTTTGGATTGGTCTTATATTATGCTAATGTACTTAAGTTATGCATAGTTCTAGGAGTTGTGGGCTGTGTACACTGGATAATTAGTGTGTAATACATGATTATTAAAAATAATAAGATGAGGCATCACGTTATTTAAACTGGTTTTAGTCGCGTAGCGCGGCGATCGAAATGATATATCGTAGTGTCTACGAGTCGTAGACTCTACGAAATGCTACACTAAATCCGTGCGATAAATACACTGTTGAATATTTTACTAAGCAAACGAAGTAGCTTTTTGCATAAAAAAATATGATACAGGGACTTTTTAATCTTTGACTATGCGTTTAAACCTGAATATGAAAAAAACTAGATAATGACGAAAAAAGTGATATTATAAAGGTCCCGTTTTATTTGTAAGGTGGGGGAACCTGAAATAGTATTTCATTGGAGAGACCATTTTACTGACTCTCCTGTGCCCGAATAGGCGTTACACGGAGTGGGTTCCGGAGTGGCCTTTAAGAGGTCACAGAGCTCCTTCCATGTGCGGATGGTGATCACCGGGGTGGTTTTAGTGAGGTAAGAATCCCACACTTCCTGGTGTTTTAGTGAGGTAAGAATCCCACACTTCCTGGTGTTTTAGTGAGGTAAGAATCCCACACTTCCTGGTGTTTTAGTGAGGTAAGAATCCCACACTTCCTGGTGTTTTAGTGAGGTAAGAATCCCACACTTCCTGGTGTTTTAGTGAGGTAAGAATCCGACACTTCCTGGTGTTTACCCCAAAAGTCCAGGCGCTTTTTGAAGGTTTCACCCAGAAATAAAAACGGTATATAGATGTTCGCATTACGCGACAAAATTTTCTTTCACGATTTCAGTGACAAAAAAGTTATAAGTTCAAGTAGACCAGGCTTTAACATTCCAAGCTAAGAAATAAAGTGAAATTCCTGGAGCGAAACTCCATCAGTAAGCCGACAAAGCCCATGTAGGTTCGAAGTAATCCTAGTTCCTCTTTTCAGATACATAGGCATGTGAGTAAACGGGCTTTACCTAAGAGATGACAAGTGGAATATCCACGTTCCGCCGACTGATATCTGATGGAGATTAGACAGCATTTCTCGCTTATTGACAATGAATTATTTATCGGTTATACAATTTTAATAGGCTCTCCATTTTAGTTATTCCCGGGTGTTAAGATACTGTAAACTTGCTACCTACCTAGGTATCAACAGTCTCCTCAGGGATGTGCCATAGCAGGCGTTGCATAGAAGGGGTTCCGTAGTGGTATAATAATAATAAAATAATAAAAATAAAAATGTTTATTTATATCTCCACAAAATTACTTAATGCTAGTTAAGTATGTTGACAGATATTATGGCAAAACAATTGTAATTTGTGGGAGATCTGGAGTCTGAACTAAGCCTAGGCCTGTATTTCAGAACTCCAGGCCCCCATCACATCCTAATATTAAATATTGCCAACATGTAAACAGTGCGATAGAGTGTGTGTGGTGTGTGTATGTGTGTATATAATATTTATAAATAAATAAAGAAAGAAAGAAAGAAAAATTGTAATGTTCGATCATGTAAACATACAACGAGGCTAAAAGCCTCGTATTCAACCTATGAATATCTTTTGTTCATTGCCCGATGACAGGTCCAACAACCAAAGACAATGCACATTGCGTAATAATAATTATGTAATCTGTGTTGCGACACTGTCAAATGATAACAAACAAGCCATCAACACGAAACAAAAAGTGAAAAAGCTGGTGAAAATAGAAAAGCAACTAAACTAGTCTCTTTAACAAACACGAAACAACTAGGCTGTACGTCGCATCTGTGCAAGGTCGTTGTTCAGCTCATTAATGCGACTTCAGGAGGCGAACCTATCGTCAACAGTGTTGTTTTCAAGAAAACTACCTCGCCAGTGACATAATGACGCTTCCCTACGTTCGTGACATAATACATTTTAAGTAGGTAAGCATAATTTTCCACAGAAAACAATATACCATTTACATAGCATGGAAGTACATAACAATAACAATAAATGTACATTAAGCATAGTGTTCATACATAACTCAACCTGATAGTTTTCCTGTATTGTTTTAGCGGGCCGAAATTGATCATGGATTCCCCAATGTACGAAGGAGCAAGATTTTTCCGACATTTTTAAGGAATTCAAAACCAAAACCGCCTTTGCAAGCTTCCTGCCTCAACTTAATGGTAAGTATTACCAAAGCAAACTAAATGAAAAGGAAACCCAGGCTCACATTATACAATTGGTAGGTAATCCTTCAGAAACTTTATTGATATCTATTGTCCCACCCAGATTATGCAGCTACAGAAAGGCACCCCGCCAACACATACCCGCAGCTGAGGATTTGCACACCCCCGCCCCAATGACACAGACCGGACCTAAAATAGGAAAGAATCAGACTGAGGCCACTCACACTGCTGGAAAACCATAACCATTGCCTGTAGGCCGAGACCTTTGAGGTTAGTACAAAAAGAGCTGCTATTGTTACTAATACTATACTTAGTTTCTCAATCTTGCAGATTGTTGAATGTGCATGAAATATTTCTAAAGGTATTGAAAAAAATGCTTTTTTGTTCTCAGGACTCTTACTGGTGGAGGATGGTTGTTCCAGCAGTGCGCGGCGGCATATCCGAAACATCCCCCAGATGCTGCGGTCCTATAAGTCAAATACAAGTATTTACAACTCCAAAATAGGTACAAATAATCATTATATGTTCACATTCATAATCCTGCCATCTGTCCCAGCATCACCAGACAACTTCCCAAATTGTCGGCGACCCAGATACTAAGAAACAGGCGCCAAGTGTCATAAATAAATAAATGCAAATAATTATTAAGAAAATATTAAATACATGTCATGATATAATATGCACATTGTTACTTTGCTACATCAAGCAGTTTTTCAGTTTCCAGATAGTTTTGGTGAAGTAACCATTTGATGATTTTCTTTTTACATTCAGTTTTGTGACAGCTTGCTACTTTTATAATTTTATTCAATCTATTATATAATTCGCTTGCACGGAATGGAAAAAATCTTTGCGCGAAAGAAGTATTAACCGCAGTGGTCTGACATATTGCGTAGTCTCTTCTAGTGAGGGTTACGTGTGCTCTCCTGTCTTCAGATAAGTTTGAGTGTTGAAGAAGAACAGTAAGGAGTATGTAAACCTGGCGTACAGTTAGCACTTGCGCTTCCTCAAAAAGTTTTGTGGTGGAGAAAAGACGTGGCTTGGATAAGCTTACTTTTAGGATCAGCCGTTGGGCTCTTTCGACAGTTATGAGTTTTGTTTTACATGCTCCACCCCATGTGGTGATGCAGTAGCCAATGATCGATTGGACTAGCGCTTCGTATATCATCCTCATCATCTGTTTGTCTGCCACACCACGGAGCTCTTTAAAAATGAATGTGAGTTTTCTGATTCTTTTAGATAAATATTCAGTGTGGTTTTCAAATGTTAAATTAGCATCAATTTCGATTCCAAGATATTTGAGACATTTACTACGACTAATACTAGGACAGTTACAGTTTAGAGTTGGAGGAAAGTTACATTTATGCGCAAGAATATTATAGTTGAGGGTAGTTACTTTGAAATCATTACGAATTGAGAATACAATGTATTTGGTTTTGTCTTCATTCAAAGTAAGACAATTTGATGACAGCCAGTGACACACGGTGTTAAAACCTGCCTGTGCGAAATTAAAAAGCTCATTCCATGAGTCTGCGAAAAAAGTAAGGGCAGTGTCATCTGCATACGCGGAGATGCGACAGTTTTGAATTTTTAGAGTACAGAGCTCATTTATGTAGCAGAGGAAAAGCGTAGGACCCAATATACTGCCTTGCGGCACCCCATATTCAACCGGTAGTTCGCTACTGATGTGTTCTCCAATTTTAATTGCTTGGGTTCTGTTTCCCAGATAATCTGTAAGTAACGCCAATGGTACGCCTCTAATTCCAAGGTCTTCTAGCCTTTGCACAAGGCGGGGAACAGAGACAGTATCAAAGGCTTTTGCTAGGTCGAGGAATATAGTCAAACATTTACTTTTGTTATCTAATTTATTGACTAAAAAGTTTACAAGGTCAAGTACTGCGTTGTCAGTTGAACGGCCGGCTCTAAAACCGTACTGCGTATTAGAGAACAAGTTATGTTTTTCGAGGTATTTGGTTAACCTGTTGTTTATTATGCGTTCAAATATCTTTGACAACGTATTTAAAATTGCAATTGGCCTATAGTTGCTGACGTTGTCTCTGTCACCCGCCTTATATATTGGGTGTATTATAGCTTTTTTTAACGCGAGGGGAAATACTCCGGCAAGAAAACAGCGATTTATTAAGTTAGTGATTACAGGTGGTATGGCCTTACTTAACCCCTTCCATGTGCTAATGGTGATCACCGGGTTTGGTTTTAGTGAGGTAAGGATCCCACACTCCCTGGTTTTTCTCCAAAAGACCAGACGCCTTATGACGGCTTCCTCTCGACAAATAAAGGTCATCATCAGCCTTTTAATGTCCCCACTGCTGGGGCCTCCCCTCTGTGAGAGGGTGTGGGCCGTAATCCACCACGCCGGCCCAATGCGGGTTGGTGGATGTCACATGTCTTCGAATTTTTGGTTCTAGGACATGCCGGTTTCCTCACGATGTTTTCGTTCACCGGTTTGAGAGCAGTGGTGATGAAATAATTTACGCAAAGCAAAGCGCCTGCCTTGGTTTGAACTCACGACCTACAACTTATAAGTCGCGGCCGTTACCACTGGACCACCACTGCTCTGCAAATTAAATACCTACATTAACAGGAAGACTAAATTCTTTAACAATCTTTCAGGGACTGAAAGTCTTTATAAATAGAATGTAAACAACCTTCTCTATAGGACCAACACTGAATACGCGAAAAAAAATCAGTGATTGCCTAATTTTTTTTGTTGTTATTTTTTTTATTTTAGAGTTGAGCCCACAATAAAAGTTGTTCATATGCATGAGTATACAGGGTTGGTTTTTGTTAATTTCTACGTGCAGAAGCAGTATTTATGTAACGCTTAAAGACCGAAATCGCTCAAACATGCTCACAACACGTTATGACTTCTTTCAAAATGCCACATCGAGAATTTTGCGTGGTGGCACTTAAAAAGCCGGCCATGACGCGTTGTGACACTGAAGAAAAGCCGTGATGCGTTCTGAGCCCTAAATGATGTGACCACATCGCGAAACAAATGTGTTTTGCGTGTGTATGAATTATTTATTATTATTTGGGCTAGTATGTTTTGTTTATATTATGAGTACTTTTCATCTGTATATATATAATTCAAAGTCTTGACTGACTGACTGATATATCAACGCACAGCCTAAACCGCTGGTCCTAGAGACATAAAATTTGGAGAGTGTGTTCTTTGTGAAGAGTAGGTCTACTAAGAAAGGGTTTTTTGAAATTTAACCCTTAAGTGGGTGAAAAAGGGGTTGAAAGTTTATAACGGGGGAAGTACTTATTATACGCGGGTGAAGCCGCTGGCAGAGTCTAGTTACACTATGAAAGAGCGAGCGAAGCGATCCCTAGGACACCTTGACACGGATAGGTTAGGTTTGAAGGGGATGAAGGGGGCTAGAGTAAGCGAGCAAAGTTGTGGCTGTTTTTTTTAAATGCCACGACGCGAAATTCGTGACGTGGCTTTTCTAAAGAATCCACAACACGTTGTGAGCAATTTTTTTCGCTCATTGAGTGCTTTTACCTCCTGAAATATTGCCAATGAATCAAAAGAATAAAATAAATGAAAAAAAGAAAATAATACTAGGTACCCAAGCTAGCCTAGACTAAAAAAATGTTTCGATCAACCTCGTTATATTTTTTAGCAAACACAAAAACGTGCAGTTTTATCTGAAACAATTTATTGTACATACTTTTTGTACTTTCGGCCATTTTGGACCACCTGAGGTGTGGCCACAACAATCTGTGACTCTGTGTACATTTGATATAACCGAGAGATCACGAACGTAGACCACGTGATTGTCAACTGTTCTTTTTGGTTCAAACGCCCCAATATTATTAAGGATATTTTTATAGAAACCGCTTATTTTAAAGTTTTTATCTTTTTCATTCATCAAAAACTTGCTCCAGTTTCATTGAGGTGGTCTGCCGTACAATGACATAACACACTGTCTGAAAAAGTAGTTTTTTCTTAAAGCGAGATTTTCTGTTTTTAGAGCCAAGTCATGTTTTTAGAGCCACATATTTTTGGAGGCATATTATATGTACCTGCGATGAAGATTCATGACCGAAATTTTAATACACCACCTGTGTAACCGTGCCAAATAAAACTTTTATAAGTGTTAGGTACCCGAAAACACTCAAGGTACAGTGTCAGTCTTATCATGACTGCGGTATTTTCATAGTAAAGATTTCAACGCGTAGGCACTACCTATTTATAGCTTAGATAGGCAAACGTGCTTGTGTAACTGGCCTTATAATTTATGCTGTTTGACATAACGTGTACATAACTTAATCATGCTCTCTCGACTCCCAATGAAAGCATTTATGCAGGTAGGTATGCTAATATAACACTTATAATTGAGTCTTTAGTGATGTTACAACATTGCTTGGAGCTGGCTTGCTTGAAAACTGATAATTTAATCCATTATACGGGTCATTGCATTTCCTTGGAAATAAAGTTGCCACAGTATCAAGTGCCAGTAACCTTTACTCATTCATAATATCGTCTACTTTAAGGCGCTATTAACTGCCAATGACATTAAGCGCTGTCTGAAATTAGACGCGTTATTAATTTATTATACATAAAACAACAGGTATTATACTAAAACACACATACTGAAATATAAATAATTAAATAATCTTTAAAATGGTGAAGTTTTGATAAAAATACGCTTTACAGTTTTTGCGTGATTCCCAATTTTAAATCCGCGTTAGACATAACTTTACAAATTAATTACATTATGTTATAAAAATATAATTTTCAATATTCACTTAGCAAATTATGACGGCAATTGTCTAGAGTACCATATATTTTTTTCATAGAACTAAGACTAGTTATTTAGACGTGATGTTCAATTAAAAACCATTAGAAGTCGTATAACTGCGCCTTAAGGTAGGTACTGCCATTGCGTCATTTGCATGGCGTTATTAAGTCTATCTGAGCCTTTTTCCAACTTTGTTGAAGTCGGCTATCAGTCTTACCGGATTCAGCTGACTATCAGTATTTTAGTTGGAGCGACTGTCTCCACAACCCAGTAACTGGGCAACATGATACCACTTTCTTTTGGGATGAGAAATCATCAAATAACTTTTCCCGTCTCGGTGGAGCGGGAGGGCGTGTCAGACTCTTACTGATAATCCACCCGTGTTCCTTCAGTTACCTGTACCAGTGCCGCGGTGACCTTTTAACATTCCCGCGACCTTGGCAGGTATCGGTCCTACCAGGCCCCGTCAATTCTTGCTGACATCTCTTTGAGGCGCACATGTTACCTAATTGGTAAGGTTGTTGACAGATTTTCTAGCTTCTAACTACCGTAACGACTGTTAATGACAGCTGGGGCCAACGGCTTAAATTGCTTTTCCGAGGCATAGAGTAGCCGCGGTATATAATGGATGGTCACCCATCTACGGACCGACCTTGGCAAGTGTTGCTTTACCTTAAAGATCAACCCGTGTGGCTGGTATTACTTAGCCACGAGCTTCTCTAGGAATTAGTAAGCAAATACTGATAGTTCCTTCCCGGATGCATTACGTCACGACAACTATTAATATTTAACGCTATCGACTACCCTCAGACAGACTTATCTCTTCCTGTAGCTCTTATTGATTTAAGGGTTGATCCCGTAGGCAGACAGCGCCATCTATCGACAGATCAGATCTAAGATCATACATAAACTTAGCTTCCTTACAGGAGTTTCCGGCATTAACTTACAGGTACCGTAACTCAATATCTTTGAGATTTTATCTAACTGCTCGGTATCAATGCTAAATCACTCTGATAAAAAACAAAAAGAAATAAATTCAACGCACAAACGAATCCTACTAATATTACAAATGCGAAAGTTTGGATGGATGAATGTTTGTTACTTAATGACGACAGAACGGCTAAACGGATTTGGATGGGTTTTGGCACAGATAGATTATAGTCTGGGATAGCACATACGCTATAATTATAGTGGGGGAATTCCTAATTCCACGCGGGCGAAGCCACTGACAGAAGCTAGTAAAGATATAAAAATATTTTCAAAAACCCGACTAAAAAAAAACGACTAAAGTTCCAAACAAGTCACTTTTCAAGCAGTGTGATGCAACTGTTGGTGGCAGTTATTTTAGTTCAATTATTCATTTCATGCCATCAACTGCATCAGACTGCTTGAAACGTGAATTGTTTGGACCTGTAGTAATTTTTTAGTGGGGTTCTTTGAAAAAAAAAAAAAATATTTTCTACATTTTAGTGAATTATATTTTTGGAATCGACTCCTCGAACCCTTTATTTTGGTACTCTACTTAATATAGTTCGTCGACTTTCATTTTTTCTTTTTCATAATATGGCGTCTGGTTGTCGCCATATTGTATTTTGATTACTGTCATGTCTTTAGTAGGACTTGCAAGATTAGGACGAATCAACTGTCGTAAAAATGATCAAAATCGGGCCACGCGTTTGGTCTCTATAGTGCCACAAAGGAACAAACATACATACATATATACATACATACATACATACATAAATACATACATACATAGGCTGATAAACACATTACCCTTGCGTCGCTCAGTTGGGTGAAAACACACCTCTAATTTAGACGTATACACACAAACAGTCGTATGAAGCACCTAATTTGCACTTATACGATCAAGTGGCATGTCTATAAGAAGTAAAGGTAAGCTAGTCACATGCAATCATCATAAAATTATATCGGTAACTGGACACCCGATTACTGAGGCTTGCTTACCGGTAACATACATGCAACTTGTAACACCAGTAGTTGGGCGTTTTGATAAAAATGTTGAGATATGAAGAAAACGTGAAAAGATTACTATAGTTACTTTAAAACTAATACTCGTAGTACCACTGAATGAAAAACAATTTCATGCAGCTGAGATTTTTTATTTTTTATTATTGATAGGCACGCGTTTAACCACCATCTCACCTGATGGTAAGCGATGATGTGGTCGAAGATGGAGCACGCTTGCCTAGAAGTAACCTATTCACTCTTGACTTAAAGACTCCCAGGTTGTAGCTATCAGGAAACACAGACTCCGGTAGGGAATTCCACTCCCTAGCTGTACGCACAACGAATGTTTATCGATGTGTGGTGTTGGGCATGGATAGAATTAGGAATGAGTATTTAAGAGGAAGTCTGAAAGTGGCACCGCTGATTGAAAAGTTGTGTGGAAATCGGTTGTCGTGGTATCGGCATGTGATGCAGAGGAATGAAGAAAATGTCGTGAGGAAAGTCTTGTGTATGGATGTGGATGGCCTTAAGTGTAGGGGAAGGTCAAAGAAACGATGGATGGACTGTGTGAAAGAGGATAGGGTAAAAAGGGGGTGACTACAGAGATAACGACTAAAAGAGGAGTATGGAAATAAGGCATTTTGCTCCGACCCCAAATAAATTGGGATATAGGGCAGGAGAATGATGATGACGTAAACAAAAAATTAAGACGTTACAGTGCGTTGAAATTTCGCGTAACGACACACCTACGTCAAAATGTACGACATTTAGCCTCGAAGTGACGTACTTCCAATTTTTTAACATCAATGTTTAGGACCGGTGTGCTCCTGAACTTTGATGTTAAAAAAATTGGAACAGAAAATAAAATCTTTTTAATGTTAAGGAACATTTATTGCCATGCTCGAATATATCTTATGAGACTATCAACGTATCTTGAACAAGTAAGTAACTTTCATCCGAAGAACGAGATACCTTTCGCAGATATAGCCACAACAAGAAAGAATATCATATAAATTACAACACGCACAAAAAGTTTTGGGAACATATTAATTGTGCGTACAGCTAAGGAGTGGAATTCCCTGCCGGAGTCTGTGTTTCCTAATAGATACAACCTGTTGGTCTTTAAAACATGAGTGAATAGGTTACTTCTAGGCAAGCGTGCTCCATCGTCGACCATATCAGCGCTTACCATCAGGTGAGATAGTGGTGAAGCGCCAGCAGTTATACCTGAGAACGACAGACTCAATTTCCCTAACATTTTATTGGCACACCTTGAAATTAAAAGCTATATTCACGCTAGCAACACTGTAGACAAATTCAAATCTAGTTTATAACTAAAACAACTAGTAACTCAAGCCTTTGGTCAAACTTTAAACTAACTGTCGCATATTAAGTCAACCAGGATTATATTCTACGCAGCCTACCTTGTTCTTAGCCTGGCTAGTCAAGATTATTCCTATGTTTATGTTCAGCATATTTCAGGCATCAAGTTTGATTTATGATGACCTGAATGTGGTAACTAATTTTCAGGTAGTTGCTAGGTTATTTAATTTTCTGTAATGTATGCCTTGACGGTACTCATGTATACTGTACATTACTACAGTGTACATGGAGTACCAACTGATGTCAGCCGATTTTTATTTTTATTGATATGTTTATGACCGACATAGTTAGGTTCATTTACGATATCCTGATGAACCTTATTTTTTAACCAACTTTCGAAAAAAGGAGGAGATTCTATGTTCGACTGTATGTATGTTTATTTTTTTATTTTTAATGTATTTCCACCGATTTCTCCGACAGTTGTGGACCGATTTTCAAAATTCTTTTTTTTATCCGAAAGCATATACTCCCGAGGTGGTCCCATATAAATTTTATCGAAATTGCTTCAGTGCTTTTTGAAAAACTAAACAAAAACAAAAAATACGTATAGATACTCGTAGATGACGTATTGGTTTTCTCCAATTACGAGATTTACGAGTACCTACGTTTAAATTCCACGTTCCATGTTACTGGGGTGTTTTGTTATGCCCCAGATATAATAACTAAAAAGTGAAAAATAAAAAAATTTTTTACAAAAAAATCAAGCGACTTCCAAAAAAAAAATACCTACATTAAAAAATAACTTTAATTTCGGAAGTCGGTGTCAACAAAGAAATAAAATACAAACACCGACTTTAATTTTTAGTGTAGGTATTTTTTTTTTTGGAAGTCAGTTTTTTTTTTTTGTAAAAAAGTTTTAGATAGTTACTCGTATTTATTTATTAAAACTTCATGTAACACAAATGTACAAAGGCGGACTACTAGTCGTGCTGGCGGGTTACTAGGTATTTATAGACTGCGACCCTAGGTCTTTAAGAGGTAACGGGGAGCTTTTAGTGATCACCGGGGTGGTTTCAGTGAGGTAAGAATCCCACACTGCCTGGTCTTTTCCCCAAAAAGTCTACCACCGCGCCCGCTCATTGGTCAAATCAAATAGCGCGCACTTCCCCGGCTTCTTGTTACACACTTCCGTCCCATTTTACGAAATCACTACCACTGATTGCAGGAAAGCGATAGGAAAGATGTTACACATAAAAAAAAGTATTTATAAACTGCATATTTTGCCTTGATTCCATGACCCTTCCTTTTGGTTTAACTGTAGTTTGGTAAAATTACCAAAAGTTTCAAGCACATCCCATGAAAACTCTTCACGTGATCGGAAACAAAGTAGGTATCTTTCCCGTGGGTCTTATTAAAGCTCTGTTCAAATTAGTTCAGTCGTTGAGAAGCGAATAAGTAACACACACATTCGTCATGAGTCACCCACTGAAACAATATTGAAACCAAATACCAGACCATAAATGTAGGAACAATAAATCGTATTGAAGGCCCTTAAAGTTTCAATTATCTCTTTAAGGTAAAGGTACGCATGAAATAAAGAATCCTCACATTCAAACTGTTTAAATAGTTGAACTTTATTACAATACAATGCCGTTTGTCACATGTTGCTGAATATTGTTCATTGTATCAACTAGAGCTTATTAATACGCATGCATTTATTAATGGTGCTGCACCTCATGGATGGACTAACAAATAAATAATCCTACCGTGACTAAAAATACATTACTTTATTAAATAAAATAATTTAGTAATGAATCTCTATGAAATGAAATTACGACATGAGTCTGCTAATACTGGAATGATGAGTACTTTTGTGGAAAGAGCTGAAGTCAAAATTCGTGATATTAATTTCAAATACTCAAAACTAAACAGAGGAAAAGTATTTGCAGAGAGTGCACTAAATCCTGTAGTACCTAAAAACAAAACTGCAGAGTTAAAGAATGAATAAAAACAAGCACAAAACTTTGTAGACGCAAAGAATGGCACCACAGTAACAAATAGAAAACAAACTCAAGAGGGCCTACGCACTTGCACTGGTTCCGCAGATGGGAAGAAGTTTGTACCAATCTAAACAGTATAAACAGACTCCATTAATCTTACATAGCAGAGCCCTTGAACCATAGCTTGCATAGTCAACCATACATTGCATAGGTCCGTAAATCTTAGAGGACACCGATTAGCATTAGTTAAGTACGATATTATTGTCAGGACTGTGTTTATCGTTTTAATTAGCATAACGTTCGCATTCGCGTCTGATAGAATAATCTATAAATATTAATGTTAAAGTATTATTAAACAACGGTTCCACAGTTACCTTTTAATGACGATTATATTTTAGCATCCTGTTATACAATTGGTAAACAGGGTTAGGCAAGACAATAAGGGATTCAATGGTTTGTATTATATATATATAGGCTAAAGACATTTGTAACCTTGTGATTTAGTTCAATCGAATAAGTCTAAATATACGTAAAACATTTTTTGACAAACGGGTAGATATCGTGCAGTTCAATCCATCAAAGTAGACTCAGAAAATCTTGCAGATCAATAAGGGCTTTGCTTTATCACAGTAAGTGCAAATCGGTTTCAAAACAGGCTCTAATAAACGCTGTAAACATGTTATCATCTAAACAAATAACCAAGAAACGCGCAATCACTGTACATTAACGGGCTTCGGATCAGCCGTGTCTGTAACTAAGGCGAGGCGCGTGATGTATCGATGCGTCGAGAGTCGCCGTCGAACATAGTTACAATGTCGTGACATTCAGGAAACCAGCAAGATAAACAGTTCGGAGATTCTAAGCTACGTCCCCCAGATCGAGTTACAGATTGCCGTGTTGCCTGCCGTCTGCCAGGGAATTTGTTACGGCCCGCTCAAGTAGCCGGATCACTTTAACAAGCACCAAACAAGGCGTGAAAACTAAAATAAATAACATTTTCGAGGTGTGCCCCTCCAATGGTAAATTAATGGCCTCCGCTTCCAGTCAGTAGATAAGGATGTGTGGCCACTTTGTCTTCGTAGAGGTTGAGCCGTGAATGCAAATAATTTATAGGAGACAAATGGTCCGCAAACGGCTCGTTAGATTCCTACGGAATTGTTCTACTTATAATGGCAATTAGAAACAGAGCTATAGGCTGTTTCAAATAAAGAAGTTGCAACCTATCATCCAAAAATTGCCAGCAGAATATTAATACGGGGAAACGATAAACAAATAGCCAGCTAAAAGCACAATTTAGTACCTACTTACTTAATATGTTGTCCTTATTTAAATAAACGTTCACAGCTCAACGCGTAGGCCGCAAGATAAGTGAGAGAACGACGGTTGGGCGAAGCGAAAGATTTGACTTGTACGATAGGAGCCCTACCCACGCTGGTCTGCGACACAACCGCCACGCCTCGCCAGCCGAGATAACAAGCCTTTAATAAGATAAATTGAATTTATCGCGTATTAAATCTACTATTACCGCATGGTTCATGCGTGGTCCACTCATATTATGCCCTTGAGATACGGCCTGCGCTAAACGCACATAGATTTTCCTTAGATTGCCCGTCGATATTACCGGCGCAAGCGCACGAGAATCTTTGCCATTAAACCGACACACAATAACGAGCTTCGCTCTAAAACTTTAAAATCCATATTTCCTAATAAAGTTTCATAACACGATAAATTTATCCACATTGACGTTACAAACGCTTACTTTCCTTATAAAGCGCTCACGAAAGTTGGAGAAATTCGCTTGAATTGTATCGTTAAATAGAACAATGCGAACCATTGAAAACGAGTGGGTAAAGATTTACATCTGAACGAGAGGCAGTGGTCTTCATTGTGCGCCGGTTCCCAGCAGCCTCCAGGACGAACGCGGAGACACGACAATATTCTATGCGATATCGAGTATCGATGCAGCCGCATCTATGTATGCAAAGGCACGCGCGGTGTACAGGGAACCGATATCCCGATAAGGCGGTACCGATCGTACATTACGCTTATCCAGGCGCTGTTGGTGCGCCTAGCGCCTATATATTTTACTCAGAATCTTCCTATGTAATGAATACCTCGCCGACATGTAATTGGCTAGTGCAACCCTGCTAGAACTCGTAAACGGTCCTATTTGCCTATGCGGATAAATGCGCATGCACGCTACCGGACGGACGGCAAGAATGCCACGGCTGCATCCCAAACAATGCTCACGATACCACATTCTGAAATATCTAATAGATATTAGATGCCTCGCAAACGCCGTCCAAGTTTGCAGTTATTGCTTTTTTGTTTCCAGTGTTCTGCAGTTTTACAAAAACCAAGTACAATACCTCTTCGGCAAGAAATCCATTATATCCATAAACAAGGCTACTTTGGACCAACGTATTTTTTGTGTCCATCTAATCTAGCTGTCCATGCCATGTATCTGTTGCTCGGCCTAGGAAATGCTCACAAAAGCTGGTCCCGTTCTGAGAGTGCTTGCGGTAATCGCTGTCGGCATCAGTCTCCGTTGCGATCACCGCTCAATTAATCTCTTTTTCTTTCGAATCCATTGTCTTCCCTATTTATCAGTCTTACATGCCGTTTGTGTGTCATATTAACGGTGAGCGTGATGCAACTCTTCGTGTGACAACGTTGAAGCATTTTTTGCGGCGCGTTCGATCATTGTCGTAATTGGATTTTTGTTTTGGATACCGTTTGAACTCTGAACATCTATTCCGTAAGCGGCGCCAAGCTCTAATTGTTGATCATGCTCGAAAATACTGCAGTGAATTACGGCTGCTATTTTCGTATTTTGCCGGTGTCATGGCTCGTGCTCTTTTGCTTTTTTGTTACTGTTTATCGCAACGACCAGTTCGCCAAAGCATTTAGTTTTGTTTTCAAATAATGGCGTCTTCTCGTACCTTAACGAACGAAAGTTTCTCGCATTCGAGCCCAATAATGGTCGTATATCACCTCACGTATTGTTAGAAAGTATTTTAAGCTAAACTCGTAACTTTGCTATGCCATTATTTATGTGCTGCATAAATTTTACGTTTATGGCTTTCCAATATAATTGCACTATTATCAAAATCAGTGGTAATAAAATATTGCTTACATTCAAATTTTAAGCATTCACTTTCTAAACAAAGTCTTAGGCTAGCTTTAGGTTTCTACTATGTAATAGAGGTATTGTTGTATTTGAAGTTTCTCAGAGATAAATTAGATATTCTTGCGTAAATCTTACACAGAGAATAGCCGTTGTCAGGTGTGTTCCGTCGTTTTGAACACCGGCCATTAGTTGATTCTTCCGCTAACTGCGATACTATGGTGCGAAACTTGTTCTGGGCACATGCGTAATGTCCGGTCGGCCGTATCGGGACCCCTGCACGCACATGCGTCGTAAATTACCTATTGAAGACTTGCATAGCGAAGCAATGATACCATCGTTTCACGCCTGATAAAATCGTTTTGTGAATATCTCAATTATAAAATTGTTGCATTCTTCAGATAAAAAATACTTTTGAACTGTTGCGGCTTTATTAAAATTATCTCGGTTTTGTCATATCACAAGCATGTCATTTATATAAAACTTCAATTACGTTATGATAATTTTAATGGCATAGCAATGGCTTTAAATTTAATGTTGGCTTCTTAATTAATGATTCGTTTTGTTTTCCACGACGTTATTTGTAGAAAGTTCAGTACTGTCAATATATTAAATTGGCGAAGCGTTCTGATCACGATTAGACCTGGCGCTCACAGGCCAATCCCTCGATGCAATAAGAAACCGACTTTAATTTCTATCGTGACAGGCCGCGCTATTCCCCTCTTATTAATTGATTAGATCGCTTACAACGTTGCTTAGTTTAAAACAATTGTTAATAACAATCGCCAGTGTATCGTTGCCTTTATTACTTTGTATGATTCCTGGCGATCACGTTTTATTATAATTCCCTGCAACAGTTCAGTTTTCTGCGATGTTTCCTGGTAATGTATCTTATCTTGCCCTGGAGTCATTGAATAGAATATTAAAACCAGTAGCAGATTGGCTTCGGCTGATTTTGTATTAGATTATGTTTCCCATAGAGTAAGCGGTCGTGACTCTGTAAGTTGTATATAGTTTTTCCTTGACGGCTGCATTAGGTGTGCTGTAACATGCCAGTAATGGATACCAATTAAAAGCTTAGAGATTGTGACGGTTATTGATAGTCATCATTCTCCTGCCCTTATCCCAATTTATTTGGGGTCGGCGCAACATGTCTTTTTCTTCCATACTCCTCTATTAGTCGTCATCTCTGTAGTCACCCCCTTTTTACCCATATCCTCTTTCACACAGTCCAACCATCGTTTCTTTGGCCTTCCCCTACTCTTATAGCCATCCACATCCATACACAAGACTTTCCTCACGACATTTTCTTCATTCCTCCGCATCACATGCCCATACCACGACAACCGATTTCCACACAATTTTTCACGGCGGTGACGGTTATTGATAGTGTTACAACATAATACCTGCGGTGTTCTTAGAACTGGAGTGAAATATGGAGACCATCAGTTACAGCTAATTTTCTTAATATATTTTGCTTAGAATTATGGTGCGTTTGTTTTATTTTTGTTGCTGTTTTGTCTTTAGAGCCAAGAAAAGAACATTCCTTCTCACCATTCCATCTCGCAGATGTCAAGAAGATGACGTTCGTACACGATAAGCGTTTATTTTTCCGATTAATCGCAGTAATCTGTTTTGATTCATAAACTGGTACAGCCTGTTCCTTATCCATAGTAATATGCGAAGTGTCTAGTTTAGCTCAAAGGGTCTGCCGACCTTTACTACCCTAAGGGAGACCAGGTTTTTGCAGTTCAAGTAATGTTATCAGTTCACAGATGGATGTTGCTACCCATCCACTTAAAATAATAACTAAGTCGATATCCATGAAAATATATGGGAATGACGTGAATCTAACGGCTTCGCTGTAGGTACAATATAAAGCGCAAATTCTTGTTCTTAATGCCATCGTAACACTTCTACAATAGGGAGGAAACTATTACCGGTACCCATTACATTATTGTTGGTTCATATTAAGTGCAATAATGTAACACTTTTATGTCTTATAATCGCAGTATTAATAATAACTGACACATTCGCAGGTCGGTAAATATAGGCGTCATAAAGTGGTAAGAATGAGACTAGGTTTGCAGGCCTTACAAATTGCTATCGCCCGCGGTGTTTCTACGTGTCGGAGTATTTCAATGAGCAGTCTTTACACTGTATCATTATGTATTATAAAACTGTTCCTGATTTGCTTCCAGCTGTCTATACGTTCCGGTTATTATAGTAAACGGCTGTAGTTGTTCTGTGGTTTTGCCGTATTAGTTCTACGCGCTCAAAACTGGTAGCTTGGTGAAGAAACTTGGGGTTGTTTGAGGAGACGAGTCAATTTGTGGTAAACTTGCGTCGGCTATATAGATACGAGTATAACATTTATTTAGTGCACACAAAAGACACAGCACAACACATAGGTAAGTATATAAAAACAAGGTGCCAACATACAAAAAAATAAAGAAAAAAGGAAAACATATTACAAATAGAAAAAATAAAATAAAAAATAATTGCATTGCTTCGTGTGCTCAGCTGTGAATGAACAAGAAACAAAGAGCTAGTTCATGTAGTCATTAAATAAGAACTATTTATATTTGTATTGCATCGTACAGCTTCGTGAGATCAGCTCTGGAATAAGAATTCCGTGAATATACACACTGTTTTTCACTTGCTCCCTTATTTTCCTAATTAAAATACCAGTTATCCTACTAATATTATAAATGCGAAAGTTTGTATGGATGAATTTTTGTTACTCAATCACGACAAAATGGCTGAATTGTTGTTTTAGCTAAATAACTTTTATAATAGCGCTAACGCTAACGCTTCGTGCAAAATGTATGGCAACGACATTACTGGGCGTCAGTCACGTGACAGTTCTCTCCGCAGGTAATGTCGTTGCCATACATTTTGCACGAAGCGTTAGCGTTAGCGCTATTATAAAAGTTATTTGGCTAGGGAGGCTGATCTGAATGTTATTTTTTTGCGCATTGATAGATTATAAAAATGTAAAAAAAATATATATATAAAAATGAATCTCTATTGCCTTGGTCACGGAATCACGCGTGAACGGCTGGACCAATTTCGCTATTTCTTTTGTTGTTGTGTTTGTTATTGTCAGAAGGTTCTTATGAAAAAAAAAATTTGGAAAGTGGCGCAGAAAATTGAAAAATTTCAGAAAACTTAACGATCTTTGCGAGTTTGACAGTTCGCGCGTCAGGACAACGTCTGTCGGGTCAGCTAGTAGGTTATAAATTTATAGTGGGGAAAGTACTAAATCCACGTAGTCGAAGCCGCTGGGTAGAAGCTAGTTCCTCGTATTCATTGTTAACGCATCTACGTGTACCATGAACGAGATGCATGGTTACGTGCATGGCGTTTAATACTTCCTTCGAATAACGGTCTCATTAATTAAAGCGGTATCAAGCAGAGGCCATACTTGAAAAACAAATGAACGCTGATACACTAAAGACATCCCATTCCATTAATCAAACTTGAGCTCCGCCGGCTTTTCAAAACGTGAGCTTGAAATATTTACACTTCATACTGATGAGATAATAGGAAAGTTGCGGCCGAAGAAGGTAATAGATCTGGCGGACGTTTTGTTGTTCATGCTCGGGATGTACAGCTTCATGTAAAACATGATCGGTCCCAGAACGATGCACAATAAATCCTATCATATTGCCGTCATTATTGTGATTTATTATTTCATCGTTTCCGTAGACCACGACTATGGAGTTGTGCAGCTTTTCCTTACAATTTCTGGGCTCGTGCTTAGAGTTAACAGAGTCTAGGAAATTGCCCTTTCGCCGGCAATCTTTGCGGCTGGCTAATGCGGCGCCGCCTGTTCAAATAACACACCAGTGGCTTCCGCGTGGCTAAGAGAAATATTTATTTTGAGAAAATTGATAGCTGTGTGCAGTCACTATGATCATTAACGAGCCATGCGAACCGCTACTTCTTTAATTCCTTTGCTGACTTTTCGCGATTCTTCTTTTTCGTTTTTCTCGTTTCGTGTTTTTGTGTTCTACTCTTTTCTATAACCTTTTGTTTGTTGCTATTGTGTTGTGTCTGTGTCGAATAAATATTTTCTGTTCTATTTCTTGTCTATTCCAATCTTCTTCTAAGCTCACGAATGCTTACTTAAACAATGTTTTACGATTTAGTTGTGAAGCGCCTACATATTTTCTCCCTGTCTATTATTAGCAAACACCTGTATTAAATTATAGTCTACTGGTACAGTAGTTCTTATTACGTATTCTATTTCTCTGGGAACAGCATGTTGTCTAGATTGTTGTCATGTTTTTGTTAGTTGCGTGTCTGCGCGGCGCGCTGTTGATCGCAACGTGCGGAGACCAGATAATGAATGTTCCACATTTTGTTCCACATTGCCATGAGTTTTATTTAGAACTATGATGCGATGCGACGTTTTCTCAAGTTCCGATGTCATTGCCGACAATTATTCGCCTAGTATCAATTACCTACAACTTAATTAAAACGATTTGCATAGTTAAATAGAAAGTCGCTACAACTGAACATTCTTCCATTTTGTCCCTTTTAAAGAAACTCTTGTTGCACGTAGTGGAACGTTGTTCTCCCGCAAGTTTTACCTTTAAAAACTGTTTGGTGACTACGTTTAACCTAGTTGCTTAGCGTTTTCATGACGCATCGGAATTTTGTACTACATTTGAATAATCGGCCTTCACTGTCTCCTTTGACAAGAAGTTCTGGAAAAACTGTTCATGTCTTCAAAGACGGGCGATGCGACGAGAAAAAAGTAAACGTTTGTGACACCGTCGCAGTCGTGACTTCTTAATTTGGTAAACGTTACAAAGTAAATTAATTCCAAGTTTGTACCCATTCATATATATTCAGATTGTTATCTATCATGTAATGTATTCTTAGAAATTCGGTTGTGTACTATTATGAATCATATTCTTCGTAATGTTTTTAGCGATATTTTTATCAATTTCCGACGATGCTTCTGTAGTTCTTTTTTAATTTATTTTTAACGAGTGTTGTAGTAGTTTTATGAAACTGGAATTTATTAATGAAGGTGTGCGTGTAGCTTGCCTTTCATCTATACTTAGTCCACACGAATGCGCTACTAACCACGCACAAAACCTACCATCAAAGGCGCCAAGTTTAATGCGACCCCATACCATGATTGTGCACTCTGATGCCAATGTTTCTCAACTAGAAAGCGTTTGGTCACGATCACTAATATGCGAATTACTTCCACAACAAAAAAGAGCTACTTAAAATATATCTATTGATCCAAAAATAGACAATCTGCGTATCTAATTTAATAACTGAAATGGTTTTTTCATTTCCCAGAAGTTCTAACAGCAACAATACATAAATTCTCCCGGTAATAAGGAACGAAATAAATGTAAGGAAAGTCTATAGATAGCAAGTTTCTCTTCTACATTTCTCGTTTTTCTGGACAAATTGTTGTTCGTAGCGACTCTATTCAATTTTTGTTTGTAAATCGTCAGCTAAATGATTAAGCTAGTTCCGTTTGAGTGTACAGTTTTGTTTGGTCGGCGGGTGTGACAACAAAGGCAGTATTACAATAAGCGTTAGCGCCGAAATTGAAAGTGAACCCGCAAGTGCGCGTGCGTGCGTTGTCCGCGCTCACAACAATCATAAAAGAATAAATACGACAGAAGTGTAAGACCGTACGAAATTACACACGCACGGATTCGTTGTGCTACGTAATCGAGTTATGTATACGACTGCAAAAGCATTAATTGAATGACCTCATAGAAAATACGTGCACCTGAGCGACTAGTAAGAGCAGCAACAACTAGAAACTGGTAACAATGCACATTCCAGTTTATTATAAGAAAGAAACACGCGAACTCAAGTTGCAGCACTTGTCAAGATGTTCTACCGCAGCTTTCTTGTGATGAAGAAAGATAAGGCTTTGTATGACAAGCCGCCTCTTTGAAGAGACGTTCATTCATTACGGTGAGCTTACGTGAGTTCGCGATAATGATGCGTAACTACGCACAGCCCTATATGTCTCTGACAACTAGTTTATTCCAAGAATGTGTCAATTAGACTACTGAACGCACTGCTTTATGACGTGACGAACATCTGTCATAGACACAGATAAAGAGATTCGAAACGGAAATAAATTACTGTGATGTGCTTGATTTAGAGATGCGTCCGCCCGAACCATTTGTTATGCGAATGATGAATCTTAACGATTTAGTAGCACCTAAACAAAAATAATTAAGAAATCCGATTCACATGCCGTTTACAGAGGAAATGCTAATTAGCTCAAGACTTGATAAAAATCTTATGTCTTTTAGATTGGATGAATTAAGTCTGATATAGAAAAACTGGCTGCAGCCAACAAACGCGTTAGGAGAGCTTCTTTGAATGCAAAAAAAAAACTTCGTAACGGTTAAGTTCAGCAAAAATTTAACAAAAAATAAATATAAGCTGACTGATGCATTACTGTAAACACTTAATAAAATAGTGTGACAAAAAGCTTGACTAAAAATTCTACTCGTTTAATAATCTTAAGAAGTTCTTACCTCCAATTTACTATTCAATTCCGTAGGCCACCTTACAAAGTAACGATAAGTTGAATTTAATTTAATAAATAAACAATATGGACGTGTAAGAAGCCGCAAAACATTAAAGTAGAAAGGCCACAGAGAAAGGGCCCAACAAAAAAGGTTGAATACTTTTTTTACATTACCACAATACGTTACAGATAGTCTATGAAATTTGATTATTCATACGATTTCACCTATAATTTTGTGGCTAAATTATAGACTTCAGAATCAATTTGGGCCTAGCATTATATTCTGTCGTTTATATTGTTTTGTCGTTGAGATTTTATTTAGAACATTGCCGTGCGGTTGTATTAGATAGGATGCTTTGAAGAGTATCGTGAGATATTTTGACATCTTAACGGATTTCAAACTTCCATGTTCAATGGTAACAAACATTTCCATAACAGTCCTGTAATACACACACAAAAATAAAAAGTTGTCAAAGAAAAGTTTCACAAAGCGACACGTTTGGGTAAATTGTTAAGTACATAATGGGCTATTAATCTTTCAAATACATTTCCTTCTACCATAATACAGCTCTAACAGCCATTACCCGCCCATTCACCGTCATTAACACGTGAACTTCTATGTGTTTACTCGAACGTTTAGGATTAAGCTCTATAAAACCACGCCATTTCAATTTCACACACGATTCATTATTTAAAAGCGGCGATTGTCTAACGTTGTGTTCGTTTTTGAACAGAAGTAGGCACGCGACTGCAAATCGAACTTTCTTCCGCGCGTTCGGACAGCACCTGACAAATTGCTATATAATGATAGCTAATTGATGATCGTTTTAGCCTGATTTGTTCGGTTCCATGTTTCTATTTTTACAAAACGATGATTGAGAAATGATTCATCAGAAGTGTAAGCTCACTAATTTACAACTTTTTTCGTGAGTTAAATCTAACATGCGATGAACAGATTATACAAATTGGAGATTAAATATAAATAGCGCTAATCAATGATAGTTATGACTCTACTAATAATTTTGTTATGTCTCACACTGAGAGAAATGCACATTGATAACATTTAAACTCGGTACAGCGATGGAGGTCTATTAAGACAAATGATAATGGATTCCAATCGAAACGCTTTGTTAGAAAGTTATTTCGGCGATAGCGTGTAGATAAACACTTTAAAATAATAGTGACGCTTCCGGGTTTCAATTTAACATTCCTCATTCGATTTATAGTCAAGACATCTGCTCGCAATATAGTCGACAATAATAACACTCATTATCATATATTGGATCGCTTCTATCTATTACCTCTCGTTAACTGAATCCAAATTGCCCAATTCATAAGATACGTTTAAATCTAATTCTATTTGTCATTCAATTTCGCCAATTATTGCATGGGCTTACAATAGTATTGGTGAACTTTAGAAAGCTATATGTAATTAACTAATAATGCCTCTTGCAGATTCTATTGTTGCTGTATGAATCGTCAAATCTAAAGTTTTAATTTGGTTATCATTAAAATTAGAAGCAGTGATATTTATAATTTGATCTGCTGTGTGACTTTCATCTAGGAATGCGTCTAATGCGAAATAGTCGCTATCCCTTTATATAATAGTGAGTGAAACTGATTGCTCATTGTGAGTGGAGTTATTACCATCACTGGAGCTTGTGGGAACTCGTTAGGAGCTACCCTGAGCACTGAACCCTTGCACCCGTTTTTCTACGCTAGTCTTGTGTGACTGCTTTTTGTCTCTATTAATTTTACTACACCACTCCATCTTTGTGAGCAGTCGTCGTATATTGTGTTTTATTAACTTCTGCACTTGTTTTTGCGCTACTAGTTGCAAAATCTTCGTGGCTTTGAATAAGCAAGTGGCATTCTCGACCTCGAACTTGATTCGGTTTTACAAGATCTGTATCTGCGTTCAATTGAAGTTGATGATCATTGACCTACCGTCTCAGTGTTCACCTCTGCTACCCTTCGGAAGCAATACATCTTACGTTGTAGATTACTATCTAAGTGAAAGTCTGTTATTTTGAATCTCAGATACATTTACTAGAAATGGCCGATTTCTGTCGAAGATACGTGTATGCAATTTATTAGCTGGCATATCTCTTCAGATTAGGATCGTTTTCAATTGATCCTAAGTTATGACAGGCACTTGTCGTGTAGATATAGCAATGCACGCCTGTAACCTTAACCGTACAATTTGGCACAACAATAAGACCACTGTTTCAAGTTCATAATCGACTACCAACATCTAAATTCTAAAGAAACGTTGCTTCAAATAGATATTTTCGGTACATATCTGATTTTAATTTAAAATTTACAGATCTTCAAAGCAATGTTCGCAGTAATTAAAGAATGTTGCGGTACGTAATTTCGAGTGTAGAAAATCAAAATTTCTTGCGTTACTGGTTCATTGATTTCATCGATTAACTACACTTTTTAAAGAATTTGCCTAAGCCGAATGCGCAATTCTTGATTTGAAAGAAAATAAATGGTAGCAATTAAAATTCTGCTTAATGTAATTAGCAGGTGCTTTGATAGGATTTAATGGACGTTATATTTTAATCGATAATGGTTTCCACTTATTAAAAGGTTGCGTAACTAGGTTTTAAAAGCTGTCGGAAGTTTTTCAATGCAAGCGTTTATAATGAGAAATCCGATTCGTAGTAGTCGATAAGTAGATAACTCAGTGGAGCCAACCAACCAATAAAATTAACTTCTGTTATGTATCGGGTAAAAAAGGTGTTCATACAGAATCCGTACTCTTACCAATTTACCGGTACATTAGCGCCGGTTACCCGATCGGTAATTATCATTAGGTTACCGTTCGTCCACTCGGATTTCAATTGTTGATAGTGTCACTTTTACCTTTGGTATACAGAACTTAGGGAAGTCTCTTAATAAATATCTTAATTTCAGACTATAGTATATCTCTTTGTCAAATTTCATCCAGATCCGTTTAGCCGTTCTAGCGTGGTTGAGTAACAACCATCCAAACTTTTGCATTTATAATATTAGTCGGATGGTTTTCCTCCAAAAATATTTAAGTTTCCAAACTATTAAAAATCGAAATCAAATATTAGTTGAAGAATATTGAATATTTATTTGAATAATGAATGTCATCATCATTCTCCTGCCCTTATCCCAATTTATTTGGGGTCGACGCAACATGTCTTTTTCTTCCATACTCCTCTATTAGTCGTCATCTCTGTAGTCACCCCCTTTTTACCCAAATCCTCTTTCACACAGTCCAACCATCGTTTCTTCGGCCGTCTTTCGTTTATTTGAATAATGAATGTAGACCAAAGAAATATAAATGACCTGGAAAACCATGTCCTAGAAGACTAGGCATCCAACCTAAGCATTATTTTATTTTTTGCAGCGAAACTGTCCCCTTTAAACAATGCGGCTTCATCGATACCGCAAACACCTTTTTGCAAACTTTCTTATTTATTTTAGAGTTATTGTCGCAACTAAAATCTTAGTTTCTTTTTAATGATTATTTTGTACGCAAGCACGTAAAAGAAAACTATAAGAGAAGTAAAACGATGCCGTCCTATCAATATAAAAATCTCAACGCCTACCGCGCGAGGCATCCTCGTAACAACCTGCTTAATGAACTGCCACTTCAAGATAAATGTATGTCTTCGTAACTTGTATTTCTTACAATGTTTGCGTAAATCAAGCAAATAGAACGTTAAGCCATGGCAGCATAGCCAGGTCATCATACCAAAAAAAGGTATGGTCGATTGCGTGACCAAGCGGTTGCCAGGTAAAGAGCTGACCCACCATAGAGCTGCATTCGTTTACTTGGCTTCGCGAGCTGGCAGAGCCGCCGTAGCGTCCCAGTGAGGCACCGGCTTTAAAGTCCAGCGAAATGCTAAGAAAGTAATAAACATATCAAGAATCAAATTAGTTTAATTCCAACAAATTACAAGAAGAGTTCACGATAAATTCTGCGTAATTGGCAATATAAACGTAGAAATCGTACGTCAGAGTTGGAGGAAAGTCCCTCATTGCAATTCAATCTGGCGCAATCTGGGACTGAGGTTCTCACATACATATTTATAACTTTTATCTTCAGATGTAAGTTGCAAGTCTTGCGAGTAAGGTACGAAAACTATCCTGTCATCAAATCAGCATCGGCTCTCATCCAGTGGTCGTTACCCGGCAATTTTCTACGTGCCATGCATCATATTCGCGGGTTAATCGTAGGTTGCTTGTTTCCAGCTCCGTATGTAGGTTGCAGCGCATTGTAGGTCAATGGAACGCGGCACGCGCTGCGCTTTCCTGCAGTTGTCTTATGCAGATGAGAATTATTTATTAACCCCGCGAGTTTATCTTTCTATATTCTTTGCTGTTTTAAGATATTGATGGTTAGTTTATGAGAATTCCCTTTCTGTTTGTTTTTTACTGAAAAAAAAAAATCTGTGGAACCTTTGATTTTCTGTTATAACTTTTTTATTGCATATAGTTACCTACTCACTCATCTGATTATATCCGAATGCAATCAAAAAAGGCTGTAAGTTGGTAATGAAAGAGAAAATTAATAATTTAATTAATAATATGTCGTAAAACACATAAGATTTCTCTCAACTAGAATTTTCCAATATTCTTCATCATAACCTGTTTAGTAGTAGTAACCCAATTACCATGCATGCAATTAACACTAGACTAACAATTTTGATATTAAATGTTGATATTAAAGATTTACCTAAAAAGGCTACACTCTCCCAGGTGATATAAACTTCGAACAATGCGAATGGCAGAAAAATCTGAACCGAATCCAATTGTATACTTCCGTTCCCAGACATTTCTAGACCAATCGAAGAAACAATAAAAGGAAAGCTTGTAATTATCGTCTCTGTTGTCCATTACACGTTGCTGCAATTTCTTCCTAAAACAAAGGGCGTTATTTGACCAAATCGTGCTTTTACCGAAAGATGATTTGGTCAATAGCCTACGTCTTGTATTCAACTGCCTTAGCAATTCATTGAAGCGATTTAGCTACGTTTACAAGTTCTTGATAAACATCTACATGTATTGTTTTCTCATTTGGTAACTTTGAATCATAACGTTGAAGGCAATCCAATTTGCTATCGAATGATCGCTTGAACGATTTACTTTCTTCTTGTTCAGCTTTAATCTGATCTCCGAGATACTTATCGCCGGTAATCACTTCAAAAATGTTAGCTTGTTTGACCCTTACGGTGTTGTAGTGGTAATGGTATTGTTTATCACGATGTAGGTAAAGGTCGGGTGTTACAAGTGCATCTCAGTAATTTGAGCAATTCTTTTGTAGTGGGTACGAATTTTTTTTCTACTCTTCAAGTTTTTCCACTCTTCAAATAGGTAGTTCCATCCTTGAAATTTTTCCACTTGAAATTTTTCTGCTCTTGAAATTTTTCCTGGAATATTAATTAAATCAACAGATAGTATTGGTAGAAACGTTTACGGTTCACTTGACATAGGCTGCACATCGGAGGCACCTGTTAGCACATCTGGGTCAGTTTTTGTTCCTCGGTTTCACTATTCAAACAAACGCTGATCGACGTCACTTTTCGTCGTGAGCACAAACGTTTTCATGTTTAATTATCTGAGAAGCGAGAATGTCATTCCGGTCATGTAATATTTGGAACAATTGTGCATTTCTCATGAGTTAATTTCGCTTTTAAGTGTTGTAATGTTTAATTTTATCGTTGTTGTTTGTAAATTTATTTTAATGGTAGTGAATGAAAGTGTTTCTATTACGTTTTTCTTTATTCATGAACACATTGAGTTTTTTGTTTCTCTCATTGTTATCGCGTAAAATATGGAATATAGTGGTGGTTACAAATTTCGCACATCATTTTGCCGTTTCTTCTTATGTTAGTACGTTGCGTGGCTTAGTTGGGCGTGACGCACCGTTTTGTCGGCTGCTCTTGCCGATACGGTCTACATGCGCCTGAGCATCCGTCGACTAACCCCTGCTTTTGGCTTCAAGTTTTCTTCTTCCATGGGGAAAGCTATCGATTTCTTGTCTGTATTATATATCAAATCACTACACTTTCTTTTGCTTGATTACATTAAGTTTGTGTTAAACTATGTAGATAATTCAATGCCTATAAAGCATGTAACCACACATGTGTGAAAGTGTTGATTTACAACAATTATAAAAGCTAATTAGGTATTACATCACGGTTGTTTTTGTTCGTTAATATTCTTTTATATTTTTACGTTTAAATCCTGTTAAGTTTTTCAATGATGTTCCCACGAGCTATTGACTATTCAATTGTGAATGGATATCGTGGAATGCTCTTACATCAATAATAATTATTCAAATTGTGTACATAATACTGTCGGAAACCTTTCTTTTTTTTCCATGAACATTACAAATTACTATGTTATCAAGATTTTGTATAATGTGTTGTTAAAGCAATTATTGTGAGCGCTTCCGGATAATTCGCACAATATAATGCGAAAAGACGTAACACAATTAGATTTTATAATCCAAAGAAATGATATTCTAGTTCCCTCCCATGTTAAAGATTTCTCAGCACAAATATTTAAGTTACAAATAAGAGTTAAGAAAACACACAACGAAGAAGCAGTAATGGGCGTGACAACTTTTCTGTCGTTTAAGGTAAGTATAAAAGATATTGGCACTATTAAACATATTAACAAAGTACGATTTCAGGTTTTGTAGCTTAAATAGTTCATCAGAAAAAACTTTAATGAAAATAGTCTAATCCAAGAACTTTATCGGATTCCATTTCAGTAACTGTAAAATCAGACGCGTTGTAGTTAATGTCATCTCGACTCCACGTTCCAATATTAATAAATTCAACTTTATCGCGTCCATTTTCTTTCGTAACAATAGTTACGTCTTTGGATTAAGCGGTACTCAAAACGGTATTACAGTTAGCGATGCAATTGAATCGTCCACCGAAGTGGGATCTACGGGCACGACCACAGCCCAGTTTTGAGAGAAATGCAAGGTCGGGAACCGCTCAGTTATTGTGTTTATAAACTTTTTGTCATGCATCTCACCGAGTTGTATTGTTACCAACAACTGAACTGCTCCATTGAGACAGATATGCCGTGCGATACTCGTCTCGGAAATGCTCTTTTTTTCATCGTCTTCCGTGATGGTTGACGTCGAAAGCACCACTTATTCTGACGCAAATATGTGTTGCAGCAACGATTAACTACGATATGCATCAGTATGTATCGCTAATTAGATTCTTGTTAATATTCATCTTTCATTGCAGACAATAATAAATTCTAATTACAACACTGAATATTTTACTCTTGGGAAATCATAAACTCTTTAGTGAATTGTGACGCTTATTTTTGCTTCAGTCAATTTCTCTGGGGTTTTGAGTTTAAGTTCGAATGTCTTTCAGTAGCTTAGCACCGGGCTGCACGGTTCATGACGACGAGTTTGCGAAGTGGCTGTGGTTTGCTTTAAATCCAAAGTGGAAATGAGCCAGCATTTAGTGTCCGTATTCCTGGCTGCAACCGCAAATCGTCGAGGGGAGACGGTCTTTATAGTCGCATTTTGTAATAGCTTTGAGTTTCCGCCGTGGATGGTTGATGTCCTCACCTGTCGCATGCCGTTACATCTTCACGAATAGGTAATATTGCGATCGATAGACGTATTTCAGCAATCCTACTAATATTATATACGTGAAAGTTTGTGAGGATGGATGTGAAGGATAGTTGTTACTCTTTCACGCAAAAACGTATTTTGATGAGACTTTACAGTAATATAGATTACATATCAGAATAACTTAGAGGTTATAATTTATAATGGTAGTATTAATTCCATGCGGGCGAATCCACTGGCAGAATCTACATAAGCAGATACACTTGCTATCTGCGAAGTCTCTTGTTCAAACTAAGCGTTCCTCGCGCGTCTATTTCATATTGTCGTAAAACATACCCACTGTAGCTTGGTGTTTGCTTGCCGTATTAGGACACTTAGCTGACTTTAAATACCCATTGTATTTAAATTCTAAGTAAACATCGTTGTTAAGCTACAAAATTTTCTTCATCAAACAGTTTACTTAAATTATAGTTATTTGGTTGTATCCGACGTGTTTATAATTCCTCCTTTTTTATTAACCGACGAAAAAAAAGGAGGAGGTTCTCAATTCGACCGTATATATGTTTTTTTTTTTTTTTTTTGTGTATGTTCAGCCCTCACTCCGTCATTTATGAACCGATTTTGATTATTCTTCTTTTGTTAGATAGGGTACACCGCAAGAGTGGTCCCATGTCAAGGAAATCAGGATCTGACTGTGGAATCCTGACAAAATTGAGAGAAAACCTCGAAAATTGTGGGCACGTTTAGCGTTTCTGTATGTGTGTTCAGCCCTCACTCCGTCATTTATGAACCGATTTTGATTATTCTTTTTTTGTTAGATAGGGTATACCTCAACGGTGGTCCCATGCCAAGGAAATCAGGATCTGACAATGGAATCCTGACAAAATTGAGAGAAAACCTTGAAAATTGTGGGCACGTTTAGCGTTTTTAGCGTTTCTGTATGTATGTTCGGCCCTCACTCCGTTATTTATGAACCGATTTTGATGATTCTTTTTTTCTTAGATAGGGTATACCTCAAGGATTGTCCCATGTCAAGGATATCAGGATTTGCTCATGGGATCCTGAAAAAATTGAGAGTGAACCTCGAAAATTGGGCACGAATATTGTTTCTGTTTACTTTTCATAACTGAATTAGGTATTTGCATTTAGGAACCATCACATCATAAAACTGAGCTGATGATGGAAACCATACCTTTCCTAAACAATAGAAGTCAGATATAAAAACTGGTTTTAGTGACAAATACCACTTAATATGCTTTGACGAAAAGACGTCTTTACAATATTGGAGGTAACCTCAACTGGTCAATATCCTGGGAACTTCATGGAAGGATTGTTATATCATCAGCTCAGTGGCAAGAGGAATGATGAAGAATTAGAAATTAGCCTCAGAGTGTTAAAAGATGATGCGAGCCACAAAAAATTTTGAAATAAAAAACTTTTTAACAAAAAAATTAACCGACGAAAAAGAACTAAAAAGCAAAAAATAAATAAACCTTTTAAGTCTTGAGTAATGAGCTTATTTACCTACATAAAATATCAAATTTTACATAAACTAATTTTGAGTCGGCGCCAATTAATAAAATGATTAATTACCTACTTACAGCCCTCTTCATTTGTGAGTACTTATAAAATTTAGATATTTAATAATCAGATGAATCTACATAAGCAGATACACTTGCTATCTGCGAAGTCTCTTGTTCAAACTAAGCGTTCCTCGCGCGTCTATTTCATATTGTCGTAAAACATACCCACTGTAGCTTGGTGTTTGCTTGCCGTATTAGGACACTTAGCTGACTTTAAATACCCATTGTATTTAAATTCTAAGTAAACATCGTTGTTAAGCTACAAAATTTTCTTCATCAAACAGTTTACTTAAATTATAGTTATTTGGTTGTATCCGACGTGTTTATAATTCCTCCTTTTTTATTCAAAATAACTAATGTTTTACTTCTATCGTCTTTAAATAATAAACTTGGGGCATGATGACTCAATTGCAATTTAATTTATTGTTATATTAAAAATTACTGTTTTATTATTATGTATTATATTACTTTTATCTCAATTACATTCACACCAACTTCTTCGTTTTATGTTCGTTTAGTTCATTTTGATATCAGTCAAACGGGGTTATTAATTGTACGGGAAACTTTTATTGCGGATATTAATAAAGTTTATTCCGCAGATAAAGTTCTTACTCAAAGCTTGATTGCGTCAATTTCTTCATGTTGTAGTTAGTTTACTTTATTACGCGAAATTACTGCAATTTTCATCCTGACTTAATATTATAAATGCGAAAGTAAGTTTGTTTGTTTTTTGCCTTTCACGCCTAAGCCACTAAGCCGATCATCTCATGATGACGGGTTCAGTAGTTTATGCGTATACGTTGTCAGAGGTACAGAAGAGGACTTGGGAAAGGACTTTATCCAGAAAAAAGAACTGTTCCCGAGGGAAAGAACAATAACTTTCGATGGTCACAATTTGCTTTAGTAGGTACGCTATATGGCGTTTCTTGTCTTTCGAATCATTTTGCGAAGTTCCTTATGACATCACTATGATTAAAATTCTTTGGCAAATTGTTGAAAGGCAGATTAACAATCATCTTTTTATGCGTATACGTTGTCAGAGGTACAGAAGAGGACTTGGGAAAGGACTTTAATCCAGAAAAAAAGAACTGTTACCGAGGGAAAGAACAATAACTTTCGACGGTCACAATTTGCTTTAGTAGGTACGCTATATGGCGTTTCTTGTCTTTCGAATCATTTTGCGAAGTTCCTCATGAAATCACTATGATTAAAATACTTTGGAAAATTGTTGAAAGGCAGATTAACAGATCATCTTTTTATGCGTATACGTTGTCAGAGGTACAGAAGAGGACTTGGGAAAGGACTTTAATCCAGAAAAAAGAACTGTTCCCGAGGGAAAGAACAATAACTTTCGATGGTCACAATTTTCTTTAGTAGGTACGCTATATGGCGTTTCTTGTCTTTCGAATCATTTTGCGAAGTTCCTTATGACATCACTATGATTAAAATTCTTTGGAAAATTGTTGAAAGGCAGATTAACAGATCATCTTTTTATGCGTATACGTTGTCAGAGGTACAGAAGAGGACTTGGGAAAGGACTTTAATCCAGAAAAAAAGAACTGTTCCCGAGGGAAAGAACAATAACTTTCGATGGTCACAATTTTCTTTAGTAGGTACGCTATATGGCGTTTCTTGTCTTTCGAATCATTTTGCGAAGTTCCTTATGACATCACTATGATTAAAATTCTTTGGAAAATTGTTGAAAGGCAGATTAACAGATCATCTTTTTATGCGTATACGTTGTCAGAGGTACAGAAGAGGACTTGGGAAAGGACTTTAATCCAGAAAAAAAGAACTGTTCCCGAGGGAAAGAACAATAACTTTCGATGGTCACAATTTGCTTTAGTAGGTACGCTATATGGCGTTACTGGTCTTTCGAATCATTTTGCGTAGTTCCTCATGAAATCACTGTGATTAAAATTCTTTGGACAGTTGATAAAAGGCAGATTATAATATCATCTTTTTCAAGAAGTTACTACGTTATTGGACCCAACATTTTTGTTAACACGCTTTTAATAACTTCACCTGTAAATAACTATGTAAAAATCTAAGAACTATAATTTTACCCACTTCCTGGTTTCCAATTGAGCTGAAATTTTGCATACATGTTTAGTTCGTTAAATGTTTAGTTAGCTAAGAAGCGTCATTCTAAATCCAATATGGCGGACTAGTTATTTTAATGCATTTTCATGATAGGGGTATCAAATGCAAGGCTTTGCCGAGAAGAATACGAAAAATGCTTTTTTACAAAAAAATAAAACCGACTTCCAAAAAAGGAAATACACTAAAAGTTTAAAAATACCTGTAATTTCAGAAGTCGGTGTTTGTATTTTATTTCTTCGATATTTGACACAGACTTTTTAAATTTTTAGTGTAATTTTTTTTTTGGAAGTCGGTTGTTTTTTTTGTAAAAAAGTTTTTAATTTTTCACTTTTTGGTTGTTGTACCCCAGAACTCAAAACCCCAATAACATGGAACATGGAATTTAAACATACTCGTAATTGGGGGAAACCAAAACGTCATCTATGTGTACATATTTTTCGTTTTTGTTCAGTTTTTCAAAAAGCGCTGAAACAATTTCGATAAAATTTATATAGAACCAAAGAATTTTGAAAATCAGTCCACAACTGACAGAGAAATCGGTGGAAATACATAAAAAAAAAACATACATACATAGAACCTCCTCATTTTTCGAAGTCGGTTAAAAATAAAATGACGTCCTTTAAAAGCGTGTTTTTAAGTTTTTTTAAACTACATAAAAATGTTTTTATTAAGAAACAGATCTCTTTCCTTATGTTGAACTTTGAAGAAACGTAACTACTGTCGTTTAATGGCATCTAAAAATATTGTAAGTACCTTCAATTATAACAAATACCATAAAAGTACCTTTACGTACACTTGAACACAACCAGTTCCGTCTAGTCGCTAACATATTCCCCATACCGCCTGTTAGTATAACGACCGGATTTATATGGAGTTGAATTAACCGCCCAAGTCGTTCCCAAGTGTTCACTATTGACGCAGATTTATGATGCAACTGATTGGAAATTCGCCACAATTCATTGGAAATGTTGTGCATTGAAGAATATGTTAAAAGCTTTGCGAAATGCGTGGCGAATGGGTTGTTGCGACTTGTTAAAATGATGTTAGGAATTTTTCTAGTTTATTTTATGTTTGACTAGCTTTTGCCAGCGGCTTCGCCCGCGTGGTATTGGTACCTGCTTAGCCCATTATAAGTAGCCTATGTGCTATTCCAGACTATAATCTATATTCGTGCCAAATGTCATCCGGATCCGTTCAGCCGGTCTGGTGTGATGGAGTAACAAACATACATCCAAAACTTCGCAATTATGATATTAGTAGGATAGTCTAAAATGAAGAAAGGAAATAAGTTTATTTGCGATAAAATACGATACACATAATTAAGCAAAGCGCACAAAAAGCAGAAGCCTAAAGAAGGAAATCTATATAATATAAAAGCGAAAGGTCACTTATTCACTCACTGATTAGTGATTAATCGCGAAATCTCAAAAACTACTGAACCTACGAAGATGAAAGAAGAATGCCCATTTTTCACCTGCCTATGTATAGAAATGAAATAAATTTTAAAATTCAGCTAATTCAATTGTATATTAATTACGCATGTCACAATGTTAAAAGAAACAGAAAAAACATATTTTTTAATTTTTCTATATTCTTATTCTACGTCAAGGGTAAACGTAGTACCATGTTTTGAACGCATCTCAACTACACTTTTTACGACGTTTCATTTTACACACTGCTACTTGACTTTATTCAACTCTGTTTCTAAGTTCTACAAATTATTTTACGTTTTAGTTAATCAATAAGTATTTCTTATTAGTCTTTCTATAATACAGATTAATTAAAAATAACATAATAATTAAATAAATAAATCATGCAGTATGAAATTGAGTTCGCACGACTGAAACGGATTTTTTTGACATTTGACTGTTCGTCACTCAATTTATAATAACAATCATCGAGAGTCTAAGCAGTGACGTAAAGTTGGTTTTAAAGAATTCACAAAGTAAAAAAGACGTTTTAGACTCTAGCTAGATAAGTATTCCTAGTTAAGATTAAACTTCGAGAGTTAATAATTAGTTCTAGCACATTTATTTCTATATTACCTATTTGATATCGGAAAATCCTAACATAGAAAGTAACAAATATTTTTTGGTTTTTGTAGCGTTTAAATTATTTGACATTATTTTCTAAACTTACAGGTAGTCTTTCTACTATACCTTATAACTATACATACACTTTCATTGTCAGGTTTTTAAATGTATGTTAAGTTGGTATTCTTCTTTGACACAGAGGTAGATTATGAGTAGGAGACGTCAGCTAAGAAAGGATTTTAGAAAACTCTCCCTGTAAAGGGGTGAAATAAGGGGTTGAAATTTGTATGAATTGATTCCTCGCAATACTATTTATGAGACATATTTTGATACTTCGCAGGTAAATCAAAACCTAATGAGCGGGAGACTGTTTCCTTTGGATAATTTTCAATAGCATTTTCCCAACTATCTTGGGGTCGGCTTTTTGATGGAACTAACATAGTTATATAAGTATTAATAACACCTGATTGTGGAATGAGTATATAAGAGGTAGTCTGAAAGTGGCACCGCTGACTGAAAAATTGTGTGGAAATCGGTTGTCGTGGTATGGGCATGTGATGCGGAGGAATGAAGAAAATGTCGTGAGGAAAGTCTTGTGTATGGATGTGGATGGCTATAAGAGTAGGGGAAGGCCAAAGAAAAGATGGTTGGACTGTGTGAAAGAGGATATGGGTAAAAAGGGGGTGACTACAGAGATGACGACTAATAGAGGAGTATGGAAGAAAAAGACATGTTGCGCCGACCCCAAATAAATTGGAATAAGGGCAAGAGAATGATGATGAACACCTGATTGTGGACCGAAGCTCTCTTGAATAAATAAATATTATTATTATTATTATGTATTACTTAGCCACGAGCTACTCGGGCAGCAGCTAGTATAATACATATAAAAAACTTTTTTACAAAAAAAAACAACCGACTTCCAAAAAAAAAAATACATAAAAAATTAAAAAATTACTTTAAGTCTTTAGAGGTATGCGGAACAGGGTGTAAAGTCCCGCAAACCTCCGTTGAAAAGGGAGGATCCTCCGACCAGACGGGTGTTGTGTCTGGTCCGGGCAACTGCCCAATGGTTGATTTCGGACTGTTGTATATGTTCAAATCGCGCGCAGAACTCTGCTTGCGCGATGTAGAATTCTTGCTATTTTTTAGTTCGTGTGCGGCGTCATAGATGTCGCTACATCACTCCCCTCCGGAGATCGGAGATCGATGGTTCTTGATGAGTCGTCCATACATCTTGTGATGCTTGCCGGGCCAGTGGAAGGTTGGTTCCAGTGAGTCGGAACCGGATGAGCCGCATAGTTCACGGTGAGTCGGAACTGTCTGCGGTGATGCCCCAGTGAGTCGGAGTGTTGCTATCCCAGTGAGTCGGGATGATGCCCCAGTGAGTCGGGGTGATGATGTCCCAGTGAGTCGGGATGATGCCCCAGTGAGTCGGGGTGATGATGTCCCAGTGAGTCGGGATGATGCTGCAGGCTCCAGTGGGTCGGAGCGGTGCTGTGCGACGTAGTGGCTTGACTGCTGGCGTCGACCAGGAGAGGTTCTTCGACCGGCCGAAGGTGCTGTTCGCTGCGCAAAGATCGCTGATGAGGTTGATGGTGATGAAAGAGGCTGAGGATGCTGACCAGGAATGCGCATCCGCTGCATGCTGGTGGTCAGGATACCCGTAGAAGCCGTTGGTACTGGCTGGCTGTATGACTCGTTGCTCAAGAGCTTGAAGGAAGCGATGATGATGACGTCACGCTGAAGTAGCTGCACGAAGGCTGCGCTGACGTTCATGCTCGAGGGTCACCAGTTTGGAGGTGATGACGTCATGACGAAGGCTTCGCTCACGTTCATAGTCGAGGGTCACCAGTTTAGAGGTATGCGGAACAGGGTGTAAAGTCCCGCAAACCTCCGTTGAAAAGGGAGGATCCTCCGACCAGACGGGTGTTGTGTCTGGTCCGGGCAACTGCCCAATGGTTGATTTCGGACTGTTGTATATGTTCAAATCGCGCGGAGAACTCTGCTTGCGCGATGTAGAATTCTTGCTATTTTTTAGTTCGTGTGCGGCGTCATAGATGTCGCTACAAGTCGGTGTTTGTATTTTACTTCTTCGTTATTTGACACCGACTGCCGAAATTAAAGTTATTTTTTAATTTTTAACGTATTTCTTTTTCGGAAGTCGTTTTTTTTTGTAAAAAAGTTTTTATTTTTCACTTTTTAGTTGTTATACCCCAGAACTAAAAACCCCAATAACGTGGAACGTGGCATTTAAACATTTGGAGAACACCAAAACGTCATCGAGGTATACGTATTTTTCGTTTTTGTTCAGTTTCTCAAAAAGCGCTGAAGCAATTTCGATAAAATATATATGGGACCACCTCGGGAGTATATTCTTTCGGATAAAAAAAGAGTTTTGAAAATCGGTCCACAACTGACGGAGAAACAGGCGGATATACATAAAGAAAAAAAAAAAAACATACATACAGTCGAACATAGAACCTCCTCCTTATTCGAAAATCGGTTAAAAATAATTTAAGGATGTAAACACTTAAGTATGGTCTTGGCTTACGACGGGAAGCTATTGCAATAAAATTAAATCAATTATTGAAAACGTTGGTGGTCTCCAATTCGAAACTGCAATGAGTGATGTTCATGATTGTAGTCATCAAGAAAGAACTAAAACAAAATACGGAAGGAAGAAAGATTAAAATTTAAAGTTTTTTTTTTTTTGTGGGTTGGGAAATCATCTAATGACATCTCCCGCTCTAGGGCGGAGCGGAAGGGCGTGTCAGACTCTTACTGACTAAAACCCACCCCTGTTCCTTCCCTGCCCTGAGTGCCCAAGGGCGCGGTAACTCTGTTTCGAATTTATCCACAACCCCTGGGCAGAAGTTACATGGTCACTAACAGCAAGTACGGTCATGTATCACAGGTGTTATGACTTTCAAAACATTTTACATAAGTTAATGCTTCTGGAGCTTAAAGTTTAGATATTATCACCGGATAATTGTTAACTCCGAAAGATTGTAATACATTTTGCAATGTGCGAGTATGGCATCCTCAATATTTTGCGAATGAATAATTTCGAATACAATAAAACCCAACAAAATTGAGTACTTTGTAATCTATCAGTGTCCTACCGAGAAAAAAGAGTATATACGAGATTTATTGTTAACTAACGGATTCTTCAATTTCCTGGTGACATATACATACTTATAGCGCGTACGATCCCTCACTTTAGTGCAAATCAAGTAATTACTTTCTATAATATTTCCTTAACAACCTACGACGGGTGTATGCAACAGTAATTCACATCTACGTTTTATTGGCAGTAAATACACTAACACAGCAATTGAACATAATCTCATTTGTATAATTTTCCTATCCGTCCGAGGTCACTTTGAAAAGTCACCAATCCCGATGATTGGTTTGTATAATTTCACGGTGCCGCGTGAACTTCGTCTAACGGTCGTCTCTCGGATTACTATATAACCCCATGACATAGTTACATCGGATAGTTCGCCAAATTGATTCTAGACTGGCTCATCTAGCGTGCCCTTAGGTCTGGCTTTGACCTGGCTGACTGGAAAATGATTGCAGAACTTTATTTTCCAGTCACGTTCACATAACAATATTAACCTTATCTGACTTCGCATCACGAAAACTTTCGTTGGAACTAGATGTGATACAAATAAGAACATTTAATTTATCTGGACCGCAAGCAAGTGCTTGGAATGGAGGCAACGTTGAATACTAAGATCACGAAATGTTTGTTTGTACCACTAAGTTTTTCTCATTCATCATCTTTTTAACAGGATACCCTATCCTCCATGAATAGGATAGTTGACTCATTAAAAAAAAATATCGAAAAGTATCCAAAATCATAAATAGAAAGAATTTTTCATAAAAATTAAATGAGTTAGAAACCTTTTAAATCTGGTGGAGGCGGAAACCAAGAAACTGTCAAGTAACAGAAAAAGGATACACAAACTGACATCTGACGTCACCGTCATCAGGTTTTTTTTGGGGGGAGGGGGGAGGGGGGGGGGGAATCATCCAATGACTTCTCCCGCTCTGGGTGGAGCGGGAGGGCATGTCAGACTCTTACTGACTAAAACCCACCCCTGTTCCTTCCCTGCCCTGAGTGCCCAGGGGCGAGGTAACTCTTTCGAATTTATCCTCAACCCCCGGGCAACCGTCATTAGGTTACGTGCGTATACAATAGAGAGTACGAGATGTTCCCACCACGTCCCCACTATTCAACTATTTATGAAATACTGATTGTTGCTTCATTTTATAACCAATGTTGATGCTGTTTTCAGATAAAAGATTTCTTTTTAGTATTATTTGTTGTTTCGTATTAAATAACTTACATGAAAATACTCCATTGTGGTACATATTCCTCCCTCTTCATCTCAGCTTTTCACAAGGTCCGGTTTTCTTCCGAGCACACGCTCATTAGAGAACTAAAGACCAGTTTCCCTGACACGAGGCCCGTGTTCTACGAGAACCAACAACTACGTTGTGACCTTCACAACCTTCGGGAACTGGGTTTTCTCATTATGATGTTATCAGTAGCTGACGACGCGGTTGGCCTATTGGTTGAGCGTTCGGCTGCTCCGTTGCGTGTCGCGGGTCCGATTCCCGCACGGAACAAATATTTGTATGGCCTACAGATAGTTGTTCCAGGTCTGGGTGTCTTGTGTATGTAAGTTTACATGTTTGTGAATGCACCCACGCTACAGGAGTAAAAATTTTATAGTTTTTTTACAAAAATGAAAAAGAAGGTATACCAATGGCTGTTACTACTTGCTCACAAGATATCATCTTAGTTCATAACATAATGGATGTTCTATCGAGTCGAGACCTAGGAAAAGTAGCAACTATAATACATAAAATAAAATGTTATAAAGCTTAAATGTTTCTTCGTGTTTGCACAGAGGTTTTCTTAGATATTTCTCCGGTTTCGTGATCATGTCTAAGTTCTCGTGACTATAAAAGCTTGTAACGTCTAGATTAAAATGTTTGTGCGAGATAAACATTATTGTTACGGCGACATTGTCCCACATTTTGTATAAGGCTGTGAATGCACTAGGCAGTTAGTTTGTAGCAATCAATCCAACATTCTGAAGTGTACTTGAAGATTGTCGGCGTCAGCGGGTGATGGGTTGTTAGTAACGCACGTAGCTTAGAAGTTGGAACGCTTGGTGTGGCGTCTGCCCCTTGTCAATAAAGTAATTTTCTCAAAGCTCTTTAAGTATCCAATAAAGTCGTTATAATATTAACGTAGCGTGTTTTCTGATATAGAATTTCCTCAGCGGTGCAATTTCAACCTGGCTGTATGTAGAACTTAGAACATGCAGAGAGTCTAAGTCTAGGTCTCTAAGGTCAAAGAGATAGAGTCATTAATAAAGCCCCGGTCATTATAGTGCTCTAAATAACCGCTGTAGTTAAGCTTACGGTACCTCGTTATATTAAAATTAAGGTAATAACTGTTACGATCAACCGACAAACATAGTATATGTGGTGGTTAAATTTACGTTAAATTTCACTACTCTTTGCAGGATTTATTATTATTAATTGGTCACACCGTGTAAATGATGTTTTAATTTAAAATAACGACGCATTTTGTGGTGGCACAGATTTTTTATTAAGTATTATTATTTTATATTATTTTTTATTATATACTTTATTTTAAACCTCATAATGAGCACAAGACAAACATTTTCAAAAAAGTACCGACCTACATTTACTAAATAATCTTTAAAGGCACTCACATCTTTCTTATTTCATTTCTCTCTTATTAATTCATGTTAAAGAAACTGCATTGAATATTTCTTTATTGACATTAACCTACTGGTATTTCTCAGGTACTTCAATACTTATATTAATGAACCTATTTGTGCCTCGTCTATGGTTCTTCGTGAATTATTCCTTCATAAACAGCCTTCTGTCTTCTGTCTTGGTATCTAGAACTTAAATATGCTTTGGTACTACATCTACATATTAATACGTGAAGCAAAAAATTTCGCACTGTTAAAGTTTATATGGAGAAGGAGTGCAGAAAGCTAATATTTTTTATACGAGTATATTATGCATTAGAAATAAATTAAATTAGTAAAAAAAAGTTTGACACACACACACACACAATTTAAATGAATTATGGTCTGCCTGGGGGTGGAGGATAAATTCGAAAGAGTTACCTCGCCCCCGGGCACGTAGGGCAGGGAGGAACAGGGGTGGGTTTTAGTCAGTAAGAGTCTGACACGCCCTTCCGCTCCACCCTAGAGCGGAAGAAGTCATGAGATGATTTCCCACCCCCCAAAAAAAAAAAAAAATGAATTATGGTCCAATTTCGACCACTGGACGGCCTCCAGTATGTATAAATTGACAATAAATCTAAATAGTGCAGTATTGCCTTCTATAGCGTCATGCAAATAGGCTCTATTTGCCAATGGTTAAATGGTGCATTTTCCTATGCACTATTTGTACAGAACTAAACATTTTCTCCGCTAATTGCGAAACATCGGTAGAGTCGTCAAGTGATACTCATACGCTCACGGCTCGTGACTGGCGCATTAACACAGTGCTGACCCGCGGCGATTCTCACGCCATTGACTCCTTTCTGGGTTGAAAGCCTACTGCCTACCAGTAACTGTGCTTGCAATGCACTTCCTCCTACAAACTCAAATGACCTGTCAAATGCCATCGTATTTCACTCGAAGTGATCGCTAGCTGAAGGCGACAACGGAGTAATGAACTGCAAATAATTTGTTTACCTTAAAAGCTATAAAAGCTTCAAGATTTATTACCACCATGCCCATATTATATGTTTACCGTTCGTGGTCGTGAATTGAACGTACCTAAGGGCCTAATGTCAGAACTGCATAAGGCTTGTTTACTACCGCTAGAAAAGTGGCTTTTAATAAATTGAAATCTGATTAACAATTTAACAGCCCAGGACTTGGCAAACAAGACGATTATGTGAACAGATATTTACGTGGCTATAAAAGTCCATGGTTATGCTGAGCTTGCTTCCGTCATAATATTTGAAGTACAGCCCTGACCGTTGGACATTATCACCCATTTTCCACGAATCATTGAGGTTTGAATTCGCTTGCGGTGAGACGGACAAAGCCGATCAATCTCTATAGAAAGCTGTATTGTACGAAGGTTGTAACGTTCCGTGAAGTTTCCGTGAAAGAACCACAATAGATAGATTCTTTAGGGCACAGCCACACGATCGATTTTGGTCGAATAACAGTATGTTTGAGGTCAAAAATGTGTTGGTTCTAAACCATTGGTATTTTAAAGTAATTGGAACTGAAGGTCGTCTTTCCCTCCTAACTTTGTGTTGTCATTGACTACAAAAAGGTCTAACTGGCCGTCTACAATGGTTCGGAACGTGAGTGATATTCAACTATTTTGTCATGTTGGCATGAGTTGTACTTTCGTTCTCTTTCATTTAATGTGTGGAATTTGGAAGGTCATCTTCAAAAGCTCACTTTTTACAATGACGTCATCAATTTGTAACTGACTACTGTGCACGAGCACGGGCATTTGACATCATCATAACAGATAGACAAAATGACAGATAAAGGCTATAAATCTGGAATGAACCGTACTTTCGATATTGAATTAGAACAAGTTCTTCATTTTTTAGGCGCGTCGTGTAACTTATTTCACCGTATCGGAGGGGACACGGCTAATTCCATCTGTCTTATGTTTTTTACTTAAGTTTCAATTAAATCGACGACGTGTTTCCGGTTCGTCGGGCATTCGTGTTGCACCGCCTTTTCTTGCCCGGGGCCCTTGGCTATACAATATGGACCCAAATTGCCCATCGATGATCTCTCAACGGGCTATTGTGCCGCCTCCGTGGAATTTGTATCTAACGGGAGATATCTTGCACTCGACTGTGGCATAAATGTGCGTGAGGTGCATTTCGCTATGCCGTCAACTTATGGTTGGAGTACCGATACTCTGACATCTTAAAATAGCCATCCAATCGAATGTCTTCAAATCGACACAAAAGGTTAAGTCAGATATCCAGGAAGTTGGGCTTTTACTGCTTTCTTGTTTTTCCCTAGATGGTCCGGATAAAACAGTCGTATTTTATTACGGCATCTCTTTTCTAAAAAGGAACATTAGTAACTGTTCTCCGGTAAGCATAAAACATGTTACGGTGACGGTTTGTGTACGTGATTGACATAAATTGCGAATAGTTTCTCATGTCGATGTCGCTACGAAGATACTAATGCTTACGACCTGAAATGTGTCGAACGGTAACTAATTTAATCATGGTGTCGGACTTTGAAATCCTAGATTTCATTCCCAGATAGGAAAATTGGAATTTAATCATTATGGAAGGAAAAGTGAGATAGAAAATATAAAGAACGATAAATTTAACGGTGGAGTAAATAGAAATAGGTTAACTATCAGATAACGTACATGCAAACACTGTTATGATAAACAATTTATTTATAAGAGTAAATCTCTGCCCATCTTATGAAGCTATGCTATGTCCCCACTCACCCAGTAACACCAAATGGTAAGTGCAATCAACATATCTTCCACGCTGAGAATCTGACAGATTGCACTCTCGAATTCATAATCACTCGAATCGTCAACGATAATTAACGTCTCGCCAGAACAGTCATTACTACGTTAGGAGAATATCTTTATTGACAGCTCAAAAGCGAGCACAAAGGCCACGAGAAAGCCGACATTGTGGCAAACCACATCGATGACTTACACAATGCTACCGACGACGCCTAATAACCCATCTGCGACTTTACAACCAGCAACTCATTTAGGAAAATGAAAAGTCCGTTTCAATGAGCTCAACTCTCCCTTATTGTTGTTCGGTTAGAGGTTGCCCGTGTACAATGGCGTCTAAGGTTATCAGACCGGATGATGAGGCCTTCAGATTCTATTGCTTTCACCCATTACGTGGCCTTTTGTGTGCGCCTTTATGTCTTGGAGCTGTCGATAAGTTGTTACGTAATCGTGTACTAATTGGTTTCAAATTCATCTTTCATCCGTAATAAGGGAGTCGAGTGGTCGCCTGTTGAACTTTCTCCCCCTTGTAAGGCTTTAATAACGCTCAGGTTCCCGCTAGGATAGTTTGAACCCCGGGTTAATTACGATTGCTCGTGGACTCGTGGCTTGGCTGAGGCTTTTTTGCCGTCTACGGTCACAGAATTCAAACGAAAGGGTTCAATAGCTATTTACATAGCTATGCGTATACCATCATAAAGTGCGCATTTTCAAATTAAAACAGAAAATACGAAAACATGCACACTCGCATGTTAGAAATTGCCTCGTAAATCTTACTACATCTTCTTTGGAGTCACGAATCTTAACTACTGAAAAATTCAAAAACTTCCGCACACGGGTTAGGTTGTTAACCAAATTAACAGTTCCTTCACCGTGTCAATTATTCTAAAATTTTAGCTTAATCTTGGAAATTAATAACTTTTAAATTGCTCGTCCCGAATGGTGTCATTTTGTACAATTTGCTTCAGCCAATAAATACCCGCGGCATCTCGTCCGTCAACTGACATCAGCATAGGTAGCGGCTTGCTTGAAGTGATGCCTCAGATAAATTGACTAGCTGCAATTTTCTCTATGACATGTATTTTTGAACAGTTTCATGCTTTTGAAATATCGCTCGAGACGACGGACACTTATCATCAATTCACCCACGCTCCATAAATGTAAAGCGAAGACAATTAAACGAATATGTTCATTCAAAGTCATATTCTTGATTTATTGTATTTATTTTATGTCAAGCATTGTGCATTAGTATCTCACGATCGATCGTTACCGTTGCCCCGGTGGGCGTTTGACCTCATTTTGAAGAAATAGTACCTTAAAAGGGACCCATTAGTTCGGAGACATGGGACAAGACACAATTGTCCATATAAGCTTGTTGTTATCGAATTTGGAATAGAAAAGTGGTCTTTCCTGAAACATTTTACATTGCAGGCAATTAAACTGTTGTAAAATCTGAAGAGTATTTATTAGTAGTATATAGAGCGCCGAGAGCCTGATGTATTCGTTATGCAAAGTTACATTACACGTAACATAAACGTTTGAGACAGGAAGCAATTGAACGCATCCTATCGACTATGCAAAACGCTACAAATTATTCTGCTACAACAATTTTCTACACGCATCTCTATATCACGAAACGTTGACTGTTGACTGTTTGCGAGGAATCTTATACTCTACCCACGTTGTACTGAGCAGATAAGAAATCGCATCGGATTAGATTAATCCAAGGGGCGTAGATTCCTCGCTGCGTTAGCGGTGAGCGGAGAAAGGCTTCCCATAGTCCCTCTCTTCGATTTGTCTATCCAAGCTGTTCAAGATAGTGGCATGCTGATACAACCATAGCTGTTCTATCTTGTCCGCAATTAATAAGAAAAGTCCTTTAAAGCTTTGTCGGTGAAATGCTCGAAGAAAGCGAAGATATCTTGTATTTTAGTATTCTACAGACAGAACTAAAGAGGGAAGTCCGAAATGCTTAATTCAAGAAGCTTACGGATGCAAGTGAATCTGCGCCTCATGAATGATTGTGAACTTGACCGAGTTTTAAGTAAACAAACGCATTAGTAGGGCGAGTCACTTGGCGGCACGAGCCGATGGCCCGAGGATTTCGCTTGCAAACGTGAGCTGCATACTCAAATGGCGAGCTAGAGTGATTCGCGAACAACCTTTGCATTCGTTCCGCAATGCAACACACTAGCATGATTAAAGTATGACCCGCGTCGAAGCAGGGAAATTCTGTCCACTGATACATACGTGCCTGACCGAATGTAGGTTGAAACTTTCGTCCGCTTACAGTCATTCCAACCGCAATCCAAACAAGAGCAGTGGTCACGTTTCCGAGATCGCCACCAATGTCTGCCTCCGCCGGATCATTTATACCGATCCGTATTAACAATGTGCGGCGAAAGAAACCGACTCATTGTATAATTGTTAATCTATTCTGATTTCGCACTCGGCTCGGTTATTATAACTACTCGAATGACAGCTTCCCACGTCCGTATGCTCCAAATACTGCTAATGACGTTTTCTCCTGCATCGGCTATTACTCACTCTGCGTTCATTAATTCTTTAGCTTTGATAAATAACCGTAGGTCGAATCAAAATGCATGCCTGCCTCAGTAATGCATAGTGCGAATGATAATACAGCCAGTTCGTATAACAGTTCCGAGTAATTCCGTCAGAAGTGATATCGCCATACTAGATTACGAGTTACAGTTACAGACGTCAGTGAGAGGTTTCCATTTAAGTACATTGTATCTACTATCCGCTTTTTACTACTGTAGATCTCGCCATTTATCGCCGATGCTATCATTAAACACTCGAAACGAAAAGTGAACTTGTTATTTAACGCCTTTGTGTTTGATTTTGAAGTGTTTTACTTTCTAAATTTACGTGTAGGTGAATTAATGACGCGTTTATGCTTTTTTTGTGTTAACGGAGAATCGATACAGTCCAGTGTTTTGTGTCATCGAGACTTTGAAATAAGAACTAAACTGGGGTATTAGATGAGATTAAGTTCAGTTCGTCATTGTTGTTCGACCAACCAAGGTGGATTGGACAGGGAAAAGAAAAAAGTGCATACCGCTAGCTGACACAGTGCTTTATTGAACACAATTCCGTTGACTGGTGCGCAACGGTAGGCCTTACCGAGATGGAGATGGCGACGAGTGAACGGGACAGATTAATGCTAATAGTTGACATAATCTTGCCTCGGCGCGTCGCTTCCAGCGGCGAAGGTATGAATGCGTTTACAGCTTCGCAATAAATTATAACGAATAAATGGAAGTGGACACACGACTTTGTTTTTGCTTTGATTGGTTTAATTTGAAAAAGGAGAGATAAATGAAGCTCATATATTAAAACTTGATAATAATACATTAAACACCGTTATTTATTATTTCTTTACAAAAAATGGACCTTCGAGCCGTATGAATATATATAATTATTTAGATTACAAACACTATTTGTTTAACTAATAAAATAGTTCCATGTTCTATATTTTATTAGTTAAACAAATAGTGTTTGTAATCTAAATAATTAGCATTAGTTAATGATCTCCTTTCCTACAGATAACACGGCGAGCCTTCATGTTGGCTGTCAAGTTAATTCCGATAAGACCAGTAGCTGCACATTCTCTCCTAATTAAAATCGATCTGACATCAAACCTTCGGATAACATCAATAGTTTTATCAATTACAGCGAATCATTTAGAAAAGGTAAAAGTAGTGTTTTACCGTCGCGCGTCGTATTTCCCTTTCATTTTCATATTAATATCGGACGCCGGTTATGATACCTAATGAAATCTAGACGCACTCAAATCTAATGCAGCCCAACGAGATGTAACAAACTCAAACCATATACAGGAGTCTCCCTAATCCGGGGGTATTAAAAACCAAGGGGTGCCGGATTATTGAATGTTCAGATTACTGGATTATATATGAAAATACAAGATAATTAAAATTCCCTTTTAGAAAGTCCCAATTTAATAACGGACCATGTAGGAAGCGGTGGAGTAGGCTCGGTTGGAGGTTGCCGGACTAATGAATGCGCCGAAGTATTGAAGTACTGGGTTAATGAGACTCTACTCTGCAGTAATTTCCAAAGTTTTTTTTGTATAATAGGTATAGCCTATATCGAGAATAAATCTCTTATTTTCTGAAAGTGCTATGATATGCTGTGATCTACATGACATCAACGGTATTCATATTATATCGAGTCTTAAGATGATCTGTTATTGCAACTGTAACCTTCCTCTCGTTTGCTATTACGGCTTGCTCGACTTCTAAGTAGCAGATGCGTTCAGTTTTTACATCACATAGGAGCTAAGATAAATCTCTCTATATACTACTGCAGTAATTAATCTTCACTGAACCACTACCTTCACTTTTTCCTATTTATGTGTGAATCAAACCGTTTCTTGCGTCATTTAGCCGCACGGACAGGAATGTATGGACATCGGACATTCATCAATCGTGTTCCGTTAATCGGTTACCTTTTAAACAAGTTCAGTTATTTGTAATGTGTAATCAACTGTGATAGTAGGTACTTGTTAAATAAACTTTAAATTGAGGCGGCACTTTGAATTGGAATATGTTCTTGTCAATGTTTGTTCAGTTCAGAATCAGTTTGATGTTATTTATTTAGTGTCTGGTGATAGCGAACCTATAAATGAGAGATCAGTAGTCGGATGCAATTACATCAGTTACTCTATTCGAGTAATTATTCGTTGGAATCGGTATTTCCAAAAAATATTTTGCTATTGTCAAAAAATATTTTGCTTTCCATGAAACTATTTACTGTTTGTTATAATTTCGGTGTCATTCAAGTCTGCAAATAGGAATTAGTCATTTATTAGAGATGTAAGTTTTTACCAAATCACTTTCCTTATAGCAATAAAACATTTCAAATTAAATGCAAAAATATTTTTACATTTACATAAAAATATTTTAAATATGCAAGACACCTTATTACCGAGACACTTCTTAGATCACTAGACATAATAGTACAGTATAACTTGCAGCACTTGTCAGAAAATTACACTTCATCCTCGACAGTGTCCGTCCACTCGTGGATGGTTGAGTGCTACGTTTGCGCACTCCAGTGGACATGGTGTCATAGTGTTTGCATTGACTGCGCGTTTAGACACGGTTTAAGTGTCAAGTCGTTCACTTTGTCACCAGTGTGTTTGTATAATAGTTTTAGCATGATGTATGTGTGAGCGCGTTGTCGTGGTAGCGTAAGCAGGAGTCCAGGTTATAATAATATTTGATGGTTTGGTTGTAATAGATGTTTTTCACTGTTTGTTGTTTTCTCAAAAATGCTGTCCAAAAAGCAGAACATTTTAGAATTTTGAAGTTCTTTTAATAAGGTTTTAATTTACACAGACCTTTTTTTTGTGGGTGGAAAGACATCAGATGACTTCTTCCGCTCTGGTTACTAGGGCGTGACAGACTCTTACCTGACTAAAACCCACTCATGTTCCTTCAGTTGTCCTTTGCATTCCAGCAGGTGTATTCGCTAACTCAGTTGACATCAATTTGATAGGCACTAAGCAGTACATTGTGCCGTGGTAGTCGTGGTGCCTATTAAAATCGATGTCCACTGAGGAAAGCAGCAATGTACTGCATAGTACTATCAAATTTATGTCAACTGAGTTAGCGAATACGCCTGCAGGACCGCGATGACTCTTTCGGACATTCCCGCGACATGTTTGCACAGACTTATAAACATCGCTATGTTTATGAGGAAATCTAGGTAACAGCCATCATAATACTGCATAATTCTCAGCAACCCATCATTATCATACTTACCGTCGAAACATACAATTTCTAGCCATAATATTAATAAATGTAAATCCTGCGCCTTTCAATTAGAGTTAGTAGTTCTAAGTATCATGCCTTCAATTTAATTGACATTTCATTAGGTCTTCAAGCTATTCAGCGTCGAGTGCGCTTTAAAGCACAAAGTATGTTAATAGGGCTGGAACTGCCAGAAGTTGTAAACGTCAAGCGGTTTTCTTCAGCATGCCTCTCAAGATTTGTGCGGTAAAATAAACAGTTGATAGACATTCCCACTGAATTCAATAAAGCCTGAACTGAAGGAGTGACGATCATTCAAACTGTTTGAGTCAATACCGCAAGTGCCGTTTGCACGACTGTGTTTTTGGACGATCGTGCACTTAGGTGTGCAAGTCTTAACAATTTTACACTTCGGGCCAAATTGTCGACCGAGTATCGATAGTGGTCGAAAACATATTTATTTTGCAGTTACAAAATGTGTTCCATGTTTGAAATTCCTATAAGGTCCCAAGTGTTACTTTTCGATTAGTCACGCTGAACTTTTTAGGGCAAAGATTTTAACAGAACTGATGCTCATTCAAACTGTTTGCGTCAATACCGCAAGTGCCGTTTGCAGTGTACACGACAGCGTATTGGCCGATCGTGCGCTTAGGTGTGCAAGTCTTAAGAATTTTACACTTTGAGCCCAATTGTCGACCGAGTATCATCGATCGTGGTCGAAAACATATTTATTTTGTAGTTTCAAATGTGGAACATGTTTGAAATTCCTATAAGGTCCCAAGCTATGAAACTTTTCGATTGGTCACGCTGAATTTTGTAGGGCAAAGATTTTAACCCACTTATTTAAGTGTCGATTGAATTGTAGGCGACTAATACCAACTTCCCTTTTGAACCTTTTCGCACATGCGTTAATGCACTTTCTTTTTCTTTTATGGGCGATGATTGTAATAAAAGTGGAATATAGAGGCCACATTCTCTTATAGGATTAACTGTTAGTAAGATAAAATGTTCGGAATGAACTCGATTTGCATGATTGATACATTTCAATGCAAAAAAGTGTCAATCTATGTTGGTTTAGCATTAATTAGTTTGTAAATGATCTAGTTGACTAATTTTTATTAATGGTATCAGTTTTCCGTCTTTGACAAGATATGCTAAGGATCGTTCATGTTTTCATGGACTGGTCTTGTTTTTATTAGAAGTGATTCGACCTGTTCATTCATGGATACATGATACTTTTCTGGTTTAACATGAAGTGTCTATAGCCTGATGGCGGTCTGGAGAAACCAGATTTTCCCGGTACTGGAGTTAGCGTCAAGACACGGGCTGTGACATAACTTATGTTAAAAACATTACTATCTTTATATTTTTATTTTTTTATTTGTATTTTTTTATTATTTATCTTTTTACGAGCTTTTATTGAACTTGTAATGTTGGTATGTAAGATGTCCGAATCAAAATTAGCAAGCCCCATTTCGGCAACTTGTTGATTTGAAATTTGGCATACTTATCTATGTCCGGTGACAATGCTACATTATGATAACATGGAGCCGATCTAATGATAGCGCCGGCATGTAGAGACTGGAACTCCCTGATGGCCAATGGTACGACAGTTGAATTTGAGCTAGTATAGTATATAATCTAGTTGTTACCATGAGTACTTTCCATCATACATGATGACGAGGGTCTAAAGTTTTTTTTTTAAACTACTTTTAATTTATTCTATATGAATCGATCGATAACATTGATCGGCATCAGTCGATATTAGCTTTTAGTGTAGTAGGAACTGTTTATCGACGTCGACTGATCCATTCTACCATCGATTGACAAAAGATCGATTGGTGTGATTACACACTTTTTTTTTGTGGTGGGAAATCATCCAATGACTTCTCCCACTCCTGTTCCTTCATTTGCCTGAGTGCCAAGGGCCACGGGAACTCTGGTACAAATTTATCCGTGACCCCAGACAGGCATCGGCCCTGACGGGCCTCGTCAGATATTGCTGACATCTCATTGATGCGCGCGTGGAACACTACGCGCCGTCGACTCTCAGGCCTGGTCCTGATTGGACGGCGAGCTACCCACTACTCGCTGTCCGCAGGCCTGCGCCTATGGTGCCTGGAGATCGACTTGCAACCCAAGAAAGAGGAATAAATGATGAAAATCTTGGAAATCAAGTGGTTACCCATGTTCAGGTTGTACTAAGCAAAACTGAAGTTAATGAGTGCAATTAGTATGTCTGCTTATTTCCACAAACATGACTATTTCCTATCTTAAAGGGCTTCACGGTCATGCACGGTCATACCATAATGATGGTTGCAATCAGCTTTTGAAGTAAACTCGGTATTTGAGGCTTAGGGCAATTAATTATAATTGGTATTCACTGTTGGTTCGTCTGCAGTCGGTAAATTAGATATGGCTTGTCTGTAGGTAAGTGCTCGGTTAGTGTTTTGTGCTTACTTTCCATACTTTTTGTAATTATTGTGTTTTCAATGGTCATTTTTCAGCCTATCTCGGTGCTGTGCAATCTTATTCTTTTGTATTCTCTTCTGTAAGACCTTACCTTATAATACACTAGCTATTCTGCCAGTGGCTTCGTACGCGTGGTATTAGTCCTTCTTCTATTATAATTATAGCCTTTAAATTTCATCCAGATCCGTTTAGCCGTTCTGGCGTGATTGAATAACAAACATTTATTAAAACTTTCGCATTTTAATGTTAGTATTATTTCTGTTACAAACCAAAGTTTATAAATTTGTAGACATCGAAGAGCAAAAGCACCATTACTGTTCGTATAAATTATCATTTGCATATACACACGTATAAAGGATATAAACTCACTTGGCAAGCAGTTCTACCGTTATTTGATGAAATTATTACTAACATTAAATGTATCAGCGGAAACAAGACCTGTTAACAGGACTCTTCCGTCAAAATGGCGACAAACCGAAGTGCAATTAAGGATATACAGATTTAATCGCACCCATCAATAACTTTGTAGTGGGTGAAGTGAAATATAGTCACTACAGCCTCAAATTATGTGTAGCAATACAGCCAACCAGGGGCCCAATTCTGTAACTTTAAGTTAAGCAACACGCCATCGACACTCTATCGACACACAACAGACATTATTTTGCCAATGTTGCAAATTTGGTATTCTGCAAAAACTTTAAAATGATATTGACATATTATAGTAGGCCAGACTACTAATTATTACAATAGTCTTATTATGGTGTTTCAATGGCACTACAGTGGCAAGTAAATGACCATAAATAATTTATAGAATACCAAATGTCAATGACTATTGAGACACCACTGACACACTACCGACACACTATTGACAAGTTAGTTATTTTACAGAATTGGGCTCCAGAAGGTATAGCGACAGAAACCGTTGAAGATGGCGGGACGAAACAAACGACCAGTGGTTGACATAAATCTTGTATCGTAAAAGCTGGAAGTCATTGGGAGCCCTTTGCCCAGCTGTAGGATGATGCAGACTAAAATTGCTACTGATAGTATTCTCCGATTACTACCCAAGCATTTTCAGGTCGAGTTAAATTTGGCCCTTTGGCCGTAACAACGGGAACAATGTCATTTGCAACCTTATTCCTGTGACTTAACCTGATATCCGACTATCCATACAGCCTATTCGAAACTAAAAAGATTTAGTAGACGGAGGACCAGGCAATATACAGGGTGCAACGAAAAGGTGTGGTCATATTTTAAAACTACATCTGCCTGTCGATATGAATAAATTTCTTCAAGAAAACCTGAGGAATTCTAAAAAAAAACATTTTTACCTCCCATACAAATTTGTATGGAAAGTCCAATTTTACGATGGTTGGACTGTGTGAAAGAGGATATGGGTAAAAAGGGGGCGACTACAGAGATGACGACTAATAGAGGAGTATGGAAAAAAAAGACATGTTGCGCCGACCCCAAATAAATTGGGATAAGGGCAGGAGAATGATGATACAAATTTTTATGGAAAGTCCAATTTTTTTTTTTGTGATTTTTTTATTTTTTTCTACGAGAAAGTTGCTCATTTCCATGATCAGAACTGGCTCTTAAAATATGACCACAACTTTCCGTTACACTCTGTATAAAATAAGAGTTTTGTTTTTTAAACAAGATTTGGACCTTCGTCCTCATGTGAAATGAGAAAGTAGATACCTACTCATGCTAACAAAGAATACTAGCCCAAATTCAACTGTCCTATCATTTGCCCTTTCATCAGATCAGCTCGATGGTATCATAATATTGCATCTCGTCACCGAACTAACATAAATGGAAACTAAAAACTGGGCGAAAAACTTTTTGCATATTTTGAAACGGACAACACGCAATGTTATTCAAACTAAACATGTTCGCGAAATTTCAGCTTAATCGAAAACCGGGAAGTGGGTCAAAGTTAACTTCTAAGATTAGTTTACATAGTTAGTTACGGTGAAGCTAATATAAGTGTGTTATAATTTATAACACAAAATTTCGTGTCTGTGCTGTTGTCCGTTGAGAGAGAGTTCTTCTATCTGGAGCTAACCTGCATGCCGATTCAGGTCATGCATATTCATCGGAATGCATTAAAATCCATTGTCATCGGAACTGAACCAACATGTACAAAATTATTTATTATTTATTTATTTACACTTCATGCTACAAAAGTACAAAGGCGGACTTAATGCCTTAGGCATTCTCTACCAGTCAACCAAGGGTGGTGGAGAGATAATATGCGAATATAACGAAAATATAGGTATATATCGGGTGTAAAAACAGTTTCCGAAGTCGAAAGCCACATATTCTACCCATTATTTGGGTCATTTTTTCCACTAGACCACACCTGGGCATCCACTGATTCTGGAGATATTGAAGGTCAAAGTCGCAATTTTTTTAAACTTTTTTTAGGAAAATGTATTCCAAATGTTATTACTAAACTTTTTCCAAACAAACATTACCTGAATTTTTGATATTTTTTTTCGAAATTACGCATTTGTAGTTATAAAAACTCAATGAATATCAAACGTATCCGACAAGTACCTACGTGGCTTAGAGGGAAGGGGCGGGGTTTAAGAGCGGTTGCGCACTACGTCCGATACTTATCCGTGAGAAGACAGTCCGGCGTGGTCGTAGAACAATTTCTATGGTAGGTTACGCACTACCGATCCGAGTTCGGTCCGAGTTTTCTATAGGTCTGTATTTTGACGGATAAGTGTCGGACGTAACTCGTGCGCAACCGCTAACTCCACTTGCCTGCGTTCTCGTTACATTGCGTGCTATAAAAAAAAGTTTTTTTTCTTAAAAACTAAAGTCGTTTCCCAGCAATAATTTTTGCGCAAAGCTACTTTGTTAGACGTACAGTATGCGTAATTGATGGCTATGTGGTGTGTCTTTTTACACCCTGTATATTAATAATAATCATACATATATATATATATAATATACTAACTACCAATAAATATATAAAAAAAAACACAAAAATCAAAATTCTACTTTTTAGGATAAAAGGAAGTGGTTCTAATTCAGCTTAAAAGATTTGACCCGAACAAACAAACATTGCAATTTAAATAAAAGTTTGTAAAATAAATATTAATGGACTACGGTATACGGCCCAGTAATAAATGTTGCTAAAATGTATATATCTCAATAACAAGTAAACATTAGTTCCCGTAATAAATCTCCGCATCTGTTCATAATAATACGATCTGTACCTATTTACAGTGCATTTGTATTCAAATAAACAATTGAATCAAAGTAGATCCATAACTGATTTTGCGTAGCGTTTGTATAATATTAGCATATGATTAGCCTTAACTCAGGAATATTCAAAACAACAGACCATAACTTCTGATGTTTATGGCATGGTGAAATTCTTTCTGCGTAGGTATCTTCTTTGGGGAGAAAAGCGTGTTGGCAAATGTGGTCCGATAAGGTCCAATAATGAAAGAAGAGAAACAATCCACTGCCGGGCTCATAAATAGGAAGATTTCGCATAATCTCCATAGTCGGACAGTCTTTGTACCACTTTTAATTGACCATATTCAAATGACCAATTTACATTTCGAAAGTCTCATTCCAAAACTGTTCCTGGTATGTAAAGTTAATTTAGCAAAACACGATCCTGAAATCCTGAATCCCGCGAAACATTGCAAACAGGAGTCCGATTCCAAACACAATTTAATTAATGCATATATTCAAATAAATTCACTGCAGAAAACCATTTATTCAAATGAATACATGTTTAATGTCATAAATTAAGTTAACACCTCTCTTTACATTATGAAGGCCAACTTACACATTTAGTGTGGTCATAAAAAACAAATTGACCGTTTCGGAGAAAAGAAAAACAAGTCGTGATAGATAAGATCGGACCTCGGAAGGCTTCGTGTTTACCCAATTATGGTTTTACTCTCAAATGGTACATATTTGGGCTATATTAATTTTGTAACACACTTTGTTGTTATCTTTATCTTTCTTCTTGCACCTTAGGGTACCGATAACCTTTTATTATTGAGTCTCTAAAGTCGGCTGCAGTACTTTGCTGTTAATATAATTCAAGCACACTTCTCGGTACTACAAAGAGCTTAGTTATTATCATAGCATAATTTAGTTTGTCACCACATTTAGCCACTTCAGATTCCAAGTATCTATTCACATGAAAGGTGATAGCTACGAGTATTATACACATTAGGGAAGATTGGTTCTGCTTGAGTTCGCAATTTCGCATTCCGAGATAACTCTATTGGTTATTTATATCTACTAGTAAGTAACCTGAAAACAATGCATAAAAATAGTTAGTTAAAACTCTCCAAAAAACTGTCGATAAGTAAAATGCTAAATTCTTATTCCGTCTTCCAATTACACTTGTAATTGATAAACCATTGAAGCATGTCAATAATTATGGACTCAGCATTTATCCTAAGATGCCACACGTCCAAGTATTTAACTGAAGGCGAAGAAAGAATATCTATTAAGTTATTATCTGCTCGCAAGCAGTAATTATCCACTGCACTGGGTGTTGGACGAACAAACGAGTAGGCTAGGCTCTTGTAAACAAACTAATAATAACATAGAAGCCCTGAGTGCTGACAGTTTCAGCTTGTTAAAATGAAAGGCACAGAAATTTAAAAATCCTATTTATAAAATAAACAGTTTATTTTATAAATAGGATTTTTACATTTCTGCAATACAATACAGTTTATTCAACCAACAGTTCATAATATGGTGGCAATAGGCATACATATGCCAGTACTTATATATAAGTATAGTTCCCCATTAATAGCTTTGTATATAGGTGAACTGTTGGTGTACCAATAATAAATAAATAAACAGTGTTTTGACACCTTTATGACTGCGTTGATCTTAATCATTAGCATAGCAACATACCACAAGCATCATAAAAAAACTATTCAATTCCAAAAACCCACAAATTCCACCATGCAAAAGTAATTTCCTTAGAAAGCCTACAATTATGACTAACCCAGTAACCTTGGGGTTACCACTATAATTGAGTCATGTACCTTTAAGTATATTAGGTACTCGTACATAAACCACTATGTACCGTGCCTACCCATTACATGAACGATCTATCTTAGAGATAGTAGAACTTTTGCGGTAACCTCTGATAACGGTTACGTGCAAATATTCGTGGATTTAACTTTATAACTTCAAAAGTAGGATAAGTGCTAAGTACTTATGTGTTAACAGTTTCGAGTAGTTTAAGCAAAGCACTTCAAAATATTCTAGACGAAAATGCACTAGAGGGTCAATTAACACCTGAAAACTAAATGAAAATAATATTATTTTGAATAGGTCGTTAACTATAACTGTTCATTCAGTGCTTTAAATATTTCACACGGTTTATCAAAGTAATAACTGTATCATTTCCTATTTCAGCACAGTTAAAACAATTCACTAAAATATGTGAATTGATAGTATTACTGTAACTCATAGTTGACAATGCAGTTCAACATACAATAATGAATCAGAAAAGTTCTAGCTGTAGTAAGGAAAAACAACTAAAACCATTAAACGAAAACGGTACTAGCAATCACACTGAACTTTATGCTTTTAGGATTACAGCTTGTAAAAGGCTAGACAATTAAGCAAAATATTACTATGTAGAAACATACGAATAAACCTCCTAACGTTCAAGAATAATAGCAGGAAGCTCCCTTTTCCATGGTATAATATGCGCTTGAGCATATCCCACAACTCAAGGCATCTAACATTTGCATTGTACACCGTATTTCACCGCGGGAGGCCATTACTCGACTTGGGGTCGTGATGTTTGATATGAAAACTATTGTATACAAAATACATGCAGCGGGAAAGCTCATAAAATGTACTGAAAGATGTAGAAACTCGTGTCTTTGAAAGCAGCTATTTATTGTATTGTGGACTTAGTAAAGCATTGTCTTACTTGTTAGAGAGGGTAATGGTACGAGAGTTATGTCAATTGTGAAGTTCAAGTGTGGGATGTACAGCAAGAACAGTGGTATAATAACTATTTGTGACTAAGCTACCTTACAACAAATAAATTGTGGAGACTGTACAAATAAAAACCAACCTTCATGTCATATAAAAAGTGTAGCGTTATTACCATTTTATTACTATATCGATTGCCATAATAAAGCAGTCACGTATATAAATAAATCACAACCAAAGCACTCCCAATCACTATAATAATTTAATTACCAACAAGATGACCTCTCATCTACGCAGCAAATGATAGCCCATAGATATTCCGAACCGGTTCCGAATCAATCAAAATCACTGAATGACTGCTCGTCATCAATGGAGCTTCCGTTTAATAGCAAGTTACTACTAGAAACGTCAGTGATCCTCCGTAACCGGATTAAGGAAGCCATTGCGATGATACAACACGCATTTATAATATTACTCAAACATTAGTTGGATTGCGGTAAATAATGATACGGACCGGTTGTTATCGTCAACCGTCTACCAGTTCCGACCAGCTCGTGGTCAGCCCTGACTAGACCCAATCATATCACTGTAATTGATCCAGTGACTAGCTTCCGTCTTCGCAAAGAGTGTATGTATTTAATCACTCTTTAGCGTTAATGATTTCGTAATATATGTTTGTAAATACGTTTTATAGGAAGTAGGAATGTTATATCATCGTTTAGTGTCTTCAAACACAGTTACATTTCGAAGTGTGCCATCACGACTAATGCAAGTATCTCAACACTACCGTGATTGTTTTAGATTTATTAAGAAAAGCATTGACTTTATATCATGTATAACGACTGCTTCATAGATGTAACATGAAATATAATCACAACTGAACTTCAATGTTCACGAGTTTTCAAGTTTATAGAATAATACTATAAGTGATTTCACTCTCTAAACTAAACTAACTCGAAAAAAGCCAGGCGTGAAACACATATTTGTAACTGCAATCCAATCTGGCATTTAATTAAATTGCAACAACAAATACGTTCAAAACAAAGTTAACAAAATTAAGTATGTGTAGCGTCAATCACGAATAGACAACACCATCCATCCTTTTCGAGGTGCTACGATTATGGAATAGGTATCAGGAAGATAAATTGTAGCACCGATGTCATAACAGAATGCAAAGTATTCATGATTATAGCCGTACCCGACATATCTTGCGGTCTACTCAAGCCTACGTTCAATGTTGGACATTTACGGGCACATACAAAAGACAACAAGGAAGCAAAATATCAAGTTATATGAACAGTTATAAAACAAATCTTAGCAATAGTATTCGTTTTAGACATTTGTTACGCACATTAAAGACCAAGAATTTACGCGCAACATGTTATAAGTTAGTACCCGTAAGAAATCGTCAGTGCAGAAATCTGGAATTCTCACATTTTCATATGAAGTAACGGATTTCTTAATTAAAGAATGTGTAAAAGTTGTGTGAGAATAAATATAACTTGGAAGTTATGTGATATAGTGCAATAGATTGTGAGTTATACAACATTAATTTTAAGCAACACGAAATAAATGTCATCGAAGTTAACGAAAATCTAAATTTTTAAATAAGATTAAAATGCTAGCGACTCCATTCGAGATGCTGCTTTGTTAGATTTAACAGTCACTCCAAAAGATAATCAACCATTCATAAATGCACTATCACGGATTTTTACTGATTTAATTACAGGCAAATTACTGAATCCAATAGTATTTAATTTTGTATTGTCTAAAATTTTCACATTAGCAATGACAAGAAAATCAATTCAGGGTTTCAAGTAACCGAAACATGTGTTGATAGAATCGCCGAACTAATCTCGTCTCGATTTAATTTCACTTTCGATTATCTTTTAATGAACAGAGAGGTCAGTAGTGCCAGTAAACTTTCGCCCGAGGCGTCTAATATAATAGCAGAGTATTATGTATGTGAGCAAGAATTCGTCAAGTTCTTACATCATTGGTCCGTTACATTTTTATTTCATTGATGACTTCTTTTGTTTCAGGTATGTATCGCAACGTGATGCTGTCAGTAAGTGCGGTTTCTTTTCATTATTGATATTAATAGTAACCAGTGTGTTGATATTGCGAACAAGGAAAGTTCGTTCTTTGTGTTTATTCATTTTATGCTTCCCGTCCTCACAGGTCCCTGACAATACCTTTTCTTTAATAAATTCTGCTTAGGCTACGCAACTTTGCAAAAAATTCTCTCCAATCACTATTAAATCACGATCTTTGATTGCACGATTGGATAGCTATAGGCACTTTTAATAGTAATTAGCCTTAACTCAATATGTTCTGGATGTCTTCAATCAATTTCAATGTGAGCTGTAATGAATACAAACACAAAAATTAAGATGAATTATTTATTTGTCTTTCCATCTGAATTTGCAAAGCTTTATGCGCTTCTAAGATTGGTCTTCTAGACCCGACTATTTACATTGCCATTAGCAACAGTGTATTACGAAGCACAAAAAACTACTTTATTCTTGCAAATCATTATTCTTCAAAGCGTTTGTGAACACAGACATTGCTCTCTTTGCCATACAATAGACTCATATTTCCCATGAATATAAAATCATATCGACACTGAGGTCAAATACAGAGTATTAAATTCGTCATTATAGCACTCAATTTGATTTGCCTCATTGCTTTCACTGAAAATGCGTTGTGCTTTACCATTCTATTGTTAGAAAGCAAACGTTACATATGTTTCTGCTATTGATCTCAGTTTCTCGTTAACTTCACACTTTACATATTCTGTGTGCGTTGACAATTCGCTCGGTGCTCTGAATACATAGGTAATTATTCGACGCTTACCGAGAGTGAAAATCATTTCTACAAACACTGACCATTCATTTAACACACTTATTTCTGCTTTCTACTGCTTTAAGTATTAAGATAATTGTAACGGATCTGTGGGAAAATTGATTAGTGCGAAGTTATTATTTTCTCGATCAAATTCCGCAACCGATCTCATTGAATCCGTTTTGTTACAGTAGCGCTTCATTAATTCCTATGTAAATAGAGGACAACATTTAATTTCACTTAAGAAATTGTGGACTTAATCACCTGTCAATCAATCGATGGACCATAATGACCTTCGAATCTAGTTCAATCAATTCTATTTAGCTAGCGCACAATATATACTGACCATCACATACAAAATGATTACTTTAGTTTTTGTGTTCAAATACCCGTGAAATAGTTATCACACGTTCTTTTGTAGTATTACTATAACTTTTTATGATACATTTAAACGTCGTGGCTTCTTAGTGAAATATCAATAGGTAGCCTGCAGAGCTTGTGAGCTCACTGTCACCGATAATGCAACTGTTGACTTGAAGTAAACCGCGTGTCATAAATAATTCATTGCTAACTCGAACTAATTTACAATCGTCATAACATTCGATTACAGAAACGTGAACAAACATATTAGCGTTTTATGTCATCGCTCGATTAAAGAAATTAATGCGTAATGCACATCAGTGAAAATGAGTCCGGCACATATCCATGTTTGCAATCGAATTGTTATCGACAGTACATACAAGAAAACAATTTTGTACACTTTCTACGATTATTTTCTTGTTAGCTTCGCTTTCTTAGTGGCCACTATTTATTTTATAACTTCTGATGACGGTGATGTTTCGGTAGGTGCTGCTAATGAAAAGAAACAGTCGTCATTTAAACAAATACAGGTTTTTGCACGTAACGAAAAAGAAAGAAATACGCAGAGTAATCTCAGCTATTTATTGTGGGGTAAAACATCACTGATGAAGCATAATGATCACTAAACATAGGAAGATAAGATTGTACATTTTATATAGGTCTTAGTTGATTATTGTGCTGCGGAGCAGCTAGCAGCTTAATTACTATAATTGCTAATATATTCTTTATTATGATTATTGCAGTTCATTCTTCGTTTGCTACTACCTCTGCTACTTTGAACTTTATCGTAGCTTCAAACTCAATGGTGTACGCGATGAAGCGATGAAGATGTACGCTTCATTTCTATTAGTCCGTTTAACTCCAGACTTCAGCTGCTATCTAGACTGTCAGCATATCAGTAGCCGTTCACAAACGAAGCAAGGATAATACGGTTAATTCAACGGACTTAACGCGATTTCGTACTTAACTGTCCGATTCGTAAACGGTTTATCTAAAGCGAGTTTCGCGTGTGGAATTCGCGTGATAAGTGTATCGGATAAACGCATTTTACGCCGTCAATCGTGACGCGGATTGCCACCTGTAATTGGCTCCAACGAATCGGTTATGTCATATTGGACGCACTTCGCTCCCGGTCTAACAAGACATAATTTTTCTAAAAATAAATTCATAAGCGGTCATAGCCCTGATAGATATCAATGGATTATAAGCACGAATTTTCTTGACAGGTGTGATGTCCGTGACACTCAAATAATTCTTTCGTATTTTTAACTCGATTTTGTAACTGTATTATGAAGTGCAACGACAACGCTGGGGACAAATTAATAATATTGTGTTTTAGCGGATTCTTCATAAGTGGCGAAAGACATAGTCTACGATTCGAAGATGCATAAACCAACTGTGTTAAAGTACAGTTGCTCTTAAACAATCTCTTATGTTAGCGGCATCTCTAACAGCACGCAAATCTTCTTCTATTGTTGTGTTCAATTTACCAGGTAAATTATTAAACATCTCTTTACATTCATTTATTTATAGACATGCGTGTTTAAACTCCACAATTCACTTGACGTCTGGCCGACATTTTACGCTGCTAAATAACCGAGGAATAATAAATTGATGATATCCTACTATAGCGGGTTTAATGCAACATTATCCAAGTCAAACATACAGTTACGTGAGACACTTTATGTAATAACAGATGGCCTTGAACGAATGATCGAAGTCAATGTCGGTCACATACGAATGAAGCACAAATTACGACACGCCTCGGAAACCTGTATTTATTTACTTCTAATTATCAGCAATAGCTTCTTTTACCACTTATAATCAAAATGAAGTCATCTCTTCTCGTAAAGTCCTACATATTTTTTCTTACCTTTCAATTTATCATTAAACTTTGCACTTCCATAATAATGCGTTTGAAATGTAGTTTTACTTGGCGTCATGTCGGCAATATCTCCTTATTGCAGGGCTGTTTGTTTTATTTCTTTAACTTGTAGTATTTCAATTTCAATTTACCTTCTTTAGATGTAGAATTTATGCTGATGACAGTAGTTTAATAGCTAGAGTTTTTAAAATATAACTTTATTACTGTTATTAAGTGCAAAATTCAACGTTTTATTTCATTGCGTCCGTGAACATTCACGGACGCAATGAAATAAAACTTTGAGGACCATTCCTAATGGTTTATTATGCAATTTATTTTGCCATCAAGAATTTCCAGTACATTTCACCGTACAGTACAATGGACAACTAAGAAGTTAACCTTTCACCAACTAAGATATCTAAACAACCCTTGCAGGACGTCGTGACTTCGCGTTGGTACAGTCCCATGCATATTTATGTACACGCTTCAATCACGGCCAGAGAAAATAATGATGTACAAAAACTGGGCAAGGATATCATTAGCCAGTCGGATGCAGCTAGAGGCCGATACAATAATGTGGTCAGTAATGATATCGGTAATCGGATCGCATCGATGTAGCTCACTCGATATTCTGAAATCTACTCTCGCTCTATTAATGCGCAATGTATCACGCGTTCTCTTTTAATGCAGTTTTCCTCGTCATTTACACCCGGACTGCACATTTTATTACACTCTTAGTGTTGAATAAACATTTATTACATCAAGTAGTTCAGCGATCAAATCACAGCTGCTGTTTCCTCTCTTGAATTTCACTTCCAATTGATGCGAGGTATGTGTTTTACATCGTGATTGCAATTGTTAGCAGACGATTCTTTTATTTTTATTTTGTAAGAAATTGAATTACCATTCACAATTGAAAAGTATTCTGTTGGATGTTGTGCAATACATGATTTAATCGTAGGAATGTCGGGCATGAAAGTCGAATGCTACCTCTAATGATCGAATCTGATAGACAAAACTGTCGCAAAAGAAAACAAAGATTCGATGCGCATTGAATTACGTAAGAATGACATGCTTACATAAGTTGGAGACGAATAGTTTGATTATTTAGAAGAAAATACATTTGGTCACGGTAAAGTTCATACAATTGTAAACTATGTTACATCAGTCGCTGTTGCTGGTATTTATTTGTGTTACTCAGTTCATGTTTTTCTTATTAAGAACGGCTTCAGAATATGAATCAAATCAAAAATTGTCTTCATTTTTATAGACGCGACTAAAAGCTATGTTAGTGCTTATTATCTTGATTTTCGTCTTAACTCACTTAATCAATTTCAGCTTTAAAGCATTGCAATCGATCATCACAATTAAAGGCCACCCAAGATGAATATCTACTGAATGCTTAATTGAATTGTATTGCACATGATGCTTAAGCATTATCATATCATATATATTATTACGGAGGCCATTCAACAAATACGTTTTCTCTCAAGAAACACTCTCGACTAAGTGCAATTTATGTTTACGAGTATTCCAACCTAGTTCCCTGTTCGCAGTTCCTAAGGTACTGTCTGCCGCCCCTTTCTCTTCAGATCCGTCTATACTTTCTACAAGTAATGCGTACTGATTAATTAGACACGATTAGTAACATCGATACATTTTTGATGATTCATTTCACTTGCGAAAGTGAGATTTGTTTGGTTTCGTCTCGTTTTGCTCCGAATTAAACAGGAAATTATGGGTTAGTTACGTTTTGTTTGAGTGAAATTTTTTTCTTTGATCAATCGTGCGTGTCTGAGTTTAATATTGCAATGGATAAAATATTATTACCTTCTGGTTTGACTAAATCATCGAAATCAAGATCAGAGATTTTATCTAATTCAGCTTCATTCGCAGAAAATTGTTGATCTCTAGATATAACATTATTTGTTTCGTTGTTATCTGTTTAGAGTTCATTTCAGTCTAATTCAGTGTCTGTATACCTTCCATTGTCTGACTATCAACAGCGAAATTGAACAATACCTGATTTTAACGTCATTTATTACCATTAACTGTAATTTTAGAGAGCCGTGCCACTGTAATCAGGCTCTTTCCATGAAGCCTACCTTATCTTCGCGGATAATCTTCTTAGTTCAACAAACACGGGCTATAAAATATAATAAAGCCACTGTTACATGGAATTCTAAACGACCTTAATAAAGCCGGCTCGGAGACCTTTCCCAACATTAAATTCTTTCACCGTGCGTATCTGCATCACAATAGGCTTATGCACATAGTGATTAAGTTATATGACTTACTAAGTATTCCACTAAAATTATCTTAGAGACTCACAACTTCTTTTTGCTTCATTACCGGAGTGCGCTCAGATTTTGGTTAATTAATTGTCATGTGACTTACACAAATTTTATTTTATATTTGTTAAGTTTTAACGAAAGTTAACAATTTATCTTGTGATTAAAAAAAACGTGTTTTGTTAGACCAAACACATTTGCACATATACTCGTAGTTAGACCCACCAAACTGAGTAACAGTTTGTCGGTGGTTTAACTTTTGTCTATTTCAGACACAAATAAGCTAAATATTAGCCAAAAACACAGCACATTGACTACCAGACAACAGACACAATAGGAAATCTATTGTTCGCGGTCACCGTGTGACCGCCGTGGCAGTCAATGACTTAATCTGTTGGAGACCAAAGGAAAAAATAATAATTGAGATTTAATTCAGAAGAATTTCCTTCTATCAGTAAGACAAACAATATCCAATAGATTTCTTCACATTGGCACTTTAGACAGGGATATCATCGAAGCCAGAATTGGTTTAGGTAACAGTAGACACTTAACGAAGTAAATTCCACTCCCCAATTAAAATCTTCCTGTAAGTGCTGCACCAGGATATTAAAAAGCTAACGATGCTGCTGCACCGGCAGATAGTCGCGTTTATTATGGATAAACGACACTAAAATGCAAATAGCTGAACGTCAAGCGGCGCGGGCGCATCGTATCCGCCAGTCCGTTAGATTTGCCCGGTGGCGCCTAACAACGGTGAATTTTAAACCAATGCCTTCATGGAAAAGGATGAATTTAATTTTATTTCTTCAGATGTCTTTATTAATAGTTTTTTTTTCTGTTTTATATTAAAATTGCAAAATTTTAGCAGCATTTAATATTATAATACTGTACGTAGGCAATTCTGTAGCTCTCATTGTTTTGCCTTTCTATCCATTTGATGCTGGTTCGCACTCACCAATTTGCAACTCTATCAGATGCTAAACATAACTACTCATCATTTGTGATTTACTCTAAGCACATTACATTATCCATAACATTTTACTTACTTTCAAATAACAAAATTGTTAACTAAATTATCGCTAGTAATACGATGCAATTTCTATTCCGAATGGCTTTTGTTATACACTAGGAAATCGTAATTCATAATGAAGTTGAAGCATAATGGCGATAGCTATATCATGGCTAAGAAATGAAGGTGTATTATGTGCTTGCGGATAAACTCTGAAAAGCGATTAGCAGCTAACTCCAATTCATCAACGAAACGCATTAGAAAATGTTCATTCATTACCGATGATGGATCAGACCGTGTAACAGTGAAAGTTCACATTGTGTCTCCGGTGTGTCCAAGTAAATTTGTTTCTATCCAAGAATTTGCGGGCTCCACAGTTAGAACAGACCACAAAGTCGCTAATGATAGGAAAGTACCGCCACAATATGATTTTGGACACTTTTTTGTGCATTGTCTGCGATTTTTCGAAGTTTCCGAATCCAAGTGCTTTCTCTATTAACTTTTTTTTAAATTTCCATATCGACAAAAACGTTATTGGATGTGAGTTTCTATTTGCGTTGTATTGTCACAATATTAATGATGCCAATGTTCATTCAATTTTATTATTTCCTATGCTGTAACTGAAAAAAAGTCTTTATTATGCATACTCGTACGTAGATTCTTTCTTTTTTAACATCTGCAAAAAACTGATCGAATATTAAAAATGTCACTGTAATTTATCATCATGTCCCTTATTGCAAGAATTTAATTTTTCTCATGTCTAGTGCTGCATTTTTTGTCGAATCTCTGGATGTAGCAAATGACTGAAAATACTTGAATTTACTCAATAATTGCTTCGTTTCTTGTTTCGTATTAACTTAATGGAGTCCATTGTTTTATTTTTTGTGCTATTATAACTTGATGGATTTTATGCAAAATGATTTTTTCAGTATTGGGTGTGTTAGGATATTTGTGAATAATGTTTGTACAGTAGAATCTATTATGAAGTAATTTAAAATACAGTTCATCCGAATAACATTATCTTTAAATGATGGACTGTGATTATGAAAGCCTAATGTTGATTTCGACGTTTATGCACGACTCATAATTTTATATCAAAGATATATGCAGGGCACTTGTTACTTAGAAAAGTGTTCTTCTTTTTATGCATGCGTCATGGTGAAAATACTTTCTTATTCGAATACAAAACTGGAATGGTAATGCGACAAAGACTTGTCTGTTTGCATATAGGTACTAAAATAAAGAATTTATTGCCTCAGTAGTCAACGGGAAAATAGGACTATTGTTTTACAAGATTTTAAGGAATTGCGGAGGAGACTATAAGGAATCATAAAATTGATGTTACGATGGAATTTCAGAAAAAAAAATATCTTCTTTGCAATTTCTAGACTAAGTACAAACAATAAATTACGGCGGTGTATTTTTAAGCGCATTTAGGAATTGCGGAGGAGACTATAAGGAATCATAAAATTGATGTTACGATGGAATTTCAGAAAAAAAAAATATCTTCTTTGCAATTTCTAGACTAAGTACAAACAATAAATTACGGCGGTGTATTTTTAAGCGCATTTCTCGTGTTTTTTAAGTTCATTATCAACAATATTACTTCTTTATGCTTAATTTAGTACCTCGTGATGCGTTCTGTAGGTACTGTAATTAAAACCCAGTGTACATCAAATAAAAGCAGCTACTTTCCTTGCAACGCGTACATTATTTTTTTACTTCGAAGTATTACTTAGCATTTAATTCGAGCGATGATTAGTGGGAATGATTTAAACGTTCATTATTAACCATTACTGTGCAATAGAAACTGTCTAACTACTAACAATGTGTAATAATTTAGTTTACATATGGTCACAGGGCGTAACACTATGTGTTCTTGTTTCAATCTTTTTTACAATCGTAATGCACTTCATCAGGTTTCCAGGAAATAAATAATTCATAGCAATTTGCACGGCTAATGTGAGAACATGCTTAGAGCTGGTGAATGCACAGCAACCTTTCTCTAAGGGTTCATTAGCTCGAATTTATGTTGTCTCCAGTCCACTGGCGAGCTCTGAGCTCACAAGCTATATCGGAAAGAGCTTTTGTGTCACATATTTTACACCTATCGAGTGCAGAGCGCGCGCAACGAATATTTATGTATCGATTGGGTTTACCTCGCCTAAAGAAATTTACGATCTCTTCGAGAAAACAAGGCGGCGACACAAACTAGGAAAGTTGTAGCTATTAGACTGTGAACAATTTAGAAAAAAAGAGAATAGTATTAAATCACTGACCTCTTTCTTGGTCTGCTCGTTGATCTTGACGTGGGTCTGTTGAGGTTTGTCGCGGAGCGGCAGGTATCCCTCGCGGCTGTCGGCAGGCTCGGTGCTGTCGGTGGGCGTGGTGGACTCCACGGTGGCCGTGCTCGCGGTGCCAGGGTCCGTGACCCGGGTCTCGTCGGCCGTGCTCAGCGTCGGAGCCGTCTCTTTCGGACCATCAGCCGTCGTTCCCACAGTATCAAAGTCAGACACAGTCTCCGTGCTGTCGCTGTTCAGCGTAGTTTCCGTGTCCTGAACCGTCGGCGTCTCCGTGGTCCGCACAACCGGCCGGATCGTGTAATGTTTGGTCGGCGGTTTGTACGTAGTCACGGTCGCGTTTTTCGTAGTCGACGCCGGAGCCTCGGTTTTAGTTTGCATAGTTTTAGTTTGCGTAGTTTTTACCTCGGTCGTCGTAGCCGCGATAGGCTTACGGGTAGACTTTTTCGTTTTGGGCGGTGTCGTAGCGGTCGGGTTCGTCACGGGTGCGGTTGACTTAGTTTTAGTGGATATTTTTTTCGCGTAAGTAGTAGAGCGTTCCTCAATAGTTGTGGGTGCGGGAGTGTTTTCGACCGTGTGTGATGTGGTTTCAGGGGGCCTTCGGTCAGCGGGTGGGTCAAGGTTTGATTGTTTGGGTGTTCGGGACGGAGGGAAGAAGTAATCCATAATTGAGGGTGATTTATTTCGGTTTGAGGGTAGCCATGCCCAGGGGTTAAAATCTATGAGGCGGGGTCGCGGCGGGTCATCGGCGGCGGCGATGGTCGCGAGGGCGGCGAGCGCAAAGACTACGATCAACAGACGATTCATGTCGCGTCGTGCGCGTGCGGCCGCGACGACGTTGTAAGCGGGACTGCGCGCGCGCTCGCTGAAGAGAACCCGCCACCGCTCACCCAGTTCATTCCGCCCTACGGACGCCGCAGCAGATGCAGCCGCTGTAGTTCCTGTTCAATTTTCTTTTTCTATAAACATATCTTCGCTTTATGTAAAGGTGATTGCGTAATAGCTAATTATAGAAATAAATTGCTGCTAGGGTGGTTATTTTAAATACCGTTTCTGAAATTGTTGTTTATTTATATCTTCAACGAACCTTTCAATTTTAAGTAAACGTTAACTGTAAAATAATGGTTGAATGCGTAGTAAACTTGTAAGATATTAAATTGTAGAAAGACGAAAACTGAGGTCTGCTTTAGACTGCACATCAATCACACATTGGTGTTAAACATTTAAATCCTTGACTTCGATAACAATGGAACATTTCTTAGAAACTTTCATAGGAAAGTTGCTAAATCACGTCTTCTCTCATTGAAAATCTATATGGAAACTCCCAGATAAATTACTTACCTATAATAATACTTAACGGAGAATATTTGAACATTATTATTACCTATCGTCTGTTTAAGCTATAAGGTATATTTTATACGAGTGCAGAAAGTAATTAATTCAAATGCGGACTGATAAATTCCGTAACTAAGATATTGCACGAAGAATCTAAGTAATAGACTAATTAATCTTAGTACCACGTGTACTGGATAGCCAATATACTGTGCCGTTACTGTAGGTGCATCATGCGGTATTATAATCAAGCAAATGAGTAAACGGATATATTGGATACATTTTTTGATGCTTAATGAGTTTCGACGTGGTATTAATACATTAGAGGTAGTCGATCCTTCAGGTTAAGCTACGCTTGCCGGGGTTGCGCCATGGATGGGTGACCATCTTTACTTAGCGAGACTCCTCCGTGCCTCGGCAAGCACGTTAAGCCGTTGGTCGCGGCTGTCAATTGTGGATCTTTGACAGTCATTACGGGTCGTCAGGAGCCCGAAAGTCTGACAACCAGTCTTACCAAGGGGTATCGTATTACCCAGTAACTGGGTTGTGGAGGTCAGACAGGCAGTCGCTCCATGTAAAATACTGGTATTCAGCTGCATCCGGTTAGACTGGAAGCCGACCCCAAGATAGTTGGGAAAGGCTAGGCAGATTTTTAGAGGTAGTTTAAAAGTGGCGCCAGTGACAGAAAAGTTGAAAGGGAACCGCTTATCTTGGTATGGTCATGTGAAGAGGAGGGATGAAACACATGTAACTAAATTTTGAAAATTGGATCACAATTGATAGATAAATCGGTGGACATACATAAAAAACATACATACCTACCTACAGTCGAACATAGAACCTCCTCCTTTTTTCGAACTTGGTTAAAAACAGGTATTGGTGCGGATTCTCTTGTTCAATAACTAAACTAAAATTAGAGAATTACTATCTTTTACTAAAAGGCAGTGCGAGAAAAGGACGGCTATAGCTATGCACTAAGTTAGAGATGTCAAACTAGTTTACGCCTTGCGCTTCGCCATGTTTTTACGTGTACCCTTAATTTGTATGGAAATATTAGTTCAAATTTGACAGCTCTAATTTACGTCCGTCTCTTTCTTGTTTTATTAGAGAGAAAAAGATAGCAATAGCCTAAATTAAGTTTAGTTTGTGCACAACAGAATCAACACCATTATCAGTTTTTATAGGTAGAGTGTCACGGAAATGCGTGGTCATGTTTTAAATTCTCCTTCTGCCCATAGATATGAACAGCTTTCTTCATCAAAGTAAATTCTGAGAAAAAATTTTGGTCCTCCCATATTAATTTCGATCACCTGGTGATAGTTTTTTATAGTACTTAAGTCCAATTTTTTTTTTTTTAATTTTCTATGTTTTTTTCAAGAAAATTGTTCATTTCCATGGGCAAAAGAGAAAGATATTTTAGTTATATTCCGTTGTAAAAACCTAAGTAAAGCAAATGTTCAGACTTCTGATTTAGAATCAAATTTTCGCGTATATTTTCCCTGTGGTTTATCAATAAGGCACCCAGTACCGTTATCCAATCAGAGGCGTTGTAATTCACTTTGGGTACAGCGATGCACGTCTTTCCCGTGAATTTGTATCAAAAATGCTTCACCGCAAACCGTGTAATGCTCGACTGAGGTCGTTCTGTACGCTCCATTTCATTTCTAATATTGTTGGTCTTCCAGCTTAGCCAGCCAATCTTCTTTTTAAGGTCAGCGGTCAATTATGATGTGAGTCTGGGTTATACCGCGGTGTAGACCTCGTGCACACCGAAACTAGTGCAGAAAACTGTTGACTAGACAAACATTTAGAATTTATTGACTAACAGTAAGAGCTTTTTTTTTGTAGGGTGGGAAATCATCCAATGACATCACCCGCTTTGGGTGGAGCGGGAAGGCGTGTCAAACTCTTACTGACTAAAACCCGCTCCTTCCCTGCCTGAGTGCCCAGAGGAGCGGCAACTCTGTTAAGAATTTATCCGCTACCCCTAGGCATGCAGGTACCGGCCACGATGGGCCTCGTCGAGGTGGCTGACAATCATCTCTTTAAGGCGCGCGTGGAACACTACGCGCCGTCGACTCACGGGCCTGGTGCTGATCGGACGGCGACCTACCCACTGCTCGCAGTCCGCAGGCCCGTGTCTACGGTGGCCGGAGATCGTCTCGCGACGTCCTACGCCCAATGCATCTCCTACGGTGGTAGCGGCCGGGGCCATGAGGGCCACTCCGTTGAGCTTCCCTCACCCGTCCCACCTCCGGCTTCGCGAGCATTACTGCTTCGTAGAAAGAGGAGACTGCTTCCCATTCCCTTTCGATCCGTACCATGGCCTGAACCAGGGCCGGGCGCGAGAGGTCGCCGCCACCTATCGCATCCACGAGGAAACAGTAAGAGCTTGAAGTCACATTTATTTATTTACCTTTCATGTAGAATAGTGGTCCATAGGCGGCTTTAATGCAACAAAGCATTCGCTAAGTACCAGTCAACCTTTGGGTTAAAGAGAAATTACCATACTAATAAACTACTAAATATTATGGCAAATACCAAACGTAACAATAATGATTGATTTATCCTCATTTTACTAAGCCATAAAGGCTATTATCGAGGACTAGTGGCCGTAAACCATTACTAGCTTTCATATACACCTTCTTTAACCCAAGGTATATTCGCACGAACTTAAGCATTTATCAATCAATTACAGAATGCACTGCGGAATCTTTAATAGCTTCATACAATACCGTCTAAGCTATGCCGCTGTAAAGATAATAATACCAAGCCTTAGAGAAGTCTATATGGAAAATTTTCACAAATGCCTCGTAAATAGCTAACAAGCAATAAAGATCCTTCTAACGATCTTTATCTATGGATCGTCAGCTAACGTTCTCTGCACCGGTATCGACGACTTGATATTTAAATTAGCTTTTCACACACTTTCGTAGACTCATTTTAGTGCTAAGTCACACATTCTAGAATAGTTCACTTACTTCGTTCAGTACAACATCTAGATAATTGGAAGAATAAACAAAGGATCCACCACTATAACAGTGTATTTAGCCTATTGTTTTAATGGGATTTGCGATATTTCTATGGGAAATGTTCTTGTGCAAGACAGATCTACCTTTCATTAGTTCAGAAGCTCAGTAATTGAAGCACATCTTGATCTAACACGCGGATCAGATTGATTAACGCGAACGGTAAAAAGTGCGGGCGTGAACTTGTATTGAGTGTATGATGACGGCGAATTTATTGTGTATGACGTTTTAATGACAATGACGATGGGTTAAATGCCACCAAGTCCGTTCCATCACCGGACCACTAGACGTACGGCGATGCGCCACCGGTATATGGTGGACATCCCACGTAATGTGGAATTCCTTGCCTGGAACTACGTTTCCTGATAGCTACAACGGGGGAGTCTTTAAGTCAAGAGTGAATAGGAAGCTTCTAGACAAGCGTGCTCCATCGTTGACTACATCATCGCTTACCATCAGGTGAGATAGTAGTCAAACGAGAAGCAATCAATGATAAAAAAGACGCCTCGGCGAATATCATCGTTCTACTGTCCTGAACTCTAATATTGGGGATCAGTTAGTACTGTGTCTTTTTCTTCCGCAGCTCTATCAGCCGTCATTACAGTGTTTATTTCCTTTTTTGGCATAGGTATATCTTGCACAGTATCCATCTACCACTTCTCAATTCTGTATGTTTTCGTGCAGCCCTAACCCAGGCTCGGTGCAGTGTATTTATCTTGCGTAGATCTCCATCAGCCGTCATCTCGGTGTTTACTTTCTTCCCTACCGTATCACCTTTCACACTATCCATTCATCTTTTCTCAGGTCTGGCCACATTCTTAAAACTTTTCCTATAACATGACCTTTATTTCTTATACTTTCGAGTAAACAAAACACTAAATACGACGAAGATGAGATATAAAAAGCGGGTAATCTTGACGTCTAATAAAAACTAGTTAACAACTTAATCTAACCGTGGTGTAAAAAAGCAAAAGTATTGCAAATTCTTTGCTAATTTATTTACTTTTCTCGAATTTTCAGTCATTTCTTGATTAACTCTCGCTTAGTACGTGATGTCATCGAGAGTTGTGGGATGCTTTGTTCCACTTAAGCATATAACTGACTAAGAAATGGCGCACCAGATTTCGTGCTTTCAAATGAGTCCTAATCCGGACTAAAGGACCAACGGCTAGAAGTGACTAGAGGCGGCTTATTCTGAAATATCATGTGAAATTATACATATGTTACTAGCTGACCGGCGAACGCTTAGGTTCCTAAGGAGAAGATTAAGCGGTGCCCGCCACCACGTGACTTTCTTGGGACCAAGGAGCAAGCCAAGTAGGCCGCTGCAAGTATAATTTGGCGAGGTGAGGCTCTTCGATCTATCGGATACACAGTGCGAGTGCGGTGCATCTGAATAAACTGTGTCCCAAATTTTCACCTGCACCCTCGATGATCTGAACAAAGCCTCAGACGCCGCTATAAATCTGGCTACATACTAGGCCCAAACAGTATATTATTATCCCTAATAAATGTACCACGACACGAAAAGAAGAAGAAGACCGGCGAACTTTATAGGTACCACTTCAGAGTCAATAAATGAATCCAATCGATATGAAATAGTACCCAAAAAAAATATTTTTGTTAATTTTCCGATGTTTTAATAGTTATTCTGCTATTCAAATCCAACAAATCAAAGATCATAAAAATCGGTTTAGTCGCGGCTCTTAAGTTATACAAGATGTAACTTACCCGACTTAAGGCGTATATAGCCGCCAAGTGGCGCCCTCATTGAATAAAAAATCGTAGCAAAGCGTAGAAAATAAAGATTAAAGAATCCTATGTTGCAGTTCTGTTTCAACAACGTCAAAATACCTTATCCTCTTTGTAACAAATGCAACATAGGATTCTTTAATCTTTATTTTCTATGCTAAGATACGAATTTTATTCAATGAGGGCGCCACTTATGCGGAGGTAGGCCCTTAAATGTTATATTATAATAACTTCTGCCAGCTGCTTCGCCCGCGTGGAATTAGTAGGTACTTCCCCCATTATAAATTATGGCTGATAAATTTTAGGTTATCCGAATGTATAAGCTATATTACTGTAAAGTTTCATCAAAATCCGTTCAGTAGTTTGTGCGTCAAATAATAACAAACATCCCTAAATCCTCACTATCTTTTACATTTATAATATTAGTAAGATTGATATAGTAAAATCTATGTGATTTACAGGTTCCAGATAAAAGGCAATTTACTTATATTTTTTTCTTTCTTTACCTCCACCATACAAACAGCTCTCTTTACTTCACCAATCTTATAATCTCTGCTCGTAAAATCGTCTCATTAGCGTCTTACCTTGCTTCAGCCTACTTTAATAGTTACTGTAGTTTTACGATAAATGCAAAAAAAGGCTGTTTTCTTTCCACGTTTTAGTGATGATCCAATTAATCGAAGGTTTTTTATATTTTTTAGTTTTTGTGGGAAATTTTAGAGAATGCGACTTAATAGTCTGAGATCACCGTTGTTTTCTGTATAATAACTTTCACGCTGACTTATGTGACAGTTTTGATTAACTTTATTAGGTTCGTGCTTGACCACTATCTCACCTGATGATGAGCTATGATGTGGTTTACTCTGCCCAAAAATATGCATCCCGTTAACGGTTTGATGTTTTTATCCAACCTATACATTTTCCGCAACACAGTTGCACTGTAATTCGACTGATTGTACCTAATGCAAAAACCTGATACTGTAATTTGCTTAGCTGGGTATTAATTCGTGTTCCTAACGACACTTAAGTTTGTCTGTCTCGCAAATATTGAGATCAAGCGTGGCCCAACTCACTGCTCTAAAACCAACAAGCGAAATGAAATTCTAAAGGTCACTATCAGAACTCAAAAACAAAAGCTAGTGATCAAAATTACGTAAAATCAGATAACGCAGCATGTCTAAGACGGCAGATTGCACAATTAATGCCAGTGGCGACCGTGCCGGTGCCAAGTACTGAATTATTTACCCAGCAAGCTCTCCACTTGCGCCGGATAACTCAGTTAACGGAATTTGTCGTTTTCACCGGACACTATCATCCGAATCCGGAACACAAACGCAACAAAATATGCGTGAAAATGTTGTATAAACAGACGCCTTTTTATTTCCTTGTTTGTTAACTTACCGTTTCGCACATGCTTTCCGAGCAGCACACTTTTCTTTCACGCCATTTTAACCTCTGCTTCTTACACAATTTAAACTATATTTGTATCCACATTTTTGACGGTATGACTGGCATTTCGGATTGGAAGTTTAAAATTCGCATGGAGCTTTAACATTAGTATTGGAAACGTGTGTAGCGTGCGAATGTGAAGAGGATGCATCAAAGAGTTCCTTGTTCACCTGTACAACGAATGAGGTTTGTGGGCTAAAATAAGACAGACTATGAATTAGAATCTTTTAATATAATTAACCAAATTACGTATTGCTTCACTAGAAATAAGAATACGATTACTTTCGTAGAAATCATACTTAGAAAATGTTCTAACAGCCTGTTTCTGAAGACTACAGTCTACAAATTAATACAAAACTTAACGCGATCCTCAGCTTATCAAAAGCAATGACTCAGTTGAAAGAAAGTAAAACATAGAGAGATAACTCAATAAAGATTACTTTAGTAGATGTATCAGTCATATAAATCGTATCTTACGATCGCCTCGCAAAACGACCACCTTTAGATAGCGTACACTTTCAGTAGCAAGAAAGTACTTAAGATTACTGGGGCGCCAGCATTCCAACAACTAAGTGCCTTATAATATTCTACCAATATTGAAAGTTTTAAACAAATACTTTAGCGAAATGTTTTATATTTTCATGGTTAATGCTTAAATTGGAAAATGAGGAAGTGATTTCGTAGACAATCGTATTGAAAGCTAGGTCAGTGGTCGCCATTAGTCGTGATTTGCTCAATCAATTATCACTGTTCAGAAATGCATTTTTGTGTCAGTGGGTAAAACTGTAATGGCTAACAAGCCAGAGTAATACAATAGATTCTACTATGGACGAGTTTCTCACCCGACTCGCAAATTACGGCGGTTAATAGTAGCTTTTGAGCAGTCTTTAAAGTGGACTACTTCGGATTGTCTCTGAGGTGTTAGTGTGTTAATTTACTTGATGTACCTATGATAAGTGAGTGATGACGTCGAGTCGTAATGAGTGCTAGTAGGTACAGTGTTCATTGGCTAAACAAGTTTACAGCTGCAGATTCAGATTTTTAAGTGATGAAGCTGACCTATATGTACTGGAGCGTTGCGGTTTACGCACTTTAAGCTCAAAAAGTTCAATTGTTTTCGATCAAGTGGCAGGTGATATAGCGGGAAAAAAAATCGTGCAATTTTTCGTGGTAGTTGGCACTATAACTATAATTAACAAAATATAATAAAAAACTTTTTACAAAAAATACAACCGACTTCTAAAAATTGCAAAATAACTTTAATTTCGGAAGTCGGTGTTTGTATGTGTATTTTTTTTCTTCGTGATTTCCGACTTCCGAAATTAAAGTTATTTTGCAATTTTTAGAAGTCGGTTGTATTTTTTGTAAAAAGTTTTTTATTTTTCACTTTTTAGTTGTTGTACCCCAGAAGTAAAACTAAATATTAAAGTTATGCTGGATGAATAACCTCAATAACATGGAATTTGACCATTTGGAGACAACCAAAACGTCATCTGTGTATACATTTTTTTGTTTATGTTGATTTTTTCAAAAAGTGCTGAATCAATTTTGATAAAATTTGTAAGGGACCATCTGGGAAGTATACCCTTTCAAAAAAAAAATTAATCCAAAACCAAACCCAAATCCAAATCCCAAATCGGTCCAGCCATCTTCGAGTAATCGGGGAACATACATAAAAAAAAAGGTTCCGACGAATTGAGAACCTCCTCCTTTTTGAAGTCAGTTAAAAATGCACGACCAGTCGATGAACTGTGAAACAAGTGCGAGTCGGTTTCGTGCGCAAAGGGTTCCGAACGTTTTTAACCATAGACTTCTTATAGGATTTCCTGTAATCTAAAGTATATAAACTACTTTGTGTATTTATTTCAAAATTGTAGGCTCTGTAGTTTCGTAGATAAGGGTCTGGTCTGGTCAATATTCATCTATTTACATAAATAATTTAAAACTGTTTACTTTAAAATTATGAAAAAGATATGTTTGAGATCCTTACAGTAAGCCCCATCATTTAATATGTCGCACTGTACAGTTTGACTTTTAGTATTGTCTAGATTTTCCTCATTTAAAAAATTTAGTTATTTACGTTACACGTCCATGTTTGAGTAATAGAAATTCATGTGTGTACCCAAATTTCAAATGAATCGGCCAGTAGATTTGGAGCAAATTGACTGTGACAGACATACTTACATACTAAACACGAGTAATCCTATAAGTGTTCAGTTTTTAGGGTTCCGGAAATCATTGAGGGGTTGCAAAGACTATTTTTCGATTCAGTGATTCGTTTGCGAAATATTTTAAACTTTAAAGTGATATTTTTGTTCCCGGGGCCACTAAAATCTGTGGGCTTGAAAAATCGGATAAAAATCGTTAGTTCAAGAGTAATAGTCGACCAACTCATAAAATGTACCTACTTGGAAAATTTCATACAAAACACAAAATCCTATAGAAAAAAAATACTTAGGTGAAGTAGTTACTTATGTAATATTTAAAACGGGTAGTAAACACGTAAAATTTTGTAAAAGAAAACATTTTTTTTATCGTTTTTAATTTAAACGTAAAACCGAGAACTCAATATGTTCATAGTAATAAACATAAAGCCTTCTTAGCCTGCATGTTATAACGGGGGATTACGGAACCCTACGCGTGCCCTGCGCGTGGCCCGACACCCACTTGACCGGTTTTTTACATTCGGATGTTCGGAACACTAAAAACTGAGAAAATGTGTCATTCACTAATTAAATCACTCAACAAGACCATACATTACCTCAGCTAGACACGGATGTCCGGACGCAGTGGGCAGACCACTCCCGTTCCGTATTTTTACCGCGATCGTATCCTGCGAAACGTGTTACAAAGAAAGTTGAATGTTATAAGAAAAACAGTTTCGTTCCGCGTTCCGTATATGAAAAGCGTTTTCGCGACAGCTGATTAATATAAGATAAGACTAACATCATGGAAATAAAAAACAACGCTGCGTTTTTTTTTTTGGAACCAAGTTCCTTAACGCGGCTTGCGATATTTGTGATTCGAGAGAAAATATAACGTTACGTACGATTTCACGTTATAGGTTCCATACGCCGTTATCTTTTTCTCCGCGTATCTTTCAATGAGCGTAAAAAATGCGTGAGGAACTTCGTTCCTGACGAGGATCCGGGGCCCATGAACTACAACATTGACATGCATGAATTACATTTTTGACGGCACGGTTGGCGCAGTGGTTGAGCGTTCGACTGCTGCGCTGCCTGTCGCGGGTTCGATCGCCGCACGGAACAAATAATTGTATGGTTCCAGGTCTGGGTGTCTTGTGTATGTGAGTTTACATGTTTGTGAACGCACCCACGATACAGCAATAATTCCTAGTGTGGGGCAACGTATTTTAAGAAAAAAAAAAATGAACACAAAATATTGGTCCCAATATCATAATCAATAAATTCTGAACTGCTATATGTTTTATTAGCTGCCGCCAGCGGCGTCGTCCGTGTGGAGTTAGTTCTTCTCCCACTATTAATTATAGCCTATGTGCTATTCCAGACTATAATATATCTCTATACCTCATCCAGATCCGTTCACCCGTTCTGGTGTGCTTGACTAACAAACATCCATTCATCCAAACTTTCGCATCTATAGTTTAACTAGCTGCGCCCCGCGGTTTCACCCACGTAGAGCGGGATAAAAAGTATATGTGTTAATCTAGGGTATAAGCTATTTACATACCAAATTTCATCCAATTCCGGTCCAGCCGTTTGAGCGTGAAGAAGTAACAAACATACAACTGACTCACAAACTTTCGACTTTATAACTTTAGTGTGATGTAGGCTTTTTAACCGACATCAAAAAAAGGAAGAGGTTCTCAATTCGACTATTTTTTTTTTATGTGTGTTACCTCATAACTTTTTACTACGTGAACCGATTTTGAAGATTTTTGATATGAAAGCTGTTGCTTCACATGTGGTCCCATTTTAATTTGGTGAAGATCTGATGACGATCTTCGGAGATACACAATGGAACTCTTCAATAAATGATAGCAAACCTTCCAGAATTGCTGCAATTGCATGTCTGTATATTGTTTTCACCACTTCACAACATTACATCACGCTGATACGCTCTGAAGGGGTATATAGATTTGTACAGTTCACCCTGATACACCCTAATTTCACCAAGTATGTTCAAATTCCCTATTTTTGGGGCTATCAATTCGGGCATAACTTTACTATTAATTTAGTTTTAGAATGGGGTACAACAACTAAAATGTGAAAAATAAAAAACTTTTTACAAATAAAAATACAACCGACTTCCATGAATAACACTAAAAAATGCAAAATAACTTTAATTTCGGAAGTCGGTGTCAAATAACGAAGAAACCAAACTAGAAATACCGACTTCCGAAATTAAAGTTATTTTGCATTTTTTTGTATTATTTATCATAGAGTTGTTGTTTAAACCAAGGGCATAATGCAACACATTTAACAAAATATTCAAATTGAAAGAAGTAAAGCACAAACATACTAGTAATATTTTTCACAGAATAGCGCCCTAATATATTTCAAAGCATCTCAAGTATTTGTGTGCGTTAAATATACAAAGGCACTATTAGCTTATGAATTAGGGTTTTTATTTTAATAAATATAACTTAAATGGTTTGTTTGCTTAGCTCTCACGTACGGTGCTAGCGAAAGTACACACCTACTCAGCACACACTTACTAAGTAAAGCGATAAAACCCTATAGCGCGTAAAATCCTTACGTACATATTTATCATTCATAGGCTCGCATTTGACCACTATCTCACCTGATGGTAAGCGATGATGTGGTCGAAGATGGAGCACGCTTGCCTAGAAGTAACCTATTTATTCTTGACTTAAAGACTCCCAGGTTGTAGCTATCAGGAAACACAGACTGCGGCAGGAAATTCCACTCCTTAGCTGTACGCACAATGGATGTGTTCCCGAAACGTTTAGTGCCAACTACTAATGACATATAATAAACTCATTTGCATTTCAAAGTAACTTGCAAAAATATAGGGCAAATAGAGGGTAGGCAGACTTTGAAAATGTAGCTGATAGTATTAATTTAGGGTAGATGAGAAAAACTTTTGTGTTTTACTGTCTATTGAGGATTGAACGTGGATTAAAGACATTCAAAAATAAAAGTCCATGTCCCTCCAGGGGTTCAACATGATATGTGGGGTAAAGACTGTGGTGGCTGAACGTGGGCTAAACCAACCGTACCTATAATAACAGACAATGGAACGTTTTAGTTGTTTTTTTGCAGTCGGGTTTTTGAAAACAGACTGCTATAGGTGTAGGGAAAGGCCAAAGAAACGCTGGATGGACTGTGTATAAGAGGATATGGGTAAAAAGGGGCAGACTACAGAGATGACGACCAATAGAGAAGTATGGAAGAAAAAGACATGTGGGCAGGAGAATGATGATAGGTTTTTGAAAACAGCTAGTGAGTTATATTTTTGCAATCACCTCCTCGAGTCCGTTTTTTGATTCCCCACGTAATGATGTCACAGACCAATCTAATTATACCATCATTTGTTAAAATCCATCCAGTTGTTTATGCTACAGGGCGTGCCAAAGAAATAGACGTATATACATCCTCTCGTAAAACATTACCCTTCTTCTGTGCCAGTCGGGTTACAAGCTGAAATTCAGCATCAAACGTTCACGTCCTTATATGAAGCCCTAATTTAAATCAATTCATACATGATTCAGATGAAAATGTTCCAATAGAAACCCGATTATACTTTTCATGACTTGTGTAAAGCAGAAGACTTACTATCACTACGCACGTACGATTTCAAAGTTCACTAAATACTTGAATCTACATCCGAGTCTTACTGAGGCAATGAAAGAGAAAATAGAATATATAAACAGCTGATCTCCTTCGTAAATTGCGGACACGGGGCGTTAAATAACAGATTTCTCTCAGCTTAGGGCTCGGACACACGATCATATTTTGCCCAATTATCAAGAATATTTATTTATTTATTAAAACTTCATCATCATCATCATTTCAGCCGAAAGCCGTCCACTGCTGGACATAGCCTCCCCGCCCGCCCGGTATAATGACCGGTCCTGTGCGTCTCGCATCCATCGGCTACCCGCGACCCTCACCAGGTCATTGGTCCACCTTGTTGGAGGCCTTCCAACGCTGCGTTTTCTGGTACGCGGTCGCCACTCCAGAACCTTTCTGTCCCATCGACCGTCAGTTCTGCGAGCAATGTGCCCAGCCACTGCCACTTCAGTTTGGCAATTCTTTGGGCTATGTCGGTAACCTTGGTTCTCTTGCGGATATCATCATTCCTGATTCGATCACGCAAGGAAACTCCGAGCATAGCCCTCTCCATTGCCCTTTGGGTGACTCTAAGCCTTCTGATAAAACTTAATGCGACACAAAGGTATAAAGCTGGACTTAATGCATTTGACATTCTCTACCAGTGAACCAAGGGTGTTGCAGAGAAAGATGGGTACGAAAATATATGAGGTGTGGTCATATTTTAAGAACCGGTTCTGGCCATGGAAACGAACAAATTTTTCTAAGAAAAAAATAGAATTTTCTCACAAAAAAATCTGGACTTGCCATACAAAGTTATCATAATACAATTTTTTTTTTGGAGAAATTCTTCGGGTTTCTTGAATAAACTTCTTCATATCGATGGGCAGATGCAGTTCTTGAAATATGACACCTTTCCGTTACACCCTGTATAGTTGAAACAAACATAGATATATATTTATTATTATAAATATCTGGACACATAAATATAAATATACTCCACTACTTGTGTGCTGTTAATTCCAGAATACAATTAAATGATACATAATACGAGTAATAGTAGCGTGAAATGATGACAAAATAACAAATAAAGAAGGCTTTATGAGGAGGGAAAGATAAAAAAAAAACAATAAGATAAACAAAAATTATTAAATCCATTGTTACAAGCATTTTCTTCCTTAACATTAAATGAATATCGGTAACATGTTGCGTTTTAACAAAATCTATACTATAAACCTACACTAATATTACAAAGAGGTAAAGTTTGTGAGTTTGTGTGTGATTTAACTTCTAAGATTTGTTTACATAGTTACAAGCGAAGCCAATATGTATAAGTGTGATAAAAATGGATGTGCTGTATAAAATGTAATGTGGCTGGAAACGGATCACCCCTTTTCTAGATCTAGCCATATCATACCTCTACTGAGATAACAACTTATACAGAAAATATGGAAAAAAAGATATGTTGCGCCCCAAACCCCAAATAAATTAGGATAAACGCAAGATAAATTGACTAACTTCCACTAAGCGACATCCAGGACGATCACTATCTTGCTGAAGACATAGTATTTTTTAAAAACATATACGTATTCTTTGATTGTTTATGGGCGGCACAGGAGAAGACATAATAACGTTCATAGTACTGGAAGCAAAAAAAGATAACTAATTGTTTCGCATGTCCCACACGTACTGCGCTACTGTTGTTTTGATAAATGCGTGTAATGAAACGGATACGCTTGAAAACCCTGAAGGGGTAAGGGCAGGTGTGAGTTCATCTACCTTGAAGCTCTATTTATACAAAGCCGACAGTTAGTGCGTTACATTACATACAACTAGTATGTAGTGACATCCTTAAAAAAATTAAAAAATGTGACCTCCGTACTTCCATACAAATCCTACTTCTCGCAATCAAATTTCTCCCCGCGTTTTGAACATCAACACCCCGGCAATTAGGTAGTTGCCCACCAGACGTAACACCCGACCTATCTATGGAGGCGAACGTTTGTGACAGTTCCAAATACATTATAAGAAAAAAAAATGAGACAAATTTAAATACTTTTCCACCTTGCAAGGTCTTATCTTTCAGGCGCAGTTCACTCAAAATCTAGAATTAAAAAATTCAATTTGAGCTTAAGAAACCTGTGGCCACTAATAATATAAAGCATCGTGAACCCAGACCTTAACAACTCTCAAGCAATGCATTTCCAACGTGTCAAATCTTGCGCACGAGCGCTATGTTTAAACCCACAATGTCATTCAAATTTGCATGCCGATTCGCGAATGTAAGAGAAACTGTTTAATGCTAATTGCGACTAGTAACTAGGTACCTTATAAAATAGGTTATTGTAACGTTAGTAACCTAACATCCTTTAGGTAAATAATGCACTATTGTTATCTGATTTTTAAATGACTTACACGTTCAGTTAGGTCCTTTAGCGGTCATGGACATGTGTTCAATATTGATGGAGATTGGAGTACTGAGTGAATGGGGCTGTGATGATATGAAAGTTAAGGTAAAATTGTAGAGTTAATTTATAAAAAAAAATACGTGAACACGAATAGTTTGTCTTACTTTTTAACCGACTTCAAAAGGAGGAGATTCTCAATTCGTGTCTGTTTTTTTTTGTATATATGTGTGTGTGTGTGTGTTTGTGTTTTTGTGTGTTTTTGTTTATGATTCTTTTTTTGTTCGGTAGGTCATACTTCAGAGGTGGTCCCATATAAATTTTATCTAATTTGATTCAGCACTTTTTGAATAAATCAACATAAACAAGAAATATGTCTAGGTAAGTACACAGATGATGTTGTGGTTGTCTCCATTTATTCCATGTTATTGCGGTTTATTCATTCGGACAACTTTATTATTTAGGTCTGGAGTACCTACAACAACTAAAAAGTTAAAAATAAAAAACTGTTTTACAAAAAAAAAAACCGATTTCTAAAAATTGCAAAATAATTTTAATTTCGGAAGTCAGTGTCAAATAACGGAGACAAACAAAATACAAACACCGACTTCTGAAATTATTTTTTTTTGCAATTTTTAGAAGTCGGTTGTATTTTTTGATAAAAACTTTTTTGTAAACCTCTAAATAAGAACCATAGTCCAGCAATTTTTTGTAGCAGTACCTACAGTCCTTAGGGAGGGAATGAGTAGTACCACCATTTACCGCTAAGTAGCGTTGTTGTTGACATAACTGGACATGAGATATTTCAGCTTATTATCTAGAATAGCAATTCGGTTGTTTCTGGTGAAACCGCTTGTCCGCCACCAAATCCATACTAATTAGTCCGTCAGTTAGATTACCAGAAAATATTTGACACTTAATTTTGCTTTTGTCACGGTAACAAAAAATGGACGACATAGTACGTTGACGACACGGTTGGCGCAGTGGTGGAGCGTTCGGCTGCTGCGCTACGTGTCGCGGGTTCGATCCCCGCACTAAACAAATATCTGTATGGCCTACAGATGGTTGTTCCGGGTCTGGGGTGTCTTGTGTATGTGAGTTTAAATGTTTGTAAACGCACCCACGATACAGGAGTAACTCTTATTGTGGGACAAAGTTTTTTTTTTTTTTATCAAATTTACCACAAAGTGACGTTACAAGCCCCCCACTCCAGAAATACGTATCAACGTTTTGTCTTTGTATTTTTTTTATTAATTTGGTAAAGCAAAAAATACACGTCCAATTTTTTTTATTCATAGTACGGAATTACGGACTATTTGTGTATTAAGTTTATTCATATGAGTATATATTTTATTTGTAGTTTACATATGTATTTATGTTCCTTTGCATTTAAATAAAGATGCCCTGTTTTTTTTTTGTTTTTTTTCCGCACCTACCACTATTTGTTTCTGCATCACCCTAAGGTTGACTGGTAGAAAATGCCTGAGGCATTAAGTCCGCCTCTGTACTTGTATGTGCGTAAAGTGTTAAATAAATAAGTAGAATTAGGTATTATTTTCATACTCAGGAAACATCCCTATTAAAGTGTGTCTGTCGGTCACATGTTGAACTAAAGACACGAATAGATTAGAACAGAATACTTTTCACCCCGTTAGTAAGTTTCCGTGATATAATAAAACGCAGGCGAAGCTGCGGGCAGAAGCTAGTAGCACGTAAAACACAAGCTTTTAGTGATTTAAACTTCATTAGAGTAGAAACCAGTTACAACTAATACAGTCTGTTAAAGATTGATGGCCACATTTCTATCAAAACTGATAGGAATTCGTATGCAAACCATAACGCACATTAAATCTTAAGTTTTCCGGATCACATAGAGATGTCGTCATAGACATAAAACAGCTTATAACTAGACTTTCACGTGATATAACTTTAATTTGTATGCGCTCACTGGCTTAGTATGAAATAAATCAAATAACAAGGCACGAACTTTAATGTCAAGTACGTTTTTGGTCATATATCTCTTTTCTCAATGGCCTAAGAAGAATGTCATCTTAGAACAAAAATAAGCCTTTTACTTGTTTGTATAGAGCTGTCATAAAATAATTTTGATAAAAACCGCTACGCTACTTAAAATACATACATCTCGCTTCTTCGGGACTAGTGTCCCGAAGATGTGCAATGTATATCACTCTAGTGAGCGCTGTCGTCATAAATAAAAATTAAACCTAGTTCTAAGCTAGGCTCCCTAAGTTTTTATGGCTTAGATCTGTATATGTCGTGGCCAGATCTTAAAATTGATCGCTTCATGATGTGACCGACCATTTCATGATATGGTTGCATTAGATGATATAATCAGCTAAAACTGTCAAAATCGTTTATACGTCAACGTTTGATGATATTAAGTCAATCTACATTTGACCATATAATAAATGTAGGGTGTCTGTCGCAGCCAACTAGCTTAATACGCCATTCAGTTAGCTAGCCTTTTAACTAAACGGCATCGTTCAACTAGCGGCCATGTGACGAAAAAAAACTTTAAACTTTAAAAGCACCTCGACACGGACAGGTTAGGTTCGAAGGAGATGACGCTGCGTTCGCTGACTTTGCTCGCTCACTCTAGTCCCCGTCATCTCCTTCATGTTCGGTTCCTTTAAAACCTGCAGACAGAAATACGAGCGGGGCTCCGTCTACTTATCTAACTTACGACCATAGCACATTGCCGACTGAACGCAAATCAAAATTAATTTTCCGACAAAAACAATGTGACATCAGCACCTCTACCGGTGGACAACATAAGTATTTTACGAAATTATCCCTAAAGTTTGACTATATCATGAAATACTCGTAGCTAACCACGATTATATCATGATATGGTCAAACATTAAGGGCCAATTTCACCATTCACTCTATAAACTAAGTTTTACTGAACTAAGCTTAGCGTAAAAAATAAAAACCATAAAATGATTATAGTGAGTTAACCTTAAAGATAGACATAATTATATTGTCGCGGTCTTTTTTTATAAACTTTAAAAGGAGAACAATTCCGTCATACATAACTTTTGCATAACTTTAACCGTTTACGCAGCGCACGCAACTGAAAAGGATTTTTTGTCCCGTTTTTGCCACATTTTTCATTGATGCTTTGCTCCTGTGGGTCGCAACGTGATGTTATATAGCCTATAGCCTTCCTCGATAAATGGACTATTTAACACAAAATTAATTTTTCATTTCGATTCAGTAGTTCCTGAGATTAGCGCGTTCAACCAAATAAACAAACAAACAAACAACCTCTTCAGCTTTATGACAGCGGCTAAACGCGTTTAAGCGAGCTTAAACGTTGAAAACTGGGCGTTTAGAATTGGTGAAATCGGCCCTCAGGATCATATCGTTGTGCCTAGGGGTAGTGGATAAATTCTGAAAATGAGTTACCGCACCCCTGGGCACTCAGGCAAGGAAGGAACAGGGGTGGGTTTTAGTCAGTAAGAGTCTGACACGCCCTCCTGCTCCACCCAGAGCGGGAGAAGTAATTGGATGATTTCCAACCGTCCTAAAAAAAAAAAAGGGTCATATCGTTAAACGCCAGTGTTCATTGCTTGCTCATATCATGATGTGACTAGCGGGCACTGATCTATATCATGAAATGCGACCATTTCATGAAATGGTTGAACACCTCATACCACGACATTATGTGTACATCGAACGATCAAATTGACAGTCGTTCTGTAATCCGGAAGTACGAAAAGCTTTAAGGCCACACTCTAGCCTTTAATTACATGAACAGCTACGCACTGCTGTCAAAATCAATTAAGCAGCGAAACACACCTCCGTTGCTCCCGTTTACAGAAGCCGTAAGCTCTCACGTTACACTCAATTCATGCTATCTCTTATCAAATCTCCTGTGAAAATATCTCTCGCCACTTACTCGAACCTACCACAGAACATAATATTCAGGTGCATAAGTACTCGCTTGTGCGTTGGAATATTTAAAATTCGAGCACAGGTGATCGATTTATTTATGCTTTATTTGTTAAGAGTGTTAACGGTATTTTCTGGCCAATTTGTTAATTAAGGCGACGACCGGAAAGACCTTAATTAGTATGCATTTTATTTGCACATTTTATTTGTATACCACGACAACAATTTAAAGTATTTGGATTGCTGTCAAAATTCCACTTTGAATGTAGAACGACCCAAGTCAACGGCAAACCGTTGTTTTCTGAAGCCTAAAGCCAAGTCAGGGACGCGACTGCAGCCATATAAGACGCACCCAGGCCAGCGGACGACGAGCAGTGGGTAGCTCGCCGTCCGATCAGCACCAGGCCCGTGAGTCGACGGCGCGTAGTGTTCCACGCGCGCCTCAAAGAGATGAGTGTCAGCCACCACTGACAGGGCCGATCGTGGTCAGTGCCTGCATGCCTAGGAGTAGCGGATAAATTCTCAACATGAGTTACCGCACCCCTGGGCACTTAGGCAAGGAACAGGGGTGGGTTTTAGTCAGTAAGAGTCTGACACGCCCTCCCGCTCCACCCAGAGCGGGAGAAGTCATGGGATGATTTCCCACCCTACAAAAAAAAAACGGGACGCGACTGCAGCCATATAAGACGCAATTTTTCACACTGCCATATAATATTCGCAGATCATCTGTGGAAACTGGGAACTTCCTGCTATTAGTTAGTTGCACTAAGTCACACACGGGTCCATTCTCATCACAATAATCAATGGCCACGAGGACTAACTGAACATAATGATGCGAGCCATAGCGTAATGGTGCGAACATAGAAAACACTTTTATTTTATTCCTGGTCAGGGGCGGATTCGGTTTTGTGCAAAAAGTAGTGTTGATTTTTGCTAGAAGTGTTTCTTAGAGACTGTGTGCGAGTTTCGACCAGAATTCGGCCACGCCGACAGCGGTAGCTTTGGCTTCGGTCTTATATTTTTATAAACGTTGCCCCATACTAGTAATTACTCCTGTATTGTCGGTGGACCATACAAATATTTGCGTGAATCGAACCCGCGACACGAAGCGCAGCAGCCAATCGCTCAGTCACTACGCAAACCGCGCCGATGAACTCCGATATTGCAGTTTTTATTGTACATAGAGCACAGAACTCGGTTCTACTTTTTAATTTTTTAGTTGTGGTTCCCCATTAAATTGTGTAAACAATATATAAATAAACGATCGCAGTAATCGCGAGTCATTTGCTGTTAGTTATTGAAGAGTTCCACTGTCTATCTCCCAAGTTCTTCATCAGATCCTAATGCATTATATCTAAAACCTTCCTTGAAAAATATGCATTTGAATATCAAAAACCCCATTCAAATCGGATCAGTAGTTTTCGGGAAAATCGTGAACAAACATATGTGTGTTTGTTCGCGAGTTTCTCGAAAACGTGTAAGTACATAAATACATACATACGGGTCGAATACAGAACCTCTTTTTTGTTTGAAGTCGGTTAAAAAGACCGAACCAGGGTTCATCCGGCTCGAAGGGCCGAACTAAGTGGTTTTGATATTTGAAATTAACTGTTCCATACTCTGATTGATAGATTGCAAAATGCAGTATAACATAACATAGCAGGGTTTTAATAAGTGTTCGTCAGATTTTGGCGAAAATATGTAGTAGAGATACGAGCTTGTTTTTTTTTTGTCCTCGAATACCGCTCTAATATAGTTTAACGCGAGCCTATTAATAAAAATTTGCTTGGATACTAGGCTTTTGTAAATTAATGTGCGTTTGTAATCTGTGCAAAATAAATAATTTTTCTTTCTTTAAAAAATAAGTTTAATAGGTTTTCAATTTTGGGGTCACTTCTGCTGATATATGATTGTGACTGGATACATGATTTTATTATGGTTTCATATTCTTCTCAAGCCTAGGTACCTCCATCGTAAGTCCATATCTGTCGGATATTGAAGTCATTATCAAGGAGTTGTCCGTAATTGCTGTTTAATGATTATTTTTGTACTTGCGAGTTACCGCGAATCAGTCGTGATTGACGTTAGATTGTTTGCGTAAAACATATCTACTGATGTGAAAATAAACAAACGTACAACTTTCCAATTGCGTAACTTTGAGAAGCAACCATTGGATACGGTTCTACGTAATAGAAGACGTCTTAATAAAAGCTTAGAGATTTCGGGGAAAGGCCTTTTCAGATGAACAATTGAATTTCGCTAGCATTGGAATTGTCATTTGTGGTTTGGATTGAAACTGAAACAGAAAACTGTATGTTAATAAGTTGTTTCTGTGGTGTAGAAATATATAATATGACGTGTAACGAATGACTCAAAATAATTAATAATTTTGTTTAATTGAAAAAAAAAATATATGTGTAACATCTTTCTTCTCGCTTTCCTGCAATCTGTTGGAGTGATTCGTGGAATGGGACGGAAGTATGTAACAGGAAGCCCAAGCGCGCGCTTTTTGATTTGACCAATGAGCGCGAGCGGTGGTAGAACTGGTAGAGTTGGCCGTCAGATGGTATGCGATAAGTCTGCGCGCGGTCTATAAACCTTTTAATATAATTTTTCGGGATAGAATGTTACACATCATATTATATGCGACTACGGTAAAGTTTGCTCGTTTTTTTTATTTATTTGGTAGAAAAACGAGGTGACGATCTTATCATGTTTGCGAGGAAACTTGGCCGAAGATCGCGCAAGTCAGAGAGGTTTAGAAGGAAAGAGAAAAAAAAAGAAACACAAAAAAAGACGTGTGGCACTCGGAGACTGCCGCGGTAAAGCTATTGCATAGCATTTTTTATCAACTTATGCAATTATAATTATTTATTTATTTTATTTATGCAATTTTTTCCTTTGTTTTTTTTTTTTCTTTGATGTTAATTCAAGTTACACTTTTTACACGCACGTAAGAAGTTACACTTCTTTGGCGTAACAAGATAAATATCATCATCGTCATTGTCATCGTCATCGTCATCGTCCTCGTCATCGTCATCATCATCATCATCATCATCACTATTCTTCGATAGATGGCAAAACTAAAAAGTATCACCGCTGTGCCGGTCGGAGTGAGGAGTGTTAGGTTTCATTTTCGTTACGAAATTTCTGGATTCGGTCTCCACGCTCAAGGCCCGCGATAGAAGCTATGCAATAGCTTAACAAAAAAAAAAAAAACCATTTCTATTAGTGTTTTCTTTTACTTCTTGTGCCAATGTTTCCTTTCCTGTACTTACATGCAACATTGCAAACAAAACGAGGGTCTGTCAGAATCCTTAAAACGAAAACGACACTTTCCCTGTCCGATCCATAAACACTAAACTAAATATCAACACTCCAGATAGATTGACACGATAAAATTTGCATGCTGACTCTGTTGCAAGAGTGAAAATGGATTGTACACCGTATAATTACGGGTAAGCTATGGAACGCGGTCGGTGTGACAGGCTGCCACCTGCCACCCGTGGGACCTTCTCGACCCAATAACACGAATTGTAAGAGTGACATCGTTCTAAACGGACTGATGTCGAATTATTAACTAATTATAGATTTAGACATTTTAGACCAAGCCCTTAGAGCTCCGCGTTTGCGTGGGATATGTAATTGACGTTTTTACAGAGGAGATTTAAGGCGCTAATAGCTGCCAACGACCTTGAGTGGTTAGCTTGTGTGTTCTACGCTGAGCTCACGTAACGCGTCGTATGTCCACCCAGTGAATTAAAATAAAACACTGAAACTAAGTTATAAATAAATAAATGATCTTTAAAATGGTGAAAGTTTCATAAAAATACGCTTTATAGTTTTTTCGTGATTCTCAATTTTTTATCCGCGTTAGACATAACTTTACAAATAAATTACACAATGTTATAAAAATATAATTTGAAATATTCTGAGATCAAATTACGACGGAAATAGTCTAGCGTAACATATATTTTTTTCAAAGAAATAAGACTAGTCGTTTAGACGTGATGTTCAATTAAAAACCATTAAAAGTCGTATAACCGCGCCTTAAGAAGTGGTCTTTTAATAGGTAACGGGAGCCCTTCTATGAGCTGATGGTGATCTCCGGTGTAGTTTCAGTGCGGGAAGAATTCCACACTATCTGGTCTTTTCTTCAAAAGTCCAGGCGTTTTTTGAATCGTTACCCTCCGAAAAAAACTTTTTTACAAAAAAATAGAACCGACTTCCAAAAAAAGTGCAAAATAACTTTAATTTCGGAAGTCGGTGTTTCTGTTTTGTGTCTTCGTTTTTTGACACCGACTTCCGAAATTAAAGTAATTTTGCACTTTTTTTGGCAGTCGGTTCTATTTTTTTTGTAAAAAAGTTTTTTATTTTTCACTTTTTAGTTGTGGTTCCCCATTAAACTGTGTTAACAATTCTTATACATACAATAGCAGCAACCGCGGTTGATTTGCTGTCAATTTTTGAAGAGTACCGTTGTCTGACTCCGAAACCCATCACCAGATCTTTTTGAAATTTAATTGGGACCATTTCGGAATAAACCCCTTTCGAACAAAAAAGAATTTTGCAAATCCGTCAATATATGACGGAGTTATGCCCGAACATACATAAAAAAAAAAACGTCCAAATTGATAACCTCCTCCTTTTTCGAAGTCGGTTAAAAATGGGTAATTGACGTTTGGAGATATCTTTATGATTTGGTGGATAGGTCTTTAACTACAAATGAAACAACCTAGGTGAGCTTGAAACGCATTCAATGCTGATCAATCCATGTAAATAACTATCGTTATAAAAGGTTAAATTAAATCTAAAACCATTACGAACCTATAACAAATAAAATAATTAACGCGCTTTTCTAAAGAAATATGAGTCCAACATGCCCGCCTGTCTATTCACATTCACATCATCACTGCAGCAAGGCGTCATTAAAACGAGCCGAGTAACCAACCATTCACTTTAGATGAAAAACTTCAGTTCCTGGCTCTGGATGACGGTACGAAACGAAATAGATTCACGGGTGGTCGCCCTTAATGATTACTAGCCACTGGGATGCGTACAGTCAGCTCCGCAGATTAAGGGCTGTGCACAGCAGGCACGCCTAGCGAAGCCGCCGGCGGTAAGTGTCGGGTGAGACTCCAATTTCGCAAAGGTTCCTTGTAAATCATCAGGTATAAACTCGGAAGCATCCGATTCAATTTACGGAGATTTATTGGCCCAAATGTTACGTATTACCGCCGTTTGATAAATCTATCGTCTCATAAACAACACTTGACTAATTGTAATGGCTCCATCCAGCTTAGAAGTGCTTGCAACTAAGTAACACAGCTTTGTTGAATAATTAAAGGCGTTCGCTTGAACTTGGGGTCATCACCTGAACCCGCGATGTCCTGATTTGTATAATGACAGTCAGACTCGGGAAAACGTTTGCACCATACATGGACTAAATCGTTGAACATTACTTCTGTCCTAGCCTTTAAGGCTGCTAGATGGTTAACTCAGACAAAATGTTGGTCTGCGGTTACAGACGTACCTACTGAATCTCAGTATCTACCTAGGCAGAAAATAATTTACGTCCGGCTCTGCCATTACTAATAATTTTCCGTACGTTGCAATTGTTGAAAAAGCGATGCAAGTTTTACAAAACATCTTCCTGTTAATGCTTTCTTACGGAATCCTACTAATATTATAAATGCGAAATTTTGGATGGATGGATGTTTGTTACCTATTCAATCACGCCAAAACGGCTGCACAGATCTGGATGAAATTTGGTACAGAGATAGATTATAGTAACATATAGACAATAAAATGTATACTGGAGGAAGTACTTATTCCACTAACGACGACAAACGAAGACGATAAACACGACGACGATGTCATCGTCGTCTGACGACTAATAGAGGTACTCCTCTATTAGTCGTCAGACAAAAAAAAGAAAAAAGTTTTTTCTTCCATACTTGGAAGAAAAAACTTTTTTCCAAAAATCACTACCGACTTCCAAAAAAGAAAATTACACTAAAAATTAAAAAATAACTTTAATTTCGGAAGTCGGTTTTTGTATTTTTATTTCTTCGTTATTTGACACCGACTACCGAAATTAAAGTTATTTTTTTAATTTTTAGTGTTTTTTCTATTTTGGAAGTCGGTTGTTTTTTTTTTGTAATTTTTTTTTTATTTTTCACTTTTTAGTTGTTATACCCTAAAACTAAAAACCACAATAACATGGAACGTGGAATTTAAACATACTAGTAATTGAAGAAAACAAAAACGTCATCTAGCTATACGTAGAATAGAATAGACATTGATTTTGCAAATATGGTTAATACACAAATTTAGATGTTTAGTTTCGTTTTGTTTCGTTTTTGTTCAGCTTCTCAAACAGCGCTGAAGCAATTTCGATAAAATTTATATGGTCCCATATAAATTATACCTCTTTCGGAAAAAAAGTGTTTTAATAAAAATCGGTCCACAACTGACGGAGAAATCGGCGGACATACTTACATAAAAAAAAAAAACATACGTACAGTCGAACATAGAACCTCCTCCTTTTTCGAAAGTCGGTTAAAAAGACATGTTGCGCCGACCCCAAATAAGTTGGAATATGGACAGGTAGATGATGGAAGTTCTAATTCCATACGAGCGAAGCCAAATGCTAGTAGTAAAAACTAACGTTGAACTTACTTTGAAGTGTGCATAAATTTTACATACATTGAGGTAAGGTCTTTGAATCCTATATTTATAAGGGCTATGAACCTAACGTCTTCTCTGCCCCAAGTTCGTTTAAGGCAACTGCGCCTTACCGTTTCTTATATTACCTCAAATACCGTTAAACCTGGTTCGAGATCTTCGGTAAAGTTATTCGAGTACATTCGATGTTCATCGTGTTCGCTTGTTTATGTTATGTCTCTCAATGTGCACTAAAGCTTCACGACCGGGTTCTGTCGTCTTACTAGTGCAGCTGACGTTACTTTGATCGCGAGCAGGGTTATTCGCTATTCAATTACTCTGCGCAATAAGACATGGGTCGGAATATGCTGTGGCTGAATTAAGGGCGTGTGCTACAAGATAATAATGTTCAAGTAACTTGTCTGAATGTAATTATATCTCATTGGAATTGGCTTCGCAAAAAGCAATTGTTTCAATGAACATAAATATTCGTCTTTCGCTTACGTTTCCATTAAGGCGCTATTAACTGCCAACGACCTTGAGTGGTTAGCTTGCATGTTCTGTGCTGAGCTCACGTAATGCGTCGTACAACCACCCAGTAATAGGACTCGCCCATCAAGGAGCGCTGTCCGAAATCAGACGCATTATTAATGTATTATACATAAAACAACAGGTATAATACTAAAACACGTATGTTAAAATATAAATGAAATTATCTCTAAAATGGTTTTTTTTTGGGAGGCATGGGGGGAAATCATCCAATGATTACTTGGATGATTTCCCGCGTGTCGCGTGTCAGACTCTTACTGAATAAAACCCACCCCTGTTCCTTCCCTGCCTGAGTGCCCAGGGGTGCGGTAATTCATGTTGAGAATTTATCCGCTACCCCTAGGCATGCAGGTACCGGCCACGATGGGCCCCGGCAGTGGTGGCTGACAACATCTCTGTGAGGCGCGCGTGGAGCACTACGCGCCGTCGACTCACGGGCCTGGTGCTGATCGGACGACGACCTACCCACTGCTCGCCGTCCGCACCACGCGTTGTGGGTCTGTCCCCTGTATGCAGAAGCAAGGTGCAAGATGATGGATGGGATCAGCCGCATGGAGGCCGGCCCGATCTATTACTCGGATCTTGTGGGTTCACCGGCGAACTTCGCGAGGCTGCGGGAGTTCGCGCACACGTGGCACGCCGTCCGGAGCGGGCTGGAGCGCGAGGAGCGCAATGGCTAGGTGCAGTAGCACGAGGACTGCCCGGCGAAGCAGATGCCCCATACCTTGTGCTGTCAACCGCCCAATTGTGGGAGAGGTGTTACCACGGGACACACGTGGCTAATTTGTACGGGATCAAGAAGCGCCTGCGGACGATAAAATAAGATGGCCAAGGGAGCTACGTGCGCACGCGCCCCACGATTCGGCCCGTATAACTTCTAAGTTGGAAGGGCCATGGGAAGGTGGAGGGAGTGCTCGCCGTCCGCAGGCCCGGGTCCACGGTGGCTGGAGATCTTCTCGCGACGTCCTACGCCCAGTGCCTCTCCTGCGGTGGTAGCGGCTGGGGCCGTGAGGCCCACTCCGTTGAGCTTCCCTCACACGTCCCGCCTCCGCCTTCGCGAGCATTACTGCTTCGCAGAAGGCGGAGACTGCTTCCCATTCCTTTTCGCTGCGTACCATGGCCTGAACCAGGGCCGGGCGCGAGAGGTCGCCGCCACCTATCGCATTCACGAGGACACGGCGGTGCTCCGCCCAAACGGGGCAGACCTCCACCGTGTCCTCTGGGCGATCAACGTAGTGATAACACCCGGGCGTTTCCTCCCGCCTTATCCGAAACAGGAACCCCCCGAAACAACCATGTCCGGTGAGAACCTGCGTCAGGCGGAAGGTGAGGACGCCGTGACTCCTCTCCAGCCACTCCTCTAAGAGGGGCACTACCGCCGCTATGGTGGCGTGCCCAGCGCTGGGTTGCGACAGTCGCTGTCTCCATGTCGCCATGAGATCCTGCTGGAGCTCCGTCCGCCGAGCCGCGAGATGTCGCGGCAGCGGAGTTTCGCCCCGGCGTTTGGCCTCCTCGCGCCAGTTACAGAGCAGCGCAAGGACCTTGGCCTCCAGATCCCATGGCGACAGTCCGGCAAGGAGGCTCGCCGTCTCACAGGAGACCGAGCGGTAACCTCGGATCAGCCGAATGGCCATGACCCTTTGGGACGCGTTCAACCGGCGAGCTGGTCGCCGTCTCAAGGAACGCGCCCACACCGGTGCCCCGTAAAGGCCCATGGACCGCACGATCCCCGCGAACTTTAAAAAGGTGAAGATTTAATATGTACTCTTTATATTTTTTACGTGATTCTCAATTTTTTATCCGCGTTAGACGTAACTTTACAAATTAATTACACTATGTTTTAAAAATATAATTTCAAATATTTACAAATCAAATTACGAAGGAAATTGTCTAAAGTAACATATATTTTTTTCAAAGAAAGAAGACTAGTCGTTTAGAAGTGATGTTCAAAATCATTAGAAGTCGTATAACTGCGACTTATCTAAGGCATGGTACCTGCAAGATCGTCTGTTTTGGAATTTACTGAACTGTGATGTTAATTTACTTCTTGTGAAGTCGCTTTAATTACAAAACCGTAATGCGATTGTATTGAGATTTCTTAAACACAGTTTTGTGTGACCTCCTGTGGAGACACACCTTGAGTCGAGATCTTCCATCAAATCTTCGTGTATTTAATTCTAAACCTTAGGTACTGCTGAATAGAGGCTATTACCTATATTGACATCGTTGAGCAACACTTTGTCAAAGTTATACCAAAATCCCGAATTATTATATAACTGTTGTACAGTTTAATACAAGGAAACTGAACCTCTGTATCGATTGTTATTTGAAGTGTTGATGACTCGGAAACCTTGGTGAAACATTGTCAAAAATCAACTTGAGCTTTTTCTTTATGAATGGATCCATGTTTCTAGTGTTAGAATCCTGGTGCCTCATAATAAGAAGGATAAATGTCTAGAAATAGGTATGAATGCGGGCTTATAGCGCTAGAATTTTCTAGCTAGTCTGTAAAGGACCACAAAATGCAACAAAATAACTTGCATCCGCACTAAACATCATAATCTTAGTACCAAAGAGTTATTCCTAAAGCCACAAGTAGCAATCTAGAAAAAATATATCATAAATGTAGAAAAAGAAGAAAGAAAAGAGATTAGCCTAAGTACTTAATATAATGCTGTACGAAGGCACTTAGTAATACCACAACATTGTTGCAACTTTCACGGCACATCAGGGATGTTATAACTCAACTTTAGTGACGAAACCGTGGAGTCATACAAAATACACACGAAACTGACCGCGGTCTACGCATTTCACTTTTGACAAAAAGCCTAGTCGTGACATTATTAAAATAAAACTGATTGTGTGAGTGAGAAATTCGATTAGTCTTATAGAACTAGATTTACCAAATTATTAGGCTTTTACGGCGAATGCACGTACTGTGGAGTTAGAGTTAGGATTAGGAAAAAGTTGTCAGTACTCCGCAAATAGCACAATGCACGCTTAAAGTGCTTTGACCTCAAGGTGTAATCTCGTTACATTTAATGCCATCATCCAGAACATGAAACGGTACTAAAAATAATGTTGACCAGCAACACAGCCTAGTTTGCCCACTATGTATTGTCATCGTAAAATGAAGTCTAAAGGCTGCTACACAGTGCCACAGGCTTGCCAAGCAGCACGTGTCGCCGGTTTTTCCCGGGCATCTGACTCGGCTGCAGAAACTTACGCAAAGCGCGCGACACGCGGCGGCACCCGTGCGGCCATGTCGGCGGTTCTTTAGTACGGCAAAGCGTGTTTATAAGCTGCCGGATGTACAACGGCTTGCCCGGCGGCAAGGCCGGCAGTGCCGGCGGCACTGTGTGAAGAAGCCTTTAGAAGTGAGCCAAATTAGTGTGTCTTTGTCAACCCGTGCGAGGTGTCAGAATCAATTAAACAGATTGAATTTCTATGGTGTATGTCGCCATAACGCCGTAACTAGGCGAAGAAAATTACAAATGGTCGACACTTGTTCCCAATTATAAAGAGCCTGACGTGTTAAGTGTGCTTCAAAACGTGAGGAAAGCACGTTTTTCTGTCATAATTGGGACTAGTTATCCTGTAGCTGTGCAACATAATATTGTATCTGATGTTTAACATAAAACTTAGAGCCACAAACCACATAAACTACTATTACAGCGATTTACTAAGCAGCGCTACGTGCAGGTTGAACGCACAGGATCAACTCAGGATGGATGAAATGGCGACAGGTCACTGAAACAACTTGCGACCGACGGATGCCTTAAATTAAAAGGGAAAATCTATAAGTCCGTGATTAGACCTGTCGTACTGTATGGGTCAGAATGTTGGGCTGTGAAAAAGACGGATGAAAAAAGATTGCATGTAGCGGAGATGAGAATATTGAGATGGATGGATGGAGTAACGAGAATGGATAAAGTGAGAAATGAGTATATTAGAGGTAGTTTATAAGTGGTGCCAGTCACAGAAAAGTTGAAAGGGGTTGAGGATGAATTCGAAAGAGTTACCTCGCCCCTGGGCACTCAGGGCAGGGAAGGAACAGGGGTAGGTTTTAGTCAGTAAGAGTCTGACACGCCCTCCAGCTTCACCCTAGAGCGGGAGATGTCATTGGATGATTTCCCACTCCCCAAAAAAAAAAGGGAACCGCTTGTCTTGGTATGGTCATGTGAAGAGGAGGGATGAAACACATGTAACTAAAAGAGTTATGAATATAAATGTGGATGGATGGAGAGGGAGAGGGAGGCCAAAGATAGGATGGATGGATTGTGTGAGGAGTGATATGAAAGAAAAGGGATTAAGTGATAGCGTGACGGCTGACAGGACTGAATGGAAGAAAAAAACGTGTTGCGCCGACCCCAAGTAACATGGGATAAGGGCAGGAAGATGATGATGCTACGTGCAGGTTGAGTTTTACTAAGTTATTAGGTACAAGCTTCTGTCAGCGGCTTCGCCTGCGTGGAATTAGTACTCCTCCACTATAAATTATAGCCTATGTGCTATTCCAGACTATAATCTATCTCTATGCCAAATTTCATCGAGATCCGCTCAGCCGTTCTGGCGTGATTGAGTAACAAACATTTGTAATATTAGTATGATGGGGTTCCGAACTGGTTTTTATTTACGAGTTCATACTCGTGAAGACTTTCACACTCTAGAAGATTGCCAACGAATTCAAAATCAACCTGTATAAGATATATCTCAATAGCTAATAGTAACTTTTCTCTTGCTCTTCAAGTTACATAAACACGAAGAAAAGATTTTTCTTTAACCAATTAAAGAGTTGCTGTGCTGTACGATAGTGAATCTCTCGACAGTGTTATGAAACAAGTCGAAGAAAGGGCTCCAATTCGTCACCGCGCTAACGATGAAATGTCAGTTTAGAAACTTCAGAAAAGAAAACTAATTGAATTAAATTGCCATTTTGTCATTTGCATGTCGATTGGTCGGTTTGTAAAAAACCGGCCAAGTGCGAGTCGGACTCGCACACGAACCAACCAACGTGCCCAAAGAAGTTTTCACTTCAATACGCGACGCGATCCGCTACGAGAGCTATGACGCGTACGCGTCGTAGTGGATATCGTAGTGACTCGCGTAGCGGGGTCGGTGGCGAGTTCAATTGTTTTTCCCATCTCAAAAATGACAAACGCGCCTAAAGAAGTTTTCACTTTAAGGCCCTTCTCGCGGTCCAGTGGCGCCCTCATTGAATACGAAATATTTTGAGACCTGTTTTAACAACGTAAAAATTCTTTATCCTCTTTGTAACAAACGTGAAGTTGGATTTTTTAATATTTATTTTCTGTGCTATGCTACGATTTTTTATTCAATGAGGGCGCCACTGGACCGCGAGAAGGGCCTTAATCCGCTAATCGATACCCGGGCCTGCGGACGGCGAGTAGTGGGTAACTACCCGGGCCTGCGGACGGCGAGTAGTGGGTAACTCGCCGTCCGATCAGCACCAGGCCCGAGAGTCGACGGCGCGTAGTGTTCCACGCGCGCCTCAAAGAGTTGTCAGCAAAGGACGGGGCCTGCCACGGCCGATGCCTGCCCGGGGGTGGAGGATAAATTCGAAAGAGTTACCTCGCCCCCGGGCACTCAAGGCAGAGAGGAACAGGGGTGGGTTTTAGTCAGTAAGAGTCTGACACGCCCTTCCGCTCCTACCCTAGAGCGGAAGAAGTCATAGGATGATTTCCCAACCCCCAAAAAAAAAAAAAAAAAACCGCTAATCGATGCGCTACGAGTGCTACGACGCTACGGGTCGTAGCACTCGTAGCGGGTAGATGTCGCGCAAGTTCAATAGTTTATTCTCATCTTAAAAATGCCCAACGCGTCTAAAGAAGTTTTCTCTTTAAAAACGGATAAATTAACATTACCTGCTAAAGTTCATAAACTATAAAAAAAAAACATTACTGTGAAGAAATGATCAGTGGGATTGAAGGACAAACTAAATTTTGTAGTTAAAAATGTTCTACCATAGAATAATGTTATACCAGTTCTTGATTTCTTTGATTTTTTCACCGTTTCAAGGGGTTGCAGACCTGAGTATTTGTTATTTATTTACTTGAAAGACAAATAGGGAAACCGGACAACGAAGTGTTTCTATAAAGCATTATATACGGAACCCTAAAAAGGAGGTTCTAAATTGGTCGCATGCCTGGGTGCTGCTTTTTATGTATGTAAACCGATTACACTTGATGAACGTGACCAATTTGTCTAGTTCTTTTTTTAATTGAAAGAGAATACTTTGGAGTCGGTCCCATTTGGTGGAAATTGGCTTGCATTCTAATCAGATTTTTGTAAAGGCCTTTAGTAAAAACTAAAAGTCTGTAAATAGAAAATATGTTTGGTCCGACTTGGTCAAGTGTATGCCTTTTGAAGAGTCCAAAGATCTGGCAATGCCATTGACTGATGAATTCCATTGTAATCACTTTTAGAGCTGAGCAATTGAGCATTAAAATTGCTATGATTTCTTCTTCTTCCAATTTGACATATTTTTTATAAGCTGTTATTTTACTTGATTATATGCTCGTATGTAAGTTGGACAACAAACCAACAAGTGACGAGGTCTAAAGTTGTTTTAAGGCGCTATTAACTGCCAATGACCTTGAGTGGAGCTTGCGTGTTCTGTGCTGAGCTCACGTAACGCGTCGTACGTCCACCCAGTAATAGGACTCGCCCATCAAGGAGCGCTGTCCGAAATTAGACGCATTATTAATTTATTACACATAAAACAACAGGTATTAAAGTAAAACACTGAAACTAAATCATAAATAATTAAATGATCTTTAAAATGGTGAAGGTTTCATAAAAATATTCTTTTTAGTTTTTGCGTAATTCTCAATTTTTTATCCGGGTTAGACATAACTTTATAATTTCAAATATTCTCAGATTAAATTACGACGAAAATTGTCTAGAGTGACATATTTTTTTTTTAAAGAAATAAGACTAGTCGCTTAGACGTGATGTTCAATTAAAAACCATTGAAAGTCGTATAACTCGCGCCTTAATAAACATAAAGCGTTTCTAAGTCCGCATGTAACTACGGAACCGTACACTGCGCGTGGCCCGACATGAAGTTGGCCGTTTTTTTTTTTAATTGACGCATGAATTTTATACCCACAATAAACGGGTTATTTAACACTAAGCTCGCTGGGACGAGATGTGTACCTACACTTTAATTGGCAATATGTGTAAAAGGCATTCTTTATTATAAGCCATTGCTTATATACCTACAAACGGGGTGAATAGGAACGAAGGGGTAAATAGAGACAAAACTTTGATTAGGATTTTCAGTTTGATAACTTATTACTGGTTTTTAGCAAAGCATCGATTTAGTTTTTACAACAATTCATGAATAAATCGGAGTACTTAAATGCTACAAACAGTTTCTAAATAACGTGAAAACCCCTTCAAAGTGTTTGTTTCTATTTATCCCTGCGTTCATATTCACCCCGTTTGACGGTAATCAAAACAAGTTACAAGATACAAATTAAATTTAAAAATTTAAAAAAAAACCCAACTCTTAAAAGAAAAGCGAACATTTAGTAAACACAAAAGAGCTGATGACCTTGAAACGGCTGAACCAATTTTGATAAAACATGTCTAAGAACCATCGCTAGAAAACCTGCTTTCAAATAAAAAAACCGCATTCAAATCGGTTCACCCGTTATGAGCTACGGTCCCACAAACAGACACACACATAGCGGTAAAACTCATAACACCCCTGTTATTGCGTCGGGAGTTAAATACATTACTTTTAATTTATTATTTGAAAAGAGTTCGAAAAATTTACTACATGTGACAAGACCCTAATTGCCATGTGCCACGGCCCCTTTGCCATATGACAAGACCATTACTTTTTCACTCTTCATTATTGTGACCAACAAATTGTAACTCCAATACATTTAACGTAATGCCTATTGAATGCGTTTTTACGCGTTAAAAAAACTCATTTATATTGCGAATTAGTGGAATAGGGCGAGCTTTTTCCCGAGCCATTTGTTACATTATTATATCGTAATTTCTGATTAGTTACACTCTATGGTGCGGGCCTATTCGGTGAGACATCTTGTCTTTACTAGCTCAGTCGATTAACTGTACTTCTCAGGTATTATAGTTGCGATTTTAGGTTATTTCCCACCGTTGGGCGAATAAAATACGTTATAATGCAATTTGAAGAGGAAAAGTTTTGACACGATGCTGTCTTACAATTGACTGGTGACCTAGTCGAATTATTTTACGGTACATCACAAGTCAAATAAACCAAACTCATGATTTGTGTCATGATTTTGGGTTCAGTTTAATTTAGTCTGTTATCAATCAAAGGGATAATAGTACACAAATTTCGCATTTTTTTGTATAATAGATAATACCTTACACTACAATGTATACCTATATACAAATCATCATCATCATCTTCCTGCCCTTATCCCATGTTACTTGGGGTCGGCGCAACAAGTTTTTTTTCTTCCATTCTGTCCTGTCAGCCGTCACGCTATCACTAACTCCCTTTTCTTTCATATCACTCCTCTCACAATCCATCCATACTTTCTTTGTATACCTATATACACAAATAAACTGATAAATAATTTAGATATATACGGTACTAGCTGACCCGACAGATGTTGTCCTGTCTTAGCTATGAACTGTCAAACGCGCGAAGTTTAAAAAGTCGTTAAATTTTCTAAAATTTTCTAATTTTCCGCGCAACTTTCTTATTTTTTTATTTCATAAAAACCTTCTCCTGACAATAGCAAATACAACAAAAAAAGAATTAGCAAAATCGGTCAAACCGTTCCCGCGTGATGCCGAGACCAAGGAAATAGGGATTAATTTTTTTATATAATAGTTATTTAGAAACTGACAATAATAATATTTACAAATGCGTATGTAAACAACTCACTGGGCATCAAAAAATCATCCACATCGTTGTCAATGGAAAAAGTACCCAGAACGCTGGCAGCATACAATAAATCGATAACTAGACGAGTTTAAATCCGCCTTATTCCTTAAAGAGTCCTTGCTCCTTAAGAGTGCTTTTATAAGTCAACGCAATATCCAGCCATTTTATTATTTTACCTATTGACGCGTTATTTTTAGCCAACACGTCCACCATTTCTCCAGCTATTTATTCGCTTAAGATAACCTAAATCGTGACCAGATACTTTGACGCCGTAAAAAGCGTGATTGGATCTTTATTAGCAAAATGTGTGTCGATTCTGTTGACGATTAATACGTAATTCAAAGAAAATATGAGTGCAAAGTGCCGTTTTTGTGAAAAGGTAACTAATCTGTCATAGTCACGTTTCGGATTGCGAAATGATAACAGACTATCGCAGTTTTTAGTCATAAATAGAAAAAAATACCGTTTTTCTTTGTTATACTCGTATTGTAGGAAAAATGAAGATATTGTTCTAAATTTAAGCAGAGGAGCCATTCCTGTTTCTTTTAACGGAACTTTTGCATTCTACAGCTCTATTTGTAAAACTTACCAACCACATGCTTGGTTTAAATACTCATTAGCGGATTCTAAATTCAAAATAGCATACGTCTTTTCCATAATATGCAACTGTATGTAGGACAGAACCTCCTTTAAATGATTCGTTGGCACTTTGGCACCTACACCTATCCTTCTTTCGGGTAGATAATGTTGAATTATGAACCGGCCAATCATTTTTTTGTTTTTTTTATAAATAAGACCTCAGTCATACTCCCGTATTCTGAATTTATGTCACGAATAACTAATTAATAAGTACCTAACTTGTCAAACTTTGGTACTAAAGTAGGGTTAGACACGTTTTGAACTTCAAATACTCAATTCATAATATCTGTCAAATACACCTCTAATATCCCTACATTTTGACAAGTTGCCGACATTGATTGTCGCCGAGATGATATTTCGACTTTAAAGTAAACGTTTTTAAGTACAAGTGAGAGGGCTAGCTCGTTCTTCGCCCAAAGAATTGGCATTGCCATTCAACGTGGCAATGCTGCCAGTCTTCTAGGCACGTTTCTGGCTTGCCCAAATGATAGCGATGTGGAGGAGTACTTCGACGCTCAAGAGTATTCGGTTGAGGATACCGACCGTGCCCCCGCACGATCTCCCGTGAGGGGGCGAGCCTCCTTGCCGGACTGACGCCATGGGATCTGGAGGCAAAGGTACTCGCGCACCTATATGAGAGGCGCGAGGAGGCGAAACGCCAGGGTGGAACTCCGCTGCCCCAACACCTCGCGGCACGGTGGACAGAGCTCCGGCAGGATCTCATAGCGACATGGAGAGAGCGACTGTCGCAACCCAGCGCTGGACACGCCACCATTGCGGCGGTTGTGCCCCTCTTTGAGGAGTGGCTGGAGAGGCGCCACGGCGTCCTCACCTTCCGCCTGACGCAGGTCCTCACCGGACACGGAAGTTTCGGGAGGTTCCTGTGTAGGATAAGGCTGAGGGAAACGCCCGGGTGTCCCCACTGTGAGGGAATGGGAAGCAGTCTCCTCCTTCTGCGAAGCAGTAATGCTCGCGAAGGAGGAGGCGGAACGGGTGAGGGAGAGACAACAGCAACAGACTCGCCCTCACGCCCTCAGCAGCAGCCGCCGCAGGAGACGCCCTGGGCATAGGACGTCGCGAGATGATCTCCGGCCACCGTAGAACCGGGCCTGCGGACGGCGAGTAGTGGTTAACTCGCCGTCCGATCAGCACCAGGCCCGAGAGTTGACGGCGCGCAGTGTTCCACGCGCGCCTCAAAGAGTTGTCAGCAATACATGACGAGGCCCGTCATGGCCGATGCCTGCCCAGGGGTTGAGGATAAATTCGAAAGAGTTACCTCGCCCCTGGGCATTCAGGGCAGGGAAGGAACAGGGGTGGGTTTTAGTCAGTAAGAGTCTGACACGCCCTCCCGCTCCACCCTAGAGCGGGCGATGTCATTGGATGATTTCCCAAGAGTATTCGGTTTTATTTTGTGTAGATGTACGTAGTAAGGTTATAATAATAATATTAATTTATTCAGACTACATCATTGTAGTCTTAATTTTTTTTACTAACACTGGACCTCATGGTGTATAGTATTAGTAAAAAAATAGCTTAGCCTATATTTTAGTTGTACATAATAACTAAAACAGATTATAAATAGTTTGTTATTATTTAAGTTATTATTATACGAGAAGAAGTATTTATTGGCTTTTGTTTATGGAAAAAGTTTTTCTTTTTCCGGAATGTGTTTCTTCGCTATTTGAATAAAAGTGTACCGTATCGTCTGTTGGTTTATTGGCTGCGTATGAGTAATGTGTTTATTTGTGGGATTAGTGTTCATAGCTCCGGGTATCACGCGATAATGTCACAGATCATTAACTTATTGCTATACGCAGTTCATGCGGCGCGGACGCATTTCACAATCTCGAGAATTTGTTTTGCTGTCGTCTCTCCATATTTTCCGATACAGTGATTTTAATAGTCTGTAATTTTCAGTCAATAAAATAAAATTTAAATCGTCATGATTTTATCTCGTTGCCAATTAGGCAACGAGATGAAATCCTGACGATTTACATTAGTAAAGTAATTTGCTCAGGTACTTGCGTTTTTTGCAAATACAAATAAATATTTGTACTTTAATTGATAGTACTTAAAAGTGTTATCAACAATCTTATAAATTAGCTAAAAAGGAAGGCTAATAATTCATTTCATTTTTTATTTTATTTTGTCTTGGTCCGGATTATAATCCGGAGAGTTATTACCTCCAAATCATGATCCAAGTGCCTATACTTACGTCTACATAAAAATTCTCACAGAATAAGTACACTCAGTACCTACGGAACACTATCCAAAATCTTCCGCATACGCATCCGCGCCGCGGCATACGCGCACCCCGCGTGGACGTAATTGTTCGCAAATCGGTGCGTAATAATGATGAAAATCTCGCTGTTGCGCCCGCGCCGACCGACTGTTGCACTTGCATGTTGCATGTCAATGATCCCGCGTATCTGAACGATCTTGGTACAAAAAAGTTACTAGTAGAGATGGGCCGACTAGACGACTAGTCGACCAAGTAGTCACCGAATATAAATATGGCCATATAGTCGTCTTTCCTGACTTGTCGGTCCATTTTATAAATTAGGTACCTACTAACTTCGCCAGCGGCTTCGTCCCAATGAAATTAGTAGTTCCTCCATTATAAATGAGCATAGGTGCTATTCCAGACTATAATCTATCCCTTTGTCAGATTTCATCCAAATCCGTTCAGCCTTTTTGGCGTGAATGAGTAACAAACGTTCATCCATCCAAACTTTCGCCTTTACAACATAAGTTGGATTTTTGTTCTATAACTCTAACTTCGTTTGACACAGGACTGGTTTCTGATTCGAGTATTTTGAGTTAAACCCGTATATATTTCTAAATTTTGAGTTTTTCAGGCTAAAGTAGAGTTTGATACAGTCAACTCTCAAAATACAGTATAGTGTAATAGCACACATTTTGAGTTCTTGTGAGTGCGGACCATTTTTTAGTCGACAATGGTGCCGATTCTGTTGTGCACAAGCTTAACTTAATTTAGGCTATTGCTATCTTTTTCTCTCTAATAACAAGAAAGAGACGGACGCAAATAAGAGCTGTCAAATTTATTTGAACTAATATTTTCATACAAATTAAGGGTACACGTAAAAACATGTCGACTAAAAACACGGTAAAGCGCAAGGCGTAAACTAGTTTGACATCTCTAACTTAGTTCACAGCTATAGCCGTCCTTTTATATCGTCCTTGTATATCTCCGACTATAAATATGGCCGAATACTCGGCTTTCCGTCTATTTGGACCATCTGTAGTTTACTAGTAGTTATATTGATTGCGTATCAACACATGTTTCTCACTTCAGAATGTTTTATCACGCCTGCATTGTGATTAACTTGCTTTGTGATGCCGCGGCGATACGGTTGAGTAGGTGAATTGTATACGGATATAATCATGAGCTATTCTTAAAAGTGCGATATCAATTTTACAAAAGGGGTCTATGCTTAGATATAGGTGATTTCGGAATTTATGGTCGCGTCATAGGCATTGGTCTTTTCAGCCACATATTTTTAAAACTGTTTTTTTACTTTCGTTCGTCATCATGTGTTATGGAAAGTACTCCTGATAACAAAACATACTAGCCCAAATTCAACTGTCCTACCATTTGCCTTCAGGGGGTTCCAGTCCCTACATCCCGGCGCCATCATCAGATCAGCTCATCATCATCATTTCAGCTAAAAGACGTCCACTGCTGGACATACGCCTCCCCAAGTGTCGCCACAATGACCGGTCCTGTTCGATCGTCACGCATCCATCGGCTACCCGCAACTCTCACCAGGTCATCGGTCATCATCCACCTTGTTGGAGGCCTTCCAACGCTGCGTCTTCCGGTACGCTGTCGCCACTCCAGAACTTTTCGCCCATCGACCGTCTGTTCTGCGAGCAATGTGCCCTGCCCACTGCTACTTCAGTTTGGCGATTCTTTGGGCTATGTCTGTAACCTTGGTTCTCTTGCGGATTTCATCATTCCTGATTCGATCACGCAAGGAAACTTTTTTTTTTTTGATAGGTTCGCGTGTGACCACTACCTCACCTGATGGTAAGCGATGATGTGGTCGAAAATGGAGCAACTCCGAGCATAGCCTTCTCCATTGCCTTTTGGGTGACTTTAAGCCAGATCAGCTCGATGGTATCATAATATTGCATTGTCACCTTACACAAGTATGCTAAATTTCAGCTCTATCGGAAACCATCAAGTTGTCGAAAAATGGTTTGCAAATTTCGAAGCGGGACAACATAGACCAGGTACATAGGATACATACATTGCAAGTTAAATAAAATCTTGTAAAAGGAATCGGAAAGATGCTAAGATGAAGATATAGAATTATTATGTATCAGAATCTTTCCGACAGACCGTAAAGAGATAGATAGGTACCTACTGTCATAATCATTCACCCAAGATTTGCAAGAAAAGTACCGCAGTTTAATATTAGAAATTAATGGAAGTCCGCCTACAAAGACCAGTGATGGCGACTGGCGACCCAGTAGTAACGGCCCCAAGTTACGAGTTGTACGTTGTGGGTTCAAACCCAGGCAGTTTTAATTTTTGTAATTTATTTCATCACTACTCTCAAAACGGTGAAAGAAAACATCGTGAGGAAACAGGCCCAAAAATTCGAAAAGATGACAGCCACCAACCCGTAATGGGCCCGCGTGGTGTTACGGCCCATTCCCTCTGCTAGAGAAGAGGCCTGAGTCCCAGGAGTGGGAACATTATGAAGGCTATTTTGCTAAAAAAGATCCATAGTATTTACAGGCTTTTTTTATATACTTGTAACAAGGCAGTGTTAAAGCCTTGTTTATTTTATGACCTCTATTCCAAATTACGTTCTTTCCTACCTTTTTTTAATTTAAAATTAAAATATTACTAGATTTCTCTATCAAAAGTCTCTGTTTTATATTAAAAATCAGTTCTAATTCTGCTGCCGAGCTAGACTAAGCAAAATGACAATGATGGATAGGAATCCATCATTGTCATTTTCCTTCTATCCAATATATGACAGTTACCAGTTTGTAAGAGTTACTAGAACAGTGAAGTGCAGTTTTATAACCATGCAGTTTCTAGCAATAATACAATTTATACCTTTACCTAGTCACAGTCTTACCAAGTGGTATCGTATTACCCAGTTACTGGGTTGTGGAAGTCAGATAGGCAGTCGCTCCATGTAAAATACTGGTATTCAGCTGCATCCGGTTAGACTGGAAGCCGACCCCAAGATAGTTGGGAAAAGGCTAGGCAGAACAACAACAACCTAGTCACAGTGTATGGTGTACGTACGATTAATAAGTGCTCCATATAATCAAGCCTACTGTTTAAAATAAAATATACGTATGAACTCGTCGTGTTTATCTTCATTTAACTCTCATCTACGGTCCTCCTACTCTACGTTGTCCTCTGCGTGTCACTCCTACGACCATCTCTACGTGTCACACCATACCTCCGGCTCCGCTCCTTGCCTGAGTGGCCAGGGGAGCGGTAACTCTGTTACGAATTTATCCGCTACCCAAGTTTCTCCAATATATTAGTCAGAGGTGTGTACCATTTCTCAAAAACAAAACAATAATAAAATTGATATCGAAACATTTATTCATTTTCTTTCAATAATTTAACTTATTGTATACCTATACATAATAAAACAAAAAAGGAAGACGTACCACATCGCAGGTATCATTTTATAAACACCAACATTCTATCATATTTACATAGATACAGCGTCATTAAAACTTTTACGAGTTTCCTATACAAACTCTTGTAGAGAAAACTATCGCCAATTAATATTATAAAAACATTCTGTCACTGGTATTAATCCATACATGCTTCATTAAAACTATACATTTATGTCATTTAGCAAAAAAAAAACAATGTTTCACTTATTAGTGATGTGCATTAGAAAATATTAAAACTGGTATCAGTCGATACTAAAACACAATTCTATAAGTTATTTAAAATGTAATTTAAAACTTACAACCTTAAGATATGGCTATCAAATAACTCGTTTTCGTATAACAAAAATTATTATCATACAATTTGTTAACATAAACAAAACAATGAACATAACGTTGCCTTCTTGACTGAAATGGAAGACTCGGAACAAACGCAACAAACTACGTAAGTATGGCAAGTATATAATTAAAATATAAAAAATAATAATTTTAACTAAAAGTTTGGAATGATTCGACCTACACTAAAATTATTTACACGATTATAACAGAAACAGTGCGTAATACAAAGTACTTAAACAAGATATTTACAGGATCTGCATCACTTAAATATCGTTGTACATTATTATAATTAGTAGCTTGATCTTTTGTTCTTTAATTTGATCGTGTCACATGGACTAGCGTACGAACAGACAATCGGTATCGGTATCCGAGACCGCAAGCAGACATCACTGTCATTTAAATTATTTAACAAATTAGTCATTTTTTTTAAACCAAACATGCTTAACACTTTTGTACTAAACAGGTAATGAGCAAAGCAAACTTCGTTGTGTGCTCTTGTAAGCTGTGGAGCGCGTTCAATGTACAGTTTTAAGTACATTTCCAGCTGAATCACACATATTGAGGGTTTTTGTTGGTGGTTGATTCAGTCTTTATCTCCTACGAATCTGTATGCGTCGGGGGGAGGCTCGGGCATGCAGTACCCATGGTAGGTGCGGATGTCTTCGGCCGCGTACGTGATCCCGGCCAGCACCCCCGTCTCCGTATGATGCCTGGGGCAGGTGTGGCCTCGTGGACATTGGCAGATGGTATTCGCGTTGACTTCGTCGATTTGTTCATGACGCCGCCTCGCGCTGAACAGTTTACACGGCTCCTTTCTTGAACAACGTAATCTCTGTAAAAGAAGGTAAAAAAATGTTGTAGTATAAAATTACAAAGAAAGCAAAATTATTAGTAAACTCTTTCAGAAACACTTTTATTTTAAATATGTCCATCAAGTTAAGCTTTCGGAAAAGTAAAGAATGATTTAAATAAAACAAATAAAAAAACTATATTCAAGTAAAATTATACAAAATACACAAACTAAGAACTACTGCTGCCACCTATCGTCGCTAACTCGAAGTAACTTAAACGAAAGTTAGAGTCCAAAGTAAGACAACTTACACTTTGCGGCGAACACGCGAACTGGTACTGGTTCCCCTGTTCCCCGCTAGGTGTCGTGTACGGCAACTTCTTCAACAGGTACGTCACAGAGAGCTTGGGACAGTGACAGTTGACGATCTGCTGCGTCGCATTGCTGTCAGGGAATGAGTAGATGATCCAAGCTGCATCCTTGAAGTACTTGCATTTTGGCAAGCGTTTGACAGGCTCACACGTCTTGTAGAGAGTCGTCTTGTCTGATAACGTGTGGTTGTCGTCACTCGTGAGATCACTGTAATTAGAAGAAAGAAAGAAATAAGCTGATGCTCGTTTGTTTAAGATTTCAAAATGATAACACAGTTTCTGGTATTCGACGAATTTAAGCCCGTTAGAAGCAGATTCGTGAACGCAAACTGCTAACGCCAATGACTCAGGGACAATTATGCTTTATGCTAGACTTAATTCTAAGCAAATTGGAATTCCTTTACAGACTCGTCACCCCGTAGATTAGATACGAGTATCAAACGAAGATTAGAAAGTAGACACATATATAGTAAACACATTCATCTAATCGAGCTAAATAAGTATAGACATCACAAATTCAGGGGATTTAGTTTGGATAATCCGTTGGAGCGTGCAGTTCTTTTGTAGATTTTTTTTTATCAAATCTTAGCTCATTGACAAAAAGCGAGGCACCTAACTCAACAACGTCACTAAACCAAAAAAACTAATGCCAAGATAACTACTAATAATACGATATAGCCAACCTGATACTCAAAAACTAAAGACATTTAAATAATGGCCTCGAGCGCCATCCATTCACTATAATTTGATCTTTAAAAGGGAAACCCTGTCAAAGGTTGGAATAATAATCAGGCAACATTTGAATATAATCTGCCTTTTGAAAGGGTCACTCACTATGAAGATAATCATTTTGCAATGGCCCATTTCCCTCATCTAATTCAAATGAGATATAAGTATCTATACTTATATTATTATAAAGAGGTAAAGTTTGTGAGGTTGTAGGGGGTAATCTCTGAATCTACTGAACCAATAGAAAGCCACGTTATTGGTGAGTGTCATAGGCTATAAATTTATGAAATCCACGCGGACGATGTCGAGGGCGAAGTGCTAGTGGAAGTCGTTTACGTTCGTAAAGGCGTTTTAGGACAGTTTTGATGAATAAAGATGATTCCTATAGTATAGTCCATCGTCATGTGGTTTTACTAGACACTGATCATATCAAATCAAATCCAAAGCAGGAAAAACTGAATCAGTTAAAAAGATGTGGTAAGATAAGAACAAGTGGCCGAAAAATGTTTTGCAAATTTTGAAGCGGACAACTTACTCGGACATACGAACATTAGTCAACGTCAATATCCTTCAGCTCTGCGTATACGAAAAAAAGTTGAAGTGTGGGTCGCCCCAGACATTTACTTATCGTATCAACAATACTGACCTAGAGCACGGCCTATGGCCCAAACAGCGACACTTCCTCTCGATCCAGGGCTGCGTCGCATCGTATAGGTCCACTTTACTGCACACTTGTCTCGGCCTGCAGTCTGGAAGGTCATCCTCTGAACCCTGAAATAGAAGAAGAGAACTAATGAGTATTGTGGAAAAAGATACTCTATCAAAAAGGCATTGATACAGTTCAAATGCAGGTTTTAGTCGAACGGCTAAATACAGGTATTTCCAAAAAAGGAAGTTATGAAATACCAAAACCAGCAGTCACGATTGGAGCAAAAACAATAAAAGCTATAATAAAAGGTTTAAAACTTGTTTAGCCTCTTTAAATACCCATTTTCCCTAACAAAGTAGTCAATAACGCAAAACCAGGCATAACCGAACACAATAACATACAAATATGAGCCAATCATTTCGCCGGCGTGTGTAGTACAACGCTCGGTATGCACGGAACCCATCAAAATTCGCGTGCATTGTTTACCATTCAAGTCGCGTCGCATACTAAATCAATCGCTACATTCGTACAATTCGACACGTCGAACAATACGAAAATTCTAAAAGAATCAATCATCGCCACAAAAGAAGTTGGCGTGGGAAAAATGGAAGGTGTTTCAGGACACCTGGCTGAGGAGCATAATGAAAAAGATTATGAACGAGGCCAAATCGATGTTAATCATAACGTTCCGTAAAGGAATCACAATATGAACATGTGCTCTGGTCTTTTTAGTTTTTTGCTCCCAAAAGGACCATCGGTCGTACTTCCGACCGGAAGACATGCCATTCGGCAACCTGTTAGCTGTGGGAACATTTTTTCTGCGAAGACTTGCAGGGCTACTGCTCACAGCCGTAATTAAGCTATTATTGCCCGTAATAAATTACTGTGTTTAATTGGAAACGGTCGACATCCGATGGATGGCTTTAATTTCCTTTGCTTTTTGTTTGAGTACGGTTTAGTGCCAAAGTGCAATTAACGATGATTTTATTGATAATTTTATGCGAATGGCCGTCTTTATTGTGCTAATAATCATGTTTTAAATTGCAAAACAATCATGGTACTCTTGTAACTTACAAAGAAAGAAAATAGACGTAGTCTTAATCTTGAATTTGTGCAATAATAATAGGTACTAAAGTTTCATGTGCTTATGATGATTTCTTACTAAAACTAATTACTCAAAGAAAAATAACATTTAAATAAACATAAACCTACGGTAAATCCAACCAAGTTAAACTTCCATATTTTTCATTTATTTAAATTCGAGCTTCAACTTCGACAGCCCTGTTCACGCATAGGTGTGAAAAAAAGTATGTATATTTTTTTCGTTGTTCCGGATATGCTTCCCGTTTCTTGTGTATTGCGATAGATTTCGCGGAAACGGCCTCAGTTGGATCTCCTAAACACCGGATACAGCCCTTTTGTGTAACAAACAAAAAGTACAACAGACACAATGTATGGGTTGTTGACTTACTTCGTCAAGAGCTTGCCTTTATTTAACGGAGTCTCGGTGTCGGCCTGAATGCTAATGCCGGTTGTAAGAAAATCACATTTCGGACGCACCTCATTGAATTCCTAATAAGGCACACAAAAAATTGACAATAGTACGCTACAACGTACAGTTTTATTAATGTTGTGAGTTTCAAGAAATGAGGATGTTTTGAAAGACAGCTACGCGATTATCGCTAAGTGGTCGCATGTCGCTGACGTATTCAAGAATACACGATCAGCGATCACGAATTATACAAAGAATAGCCATTTATAGTGCCCGGGGAATCGTCGAATGTTCTTTCTAGATTTTTTTGGAGACGATGTCTGAGACACAGCGCTTAAGGCGACAGTACCAAAGGACACTCTTTTCTGGAGTAAGAATTAGCCACATTTGGTTATTTTATGAATTGTGGTTTTCATCCAGTGTGCTTAAGGTTTCAAATGGTGTGAAGGAGATGATGAGGTTCTACTATAAACGAAGAGCGATAAGCGTTAAACTTAAACCTTTTGCAACTAGTCATGCAGTTACTAAGCTCTCTTATTTTTCAGTTGAATCAAGTTAGGCTTTTATAGCGGCTCGGCCTCTTGCGTCGGCTTCCCCATTCAATTCGCTTCTTAATTTCATAGCTCTCTTTGAACTATTATCTATCTTTTTGACTTTGACTTAAGGGCCTTCCTGCCAAGGTGGCGGGAGAGCGAAAGAGTCACCGCGGTCCTGGCAACTGAAGGAGCATGGGTGGATTTTAGTCAGTAAGAGTCTGGCATGTCCTCTCGCTCCACCCAGAGCGGGAGAAGTTATTTGACGATTCCCCACCCAATAAAAAAGTGTACCTAAACCCATTTGCTATGCCTAGGGGTAGCGGATAAATTCTGAAAATGAGTTACCGCACCCCTGGGCACTCAGGCAGGGAAGGAACAGGGGTGGGTTTTAGTCAGTAAGAGTCTGACACGCCCTCCCGCTCCACCCAGAGCGGGAGAAGTCATTGGATGATTTCCCACCCCAAAAAAAAAATAAAAAGCGTTTGCTGCCAACAACGCATGAAACAATAGATTTTTAATTGTTTTGTGCGTTGTTGGCAGTGAACCAGTTTTTATATTGTTAAATAAATATATTTATTTTAACTATACCTATATAATATATAGGTATAGTTAAAATAAATATATTTATTTAACAATATAAACTTTCGTAACCACTTTCTTCTTAGTAATATTTTCTCAGTTTATGCACCTGCCATATTATCTCTCCACCACCTTTGGTTGACTGGTAGAGAATGCCTAAGGCATTAAGTCCGCCTTTGTACATTTATGTGTTGCATGAAGTTTTAATAAATAATAAATAAATACATAGCATTCATTCAAAAATATAGAGGCATTATACCAAAAGGGGGTTTAGACGCAAATCGCAACAGAACTCAACCTTTAAACCCTAACAATGCCCTACTCTAGCTCGCCGGTAACCTAACCATCGCCTAAGTCCCTTGGCGGGTGTGGAACGCGGGGAGCGGGGGCCGCGGCATCCGGTCCATCGAACAGGTGGCGCGCGCGCCGCGCCCACACTAATAAAATAATTTGTTACCACCGCCGACCTTCCACAACCTTACCGTATACCTGGCCCTTTCTAACGTAGGCTTTGCGTATACTGCTACCTTGCTCGCACCGTTTCAGTTTGAGATGCTGGATGCTGAAGGATGTTGCGAAAGTTATAAGGGTGTTGTGGTGATGAAACAAATGAAAGGCTTGCTTTTTGAAGCCGGTTTTCTAGTTTTATTGAATCGTAGTGGCTACTTACTATTAACCTGTATTAGGTAATATGCATAAGCAAAGCCACTGAAAAAAAAATCAAATCGTCTGATAATGTGCCTAATAATACTTATAACTCGTCAATCTGCATTTAAACTCTAAATAATCTGTTTATCTCGATTCATTTGCATATAAAATCAAACCCCATGATATAATTTGGTAAATTCATTCAGAATTAGGGCTCTATACACAATATTTTCGTGCTGATGTTTGTCAATACATACATTTACATTCTAAATTACGGGAGACGGTCGCATAATCTGTGCTAGAGGGACAAAATGATATATAACATTTAAATGGTGATCATTGATAAATTATTCATCGTTTTATTTGAATTTAACAACTTATGGTTTCATGTTGTTATTTAACTTTATTTTTGTTTTATATGGTTTCTATTTTAGGCGCGAAGGACCAGAAACTGTAGTATCTACCTATAAATGAATCGCAACTTTTATTTTTTATTTTAATTTGAGTTTCTTAGTAGCCCGTAAAGTTCCTGTCAAGTTTCCGCCTGCACACTAAAAATAATTGGCTCCATAAAAAAAAACTTTAAAGCCCAAGAAACCCTAATCAAAACCGACTTCCACCACCTACTATAATTTAAGATATCCGTTAAAATGCTCCCGAATCCGTGGCTCCAACATTAATATCTTGTCCAATAATTACAGTCCGAAACGGCAGTGTATATTCAATGAATTATAAATAACGATTTGTTAGCCGCTGGCTACCGGTCCGGATGCAGGCCGTTCCGGGAACACAGGTAGCCGAGAAATTACTAATCCGAGTAATTAGCCCATAGCCGGCGGTCACATGTTATTTATTACTTTCGTAATTAGTCTTTTGCCTGTGGGTAAGGCTCTCACTGAGAGGAGGTCTGTGGCCCAGCGGTGGGGACATTAAAAAGCTGATGATGATGAAGTAACCACTAACCAGATGTAACCAAGATTGTTTGTAATACATAACATGGTTTAAAAGAGTGTCCAAGGAGTTTCTTGCACGTTCTTCTCCATAGAGATCTACGCTTTGGAATGTGAAATTAGCTTCATCTTTCTGACTGTCTGACTTATTGACAATTCAAATGTACCTGTAAATGGTTTATTTTAAATAAATGCTTTGAATTTGAAGGCTATCAGCGATCGGCTAAAATGTGTAGATCGTTAGATATGTTTTGAATTTGGTACCTATTCTATTTGATTCAAATCTACCATAAACAAGGTGGAGATGACTATAAAGCAATTAATGAAAACACTGGAAATAGTCAACATTATGAATAACTTTTACTTTGGAACAAAATCAGGTGTTTAGTACATTTCGTAAAGTCATGCAAATGTATACGGCAGAAGATTTTTTGAAGTTATACTTCTTTTGGCGCGTTAGGCAAAAATGAAGAGAGTAAATTTTTTCGATGCGCGCGCACACCGTCAGAAAAAACCTACAGCCTGAAGTTAGCTAGAACCGACACCCTGAAGTTAGCTATGGTCTGTGGTTCATGAAGAATGATTGTTTTCCTTTTGTAAACTTTGTGACAGTTTTGGTTTTTTATCTTGTTTCGCCAAAGAAGTTTAACTTCTTACGTGCGTACTACACACACTTTTTTTTTAGCTTTTTCTGGGTTGGCCTTATAGTACAAAAAATCATAATAATGATTTTTGCCTGTATTTTCATTTATTGTTGTATTATCCTCTCCACCTTTAAGATAACCAAAGCCTTCTTGAAAATTAAACCTCCATAACTTCCGTTTAAAAACAGTGTCAATAATCAACAAGTAATGTATAAAACATGAACTTTCAATAAAAAATAAAGCCATAAAAATAAAGAGCCTATAAAACTAATTTAAATTGCCAAAATCATTTTATTGAGCAATAAATCGTAGGCATTTAACCGACACATATAATCAAAACATTTATATATTATACCTTTTTAATTTTACTACACTCCATAAATCAGGTGAGCGCGTAATTAAAAAGTAAAATTATTCATAGGCCGAGAGTTTTCGTGGCCGAATGTAAAGGCGTACGAACTCACGTTTAAAAGACATCAACGTCTCACGTATCAGAGATGTTAGTGTCCATGAATAAAAGCACGCGCCTCTAATCGTCACTGTTGTTGTATGGATACACACAGTGTCATACATATGTGTCCAATAACACCGACAGTTATGAAACAACTTGTATAATGTTCATACGTTATTATGCCTACGCGAATGTAAACAGTTTTATACAAACGGTGACTGCGGTAAATAGAATCGGTATCGGGTATGACTACTGCGTGTTTTTAAATTTAATAGGTCTTTTTCCGCGCTAATCTTACCTATTCAAAGTGTTGGACACATGTTTTATATTTGACAGTAAATTCATTTCAATTGTTAGCTTACGCATGCCTTCTGGCCTTACAATAGACGTAATTTTCAATGGGATTCACCTCCATTCACAAAATTGACATATTCATCTGAATGATAACCCTCCAAATCCACAGTCAATTTCGCTCAAGGGGAGCATCGTATAAAGAGCACTGAAAGGCAACTCTCGAACGAACTTCCTCAAATTACAACTACAACACACATCCGCAACGGTTGCATCATTTCGAAAAGTCTTAGACGCCCACATGAGGAGGTGAGTTGCGTCGTTTTGGTCCGGAGGTGTTGGTATAATGTCTAAGCATACAGGCGTCCCCATTGTGGGCCAGGGCATCCGGAGCGGTCCATTGACGACACACGTGGTCGCCCCTTGAGACGGAAGCCGGGCCCAGTTCGTCTTCCACGGTAATCCTGCTCGAGTGTCGCCTACTTGAGTCTTGTGTTTGACTTGAGTGGGGATTGTCTGAAGACCTTCGGTTTTTAGGGCACGGAGATATCTACACGTACCGATATATCTTTAATTTAAAAACTGGTTGTCCTGTGTTGAACAAATTTTTGGCATTTCATAGAAAATGTTCTGCAATTATTTTGATTCAGTTACGTAATTTGACTGAATTTCCTGCAAGCTCTCCAAAGTCTTCAAAAACCTTTTTTTAAATCGAAATTAACAGAAATTTCATTAGCCACATCTAATTACATTAATTTATCAACTTTCTTCATCTTCCGAATAAAACCAAAAGCCCATCAAAAAAGTTGGATCTAAACAAAAACTGACAAGATTCGATCCGTGTTTATTTTTTGGGCCGCGGTGAGGGTGTTTAGTGTTTTTGTGGCGTAACGCAGGTGTCTCGGGTTCTCCTCTGAAGCGCTTTGGCCTTTTTTCTTCGATATTTCCTAGTGCTGTGTGTATACAGGGCTGTTTAAGGCAAGTCTTGATTTTTGAGTCTAATTTCCTAGTAATTTTTCATTATTGAGATTCCGGTGGCATTGTTATTGTTTAACGGTGGCATGTGGTGTATTTGATGCCGTATTTTTGAGATCTTGAGCATTTATTTATTTAACATTTGGCAGAATCCAAATCAATGGAATTCAGTATTTGAAAAGAGCAGACTTTATTACACTTTCTTAGCCTTTTTGATGGAATTATAAGACAAAGTTTAGTTCTGAGGATCTAAGATGGCTCTAAGAAATTAAACTCTGAGCTTTAACTTTCCCAACATTGTATCCCGGCTTTACCCGCATCCCGGCGAGGTCATTTTTTACCGTCGCTTTTCTTTGTTGACGCGTGTCCCACTGTCACGCTTTTTGTCCGTCCCAGCCGTGGCGAAGCGTAAATTATCTCATTATTTCTATTGATTTTATTTTTCTTTAAATCCGGCTTGTGGGATGACTTTATTTTATATTTTGGTTTAAGATAACCTTAGCTTGATGTTAAGCTTGTCCAAACAGATCTAAAATGTTATCCTTTTTTCTACTTATCGTTTTCCACGGCATCAGAAAATAGAAATTTCATTCTCACTTTATGCATTTCATCGTTTGCAAAAACTGTCTTTAAATTCTTCGATCTGAATTCAAAACGCACGCTGATGCAGTTTGCATTGTAATTTTATTTAAATATCGTTACGTGGATAAGTTTTATTGTCAGTAAACTTGAGCTTTATTCCCGTTACGTCCGCTCTACCTTGCAATGGAGAGGCGTTATATGTGTTGCTAACTTGCTACTTTTAATCCTCAACATTTAAGATCCACGATTCGAAATATCTATATCTTTATTGTGTCATTAGTTCATAACCTTATGTCGATAATATGTATTAATCCTTACTGTAGGTAGGTACTTTCTTCTTCTTCTCTTAAACCTGTCTTTTATGTGTTTCTTAGGTTATAAATAGTTAGTTAATATTTGAGCCGCTTACATGCTTACATATTTTATTGTTTCCTTAGTACTTTTTAGTTCATTAAAATAATGTTTATCAGAATCTTAGCAATATGTAGTAGATATTTTTTCCAGTATTAAAATCGTTGCAGACAATATTAGCAAGATCATTAAGGATTTTGTTATTAACATCAGTGTCGCCAGCAATATGCGAGACGTCATTGACACTCATCGTTTAATTATGCCAAAGCAATGTGTTTTCATTTACATAAATGTTTTCATTTAACTTTATAGTTTTCTCAATATTATATTTATGTCTTGTTAGTCGGTTTACGACTTGATATTAGGTACTGGTTCATTAAAATAACTTTATCTTTAACAACCTTCAAGGTGTTAAGGATATCGATGCAAAAACACGACTAAAACAAATATTGATAAATTATCTAGATATCTAAGCATCCGTTACGAATTTCGCATTATCAAGATATTCAAAACCAATTAGCTAATCAAATGGCGCCGGAGAATTCAAAGCGTAGTGAAAAAAACTGACCGTAAACAATTCCTAGCTGATTTAGAGCTTATTATGCGAAGTTTTTACGACTTTTTAAATATGTGTCAGGTATTTTATTAATAAAATAGACTTGTCTTTAACATTAATTGCTTCACGGCGCCTCCAGTACGTTTCTGCCACATTGTTAACTTAATAGTTAGCTTTTTATTACCATAATCAACTGCAGTTTAGGACAAAAAGAAGAATTATTTTTATGTCTAATTTATTCATATTTATAAGAAACACAATGTTGATTATTATTATTGTGCAAGTATCAAACACGAATCTTGTATCATCAATCTCTTAACACCTGTATATCACAAAGAAATGAATGATATTTCGCAATGCCTTCCGTGCGACCCTGTTTCACACCCACACGGAAACATCTATTGTGTAATGGAAAATTGTGATAGAGCACAAAAACGGGGCGGCTCCCGAGGTCGGCGTCTAATAATGTTTTAATAATGATTGATGATACAAGTAAGTAAGCGGGTAATATCCTTAGCAACATCGATGACGTCTGAATTTTCGACGATAGGTACCTATCGCAACGGCTTTTTAATACAGAAATTGACGTAATCTATGTAGGTATAAGAACAGATCTTGGAATGACCGATGAAGATATTATTAAGAATATACGAGCAGTTTCCAATAAGTCCAAAGATGAAGATGAGTAAGCTTAAAGTAGTGTCTATCGCTTAGGGTGGAATGTGAGTCATTTGTTTTTCCATCATTCCCCTACAATATTTACTACCCTGTTTGAGAAATAGGTTCAATGCGTCATATTTAAAGCTAAACTCCCCATCTGTAATTGGCTTTCATAATTTTCTCTTACACTGGAGCTTTTCATTGAGTATACTACTCGCAGTTGTGTGCTCACTTACATTCAGCTTATCTGATTCGATGTTTCTTCAATCAAATAGTCTGATCTATGTTTAGAATAAAGTTTCCGTGCTAGAACAATTCAGATCAATAAAACACGACACCAGTTGTAAGTCGCCTGATTAGATGTTTACATGCAAACTGCAGTGGCTTCACTTAGCTTCAATTTGAGATGATTTTCTAATTAGTCAGTGTGGTTTAAAGCATGGACAAGAGACAATGCATCAATGATCCTGACTCTCCTGGATATTTTATATCGTTTTTCCTCCGTCATGCTGATTGCCTTTAGCAGTTTTTTCATTGCTTATGATCGCAGCTGCGTTTGTCTTAAAAACTGATGCAATTTCCTTCATATAATTCATAAATATAGTCATAGTTGCAAGATACCTACTACGCACTTCTCGGTTATTCACTTCCTGTGGTTAACTTTATATTTACATAAGCGTAATATGACTGTAATCGTTCACTCTACTCTCAACATGTAGTAACTAACTGACGGAAAATGCAAATCGGTGTATCTACACAGGGGCGTCAATTGATTCGTACGGTGCGACAAATTGCACGATCATTATTCTATTCTGTATATCAGTCTGGATTGCAATGAAATTGGTCTGAAACTCAATTATCCCATATATTTTAAGCGGCTTCCTTTAGCACGTACTACAAATTGCTTCAAGAGTCTCGTCACTTGCCATCTGGCAAGTGAGGATGATGATTTATATCCGTGAGTGCTGATTGATTCAAGGGTTTTTATTTGCAACATCTTTAAAATAATTGCAAGTTTCAACAATGTGGGTACTGTAACGGTCCCTATTAGACCTTTTCATAGCACGCGTCATCACAAAAAGAACCGAAATCTAAAGGCTCAGACTTTGAATGCGTTTGCATTTCTTAATGTCACATTATATGTAATGAATCTATTCAGATGTTATCAATGAGATGTTCAAAGTGGCCCGCGCGGGATTCAAGAGGTGTGTCGTGTCGGCAGATCACAGACACCCTCTCATAGTTTTGTTATTCAAATCTTGGGAGCACTAAACTCAACCATTATTTACCAGTCGGCACTTTGACACCCGCTGTGAGACTAAACGGTTGATTACTCCGAACACTGCTGCATCTCAAGCCTGCACAATGGAAATACTGCACTTTTTGTTAAGGAAAGCTTAAAAAAATGGCACGACACTTAATACTCGGATATCTGTCAAGATTTAAGCTCTCCCGTAAAACGAAATATGAATAAACGACGAGATAACTTTAAATTCCTTTGCTTAAAGAGACGAACGATCAAAAATATGGTTACCGTTACGAATGAGCTTAAAGGCAATGACATAAAAAAACATTTTTTATACCAAATAGCACACACGGGCCGGGAGCGAGGCTCGGCCCGTAAGTCATCGAAGCTGTCAAGATAAGAATGAGTGAATGAACACCTGCCGCCACCGGTGTTACGCGTGCGCCTACGCACCCGCGCAACGCTCCCATTTTATAATTCCATTTTTAAAATACTCGTGACGACTCAGAATTTGAATTTTATCTCACGAATCATACAGTTCATATTCCAGTAATCAAATTAATATTTTAGATCTATTGTTGAGCAAACGTAATTACGGACCTAGGTTAGAGCGATTATCTTCTTGAATCGACTTTTAAATTAGATATAATAATGATTATCGTTGTTTTTAAAATATAACTGACAAGACTTGACATCCGGAACTGCTTTTATTTTATTGGCTTATTGCAGTATTTATTGTGATACGTACTGGTTTCTGACATTAATATTGGACGAAGAATTTAAGAGATTTATTTGTGATGGTGTATTCGTTGATATTAATTGTGTTTTTTCCGCATTACTTTTTTTTATTTACGATTTCTTGGTAGTGTAGTTTAGTCATGGGGGCTCTCCGTGTTTATAAAAATTAATATGGCCAACATACTTGTGCTATTTGTCGGTTTTAATTGGTCTAATTGTTGGGTGGAACCCTTCGTGGAATCTCATAATTATCTTCTCACATAGCCGCAGTGCGTCATCTATTGCGATAGTTATGTGATACTCACATAATTTGCTATTTACTACATAAGTACTGTCAATCTACGTTTTCAATCTGAGTAAATATCTTAAAGATTACAGCAACAGAGAATTGTAAACTTCTTGAAATATTTACACATCTTTCTATTAAAAGCTCTTTGATTTAGCAACAGAAATGGCGACATTTTCACTTTTTCAGTCCTTGTCCCATTAAAAAATTGACAAACAAAAACATTGTCTTTGGAATATCAAAAATTAGTAATAATTTCCTTTGAAAATCGCTGTTCGTGACAATCGTCACGACTGACGTTTAAATATTAAACTATACAACAATGATCCAATAAGGCATTCACTTCATTCAAACCTTCTTATCTTGCATCGTAAACATCTATTAATATCTCCATTAGAATTTGTCATCCTGCCTCATTGAAAAAATTTTGGCGCCAATTTCTTAAAGTAGTCCATATTTCGTAAACAAAGCGTTAATTAAGTAATTTCTTAACTTTATATTACAGTGTTAATACTTATTCATACGACAATCTTGATTTTTTGAAGGTTGACTTCCAAATATTCAATGCCAGCGTAGTCACAAAGCGGTAACTTTCAGAAACTTACTTGTTAAAAATGTTAAAATTCAACAATTAACTTTAGCCTGTTTTCTTGAAACCTTTGGAAGTACAACCTATTTAGGTTAGCAGAGTCTTATAGCGTTAATTTCGCAATGCAAGAGGGATTAGGAAAATCGAAACTTTTTAACTTACCCCAGTTTGGTATAATATCCTGAGGTCGCTCTTCGATGGCAATGGTATTCTCTTGTGCGGTAGATACGGCAGTTTGTCTGGCCTCCTCAGGTGTATTTCTGCTGAAGGCCTGAACGCTTCCAACGGGGTTCTTATCACACCTCGGACCCCGCAGAGTGCCCACACCACCAGCAAGGGGGTTAACACATGCATGTTGATGATCGCACAAAAATACACACAAATGTAACTGTCAACAGTAACGTTCCAATTGTTTGAAAATGTTCGAATTTTGAACGGTGTTCGATATTCGGTGTTCGTGCGTGTTCGGGTCGCGTGCGCTGTGTCGCGTTGTGGTCGGGCAAGCTCGGACTGGCGGCAAGCGCGCCCGGCAGGTACGACTTAGCCTACGCGCCCGGTATAACCACCTCCGACTACGACCAGTAAGACTTGATTCTTGAAGCTTTCCTGAGAATTTGGCGCGTGAACATTTCTTTTGGCGTGTTTTTGGAAATGCGTTTATTTTTTTTTCGTTTCGAAGAATGCAGAACACGTTTATGAATGATGACATTGTTTCTTTTTTATTTGTTAAAATATTTTAAAGGAAATTCCGACCACTAAGCACAGAGAGATAGTTATGTATACTTACCACTAATTAGCTTAAATATGGTTAAGAGTTTTAGGTTTCAAACCCATGCCCAAGAAAAACAAAAAAGAAACGACCAAATACGGAGTCATTTATCAGAAAGGTATCAATATCAAACAATTAAATAAATGACCCATTCAACTATACGAGTTTTAAATAGGCACTTAATAAATCCCAAATAGGCAAGCGGTCCTAAGTGTCAAATTTCCAAGTCGTTATCGTATAGTGACGTAATAAAATATATTTTTTTAAATACCTTAGCGGATCAAGAGCGTTCGGTTGGGACGGGCTGACTTCCTACCGACGATGTTTTTTTACACAGTCTTGTTGCTCGGATGGCAAGGGTGTGTTCACAGATACAGCCTGATTAAAAAATGTAGGAATGGGATTAATTTTTTTATAGAGCTTTCGATTTTGCTGATTTTCTTGAAAAACAGAAAGTGCCATCGCTCCATTTTAGGATTATCAGATTTTTCAGTAGTTTGCGTCTTTATTCGAGATATAATTATATTATCAACTTTTCAATCAAAATAATTTTCTTAACTATTCAGTTCTTTTAATATTTGTCTACTTAGTTTCTTTTTTCAAGAATACGTTACAAAGTTATATATAATATTTGAGAACCTGATGATGAAGTGCTTTTAGAAAAAAAAAGCGCTTCATTATCAGCTTTTCGAAGTTTTTTTTCCACAGTCAAGTGATTTAAAAATTTACTACGATTTTTTCAATATAACTACTTGAAGTAAACAATAAGAACAACAATTCGGCTGATTACCGTTACAGGGGGAAACCTCGCTTCCCGTAATAGCCACTCGATCAACAAAAGGCGTGCTACCATCGTGCATATTCAATTGTTTTAAAACAAAACAATGTCATTCATGTTTTCGAAGAACAGGATTTCAACTCATTCATGTGAATTCAAAAAGAATCCATTGTCAGTGTAACGCGACCTTATATCTACCGTCTCGCTCGCTCCCATTCACCGTCGAAGCGGCCGCATGAATGAACCGCTTCTTATGAATGGACACAGTCGCTATAGTACTATACGTACCTACCTGCCGATCGCTATATATGTGTGTTTATATCAAGTTATATGAGTATCGGGAAATACTATATGTATGTGTGTATATGATGGCACGTGGTCAATCGTCTTTTTATTATATATACGTAATAAATGCTTACTGGGCGAACGTTAGCTTTGAATTAAGCTCTGTTGAAATTATTGTTGTAGGGAATTTTTATTATGAATTCTTCATTTAGTAGATACTATTGAAAGTACACTTCAGCTTCAGAAACTTAGAAAGGTGATTTAAATAAAAAATAATATCTAGTTCTGAGAAAACTCATTACTAATACAACATTTTTAATGTAAAATAAATAATCACGAGAAACTTAAAATGACTTCATCCGCATTTTAGTAAATTCCTATGTGGCATCTATTAATGTACATATTTTCTTCCTATTTGCATTTGGACTACTATTTGCTTTCTATTTAAGGCCCAGATGTCTATAAAGCGCGGTCACTCTCGGATTGCATAGAAAAGAAAGAGATGCGCTACGACAAATGGTCGCAATTTATTGCAAAATATGAAGTATTTTATCGATTTACTTAGGATTTACTAATAAATTTATAAAAAATAATCCATCACTGGATGCAACTTAGCATTTGAAATTTTATGGTATATTTATTATTATGATTATAATTGTTAATGAAGGGATAAACTGCTTTTAAAGATAATTTAGAGGTATTTTAGAAGATTTTTTTGATGCATTAAAGTATGTTAAATTATGTTTCTAGCTCCATCACTGTATGCACGTAGGACTTGAAAATATCATATTTTTTTTATTTCTCAAAACTATTTATGGTTTAAGAGATACACTGCTTTAAAAAACCACCTTTTTGACCATTTTTGGGAACCTCCGCCTTAAGGCCTTAATCTTAGAGGTCTGATTGGTTTCTCAAATGGCGGTAAACGCTCAAGGCAGTCAGGAATTGCCAATATGACTCTCGACGAGACTACGTCCATATGCTTACGATAGAGTTACGATGACTTTATTCATGCCAACGATAGGGCTACGCCAAATTTAGCCTACGATACAGCTACGCCGAATTAAGCTTACGATTGGGCTTCGTTGAATTTAGCCCGCGATAGGGCTACGCCGAATTTAGCCTACGATAGGACTACGCCTAATAAAGCCTACGATAAAGCTATACCGTTTTAAGCCTACGTTAGAGCTACACCGAATTAAGCCTACGATAGGGTTACACTGAATTTAACCTATGATAGGGCTACGCCGAATCTAGCCTACGATAGGGCTACGCCGAATCTAGCCTACGATAGGGCTACGCCGAATCTAGCCTACGATAGGGCTACGCTGAATTTAGCCTACGATACAGTACGTCTACGTTGAATTCACCGTAGGTGTCTACGACTATGATTTGAACTTAATTGCCATAGATGGATATGAAGAGTACATTACAAGCATAAACATAACGCATAAGCACAGTTGAGGGTTGATGCGAAATCTGTGGCACATTGCCCGTGGACCATTCGCGAAATTTCCTATTTCAGGGTCTACAGCAATATGATTGGTTTCACTTTCGCTAATTGATCACCTCGTTGAATGCGTAACAGTGAGTTTGAATTCGATTTTCTCAATTTAATAGGCAATTGTTAAATGAGCCAGAACAGAAAGTGGTACTTTTTTTTTGTTGAAACTGATTAGTCTTGAACTTGATCAAGGTATAATAAATTATTCTGATATTAAAATTGCTACTTAAGGCCGAAATACACATGCCTATAAGTTGCACAAGAGTATTTAAGTAAACTACTTATTGTATGGCATAGTAGCCTAAGCATACCATAGTCAGCCTGTAATGTTCCCACTGCTGGGACACAGGCCTCCTTTCTGTGAGAGGGTGTAGGCCGTAATCCTCCACGCGGCCCAATGCGGGTTGGTGGATGCCTTTAAGGTGGAAGCTCCACCCTAGCCCGCGAAATTCAAATTTTCTTACGTTTTTTGCAATTTTCAGGTCAGTGTCAGGTTGTATCTTGGTAAAAATTTGATTCGCGAACGTAGCAAGTATGCATTTATATAATTATAATCATTAAAATCATCAATACAGCTTTTTCAGTTAGAATTGATGCCAAATGTCATGATTTCATGAAATTCTTACATTTGGCATCAATTCTAACTGAGAGAATTGTATTGATGATTAGATACAACCTGACACTGACCTGCAAATTGCAAAAAACGTAAAAAAATTTGAATTTCGCAGGCTACCCTGGCACTTCCACCTTAAATGCCTTAGTGACTTATACTAATCAGCAGGTGTATTCGCTAACTCAGTTGACATCAATTTGATAGACACTTTGCAGTACATTGCTGCTTTGCTCGATGGACATCAATTATAATAGGCACTACGTAGTACATTTTGGTTTTCCCATACGTCAAAGCAGCAATGTACTGCATAGTGCCTATCAAATTGATGTCAACTGAGTTAGCGAATACACCTGCTGAACTTCTTATAGCAGCATGCAAGCTACTTGCATACTTTTTGCCAGTCTTGTACCTATATTTCGGCCATTACTATGGGTATTCATTCGACGTAGGTTTACCTACATTATAGCTTTCCTAGCATTGCTCCCTACTTTTACATGTCTATTAGGTCATTCTAACCACCCAGAATAAAATATACCAAAAGCATTGCACTAAGTGGTGCATATGCCAGTTACAGACGAAAAACTAAGCTAAGTTAATTTAGCTTAGCTGAGGCTTATATCGGGTGTAAAAAGACAGTTTCCGAAGCTGAAAGCCATATATTCTACTCCATTACTTGGATCATTTTTTTCCATTAGACCATACCTGGGAAACCACTGGTTGGTGGTGGCGATATTGAAGGTCAAAGTCGCAATTTTTTTTTCTTTTTTACTAAAATGAATTCTAGCAATACTTTTTGCGCAAAACTACTTTGTTAGACGTACAGTATGCGTAGTTAAAGGCTCTGTGATGTGTCTTTTTACACCCTGTATTGTGTTTTAGTAAGTGCGAGTTTGACTTGCATACGAAGGATTACGTTCGATTTTTTTTTCCTACGATTCCTACCTATACATATACCTACATGTTGTGAAAACAACCGTCTATCTATTACGGTTCAAGTGATACAGTCCGCTGACAGACAGACGGACAAACAGCTGAGGCTTAGTAATAAGGTACCGTTAATATTACACCCTGGGTACGCCCCACTTCTACTTATTTAGCTTAGCTCTCAACTGATCTCGGAAACTTTTTTGTAACAAAGGAATTCCGAACCAGTCATTTAATTCAATACACGTGTTTCAGTGAAAGGACACGTCATACTTTCGTGAAACTTTCCCCCGACAAAGCTTAGGTTATGACGTCACGGTCTAGCCACAAATCAGCTTGACAAATGAACACTCGCAGCTGACGTCATTACAGACCTGTCTCTACTATAATTATTAGATTTTAGATCTTCAGAACTATCGTGCAAGTTAATTTGCATGTTATTTATTTGTTAAAAAAGGAACATTTTGACAGTCTGCGTTATACATTTTTGAATATTCTGGCTACACGACTATCCTCTACGTGGTGGGATAGATGTCCCAAAATATAGAGGTCCGCAAGAATCGCTAATACTCTGGAAATATTATTGTTTTTAACTTTTTATTAAATTTGTAAATAAAAAACCGGCCAAGTGCGTGTCGGACTTCGCACATTTAGGGTTCCGTACCAAATGTATAGTATTCATCAAACTTAATAGCGTGTGCGAAGTTAGCTGCGAGTGCAACTGCGCGCAGTACAGTCAAGTCGACAATAATTTAGACCGTTTAATGATTTTTATAACTGTGTGGAATCTATGTAAATGTTTTTTAGGGGTGTATGGTACCTGTATATACTTATTTGTCAGTTTGGAAGTTGGTGGTATTCCCACACGCCATTAAGTTTGATGAATACTATATTTTTGATTATTTGTATGGCTTTGGGTCAACAAGATGCTTATACTGTGAAAATTTTAAGGCTGTAGCTCCAACCGTTTGGCTGTAAAACCTGTGTGACAGGCGACAGACAGACAGACGGATAGACGGACAGATGGACACGTGAGTGACAGCAATAGGGCTCCGTTTAAACCTTTCGGGTACGGAACCCTAAAAACCGTAGTACCTACCAAACAGTTTTACACATAAATTATTTTGCTTCTTTATGTACTTACAGAGAGATAATAGAGTGATTTCAAAAAGTGTGGCAACTATCCAACTTTTACCCAAGGCTTATTTTTCCTCAATTTAATGTTTTAATTCTAACCAATATTCTCGCGATTTAACAAACTAGAGTTAATTGTTACAAATCACGGTAGAGTTGAAACCTCGTGTAGAAAAATATAACTTATGAGTTAGATTTTCTACAACATTTTAAATAAAATAAATTACTTTTATGACCTAAACATTGCCTCAAAGTACAGATTACTTAAATTTTTACTCAGCAAAGTGCCTTTTCCGTTTTAACATAAAGATTACAATTGTTTATTATTATTACCTTCTAAATTACTCACAATATTTTAATAGTTATACCTAATTATTATTTATGTTGTTCCTCTGACCTTTTAAGTATTGTAGGACCATTATAACACCAGTGATTAATTAATATTTCCAATATAGCACGAAGTAAAATAACAAAAATATTTGCAGCCATTTTGTTCTAAACTAAATGCTTTTACACCTTAGATTTAGATCGAACATTATTCAAAGTGCTCGTAAATAAATAGTTGTACCCACATAAAAAAATACAATTTTATTAGCCACTTAATGAGCAAAAAAGCTTATCGAGCTTTTGGGTCGGAAAAACCTTTTTTTTTATAAAATCCTTTAATATATTATACATGCGAAAGTAGCTCTATCTGTTTGTTACGCTTTCAAGCCTAAACTGCTAAACCTATTTTAATGGATTTTGGTATAAAGATAGATTGGACTATAGGATTGAATATATCTTTATCTAGAAATGCCATTTTGCAGCAACAAAGAACTACAAAAAGCGATTACCAATTCGATGTTCATAGTCATGTACTTCAGAAATCACGATAAAACTAAATAAAGTGTCCACCATTCAAAGTCACGTAGGGCTGTCACATTCACAAGGGTTTGGCACGGCAAGGCATGCACTCGAGCGCATTGTTGTACTAGTGCTAGACAATGCACGTCTAAGCACCCACTTGACTATGAGTGGTCAGCGTTTTTTGCACCTTCGAACTTCGCCTCAAGTGGGAGAGGGACAGGTATAAAGTGGTGGCACGCGCACTAGGTGTTAGGGTTGTCAAGGGTTTATGGAGGGTTTTGAGGAATAATTCTGAAATAAGGATTATGAATAAAGATTTGTGTACCAAGTAGGTACTAGGTACCTACTTAAAACTGCTCACTTGAAATATACATTTTCCTTGTTATGGTCGTGTAACCACCAAATCTGTCCAGAGTTTCAGACACACGAAAAGCGTAGAGCAACTTACACGAATGGATAATTTCATGATTTTTAAAGTTATGTATTTTGACTGGACGTCGTCACTCATTGGACACTAGAGAGGGTACGTCACCGTCGAGGTCGACCGCGGCGAAGGTGGTGTGACTTTCGAACCATGTTTGCGAGCCAAACTTGGCCAGAAATGCAAGACAGAGAGGTTTGGAAGGAGAATAGGAAGGCATTTGCCCAGCAGTAAGACAAAGTGTAGCATAACAACAAAAAAAAAACTGACTGGAATACCATATTCGTAAGATCAGCACGCGTAGCATGACCACCCTAGAAACGGGTTTTGTCGACGGAAGAATAGACAAAATGACAGATTGTAGAAAGATTTCTACCGTGTCAAGCATGGCGATGTTAAAACTGACGAGAAGAAATGTTTCTATTCTTCAGTCGACAAAAGTCTACAATGTAAAGCATGACGACCAATTTTTCTCTACTTTTGACACATGAAGGTAGAAACATTTCTACTCAAGAAGTGTCAAATAGTCTACATCTCATTAGACCTAGACAAGATCTTTATTGATTTTAAAAACTCAAGTAGGCGTCTGTTTCATTTCAAAATTGTGGTGAATCTTCCACAAAAGCCAATAAAAGAAATGAAGTGAGTGTGTGTGTTTGAAGTTTGATTTTAAAAACATGTCTGGGGGCTACTGTCGCCATCGTCTCAGTTTTATACCGAGAAGAATGGAAGGAAGGCAGAAAGAAACGAAGTACGAGCATTAACGGAGGCTCTCGATCTTCCCGAAAAAAAAAAATATAAATAACTTTTCCAAAAACCAAACATTTGAAAAATGTGTTTTAAAGTTTTGTATTGTGTAACAAAATGCGAAAATTAACATAACAAACTACATTTTTCCTATGTTTCATTATTTATTTACTTTGTTTGTTGTTATTTACACAAATCCAACACGATCAGTCTCCACAAACACAAAATTAAATATTGTTGTACAATCAACAAACAAATTGGCGGAATTTTGTCGAGTGAAGTTCAGTGGCTGTTTTAATTATTCGTTTATTGATTCCTAGTGGATACTGTGATGTAAAATTGGTGTAGTTTTGTGTCTCAAGTGTCAACGCAAATGGACAATATGTGGAATCATTGAAACAGGCGCGATCTCGGGAAAATGGAGCTTACAATTTTATTGTAGTATTGACTACCTCAGCGAAGTTTGCCGAGAAGGCTGACTCGACACATTTGTTGCCAAATACTGCAAAAAACATTAGAATGTGTTACATCTGCATTCTAATGGAAAAAAAGTATAAATAACTACGTAAGACTAGGCAATATGGTCAAAAGACTTTCGCCTTCCCTTCGGGGATAATAAAATAATTTAAAAAAAAACAGTCAACACAGATGACAGAAATGACAGAATAAAATTAATACGTTTCGTTGTTGCTTTGAGTTACGTTCAAAATGTTTTAGAACTTGGCGTTAGACACATTTATTTCGATATCGAAACGTAATATATTATCGTAGAATTCTTAGCTTGTCTACATCACTAACTACCTACCCGTTGCTATGGAAAGAATGAATATGTCTTTGTCTTCGTAGAAACGCGAGTCTACGGGTCGCGCCGTGCTCGGGCAGTAGAGATGTAGAGTGTCATAGAAATAACTTTGTCTACTCTTGGCAGAGTAGAGATAGAATTGGTCATGCTACGCGTGCAGGTATATCATACTCACTCATAATTTTCAGACATCATAACACAAAAACTTATACTTTTTTTGTGACACTAAAACTTGCCAGTGCCAGCCCTAAACCTACAACCTTCTTTGTAGTCTCAGAATATCCCTTTTATTAAGATACGTTTTGTTCTTTGCTTAAAAGTGAGAGATCCGGTTAAGTTTCGAGTGGTTTTTTATAGCCGTCCGTATTTAACAAGTTTAGCAGATAACAATGGCCACCACGTGCTGTTCAGTTCAAGTTGTGGATTACTTTTGGGTTTAAATCTGACTTTGAAGCAGTGCTTGAAGTACTTTTAGTTATTTGCTTTTTTTCTTTCTTTTGATAGGCACGCGTTTGACCACCATCACACCTGATGGCAAGCGATGATGTGGTCGACTTTATAGCACACTTGCCTAGAAGTAACCTGTTCAATCTTCACTTAAAGACCTCCAGGTTGTGTCGTATATGCGAGACGATCTCCGGCCACCGTAGACCCGGGGCCTGCGGACGGCAAGTAATGGGTAGCTCGCCGTCCGATCAGCACCAAGCCCGTGAGTCTACGGCGCGTAGATTTCCACGCGCGCCTCAAAGAAATGATTGTCAGCCACCACTGACGGGCCCATCGTGGCCGGTGCCTGCATGCCTAGGGGTAGCGGATAAATTCGTAACAGAGTTACCGCACCCCTGGGCACTCAGGCAGGGAAGGAACAGGGGTGGGTTTTAGTCAGTAAGAGTCTGACACGCCCTCCCGCTCCACCCAGAGCGGGAGAAGTCATTGGATGATTTCCCACCCCACAAAAAAAAAGTTTGTGTCGTATATACTATGTAGTACTTTAGAACTGTTTCGCCCTATTTTTGTCCTTTTTAGTAGTCTCAGGGTCCGGGTTTAGTTATTTGTAATTCGTTAATTACTTTGAACTTTGTCGAATTTCATAAGAGCCCTACAAAAATTGCATAGCAGCCATTAGGCTATTGATATTGACCGTACCAGCATATAAAGGGTTTGATTTGAACCTCCGGATTACGCCTTGTACGCGCTAATCGCGGTGGCCAAATGCCCGAAATCATATTTAAACATTCATAAATACCATAAAATTCTCCCTCAAATAAAGCCGATTTCATTTATATTGAAAACATTCATCTGTGTTTTATTTCAATTTAAAGTTCTCCATCTCTAAAAAAAAACAACCGGTACTCATAGCTCCTGAACAAAGGTCACATTCGACTTTCACGGAAGACAACAAACTCTTTCCAAAAACATTTCCGTGAAATGTTTCACATAAATAAAAGAATATCTCTTGTAGAAAATTCCCTTTTCAACTACAATGTTGGTCATAACTTTGTTCTTTATTCTAGCTGAGTCACGGAACCCAGCGTGATTCGTGCTACAAAATATTAACTTTGAGCTGTCATACGTATCTTGATGAAGGGAGCACGATATTAGGAACACGAAAATGATAGTGGTGTGCCTTAATTACGTAGCAAAACTTAGCTCATTTACGAGCTGGTTGTTAACCAACTCTCAAATAGGCCGTTAAAACTTTAAATAATTATAACTGTTGAAATCACGCGATGCTTAACTTGAACTATTATAAAACATTGATACCGGTAGAACAGGGTTGTGGAGAATAGGGCGAACAATGAACAAACTAGGTTCGATTAATTACTAAGAGCATCGGTATTCATAATAATCTTGCCTGAAGACTACGAGATATGTAGTACCTGGTCATGGGCCTCTTGCTTACTTCGCAGGGAAGAAATCAGGTCAAAGGATGTCATGCTGTTACCCTTTGAATAATGTTCGTGTCGATTGCAGAAAAACAAATGATGGTAGCTATATGGATGAACGAAGCTTTTCAATTGACCGACTCAAAGGCCACATGATTACAGGGGAGAAGGTTCAATTTTTGTAAACAAGAAAACTGAAGCAGTGATTGTATTGGGTAGTGTAATAAAATTGTAATAATGTAGTGTGATAATCATCATCATTTAATTAAGCCGAAAGACGTCCCCTGCTGGACATAGGCCTCCCCCAAGTGTCACCACTAAGACCGGTCCTGTGCGTCTCATCCACTTAATTCCCGCGACCCTCACCTGATTATCGGTACACACCTTGTGGAAGACCTTTGGGGGTGATTATATTATTTCGTAAAAGTAAACTTCTGGTTGTGGAATACTTCAATAGGAAGCCGATGTATGGTGCCCTAGCCCATGCAATATTATAAATTAGTAACAAGTTTCAATGAGTATTGATAATCTGCTGTTGTACAATAAGATTACCGAATGTCACCGTCTTGTTCCAATTAAATTAAATCAACAAAGCAAAAAACATTACTAACCCAGTACGCATTTAACTCGGACACGAGTAGGTGGGTAATGAGTTGGTAACGAGACTACCTAAATCCGACCACTCGTTGTCAATAATAACCCTTGTGAAACGTGTAACGCTCGAGAGAATGACCTTATATCCCTTACACGAGCACTATCGCCCACGTGCGACCTCCATCCCAGCCTTCATACCCCTTCGTGCGCAGTAGCGTATTTATCCTTAGGCCAAGAGGGCCGTGGCCCGGGGCCAGACAGCGAGGGGCGGTGGGAGCACCTGCCATAATTTTTATTAATTCATTTAAAAATATTTTATTTAACGTAGGCCTACATGGGCACTTATAAAACGACAGAAACTGATGCACCTAGACAAACACATTATTCCCTTGTAGCCGGCCGCCCCTTACTCGTAACGTCTTGTCTGCCAAAAGAAAATCGAAAATAGCCGAGGCTCTCTTGCATTCTAAGTACTTTATATTCATTCTGTTCTGGACCGTTTCTACACAAGTTGACAACATTAGCAACCCAAGGTATTGAAATTTTCCAGTTTGCTTTGATCGTTCTCGGATACTTTTTTTTTTTTGTAAATTTCATTTTAACTCATTACCAAAGCGAAGATTTTTCTTTTTGTTTGTTAATTTTGTGGGGCGACAGTACCGACTACTTGGCCCAGGGCACCAAATCTTTAAATACGCCACTGTTCGTGCCCCTTCGATGCCCATCCGAAACACAAATAACCCCTTAATAACAGCACAATCGGGCTAACGAAGTTATTTTGATATTTTTTCCATTGCATGGTTTGTGACGTCAGAAGACACGTTCCAAGTATCGACTCCGTTTTCATTGATTGCACTGTTGTTCGATTTGCTGACGTCAGTACTGTGATTGGTTGTGAATCCAGTTATTTTTTTATTTTGCTTATTTAATAAAACGGTCGAATTACAGTCGGAATTTGATATCACTTGCCAATTATTGTTTTGGGTCTTTATTTTATTTTTGCTGGCTATTTTAGCAAACAATGTTAAATTAATTATTTGATGAATCGGTTGATGAATCCAGCACGTGTCACGTGTAAGAGTGTATTTTGCTCAAAATCTATTTTAGACAAATCAATAGTCCTAATCATTTGAGAAACTCTAAAATCAAACCAAGTCGAATAATAATTATCGTAATGAAAATTAGGCTTTTAACTCAATACTACATAATGAAGTTAAATACATAATGGCTTCCATAAATAAACTTATAAAGTACCTACTGTACTAGCGCTCCTTGTTACACGAAATTAACGACATCTCTGATAAACTAATTGTGAATTATCATTACAGTAATGTGATACTCAGTAAAAATGTGAATTTTAAACTTACCTTCGCACGGAAAAACTAAAAAGCTCTTTAAAGACATTGTTCACTGAAACTGTGAAATTCATATCAATATTTGGATAAGTGAAAACTGGTTAGGAAAGGCAATAAGTTTATTAAATTAGACAATGCCTTTTCATCGTATAAATAAGAGATTTGCATGTTAAATTACAGTAATTGTGTCTGATTATTCGTGTCTTAACCTGCTTTGAACAACACGATAATAAAATAGGCAGTCATCGGGACTACCAACAGAAGTGAAAACTTGATACTTTTGATAAATGATATTTATTTTGTAAATAGGTTATAAAAACACCTTTACACGTCAATTTTTTTTTGTCTGTTTAAGCTAGATGAGGCCGTTGTTTCCTAGCTTACTACCTTGAGAAGAATCACCGAAACGAACTCAGAGGTCAAAGTCTCTTTTATGGTCCATACAATCTGTACTGGTCAAATAGTACACAGGGCCCTGGCGCGTCACCAGTCTGGCGCAAAACGTCACTAGCGCGTCGGTGACGCGAACCCATGAGTTTTGCCCCTACCAAAAAGCGCTCAACGTGGCTACGGAAGTTTTTACTACAACAATCAAAAATAGAAAAAGAAAAAAAAATACAAACATTCGAATTGAGAACTTCCTTCTTTTTGAAGTCGGTTAATAAAAAAGAGACAAACGAAAGAGAAAGATCGAATCAGCATTGTGAAGAGGGTATAGGTACTGCTTTGCTGAAAAATTGGCAAAAATGAATTTTCAACAGGCTATCCCAACACTTGATCTGCGTTTAATTTGTGTCGGACCACCACCTAAGATTCGCAGACGATATTGTCGTCGCCGAAGAAAACCCTGAAATATTAGAGAAAATGATTCAAGACCTAAACAGGGAAAGTGAGAAAATAGGACTATCTATGAATATCACCAAGACCAAGCTTCTGACAAACTCTGATAACCGAGTTATAACAATAAATAATGAACCCCTCGAATACGTGGAAGAGTACATAATATACCTGGGACAGATCATCTCGTTCAAGGATCAGACGGACAAGGAAATCAAAAGGCGAATAGCAAACGGCTGGAAAAAATACTGGTCACTTAAAGAAATCGTGAAGGCCTTAACATCGGTACAAAGCGGAAAGTCTATAACACTTGCATTTTTCTTTGCATCACATATGGCTGTGAAACATGGTCTCTTTCAAAACACCACCAAGATAAGCTGCATTGCTGACAAAGATCGATGGAGAGAAGCATGATAGGCATCAAGAAACAAGACAGGAAACGAAACACCTTTATAAGAGCCAAGACAAGAGTTATGGAGGTACTTACGAGGATAGACCAACTAAAATGGAGATGGACAGGCCACATGTTAAGGAGCACTCAGAAAAAGTGGAGTAAAATTGTTACAGACTGGTATCCCAGGGGTGGAAAAAGGAAGCGGGGAAGACAATTTAAGAGATGGAAAGATGAGTTGAAGCTTACAGCGGGCTCTTACTGGAGAAGGGTTGCCAGAGATAGAACACAATGGAAAATATTAGAGGAGCCTTTGCCAAAAGGTACACTGAACTTAGAGATATCCTCTAAATGAGGAAAACAAACACTTCAAAACAGACGGAAGTTCAGGATAGAGAGCTTATTGATTGATTGATTGTGTCGGGTCGATTATTTCTTTTCAGTTATAAATTCTTCACTAGCAAGATTCTTATTGAAAACACCAACTACGGTAGACTGCTATTATAAAACTATCATAACAGGTATAAAATGGCAACATCGATAAAGTTACCTTATCCAGTACCTAGTTACCTACATAGCGGGCCTTTCGTAACCACGTTATGTAATTTGTTTACACCGGCCCACGCGTGGGATGTGGGCTCAATCCAGCCCACTCCGTGTAGCCCACTGTTTCCTTTAGAGCACTTATATGGACACTTAGATACTCCAAGTGGAACCTTGGTATAAGTTTGCACAAATTGTTGACAGAGTATTTTTATTTTGTAACTAGCTTCAGCCAGCGGCTTCGCCCGTGTGGAATGACGAATTTTCATACAAACAAAATCCCCCCTTTTCACCCCCTTAAGGCCGAGATATTACCTAAGGCGCGGTCCCTCTCGGACTGCATAGAAAAGAAAGAGATGCACTACGACAAATGCTCGCAATTTATTGCAAAATATGAAGTATTTTATAGATCTACTTAGGATTTGCTAATAAATTTATAAAAAATACTCCACCAGTAGATGCAGTTTAGCATTTGAAATTTTATTATATATTTTTTATTATGATTTTAATTGTTAATGAAGGGATAAACTGATTTTAAAGGTAATTAAGGGGTATGTTAGAAGATTTTTTTGATGCATTAAAGTATGTTAAATTATGTTTTGAGTTCCATTCCATCACTGTATGCAAATAGGATTTCAAAATCTCTTTTTTTTTTATTTGTCAAAATTATTAACGGTTTAAGAGATACACTGCTTTAAAAAACCACCTTTATGACCGTTTTTGGGAATCGCCGCCTTAAAGGTCGAATTTCCAAAAACTCCTTCTAAGTGCTTCCCTACATTATAAAAGGCAACCGTGTGCAAAATTTAACGTTCCTAGTCCCAGTAGTTTCGACTGTGCGTTGATATGTCAGTCAGTCAGTCAGTTTCTCCTATTATAAATAGATGTACACTTACCTACACTTTTTTTTTGTTTCAAAATCAAAGTCGAAATCGTGCCAATTTTGTCGTGTTATTGGATGATTTCAGCTAGTGGTGCGAATTCTGTTGGCCACAAACTAAACTTAATTTAGGCTATTCCTATCTTTTTCTCTCTAATAAAACAAGAAAGAGATGGGCGTAAATTAGAGCTGTCAAATTTAGTTGCACTAATATTTCTATACAAATTAAGGGTACCTACATGTAAAAACATGTTGATTAAAAACACGGTAAAGCGTAAGGCGTAAACTAGTTTGACATCTCTAACTTAGTTCAAAGCTATAGCCGTCCTTTTCTCGCACTGCCTTTTAGTAAAAGATAGCGATTCTCTAATTTTAGTTTAGTTATTGAACAAGAGAAGCGGCACCATTATCTCGTATTCGGATTAGTACTTACACAGGTTATAACAGAAATTGCTGATCAATACCACTTCTGCCCATAGAAATGAACAACTTTCATCAAAAAAGTAATAGTCTATTGCCAAAAACAAAAAAATTGAATTTGGGCTTGTATGTTTTGTTATCATGTGTACTTACTTCCTTTACACAAATGATGACGAGGGTCTAAAGCTTGCTTTAAAAAAAAAATCCTTAAATTTATTTATTCCTGTGAAGCCCCGCAACTCACTGGTGAGTCGGACAAAAAAAAAAAAAATTAAAGAGAAAAAAATATAAAAAAAAATCGGCTGTCAACCCGGGTTGTCGTCGGGGTTCAATTTGACAACCCGGATTTGGCCGCGGGGCTTCACAGGTTAAAATTAAATCCACCATAATAAACTAATTAACAACGTATCCGACTGTACACGCATGCATCACTCGCCCACCGACGACACTGCTCTAGTTCACTATATTTAGAGCCTACACATAAGGCCAGCGATTAAAACATATTGCCATAAGCACGACATATCTCTGCCTCCCAGCCTATACGCGGTAGTCGGTGAGTCGGTGACTCAGGCCAACTTCCAGGCGATTATAAGATAATTGCCACTTCGTTGACTGCTTATACGATTTGTGTCGTTATTAGGAAATCAATACGCTTGCCGATATTGGCAGTTAAGTGTACGAGGTGTTGCAATTCAAGCCTCGTGGTTGTGATCTTGTAAGAAAATGTAGAGATTTTCGACTAAGCTTAAGATAAAAGATTATGATTCGAATATTATTCGAACTGTATGGTCAAATTTTTCTTTAGGCTAAAACGCTGGTAAAACCTCAATAATGAAACTGGGCATGAAAATGCCCAGAATCAGCTCGGAAAAGCTTTGATAAATAAAAAATGTACTATTCTTTCTATTATTCCGCGACATGCTGTACCTATACACTAAATAAACTAGAATAAACTAAACTATAATAATACCTACTACACAATAACACTACTATATCAGTCGAAATGAGATTATTCGTACAAAACGTTTTGAGAACACATTCATTGTGCGTACAGCTAGGGAGTGGAATTCCCTGCCGGAGTCTGTGTTTCCTGATAGCTACAACCTGGGAGTCTTTAAGTTAACACACCACCACATCATCGCTTACCATCAGGTGAGATGGTGGTCAAACGCGTGCCTATCTATAAAAAAAAAATTAAAAATATAAAACTCGCTAACCACGTACTTAGTTTAAATACTGATTAGCGTATTCTAAATTCAAATTTTCCATAGAAAATTTTGGATTCTCAACTAATCATTCGTCATTCAGTGTCTAAAATAATCATTTGCTTTTTTTTTATAATAAGGCCCATATATACCAATGTGGTCCCCGGTCAAAAAAAGTTTGGGAACCACTGCAGTATTTAAAGCTGACTTACTGTTAAGGCTGTTTAAAAACAATTTTAATATGAAGGCACTGTATATGGACGAATCGGAAAAATTGTATTTGGTAAACGAGACTATAATTTTTATGGTATCTTAATAACTAAATATCTTAGTAACTGAAATATTTTCACGTTTGGGTAATTTTTCTGTAAAAAAGGAATATTAAGTAAGTTTGTTTGATATCCTACTAATATTATAAACGCGAAAGTTTAAATGGATGTCTGTTCCTCAATCATGCCAGAACGGCTGAACCAGAGCCCCCGACAAAATACATTTCTGTTAACGTTAACGCTAACGCTTCGTGCAAAATGTATGGCAAAGACATTACTGGGCGTGAGTCACGTGACAATTCTCTGTCTAACGGCTACGGTGGCGTTAGCGTTAACGTTAACAGAAAAGTATTTTGTCTAACCCCCCAGATCTGAATGAAATTTGGCACAGAGATAGATTACAGTCTGGAATAGCACATAGGCCATAACTTATAATGGGGCGAAGCCGCTAGCAAAAGCAAGATTTCCTATATTTATTCTTGTAAGTTTCTGTGCAATAGTAGGTAATTCGCGTAGGCGCATTATGACTGCAACAAAATGTCACTAGTAATTAAGGATTTCCGAAATCCATTCAAGAAATCGTAATTGATTCAATGCATATTCACTAACTATTCACATTTCCATACGTTGGTCTCGGTAAACAAACGACTCTTGCTAAATCGGATTAGTTTCATTGGCCAACGTTAACTACTAATTTAGTATAAACCGTGAACTTATGGAGTTATGGTATAATAGAGCTGTAAAAGTAATGGGGTAAATTTACGCAATTATTATTATTGCGTTTGCTTATTCTTAATTCTTTATTGTACACCACATCTTAACATAAAAAAAACATTCATTACACAGTTCATGTACAAAGGCGAGCTTAACTCAAAGTTGAGTTTTCTCCTTTGCTGGGAGAAAACTTTGAGTGATATAGTGAGGTCACATTCGAGGCTAGGATTGTGTACAACATAAACTTATATAAATAAGCCCTATATATAAAATACATACAAAATACTATATACTAATATATACAAATACTTATTCATTCTATTTTAAAATATTTCTTAAAAACAATACTTACAAAAACATGCATTTCAGAATATTAAAAAAAAATTAGTCCGCCGGTGTCGGGAGCTACTGTGGTTTGTAGTCCAGAGGCAGGAACCTCCTCACAATGCGAGCCATATCGAGGAGCACTGCCTTCTGTATCAGACCCTTAATCCAACTGCGTAACGTATTACAAATGTTATTTGTTGCGCAATTTAATTTGTGTTATATCAAGATCTTGTTGACTATCACACGTTGATGTGAATATATTAATTAAATTGTTTAAAATTATGCATTCGTTAATAACAGCGTATGCTTTACTGTAGGTGTTTTACAAGATCAGTTGTAGGCTTATCTGAAATAGGCGTAAATGTAATTATATGAACGTTACAACAAGAATATTAAGAACCCATTATCCCACGTTAAACTAACTGACTAGCCTTATGTTTGTCCCACTGGTGAGCAAAGGCCTTCCTCTCCGAAGGGGGAAAGTTGTGTGGACGTCCACACAACTCTGTCGTTTGCTAGTATGGGCCAGCCCCTTCGGTAAAACGAAAAATGGGCAAAAGGAATCACCGAATAGGTCCCATTAAACTCCAAACGACATCGCGGTAGACTAAGGCGGGACGAGCTCGACTTCTACCGTAGGAACTAGGAACAATAAAAAAAACTGGCCAAGTGCGTGTCGGATTTCGCACAATAAAGGTTCCGTACCAAATATTGGTATTTGTTTGTACCTAAAGTATACGTAATAATAAACATTACCACCAAATTTGAAGTTCATAGGTCAATGGGAAGTTAAAAAATTCTTCGTAACAAAATTTTGTGACAGATGACGAACGGACAGACAGACAGACGGACACGAGTGACAACAATAGGGCTAAAAACCGGCCAAGTGCGTGTCATACTTCGCACATTTAGGGTTCCGTACCAAATATTGGTATTTGTTAGTAAAGTATACGTAATAATAAACATTACAACCAAATTTCAAGTTCATAGGTCACTGGGAAGTTAAAAAAAATTTCGGAACAAATTTTTGTGACAGACAGACGGACACGTAACTGACAGCAATAGGGCTCCTCTTGGACCCTTCGGGTACGGAACCCTAAAAACTGCCTAACCTTTTCCCAAATATGTTGATGTCGACTTCCAGTATAACTGAATGCATCTGAGTACCAGTATTTTACACGGAGCGACTGCCTATCTGACCTCCACAACCCAGTAAGGTATGGGCAACATCATCACCCTCTAGCTTCTGACAATTCTGAGTATCCATAACAGTCAAAGAAGTAATTCCAATCAAATATGTACTCACAAGATTCTGCCAGCGGCTTCGCCCGCGTGCAATTAGAACTTCCCACACGTTGTTATAGCCTATGTGCTATTCCAGACTATAATCTATATCTATGCCAAATTTCATCCAAATCCGTTCAGCCGTTCTGGCGTGATTGAGTAACAAACATACATCCAACTTTCGCATTTATAATATTAGGTAGGGAAAATTGTACCGACCAAAAGTCTCTATCGCCGAGATTCTCAGAATATTGCAACTTAAATCTCACCTGTCACCCACGGCTAGTAGGCGGCTAGGCGTAAAACATGTTGTAACCCATTGAGCACTCGGCCTTAACGATTTGAGGACGCAGCGGCAGGTGGCTTAGAGGAAATAAGTTCTTAGCGGCATCTGTACAGCAGCTTCCCGTTGCCTGGGAAAAACTCCTATAGCCATCTGAGAAAAAGGGGCGCATCTGCCTCTTTATGCAAAATTGAGTTATTTAGATACTCGGAATCAGGAAAACCAGGCGCATCTAGTAATATTGTTTTTATTTCACTACGATTTTAGTCTGTATTTCCTGATAGCTACACCCTGGGGGTGTTTAAGATAAGAGTGTATAGGTTCATTTTAGGCAAGCGTGTTCCATCGTCGACCACATCATCGCTTACTACCAGGTGAGATAGTGGTCAAACGCGACCTTATCAATAATAATAAAAAGCAGCTTTTATGTTCGAGTTACACTTACGACAAGTCGAGTTTCGCCGAACAAATGGTCAACATTTCTTTTTTTTCCAACTGAGTAAAACACAAAAAGAGAAAAAAAAATCTCCATTTTGTGTTTTAATCAGTTGCGCCCATATTACTTATGGCAGCAGTATATCCCTCCTAAGAAAAAACAATCGCACCTATAAACGGAACTTGGCTTTTAAGTGTTTTATACTTAGTGGTTATTTTTAGTTGGATTATGAGGGGATGTGTAGCAGGTTTGTGTTTAATGTGATGTGTAGTACAACGGAAATGTATTTGAATGTGATGATTGGCTACTGGGAAATGAATGTAAATTATATACAGAGTTACCGCTCCCCTGCGCACTTAGGCAAGGAAGGAACAGGGGTGGGTTTTATTCAGTAAAAGTCTGAAACGCCCTTCCGCTCCACCCAGAGCGGGAGAAGTCATAGGATAATTTTCCGCAGTGGGTAGCTCGCCGTCCGATCAGCACCAGGCCCGAGAGTCGACGGCGCGTAGTTTCCACGCGCGCCTCAAAGAGTTGTCAGCAATAACGACGGAGCCAATGGCTGATGCCTGCCCAGGGGTTAAGGATAAATTCGAAACAGAGTTACCTCGCCCATGGGCACTCAGGGCAGGGAAGGAACAGGGGTGGGTTTTAGTCAGTAAGAGTCTGACACGCCCTCCCGCTCCACCCTAGAGCGGGAGATGTCATTGGATAATTTCCTAACCCACAAAAAAAAAGGATGATTTTCCACCCCCCCAAAAAAAAGGGGTCATGAATCTTCAAAACAAGAAGCGTCTACTGGGCACGATGTCCATCGTAGACCTCATCCCATCGCTTTTGTACATCAGGCATGATGAAGGTCAAAACCCGACTCAATGTTGAATTAAAAGCAAAACAGTACGAACAGCATTCCTTGTTTGTATGCAGGAAATTTCTTTTTAAATTATCATCAAGCTTATCCACTTTTATTTCAATTGTGGATGTATTGGTGATAACTAACACCTCCATTTCTAGATTTTCCCAACACACATTACCCGTCAACTATCAACCAACATCGCCTAGCTATTCCTAGCACAGTTAACCGACTCTTACTTTTCAACGGAAAGGGCAGCTCTTGTCATTATCGAATATCCTCCGACGTCCGATCGGATTTAATTTGTTCTTATGTTATGCGTTATCGTGACGGGAAGTTGTCGGCAGGAAGCGAGTAAAAATGTTATGTCGGCGGGTAATGGCAAGCCAACATGGATCGGCTTTTTACTTCGTGACAGTAGGGTTGGTGTGTTCGTGTTGGACGAAATCTCCGCTCGGTGAGTTAGGGAGTCACCGGTGCCGCGGTGGTATTGTGTTTTGAAACATCTTGGGCTCGGGTTTCAACATGAAAGCTGTATTGGGAAGGCTATTTCAGGGTAATTTTATTCAAAAAAATAACATTGACGAATATGCTAAGTACTTTATATTTCGACAGATTTTAATACCTACTCTTTTATTAGGTTCACCTTTTGACTAACAAACTAAGTAAAAAAATCTTAGATGTTAAATTTGACCCACTAACCGGTATTAAGCTGACATTTGGCACAATGCATGGTTAGCTAAGTGACGTCATACTAAATCCAATATGGCGGACTCCCAAAGATGGCGGACTAGTTATTTTTATAAATTCGCATGATGTGAGTATCAAAATGAAAGAGTTTGCTGAGAAAAATATGAAGGATAAAATAACGTCACTCGGAAGCGTATTTTTTAGGTTTTTTAATATAAAATATTTTTTATTCAAAAACGAAAATTGACGAATACTTCAACAGAGTTTTTTTGCCAGATATGAAAACATTCCACCCAGGTTCGTGGTTGGTGCAAGGTTTCATGTTCAAATTCCTACCGAGTTCATTGCTTCAAGCTCCACTTTCAAAATGCCGCAGGTGCAAACCCTACTCGGGTGGCCGGTGACAAATTACGCTTCAGCGATCTGAGTTTCCGATTTGATGGAATCTACGGTGTTTTTAACGCGAGTCGCGTTGCCAAGTTTTTGTCCCGCAATAATTGCATGACCAAACAATAAGAGTTGAGTAACATCTCACAAAAAATACCGACAATTTAGAAATTACTACCGCCGGAAAATACTTGACGGTTTTGAGGTTTTCTGTTCCTCTGTGGAATTTGTTTTTGAGGTTTGTGAGAAAGTCTACGAATGTTGGACCATAAAGACGAAATTAGGTACTCGTACTATTACTACTTTTCGACTTCAAGGATTTGTTTGCCAACATTTGTCAAGTTGTCATTTAAAAACTACAATTTCTTAGTTATTTATCTACTATCGACGAGATATTTTAGGGAAAATTTATAATTAGACTTAAATACAGGACAAGGACTCCTCGCAAGAGAGTTTGTGGTGGGGAATTCTTTCTCACATTAGCCGACATTTTAGTAAACTTAGTCTATCAGCCTATAACACAAACAGACCTTCCTATAAGTGGGAGTTAGCAACAAATCACCACACGTAAAAACGTGATCTGTCCGTTTAATTTCATCATGAATAGTTTTCTTCCATATGTGGATTAAGAATATTCCCTTTTACATCGCTAATGAAGTAATCTGCCGTTAGCACTCAGTCTGCCGGTGATTACACCCGTTCGGTTTTTGTATGCGCGCGCGCAGTCGTCACAACCTCGGCTACAGCCGGACGGACGGCTAACCGTATCGGTGGTTATCATTATCACCTGAGAGGGAACTAGTCGACTTGTCGTACCTACTTTGAGTACTTAGTTATTTTTAACCGAATTTAAAAAAGGAGGAGGTTCTCAATTTGTTTTTTGGTAGGTCAGAGGTGTTCCCATATAAATTTTATCGATATTGATTTAGTAATTTTGAAAAAATACTTAAAATACAGATGAAGTTTTAGTTTTCTCCGATACTGTTAAAATTTCATGTCATTCGGGTTGACTTTACTACTTATTTAGTTTTAGTTATGGGGTAAAACAACCAAAAAGTGAAAAAACTTTTTTACACCTTTTTTACGACTTTTTTTTGGAAGTCTGCTGTTTTTACAAAAAAAATATTTTTTTTAGTTTTCATTTTGCTTGCAATTAATTCTAGTACAGAAGAAATGTGATTAATTTTACAAATGGCTCGTCCTCTTTTACTATAAGCTCGCCCTCTTTTACAATAAGCTAGACCATTTTTACAATAGGCGCGCCCTCTTTTACAATAAGCTAGACCAGTTTTACAATAGGTTCGCCCTCTTTTACAATAGGCTCGCTCTATTTTACATGACTAACCTATGTTTAATTAGTAGAGATACTTAGCCCTTCGTGGAAAACAGGTGACGTTAGATGTTATTTTCTTCGCATTATTGATAGAGAAATCCAACACTCAAATAACTTTTTTTTGTGTGGGTTTTAAATCATCAAATAACCAACTCTGGGTGGAGCGGGAGGGCGTGTCAGACTCTTACTGACTAAAACCAACCCGTGTTGTTTCAGTTGCCACTGCCAAGGTTATGGTTACTCATTTAAACACTCCCACGGTCACATCAAACATGTTTCAAAATTCTTCATTCACTCTTCGCGATGTTCAGCCAGACTGTAGCTGACGACGCTGATAAATCTGGTAAGTCAAGTTCGGAACGAGACCGAACGGTACAAAAACGTTGTTTTCTTTAAGAATGTCGTAAATTCTGCGGAAGTTTATCAACTTGTTTATTTCCAATAAGTGCATGTCACATCGTAAACTTGCCGTGACATGGCCGGCTTATTTGATGGTAACATGCGACATAATTATTAGCACAAACCTGAAATAAAGATTTTATACCTTATATATTTTTTAAGTTGTAAATCCTACTTCTTACTAATATTACAAATGGGAATTTTGGATGGATGTTTGTTACCCAATCACGCCAGAACGGCTTAGCGGATCTGGATGAACTTAGGCACTGAGATAGATTAGAAAAAAAAAAACTTGTTTTCAGACACATTTGACCCATAACATTGGTAGTAGTGCACCTAGACCTAATTCCACCCGGGCGAAGCCGTTGGCAGAAGCTAATAAGCACATAATTTTATTTACCGTGATCGAAAACATACCTAATCGGATAACCACAAAAGCTGCATTATTTTTTAAACATTCTAAGCATTAGGTATTCAGGATGACTTACCCATTACGCATATTTAATTTGACTTTTATTTGATCCGCCAAAAAGTAACTAAGTACATTTCGTTGATATTCCGAAAGTTAGTAAATTATTTGAATATAATAATTTGGCACCAGGGTAAGAAATAAAAGAGCGATGGAAGGTTTATTTTGAAAAGTTGATGAACGAAGAGAATTAATGGAATGGTGTGCTCAAAGAGGTACAAGTAAATATGGGTTTGGTGAGAGAAATTAGCATGGATGAAGTAAGAAAGGCAGTTCAATGTATGAAAAATGGAAAGGCCATGGGCCCTGATGACATACCAGTAGAAGTATGGGAGTGTTTAAAAGAGGATGGATGTATGTGGCTGACTTTATTCTTCAGTAAGTTGTTGTATGAAGAAGTGATCCCACAAGAATGGTGCAATAGTTCGCTAGTGCCCATCTTCAAGAATAAAGGGGATGTACAGGACTGCAACAACTATCGAGGGATAAAGCTCATGTTACATACTATGAAAGTATGGGAGAAAGTGATAGAGAAAAGATTGCGAGAGGAGAGTGAGATTACCCCGAACCAGTTTGGCTTTATGCCAGGTCGAGGGACAATGGACGCCACCTTCGCTCTCCGTCAATTGTGCGAGAAGTGACAGACGTGTGCACAAGAACTTGCACATGGTGTTCATTGATCTTGAGAAAGCGTATGATAGGGTACCTCGGGATGTGTTGTGGTGGGCCTTGAAAGAGAAAGGTTTGCCTGGGAAGTATGTTGAGTTGATTCGTGCTATGTACAGACAATCTAGTACCTACGTCCGGTCGGCTGCTGGCAACACCGATGAGTTCAGTGTGGCTGTTGGCTTACATCAAGGGTCGGCTTTAAGTCCTTACCTCTTCCTGTTGATTATAGACGCTCTTACGTCGTAAATACAGGAAGAGGCACCCTGGTGTATGCTGTTTGCCGACGACATTGTTCTGGTCGGTGAAGATGGACCTGAGATCCAGAGCAGATTGGAGAAATGGCAACAGAAGCTGGAGAAAGTTGGCTTGAAAATCAGCAGAACCAAAACTGAATACATGTTCTGCGATTTCGGCGGTCTCTCCAGTTCTGAAGCTGTAGTGCTAGATGGCGCGCTTCTCCCAGTCTGCTCCGATTTCAGGTATCTCGGTTCACTCGTGCAAAGCGATGGCGAAATAGATCGGACAGTTAAGCACAGAATTAACACTGGATGGATGAAATGGGGGCAGGTCACCGGGACTATCTGTGACTCCCGCATTCCCCTAAAACTTAAGGGGAAGCAATAAAGCAAGTAAAAACAATGGTCAGACCTGCTGTCTTGTATGGTTCAGAATGTTGGGCCACAAAAGGGATGAATGAAAAGCAATTGCATGTAGCTGAGATGAGAATGCTAAGAGCGATGTGTGGTGTTACGCGCATGGATAGAATTAGGAATGAGTATATAAGAGGAAGTCTGAAAGTGGCACCGCTGACTGAAAAGTTGTGTGGAAATCGGTTGTCGTGGTATGGGCATGTGATGCGGAGGAATGAAGAAAATGTCGTGAGGAAAGTCTTGTGTATGGATGTGGATGGCTATAAGAGTAAGGGAAGGCCAAAGAAACGATGGTTGGACTGTGTGAAAGAGGATATGGTTAAAAAGGGGGTGACTACAGAGATAACGACTAATAGAGGAGTATGGAAGAAAAAGACATGTTGCGCCGACCCCAAATAAATTGGGATAAGGGCAGGAGAATGATGAATTTGGCACCAGGGTCGGTTATATTGTATGTCCCAAAAACATGATTTATCCACTCAAACGTCAGTCCAGACGCCAAAAAGTGACAACCTGCGTCCGCTCGCTCGCTCTGGTATTTTTCCGCGCAAGCGCCGGGTCCCGTTGCCAATTTAAAGCTTAATATCTCGTAATCTCCTGCTTCTACACACAAGTAAAAAATACGTGTGTATAGCTGATACTATATAGAATTGACTTATGTGATAACTAAGTCACAAAAACTAGTTCTAAGTACTTAAAAAAAAAGTTAAACTTGAGATTTTGGGTTGAAAAACAGTAAAATTTTTGTTCTTACTAAGTTTTGACTAATAATTTTGTAGTTTATGTCTTTTAAACCTATGTATCATAAAACTAGACTATATAAGCTTTTTTTTGATACCCATAAGTCATTACTTGGACGGTTTTAAGTAGCACACTAGATGAAAACAAAACACCCCTTCCCGCATTAATTTCACGCCGCCTGCGCTAGCAAAAATCAGGCAAAATACGGCAAGATGGCCGCCCGTAGGGCTCATACGTATGGCTGCATACGGCCCGTCCTATATTTTAATTTCGACATTTAGTTTATTTTGTGATTTTTGTTGAAATGAGACAATGATTAATGTACATAGTTGTTTAATATTGTAAAAAATGTATTAACTATTTAAAAATAAACTTTTTTTTTTTTGTGATATCTTTTTTTAATTTACATATTTACTTTAACGAAATACATTACACACACATTAAAAGGAAGGTGTATTACGAGGTTTACACAGATTACGAGGAAGAGGACCCTTTTTAATAAAGTAGCTAGCGAAACTCAGATATATAGACACATCCTCCTCCTCTTCTTCCAGACCGTAATTATTGTAATTATCCTGAGACCTGAAATCGAAACTTGTCTTAGATTCCAATTTATTTTTAATTTATGACAGCAATTAGGCATTAAAAAAAACATTATTCTCATGCCCAAAACCATTGAAAGACAAGAAAGAAAAAAAAGTGCAACGAAAATATCATAACACTTCTTTCTACTGCAGTCGGCTAAACCGTTGAAAAAGATTTATATACTAAATCATTAAATCTGAACCATCACATTAGTAAGCATTAATATTGTGGTTAAACTCAAATTGTGGTCAGTAAACCGTTGGAAAAAAAATACAAAATCATTCAATCCAAACCATCACATTAAGGTTAGTAAGCTTTATTAAAAACATCGTGCTAAAGCTCAAATAATAACCCTTCTTTGTGATCCCCGTAGTCGGGTAAACCGTTGAAAAAAACAAGCCATTACTCTCGTAATTTCCATGTTTATACAAACCTTTACTGTGGACATTTAAAAAAAGCGTTTATACCAGAATTATGGCAAGTACTGACGACCTGTGGAATGAAATCATTAAAACATGGAATCCTATATATTTTCGTCCTATTTTTACTGTCGAAGTATTTGTAAATACTAATAATGAACTAATTTCCATATTACGAGCAATATTCTAACACATTAGTTAGTAAATCATACAAAATTATCAACAAAATACGGACGCCGGACGCGGCGCTCTCCCCTTGTTTTTTATTTCAATATTGTCGTTTTCAACACACTTTGAACCTACTGCATGTTTAGTTTTTCGTTAAGCTTGAATCTTGAAGATTTTTTTGATATATTACACTAATACACAGGGTTTTAAATACAATTGTATTTACATTGTAAATGCAGAGCTCCTGTCAGTTTGGCAACAACAGAAAATGACCACAGAAAATCAACTTTTAACTTTTTTTTCTGGTATTCTCATAGCTTGCATAACAGTGCGCCCAGTTTTATTTGACGCAAAATTTAGTTGAGTAACGTCTCTAATAGAGAAAAACCGACTAAAAGCTGAGGACCATAGAGAAAAACCGATTTTAATGGGAACACACCGCGGTTGCCATAATTGCGGTAGCAACGGTTCTGAGCCATTTTAAAAATGCTGAGATTCTGGTTCTAGACGGGCCAGTGGTCATGTTTTTGAAACATACAACCAACCCTGGTACGCATATTTAAGGCCCTACTAACGGCCAAGTGGTGCTCTCATTCACGTTTGTCACGTTTGTTACAAAGAGGATAAAGTATTTTTTCGGAACGAAAAACGGCCGTTTCTGACAGTTTTGCCTACTACGAGTACTTTGGATACGAAACATTTTGAGACCTGAACCTAAAAATACTTTATCCTTTTTGTAACAAACGTGACGTTGGATTCTTTAATATTTATTTTCTGTGCTATACTACGATTTTTTATTCAATGAGGGCGCCACTTGGCCGGTAGTAGACCCTTAATTTGACTTTTATTTGATCCGCCAAAAATTAACTACATTTGCCTTGATATACCGAAAGGACTTTAAGAAAATAATAATTTGGCACCAGGGTCGGTTACTAATGTCCCAAAAATATGAATATAATTTATCAGGACATTTTTTTTTTAAATACGGTAATTAGTTCCGAAGTGTAAAGTTCCTAAAAGATTTTATTTAAAATAATCATACATCGGAAACCCAACCTTGATAAACCTTACCATACATCCAGTAATAAATTAGGCCTACCTACAATAAGCACACAATCCTACTATATTATAAATGCGAAAGTTTGGATGTATGTTTGTTAGGTACTCAATAACGACAGAACGGCTGAACAGATCTGGATGAAATTTGACACAGATATAGATAGAGATTAGAGCAGTGGTGGCCCAGTGGTAACGGCCGCGATTTACAAGTTTTTATTTTATTTTTATTTATTTATTAACCTTACAAACACTATATATACAGGATGACCCCATTACAATAGTGGTTGCCAAACACCCAACCCATAAATTGGAAAATCAACTAACGGCTTATACTTAAAAATGAAACTTTAAAAATATAAAACAACTTTAAAATCTTAATCTGAATCTACACAAATATTATAATTATGTAATAAATGTAGGTCATTGTAGGTAATTTAGGTAATTGTAAATAAAGTTGTTAGATCGTGAGTTCTAACCCAAGCAGTCGCTTTACTTTGTGTAAAATATTTCATCAGCACTGCTCTCAAAACGGTGAAGGAAAACATCGTGAGGAAACCGGCATGTCCTAGAACCAAAAATTCGGAGACATGTGACATCCACAAACCCACACTAGGCTCGCGTGTTGGATTACGGTCCACAGCCTCTCACAGAGAGGAGGCCTGTGCCCCAGCAGTTTTGTTTTTTTTTTTTTTTGGGGTCTGGGAAATCATCCAATGACTTCTCCCGCTCTGGGTGGAGCGGGATGGCGTGTCAGAGTCTTACTGACTAAAACCCACCCCTCTTCCTTCCCTGCCTGAGTGCCCAGGGGTGCTGTAACTCATTTTCAGAATTTATCCGCTACCCCTAGGCATGGTGCCCCAGCAGTGGGGACATTAAAAGGCTGACGATAATGATGATGATAGAATATTATAGTCTGGAATAGCACATTGGCTATAAATTTATAACGATTTCACGCGGGCAAAGCCGCTAACAGAAGCTAGTGTTAAATTAAAACAATTTCCTAGGACAGCAAAATTGTGACTAGTAAAATTAATGTGTGCAGAGTTATAATTAACCCGTGCTCAGTACTGCGGTCACGTTCAACAAAATAATATAATAATTATGCACATTATGCTTGATGTTACTAGCGAGAAACGTGGGACGATGTACCGGTAGCAAAACAAAGCGAAATTATCTTTTGGTTTTGGAGTCGGGGGCGTAAGGCCAGAGTGGATTTTATTTTAGTTCTATAGTTCATCACAGATTTGGAGGAGCTCGTGGCTAAAGTAATAACAGCCGCACGGGTCGATCCATCAGGTTAAGCTACGCTTGCCAGGGTTGGTCCATGGATGGGTGTCCATCTTTACATACCGAGACTCCTCCGTGCCTCAGAAAGCACGTTAAGCCGTTGGTCCCGTCTGTCAATCGTGGATCTTTGACAGTCGTTACGGGTCGTGAGAAGCCTGAAAGTCTGACAACCAGTCTTACCAAGGGGTATCGTATTACCCAGTTACTGGGTTGTGGAGGTCAGATAGGCAGTCGCTCCATGTAAAATACTGGTATTCAGCTGCATCCGGTTAGACTGGAAGCCGACCCCAAGATAGCTGGGAAAAGGCTAGGCAGATTGAGTTCATCACTGATTTGATGCTACCAACAGCATCAGACTGCTTGAAAAGTGACTTGTTTGGAACATTTTAGTAGTTTTTATCAGTTGGGTTTTTGAAAATTGTTAAAATCCATCCCGCTGTTTAGGTTACAGGGCGTGCCAAAGAAATAGACATACAAACATACATACGTAGTTACTGTCGAAAAACATTACCCTCCTTCTGGGACAGTCGGGTAAATAGGGTGGAGTTATTTTCTAGCGCCGTTACAAGCTACAAATATCTTGATGTCCCGCCAAGCCTTTCTCAAGTATGTAATTTGGGGTCGGCCTCCAGTGTTACCGGTTGTTGTTGAATTACAAGGAGCAACTGCCTGTCTGACCTCCACAACACATTTACTGGGTACCACTACTTAATAGAAATAAGACTTTCACAGTTCTGACTTCTCATAACGACCAAAGACCTTCAAATGATTTGCGGCACCAATATAGCTAAACATTTTTGTGAGGCACAAGATGATTTCCCAGCCCCAAAAAAAAAAAAAAAAAACGGAGGAATCTCGATGTCTAATGAACGGACACCCATCCACACACCGACGTCTGCAAGCGTTGCTTACCCCTGAAGATCGCCCCGAGCAGCTTTCATTAATTTAGATATAAAATACTTTTATAATTTTTAAGTAAGATATGTAGCATGTCACATCAGCCGCATGCATTACGAACGCTGGGCAAAAGTTTACGCAATGGGTGTCTGAAAATGGACGGCACCGCTTAGGCCGGCCACGAAAGAGATGGTGAGACGACCACTGCGAGGACTGGTTTGAGGAAGCAGTGGAGAAGTGTTCCTGGAAGGACTTCGGAGAGATAGAGAGAGAGAGATAGCCCAGAAGTGGGACAATGTAGGCTAGTTAAAAAAAAGGAGAAATGATTTCTCACAAATAGAGAAACTCGTCACTTCTATGAATTAAAATATTCATCAATTGATTGACATGACCGTCATAGACAACTGCCAATAGTAAAAAAAAACTTATTACTTATAGTTTTATAAACAAAAAAAAAATACCTTAAAAATGACTCCTCTTTTTGTTAGCAGAAATGACCACTATATTTGTTTTAACTTAGCCAAAACTTATTTTTGTTGCTGAATCTAAGTGGCATACGTTATCTTAGTTTTTGAACATTATTGCATAAAAGTTTTAAAACATTAGTGTTCATAGCTGTTAAATAAATTAAGAAAATGTTAGTATGAGAAATGCGACTTCTTTGAAATTCTCCATACAAAACGCTGATTTCATAGGTGATCAACTGTAGCCTAAGTAAACGGCTGGTATTTATATAGAGAAAAAACATAATCCAGTTCAAACCAGAGATCTTCTACCTACACCAATTAAAAACCTAGTGAAATAACAACAATTTCGCAAATACCGTTCACAAAAAAACGCCAATCATTTTACAAATATGTGGAATAAATAAATCTTCGGTTAAATTAACTAACCAATTAAAAGGCCGTACATACCGATACACATGGTTAACTAAATTGGGTATGGTAATTGTTTTGCTGTCGGTACATCCGCGTGTCGTGGGAAAATAGTAAACGACGCGTGGTACACGACTGAGATGTTAGTGCGTATGTGTGTGGCGGGGAGATTGGGAACTGAGGACAATCGAAGAAATTACTACCTACGTACTTTATATAAGAAACGGGCCAAGTGCGCAAGGGTTCCGTACCAAATGGGGTTTCAAAGAAAAAATCTGATTTATCAATAATTTGGTATTTGTTAGTAAAATATACGTAATAATAAACATTATCACCAAATTTCGAGTTCATATTTTAATGGGAAGTTAAAAAAATCTTCGGAACAAAATTTTGTGACAGACGACGAACAGATAGACGGACCGTTTGGTCCAAACGGAGCCCTATTGCTGTCACTCAAGTGTCCGTCTATCATCGGGTACGGAACCCTGTAAATAGTACCTAAGTGAAAAATTATGTACCTTCCTCAGTTTTTAAGTTTTCAGGCAATTATTAATATTCCTGTAGAAGAAAAATCACGGGAATCCGAAAAAAGAGATGCTGGCCAATCTTGTAAACCTCATTTATGAAAACTATGAACTTTTTCGAAAGTTGCAGTGAAACAAAATCATGAAGAATAATGATTTAGAAAATCTGTGACAAGATTAAACTGACGTTGAATTTGAAGCGAAAATAAAAGGTACCCGTTTAATCTAAATATAATATCTGAACAAATCATTTAAAGAAAGGTTTGTCCTACATATGTATAGACAGTTGAATTTGATGGATGAGACGTTTATCTTGAAATTAAAATCGGTAAATTAGTATTTAAACTAAGCATATGGTAAGTGAAATTAGGTAGTTTGGGTTTGACTGGCTATAGTGGACTGGATACCTTAATAATAATATTTGTTAAGGCGCTATTAGCTACCAACGACCTTGAGTGGTTAGCTTGCGTGTTCTGCGCTGAGCTCACGCAACGCGTCGTATGTCCACTCAGTAATAGGACTCGCCCATCAAGGAGCGCTGTCCGAAATTAGACGCATTATTAATTTATTACACATAAAACAACAAGTATTAAATAAAACACTGAGACTAAATTGTAAATAATTAAATGATCTTTAAAATGGTGGAGGTTTCATGAAAATACGCTTTATAGTTTTTGCGTGATTCTCAATTTTGTATCCGAGTTAGACATAACTTTACAAATTAATTACACTATGTTATAAAAATATAATTTCAAAAATTCTGATATCAAATTAAGAAGGAAATTGTCTAGAGTAACATATATTTTTTTCAAAGAAATAAGACAAGTCGTTTAGACGTGATGTTCAATTAAAAACCATTAAAAGTCGTTTAACTGCGCCTTAAGATATTTCTTGTTCTTCCCTGCCAACTTTAATACCTACTAGTCAATCTCAACTTGCACCAATTTCCCCACTTGTCCTACCACATGTAGACACAAGACGGTCACCATGCAGCTCGCATGCCAAGCTTGTCATTACCAGTACCCGTTCACTTTGTTGAATGAGAGACAGATAACAATCGTCGAGTGGGCGGGAGCTGCTACTGGTCTTCAATGACAATTCCGTATGAATTCATTAACGTTTATGTGGTTAGGAACATTTTACTTTATATTATAAATGCGACAGTTTGGATGGATGGATGTTTGTTTGTCAATTACGCCAGAACGGCTGAACGGATTTGGATGAAATTTGGCACAGAAATAGATTAAAGTCTGGAATAGTACATAGGCTTTAATTTATTACGGGGGCATTACTACGAGTAATTGCACGCTAAAGAAGCTAGTCAAATAATAATTTGGTTAAAATAAATGTGTACTGGGATAAAAGTTGTGTTGTAGGTCTTTTTATAAACTGTTATATTAATGCTCACATTGGCAAAAAGGAACACGTAAACGAGTTGTTGGGAATTCCAACTGGCTCCTCGTTTACCATTAGTTGTGGGAAAATTGTCTTACTTGAAAGGCACATATGCATGTTCCTATTTAGCTGGTTTCTATCATGAACATAATATATTACCAGTTTTTTCTCATTGGAAACTTCAAAAAGTTAAAAATTATGTACTGAAGGTATTTTCGTAATTATCAAAAGAGTGCTTTGTTTCTTTGAATCATCACCATCTTGCTGCTCTTATTTATTTATTTATAAAACAATTGCTTGCTGCACTTACAGTAAACACCAAAGCGCTCGCTCTTGTCCCATGCTAGGTACTACTAGGGTCGAATCCCTCCTCATCATCAGTATCTTGCCCTTATCTCAAATTATCATCTTCCACCCATCCTTTCCATCATAATTTTGGTCTTCCCCTACTATTATAACCATACATACCTGCTCATAATATTATGGTCTTTTAACACGCATCTTCAATTGAATTCCAAATGCAATAGGTTAGCACTATACAGCGCGAAATAAAATCAAAAGAAAGATAAATAAATTCAATTATTTAACATAAAGCTACACCCGACCCTAAAAACCCTATGAAACCTATTTTGAACCGACTTCGAAAAAGGAGGAGGTTCTATGTTCGACTGTATGTATGTTTTTTTTAATGTGTGTCCACCAATTTCTCTGTCAGCTGTGGACCTATTTTCAAAATTCTCTTTTTATCCAAAAGAATATACTCCCAAGGTGTTCCCATATAAATTTTATCGGAATTGCTTCAGCTCTTTTTGAAAAACTGCACAAAAACGAAAAATATGTATACATAGATAACGTTTTGGTTTCCTCCAATTACGAGTATGTTTAAATTCCAAGTTCCATGTTATTGGGGTTTTTAGTTCTGGGGTATAACAACTAAAAAGTGAAAAATAAAAAACTTTTTACAAAAAAAAACAACCGACTTCCAAAATGGAAAATAAGTACACTAAAAATTTAAAAATAACTTTAATTTCGGAAGTCTGTTTCAAATAACAAAGAAATAAAATACAAACACCGACTTCCGAAATTAAAGTTATTTTTAAATTTTTTGTACATGTATTTTCTTTTTTGGAAGTCGATTGTTTTTTTTTTGTATAAAAAGTTTTTTTTACTGAACTTATTATAAAGTTCCGTAACTTTCCACGAGTGCATCGCATCCAGCAGTCGGATGTCCTCTGCAGCGGTAAGTAACGGCTACTGGGCTAGAGGCTAAAGTAACCCACCCAGTGCAGTGCAGTTGGCCTCCTATCAGTTTCCAATAAAATAAATCCTAACTAATAATGTAAATGCGAAAGTAAGTTTCTTTGTTTCACATCATGTGTTGGTGGAATGTGGCCGATACAAAAAAAGAAAAAAGGAAAAAAAAGGGGAAAGGGGAAATAAGGTGAAAGGATCATGCTGATCATCATCATCATCACTCTTTAAAATTGTCCACAGTTGATTTAGAAAAATGTTTAACGGCATTTTAGCATAGCCTTATTGTGAGGCAGCAAAGGTATTGTATTAGTTTTATTTATGGTTCGAAAATAGATTAAGTTTTTTGTTGATTTTATATTTGTAACAGTACGTGACAAGTATTGGTATCTTCAGAAAGTGTACGAAAAAAAAACTACACCGCTGAACCGATCATCATGTAATGCATATATATACTTATGAGAGGCACAGTTAAAAAGGGGTTCAGAAAAGGACATACCTACGTACTGTGCCCGAGGGATAGACTAATAAACTTGTTCCAAAAAAAAAACAGCTTTAATTTAAGTCAAATTCATATCAAACAAACCAACACCTGGCCCATACAAGCCCTATTAAATCTAGTTTCATTTAACTTAGTATAAAGTTCCGTAACCTTACTATATTTTTATTGCGTTTATGAATACGATCGAGGTTTGTGCTACTTCATCCAGTTACTTAACTTATTATAAAGCTCCGTAGCCTTCGACGAGCGCAAGCGCATCCCACAGACGGATGTCCTCTGCTGCCCGTTACTAACGGCTAGGGATATAGGCCACAACGGTCCGCGGTCCGCTCTCTTATTATATGGTATAACATAACAGTTTCATTGATGCTGTGGAATATATTGATCTCGATTTCTTTAGACGGGTTTCTTTCCCTAAGTTTAGAGGACTGCTGTCCGTAAGCTCAAAACAAGCAGCCTTAATTATAATACTGGCTAATCGTATGCTTAGTTTTAAATTCAGATTCTCCATGACGAATGCCGACTTCCGAATGATGACTTTGTCGTTCTTAGTTCAAAATTTTGCCAATGAATTCTCATTGGCAAAATTTTGAACTAGAACGACAAAGTGAAATTGTACCACCACCGGTTACAAATTGTCATTAGTCCAAAATGTGTTGACCATCTGACATTTCGGTTGAAACATTTTGGACTATTTGACAATCGTAATGGCTGAATAGAAAATTAGTTCGTGTAGATCTTATTGCCTTCAGCAGGTGTATTCGCTAACTCAGTGGACATCAATTTGATAGGCACTTTGCAGTACATTGCTTGGTGGACATCGATTATAATAGGCACGTGCTACGGTTTTCCTATACGTCAAAGCAGCAATGTACTGCAAAGTGCCTATCAAATTGATGTCAACTGAACTCCCCTTACCCTCCCCCCCCCCCTTTTACACAGGATCCCTCTTAATTGTTTTAAAATATTGTTGACATTATTTAAATAAGTCGTTGGTGTCTCTATAAATAAATTAACTGCAATCACGTTTTGGCATAACATTAATAAAACAAATTCATGAAATTAATCTCGTTTAAGCAACCAAAAATAGGCCTTAAAGTCATACCATGCTAGCCTAGAGTTAATATACTAACCTAAAATGCAGAAATTCATTAAAAAAAACTTTGGCTTCGTTCCATGTCATTAAAGTTCAAACCTTAATTTCATCCAAATCAAATCCTCCTCACCGCACAATTTCACCATCCCAACTATTCGCTCGCATGTCGAACTCTCAAAAGTAACTTTCTCATAGCAATGGTTGTACGAGCACCATTCATAAAGTATAATTATTATTTACTGAATGAAAACCACAGGAAATGGTCTCCCTCTGGCCGCGACCAATTGCAAGCCTTCGGTTACGTCAATATCGCTATTACGCGAGACTTTGGAGAATTGTAGCTGAGATGCGAGCACGCTGTGGGTTTTAAAGGCGAGATTTAGAAGATATAATTAGTTTTTGATAAGAGTTTGCTCGTAGAACGAATGTTCGATGGAAGGTTGTGGAGAGGCGTCCACGTACTGGTAGACGCGGCTTTGGAAGGCCTCCTACAAGGTGGCAAGATGACCTAGCGAAGGCGGCGGGTATCCTCTGGATAGCACAGGACTAGTCGATATGGCGACGCTTGTTCGCCTATGCTCTTTTTTATAAGGTGGGAAATTATCCAATAACTTAACTAACTATCGGGAGGGCGTGTCAGACTCTTACTGACTAAAACTCACCCGTGGTCCTTCAGTTGCCTGTGCCAGGGTTATGGTCCCTCTTTCACTGCCCTTTAGAGGACACCTTTCGGTTGAAATTATGATGATGAAGAAGAATTACCCAACTCTAACCATGTCTAACGTCGCCATCATCCGCTTTGCTCTACAATATCCTATTTTCAAGACACTAATGTTACAATAATGCCTACATATGTAGGTTTGTTCAATTAGGCCCATCTTTCGCTTTCGCGGTCTGCCTCGACGAAGTGTTGGCGGTTTTAGAGTTCCAGACTTTTGGCCTATAGGTTAATCAACGTCCGGCAGATGTGTTATAATTTATATTTAGTAATTATTATAATTATTACGGCAGCAGTTAGACCAAATTAATTTAGGCACGTTTTACAAACGAATGACAAAGTGCGACACTCATTAGCATTATTAGCTTATTAACGTTCCCACTGCTGGGACACAGGCCTCCTCTCTGTGAGAGGGAGTGGGCCTTAATCCACCACGTGGGCCCAATGCGGATTGATGGATGTCACATGTCTTCGATTTTTTTTTCACCCACACCACAACCACTGTTAAATATCTTATCATTATTCTTCTGCGCACGAGCGACTCATAGGTAACCAAACAATATCAATTTCAGCTGCAGGGCTGACTGCCCTGACCTATGCCTTTAAAAAGCTCTCTGTATGTAGAAATGCGAAAATTGAGACACAAATATTTTGCAACACGTTTGTGTCGCCAGAAATGCGGCGGCATTGCGACCTCCCAATAAGTGGAGACTTGTAGGTGTCGAGAATTTAGAGCACTTTGTTTACTTTGGAGATGCTTTTTTTTGTAAATCTTATAAATACCTACCTACAGACTGGGTAAATAGGAACGCAGGTATGAATAGAACTGCCCAGGGGTCGCGGATAAATTCGAAACAGAGTTACCGCGCCCCTGGGCACTCAGGCAACTGAAGGAAAAGGTTTTAGTCAGTAAAAGTCTGACATACCATCCCGCTCCATGCAGAGCGGGAGAAGGCAGATTTTCCACCCCTCCCCCCCCCCCCTCCCCACAAAAAAAGGTATGAATTACTAGCGTGAAAATCCCCTTAAAAGTATTGTTTCTATTCACACCTGTGTTACTATTCACCCCGTTTGACGGTACCTATTCAGATTTTTTCATGGTGGTACACTCATACGTACCCAGTGAGTCACCGCGTCCATGATTGACCTTTACTTTAATAACAACATTGTTACCATTGACTCACCGGCCGACCTCAAAAAAGTAAATACTCACTGTGGCAGCAGCCTCACATTCCAATCACGCGTACACTAACAAAAATCGTTTGTTTTTATCTACAACCTCAACCAAATTCCGTACTGCTGGCAATTATAGTATGTGTGTTTCCCGTTACAGAATGATATTATTTTTTTCGTTAACATTCTTAGCACGGCCGCCTCGAGTTTCTGTGTCTACAATAAGCTCCCTTATTTACTTCACAAATACGAGCGTAGTGGGCAAGAGCACAAGATGTCTTGCGGACGTGACCAATTGAACCGGATGCACGCCCGTGACCGGAAGTCCCCCTTTCATCTCAAAATGGCCGCGTCGAATCTGTAAGAAGCAAGGAATTTTTCTAGGCTGCTGACCACTGAATATTTGTCAAACGACTCCGGCGATATCACGAAGCGAACTTTTTTTAGTGACAGTTTTTAGGCTTCCCGCCGACTCGCGGATACTTTTTCATTGATCACTGGTCATCGGATGCTGTGCGTTGCAGTATATAAGTAGTTGGTATTAATGTTTAGATTAGACGATAATAATGACTAAATGGTGTAAGTAGTTTATTATAGAGCAAATGAGACGTCATTTTTTGAAAACTAATATACATTTCTCTCTTTATTTTTCAGGCAAGCTCTACGCAGCCCTAGGTCGTCGTGGCGGCCGGGTTGTGGGCAGTGACTTGCAGAGCGGCTCAGCGCAGTTTCGAGTTCAAGCCTTACTGCCAGTCGCCGAGAGCTTCAAGTTCGCGCTTGAACTGAGGACACACACATCAGGGCTCGCCGCGCCTCAGATGTTGTTCAGTCATTGGGAGGTTAGTATATTTATTGTGTAGTATTAGTTCACTAGTGCTCCGCACAGTTCAGAATCAGAGTGCAAGCTTTAATTCCTGTCGCTGAGAGCTTCAAGTTCACGCTTGAGCTGAGGACTCACACATCAGGGCTCGCCGCGCCTCAGATGTTGTTCAGTCATTGGGAAGTTAGTATATATTGTATATTAAAGTTCACTAGGTAGTGGCTCGGTACAGTTCAGTTTTGCAGTAATGCTCGCGAAGGCGGAGGCGGGACGCGTGAGGGAATCTCAACGGAGTAGCCCTCACGGCCCCGGCCGCTACCACCGCAGGAGAGGTTCTGGGCGTACTGGGCGTAGGACGTCGCGAGACGATCTCCGGCCACCGTAGACCCCGGGCCTGCGGATGGCGAGCAGTGGGTAGCTCGCCGTCCGATCAGCACCAGGCCCGTGAGTTGACGGCGCGTAGTGTTCCACGCGCGCCTCAAAAAGATTAGTGTCAGCCACCACTGACGGGGCCTATCGTGGCCGGTGCCTGCATGCCTAGGGGTAGCGGATAAATTCTGAAAATGAGTTACCGCACCCCTGGGTACTCAGGCAGGGAAGGAACAGGGGTGGGTTTTAGTCAGTAAGAGTCTGACACGCCCTCCACTCAACCCAGAACGGGAGAAGTCATTGGATGACTTCCCACCCCCACAAAAAAAAAAAAAGCTTTAATGCTAGTTTCCGAGAGCTTCAAGTTCGCGCTAGAACTGAGGACTCACGCGTCAGAGCTCGCTGCACCTGATGTGGTTCAGTCATTGGGAAGTCTGTAAATTACATAATAAATAATAACTACTCGTACTTAGTAGTTTGCAGAAACTGTCGAACTCGAGATAGTCATGAAAGCCTACAGATACTCGCTCACAGACACCCAGTATACTCGCTCACCAAACTGGGTTAGTGGGCGACAAGTTATCAATTTAACACCATCAATCCATTTGCACCAGATTGATTGAACCTAATCACCCCGTATCCGGCCTACGTAAGGTTGGGTTTATTGATGTGAAACATCTATTGGCGCGACTTGGCAGTAAAATCGACTCGAATGCCGTGACGGGAAACGGCATGACGCTGTCGTGCGGGTCACGATGCCCCCCACTACACCGCCGCCCTCGACTCCCTTCTCTCTAGAAATATCTATGCGAAAAAAATTACACAACAACCAACAACAACAACGACAACAACAACAATTTTGAATTCTAATATTAAAATAGATGTTTCACATCTGCCGGGCGTCCCGTGACGGCCAACTTTTTTTTCCTTTTTACATGCTTGCAATGTTTGTATGTAGTAGGGTACCTATGTATGTTCGGGTCAAATCTTGCCAGCTGAGTTCGAATCACTTCCTCTTATCCTACGGAGTTGGATTTTTACATGTGGGTTTAGTTCCGATGACAATGCCTTTTTATGGTAAACACAATCTGAATCGATATCCAGGATTAGCTCCAGATAAAGGAATTCTTCAATGCTCAACAGCACGGACATGAAATTTTGTGTAGGCACTTAATTATGATAGATAAACACTGAAGAAAAAACTGGCACTCCGGGAGTACCGACAGAAGTGAAAACTTGAACAAAATCCGCTACGCGATCCGCTACGAGCGGACGCGTAGTGTCGTAGCACTTGTAACGGATCGCGTGACGGTGTCGGTTTTCACTTCAAATGAAAACAAACCGCTACGAGTTCTACGACGCGTAGTGTCGTAGCACTTGTAGCGCATCGCGTGACGGTGTCGGTTTTCACTTCAAATGAAAACAATCCGCTACGAGTGATATGCTACGACGGTCGGTGACGGTGACGCGCGAGTTCAATAGTTTTTTTCCATCTCAAAAAGGCCCAATTCGCCAGTAGTTTTCACTTCAAATATATTTTCTTATTTCTCTTATTTGTATTTAATTTACTTTGCTATTTATCTTTGATCCAACAAAGGAAATATAAAACCTATCTATAATACCAACGCAATAAACCCAAAACTAAAATCGCCTTCATTACGTTTCCAGGTAATAGACATCGATCCATTCTGGAAGCCTCGCACGGAAGAAGAATACCTGCATTGGGGAGAGAAATGGGACGGCGTGAACCGAGCGAAGGCCTACATGGACTCAGTTCGAGATAGGAAGGGCCTGGCCACCGACAAACAGCTGGTCCAGCACGCTGAGAAGCAGAGAACCCTGTCCAAGAATAAATAGAATTTTATTTAATATTACCATAGACGCATACACTCATAGCTTACGCTAGGATATCTTGATATTGGTGCCGATTCTCTTGTTAAATATCTAAACTAAAATTAGAGAATGGCTATCTTTTACTAAACGGCAGTGCGAGAAAAGGACGGCTCTATGAACTAAGTTAGAGATGTCAAATTAGTTTACGCCTTGTACTTTACCGTGTTTTTAGTTGACATGTTTTTACGTGTACCCTAAATTTGTATGGTAATATTGGTTCAACTAAATTTGACAGCTCTAATTTACTTCCGTCTCTTTCTTGTTTTAATAGAGAGAAAAAGATAGGAATAGCCTAAATTAAGTTTAGCTTGTGCACAACAGAATCCGCAACATTACCTGCTCATTTTCATTATTGTATTAAACCTATTTATAGAACACTTTAGCATATGAATAGAAATACCTATAGCTAAATGGGTTGGTGACTAAAAAAATCTAACTATTCCATCAGTTTAAAAAAAAATATTGGACACGTAATTTTATCTTTTGTCACGTAAACAAAAAATGAAGACGGATACAGTGCGTTGAAATTTCGCATGACGACACGCTTGAGTTAAGATTGTACCACTTTTTACTCAAAAGTGACGTAACTAGGGGGCTAGTTTTCTATCGGTTACATTTTGGGTATTGTGCGACGGAATTGCATAATTTGATTCCGCCAAGCCCGTTTCATCAACGGACCACAAGACGTACGGCGAAGTGCCACCGGTTCATAGTGGACATCCCATATGGATGGGATGTCCACTATGAACCGGTGGCAATGAATGTTTTCTCAAAACGCTTTGTGCGTATGGACGCACAAAGCGTTTTGAGAAAACATTCATTGTGCGTACAGCTAGGGAGTGGAATTCCCTACCGGAGTCTGTGTTTCCTGATAGCTTACAACCTGGGAGTCTTTAGTCAAGAGTGAATAGGTTACTTCTAGGCAAGCGTGCTCCATCTTCGACCACATCATCGCTTACCATCAGGTGAGATAGTGGTCAAACGCGTGCCTATCAACAATAAAATAAAAAATAGTTACGTCACTCAAGTGTGTCGTCATGCGAAATTTCAACGCACTATATCCGTCTTCATTTTTTGTTCAAAATGTATCCGTCTTCATTTTTTGTAAAATTCAGGAGTGGGGACTCCTGAATTTTGATGCGTTTTATCTTTGCCATTTTTCATTGATTTGATAAAGCAAAAAAACTTGTGCAATATTTTTTGATAATCTAAATTACGGACAGAATAGTTTTCTTTTTTACCCTGGATTCGTCCCTATTGACAAATATTTTTTTGGCAAGCATGCTCCATTTGAAGTGAAAAGCCAGTATAAATTAAATTTAACTCTTAGCATACTCCGCTAGTACTTCAGTCCACAAAAATCGTTAATTTTCATATACCTACCTACTATGTACTTATTTAGAAAAGCTGAGTGAGAAAGTGAAAACCACATGGCAACATGATGTAATTAAGAAACATAGCAATAATTTAAATAGTTATACGAAATGAACCATTCGGGTCATAGGTCCTTAATCCTGAAGACATTACTTGAACTGCTGGCACAGTTAAGTAATAAGTTAATTTTTTTTTTTTTTTTAAATCGACTGAAAAAACAACTAAAAGTTCCAAACAAGTCACTTTTCAGGCAGTCTGATGCACTTGGTGGCAGTTATTTTAGTTCAATCACAGATTTGATGACTGCATTACATTTCTTGCAAGTGACTTGTTTGGAACTATTTAGTTGTTTCTTGTCAGTCGAAAATTTTAGAAATATTTTTTTTTCCTTCCTACATTTTAGTCAGTTATATTACTGGAATCGTCTCCTTTAGTTCTTTATTTTGATAACCCATATGACCATTTCACAAAAAAATACGACGCTATCGACCTAATGGCGATCGATTTTTGGAACGAAGTTCCTTATCGCGCGTTGTGAAAGGGGACTAGACAGAAAAAATTCTTACGAAAAGTTGTCACGACACTAATGAGGCTGTCCATCCAAAAAGATTGTGTTGGAAAAACAATCTAATAAAAAAAAATCTTACGAAAAGTTGTCACGACACTAATGAGGCTGTTCATCCAAAAAGATTGTATTGGAAAAACAATCTAATAAAAACTTCTTGTATTTTTGGTGGGTAGGTACAAAGTTTGCAAGCTACTTCGTTCCATCCGGGTGTCCCTTGACACCTCTCAAGTTTTTTTTTTTTAATTCATAGTCTTTAGCGGTCAAGACCATTCTAATCATACCTAATTTGTTAAAGTCCATCCAGTCGCTGAGGTTACAGGGCGTTCCAAAGAAATATACATAGTACTCACATAGTAAAATAAGAATGGGATCGCGCTTGCTGCCAACTTCACACGATAGCTGTCAAATTAGTACTGCCAGCAAAAAACAAACTGTTAAAAAAAACCTACATTTTATTATTATTTATACTTATTCATTTTTATAAGATGTTATTTCTTGAATTCCAAAAATAGATAATTTTGAATAAATTAATAATTTATATGGAAACAGTATTCATTAAAAAAAACTGCTTTTTTTTCAAATCATACTCATGTATAATTAATTTGGCGTAAAATTGATTAGAAATACCAAAAAATCGAACAAAAAATAATTAAACTGATGGATACTAACTCAGGTTAATTATTTTTTTGTTCACTTTTTTTATTTTGCGCACCTTACGCTTTGGTAATGAAGTTCACGAGTATTGCGGCACAAAATGCCGTCTTGACAGTACTATTCTTATTTGACTCGCATAGTACATACTCTCGAACACTTTTACCCTCCTTCTGGGCAGTCGGGTACCTAAAAAGGCTTAGCATAAAACATACTTATAGCAATTCCTAAAGTTTCTCCAATTTCATTCTATTTCAGGACTACCTACTTCTATATATAACTAACCAAGCTTTTCGCAAAGGAATTCAATTACCATTTGACGGGAAAATATTAATAACTTGAAAAGCATTTCTCATGCAAACATTAGCTAAAAATAGCTTATGACGTCTGAACGATGACGTCACAACAATCTATTAATAGCTAAATGGAATACTTGGAATGTTTATGTAAAGCCTTCGTTATGTAAACGGATGGTAGTTTACATAACGGGCTTAAATTAAACAGTGGTTGGATCCTACTAATATTATAAATGCGGAAGTTTGGGTGGATGGATATTGTTTCTCAGTCACGCCAGAACGACTAGACGGATCTGGATGAAATTTGGCACAGAGATAGATTTTAGTCTGGAATAGCACATAGGCTATATTTTATAGTGGGGGAAGTAATTGCACGCAGACGGAGCCGCTGGCAGAAGCGAGTTTTAGCATATTTTACAGTCGATTGAAGGGTTAAGCAGAGCTTTAGGGGATTTATGTATGGGTCGCGGATAAATTCGGAATAGACTTACCGCGGCCCTGGGCACTCAGGCAACTGAAGGAACAGGGGTGGGATTTAGTCAGTATAAGTCTGACACGCACTTCCGCTGCACCCAGAGCGGGAGAAGTCATTGGAAGATTTCCCAACCCCACAAAAAAGAAACACTGGCTAAGTGCGTGTTGGATTTCACACATTAAGGGTTCCGTACCAAATATTGGTATTTGTTAGTAAAGTCACAGATAATATAATACTAGCGTATAGATGCCTCATCCCATAAAAAGAAACGGTAACGCCGTAACTACGGACTTTCGACTTGCACAAGCAACTTTTGTTCTTCGTTCGGGCCCGTTCTCTACACCTCGCTAGATGGTGTTAGCAGCGATGGCTTGCAAGTTGAATGAACTTACAAAAAGTCTTACCAATATTTTCTCACACATTCAGGAATTACTATATAGTATTTTTGGCACTTCATAACAGTTTTACTGTTTCAAAATGTTTCACTATACAAATTTTAAAGAGGCGAATGGATAAACTCTAAAACTTCAAACAGCGCCATCTATTGGTACAAGAAATATAGATGTCTAAGGATTCGTTCCAATAATCGTCTAAATTTGAATTACAAGCCCATTATTCCACAATTTTATGCTTAGGGTAGTTTATTAAATAAAAAACTACAGTTTTTACTATTTATTTTTCAAAATATGAATGTAACTTAAACTTCAATAAGAAATCGATGCATACTACGCCATCTATTGTTTGTTTGAACTAAATTTTATTTGTTCGAGATGAGACCCCGTGGTAAAGTATACTTAATAATAAACATTATCACCTAATTTCAAGTTCATAGGTCAATGGGAAGTTTAAAAATGCTTCGTAATAAAATTTTGTGACAGACGATGGACGGACAGACAGACGGACACGTGAGTTACAACAATAGGGCTCCGTTTGGACACTTCGGGTACGCAACCCTAAAAAAGAGCAATTATGTATGCGTTTATTTTGCTGTAAAGGCAAAAGGTTAATATTTTAGAAAATTCTTCTGCCCATGGAAATGAACAACTTTATTTAAGGAAGTCAGTCAATTTCGGAAAAAAACAATTGGACTTTCCGTACAAAGTTATCAACATCGGACCACTGGACGTACGGCAATGCACACTTGGTGGACATCCCACCCAACACATTCAGTGTGCGTACAGCTAAGGAGTGGAATACCCTGCCATAGTCTGTGTGTCCTGATAGCTACAACCTGGGAGTCTTTAAGTTAAGTCAAGAGTGAATAGGTTACGTCTAGGCAAGCGTGCTCCATCTTCGACCACATCATCGCTTACCATCAGGTGAGATAGTGGTCAAACGCGAGCCTATCAATAAAAATAAAAAAACCTGCCAAGGCGTGTCTGGCTTCGCATACCTATTTAGGGTTCCGTATCAAATGTATTTATGACTATTTGTATGGCTTTGGGTCAACAAGATGCTTATACTGCGAAAATTGGAAGACGTAGCTCCAACCGTTTGACTGTAAAACCTGTGACAGACGACGGACAGACAGACAACCTTAAAAAAATAGTATGACAATGCCAACTATTTTTAACCGACTTCAAAAAAGGAGGTTCTGTATCCGACGCGTATGTATGTACATCTATGTTTGTTTTTTCGTGACTATCTCGAAAACTAGTTATCCGATTCGAATGGAGTATTCGTTATTCAAATGCATATTTTCAAGGAAGGTTTTAGTATGATAGGATAGATATTAGGATTAGGATCTGATGAAAATACTTGCAGTTAGACAGTGGAACTCTTTAATAACTAACAGCAAATGACTCGCGATTACTGCGATCGTTTGTCTATGTATTGTTACCACAATTTAATGGAAAAACCATAACTTAAAAGTGAAAATATAAAACTTTTATAAAAAAAATAGAACAGACTTCCAAAAAAAAAAAAAATATGTGGAAAATAACTAATTTCGTAAGTCGGTGTCTCTGGTTTTGTTTCTTCGTTTTTTGACACTGACTTCCGAAATTAAAGTTATTATCCACATTTTTTGTTTTTTTTTTGGAAGTCGGTTCTACTTCCAAAAAAAAATATAAATATTTTGTAAAAAAATATTAAATGGCTTTTTAGATATACGAGTATGTAGAACTTTACGGCCCCATCGACCATCTGTTCTGCGAGCAATGTGCTCTGCCCACTGCCACTTCAGTTTGGCGCTTAGTTTTCTTGCGGATATCATCATTCCTGATTCGATCACACAAGAAACTCCTAGTTGTATTATCAGTATCTAATTACTGAACTTGGGCTCAAACTTGCGCCTCTCTTAGAAAGTAAGTGCATTATCAAATCCCGTACTTACTTTTTTAGGTATATTTCTACTTAATAGCACCATATAACTCGCTGATCTACTTACTATAACATAGTAGGTAAGTGCCAAAACAATAATGACCAATTTGAGCACTATCGAAGTCAATGTATTTATAAACTTTAAGATATTAAAATATCATCGTAATTCTTCCTAATAGTAGATAGGTAATGTTTTTGGCTTATTTATGTCAAATTTTAATGTTATTTTTTTTTTTAATTTTCTTTAGTTGTAGACTATAAATTTGTGACCATCATAGAATTAATTAAAGTAAAAAGCTTGTGATTATACCATGTGTTGTATAAAATAATGTAACGAATGAATGTGCGTAGTGTTTATAAATACATAGTATTTATTGATAACAGATTGTATAACTATTGTGTTTGATGTAATTTTTTCGTACTCCTATTTTTAATATAATGTTGAAACAAATATTGTTTTATTTATCAATTTATCCGAACTATAACCCTTACTAGCGACCCGCCCCGGCTCCGCACGGGTACAAATTAGACACAGAAACTATCCTAGTTTATCGCTCTATCTGTAAGTGAAAACTGCATTAAAATCTGTTGCGTGGTTTAGGAGGAGTTAGCGGAGAAACAGACAGACGCGGAAAACGACTTTAATTTATAATATGTAAAGATAGAGAAGACATAACCAGTTGTGAAAAACAGTGGCTTCTCTAACATGACAATGTTAAGGACCTACCACACCCGGGCCTGCGGACGGCGAGTAGTGGGTAACTCGCCGTACGATCAGCACCAGGCCCGAGAGTCGACGGCGCGTAGTGTTCCACGCAAAGACTACAATGTTCCACGCGCGCCTCAGAGTTGTCAGCAAAACATGACGGGGCCCGTCATGGCCGATGCCTGCCCAGGGGTTGTGGATAAATTCGAAAGTGAGTTACCGCGCCCCTGGGCATTCAGGCCAGGGAAGGAACAGGGATGGGTTTTAGTCAGTAAGTCTGACACGCCCTTCCGCTCCACCCTAGAGCGGGATATGTCATTGGATGATTTCCCACCCCACATAAAAAAGGGCCTCCCTCCGCTTTAGTGGCGCCCTCATTGAATAAATAATAACAATCGTATCATAGCATAGAAAATAAAGATTAAAGAATCCTATGTTACGTTTGTTACAAATAGGATAAGGTATAAAACGGCTTTTTTGACACTTTTGCTTACTACTTCAGACACGAAACATTTTGAGTCCTTTTAACAACGTAAGAACCTCCTCCTTTTTCGAAAGTCGGTTAAAAATACCTTATTCCCTTAGTAACAAACACAACATGGGATTCTTTAATCTTTAATTTCTATGCTTTGCTACGATTTTTTATTCAATGAGGGCGCCACTTGGCGGCTATATGGGCCTTAAGTCTGCAGAAAAGCTTCCAGTGGCAATGGGTCACCTAGGCACAAATAGAAGATACCCCATGGGGATACTCCAATGAGTGACAAAGCTATCTTGGAGTTAACCCCGTTAGCCTAACCGTCACCTCTTATCGTGCTCTCTATGTAATAATACCTACACGATGACCTTTGCAATCGGCAGTCGACGTGGCTGACATCTGGTCGAAACTCATACTCCCTACTCCTCGCTAGGGAGTTTGTTGCGCAACTTCTTCTTTCCAGCTAAAACGCTAGGAAGTGGTGACGGGCGTTTATGAGGAACTGTCTATAAGTAGAACATTGACGTTCAAAAAGTGCTGGCTCTCAGCCTAGTTTGAATAAATTTCTTTTGATTTTGGTTTCATAATTTCTATTCATCTAGGTACACACACAGACCGATATTGTTAGGGCAAGAATACATCGATTGTACTTGGTTTTCCTTTGGTAAGTTAAGTTCCATAGCATTTGTTACGCAAATAATGTTCGTTTCGTAAGAAATGATAACCTTGTTTAGCCGAGCAGTCAAAAGTTCATTTTTTAGGTTTCGTACCCGAAGGGTAACCAACGGTATCTCATGATCTGTAATAGGTAGACAGTTGAAATTTTCACATAATGAGTATTTCTGTCGCCGCTATTACAACAACGAATAAAAACAAATAAATTAAAAATAAAAGGGGCTCCTCTACCAGAAACGTGTTTTTTTTTGGCGTTTTTAGTTCGATCTTAATAATGGCAACAAGTAGACGCGTATAATCTTGTACGATGGTACGGAACCCTTCATGCGCGAGTCCGACTCGCACTTGGCCGGTTTTTTTTTATGGTACAAGACTTCATAGGTAGGTTAGGTATATGTGAAAATAAATAGGTACCCCAGAATCAACAGTGGCGACCAAATAAGCGCCGAGACAATGAACCGCGACGAGTCCCGGAAAAACGATACAAATGTATTGGATCCGTAACGAAAATTATCAGGAGACAGAACAGAGCTAGGTCTATAGACACAAAGGGCGTAACACAACTGGGATAAGTTGCTAGCACCACGGATTCAAAATTAACACTATTGTCGTAACCACCGCACCGTTGATTCCAACACGCACGGAAATAGTTCTAAGTAGATTCTACAAAGTCACGGACTACGGATGTAACCTGAACACTAACATAACATTGCGTCCAGTTTGCCAAAGAATACACTCTCATAAGATATGATGTACGGACTTGTAGTCACATATAGCTTCTTTAGAGCCTCTAGACAAAGTCATTCAATCAGCGACAGACTTTGTCGAAATGCCAAAATGTAAGGGGTCGATCACGTGACATTTCTATAGTGCTTGTCAATCCCATAAGTACGTTGTTTTCTTTTTGACAATCGCTATCGCCACGGTTTTGCTGATAAAATGTCACTTGTCTAGATTCTCAGATAGGCGAGGAAACAAGCTTGAAGGACAATCATTTACCATGACAGTTGTATTGACTTGTGTGCTTGTGTCCTTCTCGCCAACAAAAGTAAGCAAAGCCGAGGGGGCTTTAAATGCCATACTTACGTAAACATTGGTTAATTCATTGTGCGTATAGCTAGGGAGTGGAATTCCCTACCGGAGTCTGTGTTTCCTGATAGCTACAACCTGGGAGTCTTAAGTCAAGAGTGAATAGGTTACTTCTAGGCAAGCGTGCTCCATCTTCGACCACATCATCGCTTACCATCAGGTGAGATAGTGGTCAAACGCGTGCCTATCAACAATTAATTTAAAAAAATGTATTCTTTAATTTGTCCTGGTTTCTATAAGGATCCATGAGCAGCAGTTATCAAGTCTAGTCATCTTGGCACTCGTTTAATTTTGTATTTTCACCAAATCAAAATCAACTAATAGCAGAAAATCCAAAAAAGTAAATGAATAAATTTTGCTGACGTAATCACCATCCAGACACTCCCTATGCCATCAAAAATGAGCAAATCAAAGAGCCCGCTTACCCCCTTAAATGCTTACGTAATATTTGAATTGCCCCACATTACCATTCGGATAAAAGGTTTGCCAGCCATCAGTCGATCAAGTACGATCTAATGATCTATGAATCATGCTGATAGTTAGATTTGGAATCAGAGGCAGTGCAAGGCCTCGCATTCAGTTAATATACGCTAACTTCAGTGTCAGAATATCAATTTCTGACACTGAAGTTAGCGTGTTGACAACATGAGTGGCAAACCTGTCAAAGGTGTTCAATTTATTTAGCTGGCTTCGCTTATCCCTTGTTTTTTTGTTGTGTGCTGAGAAATCATCCAATGGCTTCTCCCGCTCTGGGTGGAGCGGGAGGGCGTGTCAGACTTCTACCGACCACCGTTCCTTCAGCTGTCTGAGTGCCCAGGGCCGCGGTAACTCTGTTTCGATGTATCCGCTACCCCTGGGCAGTTCGCTTAGCCCTTGCAGCCTAGGTTTTTTTTTCCTGTAAGAGTCAACCAAGATACCTGCGCGTACCAATAACAATAGGTACCTACATGCAGAGAAGTCACGTGGCAATTCTCTCCGCAGGTAATGTCATTGCCATACATTTTGTACTAAGCGTTAGCGTTAACGATAATAGAAAAGTAATATGGCTAGGGGGCAGAACATTTTAGCCACCAAAACCCATTGTACAGTATCCTTATCCCGCAATAGTCCTGTATCAACCGAGGGGTGCAATTGCAAAAACGCATTTTTTTTTTATTATTGTTGATAGACACGCGTTTGACCACTACCTCAGCTGATGGTAAGCGATGATGTGGTCGAAGATGGAGCACGCTTGCCTAGATACTTCTTAGTCTTTAAGTCAAGAGGGAAAGACCCCTCCCCTCCTCGTCCTCTTGACTTAAAGACTCCCAGGTTTTAGCTATCAGGAAACACAGACTCCGGTAGGGAATTCCACTCCCTAGCTGTACGCACAATGAATGTTTTCTCAAAACGCTTTGTGCGTATGGATGGGATGTCCACCATGAACCGGTGGCACTTCGCCGTACGTTTTGTGGTCCGTTGATGAAACGGGCTTGGCGGAATCAAATTATGCAATTCCATTGCACACTCCGTTTCGACTCAACGAGCCTATCATTGCCCATGATCCTCTTGGCTCGTTTCTCAATTGACTCAAGTGCATCAAGCTGGTATCTGGCAGATCCGTCCCAAAGATGAGAGCAGTACTCCATACACGATCGAACTTGTGCTTGATAGAGTTGGAGCAGCTGTTCTGTCGTGAAGTACCGTCTCACCTTTGCGAGGATCGCCAACTTTTTGGCAGCCACTTTAGCCTTTGCCTCTATGAAGGGACCAAAATTAAAAAAAAAGGGAAGATGTTAAAGTAACACCAAGAAGATCAAGTTGGCCGGTTATCGGCACGGTCACACTTTGGAAAGATGGAGTCGGGTGAAATTGGCTCCTTTTAGCGGAAAAAAGACACGCCTGGGTCTTAGCAGCATTGAACCTGACCAGACTGGCATCGCCCCATTCTGAGACAGCCTGTAAGGACAAGTTCAAGCGCCCAACCATAGCCTCTCGGAGAGACCGGATCTGAGACCCACTAGCTCGTGCGTCGGGCACGTATCTCTCGGCAACAGTGCTGTCGTCTGCATACCCAAAGGTTTTAGCAGATCGTTAATATGCAGCAAAAACAATTTGCCGAGAGCACCGACCCCTGAGGAACACCGGCATTAATAGCCAGTAGTCCGGACGAGCAGCCATCTATGACTACTAGGATGGACCGACCAGGAAATCTGCAATCCAATCACACAAACCAGCGGGCAGACCGAAGGAAGGAAGCTTGCCAATTAGGATGTCGTGCCAGACCCGGTCGAAGGCATTCGAGATGTCAAGGGAGACCGCAAGGGCTTCCCCTTGTTTGTCGATGGCCTCACTCCAGATGTGAATGGCATACGCTAGAAGATCCCCAGTTGACCGATTTCGGCGGAAGCCGTATTGTCGGTCACTGAGGATATCGTTAGCTTCTAGGTATGCCAGGAGCTTGCCATTCAGTATACGTTCCATACTCTTACAGAGTACGGAAGTTACCGAGATGGGCCTATATTTTTCTGGGTCAGGTCGACTACCCTTCTTGGGCACGGGTTGCGTTAGCTTGCTTCCAAGCCATCGGCATTTTTCCAGTCTCAAACGAAAGGCGAAATAGGCGTGTCAAGATCGGAGACAACTCAGGCGCACAAGTCCTCAGTATAATTGCTGGTATCCCGTCGGGGCCACTAGCCTTGTTCACGTCCAGGTTACGCAGTACCCTTCGGACATCCTTCTGATGAATGCGAATGTCTGACATAATCGACTCGCATCCACCAAGAGTACTAGGGGGCTTCACGCCACCAGGATCTAGACGCGAAGATTCCGCAAACAGAGAGGCAAACAAGTTTACTTTCTCCTCAGCGGAGTGGGCCAGCGACCCGTCGGGTTTCAGCAGTGGAGGTAGTGAGGGGCGGCAAAAGTTCGATTCAACCGACTTAGCCAGGGACCTAAACGCCTTACTACCAGCTGGGTAAGAAGCAAGTTTGTTCCCTATTCGGCTAATGTGGTCAAACCGAGCCCTCCGCAACACCTTCTTGCAGGACTTGGCAGCCCTGTTGAAGGCTCTCTTCTTCTGACTCACGTCATTTGCTTTACGCGTCCGAGCGTTGACCCATGCCAGGTAGGCCGCGTGTTTAAGCGCATCAGCGCGATTGCACTCGGCACCAAACCATGGTCGAGCTCCGCCAGACATTGTTACGTCAGAGAATGGAATGTAGTACTCCATTCCCCGCCGCAACACATCCGTCACGGCGTCCGCGCACGACGAAACATCAGTCGAAGAAAAGCAAGTAGGCTGCCAAGGATAACATGCGAAGAAAGATCGCATGCCATCCCAATCTGCTGACCTGTATCGCCAAACCCGTCTGGTGCCTCGGGCTAGGGCTAGGATCGGGCGTGGAGTAGACGGATACAGACTTCACCAGACAGTGGTCGGAAGTACCTAATGGTGAAGAAATAGACACCGAGTAACGGTCTGGATCTGTTGTCAGCAGAAGGTCCAAGCAATTGGCCGTGTGCGAATCAACATCCAGCACCCTCGTTGCCCCCTGGACCAGCTGGGTGAGATTTAACGCTAGCGCTAGCTTACGCGTCTCTTGTCCACTGGTATGGGAAGAGCCACTCCTGATGGTGGGCGTTGAAGTCCCTCAGTAACACCAATTGGGCAGAAGGGTACCGCTGCCACATCCGCCGCCTTACTGAGGTATTGTGTGAGCCTAGTTGTATCCAAATCACCGCTGTGCGAACGGTAGACACAGGCGTAGACAATTTTATCCAGGCCTGTGTCCACTAGGACCCAAATAGTTGAGAAGCTGGATTCCTCAAGGTTACGGAGACGCCGATAGCAGATGTCGTCCCTCGCGTACATACCAGCATATACCAGCGTATGGCTTAAAATTGTGCTCCAGGGTTTACCCCTGGGTAAGATAGGTACGCCACGTCAGACGGACATCCGATCTGCGACTCCGAAAGGAACAAGAGAACTGGTTTCTCAATCTCTAGGTGGTAGTGGACTGCGGCGAGATTTGAGTGCAGACCTCGTATGTTGTTGAGGTGCACTTTGTGGGAGGCGGAGTGCTGCCGCTGTTCAGCTTTTTTGTTCCTTTTTGCATAGTGTAAGAGTGAAGGAGGTAGAGGAGAAGGAAGTGAAATGAGGTTCCACGCTGCTAACCTTCAGGCACGCTCTGACAGGACGACATCATTGGGGGACCAGTCTGGAGACTACGGGGACGCCCGAGCCCCCCCGGGAATGTCCATCGGGCCCTCTCGTCTGGTCGCCAACACGATGGTGCATTCCGGGATTTTTCGACATTTGGCGGGGCAGCCTTTCATGTGTGGCTAGCCCCCAACTACCTGCGGTCGGCCAGCGGCGCACCGTGCCTCGGATCCCGCTACCCTCCGCGACTAGTCTCCCGATACATCAGTATCAGCGTGAGCCTGGTTGGTCTGCCTGCAATGGAACAACTATTTTGACCCAACTCCTCTGAATTGGCTACACTGAGCATCGTACCGGAACACGGCCAGGCCGCTTGGCGGTACGTCTTTGCCCAGTGGGTGGTCACAAGCCATCGGTTGAAACCTACCACCAGTTAGTATCACCTGATTAGCACCACCCGGGGGCCACATGGTTATACTCCTACGGACGCGGGTGACTCGGCCCCCAAAATGGCATATACAGGGATAATCTGCCATGCAAAGGTATGTAGCAAAGCTATGTAGTTTCTACCGACCCCCATGGGAAAAGGGCTCAAGCTTATGTGTATGAAATTATGGTGAAAGATTGAATAGATTTTCTTCATTGAAATCTGACCTATTTTCACAGTAGCCGTGCTCGGGGCTCTGCTGTTACAGTAGGCGCCACCTAACAATATTTATGGCAGTCGGCTAGGAATCTCCGCCCGGTTTCTTTGCATCCCAAGACGGTCCTGTATGCGGCCTATCTAAAGTCTCTTGTTTTGTATGTAGAGACTACAACCCCGCACAGCGTTGGTGTAAAGAAGTCCCACGCCGTTTCACAACAAGCGGTTACTGCGAAAGATCTGACAGCGGCTGTCACCGTGGTTTAGAACAACGCCTGATGCCAAAGTCTTAGCAAAATGGTTCAAAGGGTAAAAATAAAACAACGTTTCATGTTCAATTAACTCATCTATCTATTATTTACAAAATCAACAAAGGAATCACAACTTCAAACAAAAATATACAAAACAAACTTTGAAATCATACAACATACGCGTCCATAACAATTCCTACGAGGTACAACTTAAAATCACTAATAATCATAAATCAGTTCTATCACCCATTGATACAATTACGCTATTTTACTTTCCATAATTATACACAAATATAGCTTTTTATAAACGGTTTTGGTTTTGTTATACCGATTATTCGGGGCACACACTTTCTTAAAAGTTCAAGCCCCCTTACATTGGTCATGTCATACAAGCATAGATATTTCATATGCATTTTGCTGTTCTTACTGGGCTGTTACAATAAATCTCTTTGATAAATAATAAGTATGCTTGTTTGTCAACCTAATTATGATTTATAAACTCTGTCACATCTCACTGGTTGTCCCATATTGCACCAGAAAAAGCAATAAAATACTAAAAATTACGTAAAATCATCATATTTACATTGATAATTATAATAATTCAAAATGAACAGCACGATCCTACCTAAAACTAACTATTGTACAAACCTCACTATCTCTACTTTTGATATTTCATTTAATCTAGTGTTTTTGTCTTTGGCAATATTAATTATTTCCGATAAATGACTCGTATAGGACAGCATAATTAGCCTTAAATAACATGAAATATAAATCATGGAGCAAAGATTAGTGTTGTTCCGACCAACAGAACTGAGCAATGCGAGTATGCGACGCTATACGACTATTTGAAGCGATTATTGGACGCAACAATTCATTTGGTCGTCTGCTCAGGTAGTCAATAAGCCTTAGTCGGTACGTCTATAAGGATACATATAAAGGCCTAATCTGTCATTTGGAATACGAACAGTGATAGAGCACTTTGGCACAGATGGTAACCTAGCACAACAACATTAGGCCCTTATTACATAACATAGTAACAACAGCGAAATAACCTACGTGATACAACGAACATATTTGTACATAATACATCGAGTGAATTGTTCGAGGGAAATAATTAGCTAGCATCATCTAAATATTGTGTTGTATGTGCTAAAAAATTATATCATAACCTAATAAAACTCTCGGTCTCCAATATAAAATACCAAACTGTAATCGGATCTACAATAAATAAGAAAATTTGTTAAAAATATCTCTATATATAACATTTTTGATTGCACAAACTTTACGAGTGCCCATAACATAATTCCACACTTACAGTAGTTTTAAAATCATCCTAAGTACATACTAACCCCAATAGAACCGAATAACAAATCCTTGAGCTTGACCAAAGACTAGAATAATAAATTATTAATTACATAAACTTTACACAGTTACTTCTATAAACGACACTATTTTAAAAACTGCCCAAACCTGCTTGTCTTGCTTCTGCATGATCCGGAACATTTGTCTATGTTTCAAAACTTTAGCTTTACTAGATATTATAAATCATACTAAACTTCCAACCTAATACTTCTTGCATCGATAAAAATGTATAAAACTGTATGAATATTTCAAAAAGATTGTTTAGACTAATTATTTATTATTGTCAAAATAGCAGTTTGCGAAATTTTTAACAAATGCATTTTGGTTCGTAAAAAGGAAATGTGATAGAAGAATGTGAAGAGATGTTGATAGGTTTGCAATCGATACAGAAATATTAGGTGCACAAACATTGTTGCGTCTACTGAATAATTAATGTCATTACATACTGGCAAGAAATATTAGGAAACTATTTGGCAAACGATCTATTGAAGCATTGTGCCCGACCAGACGCACTCCACTCTCGAAACATATTGTGGATACTTTCTCAAACGAGGAATGTTGGTTTTATAATAACTCTTATCTAAATACTAGCACCTGCCTTCTGACACTATCACATTCACAATTGTATACTCTCCAGTGAAACACTCTACAATTCTTATTCTGATTACAATATTGCATTCAAGGACACATTTAAAATTAAATGATCTACTTATGAAGTTACATAAAATGAAACAGCGCTCGATTATTCTACGCCAATCCAATTCATACATTAAAATATGCAATAATACAAGAATAATATAACATCAACACTGACTAACATTATTCGTTTCACCATCAACACTAAGCTTTAAATACAATTTAACGTTTTACGAATATATCAAAGATTACCGAAGTTATAGAATTGTGATTATGAAAATATCTATCAATAAGCCGAGACGAAGGAACGCTATAGAATTTTCCATTACATTTCTTTTGAAAGTACATGTCATACCGCGGATAAAAGATTTAGGAGTAAAATGGGGAGGATGCACAGATGTCATAAAGTGAATTGTGCGGAATATAAAATTCATATCTCAAGTGAAATAAGATTTTAAATGCCATTTCAACCACAGAACAGGTCTCTGTCCTGTGAAATAAACGATATCTCATACATTCTCACGGTGTACTTATTTTCGTGTATTTCTAGCAAGCTGATCGTTCATTCATCTCGACCATACGCGCCTCTTATCCTAAAGGTTTGTGTTTGACACAAATTAATATGACGTAGCAATGCCTTAAAGACATTACGGCTGACTGCCGCTTATATACAAATCACATAATGATATACGATTGAAATGTTTAATGTCAACTCAACCTATGGTGCCGATACCGCGCCTAATCACTTTTGGTATCATTAAAATAGTTATTGGAAGTATTTTATTGATACCAAAAGACCACGAAGGAGATGGCGGGTGTCTTAGCCTTCCTCGAGAATTATAAATAGGTAACACGGAACCGAGAGCAGTGTAAGGAATGGAGAGAGACCTTTGCCCAGCTGTGGGACAGGCTACATATAAAAGTAGGTATTTTTGAAATGTCTTGAATCAATGCTTTGTTATAGAGTTGTAAGTAGCTCATACCTTCTGGCTTCGTAAATGAAGCGATATCGGCGACATAGAACAAATGTAACCTAAATCATACTTAAGAACATAAAACATGATATTTTAGCAAGGATGTGAATTTAGTTTTAGCAAAATAAACTTTTTAAATTACTTCGTCTAGAACTCGTTTTAATAAAATATAAGATTTTTTAACAAAAATATCTAAAACATGTTTCATTATAGACATTAATTAATACTTGTGAAGACGCGATTATTATTTGGTATATTCATCATGATTATATGATTTTACAATAAAATACTTTCAACATTTATTTAATGAAGCGAAAAGTAATTTTTAAAACTATTTTTAACATTAATAAACGACATCGATTAATTAAAAATGCAAGAAACAGAATTAATCTGCTATTTGAGGTCCAATATTCAAAATCATCGTTGAATGTGCAAACTGTGACATTTAGTGGAACTAGAAATGTGGCCTAATATCCAAGAATTTATATTTGAGAACTGACGTTTTCATACAACATAAGTTCTTCAATAATTTGGTCGCCCACTTTACACATCTGTTCTCATGTGAGAACGAGTTCAAGTTATAAAATGATTCCCTCCTCGCTTCACTGAGGCATCATTGTTTGAGACCAAACTTGGCGGATATATCCGACACTAAACAATGAAAAACTGAAAAACTGCATAAATAAATAATAACTAGTATCACTTCCGTCTCACTGAGACATGGAAAAGCGTTTCCTTGTCGGATATTTGCGGCAGCGTCGCTTGCCAACCAAATACAATAATATATGTTCCTCGGAGAGATATCCACATGGCGATAACCCTAGCTAGCGTGGTTGCAATAATACCTAAGAACTGAGGTGCTACGGGGTGAACTTAGGGTTGAGCACAAGTTTTATCATTTTATTTTATAAATTAGTGAGCAAATGATGTCGTTTTTATTCAACGAGTTTTGCGTGAACTGATGGAAACTAGCGAATCGAAAAGCGGTCGGCTCTATTTTAGACCATCGACACGCTAAGAAATGAGCAAAAAGTTAACCGATTTTTTTTGTAATATTGATAGGCGAAATTGACCACTATCTCACGTGATGGTAATCGATAATGTGGTTTAAAACTGGAGCCCAATTCTGTAAAATAACTAACTTGTCAATAGTGTGTCGGTAGTGTGTCAGTGGTGTCTCAATAGAATAGTCATTGACATTTGGTATTCTATAAATTATTTATGGTCATTGACTTGCCACGGTAGTGCCATTGAAACGCCATAATAAGACTATTGTAATAATTGGTAGTCTGCTCTACTATATTATGTCAATATCATTTTGAAGTTTTTGCAGAATACCAAATTTGCAACAGTGGCAAAATAATGTCTGTTGTGTGTCGATGGCGTGTTGCTTTACTCAAAGTTACAGAATTGGGCCCCTGTGTCATTGACATTTTCCTTAAAAAAATAGAAATCAGCAACCCTAGGTTCACCTTGACATAACAACAGTCGCTGGTCTACTGGCTGTCTCCGACCGGGCCTCGCTAACTGTACAGCGCGTCGTTGGGCACGTCGACGTTGAGCCGCACGGTGCCGGTCTGCGCCATGTCGGTTAGTATCACGCCTGATAAAGCTTCTAGGGATTGTCGAACCTGGAAATGAAGTATTTACGTTAGCCTTGGCAACATTATAAGAAAACTTAGGTCTGTGATATTAATTTTCATAAACCATTTATAAGAAAAACGTCTACTTATAATAAAACTCTTGGGACTAATGCCATTGATTATAATATCCTACTAATATTATAAATGCGAAAGTTAGTATGTTTGTGTTTCAATCACGCAAAAACGGCTGAAGGGATTTGAATTAAATTTTGCACACAGACAGATTATAACCTGGATTAAAACATAGGCTAATTTCACCATGCGGGCGAAGCCCCTGGCAGAAGCTAAGTTAGATTATAAAAGGTGATCCAATTCCAGAATAACTTAAATAATTTGTATTATTATAATATTTAGGATTATTCATTTATCATTTCACTGCAATCACGCCTCTCTTATACCCATCGAATTTTTCGTCGATCTTGACAGTATCTTATTTTACTACAGTAAAATACATCATTCTAATTCGATGACACATTTACACGGCTTGATTCTATTCGCTAGCTGCGGTTTATTCGATTTTGTAATAGTATAGTAAAGGGGAGGCGAGAGATCATCAAACATCAGCCCGGCCCTCCAACATCCAATACCATTATGTCAATGGTGTTTCGGCATGGGATATATATACTATATATATACAGGGTGTAAGGGGAACGCTTTCGAAGCCAGAACGTAGATTATATATAACCTAAATACAAACAGATACCAGTGATCTTTCGCTTTATTTCGGCGTCGCAAGGACGTGGGGTCGTTGGCCGCACGGCTGCCCACGCTTTGAACTCGAGGAATGCGCGGGCGTCAGCTGATATTTTACAAATATTACATTGCAAGATAAAGTTGTAAAGAAAAAAAGTGTCTTTAACTGCAAATAACGGTTTCATTTAACTGTTCTCACAGCATAGTGTACGCAAAATGCTAAAAAAAATTAGTTTTTTTTTCTTCATATTTTTTGATAGTATCATAAATGATAAATGATAAATGATGTTTATTCAGTAAATAGGTTACAAGGAACACTTTTACACGTCAATGTTTTTTGTCAGTTTAAGCTAGATGAGGCCGGTGTTTCCTAGCTGACTACCCTGAGAAGAAACACCGAAACAAACTCAGAGGTCAAAGTCTCTTTTAGTGTTCAAATCCATACAATGTGGACTGGTTAGATCATATGAGAACCATGTACGTTTATGTCTGGGATGAGCTTTATGAAGAAAGCAACACACGAATTCGAGTGGACCTGTCCAGACAGTGCAAGCATTTGTCAGTCATCGCGAAGCTCAACTCAGAACTCTGAGGTGCTCAACGAACCGACGAACAATACCAAAGTAAGGACATTTGAGTAGGCCGCAAAAAATACTCAAACTGCCAGACAATCATAAAATCTACATGAATATAACGACATACATAGTTCTCGCATTCACATTATTCTATATGAGGACCATGCAGCTTAGTGTCTGTAGTGGTCTTTTGAAGAAAGAACCAAACATATTTGAGTGGACCTGTCCAGTCAGTGCAAGCATTTGTCAATAGTCGAATAGCTCAACTTAAAAACCACTAAGGAGCTCAATGACATGACGAACAATACCAAAGAAAAGACATTTGGGTAGGCCGCAAAAGTACTCAAACTGTCAGACGTTGAAAATTACTGTAAAAAGGAGGAGAAAATAATAATAATAACCCACATAGTCCTCACATTTACAATAATTAAGTAATCAAAAAAAATAAAAATATAATACTTTACAAAGTAAATATTTGTGTCAAACAAAATAGTAATCATAATATGTCAATCAAAAAAATAAAAATAAATATAATACTTAACAAAGTATTCAAGTCAAAAAAAAAAAATAATAATAATAATAATAAAATGTCAATAAAAAAATAAAATAAAAAATATAATACAATACTATACAAGTATTCATGTCAAAACGAATATTTAAAAAAAAAAAAATATGTATAAAAAATTTTTCATCAGTAAGTAGTACATATGAAAACAATGGCTCATGTATATCATTGAAGCAGCTCAATCCCACGCCTTTTTGTCCTCAAGAAAGTCATTAATTGTGTAAAAAGCTTTCTGGCATAGCTTACGTTTAATAAATGATTTAAATTTATTTATGCTTAGTTCTTGAATTTGGCTAGGAAGTTTATTATAGAAACGTATACATTGACATCTAAACGAACCACCTATTTTTTTCTTGAGCCTGGTTTTTGGTACAATAAATTTGTGTTTGTTCCTAGTATTTATGCTATGGATATCACTGTATCTTTTAAACAGATTAATATTTTTATGTGCATACATGAGATTCTCATAAATATATTGAGAGGGAACAGTCATAATATTAATCTCTTTAAATTTGTCTCTGAGGGAGTGTCTGGGACTTAATTTATAAATTGCACGAATAGCCCTTTTCTGTAAAACAAAAATTGTCTGAATATCGGCGGCATTTCCCCACAACAGAATATCGTATCAAGAATCACTAGCCTTATCACCTGTCTCCGTTTTCGGGAGCGTTTACCTTACACCCTGTATATTTAAGGACGCAGCACACTACTGAATTGTGGAAAATGAGGCCCCAATTCATTTTCTAAAGTAGTGCACGTGAAGTAGCACTATTCGCTAAAGATGCGTGACGGCACGTGTTAAATATAAAAGTCGTATTCCATCCTAATTATTGAGCAATAGGAATACGTACTGAGTAGATTACCTTGGTCAGTAGCAGCAGGTTGGTGGTGAGGAATGCGTGCAGCTCGTTAGCAGCGCGGCCGTGCAACCTTGCGCGCCATCTCACCAGCTCGGAGTACAGCTCCTCGCCCGATAACTTCACCAGGTCCTCCTGAAATAGACATGGCGATGGTTAAGATACGAATAAATATAAAAGTAGCCATGAAAATAAAATGAACATTATAAATTCTTTCTTATTTTGATAAACATTTATCCTATTTACGAATCAGTTGTTTAACATGGTCATGAATTTCATATTCATAAACTTCCTGCTTCTGTTCCAGGTGCTTGTGATCAGCGCACTACGTTTTCTGTTCATCTGTCCATTCTGTCCCGCCAACCGTTATGCTATCACAAACTTCCATGTTTTATCATACAGCACACAGAGCCATGCATCAAAAACTAATTGAATAAAATTGTTTCTCGCATTGTTTAAAACTTCTCCTCTTATCACTTGATTATTTATTACATTCAACAATAAAAAATTAAACCAAGCTAAAAAACATTTTTATCAAAAATGAGTATAATTCCCCTTATCAACAATATTTATTATATGTTCTTATAATAATCCATATTTATATGCCTTCACCTACATCCAGTTAGACTGAAAGTCGACACCAATCTATATTGGTGTCGACTTTTAGAACAAGACTGGGAAGTTTACGATTCATTTTTTTTTTTAAACGGAAAGCACGCTATGCCGTTGGTCCCGGCTGTCAATCGTGGATCTTTGACAGTCGTTACGGGTCGTCAGAAACCCGAAATTCTGACAACCAGTCTTACCAAGGTGTATCGTATTACTCAGTAACTGGGTTGTGGATCTTTGACAGTCGTTACGGGTCGTCAGAAACCCGAAATTCTGACAACCAGTCTTACCAAGGCGTATCGTATTACTCAGTAACTGGGTTGTGGTGGTCAGATAGGCAGTCGCTCCATGTAAAATACTGGTATTCAACTGCACCCGGTTAGACTGGAAGCCGACCACAAGATAGTTGTGAGAAAGCGCGGGCGGCAGATTGATTGATTTCATTTTTGTGACGCTAAGTAGCAACCGAGGAAGAGCTTTGAGATTGTGTGGCAGAAGGAGAGGGAACCTATGTCCGGCAGTGGGACTATGTAGGATACTTCTTTTTGTGTCAATCATCATCATTTCACCCAAAAAACGTCCACACAAGCGTCGCTACATCGATCGGTCTTGTGTATCGCACCTAGCGGATTCCTGCGACCTTCACCAAGTCATCGGTCTACCTTATGGAAGGCATTCCAACGCTGTGTCATCCGGTACGTGGTAGTTATTTAAGAACCATTCGGCCCATCGACTATTTATTCTGCGAGCAATGTACTCTGCCCACTGTCCAATTTTTCGGGTGAATAATCATTCATCATCATTTCAGCCGAAAGACGTCCACTGCTGGACATAAGCCTCTTTTTTCCTTTTATACGAAAATTAATTCCAAGAGTTATTACTAAACTTTTTTCTAAACAAACAGTACCTGAATTTTCAACGTTTTTATTTCGGGTTTTCGAAATTACGCATTTAAAGTTACAAAAACGCAATGAATATCAAACGTATCTGACAAGTACCTATGCGGCTAAGAGCGAAGGGGCGGAGCTTAACTCCACTTGCCTGGGTTCACGTTACATTACGCGCAATACAAATAGCTTTTTTTTTTTTCATACCTAAAAATAAAAGTCGTTTCCCAGCAATAATTTTTGCGCAAAGCTACTATGTTAGATGTATAGTATACGTAGTTGACGGCTTTGTGATGTGTCTTTTTACATTCTGTATAACTCACTTGCACATGATACGCAGCGGAATACAGCTTGTATGTCAGCAGGAGAGCGGAGAGGGTGAGCAGCCCCGCCAGCAGCAGCAGCAGCGCCCGACCCCAGCGCCCCGCGCCCCGCGATGCGCCCGCGCTGCCCGTCAGCAGAGCGGGCTGGATCACTGCCGCACCTCCTGCTACAAAAATTTATATCGATTACATAACTTTTTCATACCAGGTGGGGACGACCATACAACAATAAATGAAAACACTGCCAATACTCATCATGATGAACAACTTTTACTTTAAGGGAACAACCGCGAACAGCAAAAAAAAAAGCTGTTCAGTACATTTTGTCGAGTTATCAGCATCATCATGAGCCTTTTAATGTCCCCACTGCTGGGGCTCGAGCCTCCTCTCTGTGAGAGGGTGTGGGCCGTGATCCACGACGCGGGCCCGATGCGTGTTGGTGGATGTCACATGTCTTCGAATTCACACACATTTTGTCGACTCATGCAAACATAAATGTATGTACATACTATATGTTCTGTAATCTAAATGGTGTACATAATAAAGAGTATTCTATTCTACTGACTCCAAACAAAAAATAACCTTGCTTTCATTTATTACTGTCGCCAATTCTTCAATAGACTGCATCACATCCCTATAGCGCAAATCTCGATTTTGACGTGCTAAGCAACTCTAAGGCACTCCACCTAACTCTAACGCGTCCTAAAGGGTCATGGCGATCAGAATGATCCGAGGATACCGTACGATCTCCTGCGAGGCGGCGAGCCTCCTCTATGAGGAGCGCGAGGAGGCGAAACGCCGGGGCGAAACTCCGCTGCCGCGACAACTCGCGGCTCGGCGGACGGAGCTCCGGCAGGATCTCATGGCGACATGGAGACAGCGATTGTCACAACCCCGCGCTGGGCACGCCACCATTGCGGCGGTAGTGCCCCTCTTTGAGGCTTGGCTGGAGAGACCTCACGGCGCCCTCACCTTCCGCCTGACGCAGGTCCTCACCGGACACGGCTGTTTCGGGAGGTTCCTGTTTCGGATCAAGCGGGAGGTGACGCCCGGGTGTTTCCATTGCACGGATCGCCCAGAGGACACGGTGGAGCATACGGTGGAGGTTTGCCCCGCTTGGGCAGAGCACCGCCGTGTTCTCGTGGATGCGATAGGCGGCAGCGACCTCTCGCGCCCTGCCCTGGTTCAGGCCATGGTACGGAGCGAGAGGGAATGGGAAGCCGTCTCCTCCTTCTGCGAAGCAGTAATGCTTGCGAAGGCGGAGGCGGGACGCGTGAGAGAGCACCAACAACGGAGTCGCCCTCACGCCCTCAGCAGCAGCCGCCTCAGGAGACGCCGGGGACTTCCGGCGCCGCGAGACGATCTCCGGCCACCGTAGACCCGGGCCTGCGGACGGCGAGTAGTGGGTAACTCGCCGTCCGATCAGCACCAGGCCCGAGAGTCGACGGCGCGTAGTGTTCCACGCGCGCCTCAAAGAGTTGTCAGCAAAGTGACGGGGCCCGTCATGGCCGATGCCTGCCCGGGGGTTGAGGATAAATTCGAAACAGAGTTACCTCGCCCCTGGGCACTCAAAGGCAGGAAAGAACAGGGGTGGGTTTTAGTCAGTAAGAGTCTGACACGCCCTCCCGCTCCGCCCAGAGCGGGAGAAGTCATGGGATGATTTCCAACCCCACAAAAAAAAAAAAAAAAAAAGCAACTCTAAGGAGGACATTTCAGTTTCAAAATAGAGGTTTCGAATTCCTCATCTTCATCTAGATTATAGAAAACTTGGAGAGTCCAAAAGACAAACAACCAATTGGATAACAATGCTTAATTGATGAGTACAACTTTGACGTAGTACGACCACTGAAGTAACAGATATTGCGTTTAGTCGGTTAACCAAACGCCATTGACAGTCTTGACACCAGTGAAATTTTTGAAGTTATACTTCTTTTGGCGCGTTAAGAAAAAATGATGAGAGTAAATTTTTATGATGCGTGCGCAAACCGTCACAAAAAACCAACACCCTGAAGTTAGCTTTAGTCTGTGGTTCATGAAGAAAGTTTGTTTTCCTTTTGTAAACTTTGTGACAGTTTGGTTTTTTATCTTGTTACGCCAAAGAAGTATAACTTCTTACGTGCGTACATAAGAACACACACACTTTTTTTTATTGTTTACCTTTAGTTAAATACCTAAACAAATGGAGTATAGAATAGTGGCATCTACGAAAACATTTTCGAACTACTGTGAAACTAACTAGCTGAAATAAAATTTTACCACGAAGTCTAACCTCATGGTGATTAATTCTCTAAGGGCTACTCGATGAAGGCTCTAAGAGAACCGTTTTCCGTCGGGTAACATTAGGCATTTAGGCTAAAGCTAGCAATAAGCCAAAGGTTGTCAAAGTAACAAACCTGCAGCTATGATGACCTCGGATTCCCTTCTGGGCGGCGGCGCAGCGTCAGGCTGGTCTCCGCCGGCCGAGCTGCTGTCGTCCTCCGGCGAGTACTCCGACACTTCTAGTTCCACTTCTGATGCTCGAAGATCCTGGAAGGGGAAAGGAAAAATTAATATTTTTGTTACGAAATTATAATGGTAAAAAAGCTTTGTTTATTTTTTTAATGACGACAACTAACCATATCTGAATCTCCAACCAGAAATAACAACCTTTACAACAGCGATTAATTATTCTACTCTTGGCTTTCAAGATTTATATTGATGCGCCAGCTTCAAGATTTGTACTTTGCAACCGTAGTTCTTGGACTAAACAGTCCTAATTAATTTGCTGTTAATTGCAGCACAACAAGTTACACAAGTTAGGTACCGCAAGTTTAGATTATCTCACACATACATCATCAGCTTGTAGGTGGAATGCCATGACATACAAGGCCTTATCATCTGTACGAAAATACTCAAACACTACAAGTGTACCTATGTAGATCGTACATCTGAATTTTCGGAAACGCCTTCTCAGGAACTCTTGTGGTCTTCCACACATGTATCACCAGCTTGTAAGTGGAATCCCATGAAAAACAACACCTTATCATCTGTCGTACAAAGCAGCTCAAATACTACAAGTATACCTACATCACCCACCTGTGGTTTCGGCACGGCTTGCTCGGGCGCTCTGGCGGCCTTCCACACGTGCATCATCAGCTTGTAGGTGGAGTCCCTGGACAGCAGCGACCCGAACACGTGCCTCTCATCGCGGGTGCACACCCCCACCGCGTTCGGAATGATTCGCGCCACCTTCTCCTTTGTTATCCGGAGGACTGATATTGTTGGAATTAGTAGCTGGAAAAGAGAAATAAAGATTATTTAACATAAATTGACTGATAAAACTAAGCCTTGTTGGTCGATTTAAATGGATAAATTGGAAAATTCGGAATAATAATAATAATATAATAATAATAATATTCCACAACTATCACACAACGCCATCTAGTCCCAAGCTAAGCAGAGCTTGTGTTATGGGTACTAGACAACTGATAAACATACTTATATATTTCTAAATACATACATATTATAGATAAATTACACCCAGACACAGAACAAATGATCGTGCTCATAACACAAACATTTGTCCTGGGTGGGAATCGAACCCACGACGGAGGTCGTGGGTTCGATTCCCACCATAGCAGCATAGCAGTCAGGGTCACTAACCACTAGACCAACAGGCCAGGTACGGTAAGCAGTTTTTTTTTAAATTAGGTACACAAATTTTATAGCGCTGCCATTGTAAGTGAAGAGGTAAAATACATAATTATCCTGCAAATCAGTAACAAAATAACCAAGAAGTATAAAGGAACTTGCTTATATATAATTTTAAGCTAAGTTGAAATTATTTAAACGCGCTTGATCCCAAATACGCTTTTAAAACTGTCTTAAGCAACGGTGTCCGAGAATACTTACGATAGTAGCAACATAATAACAAACTAATAAAACCAAAAGCCCCGGCAGCTAACAAGTCTATAACTAATCACCAACAAGCACAAACCAATCGACATACATAACAAAAAGCTGCTCACCTTGGTCACATAGCCGAACACATTCGAGTAGAAAGCGAAATAGTTCTTAGTGATGTACAGGTGACCTTGTAGCAGCAGATCTCCGACCAGCGCACATGAGTAATCTGGAATAGAAAGAGACAAATATATCAAAGAGAGTAAACATTATTATCGAAAAAGTTTGAATTACAATGATAGGTTGGGTAACACGTAAAGTTAAGTTTAACTAGCTATCAGAAAAGAGGCAGATTAAAGAAAGAGGATGGATAGGGAGGAAGCGAACACTAAGATAACGGCGAAGATTTTTTTTTGGTATAAACCACACTATTCCCAACCACTGCAACTCCTGAAAGCCAGAATCAAGAGTGGCGACAGCCAGAAAAGCGCAGAGTAATGAAGGTTGACGAGCCCCGGAAAAAGGACTGAAGGAACTGTCTTGGATATGCAACGTAATTCATCAGAAAAGAACAGCGGTGGAGGAAGAAATAACTTAATAGAGAAATATTGAACTAAAATAATATATTGGGGTAGGACAGGAGAACGAGAATGATACGTACATTAAAAGCTAAGACACAGTTGAATTAATGATATGGCTGTAACTCAGCAAAGAACAACACGTCTTTCGAAATACGCTGTGTAGAATCGAATGAAGATTCTAGTTGGTGTTAGTTCTCAGTCGGTCTATCATAATTATAATAATTGAATTTAGATGTCCTAATAAGATAGTAATGAGTTCATGGTTACTGTTACGCAATTAACACGATTGCTTCTCATGAGGAGTGATATGAAAGAAAAGAGAGTTAATGGATAGCGTGACGGCTGACAGGACAGAGTGGAAGAAAAAAACGTTGCACCGACCCCAAGTAACATGGGATAAGGTCAGGAAGATGATGATGATGATGATGTTAGACTCAGATTGCTTTAGTGAAGAGGGCGGTCTGTGAATGCCATGTCTCCTGTCTCCTACGTATTTTTCTCTCTCATTACTTTCAGTGTAACCTGCTTATTTAAGACTATGTTATTAATAAGTTTAATCCTACTTCAAACTGATGTGTGTTACTAAATTACGCCAGTACAGCTGAATAGATCTGGATGAAATTTGGCACGAGATAGATTATAGTCTGGAACATCACAAGGGCTATAATTTATAATGGAGGCTGTACTAATCCACGCGGGCGTAGCCGCTGGCCGAAGCTAGCGTGAAATATGGGAGAAGAAATCGTATTGCACCGACCACAAGTAATTAACATGGAACAAGAATAGAATATAGTAAAAATTATTGTGCACAAAAACAGTTCGGCCTGATGGAAGGATATTCAATCTTTCTGCAAACCTCTTGTAGGTCCCCTTGAGAGGTCATTTAAAGATAATAAATGATACAGGAACTACTTAGAGGCACTATTACTAATTTTATGTTTGTGTAACCCAGATTTAAAATATTATCAAGACCTGATTTGACCAGGATCCAGTTTGAAACTAGACCTTGTTATGATGTCCTGATTACGATTGTTTATTTTCTGATACTAGCTCCAACCATGCCCCAACACTAACAATATATCTGGAATATTCTACATTAATGTTATTTGCGTAGGTGTATAATTGACATTTACATATAGTTGTCATAAAGTTTTCCATAGAGTTACCACGTGCTCTTTGCTCGATTACATCATTTTGAACTGTGACCTCTATGGCAGGACTATTAATATTATTTAACTTGACGGTTTTAGCGAGTATATTTTACTATTGATGGCCTTGGAGTGTAGTTATTTCCTTTTCTTCTTCTTTTCCTCTTTGACGTCAGTATATAGCCCGTATACGTCAGTATGGGTAAGAATGGATAAACTTAGGATCCTCACACAAAATGTACGGATCTAGTAAGGACCGTGGGAGTTGTTACATGCAAGATGCACAATACCGGTCGATGTAGCGATGCTAGGAGGAGGTTTATGTCCAGCAGTGGACGTCTTTCGGCTAAAATGGTGATAATGAACCTTAGGGTAAGAGGCCTCCTCGTGGATGCGATAGGTGGCGGTGACCTCTCGCGCCCGGCCCTGGTTCAGGCCATAGTACGGAGCGAGAGGGAATGGGAAGCAGTCTCCGCCTTCTGCGAAGTAGTAATGCTCGCGAAGGCGGAGGCGGGACGCGTGAGGGAAGTTCAACGGAGTGGCCCTCAGGGCCCGGCCGCTACCACCGCAGGAGAGGTACTAGGCGTACTGGGCGTAGGACGTCGCGAGACGATCTCCGGCCACCGTAGACCCGGGCCTCCGGACGGCGAGCAGGGGGTAGCTCGCCGTCCGATCAGCACCAGGCCCGTGAGTCGACGGCGCGTAGTATTCCACGCGCGTCTCAAAGAGATTAGTGTCAGCCACCACTGACGGGGCCCATCGTGGCCGGTGCCTGCATGCCTAGGAGTAGCGGATAAATTCTGAAAATGAGTTACCGCACCCCTGGGCACTAAGGCAGGGAAGGAACAGGGGTGGGTTTTAGTCAGTAAGAGTCCGACACGCCCTCCCGCTCCACCCAACCCAAAAAAAAATGGTAAGAGGCCGCTTAAGGCGCAGTTATACGACTTGTAATGATTTTTAATTGAACATCACGTCTAAATGACTACTCTTATTTCTTTGAAAAAAATATACTTTACTCTAGACAATTTTTTTTGTAATTTGACATGTAAATATTTGAAATTATATTTTTATAACATATTGTAATTAATTTCTAAAGTTATGTCTAATGCGGGTAAAAAATTGAGAATCACGCAAAAACTTTATAGCGTATTTTTATGAAAGCTTCACCATTTTAAAGATAATTTAATTATGTATATTTTAGTATGTATGTAAGTTGTAGTATGTAAGTTTTAGTACAATATCTGTTGTTTTATGTATAATAAATTAATAATGCGTCTAATTTGGGACACCGCTCTTTGATGGGCGAGTCCTATTACTGGGTGGACGTACGACGCGTTACGTGAGCTCAGCACAGAACACGCAAGCTAACCACTCAAGGTCATTGGGAGATAATAACGTCTGAATACTGAGCGACGAAAGAGCCTACAATTTGCAAATGCGTGTACGTAAGTCCAGCATTGATTTCACGATCGTAAGATATTTGACCTCGACCAATCTAGATTTAAGTTGCATAATAATTGATTGAGCTAACTAAAATGTTGCTGAATTTAGGACATTTTACTACGCAGAAACGTGGACAAAATATTATGAGAGAGACGTATTTATCGAAGCAAATACTATTTATTCAGGACAAATTAGATAAGGGAACAAGGAAACTGGCAATCAGTTATCAGGACTGATTGTTATGGTTGCCAAAAGGACGTTTGGCTTCAGCATAACCAATCAAAAACTGGCCAAGTGCGTCTCGGATTTCGCACATTAAGGGTTCCGTACCAAATATTGATATTTATTAGTAAAGTATACGTAATAATGAACCTCATCACCAAATTTCAAGTTCATAGGTCAATGGTAAGTTAAAAATTCTTGTGATAGACGACGGATGGACAGACAGACGGACACGTGAGTGACAACAAGTGGACCCTTCGGGTACGGAACCCTAAAAGGAGAACTATCTTCTGCCAGCGATTTCGCCCGCGTGAAATTAGTACTTCCCCTACTATACAAGACTAGCCTATGTGCTATTCTAGACTATAATCTATTACTGTGCGAAATTTCATCCAGACCCGTTCAGCCTTTCTGGCGTGATTGAGTAACAAACATCCGTTCATCCATCCATACTCGCATTTATAATATTATAGTAGAATATACATATCAAAAGTGGGAAGAAGAAATGCAAGTTAAAAGTTTCTTATAAAACCTTTAATTTCCTAAAGACTTGAAATCTCGGATCATTATAATCGGGTTTTGTAAGCAATTTCTGAATTGAGAATTTGAAGTTAAAACTTGTCAAACTCTAATGCTACAGTTTGACAAGTTGTCTTATTAAAGTAGAGGAAAATCAGTTCTCAATTTCGTATTCTCAATAGGATAGATTATTACAAAAAGATTACCACCACATATTGGACACAGATCTTTATTATAGCGCGTAAACAAAAAATTAGGACAATACAGTGCGTTGAAATTTCGCGTGACGTCACACCTATGTAAAAATGTACCACTTCTTACCTACAAGTGACGTAACAAGCCCCCACTCTTGATGTTTGATGCGTTTTATCTTTGTATTTTTTTACATCCACACGCACAAAGCGTTTTGAGAACACATTCATTGTGCGTACAGCTAGGGAGTGGAATTCCCTGCCGGAGTCTGTTTCCTGATAGCTACAACCTGGGAGTCTTTAAGGGCCTACCTCCGTATAAGTGGCGCCCTCATTGAATAAAAAATTATATCTTAGCATAGAAAATAAAGATTAAAGAATCCTATGTTGCGTTTGCTACAAAGAGGATAAGGTATTTTTACGTTGTTAAAACAGAACTCAAACTGTTTGGTATCCAAAGTAAAGTTTTTGACACTTTTGCCTACTACTTTGGATACGAAACATTTTGAGTCCGGTTATAACAACGTAAAAATACCTTATCCTCTTTGTAGTAAACGCAACATAGGATTCTTTAATATTTACTTTCTACGCTTTGCTACGATTTTTTATTCAATGAGGACGCCACTTGGCGGGTATATACGCCTTAAGTCAAGAGTGAATAGGTTACTTCTAGGCAAGCGTGCTCCATCTTCGACCACATCATCGCTTACCATCAGGTGAGATAGTGGTCAAACGCGTGCCTATCAAAAAAAATAAATGATTTGGTAAAGAAAATATACGAGTCCAATATTTTTTGATAATTATCTAACTTATGAACTAGAATGTTTATTATTGTACCCATGAATCATCCCTAAATTATTATTATTATAATTATCCCTATTCTGGGGGGTAAGTCTAATCTGAGCAGTATTAACTAAACACGTGTATTGGGGTCATTCGTCTCCAGAAAGCTAGAAGGTTCAGTGACTTGTTATTGGTTTTGGGATCACAAATTATCATGATGAAACACGCTCGCACTCAGAATTTTATATTTCCCAAATCTAGGACGAGGCATTGACTTTGAAATGGCATTCTGAGAAATACGAAACGATGGTATATTTTATGTAACCAGCTTTTAACTCAACAGGATAACTCGATTTAGGAAAGAGGAAAATAAGGTGTTTTTATCGTTACAGGAGGAAGATTAGGTTTGAAAATACCCATATTTGTATTTCGCTCGTGGAACTTAGCAGCAAATTGATGTCATACTGTTCGGGAAAATGTCGTATTTTTTTATACATAGAATTTGGAACGAATTAATAAGAAGAAATACCTCAATAATAGATTGGTATCAGTAGTTTTTTTTTTTTTGGAGGGGGGGGGGGGGAATCATCCAATGACTTCTCCCGCTCTGGGTGGAGCGGGAGGGCGTATCAGACTTTTACTGACTAAAACCCACCCCTGTTCCTTCCCTGCTTGAGTGCCCAGGGGTGCGGTAATCAGTAGTTATAGTAAACTGCTCAGTTACAATGAGTCTGGACAATAGTTGCACAAATCGTTACCTGAACTAAAGCCAGACAGTCAGTGATGAAACTACTACTATTATGCGAAATTGGTAGTAGTACATCATTATCTTTTGGCTTACTGCAATCAACCGTGTTCCTTGGTCGCACTAGCTAAAAAACACGACCATTAGTAGTCCATTATTCTCTACTCTCTAGTAGGAGTTCAAAATGTGATGTTTTGAAACTGTGCGAGAGAATTATCCGCACGAAGCCTTTGGCGGCCATTCTGTCAGCGCAAAAATCTCTTAAACTTATGAACAGCAATGCTTGTCAGATTAACTGTGAAAACCACCAAATTAATTGCTATTGACGCCTTTACAAAGAATGATCAAATACACTTATAACAAGAAAACTTCATGTACAATAGTGGTACATAGGTGGACATCAAATCAATGCAAGACACAAAGTGACTATAAAAACAACCGACTTTCAAAAAAAAAATACACTAAAAATTTAAAAATAACTTTAATTTCGGAAGTCGGTGTTTGTATTTTATTTCTTCGATATTTGACACCGACTGCCGAAATTAAAGTTATTTTTAAATTTTTAGTGTATTTTTATTTTGAAAGTCGGTTGTTTTTTTTTGTAAAAAAGTTTTTTATTTTTCGCTTTTTAGTTGTTATACCCCAGAACTGAAATCCCCAATAACATGGAACGTGGAATTTAAACATTTGGAGAACACAAAAACGTCATCAAGATATGCCAATTTTTCGTTTTTGTTCAGTTTCTCAAAAAGCGCTAAAGCAATTTCGATAAAATTTATATGGGACCACCTCGGGAGTATATTCTTTCGAATAAAAAAAGAATTTTGAAAATCGGTCCACAACTGACGGAGAAATGCGCGGACATACATAAAAAAAAAAAAAAACATACATACAGTCGAACATAGAACCTCCTCCTTTTTCGAAAGTCGGTTAAAAACTACCAGGGCCTGCAGTCTCGACATAGTTAACGATCGCGTAACGACCGAATTCGTTCGCTAAAAAAATAATGTTGCAAGGAGGCAAACTTTTATGTCCTTTAGTATTTTGACAGGTTAATTTAATTGTTACAAGCGGTAAAATTTATTAATTAACATTTAAATAAATTATAAGTTTTCATGAAAAATAGTGGTTGCAAGTTAAAATTTACGCTGTCTCTGTACATATTTCAAGAAGTTCAATATTTTTTTCAGGTTACGATCTAAAATTTTTCCTCACAAATGTTTTTAACAGCTAATAATTTAGCGATCTGTTATAACTAATGTAAGTTTCGCTATCAATGTCGAGACTGCAGGCCCAGAATTCTATGCATAGTCAGTTTTACTGTTTTCCTAGTAAACTGTCAAGGAAACATCAAAATATGTGTCACTAATGATAAAAATATCCATAGACACGTTTGGTAGATTATTACGAAGAACTGTTATAGCGATTATGAAGAAACGCGTGACATTTCCGTACTTATCTATTTTTAAAGCAGAAAGATAACTATGTAAGAGTAATAAAGTTCCTAGATCCCGCAATAATCTTTTATACCTTCTGTATATGACGTGTTACAGAGCCTTTAATGACCATCATCAATTAAAAGACTTATGTAATTGGAATGTCTTACGGAACAAGCCACTTTTTATTGACGTTTATGTCACACGTTGACAAACAGGCTAAGAACACACCTGATGGAAAGTGGTTACTGTCGATTATGGACACTTGGTATAACCAAAGGGTTTGCGGAGAGGTTGCCAGCCTTTGAGACAGCGTAAAGTTTCTGGTGGCCTGTATCATCGGCATCAACAACCCATAAAACTAGAACACAGTCATTTATTGACATGATGGGGTCCACCATATCAGTTATGACATGGTGGACTCGGATGATCCATTTTACAAGACTACTTAGATGCACCATGTCCATCAGAAAGTTAGCATTTAATGCACAATTTTGTAGAGTCGCAGGAGAAGTTTATAGTATGAAAGTGGATAGTTATAAGAGAAGAGAAAAATCAAAGAAATGATGGATGGATTGCGTGTAACATGACCTATCACTAGAAAGTGGTTTTCTACTGAGAAGACGGTTAGTCAGTAGAAAGGACGAAGAAGACAATTGACATAACAACAGAGTATTGAGAGACTGATGAAGCTTCCGAACCTGTCATGCTTCGCAAAACTTGCCTCTTCTACCTTAATCTTTCTTATTCTCCATCCAAAACCTTATTCTTTTCTTCTTTTAACGGTTTTTCCCCACACAAGGAAATACTCCTGTATCGTGGGTGCGTTCATAAAAATGTAAACTCACGTACACAACACACCCACACCCGGAACAACTATCTGTAGGCCATACAAATATTTGATTCGTGCGGGCATCGCGTGACACGCAGCGCAGCAGCCGAACGCTCAACACCACTGCACCAACAGTCATGGTTCCTCATTATTCGACTCAGTGTACTTACAATTGAGCACCCGTTCTTCCGGCCCGACCTGAGGGAAGTGTCGCTGGAACTTCTTCTGGCGCGACTTGCTCGGCTGCTTGCCATCGGTCGTGTCGCCCGTGCTGGCCGCGCTGGGCGGGGCCCGCACCGACGGCGCCGACCCTGATAACGGCTTTATGGCCTGTCTGGAACGAAAACAGATAATATTTAATTCATGGTAAAAAAAAGTTTTGGGTGTAGATTTTTGCGTCTTAGTTATTTATAAAGAGATCCATTTTAGGCAGGTACTACGGTCGGGGTCAGCAGTTCAGTAACACTCTCCCAAAGTTGGTGTCTTCAATTTCGTTGTAGAAGAACGCCGTGACTATTTGTTTTTAACGAGATTCTTTAGATTAAATCAGTCGTGGTCCATAGATCACGTACGTTTTCTTTTACAAAGAAATTTTAGGCACTAGCTTCAGTTGATTGCTACTGTACTTCTGACCCCGGAATGTGCAAGACGTTCTCTTAATTTTAGAAACTTTTTCGTATTTCTGTTATACCTACGGGAGTCGATAGATCGCACTTTCATCATCACACGTCAAAATCGGAAACTTTTCAGAAAGCAAATAAACTTTTGAGTAGCACGTAACTTAGTTGAGTTAAGTTGATATGCCAAAACAACTGAGTTACGCGCTGTTGCTATGGCAAAACAACTAAATTACACGCTGTTGCTATGGCAAAACAACTGACTTACACTCTGTTTCTATGGCAAAACAACTGAGTTACGCGCTGTTGCTATGGCAAAACAACTGAGTTACGCGCTATTGCTATGGCAAAACAACTGACTTACACTCTGTTTCTATGGCAAAAAAAACTGAGTTATGCGCTGTTCCTATGATAAAACAACTGATTTACGCGCTGTTGCTATGCCAAAACAACTGAGTTACGCGGTATATGAATCGAATGATATACGTAACGCATTTTGTCAAAAAAATTACTTACGTGGTGTACAATATCTAAATGGCTTAGGATATATAAATTTAGAGATTAGATCAGATATTAATCTGCATTTGTATAACTAAACTACGCCCGAATTCAGGCACTCAGGCATGCAGGCTACTCCTACGTTATCAGTACAAAAAGTAATTATAAATAGTAAAAGAATAGTGTTTAAAATGACGCCTCCTTCGTGAGGAAACCTGCAAGGTAAACCTCACAAAGTTTAATTCATCACGATAATATGCAAATAGGCAATACCTGGTGGCCTGTGGCCACAGAAGTCAGAACATATAGGCAGGTAAGTATTTAAATGCAACAATAATGTAGACAAAATTCATTGACCGAAGAAGGCCATATTTGGCAACCAGGCCACAACACAACAGCACAACAGGGACTATAAAACTCGACCGCATTTGTATGAATCAAAAGAAATCAACACTTGCTCAAACCTGTACTATTTCCTGACAGCTTTGAAACTTTACGATTACTTACTAAATAGCGTAACATTACGGTAATTCGGTTCATACGATGTTTTACGATACACGAAACGACCCTTTAAACCTTTAATTATAATAAATTACCGGTAGTGGAACGAAGTCAGTAGGTAATCAAAATAGTGCAGAACATAAATCTAATCGTATTAGTAAATATGTCTGTTACAGAATACGGTCTCCGTATCGTTTTGTTGCTGCAACCTGCAACTAACGAGTGGGGAAAATAACTGTGGTTGATGGCAGATGAATGTGTCCAATGTGCCATTGTATATAATGTTCACTCAAGGAAATAATGCAAAACATAAATCTAATCGTATTAGTAAATATGTCTGTTACAGAATAAGGTCTCCGTATCGTTTTGTTGCTGCAACTAACGAGTGGGGAAAACTACTGTCCTTGATGGCAGATGGATGTGTCCAATGTGCCATTGTATATAATTCACTAAAAGAAATTCCTGGTCTGGCAACCACTATAGTCCTGTACATATCATATCAGCCTTTTAACGTTCCCACGGCTGGGATATAGGCGTCCTCTCTGTGAGAGGGAATAGGAATTAATCCACTACGCAGACCCAGTGCAGGTTGGTGGATGTCACAAGTCGTCGAATTTTTGGTTTCCTCACGATGTTTTCCTTCACCGTTTTGAGAGCAGTGATGATGAAATAAAGAAATAAAAACTGTTTATTCACGTGATTTTCCAGTACAGTGACTGTCTGACTTCGAAACTACGACCTCTGGGCCACCACTGCTCTCAGTGTAGTCTCTATAGGCCCGTAGTTGCCGAATATTTCAGTGGGACCCGAACCGGACTTCAGCTGCCAAGGAAATGCGGCAACATACAAAATTCAGTTAATTAACCCGTAAGTTTTCTTGGAAAGTAAGGATATCTTATTAAATATTTTACACAAGGAAAGTAGTCTAAGGCAGAATATTTGACGATCTTGGTATACTTTCTTCGAACAAAAGTAGTCGTCGCGTAAAGTAAAGGGTCAATGTTTTAGCTGAGCCCTTTTTAGTAATACTTGCGAGTTTCATAAAACAGGATAATGGAATATCATGATCAAACAGAAGGATTCTGTCAGCTAAGATGTTACTTATCACGGAAAATATTTTAACACTATTATACATTTTATGGTAAAATAAAGTACAAATGTAAAGAACTCAGAAGGGACTAGAAGTTGTTTAAGGTCAAGGGCGGCAGCTTCCATTTGTATCATATTAACTCAATTATCTACTGGTTTTATCACATTACCTTGACACTGCTTTACGCAGAAAGCCAGTACCTAGTCGATGTGGTCTTAGTATTCCAGTAACTATTATAGGTCAAGGACGTCTTGCGTCTCGCATTCATCGGATTCCCCCGACCCTCACCAGGTCATCAGTCTACCTGTGGGAGGCTTTCCAACAGCGTCTTCCGGTACGCGGTCGCCACTCCCGAACTTTTCAGCTCCTTCGACCATCGTTTCTGCGAGCAATGTGCCCTGTCCACTGCCATTTAAGTTTGACGAGGCAAGTACCGAAGCAATCAGAATTGTTTAGAATAATTCGAAGAATTTCATCAGGATCCCTTAGAGTAGGCATCTCATCTACCTGTACCTGCTAAATATTCGCTGCTGGACAAACGATAAGTCTATGTATTATGTAACAAACACGTGTGTTTCCTCGCCGGTCATTTTTATTCTAAAGGTCAAGTTTGGGTCGACCTCGTCCTTCCAAATTCACGTTATGTTGTTGGAACCGGACGGTAAGTGCTTCGGTTTTATTATTGCCATTAAACAGATATTTAAGCAGAAACAAGTGCAGTTAAAGTACTTAATTGCGCATGAAATGACTGTAAATTCATTGTTTTTGGGTAGAAAGTTGGCTCTGATTGTAGAGCCTGCATATTTCTTTTATCTACCTTTAACAAAACTTTCTTCAGAATTCACATAATTTGTGGCATCCGCAAAATTGGTCAACTTTACTTACTACCTACAATTTTATCCGTACATGTAATGCTAACTGCGCCATCATTTATACTCTTATTCATTCCTATGCTATGTTTACACATAGCATTCCCCAAAACCATTTATAGTTTTCCTCATCGAATACCCGAACACACAGCACTTATCAGGTGTTAAAACCCCACCACAGTTATCCACATTATCTAACCACCATCGTCTATCGTACCTCCACAAAACTCATGGATCCAGTGTTTTCCATAACACCATGATTACTGTGCACGTGATGACCTGCGGCGCGGCTAGGGTTGCCAACCGTACTCTAAAATAGAGAATTGTACTCTTTTTCATTTAGACCTGTACTTTACAATCTGTAATACTAAAAGAGTACGCTAAAATACTCTTTTTTTTTACAAAATGTTTACTACACTTATACCAGTCATGTTACTGTTAATATGTTCATTGAACTTAGAAACAAATGAGCTCCTGATAACTGAGATTTAGAATGTTTGGAGTCATACAATTGTTATAAAAATGATGAAAAATTGTTGTGTGCCGCAAAAGGTATCAAAAATAGCTTTTTTTTCTAAGTTGGTACTCTCTCTTTATTTACCCTCCCTGAAATCTATATCTTTTAAAAAAGTTGGCAACCCTAGGTTTGGCACACAAATTACTGCTGATCCACGTGACCGCCACTTAATAAGCGCGTGGATACGTCAGACTAAGGCTGGGACGAATAAATACATGTTTTGTTGATGCAGTATTCCATCCTTCGGCTGGGTGTTGGCTTTATGTTTAGTCGTGTGTCTCTTCTTTAACCCCCGACGCAAAAAGAGGGGTCTTCAAGTTTGACCGCTGTGTGTGAGTCTGTCTGTCTGCGAGTCTGCCTGTGCCACCGTAGCTGTTAAACGGGTGAACCGATTTGAATTCGGTTTTTTTTTTATTTGAAAGCAGGTTTTCTAGCGATGGTTCTTAGACATGTTTTATCAAAATCGGTTCACACGTGTCAAGGACTCTTTTGTGTTTTTTAAATGTTCGCTTTTCTTTTAAGCGTTAGGGTTTTTAATTTTTAATTTAATTGGTATGTTGTTATTTTCATAATAAGTACATAAATAAAACAAAAGTGTTTCATCGGTATGATATCACAGGTAACGATGACGTACATACGAGTATATGGTGGTGGCAACTCTTTTGTTTTTAATGAAAATTAAAATTCTTCTCAAAGTCCCTGATTTTAGAGAAGTTTTTGTAATTAATCAATCACCCACTAAAATCTCTGGACAGTAGAGAACAATCGTTGTCCATTACTGCTTGCAATTGTTTCTCATATCCTAAAAGGGGACATGGTATTGGTAACTATCCGAATCTTCAAAAGTAATCCACATTTTGTCTCGTGGTTAAAGAAAATCCATAGCTAATCGAGGGTTACCTCACAAAAACGTGATGAATCACGTTTCCAGTCAGGTGAGATGTCCACAAACCAAGCAATCTCTGTCAGAAGCCATATAGACCCGAACGTGTCGAGTTGAAAGACCCCAATGGCTATATTAGTGCTAAACTACCAAGGTCTTGGTTAATAATAGATCGGCACTTCCCGCTGCAAATAACTACGACACTAATGTGGTGTATTTGGAGAATGGGCAGCAATATCCTTTTATAAACTTCACTAGTTGCGAGTGATTTGAGTTCGGTTTTGGCTCGTGTAGCCGAAGCACGTGAATTAGGATTTTAAGGAAAACACTAGTTGGCGCAACTTAGGCGACAGGTCTTTTACTTTGAAAATGAAATAATGACGTAAACATGACGAGTTCGAGATAATCTGAAGAGTGGACAGGTGTCTCGACCTGATGCCTCAGTGATGCTATGTGTACGTCATTTCCGAAAACCCTCATTTTATCCCTAAATTAAGGTGCTCTTAACCTTGCTGAGCTCATGTAACTTGTCGTACGTCCACCCACCCAGTAATAGGACTCGCCCATCAAGGAGCGCTGTCCGAAATTAGACGCATTATTAATTTATTAAACTTAAAACAGCAGGTATTAAACTAAAATACTTAGACTAAATTATAAATAATTAAATAATATTTAAAATGGTGAAGGTTTCATAAAAATACGCTTTATAGTTTTTGCGTGATTCTCAATTTTTTATCCGCGCTAGACAACTTTACGAATTAATTACACTATGTTATAAAAACATAATTTCAAATATTCAAATATCAAATTACGACGAAAATTGTCTAGAGTAACATATATTTTTTTCAAAGAAATAGAACCATTCGTTTAGACGTGATGTTCAATTACCATTAAAAGTCGTATAACTGCACCTTATGGGATTTCGGAATTGACGTACCTACACCTTGTTCTCCCGAACATGCCAGAAAACGATGATATTTTGCCAGCAGTGTACGAAACAACGAAATTGACTTTGCATTTTATATTTCTATGAAGCAAAAAAGCCATTCTACTAGTCTTTTTATTTATTTTTTGGCGGGGTAGGAATTATCCAATGACATCTCCCGCTCTGGGTGAAGCGGGAGGGTGTGTCAGACTCTTACTGACTAAAACCCACCCCTGTTCCTTCCCTGCCTGGGTGTCCAGGGGTGCGATAACTCTGTTAAGAATTTTCCGCTACCCCTAGGCATGCAGGCACCGGCCACGAAGGGGACCCCACTAGTCTAAAGTGTCAAAGTCTTAGACTGTCCGAAAAAGTTTTATAATGTTGATTTCCAAAATAGAGATGTTCACGCGAATTCGCAAACTAAAATTCGGGTCCTAATTTACATATTGATATTTCAACAGCTGTTTCTGAACTTTTACATTATGATCACTGGATTGAAAGAGGCAAAATTAATTTTATTTTGAGATCAAAAGCTGATAAATTCAACATCAAATATCGGTTTGATCAAAATATCTAAAACGAGAGTCTCTTCAAATGATCAAAGTCTACAGGGAAAAAGTTATTTTCGTCAATAAGATAAGGCAATTTTAGTTGGAAACTTGAATCATAAGATTATTTTATCAGTTCAGATCTTATTTTTGGATTAATTCTGCGGACGGATTTAAGCAAGCGATCCCAAGAAAAAGTAAGAGAGAGATATCAAAGAGAACATGAATAATTTCCTTAAATTTCTACACATTTATGTAAGTAAGTACCACTTTATCAGTATAAATGACAAAGTCTGGCAGTTTAACGGAAACATTATTTACGATTGTGAAGGAAACAAAGCCCATAGTTTATAGTTCGCCACGCTCGCTTAGTGACAAACGGACACACAATGATCGATTGACTATAAACAATGTTATAAAGGCGGAAACCGTTATCGTGAATCCAGAGTCAAGTTTGCAAATGGCGATTAATAATAAAATTATATTCAAAATCAAAAGTAATTTGTTTAAATAAGGCTGAGACTTTTTGAATGTCAAACTTCTACATAAAGACAGTCCCCCAAAAACCCCGCCCGTCACCACTTCTTAGTGTTTTAGCTTGGAAGAAGTGGTGCAAAAAACTCGCCAGCAAGATAATTTTTATTAATATTGATTTTTATGGACACTGTGACTAAGATTTATTAGGAGCTTGCAAGATCATGCAGTGTTTCATCACCCGGTCTTCTGTTAAACATGATATTTAATTAACAACCGTTCTGTTTACTAACACTTGCCTACATTTATGGTAGGCTCTCATTTGAACCCTATTTCACGTGATAGTAAGCGATGATGTGCACGCTTGCCTAGAAGTAACCTATTTGTCATTTAAAGAGCCCCAGGTTATCAGGGAAAACAGACATAATTATTATATTATGAGTTATTTAGCTATCAGGAAACAGACTCGAGCCTACCATTCCAAAATTTAAACCTAACACGACACTTGTAATTTTTACCATATCTTTTAATGGTCCTTTCATCCGCAGCCCCTAAAAAATGAGTGGAAACAGTAACGACTGTGGCATGCGTTTAATTTCCGTCCCAAACACTGGGCTTAATAGTCATTCAACTCGATGTAAGGATCCAACGGGTCAGAAAAAGGTATGGTATTTTGCAGTGAAATACAAATAGCTTTCAGTAAAATTCACAAAGCTTACTGTCATAATATCCACTTTTTCAGTTCAGTAACTTTATCCGCATGAGAAAAAGTCAATTGAGAAATGATAGATCCCGCAAGGATTTCCTTTTTCGAACGGAACCGTTAGATGTCCCAAAAAAATTTTAGAACAATAGTTTTGGCCGCCAAGTTTTGCAATGACGTATCAAGTTCGACCCGTGTATGAGACACATAAAGGACGAAATCCTACTCATATTATAAATGCAAAAGTTTGAATGGATGGATGAAATGATGGATAGATGGATGTTCTACTCAATCACGCCAGAACGGCTGAACGGATCTGGATGAAATTTGGCACAGAGATAAATGATAGTCTAGAATAGCACATATGTTGCACATAGGCATCTATAATGGGGGAAGTAGGTACTACTAATACCACGGGGGCGAAGCCACTGGCACTTTTTTGATTATGTATAGGCTGTTGCCTATAAGTACATAATCTTGAAATGATATGAGACTGCTAAACATAGGTAATCCTAAGGTAACAAAAGATCTTTAGAAACAAACAGACCACAATTAAATCTTATCTGTATATTAGGTGAATGCTGCCTATTCGCAAGATCAGAAAGATATAAAATCTCACCTCTTTAAGAAAAACACACCCATTTTCTCAATAAGCACAGGAGGACAGCGACTTCAAAACGACGACACATACAACTGACCGACAACCGTATTTGTCTCAGGTTATATGCATTCATACAAAAATTTAGGATCCCGGCGCAAAAACATGTCCCTATGATCAAGATAAAATGTACCTTATTCTTAGAGAGATAAGGAGTGATCGATGATGAACTAAATACATAAAACATTGTATGACGCATGAGTCTACGCAAGTTATTGAATTTTAATATCCCACGGATAACAGGGAACCGTATGATATCGTTTACCATTCAGGGCATATGGAGAACAGTTCGATGCAGTTTGTTATTCTGAGTTTCAATGTGAAATGTAAATGATACAAATTCAGGTTATTTACTAGGTTTTTCCTTTTCATTGATATCGACATAATTTAAGCAACTCTACGGAGAAATATTGCACGTGCTATTTTTGCACAAGCATGGAAGGAACAACAAATCGCTTGTAACAAGGCAGCTTCAAAGCCTTGTAGTTTTTCTGACCTCCATTCCAAATTACGATCTTTCGTACTTAGTTTTTAAATTCAAATAGAAATATTACCTGCCTTCTCTATCTAGTCTTGTTTTTCATTTTTTTTTAATCAGTTCGGATTCAGTTGCCGAGCTGGTAGATGCTCTTTATCATTGTCATTTTCTTCAGCAACTGACAGGTACCAATTTGCAAGAGTTTTCTAGAACATTGAAGTGCAGCTATTATAACTAGGCAGAGTCAGGCATGTGTCCTGGCAATAATACAATTTAAATATGTAACTAGTCACAGTGTATGGTGTACGTACGATAAATGAGTGCTTCCTATAATCTAGCCTACTGTAAATATTGAAATATACGCCTTAATTCGTCGTGTTTATTATATTCATCCAACTACTCCTCAACCCTACTCATCATGTCACTTCTCCGTCCCTCCACTTCGTGACACGCTTATCCCATATAATAATTTCTAGAAAATGTGCTTTACGGCGAAAAAAGTCTTAAACAACGGGAATTTATTAACATGAATATTATTAATAGATTTTGTTCTAAAACAATGAGAAAATAGAAACCGTGAATGTGAAAACATTTGAGAACGAAAGCCGAGAGGACAGATGAATGATAAAGAGTCTATAGAAATGCCTCTCCAATTAATTTTCTTAATAAAATTAACGAGGTCCAATTTCGCAATATTATCTTGAAACAGAATTACAGTAATCATCGAACATCAAAAATGATGAGGGCGTTTAATATGTTCATTAGGAATATTTCAGAATCATATCTACTCTAATATCTTAAAGTTCTAATTATGAATCAAAGGTAATACCTACTTTATTGATACTCTTTACCCACAGACAACTCTAATAAAATTAAAAAGTTTTTTCTAACACACCGTCCCTAACAAAATAACGCGACATAATTGAGTTATTTTGATTGAAAATGAGTAACAGTGTATTTTAATCAAAAGGAAAAAACAAAAACATTTTTTTGGCTTAACGGCCAATCCAAAGTTGTTTAATAAAATGCACAATAGTTTTGGACTAGCTCTGTTTCTACATTATCTGTGGCAGCACATCCTTCCTATGCTACATTGGCGGCATATCATCACATCGCGGAGGAATGTTAGATTTTAGCGCCATATTTACGATATTTTAAATTGTGTTTGTGAGATTAGATAAAGTAGTGTATGATGCTGCACATAATTAGCTATTAAAACATTCGTGTGTCACTCAGTTTATAAACTCACACTCATGTTTTTAATCATTTTTGTTTGATATGTGACAGTATCATAAACTACTATTATTATAAATGCAATTACATTATATCGCTGATATAATCACTTTCTACCGAATATTAGAAACCAGGAAGCAGTATGATAGACCGTGGTTATTTTATTAATCAGAATAATTAAAAAGCTAGCTCAAGATCTTACCGTCCATTGAAATCGTGAGTGCTTTCCCCGCTAGACTCATCAGAGTATTCAAACGAAGCGTTATCCACCATTCTGCACTATATTAGTTCACACACTCATTAACTTCACATCTTTCACTATAAACTCCAAGTTCTAACACTAACAAATCAAAGAATGGAACATTAATAAAATAGCATTTGTATTGAAATGAAAATTGGTATGACTAGAATTTATAGTAGATTTGATAGCAAACACGTTTAATAAAAACATGTAGGTATGTTAGAAAAATCACGATTGTCGTAAAGCAAAGATTACTGATGGCCACATAATCTCGTAATTACTAATTAATGGTTAAAACGTGGCTTTGTATAATCACGATACTATGACGCAAAGCAAGGTTAGTAAACGCGAACAGAAAATAAATTATTTGAAAATGTTCGATATCTATGAAAATATTTGGATATTGTCTACTTTATAGCGAACAGTATACATACACAACTTTGGTGAATCATAAATCAATTGTAAATTCCTTTCCATCAACAGGAAGCCTACTTATTTTAGAACAAGCTCTAGTTTATTTTGTACTGAATTCTAGACACGGTTTTTTATCCAAATACATTATATGAAACTGTTTACAATGGTTACTTGAAGTAACGACCACGCTATGTATACTGCAATTGGAGCAACTCAAACACGAAAATATATATCTATAATCAACCATAGGATTGGTCATGAGTAAATAAACAGGTGTGCGGTATATAGGCGGTAGATAAACAGATTATACAAGTGATAACATCACAAGTCACTGATAAATAAAAAAGAATTAGTGATATTTTTTCAACCTAGGAATTTAACACTTGCGAGTATGCAACACCTGCTTAGAATTAGCTTGATCTAATCTGCTAAAACAGTTACTGATTTTAACATTTCGTAAGATATTTAACATAAGCTAGGTCAAGCCGTTTTAAACGAGAGGCAGAAGATACTGATAGTTTCAGTAACATTTTTGTAATCATTTTGAAGATTAGATAAGAAAATGGATGTTGAACACATAATAGATATTAAAGGTCTTTAGTGAAAAAACTGAATATAGTCCTATACTTTCATCCACAAATAATGTTGTAAAATCTCTACACAGTGCGATAAAAATAAAGTTGTAACATAGAACGATGACATAAATGATCACGATGCCATGCAGTGCGGGGTCAGTGGAAATTGTTCAGTTGAGCAAAAGAGGACGGTTGAAACAAACCGGTCGAGAAAACATTACATGTAACGCGACAGATTTACTACATTCTACGTGCATACTATCCGGTTTAAACACATATAAACAAAAGTAACAAAACATGAGCGAATGACATGTGGGATCACGATTTCGCCAGCTCGTGATATTTCTAACATTCTATGCACAACACTGATAAATAAAACCAACCGGCTCAAATCTTAACACACAAAACACACACTTTATATTGCTCTTGGTTTCGGACACACTAAAATAGTTAACACACTATTTTACGGACGTGGAATAAATAATTAAGAATTAAAAACCGCGTACAAGACACCAATGTAGCGGCCTGTCCGCGCTCGCGAGAATAACTGTTGAAAACAGTTATACATAAACGTATCTAGTTATAATATCGATTGTATATCGAGTACGGACTAATTTATCGCGGCGATAAGATAGAGAGAGTTACGAGGAAACCAAAACATTAATAATATCACACCCGTAGTGGATATTTCTAGAGTCGAAGCAAGAGTTTTATGAAAAGAGTTTCAAATATGAATATAACAGAGGACCGTGCATCGTTTCGTGAAGGAAGTTCAAGTCAATTACGCGTTCGAGTCCAACGACCTTGCGAATCGGGACATACAATATAATAACGAGATATCTCTACCGACGTGCCCACTTGCTGTGAGATCGAGTATTATTGACATCGAGAAGAGCCGAGAGAAAGGTAACACTAGAATCGTACGATCGGAAGACTCGAATCACCTGAGGCCCCCATTCACTCGGTCCACGGCATACAGTTCGAATGCTACGCGAGAATACACTGACTGGAAATATAATGTTTGCAAGCAAGTAAAGCGACAATGTTTATAAACAAGCAAGGTACGGACAGAAGACAATGGCTAAACCTAGGAATGTCTATAAAAATGCTGTGATATCGTTCGCATAGATATGAATCTATCATGGAATATTATCGTTTTAAAATACTTAGTCTATTATCAACAATGCAATGTTTTATTTTTTAAATGATCGCACGTGAATAACGTCTCAGTAAGTTCTGCCTCTTGAACTCTATACAAAGCTAGATTTTTTAACTCAAATTGGACCAAAGGCTAAATTTTTAAGTAAACTAAACATAATAGGAAAATTAATGAGCACTTTTTTAAGCAATTACATTACAAACCGAACAGTTTGGTGAAACTGCCCATTTTGATACGACCGCACTTAATGGACGCTGTACTAAAAATAATGCTACTAAAGTATTAAAAGCCATCTCCCATTTGGAGTTCCCAACAATGGCGAATTTGCAGAACAGTAACACCCTTTGAAAGAATTAGAAGCTTAGGTACGGAATTACAGAATTCCCCACCACGGTCCACTTTATAAAGAAAAGGAGAGTGGCTGAAATCCTGAAGCTTTGCTTGAGTCTCTGTTGAGGCAATAATATCTCACGATACAAAAATATTGCACGAATTGTAAATATGGGTTAGATAGGAGGATAAATCTGCAAGATAGCTATAGAGTACAATCAAATAACTGTTGTGCTATCGCTACAGCAGTTCGCGCGAAACGGGGGCAAGCCGGGAACATCAATATTATCTGCGTTGATTGGACAAATGGGCTCAACAACTGTATTGCTGATCACACGTGACAACGACACGTACTTTGTACAAACAATACAATATTTAATCCTAATCCAGCAAGGTTAATTTTCATTGATTGAGGCCTGAGGGTAGGCTGTACAGCAATTAAACAAAGCTTTGACTGTTTTATCGAAATACAGATTATAGCTCTTAAAAATAAAGATTAAGCTGATATACAAATGATTGAAAATTTCATCGAACCGGAACTCTAGCAGAAATATTAAAAGGTTTAACAATCGAGCCAAATCGAAAATTTTAAGTTAAGAATGTTGTTTGCATTTACTCTAACATCCATGACCAATCCCCGAATAAACAGCTATCAAAAGATGAGGAACTAATGGAATTGTGAGATATAATGCCAAAATCAACAATTTACAGATTTTAGGAAGACATCAATCTTTATCGGTGGATCAGAAACTGTGTCATTTAATTCGAAATAGACCATCTTTGATGTGGTAACGCCGGTAATGGCAAATGCAGAGAATAAACTAGACCCAGAAAAAGCTTTGTTTCGAAATCGGAGATCCGATATTTGATTCGACGAATCTGTCTGTCAAAGTCAGTGTCCTGTCTTTTGCATTATTGTCACCTTAAAACTGGTCAAGGATTTCATTTTCATTTCCTACTTTGTGTTTAAAATGACACACAAGATTCCTACTTTGAGGAAAACCGATTTTTTTTTTTATGTTATGAATATGTCCACAAAACTTGCCATACTTTAATGTTAAGGAAGTTTTAAACTACGTATCTTATCGTAAAATTTTGATTAATGTAGTCAAGGACGTGTTAAACACTCATGTCATGCATGTGATGAGTAAACTGACAACCGTTTCATGATGGAAATGTCGTACAGCCCAAAGGTGGTCTTGCAACTACCGATTTTTCACTTTGTTTAAGGCTATCTGTAAAATATATGTATACGTAATTATGTATATCTACTTTTAAGGTTTAAAATTTTATGGACAAGGAGAGACAGCATAAAAAGCGCTGACGGATCAATGAGGCGGTCGGACGACCTACGAAAGATCGCAGGAAAGACTTGGAAAAGACTTGCGCAGACCAGGTAAGCATGGCAGAATAGGGAGAAGGCTACCTTCAGTGATGAGTGGAACAAGCCTGCCAATAATGATGATATTGAAGACGATTATGGAGAATTCGCTGTTCTCCGGCAAATTCCGTAGAAGTAACAAGCATCTGCTTCCGAATAGTGACATTAACATTTATGTACGTATTTAGGATTTTTGTTGTATTAGAAGCTTGGTTTTCATTTGAATTTTTGCTACGTCCGAAGTCGTCAATCATGTTCATTTTATGAAAAGGCCTTTTCTCAGAATGCCAATTAGATATGGGCAGTGTTTCTTGACAGTTATTTATGAACAGGTAAGAATACTAAGATTTGTTACTACGTGCGGTGGGGTTATCTGTAAATAGCCTCGATATCGGTATAATAGTTTGACGTCAGCAAACTCGTGTAGAGAGATGTATGAATATTTAAAGACACGCACGATTAAAAGAGAAAAAACACGTTTATGGAATGGTAAGGTATAAGACCATAGAATTATAAGTAACAGTATAATACTCATAACATCAGTCGTATGATTCGTAATACTGTGACGACCTTATGTTGGCAACCTTATGGTGGAGACTGGCACGTTGGAAGTTTGGAATATTCTAGAAACTCTTGGAACGCCGATTGAAAATTTAGAACAAAGAAGACTTTTGTTTTTGGGTAGATTTCTCCTAGCCCGCTCGAAGAGGGCACATGTATTATTTTTTTATTCAATATAACGTATTAGTGCGCCATCCCTCTTTCTTTTATAACACAACACACATAAGCAGTCACTCTCGTACACCACACTCTCGCACTGCCAGCGAGTATGACAAACCCCCAGACGTGTATAGGAAATCTCCAGGGACAGCACTAAGAGAAGGTGCTTCAGGTCCCTATAATACTGACTTTCGAGATTGAAGAACTATGGAAATTATGGGAGAGAGAAATTATTGGCAGAGCCTGTAAATTTCCTAATTTTATTATAATCCATACTTACTGACGTAGGGTACTATGGGTACTTTGTATACCAAGAAATTAATATAAGTCCTTAAGCAGCGAGGAAAAACCAGAAGATTACAAACCATTTCGCACTTTTTTTTTTTGTTTTTAATGAAAGCTTTTTCATCATTCGTGTAAATCGCTGTCACCTATATGTATATCCCTGCGCAGCTGGAAAATTCGGTGTTTCTTTATAATATCGCCTAATTACCCTAATCTTCATGCAGTATGTATGAATATAGATTTTATTGATGATCTTTACACTTTTGTTTGAAGTTATCTTTACAATTTATGAAATAAGCCAAGAAACGTAAAGATAAAGTGGTAGTGATAAGTAGTATCGGCAAGTAACGCTTGACTGTATGTTTTTCATATGATAACTGCTTGATATCCATTGTTGAAAATGAACCTCGGATAGAATCGATAAAGCGGCCTATCAACCTGCGAGTCTGAAATGTTTAAAATATTGGCATATATGAAACATTTCAAAGTCAAAACATTTATTTCGATTAAAACATACAGGCACTTTTGACCTGTCAAGAAGTCGGTCAGTCAAAAAGATGGGACTAATTGCATATTGCAAAATGTAGATCGCTATGGAGAACGTGCAAGAAACTCCAACATTACAGCTTACATAACGACAGACTTGGTTTACTGTGGGTGAGCCCCAAGTACGAGACGACTAGATTTTCATGATTGTCTGAATCTGAACGATGAAGTATGTCGGCTGCACAGCCGACACTCGTGGGCTCATACTCATCGGTTGTACACTGTGCAGGTTTTTTACCCCTCAACGTCTTTGCAACTCATAATTTATAACAAAATTTACATACAGAATTCTGCTGTTCATTATATTTTGTCGATTTATGTGACATATTGACAGTTTGAAGAACCGTCAAACTTAAGTGGCAGTGGGCAGGGGACATTGCTTGCAGAACAGATGGTCGATGGAAGGTCTCTTACCAGGCGGATCGATGACTTGGTGAGGGTCGCGGGAATCCAATGAATGCGAAACGCACAGGAGCGGTAAGACCAGCAGTGGACGTCTTTTAGCTTCTAAGGATGATGACCGACGGATCGGTGGATTTCTGGTAAATTGTAAATTATATCAGATGCTGTGATCGTTTTTGGGTTCATGGCTATCTTACAGTGGTCAAATATTTAATATGAATTTCACTATAACTTTCAAGGGATTTACAAATTTCGAACTGGAAAGAAGCTCCTAGTCAAGAGTAGTAATTATGCTCAGGGTGACTAAAAACACCATTCGAAAGTTCGAAAGCGTAAAATAAACACGTGAATCATAACCGTAGAAAATTCGTGAATAATTAATCCTGGAGATTACTACCTTACTATCAGTGAGATAGTGGTCAAAAGCGAGCCTACAAATAATAACAACACTCTGAAATTGGAGCGAGCACTTGATTGAGAAGAAAGACAAAACAGGTCCAGAAAGGACTCAGGCAAATGAGATGACAGCTGACAGAGTTGTGAGTGACCCCAAATAATGGAGACAAGGCAAGACAGGATAACAACACTCTGAAATTGGAGCGAGCACTTGATTGAGAAGAAAGACAAAACAGGTCCAGAAAGGACTCATTAAAATGAGATGAGGGCTGACAGAGTTGTGAGTGACCCCAAATAATGGAGACAAGGCAAGACAGGATAACAACACTCTGAAATTGGAGCGAGTACCTACTTGATTGAGAAGAAAGACGAAACAGGGTCAGAAAGGACTCAGGATACTGAGATGACGGATGATAGAGATGTGAGTGACCCCAAATAATGGAGACAGGGCAAGACAGGATAACAACACTCTGAAATTGGAGCGAGCACTTGATTGAGAAGAAAGACAAAACAGGTCCTGAAAGGACTCATTAAAATGAGATGAGGGCTGACAGAGTTGTGAGTGACCCCAAATAATGGAGACAGGGCAAGACAGGATAACAACACTCTGAAATTGGAGCGAGTACCTACTTGATTGAGAAGAAAGACGAAACAGGGTCAGAAAGGACTCAGGATACTGAGATGACGGATGATAGAGATGTGAGTGACCCCAAATAATGGAGACAGGGCAAGACAGGATAACAACACTCTGAAATTGGAGCGAGCACTTGATTGAGAAGAAAGACAAAACATGGCCAGAAAGGACTCAGGAAAATGAGATGACGGCTGACAGAGTTGTGAGTGACCCCCAATAATGGAGACAGGGCAAGACAGGATAACAACACTCTGAAATTGGAGCGAGCACTTGATTGAGAAGAAAGACGAAACAGGGTCAGAAAGGACTCAGGATACTGAGATGACGGATGACAGAGTTGTGAGTGACCCCAAATAATGGAGACAAGGCAAGACAGGATACAGGGTGTAAATTGGGTAGATGACTAAAAGAATCTAATTACTCTGTCAGTCTGTGTCAGTGTCTGTCACAAAAAATGAAGACGATACAGTGCGTTGAAATTTTGCATGACCTCACATCTGAGTTAAAATTGTACCACAATCCAAAAGTGACGTAACAAGCCCCCACTCCTGAACTTTGATGCATTTTATGTGTCCAATATTTGTTTTTTTTAACCTTGGAATCATCTCTATTATACATACATATCGTTTGTCGCTTTTTCTATTAGTGAAAACCGTATTACCCGCCAGCTCCCGCAAGTCCCCGAACGGGGACGCATCAATAGGTTTTTAATTGTGTCTGCTATTCCGGTACCTGACGGACTAAAATCCGTTGCGTGTTTTAGGAGGACTAAGCGGAGAAACTGAGAGACGCGAAAAGCGAGTTTGTTTTATAGAAACTACTATGTAGAGATACATTTTTCTACCTTCGTGAATATTGTTATTTTATCGTTGCATGTGATTGTGAACTCAATGTTTAATCAGCGCCCTTCACGATACCCACACAAAATGCTTATCAGTCGCCTATTCACCGAAGTCATACTGCGGCAATGTAGTACTTTAAGTAAAACTACATTTCCGTGTTCTATTGTGCCGAAATAATCAAATTTTCACGTCTATATTGCAGAAGGTGCATGGGGCATCTTTCATCAAAATTCAATAACTTTTTAGTTTTATTCACCACCATACCCACCCTTACATTTTCTGAACTGGACAGGTTTCTCGCTTATGGTTTTTTACGTTGACAAATAAATGGGGTATACTTGACCCATCCCAAACTCAGTGCCAGTATGGAGCCCCGTCACAGGACATGCTTCACCTTGTAGCCTGCCCAGGATGCACAACCACCTGCACCTTGAATTATTTAAACGAAACCAATGACAAAGCTATCCAGGTGGCTACATACTGGTCGGACAAAATTTGAGTCAAAAGGGACATAAAAAGAAGAAGAATGAAACGAATCATGGAGCAGCTGTTGGGTTTAATTTTAACCCCATTTGTTAATATATAGGTCACTATTGCACAATATACATTGTAAAGCTAAGTCTGTAATTTTGCCTACACACAAAAATTAAGGACGATAGTTACCTTATTCCACCAGAAACATACGAGGCTGCTCTAATAACCCTCCAGGAAGACTGGTCAACACCATCTTTTATAGGCTCGATCTCCACAATCATGCCGAAGCTGCGAAGGTACAAAGACAACGCGCACACGAGAATTACTTAACCCATAACTTGGGTTCAAAGGACCTAATGCCCGAACAATGCGTTACTACGCAAAGCAATAGAATTTCGTAAATACGTAATATTTTAAAAACACACGCTCAGTAGAGTTGGCGACGTCAACAAGACTGATTAGTGACCTATAGGTACGGAAGGATCGTAATCATTCTATAATCGTAGATAAAGTGCGATTGATAAATGACAAAATCGTTACCGACAATGACGCGTGCTGTGTTATATTGATTTTTAAGGCTCATTCATGGGGAATTTTTTTACCGACTTCAAAAAAGGAGATTCTGTATTCGACGCGTATGTATGTAAGTATATATGTTTGCTTGTTTTCCCGCGATTTTCTCGAATCGTCGATTTTCGATTTCGTTATTCGAATGCATATTTTTCAAAGAAGGTTTTAGTATAATACATTAGGATCTGATGAAAATTTTCAGAGATAGACAGTGGAACGCTTCAATAACTAACAACAAATGACTCGCGATTACTGCGATCATTTGTCTATGTATTGTTAACACAATTTAATGGGGAACCACAACTAAAAAGCGAATAAGTTACTTCTTGGTAAGCGTGCTCCATCGTCGACCACATCATCGCTTACCATCAGGTGAGATAGTGGTCAAGCGCGACTCTATCAACGATAAAAAATAAAATAATCAGTGTCTGTTTTTCCTGTTATCAATAACCTGGGGGTCTTTAAAGACTTATCATCGTTTACCACCAGGTGAGATAGTGGTCATCGAGCCTTTCAATGATAAAAAATAAAAAGAACGGTGTCTGTGTAGCAATAACCTGGGGATCTTTAAAGGGTAAAAAGGTTAATTCTAGGCAAGCGAGGCTCCATCTTCGACCAAATTATCGCTTACTATATATACCAGCCTACTGGGGTCGGATTAGAGGACCAAATTTTCTATAGCCAAAACTGTTACCAATTTATCATACTGTCATATTGCGAAAAATATATCTGTGGCTATCTTTAGAAGGAAATCCCTGTTCAACATTCTGCGTATCTCGAAAAAACTTTTTTACAAAAAAAACAACCGACTTCCAAAAAAGAAAATACTTACACTAAAACATATAAAATAACTTTAATTTCGGAAGTCGGTGTTTGTATTTTATTTCTTCGTTTTTTATACCGACTTCCAAAATTAAAGTTTTTTTTTATTTTTAGTTTATTTTCTTTTTTGGAAGTCGGTTGTTTTTTTTGTAAAAAAGTTTTTTATTTTTCACTTTTTAGTTGTTATACTCCAGAACTAAAAACCCCAATAAATTGGAACGTGGAATTTAAACATACTCGTAATTGGAGAAAACCAAAACGTAATCTATGTATACGTATTTTTCGATTTTGTTCAGTTTTTCAAAAAGCGCTGAAGCAATTTCGATAAAATTTATATAGGACCACCTCGGGAGTATATTGTTTCGGATAAAAAAAGAATTTTGAAAATCGGTCCATAATTGACAGAGAAAAAAAACATATATACAGTCGACCATATAACCTCCTCCTTTTTCGAAGTCAGTTAAAAGTTACCAAATAACCGCAAGTTATAGCGACTCACATAAGTGTAGCAATCAGTGGCGTTTTACAACCACATCCGCGATTTCAAAGTCAGTTACACTTGTACCGCACTGCCTCCTCTCCGCAAGAGCAGTCGTGGAGAAAACCTTTACATTTTTAATAGTTTCTGAGAACCGGTGCTCCAGTTTCTTACGGTATATTTAACTTACGCATGCTGTAGCCTATATATTTTACATTTTTAAGTTAGTTTCGTGAACTTCTTATCAAAAATATTCAAGGCAATCGAACACAATACTAAATTTTGTTGTATAGTTCTAAATACTAGCTGTTTAGGCTAGTGGGTAAGAGGGGGTTAGTGACCGGTGGGTCAGCTGGTAAGCATTGGCTAAACAAAAGCTGCCCATTGCCTGTGTATTTAGTCTATAGGTACTAGATTTGTGATTCCGCTTTATCGGTCTCAAAAACCTCGTCAATGTTCCTGAACCTCGTTAATGACTTTCAGAGTAACTAGGCGAATGTCTTAATAACCATACTATTAGAACACTGGGTCTGGTACTAAACTACAGCAGGTGACACGGCTGAAGAGTACTAAGTGTTTCAAGACTAAGGGGTACCTAACCAGGACCAACCCACCATAGAACTGTCCAGCTGTTGACAACGCAACCATGCTGCGCTGCCATGATCTCACGGGGCCGGTGGCCCTAAGAAAAAATCAAGGGTACTTACTTCTCATGCTTCGTAGACCGAGGGGGGTGAGGTTCGAGCTGCAGCGGGGTGGCGGGGGCGGAGCGAGGCGCCCCGCACCCGCCACCCGCCGCGCCGGCCGCGAAATTGCCGGTTGACCTGAAACAAGCAAACATACAGTCAGTCAAGCTTGAAGAATGGACACGTTGCTCGTAGTATTTGGAACAGGAATCATTAGCAGCTATGCTTCAGCAATATTTTCTCTTACATCTTTATTATCGAAAAAACTGTAGCAGACTGTTTCTAATAAAAAGTTTGCCTATACTGCTGATTTATCGGTAAGTCGGACGATTAAGAAGTTCCAGTAGAATTAAATTTAAGTAGATGAAATAAAAAAGTAAACTCTGGATACTTCAGCTGATGGTTAAGAGTTCCTAATCTTCCTTACTACAATACATAGTGAATCAAAATCAACAATAATAGTATAATAGTATAATAGTATAGTAGTTAACACACCTAAAGTAGATAAGAATAGTGCAAACGTAATAACAGATCGCCGAGCTATCATGTTCAGCATAGTCTGCTCTCATTGTTCGTTGATGTAGTCCATTATTTAATTCCTAGGAACACCGTGTGTGGTGATGTGGTGCCGTCAGAGCTATGATTAGTGTTGTCAGGTCCGTAAGTAATCTGTAGTTGTGTGGTATTGTGTGACGTTTACATACAAATATTATTCTAGTGGTAGTAGGTGTGTACAGTAGGGATGATAATATTTTGTGCAGTGACAAATTGTCCTGCTCTCCAGAAAGCTGTCAGCCAGACTAAAGACATTACAGAGACAGAAAATAAATTTGAGATGTATTGCTGAGGAGTTTGTTGCGCCACTTCTTCACAGCTAAAACACTAGGAAATGGTGACGGGCGGGCGTTTTGGGAGACTGTCTTTATGTAGCAGTGTGGCTCTCAGCCTAATTTGAATAAATTACGTTTGATTTTGATTTCACTTCAGCACTTTTAGTGAGTCATAATGGTCCTATTTCCTAAGATTTAAGATTTCACATTTTATAAACACTCTCGAGAACAAAACCATGTAAAAAAGAATCAAGAGCAAGATTCACTGTTCGCTCCCAAGATTGGAATCAACATTTCGGTTAGGATATAAAACAAGTCATTCGGAAATGCATCTCACGCAATGTGCTTGCGAAATATCAGCCTCCAGGCATTGGGACATCTGATAACGATATACGGCCGCACCCAGAAGAAACAATGTCAAAGTGAACCGGAACGTTTGGATCTCAACCGAATATACTAACCAAGAAGAGATACCTTTTCCCGATAGAAGTTGGGCTGTGGAATATGATGATGAATCAAGAAAATAAGAAGAAACACTTGATACAAAACAAAACCCTAAAGATATGAAACACAATGTCATCAATAATAAAGATTTGCAATATAAAAACAACAACAGCTGGCAGCACACGTAATTACTAAACAGAGAACTCTGATCCCATATTAATGTTTGACCTTTGAATTTAGAGTATGGAAAAAAACTGAAGGAAACCTGGAAAGCATGATCTGTGAAAACATTAATAATATCAAATATAAACTGAAACCAACAATTCTCATACCTTCTATACTTATAATAACTTCTACGCCTTAATGTAGTCATCTGAGTAGCCACTATATACGAGGGATGAGGCCTTATCTTCCTCGTAACCTTCTTCCGGACCATCTTACACTAAACAACACACCACAGTGACTGTTGACAATACAAACACTACTGGCGAAACCTCAAAAGCACCACCCCTTATGAACCTATTGCCATTTGAGAACAATGAAAGCAAGTCCAAACATTATTAACATCGGAACAATCACTTATCAACTACAATGCACGCGGCTATATACATATATATATATATTATTGGCAAATACTTTTCACTTTAAAAACATCTAAGCCATGCTGGTTGCATGTATCATAAAACCGTGGCTCTAACCTATACACAACCAACTGTGCAATAAAGTACAATGAAACTACGAACACATGAACATTGTACATCTGTACAAATAAATAACTGAACTTAAGTACCAAGTATATTTTGTGGACACTAAAATTTCGTACAGAAACAAAAACGCTTATCCGCTAATTATATTACATATAATACGTGGGTATATTTGTTATATAATGAGCAGAACGACCGGTCTACAATTACAGCACATGATAGTAAAAACTACAAACGCAATAGTCATCACTTTAGATTAAACATTTTTACATTAATTTATAGTGTAACCAACACCAGTGACACAAAATTCAAGGGCACGAAAAACATTGCCCTTATTTAAAGTAGATATTTCCGCTACGTGTTACAATCAAAACAATTTGCTGTGGGTTGCGGAACTCACCACAAAAATTTGCAGATCAATACGATAAGAATAAGGACACATAAATGAAGTATCTATTAGCCAAATAGAGTAGGTAACCAATGCAAATCAAGTTCACAGAACATGAATTAAGAATGAAAAAAAACAAAAAAGAACATGAAAAGAATTAAGAATAAAGATGAAGTCCATAGAAACATTTAACAGGCACAAATTTCCATTGTTAATGCTTGCCTTGACCCCATTAAGTTGATTGCCTGAGAGCGCCTGAAGGAACTAGATGCGCAAACAAGATGTTTTCTTGTACCCAAGGACTACACTCTTCATTGCGTCGTATCCATTCAAGGACACTAAGGAAATACGCGCTATCTCTGAACAAACTTGTCCAATAAATTTAGCTACGCCATTACAGTTCTTTTGATGACGTATCTTCGCAATTCTGGAAAGGCCCACTGGACAGTTATTTGCTAAATAGTGTGGCGAAATTTTCTTTCGGCTCGACTGGTAATTTTTGGCATTGGGGTTTTTACGTCGTATATTCGCTAGCGTACACTCAAATCTTGGAAGGGAAAAACATGTCGGAGGAAATAAATCAAGGTGAAGAACAGGAAGATCATTGCTCCTTCCCTTGGCAAGAACTTTTATCTTGATAGACAGCCAATCGAGTATGATGATAAATTCATTTATTTTATTTAAACTCACTCTCACTAGCTCTCAGTAGCAGCAGGTGTTATTATTTCTCATCATTTTTAGAAACAATGAAAGGAGGAGCGTGTGGCTAAAGTAATAACAACCGCACCGGTCGATCCATAAGGTTACGCTACGCTTGCTGGGGTTGGTGCATGGATGGGTGAACATCTTTACATACCGAGACTCCTCCGTGTCTCGGCAAGCACGTTAAGCCGTAGGTCCCGGCTGTCAATTGTGGATCTTTGACAGTCGTTACGGGTCGTCAGAAGCCCGAAAGTCTGACAACCAGTCTTACCAAGGGGTATCGTATTACCCTGTTACTAGGTTGTGGAGGTAAGATAGGCAGTCGCTCCATGTAAAAAACTGGTATTCAGCTGCATCCGGTTAGACTGGAAGCCGACTCAAAGATAGTTGGGAAAAGGCGCGGGCATATTGATTGATTAAATTTGGAAACAGATACAACAATTGAAAACCAATTTTCTTTCTTTAATTTTCTCATGCATTTTTTCATCTTCATAGCTAAGGACCAAAGTTAGTTAGCAACGTAGAAATAGATTTCTAGAGGATAAGAGTCTAGTTAAAGGAAAAGCAATAAAGAATCTAGCGAGCTAACCGAACGAAAATAAACTGGGAGCTAGAGGCGCCCGACAGTCTGCCGATATTATACCACGTGCTCTATCAGATACACGAGTAGATGCTGCAAATATACGATAAAACCTAGCACTAACATCTAACAGCTATTCCTTCCAAAATCTCATTCTACTAAATCATAACAACTTAAACGATCCTTGGAAAACCAAAACAATTTAGAAAACGATTCCAGCAACTGCTTATTTTCAATGTCTAGTTAATAAAGACAAGTGGGCTATTAATAATACCCAATGTTTCAAAGAAACTGAATAAGAAATCAGTTTCAAAAGCTTCAGGCAAGGGGCCAAGTGCCAATGGTGTCCTAATATTGGTGGTATCTTTACGAATGCTGAAACCTTGACGGAATATATTTGATTAAACGTTTGATAATAAAACATAAAAATATTCCTAACTAAAGCCAAGGAACGGCTAAAACATTTCGAGCATACTCAGACTCACACTCAAGTATTAATGCGAATGCGGGCGCCATTACGGTTGATAAGCATTACTAAATAAAATAATGAAAACTAGCCAAAAAAGGCCTTTGGCTTTCAACGAAGGCGAAATAAAAGCCTGTCGAAATATGTATATGAAAAAGACCCTTGTGGTCACTTTTTCTGCTACATTACGAGTATATACAATGTAAATTAAATTGCATATTGATGTTCTGACGAAAATTAAATAAAAGAATGAAATAAAATATATAGGTAAAAGCAACTACTCATCAAATCAATAAAAAAGTTCCAAGAAATATCGAGTAGTTCTTGGCCTTCGAAAGTTGTCATTCATGCAGTTGTATGTTAACTTCTCATGTGAATAAATACACATGCTATGCTTCTACGTCTTAACAATAATACCTACATTTATGCCTAAGGAACAAAAAGCGAATACTGTATTTACTACAAGAACTTACTAAGCCGATGTCTTCCATATCAATGTCTCACCTGACCAACTTGACTTGACTGTCTTTCAAAATTCAAATATCTACTAACAGAGAATTTGTTCCTCATGTTAACATTTCTGGTTTATTTTAAACATCGTCTCATAACATAACGTGTTGAAGAAAACATCTTACATTCTTAGAAACTTGAGTTTCTGTTTTATAAACTATGACTATGCTAGCTCGACCATCAGGCTACTGCGTCTCTTCATTGACAGTAAGCTACTGAATCCATCATGATGTTTATTGGAATTGCCATAGTGGTATTTTTAAAAATTCTGTGCACTCAAAGTGTAAGTTTAAATATTTGTATCTTTTTGGTGTTTTAAACAAGACTATTTAGTGTTTCTGTGATTTTAGAGAATGCTGCCGATTGAATTTAGAACCCCATGTCCGTCGTCGTCGATCGACGATGTATCTCAGTCACAAGAAAGCGTTGACCCCGTGAGTGAAAAAGTCATTGGGTTGCGAACACCATACAAAGAGCGGGACTCTGACGAATATATGGACTTTGAAAAAAAATCTGCTCCTGAAAAGCTCAACAAGGTAGAAATAGAGATATCAACGAAACTTTGAATCAAGACAGGTATTCCTTATTGACCGATTAATCACTTGTGTTCTTAACTTATTTGCAGCCATGTGCCGTCGTGGTGTTGTCCAATATGCAAAACCCGAACATGCAGTCTCTGTTACGCAAATATCGATATGACGCAAATGGTTAGAGCAATTTGCATATTTTTATGAATTAATGTGCGTGTCTTAGTTTTACTAGTTTTGTTTGGTTTCCGCTAATTGTCCTTTATTTATAGGTTTACTGATTCCGAGCAGTGTGAAATACTTCATTAAGATACCTCAAGGTTTTCAGTCGACGCCTCTCCTTGTGCCTTTGAACGACAAGGCCTTTTCACCTTTAGGCGGATTTGTAAGGTGTGTTAATCATTTTAACCTGATATGCCGGTCGTATGACATTTTGCCTTTCAATTAACATGAACGACCTGACGTTTAAACATTGACGTTTAATAATTACAGGTACTACAAAGAAGTTCCTCCAATTCCTCAATCCTGGTAATACATTTAAAGTCGTATTTAATCGATTGTGACTCAAATAAATAATTTTCCATGCGATGCTTTTAATGTTTTCATCGATCATGTAACAAAATATTCTTCAGGCTATAAACAAAGGCGAGAACGCCTAATAGATAAACTATCCTTAATAATTTTATGCTAGTCATTGAGCACGTGTACCATAATTATGTTGTTTCTCATATGCCAAGTTCAACAAATACTGCAAACAACGAGTTTCGTGGGAACTGAAGTAGTGTAGAAATTGACTGACCTTGATAAAGTGGGGAAATTTATCATAAAAAAACTCCATCATAAGACACGAGACGGTAAAGATTTTTCTCAGATTTCCCAGTACGAATCGCCGATGCGGCACACATGAGGACGGTGCAGTAAATTGATTGAATTAGGCCACCTCGCCAACAACCTATAAGCATTGATTGGGAACAACTGGTATTTGAGAAGCCCAGAAGACGTCAACCGAAACGTGTTTGGTTTTTATTTAACGACTTAAACATCTTCTCTTTTTGAGTGACATTAACACCTTGTAGTCAATTTATTAATACAGTTTTATCCAAATGAGAGCACTCAAAATATGCGTACCGTTCGAAACCAATGAATTGGATCGGATTAAGTTGACGTCGAATCAATACCAGTAATATAATATTATGAAGTTTCTCCTATTACGTTGATTACTTTCCAATCAATCTTGCGAGGTAAATCGTAAAATTGTTTATTTCTTTGTATCTAAAGCGGGATCGCAAATCAGAAGCACCCAACGCTATCCTTAATATGAAATTACTTACACAAACTGCAGTTAATCAAAAGTTGTAAGCTCCATAACAACTTCAGGAGTTTCCCACTGACTTTGATATCTTACATCAATGTGAACTTGAACTAGTTCAAAAGGCAAGGGTAAATTAGCAAAGGACTAATTATATGTATATGTACTTCAGTCAAAGTTTGCCGTTGTTTTGCCTTTCTCTTCTTGATTGGCTTGGAGTCCTCACACATTTACAGCCACGTATCCAAGGACCTAACTATGTTATCAACAGTTATATAAGGCGATGAGCCACACACCCTTATTTAGTAGGCAAAAACATAACTGCTTCACTGAGCACTTTAAGCGAAAGTTCAAGGCTATGAAGAACAAAAACATTATATGTAAATTCTCGATAGCTATCGGCGTAGGAACCATGACGCCCGTAGGACTGACGCCTTGGGACGCCCACGTCTACGCATAGATCGCATATCGTTATTAGAATACCTATATACCGCACTGACGGGTGCGGCAAGAAGAGATAAGGTAGGCATTATGGAAGCAAATATGTGGCAGAACGAGGCTTTACTAGCGATAACGTCTTTTGGAAGAAACACAACAAGAAACACAAAAATTTGTAACAGACGACGGACAGGTGAGTGACAACAACAGGGCTCCGTTACGGAACCCTAAAAACTGCCCACCGAAACATAATATAAGGAGGATAACGAAATACCTAATCTGTAGCAAACCAGATGTATTGCCAGAACCAGATGATATTAGCAGTTTGGTCACTTTCAACACAAAGGCTTCAAAAAATAGATATTGAAATAAAAGATTATTATTCAAAATCTTTATCTTCATAAAAGATTACACAGATCCTTTGATATGAATATGATGTACGTCCTTTCTTAGACCTTACTGTATTAAGAGGATCAACGACATTGGATGTATCAACATCACTTATCAGACATCAGCATCTCTGTTGAAATCTATTGTAGGTGTCGATAAAGACAGCAGGTTATTAACAGCATTTGCAACATGAACTGCTAGAGTAATGTCATCTGCAATCAGAAATTCAGTTCAAATGAAAACCTTAAACTTCGATTTATTGTTAAATGGGGTCTAGTAGGAATTGCGCGTAGTAGGTATTTGGCAGGCATATTAGTGTCACAATATGTTATTTTTGGCATATAGGTGGAGACAGCCTTCAGATTTATCGTTCTATCAAGTCCTGAATTCTTTATGGGACACATATGGAAGAGATCCAGCCATATATTCAGAACCAAAGTAAACCTTAGTAGTCATAATTATGTTTCTAACTACCATTTTTGGTTTTACCACTTCTCAGTTTCGAGCACATCGGGACGTATGAGCCGCCATTAAATTTGTAATCGCGCAGTGGATCGACTCAAGTGCACAAACCCGTCCAAACCAGACAAAACTAGTTTCAATAATATTTGAAACATTGATTGGTAGTTTTGGAAATCACATTAGGAAGATATGGTGGATAAATAAAATATTGATTAAATTCCCATAGTAGCGATCGATCAGTCATCCCGTGTGGTCCACTGCAAAATAATTAGGTACCATGTCTATTTTTCATAAGATATCGAAGGCAAAGAAGAAATACTTGCAAGTAAACTGATGAAAGTGATGAATGACAGCATCTGTCTAATCATAATTACGATTTCGTTGTCAAGTTAATCAATCATCTATGATTCACTTTTTGAAATCACTTCAGTCTCTTGTCCTTTAAAACGAAAATTTCTTTAACTGAAACTTCAATTCAGCCAATTATCGATTATACTGATGTTTGCTATTTGGCTGCCACTGGAAGAGCTCTTAAATAAGCTTAAAGTGCTTGCAAAACCTGTGCATTGTTTTTTTTTAAGCAGCACCTTTGTCCTCTTCTGTCTGTTTTTGTTATTTTCGCTTTTAAATGTTTGCGTGTACATAAATAAATCAATAAATGACTCTAACAGACAAATCTAGACCGAGAACCCAGAAATATTTGTTTCCCATCCCATCATCATTGCAAGTGGTAATATACAATCGAAGGTAATGGCAGCCATAAAAGATAGACATATCTTCCATTTCTATTACTATTATTTTATTACTGTTAGTTTCGAGTGGACGGCTCCCGTATCCACTGTAGTTGTATATACTCTAACTAGCTTCTGCCAGCTGATTGACTGCATACTGACAGTACTTCCCCCGTTGTAAACTGTTAACCCCATTTCACACCTTTTTTTGTGTTAAATTTCGAACAACCCATTCTTAGACGGATACCTACTCTTCACAAAGAACACACCCTGCAAATTTCATGTCTCTAGGACCAGCGGTTTAGGCTGTGCGTTGATATCAATCAGTCAGTCAGTCAGCACTTTGAATTTTATATATACAGAAGAGAATATGAACAATATTAAATGTATACATTCAATAGTATCACTTAGCAACTGTAAACAACTTGTCTCGCTTCTATCCGTGAGCATTTTTGAGCTCGTTTGTATTACGAGCTTGACCACAAAGGTCACGTTTAGCATGATTTTCACTGATGAAAAGAGAGGAGTTCAACTTGGCTGATCTGCTCTTCTTTCCTTTTTCCTACTCCAGGGAAGGGAAAATATTTTCCAGTTCGAAAAGGAGATGGGGATAATACAGGACGTAAACTAGACAGCGCCGAATGCGCATTTTAAGCGAAGCTAGATTATACTGATAGAGTGTCACTAGCCTCTGCCAGCGGCTTTGCCCGCGTCGAATTCATCATCATCATCATCATCAGCCTTTTAATGTCACTGCTGGGGCACAGGCCTCCTCTCTGTGTAGGTCAAATTAATACTCCCCCCATTATAAATTATAGCATATGAGCTATTCCAGACTCCTTTGATGACAGACAGATCTTTGTGCCAAATTTCATCCGGATCCGTTCAGCCGTTCTGGGGTGATTGAATAACAAACATCCATTCATCCAAACTTTCGCATTTATAATATTAATAATAATTAGGATCAGACCCAAAACTCAAACACAGCGGTTTTACCTAACCTAGGATAGGTTACCGACATAATATTATCATCACAGGAAAAACTTTGAGTTGGAGTTCACCAGTGTCGAACGAATGTGTAAAACATGTGCTTGTGCAATCTAATCTTTGACATCCTGAGTGTTAGCAACGAGTCAAGTTTCTCAGAAATCTTTCATCTTTTTTCCTTTATCCACGATGATAATGAAGCTGTAAGATAGCGTATTCCATTCAACATCTGTCTGTATTCATATATCACAAGATTCATAAGATCAAGATTATGTCGAATACTTCAAGAAAACTACCTACAACTAGTTCTTTTGACGGTATACTTACAATGCCTATCCAATAACAATCATATTCGCACCACAAATCTCACAAACAATAGAAAAGAAAAGGACTATTAGAAGTCTAAATCACACGAACCACTTTGTCATTCTCATTTTCAAAATTACAACGGGTTTCACAAACTTTCCAAAATACCTAGATATAAAATGAGACAAAAGTAATACTTTCCTACCGTCACCCTTCAAAATGCGTCCCCGAATGGCGAGGGACAAAACTGTCATTAAAGAGCTACAAAAGAGAACGGTCCATTTGTTAAACGAGGCATCAGACTGGACCATCAAATAAATCCAGCCAGTAAGTGAATGATACTTTCGCAAACCAATTTCTTAAAATAAAAGGATTTTCCAGTGTTTGCCACACGAGACCGTAATTCTTATTTTACGCACTCGTGGTTAGCGTCCGGTAATTTAGCTACTGGCGAGCTCATAAAATTACATAGTTAACGTTTAGACAGCGATCAACACAAATTCTTATTTACACTAAACAGATTTATAGAATACTATTAAGAACATAAAAAATAATAATCGTTTAGTTAAAAATGAAGTGAATTTTAAGACTCCGCAATTGCAGAAAGAAAACAAGACGAGTAAATAGGCGAGTTCCTTAGCACGTGCGATACTTATATCACGAATCGAGAGAGCAACCGTTGGAAACGTGCCAACTTCCATACTCGACGTAGATAAAACTCTATAAGAGGAAACAATATATAACGAAAATTGTCACAACCGACCAATTTCAGTAGCCTAGTCACATCAAGGGACTACGGCGCGACAAACTCATGTTTAATTCCGTTGGTTGTTCAGTCACGTATTTGTTCTGTGGCCTTGGCACTGGCTTCATATTCTCTAAGAAAATGGTCACGTATGATGAAATTTGGTGAGGATACGTCATGATATAGCGACGACCGATGACTAACAGCGCGATCGTCGCACGATAGATGTCAATGTCATGCTTGACTCCGTCTAACAACTGAAGTTTAAAATGTAAATTAAATTGAAGACTCAGAATACAGAAAAAGAACGACAGAAGTTCTTTCTGTATTGAGATTGAAGACTACGAACAGTCAAAGACAGTTCCGTCTGATGAAACACTGAATTTAGCAAAAAAAAAGTAGATAATAAAACGTCACTGAAAACAATGAACTCAATTTTAGACCACGATACGATAGGTTACATACAAAATTAGTCTCACAAAAACACACAGCTGTGTAGTCAGAGCGGTACGGACAACCGGTTTAAAATTTACCAAACAAAAGTTTTATAAGTACTTTAATCTTCCTAATGTTACCCATCAAGAGGCCATGACGTAAAACTAGAATTAACAAAAAGTGCCGGTCTGGCAAAAAAACTTGCAACACCAAATATGATAAAATGTCTTCTATACAATCCAATTTAAGAATCGCTTTAAAATATTCGAGAACCTTTTACTAAACAAGGTTAAAGTGAAACCTTACAAATTATAATCCAATTCTCACTCAATTTCAGTTTTTATATAGATTTTCCGTACCTAATAGGATTGTAATTTTTGTTTAATACGGAAACTAATTCTGAAGGCATCCCAAAGAAAGAAACCATCGTTTTTCTAACATAAATATTATGTTATGAAAATGTGTATTTTCAGTATTTCCATACAGTTACCCTATCCGAAACTTCCACTCGAACAATAAACCAACATTTCTAAGGATTCTGTATTACGAATGACGAACTTGGAAACAATCGTTTTTAGAACAAATGCCGTTATGTTTTAACGATTAGCATTTGCCACATTAAGAACCATACTCATTGTTTTATTAAAATAGAACTTCTCTTTGTGATTCACGCTTAAAATACACCTTATTGTCGTACCACATTGATTTTTTGGATAAATCGACTCTTGAAATATCGGCAAATTCGACGAGTACTAAAATAAAACCAACCGGACCTACAGCTCTGAGTTGAGTGAGAAACGCGAAGGGTTTTCCTGTTCAATACAAAGAACTAGTTTCAGCACAGATTTGCTTTCGACAAACGAATGCTCGCTCTTAGTGCACAAGACGACATCTATTTTGGATCCATGATCATCGCCATAGTTCTTGTGTGACAGTTAATTTAAGAAATATTTATCATCCACATCAAATGATAATTTTACCATAATTAATTATGCATAATGAACACATCGTCAAGCTCCTTGCGTGGTGGTCCGAACTGCAAGCTGTAACAACACACTTAGCGCGTTAACTAAGACCACTTAAAGGCAAGTCTGGCAAAAGTTCCGCTTCAAATTGACAAGAATGAAAACAAGATAATACAGAGAAATGTTTTTTTAAAAAGGATATCTGCAGTCAAATTGAACATCGAAAATATCCTTTTAACATGATACAGTACATTCGCAGACCAGTTCATTGCCAAAATGTCGCAATTTGCCGTCATACCGTCATAAAATATCGCTTAATAACCTAATAAAACTATCGAGATGGCATTATTACTAGTCGAAGAGGCAGCGCACGACAAATTAGGTCCTTCCTTTTATGCTGCAACGAGTGCGGTGACATCATCCTTATGGGTCATGAATTAATATCCAACACTACCTACTGACACAGGTTGGCTGGCACGGAACTTCATTAATGGTTATTTTTTTAATCCAAAAATTATATGGGATTAGTTAAAAAGTTAATATTTTGGGTTAACGATGAAACGCTTAAAATACAGAAGATTTACTGTCGGAATGTTTTGATTCCAAAAACCAAATAATTTGGACAGTATCAACATTAACTGAGACCGTATATTCTCGTCATTGCTGTCCAGAGAATTAATTGATGCTCTAATAAAAGTCGTGTAACGTACGCAGATTTCAATCGTCTAAAATGAAACGAGCACGATACGTCAAAACAAGATTTTCTATTGCCAGATGAAATTGAGTCATAGCTTAGGATTCAACGCAATTTACACGTAAGTAGAGAAAGTTTCTGGCCAACGCTGATCATAGAAGTCTACCACTTAGCTTTACGCAACGACATCACGCCATGTCGCCACTGAAAATGTCAAATGAATATTTTCTATCACTAAGAAAGAAGTGGAAATTCTTACATATACACGAAACTGGGTGAAACTAAAAATAAGTTGATGGTTTAACTCTGCGTAATCATTATTTACGTCAACCTCAAACTATTTTAGTTTAAACGTATGTTTAACAGAACAATCGAGAATGGATTTAGGGCAAGGATACTGGCAAATCAAAACCCGATATATATGTTTACATTGATGACATGATGTGTCATGTTATCCAGAACAGCGTCGCTTGTGTCATTAAGCGGGCGTTTATAGAAACAATTTGTCTTGGCCTTAACGTACCGGTTATTTTGGTATCGCCGTTCTAAGTAGGTCGACAGCACATGGTAAGAATCTATCATAGACTTGCGACACTGCACCAGTGTTTGCACGTAATTAGATTAGATGTGTACCAAAATACACCTTTTATGGGCATGCGTCCCGTTTTTGTGCAGTAAAAATGTTCGTACTAGGTTTTTACTGAAATTGAAAGAATCTCTGTTAGGCGGGGCCCATATACCTAATATTGCGCAATATTTCTATTGTGCAAAAATATTGAAAATTAATTGCATGAAAAAAAATATTCAGTACAATATTGTGCTATCGTAAAGTTCTCTCAGAACAGGTAAAAAAAAATACCATAATATTTTTCCTGTATCGCCAATCTTAACTACTTACGGTGCAGGGCCTGGCCCAGGGCCTGCAGTCTCGACATTGATAGTGATCGCTACGTCCTAACGATCGGTCGCTACGACTTTTTTAATTGTTACAAGCGGTAAAGATAATAATTCTAATTTAAAAAAAAATATCAGTTTTCATGAAAAATAGTGCTTGCAAGTTAAAAATTACGCCGTCTCTGTACTTACTTCAAGAAAATCTATTATTTTTCCGACGTAGCGACTGATCGGTAGGACGTAGCGATCGCTAATTCGCTATCAATGTCGAGACTGCAGGGCCTGCAGTCTCCACCATTGCGGCGGTAGTGCCCCTCTTTGAGGAGTGGCTGGAGAGGCCCCACGGCGCCCTCACCTTCCGCATGACGCAGGTCCTCACCGGACACGGTTGTTTCGGGAGGTTCCTGTGTCGGATAAGGCGGGAGGAGACGCCCGGGTGTTTCCATTGCGCGGATCGTCCCGAGGACACGGTGGAGAATACGGTGGAGGTCTGCCCCGCTTGGGCGGTGTAGGTATATGTATATTTCAATAATGTAATGTATGTGGGTAGGTGATAATTGAATGTCATTAAAACAGTCTTAGCTCAGCGCTGGTGTTTGATTCACGCTTCCCTAACACAAACAACTTTAACATGGCGCAGCCGGTAGGATACTAAGAAGAAAATATTTGAGAAAAAGTTCGTGCCACAATATACTCGTAGTCATGAGATAACGCTGTAGATGAGCGATACCGACGACGAGTTTGAAGAAGCTGTGAACACATCGTGCAGTATGGAAACCGTGCTACAACCGCCGCAACCATTTCGTTTTGAAAATGACCTTCACAATGTGACTTCGGGGAATTTGAGTAAAGAGTGGGAAAAATGGAAAAAGGCTTTCCGGGTGTACTACGAAGCTTGTGAACTATACAAAAAAGGAGAGAAGGTGCAGATCAACATACTACTACATATAATAGGTGAAAAAGGTCAAGAAATATGTGAGCAATTTACAACTGAATATAAGACGGTGGAGGAATTATTGAAGCTGTTTGATGATTTTTTCTTGCCGAAAAAGAATTTGACTGTAGAAAGACACATCTTTTTCACACGAGAACAACGGGAAATGGAGTCAGTTGAACAATATGTGTTCGAGTTGAATAAAATGGCGGCAAAATGCGAGTTCAAAGATTTATGTAGTGATCTCGTACGGGACAGATTGATTTGTGGAATTAGGAACAATGCAATGAGAGAAAGATTGTTAAGAGAACCGGAATTAACTTTGTCAAAAGCAGTCGAGATTTGCAAATTGGCAGAAATAGCTCGCGTTCAGGCCACGAACATCAAAACGGAAACTACGGAACAAAGTGCAAAAGAAGCGGAAAAAGAAGTGCACTGGGTACCCAGAGGGCGGAGCCGAGCAACAACAATTCTCAGCAAGCCGAGCCGTGCAGCCACCGCCGGCAGTCAAGTGCGCACGGGGCGTGAACAGCAGGCGCGAGACGGCGACGGGCCTGTGCGAACCCAGCAGCGTCGTGATCGTGACAACAAACGGATGGCAGCAGGAGCAGTGCAGGGGCAAAGGAAACATGAAGCACGAGCGTCCAGGGCCTGCGGGAAATGTGGCAAATTTCACGAAGTAAACAACTGCCCAGCACATGGATATCGGTGCTACAACTGCAGCAAGATGAACCATTATTCTAGAATGTGCAGAGTGTATGCAGTGGACATGGACTCCAGCGATCAGGTGAGTGGTGGTGGTGTGGTCAGGTGAGTGTGTGCCATCACAACAACATACTCGTACCATGACTGAAATGGACACTAATTATTGCACCCGTTACGGCAGGGAAGTGAGACCACCTGATCGCTGGGGATACTGAGCACCAGCGAGCACCTTTCCATGTCATACGTATGTATAAACTAGCAGATATGGTGATAAGAATGTCACTTAGTTATTAAATAATGGCATGTGTTTTTTTATTTTATTTTATTTTACTTTTAATAATTTATAATTCTATCTAAGTAAATAATTAATGAGTGTAATTTTAATCCATGCAATGAAAGTAATGTAAATTTATGTAATGAATGTTATGTTATAATTTATGAATGTAGGAATTACTAATAAAAATGTTAATACAGCTAAATATTAAATACCACAGTAAAATATGAATCAACCTGTACTAACAAAGGTTTATACTACACTAGCAACCCGCCCCAGCTTCGCTCGGGTGCAAATAATACACCTAAACATACCCCATAAATCACTCTGTCTATTGGTGAAAATCGCATGAAATTCCGTTCAGTAGTTTTTGAGTTTATCGCGAACAGACGCGGCGGGAGGCTTTGTTTTGTAATATTTAGTGAATTATAAACAATTGTTATTTACAAACTTATAAGATACTAAGGATATTATTTTGCTCCGAAATTAAGGGGAATATATTAGGAAGTTATATATTTATTAAGTGTACCTTCATAATAATTTTATTTAAGCTACCTATGTTAAGATAGGTTAGTATTTCAAAATTATAATGTTAATGCCACATGAAACAATGATAATTTATGTTTTTTTTTTTATTTAAAAAAAAAAATATCTTACAGCATTTAGTAATATGCATGCATTAAATGCAATACATTTTTTTTTCCAAAGAAAGGGATTGTAGGTATATGTATATTTCAATAATGTAATGTATGTGGGTAGGTGATAATTGAATGTCATTAAAACAGTCTTAACTCAGCGCTGGTGTTTCATTCACGCTTCCCTAACACAAACAACTTTAACAGGCGGAGCCCCGTCGTGTCCTCGTGGATGCGATAGGCGGCAGCGACCTCTCGCGCCCTGCCCTGGTTCAGGCCATGGTACGGAGCGAGAAGGAATGGGAAGCCGTCTCCTCCTTTTGCGAAGCAGTAATGCTCGCGAAGGCGGAGACGGGACGCGTGAGGGAGACTCAACAACGGAATCGCCCTCACGCTCTCAGCAGCACCCGCCTCAGGAGACGCCTGGGACTTCCGGCGCCGCGAGACGATCTCCGGCCACCGTAGACCCGGGCCTGCGGACGGCGAGTAATGGGTAGCTCGCCGTCCGATCAGCAACAAGCCCGAGAGTCGACGGCGCGTAGTGTTCCAGGCGCGCCTCAAAGAGTTGTCAGCAATAGAGACGGGGCCCGTCATGGCCGATGCCTGCCCGGGAGTTGAGTATAATTTCGAAACAGAGTTACCTCGCCCCCGGGCACTAGGGCAGGAAGGAACAGGGGTGGGTTTTAGTCAGTAAGAGTCTGACACGCCCTCCCGCTCCACCCAGAGCGGGAGAAGTCACTGGATGATTTCCCACCCCACAAAACAAAAAAAAAGGACCTGCAGTCTCGACATACCTTCGACATATTTCAAGAAAACCAACTATTTTTTGGCTTAAATACCCTCGGTTTACGGCACTGACAAATTGATCAAGAACATCTTAGCTCCCTCACTGATTGATTTTGATGTGCTCGCTTGCCCGAACTCAAACCCGCCCGTCAACCCATTCCAGAAATGGTGGGATGAGCCGCTCTGCAGAGTAGTTCAAGACAATCTTATTGCCTCTTCCGCTACTACTGCAGAGCGTGCACGACTGCTAGCTGTGGGCGAGTGGGAGTCGTGGGGGTCTTTGGCTTCACGCACTAAACCGTCGTCGAGCATAGGCACCTTGTTCGATGACACTACATTCCGAGTCGCTGCTTCGTTACGTCTCGGCGCTCCTTGTTGTTCTCCTCATCGCTGTCACTGTGGCGAAGATGTCAACAGCCTCAGATACCACGGCCTGTCATGCAGTCGAAGTGCGGGTCGCATCCCCCCCCGACCCAGGTAATTACCGAATGGAAGAAAGTAAGCGATAGGCTGAAATCTACCACGTCGGTTCACCTGGACGCCATCCCCGATCACATAGACTCAGTCACAGACACGACGGCAGCGATCGACTCGCTTACGGAGCACGTACAGGCTGTCCTGAACGAATGTTCAAAGGTGGTACCAGTGACAGAAGATCGTCGCTGGAAGCTGCCGGACGATGTGCGGGCTCTGATAACCGAGAAGAACGCAGCCATCCGTGCGTACAGTGCTTTTCCCTGCGACGCAAACAAGGCTCACATGCGCAATTTACAGCGTGCTGTAAAAAGTCGCATTAGTGAGCATCGTTCTGCGGGCTGGGGCAAGTTGCTGAGCGAACTCGAGCCCAACCACCACGCCTTCTGGAATCTCCAGAGGAAGCTGCGTTCCAAGGAAGAGACTTTCATGCCTCCTCTTATTCGCCCAGACAAGAGTGTCGCCTTTGACAACTCTGAAAAAGCGGAGTGCCTAGCCGACAGTCTAGAGGCTCAATGTTCTCCCAGCTCCCAGCCAGCTGACCAGGCCCACCTTGACATGGTGGACGCTGAAGTTGAAAGGAGAGCTTCCCTCCCACCCTTCGAAGACCCAGATGACCCTCTACCCCCCGTCACTCCAGAGGAGGTGGAGGATATCATCAAAAAGCTCCAGCCCCGAAAAGCCCCAGGCCCTGACGGCATCACCGGCAGGGTCATACAGCTCTTCCCCGCCCAATTAATCTTGCTTATGACCGCCATCTTCAATGGCGCCTTAAGCAACAATATTTTCCCCCAAACATGGAAGCAGGCCGTTGTCATTGGTATTCCCAAACCAGGCAAGCCCCCGGCTAACCCCTCCAGCTACCGTCCCATCAGTCTCCTCAATGTTTTCGGCAAAATCTACGAAAAACTTATTTATAAGCGGCTCAAAGATTATGCCGAAACTAACAATCTCATCCCTAACGAGCAATTCGGCTTCCGTTCCGAGCACTCGTGCGTCCAACAAGTATACCGAATCGTAGAACATATGAGCGCTGGGTTCCAGCGCGGTATGACGACCGGTGTCTTGTACTTCGACATTGCGAAAGCGTTCGACAAAGTCTGGCACAATGGCTTAATTTATAAGCTGTATCAATTAGGAGTGCCAGATCGTCTCGTACTCATCTTGCGTGACTTTCTGTCGAATCGTACTTTCCGCTATCGTCTCGAGGGAACACTTTCCTCCCCTCACCCCATCAGATCAGGAGTCCCACAAGGCTCTGTAGTATCCCCCTTAGCCTTCACGCTGTACACAAGCGATGTCCCTAAGAACAAAAAGTCTCACATAGCATTATTTGCTGACGACACGGCCATCTACTATACGGGCCGTGTACCTACCCAGATAGCTCGCAATCTCCAATCCTCCGCAAACATCTTGGGCAAATGGTTCCGGAAATGGAGAATCGAGGTTAACCCCGACAAGAGTCAGGCTGTTCTCTACTCGAGACTCCGACGCAAAATATCCCCACCCCCTCCGATCACCATGTATAATAAGCCTATTCCGTGGGAGAAGAAGGCTAAATACCTGGGTGTGGTCCTAGACCAACACCTCACCTTCGCCGAGCACATAAAGCAGGCCCGCGCGCGGGCCGCTTTCGCTCAAGGTAGGCTTCATTCCATGATCAATAAACGCAGTACCTTGTCGTACAAGTGTAAACTGCGTACTTTCACCGCGGTCATTCGTCCCATCATGACCTACGCTGGCCCTGTCTTCGCACACGCCAAGCCCCGGTTCATTCATAAAATGCAGACTCTTCAGAGCCGCTTTCTTCGCCGAGCGGCGGGTGCCCCCTACTTTGTCCGTAACGAAGAGCTGCATGTAGACTTCAAACTTCCCACCATCCAGCAGTACTTGAAATGTCTCACCAAGCGTTTTCTAGATACCGCTGTGAATCATCCAAACCCCCTAATCGCATCGGCCGCCCGATACGAACCCTCCCGCATCTCCAAGGTGCGCCGACCCAGACATACCGTCCTCATTCCTGACGACCCTACCACCCTGCTCCAGGAGAGCCGTAGGGAAACTAGCACCACAGCCCGCCAACGCACACAGCCGTCCTTCCGCCCCCGCCGTAGAGGCCCGCGAAGACCTGTTCAATGCCCTCCCCGTCTCTCGCCAGCACGTGCCGCTGAGCAAGCATATCCCCCAATTAATGAGAATCAGATCCAGCCTTCCCTTGCTGTCCCCTCAGTGACGCCCTAAGCCGAGGCCCGTACCCCGCAGGGGGTGCCCTTAGCGTAGTCAATTAGTATGTAAGATTAATAATAAGTCCTGGCTGGAGGCTTTAATAAATTAGAGCCTTCACAGGCAAGTTCGGTTGAGCAGTCGACAACCAATAGGGTTGAACTGCGAGTAGTCATTCAAAAAAAAAAAAAAAAAAACGGGTCGCATAGCGTGGCACGCGAATATTAAAACGACATCATCCGACGTGCTCTTGTCGGCTGTCGCCGTCGGCGTTCCGCCTGTATAGAACCGCATGGCCTGCCACGCGACGATGGCAAGAGACTGGAAGGCATGTCTTTGTTTCCATGGAAGATGGGTAGGCCTTTAGTGTGGGACGCTACTTGTGTCGATACTCTTGCGCCATCTCGTCTTCCGAGCTCGTCGTGCTGTGCTGGCGCTGCCGCTACGGCTGCTGCAAACCTCAAGCGGCGGAAATATAATAACCATGTTGGTAATTATATTTTTAAGACGTTTGGAGTTGAAACTCGGATTGTGGTGTCCGAATGCTCTCAAATTATTTTAAGAAATATCTAAACGCCGTGTTGACACTTCGCATAACCCTTGCCATAAAACGTGGCACCGCCGCCAGTCTTTTGGGCACATTACCAGCCGACAGCGGTGTGGAGGAATTTTTCGACGCCATATTTTAATTTATTATTTAAGTTTTAATTTTTTATATAATATAGTTATAGTTAGATTGGTGTGTGTTGTCAATGGAATAAGAATGGATTTAATAATAAAAAATATTTTTTCAGGTTATGATCTAAAATTTTTCCTCACAATGAGGGTGATTTTTAACGGCTAGTAATTTAGCGATCGGTAGCTAACGTAAGTTTCGCTATCAATGTCGAAACTGCAGGCCCAGGTATATGCCTAGGAGTAGCGGATAAATTCTGAAAATGAGTTACTGCACCCCTAGGCACTCAGGCAGGAAAGGAATAGGGGTGGGTTTTACTCAGTAAGAGTCTGACACGCCCTCCCGCTCCACCCAGAGCGGAAGAAGTCATTGGATGATTTCCCATTGCCCCAAAAAAAAAGGCCCAGGTATGAAAAAGGCACTTTAATATTTCTTGAAATTGAGATAAAGTGGTGTGGTTTATTTAGGTATTTGTGTAAAAATATTATCTCATCATAATATCTTGCAGGTGTTCAAAAGGAAACAAGTTATTCTTGTGCTATCTCTTATCAATACATTTTCAAAACAGAAACAGATAAAATAATCTTGATATTTGTTGCAATATAATGGCTTTGACTCAATTTGTAGGTAATATGATATCATATGAACCTTTTTTTTTTTGTTTTGTTAGGTAAGCTCTCTATTTTATTTTTTGGTTCCTACTAGTAGGTAAATAGGTATAAAATAGGCCAATAAGGATGAAAATCACCAATTTTTACTTAATTTAACCTCTGTATTATTAAAATAGCTTTCTTCAAAAAAATAGGAACACATTGCACCAATTACATAATTAATTGAAGAATTTATTTACCTAAAGTTTACTGTACAGCAAATAAATAATTAAAACAAAGTCCATACACAACATACTGACATAATACCTGATTAAGTATTATTTATAAATTGAATAAATCATTTACAAGGCTAGACTGAACCACATCAATATAAACATTAAATACATATTTAGACTAGTAAACTGGCACTTACTACCTAAGTAATGAGTGACATTGTCATACAGCAAAATGAAAGTCATGAATGTTTATTAAGGCTGCATTAACCCTGACTCTGACAGGGGTTGTCAGGAAACAAGGGTTTGACGAATGTTACCGGTTATGTCAATACCATATTGTTATTGTTTTTTAAATGCTATTATCATATAATAATATGTAGTTACTTATACCAAGTCTTATCAGGAAGAGGTGAACAATTAATACCTACTTCATTCAATTTATTGTCTTGATATAATCTTATCTATCACAAAAGGGTAAACAACAGGTATCTATTAATTCTATTATGAAGTAGATAATAATTATACATTACTGCAACTCGAGCAGGTAATTTGACACCAGAGCCCATAAAAAGTAAAACCTGTGCTATAGATCACCAGGTCTCCTTATCTCGAATGCATTATAGAGGTCCATGATAAGGATATGAATGATTATAGCAGGGAGCGCTTATAGTTAGCAAGGAGGGCCTATAATAGTAGGGAGCGCTTATACTTCAATTTGTCCTAGCTAAACCAACACAACATCTGCAAGGAGATAGGCAGATGAATCTTTTGCGACTGCGGGTAGATCCTGGATGAGGTTGGCATAGGAGGGTTGTGATTGGAATCAGAAAAGAGAGGCCTATGATGATTAATATGATTATGAAAGAAACATTTTCCACATTTTAATTTATTCTGAATTACCTCAGCAATACTTGAGAACCAATTAGTAAACAATTTACTACACTAATCAGCTCAAGAATTCTATTGGAACAAAAACTTCTGATTGCAATACCAAACAAATGAAAGAATTAATCGTTTCAACATTCTGTGAATGGAACTTGAACCAAAAGAATTTCTACAAAAACAACTAGGTGAATATAACATAAGGAATTGGTACAGATTAGTATTTTTGGCTCATGTATTTTTAATCACAAAATTCTTAGCTTATACACAATAGTTTATTGAGCTTTCATTAAGAAGAATGAAGAATGTTTGTGATGTATTGGAATTATGGAATTACAAAAAATTTAAAACAAGACAAAAACATTCTGTGATGCTGTTGTGTTAGATACACAACAATCAGCCTGTACTTTTGGACTTATCATCATTATTATCTGCCTAGCAGTATCCCAAGAATGGTGAGTGCAGCACACAGTCTTGTATAATCCTTCCGACCAAATTACAATCATGGTGGCCATTCTCAACAGAGGACAGAGGAGCTCGTAGCTAAAGTAATAACAGCTGCACGGGTCGATCCATCAAGTTAAGCTACGCTTGCCGGGGTTGGTCCATGGATGGGTGACCATCTTTACATACTGAGACTCCTCCGTGCCTTGGAAAGCATGTTAACCCGTTGGTCCCGGCTGTCAATCGTGTATCTTTGACAGTCGTTACAGGTCGTCAGAAGCCTGAAAGTCTGACATCCAGTCTTACCAAGGGGTATCGTATTACCCAATAACTGGGTTGTGGAGGTCAGATAGGCAGTCGCTCCATGTAAAATACTGGTATTCAGCTGCATCCGGTTAGACTGGAAGCCGACCCTAAGATAGTTGGGAAAAGGCGCGGGCAGATGATGGTGGCCATTCTCAACAGAGACTAGCCAAGCATGGATATTATAGTGCATAAGCATGTGCGCAAACACACATGCACTCTCTGTTAGTTTACTGCCATAGTACGAAGGGAAGGCAAAAGGCCCCATCAGTCATGATGGGGGAGAGATCAGGTGCAGGATTAATGGCTTTACGTGCTTTTCAAGGCACGCGGATGTCACACCACCAACTTCCAAACTCTGAGCTAAAGAGTAATTCCTAATGGAAAAACCCAAAAGCACTTATCGCCCAACCATGAAACCAATGAGGCAGTTGCAGCTGAATACCTATTGCTAAATCATGTTTTTAGATTTGAAAGCAGATAGTTTAGAACAAGATAAGAATTAGGAGACAGTTTTATCAATCTGTCAGTTAACTATTAAATTGACAGCAAGTCAGTCATATTAGACTTATACCTTAGGGATATTTTAATGCCCTAAGTCTTTATGTTTGATGTATTAAGTTATCTTCAAGTACCAGGCACAAAGAAAGCCTTGGAGCCCGCAAAACCGAATGCTTTTTGCAGTAAAATTCACGATAGCATAATGGTTATCAACAGAATTAGGTACTTCCTTCAAAGCTATTCATAAAAACTGTTATTCTTTTGTTCTTTTATAGGTACTTTATACAATTCAACACAAAAACTGCAATTTCATTGGACTGAATTATTGAATAGAAAAGGATGCAATCAATTAGGATGACCTTCCTTTTGATAATAATACTGCAGTTTTGTTACTCTAATGTACTGATTAAATTTATATTTTAATTTATACAGAATGTAAATTAGTGTTATTTAAGAATTGACTTTCACAGAACTAAATTCTAAATATAATTTCGTTATTAAATGGTATATTTACCAAGTCTTCCTTATGGTCAAGAGCCCTTTCGCTGGCCTCTTCCCTCCTGCATCAGTGATGACTGAGAAACGGTCACTCAAACTTCTTTTCACCTCTGGAAAGCGGCCCCCTGAAGACAGTCTCAAAGACTTTCCAGTCACTAAGCCCTGCGACTTCTTAACACGGTAATCCACAGGCTCTTCGACTTCCCGACCTTCCAAATGCAGTGACACTCTCTTACCACGTTTCTTATACTTCAAAGCAGCCTCTGAAGACACATGGCCATCAAATTCACGGTTCTTATTAAACCCACGCTCACTCTCACCAAATCCTTGGACGAAACAGAGCATAATTTCATCAGGATACGATTCCTTCATCTAGAAGGTCATTACTAATATTCGATTAACGTAATCCACTCGAATAAGGTCACAACAGTCAACGATTCGTTACACCAACTTTAATTTGTTACGAAAGCGAGTCACCGGACATTTTCAAACACGAAAACTGTACAGACTTCTCTGAATTTCGATTAAAACTTTATTTTGTTATGGTGTACGCAACTGGGTTACTAAAACACATTCAAAACCGATATCTTGTAATAAAATGGTAAATTACAAGATCCACACAACGGAATTCGGTAATAATCAATTAAAATTCACAGTTTCACTATCCGTTTATTATCACGAAATCACAATTGTTCGAAAAATCGAAGAATTTATGTAGGCCGCCGAAAATTATCGGAGTAAACTGACATTTCTTTCACGTTCGGTAACCGCCCGTCCCGTAAGTCGCGTTGCGTTCGGAAACACAATCTTACACGGCCTCGGCTGTTTGCGAACTGACACCGGTTTGGCCGCCCCCACTCAGCCTAGCGTCCACGCGGCGACTCACAAAATGTGCGCCGCGTCGCAATGAATGAAGAATGTGACGTCGTTTTCTATGGCACCTGACAAGTGCCAATTTTTTCACGGCGAATGTTACGTTGAATTAATCGAAATTACACCCCACAGCCACACGATGATCATTCCGATCCTACTAAGTCACCAAAATAGATACCCAGACCTAAATACAATTAGTACCTACATATTTCAGGTAATTAAATTAATACTAATTTTACGCTGTCTCTTTATATAAATACCACCCTAGTATAAGAGACAGAGTTTAATCCATTGTGTAGGTAAAGATTTCTGCAGCATCGAAATGAATTTTTTAATATCCAAATTTTGGGAAATAAAGATATTTATTATTGTGTATTGTATGTTCGTATTGCTCATGAACTTTTCAGGATGTGATGGGTTCATGGGTATTTATTTTCATAATTACAGATGATAATTACGAGATGATTCCGATATCCATTTTTAAAAACAAACCGTGGCCATGGCCCTGTGCTGTAGGTCTCTTAGACCGCTTCAGTAAAATTCCCATGCCCAATCCAATTACCTCGCCTGACGTACAGCTTACTTAGTACCTAATAGTAGGTAATAGCGGTAAGTTGTTACATACTCACACGCAAAGAAGATGCTGCTATCATGATGAACACTGAATAGATAAATCTTATATTTTCTGGCACCCATGCATGAGGTATGGTTCCCGATAGCATAGTTTTCCTTCCATATGACCCATAGGTGTGAAACAGTGGGTACCTACAGCTTGCTTTGGAATTCGAAACCCTTGTTATTGATCGGTTTATTTCTCAAAATCATAAATACTTACTAAACAAAGCGAAAATTTCTCAGGCAGGACGACACATGAAATTAAATAATATCCCATTGCGTGACGGCGCGTTTGGATCGATACTGGGAAAACAAAGCAAAGTGAGGGTTCGTCAGGGTTACCGGGAAACAAACTCACTTAAAATGCTGAAAGTATCCTAAATAGCCAACAATTTATCGTACTACCATTAAAGAGTTGCGGTTCATAGTTTAAAAATATAAATTTTTAAAGGGACTTAAAACTTTAAAAAAAAAAGCTTTGATTTCAGATTGGTGTATAGGTAGCAAGGCCCATTATTTTCCCACCAAAGAGTTAAACTTTTAAGTTTGTAAGTTTTCCTAGGGCCACAGGGCACTTGAAACTTGAGTCGTGGTATCATCTAAAGTTGGATATAAGTATTATTTGTTTTTACAATTCAATCTGTCACACATTTGATTGATGGAGGCCTTGAAAAATATAGATGATAACGAGATTTCACATTTCTCTGTGAAATTAAGAGTTGCTTGTGAGAAAGCAAAACCACTTAACGATTACCTACAGTAAATTGCAATGGGGATTGGCAAAGAGTAGGTACAAGTTGCGTGAAAAATGTTCAAATAAGTATCTAGTCTGCAGGTCGATTTCGCATTTCATTCTTTTTACTATGGCTAGATTGCGCTACCTATATTTGAAAAAGTTGAGCAACGACAATACGGGCTATTAAATTGAATTTATTGCGAAAATATGGCAATATTTCGGCGCCCCAGACAATTTGTGGTAAAGTTATGCGTCAAGGTTAAATTCTCGCATTTGTACAAAATCTAAGGTTCAAGGGCCGTTGTCTCTGCCAGGGTTGCGGGTGTTATCGAAGGAGTCACCGCGGCTCTGACACAGGCAACTGAAGGATCTCGGGTGGGTTTTAGTCAGTAATAGTCTGACACGCCCTCCCGCTCCACCCAGAGCGGTAGAAGTTACCTATTTGATGATTTCCCACTCTATAAAAAAGAGCCTTAGAGCGGTTGCGCAGTACGTCCGATACTTATCCGTGTAAAGACGGTCCGGCGTGGTCGTAGAACAATTTGTATGGTAGGTTACGCACTACCAATCCGAGTTCGGTCCGAGTTTTCTATAGATCTGTATTTTGACGGATAAGTATCGGACGTAGTGCGCAACCGCTCTTATTCTATAGCCGAGAGGCTCTGATCTTGGCTATTTTTCTTCACGCTTTTATCCATGTGATGGGCAATCAATCCTCCAAACCTCTTTAACTCAAACTATCAACAACTCAACTCTGAATGCGTCAGGGAATCACTCAAAGGAGCATGCATTTATAACGTGGTGGCATAATGCAAATCGCTTGAGTTTATAGTAAGTTGGTAGGTAGGTAAACAAAGAGCACGTTGACGGTGACTATTCCTACATCGAAGATAGGCGTATAAGGTAAATATTACAATAAAACATTGAACATCAATAATATCTGTCCATACCTAACATTGAAACTCTTACTGTTACCTACTGCCTTTTGTCGGTTGTTATCTACTGATCTCAAAATGTTGTTCGTACAAGTGAGCTACTGCAAACCCTCTGCCTAGATCAGCAGTTCTTATCTTAACCTATGGTTCGTAAACCACTGGACCAGTGGTTCAGTGTTCAGTTCTGGTGGTTCCTGGAAGCACCCGAAGTCGTCCGCGAAGCCACCAGTTAATGTTTTTTTGGAGATAAAGCGCCCATTTTCAATAAAAGTGGGTGCTATATAACCATGGGATAATCTAGGGCCTAGATTATCCCATTTGTATATAGTCCCCATTTTTAAGGAGGCGAAAACTATACAGGTCGTCTTGCAGTTTGAGCGTGCCTCACAATTCGTAGCCAAAGTTCAGTTAATACCTAACTAAGTAGGTATAAAACACTCCACTTTGAGAAAATGAATGACCTCCGTCCGCTTTCAGTCAGATTAATCCAGTTAAGGCCCTACTAACGGCCAAGTGGCGCCCTCATTGAATAAAAAATTGTAGCATAGCACAGAAAATAAATAATAAAGAATCCAACGTCACGTTTGTTACAAAGAAGATAAAGTATTTTTACGTTGTTAAAACTTTTGCCTACTACTTTGGATACGAAACATTCTGAGACCTATTTTAACAACGTAAAAATACTTTATCTTCTTTGTAACAAACCTGATGTTGGATTCTTTAGTATTTATTCTATGCTATGCTACGATTTTTTATTCATTGAGGGCGCCACTTGGCCGGTAGTAGACCCTTAATGAACCTCATTGTTTTCCAGTGACTCTACAATCTCTATGGTGTTAATTGATTAGCTTTCTCAAACAAAAGTCGTTAAGTACTCTAATCGAGTTTAATCTGTTATTATAGAAATTGATGGTTTGCTGTAATAAAACCAGAAAAATAAAGTACCTATTAGCTTTCGAAGAAAACAACTCGAAAGAAACATAAATTATTTTTTTAGGTCGTTCTTCATCGCTAGGTAATAAAATGTTATAGGTACTGTTGTTGAATTCAGGAAATCATGATATTTTAATAAAAAAAATTCACAGATAGGTAAAACACGATTGTTTTCCTTTCATACTGAACTATCTTGAATCGTTTTTGGAAGTTCCCTGGATAAAACGACTACCTAACAATTATAGTTATGGTGACCGGCCTAATTTTCGGGTGATCGGCTCCCTAAATAACAACTAATTCTCTTGCCCTTAGCCACATTTATTTGGAGTCGGAGCCACTTATTCTTCCATACTTCCTGTCTTCTTCTTCTCTATACATCATCATCTCAGGAGTCACCCTCCTTTCTTAACATATCGGGCCTTATTAATAAAAAAAATCTGTAGTTTAAAAAAATTAAAAACACTTAATTTTTTTATACCCGTAACATGGCAATGCATACAAAATTACTAGTCCGCCATCTTTGGAACTCCGCCATATTGAATTTAGAATGACGTCATTTGGCTAACCATGCTGTCATCCAAACTAAACATGTAGGTACTTACGTAAAATTTCAGCTCAATCGAAAACCGGGAAGTAGCTCAAATTTAACTTCTAAGATTTGTTTACATAGTTAGTTAGCTAGTTAGTTAGGTACAGGTAAAGCTAATAAGTGTGTTAAAAATAAGCATGTGATTAGTAACACTGATTACCTACCAGGTTCTTAATTCAAATTTTTCTAGGGAGAATTTGAATTTAGAAACCGTTAATCAGTATTTTAACTACCTACGCTTACGGTTAGCGGGTTTTATAAATAAGGATGCGTATGCTTAGTTTTTTTATTTTTTTTTTATTTTTAGTTGGTCTACTAATCAGTGTTTAAACTAAGCACATGTTTTTTTTTTATAAATAAGACCCATACCTAAATAAGGCTGATCATCTTTCACAGACATCCATTGTTTCTTTGGTCTTCCCATACTCTTCAGTCTAGATACTGCTAGATGACGTCACATAATGTGTGGTAGTACTTATTTCATTTGTTTGTTTCGATCTTTGTAGTTTGTGTCTAAATGTAGCTCGTCAAATTACGCTGGGTTCATTAACAGGACGCCAACTCCGTAAGTCGTAAGTGCGACACGAACGAGAACAGGCCCGGTCGGTAAACGATCAATATAATCCGGTGCCTACAGGAATCTCCTAGGAAACGGGAAAACCAAACTTTTGTTTTTGACGTAGGTAAACGGGACAGGAATTAATAAGGAAACAACGGTTATCGGTTAGTTAGTGCGGATAACTGCTGATAATATACCTAATAGGTAGGTACATGAGTCCCAGTATTAGGAGCGATCGCGGTTCAGCGTTGATCTGGCGAATATTTGCCGGATTTGTGTCAAATTTTCGTTTTCTAGGGTTCCGTACCCGAAGGATCCAAACGGAGCCCTACTGCTGTCACTCACGTGTCCGTCTATCCGTCGTCTGTCACAAAATTTTGTTCAAAAGAAATTCTTCTTCCTATAAACTTGATCTTGAAATTTGGTGGTAATGTTTATTATTATTCCGTATATTTTACAAAAAAATCTTTAGTACGAAACCCAAAATTTGCGAGGTCCGACACGAACTTGACCCGTTTTTTTATTTTTTTTTATTTTGGTGTTATAAGCTAATTTCTCTATCAAAGAAAAAGTACTAACACATCTCTATTCTCTATGGCTCATACACATAATTATGAACAAAGCATGAAGTTATAGATAGAAAACAAAGTCATAGTGATACTCGTATCTCTGCATTACAGCGGTTATTGACGGACTCTGTCCGTTCATTATGTCCGTACACATACTTATCCCCAGAAGAAAAGGCTTTTCCCTAATTTCGTAAAAGATACAAAAGTTGTTTCTATGCCAAAATAGTCTCCTAACCAATACATATGTAACTACTAAATGATAATAAGTACCTACCTACCTAACCTAGTACATTAGCAAACCCTAATTACTTATCCGTAGAGTTAGACCATTAGTAGTAACAAGATGCTAATCTACGGCCACTGCCGATTGAGCTGTTATATGTAAGTACGTTCTACTGCGCTAGTATTATAATTATCTGTGGTTCTATTAAGTAGTAACTACACTTTCAAAAGACCCGACTTAGTTACCACTGGTAATTGAGGAAAGATTGGTCTGGAACTTTCGCCGTCGTGAAATCAAAATATCTTTCAGAAGGTTCTAGGTATCTGATATTACAGTCAATGACTATCATCAAATAAGTAGTTTTTTTTTTGTTTTCGGGGGGTAAATTTCAAAAGGCGCCCGGGCTTAGTGTGGGTTTTTTAACTCACTAAAACCATCCAAAAAAAAAAACAAAAAAAAAAGAAAGTGATCACCATCAGCACATGGTAGGGGCCCCGTTACCGTGACCTCTTAAAATACCACTCCGGAACCCCCTCTGTGCCTCTTGCCTGCAAGGGATCCTTGAAGAAACCACGGTCTCACAGAAAGAGGCAACTTCGGTCCAGTTTTCCGTCTCCACCAGCATAGCACATGCTGGCGGAGACGGAAAACTGACAGATTTCACTCGATCCTGGCAACCAGGACCCATCGCTCAGAGGAACTATGTAGGTATCTATACCTACCTAACAAGACATGTTATGAAATAACCCCAAAATTGGTCTCCAAAAGACCGTACCGTAATCAAAATTCATTGGGCAAAAAGAACCACCAAATGGGTCCCGAACAAGGCGAAGATGGCGGGACGAGCTCGACTCCTTACGAAGGGACTGGCCTGTACTTGCAAAGGACAGAGTTGTGTGGAAGGGAGATAGGGATTTAGGGAGGCCGTTCTCCAACAGTGGGACAAAATAGGCTAGTTAGTGACAATTATTATCATTGCCGGCAAAAATAGGGTTCAGACTAGATAATAATATCTAGTGGGATGATGCATTTCATTCTGGTAAACCTTTGAAATCTGTTCTATTCTCAAAATGTAAGGCATTAAACTCAGGCAGTGGAAAATCTATGGCGTACCTCTAGGGGCATGGCATAAAGTAGGAACTAACTCGACTTGAGATTAAAGTCGCATTATGCACAGCTGCTAAACCGCGGCATAGTTTTCTTGCACTGATAACTGCGAACACATACCTAGCTGTGGCCTGTGAGATTATCCAACTTGCGTAACCGCAATGTTGTGATTCTTTTAAATAAGTGTGTGTCTGTGAACTCATTGTCATAATGGCAATACCTTGCACTTGAAGTCATCTCATGATTAAGGTTGACCTATTTCAAGTCTCATACAACGGTAAACTTGCAGGACCATGTGACATTTCAGTTTTTATTTATTTAACACTTCACGAACCTATGTAGGTACCTACAGAGGGGGGGGGGGATGGTTCTGTTAATCACTACATAGTATAAAACAAAGTCGCTTTCTCTGTCCCTATATTCCTATGTATGCTTAAATCTTTAAAACTACGCAACAGATTTTGATGCGGTTTTTTTTAATAGATAGAGCGATTGAAGGGTGTATGTATAATTTGAACATATATACTTAGGTTAAGGTATTTGTCTATGGGTCTATGCAACCCGAAATAAATGAATTATTACTAATGCCATAGGCATTTTCTATCAGAGACTCTCGATTTCGAGGGATGTCTCCCGATAACACTTAAAAGAAAACTTATTGGCATGTGTCCCGTCCTACTCCTAACCTACGGTGCAAAAAGTTGGTCGCTTAGGTACTAAACAACTAAAGTCCTAACTAAAGATTTGTCAACGGGCAATGGAGCGCAGCATAATAGGTAGGTGAAAAGCGAACGTAATATCGTGATAGAAAGGTACCAGTACCTACGACTATGCGATCCATAACTCAAGTAGCAGATGTTGGGGAAAAAGCAGCTGAGCTGAATGGGAGCGGGCTGCATACGACATAAGAATGCACCCGGACAGGTGGGCGAGGATCGCCACTCAATAGATACCTGAGGGTGGACGTCAGTGACGACGTCGGTGAAGGTGGCACGGTGACGGTCTACCCATGTTTACCGGGAAAACTTAGCCAGAGATCGCCCAAGACAGAAGAAAGGGGATGCCTGTGCCCAGCTGTGGGACACAATGTAGGCTATAAAAAATATATAAATGCCACTGTATTAGAATAAAAAATGTGAGATACTCGTAAGGCCGTAGGAGGTTAGCCACATTTTGACCAAAAAGTACAATTGCCACGAAGTACCTAAAACATTTCCGTAGAATTGTTTCCTTGACGAAATATCTTCCAGGAAATCGAATTTTCATTTCTTTTAATTGCCACGTGTACGTTATATTATCGATATTACTTCCATTATGAATGTGTAAACAACCCGTGGATCCGCGAATCTCATACAATATTTGATAAAGTGCTAACAACTCAAAACAGGATCATACATCAAAGTACACTATACCAGGAAGAGAAGTCTCCTGTCACGGCTAAATATAGTTCCCAATGTTCCCATGAGGAATATTTACCTTCCTTATGCACGTGGGTTTGTTTATCGTTTGCGAAAAACAAAAAACAAGATCCGAGAATTTAGCGATCATCGATAATTTTAATCGAGTTGTTTACGGAACTTCGGATAGCGAGCTGAAAACAATCGATGATCGGAAGCTCTTCAAAGTGCTGTAAATGTCAGGAAAATCAATAAACTGCAGATTTAATAGAGTATTTTGTTAACATAGATCGTTATAATATGTGGGTCATTTAATTCTGCGTTGTTAGAAATGAAGAGTGAATCAGAGGATTAAAATAAACTTCTGGCCTAGTGGCCTCCTAGAATAAGTAATATTTATCATCATCACCCACAGTTTTTCCATCAAAAAACGTCGAGAACTTTCTATATCCATGATACTTCCACAGGGATCTACGAGTATCTAGTATTCCACTTGTCGAGTTGTCGTGATTACGCCCGCTGGCTCGCACTACAAGTGCTTCCGTATGAAATATTGAGCTTGGATTCCAGACATTCATTGATCATGGTTGTGACGTAATATGTGGTTGTGACGCTCTACGGTACATGTAACAACAAGTTTAATCGTACTAAACTTTCTAACAGATTATGTTATGTGGTACCTGTTTTTTTTTCAGTATGGGAAAGCATCAGATGACTTCTAACGCTCTAGGTGGAGCGAGAGGGCGTGTCAGACTCTTACTGACTAAAACCCACTCGTGTTCCATCAGTTACCCTTTGCGTTCCAGGCCCTGCAGTCTCGACATAGTTAACGATTTAATTGTTACAACCGGTAAAAGTTATTCATTAAAATTTAAATCATTCATAAGTTTTCATGAAAAATGGTGCTTACAAGTTAAAATTTACACCGTCTCTGTAGGAACATATTTCAAGAAAATCAATTAATTTTTCAGGATTGATCAAAATTTTTTCCTCACAATGAGCGAGTTTTTTAACGGCTAGTAATTTAGAGATCGGTAGTTAACGTAAGTTTCGCTATCAATGTCGAGACTGCAGGCCCAGGGCAGCGGTGACTCTTTCGAACACTCCTGGGACCCAGTGTTACTTGTATGTGGTACCTTTTGTGGGGTTGAGAAGTCATCCTATGACTTCTCCCACTCTGGGTGGAGCGGGAGGGTGTGTCAGACTTTTACTGACTAAAACCCACCCCTGTTCCTTCCCTGCCTGAGTCCCCAGGGGCGCGGTCACCTGTTCCGAATTTATCCACGAGCCCTGGGCAGACATCGGCCATGACGGGCCCCGTTATGATGTTGCTGACATCTCTTTGAGGCGCGCGTGGAACACTACGCGCCGTCGACTCTCGGGCCTGGTGCTGATCGGACGGCGAGCTACCCATTACTCACCGTCCGTAGGCCCGCGTCTACGGTGGCCGGAGAACGTCCCACGACCCCCGACGCCCAGGGCGTCTCCTGCGGCGGCTGCTGTTGGGGGCGTGAGGGCGACTCTGTTGAGTCTCCCTCACCCGTGCCGCCTCCTTCTTCGCGAGCATTACTGCTTTGCAGAAGGAAGAGACTGCTTCCTATTCCCTCTCGCTACGTACCATGGCCTGGACCACGGCCGGGCGCAAAAGGTCGCTGCCACCGATCGCCTCCAGGAGGACACGGCGGTGCTCTGCCCAAGCGGGGCAGAACTCCACCATATGCTCCACTGTGTCCTCTGGGCGATCCGCACTGTGGTGACACCCGGGCGTTTCCTGCCGCCTTATCTGACACAGGAACCTCCCGAAACAGCCGTGTCGACGCCGTGGCGCCTCTCCAGCCACTCCTCAAAGAGGGGCTTTGTCGCCGCAATTGTGATGTGCCCTCGTACGTGGTATCTAGGACTGCTATTCGCCGGGAGGTGCGCGCTCCTAGACTATTCTATACTGCGTGATGTAGAACATGTGCTAGGGGTAGGCAGCACTGTACAAGCACCTCTCCGCCGATTACTAGAAAACACACATTTTCATAGATTTTGATAATAAAGCGCTACCGCAACCTAAATTACAAAAAAAAAATTATTAATGCAGTTGGAGATTATTGATTTCATACCACCAACTGCATCAGACTGCTTGAAAAGTGACTTGTTTGGAACTTTTTAGTTGTTATTTTACAGTTGGGTTTTTGAAAATATTTTTTATTTTTTATTTTCTACATTTTAGAGAGTTATATTTTTTGGAATCGCCTCCTCGAACCCTTTATTTTGATACCCCACTTAATATAGTTCGTCGACTTATATTTTTCATAATATATGGCGTCTGGTTGTCGCCTTAGTGAATTTTGTTAACTGTCATGCAGTAGCAGTAGCAAGATTAAGACGAATCAATTGACGTAAGAATTATCAACATCGGCCCACGCGGTCTCTATAGTGCCACAAAGGAACAAACAGAGATAAACACATTACCCTCCCTTGCGTCGCGCAGTCGGGTAAAAAATGGCTTCACAATTTCTCGCTAGTCGCCCATAAGATCTCTCTCTGTTTTGATCTGCTTCTTTCGATTCGCCATTATCAGGAAATTACATCCTGTATACCATATGGTCATATTTTAAGAACTGCATCCTGCCCATCGATGAACAACTTTCTTCAAGAAAACCTGAGGGAATTAAAAGAAAAAAGAAAGAAAGAAAAATAATTTATTCTGCACAGATTTAACGCACATTACAGAAAAAATGGATTAAATAACGTAAACATACATGAATGCTAAAAGCCTCGTATTCAATCAATGTAATATTCAATCAATGTAAGTCTTCTGTTCTGTTTTGTTGTTTGTGTGTGTTGTGTGTGAATTCTCAATTTTTTTTTTGTCTCCCATAATAATATGATCAGCTGATGATAACTTTGTATGGAAAGTCCAATTGTTCCTTTTGGGAATTATCTAGATTTTCTTAGAGAAAGTTGTTCATTTCCATGGACAGAACCGGTTCCTAAAATATGACCACACATTTCCTTTACACCCTGTATTATGTTTCTTTTATTACGCGTCTTTCATCCTATTCCGTGGTATTAATGTTATCTACCTACTTCGTGGACAATAGTGGGGTTATACGATTTTTCGCCTATAGGTACTTTTTTTTTTAGGTACCTAACTAATATATTTAATATTATTAATGCTGTAGGTAATTTAGAACGGTTTTTATCCCAAATAAATAAAATTTCAAAGTGTATTAGTAACTTACGTGGTACCTACCTAAACTTCTGTTTTGTATGATAAACAAATAATAAAAGAAAACATAACATTACGTTTATAACCATTAATTATGATAATGAGTTTCCATTTCCGTCAAAAGTAGCTCACATACTTAAAATACACAATAACGTAACTGTTTTTCAAAGGTAGATAAAACGTAAAATTAACCTACTTACTCCTCTAAAATTCTAAAAGATTCAAAATACTAGGAAACAAAATTCTGACGCATTTAGGTCAGCCGTAAACCTATTATATGAGAAACCTGGCTCAATACACTACGTACAAACACTACGTTGGTTACATGAATTGAGTGAATCAGTTTTCTTTAAACTAAATATTTCTCTAGACATGTATATTCTTCTCGGTCCGATACTAGAGCACATGAATTTGCAGAATTAGATCGAAAAACGTATCTGTACCTACTTACCTAGCACCTAGATACAGGCAATATTTTCAATATGCGGGCAGGTAATGAGTTGTTTTTTAGGGTTCCGTACCTGAAGGGTCCAAACGGAGCCCTATTGCTGTCACTCACGTGTTCGTGTGTCCGTCTGTCTGTCCGTCGTCTGTCACACAGGTTTTACAGCAAAACAAACGGTTGGAGCTACAGTCTTCAAATCACAGTATTTGCATCTTATTGACCCAAAACCATACAAATTGTAATTTTTTTTTAAATGTTTTAAGGGGAATCCTGATAGAGCTAGAGATACAGCTAAAGGGAGGCATCGAGTGGGGTATCGTTGTTTAGAACTCATTGAGTAAATAAATATTGTGTTTTTTTTTTTAAATATTGGTAAACATAGGAATGAGAAGCCACCAAAGTCAGCTGTTTTTACAAAATATCGTTCCGAAGATTTTTTTTACTTCCCTTTGACCTATGAACTTGATACTTGGGGATTATGTTTATTATAACGTATATTTTAATAACAAACGCCAATATAATAAATCAGACTTTTTCATTGATAATTCTCTCATTTGGTACGGAACCCTAAATGTGCCAAGTCCGAAACGCACTTGGCCCGTTTTTTAGCAATAAGCTCTTTGTTGACCTGGATCTCACCTCTTGAAGTAAAGCGGTGGATAAGGGTCAGCGCAGACAGAGAGGAATAATCCTCGCACGGTCTCGGGAATTTTCTTTACGGATCGCGTATGCTCCCCGCATATCTTCGAGGACGCGCGAGCATTTTTTGTAAGGTTTATGTACTTTATTATAAATAATTTTAAAGTTTATTTTCAAGTGCGTTAATAAAAATCCTCTCCGCTGCGCTTCGTTCTGTCTGCGCTGAGCATAAGGATCACGATGGAACGAGTGTGCCTCATGTATTTTTTTTTTGGAGGGTGCGAAATCATCCAATGATATCTCCTGCTCTGGGTGGAGCGTGAGGGCGTGTCAGACTCTTACTGACTAAAACCCACCCCTGTTCCTTCCCTGCCCTGAATGCCCAGGGGCGCGGTAACTCTGTTTCGAATTTATCCACAACGTGCCTTATGTATGACTCTTGCTTAAAAGGCTGATGGGTTCAGGTAATGTGTCTTTCATTGTAGGTAGGTATGCATCTGGTTTGGTAACTCTGAATGCTAATTTTACTGCCACATATGTTGGTCTCTATGGAGCTCGTGGCTAAAGTAATAACAGCCGCACGGGTCGATCCATCACGTTAAGCTACGCTTGCCGGGGTTGCTCCATGGATGGGAGACCATCTTTCCGTACCGAGACTCCTCCGTGCCTCGGAAAGCACGTTAAACCGTTGGTCCCGGCTGTCAATCGTGGATCTTTGAACTGTCAAAGATCCACGATTGACAGCCGGGACCAACAGCGTTACGGGTCGTCAGAAGCCCGAAAGTCTGACAACCAGTCTTACCAACCAAGGGGTATCGTATTACCCAGTAACTGGTTTGTAGAGGTCAGATAGGCAGTCGCTCCATGTAAAACACTGATATTCAGCTCCATCCGGTTAGACTGGAAGCCGACCTCAAGATAGTTGAGTAAAGGCTAGGCAGATGATGTATGATGGTTTCTGTATAGGTTCATGATGATTTAGCAAAGACTCGGCTATCGTCAAAAACCCGAGCCCACGCAATTCCTATCCTATGCGCTTAAAAAATCAGTAGCTCTATTGTTAAATTAAGCATGTAATTTAATAATAAAGATACTGATTTTACTACTGAGAAGGCCTTGTCATCTAATCTCCCATTTTACTAATAAAACCTATCTTCTACTGCACCTGTATTGAGTGGATTATAGAACACGAGTAATTCAGTCTAAAGAAAAAACAGCAGCTAGTGATGTGACGCAAATTCTACGGCCCACATAATCATAACAAGATTAAATACTTTCGCGCCATTCAGGAATTAATACCGAGCGATATACGCAGCAGGTGTATTAAAGTGACGTTCAAAATATTTGGCATGCATGAGAGGGAGTGTCGCGACGTCACTCTTGGCACAAACACAGTGGCGACAGTCTACTTACGTCACTAGAGGTTGGGCACTTTCATAACAAGAGTTTCCTTCATACCGGATAAACACAAACACCTACCTACGCTGTTCACCTTGAATTCAGGTAGTGCAATTAATTGTAAGTAATGTACTTAGCTAATTAATTTAATCTCTGTTTGTATGGCACAATCTCTTGTGTGCGTAGTCGCAGCGGAAAAATGTCGAATTTCGTAATTTCAGTTTAGCAGATATTTAGTGTATGATGTCGTGTAAATGTGTATGGTAAGTACAAATTTGTGCATCCAACCATTGGGGAGTTATTCAACAAAAACTGTTTCCGCTGGAACTACGTCATCCTAGCGGCACTTTTTTTTTCTTAGGGACGCACAAGAAAAAAAATACTGTCAATAATTAGTGTGTAACGAGAGGTAAATGTGTATGTTCAAATGAAATTTGTGTGTCATAAAACAACGAAGATATTCAAGTTTCCGCTGCGCTGACGTTTGGCTATTTGATGAAAATCTTATAAAACGGCTTAGTGCAGAGTTGTAATTTTTTTCGCTCGTTGCTTTGAATTTGTGTGTAATGTTTGTGAAAACAGATTTTGAAAAAAACATACCGTTTTAAAGATATACACATAAAAGTAAAATAAGGTTATTAGGTCCTAGAACTTAAAATAGGAACTCTAGAACCTAACTTATCACATATATTTGTGTCTTTTAAGGGTCTACAATGTCTTGCCAAGTTTCATTTATGTGCTCTTAGTAATTAATGAGCACTGGCATATTTTACTACGACTGGACCACTATATTTTATGACATCCGATTGAAGGACTTTTTAAAGGAAAGTCATAATAAAACATATTCAGATATTTAGTGTGTTAATCCAACAAATCACATGTAAAATTTCAGCTCATTACACTTAATAATTAAAGAGATATAATAAAAATACCAAAACAATCTACCTATATGGATAAACCGCCCAAGTTTGAACGGCTACAAAAAAGCGGCCGTGCAGTATATGGAGCTATCGTTCTGAAATTTCCAGTGTAGTATTGTTATTGTGTTTAATAGTTTCGTACAGGCGCGTACACAATACTTTAGTAGAAAATAAAACAACTGCATTAACTTTGTACTGCTTATTAGTAAATGACTAATTAAATAAAAAACAACATTAATAGCAAAGTAATAATAACATTTATTTATAATCAGATTTTTTTATTAAACGTATATAAGAAATATATTGCCTACTGTAAAAGCCCATATACTCGTAGGTATACGTAAATCTTAGGCGTCCATCGTCCTAATAGAACGCGACCATCGTGCGAATACGCGATCATCGTGTTTATTTGTATTGCAAACCTGATCCCGCTGTCGCGTCGACAGAGGGCGCTTTTCGCTTTTTCTGTACAAATGACTGCAACGATCGCATATTTGCGCGACGATCGCATATTCGCGCGATGATCGCGTTCTATTAGGGCGACGCCTTAAGATGAGTATAGACTAGAGCACTTACTAGTAATTCAAAAGTTTAAGATAAAAACAAGTAACCTACTATTTTATAACAAAAGTTATTAGTTACTTGTTTAAGAATTGTGTGCCCACCTGTACCAATCCAATAATGGTACAACACTGGAAATTTTAGAACGTTAGCTCCATGTACTGCACGGCCGCTTTCTTGTAGCCATTCAAACTTGGTCGGTTTATCCATCTATTGAGGTGGTTTTGGTATTTTTATTATATCTCTTTAATTATTAAGTATAGTGAGCTGAAATTTTACATTAACACACTAAATATCTGAATATGTTTTATTATTTTTTTCCTTTAAAAAGTCCTTCAATCGGATGTCATAAAATATAGTGGTCCAGTCGTAGTAAAATATGCCATTGCTCATTAATTACTAAGAGCACATAAATTAAACTTGGCAAGACATTGTAGACCTTAAAAGACACAAATAAATGTTATAAGTTAGGCTCTAGAGTTCCTATTTTAAGTTCTAGGACCTAATAACCTTATTTTACTTTTATGTGTCTATCTTTTGAACGGTATGTTTTTTTCAAAATCTGTTTTCACAAACATTACACACAAATTCAAAGCAACGAGCGAAAAAAATTACAACTCTGCACTAAGCCGTTTTATATGATTTTCATCAAATAGCCAAACGTCAGCGCAGCGGAAACTTGAATATCTTCGTTGTTTTATGACACACAAATTTCATTTAAACATACACATTTACCTCTCGTTACACACTAATTATTGACAGTATTTTTTTTCTTGTGCGTCCCTAAGAAAAAAAAAAGTGCCGCTAGGATGACGTAGTTCCAGCGGAAACAGTTTTTGTTGAATAACTCCCCAGTGGTTGGATGCACAAATTTGTACTTACCATACACATTTTACACGACGTCATACACTTAATATCTGCTTAACTGAAATTAAGAAATTCGACATTTTTTCGCTGCGACTACGCACACCAATCTCTTCTAGGGGACAAGCTGGCCGCCCGACAAGAAACACTTAAATGGAAATGAGCTGAGCGCATCAGTTCCGCTTGGCGAGGTATATGGCGGTTTCGTGGTGAAGAATCGTTCGTGTTAGTGTAAGCATAGCAATTTGTATGTTAACGAACCAGATAGTAACAATACTAGTTTGTATCAAATAGCATTGGCAGCGTATATCGCTCATAGATCCCACTTTTGCAAGCATGGTAGATTGAAAGAAGATAGCTGACCAAAGAAGGCATGGTATTCAGGGCAATGACGATGGATGACGTGGGTCAAGTTCAATACGGAAATTGACCTACCAATACGAAAATAGAAAATACTTGTGAAATGAAAGACAGAGAAACTTTGGGACCACAATGTTTAATATTAGGTCCCCACTTATGAAATCAGTGTTTTGTATGGAGAATTTTAAAGAAGTTGCATTTTTCATACTAACATTTTCTTAATTTATTTAACACCTATGAACACTAATGTTTTAAAACTTTTATTTTTGCCACATAGATTAAGCAACAAAAATAAGTTTTGGCTAAGTTAAAAAACAAATAGTGGTCATTTCTGCTAACAAAAAGAGGAGTCATTTTTAAAGTATTTTTTTTTTGTATAAAACTACAAGTAATAAGGTTTTTTTTACTATTGGCAGTTGTCTATGACGGTCATTATTCGATAGAATATCAAGCAATAGATGAATATTTTAATTCATAGAAGTGACGAGGTTCTCTATTTGTAAGAAAAAAACGCCAATTTAAGGTGGGAACCCAATATTATGTTTGCTGTACCTAATCTCTAGACGAGTAAATGTTCGTAACGGCTAAAACGATTTGGCTTATATTGCCGAAAAAACCGGCCAAGTGCGAATCGGGCCACGCGCAGTGTAAGGTTCCGTAGTCGCCCGTTATAACATGTAGGGTTTTACTATGAATGTTACAGATCACGGTTTTACGTTTAAAATAAAACGAAAAATAAAGGTTTTACTTTCCAAATTTTGGCATGTTTACTAGCGGTTTTAAATATTAAATAAGTAACAATTTCATCTCAGTATTTTTTTTCTAAGAAATTTGTGTTTTGTACGAAATTTTCCAAGTATGTAGGTACATTTTATATATTGGGCGACTCAGAGCTAACTTATCCGTGATAGTTTTCCTTTAAAGTTCGTTATATATATATACTACCATCACGAGTTTTTTTCAGATTTTTCAAGCCAATAGTTTAGCTTATATGGACGCTAGACTCGAACAAAATATATCACTTTAAATTTTAAAATTTCGCAAGCGAATCACTGAATCGAAAAATAGACTTCACCACCCCACAATGATTTTGAAAGACCTATCCACCGATACCTCACACTATAGGAAAAGCGAGAAAAAAAATCATCCCCACTTTACATGTAAGAGAAAAATATAGTTTACAAAATTGTATTGTTTCGTTTTCTTAGCCTGATTAATACATATTATAATTATAATTTTATGTACAATGCAAGATTGCAGGTTTCTAGCACTAGCAGTCTCTAAGCTATGCCTCGGACGGACAGACCGAAACTATAAGGGTTCCTTGTCCTTGTTAGGACTACGTTTTTTAATTAGTCCGAATATGGGTTATAAGAATAAAAATTAATAATATTCGCGGAAAATGATAAAATTCGGGCAAAACAGGTAGTGCTTTTTGTGTTTCTTTTGTATGAACTCTGAAATTTCGACCAGACAACGTCCCCTGACGACCTGCTAGTAAATAATAAATCAAAGCAGGACGTAAATGCGAATCTAGAAGATATCATTCCATATCATACAACAAAATGAGGGTTGACCTGAAGAAGATGCTATTATTAGCCCCATCAATCGATCCTCAGCTTTCAACCCACAATCGATTAGTCGAGGCCGAGAAACCTACCAGGTCCACTTTTAGAGACTGTTGTGCTAAACTTAATGAGGACAGTAATAATTAGAGTTGGGTAGTGACCGAGTGTCGTAGTAGAATTGAAAGAATCGAGATGGGTCAACGAGACGAAATTGCTGCAATCGCGGGTAGAACCTGGATGAGCTTGCTCAAGAACTTCGGGAAAAGGTGCAAGAAACTCTTTTCTTATAGTAAACTAGGGACCCGAACCAGCTCCGCACGGGTTAAAAATTATACACACAATCGGATTTCACGGATAGACGCGGAGAGCGACTCTGATTTATATTACACATAGAGATAGAGACGAGACTAGCGACGGTGCAATTATTCTATTATTGAAAACGTTACATGGTTTAGAAGGAGCCCGTGGCTAAAGTAATAACAGCTGCACGGGTCGATTCATCAGGTTAAGCTACGCTTGCCGGGGTTGGTCCATGGATGGGTGACCATCTTTTCATACCGGTTCCTCCGTGCCTTAAAAAGCACGTTAAGCCGTTGGTCCCGGCTGTCAATCATTGATCTTTGACAGTCGTTACGGGTCGTCAGAAGCCCGAAAGTCTTACATCCAGTCTTACCAAGGGCTATCGTATTACCCAGTAACTGAGTTGTGGAAGTCAGATAGGCAGTCGCTCCATGTAAAATACTGGTATTCAGCTGCATCCGGTTAGACTGGAAGCCGACCCCAAGATAGTTGGGAAAAGACTAGGCAGATGATGACGTGGTTTAGAAGGAGTAAGCGGAGAAAGAGACAGAGGCAGACTGCGACTTTGTTGTATACTATTTAGAGAGGCCTCTCTTTTGGCTCAGCAGTGGACGAAGTTGGGCTGTGCATGATGATGATTTTTGACCTTAATGGTATAAAGTCACTTAAGATAAACTTGATAAAAATCTCAAAAAATTCTTTCCAGGCCACCCACCCCATATACATTACTCCTAATTAAACTTAAGTACTTGAATAAATTGCATACGAAAGGTGATATTTCACCAAATTGACTCGGATATATTGACCGAAGAGGTCAGACGCTCAGACTGCAGAGTCAATTGGTCAACCACACTTACTGCCGGCTCTTGCGCAGATTTTAGCCTATATTAGCATTCAACCTTTTAGCGGTCAAATGTGTGCCTGTCAGATGATTAAAAAAAAAAACGTAGGTAAAGGTGCGATTATAGTGGTATTTGCACGTTTCAAGATAAGCTTGGGGCGAGGTCGTAGGTTTTCCTCGATTTGCATGCTAATTAACTACGTTGCTATTGGTGTAAAATTGCTTAGTAACTCAATCATAAATATGTTTTATGTTATATGGTGTTCAGGTTACGTCTAAAGTTTTCTACTACACGGTCTTTTTCGAAACTAGAAAGGGGAATGCCCATCTGCCATACAAAAAATGCCTGGAATGGACAGAAACTATTAATAGTCCTTAATTCTATTTAGAATAAAACACGTATAGTGAAATTATTCTTGAGTTTGTTTAACTAGGGTAAAAATATAACGATCACTAAATATGTTTAACTTGATATCCGCTTATATTTTTACGAAAGTCGTGTTTATTTGACATGAGTAAGTGACATTCAGCCAAAGAGGAATCATCAAATAATCCATAAGGAGGGAAAAAACTATTTTATACATTTAGGACAGAGTTATAAGTAGTAGCAGTAGTAGTAGTAGTAGTAGTTGAGTTAATTTAGTATTATACGATCTAAACGTAATGTAAATCTAATTGAAATAATATATGCTTGTCAATATTAAATCAAATTAATTATTTTTTAAACAGAAAACGTATCTAGGCTGTATGAACCACATGTCCTTTGCTTTAGTGACAGTTTGACATTACTGCTCATGTCAAATAAACACGACTTCCATATAAATATAAGCGGATATTAAGTGAAATATATTTAGTGATCGTTATATTTTTGCCCTAGTTAAACCAACTTTTAAGAATTATTTCATTATACCTATTTTAATCTAAATAGAATTAAGGACTATTAGTAGTTTCTGTCCGTTTCAGGCATTTTTGTGCATTCCCCTTTGCGCGCGTTTTGCCATACGTATTATTGGAATAACAAGTAACAGCTCACAATTTAGGACCCATTAACATTAGTGTTTTAATCCGTGGTGCTTACTGCTTAGCAACTGGGCTTAAACTCAGTTGTAAATGTAAAAAATTACTTAGCAACTGGGCTTAACCCAGTTGTAAATGAAAAAAAAGGTATCTTTGTGCCTAATGGCCTAACTTTGTTCTGTCTCCTGCTTGATAAGGAGGGAAGTATCTTCTGATTACTTTTGTTGCGGAACCTAAGACAGTTTAATCGGTTTTCCGGAAATCCTCGAGCTTCATTGCCTGGCTGGCTTTATTCTCATGAGAAAAAAAAGGCTACCTTTTTTTTGGGGGGGGGGGGGGGGGGGGGAATCATACAATGACTTCTGCCGCTCTGGGTGGAGCGGGAGGGCGTGTCAGACTCTTACTGACTGAAACTCACCCCTGTTCCTTCCCTGCCTGAGTGCCCAGGGGTGCGGTAACTCATTTTCAGAATTTATCCGCTACCCCTAAGCATGCAGGCACCGGCCACGATGGGCCCCGTCAGTGGTGGCTGACAATCATCTCTTTGAGGCGCGCGTGGAACACTACGCGTCGTCGCCTCACGGGGCTGGTGCTGATGGGACGGCGAGCTACCCACTGCTCGCCGTCCGCAGGCCCGGGTATGAGGGTAGGCTGAAACTATAGAGCGCCACATCGATCTTTACCACTTTTATTTATTTATTACATTTGGGAAAACAAACAGTAGCATTAATATGCTACTGTTAGACTAGTTACACTTAATAAATATACTACCCACAAAGTTTTCCACAGATTACTGTGTTATAAAATAAAAACAAACTGTTAGCAAACGTTAACTGTAGCAGGGCTAACTTAATAAATAAGAAGTTAAAAGAAAAAAAAATTAAATATTCTTTAAAAGATTTAACAAACAAAAAAAATAATGCGTGATACAGGTCCCCAGCCTATAAAAAATGATACCTACATTGCGTAAAACCTATGGAGGCTAGTGCCGATTCATAAGAATGTTAAATATCATTTTTAAATTTATATCTGCTTAGGAATAATATGTCTATTGCACCAAAACACGTATTGTATGTGTCGACTAAGCGGTATAGGGGTGAGCGCATACCAGCATTGGATCTACAAAAGCGGGTAGCAAACAGTCGCCTGGTGATGCCTGGTGCGAACTTATCACTAACTCACTCATTACTTATTAAATGAATATACAATTGTTGACAATACCTACACCAGAATATAGATGGTGTCTTTGCAACATTGTGATTTAGTAATAGTATCAGCGTAATCAGCCTATAACGTTCCCAATGCTAGGACACAGACCTCTTTGTAAATGTGAATGAGCCGTAATTCACCAATTGCCCAGTGCGGTTTGGTGGCCATGAAGAGATCCCTGAGGCAATTTGGTCAATTAAAAAGTATGATTAATTTTTCATGAGCTGACGATCAGATTTGAACTTTTGACAGAAAATTCGATATTAGTTTATTCCCTATGTTACTGAAATCAGTGGAATAATTTTCAGCATAAACAAAGCAAAAAAACAGAGTTAATTAAAAAGTTCCACACTGAATGCACTGTAAAGTTCAATCACTCATCACCGCCATTTTAGGTCAAGTCTGTTGTAGCCTTACCCTGAATAGTTATATATTATTTGCGTCAGCACACAACTATTCATGGAAAATTGTGGCCCTTCCTGACAACTCGATAGGTTTGTTCAGTTAATTACCTACTACATAATAATATGACATCTATTAATAGTATCAGCGAATGCGTAGGAATATACAATAGCATAAACATAATAGCATATCATAATCAGCATATAATGTCCCCACTGCTGGGACACAGGCCTCCTCTCTATGAGAGGGTGTGGGCTGTAACCTACCACGCAGGCCCAGTGCGGGACGGTTGGCACATATTTTCGAAGTTTTGGTACATACCTACTAGTACCTACATGCCGCTTTCCTCACGATGTTTTCCTTCACCATTTTGAAAGCAGTTGTAATGAAATAATCTACACAAAGTAAAGCGCCTACCTGGGTTCGCACCCAAAACCTGCAACTTGTAAGTTACCACTGGGTAACCGAGTCTACTGTATACAGGCTGTAACGGAAAGGTGTGGTCATATTTTAAGAACTGCATCTACCCATCAATGTAAACTAACTTAACTAACTTAACGTAACTTTATTCAAGAAAACAAGAGGAAATTTACAAAAAAAAAATTATCTCCCATACAAATATTGATCAGCTGATGATAACTTTGTATGGAAAGTCCAATTTTTTTTTTGGAAATTTTATATTTTTTCTTAGAGAAAGTTGTTCAGTTTCATGGGCAGAACCGGTTCTTAAAATATGACCACACCTTTCCGTTACACCCTGTATATACTCGTACAATAACCTAACAATAAATAAATAATGAACTTTACTGCTCGATCAGGTTGATACCACGTAGGTATGTAGGTATTTTATCCTGGGAATAGGTAGTTTAAATTCTTAAATAATTATAAACTTATCTAACCTTAAGGCGCAGTTATACGACTTTTAATGGTTTTTAATTGAACATCACGTGTAAACGACTAGTATTATATCTTTGCAAAAAAAATATGTTACTCTAGACAATTTCCGTCGTAATTTAATCTAAGAATATGTAAATTATATTTTTATAACATAGTGTAATTAATTTGTAAAATTATGTCTAACGCGGATAAAAAATTGAGACTCACGCAAAAACTATAAAGCCTATTTTTATGAAACCTTCACCATTTAAAAGTTCATTTAACTATTTACAATTTAGTCTAAGTGTTTTAGTTTAATACCTGTTGTTTTATGTGCTATAAATTAATAATGCGCCTAATTTCGGAAAGCGCTCCTTGATTGGCGAGTTCTATTACTGGGTGGACGTACGACGCGTTACGTGAGCTCAGCACAGAACACGCAAGCTAACCACTCAAGGTCATTGGCAGTTAATAGCGCCTTAAAGGAAACGAGTGAAATGGAAACCATACTCAAGAGGAAAAAGCCTCATACATAATAATATGTAATATTAATATCATCGCGTTGGACGAAGTGAACCGATCCTCGACCTTCAAGGAGAATGCCTGGATTCCCATTCCATAATAGCTTTTCTTAATCAAATATTGAAAGAGATTTCAAGGACGCAATCTTCCGCCGAGAAATTCTTTACAAAACTCGTTTCAAGGCACGCAATACTTTTCTAATACCTACAGGAAATTTAACCTGGTTTCCTAGTAGTAGGTCGTGTTATCGTGAAGGCGTGTTCTCGCCTTAATACGAATGCCTATTGGAAATGGGACGGGATTATATAATAAAACGTCGAATGGACATTTATGGTGGAAGAACGTGCGTCTATGACTGCATTGTGAGTTCAAGGAGCGGCTGTTTTACCAATGATTAAGTATGACAATGTTATGGTTATGAGTGGCTCTTTTGATTCTCTTTCGAATGCTCCAGAAACATAAACAAAAAAAACTTTTTTACAAAAGAATAGAACCGATTTCCAAAAAAAGAGCAAAATAAGTTTGATTTCGAAAGTCGGTGTCAAAAAACGGAGACACAAAACCAGAAACACCGACTTCCGAGATTAAAGTTATTTTGCTCTTTTTTTGAAAGTCGGTTCCATTTTTTGTAAAAACGTTTTGTATTTTTCACTTTTTAGTTGTGGTTCTTCATTAAATTGTATTAACAATACATAGACATTAGATCGCAGCAATCGCGGTTGATTTTCTGTCAATTTTTGAAGAGTTCTGTTGTCTGTCTCCGAAACTCTTCATCAGATCTATATAAGATTTAAATGGGACCATTTCGGAATAAACCCCTTTCGAAAAAAAAAATTGCAAATCCGTCAATATATGACGGAGTTATGCCCAAACATACATAAAAAAAGATACAAACATCCGAATATTAACCTCCTTCTTTTTGAAGTCGGTTAAAAACAATACCCTCACTATTGTTTTGCGAGAGTTTGTATCTATGTTTGTATGGATATTTCTTTGGTTAAAAACAATACCCTCACTATTGTTTTGCGAGAGTTTGTATCTATGTTTGTATGGATATTTCTTTGGCACGCCCTGCAGCCTAGCCTACAGCTGGATGGATATCAAGTGAATATATTTATCAAGCCGAAGTGATGTAGGCTATATGATCATATGAGATATCAAAATAAAGGGCTCAAGGAGGTGATTCCAAAAATATAACTTACTAAAATTCTTGCATGTTGAAATCATCTTTAAGAATGGTCTAACAAACGAGGCCAAATAAATTGATCGAATGCCAATTAGAAGTCATCCTCCTGTTTTATCCCCTTACAGTGTAAGACGTGATCCTTTGCTGTGACAGAACACAAATCATTATCTACGTTTTAGGGTTAGATTGTACGCCCGGCCCTCGTCCAGGGCATGGTACGGAGCGAGAGGGAATGGGAAGCAGTCTCCTCCTTCTGCGAAGCAGTAATGCTCGCGAAGGAGGAGGCGGAACGGGTGAGGGAGACTCAAAGGAGTGGCTCTCACATCCCCAGCTGCAGCCGCCGCAGGAGACGCCCTGGGCGTTGGAAGTCACAGGACGATCTCCAGCCACCGTAGACACGGGCCTGCGGACGGCGAGTAATGGGTAGCTCGCCGTCCGATCAGCACCAGGCCCGAGAGTCGACGGCGCGTAGTGTTCCACGCGCGCCTCAATGAGAATATGTCAGCCACCACTGACGGGGCCCATCATGGCCGGTGCCTGCATGCCAAGGGGTAGCGGATAAATTCGTAACAGAGTTACTGCTCCCCTGGGGATCTTCCCGCTCCACCTAGAGCGGGAGAAGTCATAGGATGATTTACCACCTCAAAAAAAAGCGTTACATTGTAACCGTTGTAGGATATGTACGACTAGTGTAGTGGAGCGTTAGTTCGGCGAAATCTACATATATTACAAGTCTTCTAGTGACCCGCCCCGGTTTCGCTCGGGTGCAAATTATGTACAAAAACTTTCCATGTTTATCGGTCTTTATATTAATGAAAATCGCATCAAAATCTGTTGCGTGGTTTAGGAGTTAGCGGAGAAACAGACGGACGCCGAAAGCCACTTTGTTTTGTACTATGTAATGTATACTCGTAGATAGAGATATTCAGTTATTGACGGGGATAGGCTCAGGAATTGTACGATTTAATTTGCTCCTAAAGTTAACATAATGGATACCTACTGTTGTCAATTAAGCTACTGCACGACTCTATTTTTTTGTTAAGGCCAACGGCCTTGAGTGGTTAGCTTGCGTGTTTTGTGCTGAACTCACGCAACGCGTCGTACGTCCACCCAGTAATAGGACTCGCCCATCAAGGAGCGGTGTTATGGGGTTGACATATCTGTATAGATAAAAACCCCAAAACAAATAAAGAGAAAAAAAAAAGAAAAAAAGGAGCGGTGTCCCAAATTAGATGCATTATTAATTTATTATACATAAAACAACATATATTGTACTAAAACACGTATACTAAAAAATAAATAATTAAATTATCGTTAAAATGGTGACGGTTTCATGAAAATACGCTTAATAGTTTTTGCGTGATTCTCAATTTTTTATCCGCGTTAGACATAACTCTATAAATTAAATACAGTTTTAAAAAATAATTTCAACTATTCACATATCAAATTACGAAAAAAATTGTCTGGAGTAACATATATTTTTTTCAAAGAAATAAGACTAGTCGTTTATACATGATGTGTATTTTAAAATCATTAGAAGTCGTATATCTGCGCCTTAAAAGGAATTTCGAAGCTTGTCCACAAAACTGGATTTAGAGAATTGCAACAGATTTTGTGGAATGCTTCTAAACAAGACGGGAATCCCATTGGTGCTGAGTGAAATTGATTGGTACATGAACGTATATTTATACAAGTAAATGTGTTTATACATATTCAAGATTAGTCACGGCTCAGATATTTCATCTTGCATTATGGATTATCTGTCTTATTTTAGATACGGTGTAATGACTAGTACCTACATGTCTTGTGTAATTTATACAGTAGTCTCACTAATGCGGCACTTCACTACTTCGGCACACCCATTAAATCCGGCACCCTCAGCCCGGGCCTTTATTATTTTTTTTAACCCACCGCTTCTATAACATTCTAAAATACTTGATTAACCGACTTCTTAACAGACTTTCCTTCGGATGTTTATAATTTTTTTTTATGTATGTTCGGGCATAACTTCGTCATAGATAGACGGATTTGCAAAATTATTTTTTGTTCGAAAGGGGTTTATTCCGAAATGGTCCCATTTAAATTTCATGTAGATCTGATGATGAGTTTCGGAGACAGACAACGGAACTTTTTTTTTTTTAAATATCTTGATTTTTCTAACCAATCCAGTAATCCAAACATTCCAATAATTGACCCCTTGGCTTTTATTACTGCCGGATATTTGGTTGGTAGAATTCCATTCTAGAAAAGCACTAGGTGCTTGATGACTGATGAGTTGATGACACTCTACTTCAATTAACTAAAAGCTTAAGAAAAAAAACTTTTTTAGAATAAAAACTTAAAAAAAAAAAATAATAGAACCGACTTCCGAAAAAAAAATAGAACCGTGTTTCTGGTTTTGTGTCTTCGTTATTTGACACCGACTGCCGAAATTTAAGTTATTTTGCACTTTTTTTGGAAGTCGGTTCTATTTTTTTTTGTAAAAAAGTTTTTTATTTTTCACTTTTTAGTTGTGGTTCCGCATTAAACTGTGTTACCAATTCATAGACATACGATCGCAGCAATCGCGGTTAAATTGCTGTCAGTTCTTGAAGAGCTCTGTTGTCTGTCTCCGAAATGGGTTTCGGAGACAGGTCCCATTTAAATTTCATATAGATCTGATGATGGGTCATCAGATCTATATGAAATTTAAATGGGACCATTTCGGAACAAACCCCTTTTGAACAAAAAAAAAATTTGCAAATCCGTCAATATATGACGGAGTTATGCCCGAACATACATAAAAAAAATACACACATCCGAATTGATATACTCCTTCTTTTTGAAGTCGGTTAAAAACATTTTATAAATACGAAACCATTATAAACACAAAGAGCAGTCAGTTGATTGAAAAGGTAATCACTGAAGAACTTCACCTATCTTAACTTCACCAAGTGAATATTATTTTAAGATGGAAGAAAAGACCTTAAACGTGAAGAGCATTAACATTAAAAGGTAAGGCAAGAACAGAAAATATTTAAGCGGAGTAACGCAAACTTGGTACAAAACAGCATGGAACCACAGCAAGGTGTGGATGTGGAGTCGAATTGCAAACGATGCTGCACTTGCTGTGTTGGCCTATGTGTGCACCAAAAAATGCAGCACAAGTAGTCGCGCTGCCACCGACGATGCCGGTAGCAAAACTATGAGCCAAAAACAATTAAAACACTGTCGTGTCAGCGACACGAAAAAGAAGATGGATTGTGAGAAGAGAACATAGAGCTGGAAGGAGTATGCCTACTGTCGCAGATAATATAATAATAGACGTACGGTGATGAGCCAACGGTACCTACGTGGTGGACATCCGACTCACACGCACAAAACGTTTTGAGAACACATTCATTGTGCGTACAGCTAAGGAGTGGAATTCCCTGCCAGAGTCTATGTTTCCTGATAGCTACAACCTGAGAGTCTTTAAGTCAAGTAACCTATGCAAGGTTACTTCTAGGCAAGCGTGCTCCATCTTCGACGACATCATCGCTTACCATCAGGTGAGATAGTGGTCAAACGCGTGCCTATAAATAGTAAAAAAAAAAATAGTATTCAGATGCTATCCCATACAAAGAAACGTAACTACGGTTTTCCGGCAGGCAGCACGATATTAGTTCCGCGTTCGGGCCCGTCCGGCACACCTCGCTACATGGTGTTAGCAGCGACGGCTTGCAAGTTGAATGAAGCTACTGTCTGGCATAAAGCAACAAGTCCGTGTTTGCACTTTTTAACCGACTTCAAAAAAAGGAGGAGGTTCTCAATTCGACTGTATTTTTTTTTTTTTTTTTTTTTTTTATGTGTGTTACCTCATAACTTCTAACTACGTGAACCGATTTTGAAGATTTTTTTTTATTTGAAAGCTGTTGCTTTACATTTGGTCCCATTTTAATTTGGTGAAGATCTGATGAAGGACTTCGGAGATACACAACGGAACTCTTCAATAAATGATAGCAAACCTTCCAGAATTGCTGCAATCGCATGTCTGTATATTGTTTTCACCACTCCACAACATTACATCACGCTGATGCGCTCTGAAGGGGTATACAGATTTGTACAGTTCACCCTGATACACCCTAATTTCACCAACTACGTTCAAATTCCCTATTTTTGGGGCTATCAATTCGGGCATAACTTTACTATTCATTTAGTTTTAGAATGGGGTAAAACAACTAAAAAGTGAAAAATAAAAAACTTTTTACAAAAAAAATACAACCGACTTCCATAAAATAATACTAAAAAATGCAAAATAACTTTAATTTCGGAAGTCGGTGTCAAATAACGAAGAAACCAAACTAGAAACACCGACTTCCGAAATTAAAGTTATTTTGCATTTTTTAGTATTATTTTATGGAAGTCGGTTGTATTTTTTTTGTAAAAAGTTTTTTATTTTGTGATGAACGAACTTAAATATATTAAATATGAGTAAAGGAAAGGGAGAGTGGCAACACTAAAAGTTGATACGTGCACATGCACATAGCGTGCCTTTATCATGTTTATTTATATTCTATCTCATCATAGAATCCACATATAACAATTTTCGTATGTTTTCTCAGAATTTACTGCAAGATAACAATGATAGGAAATGAAAATATTTATTTTAATTATTCAACGCTGAAACGTAAACTTTGTTCCAAGCACGTACGCGATACTCGCGTAGTAACTAACATAAAAATAAACATTATTATTAAAAAGAGACTTAGTAGGTACCTCGTATCAATGTTTTTACGCAGAGTTGTTGCCAACTGACCTCCGGCACTCTGATTAGGTAGGTACGCGCCATGGGGTGCCAAGTTAACATACATCACGCGTGTTTTCCTCGGGCTAGGCAGAAATGTAATTATAGTACTTGGACCCACATTTCGCTTGTTATTATTAAGGCGCAGGTAGCTAGGCTATTGTCATCAACCGGGGACAAAACGAGACCGAAGTCTGGATTTGTGTCCAACTGCTTCTTAAAATTTCACACAGTAAAATCCAATAGTACATTACCTAACCCGGGAATCTAAGCCTCATGATGAAGTCCTTGTGTTCGACAGTGGCGACCACTATACAACCAGACAGTCAAGGGGCACCAAGTTATATGATTTATTCCGTAGTTAGAGTGGTTGTCAATCTTTACCAGATGTTCAATGCCTTTCGCCACCTAAGTTATTCGCTGATGCAGAAAGAGCAGAAATGTTCGGTGTGGCGATGCTTGGCAGTGATCTATGAGATGACCACATTTTATTTTAAACTCAGCGTAGCCTACCCTTTACGTCACTACGCGCTACGATACTACGTGCTACGAAACTTACGAGATTACGGGCTACGACACTAAGCACTACGACGTTTTGCGCTACGACACTTCTGTGCTACGAAACTACGCCCTACGACACTGCTCTGTTATCACACTACACACGATGACGCTGTTGTACTTGTACTACGTCACTACGAGCTACGATACTACAGTAGTCGGTGACGACACCTTTCTGCTTATTCTTCTAAGGTCAATTGTTATCAGCTTTTCAGAGCATGTAAAGAGGGAACAGGTGCTGCGATTCTCCATACAAATGTATTCCCCTTTTGTCTTCCTGAATAATGCTTCTAGAGCAATCTTTTTTTTTCATTAAATCAAGGTCTGCTGTAGACATGTCCCTGTCATTTCTTTTTTTTCAGCAACTAATAAGTCAAGAAAATATGACCCTTCAAAAATGACAAAAATTGGCCCATTTTTACCGCCGTTATTAGAGGACAACCAGACAAATTAGAAAAGTTTTTAACATAAAACATTTAATGGGAACCTAAATATACTCTTTCTTAAAATTTTTGTGCTAAAAATAATTGAATCGGCTTAGTTTTCGAGGAGAAAAAAGGGGAATACGAAACGTCGATCTCGTCAAAAATTTTGTGATAAATTCGGTCTGAACTGCGCTCTGTCCCTAGCGCACTCTACGGGGGCAGGCTTGAGGCAGCAGGACAGTAATAGTTTCTTCAAATACCTATTTTTCTAATTCCTTGCAGGCCCTGTTCCCTCTTTAGATGGCCACTTGATTAGCAGCGTTTGTCGCGTACATTAGGAGTAAGAGTTTTGGTGATTATTCATATAGAATAATGTGAATGCGAGAACTATGTATGTCGTTATATTCATGTAGATTTTATGATTGTCTGGCAGTTTGAGTATTTTTGCGGCCTACTGTTGTTTTCTTCAAAAGCTCATCCCAGACATAAACGTACATGGTTCTCATATGATTTAACCAGTACACATTGTATGGATTTTAACATTTTAAAAGAGACTTTGACCTCTGAGTTTGTTTCGGTGTTTCTTCTCAGGGTAGTCAGCTAGGAAACACCGGCCTCATCTAGCTTAAACTGACAAAAAACATTGACGTGTAAAAGTGTTCCTTGTAACCTATTTACTGAATAAACATCATTTATCATTTACAGTGTGGTGGTGTTTTGGCGTGCTGCTAATATGGTCGCATTAATATTAGACAAAGAAAATTTACCAGAATGATATGCCATGATGATCACGCGAAGGGATTTGTGATTATCAGAGTTTATCAACGTACAGATCAATCACATATCAGCTCATTTCCATTAAAGAGATGGCATTTAAGTACATAATAATATCGTGCTTTCAATGTGGCCACAAAAATCGATGATCAACGATTTCGCATTCCACAACGATGAACCCACTAGGTCAGGCTATCAGTTTAACGCACCCAACTGTGAATATTACGTAACTATCGGCCGGGTCAAATGTAATAATAGCTGTTGATACTTAGATAATCTTCCTCTGATACCCTCTTCACTGATAACAGAAATGTCAATTTACATTGTAGTTAACATCGTTTTGTTCTCACGATGCCTTTTCGTGATAACAATGAAGATTTCAAGGACCAGAGGAAATTGGCGCGGAATGATCAATTAGCAGATGTAACAAAATTTATTGGTAACACTGAAAATATTGGAGAGTCGTGCCAGAGTTAAAGTAATTAAGTTAATTTTTGTCTTTTTAAATTCAGTCTTTCTTTAGTTCATTTAGTCAACCTTTAAGTACCTATTAAATACGGTTAGGTATTCCGATGTTAATAATAGATAACTTTTATTGTTATTGGAAGCATTGACGCTAAATGATATTCACTGTAAGTTACATTGCAATGGATGTTAGATTACTTTCATCCAATTGATATTAATGAAGGCAATTCGATGGCCAGTAACCACGAACATAGCAGACAACCACGAAACAATGAAAAATTGTGACTTAAATTAATAAAATACAAACTTCTTTTTAAAAATACGTTACTGGCAGGAACGAAAGACAACATTGAATTTAAATATCGAATTAAAACAAATGAGGCGGAAAACGCCCACTGCTCATGCCACGTTCAAATTGTTTTAGTATTATATTATATGAAACTTGGGCCTTATTTATAAAAAAATAACGATGTGATTAGACACTGATTAGTTCTTAATTTAAAAAAAAATATGGAGAATTTTAATTACGGAGTTTTTAGCGGGATTTTCCGAGTGAAGTTTAGTGACTGTTTTAATTATTCGCAAATTGATTCCTAGTGGATATTGTGATGTAAAATTGATGTAGTTTTATGTTCCAAGTGTCTACTCAACTGGACAATATGTGGATTCATTGAAACAGGCTCGATCTCGGTAAAATAAAGCTGAGAATTTTGTCGTAGTACCTATTGACTACCTCGAAGAAGCTTGCCGAGAAGGCTGACTCGACTCATATGCTGCTAAATACTACAAAAACATTAGAATGTGTTACATCTGCGTTCTAGCGGAAAAAAGTGACGGTGTTTCTTAGCTTGACACTGGCTAAATGCACAAACCGTGCGAAGCCAAAATTAAAAAAATTAAAAGATTTGTTTTTTTTTCTTTAAACTCATGATGGTTGGCGAGTCTTATAAATACGTTTGTTGGTATTAGAATAACTTACCGACGTCGCCAAAGTAAATTATCCGGGGAGATACTTCGTTTGCCTTTCAAAAAAGCCTGCCTGAACTGAGCTAGAGGCAAGCTCTCCCGACGCAACGACCACCGAACGGTACGAACACTGGTTTTCTCTGCATTCTTTTCCATTTGCACTACCACATAACACAGAAACTTCGACAGTTCACGATTTAACATTTATTTACTGCCATTTTTTCGTATTTTTATCAACAATTAACAGAATTACACGTACAATTGTATTACACGATCTCAAAAGGATAACAACAGGTTGGAAACTTTATGAAGGCTGCGGCCCTTATCTTCACGGTTTCTATTTCATATTTACGTTTTAAGATAATGGTGGTAAATGTGTAAATACGTACTGTATTTGTTTAAATTATGTTATGACTGATGTGAGTTGGGTTAAAGTATTTTTTTATACTTCAAATGTTTTTTATCGCCAAGCGCGAAGTTATTACAAACGTCATAACATTTGGACAATACAAGTTTTGTTTATGTTTTTTGTTTTCAATTTGTTTCAAGACCTTCAAACGCAGTGACTTTACAGAATATTCATTTAAACACAATTTCAGCCTTGAACTAACCTAGAACAGATTGTTTAGACTGTAAACGAAATTATTGATTTGCAAAGTTGTTTCAAACTTTCATTCTACCAACATTCGAAAGTTAAACGAGTGAATTATCTGCTCTAAAACTTTTAAAAGACTTCAACTCAATTTGTACAAGCGTTAAAAGAAAATAGAAGTGCCGACCTAAATAAATCAACTCACTTTTGAAAACATGGCCGAACAAAAACGTTCTGAAAACGGGCGGGAAACTGCCAAATACATTACCGCGAAAACCCTTCAGAGTCCGGAATTGATAAACATAATAAACGATCCTATCCATACGAAAGTACTATACTTGTATTCTTGATGGAATGGCAGTCAAGGTTGTAGATAGAAACTTGGCATAGCGTTTTGTATGTTGAACTAATTGATTTTCCGTTCGATCCACTACGGGGAAACAGCCACGAAAGGCATTTGCGTGTTGAGATCATGAAATGCATTTGAAACACTTGAAGTCCCATACGTGCCTACTCGAAGATGTGGCGTCACATAACATCAGGTGATCGAATCTAAGATGACCGTACATGCCTGTTTCCTCTAACTGTTTTCCTCAACCGTCTTGAGCTTGCGTGATCGATCAAAGACGCGTTACACCTACGCAAGAACTGCCTGTATTTTCCTGTGGAGTATTTTAAATGACCCAATAAATTATGGCTTGATAATTTATGACGTACTTTGATTTTATAAGATAAAACGCCTTCCCTTTTAGAATTAGTTGGAAATTATAAGGATTCCCAATCCTCCTTTTACAACCTTTTTAATTTTTTGCGTTTTTCAAGTCCTTTGAGACAAGCGAGTATCATTGCTCTATGTATGGTTTCGGTGGATACGGGATAGGGCACGAGAATCACATCCATTCCTAGTTGTTAATATCCAACTACTGTAAGTATTGCAGGTAAAAAGATGATGTTAAAGGATCCAAAGGGAACCTAACCCTCGAATTGCTGTTCCAACAGTTTCCTTAAATATGTAGGGTGAAGTCTGGTACTCACTGCGGTAGGGCGGGTGTGGGGACACGGAGATGATGTCCTCTGCGGGGTCGCTCAGCGTCGCTGCCGTCACTCGCCTCCTCTGCACCGACGCTGCTCGACCCGCCCGCCGACCTGTGCAGAGGAACAGCTTAGCCAGGCTTACATCACATGAGCAGCGGGTAATAGTCTTGATGGTTCATTGTCTCGCGCCGAAGCGACGTGCGAACCATGACTCCTATTCGTGTCTCCCTTTGGAGCGAGATCATGCGAAGACAAAACTTTGACGCATGCTTTTTCTTCTCTTGTATCGGCACGAACTACTATACCCGGGTGACTTCGATTTCACGTTCTAGTTTTAAAAAGAAAATACTTTAGTTGACGACAGAGATGGCTCTCTATAAAGCTGAACATTTTCTAAACCTCGCTTTGCTGTTTTTGGTATGAAGTCCGTCTCGTGGTTAAAGCTGGTAAAAGATATTAACCAGTCAATAAGATGGTACTGACTTTTCAGGGTGCGTCAAGTACAGCCACTCGTGGAGGCTTTCAGTGATGAAGAAAGGTAGACAAAGGTCTTGATGGAAAAGCCTTGTATTGCCATTGCGTCATAAAATAGCGGGATGAAAAGTTTTGGCCATAGCGTTTATTTACAAATCTATGAGTGATGGCTATCATTGTAAAATTAAAAGTATCTACTTCCAATTTTACAATGATTAATATAGAGAGCCATCGGAGATGTAGGTCAATGTTTTCTTTTTATGCTAGTGGAATCTATAAAGTGGGATTATTTACGAACAGAGTATTGGTATTGGAATATTGAAAACTTGCGCTACGAGTTATTGGAATTTTCCAGATATTGTTGCGTTTTATTGAGTTTCAATTCAGGTAATATCAATTTAGAATCCAATGTAATGGAATTGTAGAAAGTAGATAATATTGGAAATTTATTACCTACATATAAGTACATAGTTAGGGTAACTACCTGACTATGTACTTATATTGCCAATATTACTGCCATGTATTAACTATATGTACGTATAGTTAATATTATGTAGGTATACATGGCAAATAGACGACTCAATCATTTTAGTTCAAGATGGAGGACAGTCAGATGACAAAAGTACTAAACCAGAAGCATCAGAAATAGAAATAATTATTCCCAGATTGGATAAAACCAACATAAAATAATTGCCCGAGGAAATGTCACATTGATTGCTCAAACAAACAGAAACATTAATAAAATTCATGGCTAATTCAGTAATTATTTGTTTATTTCAGTGATAGCATCTGAATAGAGAAGCTAAGTAATAATTTCAATCGATCGAACCTTGATTTATTTCATGCTGAGTATATGTAATTATGTAGGTACCCAGTCACCAACCATCATTTCATAGACACTTGGATTCCGTATGTCATATGAAGGTGATCACTGAAATCAGCTGCGTGATATGACTACCCCGTGGAACAGCATCATGCTGAGTGGGTAGAACCTTCTTGTTATACAAGAACGTCACACTAGGGAGGGGAAGCCTCACAAATGTGACCAGCTGTGACAAGGACGAGGGAACCGTCAAAAAAATCATGAAAATCACGATTTTCATGATTTTTGCACTATGTGGCTATTTTTTTTTTTTTTTGGGGGTGGGAAATCATCCAATGACTTCTTCCGCTCTAGGGTGGAGCGGAAGGGTGTGTCAGACTCTTACTGACTAAAACCCACCCCTGTTCCTCCCTGCCTCGAGTGCCCGGGGGCGAGGTAACTCTTTCGAATTTATCCTCCACCCCCGAGGATTCATATATGAATGGTCTCTAATAGCCACATAGTGCATCTTCTGACTATTTTTATATATTTCGTGGTTAGGTCGATAATTTTTGTTTTGTCTTTAGGTACTAACCTAATTTAAATATTATATATTTTCTAATATTTATTTTATATACACGTTTCTGTGAGAAATAAAACATTTTTCCATTCTGTCTTTCTACTTCTAATCCACGTTGAAAATGATACGTGATTTATCAGCCATCTAGGCTTGAAGACAGACTAAAAGTGGTAGTCAAGTGGAACCCGCAAACAAAGTAGGAAAAGACGCAAGTTGTAAGGGGACAAGTGGGTCGCTCGACATGCGAGATGGAACACAAAAGGCACGATGTGAGCATCAACAAACATACAGACAGATAGACGATACATGAGATACAACACATAAGGCATTCATTACACGGTAGTTTCTGCTGTCAGTGTAGTCATTGACGGATAAACTATCGTCTAATACGAGTACAGTGACTGGATGTTTGCATGAGAAAATCTCGATACTTTGATTTTTCCATCATGCATTCAACAGTCATGATTTTGGGAATTAAGTGACGCTTGTATGAGCGCGTAATGGACACCTTACTTTAAGAAATGATAGACTTACGTTTTCAAATCAATACTTGGCATATCTTACTTTTGGGTAGGTATCAAATTAGCCCGAATACACTAACAAGGTACTGATCACAATAAAATTAGCCCAAATACACTAAACGGAGACTTATCACTATGAAATTAGCCCGAATACGCTAAACGGGTCTGTCGCTTTAAAATTAGACCGAATACACTAAACGGTTACTAAACATGTTAATCCTTTGGCTTCCTGGAAGATACTGAAATTCAGGAATTACTTACTTTTGATGCTGACCTAAATACGTTATATTGATCAGCATATCATAATTTTGATCAGCTGATGATAATTTTGATCAGCTGATGATAATTTCGTGGCTGTACTGTACTGTACGTACAGCCGCAAGGGTCGATCCATCAGGTTAAGTCGGGTTGCCGGGGTTGGTCCATGGATGAGTGACCATCTTTACATACCGAGACTCCCGTGGTCGACGTTGGTCCCGGCTGTCAATCGTGAATCTTTGACAGTCGTTACGGGTCGTCAGAAGCCCGAAAGTCTGACAACCAGTCTTACCAAGGGGTTTCGTATTACCCAGTAACTGGGTTGTGGAGGTCAGATAGGCAGTCGCTCAATGTAAAATACTGGTTTTGAGCTGCATCCGTTTAGACTGGAAGGCGACCCCAAGATAGTTGGGAAAAGGAGTCAATCTGCCTAAGCCTTGACTTTTTGATGATAATTTTGTACGGCAAGACCAATATTTTTTTTTTTTTTCTGGCTTCCTTGAAGAAAGTTGTTTATTTCAATGGTATCTAAAATATGTCTACTCAGTTTTAAAGTAAAACACAGCGTTTATCAGCTCATTTAAAGTACAAATTAAAGCGTGCGAGATAGCATTGTAATACTAAGTGCAGCTAAATAAAAAGGGAAAACGGAGCAGATACAGTGCATTTTTCCTTACACGTCCAAATTGGTAACACAAAATTCAAACACACACACATGTTATGTATGGCTATGAATATTTAAATCTTAATAAGAGAATTAAATCTAGATTACATGAAAACTGCTTTAATCATCATCTTCCTGTCCTTATCCCATGTTACTTGGGGTCGGCACAACACGTTTTTTTCTTCCATTGTGTCCTGTCAGCCGTCACGCTATCACTAACTCCCTTTTCTTTCATATCACTCCTCACACAATCCATCCATAGTTTCTTTGGCCTCCCTCTCCCTCTCCATCCATCCACATTTATTTTCATTACTCTTTTGGTTACATGTGTTTCATCCCTCCTCTTCACATGACCATACTAAGATATGCGGTTCCCTTTCAACTTTTCGGTGGCTGGCGCCACTTTTAAACTACCTCTAATGTACTCATTTCTCACTTTATCCATTCTCGTTACTTCACAGATCTGACAGATCCATCTCAACATTCTCTACTCCGCCACATGCAATCTTTTTTCATAGCCCAACATTCTGACCCACAGTACGACAGGTCTAATCACGGACTTATAGATTTTCCCCTTTAACTTAAGGGACATCCGTCGGTCGCAAGTTGTTCCAGTGACCTGTCGCCATTTCGTCCATCCTGAGTTGACCCTGTGCGTTACATCACGGTCTATATCGCCATCCCTCTGAACAAGCGACCCGAGGTACCGAAATGAAAACTGCTTTGATCAAACCACTTTTGAATTTTCCCCATTCCCAAATCAGAATGCGCTATTTTTGTTTACCAAATAGGACAAGTAAAGAAGAACACACCTTACAGAGTAACTACTCCCTCCATATTTCCTCCACTCGACTCAATTAAATCGACTATTAAAGCTTGTCATTTATTTACATCAATCGAAGGTTTTCTTGCCGTTGTCATGGAGGGAGACTGAATCTGTTGGAGTGGAGGAAATTTCCTTAAAAAGGACTTAGGACCATATTTATACAATAACCATGTGATCAATTTAAACACTAATTAGCAGGTTCTTATTTAAAACTTTTCTACCCGAAAGAAGGGTAAATGTGGATGGTAAAGTGCTAACTAATAATTTAAGGGTGGTTTTGTATACAGTTGAATTTCAATGAAAGAGAGGTATATTATCTTAAGTTTAGAATCCGCTAATCAGTGTTTAAAGTAAGGATATGGTTAGTGAGTTATAAAAATAAGGCTGTTAGAATATACGCCTAAATCTACCACACAGTCAGGCATGCACGTGCATTTACTCAGTACCTTCGCATTATAAGCTCTCAAAAAGCCGAAGCAGGCACTAAGTCTCGGTTATATGGTAAGGGATATACTTGTCACACGCCATGCCGATACCTAGAAATAATAAGGGTATGAGTGGCGGAAGGCTGGCTGCAGATATGATAGTTCTGACCGGGTTCTATAGGGTCTCTCAAGATGTACGGTTTTTTTTTGCAAGGAAATGTGTTTTTACTTTTGGGTTCGCACCGTTAGTGCTTTTACCCAGTGTCAAGTTTACAAAGTATTTAGTTTTTAGATACAAAATACAGCCACTTTGTTTTCCATTGGAATGCGGATGTAACACATTCTAATGTTTTTGCAGTATTTGGCAGCAAATGCGTTGAGTCAGCTTTCTCGGCAAGTTTCACTAAGGTAGTCAATACCTACTACGATAAAATTCACAGCTTTATTTTACCGATATCGCGCCTGTTGATTGATATTATAATCAAGTTGAGACACAAAACTACACTAATGTTTTATCACAATATCTATTAAGAATCAATTTGCGTATAATTGAAACAGCCACAGATTGGCAAAAATATCACGCCAAAAACCCGTTTCAAACGTTTTTCGCCAGCTTAGACCTAGCCTGGCTACATCAAATAATCACTCCTACCACACGCTAATTACTTAAATCGCTGCGTCTACGTTTACTTTTTTTTTCTGTCATGCAAATGTAATGTAACTATTGTTTTGTGTAGTAGGTACGTTTGTCCATTGTTTTCTATGGGTTTTTTTTTATTTTGTATCGATATGGCTATCTACGTGTATATTAAATGATGATAATAATAAGCTTGGTTTTTTAATTATTTCCTACGATCTACTAAATCAATACCTACTTCTTAGGAAATTCATATCTTTTAGGATGTAAGTATTCCATTGTGTAACTCTATGAAAGTGTAACTTACTCTGACTTTTCTTTATCTTAAAAGGATGTTTATAATGAAGAGTATACTATATATCTACTAACATTATCGTTATCTACCTTCGAATTACATAGTTTTATAAAAGTCTTATCCCCTGAATCCTCGTACTTAGCCATTACATACTGTAGTATTTCATACTACGTTTCTTAATTTTCTTGATATTAACTACTCTTCCATTCGTTTCTTAAGCGAACTTGGTGGTTTGTTGGACCTTTTTATTTTTCTGTTCCTAAATTGAGTATTTAAAAAAACTAATTTTAGAGAGAATTCTGTCAGATTATTTTTCCACAAGACGTCATAATCGAGGTTTTTTTCAGATAAGAACCACTTTTTATTCTCCGACAATTTAATGCTGTAAAAGCCTTAAATGATTATATAAGGCAATCAAATACCATCTGCTGATTCTTGCGATTAGTTATCGTGTTTCGCATTATATTTCTTTCTTTTGGCAATACCACCCATAATCTGATTGCTCTTTCTTGTTCAATATATTTTGATCAAATGACAGAGGGGTTTCAACCCCAGAACCAGGTCAAATAAAGGTTTTCACCTCAAGACGTTGGACAGATCGGTATGTATTATTTTCCTAATTCTTCTATGCATCGCAGAATTCTGGATGTCACTCGGTATTTTATCCTTTATTTTTTTGTTTGATAGAATACTAAGCCAGAAATCTGGTCCGGCTTCCGAGCCAAATCCTAGTGGTCTCTGACGGCCACCAACGTACGCCGTGTGTGTATGACCAGCTGACTTCTTTGTCTCCAGAGGCTACCGCAAGTCACCCACTTTACGTGCAGAATTCAACCACCTCCTCCCGGATTTTAACGTATCGTAATTCCTTACTTTTCGGTTTCCCTTTTTTTTTCTAAAAAAAAATGTATTCGGTTATTTTTCTATCTTATCCGGTTGTCGACCTCTACAGGTCGACAACCTGCAACTGCTTACCCTACGGTAAGCCACAGATTTAAATTTAGCTTTTTAAGTTAGCAGCGTACCCTACCATTACGAAATTGCAATTTCCATGTTTTTTTAGGAATGTTTAATCTTCATTTTGCTCATACATCATTTAAGCTGAAATTTTCATCAAGTGGAAGCCACTATATTTTCTTTCGGTAGCTCTACCTCTAAATTTTATAAGGGAAAAAGTGTGAACAAAAACTTCGTTATCTTTCTTTCGGAACATTTACCTCTAAGTTTTTTACTGAAAAAAGACACAAATATCGATATTTTGTTACTTACGTAGATTTTTATATTTTTTATATATATTAAAAAAAACTTTCGGTTTATATTTTTAAATTATAAGTCTTTTAAGTGTACTAAGGATTTTTATTTCAGTTCACTACCTATTTTATGATAGTAGTGGCCTATCTGTAGGAAGGAAGTCGGCAGTGATTGATTGCCCGCGTGTTTACGAGCTATCGATGTTCCTTCCATATAGTAGAATACTTACTAACAGAGGTCGGTGAAGCCAATCGATTTTTTATGAAAACGATTTTTAGGAACGGTACATATATTGGTTGGGTTTAATAGCTATATGCAGCGTTATTTATAAAAGTCGCTAACCCTATGCATAGTTTAAATATTATGCGGAGTCATTTTAAGATTTCCCATCCAAATAAAAAAAAATCCATCGCATTCAACTGTAAGGATAAAACCTCCTTTAAAATTCAAATGATTAGCCAGTACTTTACCACCCACTCTATTCTTCTTTCGATTTTTAAATTAAGAACCTGCTAATCAGTTCAATTCTTCACATGGTTAACTTCTTTATAAATAAGGCCCATGGTATAGAAAGTCCGCCGCTCTTGTGGACCTCTATGGCGGGTCGTTAAGAGTAATCTGTGACAGCCTGTCAAGACGACAATTCACTGAAGTTTTGATGTGAAACTGTAGAGCTATTCTGTAAAATCTCACCGTGAAAACTTCGGTGAAGTGACCGTGAAGTGGGCTGTCAATCCATACAATCAAGGTAGAATGACAGTTCACTTCACGCTCATTCCACCTAAGTTTTCACGGTGAGCTGTGAACAGATTCGACCGGCTGTGACGGATAGGTGACGGTCGATGAAAACAAACTACAAAAGTTTTACCTTACCCCTTTTTTTTTAAGGAGGCCATTTATTGGACCTGAGCCTAACCCACCCCGACCATAGTGCAAATCAAAGTCGTTTTCTGTGTCTGTCCGTTTCTCCGCTAACTCCTCCTAAACCACGCAACCGATTTTAATGCGGTTTTCACTAATAGAAAGAGCGATAAACGAGGAAAGTTTGTATATATAATTTATACCCGTGCGGAGCCGGGGCGCGTCGCTAGTTTTTATTATAGAAAAGCTTCTTGAGTGAAAATTATGTTTTTTTCTACTCTTCCGCAGATCCTTCCTATCAGTGAAATAACTTTCGTAATCGGTAGGTAGGTATATCAGTAGTTTGTCTGCAGCCAGCCCAAGCCAAAAGCCTCTATTAGGTACATAATATAAATTATTATAATAACAATATTGCTACAACGGTGTCATTTAGATAATATACTCAAAATTACAAGATGCTTTCATGAATCATAATAAAATATTGCAATTTATTTATTTATCCCAGTTTGCGATTTTCCTCAAGTTGTTTTCAGTAAAATAGTCTAATGTCTGACTATTTACTACCTACTAGTGTCAGACCGATTATTATTATCTGTGGTTTTGCCGGTTTCGGCTAAAAAATATGGTTTCTACTGCAGTTTCAGTTTCGGCCAAAAAGTAGGCCAATATTCGTCTCCACGGAAAATACCGAAATTAGAGTCTGACTGAAGGTTGTGATAGAGACCTAAAAACTGACTGTCTCGTTCGCATGTGTGTAGGTAATCAATTGTGTGTAGTCATCGTTTCTCTAATTTACTTAGTGTTTTATGAAAGTTTGGGCTGATTTTTCAATGGTCTGAAAACTTTTAAAAGACATTTTTTCTTTTATTTTATGCCGTTTTTCACGCACTAAGCGGAGTTTCGGATTCGGCCTTAATTGAAAGGGGAGCCGAATATTCGGTTTCGGCTAAAAATCGTGTTTCGGTCGGACACTAATACCTACATAACGTAAGTAAATAATGGCCATAAAGAATTGCGTTAAGCTATAAGCTATAAAATTAATTAAATACAGTTACGATTTTAGAAGCCATAAACGTCATGAATTCTATGGAAAAATCTTGAGGGAAATCGCTCTCCTGGCTAATTAAAATACATTTTAAGTACTTTTAAGTCTGTTTTTTTTTTTAAGAAAATAGGTGTTTTACAATATGTTGCTTAAATAAAATAAAATACTGGTAAACGTTCTTGTCCTCGAAATCTTCCAGAAAAGGAAGTGCTCGAGCCAAGTTCGAAAATACTTTTAAATAAAATCTTACTTACCGAAATATTCTCTTCAGCCGACTAATGACTCGGTATTTTATATACACTTTTCTCACACAATGCTATGCTATGGGCACACTTGCGTACATCTGTACATAGTTCGAATCACTTTCGGTTTGAGTATGCTGACTCCATTATGCTGATTAATTTTACCGAACGAGATACCTGTGGCGTGTTAATGAAAATAAATTATTAACTAAGGTAAAGCATTAATAAAAAACTAAACATTTTTTTTATTATTGATAGGCTCTCGTTTAACCACAATCTCAACTGATGGTGTGTGGAAGCAATTATGTAGTTGACGATATTTTTTATTTCATTTTATCTACGAGTTTTAAATAGTCCAGATGTTTATTGTTCATTATTAATTGATCATGCCTAACCTACATAGATTTTAATATACGGAATATGTATCTGGCACGTCTGTTTTCAGATATAATTAATTGAGTTGTCTGTTATCAAAAATATTTTAGTGCCAGATTTTAATGACACGTTGTTATTTTTGGCAAGCAAAAATAACCCACCAGTAATTAAATATCACTCAACGAGGAAAAACTCGCCAATTTTTTGTGCTTTTGTTGACGTAAGATCCTTTTGAGTTTAGTTTTTGCAGTTTATTTCAACATATTTAAAAATAACTGTGCCCTCTTCATCCTATAAAACTCGGTAACCATAAGCTTAGTTTATATACTGATTTGCGGATTCTAAATACAAACTCTCCATTGAAAATTTTGAATAAGGAACCTGCTTATCAGTGTTTAAACTAATCAAATGGTTGATTTTTAATAAATAAGGCCGCTTTCGTTTGTCTTATTCACGGGTTGATAAATTACAGTAACTGAACTCTGTTTCAGCGTAAAGGTAATACGAAACCTATGACCTAATAGGAGCAATTAAAAACAATAACATCAATTGCAACTTTGCGGAAATTCTCATGAAATTATTTTCCGTAATTCCTGTGAATATGAACGGTTTGTTATTCCATATTGAATGCAGCATTTAAAAGCATCCATTTTGTGAACTAGATAACGGATTACGGAAGACGACTATATAAAGTTATATACTGTTAGGAGTTGGAGATGACTTACAATTTCATTGGATTACATGCAATGCCACAATACATTCAATTTTACATTTTATTTCTATATTCAAGGGTTTTGAGCGCGGTCATTCCGAAATAATTTAATTTTCGTCCATTTTCGGTTACGAACTTGGCTATACACACATATATTTATTTATCTGTTTTCAATCAAGAACCAAGCTTGAGACAAAAAGTTTTTCTATTTATTCGTTTAAATTAATCTTTTACTAAATTATTTAAGTTTTTTTTTTCAAAACTGAATTTGTTTTTCGGCAGTACAAAAGGTTTTTATTTTAATTTTAGCTGTAGCCGCGAAGTATTGATAAAACAAGGTAATAAGAATAATACAGATGTTATTAAAAAAAACCTAGTTTTAATCTGTAAAAAATGTTGTTTATTTCACTCGAGTATTTGTTACGGTATAAAATAACTAACATGGTTAAAGCATTATTACATACTAGAAATATTATTTTTATATTAGTCGCTATGAGGACGTTACAGATAAATAATGCGATGTCGCATTTCTGTCTAGTATTATTTATTTACTATGTGTAATTATGGAATTATTTATTGCGCGAATAAATAACAATGGTATGTAACCACAATTTACCTATGTTTCATTTTCTAGAACATTTTGTTATTTTGGAGTAGCATGAAATAACAGAAAAAACCCTGTTTTATTTTAAGACGTCTCTTTCTGTTAATATGCTAAGGATGACCGGTTAATTGGGTGCCTACAGAAAAAGGCCTTAGTTTTTACATTAATTCATCATATAAATGCATATAATTTTAAACCAGAATTTGTAATCGTGAAACCATACCTTCTAAGCTTTTTACCTCGTAACAAAGAGACAATATTAAACGCCTAAAAGCGATAAATTAACGCACTTTAACAGACGCATCCAATAATAGATTATAAAAGAAATTTCACAATTTACAATGTCACCACACGGAATCACTGAAACACACGTTATTTTGTTGGTAGAAGCACAGTTTTCTGTGATAACACGGCGTGGATAACGCTGGTATTATGTTAATATTACGTATTTTGTACAGACTACACAAAACAGGCAGTGCAAACTGTCCGTCCACTCCAAACCACGGCCTGTCATCTGGGGTTACACCTATTCAAGCAAACCCCACCCTTAGCACTCTCCTCCTAAAGTTTAAACTTGCCTGTCCAAACCCTGGTCCTAGGGAAACATGCGCAGTGGTGCATTGCGCACAATATTGATTGCAATCATATGTATGATAGAAAATATGGCGGAAGATTTGATTTCGCTTTGGTTTTTATTGACATTTCACATGGTTAACTTATAACTTGAGGGTTTGGAAGGAGGTTCCGGCAACTATTACGATGCATTATGGAAGCGTGTTTTACATTTTAAGTAGATAGGTACCTAGGTATCTCAAAACTGTTAGCTGAAATATTTTTGTAAAATAAATAAACTGAAGTGTTATAAACATGTCAAATATCCTACTTTAGGTAATTATAGAAGCTTTTATAACGTAATTATTTAATTTGCAACTTCCTTTAAACGTTGGTTTTAAGCGTAAATAATATCGTAATTCGTGGAAAGAAAAATGTAAAGCAAATTCCTGCAAAAGCTTCGTAGTGACGAGAATTAATCTAACATCTTGTTAGATAATTCCAAGAAGGCTTTAGCTGGAATTTTTTTCTTAATAAGTTTTAATAAAATAACAAAACTCGAACGAGTTTTGTTATTCTCTTACTTAGGCAAGGCTGTCGTCTGCTTAACCGGGCTTGCCTGTGTAGGCTTTTATTTATTAAAGCCTCCAGCCAGGACTTATTTTAAACTTACAAACTAAGTGACCACGCTAAGGGCACCCCCTGCGGGGTACGAGCCTCGGCTTAGGGCGTCACTGGGGGGGCAGCAAGGGAAGGCTGGATCAGATTTCCATTATTTAGGGGATTTACAGGCTCCATTGTTTTATAAATCTTCCCCTTAAGTTTAAGGGAAATGCGGGAGTCGCAGATAGTGCCGGTGACCTGCCGCCATTTCATCGATCCAGTGTTAATTCTGTGCTTAACAGTCCGATCTATTTCACCATCGCTTTGCACGAGTGAACCGAGATACCGAAAATCGGAGCAGACTGGAAGAAGCGCGCCATCTAGCACTATAGCTTTAGAACTGGAGAGACCGCCGAAATCGCAGAACATGTATTCAGTTTGACGATAACTTTGTATGAACATTCCAATTTTTTTTTTGGGAATTTTCAATTTTTTCTTAGAGTAAGTTATTCATTTCCATGGGCAGAACCGGTTCTTAAAATATGACCACACCTTTCCGTTACAGCCTTTATATTATTATTGTTGTTTCGGTAAAGCAAAAAAATAGGAAGCCAAACAAAGTTCAACTTAACTTTATGGCATTTAATGCTTGAAATAATATTGTGAAACAATTTTCCGTGTTCACTAATGCTATCGCATGCGAGAATGTTCGCAAAGACAGGGTTTGCCTCACATTCCTTGATCATTGTGTCGAAATTATACCAACATAACTGTGGGAAGGTGCAATTTTACTTGAGTTTTGAAGCTCATATACAATGAATTCACTTAAGACACAGTTATACGCCTTGTAATGAACATCACGTCTAAACGACTAGTCTTATTTTTTGAAAAAAAAAAATACTTTACTCTAGACAATTTTTTTTGTAATTTGACATGTAAATATTTGAAATTATATTTTAATAACATATTGTAATTAATTTGAAAAGAAATTGAGAATCACGTAAAAAATAAAAAGCGTATTTTTAAGAAACTTTCACCATTTTAAAGATCATTAAATTATTTATACTTTAGTATACGTGTTTTAGTATAATACTTGTTTTTCTATGAATAATAAATTAATAATTCATCTAATTTCGGACAGCGCTCCATGTTGGACGAGTCCTATTATTGGGTGGACGTACGACGCGTTACGTGAGCTCAGCGCAGAACACGCAAGCTAACCGCTCAAGTTCGTTGGCAGTTAATTAGAGCTAAGCTGAGAGAAAGTCCTCAGGGATGTGCCTCAACAGGCGTTGCACAGTGGGAGTTTAAGGAGAGAAGTGGTATTTTAAGAGGTAACCCTCCTTGTGCTAATGGTGATCACCGGTGTGGTTATATTGAGGTAAGAACTCCACACTCCCTGGTCTTTTTCCCATAATTCCGCCTTTTGAAGGTTTCCCACGTAAACAAAAAAAAAAGTTTTAGAGAATGTTAGGCTTTGGAGCTAGCCAGGGTCGCGGGATCGTTCGATAGTGTTACCGCGGCCCTGGGGCAAATGAAAGAACACGGGTTGGGTTTTAGTCAGTAAGAGTCTGACACTCTCTCGCGCACCACCCAGAGCGGGAGAATGCATCGGGTAATTTCCCACCCACAAAAAAAAGGCTGAGGAGCTATCTGTTATGCTGTTCTAATTAGATTTCAGCCTGAAATTTTCAGGTTGGCCAATACCTATGTATATGTACGCTTCTAAACACGGCGAGCTTTACTTTCAGAGTCAGCAAGAGACGGGGCCCGTCATGGTCGATGCCTGCCCGGGGATTGAGGATAAATTCGAAACAGAGTTACCTCGCCCCTGGGCACTCGAGGCAGGAAGGAATAGGGGTGGGTTTTAGTCAGTAAGAGTCTGACACGCCCTCCCGCTCCACCCAGAGCGGGAGAAGTCATAGGATGATTTCCCACCCCAAAAAAAAAAAAAAAAAAGTGGCCTATTCTTCTCGCAACCGTGATTCCGTTATACTGAATCCTCTGCCGATATCAGCAGGAACTTGTAGTTCCTCAGCCTCACACAATCTTGAAATGATTGATAGATAAGAGAGTGGACAAGGAAGAAAGAAAAAAAAAGTGGCACTCCGGGAGTGCCGACAGAAGTGAAAACTTGAACAATAATGCCCAACGCGCCTTAAGAACTTTTCACTTCAATCCAAATATCGGTGTCGGTGTGGTGTCGGTGGCAAGTTCAATAGTTTTCCCATCTCAAAAATGCCCAACGCGCGCCAATCCCCAGTTACATGAGACCAGGGTAAGATGATGAGCGAATGCTAACCATCTGATTAGTTTAAACACTGATTAACAGGTTCTGAATTAAATTGTTCTACTCGGCAGAAGGATAGATTTGGGTGGTACAGAACAGACAATCATTTGAAGAAGGTTGTGATGGATGAGACGTATGCTATCTTGAATTTAGAATCCGCTAATCAGTACTTAAGGCGCTATTAACTGCCAATGACCTTGAGTGGTTAGCTTGCGTGTTCTGTGCTGAGCTCACGTAACGCGTCGTACGTCCACTCAGTAATAGGACGCGCCCATCATGGAGCGCTGTCCGAAATTAAACGCATTATTAATTTGTTACACGTGAAACAACAGGTATCAAACTAAAACACTTAGACTAAATTATAAATAATTAAATGATCTTTAAAATGGTGAAGGTTTCATAAAAATGAGCTTTATAGTTTTTGCGTGATTCTCAATTTTTTATCCGCGTTGGACATAACTTTACAAATCAATTACACTATGTTATAAAAATATAATTTCAAATATTCTCAGATCAAATTACGACGGAAATTGTCTAGAATAACATTTTTTTTTCAGAGAAATTAGACTAATTGTTTAGACATGATGTTCAATTAAAAACCATTAAAAGTCGTATAACTAAGCATATGATTTAGGCTGAATATTTGTCAATCTCAAACTAAATAAGGTCTTACAGATTTGGCAATCAACGCGATAGCCTTTACCCCAAGCCCGATTGTTTTGACGCTCTACGTCATCTGCTTGAGTGGTCGCAGTTCTGAGTGTTTACTAGCTGCTGGCGTTATGTTATTTAAAGCTAAAGTACTTCATGTATATAAACAAGAGTATTTACAACATTTTTATGAGTTGTTTGTCTAAGTCCTAAAGTCGGTGTTTCTGGTTTTGTGTCTACGTTTTTTTTTTGACACCGACTTCCGAAATTAAAGTTATTTTGCACTTTTTTTGGACGTCGGTTCTATTTTTTGTAAAAAAGTTTATATTTTTTACTTTTTAGTTGTGATTCCCCATTAAATTGTGTGAACAATGCATATGTATGCGATAGCAGCAATCGCGGTTGATTTGTTGTCATTTTTTGAAGAGTTCCGTTGTCTGTCTCCGAACCTCATCATCAGATCTATATGAATTTTAAATGGGACCCTTTCGGAATAAACCCCTTGCGAACAAATAAATAATTTTGCAAATCCGTCTGTATTTATATGACGAAGTTATGCCCTGCATAAAAAAAAAAACATACGAATTGATAACCTCCTTCTTTTTGAAGTCGGTTAAAAAGTGTCGCGCAGCGTGATGTCCCGCGACATTTCAACGCACTGTATCGCCCTCATTTTTGTTTACGTTTTAAAAGAAAAAATACTTGTCCAATATTTATTGGTTATTCAACTGACGGACTAATAATATTTGTTTACCTTCATGCTGTGAAAGAATCGAGCACTATCATTTGAAATGAAACCTCCCACTGAAGAAAGTGAAAGAGCCAATCACACGTTGTCAAATCTTGGGGATTCGGCATTATGATAACGTTTTAAATTGTTTCCGGTACTGTAATAACGTTTGGCATCAGTTGAAACATGCCGAAATCTCCGCACTTCGCAGTCATAAGTTCATAAACAACGGTCTCTCTTACAAAATTAGATTAGTTTGAGCACAGACACAACAGAGATATTAATCTGTATCCGCCATAAGAACTTCTGCACACAGAATGCGATTCATTCACCAGCTTCGATCTCAGTTTGGCTTCCAGTGCGTAATTAAATCATATTGTTGTGTATGTCGTTAATTTGTGGCAAATAAATTCTTTTTCTTTCTTTCTTTCTTAATTACTGACGGATTTTAGAAGTGCGTATTTATTTATCGGTCAAACTCTGTAATCTGTAGCTACGAGTATTATACGCATCAAAGTATAAGATAATATTTATTTACAAATTAATTATAGATATGGCTAATTTTATAAAACTTTAATTTTATTTGCATGATATAGTCTTGAGTCTTGACGTGCGTCACGTTCTTAGAAAGAATATTAGGTCGCAAATATTTCTACTGATCGGGGCCTTAATTAATCCGTATAATAGTGGTTTCTCGATTGTGTATTTACGACACACTTATAATGAAAAATCAAACACAGGGTTAGTTTACCTACGTAATATGATACATGAACTAGTAGGTATCTAATCTAACTATAGGAAATCGAGAAACCACCGATTTTTTTTTTTGTAATTGGTCGTATCAGGTCGTGTCGTCGCAGTCTGTGTTCACAAGCCCTAAGCCATTAACTGTCAAACTAAACTCACGTGATAAAAAGCGTGGGCACGTCACTTGACTCCTTGCCAATCGTCTGCAGGGAGCGCCGAGGAGTTACCGCTTGTATGTCCAGGTACGCTACGTCTGGACCTGTGGGAGGAACATTAAGGAGGTTATTTGTGAGTTGTGGCTACGCATCATTGGAATAGAATACATAGAATAGATTTTTATTGTCTTACCACAAATATTAGTCTACAGATGCAATTTTATACTTAATTTGTGGAAGAGGAGTGAACATGTGGTTGAGGTGCCGAAAATGTGGCGAGAAAGTCATATTTTCGCGCCTCCACCAGAAAGAGTTTTTTTTTTTTTGGATTTGCGATTTAGGTGAAAATTATAATAAGATAATAGTAGGTAATTTTATATTTTTTAAGTAAATACCTATTCCGAATACTGCAGCTCCGACATTTAAAAAAATTGTGTAATCGTCCACCAAGGTTTTTATTGGAAGATAAGCAAGCGGCTTAAACACATCTCAACTCAACATAGCAAAACTTCTACTAGAATTAATTATTTATCACAGTGCATGTCTGGTAGTACCTACCCTGTTCAAGCCTAAAAGAAAACTAAAGCAAGTGTTTGTGTGAACTTTGTTTAATCTTGCATTTTTCTCAATTTTCTATGTGAAAATTAGTGAAAATGCGGCCCATTGGGCAATCAGCGCCGGCCCTGGGGTACAGCAAGAGGAGCGGTCGCCTAGGCGCCAGATGGCAAGAGGCGGTAAAAAGCCAAATACGTAAAACAATTTCCATTTGCCTTTTGAGAGGCGCTGGAGATGTGTTGCCAAAAGCAGATTTTTTTTAATTTGGGAATTATTATTCGTAATTCGCGCTGTGAGCAATTGCCAGATATGTAGAGTCAAGTAGAGTCTTTGCATCTTATACCCAAGTATTAACAATATTTGGGGGAGAGTTTAATGAAATCTTTTCTAATACGACTGGGTTTTATCAGACAAAAACTTTAAAGCTCGTTAACGATTACCTACGTACAGACTCGCACTTATTGTGCCTACTTACGCATAGCAAATAATGTGAGTGGGGCCAATTATGAAGCAGGTAAACATTGGATTTTCCCTGTCACTTTCAGTCTCAATAAAACTTTCGGGAAAACACGTGATGAGGCGGATGTATAAAACAGTAGGCACAAAACGTAAACAACATGTCTGGGTTTATGAAACTTTATTTATTCAAGAACTATTAAAAGTCAAGGGCACTTGCGACTATGATTAATTATTATAAAAAATACTTTTACACTTACTTTATTTGTAAACGTATTGCTTTTTGCCTGGCCTCTAGATTATCGCGATTTTTATTCTAAAATTAGATTCCAAGCCATCAATTCATACTCTAGTCACGAGATTTAACAGGCGTTGCGTGTTTTTGCATCAATCTCGTTAGATTTGACTTTCTTTTTTATTTCAGTCTTTCGTGATTTGAATAAGTCTTTGTTTCTTATCAGGAATTGTATCATAATGTTTTATAACTAAACAATAGTTAGGTACTGTGACTTGAATTACTCGATTTAACGTTTGACACGACTAGTGTTATGCCAAAAAAAAGCCGGCAGGTCATGGCCCCTACTAACTTAATTAAGGCCCTACTACCGACCAAGTGGCGCCCTCATTGAATAAAAAATCGTAGCATAGCATAGAAAATAAATATTAAAGAATCCAACGTCACATTTGTTACAAAGAGGATAAAGTATTCAATAACCCCTATACCAAAAACGGCCGTTTCTGACACTTTTGCCTACTACTTTGGATACGAAACATTCTGACACCTGTTTTAACAACGTAAAAATACTTTATCCTCTTTGTAACAAATGTGACGTTGGATTCTTTAATATTTATTTTCTATGCTATGTTGGCCGGTAGTAGATCCTTAACCTGTGAGGACCAAAAGTCCTATTTATCTACGTCTACGAGGGCTTTTTTTTTTTTTTTTTTTTGGGGGGGTGGGAAATCATCCAATGACTTCTTCCGCTCTGGGGTGGAGCGGAAGGGTGTGTCAGACTTTTACTGACTAAAACCCACCCCTGTTCCTCCCTGCCTCGAGTGCCCGGGGGCGAGGTAACTCTTTCGAATTTATCCTCCACCCCCGGGCAGTTTATCCTCCACCCCCGGGCAGTTTATCCTCCACCCCCGGGCAGTTTATCAAGGTGATTAGGTTAGATTAGATTACTTTGCTAATATGCTATGTTCCAAATTAAGTAGTTTTAGGCTGTTTTTATCGTGTGGATATCTTCATGGATGTCCTCCACCCTGGGGCGGGTAGAAGGGTCTGTCAGACTCTGACTAAAACCACACGTCGTTCTCCAGCTACCTTTGGCCGGGGCGCTGGAGTGCTTGCGCATTTCATCACGCTGCCCCGGCTAGGCCCGCATGAATTTATGTAGAAGCCGTCACCCTCTGCAGCCCTAGACCTAAAGAGGCGCGCACGGAACACAGCGTACCTACCGCCGTCTCGGGCTTTTCACTGTTTTTTTTTTTTTTTTGGGGGTTGGAAATCATCCTATGACTTCTTCCGCTCAAGGGTGGAGCGGAAGGGCGTGTCAGACTCTTACTGACTAAAACCCACCCCTGTTCCTCCCTGCCTTGAGTGCCCGGGGGCGAGGTAACTCTTTCGAATTTATCCTCCACCCCCGGGCAGGGGCTTTTGACTGTTCAGGTAACATACTCCCCAAGTCTGTTACCTGCAGATCATATCCTTTGGCGGCCGAGGTCGTTCCACGCCCTCTTGCTCCCGGTGCGGATAGTGTGCCAGGTTATATTGTCCGTCTCCCTTTGCGCCACCTCCTTTGCGACCATCACTTCCTCGCAAAAGTAGGCGACGGCGTCCCACGCGCTCTCGCTTCCGGCCTTGAACTGGACCACATACGAAAGCAAGAAGTTATCCGCAGCACTGACCACCGCGAAGAGGTCACGGCGATGCACTTTTAGGTCCCTCCTACGTCTTCACCACAATAGACATGTGTAACCAACCGGTATGATCGAACTCTCGCTTGCCAGATCGCACTTCAACCAGTGTTATTGCCACCTAACTGTTAAGTACCTCATTATAAGTACTGTAAGTTATATCATCAATCTTTGCATTGAATATGGCCATTTCCCAGACAAATTAAAAATTACTGTTATTAAACCTATTCATAAAAAAGATGATAAAAGTATTATGGGTAATTATAGACCGATTGCGCTTATTCCTATTTTTTCCAAAATAATAGAAAAGGTGATATACAATAGTCTTTTGTCAGTCAAAGAACAATTTGGATTCAGGAAAGGAAAATCCATTAATATGGCGGTCTATGAGGCGGTCAAGAAAATTGTTTCTAGTGTTGATGCTAGAACTCCAGTAGCGGCATTGTTCATGGATATGTCTAAAGCTTTCGACCATGTAGATCATGATATACTGCTAAACAAGTTAGAGCGTTATGGGATTCGAGGAACTCCACTAAACCTATTAAAATCTTATCTCTCTGATCGCACTCAAATCACAACGCTTGATAGGCTATGTGCGAGCTCGAAAGTTGAAAGAACATACCGGTCACGTCCTAGAAAAACTACTTATGGTGTTCCCCAAGGTAGCATTCTTGGCCCTCCATTATTTAACATTTACATAAATGATATGCCTAAGGTCAGTAAACACCAGATGGTATTATTTGCTGATGACAGCACTATTTTATTCTCTAATAATGACATTAATATCCTTGAAAATGACATAAACGACTACCTTAAAAATATAATAAATTGGTTAGTTAGTAATAATTTAAAAATAAATCTTGACAAAACTACAGTAATGACATTTTATCAAAGAAAAAATAATCCGAAACTTAATATAAAATATGGTAACGTAACAATCTCTGAAAGCGACAGCACAAAATTTCTGGGTCTTTACATAGATAGTCATCTGACCTGGAAACATCATATTGATGCTTTGTCAAAGAAGCTTAGCCAATATGCGTATGCTCTGTACAAACTATCTAAAACAGTTAACCGCATTACAGTGCAAATAGCTTATAATGCTTATGTGGCCTCTAGCATTAGGTACGGAATCATTTTCTGGGGCAACTCCACTGACAGAGACATTGCTTTTAAAGCTCAGAAAAAATGCTTGCGATCTTTTACCAAATTAAAATCGATTGACAGTTGTAAACCATTTTTTAAGGAACTTAGTTTGCTCACTCTACCATCTATGTACATATATGAAATGGGAGTGTTTGTTCACTGTAACCTGCATTTGTTCGTGAAACTGCGCTCTCGCCGTTATCAGAATACCATTCATGTTTCCTCTCATGACACCGCATTTTTCGGCAAAAGTGTGCTAGGTATGGCCCCAAAAATATATAACAGCATACCTGCAGCTATCAGAAATAAAGAATGTCTGGGATCCTTTAAGAGGTGTTTGTTTAAATTCCTGTTAGATAGATGTTACTACTCCATCACTGAGTTTACTACTGATAAACGGAGGTATGACGATTCCGACTTGCTGATTGACTGATTTATTGACTTGTTTATTTTTCGTATTTATTGGTTTAGTATGAATGTGTTTATAGGTATATCTAAAATTGTATTGACCTGTTTACCTAATTGACATATTTACTTTAAATTGATTATTCTATTAATGTGATTCTATTGACATGCCACTTTCATTGAAATTGTTTACCTTATTGACATATTTTAATTGAATCGTTTTTCTATTTTTTATATTGTAATCTTTTATTTTTAATTGATATGCCATCTTAATTGAAATTGTTTATTTATATTGATTTTGTACGCCATATATTGGCAAAACATAGTGCACATATTTTTGACCATATACTATCTGTAACCATACCTATGTTTTACAAAATAAATGATTGATTTGATTGATTTGATTTGATTTATTAATTCGCTTCTTACCCTTCTCAACGATTTCACAAAGCCCTGTGTCGGATACGGAGCGTCCCCTCGACCTGCTGAGTGCCGTGGCGTTGTTCTTCCTGAAGTGGGGCCAGTGCCGCGCCACGGACGTGTGTAGGATGCGATTGAACCTGTATGGACGAACAGAGTGTCAAATTAACTTTTTTTAAATCATAATATTTTTTTTAAATATAATAAAAACATAAACACATAACAAAACACACACATAATAAAGACATGTTGCGCCGACCCCAAATAAATTGGGATAAGGGCAGGAGAATGATGAATGATGATAATAATATTTTATTGGAACTAGAAAACACAAATTACAGTAAAACTGTACGATAATGACTGCATTAGTTACAAACTGCAACTTGCCTGCCAGGTACCTGTAGGAACATTATCTGCTCTACAATTAAGTAGGTAAGTAGGTACCTACTAAAAAGTAAGTAAGACTGGCGGCACATGTACGGTTTTTGTATTCGTTTTATTTTATTCGAGCATCCGAATGCACTCGTTCCATCATCGGACCACTAGACGTACGGCGATGCGCCACCGGTACAAAACATTTTGGAAACACATTCATTGTGCTTACAGCTAAGGAGTGGAATTCCCTGCCGGAGTCTGGGAGTCTTTAAGTCAAGAGTGATTACTAGGCAAGCGTGCTCCATCTTCGACCACATCATCGCTTACCATCAGGTGAGATAGTGCTAAAACGCGAGCCTCTTAATGATAAAAAAGTGTTCTACAATGCTCATACGTTCTTTCCGTTCGGAATAATATAATTAAGAAATAGAATCATTAAACTATGCATGTGCGACCAGCTTTAAATAATGAATGGGCCAACTGTCTGTCTGAGTATGTGTACCTAGTTGATACTAGGTACACATACTCAGATACCCTTACAGCTAGATAGACAGAAAGAAAGAAAGAAAACAAACAGAAAATACATTTATTGGCCACAGTTAGAGGCACACAACAAAAACGAAATAAAAAAAATAAAAATAATAGTGGATTTGAAAACAAGAGCAAAAATTAGATAGGTACCTACTTAAAATAAAAAATAAAAGTAACAAAGGAAAAAAAGCAGTGTGCGCCCCACGGCTGCGCCAAATAGGTCCAGTTCAGCTTAGATGCCAGACAACTAGTGCCTGACGCTGGTTTTCCACAGGACCTGAGGTTAGAGTTAGAGATAGGTAAGTAGATACTTCTAAATTCATGATCATCATTATTCAAAAAAAGAACGCCTTCCCCAATCACAGGGTAGGATCCTACCAGGGTCGCGGGAGTGTTTAGAAAGAGTCACCGCGGCCCTGGAACGCAAAAGGCAACTGAAGAAACAAGGGTGGATTTTAATCAGCGAGAGTCTGACATGCCCTCGAATACCACCCAGAGCAAGTCAACTGATGAGTTCCCAACCTCGAAAAAAAACCAGCCAAGAGTGGAGAGTCGGACTCGCATGCATGGGGTTCCGAACAAATCATATTTTTTTTTCAGGTATTGTTTTAAACTATATACTTCTTAAAGGTTTTCCTGTAATCTGTAAGTAAAGAACTATGATTACCTGTATTATTTTTAGGCCCGCTGGTTTCGGAGATAAAGGGAGGGAGGGGAGGGAAGGAATGATAATTTTTCTAAAATGAAAAAAAAAATTGAGACCCTTACAACAAGCCGACAGTTCAGACATGAGACAGTCAGATACACATGATATTCATGGGTGTACCAAATTTCAATTCTGTCCAGTAGATTCGGAGCAAATTGACTGTGACAGACAGACATCCACCCGAGCGATCTTATAAGGGTTCCGTTTTTCATTCTGACTTTCGGAACCCTAAAAAAATAAATAAAAAAAGTATGCTACCTAATGGGTAATCTTGAGGATGTGTATTTTTCCTATAACTTAGATAAATTGCGAACTTACTACGGAGTAGTATTGCTATAATCTCTTCGTCATCTATTCTACGATAGCGGCGATGATTTACTACGAAAATGCCAGCTTATCTAGATACCTATGGGGCCAGGTGTTCAAACATTTTATTAGTCATGCTTGTATGTATCATTGAAGATAGGTAAACTAAGTGTCTGACCGAAACACGAATTTTAACCGAAACCGATTCCGCAACCGAATGTTCGGCTCCCCATCCAGTTTCGGCCGAAACCGGAACTCACTTAGAAAAAACGGCCCACAATTAAACATTTTGTATCAGAAAGTTATCAGACCATTGAAAATTAAGCCCTTACTTTCATAAAACACTAAGTTGTTTATGTGTAGGTACAGTACCTAATGAAAAATAAAAATAAAAAAATTCGAAACTCGAAAAACCAACCCGTACTGGGCCCACGTGGTGGATTACGGCCCTCACCCTCTCACAGAGAGGAGGCCTGTGCCCCAGCAGTGGGGACATTAACAGGCTAATGATGATGATGACAGTAATGAGAAAGGGGTTTTTTTTTTGTGGGGTGGGAAATCATCCAATGACTTCTCCCGCTCTGGGTGGAGGGGGAGGGCGTGTCAGACTCTTACTGCCTAAAACCCACCCCTGTTCCTTCCTGCCCTTAGTGCCCGGGGGCGAGGTAACTCTGTTTCGAATTTATCCTCAACCCCCGGGCAGGCATCGGCCATGACGGGCCCCATCTCTATTGCTGACAACTCTTTGAGGCGCGCGTGGAACACTACGCGCCGTTCACTCTCGGGCCTGTTGCGGATCGGGAAAAAATTCGAAACTCGAAAAACCAACCCGTACTGGGCCCACGTGGTGGATTACGGCCCTCACCCTCTCACAGAGAGGAGGCCTGTGCCCCAGCAGTGGGGACATTAACAGGCTGATGATGATGATGACAGTAATGAGAAAGGGGGTGGGCTGTAAATCAGCGTTGACCAGCTTTGTGGCTATGCCGCACACAGCTCAACATTTGCTGAACCCGCTCCTTCTGCCACACTGAAATCATCGGATACATTGTAATGAGTATTTTGTATTGTGTTGATGTTATGATTGTTTAGTGTTGGCAATAAATGTTTCTTTCTTCTTTCAAGTAAATTAGTGAAACCATAATAACACACATAGACGAACGAGACAGTCAGTTTTTAGGGTTCCGTAACCGAAGGGTCCAAACGGAACCCTATTGCTGTCACTCACGCGTCTGTCATCGTCTATCCGTCGTCTGTCTCAATTTTTTTTTAACTTCCCATTAACATAGGAACTTGAAATTTGGTGATAATATTTCTTGTTACGTATATTTTACTAACAAATACCAATATATTGATAAATCAGATTTTTTCTTTGATAATTCCCTCATTTGGTACGGAACCCTAAATGTGGGAAATCGGACACGCACTTGGCCGATTTTTTAGATCTATCGCGACCTTCAGCTTACAGATGCTTGGTTTCGGAAGAAACGAAGATTCGGCTACTTTCAGGCCGAAGCCAAAACTCCAGACGAAACCATATTTTTTGGCCGAAACCGAACCATAATTCGGTTGTAAACTACAAGAAATCAATACTGAAATAACATAAACATTCATATTACTTTTTTTTTTCCGAGCACCGGAAAGATAGTCTGACAGGATAAAGAAGGCTGTTGGAGGCAGCATATACCGAGCGGTCCACATTATAGAAGACCGCAAAACTTAGAGCCGCGTCGTATGTGGTCGCGATCCTCAGAAGTGAGGGAACGACGAAGAAGATCACTATTTTTTTACAGTTGATGGCACGCGTTTGACCATTGTCTCGACTCTCGCCTGATGGTAAGCGATGATGTGGTCGAAGATGGAGCACGCTTGCCTAGAAGTAACCTATTCACTCTTGACTTAAAGACTCCCAGGTTGTAGCTATCAGGAAACACAGACTCCGGTAGGGAGTTCCACTCCCTAGCTCCATAGCTGACATGAAATATTCGCTGAGGGCTCGTCATAGTCACACGCAAGTTTACTAACTAAATCTACCATCCTAAAGCGTAGCGATTTTATCAAACATTTTATTTGGTGGGTTTTCGGTTTTTGATACCACGGTAATCAGCCAAAAAATCTATATCGATCTGACTAAGCGGGATTTTTCTACTATCAATAGATTCCGAGATATATAAATAAAACCACTGTTCCCATTTCTATGTTATTCAACGCTGCATTTTTGTGCGTATAACTGAAATTATGATTTTGTCAGATAACGGCTTTATAGCTTGTGGACGGTAGAATCTATAGGTACTGCGCCTGTTTGACAATAATGTTAGGGGACTCCTATGCAAGAGCTAATACGCTTTTTATTTACTGGGATCTAGGTGTGCCCATGTAAGAACACTATTTATCTACCAACCTAATGTATACCTCTATTATTCTTGTAATCTGTATTCATGAAAGCGATTCAGCGTAACTGCTTGTCTGAAGTCCTGAATTTCTGAGGTTTGCCTGTTTAATTTATACTTACTTAGACAGTGGTGGGCTTTCAGCTGAGATGCAGCTGAAATACCTATCCACTGGACTGCACGTACGAGGTAGATAAAGGATTTTGATATAATATCCAGGGTTTAACGGGAATGGATGGTCATATTTTAAATAGGTACTGCTTCTGGCCAAGGAAATGAAATTCTTTCTCGAAGGAGCTCATAGTAAATTCCCAAAAAAGAAATTGTAATTTCCGTATCAGCTGATCAAAATTTGTATGGGAGGTCCAATTTTTTTTATGACTTCATTAAAGAAATTTGTTCTATTCTGCTTTTCTCTATAATTGATTGTTTTTTTTTTCTTTTCTCTCCTCGCATGTTTTCTTCGTCGCATTTTCATTTCACCCTCGTCGCTTCGCCTCGACCAGTCCGGCCACGACCTTAGTCTATGAACCGCATTCGCGCCGTCTACGCCGTGACGTCAGCATTCAGTCGTTAAAACATATTACTACATCCGTGCGTGAAGCGTGTGTTATCCAATAAGTAGGCATGCCTACGGGTAGTGGATAAATTTTGAAAATGAGTTACCGCACCCCTAGGCACTCAGGCAGGGAAGGAACAGGGGTGGGTTTTAGTCAGTAAGAGTCTGACACGCCCTGCCGCTCCACCCAGGGCGGGAGAAGTCATTGGATGATTTCCCACCCCCCTCCCAAAAAAAAAAATCCAATAAGTAGGTTACCAACGTGAATAATATCTAGGTAGGTAGGTCCAGTTGCACTGAAACTGCAGGATGCTCAGCGCCGGCCCTAGGGTAGAGCGAGGGGAGCGGTCGCTCTAAGCGCTGGATGGCAAAGGGCGCCAAAAAGCCAAATGCGGAAAACAATTTCTAGCGCAAAACAAATGTTGTTGGCGCTTTTTGAAAGTGAAAGATTTTAAAAAATCCGTAGGGTGCCGCTGAAAAACCCGTAGATTGCCTCTAGACAAATTCATAGATCTACAGACTTTTTTAAAGCTAAATCTTACTGTTTGGAGCGGCTAAACTCTCCTCAAAGTCCTCAAACTCATGCAGCATGCTAACCGATATAATTGTACCTAATCAGAAAAATAAGATTTGATTCGACACACGACAAAATCGGCCACGCTTTGCCATTTGTCGGCTGGCCAGCCGACCTTCCCCTTGTCCAACATTCATGCCGTCTCATCCAAGAGGATGAATGGCCTCCCCATGGGTGCCGCCGGTAAAGGGGTGCAATGTGGTGCTCTTGCATCCTTTTGGCTTTGAAATAAATGTAACAAACATTTAAAATAATGTCCCAAAAGCTTTATATGATAAAACCTAGCATATCCGAGACGAGGTGCTAAGATTTTCAACCTAAGTGAACTCAAAAAACTTAGCACCTCGTCTAGCTAGCTATCGAATGCAACCTTTATACTCTCGAACTTTTCTGTATAGTAAATTTCTGATAAGAAAGAGAGTTACCGCGGCCCTGGCACAGGCAACTGAAGGAAAAAGCGTGAGTTTTAGTCAGTAAAAGTCTGACACGCCCTCCTGTTCCACCCAGAGCGAGAGAAGTCATTGGATGATTTCCCACCCGAAAAAAAAAGTCGACATACCTACTAAGCTAGTTCCAATGATATGAATGAGCAAAAGAAAACTATTCGAGTATGCACCCACCTGAAAATAGTCCTGCCTGCGCCCGTAGGCCTTCTATGCACTAATCAGCAGCTTTCATTAACTCCTCGTTCCAATTCAGTAGAAACCTTTTTTTTATTTCAGCAAATCGCAACAAAATTCTTAATTTACGTTCAAAAAGCTTCAATAAATTAAATCAAAAAAACTTAGCATCACGGCTCTATTCTCCAAAGAGTTCGGTAGATGTTTTTGATACAGCAAGTTTATTTAAATATCAGAGCTCTGTCTGTCTATCGATCCTAGTCCTACCCGACCTTCGCACACTGCACAGGGTTGTGGCCTGCGGGTCAGGGCGGGTCATCTCATCCTTCAAGAGAAGGTCGTTCTGTTTAACTGACCCGATTAGGGTAAGCCTTAGGTGTTTTATATTTTGGACTAACCGATCTGATACATGTCACATGCTTAATATACTCCATTTGTTTAGATTACTATCCTCGACCTACGTCAAAGTTGTGGATAGGTTAACTACCTACTCTTCAATTAAGCAGCATTATATAATTCTTTGTTTTTGGAATGGTTTTAGGGTAGGTTGCTATATTGAAGAGTACAACTTTGACGCCTTATTACAGCTGAAGTCTGATAAATACCTATTACGTTTAGTCGGTTAACCTGACACCATAAACAGTTTTGTAGTATAGGTACTTAGCTGTATATTATCTACGAACATAGCCATGCCAGGGTGGGGTGACACCCTGGATACCTACACGTACCCAGGTAGATCGATAAATACCTACCTAACGCTTTTGATATTAACTTGACACTTAAATTTATGTATATATCGTACAGATGTTTTTGATGTGATAGACAGATACTTAGATAATAATTTACCTATCTTATATTTAGACACTATCATGGATAGAATGTCTTTTTCCACAGATATATTTCGAACAGTCAGTAACAAAAGTCGATCAAGACTCGGTTTCTAAATCTTAATTTACTGAGCAAAATATTTATTAAATATTGGAACAGAAGTAAAATTTCATGAATATTTTCTCGTAACTATCACATGAAAGCAGATAATTGAAAAAAAATGTGTCTTAGGTATGTGTAAAAAGTAGCTGTGTAAATCTTTTGTTCCTGACGGTACATAGGTGCCTAGACATGAATCTTATTACGTTCGGGTATTCTGTAGATGACATATTGTTTGGCCCAAACATAACTCTAGCTCCACTTAACCTTACAAAGAGCATCGATTTACAGAACAACAAAAAAAAACTAACCTCGGGAACTACTACACTGAAATACAATAACAAAAACGTTTGCATTAATGTAATAAATAATAGTAGTAATGTGGGTAATAAATTTCTCCGTACGTACCTACTTTGCAAAGAGTAGGTAATCGTTTCACTATTTATGATCATGGTATTTATGCCAGAACAGTTATAGCGTCTTATAACGTTCAGTAGCAATAACCGTTACTCCTGAAACATTATTTTAATACTTACTTATGATAAGCTGTTTTGAAGGTACTTGAAAGTATAAAAATATCAGCTGATGTGGGAAATAGCTGTACATCTCATAAATAACATTTCCATTGAGATAAAGAAAATTGAAAGATTACCTACAAGTAAAACTGACATGTCAGTGTTAGCATAGGTAGGTAAGTAGGTAGGTTTGCCTGCTCGACGAGGTTTCCAAAACATCCGAAAGAATAGTTGCCGAAAGCCTCGCAGAGCACCTGTCGCGTGTTGGGCCCGACCTGGCCGACTGCCAGTATGGCTTCCGACGGCAGCGTTCAACAGCAGATGCGATCCTGCGCGTCCGCTCGCTATCGGAGCAGGTAGTGTTCCGGGGTGGGGTGGCGTTGGCGGTAAGTTTGGATATCGTCAACGCCTTTAACTCCCTGCCCTGGGATGCGATTAGGGCGGCACTAGTATATCATAGAGTGCCCCCACCTGCAGTGTATCATCGGGGCTTACTTACGCGGCAGGCACAATCGCTATGTGGGTCGGGATGGTGGCATTCATCGGAGGGATATTACGTGTGGGGTTCCGCAGGTGTCGGTTTTAAGTCCTCTATTGTGGAATCTTGCATACGATGCGGTCCTGCGTTTCGATGCCCCGCTGGCGTTAGTATCGTTTGCTACACAGACGACACCTTGGTGTTGGCCGGTGGGGACACTTTAAGCGAAACCATCCAGCTTTCCGAGCTCGGAGTGGCAAAAGTCGTAGCGTCAATCCCCGAGTTGGGTTTGGAGATAGCGCCCCATAAAACTGAGGCGCTCTGGTTCCATAAACGGTAGGCCAGAGAGCCACCCAGCTCGTCAGTGACTGTTGGAGATGCGCAAGTCCAGGTGAGCCGATACATTAAGTATCTTGGCCTAACGCTGGACTGTCGGTGGAGCTTCGAAGAGCACTTCGAGCGCCTGGTTGGAAAGGTAGTAGGTGCATTTCACAGGCAGCAACCCAATCTCGGGAGACAACGGGAAGATGTTCGCCACCTCTACGCTGGCATCGTGCGATCGATGGTCCTTTATGGGGCACCTGGTAAACGACTGTCAGGTGACCGGCGCTGCAGGACTAAAATCAACGGCCTGAAACGGAAATGGCTACTCGCATCGCACGAGAACATCGAACCTTTTTGATATCCTTTGAGGCGGCAACTTTCTTGGCACGCTTTCCGCCACTGGACATCCTGGCGGATATGGACGCGAAGGTATATAACCGGATTCGTGCCATCCGCCAAAGTGGCCAAAGCTTGCCAGGAATCGCTGTCGTAAGGTTGAGGTGGCAGAAACGGCTACACGCGCTCGAGTGTTGGCGCGGGCGGCTACAGCAGCCGCAATTTTCGCGCAAGCGCGTTGTCGAAGCCGTACTGCCGCACTTCGAAGCTTGACTGAAAAGAGGGGAGCGCATCTCCTACAGGCTCACGCAAGTGCTGACCGGACACGGTTGCTTCGGTGAGTTCCTGAATAGAATCGAGCGGAGACCATGGCAAATTGCCACCATTGTGGAGGCGACCTGGGTTCTGCACAGCACACGCTCGAGGAGTGCCCTGCCTGGGCTGCCGAGCGGCGGATCCTGGTCGCCAGGATCGGGCGACACGTATCTCTGCCAGCAGTAGTGAGAGCTATGCAGAGAAGTTGCCTCCATCTGTGAGACCGTGATGGTCCAGAAGGTGGCGGCTGAGCGGGATCGTGAGAGGGCCGATCCCGCTCGGAGAAGAAAGAGTCGAGGAGGCAACCGCCTTGACGCCTTACACGCCGAAACCCCACCTGCATCACTTAATGTAGGCGGGACTTTGGCATCACGGGCCATCACTCTGGTCTCTGATTGCCCATCGACAGATTCCAGGGAATACGGCGGCACAGTAGTCACGTGCTGCCGTGCACAGCGATGCTCAGGGGAGAATCCGTTACGGTCTCCTCAGGGATGTGGCCTTTTTTTTTGGGGTGGGAAATCATTCAATGACATCTCCTGCTTTGGGTGGAGCGAGTGAGGGCGTGACAGACTCTTACCGACTAAAACCCACCCCTGTTCCTTCCCTGCCTGAGTGCCCAGGGGAGCGGTAACTCTGTTATGTATATTCGTGCTACCCCTAGGCATGCAGGCACCGGCCATGATTGGCCCCGTCAGTGGTGGCTGACAAATTTTCTTTGAGGCGCCGTCGACTCACGGGCCTGGTGCTGATCGGACGGCGAGCTACCCATTACTCGCCGTCCGCATGTGCCCTAACAGGCGTTGCACAGAGGGGTCCCGGAATGGACTTTTAAGAGGTAACGGGGCACCTCCATGTGTTGATGGATATCATCGGGTTGGTTTTAGGAGGCCCCACACTCCCTGGTATTTTCCCCAAAAGTCCTGGCGCCTTTTGAAGGATTACCCCAGAAAACAAAAAAAAGGTAGGTAAGTAGGTACCTACCATGTATTGGGACGCATGATCCACCTTTTATAGTAACTAGGTACACGCCAGAACAGCAAAACGGATCTGGATGAAGTTTGGCACATTGGCTTTACAGCATGTAACAAAAACCCTGTCCGATCCTGAAGGGTGTTACTTGGTATCGTACTGCGTACACATATACGTAATCATTTAATGGATACGAGACTATTATTTTTCCCCCATAAAAATAATTAATTTAAAAAAAAAAACTTATCATTAGCAACACAGCGCTCGAAAAAGTTCACCTACTGTTTCGTTTGAAAGATGCCGCCTGAGCGAGACAGAGTGCCTACAGCGTGGCTAGTGCAGGGCGATATCGTTTGAAATTAAAATAGGTAAAAATGAAAAGATTTCGCCGGCCGGTGGAGTGTTGTCAACTTATAAAAAATTGCCATATTTAGTGTTAAATTCCGCATACTTTATAAACATAAAAAATCTATAACTTTTGATTTCTTAGTTACATTTTTTTACAACTTTTTCTAGTACGTATGTTAAACCTTTATTGGATCGGACAGGGTTTTTGTTACATGCTGTATAGTTCATAGTGGGGGAAGTGTTAATTTGGAACAGACGTAGATTACAGTCTTCAATAGCACATAGGCTATATAGCTCATAGTGGAGGAAGTGTTAATTTCACGCGGGCGAAGTCGCTGGCAGAAGCTAGTTCGAGATAATTTCAACCCATCGCCACCAACTCAAGTATCGACTTTAGCGGTACATTTTATGTAGATTTAATAATTATGTAACCATTTGTATCAAAAAAGCCTTAGAGAAAGAGTTGTCTTCACATAGTTTGTTATTCCATTTGATTATCTATCGAATTCAGAATTCAAATATACCTAATCCCCGCTTTTACAGACACCATAAATTATTGTAGTCTTTGACAGACACTATTTGACACATAAATGGAAGTATTCAGGCGCTGTTGGACTATCAACGCTGGTCACAACGCCGAAAGTTCAAAATCAAGCAGTCCAAAAATATTTAAGCATTTCAGGTGTTAACGTTAGTGAAAACAGGCATAACAAGATTAATGAATCAAATGTCTACTTATCAATCAATTATTTAATTAAAATATATCCTTACCTTCTGAGTGGCGTATCATAGTTCTCTGACGACAAGCTCGATGATGCCGATGTCTCACTGCTGCTCGAGTTTATGTGGCTAACAAACGTATACACCTGACAACTTGCACTCTTGCGCATAGGCAACGGCTTCTTTGACCCTGGCATCGTACTGTATACCTTAACACTACGTAATACAAACTGTTTTGTAATAAACGTCCTTTAACACAGAACTCACTATGCGTACACTATGAAGTCTGTTTCAAAACTAAGAATTTGTTGACTATCTGAATGGATCGCACATGAAAATTTTGTCACTCGCTTCTAAATTTAAACGGAGATGTAGAGAGCAGAGCGCTCGCGGCGTTCGGTATAGCGAACCGACTTGACTCATCATACAATTAGATCAATCGAAAAACGCCCAATTCAACTTTACTACCGCACATAACTCGGATTTGTAAACAATATACGCAAGTCTCAGCAATGAATCAAACACTATAAATGAACAAACAGCCGTATTTACCTACACTATGCCTAGACTGAACCACCGTCATTTGACAGTATTGATCGTTACTATCTGTGTAGTATCGATGAACGCGCTCTTATCAATACGCGGTATTCTGTTATCTTGTGATCTTGCTTCGTGATGACTCACTAGGTGGTGCAGTGTACATCTGTGCTCATGGTCGCGAATTCGGTTTTGGTTCAAGATAAATATTTGTACTTATAGCTGTCAAATGGTTCAGCTTGCGCATATGTAAAGATGCTTTTGTATGTGCTATGGGTGCTGAGTATGTGATAAGAGCACGACAAAGATCATAAAAATATCGTACTGCTAGTCGCGGAGTAGAAGCTAGTAGCGGAGTCTGTTTCCTGATAGCTACAACCTGGGAGTCTTTAAGACGAGAGTGAATAGGTTATTTCTAGCATAGAATGAGAAATCTGTATTTTTTCATGATTGTCAGTTGGCTTGATTTCTTGGAGTTGGTTAGTCAACTCAGCACATTAACATTAACTTTGCATAGATCTATTCCAATTACTGCCCCAAGGACTAGAAAAAAGTTTTGTTAAAGTGAGCAGTCCACAGGTGTAGATAATCAAATAAAAACAATTGAAATACCATGATCATTAAAATCTCCTTTATTGACAACTAGCTATAACCGACTTATAACATAAGTTAAGAACAAACACACATAATTTGCATTTCAGAACATATTCTCCCTTTACTTACTTTAGTCTTGTAACATTGCAACGCTGTAACTTTTAATAATTTAATTAAGACAGGATTTTGAACGCTTATAGAGATTATACTTCAATTCAGGATCTTAATTGTTCATTATTATGTGACTTACTCAACTAACCGCTTTAGCGTTATGTAGTTTAAGTTGGTTTTTGAGTGACCATTTGTGATTATTTTTGTAATTTATCATGTTCAGTTTTCGGTTCCAAATCTGATTCAACAACGAAAGATTCTGAATTCAAGTTATAAATGAGTTTGCTTTTATTACACCTATAAATCTGTACTGTGGTCTAAGATAAATACAATTATGCTAATGCATCTGACTGAAAGCTAACCTCAATTTGCTAGAAAATGGGTACAATGCAAAATACTATACAAAATGTAGGCACCTAAAGTACTTACTTCACATTGTTCCATAAAGGATGATTCACGTTACACCGTGTCGCCACCCCGGGCCGATTATAGCAGCAGATTATAGTATACATTTTGTATGAAGTGACCCATGCTTGACACGGTGTAACGTGAATCATCCTCAACCCCTATGCATAAAAATCTTGACATTTATAAACGTTTATAAATAAAACCTATATTAAACATTTTCATATTAATTTCAGTCATATCTGAATTAACATACAAAAATCTTAAAATATTGGAAGAATTAAATAACATTTTATTTCTAAGACATTCATGACAAAAGGGTCAGTTTTACAAATAAAGAGCTTTTTCTTTGTACTGTTCTGTAAGTAAGGAACTTAAGTACTAAGTCACCGACGTAACATACAGAAATCATTTTGGCAGCACAATGAACAACATGAATAGCAACCATTTATAAAAAAATATCTTTAATAAACTCCGCGGAACCCAATTTGACACCTTTAGAACAGAACCTTTTTCTAACTACGGGATTATTTTAGTCTTCATAAATTCTTCTCAATAGTACGGTCTTCGTGGATTATTCTGAAAAAAGACAATACAACTTAACTGCTTAAAAGACTCGTGTTCAAAACCCTAGTAAAGCAAGAGAAAAAAATGTATCTGTCACTCTGTTTTAAAATCAGGTTTATTTATAACTAGTTTCTGTCAGCGGCTTCACCAAAGAGTACTACTATAGTATACGAGTTCACCCGCGTGGATGTAGTAGTATTCCCCCCAGTATTTTTTTTTTTGCTATGTGTTATTCTGATTTTTAGCTGTATTGCTGTTAAGTTTCATCGAAACCCGTTCAGAAGTTTTTGCATGAAAGAGTAACACACATCCATCCGTCCAAATTTTTGCATTTATAATATTAAGTAGAATTGCCCACCCTCACAAAAAAAAGTAGGATTTAAACCTGGACACTAATAGCAAATAGGTGCAAGTACAATAGTAATAGTCGTTTTGGCAAACATCCTTAACACATTATGACAGTTTGTTTTCGAGTTCCATTCACGTTTTGGCGTGGGTGGAAGGAATACGAATCGGGATATAATGCACGTGAAATCTCCATTACAGTACATTTGTTTGCAAGCATAGATTTACAAGTTATTTTCATCTGGCTCAGTCTAGTTAAAATAGACGAATACTCTTACATAACAATTCAATTGAGTTCGACATTTATCTATTCAAACGAGATTCTGCTGTTTTACATTATCGTAATCTTTTTATCGTCATAGAAAGGAATATGTTTTTCTGGTTTTTGACTTTTATTGTTTTAATAATCATACATAGATGTTATTCATAAGATAAGAAATAAATGAGTTAAATACCACCTTTTTCATAGCAAAAGTTAAATACATATCAGTCTACTTATTTGAGACAACCTCGCCACTCGATTCCCAAACACTGCAACTCTTGAAAGCCAGAATCAACAGTGGTAACGGCATTAATAGCGCCTAGGGAGCTCGTCAAATCCCGGAGAAACAATTTAAGTAACATGAATCCCGAAAAGAAATAAACAGTACAGGAAGACTTTACGGATAGTTACAACATACATACATAAACTCTCGGTTTTTCCCATGGGGATACGCACTTCGGCATGCCACTTGCTACGATCCTTACATACTCCTTTTGCTACAATAACGTTCATACATCTGAGGGCCTAGTGTGTGTTTTTAAGGGCCTACCTCCCCATAAGTGGCGCCCTCATTGAATAAAAATTCGTATCTTAGAATAGAAAATAAAGATTAAAGAATCCTATGTTGCGTTTGTTACAAAGAGGATAAGGTATTTTTACGTTGATCAAACAGGACTCAAAGTATTTCGTATCCAAAGTAGTAAGCAAAAGTGTAAAAAACGGCCGTTTTTGGTACTTTTGCTTACTACTTTGGATACAAAATAGTTTATTGTGCCAGAAAAATAATTACATTTAATCGTGTATGAAGCCTCCTTTTAAGCAAACAATGCCTGTATTAGGAGGCTCCGCTCTTTCAGTTCATTGTATTAACTAAAGATAATAGTGTATCTTAAGGGTAAATATGCAGTGTGATAGTACATTTTCTGTATTTAGCTTTAAACATTCAATTTAAAATTTTAATAATCTTGTGAAAATAAAAATAAAAACACGAGTAAGGTTGCAATTTAAATTAGTAAGAGTAAGCACGGAAATTTCATACATCTTATTCCCAGTTAGTGCCAGTAATATGGTGTAAAGTGTGGTGTGGTAAGTAGTGCGTGTTATTTGTGGTATGTGGTGAGGCGCGCGATGTGGAGTGATGTGGTGTGTGGTGTGGTTTGGTGTGTTGTATTGTGATGTGTGTGATGAGGTGTGTGTTGTTGTATATGTGTGTGGGTGTGTGGTGTGGTATATGTGTGTGAGTGGGTGTGTGGTGCTTCAAGTTATGGTATATATTTGTGATATATTTCGGCTACTCAATGTATTCCAGGAGTGCCTCGGTTTCCTCATAGGTAAGTAGTTTTATCCAGTCTATTACATTTCTTTTACAATCGTGGTAACTTTTATTATATACATACACATGTTTGTTAATTATATATATATGGATACGAAACACTTTCGAGTCATGCTTCCACAACGTAAAAATACCTTATCCTCTTTGTAACATACGCAACATAGGATTCTTTAATCTTTATTTTCTACGCTTTGCTACGATTATTTTATTCAATGAGGGCGCCACTTGGCGGCTATATACGCCTTAACGCGTTCACGTAAACGTTCGCTTATGTTAAATCGTATAGAAAAAAAGAGGTTACCCGTTAGTGTCACTAGGTGGCGCTTATACAGTTTTAGTACAAATTGACGTTTACTTTAACGCGATCGAGTATGTTAAAAAAACTCACACTAGGCCCTCTGGTCATGCACGCCAGTTGTGAGTACTAAGCATCCTAGCCTTTCAATAGTTTCAGAATGTTATCATCAGTGGTCGGAGTAGGTAGATTGATTTGGGGTCAATGAACTGGCACGTATATATTAATATGGATATGCCTCCGGGATTCCGGGATTTTGTAATAATTAAGATTTTTTAGGAATTTCAAATATTTTAATGTGTAAGATGAAGAATATATCAATATGAATAAGGAATGTTTAACCTTTTTGCTGTCTTTTTAATACAATATGTGATCAGCCTTCTATAATAAAAAAAAAACTATGGCATGGCTAAACTTGAGTAAAAACGTTGCAAACATAAAGTGGGATTCTACTAATAATAGTTACATGTGCGTGCGTGCGACGAAAGATGGGACTTGTCTCACCGCTATCCTACTGACAACGGTTGTCAACGACAGCAGGTGGCGGAAAGAAGAAATCTGAATGCGAAAAAATATTAAGGAGTATAAAAAGTTATTTTTATTTATTTATTCAAGAACATAATAATAATAATTACAAGCAGCAGATAATAAAGTTGCAAGAAATAACTACTAAATTAGTCATTTGTAAGTTTCGAATGGACGCACCAAAGTAAGATTCACTTTATTACTTGATAAATAAGAAAAAAACAATTTTAAACGTTTAACTATAGCATTCTATAAATTTCAAATGTAGTAGTTTAAAAATCTTTACATTCACAATATTTGATTCAATCCCGTGAGTACCAAAATGAAATCCCGGAAAAAAGGCTTATCCATGATTTCTATGACTATTCATGATGCAAGTACGTAAAATCAATCTACCTACTCCGACCACTGGTTATCATGCATATCTACTAGAATTATTTGATACCTACCAAAGGATTTGGTCTAAAGCGGTAAGCGAGCATCATCCGTTTCCTATAAGCGTCGAATTCGTCATCTTCTGCGGAAACATTGTCGGAGTTCGAAGCTCCCAGACCCAAGTTGGCAACAGGCTGATTTGCTCTGCGATAGAAATTGAAATGATAAATTTTATTGAAAAGTTAATTCTATTTTTTTAGTGATAAGGTGTAATTTGTATTGTGGATTTAAGACTCGCTCCATGAGAAAGCGAGTTTTCAGTACTCGAGGGATTTCTAAAGTAGAATTTTGTTAATATATTTCAAGATCGGTTTGTGACTTCTAGTAAGTAAGAGTATCTTCGAAGTAAATTCAAATTTATGACTTTAATTATTCAACATATTTATTTTTTGTTTTTCACGTTTATCGCCCAAATTCGTTCAACTAACTTTCCATGTTAATGAGTACCGAATCAACCAAAAAAAACTATTGACTTACGAGTCTCTCTAATTTAGTACGAATTAATATTAAAAAGCTAATTAACGGCCACAAAAAAAAACAAGTTACCTACGTAGTATTCCTACGTCAATCATAATAGTAAATACTTGAAATACCATTCCTAATTTCGGAAGATAATTTAAGAAACCAGTTCTACTGGTTATTATAGAAAAAATGGGCTCTAGGCAATGTTTCTTAGAAAAATGCCTAATATTATGCATGATGGCGCGGCGCCATGTTTCTGTTATTTATTGGTTCAAATAAATTGATAACTTGTTTACCATCATACCGTTATATTACGCATCTAAGTATATGATGGACCAAAAATTAATAAATAACAACAAAATTAACTATTATGGACAAAATTTCGCTTGAAAGAATGATCGAACGACGATGACGTGTTCATAATTTGCAATCCTAGTTCAACGAAAATAATGTGGCGACTTGGCACACTTTATCATCCTCCAGTCGATACCCAATTTATTTGGGGTCGGTGCAGCATGGCTGCTTCCATACATCTCTATGAGCCGTGCGTAAACTCACATACTATTCGCCCCGAAATTTACAAGTAGTTTTTTATTCTAAGTTATAAAAATAATATAAACTAAAGTACTTACTTGTTAATAGGTTCCACAATGCCAGAACCTTCAGCGCCGAGACCCTGACCTTCTGTCCAGCCCAGCTTTTGAAGCATTTTAAAACCTAAACAGAGATAAAGTGATCACTTATACAGCATGGTAAAAGAAGGACTTATTGTAAGGGAGAAAGAACAACTTTTACTATTAGATCAACTCTGAAATATAATAAAATAAAAATCATCTGCTCTTCTATAGAAAACTGCAATACTAACACGACGAAAATGTATAAAATATGTATGAATAATGAAATGGCAAAATGACCAAGTTATCCGAATACATAAGAGACTAAATGTAGTGTGAGTGATTTCGAAACTTAAACTATTCTTCAGTGGCATTAGGTCGCCAGTCGAGAGCATACATATGAGTAGGTATCATAACGACCGCAAACAGTGAAAGCTACAAAATACTACACTGAAAACAAATAGTGAGAGAGGCGTTAATGTAATAATTTATTTTAAGATTACCGTACAAATTGCCAAACACTAAAAGGTAATTCTTCAAATAAGTGTGTCATCAGTATTTACAACTCATTCAAGTCCCTGGACCGTATCCAAACATCGGCACAAGTTCGTAGAATTGTGATACATTCCTTCCGATAAAGTCAGAGTTAAGAATGCTGAAGATGCAATTGGGAGAGGAAATGACCTCGCATATCGGACAAATGAGATGTCGGGAATGTTTTAAAGATGCGAGTACCAAGGAAATGGCTAATTTCCTCGGCAACGAGCCTGCCAAACCATTGCAACTCTTGACAGCCAGAATCAACAGAATAAACACCGAGGCAATGGAGCTCAGTGAGTCCCGAAGAAACGATTAAACTGTCTTGGGTCCCACAACGAAATTTCCTTAGTAACGCAACAAGAATCAAAACCGAGTCCATTTCTTAAATTAACGCTTTCAAGGACACTGAATAGAATAGAATAGAAGACTCTTTATTATGTACACCATATAAATTACCACTACACACACACACTCACATCACACACACACACACACACACATACACACACACACACACACATTACACACACACACATTTATTACTATTATTACTGAATGAGACACAATAGAAGAATGACGCCTATAGGCGTTTACTGTCCACCATAGTGTTAAACTAGGAATCAGCACTTTTGGAACGTCATAATTTACTAAAGACAGTCCCCCAAAACACTCGCCAGACACCACTTCCTTGTTTTGGCAGGGAAGAAACAACAAACTCTCCAGAAACACATTTATTTAACCTTAATGTACAGTAGTGATAAACATAGGCGGACATAATGCAACAAGACATTCTTTACCAGTCAACACATCTATCTGTTAAATCGTAAAAAGAGACAAGCTTCTCGCAGTATTTTCTTATCGACGCATAGTTACGTATTTGCTTAGGCTAATACATAAATTAAAACTGGTAATCTCTTATGCCACTGTGCGCACCATTCGAAGCGTCAATTACCATACTTTAATAAAATAGATCAGGCGTAAAAAAAAAACTCGACTCTGGCGGCCAATAAATAGTAACTGCGACATAACTTGACATTGCATTATAAATAGTACAAGAGATAATAGCAGATGCCAAATATTCGACATGTTACACACACGAAATATTATTATGTAGAAATAAGACGGCCGAAAGTACATAGAAAAGGTTCATTCTGTAAGACTATGGGGAACCAGAAAAACAACTAAAAATATCTGTAGATCATACAAATATTTGTTCCGTGCGGCAATCGAACCCGCGACACGCAGCGCAGCAGCCAATCGCTCAACGATTTCGCCAACCGTCAGCACAAAAAATAAGAACAAGACAACATAAAATCACAGCACGAGTGCATTTGTTTTTTGCCTATTGTTGCATCGTTGCCATACCGTGTACTACGAAAATCTCTTAACAAAATTAAGAGCCCAGTGAATCACCTTGTGCCCAGGGTTGAGGATAAATTCGAAACAGAGATACCTCGCCCCTGGGCACTCAGGGCAGGGAAGGAACAGGGGTGGGTTTTAGTCAGTAAGAGTCTGACACGCCCTCCCGCTCCACCCTGAGCGGGAGGTGTCATTGGATGATTTCAAGTAAATCACCTTACATTTGAGAGGGAAAGTTTCGGATTGTTTAAAATTTACGAGTGTTTGAGTCGTAAGAAGTTATTGCGTTTCGACCTTCTGCCGCTATTTCTGTAGTGTGAGGATGTACTGAAATATTTAGGCGCACTCACCGACATTGTCTTCCTTCAACTTGAATTCTTTGTAGTCGCTCAAGTCTGGCTCTTTGCCACTTTTGAACGCCGAATACTTCTCCATGAATCTGTAATGTCCACTTATATTAATATAGACGTCCGCATATATGGAACCCATATTTCAATAGAAAATCCTATCATCCAACATGAAAGAACTGTTCTTTCTTTGATACAAAAGTTCGATAAAATTAAGCATAGATTCCCTCATTTCGATATGTGCACATTATAAAGACTTACGCTGCTGTATTGACTACCTAAAACGAGGACTCGTCGATGGTTCTGTTATGATTTCGTGAAATAAAAAAAATAAAAATTTATTTAGGTCAACGAAAAAGTACATAGACTTTTCATGTGCAAGTTTTACAAATTCTACGTAATTTTGTAATGTCCTACGCCAGTTTTCAAATCCGAGTTGGCAACACTCCTGTCTGTCACTCACTTGTCATACCTGACATACCTAAAATATGTTTACCTTTACACCTATAACTTCAAATAAGTTGTTATAACAGGAGTGACCTCATTAGACGCGGATTGGAGTACTGAAATACGTTCCGTTTCAAGTCACTTTAATTCGTAATTATTATAAAAAATCAATATTATTTAAAACAAAAACGTTACAGTGGCCCATCTTTTATATTTTTTTAACATGTTAATCACCAAATTTTCATAAATATTATATTTGCACCTTCTCTATTATGGCTATTGGCGCCCAAAAGGGACTTGCACATTTGGGCGCCAAATAAAACATTATTTTACAACCAAATTTTTCAAGACAAAATAAGGTTAGTCAGTTTCTAATCAACTAGATGTGAAAGTGACAATATATTGTACGGAGTTTTTTTTGTATCAGCATCTGTAATACATTTTCAACCAGTTTACACAATTAAACAATGAAGGAAAAAGACCGAATGGCACAGTTTTGTGAAACCATTTTAGAACATTCACGTACAAAACTAACTTTGTTTGAAACTGAAAACAAACAGACTAAACAGTAAAAATAAATTAATCACCGTTTATATTTTGACTGGGAACAAAACAAGCGAATTAAATGTGTTTTAAACGTAAACTTACTTTCTAAGCTCTTCTGGCGGTAAGAAATCGCCGATGTGATGTTTTCCAGCCGCCTGCTTGGTTAACTCATCCGCCCACTTTTCAGTAGCATTCATTTCTTTAGCTCTTAACCTATTAACGGAAACGAACAAAGAATAAGAAATGTGTTAGATAAACAAAAATACTGAGTAAATCAGCGATCTGTCTTAAAATAAAAACAATTTGCTTTGTATGGCAATGATCTTGCTTTTCCTTCCAGGTGTAAATATTTACGTTATATACCCATCAGATGTAAATATTTGCGTGATTGTCTTATAAATTTTTTTTTTTTTTTACTAAATTATTGTAAATGTGAGGACTATGTGGGTTATTATTATTATTTTTCTCCTCCTTGTTACAGCCATTTTTAACGTTGTCTGACAGTTTGAGTACTTTTAAGTACGTTTTTAGTAGAGAAACCCCCTTCAATTTTTATGTTATAGCGGCAACAGAAATACACATTCTCTGAAAATTTCAACTGTCTAGCTATTACGGATCATGAGATACAGCTCGCTGACAGAGACGGACAGAGCGGAGGTTTAGTAATAGGGTCCCGTTGGTACGGAACCCTAAAAAATAACCATGTGTAATTTAAACACTGATTTAAGGCTCCTACACACATTGCCATTGTGGCAAGCCGCAGTGTATCCGGCGGCTTATAAACCCGGTTCGCCGCACAATAGAGCAGCCGACATGGCCGCCCGGGTGCCACCCGGCTGCCGCCGCGTGACGCGCGATTTGCGCAAGTTTCTGCGGCCAAGTGCCGGACAGACGCCCGAGAAAAGCCGGCGGCACTGTGCGTAGAAGCCTTTACAGGTTTTGATTTCAATTGCTTCTACTCGGCACAAGGATATAAGTGGGAAGTAAAGTACTGAATAATCATTTGAAGGTTAGCATATAGTTGACTAGTTTTATAAATAAGGCTTTACGTTTCAACCAGGGAAATAAACAAAATATTAATAAAACATGTCATTTAAATATTATCGCTTTGAAAACAAAGATTACATCGCTCAGACAGTTATTAAAAGACGGCGACGTTCAAAACACAAGACACGTGGCGCCACCTGTTGCTTTCACATATAACTGGGCTGTCCCAGTTATATGTGAAACCCATACCCACTGATTATGAAGTGCATTTTTGGCACGCGCTAGTCTGTACTAGCGCGTGCCAAAAATGCACTTCATAATCAGTTATTTGGCCGGACATGCGAATATTCGGATATTTTATGAGTGATTTTGATCCAAATCTAAATTTTCGAGCTAATATCACGGATTACAGAAATACATACGTATAGAAGGTAGCATTTACGCATTTGACAGATTTTTATGACGACTAAGAGTAGGAGTATGGAAGGAAAAGACGAGACGAAAGATGTTGCGCCGACCCCAAATAAATTGGGATAAGGGCAGGAGAATGATGATGATGATGACAGATTTTTATCTTTGAAATTTTCGAAAATTAGTACTGTATACTTGTTACATATCAGAAGCGCGCGTCAATCATTTGTTTTGAAACTATTTTACTTTTAATGACATAAATATTCATGACGCGCCTCTTCATTTATACCGACTATAACATCGAAAATAAATGATGATTCTCAAATAAACATTAGACAATTCCAACAATAGGGTATTTTCCTGTATTTATATACAGGAATAAAAGGTATAATATTTTATATAAAACAACAAATAACACTCAAAAGAAATATTTTTCTGAAAATAGCATCAAAATTAGTTTATATTGGTGCCGATTCTGTTGTGCACAAACTGAACTGAATTGAGGCTATTGCTATCTTTTTCTCCCTAATAAAACAAAAAAGAGACGGACGTAAATTAGAGCTGTCAAATTTAGTTGAACAAATATTTACATACAAATTAAGGGTACCTACATGTAAAAACATGCCGACTAAAAACACTGTAAAGCGCAAGGCGTAAACTACATAGTTTGACATTTCTAACTTAGTTCATAGCTATAGCCGTCCTTTTCTCGCACTGCCTTTTAGTAAAAGATAGCGATTCTCTAATTTTAGTTAAGTTATTGAACAAGAGAATCGGCACCACTAACCAATTTGCAGCAGCAATTAGCATTTCAAATATTGGTATGTGGAAGAGTAGGGGTGAGGTAGGAACATCTCGCTGTCTCTTTTGTACGTGACATGGGAGTATGTACATCCTTTTTCTGTTACATTTTCCCCTTCCACCAGATGTGAAATATTTTTTAGTAAGTTTCTAACTTACTAAAAAATATTTCTATTTTCGATATTGCATAAAAATACTTTTTGATAAAAATAATTTAAAAAAATCAAGACATACCCTATTTGTAGCTTTGTATAGTATACGAGTATATATTTGCATAGTAGTTTAAGTCCTTTGTAAAACTTGTTAATATGTACAGATTATGTATTTGATAGATAGGTTTATAAATAAGACCTACTTGTGTTCCCAGGTGCCCTCGGCGGTGTCTTCATCACTGTCGTACTCATACTTGTATTTGCCGGCAACGGCCAGCCGTTCCACTTCCTGTCGCTTCTTTAACATGTCCTGGAGAAGGGCATTAAGAGTTAATAAATTAATTTACCTTCCTCATGAATCACTCTGTCTATTGGTGAAAATCGCATGAAAATCCGTTTAGTAGTTTTTGAGTTTCTCGCGAACAGATAGACGCGGCGGGAGACTTTGTTTTATAATATGTAGTTATATTAATAGTTTATAATATAAATTTAACTTGCAGTTTTTCAAACCCATATTCTCAAATTCGTTGCCAAATCCCCATGTTACTGTCCTCAGTGATTCGATTGGCTAGATGATATTTGAAAGCACATTCAGTAGACGCTTTCATCTGGCTTTTAGAAATCAAAGTTCGGGTCTTCTTGGACTCACCATAGGTCCTGGTCCCTGGTTGAGGGTCCATGTTAAGTCCTAGTACCATATTTAGTCCAGGACTCGTATTGGGACCACATCCCATATTAGGTCCATGTCCTATGTTAAATGTAAGCTCTATATTGGATCCAGAAAGGAGATCCCATGTCGGAGACAGAAAGGAACCATGGGTCAGGCTCTTAAATCGAACAAGGCCGTTAGCCTGGGGCCCAAAATACCAGGAGGTAAGGGTCTAAGTCCTAAGGGACCAGATCCCAAATTTGGGCCTAGTAATGGTTTCTTCTAATATTTTCCTTTGATTGGAATGTCAATTACTTTTTTCTTAGCGGTCAGAGTAGCTTACGGCAGCCACGGGACAATGTACAACACTAACAAAAAAAATTCTTGATACTTAATCTAGAAAAATATTAAGCTGTCCTAGCTCAGCCAATCTGCCTAGCCATTTCCCAACTATCTCCCTTGGCAAGACTGGAGTCTGACCCGCGAGTTTCTGCTACCCTTAAAGACTGTTAAATACCTACAAATGACAGCCCGGACCAACAGCTTAACATGCTTTACGAGCACAGAGGAGTCTCAGTATGTAAGGATGATCAACCATCCACAGACAGACCTTGGCAAGCATTGCTTTACCTTGAAGATCAAAGCTTATAGCTGTAATTCTTTAGCCAGGAGCTTATTTTTCTCTAGAACTTTCTAATCTTAGTAAATATTAGAAAATATACACACCTGATACAAAAGATTAAGTTTAAAGTTATCCTCGCACTTCTTCCAGTCTTCAACACTGAGGTTGGTGGTACCGTAGTTGGTCATAGCATACTGCATCAGGGCCTGGTTACTGCGGTTGACTGTACTCAGCTTTATACCTTCCTCGTCAACCTTAGCCAACTTAGCGCCTATGAATCAGTGGATGGAATATACAGATGTCAGTAACATTGTTTTTTAGTGAACCTTTTTTCCAGTATAAGTTATAAATAGAAATTATACATACTCGAAACAATACCAGTCAGTTTCACTATTATAGAAAATATAAAAACTTTTTTTTTATTATGGCTTCAAGGATAAACTTAAGTCAAGCATTATGAATAGCTATTTTAATCAAAATTGGAGTACATTTTTTAAGTGTCATCTTCGTCAGCTTTCAATACGGTACTCTTTAAAAGTGAGACAGTGTGAAGTGAGTACTATCATTTCTGTTAGTTGGTTTAGTGTGAATGGGTCACGCAGACCTGATTAAATTTGATTCCTGAACCACATAAATCGATATGCTTTTGCACTAACTGACTTACGAGGCATTTCACGTGAAGCAGACTACGAAAAAAATGACAATTTGTAATGTTAATTGCACTCCAATGGGACCTGAATTAATATACATCATCATTTTTATTTTATTTTAGCCAGTTACCAACTCACGCGACTTCAAAGTATTGTATTTTTAGAAGGTGGCAAGATTCTACTCTACCTGGTAACATAGTCGGCATTGGAGCGATTACTCCGGGTGGTTTGATATCAGCGGCCGGCGGGTCATCGCTCCATCGCGATTTCTTCTTCTTACGTCTTTCGCGTTTACTGTCTGATTCTTCATCACTTTGCGAGCTTGCCTGTTCCCGCTTGTATGGCCGACCGTAACCGAAGTGGTTGCTAAAGAAAGGGTTTAATTTTTGTACGTAAATATTTGCCGCTTTATAGTTAAATAAACAATGGATTTATAAACGTTAAAGTTAAGATTACTTACATATTTTGACTAAGAACAAAAAAAAAAAATTAAAATATGAAGAAATATCATTGATTTGTCACATACCCGTCCCGACTATCATCCTTATGATTATATCTGTAATCCTCATTACTATCGTCATCTTCTAAACTGAACTCCGGTTCATATTTATCCTCAGGTTTTACTTCAGGCTTCTTGTCGCCTTTTTCTCCCCTGATCTTAGAAACTATATCTCTAAACGCCTTATACTCGTTCGAATTTGTGTTGTGAAGGAACCTGGAATGATTCGCTTAATACAGTGATCTTATGTAAAGGGTAAAGAATAACAAAGGATGCTTTTGTGTTAGGTTTTACTTAACCTGAAAATACTATGATGGAACAAACAGCATGTGAAAAAAAATCATATGAATAAAAAAAAGTGTGTGTGTACTTGTACTTATGTACGCACGTAAGAAGTTATACTTCTTTGGCGTAACAAGATAAAAAACCAGACTGTCACAAAATTTAGAAAAGGAAAACAATCATTCTTCATGAACCACAGACCATAGCTAACTTCAGGGTGTCGGTTCTAGCTAACTTCAGGCTGTAGGTTTTTTGTGATGGTGTGCGTGTGCATCGTAAAAATTTACTCTCATAATTTTTCCCTAACGCGCCAAAAGAAGTATAACTTCAAAAAAGCTTTTCTCTTCTTGTTTGTAAAGAAAGAAAGCCAAAATTTCTCTGCTCCATCATAGTGATTGCGACAAAAAAAATGTAAATATAAAAAAGAATACAGCACGTATCCTCCTGTTGGGGATCAAAGTGGCTACAGTGGCATTACCACAAATTTTGATCTTGTGAGTGAATTGCTTTCAGGACATTTTCCCAGTGGTCGCCGTTGCACGCGACTTCGCTGGCGGCGCGCAGGACAGAGGGCGGCAACGCATCTGCAGAGAGAACTGCACACCACGAGTCAACATATTGTCTGGCGGACACGTCGACGAAGAGCCGGCCCGACATTAATCTTACTACCTTTTAGGTAAAGATGGTACGTCACGATACCTGAATGAACATCTAGTCCTGAAGAATGTTTAATTGTGAAAGATTACTTACACAATCGCCTCAGCGTAAAGAAACATACATCAGTAATATCAAGTGGAAGATGCAGAAGAATGCATCCAGACTGCGTTCGATCCACGACATCGTGATATATTTGAAGACAACAAATTTTGAGGCGGTCGACATGACATCCCGATCAGCGTCAGTCTGGTTGCAGCCTTGTGTCTTTACGGTGCAAGTTGGTTGCGTAGAGTATCTTATGTTATTAAACTTGCTAGAGAATTTGGCAAGTATCTTGATTTTCATACGACACCCTTTTAAATAATTAATAAGTCTTGCCAAGATATTCGTGTTCAGTTAGGTATTGTGAGCGCAATTCCATTCTTTACTCTACGCATCTTCTAGCGTTTAACCAAATAGTCTTCTACCGATAGCATAGTTATATTTACGACTACATTTCATTTGTTCAGAGTTTGCTTGATGGTTACAGTGCACGCAAGTTCTCTGATATTTAGACCGAAATACCTATAATTTACGTTCCATTGAAAGCAAGTTGCTATTTTTTTTATTGCAACAACTAATGTGTTTCAGTAATAGAAAATAATAGCAGACAAACTTGAACTACTGTAAAAAAAAACATGCCATAGTTTAATTTATTTAATACAATTTCAGTAATACTAGCTTATGGATTTTTCATTTATAAGGGCAACTGTTCGCAATAGATACGATAATTTTATTAACTAAAAACTAACTTCAAAAATACTAAATATCAGAAAACTATTGAAATTAATTCATAATATTCAATGTTTGGCCTTTGCATTATTATAGACTACGAAAATAATAATATAAAGGCAAGGAAGGTAGATGTTGGTGGACAATTTTTACCTTGCGGTGGTTTGTAGGAATTATCCATGTCCTTAGGGTTCCCCAACAGGCCCAGAGGCAGAGGTGGAGGTAGCGTCATTCCATCCGGTTTCATTGGAAGATTATCTAAAGATTTAGAGTCAGGATGGTGCATGGGCATGGAGTTCGGTGGCATTGAATTAGGAGGCATGAAAGGAGGCATGGGAGGACCGTTGCCATTACCAAAGTTAGGAGGACCATTAGGCCCGAATGGCGGACGACCACCCATAAATGGCATGTTAGAGTTATTCATAGAATTTGGTGGCATCATTGAATTAGGAGGACCATTAGGCCCCATCATAGGATTCGGGAAAGGAGGACCAAAGAAAGGCGGCATAGGACCATTTGGTCCTGGACCACCAGGGCCCATATTAGGACCACACATGTTTGGTGGCATTGGACCCATGGGACCTGGGCCATTTGGGCCCATAAAATTCGGTGGCATAGGGAAATTAGGTGGCCCGCCCATAAATGGAGGCATTGGACCACCAGGTGGCATATTTGGCATTGGTCCTCTAGGACCCATCATAGGCCCTGGTCCCATGCCTGGCCGAGGGCCCATATTAGGACCCAGACCCATGTTAGGCCCTGGTCCCATATTTTGCCCAGGACCCATATTGGGACCAGGTCCCATGTTGGGACCAGGCCCCATGTTGGGACCAGGTCCCATATTTGGACCATGCCCCATATTAGGTCCAGATCCCATATTAGATGAAGGCCCCATGTTGGGTCCAGGTCCCATATTTGATCCGGGCCCCATGTTAGGCCCGGGACCCATATTGGAGACGGGAACCATGGGTCCAGGCCCTAAATTAGGACCAGGACCCATGTTTGACCCTAGACCCATGCCGGGTCCAGGACCCATTAGACTGGGGGGCATGATACCGGGAGGTAAGGGTCCAGGTCCCATAGGACCAGGCCCCATAGGACCTGGTCCCATAATTGGGCCATGCTCTCCACTGGAATCAGCATCTTCATCTGACTTTGAGCCCAGATGCCATTGGTTATGATCTGAATCAATGGATTGAGTATTTGGAGGCATCACAGGGATTTGCATAAGGGCTGGGATGTTATGAGGATTTTTGTTATCAACAATGAGTTTCTTTCTTTCTTCCAGTATTGGTGTTGTAGGGCTGTGGGGACGGGGTCGACCTCTGTCATTCCAGCGTCGATGTTTCTCCCTGAAAATTTTAATATGAAATTAATTTAAAACTGACATCCTAATTAATTAATTAATTCTTGTGTCAAACATATTTTCTTCTCTTTGCTAATTTCAAAGTATGCATTTTACATTAAGACAACATTCAATGAAACAGATTTGAATAGCACTTAGTGATTTCAAGGCTAATATCTTATTTGAATGCAAATACAAGATACCCTAAGTAAATGTCATTTGATTTAAGGTAACATTTTCAAAACCAGTTTTCTATTTATGGACCACAAGGTCACCGTCAAGTTTAAAAATAAATACTATTACACCAAAATTGGGAGCAGGCTAATAAAAATGAATATCAAGAGCATTCGTGATATTGTGGGCAATGAAGTAAGTGTTTCTGTCTACAGAACTCAGCTAAAGTCATTTATTCAAATAAAAATTATTAACAGGCACTTTGAATTCTCAAGGAGTAGATGATCATGAAATTAATAATAATAATAATAAATTATTTATTGAAGCAGTTTTCATTACATTTTACATGAAATTCGCTGGCTCCCGAGCTAGTTTCAAACTGTATTACAGGTACACAACTAACTCTATTTGTACATACCAAAACGTAAGTACTGAGGCTGGATAACTGGAGTAGGCTAAATTAATTTAACCCTTGAGTGCTCAGAGCATTTATTAGCCATAAGAAAACATCATTATTATTTTCAAACCTATGCAAGATTCACAATCAAAGTTAGTGTAACGTAACCCAGTAGCTAAACTCACATCCTTCTTCTACCTGAATTGCAGTTTGAGTACAAGCAGTTTGCAGAAGACTGCAGTAGGAAAGGATTGTGTTGAACGCAAGACAATGTTACACTTGATGTTCTTTCTCCATATTTAGCTTATGGTTATGACAGGTTATATGAGTTCATATAATAATTGTTTACTAATTCTAGTGTGATGGCTCTAGTTGTGGCTTCGAATCACAGCCCTTTGATAGATTCTATCTTTGCACGTGTAAGCAGGCACACCAGTTATGTATGGAGGTTTATTTAATTTGGCTTAGTGTTTATGCTTGAGTTCGTTTTTAATGGCATAATTGAGTGTGCTAGCTAACAAGTGGCGGATTATTTAATTTTATGCTTATATTTTAGACAATATATCTTTATTTTTCTGTTTTTATATGTTATATACACATATGTTAAGATTGTTGCATATAATTATATAGATTCAAGTTCTTCAAACTTAACAGACAGATGTTTTGCTGGGGAGTTTGTTGGCCACTTCTTCTTCACAGCTAAAACACTAGGAAGAGTGGTGACGGGCGGGTGTTTTTGGGGGACTGTCTTTATGTAGAACTTTGACATTCAAAAAGTGCTGGCTCTCAGCCTAGTTTGAATATATGACTTTTGAAAATTGCTTGTCAGCGTGCACTCTAGGGTTAAAGTTACAAGAAACATAACTACCTTTGTTGGCCTCTATCACCCGACTTCCTCCTCTCATCACTGCCCTGACTATAGTGTTGAGTTTCAAACTCATCATCCTTTGGTGGTTCTTTAATCTCATTCTTGACAGGTTTTGCTTCTTCATCACTCTGAACTTGCTTTTCCTGCTCTTCTTTATCTTGTTTATCAGTTTGCTTCTGTTTTTCTAGCAGAGCCTTGAACTGGTTCATGAAACTGCCATCATTGGAGAATATGTTGACTTTGCCTTTGTCATCTTTTGAGACTGGACTGAAAATAAACATAATAGAGATATTATTTACCAGCTTTTTTTACCTTGGTTCCGCTCCTGAGACCTAACATATACCACAGGAACTATTAGGATTTAAGGATAAAAGTAAGAAAGCTATGGGAAGAATGTGACCTGCCACTATCTGACTTCTTCAGGAACATCTGCGATCTGGATTTGAATGCACACCCAGGTAGGCTTCTAGAAACACAACTTGGTAAAATCGTGTTTTATAGACCTGTCAGATACCAGTGTGCGTGCAGTGCCCCTGTTCAGAACATGTGCCACATGTTGGAGTGCCAAAACTGCCCATACACCTGCACTTTAGAGATTTAATAAATGCCAAAAATGCAGGAATTAACATAGTCACTTACTGGGCCCAAACAATCTAAGGAGTCTCTATTTCAATAATTTTTAACCTGTCGGGCATGGGGCGAAACAAACCTGAGAATCTGGGTATAAATTCTTCAATTTATTCACGAACAGAAATTGCTGTCAATTTCTAAGTATTATTTTATGTTTTTTTTTTTATGATTATGCTGATGAATGAATATTGTTAGAGTTTCTAACTATTTCTGTTTAACATACTTAAACTGTGTTTAAAAACACAAGTATATTGTGGCAAGTAGACCATAAGCATGTAATTATTATCTGGTTCTGCATCAATGACTTCCAACAAACACATTGAATAACTGACAATACATTTGTGTGCATATTTTGTGGCCGTCAATTGTAGCGGTAACGCAATGGCTAACTGAACATAAACAGAGTGCACAAAATATCAATGTGTGAATGAATGGTTGAAATGGTTTTATTTTAATTGTAACCAAGGTACTGTGGCTGTGACAACTATTTAAATACCAGGCAGGTATGAAAGGTTATAGACGAAGTGTCAAAATCCAGCAATCTAATGTACCAGAATATGAAGCCGGCTTGTATCTGTACATGCGAAATAAGCTCACATAGACAAAATGAGAAGCCAATACGTCATCATTACGTTTGTCAAGGCCACTCACACATTTTAACAATCCTGCTTCATTTAATGTCTGATGAGGTTCTGTCTATAACCTTTCACAGTCTAAGGCCTCAAGTGTAATATGCTTGACACATAACCAATATTTCTATCCAACCAATCCCACCAATCATGTAAATGTGGCCTATTTTGTTGCAGAGGCATGTTTATTTAGAATTTGTAAATGCTTTATGAACAATGTATTTTTTATTTTTGTAAATAACTAAAGCTTAGTTGATTTACTGAAAACAGAAGTGGTTGTATGGCAGTGTCATAGGCAAGCCCTCAAGTGGTCACAATTTAACATAAGCTGTGCCTATCTGAAATAGCCGTCACAACCTATACAATCAGTCCCTCCACATTGAACTTGTCTTGATGAAGATAACCAGGCATGTAATGGTTATTTCACACAATGCCAACAGCAGGTGCTCTCGTTCTGTTTCCCTACCTCCTACTCAAATTTCCAGCGAACTTAAATTAAGGTTAAGGACCTTAATAATAGTTCGCTGGAAATTTGAGTAGGTACTAACACCTTAATAGTGACAAGCTAGTTTTAATAATAAATTGGTTCGGGAGTAATGCCAACCACTTCCGTAAAATCGTATTGATTTGAACTTTTCATGAGCATAATACCAGAACGAATGGGAACAACTTCATGAGAACGTGACAAAGTAATGATACATAATTGGATTTCATAAATAAGCCTTACTTAGATAGTTTTGCTTGAGCGGCAAGCGCCGCAGCCTGCTTTTGAGACTCCAACTTGGCCTGTATCTCCATTTTCTTTCTTTCGATAATTTGTTCCTGCTTCGACATTTGAGCCCATCTTGTACTTAGTGCCGATTTCGTCTTATTATCTTTAAAATGTATCATTGTTTGTTCATGCTACAATGAATAAAATTGGAAAAACGAAATGAAAATAAAATATTCTGTTTCCTCGCGATTACGAGTTACAAACTTGCACGAACTTCACTTCAATCAATTACGACTACAAACCACAGATTAGATACTACTACAAACAGATAACACCAAAACTATTACCAGCCTAAAAATCGACTATCAAACCAAAAACAGACGATTAAAATATTTTTTGAAATCATGAAATAAAACGAAAAAAGGAATGCAGTTTTATGTTGCTATTGTGTTAAATCGATATATTTCTTATCAATAACTTTATGTTGTTCGATTCTGTAAAATTTCACCGTAAATACATATGTGAACTTGTGAAGTGAATGTAAAGTGGGCCGTCAATCCATACAATCAACGTGGAATAACAGTAGTGCTATTCTGTAAAATGTCACCATAATAACTTAGGTGAAGTAAACGTGAAGTGGGCTGTCAATCCATACAATTAAGGTGGAATGACAGTTCACTTCACGTTCACTCCACCTAAGTTTTCACGGTGAGCTATTAACAGAATCGACCAGCAGTTCACTTCACGCTCACTCCACCTAAGTTAGTGCTAACTTGAACAGTACAGGTTGATCTCACCATGCGGTGAGATCAACCGACTGGTTTTCAAGAAATGTAGATTTGTCTGAGAGACTGAGAGCAATCTATCTATACAGCAATCAGCCAATCACAAAGGACACCGAAGGAAAAATACCATAGTGATTAACATCATTCTGCCTAGACTTCTTTTTCCAAATATTTTGGGATATGCTTCCAGTCTAACCGCAGGTTTAAAAGTGTACCTATAGAGTGCGCGCATGATAAGTATCGCGCGGCTGGTGGCGCTGTTTCAAATTGCCAGCCTAACTGTATCTCCAGCAGGATCTCATGGCGACATGGAGACAGCGACTATCGCAACCCAGCGCTGGGCACGCCACCATTGCGGCGGTAGTACTCCTCTTTGAGAAGTGGCTGGAGAGGCGTCACGGCGTCCTCGCCTTCCGCCTGACGCAGGTCCTCACCGGACACGGTTGTTTCGGGAGGTTCCTGCATCAAATCAGGCGGGAGGAAACACCCAAGTGTTACCACTGTGCGGATCGCCCAGAGGACACGGTGGAACATACGGTGGAGGTCTGCCCCGCTTGGGTGGAGCACCGCCGTGTCCTCTTGGATGCGATAGGTGGCGGTGAACTCTCGCGCCTGGCCCTGGTTCAGGCTATGGTACGGAGCGAGAGGGAATGGGAAGCAGGCTCCGCCTTCTGCGAAGCAGTAATGCTTGCGAAGGCGGAGGCGGGACGCGTGAGGGAAGTTCAACGGAGTGCCCCTCACGGCCCCGGCCACTACCACCGCAGGAGAGGTACTGGGCGTACTGGGCGTAGGACGTCGCGAGATGATCTCGGGCCACCGTAGAGTAGTAGGTAGCTCGCCGTCCGATCAGCACCAGGCCCGTGAGTCGACGGCGCGTAGTGTTCCACGCGCGCCTCAAAGAGATTAGTGTCAGCCACCACTGACGAGGCCCATCGTGGCCGGTGCCATGCCTAGGGGTAGCGGATAAATTCTGAAAATGAGTTACCGCACCCCTGGGCACTCAGGCAGGGAAGGAACAGGGGTGGGTTTTAGTCAGTAAGAGTCTGACACGCCCTCCCGCTCCGCACAGAGCGGGAGAAGTCTTTGGATGATCTCCCCTCCCCCCCCCCCCCCAAAATAGCCTAACTGTATATTTATTTCCATCATTTAACTAGAAATGGAAACGTATAATATACACTGGTCAGCAAATAAACCAAGCCACCCGCTACCTAGGAACTCTGATTCGATTTTCTCAAAAAGTATAAAACTTACAACTATCAAAGTTATACCTACAAAAAGTGCGTTTCATGGTGATTAAAATGACTACAAATTAATTCGAAAGTACCGTCAACTCACATTGTAATCAAGCAGCAAACACAATGCTAACGATTTGCTCTGTTTTCACCGGAGTTTGAAATTAGCGTTCTTTTTCTCTACAATGAGGGTAGTTGGATATTTCTTATCATTTCTTTAGTTTTTGTCCATCGTTTGCTCAGACGCGTGTGTTTTTGCTACCTTTTTTCGATTAATAATAGATACAACACCTCAGGAAGCAGCTCAAGCTGTAGCATTACTTCAAGCAGGCATTGCGCAACGTGAAGTCGCTCGAAGGCTTCGAATCAGCAGATCTTCGGTGCAACGAGTTTACAGACGATACCTAGAGACTGGAGCATTCGATCGCCGTCCAGGTACGGGCAGACCTAGGGCTATATCAGCAGCAGATGATCGTTATATCCACCTTACTGTTCTGCGAAATCGCCACTTCAACGCAGTTCAAGTCCAACAAAGTCTGCGTGACGAACGCCAAGTGGTCATAAGCTCAGATACCGTCAGAAGGAGACTTGCTGAACGGAACCTGACCCCAAAAAGAGCTGCAACAGGCCCAGCATTAACGGTAGCACACCGTCGAGCACGACTTGAATTTGCTCGAGAGCATTGGGATTGGACATTAGAGCAGTGGAGTAATGTACTCTCCACTGATGAGACCAGGGTGAGTCTACATGGAAGTGATCGACGTCAGAAACTATATCGTCGCCCTGGAGAACGTTATTCTCAGTGTTGCATCGAGGAAACTGTTGCTTATGGAGGAGGATCTGTAATGGTCTAGGGCGGCATCTCGTTAACAGCACATACAGCGTTAGTTTTCATCGAACCGACGGGCCGTACACGTGGACTGACTTCTCATCGCTACATTACTGAAATCCTCGCAGACCATGTGGTACCTTACGCAGGATATATCGGACAGGATATGCAATTGATGCATGATAATGCACGGCCTCATGTTGCTCATGTGGTGACCCAGTATCTACGCGACGTCAGCATTCGTACGATGGACTGGCCAGCTCGAAGCCCGGACTTGAATCCGATAGAACACTTATGGGATGAGCTGAAACGTCGGGTTCGAGCCCGGGTACCTGCTCCAACAAGGCTTCCAGAGCTGGAATACAATTCCTCAAGATTTTATCGTCAGGCTCGTAAGGTCGATGAATACAAGGATGCTGGCAGTTATCCGAGCAAGGGAAGGGAATACGGAATATTGATCAAAAACTTTTATTTGATTTTATCTTTGTTTTTGGCATTAATTTTTTTTTTTTCACTTTATCATTACAAACGATTGTCACGACTGGAAAACGACTCTTCTTTGTAAAATCCTTAATAAACACTGAAATATTGATTAAACCCAATGAGTTTCCTTTCATTTTAATCACCATGAAACGCACTTTCTGTAGGTACAACTTTGATAATTGTAGGTTTTTTAGTTTTTGAGAAAATCGAATTAGAGTGCCTAGGTAGCGGGTGGCTCGGTTTATTTGCTGTCCAGTGTATAATGCATTATGTTATTTTCTTAACTTAAATCATAAGCCTACTTTTCCTACTAATATTATAAATGCGAAAGTTTGTATGTTTGTTTGTTTATTTGTATGTTTGGCTGTCCTTCACGCAAAAACGGCTGAAAGATTTTTTTTTTCTCTGCAATCAGTAGTCTACTATAAGCAGATATTTTGTGCGATTTTATCAATTCAAGTGTATCCTCCAGTGACGACAGCTCGAGTCTTTGTAGTTACACAACTACAGTATGTCTTTTCTCATGAGACGTTTTTGATAGCTGCGCGTGATTAGACTCGCTGCAAGAACGTTCTGATGTTTTTCCAGCCGCTTTTGATAAGTTACTGTTGAGGCCTGAATTTCCTCTTTTACAGTGGCCATAGTTAGGTGTGCGTGGATTTTGGCGTTGGTAATAAACCACGGAACAGGCGCTATTGTTCTTAATATTATGTTCTGCATTCTTTGCAATATTGCGATGTTGAAATTACTTGCACTACCCCAAAGCTGAACGCCATATGTCCAAGTTGGTTTTAATATGGACTTGTATATTAGAAGCTTGTTGTCTATTGACAACTAGGTATTTCGACCCAGCATCCAGTAGAGGTTTCTGTGTCATATATTGAGTTCCTCTCTTTTGCTTTTGATATGTTGGTTCCACGTCAAACGGCGATCCAGGTGTATGCCCAGGTACCTTACACTGTCTTTGTGCGGTAATGTTGAGTTTTGAATTCGTACAGGAGGGCAGTTTTCTCTCCGAAGTGTGAAAGTGACCTGAACTGACTTTGTTGCACTAACTATAATCTTCCATTTTTGAAGCCACTCTGTAATAGCGTCGAGGCCTTGTTGGAGATGCTCTGTGGCCAGCTCAGGCTGCCTGTCACTCGCCATTATGACTGTGTCGTCGGCATATGTTTTTTTTTTTTTTTTTTGGGGGGTGGGAAATCATCTCATGATTTCTTCCGCTCTAGGGTGGAGCGGAAGGGCGTGTCAGACTCTTACTGACTAAAACCCACCCCTGTTCCTCCCTGCCCTACGCGCCCGGGGGCGAGGTAACTCTTTCGAATTTATCCTCCACCCCCGGGCAGGCACTGGCCGTGGCAGGCCCCGTCCTTTGCTGACAACTCTTTGAGGCGCGCGTGGAACACTACGCGCCGTCGACTCTCGGGCCTGGTGCTGATCGGACGGCGAGTTACCCACTACTCGCCGTCCGCAGGCCCGGGTCTACGGTGGCCGGAGATCGTCTCGCAGCCCCTGGCGTCTCCTGCGGCGGCTGCTGCTGAGGGTGCCAGGGCGACTCTGCCTCTGTTGAGTCTGCCTAACGTGTGCCGCCTTCCTCTTCGCGAGCATTACTGCTTCGCAGAAGGAGGAGACGGCCCCCCATTCCCTCTCGCTCCGTACCATGGCCTGAACCAGGGCACGGCGCGAGAGGTCGCTGCCGCCTATCGCATCCACGAGGACACGGCGGTGTTCTGCCCAGGCGGGGCAAACCTCCACCGTATGCTCCACCGTGTCCACTGGGCGATCCTCGCAGTGGAAACACGCAGGGGTCACCTCCGCCTTGATACGACACAGGTACCTCCCGAAACAGCCATGTCCGGTGAGGACCTGCGTCAGGCGGAAGGTCAGGGCGCCATGGCGCCTCTCCAGCCACTCCTCAAAGAGGGGCACTACCGCCTCGATGGTGGCGTGCCCAGCGCTGGGTTGCGACAGTCGCTCTCTCCATGTCACCATGAAATCCTGCCGGAGCTCTGTCCGCCGAGCCGCGAGTTGTCGCGGCAGTCGTCGGCATATGTAGCAGTCATGACTCTGTCTACTTGTGGTAGGTCTGAAGTGTATACAGTATATAAAATCGGTCCTAACACCGAGCCCTGAGGCACACCCGCTCTTATATTGTACAATTTGGAGGTCGCTTCATATTCTTTCACTTGAAAGATTCTCTCTGTGAGATATGATTTCAGCAGGATGTAGTAGCTGTGCGGAAGACTTGTTTTTATCTTACAGAGAAGACCCTCGTGCCAGACCCTAACAAAAGCCTGCTGGATGTCCAAGAATGCAGATGAACAGTATTTATTCTTTTTCCTCTAAAGATTTTCTTATTTTCTCAACCACTCTATTACTATATACCTGTTCGATAGTAGAATGATGCTGCCTAAAGCCAAATTGATGGTTTGGGATAGTACTATTCTTTTCTAATAGAGTAAAACTCGGTGAAGGATCAATTTTTCACAAACCTTTAACAATAAAGGCTGAAGGGATTTTAATAAAATTTTGCTCACAGGTAGGTCATAGCCTGGATTAACATAGAGGCTACTTTTTATCCCGGTAAATTACAATACTTGATTGAGGTGGAAGTAGAAATCCAGAGACGGACTGAACGGGCGGTAAGCGCTCACAAAGTACCAGGCGACCAGAAGAAACATGAGAAGTATTTCCAGGGCTGGAATCATGAGCGGTAAAGATTCACAAAGTACCAGGTGACCAGAATCATGAAGAGATATTTTTAGGCCTAGTATCCTAAGCGGTATAGCTTCAGAAACCACCAGGAGACCAGAATCGCGAAGAAGTGTTTCCGGGGCTAGAATCCTGAGCGGTATAGATTAACAACCTACCAGGAGATCAAAATCACTAAACATATTCCGAGGCTGATATGATGAGAGCTAGAAATTCACAAATTACCAGGGGACCAGAAACATGAGAACTAATTCGAGGACTGAAATCATGAGCGATAAAGACTCACAAACTACCAGGAGATCAGGATTCATGAAAAAGTAATTCCGGAGCTGGAATCATGAGAGGTATAGATTCTAAAACTATTAAGAGACCAGAATCATGAAGAAGTGTTTCTGGGGCTGGTATCCTGAGCAGTTTAAATTCACAACCTACCAGGAGATCAGAATCAGAAAATATATTCTGAGGCTGGTATTATGAGAGGTAGACATTCACAAATTACCAGGAGAACTCATGAAGAAGTGAAATTTCCGAGCGGTATAGAAAAAAAAATACACTAAAAATTAAAAAATTACTTTTATTTCGGAAGTCGGGGTTTGTAATTTATTTCTTCGTTATTTGACACCGACTTCCGAAATAAAAGTTATTTTTTAATTTTTAGTGTATTTTTTTTTTGAAAGTCGGTTGTTTTTTTTGTAAAAAAGTTTTTTATTTTTCACTTTTTAGTTGTTATACCTACCCCACAACTAAAAACCCCAATAACATGGAACGTGGAATTTAAACATTTGGAGTACACCAAAACGTCATCGAGGTAAACGTACTAAATAAGTAAATAATTATGAAACTCATACTGTCTTACATGTTTTTTACTGCATATATCCACTTTTGTCGTTTATCACATAACCATGGAAAGTGAGTACCTACGCCAAATATAAATTTTCTTACGTTTTTTTTGCAATTTGCAGGTGAGTGTCAGGTTGTATCTTGATGAAAATATGATTCGCGGTCGTAGATAGCAAGTATGTCTTTATAGAATTATAATCATTAAAATCACCAGTACTCTTCCAGTTGGAATTGATGTCAAAGGTTCATGAAACTCTTGTATTTCATGAAATCATGACATTTGGCATCAATTCTAACAGAGAGTTGTAAAGATGATGATGATGTAATGAATACAGTTCTGTAAATACGTACTTGCTACGTCCGCGAATCATGTTTTAACAACATATAAGATACTGGCATGCCAATTATTGCACAAAACTTAAGAAAATTTGGATTTCACCTACCCTGGCGCTTAGACCATAAAGTGACACAAACTTATCTGACCTGAGTTCCAGTTTGGTCACCGGGTCAGATAAGTTTGTAGCACTCTAACACCATTGACTTATTTTATTTTTCTTTGAAGTGTTCGAGCATCCAGAAATGATGTCCGTGACCACCAACGCCAATCGCTTCCATATTATTGATTAGTACTCAATTGGTACTAATTAGTACTCGAACAACAGAAATGGTACCTTAGTGGTTTTCGAGAAAATCGACTTTAGCGGTAGTCACGCTCCGTTCAGCAGGACCACCATGAGCGCCGAAAAAGAGGGCATGCTACAGCTATTATAAGTATACAAATAATAAGTACCCTTAAATGTTACTCATTTAGTAAAAAAAAGTGTGTGTGTACATATGTGCGCACGTAAGAAGGTAGACTTATTTGGCGTAACAAGATAAAAAAACAATTTTTTTTTTTTTTTTTAGGGGCATCTTGCAGGTCAGCCTCTGAGGCTGTCGTCTGCTTAACCAGGCTTGCCTGTGTAGGCTTTAATATATTAAAGCCTCCAGCCAGAAAAGGAAAGCAATCATTCTTCATGAACTACAGACTAAAGCTAACTTCAGGGTGTCGGTTCTAGCTAACTTCAGGGTGTCGGTTCTAGCTAACTTCAGGGTGTCGGTTTTTTTGAGACGGTGTGCGCGCGCATCGTAAAAATTTAATCTCATCATTTTTCCCTAACGCGCCAAAAGAAGTATAACTTCAAAAATCATAACTGAAACATTTGTATTTACCGAAAAATCAACGACGACTACTTACGCGCGCTCGTTCAGCAGCACCACGACTTTCAATGTTAATTCCAAGTTTGAGGAGCTTATCGCTTTCCTCAAACCTACATAGAAAATTAGTACCCTGCAAGATAAAATTAGTAGGTACCCAAAATTCAAAATTAGTACTCCAGTAGTTTACGAGATATACCATTCCATTGGTAGGGTGGAGGTAGTCACGGTATTAAATTTTTCCATAAACAAAAATTTGTAGTCATATAGAAGTTTTAGTGACCGAAAATTCAGATTGTATTCCTGTGAGGCACCGGGCGCAAAAACCGTCAATTCGTCAAAACTTGTCAAGCACCACGGGCGGTCTCCGCATTTGACATTTTTACGTAATAAAACTATAAAAAAAAATACTTTCAATGTATATTTTTGGTAGAAAAGCTAATTTATCTTAAAATACAATCTGAATTTTCGGTTATTATAACTCCTATATCTGGCTCTTGAAAAATCGGCCAAAGTACTAATTTTTGTATAAATTTGGAAAAAACCCGAAGTTTTTAATAGGGAAATCTTGAAATGAAAATTTAACACCGTGACTATCGCCACCCCGCTAATGACATGATATTTCTCGTAAACTACTGGAGTACTAATTTTGAATTTTGGGTACTAATTTTACCTTGCAGGGTAGGTACTAATTTTCTATGTAGGTTTGAAGAAAGCGACAAGCTCCTTAAACTTGGAATTAACATTGAAAGTCGTGGTCCTGTTAAACGAGCGCGCGAAAGTAATAATCGTTGATTTCTCGAAATGAATATTAATTTATTTAAATATATTTATTTAATCGAAATAAATTTCAGAACAATTGTTTGTTCTGTTTTTTTTACGTAATGAATCACAGATTTTGTGGGTAGGTACTAATTATTTGTATTCTTAGAATAGCCGTAGCATGTCCCCTGTTTCGGCGCTCATGGTAGCTACATATTAGTAATCTGTGCTCATGGTGGTCCTGTTGAACGAAGCGTGACTACCCGTGAGCCGGACGACCTTCAAAGTCGATTTTCTCGAAAACTACTAAGGTACCAATTGAGTACTAATTATTAACAATTACGGAAGCGATTGGCGTTGGTGGGCCGGCGGTAGTCATGGACATCTAGAAATAAAAAATACATTTGCAAGCGATTATTAGGGTAGCCTCTGACTTGTGATTTTTGTCCCCGTGACTTTCTGTCATCGTGAATTTTTGTCACTGTCACCTACTGTCATCCACGATGCGCACACTTGATATGTCACTGGGCAACAATCATTGACATATAAATTATACAATACGCGCTCATTCAAATTATATTCTCTTTGGCTCATTCTTGAAATGGATTTCGTACAGATTGCTGTAATAAGTGCTCTTGAAATAAGAAGAAGGAAAATGAAACGAATAAAACGCTACTGGGTGCATCCCAAAAGATTGTTTCAAGGAAAATTTTAGACTATATTTTAAACTACGTCAGTATCCTTCAAAATTCAGTCACCTAAGAACTATTTGTCACCGTATCTGCATAACACTCGACTGGGTAACAAAATGTCGTGGTGACAAAAATCACAAGTCAGCGGCTAGCCTTAGATCGGGTGTAAAAAGACAGTTTCCGAAGCCACATATCCTACCCATTATTTGGATCATTTTTCCACTAGACCATACCTGGGAATTCACTGATTCTGGAAATATTGACGGTCAGTCGCAATTTTTTTTTTAACTTTTTTACTAAAATGTCTAAGTGTTGTTACTAAACTTTTTTCCAAACAAACATTACCATTTTTTTTTTTTGAATTTTCGATTGTTTTTCGAAATTACGAAATTACGCATTTGCAGTTACAAGAACGCAATGAATATCAAACGTATCCGACAAGTACCTACGTGGCTTAGAGTGAAGTTGCGCGCAATAAAATATTGTTTTTTTTCCTACCTAAAAATAAAAGTCGTTTCCCGGCAATATTTTTTTGCGGAAAGCTACTTTGTTAGACGTACAGTATGCGTAGTTAACGGCTATGTGTCTTTTTACACCCTTTTTTTTTTGGGACAAGCCCGCCACACTATTCCCAAACCACTGTAACTTCTGTAAGCCAGAATCAACAGTGGCGACCACCAGAAAAAACGCCGAGGCAATGAAGCTCAACGAGTCGCAGAGAAACGATTAAATTGTCTTGGGTCCCGCAACGAAATTAATCAGAAAAGACAGCGGAGGAGTAAGAAAAACATAATTTCCACTTCCCTCCTAATCAAGCGGGAGACAGAACAAAACTAGGCCATTAGGCACAAAGGGGTTTTTTACAACTGGGGTAAGCCCAGTTGCCAAGCACCACTGGTTAAAAACACTAATATTAATGGGTCCTAAAATTGTGAGCTGTTACACTTGATTCCAATAATAGGTATGGCAAAAACGCTTGAACGCACGGAAATTCGTTCTAGTTTCCACAAGGTCCGTGTAATAGACAACTCCAGACGTAGGCTGAATACTATCCTATATTTAAGGGCGGGGAAGGAGACCGTGTCGAAAACTATAGGCCAATCTTTGTACTTACGACCTTGTCCAAGATTCTTGAAAACATTTTAAATAAAAGACTATTCAAATATTTAGAACACAATAATGCAATTGCCCCTAACCAATACGGTTTCAGGAAAGGTAAATCAACAGAAGATGCTGTCCTTGAGCTATCAAATCACGCCGCTAAGAGTCTTGACTCTAAGACATAAACGATAGGTAAATTTTTAGATTTGGCCAAGGCTTTTGACACGGTCTCTACTACCATCCTTTTACACGGTTTGGAGGCTTTGGGAATAAGAGAAACAGCTCTAAATAGCTTTTGCGACTACCTCTCTAACCGTAGTCAACGGGTCAAGGTTGAAAGCTTCACTAGCGATGATGAGAACTTATTTTTCGGAGTTCCGCAAGGCAGTGTGCTAGGACTTACTCTCTTTCTTGTATACATCAACAGGCTTTGCCAACTCTCTATACCTGACTGTAAGATCCTTGTTTATGCTGATGATACGGTACTAATTATAAGTGGTCATACCTGGGCCCCAGCTCACCGTTCGGCTGAGAATGCTCTTGGTTTTGTGATGGACTGGCTCACCTGTAATCTGCTCACATTAAATAACTCCAAAACTCACTACGTTACCTTCTCAGCAAACTTATCTACACAGCCTTGTATTCCGGATATAATAGCCCATAGATGCTCCCATCCTTCGTTTAACGCCTGCAATTGCCCTATCATTCAAAGAGCATCTTGCGTGAAGTATCTCGGAGTACACATTGACTGCACTTTAAGTTGGAATAAGCACATAGATGTTACAGTATCTCGTGTTCGTAAGCTTATGTTTCCGATGTTTAGACTTCGTAATCTGGTGTCTGTCCCACTACTGAAAACTATTTATTATGCTTTAGCTCAGTCACTTCTATCCTATGGCATCCCAGTTTGGGGTGGTACATTCAAAACCTTTATGCTTCGTCTTGAGAGGGCGCAGTGGGCAGTTTTAAAGGTGATGCTTCACAAACCATATCGTTACTCCACGACCCAATTATACAGGGACATATCTGTGCTTACCGTCAGGTAACTGAGTGCACTACATATAGTTCTGCGTAAACATTCTTCACTGATATATTACCCTAAATTGTTTATTAACAAACGACGTAAGCACCTGGTATGACCTTCTGCTAAAGTAAATACTGCCCTGGCAAGTCGACACTTTCCGAATTTGAGCAGCCACCTTTACAATGTACTAAATAAAGCTTGTGACATAATTATATCCCCTTCATAAAAACAAGTATAAGAGTGTTGTTACTCAGAATCTTCAGAGTCTTACATACGACGAGACTGAAAGACTATTTCCCAGAGATTTATAAGAAGTACCTAATCGCTGTCGCTACTCACATACATGTAAACATAATCGAACACGTATTTCCTCGCATGCCTCTAACTTTAAATTTAACTTTTAATTATTATGAATTTATTAAAAATTGTTCTTATAATTTATTATCCATATGAATTTATTACTTAAGCATTTTTTTTATTTTTTATTAATTACTATCAATTATTATTAGATTATTGACATTTATTATTAATTATTTCCAATCTTTGATCAATGCAATATTATTAAAAATGTTGTTAACTATTTTAATTCAAAATATCTGCCAAAACTGTACCAAAGTCTGATTATTTGATAAAATCATTATGCTTTGTATTAATTATACTGCTTAGTTTGATGTTTCAAGCTGTAGGAGGAAGGCGCCGGTGTCTGTCACACAGTCAATACTAGCACAGACACTGTCGTTTACTCTATCACATTAACAAAAAATATAGGAAAATGCACCTTGTATTTTTGATTAGGATAGCTGTACCTATTTTACTGTTAATAAAATTTATTATTTATTTATTTATTATTATTATTCATCCAACATAATATTGCGCTCAGTTTGCCAAAGAGTACACTCCCACAGGACATGATGTGCAGATTGTTCGTATTCGCAATCAGGAGTAGAACATTGACATGGTGACAAGGTGAGGCCACAAGCTTGAAAGAAAATAATTTACTCTTAGTTGCCATGACTTGTGAGAAATTGGGCAACACAGTGATCCACCTCCAGCCATGTCCCATCCAGACGTTTTTACAGCCTGTATAACTAGTGTCAATGTCAAGTATTGTTTGCGTAAATGATTTGAATTTGTGCCACCAGGTGGCAGTCTTCGTCGTGCACGTTCCCTATAGCATAGCTATTCTAAGTATCTATGGTAGATAACTAGATAGTACGGACATTTTAACTGATTGAATGTAAAAATACTTACATCTTTGAGTGAAAAAGTACTTACTAATGCCATGATCATCGCAGTATCGCCAGTGCTAAAATGTGCTTTTCATTGGTTGACATTTAAATAGCAAAACGTCACATCCGCTAGGCCCGGAACTTGAGCGTTCTACCGGTGTTATTGAAAGATTGATTTTTTGCGATAGATGTTAATAAGCAGGCGCTATATCAATATAATGATTCTTTTTGAGTTATAGGTTATCTAATCTGACACGCATATTGGCCTTAAGTTTGTATCGTCGTTTTTGTCGTGTAGATCCAAAATAGTTGATCAAATGTGGTAAAAAGTACGACGAAAGAGAGAATGTGAAGTCACTTTATACTAGGCCAAGGCCAAAAATGAAACATCAGATATCATTGCATATTATTCTTTTTATATTTTTTTTTCATCAGTTTAAATGGAAAATACAATTTCATTTATTTTATAATGTTGTCATTTATTTATTGTAAACAAATATATTATAAAAGATTTACATATTACTATCAAAACAAAATATTCACAAAATGGCAGACTAACTAAACAATTACTTAGCTGTTTCATCAAGCATGCTAACAATTGCATCGTTTTGAGCTAAATAAGAAGGAGAAAGTTTGGCACTGATCCCATTATTCAAATTAAAGTGAAGATGGCATAAATGCACATTGCAGCAACACTATCTGTCGTTTAAGATAAGTTAGTCTGTTTGTCCAGATTTTGAATAGGTACCTTTTATAACGATACTCTTCACAACCTCTCTTCAGCTCATGTATTGCATGATCTAATACTGACTACCTATTATACCTTCATATAAGCACTGCGGACGGCTAGCGCCCGCGCACTGCCAAAGTTATCAAAACTATAAAGGGCAACGCCAAAGAGAGCCTACATCTTGACTATTGTTTCTGTGGTAACTTGACAGTTATAATAAACTAATCTGCTGCCTCATTAAATCGAAATTCAAATTGACTTAATTAAAAAAAAAAACAACAAACTCTGGCTCCTTTCATAACAATACAAATTCCATTGAATGGATAAAGTAACTCAATTTTAAAACATTCAAACAAATCCTCAATCAATTCAAATTAAAAAAGTACCTCTTCACATTTCTGCATTACCCTGCCTTAACAAAATCATATTATACACTTAGACAGTTGACAAACAAAAAAAAAGCAATGGAAGAGGACAATGAGCAAAAGAAATCACAAAATATATAGAAACATTCGACATTGTGTAAGGTTGCTTCAACAAGTGTGCTTTGATGTTCTACGTGAACATGGGTTGCGAACTTACACAAATATTTCGGTGTAGCAAAAAGCTAGGTCTCTTCCACTATTACATGAAATGCCGAAAGAAAAGTATAATTCATAAATTGTACCTATACTTTGTTTATATTCTAATTTTTTTTTACATTTTAATAATTTAAAAACAACCAGTACTTGGTCGTGAAATTTATATCCATTTTTTTTTGTGTATTTTATATTTTGATGAAATATTTTATAAGCTAATTAACGTGAGCCGATGTCAGGATTCATAGCTAGTCGTCGTTCGCTCGAACCGGCTGGCAAGTCTGTCTCTCTCGTCCGCCCGACTCGAGCTTGTATAAACGTATCTATACATTATTAACACTACCGCATCGTCTATACATCTTGACTCATATATAATGCACTGATATTTCGAGGGGCACAAGGAATATCGCAGCATTGTTTCATCGCGCGCTGAGCGCTAAGGCCGCCGCCGCGCGGTCGGTTCGCACCAACCATAACCATCATTCATATAATTTCCCCGTCATATACATTTCATAGCAATTAATAAAAATAAAACACTAAGATTACATCCCTTAACATGTCTAAATGTCTAATTCGTACTCTATTTACATTTGACATAATACATAATATTCAAATTGTTCGGTGAATCGACAGTCTTGCGAGATCGATGTCGAGCAGTCGAGCCCGGGCTCGCGGCGGCGGCCACCTCGGATTACTGTACAGCAAATTTACAATAACATTTGATCAGAATACGCAAACTCAAAGATCTATACTTATCTAAAAATTAAAGTAAGGTAAGGATCATCATGTATGTAACGCCCGCCTTAAGCCGCTATAATATCAGCTATGTTAAGTAATATAACATATTAAGTTTGCACATGACAAAAATGCCACTTCGTTAACATACATAACATTATTGAATTAAATAAAATAGGCCACATTCATTGTTACGGTTCAAGTATGGGGTTAACACAACCTGAGTGAAAGTTTCATAGGTAGATGCGATCAGATGACAACAAAAGTAACGCAGTAGACAAATATTGTGGCGGATTTGTCATGCGACAACAAATGATACATATTTGGGAATTAGTAATCCTAATATATCACTAACTAGGATTTAAGAAGAAGATGACGTCACTAGATACTAAATATCTTCTACTCTGTACAATGGACTATGATATTTTATTGAGATATTTTTTTCCTTTGTATAAACATGACAAAATACAAATATTTCTGTCCAACTTTATAATAACTTAACCGGTAACAATCGAGCAACATTTGACATTTTATTTACTCCCTTTGTGACAGTATAATTAGATATTTATATTGTATTACGTTAGAGAGGGATATCTTATTTTAAATGGTCTGGGATTTGTAAATATTGGTCTAATCTACGTTATGCAGACGTCAATATGACACGACGTTTATTAGTAATAGGGGATCTAGTTAGTAGTGTCATATTGAATCCAAAACGGAATTACGACCACGTATCTCCTATGCATTTTATTGCCTGTAAAAATATAGTATTCACATTCTTTTATCGCTATCCATGTACTAGGTGCGCCGATGAACAGTGCTAAATCAACGGTTTTGACAAATGGAATGCATTTTTCACAATATCCACTTCGATAACTTCCAACAACCTCCCCGAAAAATATTAACAGAAGAAATCTACTATCCAACGAATGATTCAATGAATATAATGCATGTTATATTAAATAGTTATTACGAATTATTATAATAAAAAAATCGATAGTGCTTAAACTAGTGGTAACAATAACATTTTTAACTGTTTGTTCCTATCGATTTCAATTGAGTTCTTTTTTATTATTATACTTGTAATAAATGACATTTAACATCATGAGATGCAAGTAAGGGTAAGCAAAACGTTAAAGATTAGGGATTTACTAATGCGGGAATTATCTTGAGAATTATGAGCATAATCAATTGACGTCTGAAAAGTAGGTGTTATCACTTATCAGCTGTTTATAAACAAGAGTTAAGTAAATTCCCGCACAAATAATATCTTGCCGAAAATCTCCAACAGTCACGAACAGTGTTTTTGCTGAAAACCATTATTACAACAATAAACACTAGGTACGCTAAAACGAACAAATAATTCCTTTGTAAAAATGATTGTGTGGCTGATCGATTCGACACGTAATAAATGTGTTTAATTTGATAACTATAAGATTTTCGTTCAATTGAATTTTAAATACTAACAAATACTGTACATTCAAGGCCATTTTATTGTAATAACGTTTCGTAACAAAACTGTTATGGTGACTGTTACGGCGAAAAGAATGAGTGAGTTTTGAATGAATAAATAACAGAAATAAATTAAAACCAAAAGCGAAATTTAATCATCTAATATCATGACCACAATATTGAGCATTATAATGAGTAAAAAAAAGCGATAATAAAACCACAAACTATTATCGTCAGCAACAAAAGGGCACTTACGTTTGAATTGACCAAATAACTTCACTTGTATATACATAAAACAATTGACGATTATAATGAAAATGAAATCCTAATGCCGTTTTGACACTTTTAATTGACAAAAAACTAACAGAAGTAACTTTATTCCTTTAACAAGGTTTCGTAAACCTACGCAAAATGTTCGCGCTATACTATATAATACGCATATAACAACAAAGAAGTATACATTAGGTGAAAATTAACTTTACAATGACACCATCAAAATTTAAGGACGCTTTATGCCGTTTTAAGTTGATTTTAACAAATTGCATTTGGTATTAATGGACTTGCACAACTGACTTTGCTTTCAAAGATAAAAATCAGAATCACTTAACGCTAAATCATTTCAAATATGGACGTTACTTTCAGGACATAATATGCAAGACGGCTTCCCACACATTGGACCAGGGACTGAACGCGGTGCTAGTTCAGTTGCATCATAAGTATTCGTTAGATGTAAGTAAGTACTCAAGGCTGGGCGGTGTCTGTCGACTGGCCCGAATGTATACTAAAATTACTAAGAATTTTATTGTGATCTGGAGGGTATTTCCGAAAAGGACCAGATAAATCTCTTACTTCTAGTGGATGTCCAACACTGGCCGGTTGTTGCTATCTTTCGAGACGTTACGTTTGGCAATAGAAAATAAACATTTACTCCGCGATTTTGGCAAACACTAACCTCATTATGCATTTGAAACTCTGTCGTGTGATCCCCGAACCGTTCTTACACTACAACATTAGCCATCACTCTATGGAGAGTTTCTTTTGTGACATTCGATGAGTCAGTTTAAAGCCATACACTCTAGACAAGATCTTTCATACGGCAATAACACGACACAGCCAAATTTATATTCAATATTGAAAATAAATCTGAATAATTACACTAGTCATAACAAAATTTAACAAGAACGTGAATAAATTTCTTTTATAAGATACTACTATTTACAACATGCAAGCCGGGCAAGACAAATAAAATAAAATGAACGTCCAACATTAAAAATATGGATGGATTGTTTAAAAGCGAAAGGGACGACATTGGGCTAATTATTAGTATAGATAAAAAGGGCACTATAATTGTTATTGAAGGCCAATAGTCGATCAAATTGACTCGTCAGAATTGTCAAAGTTTACAGTACTTAGTCATACGTCTGCAACATTAAATTACTTACACTTTGACCTTGTTACAAGAGAAATAGTAAAACAATTCAGCATACAGTATAAGCAAAATTCATTTAGACAACAATAACATTAGACGGCAATAATTTTCGACTGGAATTAAATGTGGACGAACATATATCTAATTGGACTATGATATACTTGATAATTTAATATACATATATGCTATTTACAATATAAAATCAACCAGTTAAAGTCTTCGATATGGGGAATACATTCACGCCATACGACTGACGACGGAGTAATGTTGCCATTGCCACGAGAACTCGATGACAATGGCAAACCAGGACAGTTATAAGAGGACCTTTCTTGTCTCCACTCTGTTTAAAACTAAGTAAAAATCTGATAAAATTTGCACTCTGTTACAAAAGCAAGAAACATTAGGTCCGAAAGGAAAATAATATAGCTGTATTACAAAGTATTGAATATGATTTATTCAGAATGAGAATTCACATCAGTTACAGCGAATATCGCTCTGTTTAATCAGATGGTCAAGGTATCGCTCTGTTAAAATTAATGGAAGAACAATGAAACTTAATATACTATTATGTAACTTAATATTTTGTATTTATTAACTACAATGAGAATGACTAAAAACAGAACAATAATTACCTTAACCATTGTGTAGTCACAACTAGTGATCGTCTTGCCAAGTTGGCAGGCAACAGTGAGTGCATCATTGATGCATATTTTAAAAATAACGCAAAATCAAGTTCGATGTCAGGCGCTTATTCAATAGAGAACGAATAGCAAACTTTCATTTTCGTCAGCAGAGGTCATTCGCTAATACGTATAGTATTCCAACGACAAGAAGTTGTTGATTGGCATGATTCATGTATATTTATTAAGGTTTTTTTCCTTGTAGACTCGAGCGAAAATGTTGTTCACGATTCGCGTTACAGCTCATTGAAAAAACGCTCTAAGGGGAATTACACAAAGAATGAACATCACAAGCCACATTTTGATATCTACTTATACCAAAAAGAATATGGATTTCAAAATGCACCTTCGTGTATACCCACAATTATAAAAGAAATAATAATCCAATTCATTAAAATACATATGATATTTATGTACATATGTAAACCTGCCACAAGACAAGAACTACATACAAATCTGCGATTGTCCTATAACATCATTCAGAGACGGCAATCGGACTCCTAACAACAGGAATAGATTATGATCAATGGCACCAATGCAGCTGGAACTGAAAGTCCCACTACTTATTTGATGATATTTACAACAACTGCATTTCACAGAAATATATGGCCCCAGACATCGATCACAGATTACCGTCCCTTACCAACGTTATAAGGCGGAATCGCTATTCAAAATCCTTGTGATAAAACATTTTGCAGTCAGCGCGGCTTTACCAGGACCGTTAAGATTAAAACGAAGGCCTATCGTTATATATATAAAAAGCTTAACTCTGTCACTAAACGGGAGACACTGACTCGTATAAAAACTATAGATCTTATAATACAAATGTCTATGACCTGTTGAGATGCTCCGAGTAGGCGAGTTAGTTATATTTCAGTACTAAAGGCAGCGAGCGGCGGGCGGCGAGAAACTCGAGTGTCAGTACGCTTGCGTTGTACTCGCGGTCGAAACACGGTCTGGTTTCAAGTTTCGCTGTAAACAAAAACAATATGTTAATATTACATACCTACATAATTATCATCATTACTACAAGGGTAGTTTTTTTAAGGTGGATGCGCCAGGGTGGCCCGCGAAATTCAAATTTTCTTACGTTTTTTGCAATTTGTAGGTCAGTGTCAGGTTGTATCTTGGTCAAAATTTGATTCGCGGCCGTAGCAAGTACGTATTTACAGAACTGTAATCATTAAAATCATCAATACAACTCTTTCAGTTAGAATTGATGCCAAATGTCATGATTTCATAAAATTCTTACATTTAGCATCAATTCTAACTGAGAGAGTTGTATTGAAGATTTTAATGATTATAATTCTTAATAAACATACTTGCTACGGCCGCGAATCAACTGATCTGCAAATTGCAAAAAACGTAAGAAAATTTAAATTTCGCGGGCTACCCTGGAGCTTTCACCTTAATGCCCCATACTAAATAGGGTAGTTTCTACCGTACTTTCGCAATGACATACTAAAACATTGAACTAGATAAAATACCACTCGTTTTCAAGTCTAGTACTAAAAAAAATAGTAAAACACATGCATTCAAAAGGTCGAATGGAGAAATATTTGCATATCATTTCACACGTCTTATCACTAATTCACTATACTAAACATCGTACGTTCGCTCTGTGAAACCGATATCGATAACAATTATTGATTGTCGTGATAAGCTCGTTCCAATCTGAGGTGGCTTTATTCAAAATTGAAGCCAGTTTTTTACTATGCAATCTGGCCCATTAATCAATATTTGACTGTTCTAGAAAGAATGGAAGGAAGATTTGGAACAATTAAAATATTGTTATTGATATCGAATTATCAGTCAAAGGACGAGACACAGATATCGATCTATAAATAAAACTATTATCTACTGAAAATTCACTTTTTCCTAAACATACAAAGTATCGATCTACGGTGACATTACAATCACTTACTGGTATGTTTCCGTAGTCCTTTAAATGCGATACAGACTTGAAATAAATAAATTAAATTGAAGGGCCGCTCTAAAGATTTACAAAACAACTTTAGGAACGTTAGAGTATTCTTCTTTTACGTTATCGTCAAAATCTATCTGCAATATTTTTATTCATATCAATAGGTACTATTTTTGCTTTTTTAGAAACCAATAGCGTTTATCAGGTCCTCCATAATGCATGGTTATGGGCACTTGGGGCATTCCCGATGAACGCTACTGAAGCTGCAATTAATGTGGCTAACTTCTGGGCCCAAAGTATTTTAAACGTTAGGAAACCATCATAACCATCAATTTGAAAGAAGAACAAGAACCAATGAATAGGAACGTTGAACATCTGTCCGTCGCCATCAATTGTTCTTAGTTACTAAATTGACAGCTTAATAGAAAAGCAAAAGAAAGTTAAACATGATCAATCGAAAAAGAACATAATTATATCACAGGAATATACAATTTGAAAACTATGTTCAGTAAAATATGAACTGTAAGTCGCAGTTACGCGATTCGTCAATTGACTTTCTCATGAAATAAGACTTTTAAATTATTAATACAACCTTATTGGTCAACGTAGTTTATGTTTGAACAATTTAAGGAATTTTTAAAAGATAATGCACTCGAGATTAAACATTGACATCATTACGAAAAAAGTATTTAATTCAAGTCAATTCAATTCCTTGGTTCTGAGAGTCTGACGTATGCTCCTATACAAAAACCAAGTTCTGACATAATCATGTGCTAAAAGACAGCTGGAACTCAGGCCTCTTCACATTGAGCAAGAAGTAAGCCGTTATCCACCATCAGATTTTAGAGCGTGCTGATGTATGTTGACATGTCTTTGAATTTCTTAAACAAGCCTTATTCCTTATAATTTAAGTGCAAGTTAAGTACTATAAAATGACAGGTTAAAGGGGTAGAAACTCACCAGCTGATCATACTGATAGACCATTCGTTTGATGTGGGTTAATTTACGATGCAGGTAGTTAACGCGCCGCCTCTCCTGCTTGTAGCCCGGGTCGTTGTTCACGCGCCGGTACTCGTCGACGATGCGTTGTTCTATACTCTGTGTAACAAAAAGGTCTATTAGGGAAATGGGAGTAGTATGTGAGAGAGTAAAATCTTGGCAGATTATGTGGATTAAGTACAGTCGTCATCATGAGCCTATAGTTGCTGCTGATCATACTGGTCATAAGCCTCGGTAATCTCACATCATTAAGCGGCCCATACATGGCCACACAATACACAATTATCGTAACGATCAGTCGTACAATGTTAAAATCGGACGACGGATTATATGTATGTGTGTGGCAACATCGCATCCAATTTCAAATGAAATTGATTATGAAAGATGAATCGTACGATTTACTTGACGATCGATCGAAACCACAAATCGTTTCGTGTATGGGCCCCTTTAAACTTCATACTTGGCTACTTCCAATCAGCTACTGCTGAGCCATCCGGACGTAAATACGGCATAGAATTTTAGTAAGAATAAATAAAAAGTTATTTTTTTTCAAGGTTTCCTCATATCATGTGTAAAGGAAAGTACTCATGCCCAAATTCAATTTTCCTACCATTTCCCATCAAGGACTTTCAGTCCCTACATCCTGGCGCCATCATCAGATCAGCTCGATGGTATTACAATATTGCATTGACACCAGACTTACATAAGTATGCCAAATTTCAGATCTATCGGAAACCAACAAGTGGTCGACAAACTGCTGGTTTGCAAATTTTGAAGCGGACAACTTACAAACAAACATTGCAAGTTAAAAATAAAAACTTGTAAAAAAGGACATAAAGCGGCCCCGACACGTTCAATTGCGATTGTCAATGTGCTACGTTATTGACAATTGCAATTGAAGGTGCCATTGATGCACTTCAATTGCAATTGTCAATTGGTTGCGCTAACTCTGGACGATCGCGGTATAACTTCCCGGTCCTTGATATTATGTGGGGTATCCGCCATGTTTGTTTTCACTGCTGTCAGACACGCAAATGACGGAAACGATAGTCAATGACTCAGTTACTTCAATGGCTCATCAATGAGCATCAATCAAATTTTTCATCAATTGCTTTCAATCACGTAACTGCGATTGACAATCCCTTCAATTGTACTCGTAAACGATCAATCGCAATTGACAATGACGTAATATTGACAATCGCAATTGATCGTTTTGGGGCCGCTTAACAGAGCGACGTCTCTATTATTCATAACCGTGTGTATTTTTTTTTAATAACGTTAATTACGTCAAAAACATATGACCTTTCCTTTCATGATCATTATAGCAGCCGCAAGACCAATGCTGATAAGAGTATTTCAAGTAAACCACAACAACCGGTTTTGGTAATTGGTTTTGGAATATACCGCGAACTTTTTGCATTCAATTTATTAATAATATATAATAATTAAATAAGAATGAAAACCCTTTTTGATGATTACATACGACATCACAACTGTATCACTTTTGATTGATCGTTACATTAACAATGACCGCTAAATCTTTCGTCAGCAGATTTCCGCTTCGAAACGTTCTAGATCCTTTAAGATTCAATAAACCACAATGACCAGATTCTGGTAATTCCCGCGAACTATTTTCATTTAATTTGTTTATAATAGGGAAATTTATTAAAATATGAATTAAAACGCTGTTCGATTACATATGACATCACAAGCACAACTGTATCACTTTTGATTAATCTTAACAATAACAATAACCGCTACATCTTTCGTCAGCAGCTTTCCACTTCGAAACGTTCTAGATCCTTCAAGATTCAATAAACAAAAACAACCAGATTCTGGTATTCCCGCGAACTATTTTCATGTAATTGGTTTATAATAGGGAAAGTTGTTAAAATATAAATGAAAACACTGTTTGATTACATACGACATCACAACAGTGTCACTTTTGATTGAACTTGATAACAATAACAATGATCGCTAAATCTTTCGTCAGCAGATTTTCACTTCGAAACGTTCTAGAACCTTCAAGATTCATCCAAAGTCTTGATGATTCATGAAAACTTTACATTTTCGCAATCAGAGTAATCTATGTTCTTCATTACTAAATATTTATCAATATTTTATCCTAAGATATGATAGTCAGCTTTTGGCGTATAATTATTGTAAAACATAGTTACGTAATTAAATTAAAATGAGTTTGAATCATGTATTTGTTTATCTAGGATAACGATACGGTAGTCTTTTATCACTAATTCATAGAAATCTAGCAGAAGTAGATAATTGTTTACTTATCGAACTTTCAATGGATCACGAAATTCTGAATTAGGTATATTTCAATTCTAAAATTTGTTGGTTACTTGATTTATTATAAATCATTGCAGAGAATATCAAAAAACATTACCCTCCCTGTTGCAGTCGGGTAAAAATTATAGCAATAGCCAAAACCATAGGTTGGACCACAGATACCATATACCCATAGATTTAAGTTCGTTTATACAAATTGATTAAATGTGTTGGTGTACAATAAAGTATTATTCTATTCTATTCAATAGATCCCTATATGGGTAGAATACTTGTAGATGTTTGTCTGGGAAATAATCAACAGGAACCATTTGACTGGGAATAATTTCTCATAATTATAATTATTATAAAGTCCCCACGTCTGTATGTCTGTTTGTTTGTTCGCGATAAACTCAAAAACTACCGAACGATTTTTCATGCGGTATCACCAATAGAAATGAGGAAGGAAACGAAAAAGGTGCAGGCCGCTAGTAAAAAAATAATTGCAATATAGCATTTGGGAATATCCCCTAAACATTCTTTTTCATAGAGTTTCTTTGAGGAAAACTTCGTTATCAAGTAAAAGAAGAATGTGTTGTTTGCTACATACAATTATCGTTTCAAAGTTTGTCTGAAAGACACGAGAGATAAGACCACCCATTGTGCATTATCTTTCAGTAGGCAATAGTTAATTCTCTTTGATAAGGTACTTTTTTCAATATACGGTGTTAAAAAATTTATTCTTTAAACTTTAAGGGGCGCTGTAGACCATCGAACTGAATAACTTCTACTACGGGACCAACGTGGAAATCATGAAAAAAAAAAACCTCGTGTTCCGTACATTTTGACAAGTTATACGAACATAAATGTTTTTGAAAGAGTTTATTTTTTACACATAATATGTACAATCAATATTATGATTCGTTGTCAGTCGCAGTCGATTCTATCATTCAGTAAAACCTCGTTTAAGTAATAATATACACATTTATATTTGCTTGTGACGTGAGATAGTTTAGATTTAGTCGTCACTGTTGATCAAAGGGTCAGACATCTACTGCTAACCGGTGCAAAACTGTCTATTTGTATTCACATAATCCTTCTAAACTACTGAATCACATATGATGCAGTTTTCACCATCTTTACAGATAATCTTGAGATATTAATGTGTTGTATCATCATGATAAATGAGGCCATATTATATTCACACCTGGACATATTCCTCCCCCGTGGAAATCCAAAGATTACCTATGATCAGCAGGCGTATTCGCTAACTCAGTTGACATCAATGTGATAGGCACTTTGCCGTACATTGCTGCTTTGGCGTATAGGAAAACCGTAGTGCCTATTATAATCGATGTCCACCGAGCAATGTACTGCATAGTGTTTATCAAATTGTTGTCAACTGAGTTAGCGAATACACCTTCACGAGTTACGCATGTAGATTCATATTTTATTATATATTGCACCTATTGAAGGCGAAGGTGGCCACTGGTTTTAGATATTTTGAAGAAAAACATACCTGATGATGCGGCGACAGAGGTTGCGCGCGTTTAAGCTCAGCTTCTAGGCGAGTAAACAGGGCAGCCACTTGCGCCACACGACTGTAGAGCGACCGGTATTCCGTATACAACTCCGCGAACTCGTTCTTATACGCCCGTCGAATGTTAGAACTAGTGATAGGCGGATATTGCCTGGAAAGAAGAAACGTTATGGTTAGTGAGGTGCTCCCTAGTCTATGATTTTGTACCCTAGGTAAAGATGGCCTTAAGTCCCTAAACGAACCTAACGTTTATCAATCCTGGCACTTTGTGATGTTGCCAATTTCCCTTACATCATGGGTACTTCCTTTGCCGTTTCATGGGTCAATTCTAACAATATTATAATGAAGTTAGAACTTTGAAAGTACGAAATATTTAAGTAACTGGTGCTTTACCAATTTTATTCAGACTTCCAGGAGTTTGAACTTTGATATTTCGGAACTACGATTTTATCAAGATTACCAACAAATATACTCGAGAAACTAAATATGATAGATTACTAGACGAAGTAAGCTACATACGAACTACAAGTCTCAGTGAACTAGCTCCTACCGAGTCATCGAACTGAAATAAACTCTGACATTAACATTTAGAAGATCAAAATGTCAACCACATCGCGATTTATTGAGAGACTACACCTGCCCAGGTGTTGACGAAATGCTAATCTCAAAGAAAACGGCCACATGTATGCACGGCAATACTGTTATTGGGACATCACACGTTTGCATTTCCCACGCAAATTTATTGACGCCATCTTTGTTTCCATGCTGCGTTAACACGACGCGCTAAAGTAGCCATCTCGTTTAGAATCAATCTCAGAACTGATTAACATTCTCGATACGCGCCCTTCCGTGTGAAAGAAACCGTTTAAATAAAGCTCAAAGCGTTTATTTACCTTGAAATCCGTGATGATCTGAGGATAAAGAAAACATAGGATGTATCAAATGTGTACTATCTATACTAATTCTACTTTTAAGACTAATTTAGGGAGTGGATTAAGCTACTTTAATAGATGGCGTCAACAAATTTAGTAACTATTTCTAAATACTATGATAACCATAAATACACCACGAGAGACCTTAAGTGTATGTTTAAATTATTGTTTTACTGATTTTACGTAAGTATGTAATTCAAGTTACCTCTCAATCTCTTCCAAATCAGTCATATTCTCATCAGGGACAGGTGGTAATTCTGTCGTATTTTCTAAGGGTTCATTATTTGTGATGTCTTTTTCTGTAAAAAAAAAAAAAAATACACAAAATTATTCTTCAAGTCCTAAAAAACACATTACCCATCATTAATTTTGCATATTTTTTGGAAAAACAGAGGTATTTAATCAGGTGTCAGTCACCTGCGATAGGCATTCGATATGGCCATATGTTTTCATAAAACTCTTGTATTAATAAAAATGGTAATATTTGTAAACTTGGATAATAAATAATCGCGATCCTTGTAACTGTTTACAAATAAGAACAGAACATTACAAATACGTTCATTAGTGCAATAATTTGAACAGTTACTATGACCAAGTTTTTAAGGTTGGTTCAGACTGGCCAAATTAACAAGTGAATGAGTTGTAGCCTTTGAATGTTCAAATATTTATAAGGCTATGATTAATTTAGCTACCGTACGCTCGTTCTAAACTTGGTCAGACTAACTGTTCACCTCATTTCACTAATGATCACTTGTCATACGTTTTTATCTGTGATACATACCTGTGATATTAGTTTGCTCTACTGGGGGACTACTTCTAAAACCGTTCGCCTTCACAGGACTGGGACAGAGATCCTTTACGGTATTATAATTGAGGGTGTAGCCATTGTCCTTTTTAACTGAAAAGAGTAAAATTCACACATTGTTACATTGAATAATTATAAAAGTGAAAGGCATGTTTTTTAGTAATCAGTATTTCGCAGTCGTTCCAAATTCTAATTATTCGTTTTTTTTAATGACTCATTGTCGCTTGGTACGTACATAAACAATAAATTTTCTTGCTATCATAATAATATGTAGTTTCATATTACCGCCACGAAAGCGTGTTATTACTGCTATTGCATTTCCTTTATTTAGGTATATCTGACGTCACTTCCTCTCCTCCATAACGACGGGAGTAAATCATTAGTCTAATTGTATTTGTAAAGTATTTTAATAAAGTTACAGTATAATTGCAGCGGAATCTATTAACGTTTGTAAACCGATGCAAATGTTTTCGCAAGTCGGGCAATATTCTGTAATACGAACATTTGCTTATGTGTTGATTATTATGATTCATACATGATTTCGGTACTTGGGTAAAAGATACTGTATCTTTTATCAAAGTACGTATTATAAGTTTCCGTGAGTCGTCTTTTCTTCGATCACCTTATCTCACCTTTCGGAGACCTTGCTCTCAAAGGCATGAACTTATGACTGAACCTTGGCAACTTGTACCACGACGCACACTGACGCGAAGGGTCAGTGACACTAGTTATTTGAGTTTCATGATATTTAGTGAAATCTCTACTACAATAGGTTGGGCTTAGGTTCTATAAAGGTCAATGACCTTGCTGAACCTAGTAACAAGGGGCATTACCCCCAATGCAAGGACAGTATGGTGTTACAAGATACAAGGTTCACTAAAAAGCCAGGAAGCAGTGTATCGTTTGTCTATAACACTGAAATCTTACACTCTTGTCTGACTGGCTTTAGTGACCATGTCCACATAACAGCCTACTTTTTAACCATTTTATTGGGATTTCTCTTGAATTAGCCACAGATATAACGTAGTGGCGTTTTCTACTTCTGGAGAGATCCAAGAAATTAAAAAAAAATAGGGACAACCATTCCCGTCCTGTTTTCGTCCTAGTAACAAGGTTGAGAAGTGTTCGGTGTGAGAACCTACGCCTTCGCACACGTGACAACTCAACATTTTTTTTCCTTTTTATTTGGTGGGAAATCATCCAATAACTTCTGCCGCTCTGGGCAGAACGGAAGGGCGCGTCAGCCTTACTGACTATTGCCCAGGGGTTGTGAATAAATTCGAAACAGAGTTACCGCACCCCTGGGCACTCAGGGCAGGGAAGGAACAGGGGTGGGTTTTAGTCAGTAAGAGTCTGACACGCCCTCCCGCTCCACCCAGAGCGGGAGATGTCATTGGATGATTGACAAGAAGACATTGAAGACATGGTGGCGTACGTAAGAAGTTCTACTTCTTTGGCGTAACAAGATAAAAAACCAAACTGTCACAAAGTTTACAAAAGGAAAACAATCATTCTTCATGAACCACACAGACCATAGCTAACTTCAGGGTGTCGGTTCTAGCTAACTTCAGGCTGTAGGTTTTTGTGACGGTGTGCGCGCGCTTCGTAAAAATTTACTCTCATCATTTTTCCCTAACGCGCCAAAAGAAGTATAACTTCAAAAAGCCTTACTGACTAAAACCCACCCCTGTTCCTTCAGGCCACGGTGACTCTCGCGACCCTGGCTGACATCGGCTTTAGCGGACCCCGTCAATGCGTGACAACTCACCGTTGGTCCGCTCATCCTCGTTGTCGGAGGCCTGGCGCTCGCCGGAGGAGGTGGTGGCGTAGCCCGAGGACGGCGGCGAGGGCCGGCGGTAGTGCGAGATGCGCTGCTTCTTGGCGGCCGGCGGCTCGTCGGGCACCAGCGCCGGCAGCACGGCCACGGACGCCGCCGCCGCGGCGCCGGGAGCGCTGAGCGCGGGTGCCGGCGGCAGGGAGGGCGCCGGCCCCGCGGCACTACTGGGCCGCTTGCCGGCGCTGGGCGACGCCCGCGGGGACAGGGAGTTCGCCGAGTCGCTGCTGAGCGGTGGCGTTAGGTTTTGAGGTTTCCGCCTGTGAGAGAAAGGGTGGTTATGAGTTTTGATGTCATTTTCACTATCGTGAAGGCACGGTTGGCGCTGCTGCGCTGCGTGTGTGTGTTTGGCTTACAGATAGTTGTTACAGGTCTGGCTGATTTTTGAACTCACCCACAATACAGGAGTAATTCCTAGAGTGGGGGCAATGCTTTATAAAAAAAATATATTGGCGTTGTTTGTAAAATTAGAATAAAGGTTTGATGATCACATTGAGTTTGAATAGTATCGATAGAATTCTTCTTCTTGGATCAGCGTTTGTTCTTCTGGAAGTTTCTATGTAATGATGCTTATGAAGAATTTACGAGTTTATGCCCCTCACTTGCATTATTTGCAGGTGTAATCTCGGCTTAAACTGGATAATTATATAACTGTTTATGTTAGCTTGTTTTCGAAGAAATTGTTGAAAGATACATAGTGTAACATTTTTATATAGATATGGTATAGTATGTAAGATTTTGTTATCTGTGTATAATCAAGCTTGGCAATAACATAATTCAGTTTAATTGCTTTGTGTACTATACTGGGACTGAAAACAACAATTAATAACATCTTTATATTTATTTAAATGTTAGTCAACATGACAACACTGCAACGGATTCAATTGGAACTTTACAATATTAATTTTGTTTCAGACAGCTGTGACTTCTGTGGTATTTAATAAAGAACATTCCAGAACTCGCATTGCATTTTTATTGGAGTATTAAAATATGTTTTACTTACTAGTTTTTGCAGTTTTTACTTCCGAATTCTTTGATGTAACTTACCTTTAAGTTTTCAGGAGACAATCTTATATCGTCAAAATTGGTATTTTTGTTTGGGGGGTGGGAAATCATCCAATGACTTCTCCCGCTCTGGGTGGAGCGGGAGGGCGTGTCAGACTCTTACTGACTAAAACCCACCCCTGTTCCTTCCCTGCCTAAATGCCCAGGGGTGCGGTCACTCATTTTCAGAATTTATCCGCTACCCCTAGGCATGCAGGCAACGGCCACGATGGGCCCCGTCAGTGGTGGCTGACACTAATCTCTTGTTCGGCGCACGTGGAACACTACGCACCATCGACTCACGGGCCTGGTGCTGATCGGACGGCGAGCTACCCACTGCTCGCCGTCCGCAGGCCCGGGACGGTTATGATAATTATGGTGGGTTGAGATTGATTCTTCGGTTTCATTAAAACATAAGAGCATCAACGCCTTGAATGGTAGAAGGCGAGGGTATTGATCGCGTGTTTGTCAACCTTTAATGACCCAGTGTGTTCCCAACATTGCAAAATCTAGTGAGAATTTCATCTCAACAACTAGCGACTCGCCCCGGCTTTGCACGGGTGCTACAAACCTTCCTTGTTTATCACCCTTTCTATTAGTAAAAACTGTATCAACATCCGATGCGTGGTTCAGAAGTAAGTTGAGAAACAGACCAACTCAGGGACTTTCATTTTATACCGTTTAGAGAAGAAGTGATACCATACCTCTTGAGCATACGTTTTTCCTCTTCAGAATAAAAAGGCCAATCCTCATTGACGTCATTCCAAATGTTTCTTCTTAAGTGGTAACAGTTATCCTTGAGCGTACTGATTGATGGCAAAATCTTGTTCACCAAACTGCGCTCCTTGTCTTTGATACCCTCTGAAATAGTATTGCGAGCGTTAATCAAATGGAGTTTGTGCGAATGAATGCACAACCATGCTCAAAACCTCGACTTACCACTATAAAGCCTGGAGTACAATTCGGGCTTCTTGAAGGGTTTCAATGCTAATAACTGTATAAGTCTTTCTCTGTAACAGAAGAAAATGTGTGTGTTAGTTGGGATACATAGGTACTATGAATTTTTTTTTTATATAAAATTGATAAATAAGGTTATAAGACTGGCTGAAAATGTGAAGTCCACCTCTGAACACAGCATTAGGTAGGATAATCAGCATATAATGTTCACACTGCTGGGACACAGGCCTCTCTGTGAGAGGGTGTAGGCCGCAATCCACCACACAGATCCAATGCGGGTTGGTGGACGTCACATGTATTCGAATTTTTTGGTTCTTTAAAATAGTTTTTAAACCGGAATTTATAAAGGGTACGAAAAATGGCGCCAAAAAAGAAAACATGTTACATCAAGACCAAATAAATTGAGATAAGGGCAAGAGTCTGATGCCTACCTAACTTATAAATAGAAAAGAGTTATTCGTTGTGCGAATGGAAACCGATTGGTTATCTCATTGATAATTTCGCTTTTCGATGGATTAGGATCGGGGATTTCCTAATTAACGTTTGTAATTCCCACTAATATTGATGGGTATTTTCCAAAACATAGGTACTGCTTTCCGTCGGATGTTTTAAGAAGACTTGTTGCTTTTTCTTCAGTACTTAGCTGTAAGATTATCTCATTTTATCGTTACATAGTCATGTTCCAAGAGTTATCTATTACACAAGTTCAAGGTAATCTCAGTAGGCAGATGAGGCAACAATGTCACCTAAGAAAATCATGAAATAGTGAACCAATTATTCTCTTTTCCCGAGATTTATTGAGTTATGGAAATCACCTTTACCGAGCTGTTCTCATAGTACAATAGAAATAATTTATGTTGTCCTTGACTCTGACTCATGTAATTATATTGAAAACAGTTCTGTTCAGCCACAAGGAAATAATGTGAAGGCATATTCAATGTGTCCATCATTTGTTTGAACACAAAAAATGGTACCGTCGCCGTCGCGCGTCGTTTCAGCACCAATAAGACAGTGGTGCGGATTCTCTTGTTTAATAACTAAACTAAAATTAGAGAATTACTTGAGATCTTTTACTAAAAGGCAGTGCGAGAAAAGGACGGCTATAGCTATGAACTAAGTTAGAGATGTCAAACTAGTTTACGAATTGCGCTTCGCCGTGTTTTTAGACATGTTTTTACGTGTACCCTTAATTTGTATGGAAAAAATTTGACAGCACTAATTTACGTCCGTCTCTTTCTTGTTTTATTAGAGAGAAAAAGATAGCAATAGCCTAAATTAAGTTTAGGTTGTGCACAACAGAATCAACACCACTATCGTCCAAATTGGTTAAAAAAGTAATGTTCTGTAGTTAAAGTACGAAACATCATTAGCCTTTTAATGTCCCCACTGTTGCCGTAACTGGGGCCGTAATCCACCACGCGGGCCCAATGCGGGTTGGTGGATGTCACAAGTCTTCGAATTTTTGGTTCTAGGACATGCCGGTTTCCTCACGATGTTTTCCTTCACCGTTTTGAGAGCAGTGGTGATGAAATAATTTACACAAAGTAAAGCGCCTGCCTGGGTTTGAACTCACGACCTACAACTTGTAAGTCGCGGCCGATACCACTGGGCCACCACTGCTCACTAAAGTACGAAACAAAACTGGTAAAGTTAGATTTTTCGCTAATGTGATAGATAATTAAAAGTAACATCATGATTAAAAACAAGGTCGTAATCGTACCGTTTCATAGACACCAATTTTTTTTATGTCGTAGGTATTTTTTTAAATAAGTACATAATATTTGTAAATATTTTGTACATAATAAGTGTAACATAAACCGCTGTTCCTTTGTGTATCAGCCGCAAATTATCACTTCGGTTTTATTATGATAACGATATGAAAAAAATATCATAAGACCGTCCCGTGAAGCGTCATAATTTTGCGTATCATTTAATTTATAAATTAGAATATGAATCTTTCGTAAGAAATTTGTTTTAATACGAAGAAATTATAATTTATTTGAATAATTAGTAGATCACTCATAATCTTTATAATAAATAAATAAAATAATGCAATAGACTGAAATATTGACACTATTGAACAATATTTGTGAAAGGTTATGAAAATCGAAATGAATAAGCTTCATGTATGATGTCATCCATCATCATCGGTTATACCCACTCAAATTCCTGATATTTTACATACGTAATATTACGTAACCGGCTAACGTATATGCATTTGCATGGCTGCAGTTCAAATGATGACGGTGGCGCGCAAAAGAGAGATCATGTAAGGCTAAGCCTCACGTAGGCTCCCCTCCATTGACCTTTTTGTCCACAAGTCGTGGAGGGAGCTACTCTTTTTAGTTAAGAATATACTTTCGCCTCCTTACACAAACACGGAGGTTTTCTTCCAATATTATATAGTCAGGGAAGTTAATTGTTTAGCAGCTTGACGTGCCTCAATATGCATTTATTGTCAAAAAAAATACGGTTGTGATTGAAATTTATATAGACACTTTTGCTAAGCAATCATTTCCTCTAACTTGACACGTTCCTACTGTGCTATACTTAGTCAAACAACAGTCATGCAAACTTACTTCAGGGACCGCCTAGTGAGATCCGGATTAGGGGGTAGCCGCTGCGGCTGGTGCGGGTTGGGCGGGTGTTGCGGGTGCTGTTGATGCTGGGGGTGCTGCTGATGCGGCGGCGCGGCTGGCGGGGGTTGCGGGCGCGGCGCGGGCGGCACAGGCCGCTCCGCTCGCTCGGGCCTTTCCACCCGCTCGGGCCTTTCTTGCCGCTCGGGTCGCTCGGGCCTCTCAGGCCGATCTCCCCGGTCAGGCCGCTCTGCCCGCTCAGGCCGCTCGGGCCTTTCAGGCCGATCTGGCCGCTCCGCTAACTGGGTAGCTGCTGGCACTGAGTAAGGATGCGCTGTGCGCACTTTGACGCGACGTCCGATGTCCGTCTGATTAGGTTTGATCACGCGGGTGCTGGAATAGGACCATTTGAGTGAGCTTAAGCGGAATTGATTGCTAGAAACATTTAGATTAACTAAACGTGAGGGTATTTAACACTTTTAACAGTGATTAGATCTATTGTGTATTTCTACTTTCTTACAAAATACTAAATATTGCCTGCTATTCCGGGGCCTGACGAAGTATTTATTTAATCAAGTTGCCTGGTTTATTAGGAAAAAGGAAGAAGGTAAAATTCTATTGACAGAAAAAAGAAAATAATTAAAGCGAAAGTTCCAGAATTTGAGAAAATAACTGACTTTGACTCTGAAATAAGAAAAGGAAACTCTGTTTTAACAAGCTTTGGAGGCCAAAAGGTAGAGGTCTTAACGAAGTGTCGATTATACTTTTAATAACTTTACCAAGGTTCATTTTGTGAGAATCAACTAATTAAGTTAAATGTAGCTCTTGGTTTTAAACACGACCTCTTTCGTTCTTTATTCTATTTTAGCGAAAAGTTTTTGGTCTAATGTCTAACTGCTTGATGTGCAAAAACGTGGGGGTGCAAGTAGTGTGTAGTGCTTACCATTTACTCTGCTCCGCGGCGACAGTTCTCGCCATACGGTCCTTGGTGGCCTCGTACGAGTCGTCATTGGCCTGGACACGCATTCTGCGTGGTAGCGGCCCGCACGACTCCAACCGCCGAGCGCCGCCACTCCGGACGCACTCGAATGAACCCTGGAACACAAGTAGATTGCTTTAAAACTAGACAAAGCTTGGGAAAGTGCTGTGAGCTGTTGGGTAAATGGCCATCAGAAGCCATCATTGTTTATTTTCCTTATTTTAAGAAGGTTAGCTCAGTGGCTATAAACCTGCTAACCCAACGTGGTGGCTATAAACAGAAATTCCTTTACAGGAAAATACGAACGGTTAACGGCTAAAAGAAGTGTTGTGTCTTTTAAAAATATTACTCAGGTCTTCGGACAAGGCCGTTCAAATAAAAGATTTGCTGGCCGCGGAAATTGAGTTTCTTCCTAATCTTATTAAAATCCAAAGCCTCTTTGTTTAAAAGAAACCTTGCAAATATAATTTACCAAGAAATTCTGCTGTAAGTCTTACTGGAAACTAATATTTCCATTCCATTTCCCAAAATATCATTAAGTATTTACTGGAATTTTATCGTATACCGAAAAAATAAAGGCGAATTGCCTTACTATAAAAGCTTTTTCCGAAGCTTTATTGAACGCAGCTCGTGGGAGGGTGAAATTACTAAACCCACGCGAAAACCTCTTATAGAGGCGATGAATCGTTTCGGCTATTTGTGATATTCTACCTAACACCTCTAGGGTTAATATCAAGTGTCCCGTTACTTTTTGGGTTAATATTTTCTTTCATAAAAAGAGCTAGCGACTGATATCTCCTACTCCTCCACTAGTCGTGATCAAATAGAAATATCTATGTTCCACAAGTAAAGAGGGAAGAAAAGTAAATAATTTTGGATTACAAATTAAAATGAAGCTACTTCATGATGCAACGTAGTGTGCGTTCTGCGACTGAATTCGCGCTTTCTAACGGCTATTGGGTAACGTTCTTAGTACGGCCCGTACCACCGCATTCCGAGTCCACGTGAAATTTACATTTTTTGCGAATCACGACTGAAGAATTACTATACAGAATATAGTTCTTGACATTCCCCTGAAAGTGCGGAAGTTTGTAAAAGATGCCGCGTCATCATGTGCAGTAAGTACCGTGCCAGCGTTGTTTTCAGAAGAGTCATCCCGACTAATTTTAGTTTTAAGATAAGTTTGGACTAGAAAATACACCTATTATTGTATCATAGTGATAAGCCAATATTTGTTTCTTTAATAAATCACTGATCTATTTATAATTGAAGCCGACATAAATTCTCCATTACGTACATACAATTAATACCTATCAGTTCTACACAAGTTAAAAATAAAATATTTTGACGTGGTCCCACGAAAATATTCAGGGCATAGTAAAGGCGCCACACGTAAATTTACTCTTACGAATTTGTCGGCCACGCAATTTATTTATCGGCTGCAACTGTTCCGCGACCCACAAACCCACGATCCCGTCACAGCATGGGAGAAGCATGGAGAATAATAATCAACCACCATCTTGAATCAGCTGATTAACACATCACTAAATTATATGGTTCAATTTTCTGATATGATTTGAATGTACACAGTCGTAGAGACTTGAGTCTCTTATCTCGGTTAGGTCGTAAAAATTGACCGAGATGTGTGAAAGACGAAAGTGTGATTGTATATAACATGTATATAATATACTACTCAGTTGCCAAGGGCTTTGTGTTGTTAACCCAACATACGATTTATGTATGTCAAGAGCCTGATAAAACAACGCAATCTTTTATAATTGATGTTAATATTGAATGGAAGGCGTAAGATGATACAATATCATGTGAAGATATATTGAAAATAATAATCAGCTGAAATCATGTATTAACGATTATACAGCTTAATGAATTAGCGAGATGTAACTAAAAATAGGCCACCTCTTTTCTTGGGAAGGATAGAAAAGAAATAATCCATATACTCGTACATAAAGTACCAGTTACATGACAAAAAGATACTGTAAAAACCTAGTTTCTGAGAAAAGAAATCTTATAACGGGGAAATATTTACTTTGTAACTATGTAACAAGTGCTAATGAAGTATTTTTTAAAACTAAATTAGGTACTTCTAGAAAATTCTATACACATATTACCATAAATAGAGGCCATATAAAAATGTCCACTGCAATATATAATCAGGTTTTCAATATATTGGTTGTCTGATGTTCAACCTTGATATTTGTTAAGATATTTGAAGTACCAACATACTTTGTTTATAGAAAAGAAAAACTCGTTTGTACATGAAGGATAAATACTTATTAACTTCTAAAGGTTTAAGTAAATGTTTATCAATATTTTAATGACAATGAAGACTGAGGAGGTCAGGTATTCACAAAGCTTTGTCATAAATGTAGAACTCTTTATCTATGACAAAGGAACATATTTTAACTAGATCACTTGGAAAATTATTTCTGTAATGTGGAAAAGATAAAAAGCCAAGTAAAATGACTATTGACTATGCTTGTTCGATAATACCCGTATGTAGCTAAAACCCGTTTTTATCAAGGTGATCTATCTGGGATGTGTTTAAATATGTTGGAGTCATTATAATATTTTATAATTACAAATTATTTTGGGTGATTCTCCTAGGAGACTATATATTTTTGGCTGAGAATGTTGGCTATGTCAACTATTATACAATAATAATATCTAACATTCAATGAGTGTAGGAGTTGCTACTAGTATCAGAAAATCCTAAGAATCTCATCTGAGCAATAGCTCACCTCAACCTATTGGTTTGTTGCACAAAAATGAAATTTGCAATCTGAGAATCATTTTCATTCGGAATATTGGTCACTTAGGGAGTGTCAAAAGCTTTGCATTGTATATGACACACATAATAGCCCGTAGTTGTTGCCCGTAATGTTCTTAGAGGTAACCATGTCAAATAGTTTTCATGCTTGACACGTTCTTGGAGATCGCAGATATTATCAGTCTGAAGTAGATGTTGCCAATACACTTGATAGAAATCTCAAGTTACCTGTTACTGATCAAAATGGTCTACTAAAGTATTCAGATCTTCAAGTGAAAGGAGACACCTTGAAGACCATTGTATCTTTAATAACATAGTTTAATGAAGAGTATGAAGTGATTGGTTACCTGTGGACCTTCCATCTCTGCATTACTATTAAAGCTGAAGTGAAACGTAGCCTCGCCTGATTGGCCATTGCCACTGGCTGGCGCCGGAATGGAGATTTTCTGAAAAAGGGAGAAACACCATGTTAATAAAGACTGAAATCGCAATAATCACAATGGAGAAAATGTTGAGATAGAGCCCCAAATTAATTGGTTACAAGCCTAGCAAATTAGCAATTATTACAATCAGTATTCTTAGATTGGTTAAGAGACCAGGCTTGCTTCAATTGGATCATTGGACACGGCAAGAGGTTAAAGCCAAGGTCCTGACATCACTAAGAAAATTGTAGTATTCTTTATGAATAAAATCACCTCACAAGTGTTTTCTGTCCTTATCAACAGAACCAATAAAAACAGTGTCATTCAGTTAACGTGACATCTTTATGGTGACATCTTTATGAAGTCATTAAAGATATCTGTTAACATAACACACATTTGAATATGCTCCTAGTATCAACAATTGTTTCAACAAAAACGGCCCTTGGATTTGTTACACATGTAATTATTTCGAACAAGACTATCTCACTAAACCAGATACCTGTATAATCAAGTAATTTTTTACAGTGCCCTTGAGCACTATCTCAGGAACGCTGTAGTAATAAATATTTATTTAATGTTTTCGTTTTTATGGAACAAAAATAGGATGAGCGCGGAACGTGTGAATAATAGTTAAGTCGTAACAAGATGATGACTGACGTAAGCAAATGATAAACAACGTATTTCGGCGAGACTGAACAGTACAGATAACGTTGTTCTAATCGAAGGAAAGAGTTTGAAACACATGCAGCACGTGAATAATTTGAAAAGAATCTGTATAATCGCGTGTCTAAGATGTTAGGAGTTTCAACGTGGGAAATCTGGCACGAGATCACTGTGTGAATCACACAAATAAAACGCCAAATTACTATGGGGGCTGTTTGACGAAATCAAGCAGCATGTATAATGAGAGACCAGTGTTTTATTGTATTACATACACTTATCCACCTGCTATGCGATTGCGCGTAGTTGATAAAGAGCAAAGTAATCCCATGAGAAATCTACGAAGTTTCTTGTTACATTTCCAAATAAGGCTGACCTGGGCCAGTAGGCTTAACGCAATTGCAACCGCGTACGTATGCGTCCATAGACGTACACGACTCAACAAGTGAGTAATGACTTTCATCGTCTGGTATGGCAACGCCGCGACTACACAGGCGATGAGCGTATCATACCGTTTCACCATTAAATATATCTTGTTTGTAAATAAATCAAACTTAAAAAATCAATATTTTGCCCATAGTATTTGTAACAATATTAATAGCAGCATCGGTATACGAATATCGTTAAAACAACACTCCTCAACTTTCGGAATCTGTTTATTGAGGTCGTTGCGAGTTCTTCATGGTTCGCTACGCAGTGCCAGAAAAAAACAAATGAACTCGATTTATGTTGTCCAGATTTTTCACTTCCCTTTCACAGACACTACAGAAATGAGTTTCTTTTTAGAGTGGCTGATGAAATATGACTACAAGATGACCCTTTTTGACGCAAAGGCGGCGTGTTTGCCAGCGGTGTGTTCTATTATAAAATAGTGTACAACAGCAAGACTAGTGTCCAGGCGTGCCTCATTTGGTGACGCGCACACCTACATGCGTGGCCGCGAGCCGCAGTAAGGTCGCGGCTGACGATGTGTGCCAGCACCACAATGCCAGGCAATTAGCCTATTAAAGAGTGCGCCGCGAAGCGGACACCGATAGAGCAATAACCCGACAAGTCCCGCCGCTAACGTGTTACCGATACTCAGATTGCTCGTTACACCCTTCGTCGTTTTCTTCTAATGTTTATTCCCTGAACCAGCTGATAAAATGTGGCCATGAGTTAATTAGGTAACAGCGTATTTTCCTAGTCAACAAATGTGACTTAAGTCTGATTACTAAATCGTAAACTACTGTAAAAATGTAACAGTATCTTCGCATCTGCCTCTATAAGTATTTATTTTTAGCCAGTTATCGTTTTCTTCGCAATATGCTATAGAATCTTAGCAAGTATGCCATAAAAACTAAGTCAATAATGCACAAAGCGTCGTCGTTCATCACGCGATTCAAGTCTGATAAACACAAGGTAAAGGCATAGAGCATAATATGGAATTATGGAGCTAATGAGGAAAAAACCCGCTACGAGCGGTGCGGGCAGCAGACGCAGCGGGGGAGTGCGGGGCGCGGCTTTCTCTGCGGTACAGTCGACCGATATAAAGAGCGCCTCGCGATGGAACACTTCGGCATTCGGTGAACAGCCGTCTCGCCCGCATCGCCCGCTGCTCCTTCCGTGGTTCCCTGTATTGTTTTGGCTTGCTGCTTTTATTGCCCGATTTTTGTGATTGTCACTAATACAATAACATACACGATTAGATAGTTATTTATAGGTAAATAGTCTAACCATCTGCTAATAGTATTATGTCAAGGTCGTTAGTTTCATTGTGTCTTCTGACGAAGGTCGGCCAGTCCGCCTCGTTTGGACCGGAAAATAGGTGTATACGAGGAAATCCGTCGTCCGTTTTTCAAGGCATTATTGAAATGCCCCCTAGCCGATTAATCTGTAGTTGTCTTATCAGACTTCACATACCAGCTGTGCCAGTAAATCTTTCAGTTACGTCATCCTGAATGCGTAAACAGCTGTTTTCAGCTGGTTTTTTTTTTTTCGGTTGAGGTAGGGGATTTCTTTATTGTATATTGCCCGTCGTGCGCAACGACTGTGGCTTTTGTTGGTTACCTAATTTCACAGCAAGCGGCGAGCGGTACACAGGCTTGCGAAGTGAGAGGCCGTCACAACCGGTCCGTTCGGCTCGCTCGAGCGACAGATATACAACTACGTCGCAGATAGTGTTCTCGCTCGTGTATGCTCACACATATAAAGAAATATTAAGCCGCTTTGTTTCTAGATAATCGTTCGAAAAGCATTGTAAGATATAAAATACATAATGTATTTTACAATTCCACGGGACAAACCCGGACGCAAACCAGCGGTCGTGTGCCCCAGCCTCGAGTTAACGTGTTGTATCTTATTGACGTAACATCGCGGTGGTGGCACCGTGCGTGCGATGCAAATTGAACTTTAAATATAGCTAGCTGTTGGTACAATATTCGTTCTACCGATGTTAGCATACGTCAGTAGTGTACGATAATAAATGGTTCACTTCAACACGAATCGTAGCGGGAAATCCACGCGACTGGCTTGTGATCGCCACCATGTTAATTGCTTGCCGACTTGTTATTTTCTTTACTTTATGATATATGATAATGTGTATTGGTAATCATTATAAGTTATTTACAGTTCAACCTTCAACCCAGAAAATGTTCAACTGGAAAGGATATAAAAGAAAACAACAAACTTGAAAACAACAAAGAAATCTGACAAGTCAAATTACGTACAATCTTCCATTTTGTATAATTTAACCTTCAATTTTAAATACAATGCAGTGGCAGGAAGGAAAACATTTTTTACTAACTAATATAAATTCTACTTTTTAGATAAGACACAAAGAGCTACTTTAATTATTCCAACTATTACAATTAATTCCTTTTGTTATCGCGTCCATATATCAGACTTATCAAATTTTAATGTATCGACCGGAAAAATCATCACGTACCTAGTTAAAAAAAAGATAACCAATCGATTGATCAGTTGAACAACAAGCAACAACGAACTGATCTCAATATTAAATGACCGCGTGCTCTTTGAAGAGCAATAAAAAGTGTTACAAACCTGAACTAGTATGACACTTGAGACTATCTACAAAATAAGGAATCATAAGAAATAAGCACTAGGTCTAAATAAACATGCGAATGTAAACGTTCAAGTAGTTGACGTGTTGATAAACAATGTTCTGTTTGAACAAGATGTTTTCCGTTTTGACGATACGGTACGAAAAGAACAGTGTCTTTCAAGAAAGGAAAATTTTAAATCCACTTCATGGAGAGTAGAGAATTTGGCAATGCGTCCGCGGAAGAAATTGTTCTAACACAATTTACTAACGGTAATAGTCACTTTCATCGCTGCAGACACATTTAAAGGCGAAGTGAGTGGCCAGTTATTCGTGAGGTTTCTACGATACTATTTGCATATTCGCCGACTTTCTAATGGACGATGCGGCCGCTCTTGTCGCAATCGTCGGCAGCGGTGAGGTAACACTGATTCATTTAATTATATACTTATGTTGAAAAAACAGTATTCGAGTCTCGCGCATTGTTGCCATTGAACACTGTTGTGTATGCCAGTCTAGCTTGGGTTTTTTCGCTCGCTCGGCGAACGCTCATTGGCCGCAGCGCTACTTATTAAAAAGTCGCGTTCGAAAACCAGAATACCTTGTCTTTACATGTATTCAATCGATTAAGATTTAAGCCAGCAATCGAGCCACGAATCTACCGACACCGACGAATCGAATTATTTCAAACTTAGCAATTTTCTGTTGCTTGGGCAAACACCCAGCACTGATACGGTTGCGAAAATTTAGCGGTCGCAATACCTAATCAAACTTTGTCTTGTCGACAAATAGGTAAATTCTATTTTACGTAAAGCTTCTATTGCGGTGAATGAACTATGTTAATTATTTGCGCGTGGTAAATGATTAGATTAGTACACCCAGGCCACTTGAGCGTGTATTTTGTTATCGTAGCTTCCTATACTATAGATACCGCTGATTACGTCAAACTTGAGATTATTCTTTGGGCGTGACAAAATATAATACAGTTTTGCTCAATGTTACGTTGAATAAAAACATTGAAGTATAAAATTATGTGCGTTGCATTGTAAATATCACGAGCGCTGCGGTTGACGGGTGGGTCTTTGCAAGGATTCATTCTGGTGCCGTTCTCCTTCGCGGCGGCCGCTCGCGACCTTCCGCCAGAGGAGGGGCACCTCTCACCGGCGACGTGACTGCAACCACGGCCTTACGTCGCGAGGCTGTATCGAAACCTCTACGTAACGAAGCTCTTTCCAGCCGCGGTTACTCAACGCCCGATAGTTCCGTCGATACATACATACTTGCTTCGCCGTATAAACCACCAGCAGATCACGTGATTACCTTGCGTAACGAATTATTGCCGGCACACCTTTTGATACAACGTGAAATACTTAGAAATCTTTCATTATTGAGACATTATAATGGTGAAACTATTACTTCAGTTGCGAAAACAGAATAACATCTGCTAAGGTTCCTGGTATCTACTTATCATGAATAAGTACAACAAAAACATCCAAAAAACCTGATTGCGAACGGTTTCAAGACAGTCGATGATAATTATTATGACGACGACGGTTAAGTAGTACGTATGAAAACATGATTCTAGAGATCGCTTCATCAAAAACAATGGTAAGTAAGTAAAAGGCGAATGGATGTTCCCACTGCAAGCAAGACCGAGCCATTGTACAAAACCGAGTTACTTTTACTAACATAAGAATAACAACTTATTGTTTCATTTTCCACAAACACATTAACCAACATTCACCCACTCATTTAGGCCGTGTGGTAACTAAACAAATAATGTAATAGGCCAAAACCTCTATAGATGGTGGTTTTACAACAACTAGCCATGGATATGTAGATCTAAAACAAACAGAATACAAAAAAATTGCAAATCCAAGAACGAAAAGAACAGTGGATTTTTCGTAATTCCGCGGTTCTAGGTAAATTTTGTAGAGGAACTTATCGAGGCCTCATAAGAGATTAGCGACCAATGTAATAACAATAAAAGATCAACAAGAATATAAGATCGCAAATAGGATGTTGACACGATTGGTAGATATATCGCCGGACGTCACAGCATTGGGGCAGGAGAAGACTTGTAGCTCGTAGTGTAGTAAATTCTGAGAAAATGACGTGCTTATGTGGTCCATATGATTTAATATACTCTCGTAAATATACTTACGTATATTTTGCATGAACAGTACTTAATCTACATGAGATAATTCATATACGATAATAATATAATGGAATCGAATCAAATAAACGGAATTTTGGATCTTACCTCACCTAAAAACCTCATGAAAAGAACAATACAGATTCAAGGATGTGTTAAAAACAAATAAAGAGGCAAAACAACGAATTTATGAGATTCAACGCTTCAAAATGTAGCATACTGATGCGAAAGGGGATTGACCGAGGTTATTTCCCTCAGGACTCGACGCTAAGAAAGAGGTTAACCGGAAAAATAAGCTCGTCTAATAAAAGTCAGATAAGTCACGATTTTCTTTACGAATCAGGTTTACCCTGGTGATTTCTAGTCATTAATTTAGAGGACAGACATTGTTCAACATGACACCAATACGATATTTTATATTTATACATATTTTTACTTTTAATTTAATTTTAATGTAGTTCAGCACTTCAAGGCAGTCGAAACTGTCGATGCAGTATCTGACGCACAATATAACGACGAGACCAGATAATGTCGCAAGTATTTAGATCAAGGTGCGAAACACGCGTTCGAGAGTCGAGATCGGATCCGAGGAATTTTTGTTGAAGATCACGCTCGCGCTCATGTTGAAGCGCATAAATTCATTATGAAACCAAAGCGGAATATACAACAGTAGAAATTAATGTTTAAAACAAGAAATCCACAAACGATTCAATTGAATATTAAAACGGCAAACCATTTTAAATACTATCAAAAGGCAAATTCGCAATGCGACGAGTTAAATATGAGAATTTAGATATAGGTAGGGTCACGAAGGGGACAAAGTTATACTTTAAACGGCATCATATCGAAACTCGGTGTGGTGTGTACAAGATAAGACAATGTACTGCTGATAGTAACAAACAATAACATAAATGGTTCATACAATTATCAGGGAAAGTGCTCGTGATTTCAAGCAGTCTGGTGTTATGTCTAAGAGTAGAACTCAACTCTCAGACAAATGCTTTCCGATATTAGCATTGGAACTCGGGAATAAGATTTTTTAGAGTACAATCCGCCGTAGTTGCGAGTGAGTTGTTGTGTGAACGTCGGATCCAGAACAATCCAGTGGCATAGACGCGGCGCCGACGCGACGTGACGCCGGCCACGCCTCCGACGCTACGGGTTTATATTACGTCTGCTACCGACGCAATTATTGATGTAGAAGGAACACAAAATCTATACAAGCCCCACTGACATTTACATTACGTTTGAGATCATAAGGAATTTGTAGCCCTATAGACGGATAAATGTACACGTATTACGTTCACTAAAATAATGGCTAGTGTCGAAACTAACAATAGGTTGAGCTAAATGGTAATAGCCCATTAAATTTATTATGAGAATTGGCGAAGTAGAACCAGTAGAACTAAAACAAAGGTGCAATGAGTAATTAATAATCGAAGAATAGTTAAAGTTTGAAGAAATCGAGTAAGGTGTTACAGACATCCGTAAAATTCAGTTGGTTTTAGGGTTTCTTTGATTGTTCAGCTGAGGATATGGCGAGGATTTTAAAATTCTTCGTGTTTACATTGACAGTTTGGAAAAAGTAGAAATTACTCATAATCAAAAAACTATGTGAAGTATCAATGCGTTCTGAAACAATAACCGGAATACCATTTATTCAACAGTGCCAACAAGGTTGTAAATAAATTAGCCATAATATGTCGATGATACGAGTAGTTTGAGACTGAAAGGCGAAGCGACGGCGCTCAACACACAATAAAGCAGACAAATTGACTGCGAAACAACGCGTACTGGCTGAATTCAATATACTGGAGCCGAGGAGGTGCGGCTTTATTGTTTCCAGGCGGATATGCTCTCGATCAAATTATCCTTTATTTTAACGAAGATTTGTGAATGGATCAAATACTTTACAGTAGTCACAATGATCAATAACAGCAGTGCTATTCAGTAAAATCTCACCGTGAAAACTTAGGTGGAGTGAGCTTGAAGTGAAGTGAGCTGTCAGTGCTACTAGGGATGGACGAAACATTAAATTTTCTATTTATCGACAATCGAGTTACCAAATTATTATTTAAATGCTGAATTTAAAGAAATTTTCAAATTTATAAAAGAACTATGTGTATGCGTGTGTGTATGTGTCTAAACATTACCTATAACTATTAAAACATGAAAATAAACAATTTTACTTAATTGATTTTTTATTTATATTACTGGACTAGTGGTGGCCGTGGAAGGTCGTTGTCGCATTTTAGGTGGACGAAACGCAACCGTTTTTCCGACGACGAAAATGGTTGCAGAAAACGGTGGTCGTCGCAACTGGTTTGAAGACGGCTTAAAAGGCGAAACTATCGTCGGTCGAGTTAAATAGTTGCAGTTTCTTATAACTACTCACACTATCTCAGTTATAATAGATGCCGAATGTAAGTATTTCATCATGAAATCATGACATTTGGCATCAATTCTAACTGAGAGAGATGTTTTGATGATATAAATAATTGTATAAATACATACTTGCTACGGCCGCGAATCAAATTCTGACCAAGATACAACCTGACACTGACCTGCAAATTGCAAAAAAGGTTAGAAAATTGGAGCCTGGAGCTTCCTTCTTAACGCGAATGCTCCGCTTATACCTACTGTATAGTACATTATGTGGTCAACTCACAAAGAAAGCAAAGAGAATTCAGAACAAGAAAATATAAAAATACATTGTTTGTTGTTAGATGGATTATTGCCAACTGATGATTTTTACTTTATACGATATTATAGGGCAAAACATGTAGGTACCTACTTATGCCATTTTACTAAACATCTTGTAGAACAGACATCAATTTGTACCTAATGCACTCGTGATTTAAAAATAAAATATTTTTAATTTAGACCGAAATGCAATCAATCCGTGACGCACGCAGCAATGTTTCTTGAAAAATCAATTGTCGTAAGTGCAACGTGCAACAGGTTCCAGAGTTGTTCATTCGCTACAATTTAAATATTGTAAACATTTTATCAATTCAATATGCTAGGGAGACTTAAGCGAGTGTGATCAACCTGATCGAGAGCGTCTGGCACACACAGATTAAAACTGAACCTCCCTACTTACTACATATTTTACGTCGTTAACCTAAAACCTAAAACCTGCGTAGTAACTTACGTAGTAATTGCCAATAATCAATTAGTAGGTAGGTACCTACTCATCCTCACGATCATACTTATTTAGAACAAATCTTGTTGACACAGACCACAATACCACACCACCGCATATTCGGTTATAGAACATTTCGCGCAGCACGGGTGAGCGCTCGTCCAATGACTCGTAATGGCGTCATGGTGACAGGACAGCGGGATCTATCACCGCGGTGATCGTTCACCCGATTCTGGTGAAAGCAGTGCCGGTGAGCCTTCACCAGCGTGCCGGTATGCGGCTGACAGCGGGATCTATCACGAGAATCGGGTGATAGGTGATAACTCACGCGAATTTGAGAGCAAAAGCGCGGGAAAACCGAGTTTTTTTTTTTAGTCTTGGAATCTTCCTTGTACCTACCTACATTCATAGATCATTTTCGTGTCTAAAAAAATAATGACATAACACATAACTCTAGCCCCCATTATTGTGTTGAAAAACACAAATAGGTAGATTTTTGAAATATTTCAATATTTTAAAATTATTCTATTTTGTGCAATTTTAATAATACACTAAAATATAGGAATTTATGGACAAACATTTCTATGTCAATTGTTTTGTTAGGGTAGCTATCATTTAGTTTTGTTGTGTTTTCCTACAAATAATAAATCAACAGACCATAGCATAAAAACCCAGACGTCTGGTAACTTTAGATATACATAAGACAGCTGGACTGCACCTTTTGGGGTGTCGCCATGGAAACGAGTGCCGTGTGGTAACTTTATATAAGTACATAAGACAGCTGAACTGCACCTTCGGCGAGCAATCGCTTAAAGTGTAGGTATTTAGTGTCATTTTTGACAGTAAATACCTACACGAGTACACGGTGTTCTATCACGCGATTCAGGTCAGGGTTCCCAACTTAGGGATTTAGTCCCTAAATTTAGGGGCTAGAAGTGTTAAAAGAGACATTTTTAGAGACTGAAATTTTTTGGGGATCTTGTTATGGATTTCCAACAAAACTTGCAAAATCAAAAACAAAGCGTGTGTTTTCAGTTTTGTGCGGAACGCACGATATGAAACGAGTGAACTGCGCGGCGCATTCATTAATTCATGTCACTCAATCAGTGAGTTAAATTGGATAAATCAAAGAATGACGTCGAATCGGAATGGCATCAATTGCAAAATAAAACATGGACACATGTGTCAAATTCATCAGCTGCATTCTATGCAGAAGTTTAGAACGATTGCGATGCTGGTAACTGCAAACTATTTGAAAATATTTCTAAATTTGCTTTAGCATTAGGTATTGACGCAGAAAAAGAAAAGGCACGCTCGACAGAGGCATAATTGGAAACAGGCAGTTTCCAATTATGCCTCTGTCGAGCGTGCTTTTTCTTTATATGGGACAATCAAAAATAAACTGAGGAACAGATTATCCCATAAAATGGTACAGAGTATCATGACGATACGATTTTCCCTAAATCGGATTTATGGATCATGTGTAAAATTTGATCCCGCAGTGGTCATGATCAAGAACTTCAATGTACGTATGTTTGACTTCAAAAATGAGACGTCAAACAAAAACGAGGAACAGGATGATGATGCGGTTCTGGAAATAATTACCAACTTTGTATGATTGTATTTACCAATAAAATATTTTACTAACTTACTTGGTAACGGTTTATTTTATGAGCAGTAGGTAGGTACTTATAAAATTCTATTTTGGGATTTTTAGGGAAATTCAGAAAACAACTTGGGGAAAATATTTAGTAAAGGTTGGTAACACTGGTTCAGGTGAACGCAGCGCGGAAAAAGCTGGGAGCTTTTTTTTTGGTCAGCATTCAGAATTTGTTTATTTTTAGATAATTTCGTGTCTAAATCCTAAAGATAATGACATAACACCTAGCCCCAAACTCCCAACTATTAATACTAGTACGAGTACCTGGATGACCGATTTTTTTTGGTAAATCGTTTTTTTGGAAATGAAACCTAGCTACATCGGTTTATCGCCTTATGTATTAGATTATTATTATTATATACATAAAATTGGTGCAATTTTAATTAAATTTTTTGTTAGCTTATTGTAGGTTCTTATCTACATGTGTTTAGGTACTAACACGTGTAAGTAATAATAGTCGGCAATAATAGAATGATTGTAAAGAGCTTACTGACTGAGCTTGGAAATTTTTATTGTATTATGTAGATAATAATATTATGTGCCATTGATGTTCACTTTTTTTGTGTAGCTTCATAAAATAAGAAATTAGATAGCTTAAGTACAAACCTTATTAGTTATTACATACACAGGCCTATCATCACCTTATCTACATATATCTAGGTAGTTTGGAGGAGCTTGTGTCCAAATAATAACTACCTATCGCAAAAGTTGATTTTCGAGGTTAAGCAACACTTGCCAAGGTCGGTATGTGGATGCATGACCATTTTCAAAGATTTACAACAATCTTTGAAAATGGTCATGGGTAATCAGAAGCCAGAAACCTAGTGGAAGTCGACCTCAATTTATAGTTGGGAAAAGGTTTGGCAGATTGATTGAACACTGATCTAGTTTGGTTTGGAAATATTCAGCTTGGTGAGGACAGAAATAATATCTCATAATATTAAAATTTTAATAATTTGTATCACATGATCAGAAAAGACTAAAGGTGTCTGCCGGGTTCCAACATCTTGGGACTTGCACTGGGACATCATGAACAAATGTCGAATAGATGCCTGGCTGGCAGATGATCAGCTGCTTCTAGCTGAAAACATTATGTAAATATTAATAAAATTAGCATTCATAATACTTATTTGATATATTTTTTCCTAGACTAACAGGTACTTAATAGGTAATAAATACAGCAAATCATTACATATTATAACTGTCTGAACTGAATACAATATTTTTTCCTAGACTAACAGGTACTTAATAGGTAATAAATACAGCAAATCATTACATATTATAACTGTCTGAACTGAATACATCAATTACAACATTATTCCTATATTCACAGTACAATCTTTCAGCAGCTCAGAAAGCACATTAAAGCCGTTGGTCGTGGCTGTTATTCGCAGATCAGTCTTACCAAGGGGTAACATAGTTGGACACGGCTAGGTTGATTGTAGAAGCAAGCAAGAGCACAGTCATGCACCATGCTTAAGGTTGGTTATATAGGTTTCAAAAATATTTAGCTTAACTTGGAGAACCATTAGGATTTATGTGATCAAATCACGGTGACTTTACTTGATAATAATTTTTTACAGTTTCTTCAACTATTGCTGGGCATTATTGAGCAGTGTTGTCTCATCTGTTGAGAGATAGAACACAAGATTACTTATCAAAATAATACAATTAGATTAGATGTAAAATGTTATGCAGCTTGCGTGCGTACGTACGTACCTCCTAGGTATGTTATGCACTGATCGATAGTTACAATATTATTTCACTCAGTTTTCACAGGTTACATTACGAATTTAGGACAAAATCATCATCGCCAGCTTTAACAAAAAGATGTTTTAGTAATTACTGTCGACCCGACTAGGTTGGAATCACATTTACGATCGTTACACTTACTATAATTATTACTTGTGTTCGTAATTCAGAAGACATTCAAAACTTTCATTTGTTTTTCAAAAGGTAAACGCAATACTAGAGCATTTAAAAAAATTGAAACATTCGAAATAATAGCGCAGCAAGCCAAAGAGAATATAATTTCCATTGAGCGACGCCCAAGGAGCCGAAGCATATTATTATTATACTCTGTCTCTTTGAGCCGAGGCGTGGCTGACTGATTACTAATATCAAAGAAAGAGTAATGTATGACTAATAATATGTACTGGTTAGTGGTTGGCGAGGGCGACGCCATAACGTCAGCGCGACACAGCACACACAGCACTGACAGTGACAGCACACACTTGCAATTTTTGAAATAAGTGACATTGGTACTGAGGCCTTTAAGTCACTATAATTTCTAAATGAATAAAAAATAGAAGAGATCTAAATTAAGAATTAAAATTTCTTTATTGCTGCAAAACATTAACGCATTTTAATTTTTTTCTCGGCCTAGAACATTAATTAAATTGTAAATAATAATTATCCTTTTAGAACTAATACAAAATGTGCCCAGTAACTATGGTGAAAATTAGTTTTTTATCAAAATTAGCTAGTTATTAAAAAAAAACACTTTTATTGTACCTTATGATCAAAATTTCACCAACTTTTTTATTCAGCGTATTTTAAAAATGTCTCGATCATTCATCAAGTTAGCGGCAATGGTGGAGGCGCATAATGCCGATATCGAATCGAGCCGTCAACAAGCTCGATTCTTAAGAAACAATATTTCTGTAACGAGAGCCGACGAATTTATTTTATCCTATCGCCTATCAGAAGACCTCATAGGCCAACTGGAGGCTGACGTGAGTCCATTCATGAAAGACTCAGAAAGAGGTATTACAAGACTGGTTAAGGTAGGTAAATTAACCATAAGAACCGGGTTTAAAAATATACTAATTATATGAAAATAATGTCGTACATATTACTTACCTACATTTTTTTTTAGATATTATGCTCACTTTCGTTTTTGGCACACGGCACATACCAGAGGGCCGTGGGACAACAATCACACACGTGCCTCTCACAGGCGTCAGTGTCGCGTGCCTTATGGCTCAATTACACCTTCCGATTTCAAGGGACCCAATTTAGGAACGATCTAACTAGGAAGTAGGAAGCGAGCAATTCTAACTGCTATTACACCTTCCTGTTTCCTAAATTGGGTCCCTTGAAATCGGAAGGTGTAATTGAGCCATTACACGATTTTTTAAACGCGATAACGCAGCCGTGCATAGTCCAGAAATACATTCGATTCCCTCAAAATCGACATGAGAGGAATGTTCTGAAAATCCGGTGAGTACCTACCTGAGTTCGTCATATTTTTACCCAATTGCGCGACGCAAGGGAGGGCAATGTGTTTATCAAACTATGTATGTACCTATGTATGTTTGTTCCTTTGTGGCACTATAGAGACCAAACGCGTGGGCCGATTTTGATCATTCTTACGTCAATTGATTCGCCTTAATCTTGCCAGTTCTGCCAAAGACATGATACTTAGTAATCCAAATACAATATTGAGACAACCAGACGAGACGTATTGTGAAAAAGTCGTATAAAAAGAAAAAAATTAAAGTTAACGAACTTTAGGTGGGGTATCAAAATAAAGGCTTCAAAAAGGCAATTTCAAAAATATAACTCACTAACATGAAAATAAAAACATGAAAGAAAATAAAAATAAAAAATATTTTCAAAAAACCCACAAAATATTTTTTTTTTGTGTTTACATTTACAGTTCCCAGATTATTCAACTTCAACACGAATATAAATAAGCGGTCTTGACGCTGGCTTCTATAATTAACTAATAATGCTAAAAAAAAATTTGCAGATTTCATGACAAATTTAAATTTCCGGACTGCATCGGCTGCATAGATGGTACCTTCGTGGCCATGATTCGGCCCAATGACCACGAGGAAAGGTATTTTTGCCGCAAGGGATACCACGCGCGAAACGTGCAGATAGTTAGTAAGTCTCATTTAATACATATAGGTACACATCTATGGACCTACGAGAGCAGTGGTGGCCCATTGCAAAACGGTGAAAGTAGGGGCGTAGCGGACTAGGGGCAAGGGGGGCGGCAGTTTTAGGGGGCGGCAAAATACATAATATGTTATTAATAATAATTTAATTGTAATTATTATTAATATTATTTATAACTTGTGAAAATGTGGACCATTTCATTTCAGTGGGCAAGCACGAGCCAACAAAAGTAAAAAAAAAAAAACCGCACCTGCGATTAGGATTTACAACAACACGACTTTAAAATTCCGACCGGTATGACTCGGCGCCCCTCCTAATAGGCAATTAGACATAGGTATATAAAATTGTAGAAATATTTAGTACATACATATGTTTTTCGATTACTAAAGATATGTCTAGGATAAGCTTTGGTATATCCAGGGTAGTGTGCTACAATTTCTGAGATTGCTTCAGTCAGTACCACTCGTTGACGTTTTTACGGTCGACGAAACTATATAACAATAGATGGCGTTAATATGCATCGATTTCATAGTGAAGTCTATGTAACATGAATATTTTGAAAAAAAGTATGGTAAAAACTGTATTTTCTTATTTAATAAACTACATAAAATTGTGGAATAATTGGCTCCTAATTAAAATTCAGATGTTTATTGAAATAAATCTTTAGGCAATTATATTTCTTGTACCAATAGATGGCGCTGTTTGAAGTTTTAGAGTTTATCCATTCGCCTCTTTAAAATTTGTATAGTGAAACCTTTTGAAACAAAAAAAAAATCCTCAATGTGTGAGAAAATATTGGTAAGACTTAAGTAAATTCATTCGGCTTGCAAGCCGTCGCTGCTAACACCATCTAGCGAGGTGTAGAGGACGGGCCCGAACAAAGAACAAAAGTTGCATGAATGAATTTACTTAGTCTTACCAATATTTTCTCACACTTTGAGAAATTATTTTAAAGTACTTTTGACACTTCCTAGTAGTTTTACTTTATCAAAATGTGTCACTATACAAATTTGAAAGAAGCGAACGGATGAACTCTAAAACTTCAAACAGCGCCATCTATTGGTACTAGAAATATAGATGTCTACAAATTCGTTCCAATAATCGTCTAAATTTGAATTACAAGCCTATTATTTCACAATTTTAGGCTTAGGGCAGTTTATTAAATAAGAAAATACAGTTTTTACAATAATATGTAGTTTCAAAATATTAATATTACTTAGACTTCAATAAGAAATCGATGCATATTACGCCATCTATTGAGATTTATTGAACTAAATTTTCTTTGTTCGAGATGAGATCCCGTGGCCCGTGGATAACTGGCTATGACTGGCTATAGCAAAGACTACTATAGGGCTATAGTGTAGTCTAGTTTATTGTGCGTTTCCCTTTTGAAAAACAAGTGAAAGTTTTCAATATCCTCTGAATTACGGACACAATTAATAAAAGTGTAACGATCGTAAATGTGATTCCAATCCAACCGAGTCAAGTCGACAGTAATTAAGACCGAAGACGTCATGTTTTTTTGTGTTAGGTTAAATGATGATTTTGTCCTAAGTTCGTAATCTAACCTCTAACCTGTGAAAACTGTGTGAAATAATATTGTTACTATCGATCAGTGCATAACTAAAACTTATACATACGTAGGTACGTACGTACGCACGCAAGGTGCATAACATTTTACATCTAATCTTACTGTATAATTTTGATAGGTAATCTTGTGTGTTCTATTTCTCAGCTGATGAGACAACACTGGTAATGGTCAATCAATAATGCTTATAATGCAATAGTTGAAGAAAGTGTAAACAATTATTATCAAGCAAAGTTACCTTGATTTGATCACATAAATCCTAATAATGGTTCTCAGAGTTGAGCTAAGTATTTTTGAAACATAAATAACCAACCAAAAGCATGGTGCACATTTTGTGCTCTCTAAAATCCTTCTGACAGTTTCCAACTATGTTACCCCTTGGCAAGACTGATCTAAATGAGCAACATTGCATCTAATGTTTCTGGCGTTGTCGTTAGGGCTACTTAATCTACGTTCCTGTAACCTTGCTACAAGATTGCACCTTTGCATTTGTAACTCACACCCACCCAATTTATAGTTTCAGCAATGTTTATGTAACATATTCGTGCTCAGTGGGACGGTTAATGTGCTTTCTGTGGCGCTGAAAGATAGTACTGTAAAAATAGGAATAATGTTGTTACATGTGATTGATGTAATCAGTTGAGACAGTTATAATATGTAATGAATTGCTGTATTTATTGCCTACTAAAACACATGTAACCCCATAGCAATATTTTTTTTTTTAATGTTTACCAATTATTGTTTCCAGCTTGAAACAGCCGATCATCTTCCAGCCAGGCATCTATTCAACATATTTTGTCCATGACGTCCCAGTGCAAGTCCCAAGACATTGAACTCCTGAAGATACCTTTAGTTTTACCTTAGTCTTTTTGAAATGAGTAAAATTTTTATTTTGTGTAATATTAATTTATTTCTGTCCTCAGCTCACCAAGCTGAATATGTCCAAACCAAACTAGATCAGTGTTCAATCAATCTGCCTTACCTTTTTCCAACTATACATATATTGGGTTCGGCTTCCAGTTGGTGTCTGGTTTCTGACTACCCATAATCACTTTCAATGAGATTTACAACAAGCATCCACGGACTGAACTTGGCAAGTGTTTTCTTGTGTGTTGTGTCGAAAATCAACTTCGATAGGTAGTTATTATTTGGACACAAGCTCCTCCAAACTACATAATTATGTAGTTATGTGATGATAGGCCTTTTTTTTTTTTTTGTGGGGTGGGATATCATCCAATGACTTCTCGTGTCAGACTCTTACTGACTAAAACTCACCCCCTGTTCCTTCCTGCCCTTAAAAATGATGTAATTATTAAAGTTTGTATGTTAACTATTTTCTAATTTTATGAAGCTACACAAAAAAATTGAACACTTGGAACATTGTACACTATGTAACGGAAAATCTCGCGCAAAAGCGCAAAATCTCAGATACCCTAATTAGAATATTAAATTATATGTCTAAAAGAATCACTCTAATTACTTTAATATTAATAAACCTAACCTAGTAATTTTATATTTAATATATGTAGGTAACCACAAAACGTTTCAGCGACAGACGAGTTCTACGCACACACAGCTGATGTCAGTTCAATGACCTACTGCTAACTTTTGCTAATGCGTTTTTTAAGATTCTAAGTTTCAATCATGCCATCACACTTGCAAAAGCTTTTTACTTGCGGTTTTGAATAATTTTGTTTACTTTTACGCGGTCACCGGCGCGGCGGCGCCTCGCGCCGGCGCCAAATTATTTACCTACCTACTAATTAGGTATCTGAGGCAAGTTAATTTTTGAACTAAAAGGGCGGATTTAAAAGATTTGGATCTAAGTAATTAATAATAAAACCTTAGTAATGGATAGGCACTTACGAAACTCAACTATTTTCATTATTTAACAAATAAATAAACGCTGTACTTATTCGTTCACTTTGTCTGAATCATGTTCCAAGGCAATAAAAATTTACAGGCCCAGTCAGTGAGCCCTTATTAGCATTCTAATATTGCCGAATATAGTACCTACACCTGTTAGTAGGTACCTAAACTTATGTAGCTAAGAACATATGTTACGCTAACAAAAAATTAAAATTGCACCAAATATATATCTAATATTAAAATAATATGTACGCCGATAGACCGATCTATGTTTCATTTCCAAAAAAGTGATAAAATTTACCAAAAAATATCGGTCATCCAGGTACTAGTATATTAGTTGGGGGTTTGGGGCTAGGTGCTATGTCATTATTTTTAGGATTTAGACACGAAAATATCTAAAAAAAATTAACTATACAAATTCTGAATGCTGACCAAAAAAAAAGCTCATAACTTTCCCGCGTTTTGCGCTCACGCGTGATAGATCCCTGTAGGTATTTACTGTCAAAAATGACAGTAAATACCTACTATTTTAAGCGATTGATCGCCGAAGGTGCAGTCCAGCTGTCTTATGTACTTATCTAAAGTTACCACACGGCACTCGTTTCCATGGCGACACTCCAAAAGGTGCAGTCCAGCTGTCTTATGTATATCTAAAGTTACCAGACGTCTGGGTTTTTATGCTATGGTCTGTTGATTAATTATTTGTAGGAAAACACAACAAAACTAAATGATAGCTACCCTAACAAAACAATTGACATAGAAATGTTTGTCCCGAAATTCATATATTTTAGTGTAATAGAATTGCACAAAATAGATTAATTTTAAAATATTGAAATATTTCAAAAAATCTACCTTTTTGTGTTTTTCAACACAATAATGGGGGCTAGAGTTATGTGCTAAGTCATTATTTTTTTAGACACGAAAATGGTTTATGAATGTAGGTAGGTACAAGGAAGATTCCAAGACTAAAAAAAAAAAACTCGGTTTTCCCGCGCTTTTGCTCTCAAATTCGCGTGAGTTATCACCTATCACCCGATTCTCGTGATAGATCCCGATGTCAGCCGCATACCGGCGCGCTGGTGAAGGCTCACCGGCGCTTCGCTTTCACCAGAATCGGGTGAACGATCACCGCGGTGATAGATCCCGCTGTCCTGTCACCATGACGCCATTACGAGTCATTGGACGAGCGCTCACCCGTGCTGCGCGAAATGTTCTATAACCGAATATGCGGTGGTGTGGTATTGTGGTCTGTGTCAACAAGATTTGTTCTAAATAAGTATGATCGTGAGGATGAGTAGGTACCTACCTACTAATTGATTATTGGCAATTACTACGTAAGTTACTACGCAGGTTTTAGGTTAACGACGTAAAATATGTAGTAAGTAGGGAGGTTCAGTTTTAATCTGTGTGTGCCAGACGCTCTCGATCAGGTTGATCACACTCGCTTAAGTCTCCCTAGCATATTGAATTGATAAAATGTTTACAATATTTAAATTGTAGCGAATGAACAACTCTGGAACCTGTTGCACGTTGCACTTACGACAATTGATTTTTCAAGAAACATTGCTGCGTGCGTCACGGATTGATTGCATTTCGGTCTAAATTAAAAATATTTTATTTTTAAATCACGAGTGCATTAGGTACAAATTGATGTCTGTTCTACAAGATGTTTAGTAAAATGGCATAAGTAGGTACCTACATGTTTTGCCCTATAATATCGTATAAAGTAAAAATCATCAGTTGGCAATAATCCATCTAACAACAAACAATGTATTTTTATATTTTCTTGTTCTGAATTCTCTTTGCTTTCTTTGTGAGTTGACCACATAATGTACTATACAGTAGGTATAAGCGGAGCATTCGCGTTAAGAAGGAAGCTCCAGGCTCCAATTTTCTAACCTTTTTTGCAATTTGCAGGTCAGTGTCAGGTTGTACCTATCTTGGTCAGAATTTGATTCGCGGCCGTAGCAAGTATGTATTTATACAATTATTTATATCATCAAAACATCTCTCTCAGTTAGAATTGATGCCAAATGTCATGATTTCATGATGAAATACTTACATTCGGCATCTATTATAACTGAGATAGTGTGAGTAGTTATAAGAAACTGCAACTATTTAACTCGACCGACGATAGTTTCGCCTTTTAAGCCGTCTTCAAACCAGTTGCGACGACCACCGTTTTCTGCAACCATTTTCGTCGTCGGAAAAACGGTTGCGTTTCGTCCACCTAAAATGCGACAACGACCTTCCACGGCCACCACTAGTCCAGTAATATAAATAAAAAATCAAATAAGTAAAATGGTTTATTTTCATGTTTTAATAGTTATAGGTAATGTTTAGACACATACACACACGCATGCACATAGTTCTTTAATAAATTTGAAAAAAATTAATTAAATTCAGCATTTAAATAATAATTTGGTAACTCGATTATCGATAAATTGAAAATTTAATGTTTCGTCCATCCCTAGTTACACTGACAGCTCACTTCGACACTCACTTCGCTTAAATTTTCACGGGGAGATTTTTACAGAATCGACCGGCAGACTATTGACAATGAGCCTTTTTGAACTCCAGACGACTTTGGTTGAAGCTGAAGTAAGCCATATTGTTATAATATAAAAGAAGGTGTAACTAGAAAGTTTGAAACCAAGTTTAAATTTGTTCTATGTTAACATTGGACCTACTTAATGTAAACTCAATGTCTTGTTTCCAATTGAAGTGTACTCGTATGTAATCAGTAATACTATAGACATAATACATGATATCATGGCAAGCAATAATAAAAGTCAATAGAGCATTGGAGGCATTTTTTTTTAGGGTTGGTAAATCATTCAATGACATCTCCCGCTCTGGGTGGAGCGGGAGGGCGTGTCAGACTCTTACTGACTAAAACCCACTCCTGTTCCTTCCCTGCCCTGAGTGCCAAGGGGCGCGGAAACTCTGTTTCGAATTCATCCACAACCCCTGGGCAGGCATCGGCCATGACGGGCCCCGTCCTATATTGCTGACCACTCTTTGAGACGCGCGTGGAACACTACGCGCCGTCGACTCTCGGGCCTGGTGCTGATCGGACGGCAAGCTACCCACTACTCGCCGTCCGCAGGCCCGTGTAATGGAGGCATATAGGATTAACGTATTAAAAGCTTATCCCCAACGAAATGAAAATTAGAACTTGCATATTCAATATTTTTGGCACCTACAGAATTGTGACAAGCGCAAATGTTGCTCGTGAGCCTAATTTGCGTCAAGTTGTAAAATTTTCACTCTCAGCACAAAACCGTTACTTTAGTGGTGATGAATTCACGATAAGAGATGGAAAATTTGTGAATGAAGTAAGATAACAGAAGTAGTTGACTGATTCGTATCAATGAATTTTGACTAAGAGAGATGAAACTTTATCCTGTCGACTGTATTAGTGAATTGGTTTGAAATGCGATTGATATAATCAAGGCTTGCGTATGTGTGTATAAAGAATCATTAATTACTGTGCCGTACATGATCAATAGAAAATTGTAGACGACACATGACTAACTGTTGGCCTCTACTTTAGCTAATAAAATTTTTGTATAACGGGTCAAGCAGTCAACAGGGCGAAAACTATTGTGGAACAGACCGGTTTCCTCACTCATGTGTTTGTGTCAGATGTAAGATATACTCTTGACTTATGCAAATTTAGAGTACTATAGTTATAATATGTGAGTCTTTCTAAAAATATTAAAATAAGAAAACTCTATCGATGTTGAAATGGAAGAAAAGAAGCATTCTCTGAAAAACATTGACTAAAAATCCAAATCAAGATGACAACTACAGGAAACGATTCGACAGGATACATACATTAGAGAAAGAGACAAAATGTATATGGTAAATAAGAAAGAAATTAACATCATACAAAACAAGATAAATGTAAACCTTACAGGAAAGAAATATTTTCTAATGTTAAACGATTCTATAAACGTTTCTGAAGTAGAATTGTCCCAGCTGTTTGTTTCTCACGTCATAGCGAATAGTAAATGGATATCGGTTCAATACCTAATATTTTACATTCAAATCAATTGTATGAACGAATGACGATAGAAACTTGTCTATTGGGATAACATTTACAGTGATTGAAAACGAAATCCTATGCAGTTCTAGTTGATTGTTTGATAAAGAACTTTGAATTCGAATATACATGTCTACAGTCTACGTAGTGTAACGGAAACGGGTGGCGATATTTTAGATCTGTACTGATTACGCCCATTGTCAATTCGGAAAACAAAAAAATTGGACCGTACTAATTTTGACCATCTGCTGATAACTCACTTTTTTTTAAGACTTCGAAAAGGTTCTGTTTGGTTCTCAATTCGTCCGTATGTTTTTTTTTAATGTTTGTTACGCGATTACTCCGCTACTTGTGAATAGATTTTGATGATTCTTTTTTTGTTTGGTAACTCGGTTAGTAACATCTGCTGATAACTCACTTTTTAAATAGACTTCAAAAAGGAGGAGGTTCTCAATTCATCCGTATGTTTTTTTTTGTATGTTTGTTACGTGATTACTCCGCCACTTGTGAATAAATTTTCATGATTCTTTTTGTTTGGTAACTCGGTAAGTCACTCTTCTGAGGTGGTCCCTTATAATTTCGGAAGTCTGTGTCAAATAACAAAGAAATAAAATACAAACACCGACTTCCGAAATTAAAGATATTTTAAAAATTTTTGTGTATTTTCTTTTTTGGAAGTCGGTTGTATTGTTTGTAAAAGTATTTTTTTTTGGGAATTTTCATTTCCATGAGCATGGACAAGAAGAGTGTGTTTGTATTGAAAATGTCCATTAAAAAAATCTAAAAGGTGAATTTCAATAAAAATACATGTACAATGATTAATTGACATAGATATACGAGTAGCACGTGTATTTAGTGTCAAACGAGTTGATTCTGAATATAGGTGTATCATTAATGAAGACTTGAGCAACGAGGTTTAGTCACATTTGTTACGGCGTGGCATTACATTCATCAAAAATAGGTTTTGAGGTGAAGGCCATACAGCTCTTGCTAACATTGCTTTTTGGAACACAAAACAGTTTATACCAGGACACTAATTGGTTTTTACATTGCTTTGTACCCATTTGATTGTATCAATTAACGCGTCTCACCTCTGAAAGAGTTAACCAAGCTGTTCTAAAATCGAACACGGAGACATTTTTTTTGTATCTACATTTTTTATCTTTGTCTTCTCGACAATTTTGAGACCTTCAGACCAGGATAGCGTTCGTGGCGGATAAAAAAGGTGAAAGCGATTCTTAGTACATTGGGGTCTGATAACGTCATCGGCGAAAACGGTAGTGCATCATGGCAACACTGTAACAGTAACATATTGGTTTTCTTTTGTGGATAACGGGCATGACGGAAGCATATTACAAAAAAAAAACAATTGTCCAGTGATTGCCGCCTACTCAGATGAAGTTCAGAATAGTGGTTCGAACGAGCGGTTACTTTTACCTGTTTACGTAAGAGCGCCAGACACAATTTATTATCGGCTCCATTGCGAGCTTTCGTAATGTAAGCCAGCACTGCTTATGCACTTTACGTCTACTTGTCCACTTTTCATAGACACCCGGATGTTTTGGGCCTTGGTTAGACTGGCCGGCACGCGTTTACAACAGCTGCGAGTAAATCCTTGTAAATCATCTAAAGTAGACGTTAACTGGTTCAATTCTTGTTGAGTCGATTGTACATTAGGAACATCTTTAGATAAGCTGCGAGTCTACGAGTTCAACTGAGAAATATCTCATCATAATTTTAAGATCTAAGTCTTCTTGAATGGAGTCAAGTGAAAGCTGCAAATTACAAGTGTACAGGTGTTCTTGTTTGTTTTTTTACGTCAACTGTTGCGTTAGGTACCGGTACATAAAATAGATAGTATATTTACAAACGATATTTAGTTCCTTTTCTTGGACATTGTGTAATGTTCTTTTATCACTTTGCAACTGTTGAAACGTTTTCAAGTAGTCAATTTTAGATTTATTTTTATTGTTCAAAAGGGAACTCGATTCACGAGGGACCCAGCTGATACATATCAATAGGACAGTCAATAGAATGGAATAAATTAATGCTAATGTTTATGTGAAGTTAGTAAAATGTGACGGGCGTGGGCCGAAGACTTACAAGCGTATGCCTGATCTTTTGACCTTTCAGCTCAACAATTGGAAAGTAAATACATAATGAACGTTAAATAGATTCTACGAACAAAACATTCGATAAAAAATAGAAGATAACAAAATTTAAGCAAACATGAAAACAGCTGTATTAATAAGTTTAAACAATCTAATTTGTAGTATTATGTTATTTGGACTACCTAACAGATAAGCCATAGGTAAAGATAATTTTAAGAGGTTACTGCTAATTGGAATGCCAACATAAATTAGTGCAGTTCTCGCAAAGACAAATATCGTACATGTGCGTAATTACCTATTTGTTATTCAACAATAACACTACAGCCATTATCAGTGGGTTATAAGTACAAATGGCCCGTAACCTGATTTGTTGCCTTCGAATCTTATTACGTGGCAGTAAGGTCGAGAACGGAAAAACACTTGAAAGCGACGGTGAGCTAGCTGCAATGTCACATTGCACGCATCATTGCATACAGTGATCTCATTCGCTGCCAAATTGAGTAAATGCCGCAAAGTATTTCTGTCAATAAAATGCTTTTTCACAATTTCCAGATTTCAATTAAATAAATTAGCGTAATTAATTTTTAAAATGATACCAGTGAAATATGTAAATGTTTTTAAGGCGCGTCGCGTCGTGTGCCAAAAGGGCGTGTCCATGAATTTATCACTTTTAGTCGAGCCTTTCAAAAACTTATGGATGGAATATTTAATCGTTATTTATCCTGTCACACCTAATTTATGTTATCAACATCTGTTTCATAGCGACAATCACTTAGTTTTCAAGATGCAAGTCAAAGATCAATGTATTGTTTTTGTTACTTTAAAATTTACTGAGTAACAACCGTGATTCGCTAGTACATTACTTGAAAGCTTTATAGATTTTTCCAGAATTCTTTAATGCACACATTCATCACGAGCCGTTGACGGAAAACATCTCGAGGAAACCGGCATTTCTGAGGAGAAATTCACAGCGTGTAATTATAAGAGGTGGATGGATGTATAGCGACTGTGGCGCCACCCATCAGTGGTCATAAATACGGCGACATGTGGAAGTTCTCAGTGTCAAATGTTTACGACTGCTATATTAGTAACTTCGGTGGCGATATTTAGCACAAAGATGTGCGGCTATAACGACACTAATATCAAAAATAAACTGGACACTTTATGAGGGAACGATGAACGAAGTTAATAATTTTCAATGTTTGGTTTAAAAAGCATGCAATAAATAAAATTGTGTGTGTTTTTACGCATTTTATTGACTTGAGCATACAACGCACACAAGCCACATTTTGCGTCCACTTCCTCGTTGGACATCGAAAGCGGTATTAGCTATGTATGATGGACACGCGGCGTCGGCGCACACGACGACTTTCCCTTCTTTAATGGAAAAACGGCATTAAAACGAGAGCCTTAAGGATAAAACTCGAAAGGCAAAAGCGTTACGCGTGGGATACAGGCTTGACCACAAGCTCTACTTAGTCAAGGTGTTGACAATGTTTAATATAATTCTATTCTCAGCCAGTGTGCAAGGACTGCCGTTTTCTAAGAAATCTTTAAAAAGATTCGACACATTTATTCATGTCATCCACACGAGGCTTTATGTTGCGATAAAAAAAATGGTGTTCGTTTTTAATGTACTGTTTATTTAACTCGGACCTTATCGAAGTGAGACAATCCATCACGAGTTTTCGTATTTATTTACATAATTGCCATAGTGCGGATCACGCTAAGCCTTACCTGGCAATCATTTCTACGAATCGAATGCTTGAAACAGAGATGAAGCGCTTCAGATAACGAAAGACAGAACGTCAATATCCGAAAAAATCTTTTAAAAGATCCAGCAAACTAAGCACATTTCTGTTTAACATAATGGTTGCCTTTAATGTCCGAATAGCGTTATGGTGTTTGCGCGAAGGTCGTTAATCAAAATTGCCTCAATTAATTTTATTTGGGTATGTCAAAATAGGCCAAGTAGGTAGTAATGATTTTCGTCAACAACTATGAAGACGATGGAACACCATTACAGCCAAAAAGTGAAAGCTTGAGAATGAAGCTCAATAATTATCGATGCTAAATTTTTTTATCAATGGTCGTTGAGACCACCGTGAAAATGCGCTACTGCCGGAACATTCATACAGGGTCTGTTAATTCATAATTTTTGATGGCACCGCCAAAAAAATTGTTTATCAGTGGGGGAGAAGTGGAATCAGAGGTTTTGAGCTGTGTCCTTGATTTTATCTGAACACTATTCCATTTTAGGAAATGAGTCCCCTAATTTCTTCAAAGTAAAAGATAAGATTACAGATAAAATTTAAAGTGACGTATTTCACTTGTAACAGTTGTGCTGTACCCGTCATCGTTGCGTGATTTTATGACATTGATATACCTTTATTGACGTTAGGGTATGTTTCATTGCTAACATGACGAATATGCAGGGTTTTCCTGGGGAAGGAAAATGTGCATGTTTAGTTTTTGCGTAGTTAACTCTGTTAGTTGGTGATTTTTATGGATCTAAGTCGCGGCGGCCCCAATTACAACCCAAGATACGCCCAAATCCACATCGGCGTGCGCTCAGGTCCAATAGCAAAAGCAGGCGAAGTGAAAGTGAATAGCGCGCACGTACGGCCGGCCCGCAGCCCCAATAAGACGACACCGTCGTCCGTCCGCATACTTCAGCAATTACCACGAGGAAATCAGCACCGTTCCGCCAAGTCGCTCCCAGAACCCTAACTAAAGACGCCGCTGATTCTTTCTGACGCTCATCTCAATTACGAAGCACCTGTCAGCAATAACAACAAACATTTCTCAAATTGTACAACCACATGAAGTTAAATGAGTCTACGTATGACACTAATGAAAGTAATGGGTGAAGAGGTGCACCTGTATGTTTAAACGATCAAACCATTTTCTCACAACAGTAAGATTCATTGTAAGGAGATTTTGTTTCATGCACGACACACCTACGCTCAAACAAGTCGACCTAAACAATATTCCATTTTATCTTCACGGGATATCAAATGAATGTACTTCCAGCCCTGACCCCAAGGTTGAATCGAGCACATGCAACCAGCCGGCCTCAGCAGCTATTGGTTCTAAGGCTCTTCTACATTTATTTGGTTCCGTTCCGCAGTAGATCGTGGATTAGCGTTACGTAACCATTAGTAACGTTGTTAAAACGTTGACTACTGTCTAGTTTATTCGATGGTAACTTTTATTATTTGTGTATTGAAGAGTTGCGTGTGAATGCCTTAAAGAAAATGGAAAGTAACACAAGATTTAATTTACGCGCGTAGTTTCCAATAGTTAAATAATATCGCGTAAAAAAACAATAAGGCAATGAATGAGTAGCTAACAGTTAAATGACGTCAATGTCAATACGCAAGTAAAATTAATGTGAGCACGTCAAACAGCGCGGTAAATGTAAACTGTTTTAAGAGTTGTTGTTTTAAATGTAAAAGAATTGCTTAACTTTATAAACAATAGCATTATAGATGGTGATTGGGTAACATTGATTGGAAACATTAAGTAATCTCGATTTAACAGAACTTCAGCTCCACAATGAGAGTTTCCTTTTGTAAGCAAGAAATTTTCTAGAAGTTTAACGTTTTCAGAAAAGGAATCAAAAATTCGGAAAATTCTGGAAATATCGATAAACAAACAAATGAAAATCATCAGAATATGTTTGAACAGGTGATTTTTATATTGTATGGTGTAAAATTAAATCTAAACTGCTAGTTTTGCAAGTAAAATTATAATTTTTTGATGTAGCAATTTTTTTCGGACAAGGCTTCCGTAGAGTGGGCCAAATTTAACGCTAGACATAAAAGACGTTAAAAACAATAAGCATGTACTGTATTCGAGATCTTTAAGAACTGGACGTAGGTACAACAGGTCGTCCTTGTAGCGAGTGTAAACACTATTGTTTGATCACGTGGCTGCACCTATTATGATCTGATAAAGGGGTTCACGCCAACACACCTTTGTTCTATACCTACATTCGTAACAATGTCTGTCATAGAAACGCCTATTCCACTCAATTTGCATTATTCCCAACGAGACCCATTTAAATCAGTTATTGATTATTAGGTTTCGATTATTTTGTAAACTTTATTCAAAGGTTTTGATTTTATATTGAGAATATGTTAATAATAAATAAAGTCAGTGTCACGTTTCAAGTCAAACAAGGTTCTAGGGAAGGTTATATGAACAAAATCTGTAATGAGCAATATAGAGAGAGAAATCGCCAATCGGTTGCTAACCTTCAGAAGTCACAATCAGTCAGGCATTACATGATGAGCAAAATGTGGCCGGGAAGCAAAGTTGAGATGAAGGTTAATGATTAAGTGGAGCCTAGAATATTACTACTAGCAAGTCGTTATGTTGCCATAGTCCCAGTCAACCATAAATTGGTCGTACTATACATACATGAATATCATTATAACAACAAGAGGTAAGTGGCCTGAGCCTGGTCTGATACTACATACGACTATTAAACAACGGTATATTTTTACAATCCCTGACAAGTTCAATTTAAAGATTATTGTGTACATATTGAAAGGATATTATATTCGACACGTGAGAATTATCTTTATATCAACACATACATTTTCGTTTAATACAAAATCGAATCCTGTTTTCAAGGACTGCGATAATGTTCCGTAAACCGTTGGTGAAGGTAGTAAGTGTTGGGAGGACAACGACCTGACCGAGTCAAGACGTATTCCAACTTACATTGTGAGGAACATTCAATTTTACAATGCAGAACATTGGGTTCAATGTACATAGGAGGATGATTCATTAGATGCAAAGATAACATTCGATACTAGAGTCGGCGATTTGTTGTGTTCGGAAAATTAATGCGCATACTAACTGAAAAGCTGTCGATTACATCTTGTTTGTTATAAATAGTATTTTCCTGATCCTAACAGTTTTGTACAAACAATTATGAAGGTAAAATAATTCCGGAGTCCCGATTCTGATGCGTGTTAAATGATTATCGCGAAAGGGGACAACGGTCGTCGCACCTGTGAGGTGCACTCCACATGTGCCCACTAGCGACTGGAACTGTGCTATTTTTACACACTCCACTCTATCTTATTTACTATTCTGGTCTGCGACTCATTGAATTGTGGTTATTATGTGCAAGTTGGATATGTGCCAGCGAGTCTCGGACCTAACACACCGATACAGAGATATTCGAGGAATGATGGCGAAGCGTTTTCAGAGAACAGCGCTTATCCCGAACATATTCTTAGGAATATAAAAAACTAACACAAAGCCAAGGTTGACCTGCTATTAGGTTTAACAGTGTAACAATCTACATAATGTGTTATGTTATTTTACATAAAATGGCAATGATATTTGCAAAGTAGAACATGTCCAATCGTTTAATTGGCATTAGTTTAGTTATACAGGAAAATATTGAAGCGTGACGTTTTAGATTTCGAATGAGGTGGTCGGGGTCGTTTACATACGATACGAACAAGTGACTCTCGACGAGCAACAAGAGAAGAGATCACGTCAAACCGGCAAGCGAGGCGAGCGGTGGCAACAAGCAAACCGGTCGAAGGCGCCGGGCGTCGGGCGCGGGGATCGACCGGGGATTAACACCTTGTAAACAAAATTGCATTAGCTACGTTTTTTGCAATGAGTGAACAGTAAGTATGACGTTAGTTGTAATACTTGTTGCATCTAACCAAACCAAATATAATTTGCCAGCGCTCTATCTTCTCTTCATGGTTGTACGGTTTATACGTGACGTAATTTATCGACGAGCCCCACGCGGAAAATTTATAAGTAAACAACGGCAGCCGTTTCTTCAGAGGAAAAGTCTTGAAGGCTTATTAAATAGTATCAACCATAGACGTACTGTCACAATGTCACTGACTGTCAGTTTATTCAAAGTATTGAGAGTTAGTGCTGTACCAGGTTAAATGACGAGGTCGCTTTGAGTACGTGACGGCGTGTGATCCACAAACAAATTGTTTTTCGAAATAATTTAGGGTAAAAAGTTTAATAGAGCACCGTCCGCAGCGTCAAGCAGCAAATCGAAATCGCCTAAGTGGGTCATCATATAATTTCGCAAGCGTATCGAGTGCCGCAAGCGTTAACTGGTACGCCCGAGGCGAGTCAAGGCCCGTGCAACGATGAGGCCCAGATCCTGACGAAGCTGTACTCCTTCAGTATGTTCTTATGCATCTTCAATATCCTTAATCGACATCGACAAGTGATCGACTTACTAATATAACTCCATGTTTAAACTAGAGCAGCACGTTTGCTTTTATAGCAGCACTTGCATAATAATAAGTTGGAAATTATAAATGTTTTAGCGTTGCATTTGTGTTTATTAAAGTCTAAGCTGTTTTCGAAACACGTCAATTGTATGTTTACCTACTCGTGACAACCATACCGAGATATACGCACATTGTTATTAATAAAATGTTTCTTAATGTTCATTCGGAACGTCATTACTTAGAGATAAGGTCATCGAATTATGTAAAATGTACAAGAAAAGTACGTGCAAAGCAGACAATTGTTATATCACACATATTAGGAAATCTAAAGGTAAAAAGATTCCGATGTATATTATACTAAAGATGTATTGAAATATGTAGTAAATGTTAATACATTGCATCAACGTGATAAACGTCAAGTACCGTTATTGCAAAAAAGAGTTATTTAAATTGAAAAGAGGACAATTTGAAACCTTATACTAAACTTGACACTCCTCAAAGCGACTTGATAAAGAAGAAAATATATATTGAGTGAACAAAGGAACTTTAAATTGAATTGCATCTCTGAGTAGTTAAAATTCGGCTTTTCAGATGAGCATTTTGTCAAGTATGTTTGGAACGTTGTTTTCATACGATATCGGTGCTCGTTTGAACAATTAATAACAAATACGGATACTAGGGTATGCTAATTAATGAGTACAGTTTTATTTAAGTTTCTAAACTTCCGTTAAATACATTTGCTATTGAACATAACTGCTTACAATATTTAGCGGTTCCTTCCAAAATAAGTTAACTTTTGCGAAAATAAAAGTAAAAAAAAAACCGCAGCTTTAAAATATTGTAACAAACGTTCCAGTATGGGTGAATTAGATAAATTGCCAATCGTTTAGTCTGAAATCAACCTATTATTTAATAATTTCACTAAAAGTGGTCCTAGCACACTGCCCCGTGGAAGTCCAGCAGTAATGAAATAACATAATAATATGGTTTTGTATAGCTAAGCTAAACATAAAGAAGTATTAAAATATAACTTAAAAATTTAATTCAGGCCAATTGGAAGGTTAACTTTTTATAATTTAAATATTATCGTTCACAAATTTTAACAAACTACCTCTGTCAAAAGCCTGTGAAAGGTCGTGATATGAACTGCTTTTCATTTTTCTTCTATTATTGGTATTTTGCGAATAACATTGTTCTTTGCAGATAGAGTCAAGAGCGAGAGCTTTCGGAAATACACTTCAGAGGGTGCGTGCCCATGCAGTTATGCTTTTTTATGGATCTTTTTCGATTAACATTTCCTCTGGACGATTCTTCGAGTTTACAATTATTTTTTCATACATGCACAAGCAGCAGTTTCAAATGACAAGATACATTTTAAACTCTAAGAAAAAAAATTTAACTCACCCCTTCATTTCCGGGTAGGAACTGTATTTTAGGTTTTGCCAATCTGTCCTGAAAAAAGAATGAAACAGTGGTTAGTGTCTTCGTATTTTATAAAAAAGAAAAATACATGTACCTAACTTCGACTAACGAATTTGTTATTCAAGAATGTCAGGTCAACTACAAAGATATTGAACAGAACCGAACCAGCCTACGTCTTTTGATTCAGAAATAGGAATTATTAGTCGGATTTGCTCGATTTTATTAATAGTGCCGTTGTTTATCAAATGTTGTCTCCCACAAGTCTGCGTAATGATTCTGAGGCGAGTCATTTGGTTAGATAATGATAATTGAAGTTTCCATTTTAATGCATTATATAAATATGTAACTTAAACAATGCTCAAATGCCATACAATGCTACAAGTGTGAGAGTAAATACTCGACTTTATGAGTTTTGAAATAGAGACATATATTTGGTAGGTAGTTATTTGAATTATTTTGCTTGCCGTAAAATATTAGACTGACGTAAGAAACATTTCAAAAACTAATTTACGTAGACAGGAAAATACATCATGACGCATATTATTGTTGGGTTTACAAGGTAAAACTGTAGTACAGTAATGCACAGTAAAAATCAAAGCAAGTATGGTAATTCATCATGAATTTAAAGAACGACGAACTATGAATCACAATAATCCTGTCTTAGAATTGGTTCTTATATTCTACTAGCTATTGTTAAAAGCTTAACTGCTCTGAGCAGATAATTTGAAGGTTTTATTTTAAAGTTAACTATTTGTTTAAATACATTTTCTTGGAATATGTTCAGGTAGCGTGGGAGTTTAAAATTTGCCCATAGTAGGGAAACCGTAAAAGTGAAATGTTTCAATTAGCCCGGTCTAATCCCTGAAGCAAAATATTTATTTTTAATGAACAGTGAGAGAGGGTCAAATATTTCTACATTAAAAGGCATAATCTAATGAAACGTCGTAATTAGACGACAAGAAGCCAAACTAGTTGGGCAACGAGTCGGGTTGGCCACAATAAGCAAGTGTCGGCAAGTCGTGGCGTTGCACAACCGGCGATGGTCGAACGCGAGAAACATAACTAGGCTGTGCGGCAGTGCTGATGATGTAAACTTAAAAATTGCTTTACTTACTTACTTAACCACCAAACTCAATGTGAAATTCAACTAGTTGCATTGCCGTCTAGACTCGGAGCGGGAAGGGATGACCCGGAACTTGCCGTGGTTAGCATCCATGGCCATGACTCTCGATCTCTCTCGAGGGTCAACCAATTACTATGCCAATACGAGAACAATTTTTGCTCTTATACATTTTATACGGCCATAAAAACTGTATTTGAAAAATTTACACATGTGAATGCTACGAATATGCGATAAGAGAATCGTCTACTTTGATTAAGATTGAAATCAGTCGCGAATGTCAAACCAGTTTTACTGGCAAGGTCATACGCTGCTTTAATTTTCCTATTAAATCTTAAAATACCCCAATACGACTAAAATACTAAAAAGTAGTACATTACTTATGTAGTTATTGATCGGGGTGAAGATGTTTGCATTAGTCTTACTTAATAAATTCATTGAATTAATATGTGTACCTTGGAAGCCATTTAAAGATAATGACTATCATTAACATTAGAATCTGAGTGATTAGAGTTGGGAAATAACTAGAAGTGATAAGCAAATAACAATATTTATCAACAGCAGACTGCGCAGAATAAAACAGTTCCCTCTAGCGTTACGTTCAGCGAATTCGTCTGAATAGACGATTTGTAGTAGATAAAGAGATAAGTATGCCTAAACTACATGTAGTAAATAAGTATAATTTTGTCGAGTAAAAAATACAAAAGCAATTTTGGCCTTGAGTTGAATTGCTGCGTTGTACGGAGTGAGGCAATAAAATACCTGCACAAAGTGACCTTAGCGGAATATGCTGATGACCTTTAGCTAAGTAAAAAAACGTTTACAAGCTTTACGTTTTTAGATTAGTGAAAACCGAAAATACTTGATAATTGAGAACATTTATTCTATCCCATTCTCTGAACTTGAATATTAACAGCATTGAATACTCAAAAAGTTGTTTTCATTATTTTTTATTGGAAGTCTGCGGTTATAAAATTTACATTCACAACTACAACAGTTTATTTAGGGATAAAACAACAACTTATTATGTAATTTTCAACTTATTGTTTCAATAACTATTATAGAGGGATCAGTCTATGATACTGGTATGTTTGCTCAAGATATTATAGAGGGATCAGTCTATGATACTGGTATGTTTGCTCAAGATAAGAATACGTCAAATGTGAACCGTGGCGTTCTGAACCGTTGTACGAAAAGTTCTGATCAAGACACCACTTAGCGACACACATTTGAATAACACCGTTGCCAATACTGCCTTATAAGAGGCCTTTTGGGGCTTCATTTCTTTGGGTTGATAATATACGAACGAACCTTTTGAGATTTTATTATTTTAAACAAACGAATCTCTAAGGGTTTTATAACGTACTGCAGAAATTACAAAAGTGCCATTTTTTTGCAATGAGTACAATAAGTGCAATAAAAAGTTAAGCCATCTTCAAATACTACGTGAAAGGGATTTCCGTTAAAGAATGTATTGTTTCAATTATGTTAGGGCGCCTACCTGAGCCAAAGAAACCAAGAATTATTATAAAATGAAAGTTGTTCATGTCTAGTTTTGTATACGTTGTCTAACACGAATGTTTTTTTCCTGAATCACTTACTTAATTATCTCGCATTGCTTTAACTTTCAAGCGCAAATTACATGACAAGAGCTATCGTACTTCTCCATTTCATATTGCAGAAAAAATCAGGTCTCACCAGCATAATGTCACTAATACTCTAGCTAAACTGGCTTCTCTTTGAAATACAGGAAAGCCACAACATAATTACGAAATGATTGGGCAGACTAAAATAATCATATCATTTCAATCTTCTCGTTAATAGTAATCCGGTTCCTTTGTAAGATACCAAGGCTTTCTTTTATAAAGTTTTGATTGCCAGACCTTGTAATTACTATTTCCTTTATCAGCGCTTTGATTATTTCTCGGAAACTTATTCACAACCCGCTTGTGCACACGCCATTAAATTAAAGCTAACGTTTCTTTGGAACCCACCACCGCTTCTAGTGAGAAGATCTCTAAAGCTCTAAACATAATTTCAATTTCAGTTTATAATTCACACCTATCTGTGTTAATTCATTGGAAGTTTAAATGCAATTTGTAAGTCCCACAGGTGGTCCAATAGTGCAATAGGCACTAGCGAGGTCTCCTCGGGAACGAACTTAACCGATGCCTTGTTTACGTTTTAATTAGTGCAAGTTTAATGGAAGCTAAAATTAGAAGCACGTCGAAGTATGTTCAGTTAGATGATTGAACGCATCGTTTGTGTTTAACACGTCATACGTGTTGTAATAAAATTGTACGAAGATTAGTCAGATTGCAATTATATCAGTGTCAACATTTCAAATCACTTTTGTTGAATACTATTAGTAGGCAACGTTGTGTAGGATGCGAAGATGAAGGTTTCATGCAGTGCCATCAGTGTTGATAGATCAACTAGAGATTAGCGATCCACCCCAGCTACAAATTATACACCTAAACTTTCCTCATGAATCACTCTGTCGATTGGTGAAAGACGCATGTACATCTGTTCAGTAGTTTTTGAGTTTATCGCGAACAGACAGACAGACGCGGCGGGGACATACTAGCTGAGCCGACAGACGTCCTGTCTTAGGTATGAACTCTCATACGCGAGAAGTTTAAATAGTCGTTAAGTTTTCTGAAATGTTCAAATTTTCCGCGCAACTTTCTCAATTTTTTCTTTCATAAGAACCTTCTCCTGACGATAACAAACACAACAAAAAAAGAATTTGCGAAATCGGTCCAACCGTTCACGCGTGATGCCGTGAGCGTGATCAAGGAAATAGGGATTAATTTTTATATATATGGATTATGTAGAAATCAGTATTACCTAATCTGGGTTATGGTGCTTGGAAATCAGATTTACAAGGTTCATTTGTTCTAAATCTTCCGAGCAGTCTTCCTTTAGCGAAAAGTTCTTCATTGCCATCTTTTCATTTTTTTCTTCGAGCATCTTGTGACATACCAAAGAACATTTTGTTTCTGGTAAAGCTTTTAATACGTAATGCGTGATTATGGAATTATTAACTTCAGCCAGACGCCTCGCTCGCGTGGAATCAGTACTTCCCCAATATAAATTATCCAGACTATCTCTTTGCTAAATTTAATTAAGATCCGTTCAGCCTTTGTGGCGTGATTGAGTAACAAACATCCATCTTACCATCCACCCAAACTTCAGCATTTATAATATTTGTAGGCTTTTTGCCTCTTGACAAGATCACTAATTGAATCACGATTGGTAATGTTATATGTAATGTAATATGGAGATCTTTGTGTTCAACATCAACTATGTTTTAGGGGACTAGGTTTTCACTCACGTAGTTCATTTCATTGCATGCGCGTATTTTAACTTTTGTACTTTCCTTTATTTGAACTTTGACACCGTTCTTTTTATTCTGCGTCGTTTTCCCTTTTATGACGTGTTATATTATGAGGTATATAGTGTCAAGTGATCATCATTACTTTTCTACGGTTTACATGTATTTTCTTATAAGTAGCTCTTTTTATATTAATTTTTCAACCAGAACTACTACGCCAGCAACACACTTTTCATAAATTTGCAGCCTTTCTCCATCTTTAACCAAAAGGTAAATGGTTCGTCCATTTCAACGCTCTTAAACCTACCTAGATAAGTACCATAGATATGGTCCAAATTTCCAGTTATCCATGTCAGATATTTAACGTCTGAACATATTTTGATTTGTATGTTCGTAAGAGGTTATTGGATCCCTATCAGTTATTGAACTGTGTGGTTGTAGAACTTCCGTTGCATCTCTTGAGGAAAAGCATTAGCTACATTTACCCATATTTTAAAGTAAACAACCAACCAACACTGCCAAAGAAATAAAGAGGCATTATGAAAACAGCAATTACAGACTTTGGTCGTTGCGGCAACGTGTCTGTGTACAAACTTTGATGGATGATTAAAGTGTAGTCAGTCATTTTGACCTCACAAGCAAGCCACTCTATTTCAATATTAACGAACTACACACACGTCTGTGTACGTTGACTCTGCCATAAGGTTGGCGTCCCTAACCGCCCTATTTCTAACCATCCGTCCTTTTCTAAAGCTCGTCGCCTTTCATGGGGCGGTATACCCCGTCGTAAATGGCCACCTTCATAAAAACATCACATGATTCGAAGATCCATTTCTCCATTTTACTACCGTTTCACGTCTTTATGGGGTCCGCGGTCCATCGCTTTATGCCTGTTCAAACAATTAAATATATCCCCGTTATATCTGGTTGCATCATGTAAGTTTGCGGCTCTTGCTGAACAGATCGGCTGACATTTTGCAAACGGGTTTGTTCTAACTCTACACGCTAGTAAACAAAATGTTAAAAGCATATTACAATGATGTAGAGTTATTGAAGTAAACAATATTCAATTAAAACACCGAGGATAACTGTGCAGTTAAAATGTTTAAGTTATAATCCAGAGAATGGCCTATTTGTCGTGGTTTATTTTTAACTTCAGTCCCTCAAAAATAATCCCCTTTTATGACTTATGAAGGCATCTATGAAATAAGTAATGGTTATTCATACAATGAATGGACCACCCATTATTGTATGGACAAATTTTACTTCGAAACGAGGTTAATTACAAAACAATACCATAACTTTTATTACAATTCCAGGTAAAAATGCCTAATCGACTACAAAAGGACGGCAACCATTTTCGTAAACGTTATTATGAGGTATCTGAAGAAGTACAAAAAAAAATTTAACGAACAATACTTAAAAATCTTAGGATAAAAATAGAATGAAGGGGCGGGTGGAGGGATTTCTCGAGTCTAACATCTGTTCGCAAGTAACTGCTTAGCAAGGGACAACCAGGTGCCAAGGCTCGGGGGGACCAAGGGTGCGACGACCTCGGGCCCTATCGCTCGTGTTCATCGTCACGCAGACGTCACATCTATCACACAAATATTGACTCTCCATCAAACAATTTAGAGATCAAATTGGAACTTCGTACAGACTGCTAACATTTGCGAGAAAATCTTCAATTATCCCTGATATATTCTTGCGATATTTTTTTAAACTTTTAGTTTTAAGATTGTAGGTTCGTATTAATTTGATATCTAGACGTTCTGTAGCGGTTGCTTTCATCAGAGTAGCCGCAAGCATTTTTATTTTACTACTCAACTGACCCTGATGTCAAAGTGAGATGATAAAATTATCTACATTGTGTGTTGCCAATAGGTACGCTGCAAATACTGTGCGTTTTTTATATTAAAGATTATTAATAGAATACATTATATTACTTGCACAGTTGCACTTTTGTTCATTTTGTCGATAAATTGATAAGTTTTCTTGTGCCTTATGATATTCGTTTTTAAAATAATAATAAGTTTAATTCGTCTTTTAACCCGTCACACGCCCAATTAGCACACACAATAGATTTTAATTGTTATCTGCACACCTGGTGTGCAATCGACTTATGAAGGTGAATATCGCGAAAGGTGGTATTTGTATCATCAATGAAACTGATATTTTTTATTCCGGTATCGCTAGTGCAAATATGACATACTTTGAACAATGTGGATATCCGGTACCGATACCTACTTTGAAACGCACGTGACAAAGTACTTCTACATACTTCATAAAGAGTCATTCACTGAAATGAATTCTAATAAAACTGAAATTCGATCTGAACATTGCTGAATGGACTAATAAAGTATGCACTAAGTAGAACTAACTGTATTTGTTTTAAAACTGCTATGATTCATTCAATCAAGCTAAGGGTCTTCTATAGCGATAAGCTGGACACTCATTCGGCAGCGTTACAAAAGTGATTCATGGCTTTCAATGGATTCTATGCCCACGAAAAAAAGACCAGGTGGCACGCTTACAAAGGAGCAAAAAAAAACGGCCACGAAACCTGCCGAACATCACGGGAGAGTGTATAGGAATTTGGATTTTGGCAGTATAAAGAGAGTGTTGATAATCGTTTAACAAAATCGAATAATAGTTAGGTGGCCCGTGATCTTAGGCCGACACAAAATAAATTGTATCGTTGTTGAACACGTGCATGGACTGGGGAACCATAATCAGGTGGGCGAGCCGCTTTGAATGACGCTACAGAATTGTTTATATTGGCAGCACACAAAACTTTTTCGTATCTCGATCGCTTTGAAATCTGCAGCTTCGGTAACCTTTATGTAATTTGTTTTAACAATGTCATTTCGTTTTTATAGCCATAACCAAATAAGGAAATTGGGCTTGCGTCTTTTGGTCAAATGAATAATTAATTATAAATTAAGTGTTAATAATATTACGCTTTCATTATTAACATATAGGCGCTATTTCTGTTTAAATAAGGCAAACCGATCTACTGTTTTGACTTGCTTAAAATTGAATATTTTAGGCACATTTTGTGTGTCTATGCTATCACAATATAATACAAAAATGAACTTGTCAGTTACACTGAATTTACATTAGCGATTTTATTTTAAACATTGTCTTTTAAATTGTGATAGTGCCATTATAGTAATAGGGTTCCGTACCAAAAGGGTAAAACGGGACCCTATTACTAAGACTCCACTGTCCGTCCGTCTGTCACGAGGCTGTATATCATGAACCGTGATAGTTAGACAGTTGAAATTTTCAGTGGTAGATTGCTATCGGCGATGTGCGGTTATTAAATAGTTACATAATTTCTAACCGTTCCAAATCGGGGCAGGTCGTTAGTATGTATTATCGTATCACAGAAAATTGTAAGGGTTCCGGAATAGGGACCCTACAGATTCCGAGTCAATACTTTTGACCTATAATTGTCTATTACGTACAATACATGGTCCCAGTCATATATTTTATAACATTATTATTTATAACTATCAGCGGTAGATTGATATCAGTTATGTGCGGTTATTAAATAGTTATACTTCTGTAGAGTAGTTATCGTTATTAAATAGGAAACATTATGTCGTTGCATTCATTTATAATAGTAATTTAATTTAAATATAAGATGAAGATTTATCGTGGATTACCCGTGCAAAGATGGAGCAGGTCACTAGTATTATATACAGGGACCAAGCGATTCGAGTCAATACTTTGACCGATTGGAAATTACATACAATACAGCCTCCCACTCATGTATTTTATTATAAATAACTATCAGTGGTAGATTGATATCGGTGATGTGTGGTTATTAAATAGTGAGTAGTTAACGTTACTAAATAGGAAAAATGATGTTGTTACATTCATCTACTATAGTAATTTAGTTTAAATATATGGTGACGACGATTTATCGTGGATTTTTAATGATTATAGTCTAGTCATGCCTAGATGAGAATTATGGGCATTTTTTCTAGTTTTCCTACGTCACTTCATGACGTATTTATTTTAAAAACCGTAGCAGTATTTTTCGTATTCTTCAATATTGTCTACCACTAACATCGCCCGCGTGGACTTTGAAAATAAATATAATTATAGCATACCTGTAAGGACTCAGGAATAACGTAGCTTTCTACTGATAACAGAATTTTCAAAATCGGTTCAGGAGTTCCAAAGAATACTTGCTACAAACAAATTTACAAACTTTACCTCTTCATAATATTAGTATAGATAACTTGCTTCTGCCAGCGGCTTCGCTCGCGTGGTATTTGTACTTCCCCCACTATGAAGCCTTAGCCTATGTGCTATTCCAGACTATAATCTATCTCTGTGCCAAATCTCATCCAAATCCGAGCAAAAGTTCTGGCGTGATTGAGTATCAAACATCTATCCAAACTTTTGCATTTATGATATTATAGCAGGGATAGGATAAATCCAAACTGATTGTCCAATGTTAATATGAAGAAGCATGCTCTAAGGCTTTACTCTGACCTATCAATCACCTAGTCAGATGGCTAGGTAACCTGAAGAAAGTATGATGAACAGCAAAATATGGCGAATGGGAGAGGCAAGCTATTCAATACTCATTTAGTCGATTCTGACAGGGCAAGATAGGAAAATATAATATGGTGGAGGAATGAATAGTATATTATTATATCATTCCTCCACCATATCTTGTCCGAGGGCCAATAATAGAAGTGTAAATAGAAGCTATCAACTTATAAACATGTTTACACTTTACGCCATTTTTTTGCTCGTCACAAAATCATCAACAGTAGGTAAGTCCTAGGTACTTAATCAATTGATTATCTAATAAATTACGTTGATTAACACGAAAATCAAATAAACATCGTCATTATGCAATGCGTCTGTGAATGTTATCATTGCAAAATAGAAGTAGTAATGAACTTCGAACGATATATTCATAAAATGTGAAGTTATCGCCATTATTAGTTAATTATTCTTAATAATTTGGAACGATGGAAGTTTTAACGAGCGTAGGCCGCTAATTATTAAGTACATTATCTATGCCAATGGAAAGCATAACAAACCATCACGTTTTGAGAACTCATCAGTAATAGTAGATCATTTAAGGCGCTATTAACTGCCAATGACTTTCGAGTGGTTAGCTTGCGTGTTCTGTGCTGAGCTCACGAAACGCGTCGTACGTCCAGCCAGTAATAGGACTCGCCCATCGAGGAGTGCTGTCCGAAATAAGACGCATTATTAATTTATTATACATAAAACAAGAAGTATTAAACTAAAACAAGTATACTAAATTATAAATAATTAAATGATCTTTGAAATGGTGAAGGTTTCGTAATAATATGCTTTATAGTTTTTGCGTGATTCTCAATTTTTTATCCACGTTAGACATAACTTTACAAATTAATTACACTATAATAGACAAATATAATTTCAAATATTCACATATCAAATTACGACGGAAATTATCTAGAGTAACATATATTTTTTTCAAATAAATAAGACAAGTCGTTTAGACGTGATGTCAATTAAAAACCATTAGAAGTCATATAACTGTGCCTTAAGTTACTGGTTTTGCGTACTTAGTTCGCAAAATCCATAAGTTACAGGATCGTGCGTTCTTTTAGGCATATTACCAGTCGACAGCGATGCAGATGAACTTTTCAATGCTATATTTTAGATTATTTATAGTTTAAGATAGTTAAAAGTTTTTATTTCTAGTTTAAGGTGAATGCTCCAGGGTAGCCCGCGAAATTCGAATTTCTTTACGTTTTTTGCGATTTGCAGGTCAGTGTCAGGTTCTATCTTGGTCAAAGTTTGATTCGCGGCCGTAGAAAGTATGTATTTATAGAATTATAATCATTAAAATCATCAAAACATCCCCCTTAGTTAGAATTGATACCAAATGTCATGATTTCATGAAATACTTACATTTGGCATCAATTCTAACTGAAAGAGTTGTATTGATGATATCTTTTCTTTGGCCTCCCTCTCCCTCTCCATCCAGAAACAACAACAGACAGAAATCAATGAATTTATGAACGAAAAATCTTTGATTACCGCAAAGTCGTTGGTACCTATTATCTGTTATACATACGTCACCAATCAAAGGTGAGACCTTTTTAGAATTAAAAAAATTCAATAGCAGTGTTCCCATTCTACTAATCGCAGTAATTTTGATAATGACGCCCTATTAATGGTATTGAAACAGATGCACTTCAAATGAGGTGTCGTAAATCACTCAAAACGAGGTCACAATACATGGTAGGTAAAACTAGATAATTTTTACAACTGTCAACAAAACGTAATTCCTTTAGTTGAGAAACATTATGATATTGAAAATTCTTTTATGCTAGTATCCAGTACAGATATTCTCGTGGATAAATTTGAAACAAAGTTACCGCGCCCCTGGGCACTCAGGTCAGGGAAGGAACAGGGGCAGTTTTTAGTCAGTAAGAGTCTGACACGCCCTCCTGCTCCACCCAGAGCGGGAGAAGTCATAGGATGATTTCACACACCAAAAAAAAAAGTATAGATATTCTATTTCTCGAGGTGGGTTGGTCTTGGATGTGAGCGTAGTTTCACGTGGATATTGTTTCACACACAGAAAAAAAAAACCGACCAGGTGCGTGTCGGACTTCTCACATTTAGGGTTCCATACCAAATGTATTTTTGACTATTTGTATGGCTTTGGGTCAACAAGATCCTTATAGTGTGAACATTTGAAGACTGTAGCTCCAACCGCGTCTGTCACACAGGTTTTAGAGCCAAAGCTGTAAAACCTGTGTGACAGACCGGACAGACAAACAAACTGATACTTGAGTGACAGCAATAGGGCTCCTTTTGGACCCTTCGGGCACGGAACCCTAAAAATAGTACTTATACGTAAACTTATACACACATCCAAGACCAACCCGCCTTGCTGAGATAAAACAACTATAATTGTTTTTAAGAGGAAGGTTTAATTAAAGCTTGATTATAACACTAGTTGTAATTTCGCAATAAATTAGATGAGTAAGAGCTGAATAACTGAACAAGTGGCATATGATTTACAATTTAGAGGAAAGATTTTTTGCGCCGTATAAGTAATCCGGCAGCTGTTGGTACTTTCACCTGCGCAAGCGCCGCCCGAACATTGTCATTGCGGCTATGCGCCCGATTCGCTTACCTAATATACGGAGTTTGCGAAACTGGGCCCAAACGGCTAGACACGCGCCGAATACCTACGATTTAGAAATAGGAGCAATCTGATGTAGCATTGGAAATGGTTAAAGTTTAATCAAAACTAATATTTTAACTGCGAAAGTAAGGCTGCCTGTCCATTACGTTCCAATTTGATATAAGATATAGATCGGACCTTGGAGAAGGGCATAGGATAGGTTTTAATAACGGGAGTAAACTTTGAGAAGAGCTCGTGGCTAAAGTAATACCAGCCGCACGTGTCGATCCATCAGGTTAAGCTAAGCTTGCCGGGGTTGGTCCATGGATAGGTGACCATCTTTACATACCGAGACTTATCCGTGCCTCGAAAGCACATTGAGCCGTTGGTCCCGGCTGTCAATCGTGGATCTTTGACAGTTGTTACGGGTCGTCAAAAGCCCGAAAGTCTGACAACCAGTCTTACCAAGGGGTATCGTATTACCCAGTAACTGGGTTGTGGAGGTCAGATAAGCAGTCGCTCCATGTAAAATACTGGTATTGAGCTGCATCCGGTTAGACTGGAAGCCGACCCCAAGGTAGTTGAGAAAAGGCTAGGCAGATTGATTGATTTTTTGGGATAATTTTCGACTTTGCCGCGGGCAGACCCGCTTGGAAAAGCTAATAGCTTTAATTTATCACCAGGAAACGAGTTTTAATGTAAAAAATGTGCCAAACAAAATCTAATTTTTTGTTGTGTTAAATTCGGCAGCAAAAAAATCGGGTGATCAATACAAAAAGACGAGGGGTTTCAAGTGTTTCATTTATGCAAAAGGTGCAGGATAATATTTTTTTTCTGTCATGTAACAGCAGGAAACACTGCTTGAACAAAACTCACACTAAACTGGTTTTTATTTTTCGTGTGGCAGGTAATTTTAGAAAGGACATTGATTTGATAGAGAAGACTATTGTCTGTGGTTGTTTTCAGGCTGAAAATAGGTTTAATTTCTTAGAAAGGTGTTTCAAATACCTTCTTGGTTATAATATTAACATCATGTTTAATTAATACAGACTATTAAGCTTGCAGCTTATGTAATATGAAAAGAATAATGACTTCATTAAAATAGATAGGCAGTTTATTACTTTCGCAATTAGGTAGTAACTAATAACATACTGAATATTGTTGCTAAATTAATTAAAAATGATGCAGAAATTCTTCAATATTTTTTTAATTCCTAGATTGTTAATCATTTTTCTATAAAATTCATGTTTTACTGGAATTGTTAGCAACAGCTCGTGGCTAAAGTAATAATAGCCGCACGGGTCGATCCAAATTTTTTGACAGACGACGGACAGACAGACACGTGAGTGACAGCAATAGGGCTTCGTTTGGACCTATCGGGTACGGAACCCTAAAAATGACAAAGATAAAGCGCATCAAAGTTCAGGAATGGGGGCTTGATACGCCACTTTTGAGTAAAAAGTTTAGCAAGGTGTGACGTCACGCCAAATTTCAACGCACTGTATCGTCCTTATTTTTTTTTTATGAGACAAAAGAAAATATTCGTGTCCAATTTTTTAGTAATCTACAGTGGGTTGCCAAATTATTAGGGACAGTCAAATTTTTTATCAACTTCTTGCTTTTGGGTGCACTTGACTGCAGTTTTAAGTGGTCTCGATAACTCAAATAATAAGTGGTTGTTGAGAGTTAAAGGGTATATATTTCTTAAAATAGTTGAGTAACTTGAGAGCTGATAATCAGTAAAAGACGAATTTGAATATTTTAAACTAAGATAATTGTATATTTGTGCTACAAAATTAAGTAAACATGTAAGTATGGTCATAAAGTTATGTTAAAATTTAATTATTTACGGATTGGGAATATGATTTCAATTTAAAAAAAAAAACCGAAATACAAACCCTTCTGGAGCGTACCAGTCATTCCCAAAGGCAAATAGCATACATTGCTGGTCTTACCAAGTTGGCAGTTAATAAAATTAATTTCACAAAAGCAAAAAGGCAACAGCAGCAGAAAACACATCACCACCCCACGTTCGAACAAGAAAATCCGGGATATCTGCTTGCAAAATAGGACTCAGTCAAGGAGTCAGGAATAACAGTTTCCAAGAGAACTGTACTGTGAAGGTTGGCTAAGGTTTAACAGGTCATAGACCTGAGAAAAAACATTGGTTAAAAGCTTTTAAAGCAATGAAGAAGAAGCACCTTGCCTGGGCTCGGGAACACTAACAAAAGACAGTTGAGGCCTGGAATAAGGTCAGTTTGCATTGATATAGCTATTTTACAATATTAAAAAATTATATTTTTCAAAATAGTACACAATTTTCCTTTTTTTAATTGTGTTTCTCGGATGAGTCAATTCGAGATTCTAGCCGCCAAGAGCAGCTTTTTGAGACTGCATCATGGAGAGGATAAAACACCCTGTTAAAATAATGGTGTGGTCTATCATAAATGCTAAGGGGCTTGGGCGCCTCTACATTGTCCAGGGTACCATGAAACAAGAACAGTGCAGGCAAATTTTACAGACTCGCCTGTTACCGAAGCTTGAAGACTGGTTCCATGATGGTGAGGAATTCATGTTTACATATGATTCAGCACCATGTCATAAAGTCAGAAGCGTAACCAAGTTCTTTGTAGACCACAACATTCTAGTTTTACCTTGGCCTGGCAATTCTCCTGAGATGAACCCCATAGAAAATTTATGGGAGATTACCAAGGTCTAAATAGCCAAAGAAATGATTACCACTAAGGCCTGGCTGATAAATGTTATTACAACCCTAAGATACAAGAAAGTGCCAAACATTGCATAGAAACCATGCCCAGGGGCATAGAAGCACTATTGAGGCAAAAGAAACGTCACTAAGTACTGATCAGTACAAAGTAACATTTCTTATTGCCTATTTATTTACCTTTGTAATTTATTGTTTGTTTTTGTTTGTTCTATTTCTTTTTATTTTATTTTACTTGTTAACTGTTTTATGTAATTATGAATATAATAAAAAAAGGCTTTTTAAAATTATTTTAAGATTCTCCATACATACCAAATTTTTGTGACTGACCCAAATAATTTGGTTAACCCACTGTACGGAGGGTACAGTGGGTTATCCTCCATCTACCCTATTCATGATGGCAATGACTATACTCAATTTTAGTTCACTTTATTGTACTGAAGTGTAACCATTTCAGACTTATTTTCATACCTGAATCTAAAGAACAGGTAATACTAAGTAGAATTTGGATAAACAACAAGTGTAACAACCTTGCTCTCTAAAATAACTTATTTAAAAATTGCAAAAAAAAAATGTAATTCTTCATAAACAATTCAAATATTTAATAAAACATACAATGCTTAGAAAATAACCAGTTTGCAACATAAAAGATTAATTAGGAATACAATTTATTAGAAGAGTTTAACTTGTTCTTTTGAGTTTTGAGCAAATAACTTTCACCAACAGCTAGGTAAGTGGGCTGTGATATTTTTTTTCTTATTTTTCTACTTCCTAGTGTGTATGGCTTAAGTTACACGGACTTTGTTGTCTTTCCCACACTTCTTAGTAATACATCATTGTGTACTGAGCATTGTCAAATACATGGAATATCCTACAAAATTGTCAATTCCATCCTTATTAGTTATGCCTACTTTAATTCTGTTTTATTAACCAACTTCTCTAGAGGTAATAAGTATAAATTGTTATTAAAAATTGTTTATGATTAAACATATGACTAACTTTATTATTTGTAATGAAGATACCACAAAAAAAAAATTATTATCGAATAAAATACATTTACAGCCAAAAATTACACACCGTTACGAAATAAATTCTAAGATTTTCATGTGTATTTACTACTCATATTAATGCATCAATTAACAGTATGGTTAATTTAATAACGTTGTGAAGTTATCAGAAGTTTCTCAACATGGTTGTTGCAATGACTGGCAACTCATTCATTAAACTATGCAACATTACCTTGTCTAAGTGTTGAGACAGTGTATTTGAGTTACTTTTTTTTTTTTTGTGGTGCGGGAAATCATCTAATGACTTCTCCCGCTCTGGAGCGGGAGAAGTCGTGAAGTGTCGGACTCTTGCTGACTAAAACCCACCCCTGTTCCTTCCTGCCCTGAGTGCCCAGGGGTGAGGTAACTCTGTTTCGAATTTATCCTCAACCCCCAGGCAGGCATCGGCCATGACGGGCCCCGTCTTTATTGCTGACAACTCTTTGAGGCGCGCGTGGAACACTACGCGCCGTCGACTCTCGGGCCTGGTGCTGATCGGACGGCGAGCTACCCATTATTCGTATTTGAGTGGCTGCTATAACTTCTCAAACTAATCCTGCCTAGTATTTTTCCCAACTATGTATGTTAATTGTTAAAGGTTGACTGGTAGAGAATGCCTTGTTGCATTAAGTCCACCTATGTACCAATATGGTACATGTAGTTTTAATAAATAAATAAATGTTAGGGTTGGCTTCCAAAGACGACGACGACGATTCTCCCGAGGTGACCGAGGTAGAGCTGAGAGAGGTGGTGCATAGGCTGAATGCCAAAAATATCGCCCCAGGATCCGATGGCTTTCATGGGAAAGCCTAGGCCCTGGCCTTGGAAGGCTCTCGGGCTTCGACTAAGAGGGATCTTAAGCGCATGCATGGAGAGGGGCCAGTTTCCACTTCGTTGGAAGTCGGTGAAGGTGGTCCTCATCAAGCATACCCATTGTGCTGCTCGACGAGGTGGGCAAGCTCTTTGAAAGAGTACAGACCGCCTCGTCGGGCAGCTGGTGCGGGTGGGGCCGGATCTGGCGGAGTGCCAGTTCGGCTTCCGCAAGGGGCGCTCCACGGTGGACGCCATCATGCGCGTGCGAGCCCTCACGACGAGGGATGCAGTGGCCCGGGGTGAGGGTGTCTTGGCGGTGTCTCTGGACAATTGCCAATGCCTTCAACACCCTGCCCTGGAGTTGCATAGGGGAGGCACTCCGGTGTCACTGGGTGCCGCCCTACCTCCGTCGCGTTGTCGAGGCCTATGTGATGGACAGGGCCGTCATCTACCCCGGTTACCAGGGAGAGTGAAACCAGCGACAGATGTCGTGCGGTGTCCTTGGGCCGCCTCTGTGGAACATCGGATACGACTGGGTGCTGCGCGCCAACCTCCCTAGCGGCGTCAGCGTAGCGTGCTACGCTGACGACCCGCTGGTCCTGGCACAGGACAGGTCGCACCAGGCGGAGGCCGACCTGATGAAACGCGGGCTTGCAACAGTCATAGAGAGGATCCGGCAACTGGGACTCGAGGTGGCACTCCACAAGTTCGAGGCCATGTGTTTTCATGGTCCTCATAACGCACCACCGTCGGGTTCCCAGACAACCGTAGGAGGGGTTTACATCGGCGTCGAGGGGACGATGAAGTACCTGGGACTCGTCCTCGACAGCCGGTGGAACTTCGTGGAGCACTTCCGAAGTTTGACTCCCAGACTAGAGCGGGCCGTGCTGCCTTGAAGCGGCTCTCCAATCTGGGGGGTCCAAACGCCTCCTGCCGTAGGCTCTACGAGGGGGTCGTGCGGTCCATGGCCCTTTACGGGGCACCGGTGTGGGCGCGATTCTTGAGGCAGCGACCAGCTCGCCGGTTGAGCGCGTCCCAAAGAGTCATGGCCATCCGGCTAGTCCGGGGATGCCGCACGGTTTCCGGTGAAGCGGCGAGCCTCTTCGCCGAACTGTCGTCATGGGATCTCCCTCGTCGGCCAAAGTCCTCGCGCACCGGGAGTGGCGCGAGGAAGCGAAACGCCGGGGAGAAACTCTGCTGCCGCGACACCTTGCGGTTCGGCAGACGGAACTCCGGCAGGATCTCATGGCGACATGCGTGAGAGCGACTGTCGCAACCCAGCGCTGGGCACGCCACAATTGCCCCTCTTTGGGGAGTGACTGGAGAGGCGCCACGGCGTCCTTACCTTCCGCCTGACGCAGGTCCTCACCGACCACAACTGTTTCGGGAGGTTCCTGTGTCGGATAAGGCGGGAGGAAACGCCCGGGTGTCACCATTGTGCGGATCGCCCAGAGAACATGGTGGAGCATAAGGTGGAGATCTGCCCCGCTTGGGCGGAGCACAGCCGTGTCCTCGTGAAGGTGATCGGCGGCAGCGACCTCTCGTGCCCGGCCCTGGTCCAGGCCATGGTACGGGGCGAGAGGGAATGGGAAGTAGTCTCCTCCTTCTGCGAAGCAGTAATGCTCGCGAAGGAGGAGGCGGAACGGGTGAGGGAGACTCAACGGAGTTTCCCTCACGCCCCCTGCCGCAGCCGCCGCAGGAGACGCCCGGGGCGTCGGGGGTCGCGAGACGATCTCCGGCCACCGTAGCCGCGGGCCTGCGGACAGCGAGTAATGGGTAGCTCGCAGTCCGATCACCAGGCCTGAGAGTCGACGGCGCGTAGTTTTCCACGCGCGCCTTAAGTGATGTCAGCCACCACTGACGGGGCCCGTCATGGCCGATGCATGCATGCCATGACGGGCCGCGGATAGGTGTAATGCTGTAGTTATTACTTAGCAAGTTTTAAAACTAATATTGGACACCTTTTTCATCATTTAAATATTCATTGTGAAAGATTCAAATGCAAAACCTGGTTCTGTAAATAATGAATGCTGTAGAGTGGGACAGCATACTTGTTCACCTGTCCCAATCAATACCTCAAAGTTGACTAGACTGTAAGGTGGTAATCAACTTCTAAGTTTATGACCTAGATTAGATACTTTTATAATATGCAAGTAGGTTAGCAGTCTTTAAAGTTCACAGTAGGAAGTTTTCTGTGTAGATCTTAATCTTTACTTTCTAAGGATTGATAAGACTGGAATTCTATTGACTAAAATGGCAGTTTCTTTAGTAAAGGCAGGTCCCATGATTGCTTTGCTGGCCTTGCTCTAAAGTATTTCCCCTTTTTAATAGTTCTAACTATATGAATTTTACTACTTCCAAGAAACCATTTAATATACTTGGTAATTAGGTTTGATAATATTCTTTTTTTGTTCATTAGTAGTAGTTTGATTATTATGTCAAAGTATTTGAGAGTTAAAGGAAATACTGCCTAACAAGCATAAAAACCCTAAAATAAGGCCAGTCTCAGTGTTTTTAATTAGTGTTACACTAGAGCACCTTCATGGCAAACAGGATGTTAAATAACAATGTTGGTTCCAGTAACCAATTCTTACTTAATTCTATACTCTAACATAATAATGTAAGATACTAAATGCCAATATTGTTTATTAGCAACTTGGAACTATAGTTCATTAATTAAATAGATAATTACTTGACCGTAACATTATCATTAACAAACATACAGCGCCATCTTTTGTCATGATGTAGTACTAAGTCAAGAATTGTTGATTAGCGCTAAGAAAAAAATGTTGCCTTGAAAAATAATCTTTACCAAGAGTACTTATTTCTTATTTTTATGGTACTGAAGGAAACATTTCCTAAACTCTTTAAATTAAAGCAAAAGATGAAACTCTTGGTTTTACGATGTCGAAACTAACTTGAGGTTTGATTTCGATTGCTTGACGCAATACTGAGCCACAGGCAATACTTTTAAATTGTTGCATGATTCTTGACATTGAAAATATTTTTCTCATTTTCGTTTCATCATAATTTTGTTGTAAAATTATTGTGTTAAAAGACACATTACCTGTATGAAACATTAGAAATTTCATGCAACTGTTCGTTATGAAAATATAGCCAACATTATGAGGGCAAATAAGCTAATTCAGACAAATGTTGACAATATTTTAGAAATGTGAAGTCAGCCATAAATTGTTTCTTGGCATGAAATATGATATGATATTAATGTTCCACTTATTTTCTAGAGTTCATATATCTATCATTGAGAAATATTTATGTACCTATTTCCTTTAGAAATCAATTCCTAATTCCTACAACATAGATTTTACCAGAAATCTAACTTTACTAACAAGTCCTTGTTCAATGTGGTTGTGGAAATAATAATGCAACTCTGATTGCTTCTATAATTGTAGTACACTAATTTTCTTACGAATAATATGAAAATCAACAACATCGACAAACATTGCGTGGTATTTTTCCAGTAGGTAAACCAGATAAGTAAGGCTTGTACATCTTGAATGTTTTTATTCTGAATTCAATTGATATCTCTCGCAGGGGCACAATCTCTCGTTACATGAAACGGTAGCGAGGAATAAAGCACGATTTGTAACATAACTCCACGGTAAACGTCGAATTCCGCAACAATAAGTCCGAATTCTCTAATTATAGCCGTATGAAATGTAAATCTGTGAAAATAACAGAGCAAATTTTCTACATGTTGACGTGGCGTGACATTGGAGAGGAGTATTTAACGCAATGCTACCTACCTAAACGTGTTTTGAAGCCAATTATCATAATTAAAAAACTGATTTGTTGGAATAAAACTTCTAAATTTGCAGTTTCATTTCAATTACTGTAATATAAGTATGGCGCCTGACATTGTTGGCTTATCTTTATTTTGGTCTAACAATATGGCGATTGGACTTACCCTATTATTCCTAAGGAAGTCTTCAATTGCTTTCAGCGCTGAATCCGTTAATTTCACAAACACTAGTTCCTTGTTTTCTTTATAACTAGACTCTGCTGATAACCCATACTGAACACCTGCTGGCAAGGCCGCCATTTCTTATTCACTATTCGCACTGTGGACCAGCTGACTCCTTTGCTAGTCGTCACGATTCATATCATTCACACATTTTCTTAACCGTAATCACAAATTCACAACCTATATAAAATTATAATTACAACAACAAAAGGGTTTTAGAAGTCCAAATTAACAATCTTTTTGTAACCCCATCGACTCGGCCTTTGTTGGCAGTCTTCTCAGTCCGCAAGGCCGCACTGACTGTCATGCGCAATGGTGCTTTTGACAGGAAACGCGAGCATTCACTGCGATGCCAGCGCCAATTAGCGGTTGGTAACAAGTATTTTGAACCGTGACTAACTTCAGACCTGTCAAAATTTACAATATTTTTTTAATTTTCACACAATAACAAATGAAAATCAATGATTTTACAATGAAATACTCATAAAAAGTGTTTACTTCGTCTTTTTAACTTCAATTAAGTGACGATGCATTAGTTTTGAAGACTTTATTACTGCATTTAATTTTGGAGGTTATGTTTCATCTAGTTTCGTAAGACACCTCACTTACGTGTTATTGCTTCTCGTATCTGTTCTGTTTCTGTCTCGTATATGTAATAAAAAGTATTTATGGTTATACACCTATTTGCTGATAATACATTTGAAATTCCATCACAAACAGTGAGTATCAATTCAGTACCGATGCTTTCTTTTGTAGTAAGTACTTGCAAATGTTTAAGTACATAATCTATAAAATCTGTTCTTGATTTGGCAAAAGTTTAACCTAGATTTATTTAAAAAATTTCAGAAATCAATTATCTAATAGCCATGGCTACTTGGGAGGAGAAGAAACAACTAATAACTCGCAATTTGCAAGAATTCTTGGGTGAGGAAAAACTTAATGAAATCTTGAAGCAAAGAGATCTTAAAATCTATTGGGGTACAGCAACAACTGGCCGGCCTCATGTGGCTTATTTCGTCCCAATGTCAAAGATAGCGGACTTTCTAAAGGCTGGATGTGAGGTGACTATACTGTTTGCTGATTTACATGCTTATTTAGACAATATGAAAGCACCTTGGGAATTGTTAAACCTCCGTACTCAATACTATGAAGCTGCTATCAAAGCAATGCTTCAATCAATTGGTGTACCACTAGAGAAGCTAAAGTTTGTTAAGGGTACTGAATATCAGCTTAGCAAAGAGTACACACTTGATGTGTACCGCATGTCATCTGTCATAACAGAACATGATGCTAAAAAGGCTGGAGCGGAGGTAGTTAAACAAGTTGATCATCCATTACTTAGCGGGCTTTTGTATCCTGGACTCCAAGCTTTAGATGAAGAATATTTGAAAGTTGATGCACAGTTTGGTGGTGTTGATCAAAGAAAGATATTTACGATGGCTGAAAAGTATTTACCACAACTAGGGTATGCTAAGAGAGTGCATTTAATGAACCCCATGGTACCTGGTCTTACAGGTGGAAAAATGTCAGCTTCAGAAGAAGACAGTAAAATTGATCTTTTAGACAATCCTGCAAATGTAAAAAAGAAGCTAAAAAAAGCTTTTTGTGAACCTGGGAATATTACTGATAATGGAGTTTTATCATTTACTAAGTATGTAGTATTCCCTCTTATGAAAGGTGATGAAACCTTTAAAATTACTAGAGCACCTGAACATGGTGGTAATGTTGAATATACAAAGTTTGAAGATCTTGAAAGTGCATATGGTAAGCAGGAAATTCATCCTGGAGATTTGAAAGCTAGTGTTGAGTTGACCATAAACAAGCTTTTAGGTCCTATTCAAGAAATATTCAAACAACCTAAGCTTCAAGAGCTGGCTAAAAAGGCTTACCCACCTCCAGCTAAAGTCAAAGGAAATGCACCTGCAGCTGATGAAATAACACCTGCAAAACTTGATATCAGAGTTGGACGTATAGTAGAAGTTTCTAGACACCCAGATGCCGATGCTCTATATGTTGAGAAGATTGACTTAGGTGAGGAAGAACCGAGAACTGTGGTTTCTGGTTTAGTAAACTTTGTGCCTATAGAAGAGATGCAGAACCGAGATGTAGTGGTTCTCTGCAACTTGAAACCTGCTAAAATGCGTGGTGTTGAATCTAAAGGCATGGTTCTCTGTGCTTCTGTTGATGAACCTAAACAGGTTGAGCCGCTTTTTGCCCCAGAGGGTAGCAAACCTGGAGACAGGGTGGTAATAGAAGGGTATGAAACAGGAGAACCTGATGATGTTTTGAACCCTAAGAAGAAAGTGTGGGAAAAACTGCAAGTTGACCTAAAAACGAATGATTGCCTTCTGGCAGTTTGGCAGGATAATAAACTGATTAGCAAAGTAAATAGTAATCCTGTTACAACTAAATCTATGAAGAATGCACCTATAAAATAAAATAGATGCTTAATTTATTACCTTTTGCTGCTATATTCTACAGCATTTACTTTGCATTTGCTACACAATAATCATTATTCTTCCAGTAAAACTACTTCATGATTTGAAATTTTGAACATAAATAAAATATTATTTATATTTTTTAAGTTTTTATTGTTTTATTTGATAATTATAAACAGATTGGAGTTACATTCGTCAAGGTACAGCGCCATCTTTTGGATACATTTGGTGTCTACAACAGTCGTTAGATGGCGTTTTGTGTTAAAAAACAAAACAAAATATTGTTAGAAATCATTATTATTAATTCTATGGGGTACTTATTAGTATTTTCTATCATAGTGGTTCCTTTTTAATTGTATCATTATGAGAACTTCTTTGAGCCTCCTGACTTATGGATTCTTTTTGCCACTGAAGTAAACACATTTCGTATTGGCTTGGACTTTCTACAATTTCGTCCAAAAGTAGTAACATTTTTCTCCTAAAAACTCTCATTTGACATTCGGATAGGGCATTAACTTCTGGTAACAAACTTAACAGAAACATTTTTCTTGAGTCGTCGATCACCTCCGTGGTATTATTTGGTCTTTGTTGCAAATATTTAATGAAGTTGTTGCTGAACTTAGATTTCTTTCTTGAAGGCTCAGGAATTTCAATTTCTTGATACTGAAGTTGTAGTGGAGAAGTGTCTTTATCTTGATCGTGAAAACCATTTACTTCTTCATCTGTTTCTACATCTATTTGTTGCAGAACAGTCTCCTGTAGCTTTGAAGATCTAATATATGGCAATACAAATTCCATTTCATCATGTAAATAATACTTCCTCTTCCCTGTTCCATCTGGGTTTAGTCTCAAACTCCGCAACAGGCCGTAGCGCAGATTTTTCCACTTCTCTTTACATTCTGCAACTGAAACAGATAAACTTGTTTGCTTAAACATAATTACAGTAACAGGTAGGTCATTACTCACATAAAAGTCACTTTAAAGTAAAGTTTTCCTATTCAATATTCACTTAAGTTGGGCGTAGTACCCACTTATGCGCACAAATGCAAGGCAAACTATCGTATGTTTCCTGTCAAATAAAAACGTCTTACCTGGCATTAAAGTTTGACTGGCTACATCGTGCCACGCTTTGTCACTTATATCCTTTTTCAGGTACTCGGGTAAATTATAATTGTACAGACAAGGAAACTTTTCAATTGCTTTCACTAATTGCATGTTTTTGTCGCACATGATTGTGAAAATGTTGCCGCCTTGTGAGTGCTCGTGCTCGAGTTGGACTGGCGATGGCGTCATGCATGTCAGCTACGCGACATAGCGCTTTTCGTGTTGCGTCGTTGTCGCTGTGACGCAACTGCTATACCGGAGTCTTATTGGTCGCTGCCATTTGCCTTATATTTGAACACATTCACTGAGTGCAGTGGCCAGTGTCGCGAGCATAGACTACCGTACTATATTAATATTATAAGTAGGTACTATAGAAGTCGCGAGCGCCGACTGGAATCGTAATTTTATACGCAACTATCATTGGAGTTTGTAGTTAGAGCAAGGAAACAATAGAGAAAGCAATGATAAATATTGGGAGCGACATATTTGTCCCAAGTAGGTACCTACATCTCAGCCATTAGTTTTTTAATGTCAGCTGTTTAGTAGTCCATTTATTTATTGTCTGATTGTTTGGATATAGGTACTTACGTAATTTAAGTAGGAATCCTATTTGTTTCTATGTACCTACAAATAGAAAACCTATTTTTATTTTTAAACAACCGAATTCTGGCCATTCTCTATATTCGTATGGGTTCAGTCAGTGATAGAGAATGCACTTTTTCAGCTGGTGGATAGGTCGGTAAGTAGGACTCTATGTATACTAGTCCAGATAAAAGTCCTAAGTATCAAAGTTATAATCTGCGACCAAAAAATCGCTGAATGAACTTTGATAACTGCAACTTTGAAAGAAGTACCTACCACAGCCATAATATGTGTGGTAATCATAATACCCTATAAATTCTACATAGTAATGAATTTTATACTTATCATGTTTATGTAAAACTTATCGCTCGTTTCGGGTGAGTTTACTACAATAACAGTAAACAGACTACCTACCTACATTGTTTAGAGACAGGCAACGCCATCTGTTGAGTTCCATTGGATTATCTTGCCGTACTTACTTTTAGTGCTCCACAATCTTGAATGGAAACATGAATTATTCTGATGTTGGTAAAGGCAGAATGTAGATTTAGAGACAAACTGAACACTAAACATAATGTAGCTCAAATATTCGTACCATCCTACCTAGGTACTCTTTTCTAATTAAATTGAGTGGGAATGACCGAATCCATACTTTAGTGCTACCTATTCTATTATAATCTCACCGTGAAATCTTGGTGGAGTAAACATGAAGTGAGCTGTCAATCTATCCAATCAACTCCAAGCTCACTCCACCTCTCACCACCTAATTTTTCTTGGTGTGATTTTTACAGAATAGAACAACTGACTAATCTGAATCGGATACATTAGCTCATTATCGCCGCCATTTCAGTCGAAAGACGTTCATTGCTGGACATAGGCTTCGCCCAAGCTTCGTCAAATCGACCGGTCCTTAGCTTCACGAATCCAGCTTAGTCCTGTGTCCCCTTCAGGTCATCGGGCCACCACTCATGATAGGCCTTCCATACCTATAAGCTCATTGAATTAAAACCGACTAAACCCAACTATTGTGAAACTGAGAACACTAACTTTGCCTCGTTTGTCTAGCGGTCGCAAGAGATACATACAGCTATGAGGCTCTGGGCTCGGTACCTACCTTATTTCTTAATAGCAACCCAGAGGCCGGAAATGTGCCCAGTCGATGACAATAGGCTCCCTAAGATTTTAAATTTGACTTAGACAATGGTGTCGATTGTCTTGTTCAATAACTTAACTAAAATTAGAGAACGCTATCTTTTACTAAAAAGCAGTGCGAGAAAAGGACGACTATAGCTATGAACTAAGTTAGAGATGTCAAACTACGAGTAGTTTACGCCTTGCGCTTCACCGTGTTTTTAATCAACATGTTTTTACGTGTACCCTTTGTATGGGAATATTAGTTCAACTAAATTTGACAGCTCTAATTTACGTCCGTCTCTTTCTTGTTTTATTACAGAGAAAAATATAGGAATAGCCTAAATTAAGTTTAGTTTGTGCACAACAGAATCCGTACCAATATCTACTGGCATAATGTTGGTAGGTACAATTTTTTCTTTCTTTATTTTCAATAAAATAAAACGTTGCCCTACACTAGGATTTACTCCTGAATCGTGGGTGCGTTCACAAACATGTAAACTCACGTACACAAAACACCCAGACCCAGAACAACTATCTGTAGGCCATACAAACATTTGTTCCGTGCGGGGTCCGAACCCGCTTCACGCAGCGCAGCAGTCGAACGCGCAACCACTGCGCTAACAGTGTCGCCACAAGGTACTGGTAGACACGAAAATCATTATAAATGCGAAAGTTTGGACGGATGGATGGATCTGGATGAACTTTTGCACTGAGATATATTATAATCCGGAATAGCACATAGGCTAAGCTAGGCTTTATATCCCGGGAATATATTCCCTTGGGATAATTTTTTGACTTCATGCGGGCGAAGCCGCTGGCTGAAGCACAATAAATTTAATCCGTAAGGCCCCCTCGCGTCTCCTTAAGGAGACGCGACAATAGGTTTTTAATTGTGTCTGGCTGTCTGCTAATGAGGGGCTTGCAATAAGACCTACCTACTCATAAATTATGAACAACTTTTACTATGGGCCCAAATAATAAAAAAAAACACTTGAGTGAGTAGGTAAACTGAATTCTGAATCTAAAAATAGTGGAATAAGAGCCAGTTTTCGAGGCAGTGTGTTAGTCCCCATAAGTTCCATCATGAAATTTAAATAAAATAATAAAAGAGTTTTCTAATGTTGCTAGATAGTATGTAGTCTAAAGTGTAACCTGTATCGACATAGGTATAATCTTGGAACGTAGTGGATATGCTCCCAAGTGTAACAGCTTACCCGGGCCTGCGGACGGCGAGTAATGGGTAGCTCGCCGTCCGATCAGCACCAGGCCCGAGAGTCGACGGCGCGTAGTATTCCACGCACGCCTCAATGATGGATATTGAAGGAAAGACCGTGAGCTATTATTGTAATAATGTTTTATTTAACCCAAAATGACACAGGAGAACAATATTTTAATATTTAATTAACGCAACAATGCAACAACACACTTTACCTTTTATTAGCAGTTAGAGAGAGAGAGAGCAAAGACAAAAGTAGTCTGACTAATGTCAACCGACCATAGGCAATATTTTAGTTTTCTTGTGTTGTCATCAACACTCAAACAGTTGTCAGCAATATTGACGGGGCCCGTTATGGCCGATGCCTGCCCAGGGGTTGTGAATAAATTCGAAATAGAGTTACCGCGCCCCTGGGCACTCAGGGCAGGAAGGAACATGGGTGGGTTTTAGTCACTAAGAGTCTGACACGCCGCGCCGTCCCGCTCCACCCTAGAGCAGGAGATATCATTGGATGATTTCCCAAAAAAGTGTAACAACTTGGTAGAAATGAGACTTTCATACTAGGTTCAGCTCGCGAGTTCGTCCACATAGCAGTCAATTATACTAAAGCACCATTTTTTTTTTTTGCGATTTCAATTTGAACGTGTTTGAAGAGCGAAAATTGATCTTCATGGGCCTTATTTAAAAAAAATAAACATGTAACGGCTTCTAGATTCAAAATTTTCTTTGGATATTTAAAATTTAGAATCCGTTACTGGCACTTCACGATGATGTCATAGCTTTCAATGGCAGAAAGAATTTTTGTCTTATCAGTAGTTCCGGAGATTAGGCAACAGACAAACAATACATATTCAATAGGGTCTAACGGAAATGGGTGCTCATACTTGTATTTAAAAGATACTGTTTCTTGCCATGGGAACGAACAGCTTTCTCCAAGGAAGCCATTGTCAACAGGGATGTTACAAGGTATAAAAATATTAATTCTATTTAGTCCTTAATTTAGATTATCAAAAAATATTAGACACGTATTTTTGCTTTACCAAACCAATAAAAATGACAGATAAAACGCATCAAAGTTCAGGAGTCGGGGCTTGTTACGTCACTTTGTGGTAAAAAGTGTAGCACGGCGTAACGTCACTCGAAATTTTAAGGCACTATTATCCTCTTCATTTTTAGGGTTCCGTATCCGAAGGGGCCAAACAGAGCCCTATTGATGTCACTCACGTGTCGGTCTGTCAGTCTGTCCGTCGTCTGTCACAAAATTTTGTTCCGAATATTTTTTTAACTTCCCATTGACCTAAGAACTTGAAATTTTGTGTCGAAACCCCGACTGTAAAAAATAACTAAAAAGTTTCAAACAAGTAATTTTTCAAACAGTCTGATGCTTTTGGTGGCATGAAATCAATAATTGAACTACCCTATTCCCAAAAAAAAAATAATTGGACTACGTAGGTTCAAAGTTGCGTCAGCTGATCAAAATTGGTATTGGAGGAGAACATTTCTTTTTCCGATTTTTCTTTTATCTACTTTCTTGAAGAAAGTTTTTCGTTTCTATGGGCAGTAGTGATATTTAAAATATGAGCACGTATTTCCGTTACACACTGTTTTACCTTTTGGAACGACGGAAAAAATTCTTACGAAAAAAGTTGTCACGACACTTTTTGCTATAGTAAAAAAAGTAAAATTTTATTACAATTACTTTTGTTATAGTTGTTGTTATTGCTAAAGAGTTGAGTTGAGTTGAGCTGAGCTGAGCTGAGCTGAGCTGAGCTGAGCTGAGCTGAGCTTAGCTGATCTGAGCTGAGCTGAGCTGCGATGAGATGATGAAGTATAACTTCTTACGTGCGTGCGTGTGTGCGTAGTTAATAATAAAAAAATATTATAAATTAAAAAAAATAAAATTATATTACAATTCCTTCACTAATTAATCGAAAGGAACTTCGTTCCATCCGGGTGTCCCTTGACACCTCTCAAGTTTTTTTTATACCTAACTGGCACTTCGCCCGCGACTTCATCCTTCATCATTCATCGTGGCTTTCTATTGGTAAAATAATTTTCAAAATCAGTTCAGTATATCCAGAGATTACATACTCACAAACTTTACCTCTTTATAATATTTAATGAGTAGGTATAGATATATTTTTTTTCTTCGCCCTTTCTCGGGCAGGCTAAGGTCATTAACCATACCGCCTTGTCTTTAGAGTAGTGTATTTTTACTTTTTTTTTCCATTAGAATGAAGAAGTAACACATTCTAATGTTTTTTGCAGTAATTGGCAACAAATGTGTCGAGTCAGCCTTCTGGGCAAACTTCACTGAGGTAGTCAATACTACAATAAAATTCTCAGCTCCATTTTACCGAGATCGCGCCTGTTTCAATGATTCCACATATTGTCCAGTTGCGTAGACACTTGAGACACAAAACTACACCAATTTTACATCACAATATCCACTAGGAATCAATAAACGAATAATTAAAACAGCCACTGAACTGCACTCGAGAAAATTCTGCCAAAAACCCTGAGTATAGATATTAGTTTAGATAAATGCAACCTGCATGCTGCACAGACTCTTTTTTTTTTTTTAATTTTTGTCAAGTTTAGAAATTATTTTGTTTTTAGATACTTATTACAGTCACTATGTTTTCCATTAGAATGCAGATGCAACACATTCTAATGTTTTTGCAGTATTTGGCAGCAAATGTATCGAGTCAGCGTTCTCGGCAAGCTTCACTGAGGTAGTCAATACCTACTAGGCACAATAAAATTCTCAGCTTCAATTTACCGAGAGCGCGTCTGTTTTAATGATTCCACTTATTGTCCTGTTGTGTAGAGACTTGAGACACAAAACTACATTATATATAGGTACAATAATATGGCGCCTAGTTGTCGCCATTCGGCCCACACGTTTGGTCTCTAAAGCGCCACAAAGGTACATACATACATAGTCTGATAAACACATTACCCTCCCTTGCGTCGCACAGTCGGGTAAAAATAGAGTTGTATTCTACAGTGTTGAGTAGGGACCTCTACCTACCTACTGTAGGATATGCTAAAAACCTGTAGCATGTAGAGCCATTTTCAATCTTTGATTTCTTTTTATGACGAAAATTAGAACTGAAGCAATCAGAACAAACAGTCTATTCCAGGATAGAACAGCTGAAAACACTGTGCTATATTAGCGGGGTAAAGACAATAATTTATTACAGCTACGAGTACACCTAAGTATAAGTTCTAAATATCTGCTCGTCGCAAGTATAGAACTCAAATACTTGTTGATTCAACTATGTCATTTTACTAGAATTCAAACAAATATTGATCACGTTTCCAGAAACAAACAATAGCTCGGAATAGTCCTGATATTCATTTGATAAATAAAGCTCTGAATCTCATTGTGCTAAAGTTGGCCAGAACTGCCGCATTTCATAGATACATAACTTATGAGGCGGCCAGGTAACTGGGTAGGTATTAATAAAAGTAGGCCGTGATGCATCGCAGCTGAATACAATAAATGCATTGCGATAAAATTAGATATTCAATAACGGGAAGGGGTCGGAGGTCCGCCATTTTGGAGCTTCGGTCAGACGGGGCTACGGGTGAAGGGGGATCACGCATGCGCAAAGCTTGCACCCGCACCCTGTTAGGGCCGGGACTTTGCAAGTACGATGTCAAAAAACACGTTATTCTCTCCCCTAATTCTACTAACCTAGTACGTCTTAATAAGAGAAATTAATGATAAACGCCCTGATTTCTGTGATTTGATCGTTGACACGTAATCTCCAACCGGGAACCGAGGATTCGTTGAGGACTCTTGAAATATTTATCAGCCCGAACAATGACAGGGAACGGCTGATTGGACAGTGATTCATTTGTGTTAATATTTATGTGGGAAACTCGGACGTCTTTCGGAAAAAACCTGTGAACGATTTTACGATCCCCGAGGATTACTTGTTTTAGTAAACATTGTGATTGTGCGTTCAGTGACGAGTGACTTTTCGCTTAAACATTGCGACTATTAGTGAGCATAATAATGGGATGACATTAAAGACAGATGGAAAAGGTTTGGCGTCGGGTTGGTCTCCATTCCTCCCGGAAGAAGAGGGATGGAAGCGGGACTAGCACAAGCAAGGAAGCGACGCCAGCTGCTGCGCCACCGCCACAGGAGGCTGAGTATCAGAACATACACACTCTGAGAACAGCTGACTTGATAAGACAAAGGCAGGGCGAGGGCGAGAAGTCGACTCTACGCTCATCGTACATCATCAGAAACGGGGATAATTTTATTTTGGTCGAGAGGAGACGTCGCCGGCGTCGTAGGAGTGGCACAAGAGCTTCTTCCGGGAGTAGACATCACACTCCACCTGTCGAGGAGAACACACGCACGGAGCAGAAGAGGCGTCCTCCAGCCAGATTGAAGATATTTGGCATACAATGGCCGTTGCATTCCAGCGATTCTAGGTAACTAGCTGTTAATTATTTACATCAGAAATATGCTTGGTTATTTTATCAGCCAGGTTCATTATACTGCAATACGGTAGATTGCACGATATGATTACAGCTGTTTGTCTTATGTAAACCAGTAGTTAGCTACGGACACAACAATGCAACAAGCGTTCGAGGTAACTTAATTTTTGTTTACGTTTAAAAAAATTAACGATGGGTAATGATGAATGATTAAATATAAATTAAATTCTCCAATGATGCGCAACTTTGTTTCTTACGTATGTTGAGATTAGGTTGCGTGCAAGCTGTGGAATAAACTATCAGAGATATGTTGATAATCTGTGAGGTGGTAGATAGGGTGTGTATACAACATATCTTACTCATTTTGAGACTATAGAGTGCCTGGACTGACCTAATATTGCTGGGATAGACATGAGTCATACTCATAGCATAGATAACTCTGAGAGACGTGTGACTAAGCGATTCTGCCGAAAGGAAGAATAGAATTTTCCTTTTATAACAAGATGAGATCACAAATCCGTTTGATAATGGCAGATCACATTTAATCGTTAATTTTAACGGTCATCGAGAGCCCCATATTCCATAGGGGATGCTTCTGTGAGCATAATATATATCTGTATAAATTATGATGGTAGATATCTATGCCCTAAAAGTTCTCTGTTTAGGTCACTACGTCCTTTACTGACTTCTATTACTACTTCGTTTTTATCAAGAAGCATAACAAATAACATATACTCGATTATTCCATCTTACATTGATACAAACCCATAATTTAAGTGGTTACAAAGTAAATAGAAATGATAATGTTGTAATGAACTAGATAGGGCGCACGTGAAGCACACGTGCCGGGTTTAGTACGCTATTGATCAAAAGGGCTGTGCTGAGGTCGCATCGGAGGTAGAAATTGATTACGCCTTTGGGATGAAGCCGTAGAACACGGACAACTGTAGGCACAAGTGTGTCAGTAATGTAAACCCGATTCCCTTTCTTTGGTAGAGCAAATAACTTCTGGCATACAGATAAGGATGAAGCATTGCGGGAGTTCATAATGTTTGCCTATCTTCTTTGTTCAGTTATTTACACATTGCTGTTTTTCAACACCTGCTTGCATATTCTTCTCCATCGAGATCTTTTTGTTCTCGAACTGTCTGACAAACTGGCCGACTCCTTGGCAATTCAAAAGTGTCTGTAAAAATAAAAGCCAAAGACCTTCAGGCATACAGATCAGGATGAAGCATTGCAGGAGTCCATAATATTTGCCTACCTTCTTTCTTCAGTTATTTACTTATTCCTGTTTTTGAAAACCTGATTGCACATTCTTCTTCGTAGAGGACTTCTATGTTTTCTCGAACTTTCTGACGAACTGGCCGACTCCTTGGCAATTCAGAAGTGTCTATAAAGTCAAAGGTTTAGTTAAAATTCAATATGAAGAAGGAAAACATCGTGACTAAACCGGCATGTAGATAATCTAGAACCTAAAACTTCGAACACATGTGACATCCACCAACCAACATTGGGCCCGCGTGGTATATTACGGCCCACACCCTCTCACAGCGAGAAGGCCTGTGTCCCAGCAGTGGGAAAGGTATAATTATGCCATTAATTAAATAAATATTAGAGTTTGGGTTTCTCTGTCCATTTGTGATTACTTCTCTCCATTTGGCCTGTTCAGAGATCTTGGTATTCAGATGGTGTCCTGTCATTTGACAAAAAACTAATCACAAATTTTCATTGTAATAAAAAATTGAATATTTACAAAAAACAGACTAAAAAATAACTAAAAAGTTCCAAACACGTCACTTTTCAAGCAGTCTAATGCAGTTGGTGGCATGAAATTAATAATGAAACTAAAATAACAGCCCTCGGTTTTTTGAAAATATTTTTTATTTTATTTTCTATATATTAGTGAGTTATATTTTTGGAATCGCCTCCTCGAACCCTTTATTTTGATACCCCACTTAATATAAAAGTCTAGTTCGTCGACTTTTATTTTTTTCTTTTTCACAATATGGCGTCTGGTTGTCGCCATAGTGTATTTTGATTACTGTCATTTATTTATTTATTTAACACTTTACGCACATACAAGTACAGAGGCGGACTTAATGCCTCAGGCATTTTCTACCAGTCAACCTTAGGGTGATGCGGTGGGTGGTTGTCATGTCTTTAGTAGCACTCGCAAGCCCCCATCATCCCCTTCGTGTTAGGTTCCTTTAAACTCAGCAGACAGAAATAGGAGCCCCGTACAGCGGGGCTCCGTCAGTCTACCTTACTTACGACTGTCGTTAACACATTTCAGAAAAAACCGTACGCGTCGATACTACAACTACTCAGTCACTTTAAATGACAGTGTAATTAAATGAAATAGTTACGGCAATATGTGGGTCCTGGTGAAGGCCGCGGATATCCCCTGGATGCGAGAAGCACAGTTCGTTCGTCGTCGTTACGACGTTTGGGTGAGGTTATATCAAGCGGTAGACATCTTTTCAAAAGGTCAAAAGTAAAAGAACCAGAGGGCGAAGCCCGAAGAGATGGTTGGACCAGTCTCCGAACAGCCGCATCAGTTGGTGGCAGACTATTGGTAGTCAAAAAAGGAGTCATGATCCACAGTGTAATGTAGGGTACCTGTATTAAAATCGCTTATGCCGTTGTGGAAAGATTAGCCAATCAGCATAGGAGGTATAGAGGCTCATTGCACTCAATGACCTCGTGGAGGCTCTTTCCATATCCCCATAACATTTATGAATCCTGGGTTTATGACAACTACAAGGCTAACAGGGATAAATACTGCTATCCAGAGTTTAGGGGTAAAATAAAACAGCTAAGTATCAAGATTTTTAATTAGATACCTTTATTTTACTCATCCTCTGTAATAACAATATCGTCCAGGAACTCTGCCGGTGCTGAATGCTGATACATTAGCCTGATGCCTAGCCCATCCTAGATACCAGTATACCACACAAGAGACATGACGTGTGCGCAACAACCAACAGTACGCCGACCAACTAAACAATTGCAGCAATATTGTACAATACCTGATATACTATTATTATTATTTTCGATTAAAATATAAACAAAGTACTGCTTCCTTGATATGTACCGCGATTTTATTCTACCTCTTATCAAAGTAGTTTCTCCACTGCCTCGTAAGCTGTAGGTACTCAGAGGAATTCATTATTTTACTACTTATTTCAATCCTATATCCGCCAAGGAAACGTATATGCTCGCCATAGTTGCCATAGTATGAGCTACCCTACTATATTATTGTAGTCTTTGGTATGAGAAGGTTTTTTGGCGATGTTTTCTCGAGTTAAGTTCAGTGGCTGTTTTAATTATTCGCTTATTGATTCCTAGTGGTTATTGTGATGTAAAATTTGTGTAGTTTTATGTCTCAAGGTGTCTACGCAACTGGACAATATGTGGAATCATTGAAACAGTCGCGATCTCGGTAAAATGGAGATGAGAATTTTATTGTATAGTATTGACTACCTCAGCGAAGTTTGCCGAGAAGGCTGACTCGACATATTTGTTGCCAAATACTGCAAAAAACATTAGAATGTGTTACATCTGCATTCTAATGAAAAAAAAGAAAATTACACTACTGATCATTAGGCAGCATGATTTCTGACCTTAGCCTGTTCCAAAAGAAACAAAGAAAAGAAGTGGTATGAGCGAGCTTGTCGTATTTGATACGTTCCCAAGGCGACAAACAAAAACAAGCAGTATCTATTGTCAAAATTTCATTCTCACAAAATATTGCCAGTGTACGGATATGAATTTAATCAAAATAAAAGTTCATTAAATAAATAATTTAAACTAAAGTTGCACATGTAAAAGTAATTATGAATAAAAAATATACTAATAATTTGACTAAGTCTTGCTATTGTCAAATGTCTAGACGCTTCTTAAAACAAACTTTGATAAACGAAATGAAAAAAAATGGAATGATATTTTAACATTTGAAATATTTGCAAAGTAAAACATTTGCGAAATCTGTATTTTGTCTAATAATAACATAGAAAGTACAATTATACCTATGTTTGCGAAATGAGATGTTTGTCAAATGATTAGTTTTTAGAGTCGGTCCAAACGAAGCCCTATTGCTGTCACTCACGTGTCCGTCTGTCCGTCTCTTTTCGTCGTCTGTCACAAAATTTTGTTCCGAAAAATTGTTTAACTTCCCATTGACATTTACTTATAATTCACTAACAAATACCAATATATAGATAAATCTGTTTCTTTTTTGATAATTCCCTCATTTGGTACGGAACCGTAAATGTGCGAAATCCGACATGCACTTGACTTGTTTTTTTTATCATGTTATTTTTAAAATGATCATTTGTCATTAGTTTTTTGTCAAACATTAGTGAACCTGTTCACCTCTTGATTTCCTTAATCACTGCTGCGTCTTCTAACTTCCTTCTAGCAAAATGTTCTGAGACTTAGAGAAAATATTAGAATGGAATTATACTTTATTGTACACCAAAACAGCTAATAAACTTGTATAAATGAACTTAAATCTATGGGTACAATGGCGGTCTACCAGACAACCTTTGGATGGACTGAAAAATCTTAATAAAAAAAAGGACTGCTATTTAGTAAACTGAACATCAAAATTTTCCATAAATATTTATATAATACAATACATAATAATACATACATAATTATATATATACATAAATATCACATGTTACACAATTACGTAGATGGAAGAGATAAGAAAAGTAGTAAAAAGATCGGTTAATGACGGAAGAGATAAGAGTATGTAGAGACAGAAAAGCATTAGAGAGAAAGGAAATGGTTTTTTACTAAATTTTTAAAAGAAGCGAGTGACTGAGCTTGCCTAACTGGCGTCGGCAACGCATTCCACAATCGCACAGCTTGAACTGCGAATGATTTGTCGTAAAACTTGGTGGAATGAGAGGGCATCAAAAGTCTCAAATTCTCCGATGACCTCAAGTGTCTAGAACGTGTGTCATGAAGGAACTGAAAACGTTCTTTGAGATAAGAGGGGGTTGTAGGAAGAAACAGAACACTGTAAAGTAATGATAAAACATGATTCCGGTGCAGGCGGATTGGCAGCCACTTGAGCTTATTACGAAATTCAGCTAGATCGTCATATTTTCGCAAACCAAATATGAATCTAATGTATTGTAATATGTATCTAATGTAAGTATTGTTCATCGCAGTGTATTGTTAGGGTTCCGAAGTCCTTCCCAAGAACAAGGAACCCTTAAAGTTTCGGTCTGTCGGTCTGTCCATCCGAGGCATAGGGTAGAGACTGTTAGTACTAGAAAGCTGCAATTTTGCATGGTATATTAATCACGCGGCGATAACGAAACAATAGATTTTGGAACGAAGTTCCTTATCGCGCGTTGTGAAAGGGGGCTAGACGGAAAAAATTCTTACGAAAAGTTGTCACGACACTAATGAGGCTGTCCATCCAAAAAGATTGTGTTGGAAAAACAATCTAATAAAAACTTCTTGTATTTTTGGTGGGTAGGTACAAAGTTTGCAAGCAGATCAAGCATTATCTAACCAATTTCGTGTGTTAAAGCTGAGCTGAGCTGAGCTGAGCTGAGCTGAGCTGAGCTGCGATGAGATGAGATGAGATGAGATGAGATGATGAAGTATAACTTCTTACGTGCGTGCGTGTGTGCGTAGTTAATAATAAAAAAATATTATAAATTAAAAAAAATAAAATTATATTACAATTCCTTCACTAATTAATCGAAAGGAACTTCGTTCCATCCGGGTGTCCCTTGACACCTCTCAAGTTTTTTTTTTTTTTACTGTAGTTCCTCTACATGTAAAGTGGGTATTACTTTTTTTTTCTCGCTTATCTTATAGATAGGTATAGTGTATCGGGGTAGGAGGGGTATCTTTGGACAGGTTTTTCAAAATAATTGCAGGGTTGTGAAGACTATTTTTCGATTCGGTGATTCATTTGCGAAATATTAAACTTTACAGTGATATTTTTTGTTCGAGTGGAGGGTGGGCCCCCCACTGAAAGCTATACTGTTGGCTTGAAAAATCTGAAACGAACTTTGAAGTAAAACATTAATGACATAATTAGCTCTGTTAGTTTAAGATTAATAGTTGCCCAACTTATAAAATGTTACTTGGAAAATTTCATTCAAAACACAAAATCCTTAGAAAAAAAATACTTAGGTGAAATGGGATGAAGTTATGTTTAATATTTAAAATGGGTAGTAAACCTGTAAAATTTTGGAAAGTAAAACATTTTTATCGTTTTTAATTTAAACGTGCTCATTAGTAACAAACATAAAGCCCCCAGCCCGCATTTTATAACGGGTGACTATGGAACCCTACACTGCGCGTGGTCCGACACGCACTTGGCCGGTTTTTAGGGTTCCGAAAGTTGAATGAAAAAACGGAGAGACGGGGAGTTTATCTATTTAATTAAGGATCTCCAACGAATGTTACATTAAACAATTAAATAGATTAGATTTCAGCAATAAAATAAACACTAAATGCACATTCAATTATAGGCAACCACTGCTTGCACTTTGAAATTAGAGCTGAGTAAAAAAACATCAAGATCGTTAAAATAAAATCAAATAATAATTAATCAAACAACAAAAATCAAACATTAATAAAACCAGATAATAATAAAATCAATTACATAATTCTAAACTTTAATACTATTTTATTCCAATTAAATTAAATCACAACATATAAGATAACATACAAAGTATAACAATTTGAAAAAGAAATAAACTATTTTTTTATGTTATAATCAGATAAACTTGATTCGGATCTGAATAAAATAATTAGATGAAAAAAAAATAACTATTTACTATTTTTAACTGTTACATTGACTTTGACCCATAGATCCTCACACACACACACATTCTGTTGCAGTTACTCATCTCGCAGGAGTTCTTCTTACAGAGATCGTGGACAACACGGTCTCGTCTACATATAAACATTATATCAATCATCAAACAGTTCACAATTAGGCATATTTGAGTTTAGACAAGTCTCAGTTAAAATGACAATATTATAGTTATTAATCAATATATTGTGATACAGTGCGTGCGTTTTCGTATTTAAGCCTATTTCTATCAACGTTTTAAATCATAAGTTGTTGTGATGACAAAGCAAATATTGTGACTTGCATATTATAACGGCTTAATGATATCAGGCAAGCCGGTTTTACCAGACGGCTTACTTTTTATGTTTATAATAGACTGGCAAAAGCCTTCAGGCTACAATGGGCCAACAACACCTTGATCTAAGCATTTTGCTCGATTCACTGTTTGGTTTTATTGTTGTGGATAAGCTCGCATTTGACCACTACTTCACCTGATGGTAAGCAATGATGTGGTCGACGAGGTTACTGCGTGCTTTCGCTTTGATATCTAATAGTATCTTATACCCTCTTCACTTCAAGACACCCAGGTTATAGTTGCCAGAAAACACAGCTTCCAGCAGGTAATTTTCCTCCTTAGCTGTACCGATAGTGAAAGTATTTCTAAAACGAACTAATAGTATGGGTTGGATTTCCACCATGTAAAGGTGGCGCAGGTACTTTCTACCTACCGATTTGTTAACTCCATCTGTCCACAGTTTAGTCTCGTATTATTGAGTCTAGCTGTCCAAAGCTAAATATTATCAGTCGCAGAACGGCGAGATTGTTCTTTTATCAGTCATTATCAGCCTAGCCTTTTCCCGACTATCTTTGTGACGTCAGATTCAGCAGATGCGACAATCTTACAATTTATTTATCATTATTTGATTAGAATTATTTAATTACCCTTTGATCTCTATAGCTCAATCATAGAGACTGTTGATGTGCTGACCATCGCCGCCACAGAATAAATAAAAAAAACAGTGGCACTCTGGGAGTGCCGACACAAGTGAAAACGCGAACAAAAATGACCAACGCGCCTCGCGATCCGCTATGAGTGCTACGACGCGTTCGTAGCGAATCGCGTAGCAATCGATTCGAGATATAAAATCATAAATATCTCAAAAACGGTAAGTCCAATCGCAAAAATAACCAAAATTGGGCTCCTTTATAAAAAAAAACCCGTAGAAAGATAAATTCATAAAAAAAAACAATCAGGAGTGCTACGAAGTGCTACGCGTCGGCGATCCGTCCCGTATTATTATACTCTTTGGGCGATCCGCTACGACGGTCAGTGACGGTGTCGCTCGAGTTCAATTGTTTTTTCCCATCTCAAAAATACCCAAAGCGCCTAAAGAACTTTTTACTTCAATAAGTAGGAGTAGCGATAGAGCCCCTCATGAAGGAACCTTTCCTCCCGTCAGGCCCGGCACAGCAGACACATTTATAAACCTTCTGTCGCGTCTCCGATTGGAGACACATCAGAGGCTCTAGACCAGACCAGTGGTTCCCAACCCTTTTTTTACCAGGGACTACTTTGATTTATTTATTGTTAGCTGGGACCAGAAGTCCAGAAGAAAATTGACCTGTGTAAATCTAAAAATAAACTTATATCATAAATTCAAAACTTAAACTTTGTTGTGTCATAGAAAACACATTTCTGATAGAAACTTAATTAACTTAACTTCAATCAGCTATACTATGGCGTTTGTCGAAATGCCAAAATGTAAGGGGTCGATCACGTGACATTTCGATAGTGCTTGTCAATCCCATACATTTTTGACTTTTTGACAATCGCTGTCGCCACGCTTAGTAGTAGGATACGCTGATAAAATGTCACTTGTCCAACCTCAGCTTTTTATCTCTATGGTACCGTGCCTCTAGGAAGTTGAACGCCGGGTATATATGAGCTGGAAAAAATTCTGGAGTTTAAAAGAAATTTTAAAAGGGTCTTTCCCTCTTCACCCGAAAAAGACTGTTATGGACACCTGTATCTTACCGACTCTCACATATGGCTGCCAAACATGGACGTACAGCACCAAAATAAAAGCTAAACTAGCGACCTGTCAGAATGCGATGGAAAGAAGTATAATGAAAACTAAGAAAAGTTCAAAAGATAAGAAGCGAACAGATTAGAAAAAAGACAAAGTTAATAGATGCTCTCAAGTATGCTCAAACACAAAAGTGGCGTTGGGCGGGACATCTAGCCAGATTCACGGACAAGAGATGGACACTTGAAACAACAACATGGGAAGGACCAGTGGGCAAAAGAAGAAGTGGCCGTCCAAGGTACAGATGGAGCGACGAAATAAAAGCAACAGCAGGAAAAGAATGGAGAAGCAAAGCGAAAAATAAGGAAACATGGAGCAAGCTGGAGGAGGCCTATGCCCAGAATGGGGTACCAATAACATTATGAAATATATATATGTAGTTTTAAGAAAAACAGGTTATGTAAGTTGTTGGTAATAAAAAAGGTTCGTTATTATTATAATTATTATGGTACCGCGCCTATGATTCTTTTGATGTTAGTGAGGTCATTAGGCAGCACGGGCGGTGAGCAATGTGACCATGTATCAGGTTGATCGTAGCCAAAATTATGAAATGGAAGTCAATCTAGCTATTGTCCTTGTCGTGGACTAGTCGTGACTATAAGCAAGACATGTCATCTATGATCTCTCTTTTTCTCAATCTTTCCCCCACTGATGTGGATCGTGACTCCTATTTTGACTATCAATCAAAGACTAGGTACTATAGTACTGCTATCAATTGTCTACCTGCAACTACGTCGCCTGGTGGAGGATGGGGCTCACAAATAACTCTAGCTATTCGGAGATCTGGTCGGGTCTGGTCATCTACGATAGTAACTCCAAAACAATAAACGTTTAATAACATAGAGAAGTTGATGCTTCCTGTGTGTCATCGAATATTATCTTTCAGAGACTTTTTCACGTGGATTCCTGTAACTATTCTGGCATAACAAATTTGTTATGCCACCTTTTCCCAGCATATAAATGCTAGGAACCGGTGAAGGGCGGGCGTTTTAAGGGCGGTCTATTATAACTTTTGACCTTAACAAAATACTGAAGCTGAATCTCAGTATCATTTAAATAAATGTTTTTGAGATGGTCCAGATCGTTGCTAGGGTTTTACATTGTCAGTTTAACTTCCAAAATTCAACGTGTAAGTAGGTATTCCCGCATTACTTTTTACCAGACTGTCCCAGAAGGAGGGTAATGTTTTTCGAGAGTTTGTATGTATGTACTTATGTATGTTTGTATGTCTATTTCTTTGGCATACCCAGCAGGTGTAGCATGACCGATTCTATCTCTATTCTACCAAGAATAGACAAATTTCTTTTTATCTAACTTGACATCTTTTCTGCCCGAGCACCATCCTTTACTATGTAGACTTTTTTCGACTGAAGAATAGAAATATTTCAACTCTTCAGTTTTAACATCGCCATGCTTAGGACGGTAGAAACCTTTCTACAATCTGTCATTTTGGCTATTCTTCCGTCGACAAAACTTGTTTCTATGGTGGTCATGCTACGCGTGCTGCAGCCTAAATAGCTGGATAGATTTTAACAAATGGTGGAGGTATGATCTTAACAAATGGCGGAGGTATGATTTTAACAAATGGTGGAGGTATGATTAGATTTGTATAAAGTGACATTAGGTTTTAAGAATTAAAAAAAACCGGCAAGGGCGTGTCGGACTTCGCACGTTTCGGGTTCAGTACCAAATGTATTTTTGACTATTTGTATGGCTTTGGGTCAACAAGATGCTTATACTGTAAAAATTTGAAGACTGTAGCTCCAACCGTTTGGCTGTAAAACCTGTGTGACAGACGACGGACCGACGGACACGTGACTGACAACAATAGGGCTCCGTTTGTACCCTTCGGGTACGGAACCCTAAAAAAAAAGATGGCAGCTGTTGTATAGGTAAGTTGTATAGTCGTATTTTTTTGTGACATATCATGTGGGGTATCAAAATATAGGGCTCGACGAGACAATTCCAAAAATGTAACTCACAAAGAGATAGGAAATAAAGAAATTGACTTGTGACAAAAACCTAGACCGAAAAACTTTGTAACTTTTTCGTCTAGGCATTTGTTTTGTTTCTTTATTTTGTTACTTCTCAATCAGTCTAATACAGTTGGTGGCATCAAATCTCAGATTGAACTAAAATAAAAGCCACCAACTGCTAAAGACTGCTTGAGAAGTCAAAGTCAAAGCATTTTTTTCAAATAAACAATTTACAGGCATTTTGAATTGACACGTCACGGTCGGTCAGTCGCCCAGGGGTTGAAGATAAATTTAAAATAGAGTTACCTCGCCCCTGGGCACACAGGGCAGGGAAGGAACAGGGGTGGGTTTTAGTCAGTAAGATTCTGACACGTGAGCGGGAGATGTCATTGGATGATTTCCCACCCCACAAAAAAAGAAAAAGAAGAGAAAAAAAAAAAGGTCGGTCACTCAAAAAGATGAAGCTAATTGTACATACCAAAGCGTAGATCTCTATGGAGAAGAATGTGCAAGAAACTCCATGGACACTCTTTTTAACCATGTTATGTGTTACAAAAATTTTGGTTACATTATGGTACTCACACTACGTATGGTACTATTACTTTTGAAAAGTAATTAAATAAAAATGTTATGTCTATAAAAATAAAAGGGAAAGCATCTCTTCCAAATATGTAAATATTAAAAAAAGAACTAATTAGTGGACCGAAGTGGCCGTGACTGTGGAGCAGGACCGGTCTGGAGAAGTCTGATGCAGTTGGTGGCATCAAATCTCAGATAGAACTAAAATAAAAGCCACCAACTGCAAAAGACTGCTTGGAAAGTGACTTGTTTGTAGCTTTTTAACCGTTTTTAGCCGTCGGGTTATTTTTTAAATATTTTTTTGGATGTTAGTTTGGATGTTCTATATTCATCATCACCTGACTAGCCGTTCCCTACTGCGCTGGTGTAGACTTCTAGTCTTTACCGATGCAGCTGTATTTACCTTGAGCGATTCTCTATCTAACCTTCCACAATCCGGTAACTGGATTATACGTTAGTCCTATTCTAAAATCTACAATGCTGTTTCCAGGCACACGTCGATAACTCGCCGCTTCTGCCGCGGAAGGCGATCCCGTGAGGACAACGAGCTCTACCGCTCCAACAGCTTCAAGTTCGAGAGGTTCACCAGAGAACCGCCGGCTGATGAGTTCGCTTCTGGCTCACAGGTAAGTCCCACCTAGAATCGTAATCCGGAAATGTATAAAATATTTGTTTTCAGACTTACCTTCTTATACCTATCAATATATTTGTGCGTCTCCTAACTGAGGTACATGTAGGATGTAGGTAATGTTTACGACCTTCCGACTTATGAGTTCCTAGTCCGGTGTAATTATATTATGTGAATTATGTCACATGCGTATGCATTTCTGGTTGTACTTACCGACTAGTTTTGTACTCGAAGCTTTTCTCTTTCTGCGATAAAGTCGCAGGGATCTTACTGTGAAGGTTAATTGAAAAATATTACTGGCTGATTTTGAATACTCATTCAAATTTAGAATCTGTTTCAAGCTGATGAACCTGGGGAGTTTATGGCGGTTTTTTTTCGAGAGAAGTTCTATGGCTGTTTTAATAATTCGCAAATTGATTCCTTCTACTAGGACTATTGTAATGTTAAATTGTTGTAGTTTTATGTCCCAAGTGTTTATGCAACTTTACAATATGTGCAATCGTTGAAATAGGTGCGATCGCCGTAAAATGAAGCTGAAAATTTTACTGTAATTTTTAATTTTACTGACTACCTTCCTCATAATCAATACAACAGTGCTGCAACAATGAGCCCGCATTTTGGTCATTATGAAACAAGCAAAAGAATGAAACATTATCTGGCTCTCTTCCGGCACTATTGTTCATAGGATTATATGTACAAAAGAATCAATTTTAAAAATTCCTTAATACTATTAGAATAAGCAGATGTGCAGATTGTTTTTTATTATCTGTGCCAATAAAACTTTTTACAAAGACGGGTTATTTCTTATTATTTGTTAATATATGGCCAACGGTTTCTAGAATGCATTGAATGAATGTTTATTACATGCGGGTATGTTGTTGGAAAACTGTGCTCTCCTTTAAGGGCCTTCTCGCGGTCCAGTGGCGCCCTCATTGAATAAAAAATCGTAGCTTATCACAAGTAAGTAGTAGGCAAAAGTGCCAAAAACGGCCGTTTCTGACACTTTTGCCTACTACTTTGGATACGAAACATTTTGAGACCTGTTTTAACAACGTAAAAATTCTTTATCCTCTTTGTAACAAACGTGAAGTTGGATTTCTTAATATTTATTTTCTGTGATAAGCTACGATTTTTTATTCAATGAGGGCGCCACTGGACCGCGAGAGGGGCCTTAAATATAAGCATTATTTTGCCGAACTTTCATGTTCTTACCAAAGCTCATAAAACTAGCCCAGCGCACTCGCTGTGGTACGTTGTGTTACTTGGTTTACTTTAGCAAACAATAGATTTGTCTATATTCTTTTTTTTAAAGGATACAGACCAATTTTACCACCCACCCAGTTACCGTTACGGATAAATTTACATCTGTTGTAAATATACAGGGTATAATGGAAAAGCGTGGTCATATTGTGACCACTTGTGTTCATGGTAATATGCAATTTTCTTCAAGGAAACCATAGAAATTTCCAAAAAAATAATTGGACTTAATTAAGTACCTACCGTACCAAATTTTGGTCCAATTTTATTTTGGAATGTGAATTGAATGTGAATTGTGAATTTCTTTCTTGAAGAAAGTTGTTCTTTCCTGTGGGCAGACAAAGTATGTGTGTAAAATTCGACCACGCATTTCCGCTACACTCTGTATATAACTGCCCAAGGTTCATTATTTTAATTTTTTTCGTAAATCGTGCTTGTTGGTGTTAAATACTTAGGTACGGTAAATGTAATTTTAGGCCGCTTAAGGGTATGCGGGATTGGAAGCCCTACCCGTACCTAACACTTATTCAAATTTGGAATCAGTTTCAAGCACTGGGGAGTTTTTGGCGGTTTTTCTTCGAGAGAAGTTCTGTGGCTGTTTTAATCATTTGCAAATTGATTCCTTCTACTAGGACCATTGTGATGTTAAGTTGTTGAAGTTTTATTTACCGACTTCAAAAAAAGAAGGAGGTTCTCAATTCGACTGTTTTTTTTTTGTATGTTTTTCACGCGATATCTACGCCATTTGTGGATCGATTTTGATGTTTTTTTTGTTTGGTAGGGCATACTTTAGAGGTGGTCCCATATAAATTTTATCGAAATCGATTCAGCACTTTTTGAAAAAATCAATATAAAGAAAAAATATTTATAGGTACACAGATGACGTTTTGGTTTTCTCCAAATGTTCAAATTCCATGTTATTGGGGTTATCCATTCGGGCATAACTTTAATATTTAGTTTTACTTCTGGGAAACAACTAAAAAGTGAAAAATAAAAAAACTTTTTTTTTAAAAATACAACCGACTTCTAAAAATTGCAAAATAACTTTAATTTTGGAAGTCGGTGTACATATTTTTTTGTTTCTTCGTTATTTGACACCGACTGCCGAAATCAAAGTTATTTTGCAATTTTTAGACCTCGGTTGCATTTTTTGAAACAAGTTTTTTATGTCTCAAGTGTATAAGCAACTGGACAATAAATGTGCAATCATTGAAATAGGTGCGATCTCCGTAAAATGAAGCTGAAAAATTTACTGTAGTATTGACTACCTTCCTCATAAACAATACAACAGTGCTGCAACAATGATCCCGCATTTTGGTCACTAAGAAACAAGCAAAATAATGAAAAATTATCTGGCTCTCTTCCGGCACTATTGTACGTATTCATAGGATTACGAGTATATGTACAAAAGAATCCCTTTTTAGAAATTCCTTAATACTATTAGAATAAGCAGATGTGCAGATTGTTATTTATTACCTGTGCCAGTAAAACTTTTTACAAAGACGGGTTATTTCTTATTATATGGCCAATTGTTTCTAGAATGAATTTAAATTTTTAATACATGCGGGTATGTTGTTGGAAAACTGTGCTCTCTTTTCAATGTAAACATTTTTTCGCCGAACTTTCATGTTTGGTAAGATCATAAAACTAGCCCGTACAATAACAAGTTACTTGTTTTGCTTTAGCAAACAATGGATTTGTCTGTATCCTTTTTTTAAAGGATATAGTCAAATTTTACCACCCACCCAGTTACCGTTACGGATAAAATTACATCTGTTGTAAATATACAGGGCATAATGGAAAAGTGTGGTCATATTGTATATCTACAATATGACCACGCTTTTCCATTACCTATAGGTACCATAAATATACCCTAAATTGCACATTTCCATGGACACAAGTGGGATACCACTTTTTCTTCCAGGAAACCATAGAAATTTTCAAAAAAAATAATTGGACTTAATTAAGTACCTACCGTACCACATTTTGGTTCAATTTTATTTTGGAATAAAGAAAAAAAAGAAAGAAAAATATTTATTCTGCACAGATACAACGATGCGAAGAGATATGCTATTTCTTTCTTGTTCTTTCCTGTGGGCAGACAAAGTATGTGTTTAATAATTTACCACGCATTTCCGCTACTGTATATATCTGCCCAACGTTCATTATTTTAGTTTATTCGTAAATCGTGCATTGGTGTTAAATACTTAGGTATGGGTTTTTTTTTTTTTTTGTGGGGTGGGAAATCATCCTATGACTTCTCCCGCTCTGGGCGGAGCGGGAGGGCGTGTCAGACTCTTACTGACTAAAACCCACCCCTGTTCCTTCCTGCCTTTGAGTGCCCAGGGGTGAGGTAACTCTGTTTCGAATTTATCCTCAACCCCCGGGCAGGCATCGGCCATGACGGGCCCCGTCTCTTGCTGACAACTCTTTGAGGCGCGCGTGGAACACTACGCGCCGTCGACTCTCGGGCCTGGTGCTGATCGGACGGCGCGCTACCCATTACTCGCCGTCCGCAGGCCCGGGTACTTAGGTATGGGTAGGGCTTCCAATTCCGCATTTCCTTGCAGGATCTTGGTATTGGCGAGATCAAAAAAAATTAATGACGCGGGATCCCGGTATAACGGGATCCTGTATTTTTCGATTAAAGTTGTTAACAGTGAGGAGTAAAACACAGCATAGGTACTTAAAGTTTGAATATTTATAAGAAAAGAAAAAGTACAAAAATTTTACTTTATTTGTTGGAAGTTATGTTTTCTGCGAAAACTTCCAACAAATGAAGTATTTTTTTATTCATTCCCAAAATGTCGTCAACTAAACTACTTCGTATCTTGTTGGCAAGATAACCGGCAGCGGAGAACGCCCAAACAGCTTCTACGTAGGCACTACAGACTGTAGGGCATTGTGTGCTAATGTTAAGTATCTACCCACCTGCCTAGGGGTTGAGGATAAATTCGAAAGAGTTACCTCGCCCCTGGGCAGTCAGGGCAGGGAGGAACAGGGGTGGGTTTTAGTCAGTAAGAGTCTGACACGCCCTTCCGCTCCACCCTAGAGTGGGAGAAGTTATTGGACGATTTCCCACCCCCCCCCCCCAAAAAAAAAAAAGTATCTACCCATCGACCCTCCTGATTCATAAAAAGTTAGATTGTCCCGTGCCCGTAATAATTTTCAATCCCGCAATACCTGCGGGATCCCGCACCCTAATCCCACAGTAAGCGGGATTGATGAAATCATGTGGGATCTCGGTATATCGGGATCTCGGTATACCGAGATTGGAAGCCCTAGGTACGGGTATTTAAAAATCATTTTTTTTTGTGCAAGTTGTAGATCTGAAGTGTCTACACACCTGGGCAATATGTGGAATCATTGAAACAGGTGGATCTTGGTAAAATAGAGCTGAGATTTTGGTTCTTAATATTGACTATACCTTCCTCAGCGAAGCTTTCAGAGAAGCCTGACTCGATCCATTTGCTGCTAAATATTGCAACAATCATGACCATGCGTTACATCCGCATTCTAATGGGAAACAAAGAGACTGTATTCTCTAAAAACTAACTTGACACTGGTTAAATGCACAAACCACGTGAAGGCAAAGAAAAGAACATGAACCTGTTGATTTTAGGGCATTTTGGCGCGCGAACACGTAATTTTAGGACAATTTTTCAATAGACAGATATCTGTTAACTGAGGAATAAAAATGGTGGTTTGTACCTACAGAAACAGTCAAACAGCCATATAAATTCTTCAGTTAAAAATTATCTGACTATTGAAATGAAAAACCAGCCAGAATTTGATACTACAGGGTGTAAAAAGACATCACATAGCCGTCAACTACGCATACTGTTACGTCTAACAAAGTAGCTTTGTGTAATAATTATTCCTGGGAAACGACTTTTATTATATGTATGAAAAAAAAAAAACATTTTTTTATTGCACATATTATCTGTGACTGCACGCAATGTAACGCGAACCCAGGCAAGTGGAGTTAAATCCCGCCCCTTCGCCCTAAGCCACGTAGGTACTAGTCGGATACCTACGTTTGATATTCATTGCGTTTTTGTAACTTCAAATGCGTAATTTCGAAAAAAAAACGAAAATCCAGGTAATGTTTGTATAGAAAAAAGTTTAGTAATAACAATTTGGATTCATTTTCGTAAAAAAGTAAAAAAAAAAATTGCGACTTTGACCTTCAATGTCTCCAGAACCAGTAGATTCCCAGGTATGGTCTAGTGAAAAAAAATGATCCAAATAATAGTTACAATATATGACTTTCGGCTTCGGAAAATAACTTTTTACACCCGATAAAGGTGGGTAATTAAAAAATCCACCGCGCGTTCATTTTTATTGAAGTGATATTGATCAACCCTGGAAGGTGTCCCGTACAAGACTTGTGACTTGTTCATATATCTAACTACGTAGTCTATTATGATAATGTAATTAGGGAAGTGGGAGCAACATAGGGAAACTCAGTAAAAGAGAAAGAAAGATAAATTATTAATGAAAACGGATCATTTCTCTCTTCTCGGACCACACAATGGACCTTTATCGTCATCTGACGTCAGAGCTGAAGCGAAGGAATATTTGACATTCTATCATTCATGAAAGATGAAGACTTCCATTAAATTATGTTCGGCGCGTCCCACTTTATTTATGCTAATGCAGGCTTCAATCTAGACATTAACTATAATAGGGGTTCTATGTACCAAGAGATACCGATAGGTACCTACTGTTGTTTGGAAGGGTAATGAACTTTGAAGTAGATACCTACGCTGAAAAACCTGTTGGTGTAAAAATACTTTTTTATATAACTGTCGTCGATCCTCCGAGTGTGTACACAATCCATTGTTATAAAATGCAAATTCGCATTTATTTAAAACGGAAGAGACTCCAAATCGAAAACTATATTGGAGCTCCACGTGACGTTGTTTTAGTTCGAAGGAGCGCGCGAGTGGTGTCAAAATTAATTTTGGTACCAAACGCTTTTCTATCGTTGTAAAATTGAGTTCCTTAGAAAAGCTGTCTGAAGTGTCAAAGCAAGTCAAGGCTCGCATGATACCGTCGCCGTTCTTACCATGAAAGCGTACCCACTTATCTAGATGAGCCATCTTCTCCACAAAGGACCCACTTTACAGTCTGCGAAAAAGGATTTCCGTTCAAGAACTCTATTGAACTTCAGCGCCATCAATACACGTTTCGCAGAAATTGTGTTAGCGCCGTATTGGGTTTTATCTCAGTTGAAAATCATAAAAGTTTTATAAAATATTTTCCTTATGCGCGATGGAAAACGTAAAGCGTAGGTATCCTACTTTACGGTTTTTAAATCCTTCTATTGTGAGGAACTAAATAAAAAGTCAGCAATATGTTTTCCGAGAAAAATTATAGGAACCTATCTATAGCTGAATCGATCAAATAAAATTTTAGATACTTGACCCCATCTTGAAAAATCACTTTTTTTTATAAAATTCTAACCTATCAATTTATAATCAGAAAATTGCTCAGTAAAGTTCCCTAAATCTACTCATTAGCATAAATTACAAGATGGTACGATGCGAGTAAGTCAACAAAATTACTGGTAATTGGCTGGTCGACATGTACCATCAAAAATGTCTGTGCATGAACAGTTTCGAAAAAATTTTGCTTGCACGTTGTGAAGCATACTTCGCCCCGCCCATTACGTTGTTGTCCAATAGCTTTACAAAAAAGGGCATTGTCTCACGAACAACATTTGTTGAGAGAAAGCCCTTTTTTTGTAAAACCCCGTTTGTAACATTTATAACTTTTAAAATCTTAGAATTTTGTGCATCACTCCTCAGTTGCATCCTGCACACCAAATGCAGCCTTATGGTTATGGTGGTCATGCACAGACATTTGTGATAGTACCTAGGCTTAGACTATGAAAGGTTATAGACGGAGTGTCAAAATCCAGCAAACTGAAGTACCAGAATGAGAAGCCGGCTTGTATCTGTACACGCGAAATAAGCTCACATAGGCAAAATGAGAACCGATACGTCATCGGTACGTTCGTCAAGGTCACTCACACATTTTAACTATCCTGCTTCATTTAATCTCCAATGACGTTCCGTCTATAACTTTTCATAGGCTAAGTACCTTGGTACATAAAAATATAACAAGAAATAGCAACCTATTTCAAAAACAATACGTACCAACATATTACCAGATATTAATAAATGCATTTTCGTAATGTAATGAATAATCAGACTCTAATTAAATAGGGATAAGCTATTGACACCTTTTGTAGTTGTACAGACTGTAGATAAAATAGTGACGCTGATGACTAATGTTGTTATCATGTATAATGTTATGAAACAAAACAACACACCGCTGAAATTCCAACGCGTTTTTGGTACAGCTAGCGCCATCTAGTGGTGCCGTACTAAATCTGAGAAAACCTCAACAAGTAGCCAAGTTTCATATTTGGCGCTTCGAGCAGTTATCAGTAGATGGCGCTGAACGTGCGGTTTGTAGAAGTTTCCGGTTACAAACATAGAGGGCGCTTTGGCAGGGATTCATGATAGCTGTTTCTGGGAAGATAAATGTTGATTCCAATGATGTAATATATAGACGTTCCATAACACAATGGTACTACTATTTATAAGTAGCTATCAGCTAATTAAAGTAGTTAGCAGCCGTTTAGATTTACAGCAAGCCTTTGACAGCGTGAAACGTGCCACTGGATTTTAAAAAAAGATTAATGCCCCTTTTCTTTATTCATTTAATTAATGCTTCACATCTGAAACACAAGGTACATCATAACACAATTAATTTAAATTTTATAATATTGTAGGTGAGATAATTATATTGGTAACCTACAGGGATCTGTTCTTAGACCTTTCCTGTAGCTTATTTTTTTATTTTATCGTATTGTGTTTACTACTTGAATAGAATCAGTGAACTCTGTTGCAGCTCATTTTAACTATGGAGTGGACAAGCTAAATAGAAAGAGATCCTATCAATAACATTCAAGAATCCTTATAAAAATCTACATAATTATTTTGACTGACAGATAAATAAACCAACATTTTCAGAAAGGTGTTACTTATTGAATAGTTTACACATGATACAAATATAATTTTCAACTAATACCTACCTACCCATTTGAAAATTGGCTCTATTAAGGCACTCAGGAAACACAAATCCTGTTGCGTAACTTCGTTTTCGCGTCAAAACAGTTGCGTGAATATTCGTGTACAAGGGGTGCGCTGTAGTTTGTGTGGTATTGCAACATAAATTGTGTGCACACGTTGTGTAGGGGAGGGCATTAATATCATCTGTCCTATCAATTACACCGGCGCGGTCACCGACGCGCCGACAGCCTATCGAAGGAAAATACGTGAAAAATTTGACATACGACCCTAATTTTTCCTTAGAATATGGTTTTAGGGCTGTGTATATGCGTTTGTTTTGATATATCATATACAAGCAACTTTTTTTGATAAGATGTTTTATTTTATATAAAACGTAAGCAGATGAAGAGTTTATTTGGAGTTTGACAAACTAGCCGCAACCTAGGAACATTTCGAGCACCTGATGAGTCTCTCTGCGGTGTCACTTTCATCATCAGCCGTAAGATAATCCCAACATTTGTTAGTGTACATATAATCCACAAATTTTATTATTCAAGTGTTGAAGACGATTAGGCAGGGTGAGAGACAACGCATAGTGTCGGTTTTTTTCTCGAGTGCAGTTCAGTGGCTGTTTTAATTATTCACAAATTGATTCCTAGTGGATATTGTGATGTTAAATTGGTGTAGTTTTGTTTCTCAAGTGTTTACGCAACTGGACAATATGTGGAATCATTGAAACAGGCGCGATCTCGGTAAAATAGAGCTGAGAATTTTTTCGTAGTATTGACTAACTCAGCGAAATTTGCCGAGTAGGCTGACTCGACACATTTGTTGCCAATTACTGCAAAAAATATTAGAATGTGTTACATCTGCATTCTAATGGGAAAAAGTGACAGTATTCTGTATCTAAAACTAAATACTTTCTTAACTTGACACTGGCTAAATGCACAAACCGTGCGACGCCAAAATTAAAGGAAAAAAAAACATAATGTCAGTTTTTTTTTTTTTTTTTTTTTCTTCCTTTTTGGCTTCGCACGGTTTGTGCATTCAGCCAATGTCACGTCAGGTTGATTTTACAGAAATCAAAGGTAGGGAAACCATATAAAAAATATTAAATTGAACGGAATTTAGGAAAGGATAGATAGATAGGATCAGTTCTTTTGGATGGTGATAACATGAAAATAGTGAGCAAATACAATGACGAAAATTATAGCTTAATATTATTTAAGGTGATGAATGAGACTATACATTTATATACAGAGAAGCTATTTGTACAAAGTAAGCAAAGTATTGAGGTAGGAAAAGGAATACGAAGGGACAAGAGGTCACAGAGAAAGGAGGAACGGTCATGTAAAGGACAGGAGAAAAATATGTGATCTAAGTCACCTACGTCTGTGCCACACGAGCAATAGGGGTCGTCGATGATATGAAGTTTGGCAAGATGGGCTGGAGAGCAAACATGGCCCAGTCTCAACCGTATCATAATGGAGGTCTCAACCTTGCCAAACTTTGCCCTGCCAAACCACGGTTTTTCTGGAATCTCGGGTTGAATAAAAGAAAAGTAACGGCCCTTGGATTTGCTGCTGATATCCCAAGCCACCTTCCAAGTGTCCCGAAGAAAATTCTTTGGCAGCGTCTCGAGGTCATAGCTAAAGTTCTTATATGGAACTAAGTCTCCACATTGCACCGCATCACCAGCGAGTGCATCAGCTACATCATTGCCATGGATTCCAGAATGGGCCGGAATCCAGGCAAATTGCAGTGTGTTACCCTCAGAGATGGTTTTGAACGCAAATTCTCTTATCACATAAATTATAGGAGACTGTGATTTGTGTTCAAAAGGGGATTTACTGATGGCTAGAAGAGCACTCTGTGAATCGGTAAAAATTATAGTTTTTTTGAGCCTAAAAACACGTGCATATTCTAAAGCTTTTAGAATTCCAAAACATTCTCCCGTAAAAACGGAAGTCTCCGGAGGCAGTTTTATTTTTTGCACGATGTTGTATTGAGTATGGTAGGTACCAATCCCAACACAACCCGTCGGAGAACGTTTGGCAGCATCCGTAAAAATATGGTGAAAGTCTGAATGTTCAATCAGAAATATATTAAAGCATGATTGGCAATCGGGATCTGATTTACTTACACAGTTATATTTAATATTGGGAGTGAACAGTAAACTCTCATAACTATTTTTAAATAGGGGAAGTTTATTTGAACGGTGAATAGGCGAAGAAAGTGAGAGGAATTTCTTGTAGCTTTCAACTAAACAAGGAGCACGTTTATGGGACCAGTAATCTGAAGATTCAATTTCAAACATTAAAGATTCCAGTTTAGGAATGAGAGGGTGAGTTGAGAACTGAAGAATCCGGAATAAATATTTGTCAGACAGGAATTGTCTTCTAAGGCCTAAAGGAGCTTCCCCACATTCGATTTGTAGTGCATTAATGGGACTAGATTTCATGGCACCCGAAATAATACGTAATGCTTTAGACTGGATCCGATCCAATTTTTTGAAAGCCATAACACTACCAGGTTCTAGAACGAACAATCCATAATCCAGAGTGCTTCTGATGATTGCGTTGTAAATTAGTTTCAAAGAAAATGGATGTGCACCCCACCACACACCTGAGAGACATCTGAGCATGTTTAAGTGATTTTCACATTTATTAACAATATAGTCACAATGAGGAGCACAGCTTAATTTAAAGTCAAATATTACACCTAGATATCTGAATTTATCTTTAACTGGAATAAGTATTCCCTTATAGAATAGGTTTACTAATGGAATAATTTTTTTTCTGGTGAATAAAACAGCCGCGCTTTTAGACGTGGATAAATCTAAACCGTTTAAATATAACCATGACTCTAAAGTAGATAAAGCAGAATTAATAGCATAGCTCGCTTGTTCAACAGATTGACTTGAAGAATATAATAATAAATCGTCGGCGTATTGAAGAACCTTAACATGATTAGTTAAGGAAGAGTCCAAATCAAAAGTATAAATATTGTACAGAAGGGGACTGAGCACAGAACCCTGTGGGAGACCTCTCCATACAAGATGAGAGACATCATGATCTCCTATTGTCATGTTAACAGAGCGTTCAGTCAGGATGTTAATAATGAAATTCATCAAATTCGAGGGAACCTCTATAGCTTTTAATTTATTTTGTAAAACTGATAATACGACATTATCATAAGCTGCATTAATATCTAGGAAAACTGCAACAGTGGATTGGTTTTCAGAGAAGGATAACCGAATATCGGTTGAAAAAATACTTAAGCAGTCAGTGGTGCTTTTACCTTTTCTAAAGCCATATTGTGATGCCGCCAAAAGACCCTTACTTTCAACATACCATTCTAGGCGATTCTTAATTAGGTGTTCAGCTAATTTCATCAGAATAGAAGACAAAACTATAGGCCGGTACGAGGAAGCATCGGATGGAATTTTATTTGGTTTAAGGAATGGCAACACCATTTGACGTTTCCATTCAGTAGGAATGTTTCCTGTATTCATAATAGTATTAATAAGATCTAAATAATAATTGAGGACATTGTCATCTAAATTAGCAAAAAAGGAATATCAATGCCTGGCGCAGAATCCATAGTTCTACGAATAATACCCTTTAATTCAGTGAGAGAGAATAGAAGATCTAGCGTCGTATGTGTGTCTGAAGTGTCTTGGTTATTGGATATGGGAGACAGGATAATAGCCTCTGGAACCCAAGGAGGAGCCAATTTATCTAAAAAGTCACTGGCTAAAGAATCAGGAATAGGAGAAGGGTTGTTATAAATAGACCTAAATTTACGAATATTGCGCCAGACAATCGTAGCGTGAGTATTCGGTGAAATTGATGAGCAAAAGTTACGCCAAGATTCAAATTTTTTCTTCTTAAATATTTTAGACGTTTCATTAGTTATGTTAGTAACGGTTACAAAATTAATATCAGACATATTAAGGTTATAATTTAATTCAGCTTCTTTACGTTTTTTAATCATTTCAGTGCACTCGGAGTCCCACCATGGAGGCGAAGGAATTGTGCTCATATTGTTATTTTTAATACGAAAGACTTCATCCGCCGCTGCAATTAATATGTGTGCTAAAGCTTCAGCACAACTATTTTCATTGCCGTCAGAAACAACAGGCAAGGAGCAAAGTTTTCTGTCAACAATGTTTCTAAATTTGTCCCAGTCATTATCATTTCTATTAGGTAGTTTATGTTTTAAATTTGATCTCCTTAATGGTGCCTTTGGTTTAGAAAGAGGATAAGATATGACTATTGGGAAATGGTCACTACCAAAAGTAGAAGTTAGAGTATCCCAAGTCAATGAAGAAGCTAAGCATGGTGAACATATAGAAAGGTCAACGGCACTTTGGTTTTGATTGGGACCACAACGACGTGTTGCTCCTGAGTTCAAGATGCATAAATTATGTAGGTCTATTATATTTAATAATTCATTCCCATAACAAGTAGAAGTCGAGGAACCCCATGATTGGTGATGGCAATTAAGGTCCCCCAATATTAAACATGGCTTTGGAAGAAAGGAAAAGAGATTATTCATCTCTTGCAGAACAGAAGAAGAAGGGTGAGGAACATAGATAGAAACAAGACAAATATGATGCACTTTAATAGCTACAATTGAAATTTCTTCACTGTGAGGAGGCAGTGTAATAGTAGAGAAAGGGATAGAATTCTTGATAAGTATAGCTACTCCACCATACCTATCAGATCTATCCTCTCTAATGGTTAAATAACTATTGATTTTAAAAAAATGATTAGGTTTGAGCCAAGTCTCTGCTAAGGCAACAGCAAATGGCTCATATTTGTTTAAAAGATGTATAACATCACTCTTTTTGTTAATTAGACTGCGGCAGTTCCACTGGATTATTTTGGATGTGTTGTCCATTATGAATGGATTGAGATTCGTTGAAAGATGAAGCTACGTTGGACGGTGAAATATTGAACTGAGAGAGAAGATTATGTAAAGCAGAAAGAAAATCATTTATAGAAAAATTTGTGTCTTTTATGTCATTATTATGATTGTTAGAAAAAGCACAACCATTGGATGGTTGAGGAATATTGAGATCTTTAATGATGGCATTATGAGCCTCTTTATTATATCCTTGTATAGATTTAGGAGGGGGGTGAGGTTTGAGAAAGACAGTCTATTTATAGCTACTTGAAGTAGGTGTTTTGTTAGGTGAAGAGACTAAAGGAGTATTTGCAAAGTTTTTGGAGGGAGAAGATAAAAGTGCATCAGCATATGATTTTGTTACAGGGGGATATACTTTTGCTGCTTCAGCATATGATACTGAACTTTGTGCCATGTAAGTTTTAATTAATTTTTGCCTAGAGAATTCTGGGCAAGATTTATTAATAGCAAAATGTAAACCAGAGCAAAGGCAGCAGGATGTATTTTCTTGTTGTCTATCACAACTGTCCCCAGTATGGTCTTGGCCACATTTATAGCAACGAGGTTTAGACCTACACTGTATTTTAGTATGACCAAATCTACAACAATTGAAGCACTGTATGGTAGGGAAAATATATAACTCAACAGGTAAAGCATTATAGCACATAAAAATTCTTTTTGGTAAGACCTGCCCGTCAAATGTAACAACTATAGATTGGGATGGTTTCCAAATGGTTGAACCATCAACAATGGTTTTAAAATTAAGGCGTCTGACTTTTAAAATTGGACCGCACCCAATTGGTACTGTAATACTGTTATATTATCAATAACTTCCTCTGGAGACCATTCTGCAGGAACACCACGTACTAAACCCATTCTGGTAACATTAAAAGTGGGTATAAAAGCTTTAAAATTGTATTTTTCAAGACTATTATGAGAAATAAAAGAATTTGCGTCCAGAAAACTAGAAAAAGATAATGAAATTTTATTGCGTCCGATTTTTTTGACGCTGCCATTAATAACATTTTGGAAGGCGTTGTGCTTCAAAAACTTGCCAAATGTGATTGGGTGCAATGTCGAACCATCATCTGGTGAAGTTATTATTTTTTGTACATGTATTACAAAAGGCGCGCTGTCCGTTTTTTCGTAGGTTTTTCTACCTATCTGAGTGGGATTAACTATGGAAGGAACGGGAATATCAGTAGGCAATGCATTGGAAACCTTATTAACGGAATGAATAGGAGCAGATTCCACAACTTGAGTCGAGTGTGAGTCTACACAATTACAACCCGAAGACTCGGAACCGTGGTTTTTACGGGTACGACGACGTTTATTGCAATGCTTACAGACGTGCACGCGGCTTCTTTTTAAATTGCGAGCCGAAGACGACCCATCAGTATCCATACCAGATTCATTATTTGATACTGTGACAAAAACGCCGGCCGGGGGAACAAAGTCCCCCGGGTCGGGCGGGTCTTTCATCCTTAGACACTAAAAAGAAAAGAAATAACTTACCACTATCGAAGAATGTACAAAACTAAATATTAACTACTTACTATACTTATATATAACTACTACTATGTATTACTGATCTTATATATAACTGTAAACTTTTACTGAATAAAATTCCAAAAATAACGCGTCCGCCAAGTTGGAAGTTTCCCGCGCTTTTTCAAATGTCAGTTTAGTTACTCTTATTTAACACGTCATTCTTCTTCTTCATTTTGTCGATGGTACTATTAAATTCAATCTATTAGGAATATCACACCTCATATTGAGCAGTGGTAACGGACGTGACTTGCAAGTTGTAGGTCGTGGGTTCGAACCCAGGCAGCTTTGTTTATATGTGTTTTGTGTATATTGTTTCATCACCACTGCTCTCGAAAATTCGAAGACATGTGACGTCCGCCAATTCGCATTGGGCTCGTGTGGTGGATTACGACCCACACCCTCTCACAGAGAGGAGGCCTGTATCCCAGCAGTGGGAACATTAAAAGGCTAGTTCTATCCGTCAATCAATCTGTCCGTCTAACCGAATGCAGCTGGATACCAGTATTTTACATGGAGCGACTGCCTATCTGACCTCCACAACCCAGTTACTCAATTCCAAATTACGTTCTTTCGTACTTAGTTTTTAAATTCAAATTCAAATATTACTTGCCTTCTCTGTCTAGCCTCTGTTTCTATTTTAAAAAATCAGTTCAAACTCAGCTGCCATGCTAGAATAAGGTCCTCTCTATCATTGTCATTTTCCTACTCTTCAATAACTGACAGTTATTAGTTTCCAAGAGTAGTGCAATTTTTGTAACTAGACAGATTCAGGCATCCAAGCAATAATACAATTTAAATATTTACCTAGTCACAGTTTATGGTGTACGTACGATTAATGAGTCATTCATATAAAATATTTAAATATATGTCTTAACTCGTCGTGAGTTTATCTTAATTCAACACCTTCTCTACGAACCTCCTCTACGTGTCACCACTACTCCTCTCCTCCGCAGCGTGATACTGGCGCCCAACGTGTGGTTGTCAGACTTTCGGGCTTTTGACGACGAGTAGCGACTGTCAAAGATCCACGATTGACAGCCGGGACTAACGGCTTAACGTGCTTTCAGAGCCACGGAGGAGTCTCATCATCACCCATCTATGGACCAACCCCGGCAAAAGTAGCCTAACCTTATGGATCGACCCGTGCGGCTGATATTACTTTAGCGACGAGCTCCTTCTAGTCATGCTAGATATGCTATGCGTATGGTTGTATATATATAAAGGTGCAGTCACACCATTCATTCCAATAACTCTACCACTTCCTATTTTTACCTAAAAACCCTCCAATACCAAACAAAGTAAATTGCCCTTGCCACTCATATTAATATTACGTTCGGCACCAACCCTACCCATGATATAAATCACGTTATCCCCGCCGTGATCGCGATTGCCTCATCAACATACTAATGCGGACGCCAGATGTGCCCCTAGACTTATAAAAGTCTGCTAGACTTTGAAAATGTTGGAAAACAGATTTCCCTGTGTTACGTCTCGTTTGTGGTTTACGCGTTGTCGTTCGATATTGTTTCAATGGAAAAGTTTGTAGTTTTATGAAAATACTTGCTGCAGCCAGTGGCTTCGCCCGCGTGGAATGAGTACTTCCCCCCTACTATATTATAGCATATGTGTTATTACAGACTATAATCTATCTCTGTGATAAATTTCATACAAATCCGTTTAACCGTTCTGGCTTCATTGAGTAACAAACATCCATCATCCATCCAAACTTTCGCAGCTTATAATATTACTAGCTTCTGTTAGCGGCTTCGTCCGCATGGTAAACAGTAGCCTATATTTTAATCCAGGTTATAAGCCGTTTTTGCGTGATTGAAACACAAACATACAAACACAAACTTTCACATTTACAATATTAGTGGGAAGTAGGATTGCTAATATTTTGATATCCTTAGAATGTGTGTGCCAGACAGCACTATGATAGAATATACTCGTAAATAGTAGATAGTTCACATGCTTTTAGGTGTAGTGTTTTTGCAGCAGATTCTCTAGATACTTATCATGTTAAGGTGTATGACTCAGTGACTTCACCCAAGAGCTCGTCATGAGATTTTTATAGTATATATCAGCTGCTCATGTAGAAAATCATTCATTATTGTCATGTTCTCAAAAAAAGTTCCACTGTATCTAGACAACAATAACATCGCATCGCTATACTGAACCCAGACAAGACCGGTGAGGTAATTTTCAGTTTTAGTCTATTATATTTTCATGAAAAGCCGTTAGTTATCCTATGTCATCCCCTCTTTCTTTATAACTAGTGAATAAAGCGCTAAAGTGCTGTGTCTCTTAAGTGTTTTTATAGCACCGGGCTAGCTTAATACGATTTTCATTGAACCGTTTATTCATTCAATTTCTTGTGTCAGCTTTGTTCGTAGATTAAGTAAGCCCTTTTTTTAAGTTAGTACGCTAGTCATTTGAGCATTTGTGATTTAATATAGACTTCAAATTCTTTTTGTAAAATCGACGTAATCAAATCTTTAAACAAGTTTTATTGAAGAATATCCAGTAAGTTTACAGGTCCTAAGCGAAAAAGTATACCCGCTAAGAAAAACAGCTAGCCTATTTACATACGTTAGTACCGCACATAGAAAGGAAAAGTCTACAAAAACTGTAGCAACACTACTCAGTGAGAGCTTAAAGCTCGCTCTCCACTTTCGTTATGAGAAAACTTGGAACATTCTGTACCGCGAGTCGTTTTAACATATACTTGTGCCGGTAGACTCGCTTCTATAGTTAGTTTCAGGTGGAATAATATTTAGATTTTGAGATTATGTGTGGGAATCCTTTGAAAAACTTGTGAATTGAATTTCTAACTGTTATCTTAACTGATTTAGGAATCACTTAATTTTATAATCTAGCAATTAACAGAGGTTATTGCCGTCTATTATACCCTTTTCACTTCTATTTCTCCTTTCCTCTCAGCCCATGTATCTTATTATATTCTCAACGTTTTTTATGTATAAACTCTACCGCTAATTTATTGTATTTATTATCATACACAATTGTAACTTACTCTACACATAACTGAATTTCGTAATACTCTAATGTACCTATGCATGACGCAGGTAGGGGGTAAATACCTTCGTTCGTTACGAAATTGTTGGATGTTGCCCCATGATTCCTTTAAATTAAAATCTCTCACTTCAAATCGAGGAATTTAATACAGAATTTAATAAACACCCGACAATCACTCGTCGGTCCTCAACCGTCAAAAATCGTGTTTGAGCACCTCTTTAAAATCCGTTAATCATCCGACTGGGTAGTTTTTAACTTGATTGTAAATGCGTATTAAAACCGCTCGACTATTCCCTTCGGCTACTGTAATCAACTTCAGTTTCGGATACGGCTTGTAATTGAAAATGTCGAGTCGTGCGATGTTCATTTTCCACTAATTAATCGCTGTGATGACATTGCATCCATCCCCTGTCCCTAGGTACGCATTGTTGTCTATATGCACCTCACGCTTAGGTGGATCGGCAATTTTGAGCGATGTTCGTTGGCGTGATATTGGGTTCCTATAGCTTATAGGAATTCTATGTGTATCGGTGCCTGTTTTATACATAAGGATTCCTTCTTTAGCGTCCGGTACCCGAAGGGTCCAAATGGAGCCCTATTGTTGTCACTCACGTGTCCGTCTTTCGTAAATTTTGTTATGATGAATTTTTCAACTGCCCATTGATCTATGAACTTGAAATTTGTTGATAATGTTTATTATTACGTATACTTTTCTAACAAATACCAATATTTGGTACGTTGTGCGAAATCCGACACGCACTTGGCCAGTTTTTAAAGCGACCGTTACAGTCTAACAGATAATACCTACAGCCATAGCAGCACCCGTGTATAATTAGTATGTTGATTTTAAAAATCTAGATCATATCTAGATATACTTTGTCAGCTCCTTTCAAGTACCCTACTGCTACTGCAGACTACCTGCGCATCTTTTCTCCTTCTCTATCATAACCATCTAAAGGTTCTCTGTAAAAGATCGCTTTTAGCGATAAGACCGCCCATTGTTACACCCCGTTAATTAGAAGCTCCTTCTGTAATTTGTTATGGTGTACAATGAAAAGTACATATATCTATCAATGTACATATACTGCAACTTTTAAACTTCTGGAATCTTTATTTGGACACTAGCTGCGCCCCGCGGTTTCACCCACGTAGACAGGAATAAAAAGTAGACTATGTGTTAATCCAGGGGATAAGCTACATACAAACACACACACTCACAAACTTTCGCCTTTATAATATTAATGTGATACACACTTGTAACTTAACTTGACCGTTTCTAGTTAGTTATTTTGTAGTAGGTATTGGAAATGTACCCGATAAATAGCAATCACATAGCAATATTCTCGTCCCGTCACATGGGACCAAACATCGTCCTTACAAAACTTTGGGTACGAAGCTTACCTTTTTCATACCCTTCGGGGCTCTCAAGCGAATCAGCTTCTGTAGGTATATCTTCGGCTTTAATTTTCTTGTATCAGTGAGGTCAGAGATACTTGTCATTGTTATGAATGTCGTAGTCACATCGTAAAACTGGTCATTTACTAATGTGGCCAGCAAACTCATTGAATGTTCAACGTTTGGCGATTTGTTCTTCAACGGTTGGCCAAACCATATCAATAATGTAGGGTCCCCATACAAGTTTATGGTATAAAATTTTACATTGTGTAAAGGTGCGCAGTTTTTAGCTTCATTTCACTGCATTTTCTTCTTCAACTTCACTTTAGGTCACTTTTTCAAACAGTAATGATACTGAGAGCAGTGTTGGCACAGTGGTATTGGCCGCGACTTACAAGTTGTAGGTCGTGAGTTCAAACCCAGGCAGGCGCTTTACTTTGTGTAAATTATTTCATCACCACTGCTCTCAAAACGGTGAAGGAAAGCATCGTGAGGAAACCGGCAAGTCTTAGAACCAAAAATTCGAAGACATGTGACATTCACCAATTCGCATTGGGCACGCGTGGTGGATTATGGCAACACCCTCTCACGAAGAGGAGGCCCGTGCCCCAGCAGTGGGGACATTGGCTGAGATGATGATGAGATGATGAATGATACTTCGCATAAAGGACTTGTCAAAGTGTCAATAACAGGCCATAGCGCAGTTAGCGTTGCACAATGTGACTATTTTACGAATTATGATCTGATCATACAGTGTTTGCCCAATCGTCGAAAGTTGAACAATCAACGATATGTGATGTGTTTCTGGCCACTTCATGAAATGACCTATTCAACGTTCTGGCTACGACATAAATGTGTTTATGGTCAACAGTCTATGTAGCAAACCACTTAACCGTGCAAATATCTACACGAGGTTTCACACGATCTGGACGTTTGAGGTTCAAGTTCGTACACACTATAAGTTATTCTGATTTACATTGTCTCTGTCGGTGTTGACTACACTGATATTATCTTGCTCTGAGTTTTTGCGGCCCGACCTGTTTTTTGGCCATCGATGTATACTTAGAAGATAGCTACATGGTTAGGTTTAGGTTTCGTCTGAGTCATGATACTGGCAAAAGGCCTGTTGGGAAAAACAAAAGGACCCAGGTGATATGGTTTCATTTCCATTGACTATATTTGTAATTGTTGGAAATGTGTGTGGTCTAGAGAATCGAAGACATGTGACATCTTGCGCCAGCAGTAGGGACATTAAAAAAAAGGCTGATGATGGTGATGATGTGTGTGGTCTAAATAATGCGATCACGTGCGTGAGAGAAAATGATTTTTGAAGAAATTTCAAGACGAACACTTTATCAGCAAGTCCTCTCTTATGAGCTTGCTAGGTGCTAGAAATTAAAATTATAAGTATTTCAGTAAGAACCTCGATCATAGACACATAGACTCTCCTGTTGTGGTGGGTGTTATCAAACGCGTATCAAACAGTCACAGACTCAGACTCTTTTAAAGCCCAGACATTACGATAGAATATTATGTGATAATAAACTCATTGTATACTCACTATCAATGTGATTAATAGGTGGCTGCGATAACTAGAACAATAAAACTATGTCGATATTTTGAACAATGGTCAATCAGGAACTAATATTGAACATTAAATTTGTTTTTTAGTTTTTTTTTTGTCTTAGACATCACAATGTCTCTTAATATTTGTCACGATTCGCGTTATCTCATTATGGTAATAAGCTTTGACAGTTTTAGAGTTCGATCTGATGAAGCGATATGACATTGCTCGCACAAAGGTAGGTAGGCATTTAAGAGAACTAAGCGAACGTTATTGTTTTATGCATTACCCGGGGGTTGAGGATAAATTCGAAAGAGTTACCTCGCCCCTGGGCGCGTAGGGCAGGGAGGAACAGGGGTGGGTTTTAGTCAGATAGTGGTAGTGAGATAGTGGTCAAACGCGTGCCTATTAAAAGTAAAAAAAGTGCGAAAGAAGAAGATCAAACATGATTTTTAAAAATATATTACCCCTTTTAAGGGTTCCGAAAGTCCGAATGAAAAAACAAAACCCTTATAGGATCACTCGTGTGTCTGTCTGTCTGTCCATCTGTCCTTCTGTCACAGCCAATTTGCTCCGAATCTGCTGTACCGATAGAGTTGAAATTTGGTACATTCATGAATATCTGTGACCCAAACACGAATGTGTACCCTAAATAAATTAATTTGGAGTATGAAGGTCACTTTTCGGGTGAAAATCGGAAAATTAAAAATCGAAGTTTTTCAAATTGTGTCGTGTGACATATCAAATGAATTTATAATGTTCAAATACATAACTTTAAAGTTATTTAAGAAAACAGATGAAAAATGACGATTCCCCCCCTTATCTCCGAAACCACCGTGTCTTAAATTTTGAAAACAATACAGGAAGTAGTTCTTTACTTATAGATTACAGGGCCATCTATAAGGTGGAGGCAGTTAAAAAAAAACCTGAGAAGAATATAATTTGTTCGGAACCCTTTGCGCGCGAGCCCGACTCGCTGTTGGCCGGTTTTTTTAATGATATCCAACTACTTTCATGAACAACCCTAAATGGTCATGGCTGTGTGCATATAGCGTAATTTAAACGCTTCATTTGAATAAGCTCTTATAGTTAGTGTGTTTTGAAGGTTATAATTCTCATGGGTTAGTCTGATCACTTAGTTCTGGATATTCTGTTATTATTTCTCACGCAAAATAAACTTGAGACTTCAACAGAACAGCAATTGTTATGCCAAGAAGCCAATTACTTAGTTATTTACTAGTGATCCGCCTCAGCTTCACACGGTCACAAATAGGGTACCTAGTTTCCTAAAAAAAATTAATTAATCCGTTAGTTAGATTACCAAAAAATATTGGACACGTGTTTTTTCTTTTTTCACGTAAACAAAAAAAAACTTAAAAAAAAAAAAATACAACCGACTTTAATAAATAATACTAAAAAATGCAAAACAACTTTAATTTCGGAAGTCGGTGTTTCTAGTTTGGTTTCTTCGTTATTTGACACCGACTTCCGAAATTAAAGTTGTTTTGCATTTTTTAGTATTATTTATTGAAGCCGGTTGTATTTTTTTTTCACTTTTTAGTTGTTGTACCCCATTCTTAAACTAAATTAATAGTAAAGTTATGGCCGAATTGATAGCCCAAAAAATAGGGTATTAGGGTTTTTTTTTTGTACATCAGCGTGATGTAATGTTGTGAAGTGTTGAAAACAATATACAGACATGCGATTGCAGCAATTCTGGAAGGTTTGCTATTATTTATTGAAGAGTTCCATTGTGTATCTCCGAAGTTCTTTATCAGATCTTCACCAAATTAAAATGGGACCACATGTGAAGCACCATCTTTCAAATAAAAAAAAAACATCAAAATCAGTTCACCTAGTAAAAAGTTATGAGGAAACACAAATAAAAAAATAAAAACATACAGTCGAATTGAGAACCTCCTCCTTTTTTTGAAGTAGGTTAAAATGAGGAAGATACAGTGCGTTGAAATTTCGCGCGATGTCACGCTGTGCGACAATTTTTATATGTGTGATACCTCATAACTTCTTACTACGTGAACCGATTTTGAAGATTTTTTTTGTTTGAAAGCTGTTGCTTCACTTGTGGTCCCACTTTAATTTGGTGAAGATCTGATGAAGAACTTCGGAGATACACAATGGAACTCTTCAATAAATGATAGCAAACCTTCCAGAATTGCTGCAATCGCATGTCTGTATATTGTTTTCACCACTTCACAACATTACATCACGCTGATACGCTCTGAAGGGGTATACAGATTTGTACAGTTTACCCTGATATGTTCAAATTCCCTATTTTTGGGGCTATCAATTCGGGCATAACTTTACTATTAATTTAGTTTTAGAATGGGGTACAACAACTAAAAAGTGAAAAATAAAAAACTTTTTACAAGAAAAAATACAACCCACTTCCATAAATAATACTAAAAAATGCAAAATAACTTTAATTTCGGAAGTCGGTGTCAAATAACGAAGAAACCAAACTAGAAACACCGACTTCCGAAATTAAAGTTATTTTGCATTTTTTAGTATTATTTATGGAAGTCGGTTGTATTTTTTTTGTAAAAAGTTTTTTTTATTGCTTTGGTAAAGCAAAAAATACCTGTCGAATATTTTTTTTTAAAGATTAAATAGAATTATTATTCTCATACCCAGGAAACTACCCTATTATACACCTAAACCTTCCTCATACATCACACTGTTTATTGGTGAAACCAGCATGAGAATCTGTCCAGTAGTTTTTGAGTTTATCACGACAGACAGACAGGGACTTTTTTATAATATTTATTTATTTATTTCATACAAATAAGTACAACATCTTACAGTCTAGACCAAGACAATGTTATACACACCTATTAAACTACTTAAATATTTTATTATATATTACTAACCTATGCATAAAAACTCAACAATAACATTAAAGACTAATTTGCATGCCTACTTCGATGCACTTTTGTGCTCCTGATACAAATTTCGGCAGGATAACGAACACATCTCCCGACGTCATATTATTTATAATATGTAGTGATTCTTCACACAGAAAATATACAAAATGATTTACAAAACAAAATGCTTAACTGGAATTTAATATAACCCTTCCAAGAAGCAACAAAGCCTTCGGATTATCGTAGCTTCAACACAATCGACTCTTATTTGTTTAAACAACGCGTGTAAATTGATTCCAGCGATATTGGTAAAGTTTGTTACAGTAAATCCCGAGTAGGCCCAAATCTGGCTGAAGGGGAAAGGGGAAATGTCACGACATGGTCGACATGTCTCGGGTATTTGTCAATGTTGTGTCACTATGTGTCACAAGTAATAGGAGGCAATGTGTTGGAAAATTTTGGCAGGGTTGAATAGAACATCTTTAAAAAAAATCCTTTTATATTTTTTCAAAATTCAAATTGGTATGCCTGGGGTTGTAGAAGGTGTATAAAATTGCCAGCAAATTTTCAGCAGCTCTTATCCGAATATTTGGAGTCTTCTACAATTGTTCTATATTAGTCGTCATCTCAGTTTTCACGGCCTCTATGGATAAGATTGTTAATTAATAGTGAGATAAGTATTTCATCTGAGAGATTATAATGTTCATTTTGTGATACGCTTCTTTATTTATTTTGTAGCAGATGTGTGGAGTATGAGTTGCGAATTTTCTAATAACCGTTGAATAGAATCTGCCACAATAGAAATACCTTTTTGAAGTACCTGCAAGAATCTTGAAGATTGCATTATTCAGGATGTTACGTAAATGCGTGATCATATTTTAAATACTGCTTCTGCCCATAGAGAAATATGAGAACTTTCTTTAAGAAATTCGTAGTCAATTCCGACAACAAAAAAACTTTTTACAAGAAATCTAACCGACTCCCAAATAAGAAAATACACAAAAAATTAAAAAAAAATACTTTAATTTCGGAAGTCGGTGTCAAATAACGAAGAAATAAATATAAACACCGACTTCCGAAATTAAAGTTATTGTCAAATTTTTTGTGTATTTTACTTTTTTGGAAGTCGGTTGTATTTTTTGTAAAAAAGTTTTTTTATTTTTCACTTTTTAGTTTATACACCCCAGAACTAAAACTAAATATTAAAGTTACGCCCAAATTGAGTCTGGGATCTCAATTTGGGAGTAACTTTAATATTTAGTTTAACATGGAACATGGAATTTGAAGATAATCGTAATTGGAGGAGGCCAAAACGTTATATATGTATACATATATTTTTGTTGATTTCTTCAAAAAGCGCTGAAGCAATATTGATAAGTTTTTATGGAGGATTGATATATAGGACCACCTCTTTCGGATAAAAAAAGAATTTCGAAAATCGGTCTACAACTGACAGATAAATCGGTGAACATACGAAAATGTTGGACCTCCCATATTAATTTTGATTTGCTGATGATAACTTTGTATGGAAAGTCCAATTTTTTTTTGAGAATTTACTAAGTATGTCTTTCTTAAAAGTTGTTCATTTCCCCGAGCAGTATTTAAAATATGACCAACCATTTCCGTTACACCATGTATTAAAAGGATGACTGCAAATTCTTCAAAGGGTTGAATGATATGATACTGTGAATAAATGATGCTCTAATAATAAAGGAGCTGTCAATAATCTCTTGAGCTTTGGCATGATCGGTCATATTGGTGTCGTTTGTGCGCCAATCAAATGCAATTGAATGATACTGGTGTGTCATCTTACTTTTATTGTTTTTATGACAGTTGTCTTGAGTCCTGGGTGTTCTTTACATACTCGTACATACCTACTCTTTGATTGAAAGGGTGTTCTGTTTTAATTCGTGACTTGTATGTATGTAGGAAGAGCTCTATTTTATTAATTATATGTTTTGTCTTACTCCTCCGCTGTTCTTTTCTGATAACCCAAGACAGTTTAAACGTTTCGCCGGGACTCATTGAGCTACATTACCTCGGCATTTTTCTTGTGGTCGCCACTGTTGATTCAGTCTTTCAGGAGTTTTTGTGGTTGTGGGAATAGTGTGGTGGGCTTGTCTATTTTATTACCTTATCCTATTACTTCTATTATAACTTTTACTATATTTTGGTCTACATAAGCAGGCATTGTTCATAATGTAATATTATTTTGCTTATAGTTCAAAGTTCTAAATTATGTTCACTATTTTCGCTGAGACAACAAAAACACAATGCTTTGTTCAAACTTTCGTCTTTACACGACAGAAAAGATTAATTACGGTAAGTTAAGTACTCATTGAAGTGCTTACATTTATTAATCTCAAGTCTAGAACTTGTAGAAGTTTTAGTTTTATAATGAAACTGAAAACGGCGAAAATTCTGTAACATTTCCCAGGCTTGTTTATCGGAACTTCGCCGAAAGTGTTGAAAAGGGCAAAATTACGGCGTTAACTTCTCAAAATATCCCTGAACACGACAAAACCACATTACATAACCTTTGTTGGCCACGTTGCCCATAACCGTTATAGGCAAAGTTTGATCGTTGCTCTACGGAACCCCTAAGGGGTTTAATGATTAACAGTCAATAAACGGGAATAGATTCTTGTTATAAGAGATAATGATCCCTGAAACTATTATGTTCCTTCCGTTTATAGACGTACATACGACTTTATGAGAACTTAAAATTGGGATAAGTGTTATTACAATACGTTTTAATACGTCGGTTTGTATGTTTTGGGTGTTGAGTAAACTCGTTATTATATAGTGAGTGCAAATGGTTCGCTGAGTAAGACTTGGGTAAGCTAGAGGTAAAAATTTCGACACTACTATTATTTAGTCAAGAAACCCCGGGTTCCGGGGATACTAAAACAATGAATATTATGTTAATGCCACTAACATGACTTGACTACACTGTTAAACTGGGAGAATCTAGTTTTATAAATTTACTAGCGCATAGCCCCCGATTTCACACGGGTACAAATTTTACACACGAATCTTCATCGCTTATCGCTCTTTATATTAGTGCGTTGCGTGGTTTAGGAGGTGTTAGCGGAGAAACAGACTGACGCGAAAAGCGACTTTGATTTAAACTATGTAGAGATTCGTAGATTTGTAAAACAACGTTTTACTGTTTTATTTTTAATCGACTTCTAAAAAGGAGGAGGTTCTATGTTCGACTGCATGTATGTTTTTTTATGTATGTCCACCCATTTCTCTGTCAGTTGTGGACCGATTTTCAAAATTCTTTTTTTACCGAAAAAATATACCCCCGAGGTGGTCCCATATAATTTTTATTGAAATTGCTACAGCGCTTCTTGAAGAACTGAACAAAAACCAAAAATACGTATGCATAGATGACGTTTTCATTTTCTCCAATTACAAGTATGTTTAAATTCCACGTTCCATGTTATTGGGGTTTTTAGTTCTGGGGTATAACAACTAAAAAGTGAAAAATAAAAAACATTTTACAAAAAAAAAAGCAACCGACTTCCAAAAAGAAAATACACTAAAAATTTTAAAAATTACTTTAATTTCGGAAGTCGGTGTCAGAAAACGAAGAAATAAAATAAAAACACCGACTTCCGAAATTAATGTTATTTTTTAATTTTTAGTATATTTTCTTTTTTGGATGTCGGTTGTTTTTTTTTGTAAAAAAGTTTTTTATTCATTATTTATAAACAGATGGTTATGATTTGTAAACACAATGACTGATACAAAAATACTTTGCACACAACCGTTAAAATGCGGAAATGTAACCACCACATCACAACGCGACTTTAAAAGCAGTGGAAATGAATAGGGCTTTTACAGTCCAAAGAAAAAGGAAAAACACGGGGCAATACCGATGTTGAGCGCAAATCAGTCGGCTTCTGAACCTTCCACTTTGATCTCACGTACTTCAGCATTAAAATTTACATATTTTCCGTATGTTCTTGTATCTATTTGTGTTAGCGCTTTGATGTCCCTTTCAATGCGGTTCGAATTTTGTGTGTATCGATGTGGGTTTCGATAAAATGTTGTTTATGGTATGCAAGTTAGTTTATGGTGGTTTGTTTTGTTTTTAACCGACTTCAAAAAAATGAGGAGGTTCTCAATTCGACTGTATTTTTTTTTAATGTGAAAGCTAGTGCTTCTCATGTGGTCCCATTTATGGTATCCCAATATCCCACTTTGGTGAAGGTCTGATGAAGAACTTCGGAGATACCAAATTGAACTCTTCAATAAATGACAGCAAACTTTCCGGAATTACTGCAAACGCATGCCTGTATAGTGTTTACATCACTACATAACATAACATCACGCTGATACGCTCTAAAGGGGTATACAGATTTGTACAGCACTCTAATTTCACCAATTATGTTCAAATTTCATATTTTTGGGACTATCAACTCGGGCATAACTATTTAGTTAGTAAGGGGGTACAACAACTAAAAGTGAGAAATATAAAACTTTTCTACAAAAAAATACAACCGACTTCCATAAAAAAACACAAAAAAATGCAAAATAAATTTCATTTCTGCAGTCGGTGTCAAATAAGGAAGAAACAAAACTAGAAACACCTACTTCCGAAATTAAAGTTATTTTGCATTTTTTAGTTTTTTTTTTATGGAATTCGGTTGTATTTTTTTGTAAATTTCTATTTTTTTATTTTTGTGATCAATGTGATCCTGGTAGAGATATTCTATTTCACTAGGGCGGGTTGGTCTTAGATGTGTGTTTAGATTTACGTGCACATTATTTTTACGTGCGTGAACTATATTCTTTGACACCAAGTGCTCCGTGGTTGACGTACACAGTAACAAAGTCAAACCCGCCTTGGTGAGATAGAACAATAAAAATATTGGTAGATGGTACACACATGTAATACATCTATAGCACTGTAACTGATGTAACTATGGGTTTAGTTTTATTTTGGGTCGACTAATCAGTGTGGCTACTACCCAGTCCATAATCTGAAAAATAACTGCACTATTTTACTGACCCCGTCAGCTGTTTAAAATATTTTCTATCCCATGACGATTTGGCACTAGAATTATTATCATAAACCAAGAAACTTTGGCCTGGGGTAAAGACTCTCCGTAGTAGCTTGTTTTGAAAGCAGTCTCTAGTCACCAACATCACCAACAGAATCCCAAGTTATTTTCAAAAATCTTAGCCCTGAAACCATTCTCCTATACCTATTCTTCCGTCTGCAAAATCTTACATTTTCTTCCATGATTAGGAGAAGACGGTATCATACAAAACGAGGTTTGCTACAATATACGATGTAATTTGCGTAGTCTGGCGCGGCGCAATCAGACGCGTGTATTGTGTGCCGGTTGTGTGTCTGCACTGTTTTCCAGCCTTTATTTATATAAGTTACTGTATGGGCATATAATGTGGAGTCTGCAGCCCTTATTTGTATGAGAATTATAGTTGTAGCATAAACTGGATTGACTGAATTTGATTTAAGGACAACACTACTGTTTCTTCACTGGAGCTCGTGGCTAAAGTAATAACAGCCGCACGGGTCGATCCATCAGGTTGAGCTATTCTTGCCGGGGTTGGTCCATGGATGGGTGACCATCTTGATATACCGAGACTCATCCTTGCCTCGGAAAGCACGTTAAGCCGTTGGTCACGGCTGTCAATCGTGGATCTTTAACAGTCGTTACGGGTCGTCAGAAGCCCGTAAGCCTGACAACCTGTCTTACCAAGGGGTATCGTATTACCCAGTAACGGGGTTGTGGAGTCAGATAGGCAGTTGCTCCATGTAAAATACTGGTATACAGCTGCATCCGGTTAGACTGGAAGCCGACCCCAAGATAGTTGGGAAAAGGCTAGGCAGATTAACTACTGTTTCTTCGCACTGTGAGATCTTATGCCTTATGAGTAGCTACGATGTCTGATGGCCGTATACTTTCAGTGAAAGATGATAGTATTTTATTCTTTAAAAAAAACGTTGCCTCACATAAAGAATTTCTGCTGTATCGTGAGGGCGTTAACAAACATATAAACTTACATACACAAACAGCCAGACCCGGAACAGCTATCTCTATGTGAGGCCATATGAATATTTGTTCCGTGCGGAAATCGAATCCACGACACGAAGCACAGCAGCCAATCACTCAGCCACTGCATTCCAACCATTGCACTGCAACCATGACGTCAAAAGTAAATGTGACAATATGACTTACGGTGATGCACCACTGCTTAGTGGGAGACTTTCACGGGGAATTCTTTCATTGAGGGTAGAGTGGAATTCCCTGTCGGAGTCTGCATTTCCTGATAGCTGGGTTCTTTCCGTCAAGGGTAAATCGTTTCTTCTAGACAAGCATGCTCTACCGTCAAACCACGTTCTTACTTACCATCAGGAGAGATAGTGCCTAAATTCAATAATAGAATAGAATAGAATAGAATATAATATAATAGAATAGAATAGAATAGAATAGAATAGAATAGAATAGAATAGAATAGAATAGAATAGAATAGAATAGAATAGAATAGAATAGAATAGAATAGAATAGAATAGAATAGAATAGAATAGAATAGAATAGAATAGAATAGAATAGAATAGAATAGAATAGAATAGAATAGAATAGAATAGAATAGAATAGAATAGAATAGAATAGAATAGAATAGAATAGAATAGAATAGAATAGAATAGAATAGAATAGAATAGAATAGAATAGAATAGAATAGAATAGAATAGAATAGAATATTATAATACTTTATTGTACACCAAAACAGTTAATAAACTTGTATAAATGAACTTAAAGCTACGGGTACAATGGCGGTCTTATCGCTGACTCACTTAATTATATAGGTGTTTGGACTATATACTCGTAGAAATTGATACAAAAGTATATAATAATATGTATTATGTATACATAGGACCTCATCACTGTAACTGTATCTGGTTTTAAAAGTCTAAATTTTAAGAGATTTATTTATAAAAAAAAATAACCATGCGATTAGTTCAAACACTGATTAGCAGGTTCTTAATTCAAAATTCTCTATAGAGAATTTGAATTTAGAATCCAGTAAACAGTATTTAAAGTAAGTAAATCGTTAGCGAGTTTTATAAAATAAGGATGTAAATCAATTACACCTGCTTGTCATTTCTTATTGCTGATCCCACCATATAAATTAATAAGACACGTCCTTCACACATATGCATTCAGTTATGGTTAATAATCCTAAAAGGTTTTCGTTCTGCAAATTGAAATGGCGGCAAAGGGCTTAAAATAACGCCACCTGACGTGTTCATTTGTGCAGATGCAGTCGATACAGTGATATTATTAAAAGGTAAGCCCTTTTAATACTGTACTGTATATTAGGTTCTATATCAGGAATAGGGAGGGCTGTACCTATGCAAGTCTGTATGTCTTGGGTGCTTTGTAACACTATATAATTCTTAAGTTTTATTTTCAAAGAACTACTGATGTTTGTTTGTTCGGATCAAATCTTGCAAGCTGAATTAGAACCATTTTCTCTTTTCTACGGAGTTGAATTTTTACATAGTGGTGCAGTCCCGATGATAATTCATTTTTTTTTAACCGACTTCAAAATGGATGCTTGTATTTATTTATTTTTTAATGTATGTTTGGGCATAACTTCGTCATATATTGACGGATTTGCAAAATTCTTTTTTTTATTCGAAAGGGCTTTATTCCGAAATGGTCATATTTAAATTTCATATAGATCTAAGGATAAGTTTCGGAGATAGACAACGGAACTCTTCAAAAAATGACAGCAAATCAACTGCGATTGCTGCGATCGTATGTCTATGTAGTGTTTACACAATTTAATGGGGAACCACAACTAAAAACTGAAAAATAAAAACTTTTTACAAAAAATAGAACCGACTTCCAAAAAATGTGCAAAATAACTTTAATTTTGCAAGTCGGTGTCAAAAAACGAAGACACAAAACAACCGACTTCCAATAAAGAAAAGACACTAAAATTTTTTTTTTTTTATTCTTATTTAAATTAGGGACTTTTATAAACGCAATGCGTATGATAGTCCCATCATATCCTAAATAAATACTCTAAACCATTCTATAGCATTTGGGCGATGAACCTAAAAAGACTCCTCGCATCATCACCATTTGGTTGAGACAGAATTCTATGGAGTGTGCCTACATCAAGTCGGTTCAACCTTAAAAACCCAAAGAGATCATTTCTTTCAGACTCATATCGTACACAATCCATCAATAGGTGATGTAGGTCCTCGATAACTCCACAATCCACACAATTAGGTGAGGTAGTTTTCTTCATCATGAACGCAAACTTATTACATGGAATGTGTCCAAATCTGAGTCTATGAGCTGTAACAACTAATTTCCTACTTAAACTACTATTAATAAACCAGGGCACACGAAAAGGCTGACCCTGCATGGTTTTATACCAGATCCCTTTTTCTAATGAACGTTTATCAAAATACTCCTTCCAATCATCATAACGCTTTTTTTTAAATTTAGGTAGAACTTCTGTATAATCTAAGGTTACATTAATTTCTTTACCATTTTTAGCAGCATATTTTGCTAGCATGTCAGCCTTTTCGTTGCCCTGTAACCCAATATGCGATGGAACCCATTGCAACCTCAATTTAACGCCTCTTAAAATCAGTTCATCAATCTTGGATAAAATGACATAAGCTAGCGATACACCTCTGTGGCCAGAGGCGCATCGAGCCAAATGTTGCAAAGAACTTTTGCTGTCTGTGCAAATAACTATATTATTTTGTTGACTACTTTGACAATAAGACAATGCTTCAGAGATCGCAATAAGCTCCAACGTCATAATGGACGCATTCTTACCTATTTAAAAAAAACAAATTTCACGACTTATTAATTCACTAGGCACATAAAATGCTGCTCCACGACCTTCTACACTCTTCGACCCATCTGTAAATATGCTAAAACAGTTTTTGTACTTTAAATGTAATTCCCTCATAACTTCAAGTTTTAGTAAATTACTTTCATATGAATGTTTGGAAAGTTTCACTACATCTAAGTCATCACTACATCTAAGCCTTTTAATGTCCTCACTGCCTCCTTTCTGTGAGAGGGTGTGAGCCGTAATCCACCACGCGGGCCCAATGCGGGTTTGTATTTTATTTCTTCGTTATTTGACACCGACTTCCGAAATTAAAGTTATTTTTTAATTTTTAGTGTCTTTTCTTTTTTGGAAGTCGGTTGTTTTTTTTTGTAAAAAGTTTTTCACTTTTTAGTTGTTATACCCCAGAAATAAAACCCCAATAACATGGAACGTGGAATTTAAACATACTCGTAATTGGAGAAAACTAAAACGTCATCTATGTATACGTATTTTTCGTTTTTGTTCAGTTTTTCAAAAAGCGCTGTAGCAATTTCGATAAAATTTATATGAGACCACTTCGGGAGTACATTCTTTCAGATAAAAAAAGAATTTTGATAATCGGTCCCCAACTGACTGAGAAATCGGTGGACATACATACAAAAAAAAAACATACATACAGTCGAACATAGAACCTCCTCCTTTTTAGAAGTCGGGTAAAAACCAGAAACACAAACTTCCGAAATTAAACTTATTTTTCACTTGTTTTGGAAGTCAGTTCTATTTTTTTGTAAAAAAGTTTTTATTATGGAAAACATGACCTGTATCGACATCCAATATTAGCTCTGGGTAGAGGAACTTTTCAATGGTCAACAGCACAGACACGAAACTTTGTGTACGAATTTAAAATTTTGGAAAATAAAAATAATAAAAATGTGTTTTATTATTTTTTTAATAAATAATAAAAATGTGTTTGTATTATTTTTTTAATAAATAATAAAAATGTGTTTGTATTATTTTTTTATGTGTTCATTCATACTAAGTCGTAAAGTTGAGTACAATGGATACTTTTACTGGGGACATTCGAAGGTGATATTTACAGAATTATTCTCATTGCAAACATTAAACATTACTTGAATAATTATTTCTTTTGTTTTTATTTTGTGCTGTAATTAATTTCGGCTTGTTTGTGTTATATCTTGATCTGAAACAAGTAATTTTCATAAACAACATGCTCATTAAAATTCACTAAGACAACATGAGATAATAACTTAAAGTAAATGAAAAGGTTATGCTGTTCCAAGCTCTGTCTTGTGAAGCATCGAAAAAAAAAACATATTCCCAAAAAGTGACACGCTATTTGAAAAACCACGTTATGTAACAGAAAATAGAGCACGCTTTTGAACAAATTAACTTATGAAAATAAAATGACTTGAAGTTCCAGGTTTTATACCAAGTCGAATGTTTAATGAGGAGGCAGATTTCTGTTTAATTTAGTTTGAAATAAAAGCAAACCCACGTAATTTGAATCACAATAAGAAGTTTAGCTCGTTTGCGTATTTGAAGTCTTCGGTGGTGAATTAGGGACTGTCTTTTGTTCTTTTCTTATTCTATATTCAACCTTGCGCATCTGTTTTATGGGCGCAATTGTTATGATTGCTATTGCAATTTAATTAAGATTCATTTGTCTTTGCTCGAAGAATTGTGACATAATGATTTGTTAATTAATTTATCTTGGGAAAATATTTTAATTTCTAACTATGATTTTATTTGGTATTACTGAATAATACAGTTATTAAAATATCAAAGTGAAAAATATAAAATTGACATCTTGTAAGTCGAGGCTAGGTTACACAGGACACTTGTAGGTTCTAGCCTCAACCTCTTACCTCTAAGAACTTACAAAATTCAGGTGCAACTAAAAAGTAATTATTCCCTGCCGGAGCCTGTGTTCCCTGGGTATTTACAACCATAGGGGTCTTTAAGACCCTGCTCAGGGGTCGCGGATAAATTCGAAACAGAGTTACCGCGCCCCTGGGTACTCAGGCAACTGAAGGAATAGGGGTGGGTTTTAGTCAGTAAAAGCCTGACAAGCCCCGTTCCACCCAAAGCGGGAGAAGTCATTGGATGATTGGATGAAGAGTGAATAGGTTTCTTTAAGGCAAGCGTGCTTCATCGCCGACCACATCATCGCTTACCAACAGGTAAGATAGTGGTCAAGCGCGAAATTAATGACGTTAAAAAAAGAGTAGAGAGTAGAGGCGATTTACTTTGTGTAAATTATTTCATCACCACTGCTCTCAAAACGGTGAAGGAAAACATCGTGAGGAAACCGGCATGACTTAGAACCAAAAATTCGAAGACATGTGACATCCACCAATCCGCCTGTGCCCCAGCAATTAAGCAAAAAAGGGACATTAAAAAGGCTGAGATGATGACAAAAAAATTTGGTGAGACACGTCTAGCGGCCTCATCAGTACAATAATGAAAATTATAAATACATTTATTGTCTTTGCGCACTTTCGGTGTTGTGCAAGCCCGAGCTGTCATAATGGTCGGTAAGCTAACAACCAAATAATTTTATAATCAGCAAACAAGCTACTGCCAGCGGCTTCGCTCACGTGGAATTAGTGCTTGTCTTATTATAAATAATAGCTTATATGCTATTCCTGATTACAATCTATCTCTGTGCCAAATTGCCGCCAGATCCGTTCAGCCATTTTGGCGTGATTGAGAAACATCCATCCATCCAAACTTTCGCATTTATAGTACCTACCTATAATATTAGTAGAATTTTAGTGTCTTTACTTACTTTCGGTGTTGTGTATACCCGATCTACATCATACCAGCCACCAGCCAGATACCAGCTTGATGCCCTTGAGTCAATTGAGAAACGAGCCAAGAGGATCATCGGCAATGATAGGCTCGGTGAGTCGAAGCTCCAAAGTCTTGAGCATAGACGCCGATTTGCTAGCCTGTCGGTTTTCTATCGGTTACATTTTGGGGAGTGTGCGACGGAATTGCATAATTTGATACCGCCAAGCCCGGTCCACCAACTGACCACAAGACGTACAGCGAAGTGCCACCGGTACATGGTGGACATCCCATCCATTCGCACAAAGCGTTTTGAGAACACATTCATTGTGCGTAGGTACAGCTAGGGAGACAACCTGGGAGTCTTTAAGTCATGAGTGAATAGGTTTCTTCTAGGCAAGCGTGCTCCATCTTCGACCACATCATCGCTTGAGATAGTGCCATCAGGTGAGATAGTGGTCAAACGCGTGCCTATCAACAATAAAAAGTGGCCGGTAAGCTAATAATCACATAACACACAGCGAACACACATAGCGCCGGCAACGAAGCAGTAAGAACCGCTGCGACCAGGCTCCAACGGAGCCCAACGTTAAGCTGCGTGCAGCGAAGCCGAACACTCCGGTGTACATCTTGCGCCTCCATTACACCACTGAGGCCGAGGACATCGTGAAGTATGAGCGCCGAAAGCTGAATTACACGGCGAGGGTACAGCTGTTGGAGTAGCGCCGCAACATAAATTTCAAGGCGTGCTTCCTCAGCCAGGTGTTGGAATTTTAAAGCTTTTGGCCGCAGAATGTGGTGTTCCGTCGCTTCCGCGGACCTATTCCACACGTGGGCACAAAGTCTTAGTGCAGTGTTAGTGATGTGTAATGTGTTACTAATATAGGTTTAAGCTTTATTTACTAACACTTTCCGTTAAAAATATGTATACTTAGGGCCTATGCAACCCGAAATAAATAAATAATAATAATTATTTATTATCAGCTATTTTATATAAAAAAATTTTTTTTTTCAGAAATATACCAACCAAACATAACTACCTCGATAAATTAATACCTAACGCTCCATAAACTTAGCTAGACACACGAATTGGATTGCTTTAGTATATTTTGCTCCCTCAAAGCCTTCAACAACAATGAAACAGAATGGGTTTGAAAGACAACTTAATAGGGGTTTTAATAGGTTTCTGCCACACAATATAGACTACTGTTGTCCAGGGACTTTCATTTGTTACATTAAGCAATATATTTTTTTCGAAATAAGTGTCCAGAAAATAACGTAGACAGCTTTTTAGGGTTACGTAGTCAACAAGGAACCCTTATAGTTTCGCTATTGTCCGACTGTCTGTCCGTCCGTCTGCAGCTTAGTACTGGAAAGCTGTAATTTGGCATGGATATACATATTAATCACGCCGACGAATTGTAAAATAAAAACATGAACTTTTTTTTTTTAGGTACCTTCTCCTGTACACGTAAATTGGGGATGTTTTTGGAAATATTATTTGCGTGAAATAAACTTTACTTACCTTTTCATTGTATTATTTTGGACAGCGTCTTCTGCCTAGTATTTTCAGCTGAATATGGAGTGGAGTTATCGCCTATCTAATAAAAAGAAAGTTCCCCGTACTAGGAATTACTCCTGTACTGTGGGTGCGTTCACACACATGTGAATTTACATACACAAGATACTCAGACCCGGAGCAACTATCTGTAGGCCATACAAATATTTGTTCCGTGTGGGAACCGCGACACGTAGTGCTTCAGCTGAATGTTCAAACACTGCGCCAAGCGTGTCTTCAAAACCCAGTTACTGTTACTGGTATCTGACCTCCACAACTCAGTTACTTGGAAACACAATACTCCTTGGCAACACTAGTTGTAACACTTTCGGGTGTTTCGGTTGTAACACTTTTTGCTACCAGCAACAACTCATCATCATCGGTCTAGCCTTTTCCCAACTATCTTGGGGTCGGCTTACAGTCAAACCGGATGCAGCTGAATACCAGTATTTTACATGGAGCGACTGCCTATCTGACCTCCACAACCTAGTTACTGGGTAATACGATACCCCTTGCTCAGACTTTCGGGCTTCTGACGACCCGTAACGACTGTCAAAGATCCACGACTGACAGCCGGGACCAACGGCTTAACGTGCTTTCCGAGGCACGGAGGAGTCTCGGTATGTAAAGATGGTCACCCATCCATAGACCAACCCCGGAAAGCGTAGCTTAACCTGATAGATCGATCCGTGTGGCTGTTATTACTTTAGCTTCGAGCTCCCCCTACCAGCAACAACTGTCAAACAAAAAATTTAAGGTGCTCTCCGAGGCTTGTAGGGGTTTCGGCATGCCACCCATCCACGGACCGAACTCGGCAGAGTTTCTTAACCTTGAACATCCTCTGAACCCCTGCGGCTGTTATTATTTAACCACAATCCTGGATCTCGATATCACTTTATAGATATCATTTTTAAGAAATAAAGGCTTTAACTTTTTATAACAAAACAGTTATCCTTATTTTTCCGCAACTTTTCTAAAAGTATATGCCGAATATAGATGCCGTAACCGTATTTGGATGCTTCATCGTTTTTTCTTCGTATTTCGTAATGGGATATCCACACAGGCGAAAAGTAATTTTATTGGTATTTTATTGTATTTTGGACGAGCCGACATGATTATTTTCGCAACATTGCTACGTAATTTTGCCGACAGATACACAATACCTACGTAAATATATAAAATATAGGTACTTGCATAAAAATATACTTTTTGAATGGAAAGTAACACAGTATATTGCCCATAAAATGACAAGTACGTGAAAATTTTAACTTTTTTTTCACATACCTATCTCAAACGTTTTTAAGATTGTAAGGTGGAAAATACCTTAAGGCGTATATAGCCGCCAAGTGGCGCCCTCATTGAAAAAAAAAAAATCGTAGCAAAGCGTAGAAAATAAAGATTAAAGAATCCTAAGTTGCGTTTGTTACAAAGAGGATAGGGTATTTTTACGTTGTGGAAGCATGACTCAAAGTGTTTCGTATCCAAAGTAGTAAGCAAAAGTACCAAAAACGGCCGTTTTTGACAACAACGTAAAAATTGACGTTTTAACAACGTAAAAATACCTTATCTTATATGTAACAAACGCAACAGAGGATTCTTTAATATTTATTTTCTATGCTAAGCTACGAATTTTTATTCAATGAGGGCGCCACTTATGGGGAGGTAGGCCCTTAAGTTAAGGAATCGTTTAGTCATGAAGTTCTTATCTGTTACTATCTTCATACTTCCGCGTGACTAATATTGTACAAATATTCGTAATAGATGGCGACAATTTTAGTTCCTAAATTAGTATACTTTAAACTGTGCGAAGAATGACTCAAGACTATAAACATATATTAGACAGACTGATGATAGCGGGGAACACGGGCAACAGAACAGAAACACAATCAAAAGTGTTAAAATGCGCTGAGAAACATGGTTTGACACAGGAAATCAATTTTCTGTGCACGGACTATACCTACGTGGTTTATGTAATGTGTAAACATAGACTAACCATCATCATCATTTTCCTGCCCCATGTTTCTTGAGGTCGGCGAAACTCATTTTCTTCTGATTAGTTTTTGAATTATGATTTTGTTTTTTTTTTTTTAAATTTCAAACAGATTAAGTTGCATCTGCCGTGTAATCTCTTCACCACCCTTGGCTAACTAGTAGACAATGTCTAAGGCATTATGTCCGCTTTATGCATGAACTTTTTACCTTTGTGCATGAAGTCTAAATAAATAAATCACGCTATCATTTACTGTCATTTATTATTGCACACACACGCATTGTATTGCACATTATAGACTGCTAATTGGAAAAGCAAAACATTTTCTTCAGTCTCTAGCATAATGTCAACGCAAACGTCAGTTTTAATTGTCGTATTCAAAGATTTATCCTCATTCTTAACATCGATTAGGAGATAATGCATCGAATAATTCTTGGAAAGTTTTCTCTCGTCACGCTTTCAGTACGGACGGTGAGATGATGCATCTGAGATGCGCACGCGATCTATACTTATGCTTTCAGTGCCATGCTCTTGTGTTAATTTCTAATTAGTGTTACAAAGTTGTCGAATTTCTTGAGGTTTGGTAAGAAAAACAAAGGCTCAAGCTGTAAAACGTGAACGTGAAGCATCATCTTCTGAAACATTTAAAGTAATTGTGTGTTTAGTAACATAATATTTTGTTGATGATTGAATGAAAAATAAAAAAAAAAACAGTTGTATTCAATTTTATGTCACGTTTATTTCAAATACTATCCCTAATAAATGCACGAAATGGTTATTTACAAAACTTTTCAACTTAACATTACGGAAGCATCTAAAACTAATCACAGAATTTTGTTTATTACACGTAAATTGGCGGCAGGTAACTTTTCATTGATGGACCTGCTCGCCCCAAAGGAGGCAAAGATTTTAAGTGTGGTGGACTCAAATTTCTTCTCAATCCGTCATAGTCACCTTGCTCTGGGTTTGCAAAGTTATTGTTCCGATGTAAGACTTTATAATTTTTGATAACTCCACTTAGTTCAGCTTGTTGCTGTAGTGTTCGTTGATTTCTGTTTTGGTTGTCTTCTATCATATCTTCAACCTGTTCAGGTGAATAATAACGCAATTCGTTCTTTTGTTTAATGGTAGTAGGTTTGGGTGTCAATTTTAGTCTACTAGACTCAAACTGATTTCGGGATATGTAATTGAGTAAGTCAGCGATATCCACCGGCTTCTTTCTTGTAGCTTTATTCTCATTGTGAGGTTTGCTCTGGTGTTGAATGAATTTTGGATGTTTTTCGCTATTGGTATTTGTTTGCCTAATCTGAATTTTATTATTATTTTCTTCTCTTATGTTGTTCTTGACTTCATGTTCATTTTTATTATTGATAAATAGATTTTTTAGGAAAATATTTTCTTCGAAAGCATTTTCGATGCTTGCCTCTGTTGTTGTAGTAGTTGGTTCAGGCTCAGGTTCAGTAAATTTAAAGAGTGGTTTGAAATCCTGTTTATTTTCAGGCACTATAAAATCAGAGAATTTAAATTTACTACTGCTCACGGTGCTCATGGTAGAATAGTCAGTTGGTTTAGTGGTAGTTTCTTCTGTGGAGAAGGTTTCTGGCGTTCCAGTTATTTTTGGTTCGTTTTTAGATTCTATCTTTTCAGGTTCTGCATTATACTGAAGATACTTTTCGTAACTTAAAGGCAATACGTTCAAGTAACCGTTATAATCAGATGTGTCCGAGTTTAATATTTTAGTTCTTCTCGATTCGAAATTGTCATCATCATAATTGTAATTTTGGGTTACGGTTTGACTTACAGGAACAAATTGTTGCTGTGTTATAAGTTTTGGCCGAGAAGTTTGGCTACCTTCGTTTTGTAATTTTCTAGTGTTAAAATTGTTATTTTGAAAGTAGTTTTTGGTAATATCATATTGGTTTTTATCGGTATAAACCTGGCTGGTGGGATGAGTTACAGGTGAAATCCTTTCTGTCGAGTACTGGTTATCATTGCTGTTTAAATTAATTTCTGGCTTTATTTTATCGTTACTAAACTGATTTGGATTCGATTGGTAATCAACATAATAATCAGGTTCTTTAAAGTAAACGGTTCTTAAGTGCGGCGTTGCTTTTTCAGTGGTTGGAGTCATTTGTTCCTTTATCATTTTGGTATACTGTTCCGAATTCATGTCATTAAAATTAATTACTATGTCATCTGCACCGAAAGATCTTGAAATTGAATTTTTCTGCATATTTTGATTAACATTCGCATTAAGGCCATACTGCCACCTCCACAATGCTTTATTACTTTCTTGATCAGACTCTTTCATGTTTGCTTCATAATTCACTAATTGAGGCATCGTGGATTTCTCAGTTGTGAAAATTCTATTTATTGGTTGTTGTAGAGGTGCGTTCACAGACGGAACGTGAGCGCCCTGTGAAGCCAGAAAAGTTATTTGTGGGGAAATTGTTCCACTGTTTTGTTTTGTTTGCATTTGATCTGCGAAGTCTATGGCCGCTTGAACCGGACTTTGTGAACTAGCTGCGGCAACTAAATTATTTTGATTGTTAGATGGCTGTGAAAAACTATGCGAGAATGATTCAGGAGTTTTACCGGTAAATAAACTACTGAGCCGGGGAGGTGCGATAGCAAACTGATGACGTTTTTCGCTTTCGCTTAACTCATTTTCTTGCTGTTCTCCAGTCCATGATTTTAAATGCGGCGGCTTTTTGGATTCTTCGGCTAAGTTGTACTGAATTGCTCTAGAAATAAAAGGTTTTCCGATGTATTTGTTGAATTAACATTTCGATGCTAAAGCTACACTACATATTCCGTAAAATAAAAAGACATTCTGCTAATTGTACAAACCTCTGAATAATTTCTGGAACAGGTGGCGCGACGGGTAAGTGGTCGCCGCTTGCTCTAAACCCATTCGCATCTGCAATATAGTGGACCGTGTATGTCTTTCCGTTATCTCCAACATAAGAGTATGATCCTTCTACAACTTGTTCATCTTTACCAGTACCCGCATTCTCCATGCGACTATGTTGCACATAATGGGTCTGATCTGCTCCCAAAGCCCTAAAATAGGATGTGATTAGTGCTATGAAGGATTTATTTATAATGTTTGTATCAAAGTGAATGAAAGTCAATGTTCTACTTACTCATAACTAAAGCTTCCATCTAAATCCATTTCGTTTGATAAACGCAGAATGGGTATTGCGGTTTCTGTTGTAGAAGATATGTAAATACCAGGTTGTGGTACATATTGAGAACCTGGAAAACTTGCTGCTTTTATCTGATCCATATTTTGTTCTCTTTGAATGTCCATTATGTTTATACTGCGAGGCGTTACTGTTTGCATACCAGCATTTTGTGACGTAGGATCTGGGCTAGTGTTAAATTGAAATGGTATTTTCGTATCTATTCTATCTACAGCGTTTTGAAAACTCTTTGGAATTGGTCTTAAATCTCTTCTATCTGCCATTTGTTTCACCATTCTTTTAGTATGATTAAATTGATTAAATATATTTTTGCGTAAAAATTGTGAAACTGATGTTGTTGGTTTGTTATCTTCATTATCATCATCATCATCTTCGATTTTTAGCGGGCTTAGTGTTGATGATATTATCAAAGGAAAGGGTGAAGGATACCCAAACGGCGCTTTGCTAGCGGTCGGTGGAAGATATGGAAACGGTAATTTGTTCATATTGTTCATATTCATTTGGAAATATGGGAGAGGTGTATGAGCCTCAGGCGGCAAGTAAGGATTTTTCTCTGATGTAAACATTCCAGATTGAAATTGTGGTGGAAAAGTAAAATGTTCATTAGCTTTATTATCCACTGCTAAACTTATCGTCAAAATTATTAGTGGTATCTGAAAAACAATATAATATGTTAATTTTAGCACCAACTTACGGTTTGTTACCATCCAAATGAAAAATCCATGTTCACTGAACGACACAAACACTTTCCACTTACCAGCTTCATTTTTCTTGAAGCTGAGATTGTTTTTGATAACAATTTTCACGTCACACTATAGCACTTGAGGAAAATAGACTGGTAATGAAAATGAATTCCGCATATATTTATACGCACGCGAGATGTATCCAGGCATTCGTGAAAGAGATCGTTTGAACAACGTTTCTCTTCTTCGATTCACGCTTTTTGCTTCGTTGTTGTTTTTATCAGGTATCCGATACTGCATCTACTCGGCTTGCAATTAAGGCTTCAAAGTAAAAGCGCCATTGAACGACGTATGATTGGTAGTCTTAACGAAGGATAATTTGCATAAGCAGTAATGGTGTATGTGTTCCGGTTCAAATAGATACCCGTCTTGAATGTTTTTATAACTGTAATTACTCAAGTCAATTACCTCAGAAATCGTGTGTCGCGGTATTAAAACGTGAATGAAGAATGAGATTTTGTTTGAACTGAAATTATTTTTTGACTATTAATGATTGCTATATTTTCAATTGTGAAGCTATAATCAAATATCATACGCATATAGTGCATTTAAAACAGATGAAACAATGGATGAATGAATGCCTTGTGTATTTAACCCTTTCGTTGGCGAAATAAAAACGATTGATTCGGGACAAGAAGTGTTTCTAAAAGAAGAAAGAAAAAAAGACCAAATGAAACGTATAGATTAATTAGTTAAAGGGATCAAAAACCCCCGAGGCGGATACGGAGCGGCAGCGTTCGATAAATTGCCCGATAAATTGAAGGTTTTTATGTGGTCATCCCAAAATCGCGTGTCGTAAAGTGATGCAAGTTCTGTAATGGTCAAAGTCGAGTCAATGGCCCAAAAACCGGTTCTAAAGAATTTTTGTTTAAATCTACCGCGGTTAAATTACCAGCTCTTGACGTTTAAAATAGGTTACTTATTTTTTAGGATTCCGTACCCGAAGAGCAACCAACGGGACCCTATTATTAGGTCTCCACTGTCCATTCGTTCATCCGCCCGTCCATCTGTCTGTCAGCGGCCTGTATCTCATGATCAGTAATAGGTAGATAGTTGAAATTTTCACAGAATGTGTATTTCTGTTGCCGCTATAACAAAAAATAAATTAAAAATTAACGGGGCCTCCCCTACTAGAATCGTATTTTTTTTGGCTTTATTTTGCTCGATCTTAATAATGGCAAGAGGTCGACGCGTATAATCTTGTACGATGGTACGGAATCCAACATGCGCGAATCCGACTCGCACTTGGCCGATTTTTATATCTCGTTAATATTGCTATGTGACTCTTGTTTTAAGAATCTTTTCAGAGTATCGGAAGTGCTTTTTTGTTTTCTTTCGCTTTATTCACTTAATTTTTTTTGGAATTTAATCGCTCCTTGCTTTGCCTTATTTTTATTTGTCGATATAAAGTTCCTAATTAGGGAATTATATAACTGTTCCAGATAATGTTGTCTTTATTTCATGAGAGAATATTTTGTGAATGTACCTTTTTGTTTCTTTTCATGACATGGAAGATATTACTTTAAAATAAAATGCATTTTCATTGTTTAAATGTCAGTGTACTCATGAGAACTAAACAATCTAACAGAGGTGTTTTTCAAAACTTTAAAAGTACTGATTGTCTCTATCGTTTTGGTACAAATTCATTGCATTGTGCCCCCACATCAAGTCCAACTAAGCATTAGGATCACATTGAGAATGAAACAAGAAATTATATACAAAACTTATTTATTGATTACCAATACATCACACACTGGCTTTGAATATACAATACTATCACAAAACCTGTCATACCTCGATCAGTGATCGAATTCACAATTCATAATCGTGACTAAGATCACTGACTCCTATCGATCGAATCGATTTACATCACTAAAATCGTTCAGAGGTAATATAACTCGTATATCTATAGAGCTAAGCGTCTCTGTACATTAAAATTCATCGATATAATTAGAGAAATGTGATATACCCAAACAAAAATACAGTGAGATAATACTTTTACGGACATTATTTTTTACGGTTACTGCACAACAGATTTGGTCTCATGATAACCTTATTTTAATACGATTATGAGCCCAAGAAAGTGGTTCTTCAGATCTTTTATCACAATACTTTCAACCAAAAATGCTAAAATATTTAAGACGAGACGTTTTAATGTACAGAAGACAGCAATTGTCACTTTTAATACATAAATAATGTCTACGGTCGTTGTTTGCATTATAAATATACCACAGGTTTTAGAACTACCTATTTATGAGTTTAAACATGGTTGGTTGGTTGCTGTGGGTAGATGTTCTGTTGAGAGGGGTAGTACTGCTGTTGAGGAGGGTAAAATGGCTGCTGAGGAGGGTATGATGGCTGCTGAGGAGGGTAAGATGGGTACTGAGGAGGGTAGGAAGGCTGCTGAGGTGGCTTGTAAGTAGGCAGCTGGGGAGGCACATATACAGGTGCCTTTGTTGGGTAGTTGATCGGTTCGGGAGTATAAGTTGGTTGGTAGACTGGAGGGAGAGTCGGTTTTGGATAATGGACCGGCGCAGGAGTCTGGGTGGGGTACTCGTCGTGTTGGGGCCTGTACTTGTCAGCATCGAGCGCACTGTAACAGAAACATATTAATTAAGCTTCAGTTTATACGTCTTTTAGATTTTCAAGCAAAAAATATTGAATGTTCTAAAGTGGTTCTCTAACAACTTAAAACTCAAGTTTTACGCAGCAAATACCACATCGGACATCTTGAGGTTGAACGATTATGTCACCCGCCAGTGCCTTAGATATAAAGCGACGAAAACGTCGTTTTTATGGCCAAGATAACATAAATGTCCCATAAAGATCTGTCTGCCAATAGTAATTCACTTGCGTGATTTTTATATACCGTTACATCAGTTATAATAAACTATTTCCCAATTTTGTATCGCTTCTAAATCGTAAATTATTGCATTTTGGCAAAATCTTTTATTGAAGTCGTGTTCGTCATGAGATTGGCTTGATTCTTCAGTAAGAATAGTATTTTAGCATCAACAACGTCAAATTCCGGTTTGAAAACTGCAACAGTTAAAGCATTCATAGAAATAGTTTCAAGTCTTGCCAACCCTGCCTCTTTTCTGTTTGCTCAGCTTCTATACAATGTATTAGTTTGTATTGACGTGCCAATTAGAGCAGAAATGAATCGATATTGGAAAGAAACAAAAGAAAAGAGCTGAACTAGCCGTTAAATCTTTTTTCTTTTTCTAGAACATTGTATTTCATTTGTCTATGACTTTTGTAGATTTTTATAATTTTATTTTTATTTTTTTTGGGGGGGTGGGAAATCATCCAATGACTTCTCCCGCTCTGGGTGGAGCGGGAGGGCGTGTCAGACTCTTACTAACTAAAACCCACCCCTGTTCCTTCCATGCCTGAGTGCCCAGGGGTTTTTTTTTGCGGTAACTCATTTTCAGATTTTATCCACTACCCCTAGGCATTTTATCCGCTACCCCTAGGCATTTGACTTTTGTAGCTGGATTGACTATGTAGGTTGCCTTGTTGTCTTTAGACATTACATTGTCAGACAATTTTGGTTTAATTTGGTTCAACAGATGTTTGTTATTTATCAAAACGGATTTGGATGAAATTTGCGCAGATATAGATTATAGTCTGGACTAGCATCTAGGCTAAATTATATAAAGTGGGGGAAGTATTAATTCCACATGGTCGAAGTCACTGTCAGAAGCTACTAGGTGCTATTTATTATCTCCTCTACTCTTAAACATGTAACCATTGCATATTAATTCTTACAAGTTGATTAATGAAATATTTAAAACAGCTATTTAACATCTCTGACCTACCATCTGTTATGTTAAATGCTAATACTGTATTTGATGTGACAAGCGGGCGGACAGTTGTAGCTCTTAACTTACTCTGTTTGGTGGCATGCCATTTGTTTTTTGGTCTTATAACTAACTGTATATTCACCATTTTTATTGTTTGGAATGGGTGATGTCTTTATATCTTGTTGTACATTGTTTTGTAACTGAGATATGTCATTTCAGTAGGATTTTTTAGCGATGCATAATGTTACAAGACTTTATATTTCATATATGATCACTTTTGTTTCTTATATACCTTGTGTTGGTCCTTTAATTGAAGTTTGAACTTTATTATATACTTATTGTAGATATAGATTCTATTATTTCGTTTTATCAATGTTTATGTATTAAGGAAACTTTCTTTCGTGCAGTTTTGTGTTGACGATCCAGTTACTAATTTGTTTTTTTTATATTAAATACCACAAACTGAGTCTGTAACGGTACGAAAACTAGCTCTATAGCAAAGATTTTTTAAAATTTATTTCTATGACTTAGATTACTGAATACATTATTAAAAAAAACTCGTTCCAGTAGCAAACTGGTATCGTCATAAAATTGACACAATTAAATGTTTCACACCTACTTATTTTTATATAGAACAAACTAAATATAATAACGGTCTGAAAACACTTTCATTTTTACAAGGAATTTTCCAAAACTTATGTTTGTTTTATGTTGTTGTTATTTGTCGCCATTTGTTACGACTATGACAAACAACTTGAGGCTATAATTCACTCAACAACACGCCTTCCCGTTCAGGAAAATAGGGGAACAACGAACCGCGAGGCCACGGCTTTCATAGCAATTCCAGAATTTGGATTCGTAGAAAAATAATGGCTTTCAATAGCCTTGTTATTTGATTGGTATTTGTTGTTATTTTCTTACGATTCTTGTTAATGAGTTCAATTCTATTATTCCTTTAAGCATTTTTGAATAAATATACTAAACAGACCTTTTATTCTCTATATTCTGTTGTTAAGATAGAGTATTAAGCCATTGGGAGTGTTACAGTGACTCAGTCTTTGTCTCCTTATTATGCTCAAAATTATATAAATAGTGTTTGCAAGTATTCAAGAGTTTGATGAGGAAGAATAAGAAGTTAAATTCAATCTAGCTGAAAATTTACCGAAAATCTACGAATACTTACGCCTGTGTAGCCGGGGGTGGTGTAGGCAGGTGGTCACCGAACGCATGGTAGCCAGTATGGTCAGCCCACCAGGTGACGGTGTAAGTCTTTTTATCAGCGCCAACGTATGAGTACCAGCCCTTCTTCACCAGGCTCTCTTCTGTTTGCTTGGGGTCCGTGTAGTAGCCTTCTTCTCCGACCCATGTGCCGTCAGCAATCTTGTACCTGGCGAAAGATTGATAGAGTTATATTATAGGATAATTTGGGTATCACAGATATAGGATATGCCTAGATGGGACAGAATTTGACACGAGTATGGAACGGTGAGTTCGCATATATATATACCTTACAGGTTGGTGGATTTTATACCAGACCTCATGCTCAATAGTGTAATTTTTCCTTTAGCTATGTTATTTGAATCCCGAATACAATATTTTTCGTCTTGTGTGATTTCTTATTTGAGTTTGTCGGAAAACATCACATAAATTGTTTATTATTCAGTCATCGAAAAAATGTCTTCATAAACCACCTACAAAATCTCTGATAATACGATTATAATGATCAGAACTTTGGTGATTTCCGACAGAGAATACAAGAGGTACCTAAAAAGTACGAAGTTCTTGTGTGTGATATGTGCCTTTATGTTTCATGTGCTAGTTTTTTTCAAGGCCTGCCACACTATAAAGATTGGCATCACCGCGGGATGTGCTTAGCAGTTTTTTATCAACCCTACTTATATCATCCGCTTGTACCAGTATCTAAATTGCTATATAAGGAGTCTATCTACAGTCTACACAACAATAGAGGAACTATATCGACATTAGTGGATCAAGAGGTCGTACCGTTAATTTATTCCTCATTAATTCAACATTTCTTATATTAGAAAGACATTCTGTTTACGGTAACGCGATTTAATTTAAATTCCGATACGAAAAGATATCATAAAAATTATGGACCAATAAATTTGGTTCAATGGGAAAACGGTAAAGCTGCAAAAAATATTCGGAGGTTTTTTCCTGCTGATGACGAAGACTCAACAGTTATTATGGGGTCCCAAGTTTTTAAATACAATTAGGACCTTTTATGGAGGTCTGGAAATTTAACAGTTATGTCTTAAGATGACCTGGGATTTTATAAGAAACCCGAATGATCCGCTGTGTGACCGTTAGGGACTGTGTCATCAAAACAGAGATATTTTACATAATATTTGCTTTTCAAACTGAGTTCTGATTGTCAAGGGTAATTGACTCTTGTCATGCTTTTTGTGTAGACATGTTTCTTCAATAAATAAAGGATACAGTACTAAAGAGTTTGTGAGGTTGTGAGAATCAATAAAGAGTATTAGAAAACGATATTACATTTATAAATTGATTCCATTATTTCTCAAGCCCGACTAAGTAAATGAGCAGTTAAGTGAATATAGGCTCCAGACGTAAGTTTGTAAAGCTTTAACACAGCTGGAACACTTTACTCGTGTTTTATTAAGATTACAGCCATCGCATTTGCAAATTGTACACTTAGTTACGTAAAGGCGAGATGTATGACATATAAATATGTATGTATACATATGTATGTATGTATGTATGACCACCATCTCACCATCAGGTGAGATGGTGGTCAAACGCGAGCCTATCAAACATAAAAAAAGGCGTGAATTAAAGTGTTAAACTTCTTAAGTATCTTGGGCTTGGTTTACCCACATCGTTACATACGTTGTGAGTATAAATGCTTTACAAAATTAATTATTTAAATAAAAATCTCAGAGTTCTGCTAAGCAGCTATTCGATTCGTTCGCGGCTCTATTTTTAGGGTTATTACTCATTTTTTCTATGCTTTTTTATGTTTGTTCGCAGTGTGTGAGCGTGGTGATCAAGGCTCTTAGTTTGTAATTTTCAGAATAATAATAATGGGACTAAATAAAAGATTTGGTGTACCGACAGACACCTATATTAATTGATGCACACTCACGCACACATAGAAAATATGCATGACTAATATGCATACAGCACCTTTTTTTTGTGTGGTGGGAAATCATTCAATGACATCTCCCGCTCAGGGTGCAGCGGGAGGACGTGTCAGACTCTTACTGACTAAAACCCACCCCTGTTCTTTCCCTGCCTGAGTGCCCAGGGGAGCGGTAACTCTGTTACGAATTTATCCGCTACCCATGCATAAAGCACCTGTACATATCATAAATATTCAACTTACTCGAATTTGTAATGTCCATTCTCGCCATAGTACTGCTCATTCTTGATCACCGACACTGGGGTGGTGGTTGTAGGAGGGTGGTACACGGGAGTGCTCCAGTGGTGATGGTTATGGGGACCATAGTAGTCGCTCTGTACGTTATCGGGAACTCCAGCTTGCACTGGCTGGATGGGCTTAGGAGGCTGCCAAGAATTCTGAGGGGGAACGTAGTTTGGCGCGTTCCACTGAGGAGGCCTTTGGCTCGGTGGCACGTATGAGTTGTATGTACTCGCGGCAGTGTTCAGATCCGCTCCTTCTTTCAGAAGCTCGATGTTCGCTGAAGCTTCGGCTTGAGAATCGTCTAACGCTTCTGGCTTCTTCTCATCTTCGGCCAGTGAGAATACCAAGATGGCGGCGAAAATTAGTAGCTGTGGAAGGAATTATTTGATTAGTATCGGTTGATAGAGGTTTTTGGAATATTTTATTGTGCGGACAGCTAAGGAGTGAAATTCCCTGCCAGAGTCTTTAGGTATTTCCTGATCGCGGTAATCTAGGGGTCTTTAAGTGGAGAGTGAAGAGATTACTTCTAGGCCTACTCTGTTTTGGGAGATGTGAATTATAAAGCTCACTCGCCAGGTATTATTTGTTCATGAATAGGTATAAATGTGTTGCTTTTTTAATTGCTTTAGAGAAATGAAAATTAGCTTGCATCAAAGCATTGTAAAGTCTCGAAGCTTTTTGTTTAGGTAGGTTTCGTTGACTTGAATGTAGTTAGATTGCAGATCGTGATAAAAAGTGGTGATTACAATATTTTAGTTGTTTTGAGTTTTAATTAACGAATTTGTATTCGTGTTATGCATTTGCATGGTATTTTAACTATTGACAGTCCAATTATGAAGTGAGATTTATTGCTATTTTGTTTTGAATCAGATATTTACAGTTAGGTATGCTTGATTTATTTGAGCTATATTCGTTTTTAATTAATTTGAGTCGTAATATTAGATGAGTAGACACCCTAAATTGATGAAAATTAATCGCAACAAGATTTAGATTTCAGAGAATGAATGAGCGATTAATGAGAGACGCCTCTCAATTAAAAGCCTTTTCATTCGCATTGGCTAGAATTATTTTTTATGAATTTGAAAATGTTTAGAATTATTTTAAAAATGAAATTACTTATGTTTGGTCGTAAGTTTTAAGACAAAAAATTATTGATGCACTCATTTGGCAATTGAAAAACTACACATTTAATAAATATTTAACACATGTACAGCCGTACGGGCGAGAACAAAATGCAATAAAAAAAAATTGTTGATATTTTTTCACTGATTTAAATTTTTAAATAATATTTTATTTATTTTCACACGCACTGGCACGAAACTTTAAATATCCAAGGACTCACCAGCTTCATGTCTGTGTCCTTCCGATCCCCGTTCGATACTGTGGTCACAAGGGGTCGCCCAACATTTTATATAGCGAAATATCCTGCGTCCTCATGTGTTCGTACATCTCTGCGTTTGCGCACAATGACCTCGCTCTTAGATCACACATATGATTAATAAAATGTGATTTTAGGTTAAAATGAGATTTATTGAGATTTTTTTCACATTTCAACAGAATGAATAAGGAAATTCTCGATTAATTTTCATTTTCGTTAGATCTATTGATTCTTTTGTTAAGTTTTTGAGTGGTCCAGTCAAAACGGAATAGTATATACATTTATTAACAATTTGCAAGATTAGACATAGATTTCAAAAATGTAATAATTTTAGACACGTTTAAAGTAAAGAAAGTTTTGAAGAAAACGCAATAGTTTTCAAATCTATTAATGAACTAAAGAATTTAATGGGCTTGCAAGTGTTTCATTCACGACAAGTTGTGGGCGTAAGTTACGTTTATTTACATATTTACTTAGCAGTTGACCGAAACAGGGCGATGTGAATAGTTCTAATTGGTTCTTAAGGCTTGCACTTGTATGATTCATTGGTGTTTAGTTTATGTCAATAACTTTTGCTTGGGTTTTGTGTAGGACTCAAGGTTGTGCTGTTTTGGTATTTTGTAGATGCTGCATTTGTTTCTGACGTTGGTTTCAGTTTTAACATTGATGAATAACTGATAAACTATCGAAGTAAAACTGTAAATTTTGCCCACTATCTTTCTGCAGTAAAAAAAAGCATTTGTTTTAAAATAGGGAATCAATATCTATTTTTCTGAAGTCGTAAATAAATTTTCTCTCTATCTAGATGTTAGTCACAAGTACATAAACTCATGTGGATAATACTTAGGTACACGTTTAGTTAACCAATGACTGCATTAAAGCTTGTTGGAAATAGTTAAGCCTATCACCATTTATAAACAAACTTCCTGTAAAATGTAAAACTAAAGCGGATTCGGAGATCAATCCCAGTGGTTAGCCTTAAAGAAGATTTTTGGTGCCCACCAATACAAACATTTTAGTTTAACAAGTTCAATTATGTTTTAAAAGGAACTGTGTGGGCACGCCTAATTGTTTCGTTTTTAAAACATAAAACGTGCACACACAAAAACAATGTATTTAGGTAAATAATTGGATTTTCAAAAGCTACCGACTTTAGTGCTTGGCTGTACTTTATCTACATCGTATTTATGCATTTTGGACTTAATACAGAGCAAAACATACGTGTGCAGAATATAAAGAGTCCCATGTCATACATATGTCATACATAATCGTATGTTTATATGACTTCAAAAATAAGGAATTTGAAAATGTCAGTCTTTGGAAGAACCCAAAACTCTCATTTTGTATCCTTTTAATTCCTTGTGTTATTGGGATTTTGTATGCAAATCTGACATTAGCATACGTAATAGTGAGTCAATGTTGGTTTTTATGAGATATGACGAGAAAAATTCTTTGTCGTATGCAGCTTTTGAATCAGCGATATTTCACTAAAGCTTACTTAGAGATTTTTGTGAGAACAAGTCTAAAAAACTGTTTGTGTTGATTGTTTTAATGGTTGATGATAATTATGTAAAGTGTAACTAGTCAATCCTCCAAATACCTAGATTGACTATTTACACTTTTCCAGATTTCTGTAAATTTCTATGAAGAAAATAATAAAAATAAAGAATCGCTCAGTGCGAGTCGGACTCGTGGATGAAGAGTGCCACACCATCGTACAAGATTTAATACTACGTAGGTATTGCCATGATTAAGATCGAGCAAGAAGCAAAAGAAAAACCACATTTTAGTAGGGGAGCCAACTTTATTTTTTAATTTTATCATTTTTTGTTATAGCGGCAATAGAAATACATATTCTGTGAAAATTTCAATTGTCTACTTATTACGGATCATGAGATACAGCCGGCAGACCGACAGCCAGACGGACGGACGGACAGCGGAGGCTTAGTAGTAGGGTCTTGTTGGGTACGCAAACCGAAAAAGAAAGAATGAAAAAAGTTTTATTTTGTGACTCGCCCAGAAAAATAATAAAAGGTAAAATATTTACAGGGCTACGTAATAATAATAACTAAAATAACATATCTATACTAATATTGTTATAAAGAGGTAAAGTTTGTGAGTTTGTCAAGTTGTAGGGGGTAATCTCTGGATCTACTGAACCGATTTGGAAAATCCTTTTACCAATAGAAAGCCACGTTACTTGTGAATGTCTTAGGCAAAATTTTTGAAATCCACGCGAACGAAGTCGCGGGCAAAGTGCTAGTTAACAATATCGAAAATACACAAGTCTTTTATAGGTAAGGCAAAAAATACTCGGCAAATAATATTCTTGTTATAGGTGAGGGAATCATGTCTTGAGAAGTTGTAGGGATGATACGAGTATCTAAGACATTAATTCAGTTACTACCTAGACTGAAACAAATACCATTTGTGTTAAGGAAAACAACAGGCATTTTATAAAACATTATGCTGCTCTCAATTCTCCTTAGGATAAAACAATTTTACAAAAACCAAAGTTTTGTAACGTTAATCTTGATTACACATCCCAATTTATTTGGTTGTCATATACGTATAGAATGCAAGAGCCCACAAGGATATACGGAATTCCCAAAAGAGCAAATTAAAAAATTCAAGAAATGTAAGGTAGAGTGTTTAAGGAAAGCTCTGTCACGTCAAAAAAAACTGGCCAAGTGCGTGTCGCACATTAAGGGTTCCGTACCAAATATTGGTATTTGGTAGTAAAGTATACGTAATAATAAACATTATCACAAAATTTCAAGTTCATAGGTCAATGGGATGTTAAAAAATTCTTCGTAACAAAATTTTGTGACAGACGACAGAAGGACACGTGAGTGACAACAATAGGGCTCCGTTTGGACCCTTTGGGTACGGAACCCTAATAATAACGAAGTTTTATGAACTGTCTTCTGATAAAAGTTTTTCTATACCTAAGTGATATTTTAGGATGTAGCTATATATAAGGACAGTGTCCTTATATAATAGGACACGGCAATAGACAGCTTCGTGACCATATAAAAGTAGTGACAGACAAACCTTCTTACAATGTAATATGCTACAACATGGTTACAAAAAACAATTAAAAAAAGAAACAATTAAAGAAAGTCCGCTTCGAAATCGGTAGGCAACGCAACTGTGTCCATAGGCGGCACAGACCAGTCGGTAGGCAACGCAACTGTGTCCGTAGGCGGCACAGGCCATCCAGAGGTCACGGTGAAGGTCTGCCCCGCTTGAGCGCAGCCCTGCCATGTCCTCGTGAAAGCGATTGGCGGCAGCGACCTCTCGCGCCCGGCCCTGGTCCAGGCCATGGTACGGAGCGAGAGGGAATGGGAAGCAGTCTCCTCCTTCTGCGAAGCAGTAATGCTCGCGAAGGAGGAGGCGGAACGGGTGAGGGAGGATCAACAACAGAGTCACCCTCACGCCCTAAGCAGCAGCCGCCGCAGGAGACGCCCTGGGCGTAGGACGTCACGAGACGATCTCCGGCCACCGTAGATCCGGGCCTGCGGACGGCGAGTAGTGGGTAGTTCGCCGTCCGATCAGCACCAGGCCCGAGAGTCGACGGCGCGTAGTGTACCACGCGCGCCTCAAAGAGTAGTCAGCAATCATGACGGAGCCCGTTATGGCCGATGCCTGCCCGGGGGTTGTGGATAAATTCGAAACAGAGTTACCACGCCCCTGGGCACTCAGGACAGGGAAGGAACAGGGGTGGGTTTTAGTCAGTAAGAGTCTGACACGCCCTCCCGCTCCACCCAGAGCGGGAGATGTTATTGGATGATTTCCCACCCCACAAAAATAAAACAAAAAGGCGGCACAGACCAGTCGCGGATAAATAAAAAAAATATTTCATGATCACTGTATTTCAGTGGTACAACAGATACCTTTCAAGTCTTTCTAGGATCGGCAAAGATCTAGTGTTGCAATCATTAAATAATAATAGGTAATCCCCCAAAATATTAGCTAACTAACCAACTAACTAGCCAATTTCATCCCACTGCTGGTCAAGGGCCTCCCTCTCCCCCTTTCACACAACTCTGATCTTTGCTAGTACGGATCAGTCCCTTCGGTAGAAGTCGAACTCAACCAGCCATCTTCGTTTTGGTCTGCTGTTATGCCAAAATTAGCCACAAAAAAACTTTTTAATAAAAAAGTAAAAGCCACTTCCAAAAAAAACCCTAAAAATGCAAAATAACTTTAATTTCGGAAGTCGGTGAATCTAGTTTTGTTTCTTCGTTATTTGACACCGACTTTCGAAATAAAACTTTTATTTCGGAAGTCGGTGTCAAATAACGAAGAATTTTACATTTTTTTGTGTTGTTTTTGGAAGTCGGTTATATTTTTTTGTTAAAAAGTTTTTTAATTTAAAAGTTTTTTAAGTTGTTGTACCCCATATCTAAAACTAAATAGTACAGGTAATAAATCGACAAGTAATAAAATGAGAACATCGTTAATGTAGTCGAAGTTAATTAAATACGCATTATTAAGGATATTATCTCAAAACGACTAGTCAGATCTTGATCAAATTTTAATGAAACTATATGAGAAGCAACCACCAGATTTAATAAAAAAAAAACATCAATATCGGTTCACCTATAAAAAAGTTAAACACACATAAAAAATATAGGCGAATTGAAAACCTCCTCCTTTTTTTGAAATCAGTTAAAAAAGGCACTAGAAAGAGGAAAGTTCAATCGTGTAAATGATTTAACCGCAAGCAATATACGCTGGATTTTCAAAAAACTTGCCACACCTTACAAGGGCTCCAGTCCGGAGATACACAAAAATATGATTCATAAATACCTTTTATAACGGTAAAACAAATATCCTTAGAATACTAATGTTATGACCTGTCAGTTTGTTTACAAACTTTTTACCTGAGCTGCTAAACAGATTTTGATAACTTTCGACACTCAGTTGGTACACAAAGAAAAAAATAGTCAATTTTATTATTCCATATAGCCACGCGACTAGCTAGTTGACAAAATGTTAAGTTAAGTTTTAAGTTTAACTGGCTGAACAAAGATTCTAACTTTTAAAGCAAATAAGCTCTCTTGGAAACAAAGCAATTAAAAATTTATTTTGATCAAATATTTATTCTGATAATTCAGGTTTTGTGTTTAGTCACAGAGCTTTTAAGTTTTAAAATGAGTTTATTGGCAATACCTAAAGGATTAAAAGCATGTAATAAACATTACTCAGATCTGGATACCGTGTCGCAGTCACAATTAAGAACCCAAATGGGAGGTTTGAGCAAACATAAGGTTTCTTTTTAATCTGCAATTGGAGATAAACTCTCTTCATCTTTGTTACAAACATGTTTTTTTTCCTTAAAAACGTGGCCCCACACAAGGAATTACTCCTGTATTGTGGGTGCGTTCACAACCACGTGAACTCACATACACAAGACACCCAGCCCTGGAAATATTTGTTCTGTGCAGGAATCAAACCCGCGACACGCAGCGCAGCAACCAATCACTCCACCACTGCGCCAGCCGTGCCCATTTGTCTTGCCCACAGCTCTTTTCCATAACGTGTAGAGTTTAAATACAATTTTTGACGTCCAATATCCACATACCAATAAAACTGTCAAAATGCATAACCTCTTAACTCATTGAAGTCGTTCAAAAATGACTGAAAAAACTAAAGATTCCTAAGTTTTTTTTCAGAATATCTTTTTTAGTCACCAAAAACGTCGAGGGGAAAAAGAAAAATCAATTTTACTAATAACTTCATCTACACATTACATCATATCATGTACTCCTGTTTGATCAAATATTTATTCTGATAATTATGTCTGATTTGACACAGGGCAGCTAAATATCAATCATGATGTCACAATAAAGCGTAATAAAAAAATAACTAAATGTATTAAAAAAACAAGCTTTAGACCTTCGCCATTAGGTGTAATAGAAAGTACTCTTGATAACAAAACATACCAGCCCAAATTCTTACCATTCGCCATTAAGGAGATCCAGTCCCTACCACCCGGATCTATCATCAGATCAGCTCGATTGTACCATAATATTGCATTGTCACCAGACGTAAGTACCCGGGCCTGCGGACGGCGAATAATGGGTAGTTCGCCGTCCGATCAGCACCAGGCCCGAGTGTCGACGGCGCGTAGTGTTCCACGTGCGCCTCAAAGACTAACACACTGTGTCACTAACATAGTTATTTAAGTTTGTTTTTGTTACTAATATTTTATGAGTCTCATTGTTACTCGCAATAAATAAAAAATATTATAATTATTATTAAAGAGTTGTCAGCATTCATGATTGGGCCCGTCATGGCCGATGCCGATGATGTTGTGGATAAATTCGAAACAGAGTTACCGCGCCCCTGGGCATTCAGGGCAGGGAAGGAACAGGGGTGGGTTTTAGTCAGTAAGAGTCTGACATGCCCTTCCGCTCCACCCTAGAGCGGGAGATGTCATTTAATGATTTCCAACCCAAAAAAAAAACCAGTCGTAGGTACATAAGTATGCCAAACAGCTCTTTCGGAAGCCAACAAGTGGTCGAAAAATAAAGCGACCAACTTACATACGAATATTGCAAGTTTAATAAGAGCTTGTAAAATGAATGAAATATATATTTTTTAACCATATAAGTATGTTTTCATAAGAGATCTACTGTCGTAAGGGAAAATATTTTATTAAGAAAATTCAGTGGAGCGCGTAGTGGGGTTGCGAACTTAAAAGCTCCGCAAGAAATACAAGATTACTTATTTTAGCGTAGGTATTTCTTGTCGACCCAATGTCCTAAGCCTTTTTTCGGCATCTTGATAAAATAGGCGTGTAATTGCTCGATCAATTATGTTTTATACTAGATTTTGCCCACGTTTTCCTCTGTGGCCTAGTCCAAAGGAACTGTGTTTTTAGTAGTATTAGTAGTACCTAGTGCACGAAATAAAAAAAATAAAAAAAGAGGTGTAGGTTTCTATAATCTATCAAATAAATAAAAATGAATGGCTAAATGTGTTGCTAAAGCCAAAACTCGAGAACAGCTGGACCAATTTGAATGTACTTTTTTAAAATTATGAAGAGAAAAATTCAGACCTTAAACTTCAACCAATCAATCTGCCCGCGCCTTTTCCCAACTATCTTGGGGTCAGCTTCAACCACCAGGCCACCAGTCTAACCGGATGCAGCTGAATACCAGTATTTTATATGGAGCAACTGCCTATCTGACCTCTACAACCCAGTTACTGGGTAATACGATACCCCTTGGTAAGACTGGATGTCAGACCTTAAACTTCAACCAATAGTTTAAAAAGAAAGTTCACCCCAATTGGTCCAGCCGTTCTCGAGGTTTGCGCTTGGTAATATATTTAAACATTCTTTCTTCATAATAACCGTAAGAACAGATAAATTTGAAACATTGCACGGAAAGCCTTGAAAATAACATTTTTATTTATTATCTACATTCAAACTGTTCCAAGTTGTCAATATAAGGGATTTTTTTTAGTCTAGAATAGAGCGAGAGCGAAGTCGCAGGAAATAAGCTAGTTGTAAAAGGTTTCGTTATTGAGTCAGTACTTCCAGAGATCACCTTTTGTAAACATGTTAACAATCAAACAATTTTATCTCTGTATAATACTAGCTTCTGCCAGCGGCTTCGCTCGCATGGAATTAGTACTACCCGTTATAATATTTCAACCCCTTTTACACCCCCATAGGGATTGAATTTCGAAAAATGCTTTCTTAGTGGTATACCTTATTTTCACAAAGAACACACCCTCCAAATTTCATGTCTCTAGGACCGGTGGTTTTGGCTGTACGTTGATATATCAGTCAGTCAGTCAAGGACTTTGAATTTTATATAAACAGATAAGTTTATTTAGATTAGGTACTGAGTTAATTGTACCCGCAGGTGGAAATACCAAAGCATTTAACTCAGCTTTTTAGGCATTCAGATGCAACGCGTGGGTTGAAGATTTTGATTTTGTCCAAAAATGTTTGACCTTGACTAAACTTTTAATTTTTTTATGACCAAATAAGCTTCCCAGCAATTACATGTTTTTTTTTTGGTAGATTCTAGTTTAAAACCAAATCAAAGCTTATGAAAACCAATCTACTGACCGATTAATTTTATAGTAGGTACCTTACCTTACCATAATTTATTTGGACAATTATTTGTACAATAACTCATTGTGTATTTTCGTGTTCATGCAATCAAAATAGTTTAAATCTGATAAATTATTTATCAAACCATGATATGCGTAACAGAAGACGGCATTTTCAATTAACAAGCAAAAATATCATTAGGAGCAAAAAATCATTTCATTGATATTGTTTTCCGTAAGGATTGCGTATTTTAGTTTTTTTTTTTTAATTATTGAGGGGCTTGATTGTAAGTGATAATGTGGTGACGATGGAACACGCTTGCCTAGAGTAACATTTTCACTCTCGACTTAAATACCTCCAGGTTATAGCTATCAGAAAACATAGTCTGGCAGTTAATTCCACTCTTTAGCTTTAATGGATGGGGAGGAGCTCGTGGCTAAAGTAATAACAGCCGGACGGATCCATCAGGTTAAGCTACGCTTGCCGGGGTTGGTCCTTGGATGGGTGACCATCTTTACATATCGAGACTCCTCGGTGCCTCGGAAAAGACGTTAAGCGGTTGGTCCCGGTTTTTTTTTTTAATTGGGACAAGCCCGCCATACTATTCCCAAACCACTGCAACTTCTGTAAGCCAGAATCAACAGTGGCGACCACCAGAAAAAACGCCGAGGCAATGAAGCTCGACGAGTCCCAGAGAAACGATTAAACTGTCCCGGTCCGGTCTGTTGGTCCCGGTTGTTAATCGTGGTTCTTTGACAGTCGTTACGGGTCGTCAGAAGTCCGAAAGTCTGAAAACCATTCTAAACAAGGGGTATCGTATTACCCAGCAACTGGATTGTGAAGGTTAGATAGGCAGTCGCTCCATGTAAAATACTGGTATTTAGCTGCATCCGGTTAGACTGGAAGCCGACCCCAAGATAGTTGAGAAACCCGGGCCTGCGGACGGCGAGTAGTGTTCCACGCGTGCCTCAAAGAGTTGTCAGCAAACACGACGAGGCCCATCATGGCCGATGCCTGCTCGGGGGGATAAATTCGAAAGAATTACCTCGCCCCCGGGCATTCAGGGCAGGGAAGAACAGGGGTGTGTTTTTTAGTCAGTAAGAGTCTGACACGCCCTTCCGCTCCACCCTAGAGCGGGAGATGTCATTGGATGATTTCCCACCCCACAAAAAAAGAATAAAAAAAAAGATACTTGAGAAAAGGCTAGACAGATTGCAGCTTTAACGGATGGGATGGATTTAATCATTTGCTAAAAATGGGTTACAAGCTATTATCATCATTATTTCAGTCGAAAGACGTCTACTGCTGGACGTAGACCTCGTCCAAGTATCGCCACATCTATCTAATGGTCTAGTGTTTGTCGCCTCCAGCGGATTCCGGGGGCCTTAAAACGCTGTGCCCGGTACGTGGTCGCCACTCCAGAACCTTACGGCCCCATTGGCCATCCGTTCTGCAAGCAATGTGCCCTGCCCTACCACAATTGTTAGGGTAACCTGGGTGTTCCTGCGATATCTCTTCATTTATGATTTGATCACGTAAAGACTCATAGCCAGAGCAAAGCCTGGATCTATGATCACAGGGCAATGTTCAGAGTTTGCAGTGGAGAGACATTACCCTATGATTTTACCCGCTTTACCTCACAAACTCGACGTTTCTCTAATCTGAAAGATTATTTAACGCTTCACGATGTGTTTTTACCAAAAAGTGGTTATAAATCGTAAGCCACGGGTCAAAGTGACAAAGGTGTCCAACTAATGCTTCGTAATGAAACACATAATTCGATTTTGTCTTTATCTTCACTCTAAGTGGATTTATATCATCATGACAATAAAATAAGGGTTCATATCTCAAATGAATATATCAATTTTGATGGGTTTTGTAAGTTGATGATTATAACCCTTTGTTGTAAGAGAAAGAGTTAATTCGATTGTGGTGTCATGATTTGTATTTTTATGGTGCGCTTGCCTTAGATTTAAAGATCTTTCAACCTGCCGAGACCTTTCAAGTTTAGTTCAAGGTAGTGTTAGTGACTTGGTAAAACCTAAATAAATGCGTCAGGAAAAGACTACTGGATTTTCAACTAGAGTTGCTCATCATTCATCATCATCATCTCAGCTTCCACTGCTGGACATGGCCTCCCCCAAGTGTCGTCATAACGACCGGTCCTCTGCGTCTCGCATCCATCGGATTCACATGCCTAGTAGTAGCGGATAAATTCATGCCTAGGGGTAGCGGACAAATTCTGAAAATGAGTTACCACACCCCTGGGCACTCAGGCAGGGAAGGAACAGGGGTGGGTTTTAGTCAGTAAGAGTCTGACACGCCCTCCCGCTCCACCCAGAGCGAGAGAAGTCATTGGATGATTTCCATCGGATTGAAACCATCGGATTCCCGCGAAACCCGCAGAACCTTTCGGCTCCATCGAACGTCTGTTCTACGAGCAATGTGTCTTGCCCACTGCCACTCCAGTTTGGTGATTCTTCGGACTATGTAGATAACCTTGGTTCTCCCGCGGATATATCTTCATTCCTGATTCGATCACGCAAGAAAACTCCGAGAATAGCCCTTTACCCTTTGGGTGACTTGAAGCCTACTGATGAGGCCCATTGTGAGATACCAAGTTTCAGCGCCATACTCGTATGTTATCACTGCATATGTCAACAGTCTTGCTCATAATTGAGAGTTGAAAATCCAACAGTGCAATAATATTTAGTCGTCCATGTAGTTTTTTCTTTGTGTTAGTGAATACGGACACTAGAGGCTTTTGATTAAAACTGGACACCTGGACTTTAGTCTGAAATTGGTAACTCTCAGAAAGTTATCTTGATGGTAATGTACGTTCCTTTCCTTTTTGAGAAGAGGACTTTGACCCGCTGTAAGACAATTACAGCTCGAATTACAAATTGGGAATAGGGAGTACCAAATGTAATTTATGTTCCGATGTAATTACAATGTCATGTTATGACATGTGTATCTTAAATAAATCATGTAAGTAATAGTAGTCGATAAAGTAATGGTAGATGCGGATCTTTTTATCTTGACTTTTTTATCACGGCACACATCTGCTTGATTGTTGCAATTTGAGATAGCTTTGAGATATTATTTAATTTATTTTTAACCGATTTCAAAAATGAGGAGGTTTTCAATTCAGTTGGTATTTTTTCTTATAAGTATGTACCCGATTACTCCGAGGTTTCTGATCCGATTACTGTAATTCTTTTTTGTGTGGTATACTTGCTGTTTGGTCCCGTTTAAATTTGGTGTAGATCTGATGAAGAACTTCGGAGATAGACAATGGAACTCTCCAATAAATGATAGCAAACCTTCCGGAATTTATTGCAATCGCATGTCTGTTTATTGTTTACAACACTTCATAACATAACATAACATCACGCTGATAAGCTCTGAAGGGGTACACAGATTGGTACAGTTCACCTTTTTTTTTTTAGGCTAAAAATTCGGGCATATTTTACACTTTTTAGTAAAAATATTTTAAACTAGCAACCCGCCCCGGCTTCGCATGGGTCCAATATTTTTTTTTTGGGATATCTGATTTTTTTCACACAAACTTTGTCCACAACAAAAAAAGAATTAACCAAATAGGTGCAGCCGTTCTGAGGTGATGCACTTACATACATTCGGCAATTGATTTTTATTTATATAGATTTTTTTGGCAGTCGGTTGTAATTTTTTTTAAACCCCCTACGCAAAATTGGGTGTTATAAGTTTGAACAATATGTATGTGTGTCTGTCTGTTGCACCGTAGCTCTTAAACGGATGAACCAATTTGATTGCGTTTTTTTTTATTTGAAAGCAGGTTTTCTAGAGATGGTTCTTAGACACGTTTTATCAAAATCGGTTCAGCCATTTCAAAATGATCAGCTCTTTTGTGTTTTTTAAATGTTCACTTTTCTTTTAAGCGTTGGAGGTTTTTTAAATTTTTAATTAAATTGTTATGTAAAAAAGTTTTTTTTTTATCTGTAAGATCACTTGATGTTTATTATCATTTTTAATCACTGCCTCGTTGGTCTACTAGTCGCAAGCGCTAATGCTAAGTATGAGGTCTTGGATTAAGAATCATTTGGTTATCTATTTGAAATCTCTCAATAGCAACTCGGTTTATTAGATTTGTACTGGACTGTCTGGCTCGCCTCCTATTGAATGGGACTTTTACATATCTGGGAAAATGTGAATTTACTAAATTAAGAACGGTTATCCCTTCGCGAAATACAGGCGTCATGTTATGTTAATTGTAAATTTATTCTGCGCCTTCAATAGGTGCTATGTACATATTTAATTCATAAGCCTTCAGCATTTATTACACACGTTATCAATCAACTAACTCTAAATAAGCAAATTATGAACCTATAATCCCATAACTGTAGCATTTATTAAGTGTTCTACAAATAATATCTCCTTAAACAAGACATTAACGCCTTATTTTGATGCATTTACATTCGAATCGCCACGAGGTCTAATAAATTTTGATTTAGAAGATTATTGAACTTCAACTGTTATGTGTAGGATAGCTTTTTTGTCATCGTTGGTATGAGTCATATCAACTGCGTTTTAGGTTTAAGCTTTTGGTGTTCTTTTTCCTTCTTCAATGCTCACTTCCTCCCCTGGTTTAGTTCTTAATTGCTTATTAGTATGGATTTCATCATCAACGAAATCGCCTGTAGTGATCGCATCTTAATTAGTCGTTTCAATCAATCTTCGCCAAGTCCACCGGTCATATTGACTGCCCGTTTCCTCCTTCGAGCTTAAATTTTCCAGTTTTTTTTTGTTTAATTGTCGGTACTTTAATGTCATCCACTTCGCAATGGGTTTGAATCACAAAGATTTCAATCTTCTACGGATCAATAATTTTATATCTTTAATAATCGTTCCTTGTTTTACTCACAGTTTAACTCAATTGTGAAATTTCTCTCGTTTTCCTGTATCACTACGATTTCAGATTATATTTGTTAGTAACTTTTATAGAATATAACTCGCACACGGTTCCGTACCATAAACCGAAAAAATCACGTTTCTTGTATAAAAGGGATCTTTCAATTATAATTTAATTTTGTATTATTTATTTTGTTGTTATAGCCGAAAATTTCAACTGTCTACCTAATAAGGTCCATGAGATACAGCCCGCTGACAGACGGACGGTCGGACTGACCAACAGCGCAGACTTAGTAATAGGGTTCCATTTTTACGAATGTCATAATTTACACAAAAACTGAGCTCAGCCGCAAAAGCTTCAGTATGATAGGTATAATAAAATATGATTAATAATTGAGGAAAATAATAATTATGATGACGCTTTTTACCAGCAGTTTTGTAGACGATTATGAACTAGGGAATTTTGAATGAGTTCTTGATTCTTTTGAAATGCTCTAGTTAAGGACTAGCCCGGATGCCGTGAGTCAACCTTCAAGGTTTCAATGACACACTGTTTCTGCAGGTTACTTTGGACAGTAAAAATGATTTTATTATGACCCTTTTTTAATTGACCTTATTTTTTGTTTGTTTTGAAATACAAACAATGCGTCATGGACTATGACGGATAGTTGGCCTACATGACGTTTATCATCCTTGATGTTTTAGTACTCAACATCATCATGCCTGAATTCGTTGAAGACGTGGGTAATGAGTGCGATGACGAAATACTGAGTTCATAAAGAAAAACAAAACAAAACTTTCAGTTCCTACATTTACGAGTTAAGTTTAAAAATGTTGTGATCCATCCTACCAGATATTAATCTCGAAAAGGCTTTTATTAATACAAGTATAACCGCAATTGTATATTTATCAAACGCAAAATATGATAAAGCATGTGGGTTATTAGGAAGTGCGTGTGGGGTCCCGAAAATAATATGATTGAATTTTATAAATCTCCGCCTCTGAAGACATGGCTTTGTAATCTTTGTTTTATTATTTGACTTTTTATTTTAATAAATTTAGATTGCAGGGGACTGCCAGCATTTTCTTCTACATACAATAGGATTGAATAATATTATTTTCCAGTGGATGATAATGAAGCATTAAGGGTTTATTAGTGTAGGAATGCTTTATACATTTCCATGTATAAAAGTAAGCCAAAAGTTGTTCTACATAATAGGCTAGTTGACTCATATTAAAATTAATTTAGAAAATGGTTTTTTCAAGTAGAATAGAACCTAAGAGACCCAGTTTTTTACGGTCTAATAGGACAACAAAATGTCAATAAAAAGGTAATAAATAGACTATTAGTTTTTTACTAGCCTACTTACTTTTCCCAGTTTTTACGATGGTACTTGTGTTGATCTTACAAATGAGAGTACAGTACAACTTGTCTCTCGGCAAGGCCATCAATCCATTCAAGTCAATTCAGTTCTGAATTCCCATTATTATACACGATAAATCTAATAATTGATGGACATGAAAATTAGCATTCGTTTGTATTCGGAAATGCGATGATAGCCGAGGGACATTAAGAAAATAGTTGTACTGTAGATAACATACAATTTGGCAAAGAGCAAATAAAAAATCAATTCACACCTCACAGGAACAGAAAATTTTGTGTTTCATAATAAAGTCTCACATACAAAAAGTACTTGAAGTTATTACGATCAAATAACGGTAAGAGCCGATCATACTTTTATGCACAATGAGGTGTTTACACAAGAGCGTGAAATGTATGTTTGCTGTAAATTCGTAATACTTCGCCCGAGAGGGCTCCCGTTTTAGGCAAATAAATCCTTTCTGTGTATTACGTTTTCTTTGTTTTTACAGTACGGTACCGTAATCTTGGCAAAGGTCAGGCCGTTGGTGTTTTTAATTGTTTAGCTACTTGCGTTTTATGATTACTGTTTCTATTGCGAGCACCAGGTTGCATTGATGTAGCGGTTTTAAGGAATTCTGTGTTGAGTTGAGTAAGGTCGCAAGAATGCAGCTATTAGGCTAGTTGGTCATTAAGGTCTTCTATTGCAAATTGTATTGTTTCAAAATGAAGGTCATTTAAATAAGAATAATTTTGTTGTTTAAGGGTCTACTACCGGCCAAGTGGCGCCCGTGGCGCAAAAGTACCAAAAACAGCCGTTTGTTTCTGACACTTTTGCCTACTACTTTGGATACGAAACATTCTGAGACCTGTTTTAACAATGTAAAAATGCTTTATCCTCTTTGTAATAAACGTGACGTTGGATTCTTTTATATTTATTTTCTATGCTTTGCTACGATTTTTTATTCACCACTAATACCACTGGACCGTTAGTAGACCCTTAATAATTATAGGGTAGATGACTAACAAAAATATGTTTGGTCCGTCAGTTAGATTTCCTAAAATTAATGGACACGCTATTTTTCTTTTGTCATATAAACAGAAAATGAGGACGATACAGTGCGTTGTAATTTCGCATGACGTCACACCTATGTAATAAATGTACCGCTTTTTACCTACAAGTGACGTAACAAGCCTCCAATCCTGAACTTTGATGGGTTTTATCTTTGTAATTTTTTATTGATTTGGTAAAGTAAAAAAAAAGTGTCCAAAGTTTTTCAATTATTTTCTTACGGATTAGATAGAGTTATAATGTTTGTACCCACGATTCATCCCTAACCCCAATATTAAATATAAAATTGGACATTCAATTTGTAAGCCAACTCTCATCATACCTGTAATTAGCCTCTCGTCCTTTCCCTCCAATACAATATTCAAAAGCTTTCGATATTTTCCTTTCATGCTAATAAAAATAAAAGTTTGTCCCGAACTCCCAACGCTCTTATAATAATTTCAATTCTTTAGCAGTGACATCAGGTCCCCGCTGGGACGGGATGCAAAGTGTAAATTTTTCGTCAAATCAATAAATAATCAATCCCTTTCCTTTAGAGATACGTAATAAAGTGCGCCCACATCTGCGGTCAGTCGAAGATAACTTAACCAATGTGTCAGCGAACGTTTTGATATATTGTAGAACAATTCTTTCGAAGCTGTTCGAAAACATATAAATCTAAACGCTTGTTTTAAGAATCGAGGATGTCTTTCAAGAAAGTTTTGCAGTAAGTAATGGGTTTTGTAGCTGCAATTAACCTAAAAACAAGATATTTATTGAATAACTTTACATGAGTATTAACATAATGTAGAAGTTATTCTAAAATATGTACCTACGAATAAGAAATATGATAAACCGCCAAGTTCTGGCGATGGTCTCTAAAAAGATAAAAAAATAATAATATGAATGTGACAACCTCCTGAAATTAATAGACTGTTTAACTCAATCTTAAAACAAATAAGTTTAAAACAATTTTATATCAAGTAAACATTTTATCATTTTGTCCACAGAATATTTTTTTATTCATTAGGCATATCGCTCAAAGTGAATGATGAATTCACTTAGATAAATGAGTAACAGTTCGTAAATTTTGCATCTCGCGAACCTGTCGCCGACCCAATCAAAATTCAATTAGGAATATCTTCGTGAATAATGTTTTCTTTAAATTTATCGCTTGTCGTTCCCACTGTTTGGTTTTTTTTTGTGGGTTGGGATATCATCCAATGACATCTCCCGCTCTGGATGGAGCGGGCGGGCGTGTCAGACTCTTACTGACTAAAACCCACCCCTGTTCCTTCCCTGCCCTGAGTGCCCAGTAGCGCGGTAACTCTGTTTCGAATTTATCCACAACCCCTGGACAGGCATCGGCCATGACGGGCCCTGTCATGATTGCTGACAACTCTTTGAGGCGCGCGTGGAACACTACGCGCCGTCGACTCTCGGGCCTGGTGCTGATCGGACGGCGATCTACCCATTACTCGCCGTCCGCAGGCCCGGGTCCACTGTTTGGTTTGGTCTAAATATACTTTTGTACCTTAATTTTAATCTGCATTTTTTACTTTATTTTAATTTCCTATCCAATAACATCCGGTCCTTTACATCGATTTTAATTGGTGCAACGTTGTCACTACACATAATTTTAGTTCGGGTAAAAAAGCTACGAACACCAGCCCCAAAAACAAATAAAAACCCATGAGCTATAAAAGCTGACTCATCTGTACCTCTGAGTTGACTCAAACATGGCCTATCATTATGATCTACAGCCGGTATGTTCACAAGCAACGACCCTAGTAGCACACACGTTTGTTTACATCCGTGTTTTACTAAAAATAAATCTGTCAAATATAACCATTAACCTTATAATGCGATTACCCTATTTCGAGCGTAAAAACCACTTCAAAATTCACAGTTACCTACTCGACCCAGTCATAGCGTAACGTTACCAATTCCAATTTTTGTAAAGAAAAAGTCAGTTCCCATGTCGATGTGTATATTATTCAAATAGGCTGGTGGTCGAGGCCACTTCAAGTGTGTTTAAGTTTGTCTGGGCTTGGCTGTTGCTATGTAAATCTATGTTTGCACGTGTATTTACTAGTTTGTGTCCTTGGATTCTATTGTATAGGCTTCCGAATTGAATTGTGAGGTCTCGATGACTAGAGTTATATAGTTCGCTTTTCCTGTTGTTTTCCTGTTGTGTTTCGACTTTCAGCTAGCTAAGTAACCAATGTATCTGGATCTTGTTCCTATTTGGACAGGACTACTTTTTCTATATTTTTTTTCTTTTCCTAAAGTGACTCTATCAATACTGTGTCGCTGCAAAAATACTCGACCATTTCTAGTGCTGAACTCGCCCAATTAATCCAATATCTACAATTCCACGTTACATTATTAAGGCGTACCAGGAACTGGCACCTCGTAAATCCCTGAGGATCATTTCGTAATTAAGTTTCCGAAACGAACAAGCTGCAATACGTTCAAACCTACAACGATAACAAAAATATGGGGACCGAATAACCGCATCGTGATTTATATTTGCAGTCGGGTGATAATTTCTTTTAATTGTGGCTTGTTAGGTGCGGTCTGCGGTTTGCGGCGAGCCTTAGGTGGCTGTATTGATTTATCCCTTATAATTGAGTTTAGATACTGGGTAATTCTGAACTGAAATGTGAATACCTTTCAGCGTTGTTTGTTTAAAGCCGTGGCGTGTTTAAAGCCGTAGTCTGACGTGTAGATAAGTGTATTTATTTGAGTGTGTTATTAGATACTGTAATATACAGTGTTATGCCCATAGTTTTAACTCCTATTAATAACACTGACGATAAAATTTCTTGAGGATAACAGCTGTCACAACCCGCTTAATAACCCTTCTTGAATAATACAAATTGGATCGCTTAATATTCACATATTAAAACTCAACGGTGGACCTTAAGCTTGGGATAATATTCGACAATCTGGTTTGAGTTCCAACGCTATATTTCTGATGATATAACATAGGGCTGACAGCATGAGTGATATCTCTTTTGAAACATTGAGTCGATGACCTATTTTTTGCTTCAACATATAATTTTATAACCTGCCCTCAGGATTTCCAGGAATAGTGCCATATTTTTGACTAACAACCGAAAAAACATCCTCACGTTTAAAAATTATGGCATTTTTGTAACTGGTTTCTTGTGTGAGTGACCCCTGGTGGTGATTCACGGTGACTGTTTACTTTAGCTCGGCAAATTCAGGGTTAAGATGGGATTACATGTGATTAATTTATTTTAGATAACACCCACTTTATTTGTTATGACATATCACTGTTAATTGGGTATATTTACTGCTAAGCAAGTTCGTTAAACCTGGGTCTAAAATGAAATGTTTTACAAAGAAGTCTTTCTTTTAGCAACTTTGCTAGCTTTCGTGGCCGTCCTAAGTTAAAGTGGTCCGTTTCGTACAAGAAATTTGTCCGATCTTGGGTTAAGTTAAGACCGGTCTTGAGTTTTTTCTTCCATCTCCGTTGGATTTAAAAGGACTTGAACCTGCCCTAAGCGCCTTCAAGCGGAAGTAACTACATTCTTATAAAAGATTAAAATACAAAATGATCATCAGTTTTAAGTTGATATTTATAACCCTTTCACATTAATGTGAAATATTTTGCAGTTTGAAAATTTGATTAGTTTGTTGCTCAATTTTTTTGACTTAATAGACACTACATATTTTTTGGTAATAAATCCCCAAATGAAACATGACTAGTAAAGAAAAGTTATGATGTGAAAACAATATTTTAGTAATCAATCTAGTAGGTTATAAAACCAATAAAGAAAATAAACCTGAAGGAAATGCAGGTTTTGAAAAATAAATAGCAAAGAGCCGCGCTAAAAGGGAAGGGAAGTCAAATTAAAGCAATTAATTACGTGGGCGGAGGCTTCAAATATTTTACAAGAAAAACCTCAAAATCAAAGGGAATGATCGCAAAGAATGAAAAAATAAAAGTAAAAGGAAAAGTATCAAAATGATACAAAAACGGAAAGCAAACGGTCGAATAAATGGGCCTTTCGAAAGATTCTGCAAAGCAAGGTCATATGGAGTCAATGAACTCGCGTCGATATTGTACTTGACATATGCTAATGAGATTGAAGTTTTTGCAAATGTAGTACCAAAATTTTTCCCATTAAGGCTTGGTTATTATGTAAAAAATTAGTTTTAAATGTTTCTGCTAAATTTATTGGATCCAAAGAGAGCTTTGCTTTTACAGTAGCATGCCAAAATGTTGTGCCTATTATAATTAGTAGGTATTAATTAAAATTTGTTTGGTCATGATTAATTAACTCTTTTAGCTTCGATTCGGAATGTAAGATACTAAGCTGAATATCGAATAGTGCGAAAATAACGGAGTTATCAATAAAGCCCAGATCTTTTAGCATACTACGATTTATGAGGGAAAACTGTAGTTAATTTTTATACACTACTTCATCTTAGTCATTTAATAGAGCGGTTTCAAATTCTTGATTGGCTATGTCGTAGGAAGTTATTCTATCAATAAATCCTGGCTTAGGCTGGGCCAAACGCTTCGAATCGATTTTTAAATGGAGTGATGATTTAACGACCGATACTAATATGGCTTAGAATCAATCAATTTTTATTTCATTTCGTTTGATAATGGAGAATATGCAAATATTTTTTTGTACTGACGGTGATTTAGTTTTCAAGGCTTTTTCAGTTTTTGTCGTATTTTAATATTGTACTTATTGTCTAGACATCGTGAACTCCATTTGACGGATTTATCTACTTTGAAATAAATTACATCATAATTCACAGACACATACATATTATTATGTAGTAGAGTTCTAGCTTTTTGTCATACGATAATGTCACGTCGGCCTTCAACTTATCGTCCCTTGTCCACTGTATTGTTAGTTCTGTAAAAAACATGGTTTACTTTGTAACGGTTTACTTTACCGCTTCCAGCCCTGACGGTTTCCTGCTCATTTGCATATACAAAATGTAGGCCAGCGTTACGTATGCCTTCAACCATGAATCTGCTAGTATTAGTACTAGTGGGTTACTTGATAATCAAAATTAACATAATATTTCAAGTTGTGAAAAACAGAGCCTTCCCAAAAAAATATTGACGAAGAGTCAGTGCTTGCCTGAACATATCTTTGTAAGAGTGAAGCATTCATTCTATCCTAGCATTGAAATAAATAACAGGATCTACTCCTTCTGCTTAATACTCGTATATTCACTTTCTGATTATGGGATTTATTTTCAACCTTGCTTTAAGTTTTGGCAACTTTTGAACGTGTATCCTAATTATAGAGAACCCTACTCAGGTAAACACGGAACTGCTATTAACAAAACTATATTTTGCGCAAGACAAATTGAAATGCAAAAACCTTGAGAAAGATGTCTGAGCAAACTACTCAATCGACCAAGACATATTAAAAAGTAAGGTATAAGAATTGAAAACTATACGAATTCTGAAGAGAGAGAACTGAATGAATCCGTACTTCCACACAATAGACAACCACGAACGTAATATGAGAAAATGAAAGAGGTTTCATTCAAGTTTTGGAAAAGAAAGGTAGACGCAAAGTTAGACTGACAACTCTGGATAGACGGGCATAATGAAAAGTTTTCTTACTTGCAGAATTATGTTTAGTTTCAGAGCACTATTTGTAATGTTGATTTTAGATAATCTCTCCACGCCAGGATTGGGCTAAGGGACAACTGTATTAAATAACTTCTTTTTTTTCAATAAGTTTTCTTGTAGATATTATTGAGTTTTCTTAAGACGACTGCACATTTTCACACGTGAGATTTTCTTCTGTAACTAAATCCCAAAGTATGGTCAAGGTGTAAGATTATAAAATTTAGTCACCTTTCTTAATGAATCTCAACAATTTCTGAATCTTAACATCAAACACGGTCCTTGACATTGAAGAAAAAATCAATGGCACAATACCCCTAGAAGGAAGCGAACGATTGTTGTATACCCTTAAAATTCCGCTTGTGTATCGATTATGTAAATATCTCCGTCGATGATACGAATATAATTTCCATCGTAATTATCGACCCAAAAGCAATTTACTTTGTCCCAGGATCAAAATACCGAATTAAAACGCTCCATGCTGACGTGACAAGATTATCATCGGACCTATCTCACTTTCTTGATATTTCTAGACACGTAAGAATTCTAGATTGTCATCGGCGTTATGTGCTTGTACGACAAAAACCTTTGCGTGGGCTTCTACAGGATAATAGATGCCCTTGAGGATTGAGACGCTCCTATAGTCTGGTATGTCTTAACTGTATGCACATGAAGAGAATGTGTGATTTCATAAAATTGATGCTGTAGCATTTTACTGTCGACAAAGAAGGTTAACTCTATTACCCATGTTGAAAACTGTCTTGATGTTGCTACCGTTATAAGATTTTATAGACCGATTAACGATCATGTAATAACGTGAACGACATCTAAGAGCAAGCTACAGTATGATAGTTGACGAAAAGAGTAGGTCTTTTGGTATAAACGTATCATTATAATCATAATTTCAGTCGATAGACGTCTACTGCTGGACATAGACCTCCTCCAAGTGTCAACAAACGACCGGTCCTGTGAAAATGACGCTGACTTGGTAAGGGTCGCGAGACGAGACGCACAGGATAAACTTATAGAAAATATAAATTCTAGTTAAGTTTGTAAACACAGTGAGTCAACAAACGGAAGAAGGTTGCTGCAATAACTTACAGTCACAACTTTCAGTAAAACGCTACTAGAAAATATGTCCGTCCCGAAACCAACAATTTGAAAATTTCTGAATTGGCAAAACTTCAAGGTAGGTTAAACGTTAATGTGGGCGTTGGCACAGCGTTGTGTCACGTTATGCCCCTCTTGACACTTGTCTATATGCTATACAATTTTTATAAGCTCATACCGTTGTATGATGGTATGAAACATCTGCACCAAATTTTATCGCTGAATTAAATTTTGAACGGTCATGCATACTTGAACCGTGTTCAAGGTCCTTTGTGTTAGCATTTGTATTGATATATTTTATTGTACCTGCTTCATCATTGATGTACTGTTATACCGGTTTCACGTGAATAGTGATTTTGCAGAAAATGTTTACCTTCCAAATATACGTTAGTACTTGTATCAACACCGGTACACTAATTTTTAATATCGGTCATACATGACTTCAAATCAACACAAATCAGGACTATTCTAAGCTTGCTTTCGTATGTGATATTCCCATAAGGCTCAAGTTCAGCAGTTCTGAGAGGCTTCATCTTGTGTGAACACAATGCCGCGTAATGATGGTGGTGCCATTGTCAACGAATCGTACTCAGATCATCGATATCTGCATTATAATTGCTCTAGAGTTAAGAAGTACTCTACCTGTCACTTTATTGGAAGAAAAATGATTGTGACTGATCGCTCAACTTGCAAAATGTATACTTATCCGAAGATTTAATATTTTGTAGGGCTATGTAGCAGTCAAAGTGGTATAAAACCACTTTTACATAAGTCTGACTTCTTCTTATTCTATGGTGAGAACTTGTTTAGTATCAATATATTTTTTATAAGGGAGAAAGGTTCTTACGTAAATGTGGGCAAAACTTTACCTTTCATTTTACTGATTCCTTTGAAGTCTTTCCTAAAAGTTTATATTCATTTAATATAACATAATAAATTCCCGCTATCGGTATGGCAAAACAGTTTTTATGGAACGTGTTTTTTCTATTGACCATGTGACCTTGTTACACAACTTTTAGGACTAATTTATCACTTCGACAACATATCATTGAATATGTGACGAGACGGTTTATTATGAAAATCTATATTGTAAGTTTTTGTATTCGTTTCTTCTTTTCGTTCTTTTATTTGTAGCCCCAATATCTAATTCCAAGTAGCTAAAAATATGACTTATTATTAGTCCCCAAGATAATGTTATGTTTAGTCAGCGTCCTGTCACTTTTAGTACTTTTCCAAGTTTGCATAACTCGCAGAATGTTTTTTATTCACATTCGCATGACGTTGTAGATTTTATCGATCGTTATCACACACTTGTTCGAGCTTACGTTTTATTTCTTCAATCCTCCCGTCAAAGATACTGTGATTGGATTCGTATCTTGGGTTCTGAACGTCTAAATATACGAATATATTTCTTGATTTGTTTGATTTATTGTTTTCTAAGAAATAGTGCGCTGCGGTAGTTTATATGTCTTTTTATACTGATTTTGATTAGGTTTTCTGTGTTAGCATAACATTGTACAGAAGAAGTTTTCTTTTGCAGATAACTTTTTGAAGTTGAACCAAATATTTGAGTTTTCGATATAGCTCTAGCATATTCAAGACAGGAAAACTTTTACCGAAATATTCGCATTTATACAGAGAGTAACTACTTACTGATTTTGGTTTCCAAAATAAATAGAAGAATTTAAGCATACGATTAAAACTTCCGTCAAATGTTCTAAGAACCACAAGTTATAATGATCCTCAATAATCATATAACGTTGACAAAAGTGGCGATCCTAAAAACCGTAAAAGAAGTCAATAAAATCATTCTTTTGTAAGCTGATACACCAGTCTAGCACTTTTTAGATCTATTGGCAATAAAAAAATATTAACGACACCTACTGTGACAAGCATTTACAGAAACTGTATATTTGGAACTTATGTATTGTAATATGATACCTAATATATCACTCAAGTGTTAAAACAGTTTGAATGATACGATCTGCCCCCCTACTATGAAGAATTTCATAGCCATCGTTGCCCTCATGAATCCGTTGTGCTAAAGCGATACTACTACAGCTTCGTCTCTCTTTTTTTATTTGAGATGCGTTTGCTCTTGACTCTAGTCCTAGCCCTAATAGCATTTATTGTTGGGCCAACAATAAAATGGTAGCATTTATTGTTGGCCCAACCAAATGCCAACACTAAATGCTATTAGGGAGGTCAGAGGTGACAGAGACAGAGTCGATGATGGAGCGAGCTTACCCAGAAGAAGCCTGTTCACTGTAACTTCTTTCACAACGGAATTATGTTGACATTGGCATATCATAGTAGGGGGGCTGATCTTTAACCTAAAAAGTATTGTATTTCACTTGCTGAGTGTTTGATTTACTGGTTTTAACTATACGAGCAATCAACACGGGTGTTAAATTATGGGGTAACGGTGAAAATTGTCAAAATATTTTTGATCATTTTTATATTTTTATGTTTCTTTCAATTTATGCTGCGGCTTTGTTGTGGATTTTATATCCAGAGTACAATACCCTACCTGCGGTAAATCAAAAAGCTCAAACATAAATTCCACATATGTATATTAGTAAAAGCTAAAACTACATAGGTAGGCTATGTAATATAATACGGGCTCAAAAATTTACTGCTCCATTTTCATAGAATTATCCAGATCCTTGTTGATTCCGTGTCGAAACGTATAGTTCTTATTTGAAACTAACTGTCACCTGTCACTTTATTCGCGTTACTATAAACCCCGTTTCTGGCGATCGGGGTGGCACCTATCCTACGTCTTTTGAAACATTCTGCCTTACACTTAGTAATTAGAAGACTGCGTTGTTCATCCACTCCAGCTCAACCTGTATTCAGAATAGGCATAGTAAAATCACTGAATAATATTCCCACTGCTGGGACATAGGACTCCTCTCTGCGAGAGGGAGTGGGTTGTGTTCTACCCAGCGGGCCTGCCACTGATTGGTAGGTATCAACTGTTTTCGAATTTTTGGTTGTATGTTATGCCGCTTTCTTCATGATCTCCATCACCGGTTGTTTCGGATTCCACAAAGTAAAGTGCCTGAATGGATTCGAACACACGACCAACATTACCCGTGGGCCACCACTGCCTCCACTTGCAGTCAGTCTGTCACGAAACCACAATAATTTAACCAGTAGAAGATGTTTATGAATTTGTAGCAGGATATTTTTGTCCGCTTACAGTCAAGTCGCCTACGAGAAACATAGCAAAGCTATGCTCTCGGCATGTGCTCGGATTTATTTCCCTGTTTGACATTCATAACTTGTGCGGAATAACAAGCAGTTGATACATTCTACTGTTTTTACTCGACTTTAAATATAACTAATGAGATAAATATTTATTTTGTCATTGTTTATTGTAATGCGATTTACTTAAACAGAAAATACATATTTTAGTACATTTCTTCTCATGATTTGTATTCGGAATATATTTTTAAGGGGCTCTCAAAACTACCCAGATATACCACAGTAAATACAACTTGGAAAAATGTTTTTTTTAGACTCGTCTGATACCCAATGTGAGTTCAGTGCTCCCCTCCAGCAGGTGTATTCGCTAACTCAGTTGACATCAATTTGATAGGCACTACGGTTTTCCTATACGTCAAAGCAGTAATGTACGGCAAAGTACCTATCAAATTGATGTCAACTGAGTTAGCGAATATGCCTGCAGAACATGACTCACATTCTGAAATGCCCCAAGTGCCCATACACTATGGAGGACCTGATGAACGCTACTGACGCTGCAATCAATATGGCCAGCTTCTGGACCCAAAGTATTTAAAAAGTTAGGAAAAAATCGAATCATCATTCGAAAGAAGAAGAACTTCCGATCACAATTCGTCTAGCTCTAACTCAAAGTATTTATTACAACTAAACCGTTTAAAAACAATTTTGAATTTTCAAAGAGTCCATCAGCTAGAAAGATGAAGTACGTTCTTAAACGTAGATTTAGAACGTGCAAGATACTCAATTGATACTCTTTCAAATCATTACTTAATACAAATTCCTGGTTACACTGCTCTTTCAGCTTCTCGTAGTCGCCATAAACGGAATGGCACCTTCGATACTACATCTATCAATCCCATAGCCAAAAATGACTCATAATTATGGTAATATTCCCGTTATCTCATCTCATGACAAGTACATCAAGAAATCCATATATGGCGATGTTTCTGTATCACTTCCTCTAGTAACAAAGGAGATGTCATGAAGTTTGAGATCACGTGTAAAGCCGGGTGAATCGTTAGTTTTAAAATATAAAAATGGAGCAATGACAGCCTTAGGCCTAATAGACGTACCTTCGTAGACGGAGAGTCTGTTATTGACAGAATAAATGTCCATTGCACAGTATATTTTTTGTATTAAAGTCGATAAGTGTGTATCATCGACCGGTTTTTGTATAAGTTGTAGTGGATGTCGGAAATCCGGCACTTAGCAAAATATTAAAATTATTTTTAGATGTTGATCAGTTTTAAGCCAGCTATTTTTTTGACACTATAGTCATCAAAGATTAAAATATTAATTGAAATCTTAAACGAGACACGGTGACCTTTAATATTGACTAACCATTTTTTTTGTTTGTTCTAGGTACATATTAATAGTATTCAATATCTCGGACATTGGTTTGTCTCTGCTCTTAAAGGTAAGGTATACGCCATTTGATCCTTTTCTTAATGAGAAGACAGCTTTATCATACGATTTTTTTTATTTAGCTCTGAAAAATCACATTTTGTAAAATAATGTATAATGCATCGTCGAGTTGTATGACATAATACAATGACTGTCTGACTAAGTAGCGTAAATCTTTTCACATTTCTTGTTCCTAATTATTTCCGTTTCAAACGGAAACCTTCCTGACGACGGAATAAAGTTAATGAGATATCATGAGTATGGTGGAGTAATGGATAGGAGTACTGTAGGTTATGTGGTTGGAAATCGATAAAATTAGTTAAAGTTGGATATCGTTTACTGGAAGACGTGTATAATTATAAAGATTGGAATTCTTGAAGTAAAATCTGTTAATGTAAAATACTTTTTATACTTTTAAAGACCTCAAATTTGTTACTGTTATGATATTTTATTTGATAGTAATAAAACAGCAAAAGATTTCATATTATTTTCTAGAAAAGGAATAAGAGAACAGGCTTAGTTCGTATTCATACTCGTATTGCATAAGCAGAAAAACTAACTAAGACAAATGGCTTGCCATGTTTCCTTGAAAGTATCATGTATATTTAAAAGCAACAACATAGCATTGTCCTTAGCTTTTTATTAAAATGCGTGAATCATTTGTAAATGAAAACAAAAGAAATAAGAAATTTATTTAAAAGTAGCTCTTTCCCTATCTCTGCCACTTTTAGAATAAAGTGAACAGTAGTCAATAAATTCGTTTATAAAGATGAAAGTCGACAGTGTCAATAAGCGGATAAGTAAACTAGGAACTATTCAGAAGGTCAGATTTCACAAACTATCTGCTACTTATATTATTATTGATCAGTGACCTTGCAGCAATAAGTAATGCTTTCAGGCCTCATTTATTATTTTCTTTTGGCATTCGATTCGATTTATTCCTTTGTTATTGTGACGTGAGTGAATCCCGTGCCATTCGATCATGACTCGATTCACCTGAACAGTGATGCGGTACACGCATGTTTAGTCTGACAATCGATTAACAAAAGGTATCGAGATGGATCATAATCGATTACTTTATTTGTTCAATGTTAATGAAGCATACGAATTTAGGAACCCTTTTAGTAAATTTTGTTTTGGATGCAATTATGTGGGCAGAGACGGTGTATACGTTTTTTTAGGCAAAAGCAAAGTTTAACTTAAGTCTATGTTATAAACTTTTGCTAGTACTAAAGCGGACATACCTACTCTTACTAATATTATAAATGCGAAGGTTTGGATGGATGTTTGTGATTTAATTACGCCAGAACAACATATGTAGATATGATTATATTCTGAAATAGCACATACTCTATAATTTAAAATCGGGCAAGTACTAATTCCATGCAGGTGTAGCTAGTATCTTATATTTTTGGTAAAAAACCCCTTAAGAAACTCAAGCAGGGTTACATCCCAAAATGCATTCAGCACGTCGAAACGACGCATTATAAATATTATTTTCAACTTTATTGCACGACTTTTATGACTTTTAATAAAACCGCATAATGCTCACGAATTCTTGTTCCCGGACGTTCAAACCGGTTTTGAAATATTTGGGAGAGGGTTACCACAATCCCGTTTTCATATTGGTCGACAGTTTCAAAGAAAAAGAGTCCATTGCTGCTTGACTATATTGTTTGATGGACCTTTTGCTTATTAATGAGGTAATGGAAACCAGTCTTTAGATTTTGGTCCGTGATGTCTGCACAATATAGGCAGCATGAAAAAAATTATATCAAGATGGTGAAGTCAGGTTTGCCAGGAAATGTTGTACAAAATACTTGAAGCAGCAATCATTACTGCATAACGACTCCGTAATGATATTGTGAGGCAGTGTTGAGTTACATGTTATTCAGTCAAATTAAAATTGAGATAAGATGCGGTCTGTGTGATGAATTTTGATTTTAAATATGAATGTCTTACAGAAATGTTGTCTTAATTTAAGCACTTCCTTGCTTACTTCATAAATTATAACCCAAGTGGGTATGAACGATTCGCACGTGAAAATATAAGCTGTATAGATTTCTACTTAATTTTACCAGATTAAAATTAAAATTTAATTAAAACTGACGAAGCACGTTTAATAATTCTGACATAATCAATGTGTCATCAATATAGATGTATTGGAAAATGATGAAAAGCTCTCTTTGTTGTTGGGTATTCGCATAAGCTGAAATCCTCTATGAAAAGGGAGATTACTCGTCGATACGCAGCTCCTAATTGAAACGAGAACTCGATATTTTCACATTTACCTCATTCGTGTGGCATGTTTGAAACTAAAATGGAAAATAATTAAACACGAAACACTTTTTGAGCAGGTAGGTATTATGGGACCACTCCTGTTCACTGCTTGGTAATTCTGTATGGCACTGATCTTAATAAATAAAGGGGCTCACAATTTATTTGGTATTTTTTTTAGCCCTACCAAGTTTTTGTTTTGTGTCAGTGTTTTGAGTTTATGTGTTATGTGCAGTAGTCGGAGTAGGTAGATTGATTTGGGGCAATGAACTGGCACGTATATATTAATATGGATATGCCTCCGGGATTCCGGGATTTTGTAATAATTAAGATTTTTTAGGAATTTCAAATATTTTAATGTGTAAGATGAAGAATATATCAATATGAATAAGGAATGTTTAACCTTTTTGCTGTCTTTTTAATAGAATATGTGATCGGCCTTCTATAATAAAAAAAAACTATGGCATGGCTAAACTTGAGTAAAAACGTTGCAAACATAAAGTGGGATTCTACTAATAATAGTTACATGTGCGTGCATGCGACGAAAGATGGGACTTGCCTCTCCGCTATCCTACTGACAACGGTTGTCAACGACAGCGGGTGGCGGAAAGAAGAAAACTGAATGCGAAAAAATATTAAGGAGTATAAAAAGTTATTTTTATTTATTTATTCAAGAACATAATATATAATAATTACAAGCAGCAGATAACAAAGTTGCAAGAAATAACTACTAAATTAGTCATTTGTAAGTTTCGAATGGACGTACAAAAGTAAGATTCACTTTATTACTTGATAAATAAGAAAAAAACAATTTTATAAATTTCAAATGTAGTAGTTTAAAAATCTTTACATTCACAATATTTGATTCAATCCCGTGAATACCAAAATGAAATCCCGGAAAAAAGGCTTATCCATGTTCTGATTTCTATGACTATTCATGATGCAAGTACGTAAAACCAATCTACCTACTCCACCACACCACCACTGGTTATGTGTTTCTACCTATGTCGCAGTTCGTCGTTCCAATGAAAGAACTTCAGGAGAACTATATTTACTGTTTAGTGCTCAATTAGAAGACGTGTTCGATATAAGTTACTACTTGTGTGAATCAAGGTAAGTAAGTATGACTGAAGAAAGTAGTACGTACTTCGATTTTATCATTTGAGTTCAAGAAATAGTACCTTCAGAATTCTAAGAAGTTTACCATGGCCGTGCTAGGAACGTATCAAGCACGAAAAAAACATGATACGGGCACTGGAATATATCAAAATCGTATCATACTCGTGCATAACGGTCATAACGCCATTATAACTCGTGTGCTCACCGTTTCGCCACCTGCGCGCACCGCTTTGGCATGCATATTTTACTGGTGGCGAACGCCACGTGCATGGCACGCGACGGGTTTGGTCGGTGATGGAACGGTCTTGTGGGTCTCATACTTCTTAATACAAGATTTGTTTTTGCTTGACACTTCTTGCGTGATCATGTTATAATACGGTGTAGTGCGCAGACTCCTTTATGCAGTTTCACATGTACGTTGTTCCCTTATTTCAAAGAAAAATGGAACAGATATCAGTAACTTAATAGGCTTCATACATATATACTATATATTATGAGGGGTAAAAGCTTTTGCAAGTTGCTACAAACGCAATTGCTGATTCGTTATATAGAATTTACTTATATAGAATTTCCCAGAAAAAAACATCATGTTTTCCTTTCTATTTATAACTTTGTTTCGTTTTTCCCTTAAAACTACTACATGCAATTTATTTCTGCTGCCCACCATTAAATATTGTATTTTTATATACAATTTTCAAAATATAATTCCATTTTCTCTGTAGTGTTTTTTTATTGAAAGGTTAAGATGTTGTGTAGGTGAATTTATGTTATAGTGCACCTCTGCATGTCTTCTAGTTTCTACAAAGTTTCGAGCTGTGTTTTTTCTTTCAGTCAATCTGTTAGTCAGCCACGCACCTGTCTTATACTTCCAAAGATTTCCACAACTACAACTCAATATAGGTGAACTTATGCTTAAGTGCATCTTCGTCTTCCAAAATCTTCTAAATTTCGAGCTGTGGTTTCTCTTTCAGTAAATCAGTTAGTCAGACACGCACATTTCCAAAGATTTCCAATACTACACCTCTATATTTTTACCCAACACTATAAGGTAACACAGTCTCGTTTGCGTAATAGAGTAATAACTCACTCTTTGTTTATTGAACCCTATATTTCGTTACATAGAGGGTATGTACTCAGCCCTATTGTTAGGGATGATAAATTAGCGTAGCTTACCTGTCGGGCTGGGATTAGCACCCTCGAGCGGACTCAATCGACACCCCAGCAATGTCGTTTGTACCTTTTTATTTACATTTGATTGTTGAATAATTTGTTTTATAACAATAGCACGTATGGTTGGTCTACAGGTGGATATTGTATTGTGGTTGGTAATGGCTTAATCGATCATTGTACTGTCGTGATGGCTGTGTTCCTGGATTAATGATTGCATTGAAATGTGTCGTGTAATTTATGGTTTGGTTTTCATTTAACAATATATCGATTCTGTATGTTTGATCTCTTGTTTTAGGTGATATCATGTTTATTGTCTGCTTTGTACTTTAGTGGCTTTCCATTGAATTAATTTTATTGAATGTAGGTGTACCTACTCCATTAAATGGCGTTTCATTGTTTTTGGTAGAGGTGTAAAAATAAGTTTGATTATGCATCGTTACTCAAAAATTGTATCAATGAAGTACTTCATTTTATTTGACAAAAAGTATTACTAAAAAATATGAAAATATTACCTCTTGCTACAGAATGCTTTTCACATCTAAAGATTTCAGTTCCAGTCAAGATTTTCTGAAATCACTTAAAAATCATGATCTCTTAAGAACACAGTGGCAACTGAGCATAACCATCCAATGTCATTAAGCAAGTAAAGGGTCTCAATTTTCCCACCAAACAGCTCGAAGGATAGCCAAGAATTTTTTCTCTAAAAACCAAACGAAATCTAATTTCTTGAACGCTAACACGAAGTAACACGAGAATATTAAAGTCACAACAATTACGTCTCACTTATCGGAGCGTCTCGTCGAGTTTTTGCCAAGTGCTCGACTCGTGTGAATTATGACGGCGACGTCAGCTATCTTGACGATAAATCAGGCTCGGGCATCTTCGGGCACCTTCGTGCATCTTGGGGCATCCTCGGAAAAGCTCGAGCCACCAACCGGTAACGAGCTTCTTATGTTTGAAAACTGAGATGTAAGCTCTAGAAAAACGTATGTGAGTACTAACGTGAATTAAGACTTTGTTTGGTAAACGGATTTTCTTAATCGAGAATGTGCTGCAATGTTTCATTGTGCAAAGAGGCTGTTTGTTATGTTTTCATGTCGTATCTGTTCTGTATTTCTTGTTCAGCTTGGCATGTTCTGTCGTAATTTTCTGTAATATTATTAGGATATGGCCACGATATATTCTAGGAAGATTAGATTTTCATGGTCAAGTGTGAATTGATAAATAAGTTTGCATTTCAAATTCACGATTACTTGAGAGTATTCATTTAAGTAGATATAGCTTAGTAGGGCAACGAATGGGTGTCGTCATTGAAATTTTTGTCTCTACATAGTATAAATCAAAGTCGCTTGCCGCGTCTGTTTGTTTCTCCGCTAACTCCTACTAAACCACGCAAAGGATTTGAGTGCAGTTTTTAAAAATAGAAAGAGCGATAAACGAGGAAGGTTTGTGTGTAAATTATACACACAAACCCGTGCGGAGCCACCGGGCGGGTTCGCTAGTTGACCAATAATTAAGAGGACGTATACGAAATTTTGGTCGATTTCACTGATTTACGTGATTTTGTAGATCTGATTTTACAGTTAAAATAGTGCATTTCCATAAGTTCTAAAGCAGAACATGAAAGATCATTTCAATTATGATCTAACGAATGACCTAGATTCGAAGCTTGCGTTGCATGTTATAAGTCGAGATTTGGGTTGTTTTAAAAGATTTTTTATTGCCAAATTTTTGTAATTTTTAATTTTTTTTTCTCAAGAAATGGATTGATGGTGAACTGAAGTTTATTTTTTTCTGTTTTAATTTTATGAACGATAGTTCTAAATAGCCAAAATCATAAGCAATTGTTTGCCCGTTTTCTCTAAAACTTGACTAAGTTAAATATTTTTTTATTCAATTTTTTTATATTAAAGTGGTAAAAAGTGATTCATACATTATATAGACGAGTTTTGCAACTATATTCAAATTTTTGCATACCGTTTAGACGTCAAAACGATTCGTTACAGCAAAAATTCACAAAACCGTCGTCGGTTTGTGGTCGATTAATCGTAATTATAATAAAAATAAAAAAACTAGCTCATACGATCAGATCATTAGATCATAATTGAAATGATTTTTCATATTGTGTATTAAAACTTATAGAAATACATTATTTAAACTGTAAAATCACGTCTGTAAAACCACGTAAATAAGCGCAATCGGCAAAATTTCGTGTACGGCCTCTTAATTTAAACTCTAATAAGAACTATGCAGTTCACGTTTGAATAACTCACCATTTCACACTTACGAGAGAAATCACAAATGGTAAAGACAGTTACTTATAAGACACCTCATGTTTACTTGGACGATAATAAGACATCAAAACGTCAATGTAATTACAGTTGCGTGCGACATATAAGAATGTAATCATAAATTAACGCCGATACAACAGGAATTCGATCAATTGATTAAAGGAAAATGTGCGTAAACTAAACCGGTAATTAAAATGAATTTGTAACCGAATAAGTAACTTTAATACCAGTTTATTTTTTGTATAAAATGTATATTATATTACAGATACAGGATATATTTCGCTCTAGTGCGATAGGATGCAAATGATTTAACCCTTATAGTCCCGATGACAACCCGGGTTGTCATCGGGCTTCTTCGACAACCCGGGTTTGTCCGCGGATCTTAAGAGGTAGGAGGCTGGTTTTTTTTTGTTTTCAAACGCAGTTGAGTTTCGGATCCTAAGAGGTTAAATTTTTTTCCAAGCAAACGTTAACCTTAGGTTGTCGAAGAAGCCCGGTGACAGCCCGGGTTGTCATCGGGACTATAAAGGTTAAAGCATGAGTTTAAATACAAACCCAAGCTTTAAATGCATGCTTTTTTTTCTTTTTTTCTTTACCTGGGTTTTCAATCTTAATAAAATGAAAATTATAGGTATTGTATTGTATTGTGATGTAATATTTCGATGTTGTCATGAAAATGAAAAAAAAGGAAACATATAACAGCTTCAAACAAAACAATAATAGGTACGAGTATTTACTAGGTTTATAAATACATTATTATAAAAGCCGAAACAAATTTATTTCCTATTCTGTAGCTTGCAGACTGTTGCTACCTTTGGTAGTCGAATCGGTCATGTTCACAAATGCGACTGACGTGGCTTTAGACTCTCAACAGACAAATCTGACCAGCAAAAGGCAACTTGGATAGGCGGCCCATCAAAAGTACCCGGTGTTGTTGCGAAACTTGGCAGGATGATCTGTCTGACATTGAATGAAACATGATGTTTTTATATTGTACTCTTTTCTTACAATGTATTAACTCTAGTAAATAACTGACTAGGTATACAAACTGATAACAATAATAAGTACACACGCGCATGAAAACAACTCATAGGCAATCAAAATATTCATCCTCATTGACGAGCCTGCGGACGGCGAGCAGTGGGTAGCTCGCCGTCCGAGCAGCACCAGGCCCGTGAGTCGACGGCGCGTAGTGTTCCACGCGCGCCTCAAAGAGATGAGTGTCAGCCACCACTGACGGGGCCCATCGTGGCCGCCGGTGCCTGCATTCCTAGGAGTAGCGGATAAATTCTGAAAATGAGTTACCGCACCTCTGGGCACTCAGGCAGGGAAGGAACAGGGGTGGGTTTTAGTCAGTAAGAGTCTGACACGCCCTCCCGCTCCACCCAGAGCGGGAGAAGTTATTGGATGATTTCCCACATCCCCAAAAAAAAAATATCGTTGTCAATGGGAAAAGTACCCGGGACGCTGGTGGTGGTCAGACGCGTGCCTATGCAAAGTAAGAAAAAAAAAGGTAGGCCACGTTAAAAAAGCCTAACCCTCTGATCACGACATGATGTTTTGAGTCGATATTGAATAAGATAAAGACAGTACCTAAGTACTATAAAACTTTTTGTGAGCAAAATTATATTAAGAGAACTGAGGCTGAAGTATCCAATTCCAGACATTACGATGTTTGTCACATTTCAGACAAAGAAGCTGAGCTCAGTTCAAGCGTGCTACCTTTCTTGTTGTTACCTTGGCCCAAAAACGGTAAGATGGACAATAAGGTTCCTTGAGAGCTTACTTTACAAGGAGAAAAGAAGGACTTTGGCACACAATAAAATGATTTCTTTGTTGTTTATGAGAGTTACTGCCAATTGTGACGACTTGAGTTTAAGGGACACAGATTTGTAAACAGTAAACGGTCGGGAATATGGATTACTAACTTTTTCTACCGATTTTATTATTTTTATTCCAAGGAAACTTACTAACTACGAGTAACTAGACAAAAAGTATCCTGTCCGCCATTCCAAGCTGTGATCTACCCGTATACCAAAATTTCAACAGAATTCGTTCAGTCGTCTCAATGATGTTAGATATAAACGAAACATACAGACTTTCTCATTTATAATATTAGTAGGAAATATGTTATTAGTCTGCTAATTATGACCAGTTGAGTTGAGTGCCAATTATAGCTAGAGAATTGTATTGAGACTGCTGCCTAATATTGTCTGGAAAGAGTCACGATACTTACTGGGCCTATTACAAGGAAAACGCGCTCAAGGCAGAGCACCGGCAAGATGGTCAGGTACACCAAGTGGTCCACACTGCTGAGGACCGCATAACTAGATGCATCGTATGTGGTTACGATCCTCAGCAGTGAGGGAACAACTAAGAAGTATAAGAAACTGCTACCTGTCCTCTTTTGTTTATCTACTGACCATTTTTTACTATAAGGTGGACCGATGACCTAGTCGGGGTCGCGGGTAGCCAATGGTTGCGAGACCCACAGGACCGATCGTTGTGGCGACACTTGGGGGAGGCTATTGTCCAGCAGTGGACGTCTTTCGGCTGAAATGATGATGATGATGATTCTCTATGACACCCATGGGTTCCGTTATAGTAATAGTTAAATAGCTAATGATCTTAAGTTAGCAGGCAGATATGGTTTTCAGGCAGAAATCAGCAGGAAAAACGTTATTTATATACGTACTTACTTTCTCAAATTTTGACATAGGTACCTACTGCGCTCCTAAGTTCTAATTCGTGTTCGACTGTACATGTTATCTAGTTTAATCACAGAAGTTAGTTCTCGTACTAGGATTTGCTTTTCCAACGAGCTCGACGTTAGTTTTAAAAAGTTTTCTACGTAAATTTTGGTTCGTTTGTTGCCATTTTGCCTTGTGGATGTTGTATTAAAGGAGGTTGTATGTATGTGTATATAATGTTCCTACATCATGTAAATGACCCTAGGTATGTAGAAAGATTATAAGGGCTTATGTGATTTTGGGAGTGTGGGAATACCTTAGATGACTATATTGACTTTTTTACATGGTGTGACAATTAGAATCTATAATTATTGTGATTTCCTGTTAATAACTTTGAAGGTAAAAGGACATTACGCCAGTAATAAGAGGCGAGCCTATTGCCAAACGGACACAAGTTCAGAGTCTGAGCTGCTTATGAGAAATCCCAGATTGAAAAACCCAACAACACTTTGCTCGAACCGGGAATTGAACTCAGGACCTCAGCAGCAGCTTTTGCGACCACTAGACCAACGCGACAGTCATATATTGTAAATAATAAAAAAAAATAACATTAGGTACTAAAAACTGTTATTGGAAATATGGAATGCCCATTTTTCATTTAGCGCGCCAGAAAATAATAATATTTTTTGGACGTCATAGCTCACTTAGCAAAAAAAAAACACTAAAGTAAAAAAACTTCAACAACACAAAGTCCACAACGCTCTCACTCCAGCCAATCACAATGAGATTACAATCAGCTAGGCTTGAAGGGAAATCTGTTGCTACAAGTAAGAAGACGGATGGCGAATTAAACACCACCCTGTACCAGTGATCGAGTATGAAAAATCGGTGTAGATGGCTATTCGATTGCCACTTATCGATCAACGTATGACGGGATACGATTTAGATTGGGGAATTAGGTGTTACTTGTTATTTTGATTGAGGGAAAACTTGGAATGGAAGTTTCGGGTAATGTTGCGAATATTTTCTAAGTGGTGATAATTATTTATCATATTTAATATAACAACCTTAATGGGAGTTATATGCTTGAGCCGTTTGGGGTTGAAACACTAGGGCCCCAGTGCTCATCGAGTTTTCCGTGACATAATCAAGCATTTAGTAGACTCTTCACGTGACCAGAGGGCTGGCTTTTTTCTCGGTCAAAGAATCAGCATTGCCATTCAACGTGGCAATGCTGCCAGCGTTCTGGGCACTTTTTCCATTGACAGCGATGTTGACGAATTTTTCGATGCCCAGTTACACGCCTCTCTTTTTATGCCGCTTGTACATATTTTATTTATTTTCGTTTTACCCTATTAAGTTATTTATTAGTTTAGTTATGTATATTGTAATCAATTAAACTTTGAATATATTAAAATAAAAATATAAAAAAAACATATCCTACTAATATTATAAATGCGAAAGTTTGTATGTTTGTTTGTTTGTATGTTTGTATGTTTGGCTGAAGGTATCGCAAAAACGGCTGAAGGGATTACAATTAAATTTTGCACACACGTAGGTCATAACCTGGATTAACACATAGGCTACTTTTTATCCCGGTAAATGACAAGACTTAGCGAAGGCTGAGGTGGAAGTAGAAATCCAAAGTCAGGCTGAACGAGCGCACACGCTCAAAAAGTATTAGGACACCAGAAACATGAGAATTATTTCCAGGGCTGAAATCATGAGAGATAAAGACTCACAAAGTACCAGGAGACCAGAATCATGAATAGGTGTTTTCGGGGATACAATTCCTAAGCTGTATAGCTTCACAAACCACTAGGATACCAGAATCAAGAAGAAGTGTTTCCGGGGCTATAATCCTAAACGGTGTAGATTCACAAACTACCAGGAGATCAGAATTACAAAACATATTCCGAGGCTGGTATTAGGAGAGGTAGAGATTTACAAATTACCAGGAGACCAGAAAAATGAGAAGTATTTCCAGTGCTGAAAAAATGACCGGTAAAGACTCACAAAGTACCAGGAGACCAAAATCATGAATACGTATTTTCGGGGCTACAATCCTAAGCTGTATAGAAAGAAAAAAAAAGAAAGAAAATACGTTTATTTACGGTAAACATGACGCAAAAAACAGAGAAACACAAAAAGAAAAAGAAAAACTGTGGGAAAAAATGCGTCACATCCACGCAAAACGGCCATCGCTCAGCTTAAGTGCTATGACCCTATGCAAGACAGAGCCCCAGCGCTGGTTTTCAGCGACAGCCGGCGCCAACGTCATGACGTCGACCGGTGCAGAAAACAATGAGTAAAACTTCTAAAATATTATACAGCGCAAAAAAATATTAATTTAAGTGGCAACATTCCGCTTCCTGCAACATGACGCACGCGCCGCCGGCTTTGATTTTAATCTGTGCCTGTCAGCTATCAGTAAACTATCTTTGACAATGACAATGTTAGAATAGGTTATGTAATAAAAATAAAAAAATGGCTCATGGCGGCACTATGCAGGCGTTGGCAGGAGTTACGCAATGACAGCTGACAAACAAACAAACTTTCGCATTTATAATATTAGTAGGATGCGAAAGTTTGTATGTTTGTTTGTTTGTATGTTTGGCTGAAGGTAACGCAAAAATGGCTGAAGAGATTTGAATGAAATTTTGCACACATGTAGGTCATAGCCTGGATTAACACATAGGCTACTTTTTATCCCGGTAAATGACAAGACTTAGCGAAGGCAGAGGTGGAAGTAGAAAATCAGAGACGGGCTGAACGAGTGAACACGCTCACGAAGTACCAGGAGACCAGAAACATGAGAAGTATTTCCAGGGCTGAAATCATGACCGGTAAAGACTAACAAAGTACCAGGAGACCAGAATCATGAAGAGGTATTTTTGGGGCTACAATCCTAAACTGTATAGCTTCACAAACCACCAGGAGACCAAAATCAAGAAGAAATGTTTCCGGGGTTTAAATCCTGAGCGGTATAGATTAACAACCTACCAGGAGATCAGAATCACAAAATATATTCTGAGGCTGGTATTACGAGAGATACAGATTCACAAATGACCAGGAGACCAGAAACTTGAGAAGTATTCTAGGACTGAAATCATGAGCCATAAAGACTCATAAACTACCGGGAGATCAGGATTAACGAAAAAGTGTTTCCGGGGCTGGAATCATGAGAGGTATAGATTCTAAAACTACGGGGAGACCAGAGTCGTGAATCAGTATTTTTGGGGCTAGAATCAAGCGGTATAGATTCTCAAACTACCAAGGAAGGGGCTGGAATCCAGAGCGGTATACATTCATAACCTACCAGGAGATCAGAAGCACAAAACATATTCCGAAGCTGGTATTAGAAGATGTAGATATTTACAAATTACCAGGAGACCAGAAACGTGAAGTAGTAAAATTTCCGAGCAGTATAGATTCACGCACTACCAGGAGACATCGACATCACAAAAAATATTACAAAAAAAAAAATAGGATGGGATCAAAAGAGGTAAAAAAAAAAGCAACTTGAATAAGTATTTTCGGGGTTGGAATCCTGAGCGGTAGATTCTTAAACTACCTTTCAAAAAGATCTGACTCACAACCTAATTTGAATAACTGACTTTGGATTTTGATTTCTACAGTGTTTTTTTAACGTGCTGCTCTCAGGAAATAGCACTCAAATTTATAATCATACTTTTCACGCGGGCGAAGCCGCGGGCATAAGCTAGTGGGTAAATAAATGGATAGATAGATAGATTTCCAAAAGCTTTTCATATGATTTTCAATAGACTTTCAATAGACTTTCAATAGACTTTCAATGGACTTTCAATGGACTTTCAATGGACTTTCAATGGACTTTCAATGGACTTTCAATGGACTTTCAATGGACTTTCAATGGACTTTCAATGGACTTTCAATAGACTTTCAATAGACTTTCAATAGACTTTCAATAGACTTTCAATAGACTTTCAATAGACGTTCAATAGACTTTCAATAGACTTTCAATAGACGTTCAATAGACGTTCAATAGTAGTTCAATAGTAGTTCAATTGTAGTTCAATAGTAGTTCAATAGTAGTTCAATAGTAGTTCAATAGTAGTTCAATAGTAGTTCAATAGTAGTTCAATAGATGTTCAATAGACGTTCAATAGACGTTCAATAGACGTTCAATAGACGTTCAATAGACGTTCAATAGACGTTCAATAGACGTTCAATAGACGTTCAATAGACGTTCAATAGACGTTCAATAGACGTTCAATAGACGTTCAATGGACGTTCAATGGACGTTAAATAGACGTTCAATAGACGTTCAATGGACGTTCAATAGACGTTCAATAGACTTTCAATGGACGTTCAATAGACTTTCAATAGACTTTCAATAGACTTTCAATAGACTTTCAATAGACTTTCAATAGACTTTCAATAGATTTTTAATAGATTTTCAATAGACTTTCAATAGACTTTCAATAGACTTTCAATAGACTTTCAATAGACGTTCAATAGACGTTCAATAGACGTTCAATAGACGTTCAATAGACGTTCAATAGTAGTTCAATAGACGTTCAATAGACGTTCAGTAGACGTTCAGTAGACGTTCAGTAGACGTTCAGTAGACGTTCAGTAGACGTTCAGTAGACGTTCAGTAGAGGTTCAGTAGACGTTCAGTAGACGTTCAGTAGACGCTCAATAGACGATCAATAGACGATCAATAGACGATCAATAGACGATCAATAGACGACCAATGGACGACCAATAGACGACCAATAGACGATCAATAGACGATCAATAGACGATCAATAGACGATCAATAGACGATCAATAGACGACCAATAGACGACCAATAGACGATCAATAGACGATCAATAGACGATCAATGGATGATCAATAGATAATAAATAAATGAGTAACATGAGTGTGTGTGGCCCCTACAGTCTTTATGTGGAACTATGACGTTCAAAAAAATTTGGCTTTCAGCCTAATTTAAATAACCTTTGATTTTGATTTCTACAGGGTTTATTTTACGTGCTACGCGGGCGAAGCCGCGGGCGGAAGCTAGTTTGTCATAAAACAGGTAGTCATTGAAGTGTACTGTATACTTATAAAACACTTAAGCCGCAATTATACGACTTTTAATGGTTTTTAATTGAACATCACGTCTAAACGACTTGTCTTATTTCTTTGAAAAAAAAAATATGTTGCTCTAGACAATTTCCGTCGTAATTTGATCTCAGAATATTTGAAATTATATTTTTATAACATAGTGTAATTAATTTCTAAAGTTAGGTCTAACGCGGATAAAAAATTGAGAATCACGCAAAAACTATAAAGCGTATTTTTATGAAACCTTCTTTATTTTAAAGATCATTTAATTATTTATAATTTAGTCTCAGTGTTTTAGTTTAATACCTGTTGTTTTATGTGTAATAAATTAATACTGCGTCTAATTTCGGACAGCGCTCCTTGATGGGCGAGTCCTATTACTGGGTGGACATACGATGCGTTACGTGAGCTCAGCGCAGAACACGCAAGCTAACCACTCAAGGTCATTGGCAGCTAATAGCGCCTTAACTAGAGAAAGCGCACGATAAGGCTGCGTGCGGGTTGTGGCGCTGCTTCAAATTGCAAGCCCAGTTAAATCTATTTCCTTCATTTCTTTAAAACGATATTATGTAACTCAAATTGTAATTGAATGAATTAACTAGCTACGTATAATTCATTTCAAAATTATATTCATTAGCATAATTATAAAATTAAAACGTTTAGTTCCGATTTCGACCCCGCGCTCTATCTTTAATTGAAACAAACACTTCCTTTTTTTAAGAGTCTTACGCGCCCTCCCGCTTTAACCAGAGCGGGAGAAGTCATAGGATGATTCCCGCCCCCCCCCAAAAAAAAACAAATACTCCTAACAAAATAAAACTTAAAACATGGTGTCAAAAAATTCCTCCGCATCGATGTCGACTGGAAGTGTGCATATTGATTATGATAAAGTTAAAACATTTTTTTAAATGTTAATTCAACCCCTTTAATTAGAATAGAATAGAATAGAATAGAATAGAATAGAATAGAATAGAATAGAATAGAATAGAATAACAAGAACAAGATACGATTAACCACAAGTGTTACTTTTAAAAAGCAATTTCTATTCGCTTTTGTTTATAACGCCTGGTTTTACCTTTTCATCACACTTTTATTAGTTTGGTATGTATCTATGTAACGGTATATTTTAACGTGATTTTCACCTACTTCAAAACGCCCTGGACTGAATTGGAAAACTTCGCACAGTTATCAAGGACCGATGATAATACAATAATTTAATAAATTTTTCCGATTAACTAAAAAGTAGAAAAAAATAATAGTTTAAAAAAAAAACTAAAGAAACACGCTTTTGTTACTAGCTGAACTAAAAAGTAGAAAATAATTTTCTATAAGTTCAATTTTATCGTAAAAAAGCGTGGGGTGCTCGATGTCAATTGTTGTCAATATTTTATTGACAGATATTGGCAAAAGTAAAGTCATTATACTATAAAATGTGTTAAAAAGCACCACGTGCTTTTTTACGACAAAATTGAAGTTATAGAAAATTATTTTCGCAACTCCCACATCCCATGTCCCTAATTAGAGAAGACCAAATTAATGACGCTAAATAAAATATAATGATTAATATTAATCTCTTGGTCCGCCTAGGGACGTACCCCTTTTCTGTTGGTAAACATTTTTTAGACACAAATATAAATATTTCTCCCCTTACGGTGAAACATTTGCCCCCGCGAAAGGGCAAATTAAATCATACACCGAGCGTCTCAATTATTCCAAACGCGCGGTATATGCCACAGGCAGTTACAAAAAGAATGGTGGCGCTGGTCCTTTGAAAAGCCCATCGGGGGGTGCTCTCAAAGCTGTCACCCCCAGAAGCACACTTCACTACGATCGTAAACATCGAAATCGGCAAAAACGGGCGTCTGAACATCCACTGACGCTCACGTTACTCGAACTTCACAAGCGCAAACAAGTGAAGCAGCAATGTATACAATGTGCACCGACTGCGCGACGGCGTCGCTTTCGGAAGCGGTAGAGGCGCCGCGGCGGCTGGTACGGCGCGCATGCGTGCCAAATCTCACCCTATTGGTCTAGGATGACGTCATCGGGGTGAACCCGTAGGTCTGAGTGACACTAACAGTCACCCCCGAGCGATCGTAGGGGCACCTCGTGTCCCCAGTGGTGATACAAAAACAATCGTTGAATTAACAATCTGTTACAGACAGTGATATCGTACAATAAATTGTGTTGCAAGTGTTGTTGGTACAAGTGTCAGCTGACATCTGAGCGCTGGCCGGCCGCAGAAGCTGATTCTTCATTAAAAAGGTAACGTTATCTCATGTTGTTTACAGTTTGAGGCCGTGTCAGTGTTCTCAATGATGCTAGCTCATGCATGAGTCTGTGAGACGTGTTTTATCATATTTTGTGGATATGTGAAAGTCGTTGAGTGAAAGCAACGTTGTAGAAAAAGTTCAGTCGCAAGATTTTTACGCTGATGAGATTTTGATGTTTTTTGGACCATATATCACTTGCCGCCGGTTATTTGTTTATCTCACAAAACATTTGTCTACCCTTGCAAATAAATGAGCTTGTTCTTAAAGTTTCAAGTGGGATAGTAATAAGAACAGACAAGGAAACTATTTGAGACAAGATAAAAGATCGCTTCGTACAAAGTTTTGTTCTTAAGTATTATGTTACTGTGTTAGGATGTTCTGTATTGTTATCGTGTTCTGTTTTATGGAAACCGCCGTTTCCTCTTAAACAAGAAAACTTATTAAACATCTAAGGATGTTTAATAACTTTTCTTGTAATAAGTTACTTACTGTTATTTTTGGCAGCAACAACATCTTCCAACTGAAGATGTTTGATACACCTTCCTTTATATTTACAGATGACTCATTCAGAATTGTATAATCTTATTCGTTGAGTCCTTGGTTATCAATGAGCTAAATCTCGTCTCTTCAGATAATATCAGTCGAATAGGCAATGTCAATGCGTACTCGGATAGCATTGATAATCTTGTTTCCGGTGGGTTGCGTAGGTCAGAAGGCAATCGCAGCCATGCTTATCAGATATTCACTATTATTATCATGATTGATACCTGGATGGATAGATTCCGACAGAATTACCTGAATTATGGCAGATTTTAGCCAGTGTGACTGAATTTATGATACGTTGTTAGAGTTTGGGGTGCTTTTAGCTTAGTCTTTTGTTTCTAGAGTGGTATTAAAGGTAGTTGAAGCACTATTTTCCTTTTTAGAGCAAAATATATGAAATTTTTAATTGAAGTTTCGCTAGACAGAAACAGTTTTATTTTCTAAGAAAACAACAATGTTTATTTTCCATTAATAACAAATTCCATACCGTTTATTAACTCAAGTTATATACAACAGAGTCGTTGCCAATTTGAATCAACAGTGGGATCACGTTTTAGATATTGAGTAGGCTGTGGTACCAAGTAATCTAATACTTTACATAAATTAATGTCCCCAAGAGCGGATGCATCTTCGATCTAACCAACCATTACGGGCTTTCATAACCTATTTGAATATTTAGAAGGAACAAAACGGGCGGTGTAAAACTTGCGTCGCGAAATTGTTTTTTTTTTGCCATCGACATGGAGTTCGGTTGCACTGGGGAAGTCATTTAAATAACCCCTGAGTCCGGAGGGATAATACCCGCCTAAGTTAATTTGTTATGTGGTGCTACACTTCACATTTAGAATTTTATTATAAACATTCAGAATTTTTAGTAATTTTACGGTATAGGTTTTACAACGACGACAGTTAGATTAACTGCACTATGGAGGATCTAAGAAACACTACTGACGCTGCAACAGATGTGCCTGCTTCTGGGCCCAAATTGTTTAAGAAGTTACCATCGATCCGAAAGAAGAAGTCAGATTTACAACATGTTTTCTGGACTCTAACTTAAAACCGTCTAAATTAATAGTAGTAAGCTTGTTAACGTACCAGATTTTTTGTTCGTAACTTTATTTTTATTTGTATCTTTCCGATAAAGTCTATTACTAATATGATCTTAAAAACAGCCGGCTTTTACCCCATTTTTTTATGAAAGCTCACAGAAATCTCTCTCAACCCTAATCCACTAATGAATCTAAACGATAAAATTTTCTTGACCTGATTTTCGAAGGATTTCAAAGCTCCGACCATGACCTATTGCTTTAAGTTCCTCACTACTTGGCACTGCCACCACGTCGCCGTAATTTATATGATTTAATTTGTTTGTTTGTAACAGAATATCTCATCATGATTTACTGTTTAGGTGGTTACTTTATTACGAAGGGCTGAAGGGAAAATGTCGTCTGCCATTTTAGTTATGTCACTATTCAAATTTTAGTTTACGTGTTTTTGTTTCTTTGCTAAATTCTGTAATTCCTCTTTGTTTTTATTTTTTAACTACATTAACTTCTTCTATCAACGTTATTGGGATGTTCTTTATCGTCATCAAAAAATAATTCAGTATTCTATGTAGGGGTCAAAATTTCAAATATATTCCTGATAGAAAAGTCGCGTAAAAAGTGGTCCTATGATACGATCAAAAAAATTCTTACAACACAACCAATTTTGAAGCCTACCGAGTTTTTCGTCGGCACTTACGATGTTAAAACTAACTTAACGCCCTAGTACTTTCAAAAACACGTTTTATATGAAAACCAAAACTTTGAAGAGACTAAATATAAACTTGAAAATGATCTTGGTAGCTCGTTGTCGTGTACGTTTTACGATTCCGAAGATGTTACGACTCATCTCAGTAATATGTTAGTTGGAAGGTTTTACAAGTCGCCAGTTTTCAAAAACGAGGAGGTGAAATGGAATCGTCACAAGTTTTCGTTTTATTACAAGAGTTGGTTTTTCGTGAAACTAGATTTCTTTTTCTTTTATTGAGACTTGGATTCTTGTTAGTATTGGAGCTCTGGCAATTTTCATTCTATTTCTTTTAGATTTGAGTAGTTTTGTTTTCATCTAAGTTTTTGATTATGTAAACTAGCTTTGCGTTGCTGTGAATCTGTTTTTCAAAAAACTTGTCCAGTTCGGTCTCTCAACCAGAAGAGATACAAAGAAATCTACCCTAATTTAAAATCTAATTTGTGCACCTAAATCCAATTTCCCTTGTAAGCTCAAAAAAGAAAACAATACAGGCAACCGCGTGGTAAGAGCAGGATCCTCTGAAGAAATAAAGGCAATTACTGAAATGGCGAGCCGCATGTGCGTCGAATGCCAATAATTGGAACTAATCACCGATACGAACTCGGAAAAGCTATTAGATTATGGTGAAAAAATAGCCATGGATGAAGTCGACCTAAGTAAAATGTTCTTTCTTTATGAGAAGGGTCTCATTAGGAATTTGCATTTGAGGTTGTAGGGAGTTTATATGTTTATTTTGAGAAGTACTCGTACATTCATATATTCATTAACGTAAGATCATTTGCAATATTTTGGAACGTGTTAATGTTGATGAATAAGTTTTCAAATCCAAATGTCCTACTAATACTATATATGCGAAAGTTTGGATGGATTGATGAATGGATGGATGTTTGTAACTCTGACGAAACGGCTGAACGAATATAGATGAAATTCGGCGCAGATATAGGTTATAGTCTGGAATAGCATATATGCTATTATTTATAGTGAGGGAAGTACTAATTCCACGCGGGTGAAGTCGCTAGTAGAAGCTATTAGTTGATATGATTTCTGAAACTACACATTTTCCATGCAATAAGTTTTCTAAGTAGGTTTACCATCATTAAATTGAAGATTTTTTATTAGAAGGGGATGATGAAGTAACTCGTACATGAAAGATATGCAAATGAGAACTCTGAGGTAAATATTCACAAAGAAACGGATTAGGTGAAGCGATACTAACTGATTACGGAAAATAAGAATATTCCGCGCCACGGAGCGACCCAATTCTTCCACTCAAGGCACACTAAAGCTCTGTTACAAAATCAATTTCCTGATAATATTCAATGGCATTTTTTTTCTCAAATTATGAGAAGAGATTACTCGAAATCCCTGTAGCGATTGAGTAAAAGAATTTAATCCGTAGATTAGCTCCAGTTGCGATCGTTCAAAGCGAGTCCAGATCGGCATCGTTCGATAATCGCTCCTAATTTGATTGGCACTCAGGCAGCTGGCAACGACGTGAAAACTCTATTACTCGCCAACTTTGTAGGGTTTTACGGACCATCAAAGGGAATTTAGTATATTGATTGGCCTATTTACGATTTAGTTAAGTTGTTGTGGTAGGCTCTCCTACCTGTTCTCGGTCTGCCCGGGGGTGGAGGATAAATTCGAAAGAGTTACCTCGCCCCCGGGCACTCGAGGCAGGGAGGAACAGGGGTGGGTTTTAGTCAGTAAGAGTCTGACACACCCTTCCGCTCCACCCTAGAGCGGAAGAAGTCATTGGATGATTTCCCACCCCCCAAAAAAAAAAAAAAAAAACCTGTTCTCGGTAGTGGCAAAGTTAAGACGGATTCTTGAAATCAATTTGCTGTTCAAATGTGGAAGACTTATTACGAGTGCCCTTGGGAATTGAAAGTTATTCCGGGTTATGGTACGGGTAGTTGTTAAGTCATAACTTACTCTGTCGCCCTCACGCCCCCAGCAGCAGCTGCCGCTGGAGCCGCCCTGGGCGTCGTGGATAAATTCGAAACAGAGTTACCGCGCCTCTGGGCACTCAGGGCAGGGAAGGAACAGTGGTGGGTTTTAGTCAGTAAGAGTCTGACACGCCCTTCCGCTCCACCCATAGCGGGAGAAGTCATAGGATGATTTCCCACCCCAAAAAAAAAAGTCATAACTCACCTATTTTATGTTTTGACTTTAGATTCCTGGGTAATGTTTCGACAAACCAGACTGTGACTTGTTGAAATACTAGCTACCTGCCCCAATTCCGCACGGGTACAAATTATATTCACAAACCTTCCTCGTTTATCGTTCTTTCTATTAGTGAAAACCGCATTACAATCTGTTGCTTGGTTTAGGAGGAGTTAGCGAGAAACAGACAGACGCGGAAAGCGACTTTGATTTCGACTATGTAGAGAAGCTTTATTATTATTACTATTATATTTCTGGTGTCTCTGTTCCATAAAATCCATAAAATAACAGTATCACTGTCCATCCATCTATCCAGGCAGGCGCTTAACTTTGTATAAATTATTTCATCACCACTGCTCTCAAAACGGTGAAGGAAAACATCGTGAGGAAACCGGCATGTCCTAGAACCAAAAATTCGAAGACATGTATCATCCACCAATCCGCATTGGGTCCGCGTGGTGGATTACGGCCTACACCCTCTCACAGAGAGGAGGCCTGTGCCCCAGCAGTGGGGACATTCAAAGGCTGATGATGATGAACAGTATCACAGGAATTTACTAAAAAACTCATTTGAAACGTGACACAGTTCTTTTTAAAGAATTGTAGCGCAAATATTTCGTTTCACAGTGGAATTTTTTTGTCAGTAACTGACATGATAAATTCTTTAGCATTCGTCATATTAATTATTAAAAAACCTATATGAATATGAATTAGGTTTACCGTAAATCGTAGACACTGTAATTAATTTCGCCTACGGTTATTGGCAGAGTTTGTAGTCCCTAAATTGAGTCATTTTTCAATATACCGTACTGATTAATTGATTTACATCACCTATTAAGGTTTATATTTAGCTTATGAAAGAAAGAGTTATGAGAGCATGTGGGTTCGAAAACACAGTCCACCTGTACATCAGTTTCTTTTTTCGTCGTCGTCGTCAATCCAGCATCAAACCGCTTTAAAAACACAGTTTAAGACATAGATGTCAAATTGTCATCAGGTGTGTCTTTTCTGTCGTGTAGCTATAAGTAACCCTAATAGCATTTATTTGGTCCAACAATAAATGATATCATTTTGTTGTTGACTCATAAATAAATGCTATTAGGGAAATGTAAAAAAGGGTATAGATATGTTTCTAGCGCGCGCATTGTGAGGACTTCAAAATTTCCTAATTGGGACAATTTGTCTTTAGTCCGAGTCAAGGGCGAAGACTAGACGCTGTGTATTACACGCGTGTCGAAAACAACAAAAATGCCATCGTGTGTATTTAGTAAGTCGTAAGTACGTAAGACTCATTCACTTACTTACATTACTTGTCAACATGTGTGCTCTATATCGGTATGTAAGTACCTGTACTCGTATACCAGCGCGACCAGATTTTAACGTCTTGCGGTAACAATAAAATATAAACTTAACCTATCTTGGGTAATATCACAGCATAGAAATCAATTTGTCCAAGCGTTAAAGATGATAAAGATTTTACAAAATGTAGTCTTTCAAGTATTGACACTTATGTATATTCAACCTATAACCATGGTATTAGTTTTAAAATACAGCAAATTCGTTATTAAAAGAGAAGTTCTAAACGGCCTTAGATTGTATAAATGCCTAAAAATAACCCATAACAAAATCTATAAATACACCCAGAAAAAGATGACCCACAAGGCAAAAAAAAAGTCACATATAACCAGTTTTTCTTTCTCAGTCGACTGTTTAGTTTCGCCGAGAATAGTCGAGTTAACTAAATATCTAATTAAGCATTGGAACATCACTATGCCAACGTCGGAAGTGGTTTTTCGTGTTTACTAAAAGGGGAGACAGTATTGTTTCCTTTTTATTAGTGGTTTGGTTAATCAAATATTGTTAGGCGATTGAGACTTCTTGGCAGTAATGATACGTTAGCCGAATAAAGTAACCGATACTAAAAAGACCTAAGAAATTAAATTAAGTTATATTCACGTTATTGCTCTCGTTTTGAGATTTTTAGACTTGTTTTAACTCTTACACAGTTCATATATCTGTGTCCTCTTTTTTTTTGAGTGTTGGAAATCATCAGTGAAGCTCTGGGAGCTCTGGGTGCAGCGAGAGGGCGTGTCAGACTCTTACTGACTAAAACCCACCCCTGTTTATTCCCTGCCTGAGTGCCCAGGGGTGCTCTGGAGTATACTTTTTCGGATAAAACAAAATTTGAAAATCGGTCCACAACTGACAGAGTAATCGGTGGACATATACATATAAAAATAAAAACATACATACAGTCGAACATAGAATCTTCTCCTTTTTGCGAAGTCGGTTAAAAATATAAAGTTTATGTATTTTAGTTTGATGAATATTCATGTGAGCCGTTAGAATATTCACAAACTACTGTAAATACTTATGTAGAAAACGTTGAATATTCTAAGTAAATTAGCATTAAAGCCAGTAGTTTAATTTCTCTCGTAATTATAAGATGTAATTAAATATTGACGTTCAGTCTTACTAAAATAGTTGTTCAAGTATTGACTCAGTAAATCGATTTGATGTGTTCAACTATGTTTGGGCTTACATATGTAGTAAGTACTTACTACTGTTATATTATATTAAGCAAACAGCTCACTGCGGTGGTAATTTACACGCAAATATATGAGCTAAGTATATTATTATATAAATGTTAAAATCGCGTGTATTTTCGCGCGTGATGCGTCATGCTTTTAGCAAAGTGCTAATAATATTGTTTAATTAGTATTTGGTGTGATGAGTAGCTGTTCAGAGTCTAGTCTCACTAGCCTTCGCATGTCTAGGATAATTATGTTTTTTTGGACATGCCTGGGTCTTGCCTATGCATTTGGCGGAATGGTTAGTCAAGAAAGTGGTAGGTATTTTTATTTTAGGATTTTTTAATGGTTGCCCAATGGTTGATATCCGACCCTAATTCATAATTATTTTATTTTATTAATTCTAGCTATCTGCACTTCTTCTCTACTGGGTGTAACGGAAAGGTGTGGTCATATTTTAAGAATTGCATCTGCCCATCGATATGAACAACTTTCTTCAAGAAAATCCGAGGAAATTCTAAATATTTTTTTAAACTCCCATAGAAATATTGATCAGCTGATGATAACTTTGTATGGAAAGTCCAATTTTTTTTTGGGAATTTTCTATTTTTTCTTAGAGAAAGTTAGTCAAATCCATGGGCAGAACCGGTTGTTAAAATATGACCACACCTTTCCGTTACACCCTGTATAACGACTTAAACATTCCAAATCTCACACTCCTACAGTCGGGCAATATGCTTAACAAGAAGTACACAGTTTTAACCCTGTATAACGACTTAAACATTCCAAATCTCACACTCCTACAGTCGGGCAATATGCTTAACAAGAAGTACACAGTTTTAACCCTGTATAACGACTTAAACATTCCAAATCTTACACTCCTACAGTCGGGCAATATACTTAACAAGAAGTACACAGTTTTAACCCTGTATAACGACTTAAACATTCCAAATCTCACACTCCTACAGTCGGGCAATATGCTTAACAAGAAGTACACAGTTTTAACCCTGTATAACGACTTAAACATTCCAAATCTCACACTCCTACAGTCGGGCAATATGCTTAACAAGAAGTACACAGTTTTAACCCTGTATAACGACATAAACATTCCAAATCTCACACTCCTACAGTCGGGCAATATGCTTAACAAGAAGTACACAGTTTTACATAACTGTCTACAAAGCAGATAAAACAGTTAAACATTCGCTTGAATCACACAAGCATATTTGACGTCTGTTACTACAAGACGGAGTTTTTAGAGGGAATTTTTTCGAGTGAAGTTGAGTGGCTGTTTGAATTATTCGAAAATTGATTCCTGGTGGATATTGTGTAGTGTAGTTTTGTGTCTACGCAACTGGACAAAATGTGGAATCAATCAAACAGGCGCGATCTCGGTAAAATTAAACTGAGAATTTTATTGCAGTATAGTATAAACTAATTGTGAAATTTGCTGAGAAAGGTGACTCATGTATGTGTGTATTTTGCATCTAAAAAACCGGCCAAGTGCGAGTCGGACTCGCACGCAAAGGGTGCCGAACAAATCATGTTTTCTTTTCAGGTTTTTGTAAAATTGTATACTTCCTCTAGGTTTTCCTGTAATTTAGAAGTAAAGAACTACGTTCTGTATTTTTTTCAAAATTGTAGGCCCAGCGGTTTCGGAGATAAGGGGGAGGAATGGTCATTTATCATCTGTTTTCTTAAATAACTTAATAATCATATATTTTATAATTATGAAATAAAAAATAAATACCCTTATATGTTTGTATGTCGGGCTGGTTTCCGCAACACCACGCTCAACGCGCGTATTTTGCGTACAGGTGGGACAACATTGTCATTTGACACCACCACCCCAGCTCCTCGACTAAGGCCAGCAGCGCCCTGGTGTTACTGACTATCTCGCTTATTATAGGTTACCTGCGTGTTTTGCCCTGTATGCAGCGACTACTTGGCAGCTTAGCAGCAGATGAGCTGCTGTCTCGTCCTCCTCCATTCAGGCTCTGCAGAGTAGACTGTGTGTGACTCCTATGACAGAGAGATGCTTATTAAAAGACCCGTGGCCAGTTGTAACGGCCGTGCCTTTTCGCAACTGAAGTTTGGTCAGTCGTAGGGATTGCTTTGTGAAGCGGTCATTAATGGAGGGAAGTGCCTCTTTGGCCTGCCTACACTCGCTATGATCAGCCCATAGCTTGTTGTGTTGATCTCTGGTGCGTTTCCTTACCAGATTGCGTAAGTATCCAAAGAGGAGAGGCACAATAGGTTCAGGTCCCATCGCTGCCATGCTCGACCCTCTTCTGGCGAGTTCGTCCGCTGCATCGTTGCCACGGGAATCGATGTGTTCTTTAAAAAATACCCTTACAATAAACCCTTTCATTTGATATGTCGCACGGTACAGTTTGTATTTTTTTTTAATTTTCCGATTTTCACTCCAAAAATGACCCCCATATTCCAAATCCATTTATTTACGTTTCACCCCCATGTTTGGGTCACAGATATTCATGTGTACCTTCAGCTTAATCAGTCCAGTGGAATCGGAGGAAATGGACTGTGACGGACAGACAGACACACGAGTTAGTAGGTAGGTATTAGTAGTAGGTTCCGTATTTCATTCGAACTTTCGGAACCCTAAAAACTAAATACTTTATAAACTTGACACTCGCTAAATGCACAAACCATGCGAAACCAAAACATTAATTTAAAAAAAACTATTAGACAAACTACAACATCTAAGTACTGAACTTTCAGAGGGTCAAGGAATGCTTTTCATTACACAACCCTTTTGCTCCTGAAGAATCTTATCTGTACCAAAATCAAACACTACCCATCTCACAGCGTCGATTATCCCATCAAATACAAAGCAAAACTATGTCTACACAATAAAGTTAATATCAGATGGCCCCTATCCCTATACAAACGATAATTTCAGATTTACATCGGGGACAGACACAGGGACGGATGTCCCTTGAGTGAATGTTACCTGTCACTCCTGTGATTGTGCCAATTATAAATGGTATGTTATCAGTTTGTATTTTTCGATTTAGCATATATACTTAAGGGTGGCATGATACTTAAGGGAATTATTATAAGAGTAAGTATGAAAAACAGTTTTTTTGAAAACTGGTGTCCGACCGAAGGTTCGGTTTTGTTTTCGGTCAAAATAACTGTTTTCGGTTGGAGTTTCAGATTCGGACAAAAAGAGGCCGACTATTCGGCTCGATCGAAACTCCTTTTCCTTGAAGATTGAAGTTTAAAAACTGACGGTCTCGTTCGTCTACGTGGGCAATCATCGTTTTACGAACTAACCTATTTAGTATTTTATGGCAGTTAGGGCTGAATTTTCAGTTGGGTCTGATAACTTTTTGAAGTCCACATTTTTAATTTTTGTATATTATTCTGTTACTACGTGAGTTTCAATTTTGGCTGAAACTGGAAGAGGAGCCGAGCATTCTTTTACGGCTAAAAATCATGTTTCGATCGGACACTATGAAAAACGTTTCAGCTCTGCACTTGTTTAGTACTTTACAGGATTATTTCAGTTTCAGTAGTGTTCCTAATCAACGCTACTGCAAACCAGTAATTGTTTATAGGATTTAATCTCGCAAACGATGATTATTCAGATATAAGATAGTAATTTGCATTAATTATGTAATGAAATATCAATTATTTAAAAAAGATAATTATTAATTTAGTTTATATCAAAGTCAAATCTTACTATAAACAATTTCAAGTGTTGTTGATACAGTGATTGTTCGTAATTAATGAAATAACACGACTCTTGTTTAATTAGGTGGTAAGAGGAATGGGATGCGTTCCCAAAATAACTTTGTGATAAAACTTTCCATTTCATTCAAATCAAATCAAGTTAATTCCTCTTCAAAGTATTGACGTTCTGAACGAAAACTTGAGGGCGGCAGTTAATGAACTCCTAACTCAAAAGTTTTCCCAAACAGAACTTAAACGCAAACGTTTACGTTAGAAAGAGTAGGGGTGTTATAAAATAAATCATTTTTAAGTTAATGAAAAGAGAGAATATATCAATCTTTTGTCTCGAGACGTGACGTTAGGGCGGGAAAATTAAGACTAAGAAAAATGGCCGGCCATTATGTAAATTATTATTTGTTTATAAGTAAAACGGTGCATTTATATAATGAATTTAGGTAGGAAATGCGTTCACTTTGCGGAATTAAAAGAAAGGTAATAACTCTCATTAAGTTGTTTAGTAACAGTCATTTGTTTGGCTTTACACTTGGGGTCAGGTTATTTGTAAATTGTCGCGTACATGTTATGTTTTTAACCGACTTCAAAAAAGAGGAGGTTCTCAATTCGTCTGTATTTTTTTTTGTATGTTTGTTACGCGATATCTCCGCCATTTGTGAATAGATTTTGATGATTCTTATTTTGTATGATAGGTCATACTTCAGAGGTGGTCCCGTATAAATTTTATTTTTTCTTTTATCTTTCTTTATATATAGAAATTGATTAAGCACTTATTGAAAAAATCAACATAAATAAACAAAACATGTCTACACAGATGACGTTTTGGTTGTCTCCACATGTCAAATTCACTGTGGAGACGGGAACGGACGGGAGAAGGTGTTATCGATATTCGGGCATAACTTTAATATTTAGTTTTACTTCTGGTGTACAACAAAAATAAAAAGTTAGTATTTTGGTAACCACTTTCGTTTAGTTTAGCTTGATTGTTTAGAATCACGTCGTTTTATATTTGGCGATGGCAATCTCTAATGACAATCATTATTTTAATTTCTCCTTCATTTCACGACGGCGATCAGAAACCTCAAGAGTCTATTTGCCGGAACGAAACCACTCATAATAAACCCGACACTCTCATATTCACTCATCCGATTATTCATAAACATGAACAAGGTACCTGATCGATCTCCTAAATTATTTCTAACATCCTCAATTTAGTGAGTGAAACGGTTTTGCTCGGAGCGATGGGCGATTGAAAAATTGTAGCGTTGGAGGCTTACGTAATTTGCTAGTGACTGTGATGCTTGATACGGAGGGAGTCCCGCCCCGGGGTACTACGGGATCCTCCGGGGCTGTAGGGTGGAGTAATGCGGGATTGACACTCATGGCCGATGTTAGTGGAAATTATTTTCGATTATACGTTCGTAGGTGGTGACGTAGTAGGGATTAAGTGTTGCGACAACACTTTCTAAGTAATTAAGATAAATGTAAGGCGTAGACGAAGCTTTAGACAATGACGATAATGGTTAGTCTGGTCTGAGACAGTATTTGAACACTTATTTACTCAAATACTAAAGTAGTGTAGCTGAAGATGCTGAGAGAAAAAAATGATAACGACAATTGCTTCTTTCTACGATATATTTTGTCCTCATCTTTCTGAAGAATCAGTATCGATACTAGTTATCATTGTGAAATATTAAAAAAACAGTTTCAAAAACATCGTAGACATAAAACCACAGCGATACTTACTTTGAGAAACGGAACGAACCCGCACGTTTTTCTATCAACATCATTGCTTACGCAAATCTGTTATTCACAATATCTGTTTTTCAGACAATAAAACAATAAAAACAAAATAGCATCGAATTTAACACTAAACAATTACGGCTGTACCATAAACACACGTTGAATTTACACTAGAATGTAAGGAATGTTGTACATAAGACGCGTTGATGTTACTATTCGTCTTCCTGAGTTCACTACAGCTTGCATAAGACGGTAACAGGTGATGCACTGTTCCTGCCGTATTTAGGGAAATTAAATTATGTACGTTAGGAAAAAACTTGGACTTAAGAGGTGTTTCTATGAAGACAATGGTGCGGATTCTGTTTTGCACGAACTAAACTTAATTTAGGCTATTCCTATCTTTTTCTCTCTAATAAAACAAGAAAGAGACGGACGTAAATAAGAGCTGTCAAATTTAGTTGAACTAATATTTCTATACAAATTAAGGGTAGACGTAAAAACATGTCGATTAAAAACACGGTGAAGCGCAAGGCGTAAACTAGTTTGACATCTCTAACTTAGTTCATAGCTATAGCCGTCCTTTTCTCGCACTGCCTTTTAGTAAAAGACAGCGATTCTCTAATTTTAGTTTAGTTATTGAATAAGAGAATCGGCACCAATGTATTCATATTCTCCCTTAATTTTACCACTTGTTAATTTTCCTCAAACTGAGAAGAGAGAGAGTCTCATTTCAAGGAAAATTAACTAGTGGTATATAATGTTAAGGAACAGGTGGATATTTGTATCTGTAATTAGGTGAAAGAGGATTATAATGATGAAATGCTCTTTTATTTATGGTTCATGATTAAGTCTTCTGCTGGATCTGCATCGTCAAGTGGAGTTGACATAACGTCTAACTAAATGGTGACGAATTCCATATAAATAAAAAACAACCTTTGCATTTTAGATAACTTTGAAACCGGGCGACAGGTAATCAATTTTGCTGTTGAGCTAATTTTTCAAATTAAAATTCTCCACTTTATAAAATCTTGCAGTGTCAAAATAATGACTTCAAACGTACTCAGGCACTCTGATTCATCGCGTTTGGTACTAATATAGGGGAATAGAATCCGATTAACTGTGCACTGTGGGGCTGAGTTGGACTGCACGGTGTTCGCCGATACCGTGACGGACTTGCTTTTATTGTACGTAGCGCCACGGCATAGATGGATACAGAAGACCAGCTACATTTAAAAAGCGAAAATAGAGGCACGCACATACGAGGATCTCAAACTATGACAAACTGATGTCCAGAGGTCCTAGAGTAAAGGAAAGTTTAACATTATTTAAATTTTGGTATTTTCGCTTTCGGTGGTAGAATGTCACTTTTTCTAGAATAGGAGACAAAAGTAGACATTGTACTTACAATTGTAAAACAACTTTACTTACTATGTTGTAGGATTAACCCTGAAATCAAGAAAAAAAAACAGCTGTTCAGTACATTTTGTCGAATTACAAAAACATAAGTATTATGGAGAAGTTCCAGGGGCCTTTACCCAACGGTCGGAGTTTCCCGGCTAACAAAGTGATGACTTCCGGTTTGGTCTCATAGTAAAATCAATTAACTACAACTTCTTACTAATGGACTATGGTTTATAGTTTGAAAGTCTCGCAAACAAGTCGTGCAAACACGTGCACTCGTATACATGTGTGCGTGCATTTTCGCTTGTGGTATGAAGCTGACCTTCTGAAACTATTTACTCCATGGTGATACCATGACAGATTTGCTTTTATTGTACATACCACCACCCTTTTCACCTGCACAGAGGTCGGGTGTTTGGAGAGGCGGCCTAAAAATATCTGCCACTTTGCATAATTAAGTTTCTGAAATTATTTCCAGGTCTGTGGATTTGCTGGTGTTTCGACGTTGTAATTTTGTGTTGGAGTGTATGTCTTGGGCTTTTGAATTAAATATTTTAAAACCCTGAAAGTATTTAAGATTTGAAACTTTTTTTCAGTAAGATTTCCCGCGTTTATTATCTAGTGTAAGTTTTCATCTTGTGTACCCTATATTTACCTAAAGACTTTGTTAACGTTGCTTTACAGGACTTATGAATAAAGAGAAAAGATGTTGTGGGAAGTTGTGAACTCTTTATAGAAAAACTTATGCTTATTGATGTGGGTCACATTTTGTCTAAAGTATTTTTGAAAGTAGGTAACAAGGCGTGTTTACAAGGCAACTTTATTTTAGTTTCAACAAAACTATTTCTAAAAGAAATAAACCACAAACATTATCTGTATATGTAGGTACTCTTACTAAGACACTCACTCTCCCCAGAGGTAGTCACACTCGCTGGCAAAGCACACATTTTATATATTTATGCATTAACACAACTCAAAGAGGGTAGCCAAAGAAACGTTTTGGGACTTCGGACGGCAACCTCTCAGACATTCTAATGAGGAGGTCGCATTTGTGCTGAGAACTTCAGACGATGTATATTTATAGGTTGGAATACTGTTTCCTGCGTATTGTCTTTTTGTAAGTCAAGTATCTACAAGAGTCATTTGGTTAAAGGATTGGTATTAGGTACCTAGCAGATGGCATAATTAATGAGGTGAATGACATTAAAACATTAAATGTTAGGGAGCCGCTGTCACTGCTAGACGGAGTGGCGTCAGACCGATAAGAAGATGGTCGGCCGCTTTGGATGGCTTCCTGGCGAATTGGCGTGATGAAGTACAGGTAAGATAGAAGTGGAAGAAATGGAGGTACGCCTTTGCCAGAAGTGGGACAGTTCAGGTTACCAAAAAAAAGTTAGGTGTGAATATGCAGAAGTTTGAGGATTATTTTTTTCTTGAAAGCACTCAATTCACTTTAGGTTTTGGATGTAAGTAGACACAATATATACAATTGTGTCTCGCCCACTATGTATCCACTAGACGCAGGAAAGGTTAATGTAGAAGTGCTAAAAAGTTTTTCTTAAAATCTAGTCATTTCGCTAGCACGCAAATATGTGGTCACTTTGCCAAATAAACATAAAACAAACCTTCACTGCAAGCTCTACCACTGTCCAACTCACAGCCAAGTAAATATTCAAAACATATTACGTCTATAAGTTAAACTAAACTCAGATATTTCACTCTCAAAGCAAAATTATTTTACATTCCCGACTTATCCGAGATCCGAGCTTGTGTTGCGGACCCCATGGCGGTCCTCTAGTTTAAACAGTACACGTATCCGCATGCAATATTAATAGGAATGCAGTCGCACCCCTACGGCAGGGAGCCGGGGATCCGCCGCGCTAAATACATCACTAGTATTAGCGGGAAATCTATTCAGTTCCATTCCCTGAGATTAATTAAATTTATTGATTGACACTTCGAGAGATATAAAAGTAAATAAATCCCTAATTTTATAAAGGATTGTTGCGTAGTTTTGATTAAATTATTTAGTTTAAGGCTAACCGAGTTTCGGTTGATTCGGAACTGAAATTAGGTTTCGGGAATTCAGTTTGAAGGTTCTTGGTAATTTCGAAAAGTGTTCAAGCTTTTCTTCTACCTACGTTCTACTGGGAAAATTGGTTTATCTCTACGTATAGTGCTTCCATCAACGTATCACAGTCGTGCCCTAAAATTTTACGCGTGTTGCCTAAAAGCTTTCGACACTCACCTAGTTTGCCTGAAACTGGCCCAGTCATCTAGTCTCGTTGATGAAACATCCTGTGTTGGCACCTACACTACCAACATCACAAACGTAGCTACGTATAGTGGGCATAACGCGTAATTTTTAATAATGCTGATGCCCATATAAATGAACAAATAACTTGGACCTCCTATGCTTATTTTGATCAGCTGATGATAATTTAGTTGAGCAGTGGTGGTCCGCGACTTACAAGTTGTAGGTCGTGAGTTCAAATCTAGGCAGGCGCTTTCTGCCCAGGGGTAGTGGATAAATTCGAAACAGAGTTACCGCGCCCTTGGGCACTCAGAGCAGGGAAGGAACAGGGGTGGGTTTTAGTCAGTAAGAATCTGACACGCTCCTCCGCTCCACCCTGAGCGGGAGATGTCATTGGATGATTTCCTACCTCCAAAAAAGAAAAAAAGACAGGCGCTTTACTTTGTGTAAATTATTTCATCACCATTGCTCTCAAAACGCTGAAGGAAAACATCGTGAGGAAACCGGCATGTCCTAGAACCAAAAATTCGGTTACCCTATAGATATGATACAGACTGCGAAACTCAAAACTCTCCACTTCACACTCCCATCTCGTCACGCGAAAATGTAGTCTTTTTGACAGTCTGCGAAAGCTGTAATGGAACCTAATCTTCTAATCAACTGCAGCTTGCCTGAGTGCCCCTTGACAAGCCACTCACCATTATGTACGAGTAGGATAGTGATTGTAGGATCACTACAAGACTCATTAGAGTCATTAGCATCTGTTAGCTAAATGAATACTTCAAAGCACAATTCGCGAGTGCTGCCACATCTACACGATGTCATCTCATCATTATTCAGTATGAAACGGTCCTTGTCCGCATTTTCCGTCGGCTCCTCCATCCAGCCACCGTACATTGTTTGTTTGGAGTGTCGTTGCACTGTACATCATACATAGCATTGTATGTACAATAGGTAGTCGGTTTAAGTGGATTACACTCAGCATTGGACAATGCTTTAGTTTTTATGACCGTTTAAGCTGTGAAACGGGTGAGGGATGGATGGGTCGTTAGTACTTTTCTGTTATGGCCTGAGGGTGCAATTTATGGCTATTGTTTGCCTTTGAATGTTAGATCAGGATTTGTTTTGAAAATTTAGGCGATATTCACCGGTTTTTATCGTCTTGCTGACGTGTCTCTTCAATTCAACTGACTATTGACTTTGAAATAAACTGAATAGAAGGCAGTTTCCTTTTTACAGTTCGTTTAACATATTCTCAAGAATTGTTACTCATTATTCTTTCTCCGTTCTGCAAATTAATCTTGGAATCCGAAATGGAATTCGTAGATTAATATCGGTTGCACCGGCAGGCTTGCAATCTCCCCGCTGATTTCATTCGCTCCTGGTTCAGTTATAATGCAATAGTGGTACATAGTTATAACTGTATTTAATATTGTACGTACATTTTGGTTGCAATCAGGGCCAGTTAATCTATGAACGATGGTGAGATTTGGTGTTTGTGTTTGTCGCTGCCAGCCACAATGGCTGGCAGTTTTATGAGCTCATCGCAATGTAGTGATTTACGAGGGCTATTTGGGTCAATTTTTTTAACACACTTTTGTTACCTTCTCCTGTAACTAACTACATAAAAAAATGTATGAAGTTGAATTTGACCCACTTCCCGGTTTTCGATTGAGCTGCAATTTTGCATACACGTTTAGTTTGGATAAGAATGCATGGTTAGCTAAGTGACGTCATTCTAAATCCAATATGGCGGACACTGAAAGACGAACTAGTTATTTTTGATCATTCCCATATGGGTATCAAATAAAAAGTTATGCTGAGAAGAATGCGAATAAAAAACTTTAAAAAAAAAAACACAACCGACTTCCAAAAAAAAAATACACTAAAAATTAAAAAATAACTTTATTTTCGGAAGTCGGTGTTTGTAGTTTAACTTCTTCGTTATTTGACACCGACTTCCGAAATTAAAGTTATTTTTTAATTTTTAGTGTATTTTTTTTGGAAGTCGGTTGTTTTTTTTGTAAAAAAGTTTTTTATTTTTCACTTTTTAGTGGTTATACCCCATAACTAAAAACCCCAATAACATGGAACGTGGAATTTAAATATTTGGAGAACACCAAAACGTCATCGAGGTATACGTATTTTTCGTTTTTGTTCAGTTTCTCAAAAAGCGCTGAAGCAATTTCGATAAAATTTATATGAGACCACCTCGGAAGTATATTCTTTCGGTTTAAAAAAGAATTTTGAAAATCGGTCCACAACTAACGGAGAAATCGCGTAACATACATACAAAAAAAAACTCCTTTTGGAAGTCGGTTAAAAATAAAATGCCGTCACTCTAAGTGTATTTTTAGTTTTTTTTAAAGTATAATATTAATTTCTTTCTTAACATCTTTACCAACTTTACCTTTATTATCAGTTTGATTATAAATATCTTTTAAGTTATTTCCAATAAATGAAATTCTTCAACTTCACCAAGGAATAGGGAAAATTAATTACAAGATTTAGTCGACATTATTTTAAAATCTGGTATGAGCTTGAAACTTCTACACTAAAATTATAAAGAGGTAAAGTTTGTAAGTTTGGTTTTTAGCAAGTAATCTCTGGAACTCCTTAACCGATTTTTTTTTTCACCAGTGGAAAGCTACATTATTGCTGAGTGACACGGGCAGGATATTTGTTTGTGATTTAGGACGCTAGATGGCACTACGTGCCTTTCAAATCAGTATTTTTTTTATTTTTGATAGGCACGCGTTTGGCCACCATCTCACCTGATGGTAAGCGATGATGTGGTCGAAGATGGAACACGCTTGCCTAGAAGTAACCTATTCACTCTTGACTTAAAGACTCCCAGGTTGTAGCTATCAGGAAACAAACTCCGGTAGGGAATTCCACTCCCAAGCTGTACGCACAACGAATGTTTTCTCAAAACGCTTTGTGCGTATGGATGGGATGTCCACCATGAACCGGTGGCACTTCGCCGTACGTCTTGTGGTCCGTTGATGAAACGGGCTTGGTGGAGTCAAATTATGCAATTCCGTCGCACACTCCCCAAAATGTAACCGTAATGTATGTTCCCGTGCGAGGCCGGGGCGGACTGCTAGTCTTCTATATTTCTTTAATCTGCTTACGGCTTTATAGTTTTAGCTGCTATTCTAATGTAGCCCACAACATTACTACACGACGGAGTTCACACCCTCAAAACACCAAGCCATCTTCAAACCCTCCTTAAGAAAAGCTATGTTTACTTAAATCAAAATTTCCATCTCCATCTTATTCCCTGCTCAGTCCTCACTCCTTTCAGTAACATCGTGTTATGAAAATTCATTCAGTTTGTTGGCAAGGCGCCTGTAGATTGTAATACGAATCTGGTGGCGCGACACGTGTCAATATATTTTATTCATGCATACAGGGACACTGCAGATTGCGTTTTGTGCAGCGAGGGCTTGTGTGTGTACCCTAATACATTTGTTTGTGTGAGTGAAGTGTGATTAAAGCGGGTGGGTTGATATTTTAATTTTAATGTACCCTTTGTTTTTAGGTTTTGTAGGTGATTCTGAGAAGGATGTTCTTAAATTGCTGTAGATGCAATTTAGATTAAGCGTTATTTATGATAAATTAATGGTAAAAAAATGTTTTTAAAAACAAGTTTTTATCAGGGACAATGAACTAAAAAGTTGGAAATAAATTCTAGTAAGTATTTGGCGTGTAGGTACTGTAGAACCCCAAGGCACCAGTACGACCTGCAGGGATCCTATGACGCTGTAGTATCTTCAGGGTAGAGGTCTCACTCGCTGGCAACGCGAGAGTGCGGTGCATAAAAGGGTAACTTGGCTACGGGCGGATAAGAAAAGAGCTGAGGGCGCTTTAAATAACTGTATTGGTAATTATAGAATTACATGTGCGCCCACTTGCAAGGGCAAAACTCCAGTCTGACATAAAACAAAATTCACATCTACTCTCTAATAATTATTCCATCGACTCTCCAACATTCTTAACTGCCAGCTAAAAGCCGGTACAGACCCGCTGAGATTAGGCTGTGTCTACAATCGTCACAGTACTTACCTATATTCTTAAAAGCTTGAGGCACTACCCGTTACAGGTTACAGGTTAGGTACTTACTATAATTCTGTGCATCAAGCTGACAGACTGGTACATTATTCTCAACCATAAATTGCGAAGAGACTTAGATACCCTCCATTTTAAAATCTGATCCTAAAAAAGTAGTAGCTGCACACAATAATGTTTTATCTCACCAAGGCAGGTTGGCTTTTGTAACAGACGACGGACAGACAGGATTTTTGTTATTTTTTAGACCCTTCGGGTACGGAACCCTAATAAAGTGAACCTACACACATCCAAGACCAACCCGCGTTTGTGAAATAGAATATTTAGACCAACGTCAAACACAGTTCTTTCACAGTCTGTCGTAGTATTTTCATAGTTACAGTTACAGTAACTATGAAAGCTGTCCATTCTGTGAGTTACAATATACATATATATATGAACATGCTTTTGAATCAGTGCGACACATCTGGCGTCTAAGTAAACGTTAATGTCAGCCATTTTAGTTTTAGTGCCTACTCAGAGATAGTCCTAGTCCTTGTCTATGACTGGCCCTAGAGCAGTTTATATCTCGCCGTATAACTAAAGCAAAACTTAACGACTTAGGCACTGCTTACACTAGAAACAAAACTGTTCTGTATATAGATAGATAGATTTATGCAGACTATTTTTTTAAAATTAATAATAGTATTTGACATTTTTTGTGTATATATCTTTTTATATGTACACAATACATTTATACCGACTTTGTATTATAACAACGCCATTTATAACTCAAGAAAGACTGGACCGATCGGACCTAACATCGGAAAAAATCACGAAAAAAAAGTATAAATAAATTTCTTTTTTTCATACATTTTGTGCGGAACGGCTTTTTGATGATATCTCGAGTACGGATTCATTTATTGACGACGCGACGAGACGGTGCGAAGTTCGCTGGGGCAGCTAGTTATGAATAAAAATACTGTTTTCTTCCACAATCACATAAAGCGATACTATTATCGGCCAAGCCTTTTTCCAGCTATACTGACGCCGGCTTACAGTCAAACTAACTAGTTGCAGCAGGTACTACTATTTTACATACAGCGACTGCCCGTCTGAGTTTCATAATACCCTTGTTCAGTAAAACGATTCAACTTTGAAAGACTAGTGGTAACATTCGGGTTTCTAACTGTCAAAGATCACAGAGCGATTTCGGTGGCAATATTCTGTCTAATCAGTCTGCACACAGCCTTAAACTCCCATTTTATGACGTCACATAAACATGTAAATGTCTGGACAATGTCAAATGATACTCTACTAACTAACTTGGCTTCAAACTCCTGAAATTACACAAAATTAAAGTCTACTCCTAGTTTTAAAAGTACTTAATTCTCTTGGGGAATGTTCTGTGGCAGGCTCTTTTTAGGTTAACTAGGACGATTGTAGTTTTGTTAAATGCAATTTTCAGGCTGGAATTTGTGGGTTAATTTATTTTATAGGTCAAAGTGCAATGCGTGAATTACGTGGTGTTTGGAAGGTGGTTGGTTTGGAAGATTTACGTAGTATACTAAACGTGATTGTTATATTAAGAGGAGCTTGTGACTAAATCCTACTACTATCCTACTTATATTATAAATGCGAAAGTTTGGTTGGATGGATGTTTGGTATAGATATACTCGTAGAGTCTGGAATAGCAATAGGCTACTTTTTATCCCAGGAATATGTTCCCTTGGGATAAATTTCGACTTCCACGCGGGTGAAGCCTTTGCCAGAAGCTAGTGTAATCACACTAATATTATAAAGGCGAAAGTTTGTGAGTGTGTATGTTTGTTACTTCTTCACGCTCAAATGGCTAGACTGATTTGTCTGTATTATATTATTCTCTACTTACCGATGTCCAAGTTATTATTTTGTTATGGAAGAGCGGAGTCTTCTAATACAGGCGTTGTTTGCTTAAAAGAAGGCTCCAATCACAAACTAATTGTTGTAAACTTGTTAAAGAAAAATAAACAATTTGAATTTGAATTTGGATGAATTTTGGTATGTAGATAACTTATACCCTGGATTAACACATAAGCTACTTTTTATCCTGGTCTACGCGGGTGAAACCGCGGGGCGCAGCTAGTATGTATATAAACAGTCGCATGGATCGATCTTCGAGGTTAAGCAATGCTTGCCGAGGTCGGTTCGTAGATGGGTGACCATCCAATACTTAACGAGAGTCATCCGTACCTCAAAAAGCACGTTAAGTTGTTGGTCCCGTTTGCATTTGTAGATCTTTGATAGTCGTTACGGGTAGTCAGACGCCAGAAAATGTGATACCAGTCTTGAGTTACCTACTTGGTTGTGGAGCACAGTTGGGCAGGCATAATCAGCCTTTTAATGTGCTGGGACACAGGCCTCCTCTCTATTAGAGAGTGTGAACCAGGGATATTAAAAAGGCAGATGACGATGATGATGAAAGTGCCTACCTGGATTCGAACCCACGCCCTCCAACTTGGAAGTTGCGGCCGTTACCACTGGGCCACCACTGTTCTGCACTGCTGAGTTAGGCAGGTATCAATCTGCATCTGGTTGGACGAACGCCTACTCTAACATATTCGGGATAAGATTAGGCAGATTGACTAAATGTGATTATGTTTAGTTTCGATAGGAGGTAGTCTTAGTAGAGAAGATTACAGTAATTAACGCACTGGGTAAATGGATTTATTTTGTGTTTGACCTCGGGTCAGCTTAGTCGCAATCACAGTCATGATTACAAGGAGCTTTGTACTTACTGATGTTCATTTGTTTTTCTTTGTTGCCTTTCGCCATTCTTTTGTTGCTCGGGTTTCCATTAATAACAACGAGGGCAAAGGGTACAGCCAAATTCATTACACAAATGCTAACAAATTTATGGTTTAATTCGACAAATAGCAAAATATCACCATCATCTGTAGTCGATATTAAGACGATAAAATGACTGGTGTTCTAAATTTTTTTTTGCCAAATCTATTTAGTTAGAAGCTGCAGAAAAAAAAGTTAATATTGACTATATTTATGAGACATTTTTTGTTTCTGACACGCTTAAAAATAAAATCCTCGATAGAAATGATCTCAAACTTACGTCTAACGTTGACCTTTTAATTTTTATTTTACTAGCCATCGTTCGACGGTAAAGTTAATAACAAATAATTAATTTAATTTTTTAATAGCTCAACTCAGTTTTGAGTGAATCAATAAAATGCTGCAATAAATTGCAAGCATTGTGTCGTCGCGCATCAAATTCAAACTCAAAGCATTTATTCAAAATAAACCATTTACAGGCACTTTTGAATTGTCAAGAAGTCGGTCAGTCAGAACGCTGAAGTTGATTGCACATTCCAAAGTGTAGATCTCTATGGAGAAGAACGTGCAAGAAACTCCATGGACACTCTTTATCATCATCTCTTTCTTTTCTAGTCAGAGAGTGATCGTGATTTAGGTCATGTCACGCCCTTAAGTCTAATGAGGTTGTGTTATCAAATATTGTGAGTAATTAAGTATGTATTTATGCCTATAGTCCATAAAATTGCTTAAATTATGTGTTATTAATCATTAGGAAGCCGATTAAGTTGGTATACGGTTACAATTTGCGTGTTTCTATATAAAATACATGATGATCCGTTATAACCACTCTGCATACCAGCTAAATGTATTATGAATGCAATAAATTAACGGCAGTTTAGAACGAATCTTGATGCATTGCAGATTTTTAGAAACATGACATTTCTCCTAACTTAGTAGGAGTCACGTGGCGCCTACGCGGGGCTACCAAGCTACTGAGTACGTTAGCAGACTTCTACGCAGTTTGTACCTAACTAAGCGGCTTGAAGTGGCCTTGAAGAATAGATAATGCACGAATAAACGTGTAGACTTCCACGGACCATGTTATATCTCATTTTTTTAAGTGAGAACTTTTTGGCCACATTGAGGGATTTTTGGTAAGAGCAAAACTTATGGGGACGTGTCATCGACATGCTAGTGATGTGTTGCGCCAGACTGGCGATGTACATCGGCCTGTGTACACGTATGATGTATGTGTTGTACTCTTCTTGAATGGGTAAAATCATGTGAGTTTGCGTCATCGACATGCTGTAGTAGCAGTAAGTTAATTTTATTCATAACATAATTAATATAAAAATTAAAATAAAACACGGTTATTCAGTCCACACACTGCCAAAAACTTCTTTAGGCACGTTGGGCACTTTTGGCTTGAGGAAAAAGCACTGTACTCGACTGAATGTCACGCGAAGTCGCGCCGCCGCCGCCGCCGTCACGTGACGTAAATAAGTTTTCAGTTCTGACTTGTAGTTCTACGTCAGACAGTTTTTTTTTAAATGGTCTTAACATCATTTGCGTATTAGCGCGTTGGGCGCGCCTATTTGATCCCGAGCCTTTATGATTAGAAAATTTCCTGATGACTAAGTTGGATATGAAGTCTGCATTATGATAATTTTATTGTAGGTAGTTTTTATTATAGATTTAAAAATCTAACTTTCTGTTTACTTCTCAGAATGTCAGTCGGTCTTTTTTTTACTCTGATGGGTTCGCGCTTGACCACTATCTCACCTATTGGTAAGCGATGATGTGGTCGACGATGGAGCACGCTTGCCTAGAAGTAACCTTTTCACTCTTGACTTAAAGACCCCCAGGATGAAGCTACCAGGAAACTAAAACTCCGGCCCGGTCTTATTTATTTATTTATTTATTTAACAATTTATGTACACACAAGATAACTATAGATAAACAACATAATAAAAATTAGCACAAAGGTACTGCTTATTTCTAAAGAAATTTCTGCCAGCAGACCCGCGAAAAGAGAAGTCTTCAAATAACTGATCATTTAAATCCATCGTAATGCTGGGACAGTGCGAAATATCTGATATTTTAAAGTTATGTCCAAGTTAGCAAGTATGTTACATTCAACCAAGCCCTCTGGCCCTCCCTCTTTAGGAATGATAGCACCAACATTATTCAAGAGTTCGGAATTCGAACCGTTCGTCCTCTAACTTCCAAGATGCCGTTTTCTTGATAAATTACTGTATAACGTCGCCAGACCGTAATGGTGACTATTTATGCAAATTGTGGCGACATACCTAAGAATAGTAATACGAGTATATTGGCCACCTACGACTTCCTTTAATCAATAAATATCGATAGACACCGTTTTTGGGGTTTCGTAGTACAACAAGGAAAACTTTTGTGACCGTATTTTTGGTAACATGGTCATGTGGGATATTAAAATAAAGTGCTCGAAGAGATGATTCCAAAAAATAAAACTCAGTATAGGTAATGTAGGCAATTTAAGAAACAAAATTTTCAAAAAACTCGACTGCAAACAGCAACTGAAAAGTGCCAAACAAGTCACTTTTCAAGCAGTCTGATGCAGTTGATGGCGTCAAATCTGTGATTAAAATAAAATAAGTTTCACAAACTGCATCAGAATGCTTGAAAAAAGACTTGTTTGGAACTTTTTAGCTGTTTTTGCGCCCGGGTTTTTTTTTATATCTGCGGCACCTTTATTTCTAATAATCGTGGCATAGCTTGACAACATTTTGAGCAATTTTTAAGAGTAAAAAAATCTTCTTCTTTAAAAGTCTTGTAATAAACCAATTTACATAAGAAAGATTTTAATCTGTTGGGTATTTAATAGTAAACAGAAACTTTTTCGGCAAGCCATGTGTCTTCCAAAACAATTCAATTAAATGAACTAGTATACACACATATTTAAATAATTTACAGTTGTTTCTGTTTAGTAAACTTACAAATGTATTGTGGTCGCTTACACTGTCATTAGTGGATACTATAATATATCAAAATGTAAAATGTGAAACGAAGAAAACTAGGAAAGTTAAAATTATTTTAGTGAACATTGTCACAAGTAATGAACGTTGTTAAAGAAGAGTTACTTAAAAATGTATCTCATCATCAGCCTACAGCAGTCCACTGCTGGGCAGAGGTCTATCCAATAGCATGCCATTCATCTCGATTCTCGGAAACTCTCATCCACCTGCAGGCGGTCGCGACTGTGAATGCCATCGCTTATCCTGGTCTGAAGGCGCATCCAATTACTCCCCAGTTCAGTGTGTAATTTTTATGCATATTATATACATACTCGTACACCATTAACAACGGTAACTATTTCAGCTGTTACAATCTATAAGACCTATTTAATTTAGTAAAGAAGATACGACGCAGTATGTGCACGAAACAAGACACGAAAAACTTGACTACCACGCTCACCAATAATAAATGAGCCGTATCAAACCGATCCCAGCATCCACGCCCAAAACTTTCCAAACTGAAACGCATCAGAAAATGTACCGAAAAAGTTGAAGAGACAGCATTAACGAAGTTACTAACAATTTTCATGCAACAAACTCGACTAACGAACATGTTATATGTACAGGCACGGTACAAAAAGGATCAGCAAGGAATTTTCAACACACTTTTTTTTTGAGGGTGGGAAATCATCAGTAACTTCTCCCGCTCTAGGTGGAGTTTAAAACTCTTACAGACTAAAGCCCACCCGTGTTCCTTTATTTGCTTGTCCGTTTCAGGGTCGTGTCTTTCAAACACTCCTACGACCCTGGCAGACTCCCGTGACACTGGCAGAATTATGGACAAACTGAACTGTCATTTTCATTTAAATTGTTTGCTTAATACTTCTAATTCTCTCTTCTTTAATTTTACTCTGTTGTTTTTCTCTTTTTGTTATAAATTGTCATATAATGGCACAAATTGTGTATTTTTTCTACGGGAGGACACTGGCTCCTGCAGCACAGTTATAACTAGCGCAGGAGTCAAACTTGTGATGTCTGTTTTATGTCAATAAATATTTTTTACTATTTTTACTTTTACTTTAAAAAAAATGGTTCTACGAGTATGTAGGCATATTGCTAGCTGTCATTTGTAGATCTTTGGAAGTCAGAAGCTTGAAAGTCAGACAACCAGTCCAGCCATTGCGTAGTGTTTTACACATTTACTGTGGAGGTCAGACAAGAATTTTCTCCGTGTAAAATACTGGGATTAAACTGCCTCTGGTTAGACTGGAAGCTAACCCTAGCACAGTTGAGGAAAGTATTGCAAGTTATTATTATCTACTAGCTTCTGCTAGCGGCTTTGCCCGTGTGGAATTAGTACTTCCCCCTATTATAAATTATAGCCTTTATGCTATGCCAGACTATAAGCTATCTCTGTGTACTCCGGCCTGCGGACGGCAAGTAGTGGGTAGCTCGCCGTCCGATCAGCACCAGGCCCGAGAGTCGACGGCGCGTAGTGTTCCACGCGCGCCTTAAAGAGTTGTCAGCATACATGACAGGGCCCGTCATGGCCGATGCCTGCCCAGGGGTTGTGGATAAATTCGAAACAGAGTTACTGCGCCCCTGGTCACTCAGGGCAGGGAAGGAACAGGGGTGGGTTTTAGTTAGTAAGAGTCTGATACGCCGAGCTCCACCCAGAGCGGGAGATGTCATTGGATGATTTCCCACACCCCAAAAAAAAATGCTATCTCTGTGTGCCAGATTTCATTCAAATCCGTTCAGCCGTTCTGGCATGATTGAGTAACAAACATTCATCCAAATTTTCGCATTTATAATTAATATTAGTAGGATTAATTTTATTGATCGTTTTTTTTACCGCGACTGTGCTTCCATAAAATGTGTTTTACGCTCATAGTAAATATGCAGATAGTTGTGTCAACTTGTATCCGAGGACGTGACGTCATTTGTAACGTTAACGTCCCCAAGATAAGAGTTCGGAGGTTAGCTAGGTTAATGATGTAGATGGAGGCTGTGGAACAGATTTGTACGGCTTTCTGTTCCTATTTTTAAAGTGGTCTGGGCTTGGTGTTGTACTACCAGGATTTTTATTTTGGTTTGGTAAAAATGGCTTATTCTGGTATTCCTGGTACTATTAACCAAATACCTAAAGTGAAACAGAATTCTTAAACAAGCCAAATCCCAGAAAAAGTACGTATGTAGGTATGTGTGCAGTAAAGCCACACCTGTGACAATAAATGATCAGGCGTCGTTACCTATGCGGTTTTATGCCTACTATGATACTTCTATTGCATATACTACCAAAATCCTTGCTATTTTTATAGTCAAACACCACATATTCTGTAGACACGACATTAGTATGCTTAACATCTAACAGACAGAACGCATCAGAGCGACAAAGCGCCTGTTAAAAAAATGTGGGACATCACAGATATGCACTTTTATTGCCGCACATAAGTGTGCAGGCGTTGTTGAGCGAGCGTTTTACGTTCTTTGTAAACAAGACTGTGTAATAAAACAATTATTGTTATAAAAACATCTTGGTTACTTTGTGGTTTGTGTGCTATTTTTGAGCTTAGACGTTTCGATTTTTTACGGTTTCTTGTTTTGTTTTTAAGAGCGTAAAATTCTGTGGTGTAAATGACTGCGACACGACTACGTCTATATTTTTAAAAACTGTAACTTGTATCCAGTGCTGAATCGCATTCAAATAATAAAGACGGTATAAACGATACATTAACAAGCTCAACAACCACTTATCTGGATAGTCTTGGCAACACGTCCAAACGTAATTTGTAACAACGTTAGGCGCCGGCGGACGAGATAAGGGTCCGTTTGCGGTGAAACTTTAATATTGCCACATTCACTCCTTAAGAAACCACTGAGGTTAAGTCGGGACGTGTATAAGCCTTCATTACAAAATCTTGAAAGTCTGTTTATATACTGAAGGAGGCAGACTTTAGGCCTAAATATAACCTCTTATATACCTACTTTGCATGCATATGAAGGTACCGTGTTCGGGTTTCTTGGGATTGGCAATTCTAAGTATCATTGGGAGCTAGTTAGGCTTAATTAAACCATTTCAGTTTGGGACTGTTGTACCTGCTTCAGTATTAATCAGTTGGGTTTAAGTTCCACTCAAAGCTAGCCTAGCAAGTATGCCTAAGTGAAAAAGTTTTGATATTAAGTAGGATATAAATTACTTACCAACTGTGTAAAGGGATTATATTTATTATTTTAAAGCGGCTGTAGGCAATTGAAATATGTTTAAGACTTAGATTTGAGTTTGTATGTTGTAAAACTTAAAACATTCTGGTAAGAGAAAGCCTCGTGAGACTCCGAGCGAAGGTTTCAAAGATAATAAAGTTGAAGCAGACAAACATTGTTGCCTGTTGAGAAATAGAATACATATATGCCTAACGTATTAAAACAAAATCTACATGACACGTCTCCTCTCGCGCCGTGCCCTGGTTCAGGCCATGGTACGGAGCGAGAGGGAATGGGAGGCCGTCTCCTCCTTCTGCGAAGCAGTAATGCTCGCGAAGAGGGAGGCGCCACACGTTAGGGAGGCTCAGCAACGGCCGAGTCGCCCTAGCGCCCCCAGCCGCGACCGCCGCAGGAGACGCCAGGGGCCGCGAGACGATCTCCGGCCACCGTAGACCCGGGCCTGCGGACGGCGAGTAGTGGGTAACTCGCCGTCCGATCAGCACCAGGCCCGAGAGTCGACGGCGCGTAGTGTTCCACGCGCGCCTCAAAGAGTTGTCAGCCAAAGGAAGGGGCCTGCCACGGCCGGTGCCTGCCCGGGGGTGGAGGATAAATTCGAAAGAGTTACCTCGCCCCCGGGCACTCGAGGCAGGGAGGAACAGGGGTGGGTTTTAGTCAGTAAGAGTCTGACACACCCTTCCGCTCCACCCTAGAGCGGAAGAAGTCATTGGATGATTTCCCACCCCCCAAAAAAAAAAAAAAACATGACACGTCTGTTTACAGAAAACGCCTGTCAAAAAACGCTGAGCAAATCAACAAAAACTCGTTAATTTATTCGTGGCTACAAGGGGCTACGGGAGCTACATTAAAATTTGAGCCCTGTCAGGTGCTAAGTCCATAATTTCCCCCGGGAACAATCCCGGATCGCGTTTTAAGGGTTTCCATGAATGGCAGTTCTAATTTCCACTGACGGTCGTCTTCCCATTTGTTTAAGGCTATTGTTTTAGATTGTTTTGACCGTGAAATCTTAGAAACGCAATGAGTTGCGGCTTTGATGTTGAAAGCTTGCCTTTTACCTTAAGAAGTTTTTGTGTGTTGTAAGTGTTATATTTTTATTTTATTCATCAATTCTGTTTTTGAAACCCAGTAGGTGATGTTATTCAAGTTGTGTATATGTTGCAGGCGTTTTGTATAATTCGTCTTTATACATACCTACGCTCTTGTTTGTTTGCATACCATCGTCGATGTATAACGCCTAGGTATTATGTAAAACGCCTTAACGATCGAACGCACATAACATATGCGATTTTATACAACTTGTTTTGTTTTCTACCACCCGTGGCGCTGCTAAGCAAAACAACAAAAATGACATCGTGAGATGGACGTATTTAAAAGTAGTAAAAAAAACTGTATTTCGCAAGAAAAAAGTGTCTTAAAGAATTTATTGGAATTAAATATTATTTATGAGTCTCAAACCGGAATAATGAAAACGCTGTGGAAGCAAAGAAATTTTTTTAGGGGTTATCTGGAACGTGAAAAACGCAAAAGTTTCCATAAAAAATCTGAATAATTCGGTATTCTAGACAATTCGAATGTTTAGTCGGCAATGTGCTGACGACGATCGTAAGGATAGATATTTCTATGGTCGTAATTAAGATAAACCGATGGAGTCCCACTGTCCGGGGCTCCTATTTCTGCCAGCAGGGTTTTAAGGAACCTAACACTGGGATGACGGTGACTAAACAGATGACGCCGTAAATATAAAAATGAATTATACAAAACGCCTGCGACATATCTATTTGGAAGAAGCTTGAATCGTAAAGTAACTAACTTTGCAGGTAAACCTGTAAAGTTATATCATAAGGCGCTCGCGGGAAATTCCTGTCATCATATTAATATAGCCTTTGCAACATGTTGTGACCAAAAATTCTTTCCTCTGTTTCAGGTAAAACACAAAATAACTCCACAACATTTTTGGTAAGCCAAGCTAAAAACATGTGGTTTAACATTTTATTTCTACAAGCTGTGTAACCCTGTAGGAAATAAACTTCAATAGAATGAGGACTCTCGGTTCGTTTGCGCGGTTTGCATGCAAAAGTTTACCGAATGTTTACCTAATAAGAGAGCCGCAGAATACGGTTTTGCTATGTCGGTTTTGGTCAGAGTTACTACTACAAAGGCATTCTGATCTGAGACGTGTTTGATATTTGTATGAAGGATTTTAGTTGAGAATAATGTTTAATTTATTTAATCATTTATTTCGAGTTACAACGTCTACTACTACTACTCATAGGGTTAGTAACAATAGATATACTTATTTTTTGTTAGTAAGACATAAGACCTTATAACATCAACAGCGACATACACACATAAACAAGCTATTTGTATTTGTGTTTGTATTTCTTTTTTTTAATTTGTATTTTTGTGTTTGTATTTGTTGTTTTTTGTGTTGATTTTAGAGATAATTAAAATAAAGCGTGACAAGGTATGTTTCATATGCCTAGGGGCAGCGGATAAATTCATAACAGAGTTACCGCTCCCCTGGGCACGTTGGCAGGGAAGGAAGAGGGGTGGGTTTTAGTCAGTAAGAGTCTGACACGCCCTCCCGCTCCACCCAGAGCGGGAGATGTCATTGGATGATTTAGCAACCCACAAAAAAAAAAAGGTATGTTTCATCAAGGGTTGTGGGACTGTGCGCGACAGTCACCGCTGCCCTGGAACGCAAAAGGCAACTGACAGAACACGAGTGGGTTTTAGTCACTAAGAGTCTGTTACGCTGTCCAGCTCCACCTAGAGCGGGAGAAATCAGCTGATGATTTCCCATCTTCAAAAATCATCATAGAAGTAAAGAGGGCTTTGCTAAACAAACTGTTAACTATATAAGATTTATGTATAGCAAATCTAATGACTACTTTGTTGCATACAGTCAAGAAATTAGAATGCACTATTAACTCTGTTCGATATAAAAAAATTGATTACTTAACCAATATTATTGTCGTTTAATTAAAATAAACATACAAATAACATTTTAAAATATTTCAACAAAAAAACATTTAAAAATTGTATCCTACCGGTATCGGGAACAGGGTCCATGTTACCGGCGGCCAGGGCTCCTGAGAAGGAACCGCCTAAACTAACGAAAGCCTTCTGCGGTGTTTAAACAATAATATGTTTAATATAACCAGTATTATTGTTAATCAACGTAATCAGAACAACCGTGCCTTAAGAAAATTGTTTACAAACAACAGCTGTTTTCTATGACTTCCTTCCAAGTAGTTTAAATAACTTTCTTCACTTAACAACTTATGGTTTCAGCGGCCATTTCCCGCTTTAGCATAAACAAACTTATACAGTGAGGAAACTAATTATGACTTTAGTTCAGAACAAAGACGGCGTGGTCATTAGAAATATCTGTTATTTTATAGTGAAAGGGTTCAAAATAAGCCTTTCGAAATGAATAGGTGGCTTTTTTAACCGACGAGAAAAAAAGGAGGAGGTTCTCAATTCGACCGTATATATATATATTTTTTTTTTTTGTGTATGTTCAGCCCTCACTCCGTCATTTATGAACCGATTTTGATTATTCTTTTTTTGTTAGATAGGGTATACCTTAAGGGTGGTCCCATGTCAAGGAAGTCAGAATCTGACAATGGAATCCTGATAAAATTGAGAGATAACCTCGATAATTTTGGGCACGTTTAGCGTTTCTGTATGTATGTTCGGCCCTCACTCCGTTATTTATGAACCGATTTTGATGATTATTTTTTTCTTAGATAGGGTATACCTCAAGGGTGGTCCCATGTCAATGACATCAGGATCTGATCATGGGATCCTGAAAAAATTGAGAGAGAACCTCGAAAACTGGGCACGAATATTGTTTCTGTTTACTTTTCATAACTGAATCAGGTATTTGCATTTAGGAACCATCACATCATGAAACAAAGCTGATGATGGCAACCATACCTTTCCTAAACAATAGAAGTTAGATATAAAAACTGGTTTTAGTGACAAATACCACTTAATATGCTTTGAAGAAAAGACGTCTTTACAATATTGGAGGTGACCTCAACTGGTCAATATCCTGGGAACTTCATGGAAGGGTTGTTATATCATCAGCTCAGTGGCAAGAGGAATGATGAAGAATTAGAAATTAGCCTCAGAGTGCTAAAAGATGATGCGAGTCACAAAAAATTATAAAACATATATACGGTCGAATTGAGAACCTCCTCCTTTTTTTCGTCGGTTAAAAATAAAAAACTTTTTAGCAAAAAAATTAACCGACGAAAAAGAACTAAAAAGCAAAAAATAAATAAACCTTTTAAGTCTTGAGTAATGAGCTTATTTACCTACATAAAATATCAAATTTTATATAAACTAATTTTGAGTCGGCGCCAATTAATAAAATGATTAATTACCTACTTACACCCTTCTTCATTTGTAAGTACATACTTATAAAATTTAGATATTTAATAATCAGATTGTTGTTTGGGGCCGACTCAAAATTAGTTTATATAAAATTTGATATTTTATGTAGATAAATAAGCTCATTACTCAAGACTTAAAAGGTTTATTTATTTTTTGCTTTTTAGTTCTTTTTCGTCGGTTAATTTTTTTGTTAAAATGTTTTTTTAAAGGTGGCAAACCATCAGATGACTTCTCCCGCTCTAGTTGGAGCGGGAGGGTGTCAGACTCTTATTGACTAAAACCCACCCGTGCTTCTTCAGTTGCCACTACCAGGGTCGCGGTGACTATTTCGAACACTCCCGAGACCCAAATGAATAGGTGGCTGAAAATAATTTGATGTCTGCTACAATTAAGGCGCTATTAACTGCCAATGACCTTGAGTGGTTAGCTTGCGTGTTTTGTGCCGAGCTCACGTAACGGAGTCGTACGTCCACCCAGTAATAAGACTTGCCCATCAAGGAGCGCTGTCCGAAATTAGACTCATTATTAATTTATTACACATAAAATAACAGGTATTAAACTAAATAACTGAGATTAAATTATAAATAATTAAATGATCTTTAAAATGGTGAAGGCTTCAAAAAATTCGCTTTATAGTTTTTGCGCGTCTCAATTTTTTATCCGCGTTAGACATAACTTTACAAAATTAATTACACTATGTTTTAAAAATATAATTTCAAATATTCTCAGATCAAAATACAACGTAAATTGTTTAGAGGAACATATATTTTTTTCAAAGAAATAGAACGAGTCGTTTAGACGTGACGTTCAATTAAAAACCATTAAAGTCGTATAACTGCGCCTTAAGTGGTTAGTGACACTGTCCTTTTTGCTAGTGACAAACCTATTATTTCTGTAAGTGGACTTTGCATGCGAGTTTAATTGATCGTTATTAATAGCTCGTGTTGTCTCTGTATTGACAATTTTATGACCATGATATAAATTAATAAAGTGCACGCTAGTTGATGGCTCAATAAGGTTCAAATAGGTTACATTGGAGAGCAGTGGTGGCCCAGTGGTAACAGCCGCGAGTTACAAGTTGTAGGTCGTGAGATCAAACCCAAGCAGGCGCTTTACTTTGTGTAAGTTATTTCATCACCACTGCTCTCCTAACGGTGAAGGAAAACATCGTGAGGAAACCGACATGTCCTAGAACCAAAAATTCGAAAACATGTGACATCCACGTCTTCGAATTCGCGTGAATTACGGCCCACACCCTCTCACAGAGAGGAGGCCTGTGCCCCAGCAGTGGGGATATTAAAAGGCTGTTGATGATGATGATGATGATGAGGTTATATTGGAGGCTATTGCGTTTCAAAACTGTAGGTTAATTTAGTCTCTGAAATAAATTTCAGGGAGCTATCTTGAATTTTCTATAATGTTGCTTTGGGAGGCTTATAGACTTTAGAGTCGAAAAGTTTTATGTAATATTAACTTCTGCCGGCGGCTATTCCCGCATGGAATTAGTACTTCCCTCATTATAAATTAAAGCCTATGTGCTATTCCAGATTATAATCTGTCTATGTGTCAAATTTCTGGCGTGATTGAGTAACAAACATCTATCGAAATTAACGCATTTATGATATTAGTACGATGGTTATCCGTTAGAAAGTAGATAGTTATTTACAGAGCCTTACAGAAAGTGTTCACGTAACGTGGCTTTCAGTTACTCCGTTAATCTCATGTTGAGGTTCCGATTGGCTAAACGAAACAACAACAAGTGCGAGTTGGACTCGCGCACCGAGGGTTCCATACAAACTTGTAGAACCTAGGTTTAAGGACAAACTTAACTTTTCCGTTCGATCCCTAGCCACGGTTACTGCACCAACCGCAAATAATAAGTTTGTAATAGTAAATTCCCTATTTTTTTTAATGTAATGTATTTACAGTTTTCAGAATTTTTCCTATATATGTGCTGTAAGGCTTTGCTTCTTGCCAAATTTCATGATTCTAGGTCAACGGGAAGTACTGTATAGGTTTTCATTCCCTTTTGTTTTCCTTGTCCCAAAATATGCGACATAAACGGTCATATCTTTTGATTGCGTTGATTTACAAGTTTGATTTTTTCACAGCTGAAAGAGAGACTAAGAGACTCGATAATTTGATATAAATTTCAACTTGATACCTTTACACATTTTTGAGAAAAAAGGGTCTTGATAGACAGACAGACGGACAACAAAGTGATCCTATAAGTTCCTTTTCCTTTTGAGGTACGGAACCCTAAAAACCAGTATTTGGTTAAGAGCTTTCAAGTAGACTTTAAAAAAATCTAATTTTTAACACTGTCATTAAGAAAATTGGTACGATAGATATTCGCTAATCGATCTGAGTTCGTCACTGTCTCTGGTTTAATCTTACACCCCAATTTGCCAAACCCCCTCTATTATCGATACCTACCATAAACAATAACTCAATTCAACTCTGTTGTTCCTTACACGTCGGTCCGTGAAGGTTCGTTATGCTTCGGACGAGAAAGTTTGTCGGGTCGAGATGGAAATTTTAGAAGATTTAACTTTGCTGAAGTCACGAGCATGACCAGGACTAGTTAGTGAATAGTCGCCTCTTGTTGTGGCGGCTGTAAAATGGTTGAGAGCGATTGCATCTTGGGCTGCCGAAGTTGAGGTTTTGTTAAGAAAGTTTATGAAGTTTGTAGATAATCTTTTCAGTGTGGGCATGTAAAATTACAGATGTATAGGGTGGGAATATTTGATGTGGTACCGAGTATCATAAGGCCAGGGGCACAGGGGGCGTGTAGCCCAGTCTGCTGACAAGGTTCGTAATTTCAAGCGACCTCCTTGATGTCACAGTATAGACCAGTTATGTAGTCATAGTCGTAGTAATGTTTGAAAAGGGATTCTTACTAGTCAGGTTTTTTAAAATGTTTGAAATTAGGGATATTAACGTAACTAAAGTAGTTACTTTGTATTCTTGTCTTTAATGTATCAATCTTTATCTAAATTGAAAAAGACAGAGATATTAGAAGAAATTTTATTTTATTTTGCGAAGTGCCACCGGTTCATGGTGGACATCCCATCCATACGCACAAAGCGTTTTTAGAAAACATTCATTGTGTGTACAGCTAGTGGAATTCCCTACCGGAGTCTGTGTTTCCTGATAGCTACAACCTGTGAGTCTTTAAGTCAAGAGTGAATAGGTTACTTCTAGGCAAGCTTGCTCCGACTTCGACCGCATCATCGCTTACCACCAGGTGAGATAGTGGTCAAACGCGTGCCTATCAGCAATAAAAAATAAAAAAATATATCCTAACCTTCAGTTACGATGTTCCAAATATAGATACACGTGCAACCCAAATTACGGAAAGGTAGGCTAATACGTCTTTGGAGAGGATGGTGTAGATACTCGTACATGTATACGCAAATCAATATGGGTCGGCCTGTTAGTAAACACGGGATATTGGGTTTCATGACATGGTTCATGTACGGCTTACTGTCTTTGATGTTATCGGAAAGGGATGATACCTATTGACTATCGGTTTCAAATTGGATATGTATATAACCATATAAATATAACTGTGTTGTCACATGTGTCGCGAAAGCTTGTGCACGGAAAACTGACCCTAAGGGTGCTTCACATTTCTTTTCTTCCACTATCCATTGTAAAACATGATTCCCTTCCTGAAAATATGGCTATTAAACGGTCACAGTGCCTAATCACAAAGTGAGAGAGGTAGAAAAGCATGCAGAGTTTCTGTTGTTTAAGAAAACTAAAAAACACCCTTGATTTTTTTATTTTTTTCATGTTCTTTTCACCGAACCCTTATGATTGGATACCCATATCATGGGAATGCATATAAAATAACTAGTCCGCCATCTTTGGGAGTCCGCCATATTGTATTTAGAATGACGTCACTTAGCTAACCATGCAATGTCATCCAAACTAAACATGTAGGGTACGCAAAATCAGAAACCGGGAAGGGGGATATCTTAGGCACTGAAACTCACCGGTGAGTTTGAAAAAAAAAAAATTTAAAAAAAAAAATCGGCTGGCAACCCGGGTTGTCGTCGGGCATCAATTTGACAACCCGGGTTTGTCCGCGGAGCCTAAGAGGTTAAATTTAACTTCTAAGATCTGTTTACGTAGTTAATTACAAGTAAAGGTAATATAAGTGTGTTAAATTGGTCCTTGATGTTAATTGTTATTACTGATAGAATGTCCAGTGAGTGAGCAGTGGTGGCCCAGAGGTTACGGCCGCGACTTACAAGTTGCAGGTCGTGAGTTCAAACTTAGGCAGGCGCTTTACTTTATGTAAATTATTTCATCACCACTGCTCTAAAAACAGCGAAGGAAAACATCGTGAGTAAACCGGCATGTCCTAGAACCAAAAATTTGAAGACAGACACCAATCCGCATTGGGCCCACGTGGTGGATTAAGGCCCACGCCCTCTCACAGAGAGGAGGCCTGTGCCCTAACAGTGGGGACATTAAAAGACACCCACTCACAGAGAGGTCGGAGGCCTGTACCCCAGCAGTGGGGACATTAAAAAGCTGATGATGATGATAAAATGTCACTGAGCCGGGTTATACAGAATGCTCTACCAGGAACAACATGGCCATATTATTTATGCTTACAAACTAATTTGCCGAGCTTAGCCCGCTGAACTGCAAAATTCATTGACCCGTTTCTATAATCATCAGCGATTTAAAACTTGGATTAATAACTTTTCTCTTATAATCAAATCCGACTTGGAGAATACTTGGATAAGGTAACAGGGGGATTAAGAATCCAAAGCTCTTTAATTACTTAACTTGACAACGATACCTAATGAATTTTCGGGACAGTTTTTCGAAATCAAAAAGTTGGGAGCTGTCAGTCCACTTTGAGATTTGTTTTGTGATGAAGAGAGTTAGTTATTGATGAAAGGTTTTTTTTTTGGAAAGGGACTTGTGTTTTACGAAAAAGTAATTTTTGACCGACTTAACGAAAAAGAAGGAGGTTATTAATTCGGATGCTTGTATTTTTTTTTTTATGTATGTTCGGGTATAACTCCGTCATCTATAGACGGATTTGTAAAATTCTTTTTTTGTTCGAAAGGGGTTTGTTTCGAAATGGTCTCTTTTTAATTTCATATAGATCTGATGATGGATTTCGGAGACAGACAACGGAACTCTTCAAAAATTGACAGCAAGTCAACCGCGATTGCTGCTATCGTATGTCTATGAATTGTTAAAACAGTTTAATGGGGAACCACTACTTAAATTAAAATAACTTTAATTTCGGAAGTCGGTGTCAAAAAACGAAGACACAAAACCAGGAACACCGACTTCCGCAATTAAAGTTATTTTGCACTTTTTTTGGAAGTCGGTTTTATTTTTTTGTAAAAAAGTTTAAAAAAAAATAAATCTTGATATTTAAGTGCTCGGTAATTTGGTTATAATAATCCATGGGGATGTATGATTGCGCTACCACATAGTTGTATTATTCACTTTCCAACTGCACCATAATTAAAATGAATACCATTGTTCAACACTGGTAGACCATTCCCCAAACCACCGGTGCTGGTCACCTAACACGCAGAGTCTAGGTTAAATTACCATGCTCAACGGAGTGGCCCTCACGCCCCCAGCCGCAGCTGCCGCAGGAGAAGCTTGGGGGTCGACGGACGATCTCCGGCCACCGTAGACGCGGGCCTGCGGACGGCGAGTAATGGGTAGCTCGGCGTCCGATCAGCACCAGGCCCGAGAGTCGCCGGCGCGTAGTGTTCCACGCGCGCCTCAAAGAGATGTCAGCCACCACTGACGGAGCCCATCATGTCCGATGCCTGCATGCCAAGGGGTCGCGGATAAATTCGTAACAGAGTTACCGCAACCCTGGGCACTCAGGCAAGGAAGGAACAGGGATGGGTTTTAGTTAGTAAAAGTCTGACACGCCCTGCCGCTCCACCCAGAGTGTGAGAAGTCATAGGATGATTTCCCGCCACCAAAAGAAAAAAAAAGGTTAAAGCACCATGATGGTGCAAACCGTTCATTCTTACCCGGGCCTGCGTATGGCGAGTAGTGGGTAACTCGCCGTCCGATCAGCACCAGGCCCGAGAGTCGACGGCGCGTAGTGTTCCATGCGCGCCTCAAAGAGTTGTCAGCAAAGGACGGGGCCTGCCACGGCCGATGCCTGCCCGGGGGTGGAGGATAAATTTGAAAGAGTTACCTCGCCCCTGGGCACTCGAGGCAGGGAGGAACAGGGGTGGGTTTTAGTCAGTAAGAGTCTGACACGCCCTTCCGCTCCACCCTAGAGCGGAAGAAGTCATAGGATGATTTCCCAAACCCCAAAAAAAAAAAAAAAACCGTTCATTCTTAAGATCTAATCCTCAAGATGGCAGTTGCCAATCTTTAGCTGTACGATTGACACGTGTCGCGGGAGTGATTAAATGAGTCACCGCGGCCCTAGAACGGAAAGGGCAACTGAAGGAACACGTGTTGGTTCACGGAATAGAAAAAACAGGTTTTAGTCAGTAAGAGTCCTCCTGCTCCACCCAGAGCGGGTTGTCATCTGTTGATTTCCCACCATGAAAAAATCGGGCAAGTGCCTATCGAAATTCGCACATTTAGGGTTCCGTACCATAAGAGGGAAATCAATATTTTGGTATTTGTTAGTAAAATATACGTAATAATTTATCAACATTATCTATATTTCAAGTTCATAGGCCAATGGGAAGTCAAAAAATTCTTCGGAACAAAATTTTGTGACGGACAGACTGATAGACGGAAATGTGAGTGACAGCAATAGGGCTCCGTTAGGACCCTTCGAGTACGGAACCCTTAAAGCTGTACCATTGGGACAAAGAAGAAGAACAGTAAAGTTTTGATTAGTATTTTTAGCAGAAACTTTTTACGAAGTTAAGAATTATGAAACTAGAGATTAAAAATACTTTTACTCGTTAATGTTATCATAACGCTAGAATAGGTAGTCATGCAATTAAACTGAACTTTTGCACGTCGTAAAACTATAGCTTCAACTTGCCGTAAATTTGTTCGTAGGTACGACCAAGTTATTAAAACCTTTAATATTAGATTAGACAGCTTATTTTCGTCCTGTTTATGTATGGACAAAGTCAGCTGTAATTAAAGTTTAAATTATTGCCAAGAGTATGAAAGTTTGTACGGTGGACTAACTAAACTGGAGTTGAATAGTGTATTTGTATAACTAAATTTGGTTTTAGTTTTAGCAATAGCAGTCTGTCCTTATATTACCTTACTAGCTGCCGTCTGCGTGAAATTAGTACTTCCCACGGGAACACTGCACTTTTCCGGCTTTTGCGTCAGTCCAGGATATAAGCTATCCTAATGCCAAATTTCATCCAAATCCGTTTAACTGTTTGAACATGAGGTAATAACAAACATAGACACACACACAAATACATACATATACACTTTCGCCATTAGAATATTGATGTGATAAATAAGTATGTTACCTACATCTCTTTCACTATAAACTATGCAACGTTTTAAACAGTAAAATTGTTTAGGGTCACAAATATCACAATATCGATTCAGAACGGCTTTATGTTTTGTTTCCATTTTTAACCGAATTCAAAAAGAAGGAGGTTATCAGTTCGGATATTTGTATATTTTTTATTTTATGTTGTTCGGGCATAACTCCGTCATATATTGACGGATTTGCAAAAATCTTTTTTTTTTGTTCAAAAGGGGTTTATTCCGAAATGGTCCCATTTAAATTTCATATAGATCTGATGATGGGTTTCAGAGACAGACAACGGAACTCTTCAAAAATTGACAGCAAATCAACCGCGATTGCTGCGATCGTATGTCTATGAATTGTTAACACAATTTAATAAACTAAAAAGTTTAAAATAAAAAAAAGAACATTTTTTTACAAAAAACGAAGAAACAAAACCAGAAACACCGACTTCCGAAATTAAAGTTATTTTGCACTTTTTTTGGAAGTTGTTTCTATTTTTTTGTAAAAAAGTTTTTTTTGAAATTATGAATGTCAATAAATGTAAATGGGAAGTTTTCGGCGGGATTTTTTCGAGTGAAGTTCAGTGGCTGTTTTAATTATTCGCAAATTGATTCCTAGTGGATACTGCGATGTTAAATTGGTGTAATTTTGTGTCTCAACTGTCTACGCAACTGGACATTATGTGGAATCATTGAAACAGGCGCGATCTCGGTACAAGCTGAGAATTTTTTCGTAGTATTGACTACCTCAGCGAAGCTTGCCGAGAAGGCTGGCTCGACTCATTTGCTGCCAAATATTGCAAAAACATTAGAATGTAATACATCTGCATTATAATGGTAAAAAGTGTCAGTATTATGTTTTAAAACTAAATACTTTCTTAACTTGACACTGGCTTAATGCACACACCGTGCGAAGCCAAAATGGAAAAAACTTTTTTACAAAAAAAACAACCGACTTCCAAAAAAGAAAATACACTATAAAATAACTCTAATTTCGGAAGTCGGTGTTTGTATTTCATATCTTCGTTATTTGACACCGACTTCCGAAATTAAAGTTATTTTTTAATATTTTGTGTTTTCCTTTTTGGAAGTCGGTTGTTTTTTTTTGTAAAAAAGTTTTATTTTTCAATTTTTAGTTGTTATACCCCAGAACTAAAAACCCCAATAACATGGAACGTGGCATTTAAACATACTCGTAATTGGAGAAAACAAAAACGTCATCTAGGTATACGTATTTTTCGTTTTTGTTTAGTTTCTCAAAAAGCGCTGAAGCAATTTCGATAAAATTTATATGGAACCACCAGCAAATGTTAATGGGTCCATGATGAATGTACCTAGAAATAATAATAATTCCTCATTAAGCTAACACATGTTACACGAGAATATTTCATTTTCAGTAGAACATGTACTGGATATTTAGGTGACAATGCAATTTCAGTTTTGCAGGAATAACGAAGCATCGTGCAAATATTTGGCAGAATCATCTAACTTTAAATTATTCATGTACACACATTTAATTTGGGACTGCATTTAGCGCTTTAATTAAACCGTTCCACGAATTCGAGGTTTTCTAAGCGAAACAAATCTGTTGGTCTTGAAACCAATTCAAAATGTGTATCATGGAAAAAGATGGTGTATATAGTTACTGTAAAATTTTATTCAGGTTGTATTTGGCGTTGGAGCGTTGGAATTTTTCGTCGGCCTTTTCCCAATTTTTGAAAAAACCAGAATCATCTACTGAATCACTAATACTCGTATGTGCGTTCATGTACCTTACACCCTGTATATCACAACTGTCAATCCCGATTGAGCATTGGAATGACAAGTCTTTTCAAGCTCTCGACCAAAGTTTAATACAATGCATAGTTTTATTTGCCAATACATAGTTTTTATTTGCGTATTTTAAATGCAAATAAGGTCCCAAATGAATTCGATATTCAAAATTAAAGCATGTTCTATTCGTGACATCCTACTCCCGTCGGGCACGTTTTCGAGAACCGTTAGTTTCAATTTTTGAATTTTACGATGGAATTGGGACGGCTCGCAAATGAATTTAGTTTAAAATTGGAAAACCTAGCCAGCCAGAAATAACATTGTTAAGAATGGGTTTGGCTTTTAAATATTTTTTAGTTGTTAGCGTTTTTTTTTAAAAGGTCTTGAAACAAAACAATTCTTTTCAATGTTTTGATCGGTTCCGCGTCCTGGGTTCAGTTAAATGCTCGTATTTTATAAACTACAAATGATTAAAATTGAGTTTCACAACAATATTATCGCAGTTTGATAGAGAGAGGTACTTGCAGTATATAAAACGTGAGTCGTTGAGTACTCTTTATGTCGTCCTATCCACTTAAACTTACCATCTGCTACCGTCGTAGGTACTCTGCGTTTATTATCCCATAATCTTTACTTACACCTACAACAATGGCAAGTACTCACCCTTCTCTAACTACTCAAACAAATGTAATACATGTTTTATTGTTCAAGAATGTGCTCAATTTGAAAACAGAATTTTTCCCTCTGACGTGACTCTTACACGTTCTCGCCAATCACAGCTCAGTAACTTTTTTTTCGTATATGTCAACGCAAAGGACAGCTTTTACGAGATTCTCGTAAAATGGAAAGGTTTCATTGTTCTGTAAAGAAGGACCATTTTCTGTACCGGGGCCTTTGTTGATAGTGACGTTTGATGTAGTACTTCATTTGGAGATAGGAAATAAGTAATAGTTTTATTTTGCAACAAATTTGTTTTATTCAAATTGCGTTTGATAAAATAAATTGTGGTCCAAAACCTACGACTATGTTCTCACATAAAACATCTTCGTCAACTTATTACTTAACGTTATTACTCGTAAAAGTTATATTTATCACCAAAGTCATGAAAGCCTTCGTTAGACTTTCATTAAACCAGGCTTGTAGTTAATAAAATTAAAGCTCAGAGATGTGCGTAGAAAATACGTCATAGCACGAAGATAGCCGAGTGTCCCCGAACCCTTAAGGTGTGCGAAATATTATTTTTGATTTAAGATAAATTATTGGCATGTTTTATTGAAGAGTTTCAGCAATGAATTATGAGCTTGTCTAATTAATCGGCTTGGGAATTTCAAATATTCGTGGCCCACGCTGGGCGCCAATACAGAGTTTTATTAAAACGGGTAGTTTAATATTATAATATGTCCTCGCAATTTATCATTTTATTTTATGATAATGGGTAGGTAAAAGCTTTTGCACATCCATTACTCAGAGGCATTATACTAAGCCATTAAAGTAAATTAACATTGATTGACATAAAGGTAATTTTAAAGAAGAATTGAAAAATTGAAGATTGTATATATAATATATTGTTACAACACTACGAAGAGTAGATTATTTATTTATTTGTCGTATACTATAGGAAAATACTCATTTTTAAGTTCGTCGGATATTTTATTTTACCCTTCCATTTACAAATAGAAAAGATAAGATGAAAAGTGTATGGCAAACATGCAAAGTAAAAATAAAGGGTGACAAATCTAAGATTTTCAATTTCTTTGGGGAAATAATGTTAAGTATGGAAACGGGTGTCTGTATAATGTGCTTTTCTTTCCCCTTGGGAGGCTACAGGACGTAGGATTACTACTGCGTAACTATTATTTATCATTCTCTGATACCTATTTCTATTTCAGACGTTACATACAAATATTACGTTAGCCATCGTCATTCAATAATCTATACTAATATTACAAAGAGGCAAAGTTTTTAAAGGGGAATGTCCATCACCCATACAAAAAAATGCCTGAAATGGAAGAAACTACTGACAGTCCTTAATTCTATTGACAATAAAATATGTATAGTGAAATAATTCTTAAGTTTGTTCAACCAGGGTAAAACCATGGATCACGGGGTCTCATCTCGAACAAAGAAAATTTAGTTCAAATAAATGTTAATAGATGGCGTATTAGAAGAGCTCGTGGTTAAAGTAATAACAGCCGCACGGGTCAATCCATCAGGTTAAGCTACGCTTGCTGGGGTTGGTCCGTGGATGGGTGGCCATCTTCACATACCGAGACTCCTCCGTGCCTCGGAAAGCACGTTAAGCCGTTGGTCCCGGCTGTCAATCGTGAATCTTTGACAGTCGTTACGGGTTGTCAGAAGCCCGAAAGTCTGACAACCAGTCTTACCAAGGGGTATCGTATTACCCAGTGACTGGGTTGTGGAGGTCAGATAGGCAATCGCTCCATGTAAAATACTGGTATTCACCTGCATCCGGTTAGACTGGAAGCCGACCCCAAGATAGTTGGGAAAAGGCTAGGCAGATGATGATGATGTTCAACCATGCAGGGTAAAAATATAACGATCACTAAAATATTTAACATGATATCCGCCTACTAACGCAAAGCTATGACAAGTAAACAAGAAATGCCGTAATGTCAAACTGTCAGTAAAGCAACGGACATGTGATTCATACAGCCTACAACAACAACAACCTATACGTTTTCTATTTTCAAAATAATTAATATGAATTAATTGACATGCATATATTATTTTAATTGGATTTACGGTACCTAAAGGTCAAATTATACTAAATTAATAATAACTGTTCACTAATTCAATAAAATAGTTCGATAAGTATTATTCAACGATTCCTCTTTGGCTGAATGTCACTTACGCATGTCAAATAAATACGACTTCCAATAAAAATATAAGGCGGATATCAAGTTAAATATGTTAGTGATCGTTATATTTTTCTAATTAAACAAACTTAAAAATTATATCGCTATACATATTTTATTGTAAATAGGATTAAGGACTATAAGTAGTTTCTGTCCATTTCAGGAATTTATTGGCATTCCTCTTTGATTGTACGAAGTACTTACTTCCTACAAACAACTTACAAGCCCTTCTCTGAATGTCTTTAAGAGGAAAATAAAAGAGCACTTCCTTTCTCAATGACATATTATTGGGGTATATATTGGTGTATATTTGTATATATTAGTATATAGTATTTTGTATGTATTTTATATACAGGGCTTATTTATATAAGTTTATATTGTACACAATCTTACCCTCGAATGTGACCTAACTCTATCACTCAAAGGTTTGCTGGGAGAAAACTCAACTTTGAGTTAAGCTCGCCTTTGTACATGAACTGTGTAATAACTTTATTTTATGTTAAGATTTGGTGTACAATAAAGAATTAAGAATTAAGAATTAAGAATTAAGAAACTTTCAAAATCGGTTTAGTAGTTCCAGAGACTACCTAGTCTCTGGAACTACTGAACCGATTTTGGAAATTCCTTCTTCAGTAGAAAGCTACATATTTTGTAGGCTATAAATATTTTCGAAATACACGTGGACGAAGGCGGTCGAGGAATAATTCATAAAAATGTGTTTTCTTAAAGTATATCATAATCTATCCGACTTGTCTTTTCCAATTGTGTGGTATCGGCTTCCAGTCTAACTGGATTTAGTTGAATACCAGTGAAAATTTTACATCAGACTTCCACAACCTAGTTGTTGGGGAAACCTTTTTTTTTTTTTGTGTGGTGGAAAATCATCCAATCACTTCTCCCGCTCTGGGTGGAGCTTACTGACTAAAACCCACCCCTGTTCCTTCCTGCTCTTAGTGCCCGGGGGCGAGGTAACTCTGTTTCGAATTTATCTTCAACCCCTGGGCAGTCTCAATGAAAAGATTGGTTGTTATTTATTAAAAAAGAAGCACGTAAGTTACTAAACTACTACTCTTCCCACCATTAAACTCTAACATTAACATAATAACGACGCAGTCAATCGTTTGAACCTGCCTGACAGGGCCAGACTCTAGTACACTTAAAGCCACCTCACCTAGCGTCTAGGTAGGTCCTTCACAAAGCCTAGCCACCGCACCTTTGCACCTCAAAGCTATTCTCGATAGGTCAATGCACCTTAGACTCTAGACATAGTGATATTCTATCATCGATAACGATTTACGAAGCCTCCATATGTATGGGATTGACATGCTCTACCGAAAAATCACGTGTTCAATCTCCTACATTCTCGACCATTTATTATTATATTTATTTTATTATATTCTATTTACATTTATTTTTTGAATAATAAATATGAAAACGTTTAAAAATATAAGAATTAGTAACCCACCGGTGTCGGAAATAGGTTGCAAGCTACCGGTGGTTAGAGCTCCTGAGAGAGGAATCTCCTAACAATACCAGCCTTGTCCAAGAGTAGTGCTTTCCGGATCAAACCCTTGATTCAACATAACTTATATAGGTCCTGACATAATGGTCCTTCAAACTATTTCTCTGAAAGCCTAATTAAACAGATTTAAGTGCTACTTGACTATGCGAAACATTTCGGAAGGTATTAATTTTATCTGACAGCTATCGTTAGCATAATTGCTCCAGGGAATATTTCTTCTTAAATCCCTAAACATGAATTGCTTAAAGTCTGGAACGAAGGAAATTCCCTGAATTTTCAGTTTCCATTTTCTTGCTTAAAGTCGTTCCAAGAAAATAAAAACAATATCGCGATAAAAATAATAAAGTATTTTCTTAATGAAGGCTAGCCAACTTAATTTAAATAAGACTGATTTTATTTAGGTTAAATATTTATCTTTTACAATTTAAGGACATAAAAAATTTCAACAAAAAATTTACATGTAACTTTACTGCTTGACTTAGATTGCACTTAGCCCTTTGAATTAAGTCTGCCTAGCTGCGATTTCAAAAATAAGGTACTAACTTACTTCTTCTTGCAGCATGCATTAATTGCCAGTAGCGTTCATCAGGCACTTGGGGCATTCCAGTATGAGAGTCATGTTCTAGACAGGGCCACCGCACTCACATTTAGTAAACTAAACAGCTAACTTTATCCATATGAAAAAATTACTGTAAAACAACCTAGGTTTCTTCGCCTAAGACCAAAACTAGGCCAAAGAGTTATTACTCTCAAGAAGAAAATTGACAAATCTTCAGAGCATAAGGTAAAATTTCGCTTGACTAAACTTTGTCGTCACAAATGAGTTCGGCTCGCATTTCCTCGAAGTTTTCCAATGAAATTTTTTATCCTTCCATCTTCTGCCAACCAACTTTATGACATATCGACTTTCAATATTCAGCAAAAGAAAATCTTTTGCTGGGTGCTTAACGATGATTGTAACTAAGTTTTAGTAGAGTTACTTATTAGCAGTAAAGTCAAGTGACACTTAAAGGTGCCTGCATTTTATTGAAATATTTATCTTCATGATAGTGTTTGACCGTTATTATCAAATAGAATGAAAAGATCTAAAAGCTTGCATTGAGACAGAGTTACCGCGCCCCTGGGCACTCAGGCAACTGAAGGAACAGGGGTGGGTTTTAGTCAGTAAAAGTCTGACACGACATCTCGCTCCACCCAGAACGGGAAAAGTCATTGGATGATTTCTAAACCCCACAAAAAAAAAGAAAAAATGGGGTGGTATTTCAAGGAGGTGATGCCCTATAGACAGGTAAATGAGGATGAAGTTGTTATCTTGATTTTAAACCAAGCATCTTAGACTATGAAAGGTTATAGACGGCACATCATTGGACATTAAATGAAGCAGGATCGTTAAAATGTGTGAGTGACCTTGACGAACGTAACGATGACGTATCGGCTTCTCATTTTGTCTATGTGAGCTTATTTTGCGTGTACAGATACAAGCCGGCTTCTCATTCTGGTAATTCAGATTGTTGGATTTTGACACTCCGTCTATAACCTTTCAGTCTAAGCTAAGCAAAATATGGTTAGTAACTCTTATATCTCTATATAAATAAGGTTTAATATCCTCAAAAAAAAACCTCGGAAGTGCCGAGTTAATCCTTTTCCTAGTAACATCATCGCATCTTCCATGAAATCCCAATATTTTACCTTCACTATACCGTAACATTTTCAGTATTAGTGGGACGATCCCCTTTCGCTCCACGCCTTAGTGACGATGTAAGTCACATCTTGCCACAGAATTTCAATATCGGTCCATAAAGGGAGGGGCGTTTCATACGACCTCTTGGGAGTACCTTGAAATTGTTGTACTATGCTATTTGTCAACCTTTGTTATATGTTGGCTGGATGTGAGCGGAATTGGGCTACCTTGAGAAAAGTTTGCAAATAAATTTAGTTTTTATTTTTTATTTTTATTGTTGATAGGCACGCGTTTGACAACCAGTCTTATCAAGGGGTATCGTATTACCCAGTTACTGGGTTGTGGAGGTCAGATAGGCAGTCCCTCCATGTAAAATACTGGTATTCAGCTGCATCCGGTTAGACTGGAAGCCGACCGCAAGATAGTTGGGAAAAGGTTAGGCAGAACATAGGCACGCGTTTGACCACTATCTCACCTGATGGTAAGCGATGATGTGGTCGAAGATGGAGCACGCTTATATTATATTATAGTATATTATATACATTCTTAGTACTGGCTACTTGGAAGGTAAACTTTATAAAAGGGGGGCTACAATTTTAGGCTTAAGTATGTCGATTGCAATAAATTCCTAATCTGAAAGACGCAGCATTGCAAGGCGTCCCAAAAGGTGGACCGATTTTTTTTTATACTGTGGGAAATCATCAAATTGCTTCTCCCGCCTTGTGTGGAGCGGGAGGGCGTGTCAGACTCTTACTGAAAAAAACCCACCCGTATTCCAGGGCCGCGGTGACACTTGGGGAGGCCTATGTCCTACAGTGGACGTCTTTCGGCTGAAATCATAATGAATAAATTCCTACAAGTTCGTTCTCAAGACTATGTAGATAACTGTTTCCTGTCAATATTAAACACCAATAAATCGATCTGTAACTAAAGTGCAGGGCAGTTGGTTAATATTGGCTAACAAATCGGATTGCTATCAAAGATCACCCGTTAGATAAAACAAAAAAAAACCGTACTGTAACAAAACTTTTACAAACCACCATTCTCACTAGCCAAGGTATAGTCAACCTTACACGTATAAAAATAAAGTTCAAGCAGGCTGCAAACAGTATCCTTGGAACTCCTTCTCTTGTTTGATCGGAAACTTAGCGACCGTGCAGAATTTCAATAAAGAAACTGGAAGAAATATCGTTGTAAGGGCGGCTTGTACAGTCAAGAATAGAAGGCCAATACTTGTATTTAAAAAAACGTTCAAACTCAATTGGTAATATCATCTCTGAGACAATCAATGTCAAACACTTGTCAAAATGTTGGGCATATAGAGGTGCTTTTGACAGATTACGACTGCGATGCGAATGCGAACGTTGCTTTAAAATACGAATTTGCCCGTCAGATATGTAAGAGTATGGTATCTTTTCAAATAATTCCTAAGAAAACCAATAACATCTGCACAACAGTAATATCCTAACTGTGATTAACATCATAGGCATCATAACACTCATTTCTAAAAAACAATAAAATTGACAGTTGTTTTGTTTACATGCCAACTATCAGTTTGCTACGAAATATAGGCATGACAATTGTGAGTTTTCTAACTTAAAATACTGTCTGCTCATAAAATCTTGAAACTTTTGTTGCATCGATGGGCGTCTCAATCTATCAAAAACAATTCTAATTTCCCTTGATTTGGACATGTTCTCGACGTTGACTGACACCGTGAGAAGATTGCGACGTGTGTTCAGAATTGCTTAGCTACTTTTGTTGGTGACTGTACCAACTCCTGTAATGTCCGAACGTACGGGACTTACACCAATAACTGGTACCACGATTTTTACGAGGAATTCGCAAAATGTTTATTTGAGGTGGTCATAACTTTTCCGAACGTGATTTTGGAGTAACGACCCACTCCTGTGATTAAATAGTTCGTAATTAGGATATTATGAAGTTAGTATCGGGAAATGAAGTGTACAAAGGTTATGAGCTGCTGTAATTGTTACGAGGTAGTTTCGTTTCCAAGTTTTTGGGGTAATTTGCGGACTAATAAAAGTGGTTTGGTAGGTTTTCCTTCAGTTATCTTACCTACCTATGATCTCTGATTATTTATTACCACCCAAATACACCCGACTGCCCCAGAAAGAGTGTAATGTTTTTCGAGATTTTGTATGTATGTTAGTATCTATGTCTTTGGCACGCCATGTAAGCTGAATTGCTGGATTGATTTAACAAATGATGTATTATTAGATTGGTCTTGACCGCCGAAGTGACATAATAAAGGATACATTTTGAAAATAAAAAATACAAAATGGCACCCACCATCAGATATAGACGGATTTTTTGTGACATGATCTTGTGGGGTATAAAAAATAACTTTTTACAAAAAATACAACCGACTTCTAAAAATTGCAAAATAACTTTAATTTCGGATGTCGGTGTTTGTATTTTTTTGTTTCTTCGTTATTTGACTCCGACTTCCGAAATTAAAGTTATTTTGCAATTTTTAGAAGTCGGTTGTATTTTTTGTAAAAAAAAATTTTTCACTTTTTAGTTGTTATACCCCAGAAGTAAAACTAAATATTAAAGTTATGCCTGAATGGATAACCCTAATAACATGGAATTAGAACATTTGGAGACAACCCAAACGTCATCTGTGTATACATATTTTTTGTTTATGTTGATTTTTTTAAAAAGTGCTGAATCAATTTCGATAAAATTTTTATGGGGCCATCTCTGAAGTACGACCTACCAAAAAAAAAGAATCATCAAAATCTATTCACAAATGGCGGAAATATCGCGTAACAAAAATACAAAAAAAAAAAAAAAAAACATACAGACGAATTGAGAACCTCCTCTTTTTTGAAGTCGGTTAAAAATAAAACTAGAGGAGAAGATTCCAAAAATATAACTTACTAAAAAGTAGGAAATAAAAACACAGATTCGATGCCACCAACTGCATTAGACTGCTTGAAAAGTGACTTATTCGAACTTTTTAGTTCTTCTTGTATTCGGATGTTTTGAAAATGTCCAATTTTAACACACTCATATTAACTTCACTTGTAACTAACTATGTAAACAAATCTTAGAAGTTAAATTTGACCCACTTCCCGGTTTCTGATTAAGCTGAAATTTTGCGTAAGTACATGTTCAGTTCCAATATTGCCGGACTCCCAAAGACGGCGGACTAGTTATTTTGTATGCATTCCCATGATAAGGGTATCTAATGAAAGGGGAGGTTTGCTGAGAACACAAATAAGTGTCTTTTAGTTTTTTTAAACTAACTACAATTTTTTTTTGTTATTATTAGGTATAAATCGTACATAATGTATCGCGGAGGAGCTCGTGGCTAAAGTAATAACAGCCGCACGGGTCGATCCACAGGTTAAGCTACGCTTGCCAGGGTTGGTCCATGGATGGGCGACCATCTTTACATACCGAGACTCCTCCGAGCCTCGGAAAGCACGTTAAGCCGTTGGTCCCGGCTGTCAATCGTGGGTCTTTGGTGGGTGACGGGTCGTCAGAAGCCCGAAAGTCTGACAACCAGTCTTACCAAGAGGTATCGTATTACCCAGTAACTGGGTTGTGGATGTCAGATAGGCAGTCGCTCCATGTGAAATACTGGTATTCAGCTGCATCCGGTTAGACTGGAAGCCGATCCCAAGATAGTTGGGAAAAGGCTAGGCAGATGATGTGAAATCGTATATATAAATCGTGTATTTCATTGAAACCTATCGCCTTCAAATTTTTGACAGTGATAAAACAAGGTTTTATGTAATTAGGGCACCAAAATACCTTTTCAATTCGGGTCGAGACGTAAATATCATACTATTAAGTAATATCTTTCAGAAAAGCCATATTGCGAAGATGAGTTATGTACGATGCTTCAAATATCATTAGTGTGTCCCAGTTAGAGTTTCCAAGCAAAAAGCGACTGACATACGAACATTCTGTGCTTGATGTGTCCTTTGTGATATGGTCTCATCTCCCGACACGTTTTGTTAAGAACCTTAAGAAAACGAATATGGTAACGTCCTGCCTTAATAGGAAATAAATACGTGTTTCTAAAGAAAATATTTATTAAAGTCGTAACTAACGTTAATTTAGACTTAAAGAAAAATATTCATCTAAATATTTTTCAAGTAATTCTAAATATATTCATTTATCATTTATTTTGTGGTAGATTTATAATATTTTTAACCGACTTCAAAGAGGAGGAGGTGCTCAATTCGTCGCAACCTTTTTCTTGTTTTTTTTTTATATATATTCCCCGATTACTTGAAGATGGCTGGACCGATTTGATTTTTTTTTTGTTTGAAAGGGTATACTTCCCAGGTCCCATAACCCATTCCCATATAAATTTTATCGAAATTGCTTCAGCGCTTTTTGAATAACTGAACATAGATGACGTTTTGGTTTCCTCCACTTGCGAGTATGTTTAAATTTCACGTTCCATTATTGGGGTTTTTAGTTCTGGGGTATATAAACTAGAAAGTGAAAAATAAAAAAACTTTTATACAACAAAAACAACCGACTTCCAAAAAAGAAAATACACTAAAAATTTAAAAATTACTTTAATTTCGGCAGTCGGTGTCAAATAACGAAGAAATAAAATACAAACACCGACTTCCGAAATTGAAGTAATTTTTAAATTTTTAGTGTATTTTCTTTTTTGGAAGTCAGTTGTTTTTTTTTGTAAAAAAGTTTTTTTTATTTATTCTATAATATTATTAAAAAAAAGTTAGGTACCTATATTCGATTTTTCATTAGGATAGTTATTCTTCTTCGTCGTTCCGTCACTGTTGATGATGACGTGGTCGCGCCACGCTTACGATGCGTCTCCAAGTTTTGCGGTTTGTATAATGTGGACCGCTCGGTACATGCTGCCTCCAACAGCCTTCTTTTTTCTTTAGACCATCTTGCCGGTGCTCGGCCTTGAACGAGTTTTCCTTGCACCTGGCCCAGTATTCATGAACCATTCCAGACTGGCCGATAAAATGTCCGAAAATCTGAAAAAATAAAATAAAATGTCCGAAAAACCTGAACTGAAAGTAACACTTGGCATAGTGTAGTGTGACTTTTACTTTGTCTGTCACATCCCACCGTGAAACAGCCTTACAAGTACTTTCATTCCGTCTTCCGATTTATTTCAATCAATACAAAATAGTGCCTCAATCTTATCACATATATTTCAACGCACATCCTACAATCTACAATGTATATTGAAAATTTTCCAAACATTCTTCTTTACTCTTACCCGTAGGATAATAAATCGCTATTTAACTCTCAGTTCTCCCGCTTTAATACAAGGACATTGGTATTTCGATAATGCTCCTGTTATCTCCTATATCTCCCCTCACGACAGGAATTTATCTGGGGTGAGCATGCGAAAAAATACCGTAATAATGAGACTTGGGGACAGTGTTTCTTAAGTTGTTTTGACGACTGGCAACTCCACTTACTTACATGCTTATAAGTATCGTGTATAGGCTGCTTTATAAGAAGTCCCATGAGTGGCGACCGGCCGTAACCTGTGTTTAATTGTCAAAGTTTTAAGAGCCGAGAAATGTAATTACAATGCTGTCTCTTATAGCACAGTTATTACGGAATAATTTTCTTGTTAAAACATAAATAAGCCTGGGAATGTGAGCCGAAGAAAATAAAGGTTTCTTCTTTGTGAATGAAAAATACAATGTTTTGTTATACTCAGAGATATATAAGTATGCTGTTTTTGCGAACATTGTTATTTTTTTGTTAAACTTAATACTAACAATGAAGAATTGTGAAAGCCTCCTAAATCTTTTCCACAACACCATCGGATATAGATAAGCCCCTTATTGCTGTTTTCACCTATATCGAAGCAAATCGATTCCAAACAAGTTCAATCGGATTCTGGGCTTCTCGATTATAGAATCGGAATGTCAGCAAAAGTCATAAAAACAAATCGATAACACGAATTTAACCCTCCGTTAGAGTCCCCTCCCATTTTCCGCGTTTTGATTTTCCGTTGATTGGGTTTAAAATGCCCTCCCGCTATTTTGATAAAGCCCATAACAAAATGCTGGATCATTCGGACCCTTTCTATGCGTGAAACTATATTCATAACGGTTAGTATCAATTTTGTTACGTTTATCAGGGATAACGGTCTAATATTTGATTTGTTATTGTTACATATAATGTTCTTGTTAAACAAATATTTTTGGGATACAAGGGATGTAGATTCTGAATGTGGTTGTTTGATTGATGTCCAAAGTTTTAAGTTAAAACTTTTAAGGCCCTAACCTAACCTCACGGTCCAGTGGCGCCCTCATTGAATAAAAAATCGTAGCATAGCACAGAAAATAAATATTAAAAAATCCAACTTCACGTTTGTTACAAAGAGGATAAAGAATTTTTACGTTGTTAAAACAGGTCTCAAAATGTTTCGTATCCAAAGTAGTAGGCAAAAGTGTTAGAAACGCCCGTTTTTGGTACTTTTGCCTACTACTATATTTATCCTGATATTTACAATTCCTGTTCATAACTGGATACTGAGTCACCATTTTAACAAACAACTCATTATCGTCATCATCATTTTAGACAAAAGACGTCCACTGCTGGACATAGGCCTCCCCCAAGTATCGCCACAACGACTGGTCCTGAGCGTCTCGCATCCATCGGCTACCCGCGACCCTCACCAGGTCATCGGTCCACCTTGTGGGATGTTTTCCAATGCTGCGTCTCTGCAACAAGCAACTTACATAACATGTATTTTGCACTGTTAAATGCATTTGCCTAAATATTTTCTAGAAACAAGACCTGAAATTAAAGTCTCCGCTAGTGCCTACTTAAAACACAAAGCAATATTTTTTGTTACACATGAAATTTTATTCACTTCTAGGAATTTCATTTCCTCCTGACCTATTTTCCAGGAAAAGCGTACTTTGTTATATAATCTTATCTCGTGGGTTATAAAGTACAATATTCTAGAGAAAATTAATTATTTGAAGACATGTGCAGGCAGCTTGTCACTGCATTATTATAACGCAGCTAGCGTTTTACATAACTTTATTTACTGACTTTAAGTTACAAGGGAGATACGAAGAGATTATTTATTTATTTTTATTAAATTTAAAAACTCTCTGCACAATTTTCTGAAAATTGACAACAGCAACGACGATCAGAAAGGTATACCTTTTTTTTAAGCCGTTTGCTTACTAGATTTGTCTAAGTAAGATATACGAGTAGTACGTTTCAATGCAAGTGGGCCCAACTTTTTCATTGCAACCGAGGCGAAACGCGGCCGAACCGAGACCGAGAAACTGTAATGGCGATTGCTGACGTGGTTCAAACGACGTTTTTCAACACACTCGACAATAATAATTAAAACTTAATAAACGTAATATTTAGTAACAAATAATTTTGAGAAGCGGTGGTGGCCCAGTGGTAACGGCCGTGACTTACAAGTTGTAGGTCGTGAGTTCAAACCCAGGCAGGCGCTTTAATTTGTGTAAATTATTTCATCACCACTGCTCTCAAAACGGTGAAAGAAAACATCGTTAGAAAACCGGCATGTCCTAGAACTAAAAATTCGAAGACATGTGACATCCACCAACCCGCACTGGGCCCGCGTGGTGGATTACGGCCCACACCCTCTCACAGAGAGGAGGCCTGTGCCCCAGCAGTGGGGACATTAAAAATATGATGATGATGAATTACGAGAAATAGCTCGCTTCATGCGGCTTGGTGGGGGCTGCCCGGCGACCAGCGGCAGCTGGCGGGAGACCAGCCTGATAGTAGTGCGAAATACAAGCCACAAGCCTACAAGCGGTAGGGTAGGAGCAGATTTCAAGTTAGTGTGTTAGAAAAAAACATTGTAAGATTGCTGCCACTGATGGTTCCGGCGGGCGTGGTATGTCGGCGACATCAAGGATACTGTTTTTTCCCAAAGAAAAACTGGTTAAGTTTTTTGTTAAAAGTCTATCTGTATTTCCATAAGCCGTATCTAGACGCTACCTCGGTTTCAAGCGTACCGTGTTTCAGTTGATTTCCACAATATTTTCCTAACAATGCCACAGCGATACCTTTCACATTATACGTCACACAAAGGTTTAATACCAAGTGTCGTATAAAATCGTGCCATGGTTTATGTAAAAACAAGTATAAAATTTCTGTTTTATTTTTACAGGCCATCGCGTTTTACTGAGACTGCTTCAGCATTTCAGTGGCATTTGTTGATGACGGAGTAGGAATAACAAATCGTCCGTGATTTTGCTAAGCTTATGTGGGTGTGAGGCTACCTTTAGAAAGGACCCTTTGAAGGGATTTGGTCTAAATATAGACGGGGATGAAATTATTGTGGATATTATTTTTATGAGCATGTTTACGTGTTTTCAAATGAGTTGGGGATATGTCCTTGTTAATGTTATGTTAAAGTTAATTATTGCTGATAAATGGTTTTCATTATTTTGTTTTACTGCGGGTGGGAACTAATATTCTCGGTAATTAGTCTTAACTTCTAATAGCGTTTGTTCTTTGTAATAATTAACTTAGAATAGAGATTAGCATTGATTTAATTTCACAATGAAAACTACTCAACCTTTTTTTCAGCCACTACCATTTCTTCATACGTTTCTAAAGCTCACAAAAACTTTCCCTATAGCAACACTTTGAAGGTCGAATTTGTATTGAAAAGTAAAATAAAACGCGGTGTTTTTTTTATTTAGGGTGGATTTCTTGGTGTCATCGTCACCAAGGCTTTGTGGCATGTTGCTTACGTCAGCTTTAGGGTTGTGCCAAATTTGACATCGACGCTTCTTGTGACTATAAATAGGCTGCGTTTAAGGCGATTGACAGGCCGGGGGTATAAATAAATCCTTTTTGAACTTGCGAGTTTCGGTTCGGATTGAATGCCACATTTTAGTAAGCTGTTCTAAGTTATCATTTGGATGGGTTTATTTACATTAATCAAGCGTTATGTTTACTGAAGTATTGTAACTCTATCAGAAAGATTAGCTTGTTTTTTTTTTTCTTGAAAGGTTTCGTTGAGTCAAATACGCTACAAATGTATGTCACCCTTCGCCAAAGATTGAATCTATAGGGAAATGTAATAGCAAAGTCAGCGTTCAATTCCATTTTATTTGCCGAAACGAAACACAAGTAAAGCTTTTCGTTTCATTCATTCCCAAACCGAAATGATAAAGTTTATTCGATACAAAACCAAAAAAGTGTCTACAAAGTTCCTGCGTCGTATTACGAAAAACAAATTTCATTACAAGACATTTTTTTAAAAAGAAAATTTTGACAATCCTCTATTTCCATTTGTGTGGCAACGCTAATTTAATCTCTGCCCTCATGTTATTAAGGTTGGATTTCGTGGGGATATAGGAAAAATGATACATGTTTTCATTTTCGCGTCATGACAGCTAAGGGGAGACGTATGACGGGAGTCCGCTTCCAAAATCCAATATGACAAATTCGGAAGTACGTGATTGGAATGAGTGCGGGTAGAGAATTTTATTTTTGGTCCCGCAGTGACGGATTCCGGGACACCTGGGTCGTTGCTACGGTTGGACGAACCGATGACTTTCTGATGAGAATTATACAAAAAAAATTGAGAATATATTAGGAAGAAATCAGGGGAGTATTCGATCGAAGGCTGGATGTAATATTGTATGATTTGATATAATTGAGATGTTGTAGGTATGAATATCTTATGCGTCGTATTTTCTGGGTCTATAATGTAGTTAAACTTTGGGTATGCGTTTTGAAGAAGTGTTAATTACGGTTAAAGTTTAATGTTGAAGGCTGTAACAAATGTTCTTAGTTAATAAACGAAAAAAAACTAATACACAGCGTGTAAAAAGACACATCACAGAGCCTTTAACTACGCATACTGTACGTCTAACAAAGTAGTTTTGCGCAAAAATTATTGCTCGGAAACGACTTTTATTATTAGGTATAAAAAATAAAACTGTTTTTTATTCCGCGCAATGTAACGCGAACACATGCAAGTGGAGTTAAACCCCGCCCCTTCACTCTAAGCCACGTAGGTACTTGTCGGATACGTTTGATATTCATTGCATTTTCGTAACTGCAAATTCGTAATTTCAAAAAAGAAATCGAAAATTCAGGTAATGTTTGTTTGGAAAAAAGTTTAGTAATAACACTTCGATTTCATTTTCGTAATCGACTTTGACCTTCAATATCTCCAGAACCAGTGGTTTCCCAGGTATGGTCTGGTGGAAAAAAAAATTCAAATAATGGGCAGAATATGTGGCTTTCGGCTTCGGAAACTGTCTTTTTACACCTGATAGATTAACAGTCGTTATTTATAAAGCTCGCTAACTATATTCTTAGTTTAAATACTGATTAGCAGATTATAAATTCAAATACTCCATTCAAAATTTCGAGTTAAGCGCCTACTAATCAGTGTTTAAACTAATGAAATGCTTATTTTTTAAATAAATAAGGCCCTTTATGTAGTGAAATTTAGAACCATCTATTAGTAGATCTGTACTAGATAGGCAATTGTAACGATTATTTTAAATGTCGAGGTAGATCTTGATCCAACTCATAATAAATTTAAGCAATGTTCATCGCCTTAAATGTTAAACTCCAATTAGTTCATTCAATTTATAATTAACAATTGCTAAAAGGACAGAGTTCACTCAATTCAGTTTAGAGCAACTTGATTACCAGAAATAATTCAATAACGTTACATCAGGCCTGCTAGAACAGGTCATAGAGTTAACTAGGTCAAAGGTAGAGGTTCTGTCTATGCTACCGGCTCATAAAATTTTCGGCTGAATACGAACTAATTTTGTGGTTGTTTGTATTATTATGTAATTAGGCTACTGACTGTGTGGTAAGTTTCTGTTAATAGTAGCGAGTAACTTTGGTTGCAGTTCCTGGTTTAAGAACATAATAATTCGAGGGGCTACACGGACTTTTGAAGAACGAATATATTAAATCTCTTGGTAGATTTGACCAGCAACTGAAGGAACAGGGGTGGGTTTTAGTCAGTAAAAGTCTGACACGCCCTCCCGATCCACCCAGAGCGGGAGAAGTCATTGGATGATTCCCCTCCCTCCCCATAAAAAAGGGTTGACTTTCGATAAACCCTTTCTTAGTACAAGTAACTACTTTTCACAAAGAACACCCCCTCCAAATTGCATGTCTCTAGGACCAGCGGTGCGGTGCGGTGGGTGCGGGTGGTTTCAGTCAGTCAGTCAGGACTTTGAATTTTTTTATTAGTATATAAAAACATAATCAGCTTTTTAATGTTCGTATTGCAGGGGCATAGGCCTCCTCTCTGTGAGAGGAAGTCGGCCTTAATCCACCACGCGGGCCCTGTGCGGGTTGTTAGATGTCAAAAATTAATGTTTTTGAATTTTTGGTTCTAGGTCATACTGGTTTCTTCAACGATGTTTTTCTTCTCCGTTTTGAGAGCAGTGATGACGAAATAATTTACACAAAGTGCCTGCCTGGGTCGACAACTAACATGTCAACCTTCGGAGTTCGGAACTTGTTGTCCGAGCATATTATCCACTCGGAGCGAAGTTAAAAAAACATAGAACAATTCAAACGTCGCGCGAGTGTCACGATTTGGTTTCGCAAGCCGATCTCCGGCCACCGTAGGCGTGAGCCTGCGGACGGCGAATAGTAGGTAGCTCGCCGTACGATCAGAGAGGGGTTAAACAAAATTCTTTTCTGTTAACGTTAACGCAAACGCTTCGGGAAAAATGTATGGCAACGACATTACTGGGCGTGAGTCACGTGACAGTTCTCTCCGCAGGTGAGGCGAATGTCGTTGCCATACATTTTGCACGAAGCGTTAGCGTTGGCGCTATTATAAAAGTTACTTGGCTAAGGGGGCAGGACCAGGCCCGAGAGTCGGCGCGTAGTGTTCCACGCGCTCCTCAAAGAGATGTCAGCAATACCTGACGGGGCCCGTCAGGGCCGAAACCTGCCTTGGTTTGCGGATAAATTCGTAACTGAGTTCCCGCGGCCCTTGGCACTGAGGCAGCTGAAGGGACAGGGGTGCGTTTTAGTCAGTACACTCAGAGCGGGGAAGTCATTGGGTGATTGAGTGAAACCCCACAAAAAATAAAAAAGGTGTCACGATTTGGTCAAACAATATTTCTGAGCCTCAAACCCCTGTTACATAAGATACTAGTCTCGGTCATGGTATACGTAGAATTAGTTGGCTTTCGTTAACACACCGATAATTTTATTTTAAAGCACGATTCCTAAGTAATATGTGAATTTTGTTAGCTTAACTCACGACGATTTTTTTTGAAAGTAAAATATGGATAGTAGAAGTAGTAGCATCCCACAAACAAAAACAACAGGCAATGAACACATCCTCCAAGTGACCTAGTTTATATCTGAAAATCTTTTTTTTTAGTTCCACATACGATAAAGTACCAGAATGTACTGAGCACGTGAATTTCAGAGGCACGTGAAAGTAATACTAACTACTGAAATATTTTTCCAGCACTAAAGGACTAATAAAAACCGGCCAAGTGCGTGTCGGACTTCGCACATTTAGGGTTCCGTACCAAATGTTTTTTTGACTATTTGTATTGCTTTGGGTCAACAAGATGCTCATACTTTGAAAATTTGAAGACTGTAGCTCTAACCGTTTGGCTGTAAAACCTGTGTGACAGACGACGGACAGACAGACAGATGGCCAGACGGATAGACGGACACGTGAGTGACAGCAATAGGGCTCCGTTTGGACCCTTCTGTTCAGTTCGCAACTAACTTTACCCTAAAAAGTTAGTTTTCCTTTTAATCTACGTAGCTGCCTTCGTGTAACTTTACTTACACTAGAACTTTAGACACATCTTATACAGAGTGATTTTGAATTCACTGGTAATTTATTCACTCACAAATATAAAAAAGTCTGATATATGAAAAAAAAACAACTGCTCAGCTACGATCCTTCAAGAGATATAAGAATGATCTACTTTTATAATGTTCACATTGCTGGGACACAGACCTCCTCTCTAGGAAAGAGAATGGGCCGTAATCCACCACGCCGCGCCGGCCCAATGCGGGTTGGTGGCCATGTCACATGTCTTCGAATTTTTGGTTCTTGGACATGCCGGTTTCTTCACAATGTTTTCATTCACCGTTTTGAGAGCAAAATGTATAAATTGTTCAATTTTAGTAACAGCAGTTTTTATAAAGCTCAATCATTCTATAACTAAAACTAAAAAAAGACAGAACATTACTCACGCACGTCGCATATTTTCATCAACAAAACGCTCGAAAACAAAAAACAATCGAATCCTCAGTTTAAAAACCGAACACGGGTAGCCAAATGTATGAATGCAAAAAATAAATAAATTGCGTGTGTATGGCCTTTACTGCGTATATCGTCAATATGAACGTGATTTTAGGAGTCCCTTTGAAAGCCTGGAGTGACTTGCATTTTCAAAATTTTTTTTTTAATAAAAATGTGCTTTCTTTATTGAATAAGGTTTTATTTATTGGTGGTACAAGCCATTAAGAATAGAAAAAGAGAAAATGTGGGAAAATAATCTAATGCGTTTTTTTGTTCAGAAACTGGTGAAGTAATCATAATTTTAAATGTGTGTTGTTAGAATTTGTTTACTAGTTTTATGATTTTAAAGCAGCTGTAATAAATAATTGATATCTCTGCTATATGAATTTGAGAACCTGAAACAAATTTTAGCTTCAAAGTATGTGTTTTGGAATGGATTTTTAATATTAGAAACAGTTATGCAAACTTTTTTGAATATTCAGAATGCACGGGTTTCTAACAATAGATACATCACTAGCAACATAATTCATTTTTATGTATCCTGCATCGCAAAAAACCTTTATCCGAAAGCCTCGAACCGATACATTAAATAAAGCACGTAGATATAAAACAAACAATCCTCTATTTGTTAACACGCAATAAAAGTATCCGCTAAAGCTCGGATCCGGTCAATATTTACAGAACCAAGCGAACCGAACAACCAGGAAAGGTAACCCCCATCGATTGCTAAAGTAACACTAAAGGCCTAGTGCAATAGCCGCGGGCTATAGGGGGGTTCGCAAACACCTTGGATAGAGACCGAGAAAGAGGGTCGGTTTCGGCAACGTTTTGGAAGCCGAAATAGAAGACGAAACCGACTTAAATGGGTTTTTGATTTGATTATAAACAATTGCAGTTAAAATAGTGAATTTAGGATAACGGAGTGAACTCATGAATTACTTAATATATGGTTAGTAAATATCATAAAGTATCTGTTGAAAATAAATTATCACACAGTTTTATTTCGTCGAAAATACACACAAATAATTACGACGATATACCACAACACACAAATCATTACGTAGAGTAAGTACTATTGAAACTATTTAAGCACCTCATGTCTCTTCGAAACTTATATCAACTTTCGCCCTTTACTTTAGTATCGGCCGAAAGTCCGAAACCAATTTACCCCAACACTAGCAGGTAGGGCTCAATGTATCCCAATGACCGACAAAAGTGCGTTAAGAAAATATAGGACATTAGCCTAAAAAGCTAAAATAATGATTTTTACACGACACCTGCTTCGATATAATTTATTGAAACTATTTTTAGCACTAAATCTCTCTTCCAAACTTTCATCAACTTTTGGCCTTGACCGCGACCAATGTATCGGCTAAACGTCCGAAATCAACTTTTCCCAACACTAGCAGGTCCTCGGGCCCAATGTATCCCGGTGACTGAAAGATTTAGAGGCAATAACGTGCGATGTTCGCTTGGAGCAATACGATCTCATTGTTCGTTCGATCGGATTAGTATCGCGAAGATTGGTGAAGCTCACTCGGTGTTGGGACTGGATGTAATCAACGATACTGTGGGAGTGTCCTTGTTGATCTATGTTCAGGATATATTGCCTCCAATAAAGTGTTTGCGTCAGTCAGGGTCGTTGTGTTAATATTGTAGTGTTGCGGCTCAAATAATTATATTAAACGGTTTTATTTATCTAAAAATAAATGTTAATTCATCAGCGAGATTCATTTGAGATTGATAGAATAAAAAAGTAATGCTTTTGTCGTCAAACTCTTGTCCAAAGATCTTCTACAGTTACACATAAAAAAACTTTTGGTCTTCAGTAACATTTTGTTTACAATGCATTTGGGTAAGGGTTTAAAACGAATGAAATCAAATGCCCTAAAATGATGTGCTCTGAAACTGATGAATTAAAAAAAGCATAATATTTTACCCTATGGTTTTACGACTTCTACCGTTTGACGATTAAAGGGGCGTTCTTTTATTTGCGAGAGCCCCGTGCACTCTTTGTAGGCTTTTAGGCTATGAAAAATGGCGCCCAGTCAGCTGTTACTTTTTTGCATAACGTTGTTTGTCACCTACAGGAGTCGCCTTTTGAAATATTGTGTTCTGTAAAAGAGTAATTTTAAAGTGAAAAAAATATAATGGGAACAAAAAAGGGTTGTTAATTTTGGGCTAGGAAGTTTACATTCTTTAGATTGAAACAGCGGTTAAAATTACGTTTCAGTTTATTGTATTCCGTATCTCGATTATTATTCAAAGCAGAATAATTTATTGTCATCGTTTTGATGTCTGGCTATAAGTACAATATTTCCGTAGGCACCAAAAAGGTTCATAGCAAACTCTGCACTTTAAAAACAAATAAAGAAACCCAACTTTAAAAAAAAAACTACAGTGTTCGAAATTTAAACTACGAATTCGTGTCCCGGTGGACATTTGCGAGGGTAATACCAAACCTAATAAGGATAAACACAGGGATGCAAGTCACGCACTGACTGAATTTGCCTAGGACTGCGACTAAGTAATTGACTTTCAGGGTTGATTCCGCGGGTAGGGTTCGAGCAACTTGCCCTTACATTGTTGGGGTGCTTAGACTTTGAGAAAAGTTTTGGGGTCTCTTACAAATAAAAATAACTGGTAAAAATGTTGTGCCATACATTGAAGATCAAGACCTTTTCCATTTCCAATGAAAAAGTTATCATGATGAAATGGGTAAGTACCTCGCTCAAAATATTCAGCGTTTTTCACGTTTATATCAATCAACATTTTGCATAAATAGGGCTCAGATAAAATTTAGATCAGAAAAGGTTACGTCGAAAAAGGTCGATCGGAAAAAAGTTCTAGACTTCTCCAACCTAGCTTGCCAAATAACAGAAACCAACATAAATGCAAATACAGCAATACGCCTAAAATAGACGTAACAGTTGAAGTGCTGACCCTTGTCATGAATAAAGCGCCAAAAAGTTTATTTCATCTCGAAAAAGGTCTGAAGCTAAATACGTACCTACTCTTTTCTTTTTACCACTTCATAAAGGAAGCCAATTGTTATGAAAATTAAAGAAATAAAATAGGCTCATTATCTTTTTACGTTCGGATATTTCCTAAAATAAGCACGAGACGTTTAATAAAGGGACCACACTCGTTGAATAATACCATTACTATTGTCTTCCCTTTTCATTTTAACCGCAAAAATGGAATATTCGACGATAAAATTTAAATAAAGGTTATTTCCTTCTTTTAAAGTTAAAATCTGTGGTGCTTTAGCAGGAGTTGCGGAATATTTTAAACATGAAGTCTTCTTAAGGATGAATGTATGCGTCCTGTTTTCTAGAAGTTATGCGCTTCACTGATTCATTTTTATTTTTGACGTGGTCCGTAGATTTTGATAAGGAATTCATGAAAGTTAGCACTCAGTGAATGAAGTTAGCAGTCTCGTTCAGACCAAACGAAATTCAGCGTTCCTATTTTAGTAACAATAAGTGTTTAATTTTATATTCTTCAAGAATTGTTTATACTGTGGCTTGGTTATTGTGTCAATTTTATTTATAAAGGATGGAAATGCGTAATTATAATATTGCTTCTGCACTTAGAAGTGATTAATTTTCTTCAAGAAAGTTAGTCAATTCTTGAAAAAAAATTGACTTCTCTCACTAATTTTGATCAGTTGTTGATAAATTGTATCAGAATAACAGCGTCAGGTATATTTGCCTGACACGTGCTGAGCTGGACTTCCATTTGGTGCAACCTTGAGACTTTGAGACGCACACCGCACTGTGTGTATTCGTTATTTGAATGTTTGAAGAATGTTGCTAGTGTCACTTATATTTCTATTTGTAGTATGTTTTCTTTTCTTTTTTATATGTTGGCACCTTGTTTTTATATACTTACATGTAGATTAAAAAATATTTTAATAGTGACTTTGTGTGTGGTGCTGTGTCTTTTGTGTGCACTAAATAAATGGTTTATCTATCTTATCTATATATCTATCTAACATAAATGTAATAAATAGTAAATGAACGTAGTTTAGTCCTTGACATAGTAAAGTCCAAATTCTTTTTTTTGGAAATTTACTATGTCTTCCTTGAATAAAGTTGTTCATATTGATGAGCAGAAACAGTAGGTATTTAAATTATGACAACTCATTTCCATTACATCATGTACCTATGATTTGATGTTTTATTTATCCATGACGTCAGCTAAAATAGCTAAACCCCTGTCACTGTTACCACTTCATAACTAAAAGGTTCTCATAATCATATTGGTCTCCAGTTTTTTAAAACAAATTTTTCATTTTTCAAAACCGTAGTTCAAATATCAGATGTCCAAAATAAAAAACTTTTTTTTACAAAAAATACGACTGACTTCCAAAGCGTATTTTTTGTAAAAAAAATATTTTTATTTTACACTTTTTAGTTGTTGAATCCCAAAACTAAAACTAAATATTAAAGTTATGACCGAATTGATTTGGAGGAAACCAAAACGTCATCTGTGCATACATTTTTAATTATTTGTTGATTTTTTCAAAAAAACAGTAAATCAATTTCGATAAAATTTATATGGAACCTCTGAAGAATGACCTACCAAAAAAAAGAAACATTAAAATCTATTCACAAATGGTGGAGTAATCCGTTTGTTGCCCATTGTACTACTAGTATTACTACCAGTAGTACCATGGGTAACAAAAAATCCCGTAGAACTACCAAGCGATCAGTACACCACGATACAGTATTACCACGGGAAGTTATTTTTAACCCATATTACGCTCCTACATTTCATAGTTTGACACTTGTCACTTTGACATCTGTCCCTTTGACACTTGTCACTTTAACGAACATCCAAAAAATACATCCAGATGAAAGTTTACATTACTTGGTGAACAGACCATTTCATGCAAGCATTAAGACAACCAGCAAACTGTGCTGCACATCCAAAAAGCTTAAGAGTCAAAACAATGCTGAAATGTCATTCAGAATAATATGCTCTTCCGCAGTAATGGTATTATGCTCCCGAAAGGTATGAATTCCAGATGAATTTAGCATGAAGTGAGTTCAATTTAAACCCACCGACGTTTTCATACATAAAGTATGAGACCATGAAAGTCTGACTCTACCTCTTTAAATTTAATATTCTGGCGCACTTAAACTGAGAATAGACGCGTTTAGGAAACAATTTTAATTACTCACCTAATTTATAATTAGGTTGGTTTACGTCAGTTTTTGGTGGCTAATTTTATTTCTCACCTGGTGGTGAATTATCTCAACTTTCCTTGTTTTTTTTTTTATGATGTTGGTTAAGGAAAATATGGGTAGCATTTAATCTGTTTGATAAGGAAATAAGAAAGAAAAAAATTATTTTGCAATAGGAAAAAAAGTGTGTGTGTGTACTTATTTACGCACGTAAGAAGTTATACTTCTTAGGCGTAACAAGATAAAAAACCAAACTGTCACAAAGTTTACAAAAGGAAAACAATCATTCTTCATAAACCTCAGACTATAGCTAACTTCAGGGTGTCGGTTTTTTGTGACGGTGTGCCGCGCATGGTACTCGTATAAATTTACTCTCATAATTTTTCCCTAACGCGCCAATAGAAGTACAACTTCAAAAACAGTTTGATTTTATTTCACAAGATAGATGAATAATAATCTAGGTATTTGGTCTGTCAGTAAGATATTCAAACAATATTAGACACGTATTTTTTCCTTTGTCACGCAACAAAAAATGTGGACTATACGTTGATTTTACGTGACGTCAAACCTACGTAAAAAATGTACCACTTTATACCTACAAGTGACGTAACAAGCCCCCACTTCTGAAGTTTGATGCATGTTATCCTTGTCATTTTTGATTGGTTTGTTAAGTAAAGCAAAAAATACGTGTCGAATATTTTTATTTTTGTTGAAATATATATTTTGTACCCAGAAATCATCCCAATTCTTCATTCGATTCTATGTGACTCAAAAAAGTATCTATCTATAACATCTAAGATCAAAAACTAAGCCAAACAATAACAACCACTATCGCATTTAAGTTGCTTTCTTAGCTATTCGGAACAGATGAAGTTTGCGAAAGGTATAAAATCGTTAAGCGATGTGCTGTCAAGCGCACACTAAAACTCGAGATATTTTGCGAAAAAACATGACCAGTGGCTAAAGTGCTCTAAGAAATGCTCGTATAAGGTAAATAAAATACAGGCATTTTCCTACAGGCTTTTATCTACACTAATATAATAAAGCTGAAGAGTTTGTTTGTTTGAACGCGCTTATCTCTACAACTAGCAGTCGGATTTGAAAATCTTTTTGTATATGGTAGCCACATTCATGAGGAAGGCTATGTAGCTATACGCTGCAACCAATGGGAGCAGAACTGTAACCAAACACGCGGGTTAAACCGCGGGGGGCTGCTCGTGTATTTAAGAATAGTCCGCGATGGAATCCATCTGTCCATTGATTAATAATATTTTTTATTTCACTCTTTAAAAAGTTTCACAAAGTTTGACATCGGTTTGTACACAACATAGAAACACAAATGATCCTTTGTGAGAGTCTGGAGTTCATACTAGGATACCCTGTGTGACGGATTGACAGCGATGTGGATGAAGTTTTTGATGCCCAATGAGTTCTTTTCATACGCGCCTGTACATATCATTATTACCAGTTTGTATATTATGTACCTATTAAAATAGCCCGTGTTCGTTTTGCGATCTTAAAGATGATAAAATATTGTTATTTTGCATGCAGTATTTGTGCCAGTGATTAAATATACAACAATAACCACCTGAATAAATTTGTATTATTAACTAGCCACCCGATCCGGCTACGAATCGCGGGAATTTTTTTTTTTTGGTGTTGGTAAATCATCCAATGACTTCTCCCGCTATGGGTGGAGCGGGAGGGCGTGTCAGACTCTTACTGACTAAAACCCACCCCTGTTCCTTCCCTGCCCTGAGTGCCCAGGGGTGCGGTAACTCTGTTTCGAATTTATCTTCGACCTCTGGGCAGGGCTGGGTGCAATATATTTTTTATCGATTTCCCAAAATTTTCTTTCATACAAACCTTGTCCTGGCAAATTACGAACACAACAAAAACAAGAAATAGACAAATACCCTAATAGCATTTAGTGTTGGCATTTGGTTGGGCCAACAATAAATGCTTTCATTTTAGTGTTGGCCCAACAATAAATGCTACTAGGGTAGGTTCATCTATTTGGTTGTTCTGAAATGATGCGCTTGCAATACATATTGTACATTCGGCAATTGATTTTGACGTGACAACGTCTAATAAATCGATGAACGCCGGCTGCATGCACGAAAAAGTGTCACGTTACGCTCATTGTACGCATGCGCCGCATCTATATTTCATCAATGTTTTGTTATGACGTTGTTACGTTAAACTATCGTCCGTAAACCAACTTTACAGACAACCAATTTTTTGTATGTAATGAAGAAGATAGATAGGTATATTATTAACTCTTTTAATAATGAGGAAATTTTCATTAAACATAACACTAAGTGAAAGATACTTAGGTAGATATGATATTTTTTTACAAAAGGTTGTAACCTCATTAATAGGTATAACTGTGTGCACAAAAACTCGAACATAAAGTATGACCAATCTTAAATTCAAGGGTTCGTATGTACGAGTAATTCTGTACCAATTCAAAAGGACGACTCATTTAAGTTATTTTTATCGGGACCGACTTCATTTCTAAATTCATAACCGCCATAAAAAGGGTGCGCCCATTAAGCCGGGTCCTTTATTCCAAATTATCGTGATCCGCAAGAAATCTGACAACAAAAAAATCCAAAAAAGACGTTACCTACCCTCTTGAATTTCACATCAGCCCCTTGAAGACTTATGTCAGTCGGTCATTCTTTTCTTAAAGACCGGTGCGGAGAGGGTGAAAATGAAATTAAATTCTCAATGAAAGCCGATCTCGCCGTGAGATAAAGGGGGATCTTCTATGAATTATATCCCCTTCAAGACGAAGAGGGGTAGAACAATAGTGTAATCGTCCAATTAAGTGTTTGTATAAGTTCAAAGCTAAGCTGAGAATGTGGAGCTTAGAAATTTTCGTCTTGCCAAATGTGTTGTGTTGTCTTTCCGTTTTCGTGTTTGTAAGGGTTCCGTTAACGTGTGTAATTAAGGCTGCAGTAATGATTATTATTATTAGGTAGTAATAGAGATGTTGTGTTGATTGAATGGAGTGTTGTTATAAATACCTTTTTTTTTGTTATCGGGGGAAACCTTCAAAGGCACATGGACGTTTGGAGTAAATAAAATACTTGAGAGGTGCCAAGGGACACCCGGATGGAACGAAGTTCCTTTCGATTAATTAGTGAAGGAATTGTAATATAATTTTATTTTTTTTAATTTATAATATTTTGTTTATTATTAAGTACGCACACACGCACGCACGTAAGAAGTTATACTTCATCATCTCATCTCAGCTCAGCTCAGCTAAGCTCAGCTCAGCTCAGCTCAGCTCAGCTCAGCTCAGCTCAGCTCAGCTCAGCTTAGCTCAGCTCAACTCAACTCTTTAGCAATAACAACAACTATAACAAATAATGTTTGATAATGCTTGATCTGCTTGCAAACTTTGTACCTACCCACCAAAAATACAAGAAGTTTTTATTAGATTGTTTTTCCAACACAATCTTTTTGGATGGACAGCCTCATTAGTGTCGTGACAACTTTTCGTAAGAATTTTTTCCGTCTAGCCCCCTTTCACAACGCGCGATAAGGAACTTCGTTCCAAAAAACTTTTTTCAAAAAATACAATCGACTTACGTGTATATATTTTTTTGTTTCTTCGTTATTTGACACCGACTTCCGAAATTAAAGTTATTTTGCAATTTTTAGAAGTCTTTTTAGTTTTTTTTTTTATTATTGTTGTACACTAGAAGTAAAATTAAACATTTAAGTTATGTCCGAATGGATAACATGAAATTTGAACATAATGTAGACAACCAAAACGTCATCTGTGTATACCTACATATTTTTGTTTATGTTGTTTTTTTTTTAAAGTGCTGAATCGACTTCGATAAAATTTATATGGCACCACCTCTGAAGTATAGCCTACCAAACAAGAAAATAATCATCAAAATCGATTCAGAAATAGCGGAGATATCGCGTAACAAACATATAAAAAAAATACATACAGACGAATTGAGAACCTTCTCTTTTTTGAAGTCGGTTAAAAACCAGGTAGTTAGGGATTGTTACCTCACTAAAACAACCCCGGTGATCACGATTCCATGTACTTACATGGAAGAGGCCCCGTGACCTCTTAAAATACCACTGGAACCCCCTCTGTACAATACCTGATAGGGCACATCTCTGAGGAGACGAATAGGTAACTACATGTCGTAATACACACGTAATAATTATGTCTTGTTGAAAACAACACAAAGGATACTGCTGTAGGTACATTTTCAATATTTATTTAAATTATGCCCACTAAATAGTCAAGGTCGTATAATAACTAAAAGTCAATATCATACATTTCACGGTTTGTTAATTTTACTTTCGTCACTCATTACGTCACGTTTCACTCTTCACAAAAATGTAAACATGAACCATTTAAAAACAGAACATATTTTTACACCGTTACGTACAAAATGATTTCAAATTTCGAACGATTCGATGAATTAATCGTCTAACTGTCATTCATATTCATATTTGGAAGCCTGGAGCCGTAAATTCGTTGAAGCTCTGTTTCGGACGCTCCCTGTTCCGAATCGCTCATAATTTTCGATTTTCCGCGCAATTGAACTAGATCGGCACCTTTTAGAGGCGTTGGCACCGTTGCTTTAGGGGTTTATAATTGTTGGGTGTGCTGAATGTTACTGTCGTCTGCGGGTGCTACTGCAGTACGTTGGTACAGCACACAAGGCACAGCCTTCATATTTCGTCAGGAATACGGAAAATATAGGTTCAAATATTTGACTCAATTGAATTTCTTTTTATGTCACTTAAAACCTAATACCTACATTTGTCTACGTATGCTCGTTTACATTATATCATATCTCGTGTCTTTTGGTGATAGGTATTTTCCTGAATGTTTCAAGTTCCATTGCCATTTATCAGTCCTTCCAGAAGCAGTGAATAAGCCAAAATATCAAATGGAATAAATCTTGCATTCTTGCCTATATTTTTTTTAATATTGATAAACTCGCGCTCGCCCACTAACTCAGGTGAGTTAGTGGGCGAGCGCACCCTCACGCCTCTAACAGCTGCCACTGGAGACGCCCTGGGAGTTGGGAGTCGCAAGCCAATTCCTGGCCACCGTAGGCACGGGCTTGCGGACGGCGAGTAATGAGAAGCTCGAGCATGTCAGAGTAACTGACGGGGCCTACTAGGGCCGATGCCTGCCTGGGGTCGCAGATAAATTCGAAATAGAGTTCGGTGTTCGGTTCGGTGTGATCGACGGTGGAGTACGCTTGCCTAGAAGTGCCCTATTCACTCTTGACTTATTCAGTAATTTAAACCATTTAACAAAACCAAATAACATTTCCAAAGTATTCACTAAGCAAAAGCAGTTAATCCAAAGCCTACACAGGTAGACTAAAAAATATTAAAACAAAGGGAAAGTTTAAAGTAATAAATTGTACAAACTTATCCTGTCTCAATATATTTAAATTTGACCGGGCCACGCACTTTAATGCGATTAGGCTTTAAACCCACTTTCCCAGGTTAGAACCATTTAGCTTAATGAGTTATGAAGGCCCTTAACCTCCAAGAAATTAATATTCCGCTTAGAGTACAAAATGTAAGAGAAAATAAAGCTTTTAAAAGGCAGCGTTTTGGGAAAAATGTATTGAGAAAAGGTAATGGTCTAAAAAAGTTTGGTATTCAGGAGGTGACCTCTAACGAAATATTCTTTAGATAAAAACCTGAAACCGACTGAAAGTAAAAGATTTTAGGTATTTTACTAAAATTGTATTTTAATTGGTGTCTAAGATTGGTTAGGTATCTATTAAATATAATTTAAAGAAGAGACCCTTTTCAACTTTTTAAAATTGTTATTTCTTGAACAAGTTTTAGGTTACAAGCGGGCCTAGATAGAGTGGTTACTATAAGCGAAAAATTGGACCTATACCAATTTTGATCAGCTGATGTTAACTTTATATGAATAGGGTCTTGTTCTGGGTATAAACATAATAATTCTATTTATTCCCTAAGTTAGATTATCAAAAAATATTGGATTTTTTGCTTTACCAAATCAATAAAAAATGACAAAGATAAAACGCATCAAATTTCAGGAGTGGCGGCTTGTTACGTCGCATATCATTACAAAGTGCGACACGATACGATATTATTAAGACGTCACGCGAAATTTCAACGCACTGTATCGTCCTCATTTTTGGATTACGTGACCAAAAAAAAATACGTGTCCAATGCTTAGACTAGGAAATGTTATAGACGGAGTGTCAAAATCCAGTAATCTGAAGTACCAGAATGAGAAGCCGGCTTGTATCTGTACACGCGAAATAAGCTCACATAGACAAAATGAGAAGCCGATACGTCATCGTTACGTTCGTCAAGGTCACTCACACATTTTAACGATCCTGCTTCATTTAATGTCCAATGATGTTCCGTCTATAACCTTTCATAGTCTAAGGTCCAATGTTTTTTGGTAATCTAACAGACGGACTAATTAATTTTTTTAAGACAAGAGCCTATTTCTTGAAAAAAGTTGTTCATTTCCATGTGCTGAAGTGGTATTTAACATACCGTTACAACCTGTATAACATTAGCATTTCCGTTACAACCTGTATAACATTAGCACCCTACACATTTTAAGCCCGAATCTCTCCCCGCTGTGCTCCAAGCCTAACCTTAAGATTAAGATTGGCTCAATCCCATTCCGTGAAGACTAGACCGGGCAAATGAGATCGGCAGTAATAGGGTTACAAGTTGCATAGAATGCAAATTGATCCAGTTTCAAGCACATTGTTTGAAGTCGCTGTCCATGAAATTGCAGGAACTGCCAATTATTTAGGCTGTGTGTTCGTCTGGTTTCCGCCATAGGATAGTGGACGATTGCTAGGCTGTGCTCTTACAGAGCTTCTTTTTTTCACTATTTAACTTTTGAAAGATTGTTATGCAGAATCATTAATTGCTTTGTATCTACTCGTTTCTATCTTCTAAGTAAATAAAAATCAATTGCCGAGGAAGCGCATCACTTCAGAGCTACTGCACCTATTGGACTAATTTTTTTTAGGGTTCCGTACCCAAAGGGTAAAACGGGACCCTATTACTAAGACTCCGCTGTCCGTCTGTCTGTCTGTCCGTCTGTCTGTCTGTCCGTCTGTCTGTCTGTCCATCTTTTACCAGGCTTTATCTCATGAACCGGGATAGTTAGATAGTTGAAATTTTCACAGATGATGTATTTCTGTTGCCGCTATAACAAAAAGTACTAAAAAACAGAATAAAATAAATATTTAAGGGAAAGAAATCACGTTTGTTGTATGGGAGCCCCATACAACAAACGTGATTTCTTTGCCGTTTTTATAGATAATGGTATGGAACCATTCCCACGCGAGTAACTGGCACCTGGCCGGTTCTTTTTTTGTTGTGTTTGCAATCGCCAGCATAATGTTTATTTGAAAGAATTTTTTTGGAAAACGAAAATAAAAAAATGCATCCATGTGAAGCGAGTCGCCAGTCTGTCATAGAATAGGATAGTGGATGATTGTTAGGCTGTGCGCCGACAAAATATCTTGAAACAGGCTGTTTTCAGTCTATTAGACAGATTATCGCTATAAGAAAACAATGATGATGACTATAACTATCAAATGTACTTTAATAGTACTCGCTTATTCGTACGCGCACCACGTTCGTTAAGGCTGAATGTTGAAAAAGCAATCACAAGATATCGAAAGATCAAAATATTTCCTAGAATTGGTACTTATTTGTCTTTCCGTGATTGCAGTAGGTCTACCAATGTCCACTACAATGCATTGTAGATAGGTCTTCAGTATAATGTAGTAAATACCCAAAATCAATATTCAATCTGCCTAGCCTTTTCCCAACTATCTTGGGGTCGGCTTCCAGTCTAACCGGATGCAGCTGAATACCAGTATTTTACATGGAGCGTCTGCCTATCTGACATCCACAACCCAGTTACTGGGTAATACGATACCCCTTGGTAAGACTGTTTGTCAGATTTTCGGGCTTCTGATGACTCGTAACGACTGTCAAGGATCCATGATTGACAGCTGGAATCAACGGCTTAACGTGCTTTCAGGAGTCTCGGTATGTAAAGATGGTCACCAATCCACGAAGTGGGCGCTTATTTACTAGTTCATCATGATGGAACACCGCAATTCTTATCGACTCGAATCTATGTATCAATGTAGCCCAGAAGGCGATCACGCCACTGGAATACTAAGACTATCCTTTCAAAAGCAATTCCAGTTTCAATCTTGAATAAAATCTCGTAAGAAAGTTTCATTCAAATAGTTTTTACAATCCAAACCCAGTGAGCTAAAATGAAGATCATAAAAATAAAGGAAGTTTGCACCACTTCATATAAATCACTATCGTTGAGCTAAATTCTTTCTATATTCATGAATCTTCACGATTTTAGATTGTGCCACTTTGACTCATTCGTTTTTGCTATCTCGACTTGTTGAATCCGATGAAAGGTGTATCAAAAGTTAGATTGTTTTAAAATTTCATTTCGCTTTTGACTTTAACCATTTCCTAATTATTCTTATAGTCATCATCATAATTTCAGTCGATAGAAGTCCACTGCTGAACATAGCCTCCCCCAAGTGTCGCCATAACGACAGGTCCTGTGCGTCTCGCATCCATCGGATTCCCGTGACCCTCACTTATAATAATTATGTTGAAACTATAAAAGACAACGTTATACGCAGTTATGCCAACCACTGAAACTTAATTCTTCCGTGTTCCATCTCATATTTGCGAACTTAAAGCTTCCAAAAAAAAAGCTTCTAACCTCTTTAGAAACCATCACTATTCTACAAATATCTAAACTAGTTAGTAGACCCCATCACTAATGAGGACTGCGCGCAATGAATGCCGTCGAGGCTTCTCTTGTATTGTCCATTTGTTTAGAAGCTTCCAAGATTTAAATTCTTAATCCTTTTCGTTATCTGCGAGCAAAATTGGTTCATTTTATTGTGAGATGAAATTTACTTACACAGAAAGGCACTGCCGGTAATTTTTATCCAGTTTTATGTTCACCGGGATTGTGAAATGATTACACAAAACAGTTTTTTATAAGTCCAGTAGATATTAGCTCATCCTTAGAAAATAAAACTGCTTTAAAAATAAATGCAATTACGACCCAGACAGGACAAGATTTGCATCTCAGACTGTACTGAGTTTAAATGAGGAGTGAGAATAAAAGCGAGTATCATAAGTAACGTTAATGATATCATTTTGTGAAGCCCCCTTACATTTGCACCTGCCTGCATCCACGCACACTTATGCTTCTCAAGCGGCACTCAACATAATGAAAAAAGTTTAGAGCAAGTATTAAAAGAAGAGAGTCTGGCAGCTAATAAATTTAACAGACTAACAAACAAGTCTCATTCAAAATTATCCGAGGCATCATTGTTTTCCGATGGCCTCGTGGCACGGCTAACATAAATCTTGATAATATGCAAATTTTATTTCATTAAAGCGGTTGGTCTATAAGCAATATTGCCCGGCTGAGTTACTGCGGGGCCGCCCCCGGATTAACTAATGGCTGTTTATCTTGTAAAGATCCCCCGTGTAAGAGGGCCTGAAGGATGTGTTGGAATTATTAATTTGAACGTTTTAAGATGACTTCACTCTGCGTAAGTCGGGTGCGGTCGGTTATGAGTGGCCATAAGTGTAGGCTAGTGGAGTGAGGACGTTATTGCAACCTGTGCTCGTCTTAAGTATTTGTAAATGTATCCGTGGGCATTAGCTAAGTTCTTTGTGAAGAAGTTCGACTGAAGGTACCAAATTTCGTAGGTATTTCTGTTGCCAAAAAGCGTTGCTGTATTTCAACTGAAAGGGTACTATAGGGCCTTCTATAGGTATGATTCCTGATACAAAAGATACATAGACGCGGGTGAAACCGCGGGGACAGTTAGCTTGTCTATTTATAAGTGCCGTTGATCAACCAACAAAGCAGGTAGCTCGTTGTTTGCCACCAAATAACATAAGATAAAACAGCATATTCTTAGGAAATATACAGCTATTTTATAGGAAAAGTCGTTCATAACATTACTCTTCGACGTTGTATTGTGATGTCATTCCATCGTAGTTGATATGCTAGGAATGACATGAATATTGAACCTAACGTATTACTTGAAGGCACTTTGCTGCATACTGAGCTAGAGCAGAGCAGAGATATCATACGCAAGATCAGAAGATATTACTTTTCAACATAGGGTTAAGGGTTTCGATCTTAGATTTTTGATATGGAACGAAAGAAAATCGCTCTGTTAGGCTATAAATCCAATCTATTAATGTTTACTGGTAGGTATATGTTACTCGTAAAGGTACTATAGGAACTGGGGACGTGTAAGGTGTAGCTAAGAGGAATGTAGCTCTGTCTTGGTACTTCCCTATGTGAGGAGAGTACTAACAGAAACACGGGAACGCAATACTAAATATTATGTTATATTATTTAGAAATATTTTTATTTGATTGACAACACACACCTTACTGACTTATGGCACTGCAATAATATTTAAAATTTGAATTTGTGTTTTTTTTAAATTGTGCCATGAGTTCGAAACTCTCCAAAGTGGTCTTGATGAAGGAGTATCTACAATACACAATCACTTTAAACTAAAATAACTGTCTGTAACGTCAATTCAAGAATTGTGGTAAAGCTAGCTACTAGATTTAATCGAAATATTCCTTGTAAAGAAAATCTGCAGTCTCTATTGTACTACATAAACGGAAAATACTGAAGTTTCTTCAGGACTTAAGGCAAGTTAGATTGCCTGTAAGTCGATTTTATCGATAACCACTCCTCAACCCCGCACTTTTTACAGTTATTTGTTACCGTCAACTTCTTGCTCGCGCTTCCTTTAACCTGACGAGGGTTGGATAGAATATGGATTGATGTGCGATGTTACCTGAGAAGATAGGTTTTTAGCTCATATTTATCTGACTATGGCTAAGCTAAAAGGAAGGTTTAAGCAGTATACAACATATACTGCTGCATTTGTATGTTTGAATTCATCTACAGTAGCGCCCAAACCACTGAGTCAATTTTGAAATCAATCGTTTTTTTTCGTAGTAGAGTTTTAGTATAATTATAACTATATAATTATTACTTCAGCTAGTTACCTAGACTGTATTATAGGGACTGGAACAATATTAACCGTAGTACTAATAAAATGATTCTTTAGAGTTATCAGGGGACTCGTCAAATAGCACCCCATTACAAATGTTGCAAATTTGACGCAGTTAACCGTTAAATATATGCGCCTCGTTAAAGCGCCAATCAGCGCCCTTGACGCACGGAAATCGTAAAACAACACAATCACAGTGTACGCGGCACAACAAAGGCTCACCGAACGTATTCATTTCGCTCATTTGCGTTATTGAATCACGACATCGATTATTCGATTCGAAAACTGATAATCGAATGCATCCGCTTTAATGTGCGCTCTTGATATTCGGAAATCGCTAATAAATCGATGCTCTGTTGTCGTTTTTGATGATTTATCTCGTCTATGCATGTGAATGGGCGCGATTGTTTTGTGAAACGCAATCGAATAGGTGTCTCGTATCAACAGGACGTGTGGGATGAGTAACAGATCCATTTGTTTCTGTCAACTGTATAAAATATGCTGTCCGGTCAGCTGAACTTTGTTTATTTATCGACTCATCTGTGTTGGTTTAGAGTATTCGACCAGCGCGCAGCGTGGAAATGATAGTAGAGTTGGGTTACCAAATAAAAGCACATTCTGAACAGTTAAACTCAATGATTTTTTTTCGGTTGGTGAATGCAAATGATAAAAATAAACGAATAATTTTTGTTCACAAAAGAAAACATTAGCTATCTTTGATGAATCTTCAAACTGAAAGTCTGCTCAGTGGGGAGGAATATTTATATAACTTTCAGTGTGACTTTTATTTGTTTTCCAACTGAAGAGCATTGCCGAAAAGCGCATCTTCTGAATAATTGAGTCGCTACGACTGGACTGCATTAGGGACGAAACAACTTTATTCAAAGTCTGTTTATTTTTAACAGCAGTTACATAAAACATTGTAATCTTTCACAAAGGAGAACGTATTATTTTTCTGCAACGCGATAAGATGTTCAAAAGAAAGAAAAGCAATTTTCCCCGTTCATACACACAAAGGGTTGCATATTCTCATATTGTACGCACTTCGTTTGCGTAGGGAACTCTGCTCTTTTCGAAATGAAAACCACTGTTTATGTTTTCACACAGTGATTAAAGTGAAGTGTCAAAAACAAAATGCTAGCGCTACTGTACGGGGTGCGGAGGTTGGAGGACATTTTTACTCCTCAAAAGTGGGGAATATTATGGCTTTGACGGGGTGTCGATACTAAACGCTGAAGACTATAATTTTCTTTGTTTCTTTGCTGTTGTTTCGCAACCATTTTAGTTTCACTCTCTGTGTAGTAATCAGACTTAATTTTGGAGGGATGTTTGTTTGTTCGCTGACGTTCCTCTATGATGCTTTCATTTGTTTTTTTTGTCCTTTGAGCTGCGGTTTTTAATATTCGCAGTAATTGCTTTGGTTCTGTGCAAATACTTGGATATCTTTTTCTTGATCCTTTTTTTAAGCTATTGCATAGCTTCTATCGCGGGCCTTGAGCGTGGAGACCGAATCCAGAAATTCCGTAACGAAAAAAAACCTAACACCCCACACTTCGACCGGCACAGCGGTGATACTTTTTATTTTTGCCATCTATCGATGAATAGTGATGATGATGATGATGATGATTATGTTGATGATGATGATGATGATAATGATGATGAAGATGACGACGCCGATGACGATGACGATGACGATGACGATGACGATGACGATGACGATGATGATATTTATCTTGTTACGCCAAAGAAGTGTAACTTCTTACGTGCGTGTAAAAAGTGTAACTTGAATTAATATCAAAGAATAAAAAACAAAGGAAAAAAATACTGCATAAATAAAATAAATAAATAATTATAATTGCATAAGTTGATAAAAAATGCTATGCAATAGCTTTACCGCGGCAGTCTCCGAGTGCCACACGTCTTTTTTTTGCTATTTGTGATAACGGTGTCTTTAATTTATGCACGATCAGGTATGTGAGAATCACCTCCCTTATTAATTAACTAGCTGTTCCCGCGGTTTTACCCGCGATTATGGTTACTGTGTGGTAGCGTGATTATATATAAAGTCTATAACCTTCCTCAATAAATAGGCTATACAGTGCAAAATCTCGCTCTCCACATCCCTCATAATCGCCCGCCTTGCACATCATGAATGTGCTCGTAGTACTTGACTAACACTACGATATCTCCTAAGATATTCGTTGAAATCAAATGATGTCAAGGGCAATTGTGTTCAAAATTAAATACTTATGATGAATAAAGTATTTATTTGGATAAAGACTAATGTCATGTTTATAAAAACACTTTCGCAAATAATGCATTATTTTAGAACGAATTTGATTACCATATAAAAGATTATAGTAAGTTGCGGACATTTTTTTAGAACTTTTAAAGAGGAATAATGACGTCATACATAATTTTTGCTTAACTTTGACCTTTTACGAAGCGTTTGTTTTCGCCCGTTTTTACCACATTTTTATTGATGCTCCGCTCCTATTGGTCGCAGCATGATGTTATTTAGCCTATAGCCTTCCTCGATAAATGGACTATTCAACACAAAAAGAATTTTTCAATTCGATCCGGTAGTTCCTGAGATTAGCGCGTTCAAACAAACAAGCAAAGCTTTATAATATTAGTATATGCTTGAGCAATTATTTCGGTGAACGCTTCAGACACCTGATGCAAGGCCAATTTGTTTCTATTAGTAACGATCGTGTTAACCCTCTAATTAAGCCAAATATGCTTGTTAGAGGATATTTACTTTATCAGTCTATACAATATGCTATCGGTATCCGTTATCAACCGTCTGTGATAACAAGTGTCCTTTGCTAAGTTTAAATACTGATTAGTGGTTTCTAAATTCTAGATAGCATATGACTCATCCATCAAATTCAGCTGTCTCTAGGACAAAACCTCCTTAAAATTATTAGCCAGTTCTTTACCACCCACATCTATCCTTCTTTTGCATAGACAATGTAGAATTAAGAACCTGCTAAACAATGTTATTTTTCTATAAATTAGGCCCTTTAACTGCAGTATACGTATATCTGAATCTAGGACTCCGCCCCCGACTTAATACGTGTGAATTTCAAAAATATTTATAGCTTATGGCACTCACAAATAACTTTCTACTTTCGAAGAATTTTCAAAATTGGTTCAGTAGTACCGGAGATCATCCCCTACATACAAACTTACAAAAAAATGTTACCTCTTTAAAATATTAGCAAAGAAAAGCATCATCATCGTTCTTCTGTCTTTGGTCACAATTTATTTGAGTTGGTCGTAGTGTGTCTTCTTCTAATATATGCATGCATTTGCCATAATTGCACACAGTTGATTCGTCCTTTGTTTGATGTTCCTTAAAATTAAAGCGACAGAAACTGTTCTAAGCTTCTTCAGAGATTGGGTTAGGTTCATGTCAAAAGCAAATCCATCAACTTCATTCAAAATGCAAGCAATCCACTGTTTGTTTTAGATATCGCGTCACCATTGATATATTTTAATGCGGATGACGTCATCGAGGGGAGCACCCTTATCTCTAAGATGCAGACTTTTTAAAAAACAAAAGGGCACAGGCACTATTGCAAGGGTGTAGAGGAAATCCTGAGAGATTACGCATTGAGTGATTGCTGTGCCTAAACTCTTGTGGCAATGTTCGGTGGAAGTGAATGTTAAAGGTGTCTTAGAGAGGTGACACCCGCGGTTGTGACTGAGGGTTTATGGTGATAGGCGTATTATGCTGGTGTCTGTGGGTTTTCTTAGTTTTATAGAGAACTTATTTTATCTTTAAAAAAAAAAGTTGGTTTGAAATAGAAGCTCTGTTGAACATGGCTCATGCTGCGAAAGATGCGTACTATAGGTACGCATCTTTCGTGTCATTCGTTCATCGTTCATCTTTCTAGTTTAGCAATAGTAGCCTGCTTATTAAAATGCCATTGAAGTTGTGTTATTATTTCAATGGACAATAGTATCATCACATTATCTGCCTATACTTTTCCCAATTATGTTGAGGTCAACTTCAAATTTAACCAGATGCAGTAGAATACCGGTATTTTACATTTTAATTACAATTCAAGTGCTTAGATGTCTAATTAGACCGCACAGGATGACGGGGTCAGCATGAATTCTGGCGGACCAATACCTGGCCGGGAGAGCGTGACGAAACACGCGAGCTCTCCAGCGCCCCAGTCAAAGGGCGAAGGACATTCACGAGAGCTGCTAAGCTTTAAAAAAAATCCTCATGAAGACACCTTGTACGCAATCACACACACGCATCACACACGCTCACTAGCATACTCGCTTATTCGTCTACTTACATAACTGCTTACGCACCACGTCCACAGACTGAGCAACATAATTTAATGGCCGCCTGAAGCTTTGAAATACCGGCTTAGTTTAGACTCCAGATTTCCCACAAATTACAAACTTAGCCTAAATCTCTGTGTTGACTGCAACTTATACTTTTGTTAATATGTAATTTGTGCAGATGAATAAAAGTTTTTATAATTATTATTCATACACAAAACTGCATTAAACTAAAGCACCTCAACTGGTCGGGCATGTGTACCAACATGACTAATGCATTCAATGATTTGCCTAAAGGGCGACCAAATTACCTCTATCGTACACTTGAAAATGCACTCTACCTTACAACTTTCAAGGTTGATATTACCATGTGATGGAAGATTGCATGAAATTGGTGAATTGCCTTCTCTCAACGTGAGTCCAAAGGCGCTCTGATGGGGAAAGTTTTCTTATTATTTTTTATTTATTATATTCCCCGCTGTTTGGTGGTAGTCTTGTGTCTTATAATGTTTCTGAATAGTCTTTCTTGTCATATAGTGGTGTAATTCACTTGCAAAACTTGACAATAATTCTGGCAATAGTTGTGTTTTGCTATGATGTAAGATGGCCAAGTTATTCTCTTGACGCCTAAAAGGCATCGATTTGGTTTAACAATTAGTATAGAATAAAGATAAGAAGAAGGAATCAGAAAAAATAGGTACTGAGGTGATGCATATTTCTAAAGAAATCTCTTCGAGCATACTTACCTGTGAAAGGAGAGATGGAAAACAACGAAGTAGACACCATGTGCTAAGAGTAATAGGAAACAAACAAGGTTAATATACTAGTTTATAATACAAATATATTGTTCAGATAAATATCACAATAATACGTACTAAACTAATATTATATATTTTAGTGTGGCAATAGCCATTGATTGACATTAAATGAGATTAAATAATAATCGTTTATTTGGAATAAAACCAAATACAGGATGTGAAAAACAAAGTTAAGGCGCGGTATTACCTTGTCCAGGGGTTGAGGATAAATTCGAAAAAGTTACCTCGCCCCTGGGCATTCAGGGCAGGGAAGGAACAGGGGTGGGTTTTAGTCAGTAAGAGTTTGAGACGCCCTCCCGCTCCACCGTAGAGCGAGAGATGTCATTGACGATTTCCCACCCTACAAAAAAAAAGGCGTGGTATTACCTCAATAGTCAAAAAAATTGGTTTCTTGGATTGTCGAGTATGACGTAATGCAATGAATATATCCTTTGCAAAAAATACAGTGGACGTGTGTGACGGTGGAGAGAAGGGTTTATAAAAAAATTAACCGAATAGATTAGTAAAAAATAGTTTGATATTCCCAATAAAAAATTTGGAAATTGCTCCACAAAAATAAACTTTGACGTCGAACATCTCTGTATTTTCAGCTATAACAACATTATTTTTTTTAAGAATTGAATAGAATTAGCATTTTATTAAAACTTTGACCTGACAATTATTTAATTTATTGTGTATATTCTGGATAATCTAAAGAAAACCCGTAAAATAAATGCCTATTCGCATCGTCAACACAGCTATTATGTTCAATTCTCAACCTTATTTAAAGCTGTCTCAAATCGTAGTCAGTCCGCGCCTTAAGGCCGTACCACCGGCCAAGTGGCGCTCTCATTGAATAAAAAATCGTAGCATAGCATAGAACATAAATATTAAAGAATCCAACGTCACGTTTGTTACATAGAGGATAAAGCATTTTTACGTTGTTAAAACAGGTCTCAGAATGTTTCGTATCCAAAGTAGTAGGCAAAAGTACCAAAAACGGCTGTTTCTCACACCTTTGCCTACTATGCTACGATTTTTTATTCAATGAGGGCCACTTGGCCGGTAGTAGACCCTTAAACGATGATAGCTGTAAAAGTGTATACTGTGGCGCAGCTACCAACACCCGACGCCTTGTTAGAGGGATGGTTGTTCCAGACTAATGTATAACAATTATTTTAAATAATAATTATTAATAATGGAAAGAACATACACAAATGCACAAAAATATGACATTACTTAGTAGTAGCCTTTTCTTTCTCGGATGACTTCGATCTTTGGTGTTTGTGCGGCGTTTCTCCGCAGACCATGGCCCAACTCTCATCTTGCTCCGCATGCCCTGTCACCTGTACAAGTGAGGACCTTATAGCTGCGTCAGCGAATGCAATTGCCGTCGCTGATACTGGGACAAACATAATATTTAATTAAATTTGCCATCGACACGCTTTTTTTTTTAAGAAGAAGTGCCTTTTCATTGAAACATAAAGCTGGCGACATGTGAGTATAGAGGTCGGGAGCTCTGCCAATCTCTTTGGGAAAAAAGCGTGCCGGTACCTACATTATGTTCTGCTTCGATTTTAGAGGTAGTACTTGCAAAAGTGAAAAGTGTAGTAAAAGGAACCAAAACAAAAATTCTCAATTAGACGAATCCATTTTTATGTTTGCCAAATAGGTTTGTTTTCTTAACAAACTAATTAAACGCTTTTACTAATTAAGTTTAATAAAATTAAGGGATACTTCACTATGCTATAGTCCGGCAGAAACTATTGATTTATTTACCTATTCCCGAAGGTCGTACGGCGTCCAACCGGAAGTATAAAGCCGCGTGAACGACACCTGATAGCGCGACGGCTGCCACTTCCGGTGGCGCTGTGCGTTTCCTGCGGACGATTCGTTTGCTCCCATTGTTTATTTAATTTGTAATCAAACGTTATTTTGTTTGGCCATATTAGATTCCCGTTTGCTTACTTGTGAAGGGTTTGTTTGATGTTTTTGTAAAGAATGAAGTAGAGGGTAGTGTGGACCACTTCGTGTGATTGCTTACGTAATGTACGGATAGCCTGTGTTTGTGGAAAAGTACGTGTTGTATTAGATTTTTTGAAGTGAAAACTTCTTTAGGCACGTTGGACAGTTTTGAGATGGGACATTTGAACTCGCGCGCCACCGACACCGCTACGTGATACGCTACCAGAGTGCTACGACACGTAGAATCGTAGCACCCGTAGCGGATTGCTTCTGACGGTACTCCCAGATTGCCAATGGAATTAAACGTTTATGAAACCGTACGCACCTACACATCATGACGCAATTTATTTGATGTCGCCGGAGCATGTTTTCTTCATCCATACGTTCTTATTTACAATCATGTCAATAATAGCTTCGTAAAAATAAACGTTTTTTTAAACAAAGTTTCGGCCCTCGTCATCATGTGTAATAGAAAATACTCATGATAACAAAACATGCTAGCTCAAATTCAACTGTCCTATCATTTGCCATCAGGGAGTTCCCCACATCCTGGCGCCATCATCAGATCAGCTCGATGGTATCATAATATTGCATTGTCACCGGATTTACATAAGTATAAATTTCAGCTCTATCGGAAACCAACAAGTGGTCGAAAAATGGTTTGCAAATTTTGAAGCGAACAACTTGCATACGAACATTGCAATTTCAAATAAAAGCTAAAACACAATTACTTGCAGCGACATCTTGACAGTAACAACCTAATACAAAAATCAATCGCTCGGACAACTTCTGAAAGATAAGTTACCCTCTATTCCAGACAAGGTCCTAACATAACAAGAATAAAGGTGACCCTTATATTCAACCAAAAATAAATTACTTACTCGACCTTCCTTTGAGCCAAAAGTAGATTTTAATTCACCTTATCTCGGTTATCCACTTGAAAAATTACATTTCAGGAATATAGAAATAAGCTCATTATACCCAGGCATTCCGGACAATCTCCCTTCTTGAATAAAGTATGCAGCGGTCATTGTTGAAAACGTCCGGTCAGCAACGATAAATATAGAATATATTTCGCTCGAGATGAGAATATAATCCGGATTTAGAAGAAACCGTTTTCGTCCGCCGCTGGATCAAGTAGGGTAGTGAATGAAAGATGAAGATTCTGCTTTTTATCGGCACGAAATTTTGATATTACTTTCTCATATAGTCTAGAAAAAGTAAGTACCTATGGTAGCTAGCAATATTAAAACTGCCTGAAAGTTTTCCTGAAGGATTTTCACCTCCTAGATATCGAGAACATTTAATTCTTTATAAACTATTTTGGTATCATATTACGGTTCTGGCGAATTGATTTATCTCTTTTTTAAGGGCTCTTTTATTGTTGTATGTAGACTTGTATCGGGTGCGAATTTTAAATATTGATTGATCTTTTAAACTAACAGTGCAGGTATCTGAAGAAAATTTCAAAGTTGTAATTGCCTACGTCAGTATTTCCCAAACTATGGGTCGCCGACCCACTCGTGATTCCTGATTGAATTATTGGATGAGCGCTGAAAAACTGGTGCTAAAGCAATAATGACAAAAATATAAAATCAATTATATAATTATCCTTTTCCATAAAATTGCACTTCTTGTAGGTTGCAGTGCTAGTATGGTAATCGATTGTAACTGTATTTTTCTTATTAAAACAGTCATTAATTCATAAAAGCCTTTTTCTTCATAACAGTATCCCGTATTTGGTAGATTTTGTTAGGTGGGTCACGGTCCAATTAACTTTGGAAGCCACTGTTCGACGCCATTGTATCATAGTTTTATTTATCTTTACCAGCTCTAAAAGATGCCCTACCTTTATGTTTTTACCCGACAACTATGAAACATTTTACCACCACTAGTGTGACCGCACAATGCTTATAAAAATGCGCATATTATACGGCGTAGAAAAAGGACCGTTTTGGGGTAAATCTCGTTCTTTGTCGTCAATGACGTCAGCCTTTGTGTCGGGTTGGCGTCATAAGGATATAAAATTGTAGCCTGGATTATGCTCTTTCTGATGTAAATGTAGTGTGGGCAGTGAGACTAGTGTATTTTTCGCTTTGTGAAGTTTAATTTGAAAATGACTTGTGATTCTACAGCTTAAGACACAATAAGAATAAAGAATAGTGTTTAATTTTGGTGTACAGTAAAGTTTACCTATTGTATTCTATTCTATTGTAATAAAGGAGAGTTAAAAGACAACGCATTACTTTTCTAGTAGTTTTATTTTTTACTAAGAAAATGTAACATTTTTAGGTTTGCTATTCATTTCTGTTTAAATCAACATTAAGTCGACTGGGCCGACTTATCGACCTCATCGTCGCTTACCATCAGCTGAGATAAGTCAAACGTCTATAATTTGATTTCGGTATATACCAGCAGGTGTATTCGATAACTCAGTTGACATCAATTTGATAGGCACTTTGCAGTACATTGCTGCTTTGCTCGGTGAACATCGACTATAATAGGCACAACGTAGTACATTTTTGTATTCCTTTAGGTACGTCAAAGCAGCAATGTACTGCATAGTGGCTATCAAATTGATGTCAACTGAGGGACTACTTTAGATTTTGCCAAGAAATGAACTGGAATGGAAAGCTTTGATGTTTATAATTTGACCCAAAGCATTTTTTTTTCACAAAACATGAAACCTAATTTACATACACAACCAAAAAAAGGTTCGTGTTTTGGCTTCAAACATACTATGTGGTGTGAAACCGCCGATTAAATTATCATTACTCTCGTATAACACCGTAACCTCTGTTTTGATGGCGGGCCCCATAGGCGTATTGCTATAAAAACAATTAGATGCCATATTTTTTTGCTCAAAGCACGTATAGCCGTAATTACCGGCAGATGGCGCTGCTCGTTATGGCGGGATGATATTAGTCATTCATGCAGGGAACTATTGGACGTTTTACGATTCAGTCATTTTTATTGCATTAATGTTTTTATTTTTGTTTTTATTTATATTTTTTGTTACTTTTTAATGACTAGATTGGATTAGTTTTAAAAAACATGGTAGCAGTACAGGCAATGCCGCTTGACTAAGTTTATTTATGTATGTACATTTTTTTAAAGGTTTTCTTCCAAGTTGTATTGTGTTGCCCAGTTACTGGGTTAAGGAAGTCAGATGGGCAGTGGTCAGACTGAAAGTTGACCCAAACTTATCAAATGATTGATTGTTTAAGAGTACCTACTAGACTTTTCATGAATTGAGAATCAGATTCGCGTTTGTACCCTTATCTCAAGTATTTTTTATTTTACTTGAGACCATATAACGCTCACAAAACAATGATAAATGACAAGTAAATACAGTGAAGCCGTCCTACCTAATTTCGCTTTCACCCAGGAAACACCAAATACAAATAATACCACCACACTTAATCGAACACGCAATCAATCTCACAATACAAACTACCCACCGCCACACACTTCAAAACTACCCACACTAAGCGTGACTGTCAGAAATTTTAATCTTTACTTGTATCAATAACTGTATAAGTACAGTCACCCGCATATTAATCTGTATATATGAAATTCAAAGTCCTGACTGACTGGCTGACTGACTGATAATAATATATCAACGCATAAACCGCTGGTCCTAGAGACATGAAATTTGGAGGGTGTGTTCTTTGTGAAGAGTAGGTATCCACTAAGACAGGGTTTTTCGAAATTCAACCCTTAAGGAGGTGAAAAAAGGGTTGAAAGTTTATAAAGGAGCGCGGGCGAAGCCGCTGGCAAAAGCTAGTACCTTATACTACATACAAATAACTATAAGACAAGATCTATTTCGTCCTAGTTTGTTTGTGTTCGTAACACCATAAAATGCTAATCAACACTTTAGAAGAAAATCGCTTGAATGTTGTGTAGTTATCACATATTTATGCTCATGACTGTACATCAGAAAATGCTTTGGGATTCAGTACCCATTTGTATGAACAGCCCTTAGCAACAGATGTGAATGATCCCTTGTACCAAACTTTTTCCTTTCAGATATTTTGTGTATGTGAATTGTATGTCCGCGATAAAGTTCGCATTGGGTCAAAGATTTTTACTGTTAAAAGGGTATTTTCTGTTTTCCGGGAAAAAAGGGTAAATAAAGTTATGTACAGTGGCACAAATTTATTGTCGACTTTGAATTCTTTGTACGTTTAACATGTAACGAAATTATTTATGTCAACCTTAATCAAAATTGGGAAAATTTCTGTTTTATCAAAATAAAACAAGATAGTGGAGCTGTCGTATAATCAAAGGTAAAAGCGTTGTCTCACAACCAACTAATATTAGCAGAACTCAAGATTGGTGCCCTGACACCGCAAGATAATGAAGCGGAAGACCATAAAGGAGATGGCGAAGTGACTTAGATGTCTTCCTTAAGAATTAGAAAGAGGTAACACAGAACCGGGAACAGTGGAAGGAATGGAGGGATGCCTTTGCCCAACAGTGGGACAGTAAAGACTAGATATAAATAATAATATAAATAAATATAATGAGCGAAATACTATCCTTGGTTTCTGGAAAGAAATTATCGACGAGTCACAAACTGTAATGTTAATAATTATTGAGAATAAATTTCTTCAGCATGTCACCGCAGCAAACGTACGTCACATTTGACAATATGTCATATTAATGTGTATTTTCGTCATATCTTAATGTTTAAACTACCTATATAAGTAGCTCGGGGGGTAGTGTAGGGCACTTTAAAACTTTAAATTATGTCGCATAACACAACAAAGTGGTCTCCATAACCCAGTGACATGTCCCAAAGGCTTATGAAATTCTTACTTTGAACCCTTTTCGGGACTAAACTATTCAGCTTCACGAAACTATGAAACCATTTCAACCTTCAAGGTTTTGCAAGAAATGTCAATCTTGGTCTAGCGAGGGAACCATTGACACTTCTTGCAAGTCATACTGTCTTCGGTGATAACAGAAATAATTAATCGCTTAGTTCTATTATGATGTCATTAGATCCCCAAATATTGGCTATGCAGTACAAATAGGCGACCAAGTGGAAAGATAAAGGCTTTGTAGATCTATGTATTATAGACGCGATAATCTCATGAAGCGTTAATTAATAAATGTGTTTGCGAGATGAGAGATAAATATTTCTGAATGACTAGGTTTTTTCCGTAGTTTTGATTCGAGGTGTGATATGATAGGAAATCCCTCGGAACTTTTTTTAATTTTTTTGGGCGGTGGGAAATCCTCCAATAACTTCTCCTGCTCTAGGTGGAGCGTGAGGGCGTGTCAGACTCTTACTGACTAAAACCCACCCCTGTTCCTTCCCTACCTGAGTGCCCAGGGGTGCGGTAACTAATTTTCAGAATTTATCCGCTACCCCTAGGCATGCAGGCACCGGCCACGATGGGCCCCGTCAGTAGTGGCTGACACTCATCTCTTTGAGGCGCGAGTTAAAGAACCCCAATCTATCAATATTAGCTTTGTCAGCCATTAAGTATTTATTAGACATATTATTTCCAAATATTCCATTGCTTGATCAGCACTCAGAATAATCTGGGACATGCGTCATCTCTGATCACGTTATGCATGTACTACGTTAGCAATAAAGTTAGTATATAAGATGAATATTTTATTAGATTAAATTAATTACTGTTTAGCTGTAACTCTGTCGGAATAAAGTTATTTTTTAAAATACTTCCGTTGTTGCTTACTTAATTCGCGCGTGGAACGCTACTACGCGCCGTCGACTCACGGGCCTGGTGCTGATCGGACGGCGAGCTACCCACTGCTCGCTGTCCGCAGGCCCGGGTCTACGGTGGCCGGAGATCGTCTCGCGACGTCCTACGCCCAGTACTTTTCCTGCGGTGGTATCGGCCGGGGCCGTGGGGCCACTCCGTTGAGCTTCCCTCACGCGTCCCGCCTCCGCCTTCGCGAGCATTACTGCTTTGCAGAAGGGGGAGACTGCCTCCCATTCCCTCACGCTCCGTACCATGGCCTGAACGGGGCAGGCCTCCACCGTATGCTCCACCGTGATCCCTCGGAACTTGGACCATGCATTAGCACCGGGATAAAAATGTAGTGGCCTTTTTTATATTTGAATTAGAAATGGTTACTTAAAAATCAACCAAAACACAAAGCAACAGTCGATACTTGAGTTGGTAGCAATGGATTCAAAATAATTATCTCGAATTATTTTTTCAAGTTTAGGGCATTAAGCGATGGTGTAACTTTTCTTTTAGAGATTTTTTGTAACCAGATCGGTACTTCCAGTGATCATCTACTACCAATAAACAAACAATTTTACTTCTTTAAAATAATAGTTTGGATTGCATTGTTGGTACTGACAAACAAAATGAATGATCTACTACGAAGTACGTACCTACATTGTCTCGTAGCGAGATTAAATACAATGTGGAGACGACTATACAAGAATAATTGGGACCGCCACTGAAATCTAGCAGTGGTGGCCCAGTGGTATTGGCCACGACTTACAAGTTGTAGGTCGTGAGTTCAAACCCAGGCAGGCGCTTTACTTTATGTAAATTATTTCATCAGCACTGCTCTCAAAACGGTGAAGGAAAACATCGTGAGGAAACCGGCATGTCCTAGAACCAAAAATTCGAAGACATGTGACATCCACTAATCCGCATTGGGCCCGCGTGGTGGATTCCGGCCCACACCCTCTCACAGAGAGGAGGCCTGTGCCCCAGCAGTGGGGACATTAAAAGGCTGATGATGACTGAAATCGCACAAAAAAACTGGCCAAGTGCAAACATTGGTATTTGTTAGTAAAGTATACGTTATAAAAAATATTATCACCAAATTTCAAGCTCATAGGTCAATGGGAAGCTAAAAAATTCTTCGTAACAAAATTTTGTGACAGACGACGGACGGACAGACAGACAGACGGACACGTGAGTGACAACAATAGGGCTCCGTTTGGACTCTTCGGGTACACAAGCCTAAAAAGATACAATAACTCTTAAGAAACTAATCGCCAAATCAGATAAACATACCTATCAGAAAAAAAATGCCCCATACACACATAATGTTTGCGTAGCTCGACAAAATGTATTGAACTGTGTTTTTTTTTTCGCGATTTCATAGTTGGTCCGAGAGTAACAGATGTTCATAATTGTGAGTACTGCCAGTGTTATCATGTACTGTTTTATTGTCATCTCCACCTTGTTACTGCCTTTCCAAAAAAAAAAATTATAATATGCAAAAAAATATACGAACTCAAATTTTTGGCAACTTGTAAATTTATTTATTTGGAAACTAGATTTACGAGTATATATTTATAAAATACTTAACTAACTATATCTACACTAAAATAAAAATAAAACCTTACCTAACTACGTACATATATATACAAAAACAAAATACTTGTAAATTTTAGTCTATTCTTGGACCTTCACTCCAAAGTGACTTCTTTAAAAGCTGTTAATTAGTTTTGACAGATTCTACCCCAAAAACAGTAGCACTTTAAAAATGTTACCAAAAACATTAAATCTATCGGCTTTGCTTTCCTATAGAAACAGTGCAGGTACTCATCTAAAATACTTTCAAATTACTTCCCCATCATTTGCATGTACTTAACTCGATATTTATTTAATAGGAACCTTCTTTCTTGCGAGCAGACGGCTCCGATAGCATAAGCTTTGTTAGGGGTGGGTTACATTGTTAGTAGAAAAGAAAATAAAGGTATAAGACATTTTTTACAAGCTTTTATTTACTTGCAATGTGTGTTTGTTCGGGATAAATCTTGCAAGCTGAATTACAATTGTATATTTTATTTACTTGCAATGTGTGTTTGTTCGGGATAAATCTTGCAAGCTGAATTACAATTGTATATTTTATTTACTTGCAATGTGTGTTTGTTCGGGATAAATCTTGCAAGCTGAATTACAATTGTATATTTTATTTCTTCGTTTTTTGACACCGACTTCCGAAATTAAAGTTATTTTTAAATTTTTATTGTATTTTATTTCTTGGAAGTCGGTTGCTTTTTTTGTGAAAAAGTTTTTTCTATTAATTTTAATTATTTTGAAGCTAGTTGCTATTTTGCAACAAATAACTTTGTTTTTCTCAAGAATGTCTGACGATTTTTCCTATGTAAAATATCAAGGTTACTTCGTTTTCACTCTTATTAATGAACTAGATATGTTTTATGAAAAAATGTAACCAGTTTTCATATGAACCGGATTAAAAAGAGTTTTAGACACGTAATTTTACTCTAAACCTTAAATTAATTAACGTTTAGGGTGTTAAACCTAACCGTTGATTAATGCAAAGCGTTACGGAAATTAGTGGTCATATTTTAGATAACGCTTCGATCAATGGAAATGAACAAATTACTCCTAGGAAGTCATAGTAAATTCCCCAAAAAAGAATTGAACTTTCTGTAGGCAAAGTTATCATCAGCTGATAAAAATTAGTGTGGGAGTCAGGCATACATCATGGAGCATAGCGACTGACCCGCGCGGCGCGCGGCTCGACATTAAATGATGCTAGCGCTCAGACGAGTAGTTATATCATTGCGCGTAGTCTGCATCGCACATACTCACATGTCGACTACCCTCAAGTACTGCTACCTACCTACCTTCAAATTGCTAGTTTTTAAGAATTTTGTATAAATATTGGTGTGGAAATATATTCATATTTATTCCCAAACGAGCGTCTTACTCAACAGCCCAAGTAGTACCCACAATTAGTATACTTTCTTGAAGAAAATTGTTCAATTCTATGGACAGAAGCAGTATTAAAAATATGACGGTTAGATTATTTTTATGTATTTCAAATTATTTAATGCTTAAATTACTTAAAGTACTTTAAAAAATATTTCACTACCCACAAAACTTACCAAGACACCGAAAATGTAGCCCAACCTTTAAAATATTTTAATGTCTCCCCCGATTCTTTCAATAAACTTCTTTTAAGAGCTTTTCAGAATATTCATGAAGATGTCTGTTCTTTTCAGGTGGGTGTATTCAATTGGCTCTCTGCGGTGAGTAATTATTCGTTTTTTCCATCGTCGGCGTCAACCAGGTGAAACTTAGTTAGCGCAAGACCACAGGACTTTGGAACTCGCTGCTCGTTTAGTTTTCATTGAAAACGACTGCAATTGTTAATTCAATTTTGTATTCGCGTTGCAAACTATTTTATTTTAAAGTTTGGGTTTGGAAATGTGATTATGAAGTTAGTGATACGTGTGAACATTAATTTTGTAAAGGAATAAGCTTAAATATATGGGAATTTAATGTCACTATGACGTAAGTTACAGCTAGTAAACTATTTATTGTACTTACTAGATATTTGCAAGTAAATTGCGGTCGGCTTTTAGTCTAATCAGGGTTTACCCAATGTTGATATTTTGTGGTAGAGCGACAGTTATTTGACTTCCATAACCAAATTAGAAACTAGGCAACGGGTAGAATTCTAAAGCTAGCCTGCCTGACAGAGTGTCATTGTTATTTTGGGACACTAAGAAGGGACGGTCAGATCCAATTAATTGGGGTATCAGATAACCGCTGCGGCTACTGCCCGTCACTCGTCACTGTTAAATAAATGACAGATATCCGCTTACAACATTACTATGCCCACAGCTTAATCATAAACCTCACTTACTGAATAAAGCGAGCGAAACTTTAGAAGAGGTCATAAATTATTTACTACACTGTAGACGTTTTCCAGCTGAGGCACTGTGACGAAATTGTTACATCATTTTGCGAACATTGTAGCCAATTTATAGACACAGTGTTGCTTATATGATACGTCAATTTGGTTCCGAGGCCTTTACCCTATTAACCTGCGACCTTATTACGGAGGAATATTTTATTAAATATACATTTTAATCTGTAATATGAGAGTGACAGAGAAGGATGGATATCGATAATTCTTGTCGCAGTAATTAATTTAGAAAGGGACGGGTTTAAATTATAAACGAGACATTAGAGATTTGGTCCTTTGTCGTTAGGCACAGGTTCTCTTTCAGGGTTCTTAAATAATGAGTGCGAGGTCATAAGGTTTATGGAAATTGATCGGGGAGAAAAGGTTTTTGGTTCGTTTAAGTGAATATTTTAAAAGTCTGGAAAGAAAAGACTTTTTCTTCAGTATTCAATGATAACTATCGGCTTAGATTCATCATCATCAGTCTTCTAATGTCCCCACTGCTGGGGCACAGGCCTCTTTGTGAGAGGGCGTGGGCCGTAATCCACCACACGGGCCCAATGCGTGTTAGTCGACTTAGATTAACTGCCTAACTGCCTTTAAATAAATAAATTGAGCAATTTTTAAACTCTAGCTAGATAATATGTCTTTGGAATTAAATAAGGGATTGATGTGTTCTTAACTCCAATATAAAATCAATTCAGAAATTGGCCCTTTTTTTTTTGTGGGGTGGGAAATCATCCAATGACTTCTCCCGCTCTGGGTAGAGCGGGAGAGCGTGTCAGACTCTTACTGACTAAAACCCACCCCTGTTCCTTCCTGCCCAACTCAAATTGTAAAAAAAATGTCGAAGATTAGGTACAAAGCTACTATCACGGTAGCGGGTGTGTTAGAAAGAGACACCGCTGTCCCTGGCACAGGCAACTAAAAGTACACGGGTGAGGTTTAGTCAGTAAGAGTCTGATCTCCCACTCCAACTAGAGCGGGACAAGTTATTTGATGATTTCACAGCCAAAAAAAAAGGTACAATGATAGGGAAGGCATTGGCACCTAAAGCGCAGTTGTACGACTTTTAATGGTTTTTTAATTGAACATCACGTCTAAACGACTTATTTCTTTGAAAAAAAATGTATGTTACTCTTAACAATTTCCGTCGTAATTTGATTTGAGAATATTTGAAATTATATTTTTATAACATAGTGCTAATTAGTTTGTAAATTTATGCCTAACGCGGATAAAAAATTGAGAATCACGCAAAAAGTATAAAACGTATTTTTATGAAATCTTCACCATTTTAAAGATCATTTGATTATTTATATTTTAGTCTAAATGTTTTAGTTTTATACTTGTTGTTTTATGTGTAATAAATTGTAATGCGTCTAATTTCGGACAGCGCTCCGTGATGGGCGAGTCCTATTACTGGGTGGACGTACGACGCGTAACGTGAGCTCAGCACAGAAAATTCAAGCTAACCACTCAAGGTCATTGGCAGTTAATAGCGCCTTAAAGCAGAAACAAGTAAGCATCAGACTTCAAACTGAAAAAAAAATCCGTAAAACACAATAAACCCAACTTGACGTCCATAAGAACTATCAAGAAATCAATTCGGCAATATTTTAAGACGTGAAGAAGTCACGTGCTGTCCGAGGCTACAGGAATGACACCCTAGGGAGAGGACGTAAAGATTAACGTGGCGAGTCTGTCCTCGGGCCTAAATCACATTATGGTCCCCCTACTCTTTGTTTAATGTCGCCTTAAGATGGACGGCCTTTGTCAATGAGGCTGTGATTTTTCTTTGTAAGGCACCTGTATTTTTTTAACTCTGTTTTTTGGGTGATGTGTTTTATTTTTTAAAGGAGAGGTATTGATAGGAAGTGAACTAAACTAGAAAAAAGTTGTGCGTTAATAATTTGACAAGGTTTTATAATTTTAAGTCTTTCTGAAGAGCAACCCCTGTATTCTGAAAGCTCTCGCTAAAAACTAAACTGTTGGCTTGAAAAATCTGAAAAAAAATCGTAATGATTTATAAAACTAACTTTGAAGGAAAACTATCACGGATAAGCTAGCTCTGTTAATTTAAGTGTAATAGTCGCCCAACATATACCTACTTGGAAAATTTCGTAAAAAACACAAAATCCTTAGAAAAAATACATGTCAAATTTAAAAAAAATATATTTTTTCTTTTTGATTTTAATTTAAACATCCGTTAAACCGCGAACTTAATTAATATGTAATAAACATAAAGCCTCCTTCTAAGTCCGCATGTATAACGGGTGACTACGGAACCCTACATTGCGCGTGGCCCGACACACACTTGGCCGGTTTTCTCCAAATACTTATGGTGCGTGCGTTACGTGAAAACATTCGTTAAACAAAGTGGGTATATGGAAGTCTAAAAATAAAACGTTTTCCAACTTAACCACCCTTAACTTTTAAGACCCAAAAATATCCATCGACAACGCTTGTTTTTCCACCCTTGATTGCGAAACTTTTACGGTACGTTCAACACAAAAAATGTCGAGTAGTTTTTTTGTTAGGCTGAGTTCAAACGCCATGACGATATATTTATTGGTCGGGACGTATGAGGTCAGACTATGGCGCGGACATAATGTGGCCAAAATGTGCGTCGTGGATACGTGTCCTAATATTCTTTTGTTTGCCCATAAATAAAATTTATTAGACTAATAACGTACGTTGAGGTAACCTCATGTTCGGTGAATTTATGAAATTATTTATATCGCTCATAATGGAAAGTTTTAAACGATGTTGTGGAGCGTTTTAAATTGCGCAGGCTTTATCGTTTTGGGATAATTTTAGTGGCCAATTTGTACATTCATAAAAATTCTGTCACGTCCCGTATATCAGTGATATTAAAAATGTTTTGGTCACAAAAAGTGAATGCTCGTTTGTTCATAGCAGGCTTACCTTGTTGCCACGTAGTGGTACGGAATGGTTTCTGATTTCTCAATGCTGTTTAAGAACTAAAAATTATATATAATTAAATTTTACTTGAATGTTAGAATCACATTATTAGATTTTTTTTTAATTACTACTATTTCTTTACTTATTTTTCTTTACCTGTTTCGTAGTTTATTTTAATTGATGACGACTTTCATATTTGTAAAGTTTTTCAGTATGTTTAAGAAATAGAGCTATGAAGTTCTGAGATTCAAAAACCTTCAAATATGATAATGTTTACAAACGTGGTTTTTGTATCAGAATCTACATTTTACAGAACACGCCTGGAATGCAATCAGTCCCAGATTTCAACTAATTAAACTATAATCTATCATTAAACTGTTCACGTTTGTTTGCACATGCCAGGGCGTGTTAATGACAGCTTCATGCTATGCAGATACACGTTGTGTAGGCAGAACTGTAGATATGTTTGGTGGGATGTACTGACGCGACGTGCGTAAATAATTGGGGGTGGGTGGGTGACAGGTGCAGTCGGTGGTTTGAGTGTAATTAAAATATAGTCTGAGTTTAGTAGGGATAAAAAACCGGCCAAGGGCGAGTCAGACTCGCACACGAAGAGTTCGGGATACCATAAACTGAAAAAAAAAAAACAAAAAACACGTTTCTAGAAACGTGTCTTTTTTTGAGCTGTATCTCATGATCCGAGGTAGACAGTTGAAATTTTCACAAAATATGTATTTCTGTCCTGCCCCCCACTGCCCCCTTTCATTTTATAATTTATTTTATTTTTATTATTTGTTGTTATAGCGGCAACAGAAATACACAATCTGTGAAAATTTCAACTGTCTACTTATTACGGATCAAGAGAAAAACCCAAAAAACACTTTTCTAGACACGTGATTTTTTGTTTTTTTTTTCAGTTGCCTGCTGACAGACAGACGAACAGTGGAGTCTTAGTAATAGGATCCCGTTGGTTACCCTTTGGATACAGAACCCTACAAAATATTGTAAATTAGTTAGAGAAAATAAAATCATACCTGTATTTCCAAACAGTTTATTGGCAGAAATTTATCTTACAGTACTCTCTTTCATAAGGATATTTTTAGAGCGTTGAGAACACATGACACATGATAAAATAAATAAACAAAAAATCGAGTTTTTAAAATAAATTATATTGTTAAAAGAGAGTGAGGCGTGTGTTGTAAATTAAAAAGTATAATTTTTATAATATAAGAGTTGCGAGTCTTCCAATCCAGTGTTTCCTTACATACGAGAAACATTACATACATTAGGAGTAGCACCACAGAGCTCTACGCCCCCAGTTACAACAGTACCTACATCCACAATCCACCAGTTATTTTTAAGATTCATGTAACAGGGGTCAAGTCTATTATATCCTACGAGCTACTAACTGAAAAAATCCAGTTGGAAAACCCAATAACAGTCTGTTTCAAAAATCGAACCCACTATCATATCTTTAAAAGTGGCGCTAGCGACCACTGGACAATGTCCATCAAGTCTTTTGGAATCACGCTTTCAAACTCGCTTTAGATCTTCAGTGCAAATACTTGAGTTCAAATGTGTACCTAAATTGAATGGAATCCTAAATACATCAACACGCAAACTTTAACATAATTAGATTTTATTACGTAACCAGTTTTACAACAAGGGCACAATTCAAAACACAACTTTTATTTTCAACAAAATATTTCATAAAAAAGCACGAGGTCGATAAACTCTCGTAGCATCGTAGGCTGTAAATCAGCGCGTGACGTCACACCGCAGAGCACGCCGTCGCGTAGCGGTCGTAGCACGTAGCTCGTAGCTCGTAGCGCTACGATGTAGGTACTTCATAAATCTGCAGCCCTAGTATTACAATGTTTCAACGAGATTATTTTGTTATTGAATGTTATGTACTTCTAAATTGATTTCCGTTTCATTTTTGGACTAGATGGTGAAAATCTATTGAAATTGAATGACTCAAGAGATAATTCAAGATATAAGTGCGATAGTAGGTAGTATAAAATACTTCTCTTTTATAAATTTTTAAGAGGCACCAGAACGATTCATCGATGACACTTAAAAAAATAAATAAAATTTTTTTTTTTCAAAAAATACAACCGACTTCTAAAAATTGCAAAGTAACTTTAATTTCGGAAGTCGGTGTACATATTTTTTTTTGTTATTTGACAGCGACTTCCGAAATTAAAGTTATTTTGCAACTTTTAGAAGTCGGTTGTAATTTTTGAAAAAAGTTTTTTATTTTTCACTTTTTAGTTTTTTTTTTATTAGTTGTGTTTGTATACATATTTTTTGTTTATGTTGATTTTTTCAAAAAGTGCTGAATCAATTTCGATAAATTTATATGGGACCACTTCTGAAGTATGAACTATCATACAAAAAAGAATCATCAGCATCTATTAACAAATGGCGGAGATATCGCGTAAAAAACATACAAAAAAAAACATACTGACGAATTGAGAAACTCCTCTTTTTTGAAGTCTGTTAAAATGATTTAAGAAAACAGCTGTACCCTATATTCCATCGTGTTAACAGCTGATTTTTCTTTTTCAGTGTTATTTTTGCAATGCTTAAATAAAAGTTGGATGATGGGTAAAAATCAGGTAGTATACTCGTACATAACTAGTCATTGATTCAATTTCTTGGATTCTTACCAAAGTTATGGTTTCAATAAAAATACAGATAAAGTAAAACGTAGCGTCAAAAGTATAATTACCACAACACTCCCCATATTACTACTGCTACTATTAAATTGTCACAACATAAAACAAATTACGAAAACACAGATAAAATCTCTCTATTACTACCCCTAGTACCTACCTACTGCTAGTTATTTATTCCAAGGGCTGTTCAACTTTGTCGACATTGAAAACCCTTTACAGATGTCAGGGAAGAAGGGAGGCCGGATAAACCCTTATTTAGGGAGTAACTTAGAAACGGATAGGTTTCGACGAAACTTTGCCCGGTTCACTATTGGATTGAGAGAAAGAAACTAAGTACTTACGATTGACATGCCTTCGTATTTATTATTACTTAGACGGATAAAGGCTTTACAAGCTCCAGACATTTTGATTTCGTCCTATCAACACAAAACGTTACGGGAACACATTCATTGTATGTACAGCTAAGGAATGGAATTCTCTGCCGGAGTCTGTGTTTGGTGATAGTTTTTTTTTTTTTTTTTTTTTTTTGTGGGCAGGGAAAACATCTAATGGCATCCCCCGGTCTGGGTGGTCGGAGGGCGTGTCAGACTCTTACTGACTAAAACCCACCCCGGTTCCTTCCCTGCCCTGAGTGCCTAGGGGCGAGGTAACTCGGTTTCGAAATTATCCTCAACCCCTGGGCAGGCATCGGCCATCTTCACTGACGGGGCCCATCGTGGCCGGTGCCTGCATGCCTAGGGGTAACGGGTAGCTACTACCTGGGGGTCTTTAAGTCAAGAGTGAATGGGTTAGTTCTAGGCACACGTGCTTCAATGTTGATTATATCATCGCGTACCATCAGGCGAGATAGTAGTCAAGAGCGAGTACACCAACGATTAAAAAAGATTAAGAAAAATCGTGGCCTTAGGCCCTAGTCAAAGTGATGTTCGTTTTTTTTTGATTAACGGAAACAATTGTGGAAATGTCTAAAATGCATAGAGATTGAAATTCGATACCGAAATAGAATATGGTCGAAAACGTCTCAAAAGTCTTACTGTTGACAATGTAACTGTCACTGACAGAATGTCATCTAGATCATCATGTTCCTGCCCTTATCCCATGTTACTTGGGGTCGGTGAAACACGTTTTTTTCTTCCATTCTGTCCTGTCAGCCGTCACGCTATCACTAACTCCCTTTTCTTTCATATCACTTCTCACACAATCCATCCATCCTTTCTTTGGCCTCCCTCTCCCTCTCCATCCATCCACATTTATATTCATAACTCTTTTAGTTACATGTGTTTCATACCTCCTCTTTACATGACCATACTAAGATAAGCGGTTGCCTGCCAACTTTTCTGTGACTGGCGCCACTTTTAAACTACCTCTAATGTACTCATTTCTCACTTTATCCATTCTCGTTACTCCATCTCAACATTCTCATCATAAATCGAGAATGTCATCTAGATCGACAGTCAAAAATATGTATCATCTTGTGAATGTAGTTAAGTTAATTATATTCTAAATTTAATTCACTCAACTAACTATAATTAAAACAAAAACTCGTATCTAAATAAATCATATTAATATGGCATTTTAAAATCCTACGCTTTGCTGTCGACTGGAAGTGTGCCCAAAAGACTGGCGGCATTCGTTGTACGGCAATGCTTAACCTCTGGCTGAGGTAAAAGCCAGCCCTTAGGTCACGGGAAGTGTTAACTTAGGCGTTTCGATAAATCTTTTAATAGTGTATGAGCACTTGGACCCCACGGCCCAAGAGCTCACACCCAAACAGGTCGCAAATATAACTGCCGATGAGGTTTTTGTATCCGCTGCTTGAGGTTCTCCGCAGCCGCAGTGGTAGCGCCAGCACGGCATGACAAGCTGGGAAAACGAGATAGCGCAAGAGTATCGACGGATGTAGCATCCCACACTAAATGCCTACCTATATTTCACAAAAATTAAGACACGCCATGATTTTTTATGATCAAAATTTAATTTTGATCTATATAATCGCAATTGCCGTTCATGCCAAAATATGGTACCTATCCATTTTACTTTAGGAACTTAGGTTAGATTTTCAACATCTACATTTTGATAATTGGACTTTCGAACGTTGAACAAACAAAAGACTAACATATCTTGTGACAAAATAGGTGTTAATAATATTAATAAACATTCTGAGGCTGCAGACAAAATAATAAGCTCTTGGACCCAGTCCAAGGATTTGGGGTGAAACCCGATATTAAAATCATGCAGCTGCGAATAATGTTGATAGACTAAATGAAATTATATAAAGCAAAAAGCACTGTATTATGCTAGTATCATCCTCCATTCGTAACTAGTTCTAATACCTTTTAATCATTTTATTATCACTATAAACACTATCTATAAACTTAAACCAAACAAAAAAATGCAGTACCTTCTGTTAATTGATTTCATACATTATTAATATACTAATAATGTCAATTTGTTTACATATGTTTTTTTAAAACGTTTTCCCACGCTCTAAATCACTCCTGTATCGTGGGTGCTTTCACAAACAAACATGTAAACTCACATACAGAAGTCACCCAGACCCGGAACAACTACACATCTGTAGGCCATACAAATATTTGTTACGTGTGGCTATCGAACCCGCGACACGCAGCGCAGCGGCCGATCGCTCAACCATTACGCCAACCACGCCGATATTGTTTATGTGTTTTAAGAAGAAAAGTATTTACTGATCGGAATACGAATCCCTGATAGTAAGGTATACTATCGCTGAGTATCACAGGCTACTATTTTTTTAACCGATAAATAGTACGGTGCCTGTGGGTGAAACCACGAAAAAAAAACTAATAATTAAGTAATCCAGTTAAGTTAATAATAATAATGAAATTTATTTCCCAAAAAACTTAGTTCTATGTTACAAAAACAGTTTACCAGTAGTTATATGTATACAAATAAATGGATTTAGCTTCTGTAACCGAACTAGGTAATGCCTGTATTTCGGTTAACAGTGCCATTCCCCCGAATATTTTTAAAATAATGCTAACAAACACAAAGGACTGGTGGTACTATTTTTATATGATTATAATACGTGTTAAAATATTTTTATGCTAAATTATTATACAATGCTAAATGAGAAATCTGTAAATGAGCAAGTGTCTATGAGTGTGTGCGTGTATGTGTGTGTGTGTGTGAGGGTGTCAGTACCTGAGTGAAGTGTACTGAGAGCTAGGTATTTGTGAGTTTACCTGTATATATGTTAGTGTGAAACATTTGGAATAAATTGAAATTAAAATAGTAACACGACATCAACTCATTCAAGTTAATTAAAAGTAGGTACAAAAAAACCTATATGTATCGTTCTGGACTTGAAACTGCAGACATTTAGCAAGTACCTGTCGATATGTCCTCCTGCTACCCATATATAGCGAAGCAAACTTGAGCACAAATCTGTGTAAATTATTCTGCAGTATCGTAAACGAGAGAGACGTGTGTTGCATACGAGATCTGTGTCTCGTTGAATTTGATTTAGAAACGGCAGGCTAATTGCAGTTTTATATACTCGTACGTAGGTATATTTCGAACTTCAGGAATTGATTATCCCGTTTTGCAAGGAAGAGAGATGGGACTTTTTTCTTGTCCTTTTTATTAGTCTTGCATGTTTTTTGCAGTTCGGTGAAGGTAACCTTCCGTTTCAGTAAAAAACAGAATGCAAATAATTATATCAGCTTTTCTCCGGCTTTGCTCCCATATTCATCCCACAGAAACCGTGCACTTTTCCGGGATAAATAGTAGCCAACGAATAAATACATAGTTCCAAAAAACAAGAAATTTTATCCATTTGTAAAATTACTTATCACTTAGTAACCAAACAATTTGTCTATCCTGCCCTTCATTACCTGTTCTACCAACATCCAGGTACAAGCAACCAAACGATGAAATTCCATCTCCAATCTACCAACACACGCACACAAAGAGCCAACATTACCACATTGTCAAACGCTTTCAAAGTATCAGGTGTGCAACATGAATACCTAATCTTAATGGAGTATGTAGGTATGTATATAATATGTTCTATAGATAAGGGACGGAATAAATCATCGAACGAATGTACCAAGTTCTCCCCGGTGGGAACAAACAGATTGTACCAGAGAGTCTCGTAAGAATAAAACTGTTTTATCGCGATTTCATGGGGACTTAAGTGTTCGAGATGTCATAAATGTTTCAGTTTGAAAATGGAGAATTAGAATTAATGGTTGATTTTTCAGTAAATGGTGCTTATTTACTGTGCATTTTGAAGTGTGTCTGGTAAATTATGAATGTGACTGTAGTTATGTGTGTGTTGTTGTTTATTTAAAGTACCTATTTAGAACGATCAATTACCCTTCATCTGCATAATTTTCTTAGATAAGTTTTCCGAAACCTTATAATTGATTTGGAAGCAACGTGCAAAAACGCTGCTCTTGCATAGGACTAAAAATAATACAAACATAAAGAGTTGTGGAACGTTGGCATTGATACAGATATTAACCACTCTCTCCGACCATTAAACTACTGAGTATAGCTGTTAGAAAAGAAGTAAAAACAAACTGGAAATTATCAATGGAGAATACAAGGCAAATGTTTCAAATGCCTAATCCTAAACAAGTTACGCGTTCCATCCCACTCGAGAGCAAAGTCTACGAAAATGTAAATATGTGTCGAGTAATCGCAGCAGATAGCGGAAACATTTTACGGCTTTCAAATGTTACATGTTAATTACTTTATATATGTAAATACGACATACTACTTATCACTTTAATCCTGCAGTTGAAAACAGCTGCAAAAAACCGCTTTCACTCTACGGACCCGACGCGGTCACGAGAACGAAATAACTCTCGCAAGAAATCCTCGGTTAGATAACGTTTTCCTACAGCACCTAAACCGAAAATACGAAATTGATCTCTATATCGCAAGTCATAAATAACATTTTTAATATCGCTGCGAATTTTCCGGCAGATTTTCGTCCTCCCGACCGATTTTCGAACTAATCCCACGGTGTTAGAGCTAGTAATTGCGTGTGTTATGTTTTGCTGGGTTTGTAGGCGCCAGCGTTCGTCACGTTTAAATATGATTTATGCAAGTAATTTAGTTAAGTACATATAGACATTACCAGCCACGGATAGATTAAAATGTTCGTTGGATCGTGGATCCTTTTGTGGTGTCGCGTCCTTGTCGTGGCAATGAATTATGTCCTTTACCTCAGTAGAACAATGCGGTGTGTAAATGACGTCATTCGAATATTAATGGCACTGCTGTTAATTATATTATCGTTATTACATTTGTGTGACATGTCTGTGTTATTACATTTTATGGGGTACATGCGCTATATTTTTCGTATCTTTATTACTTGTTTTGTTACCATAGTATAAAAATGTCTAATTAAAATATAAAAGTAACTGTATCTACTGTTGCCAGCTCGTGAATGAGTCACTTCTTGATGACAATCGGGGTCACATTCCTTTGACCGAAGCTTAGTAAATAACTTCAACGAAGAATCTTCAAGAAAGCTCCTGAAAGCAGTTAGAAACACATTCGATCTTTCTTTTTGAGAGCTCAGTTCGACACGTAGGTACAGTGTTATTTTGATCTCTTAAGAAAATATTCTAGAATCAAAAAATAGATTTTCTCTGTAATATTTCGTCACTTCACTGTGTTAAAGTACTGCCTATAAAAAGCTGCTAAATTGTCTAATTCAACCTTCAAATCCTGAAGGAGACAAACACATTACGGCCAAACTACATAGCTCGTAATCCCTAAAGCTGGTGTCTAAAATAGAATATAACAAGAGCAATACTATGCCAGGACATATATTTGTCAAATGACAGTGTTGTGTCGTGTCTATTCTAGACTACAATGCCTCCGGGTGCGACGGAGTACGAACGACGTATAAAATTTCCATATACAGGGTTCAAGGCTGAAATGTGGTGTGATTTATAAGCAGTAGCGGTTTTAGACTGAATTAAAATAATGTGTTTTTATGAATAACTAGCACTCCGCCCGCGACGCGTGGGTTACAATTTTTTTGAAAGAATTTTCAAAATCGGTTCTGTAGTTCTAGAGATTACCCCCTACAACCTCACACACTTACAAACTTTACCTCTTTAGTATAGATACGATTTTTGTTGGTTTTTGGCCTTATCTAAAAATTAAATCTGCCATGAAATGTTATTTTATTTATTTTGATTGGTTTACGAAAGTATTAACATTGGACTGATTACACTATATGGGAATTCAAAGCTTTTTTCTTAGGAGGATTACTAGAAAAAAAGTTTTCCAAAAGTTTTGCGAGTTTTTGTGCAATATTTTTGCCCCATGATTGTACAAATTTCGGTTGCAAATTTTATAATCTGGCAACTTCTCATCACTTGCACTCCACTCCATGGCTAGTGTGACTCACCAGTCGCCTGGAAAACTCTTCAGGCAGTCACGTGACACCCTATGACGTAAGCATGCGCGCAGCGTGCGAACACTATTGACATAGAACGTGATTATGCGCACAATTTATTATGCAAATGCCGTAGTCAACGCTACTGGACATCATTGTATGTAGATGGGAATTAAATGACGAAACAGTAAAATAATTTACGGTCTTTCTAAGAAAATAGCGATGACATGCCGTTGTGGTGTTCAAGAGTCTTTTAGGGTTCGGTACCCGAAGGGTCCAAGCATTTATTATTACTGTCACTAACGTGTCCGTCTGTCCGTCGTCTGTCACAAAATTTTGTTCTGAAGATTTTTTTAACTTTCCATTGACATATGAACTTGTTTGGTGATAATGTTTATTATTACGTATATTTTACTAACAAATACCAATTTATTGTTAGATCAGATTTTTTCTTTCAATACCCTCAGTTGGTACGGAACCCTAAATGTGCGAAGTCCGACTCGCACTTGGCCGGCTTTTATTTTCTTGCGAAAGGTAATTGCGTAGGCGTACGTCATTGGGTTAAATTAAAGCTATTTTTGGTGTGAATTTACATGTTAACCTTTGTTTGTTGAGAGTTAATTACAATGTTATGTTCGCCAGTAGTCACCCAAAACATTACGGTTGGCGCAGTGGTTAAGCGATTTTTTTTTTGGGGGGTGGGAAATCATACTATGACTTCTCCCGCTCTAGGGTGGAGCGGAAGGGCGTGTCAGACTCTTACTGACTAAGACCCACCCCTGTTCCTCCCTGCCATGAGTGCCCAGGGGCGAGGTAACTCTTTCAAATTTATCCTCCACCCCCGGGCAGGCATCGGCTGTGGCAGGCCCCGTCCTTTTGCTGACAACTCTTTGAGGCGCGCGTGGAACACTAAGCGCCGTCGACTCTCGGGCCTGGTGCTGATCGGACGGCGAGTTACCCACTACTCGCCGTCCACAGGCCCGGGTCTACGGTGGCCGGAGATCGTCTCGCGTCGTCCGAACCCCCTGGCGTCTCATGCGGCGGCTGCGGCTGGGGGCGCTAGGGCGACTCGGCTGTTGTCGAGTCTCCCCAACGTATGCCGCCTCCCTCTTCGCGAGCATTACTGCTTCGCAGAAGGAGGAGTCGGCTTCCCATTCCCTCTCGCTCCGTACCATGGCCTGAACCAGGGCACGGCGCGAGAGGTCGCTGCCGCCTATCGCATCCACGAGGACACGGCGGTGCTCTGCCCAAGGGGGCAAACCTCCACCGTATGCTCCACCGTGTCCTCTGGGCGATCCTCGCAGTGGAAACACACGGGGGTCACCTCCGCCTTGATCCGACACAGGTACCTACCGAAACAGCCATGTCCGGTGAGCACCTGCGTCAGGCGGAAGGTGAGGGCGCCGTGACGCCTCTCCAGCCACTCCTCAAAGAGGGGCACTACCGCCGCGATGGTGGCGTGCCCAGCGCTGGGTTGCGACAGGCGATTAGCTGCTGTGCTGCATGTCGCGGGTTAGATTCCCTCGCGAAACAAATATTGGTATAGCCTACAGATAGTTGTTCTGGGTCTGGGTGTCTTGTGTATATGTAAGTTTGAAAGTTTGTGAACGCACCCAGGAGTAATTCCTAGTGTGGGGCAACGTTTACAAAAATAAAAAAAACCTAAACCAATTTGTTTCTGTCAAAAATGATTAACGCCGACAGATTCCCAGCAATATGGCGCCTAATTTACCGACAGGCTACTTTATTTATTTCCTCTTACAACTTACTTAAGGGTCGTCCTAATGATGTATCGTTGTAATATACAGCGATTAACTTGCAGTTTCTGGCCGGCCCCTTACGGTGCAAGTGCAAGGATATTGTTCGGAACGAATGTCGGTTTCACACGCGATCGTATTTCAGAAGAGGATTAAGTGGTCAGCGGTTTGGTGATAGATTTCTTGCAGTTTTCTTGGTGATGTAGTGGTTAGGGTGTGGTTTTATGTGTAGTAAATATCTTCAAAAATCTGTATTAGCGATTGAGAAATATAGATAGCGAGATTTATCTAACATCAAACCCAGCCGTAGACCGCAGGATGCGAGAAACACAGGACCGGTTAATGTGGCGTCACGTATGTCCAGCAGTGGACGTCTTTCGGCTGAAATGGTCATCACCATTTCAGCCGAAGTAAAAGACAAGCCGAATTCATCACAAGTAAAAGACAGAAGCCGAATTCATCACAAGTAAAAGACAGAAGCCGAATTCATCACAAGTAAAAGACAGAAGCCAAATTCAAAACGTATTTTGGGATGGCTATTTATTTAAAACTAGCGACTCTCCCCGGCTTCTCACGGGTGAAAAAAAATTTTCATACAACCCTAAACCCAATTGATGTTTGTTAATGAAGAAGTATTATATTATTTATTATATACAGAAGATGAATCGTCTATGTGAGTCTATAGTAGTTTTTTTTTTGGAACGAAGTTCCTCAGCTGAGCTGAGCTTAGCTGATCTGAGCTGAGCTGAGCTGCGATGAGATGAGATGATGACTTCTTACGTGCGTGCGTGTGTGCGTAGTTAATAATAAAAAAAATATTATAAATTAAAAAAAATAAAATTATATTACAATTCCTTCACTAATTAATCGAAAGGAACTTCGTTCCATCCGGTGTCCCTTGACACCTCTCAAGTTTTTTTTTTGTTGGGGGTGGGAAATCATCCAATGACTTCTCCCGCTCTGGGTGGAGCAGGAGGGCGTGTCAGACTCTTACTGACTAAAACCCACCCCTGTTCCTTCCCTGCCTGAGTGCCCAGGGGAGCGGTAACTCATTTTCAGAATTTATCCGCTACTTCTAGGCATGCAGGCACCGGCCACGATGGGCCCCGTCAGTGGTGGCTGACACTCATCTCTTTGAGGCGCGCGTGGAACACTATGCGCCGTCGACTCACGGGCCTGGTGCTGATCGGACGGCGAGCTACCCACTGCTCGCCGTCCGCAGGTCCGGGTCTACGGTGGCTGGAGATCGTCTCGCGACGTCCTACGCCCAGTACGCCCAGTACCTCTCCTGCGGTGGTAGCAGCCGGGGCCGTGAGGGCCACTCCGTTGAGCTTCCCTCACGCGTCCCGCCTCCGCCTTCGAGAGCATTACTGCTTCACAGAAAGCGGAGACTGCTTCTCATTCCCTCTCGCTCCGTACCATGGCCTGCACCAGGGCCGGGCGCGAGAGGTCGCCGCCACCTATCGCGTCCACGAGGACACGGCGGTGCTCCGCCCAAGCGGGGCAGACCTCCACCGTATGCTCCACCGTACCGCTTGTTGTACTTCGAGTTGAGTTGTTTAAAAGAGAGTGGTTTGAACTGTCTGAAAAGAAACGTGAGGTATGAACATTTTAGTGTTTAGTAATATAATATGTATAATATAAATAAAAATATATTTATAATAGGGTATAAAGGTATATGATGAATAATTTCCATGGCTAGGTATATTAAACTCTAGGTAAGCCAAACAACTGTGCGTCGTATATGACATTGACGTCATTGAAATATTACAATTAGTACCTAATTTAATGAACTTGCTGCTTAATACATAATTATGTAAGATCGTTTCTACGTAGGTAGTCCGAATTTTTCGTGTGAAAAAAGTATTGAAGAGTGTTGTGTGTGAAAATAGTAGTAGCACACGTTTCGCAAAACGAGTGGGTGTGAGCATTTTCCGCGCTAATTCGGACGCTCGGTTCAAAATAAATATTGGAATTCAGACAATCCAAATATTTGTGATGACTCAATTATTTGATGCTAAAAAAAATGTTTACACATTCTTTGTCTGCGGTTTTCGAGAGTATTTTCTGCTAATTTATTGAGTCTATGATTCCACTTTGCATGTTGTGAATTTCCACGTTTTTTTTTGGCATCATGAGTAATCGCTCGTCGACCACACAATTTCTTCGGTCAATTCGTTTACAAAATGTCCATCAAATTCTTAAAAAAACCGGCCAAGTGCGAGTCAGACTCGCACACAAAGGGTTCCGTAACATTATCTATAAAAACGGCAAAAAAATCATGTCTGTTGTATGGGAGCCCCACTTCAATATTTTTTTATTTTGTCTTTTAGTATTAGTTGTTATAGCGGTAACAGAAATACATCATCTGTGAAAATTTCAACTGTCTAACTATAACGGTTCATGAGATACAGCCTGGTGACAGATGGACAGACGGACGGACAGCGGAGTCTTAGTAATAGGGTCCCGTTTTACCCTTTGGGTACGGAACCCTTAAAAAAGACCAAATAACAAGCATACCACAGTCTAGACAATTTATATTAGCAATCCAGTACACCAATACACTGTCAGGGTCGTGGGAGTGATCGAAAGAGTCACCGCGGTCCTTTTTTTTGTGGTCCTTGCACAGACAACACGAAGGAACATGGATGGGTTTTAGTCAACAAGAGTATGACACGCCTTCCGGTAGAAGTTCTTTGATGATTTCCCAACCAATAAAAAAGTACACCAATATAGGACAAGACTAAATAATACCCGTTTCCAGCAGACTAATAATAAGGCTTATGCATTTTTTCTTCCGTCTGTCCACGGAACGGTTCATTTTCAATTAACGATATAGAGATTTTCCACGTCGCTGGTCGTAATCCGAACCAGCTGTAATGGAGCGCAAAAAACCTCTTGACGTTTTTTGTAGGCTGTGTGTATTGAAATTACTTTTTTTTTGTATGTGCCATAGAGAATAGGGGGTCAGGATTTAATTGGAAACGACCGTTATGACTGGACGACTTGTGAATGTTTTTCGGTTTTCTATTGGCCTTTCAGGTGGAGTAGGTAGTTTTATTTTTGGAACTGGCAAAAGAAAACAACTTTCACGTTAAAAAATAAAAGTGTATTAATATACCTAAGCTTTAAAATCGTATAACACCCTACTTTTATTTAGAAAAAATTCGACCCTGAACAACATTCACAATTTATATTTTCCGACATGACATCACGTGGTGAATTTATAGTTTATTTTCACATAGTCTGTTTTCATTTATGAACAGTCCCACAGTCCAGCTAAAAGCATTACCATTTATGACCCAGGCAAGCGTACACAGAATACGAAATTCAAATCTCGTTTTAATTTTTCCACCCATAAACGGTTTCAATTCAGGCAGTACTTAAGCGTTCCTGATGGTAATGTTCCACGTAGCATTCTCATCTTGGCCGCCATTTTAATTGTGATTACTGGGCCGATGCGCTATTTGTATGCAATATTCGAACCTGGATCGCATTTTAAAAAATGAAATGGAAAAAGTTCTGCACAAAGAGTAACAAATGACTGGCTGGCTACATAAAAATTCGAATCCGGAATATTCGAGTTTTAAATATATTTTTTTGTTGAATGTAATGTCAGAATGGTTTAGAATTATAAGTTTTTTTTTGTTTTATAGAGTTATGTTTGTAGAGGTTTTTACACATTTATTTAGGGGTTGGACAAAAACAAAGACTTTTGCTATATTATTGCTCTTGAATACCCATAAATGACCTGTTTAAGTATTTACTCAAATTATTATTTTCTAACAATAAATAAATACAAACAATCAATATTAAGTTAAGTCTCTATCTATGGTAACTTTACCGAACCTACTATTATTAATAAATTCAGTAGTTTTATTGTTGTTTCTCAGTTTATTTCTGAAATTACAGGAAAACATACCGAGAGCATTCGCTGTTTGTAATCGTCCACATATTATGGGAATTCATTGAGGATAAATTCCTCTTGAATTACACAATTATAAAAGTTCCATAATATTTCACACTTGTGCACAAAATAATGATCAATTAGCTAAAAATAGAACTGAACGGTTAGGAATATAGGAATTTTGAAATAGGTATTGGGGAAAGGGCTCCAGAACTCTCCACCATGATCTAGATAAGGACATAGGATATTTTTATATAAGTAGTACGCGGAGGAGCCGCTAACAAAACCTAATATCAAAAATTTATTACAGATATAAGCGGCGGTAACCACTTACCATGAAATGCCTGTTCTTTGCCAATCTATGGGATAAGAAAAACACATAGGTTGAGAAACAAATGGTCAGAAGTAATCACACGACACGACACGACAGGGTTGGTGCAGTGGCTGAGCGATTAGCTGCTGCGCTGTGTGTCACGGGTTCTATTTCCACACGGAACAAATATTTGTATGGCCTACATACGGTACAGGAGAAATTGTTAGTGTGGGCAATGTTTTATAAAAAAATAACAGCTCAACTTAACCTTACTTTTTCATCATTTTCTTTACTATCTCATCAAGTTCTTAGCTACCTTAATCAAAATCAGTTTCACTTAACCACATCCACTCAACGTCGCGTGTCTCCAAGTCCATTATTCAGATGGCCTGGCTTCTTGGATGAGTGGTGTGTTGAGACACGCAAGCTCTCGTGCCTCAGATGGGAGCAGATTGATCCGGCCCGGTCATTAAGGTGAAAGGCTCCCTCAGGGAGTAGTATGGGGTACTTGGGGTAGCGGGTAGCTACGTGAAAAATATGTAGTTAGGTCTGTGTAATGGGTTGTATTTTTTAAAGTGGGTGTGGGCTGTATTGGGTGTCTTTTGAAGTGAAGGTACCGATGTAGTGTAGAATCGCAATAAAAATAAACCGACAGTATTTTAGTTAAAAATTGAGAATGGTATAAAATAATAACATTTTTCTAAAAACTCGAAACACTACACAAATCAATGAAGTAATTATTTATTGGAAGTTACTTACCAACGTTTAAATCAGACGGTACGTTTTTATTGTTTCATGTAGAGTTGGGACTTTGGAATCGTGTAGAGCAGGGATCGGTGAGAGTAGGGACGAACCCATTTAAACACACATCGTTACAAAATCATCTAAATATCGTGTAGGTTGATAGGCAGGTACGTCCTCCCCAAAAAAAGTTAGGTCTGCTCGTAATCTAATCTCATAAGTGATTCGGAAAAAAATTGGTAGGTGTACCCATTTAGTCATTGCTAAAATAATCTGATCAAGGGAATAACCTACATATACCTAAAACCTAATCGATTTCCCGAAAGGTTGGAAAAAAAAAAGTAAACACTTAAGCATTGATATAATCAAAACAAATCTCTACCTACAGATAATAGTATTCTATGAAAACATAATCGATTTCCCAAAAGTGGAAAAAACTTGTAGTTAGGTAGGTACGCAAAACTGCTAGCTCCGAACGTTATCAGCGAATTGTCGCAGATGCTTTTTACTGTTCCACTGAGCATTATGCAAAAGGCTATCCAGACTTAAGTAATGGCCTGCCTAGATGTCCAGTGAACCTCGACAGTTATCTGAATATCTCAGAAGATAAAGTTTCCTATATATCTATCCTCCTGGGTTCTGTGACCTAAAAGAAACACTTGACTAAGTTTACGTCCGTGATTTGCATATTTAGCAATCTGAGTGCTCAGAGACATTTCCGAAGTTTTTTGGACGCCAGGACAGTCGTAAAGTTGTTTTAATGTTTGTTCTAAATTATTAAAATTAAATTCGAGTCAGAAGACATGATCAAAGATAAACAGAACTCTAGGGAAGAATCAAAATAATTTTATATTTTATGAAATCGAAAAAGCATTTCTTTGGACACAAACAGTATAACAGACTGATGCTAAAGATCATAGCAGAAGGTGTTATGTAGTTTCTGCATTTTCTATAGTAATAATATAATATAATGAACAGTACTTAATAGAAAAAAAAAACTTTAGACTCTCTACATTTATTTATTAAAACTTCATTCAACACATATGTACAAAGGCAGACTTGCCTTCGGCATTCTCTACCAGTCAACCAAGTGTGGTGGAGAGATAATATGGCAGGTGCACTAAGAAGAAAATGGTTACTAAAGTATATTTATGTTTATAGTTAAAATAAACATACATATGTATTTAATATAAAACATCTACATGTATAAAAATAAATATATTAATATAAAGTTAGATAGGGATTTTGAGGCGACTCGTTTATTTGTGAAAAAAGTTAATAAAATATTGAAAGTGAGATATAGATAAGACGGAGATGTGGGAGAGATGAGGAGACTTCATCATGTGTAATGGAAAATACTCATGATACTAAAAATACTAGCCCAAATTTAACAGTCTTACAATTTGCCATCAGGGAGTTCCAGCCTCTACATCCCAGCGCCATCATTAGAACAACTCGATGGTATTATAAGATACCTACTTATGTAAAGCCGGTGACAATGCAATATTATGCCAAATTGTAGCTCTATCGGAAACCAACAAGTGGTCGAAAAATGGTAACTAATATACTTTCAACCAAGAAGCGGACAACTTACGAGTACATATGTTCAATAAAACCTTTTAAAATGAAATAGAGACTCTATATATACAGGGTGTAACGGAAAGGTGTGGTCATATTTTAAGAACTGCATCTGCCCATCCATGTGAACAACTTTCTTCAAGAAAACCTGAGGAAATTCACAAAAAAAAATTTTACCTCCCATACAAATATTGATCAGCTGATGATAACTTTGTATGGAAAGTCCAAGTGTTTTTTGGGAATTTTCGTTTTTTTCTTAGAGAAAGTAGTTTATTTCCATGGGCAGAACCGGATCTTAAAATATGACAACACCTTTCCGTTACACCCTGTATATATAGTTAAATATGTAGGTTAAAAGTTCAATCCAGGTTTAGCTGAATATTCGAAAGCCAGCACTGATTGGTTTCCTTTGAAAACCTAAAGCGTAGGAATGCTTTCGGATCTGTAGTATTTTGCTTCGAAAAGCAATTGACCTGAATTATATACGACTAGCTTTTTTCCACGGCTTCATTTGCCGGGAATGGAAGAATTTTCGTAATCGGATCAATATTATTATGACCATACAAACAAACTATGATACTGTGGCACCTGCAAGGGTCCAGGGGTGCTCATCTAGCTTTAGAGGAGCTGTCTAACTCGCTGCTTGCGAGATTGTAGTGTGTAAGAGTGACTGGCTTACATGTGGAGTGTAAGGAAAGAAACAAGGATAGGGCACTCTTAATAGTTATATTGCTCCAATAAGAATTGTACAAGTGGCCTCTTCGACTGGGCGAGCTGAACTGACTTATATAACAAACGCTACGACCTACTCCTTCTACATTCAAACCACTCTTCAATATTCTCAACTGCCAGCTGAAGGCGGACTTAGGCTGTGTATACAATCGCCACAATACCGCCACACACCTACCTTTACAATATTAGTTTAGAATTATTGATTCCAGAATACATACCGCTGACAGAAGCAAGCCTATGGACTAGCTTCTGCCAGCGGTTTCGCCCGCGTGGAATTAGTACTTCCCCCATTATAAATTACAGCCTACCTATATGCATGTTATTCTGATGTATAAGCTAAGCTAAGTAAGCTATTCTTAGCAAGTTCTCACTGTTCACTCCCGAGATTGAGCTGAGCGGTGCTGCATTAAATGCGCTGCGCACTCGGATCGGGCTCTCTTCTTCGTTTGGCTCCCAGACGCGTCGAATGTATCTTAGAGTCGTTATAGTGTTATTCAAGGATTGTGTTTATATTGTTTTAGAAGTATGAATTTACTTGTTGTTGAAAAACACTTTTAAAATAAAACTTTCTTGGTTGATGAGTCATTTATTTTCATTTAAATAATAACCGCTTCTGGTCCTTAAGCGGGTATTACACTACACTGAGTCAGGGTCCCTAAACCCTTAATAAGAGGAAGGCAGTAAAGGTCCACGTAAGGGACCACGCCCACCCTTAATTCAGGGCTCTGATTCAGTATAGTAATACAGGGGGTATAACACTACAAGAAAGACTATATTACTGTAAAATTTCATCAGAATCCGTTTAGTAGTTTTTGCATCAAAGAGTTAAAAACATCCATACATCGATCCTAAAAAACTTTCACATTTATAATACTAGTAGGATAGGATAGGATACATAAACGTACATAAACTCACTTTCGCGTGGGAACCTGCTACGATCCTTACATATAACATACATACTCCTTTTGCTTCGTCTACATTCATACATCGTCATACACGCTCTCCTGGGCGACAAATCGATCATAAGTCTCAAAAAAATTCGCTTGTATAATAACAACAGTTAATCTCTGCATACAACGCACCAGCCTCGTGGAACAATTGGAGCTAAATGCATACGAAGCCTTACCGCTGTCGAACAAGATTGCGAACGAGGGTCAGAGTTGACTCGTGGCAAACACCGTGTGTATTTAAACTTTGATCTTGTAAATGTTGTTATAAACAGCATGTACCAGATTATTGTTGTTATGGTACCTGAGCCTAAAATAATTCTATAATATTTAATTTTTCATATTGTTAATTTTGACTTACTCTTTATTATTTTTCCGACTATAAATTGCCAAAATCTAGCTATCCAAACAAAAATGAATGGTTAAATGTATTGCTAAGCGCAAAATTAAAGCACGGCTGAAACAATTTAGATGATTTTTTTTTAAAACTATGTATTCGTTGAAGTCTCAGAAAGGTTCATAACAAGAGAAAAATTGGAATAATTGCTCGGAAAACCGTAAAAACTACATTTTCCTTTATTACACCTAATCTGTTCATATCTGTAAAACTTTTAATACAACGACCATAGATAATACACTATACTATAAATAAGTAATAACGACGTCTGTTGGGTCAGCTATTATTGAATAAAAAAGTTATTGAATGACATTACATGAAAAACTTCTTTTATCATTATGACACTACCTAAGTGCATCACTAAATCAAGTGTTGACACAAAAATTGCAACTATCTACCTACTGTTAACCGCATGGACAATTCATGCAAGCAACCACAAGAATAATTAAAACTAGCTTAGTCAGAACCTTTTCCTATGTCCTACAAAACTTTTAGAATGACTGTAATCCTTGCGGTCTAACAATTCACAATGGTGCAACAATCTTATGCAATATCCTCAAATTATGCCGGGGTCTCTGTTTCCTGATAGTTTGCCTATCAATGATAGAAAAACACTACCATGTTTTATAAACCGACCAATCTCCTCATCTACCCAGCATTCAGAACGAACCTCTCTAATAAACAAAAAAAATAACCTAGACAAAGGGCCCGTAAATATACGTTCCTACACCGTCAGAAACGACATTTCACGTCATAAATCTCGCTGATCCCTGCAAGAGATCAACCCGGTACAACACAGATGATGAATGTGTATTTTTTACCAAATTTATTTCTGCTCTAGAGAATACGCAGTGTAGAGAATGGAGAATATGCGTTTCGTAATGTAGTATATTTTCTGTATTTTTTCGTTTTGCGGTAATCTATACGAATTGTTTTCCTTTTAGAATGTTTATAATTCATAAGAAAAATCTGTAGGGAAAAGCATACTTTCTCATAAAATGTTAATGACAACCTTTTTTTAACCATTCCACCATTATTAACCGATTTCAAAAAAGAGGTTCTGTATTCGACCTTTATGTATGTACATATGCTGGTTTGTTCGCGATTTTCTCTAAAACTACTGATCCGATTTGGATGGGGTTTTCGTTGTTCAAATGCATGTTTGTCAAGGCAAGTTTAATATATAGTACATTACGATCTAATGAAGATCTTTGGAGTTAGACAGTGGAACTCTTCAATAGCTAACAGCAAATGACTCGCGATTACTGTGATCGTTTGTCTATGTTGCATTGCTAACACAATTGACTGGCAAACCACAACTAAAAAGTGAAAAATAATAATCGGTTCTACTGGGTGGCGCAAAAGTAAAGACCCTATTTGGTTCAGCTATAACATTTTTTCTAAATTAGAAAACTAGATTTAGATTTTTTTAAATGTATATTTGTGCCATTAAATTTCGTACCATTAGGATTTAAAGATGATGTCTTTTAAATGGTGACCTCCAGAGTTGATACACATTTGAGCCCTATTTATGACATTTTGCATAACTTGCCGTAACACTTCCTGCGATATGTTCGTTATTTCTTGACGAATGTTTTCTTTTAGAGCTGCGAGAGTCTGTGGCTTGTTCACATACACCCGAGATTTCAAAAAACCCCAAAGAAAGAAGTCTGGACTGGTCAGATCGGGTGATCTTGCAGGCCAAGGCAAATCGCCAAAACGAGAGATAACTCGGCCTGGAAAAGCGTCCCTCACTAAAGTAAAACGAGTAAAACGGTAAAACGGACGGAGTAAAACGGTCCATGTTTATTTTCAGTGTATTTTACATTTGTTCACTACACAATTTTCAACAACAGAATGACAGAAAATGTCATATAAAAAAAAAAAAGGTATTTTCTTTAGTGCCACTACTTTTGCGCCACCCGTTATTTTTTGTAAAAAAGTTTTTTTCAAAATAATGAACCAGTTTCAACCGCGACATTGTTAGAGTTGATCCGTAGGTACAACATGGCCACCGATTAATGCTTTTGAATAAAATAAAATTGAATGGCGACGTCTACATTTGGACATAGGCTTCCCCCAAGCATGCATAGCATAGTATGCTATGCTATAGATACTCAGCCTATAATTTTATCACTGCTGGGACACAGACCTCTTCTCTGTGAAAAGGTGTGCCGTAATCCACCACGCTGACCCATTACGGGTTGGTATGAGTTGCATAATTTTGTCAAAATATTGCATAAATACTGAAACATTATGACGTATTATTTGATCCCTCAGAGCAAACAATCATGATTAGATTAGTCCAAATATCGATTGCGCAGACAAGTCCAATGATTCATCACAAACAATATGATGCAAGTCCATAAAAGATGACAGTCAGTGACGAACGTTTTTTGCACTTCATCCTTTTGACATTGCCAGTCCGAGGTCCTCTTAAGTAAAGCAAGGGACAGACAAACGGACATGACATTGCACACTTAAAAAAAAAACCTTGTTTAACATTAATCATCTCAAGTTATAACATACAGTCACATGATCTAAGACCATTTCAAAGTAACATTTGTACCAGGAATCATAATGACGCACAGAAAGCGGACGAACGCAGATTTTTCTGCAATGATTCTCTTTAGAAGTAAATTTTTGAATCATTCATAACCCATTATCGTGGGAATTTTGTATGGGGCCGTATGGTGTTGGTATGGTTAGCAAAGAAATCTGTTGAGGTAATTTTAGTCATCGAATATATATTTTACTCAGTTTTAATTAAACACAAGAGTTAAAAATAGAGCCAAAAACGAAGACGCAAAACCAGAAAAACCGACTTCCGAAATTAAAGTTATTTTGCACTTTTTTGGAAGTCGGCTCTATTTTTTTTAAAAAAGTTTTTATTTTTCACTTTTTAGTTATGGTTCTCCATTAAACAATTGCGGTTGCTTTGCTGTCATTTTTTTATAGAGTTCCGTTGTATGTCGCCGAAACTCATCATCAGATCTATATGAAATTTAAACTGAACCATTTCGGAATAAAGCCCTTTCAAATAATAAAAGAATTTTGCAAATCCGTATATAAACGACGGAGTTAAGCACGAACATAAAAAAAAATACAAACATCCGAATTGATTCCTTTTGGAATTCGGTTAAAAATTATAATGAACTAGGAAAGCTAGTAAAGTTGAAATCTAGTAGAATAGAATAGAATACCAATCCCCATAACCCCCCCCCCCTCCTATCTTCATAAATTCCAATCACTAACAATCACAGGGAAACAGTTTTCGTAAAAAAAGTACCTGGTTTAGATTGTTTTCGACCTACATAAAATCTACTTGAATGATTTAACTTAAAATTTTATAATTATGGTGTTATTCATCAGTTTATTAACACTTAAGTGTTAACTACAATTTTAGCATAGAAATGCGAAATCCTACCAATTTATTAAAGTACTAACCATTTATGCAAATGACAGCAAAAGTCAACGAAGTCGACCTTTACTTGCAAAAACTAGTTATAAATTCAAATTACACATGTAGTACCTGTCGTTTAATTAATAATGTAAATGTATGGAAATTAGGTATAATATACGCAATTAAAATGAAGTAGTCAATTTGTTTTTGCTAACCATACATTTGTAGTCTCGCAAAATCAAAGGGCTTCTAAGAAAAGTTTTGCTGAGCAAACTTGATGAGTAAAATTAGTTATAAGAGCTGAGTTTGACTATTTATAAGTTTACCGGTAAGGCAAGGAGCACTTGTGGTTTCCGAAAGAAATATGAATCGTTTGCTATTTTAGTTCCCTTATTAAAACTTTGAGTAGATTCAAGACAGTCAGGTGGAAGGATATCATGCTTAAGTAACTAGATGGACTAAGTTTGTAGAAACTTCATCTTGAAAACTTTCAAAAATAGCCACAGTAAGCGATTGGCTAGATTCATAATCTTATCAATCAATTAGGCAATTTTCCTTTTGCTGGTGGTACAAGGACTGATTAAGCTAAAACTAAATTAAATAATACGTATTATTATATTATGTTTAAATTCAAAACACGATGATTAGGTAATCATAAGGCAAAGTTCCGTTTAAATTTTTAACCACCTTTAATTTAACGAAGCACCACAACGTGTGTACTTATACTCAAATGGGCCACTATGTTACGCAGTACAGAGTAACATACTCAATGCAGTTAGGTACTGGTATTACGCATGTGTAGAGCCTATTTATAATACCACATACGACACTGGCATAGGCAATGAGACAATGAGTAACAGTACTGGCACTACCTCCAACGTGATTTCCCTTTCTTTTCACCTTTAAGGCGCTATTAGCTGCCAATGACCTTGAGTGGTTAGCTTGCGTGTTCAGTGCTGAGCTCACGTAACGCGTCGTACGTCCACCCAGTAATAGGACTCGCCCATCAAGGAGCGCTATCCGAAATTAGACTCATTATTAATTTATTACACATAAAAGAACAGGTATTAATATAAAACACTGAGACTAAATTATAAATAATTAAATGATCTTTAAAATGGTGAATGAATGGTGGTTTCATAAAAATACGCTTTATAGTTTTTGCATGATTCTCAATTTTTTATCCGCGTTAGACCTAACTTTACAAATTAATTACACTGTGTTATAAAAATATAATTTCATATATTCTGAGATCATATTACGACGGAAATTATCTAGAGTAACATATATTTTTTTCAAAGAAATAAGACTAGTCGTTTAGACGTGATGTTCAATTAAAAACCATTAAAAGTCGTATAACTGCGCCTTAAGTCATTTTGTCAATTACTTAGACATTTCGTAATAGCGATAAGGAAAAAAAGAATCAAACATCAGTTTATAAATAACACTTATTAATAACGTTTTCCTGGAACGATCGATATTATGCAAAACACAAGGCATCGTTTATAACAGTGAAGGCCGTCCGTGGGTGACTCACTCTGGAATTAGGGCATTTCGTTCTATGGTTGATGTAGTGATATACTCGTACCTACCTACCCACCTAGGCGGGGTAATTGCTCGTGACTAACATGACTAATATTAGAAAATGTACAAATTTTACAGCTATTGTAGTAGTTTTTGTGTGAACCTTGAACTTTTGTGTCAATCATAAATACGTTTTAGATTGCTACTGTTATTTTGTTTCAATTAAATTATTTTTATCAGAGTGAGTCAGTTGGGGTAGGTTTATAGATCAATGGTAGATATATAAGATAGTTTTAAAGATTTATCGGTTAATTGACGTGACTAATAATCAGGAAATGGAAAAAGACATTGAAAGATAACTCGTATATGTATAATCCAAAGTCTCGACTACTAAAACCTTCATAGATTTGTTATGTTTTGAATGAGTCGTGTAATTTTTAAATTACCTATTGGCACCATGAGCTCAAAGCGTGAGAAGGGTAATTATAAGCTTTATGTCAGTTGAGATTCACAAGCTGATATCATAATGATGAATGGTGGAAAAAGTGCTAATTTAACAGTAGGTTATTTTAGCATGTTTTGTTATGAAAACCTTGAACTTTTCACATGACTCACAGATAGAGGTTTTAGCTGGTTAAAATTACCTATTGAAGGTAAAGAAGTATTTTTATTTTGCGTGATTTGCTTGGGGTAGGACCTGAAGATTAGTCACGTCAGGAAATAGTTTCTTTGGTAGTCACTTCATTGTGACTAAAGATTTTACTGTCATCTGTATCTGGAGTTTTATAGCCTTGATTGATTCATCGACACAGATTCACTGAATCATATTTATGACAATAAGATGACGCGTGGTACGGTAGATTCAGTTTTTATAGAGTAGTTACCGAAAAAGGGGATATGTTTTAGGCTGTCTCGTTCGTCTATGCTTGTAATCATTGTAAAATTAATTAATTTAGATTTTTCTGAAAGTTAAGGCTTGTTTTTAGCGTTCCGTACCCAAAGGGTCCAAACGGAGCCCTGTTGCTGTCACTCACGTGTCCGTCTGACCGTCTGTCTGTATGTTAGTCGTCTGTCACCAAAATTTTGTTCCGAAGATATTTTTAACATCTCATTGACCATATTACGTGTATTTTACTAACAAATATTTTAATAAATCTATTCTTTGAATTTCCCTCATTTGGTACGGAACCCTAAATGTGCGAAGACCGACACGCACTTGGCCGGTTTTTTCAAATGGTCCGATAACTTTCTTTGATAATTTTAGGCCGTTTTGCCTCAATCAAATGAAGTTTCGGTTTCCGTTGAAACTGGAGGGGAAGCCGAACATTCGGATTCGGTTTCAGCTGATACTGGAAGAGGAGCCGAACATTCGGTTTCGGTTTCAGCTGAAACTGGAAGCGGAGCCGAACATTCGGTTTCGGTTTCAGCTGAAACTGGAAGGGAAGCCGAATATTCGGTTTCGGTTTCAGCTGAAACTGGAAGGGGAGCCGAACATTCGGTTTCGGTTTCAGCTGAAATTGTAAGCGGAGCTGAACATTCGGTTTCAGCTGAAACTGGAAGGGGATCCGAACATTCGGTTTCGGTTTCAGCTAAAACTGGAAGCGGAGCCGAACATTCAGTTTCAGTTTCAGCTGAAACTGGAAGGGGAGCCTAACATTCGGTTTCGGTTTCGCCGAAAAATCGTGTTACGGTCGAACACTAGTATTTTCCATCTGGAATTTGTCAGTAGCAGCTCGTAGTGATGGCTATGGTCTGGTGCCTATTACATGGTGCTTCAAAATAACTGCCAAAATGTGGTTGTACCTACTATAGGTACACCTCTGCCTATCCCTTTGGAAAATACAGATATAATGTTGTCATTTGTATTTTTTTTTTCAAAACATAAAGATTTCGATTAAGAACTTCTATTTGAATCGTAAAAGCAAATTGTTTTACCCAAAATTAATATTTAAACTCAGTGAAATATAGGTCATATTCCGTTCTGACCTCATACAAGTAATCGATAGGACTCAAAATAAATATACACTCGTGTGTGTATGAGGAAATATCATGTGTATGCATGTATATAGCGCTATTTCCGCATCGTGGATATAAAAATTATATGGCTCAAGTTTATAGCTCTTCACTTGATTTATACTGCCTATGGTTTAAAAAAATGGCACAAAATGTTTGGTTTAATATAGGATTTATAAAATACTTTTGTGATATCTTTAAACGTTTTCGTACATCTCTTCCTATGTTCACCTATTTTAGTAAATTATATCGGGACTTTAACTTTACGAAAATCTCCTCTATTATAGTCAAATATAGATCTAATTGGTGATGACCAGATGTATAAATATAAATGTAACAGAGGGAGTATGCGAGTATCATATCAGGTGGTGTTCTGTAGTGTTCGTCAACCCTCATGGCAAAATTGCTTTAGATAATATATGTTTGTATATTTCTGTAGAAAAAATGGTCATTCAACAGTGATTTTTATAATTGCCAAACCCTTTTAAGACAAGTAATTACGCCCATACAGTAAACGAGCAAAGGTAACCAAGATCTAATCTAGACATGCAAAATTAATTTAACAACAATAATTAACCGCTATTGAAAATTACTTATTCATACAATTAAAATTTTCTACTATTTTTCTGTATTTATTTTGAACCGACGAAAAAAAAAAAGAAGGTTCTCAATTCGACCGTATGTATATATATATTTTTTTGTGTATGTTCAGCCCTCACTCCGTCATATATGAACCGATTTTGATTATTCTTTTTTTGTTAGATAGGGTATACCTCAAGGGTGGCCCCATGTTAAGGAAATCAGGATCTGATCATGAAATCCTGATAAAATTGAGAGAAAACCTCGAAAATTGGGCACGAATATTGTTTCTGTTTACTTTTCATAACTTAATCAGGCATTTAGGAATCATCACATCATGAAACTGAGCTGATGATGGAAACCATACCTTTCCTGAACAATAGAAGTTAGATATAAAAACTGGTTTTAGTGACAAATACCACTTAATATGCTTTGAAGAAAAGACGTCTTTACAATATTGGAGGTAACCTCAACTGGTCAATATCCTGGGAACCTCATGGAAGGATGGTTACATCATCAGCTCAGTGGCAAGAGGAATGATGAAGGATTAGAAATTAGCCTCAGAGTGTTTAAAGATGATGCGAGCCACAAAAAATTATAAAATAAAAAACTTTTTAACAAAAAAATTAACCGACGAAAAAGAACTAAAAAGCTAAAAGTAAATAAACCTTTTAAGTCTTGAGTATTGAGCTTATTTACCTACATAAAAAATCAAATTTTACATAAACTAATTTTGAGTCGGCGCCAATTAATAAAATGATTAATTACCTACTTACAGCCGTCTTCACTTATAAAATTTAGATATTTAATAATCAGATTGTTGTTTGGCGCCGACTCAAAATTAGTTTATGTAAAATTTGATATTTTATGTAGGTAAATAAGCTCAATACTCAAGACTTAAAAGGTTTATTTATTTTTAGCTTTTTAGTTCTTTTTCGTCGATTAATTTTTTGTTAAAAAGTTTTTGTACAATATTTTATATGAAATAACAAATACCACTAAAAGAAAACATTTTCTGAAAAAAAGCATTTACATTGGTTATTAAATGAAGCAGCGATTAACATTTCAAATATCAATATACCTAAGAAAGAGTCGGGGCTTGATGTCGTCACATCTTGATATCTCTTTTGTAAGCGTGTAACCTAATCGCAGTGACGTCATACGTCAGAATGTGTATCTTTTTCTGTTATTGGACAGTTTCCCTTTCCACCAGATTTGAAAGGTAATTACTTAGATAATTTTGAAAGTTACGCTTTTTAAGTCTTACTGCCAAACACTTTACACGTGCAGCCTGTGGGTTAACTACACACTGGTGGCATACAATGCCTTGCGTGTCCAATACAATAACGCGTTTAGGGTGCTGCTGGGGCTACCGCGATTCTGCAGTGCTACGACTATGTTCGCAGAAGTGCACACTAATGGCTTTCACGCCCTTATTAGGAAACAGTGTGCATCGCTGCTGAGTCGCGTAGGTCCAGCAGCAACAGCCTACTGAGCGTGTTCGCGGACAGGTGGGACTCTCCACTGCTGCGCCACTGGATACGCTTGCATGCAGTTTGGTGAGCAGTTGACACTTCCACCTCTCCGAACTTAATGTGAACTTAAATGTGTATTGTCTATTGTTATTTTCCTTTTCTTTTTGTGTTGTAAGTGTGTTGTATTGTTTTTGTTTTTTCATGTTATTGTAACATATGGACAATGGTCCGAAATAAACGAATTTAATTAATTTTGAACGGATTTGTAAAATTCTATCTATTTTCGATTTTGGATAAAGTAACATTTTCATACAAATAATAAAAAGAAATTGAGACAGCTACCCAATTTTGCCGTTTAGATGAATATTTTGGGTTTGCCGTTTTAAGAAACTGCACTTTTGAACTGTGGTAACTTTAGATTGACTTGGAACTTTAAGTTCAAATAAACTTTATATTTTAGGCATTTTATTTCTTTACAAAACTCACTTAACTTGATTTGTTTCTTTGGATTTTGTTTTTCCTGCAATATATTCATTTCGAAAAAGGAATAAAATGCCTTAAATATAAATTTAATTTTAACTTAGAATCCCAATTCAATCGGAAAATATCTTAGTTCAAAGTGTGAAGTTTCAAAAAAGCCGATTTCATAGTTATAGACCTAATATAAAACTGACGATTGTAAAGGTATACTTCAATAAATAGCCCAGGCTATTTACATATATTAGGAGGCTTGCTACTTCAGGCACGCAACTGAAACACGCACGCCTGAAATAAATGATGTTTAGCAATACAGCCTGAAGTATTCTTCAGTATAACGATTAGATGACGCAATGAGGTTTTTCAGGTAATTTAACCTAACGCCACTAAGGGTGGTATTACATTTATCCTAGATCTTTGTCCAATGTGAGTTTGATCAAAGAAGTAGGATGACTTCGTCAAATGTGTCATCAACACCGATATTTGATCAAAGCATAATATTTAAATAAAAATGGTTGCAACTTCGATTTTGTCTTTTTTTATTATACGGTGATAATTTCCAAACAATCTAATTAAATGTTGAGTCATTTAAATGTAAAAAACGCTTTTAGGAATGTTTGTCCTCGACTTGCAATTATTTAATTTATCTTAAATGCTTTTTTCTCTTCGCCTTTCGATCCATGGCTTCACCCAAAGGTTTTTCTTGATTTTTTTTTTTTTTTTAATAATAATCAAATGATCATAGCAGTTACCCGGGCCTGCGGACGGCGAGTAGTGGGTAACTCGCCGTCCGATCAGCACCAGGCCCGAGAGTCGACGGCGCGTAGTGTTCCACGCGCGCCTCAAAGAGTTGTCAGCAAGAGACGGGGCCCGTCATGGCCGATGCCTGCCCGGGGGTTGAGGATAAATTCGAAACAGAGTTACCTCGCCCCTGGGCACTCAAAGGCAGGAAGGAACAGGGGTGGGTTTTAGTCAGTAAGAGTCTGACACGCCCTCCCGCTCCGCCCAGAGCGGGAGAAGTCATAGGATGATTTCCCACCCCACAAAAAAAAAAAAAAAAAAAAAAATAAAAAAAAAAAAAAAAAAAAGCACATAAAGTTGCTCCACGTTCCTCCGTTTTCTCACACTACGTAAAATCTTGGACAAAGATATTGGACAAGTGTAATGGGCTTCCGTCAAAAAAATTTGATCAAATATAGGACATAGATATTGGACAAAGTTATAGGATAAATGTAATACCACCCTAAGGCGTAAAGTCTTTTACTTTAAAAACGAAACATAATGACGTAAATATGACGTTGACTTCAACTTAACATATCTCAGTTTCTGACATTATCTGAAGCATTTTGACAGATGTCTGGACCTGGCGCCTCGGTAATGCCACCTGTTATACGTCATTTTAAAAAACCCTCATTACCTTGATTTCTCATTTAAACTTAAAATAATGGTGTGTTAAAGTTTTATGTTACGTATTTATAACTGAGAATACAAATGTCTTTATATCTGAAACAAAATGTTTTGCAGAAAGGTCCTACGTCAATTAGAAAATAGTCCAAGATTATTTAGTTTCTTGCTGGTATCTAGGTTTCTCTTCTCAAGCCACGTCCTTCCGTGCTCCGCTTTCAATCTGCCAGCTTTTCTGAAATAGCGAGAAAAACTTTAATTTATTAGTAATATCTGACTAACCGACGCAAAGCCATAAAAATATTTTAATTATTTTGTGATAATTATAAACTAAAATATAAACATTTATTTTTCCTATTTCTTTTTTCATACGAAACATTTCCGCACAAAAAGGGTTCTAAAAAACTTTATTTACGTACTGTTTCTCTAGCTTTAAAACAGTAAAGGTTTATACATTGCGTGCTTAGGCTCAGAATAATTTGCACATTAATGAGGTACCTACAGTTATGTGGACAAACGCTATAGTACAAAATTCGCCATGATTTAAAACAAAAGAATTTTGCGAGTTGCGTTTTGCATGCTCGAGTGAAGCATGGTTTTTTTAAAGTTTTAAGTACTTTTTTGTACTTCGTGTTTTAAATGAAAATTGTAGGTAGGTAAAATTGTACAGTAAATCAGACCTGGGCGAAAGCTGCTTCCTCCTTCTTTCTAAACCTTATGCGTTTTCTGGTTTGCACATTTGTCAATTTATTGCATTTTTCCAAACATTCGACTTAACTATTTGAGCACGCTGAATGCTTGTGTAAATATTGAAAATTTGGTCTACACAGAACGATTAAAACAGATACAATTTTACAAACCTATTCATTTATTTAAAACAGGTATTGAAAAAAAAAGCAAATATGCACGAAGAACGAAGCGAAAATCAACGCAGACTGTATTTACTCAACTGTTGTAAACACACAATCCTTTTTGACGTCCGCGCCTCCACAATGCAACATCACCTTTCTTTTTGTAGTGTCCACTTTCAATTTCATTCATTGTAAACCGCTCTATTCAGCATTTTTCCTTTTCGCGACGAAATTTATTTACTGTACTTTGCCTTGCTTTAATCGAAGTGTCTACGTCACTTCAGAAGGTAGACGGGGGACACTAAAGATAAATACCACTATCTCGACTTAATGGCTTTCTGTCTTATGTCTTAGAAGGGTGTCCATCCGAGCCAAGGCAGGTCAGCGAAACTTTGATTTGTCTTCGTTATGTCGACATATCTCTTCGCGCGTGCAGAATTTTGATCTCCGTATTCAATTTATCGGACACGCTGCGGTTTTATTAGGTAATTGAATGGGAACCATTTGTCGCAGGCTTTTGTGATTGGGCTTTGAATAAAGTCGAGAGGAAATATCAAGTATATGACAGTGTCTAGTTTTCTCGCTCGATGTAAGAATCGACGGAGGGAAATTGAGTATTAAGAGTCGCTCGAGAAAATGGGTGAGGAAATTGTCACTTTCTACACTTGTTGCATGTGAAACAATAAACTACACCTACGTCACATGACACAACATCTTTCATATAGCAATTTTGTTAAAGATAAATAGTGATCCAATGAAACATCGTCGTGTAAAAACATATAGGTACCTACTTTATTTATCTACTATGTTTAGATTTCCCATTTCCATTTTCATGCTAAATCTATATTGGTCAGATCAGCTCATATAAATCCCTTTTATAGCCCAAGTGGGTGCTGTTATAGTGGCGTCATACTAAATAAATATTCCTAAAGCATAACGTACTCAAATATTTAAAACATGCACGCCGTCTCCATCGCGAGCGGGCTATTTCACACTACTTGTTTTCTCGCGAACAACATTTATACTCAAGACTTATGCCAACCGTGTGCAGGGTGCATTTTTCTGGCTTCTATTATTTACCCACACAATGGAATATAGACTTTGTACTTAAACCTTTTGGGATGATATTCGTTTGTTCACGATAAAACAAATAAGTCACCGTCGTCACCTGAGCAAACGTAGCGGGCCCCACAACGAGTTTATATCAATTTTCTACCGAGTGCGTCTGGATGGTGAAAAACACTTAACCGTGGATGTGAGCCTTTATGTTCTTATAGAATAAAACTGTTTTATTCCTTCCTTCACTTTGAGAAGGTAAATTAAAAAAATACGAGGTCCACAAAGAGATGGTAAAGTGAAAAATATTTTTATTTTCGTCTGAGGATTATATTTTTATGAACGTTTTATTAATGCTTGGCAGACAAATCAAGGTTCTGAATAAGGTTTTATGAATAGAAGCTTATTTGCAAATACGTTTGCTTGCGGGTTTTTACATGACATAAAAGTAAGATAAAGCATGCAGATAAAACCCTTATAAGATATGTTTTTACCTACTTTACATAAACAACGTTAAATGAGTCATCTTAATGAATTGTTTGTACCTGTGGTAATATTTGTTTTTTTGTGTTTTCTTCACTACTAACTAAGATAGCGACGTATTACATATTTTACGACATTCTTATTACTATAGTAACGTAGATTCGTAGATACGTAGGTATAATATTCGGTTATGACTTTGTTCACATTGATTGGGTTCGGAGGAGTAGGTATATAACCAATTTGCTAAGTATACAGTTTTGGCAAGCGTCTTGTAAACATAGGCGTTTCTTATTGTATTAGCAGAGAAAGAGGTCTTTTGTTTATTTAAGGTCGCCATAAAAAGGATGGTGCAAATAAATGACTACGGTATATAATATAATATAATAATATAATATTCCACAGCTATCACACAACGCCATCTAGTCCCAAGCTAAGCAGAGCTTGTGTTATGGGTACTAGACAACTGATAAACATACTTATATATTTCTAAATACATACATATTATAGATAAATTACACCCAGACACAGAACAAATGATCGTGCTCATCACACAAACATTTGTCCTGGGTATATATATATATATATCATAGCATAATCTGCCTATTACCTATATTCCCACTGCTGGGACACAGGCTTCCTCTCTGTGAGAGGGTGTGGGTTCTAATCCACCACGTGGGCCCAATGCGGGTTGGTAGACATCACATTTCTTTGAAGTTTTGGTTCTAGGAGATACTGGTTTTCTTACCATGTCTTCCTTCACAGTTTTAAGAGCAGTGGTGATGAAATAATTTACACAAAATAAAGCACCTGCCTGGGTTCCAACCCACAACCTACAACTTGTATGTCACGCCAGTTCCCACTGGGCCACTACTGCTCCAACTTCGATATTTTTAGTCTAGATGTGTACCAGCTATATGCTCCCAATAACAAGGAAATCAAAATAACTATCGGAACGTGGGTGCACTATACGTATACCTCTACCTAACCTTGCGATGAATACAGCCGAAAAGTAATGTTATGTTATAAACTTTTAAATTTTTAAAAGAAGCATTTTATCTAAAATATTCTCAATGGTTCAGCTGTAAACACAAAATATCTTCTTTTTTACATCTTATTTACATAATACATAAATTATAATATCGAGTTCTTTGCATATCCAAGGTAAACAAAAGCGTAAAAGAAAGTAGATAGGTACCTATACGCACGGCAGTATTATATAATATGCTGCCGAATTTTACGACAGAACTCATATGTGACGTCATATCTCTAGTTTATAAAGGGTGGTACCCAATTTGTGTGGTTCATTTTAGCCAAACGTAACCCATAAAGTTTGATAGAAATTCAAACTTTAAGGGTTGCGAAAGTACCTCAGCGCAAAATCATACACTTCTGTGTATGAAAACAAATATTTTTTTTAAATTTTTCGGCCTCAAATAAAATTGAATTCATTCAAACTAAGCTGAGAGCCAGCGATTTTGAACGTTAAAGTATACATAAAGACAGTCTCCCAAAACGCCTGCCTGTCATTACTTCCAAGTGTTTGAGCTGGGAAGAACAGGGAAGACATGGGAAGTAGTGGAACCAACTCCACAGCAACTCATCTGTCTGTTAAGAATAGAATAGAATAGAATAAAACTTTATTGTACACAAAAACCGTCACACAATTGTTTAACACAAGCTTAAATCTATAGGTACGGCGATCTTATCGCTGAACAGCGATATCTACCAGACTACCTTGAGATGGACAGAAAGAACTTAAAATCTAAAAGGTACAAGATACAAGCAGTACACCGCAGACTGCCCGTCTGCGGTGTACTGCTAATAAAAAAAGGATGTCAAAATTGTAAGTATGAAGAACTTGAATATTTACAATACTATGCAAAATAATTATAAAATAAATAACCTGTTTATTCCTTAATAGTAATTAAATACATTGTTCGGTTTGGAAAAACAATTAACTAAAAGTATAATTACGATCAATTAAGGGCCCTCTTTGGGTTTAAGGCCTCCTCCAGTTTGTGCTATTTTTCTCGGTCTTTTGCCAGTGTTAGCAAATGCTGGCCGACCACTTGCAAAATAATTAACATAATGTTAATTGGTATGAGAGGACAGTGCAGACCAGCTTCCCCTTGCTTCTGTCATACTTCCCGGTTCAGGTCATTCCCGCGACTTAGTCAATCGTCAATTCAACTCGCTTTTGGATGGTACTGGTTTTCTTGGCTTGGCCACTATTCGGTCAAAGCTTTATACTATCTAGAAAATTTAAATACACAAAAAATAAAAAACACGCATTATAAAATCTAGAAGCTTGGCAATGTAAGGCGCTTGAGCTTCATCGAATAACTTCGCCCGCACTGGGTGGAGCGGGAGGGCGTGTCAGACTCTTACTGACTAAAACCCACCCGTGTTTCTTCAGTTGCTTGTGCCAGGGTCCGCGGTGACTCTTTCAAACACACCCGCGACCCTAGTAGATTATCTACCAGTTAACACAATTGCCGGGCCAAAATATTATCGTGGCTGCTTACGGGTTAACCTCGAATTTTAATGGAATTACACGTACAAACCATCCTGTAAACACCTTCTATAGCGACGAAGGTCCTATTTTTCGTCCAAAAGGATATCTTGTTTGTCAAACAAACAAGTTGTCCTTGATTGGGGACGGACCGAGTTTGTATGAAAATCCTTGGTGGATTTTTTTCATGTTTATTTTGTCAACAAGTATAAGCGTTTTGCTACGAATTCGTGGGGCCGCATTTTAACGAAGACTTATGGAACGCTTATTATTATTGGGACGTAATAAGTGGAAGGCTTAGTGCTAATATAATTATGTTCTCAAGATAATTTTGTCTTGGTTTTGTTGGTAGAGATCTTTTGGTTTCATGGATTTGGTAATGATATCGGTAGTCTCAAGGGGTCTGCTACTGTATAAAGCTGCTCTAGTTATCCACTTTTTTGTTATCTGTGGTTTCATTTATACATTTTATATTAATTTGGACCAGAATTTAGTCACGATGATAACGTTATCTTCATTCCTAATTCGATCACGCAAGGAAATTCCGAGCATTGCCCTCTCCATTGCTCGTTGGGTGACTTTAAGTCTTTTGATGGGGCCTAATGTGAGCGACCACATTTTGGTACCATATGTCATCACGGACAATACGCACTGGTAATGTTACTAACAAACTGTCGACTTTAATAATAATAATAATAATAATCTTTATTGAACAAAAATACCTTACAATTTGCTTAATATCTAGCACTTAACACTTTGTCTGAAATAAAAGTTTTTTTTTTATAGCCTTGCGTCCTGAGACACTGCTTGTGAACCAAGGTTACCGAACAAGCCCGAAGAATCGCCACACTTAAGTGGCAGGAGGCAGGGCATATTGTTCGCGGAACAGATGATCGATGGGGCTGAAGGGTTCTGTAGTGGTGACCGCGTACTGGAAAACGCAGCGTTTGAAGGCCTCCCACAAGGTCGACCGGACTGGTCGTTGTAGCGACACTTTGGGGAGGCCTATGTCCAGTAGTGGACGTCTTTCGGCTGAAATGATGATGATGGCGGTCTTTCGCTATCCTGATAAGACTATTTTTACACAGATGTCTTAAAAAAGTATATCCTATGGGTGAGGTATCAAGTGATTTTTTAAAGTTCGGTTTGACATTGTACATGGAAATGACTTGAATTTAAATGTAACACACAAATCAATTCCTTGATTTAAATATAAATGCACGTGTGTTTCCTGTGTGCATGAACTGTCATGGTGGAATGACCTAAGTTATTTAGGTATCACGTGCTTATTTGCATTAAATAGTTTAACTGTCTACCTTAAAACATCTATGCCAGACAGACAGACAGGAGGCACTTTGAATTTTAAATATACCTACGTACTAGCGACCGGCACCGGCTTCGCACGGGTGCAACATATTTTTTCGATTTCTCGAATTTCTCTTTCGTATAAACCAAGACAAAAATTGCTCAATAGATGCAACCGTTCTGAAGTGATGCTCTTACATATATAATCGGCAATTGATTTTTATTTACTTACTAGCTGCGCCCCGCGGTTTCACCCGCGGAGACCGGGATAAAAAATAACCTGTGTGTTAATCCAGGATATAAGCTAAAATTTCACCTTTATAATATTAGTGTGATATATAGATAGATGAGTGAATGAAAACCTTTTCTAATCGTGACCCAGATTAGCGAGTATGTACATAATACTCGTATGTAATACTCGTACATACCTATAGTGTGATAATGATAACACAGACTTCCTCGACAATTTTTATATCATCTGCCTACCTTTTTCCCAACTTTTCTAGGGTCAGCTTCAAGTCGAATCGAATGTAGTTGACTACCAGTGTTTTTAAAATAAGTTACTGCCTATCTGACCACCCAGTTTCTGGGTAACACGATACCTCTTGATATTACTGGTTGTCAGACTTTCGGACTACTGACTACCCGTCACAAGATCATTGACTATTTTATAATGACATAAATTAACTTGAGCTACTTCTCATCACTTCACCTACACAAATAATGGCCTTTAATAGCGCTCACATGCACAAATAAAAAATGTTTATCTCGCAAAATTAACCCTATTAAAGTCGACAAGACATCTCCGAAGAGCATTTTATCGTCTCTAATATGTGTCATCAGTACCTGTAAGAAATACCATAAAACTTTGCTAAAGCGTTTAACTGCTCGTCATTTACTTTTAATTTTTAACCGACGAAAAAAAGGAGGAGGTTTTCAATTCGACCGTATATATATTTTTTTTTTTTTTTTTTTTGTGTATGTTCAGCCCTCACTCCGTCATTTATGAACCGATTTTGATTATTCTGTTTTTATTAGATAGGGTATACCTCAAGGGTGGTCCCATGTCAAGGAAGTCAGGCTCTGACAGTGGAAACCTGATAAAATTGAGAGAAAACCTCGAAAATTGTGGGCACGTTTAGCGTTTCTGTATGTATGTTCGGCCCTCACTCCGTTATTTATGAACCGATTTTGATTATTCTTCTTTTGTTAGATAGGGTATATCTCAAGGGTGGTCCCATGTCAAGGAAGTCAGGATGTGACACTGAAATCCTGATAAAATTGAGAGAAAACCTCGAAAATTGTGGATACGTTTAGCGTTTCTATATGTATGTTCGGCCCTCACTCCGTTATTTATGAACCGATTTTGATGATTCTACTTTTCTTAGATAGGGTATACCTCAAGGGTGGCCCCATGTCAAGGACATCAGGATCTGATCATGGGATCCTGAAAAAATTGAGAGAGAACCTCAAAAATTGGGCACGAATATTGTTTCTGTTTACTTTTCATAACTTAATCAGGTATCTGCCGCGACACCTCGCGGCTCGGCGGACAGAGCTCCGACAGGATCTCATGGTAACATGGAGAGAGCGACTGTCGCAACCCAGCGCTGGGCACGCCACCATCGCGGTGGTAGTGCCCCTCTTTGAGGAGTGGCTGGAGAGGCGCCATGGCACCCTCACCTTCCGCCTGACGCAGGGCCTCACCGGACATGGCTGTTTCGGGAGGTACCTGTGTCGGATCAAGGCGGAGGTGACCCCTAGGTGTTTCCACTGCGAGGATCGCCAGAGGACACGGTGGAGCATACGGTGGAGGTTTGCCCCGCTTGGGCAGAGCACCGCCGTGTCCTCGTGAATGCGATAGGCGGCAGCGACCTCTCGCGCCGTGCCCTGGTTCAGGCCATGGTACGGAGCGAGAAGGAATGGGAAGCCGTCTCCTCCTTCTGCGAAGCAGTAATGCTCGCGAAGAGGGAGGCGGCATACGTTAGGGAGACTCAACAACAGCCGAGTCGCCCTAGCGCCCTCAGTCGCAGCCGCCGCAGGAGACGCCAGGGGCCGCGAGACGATCTCCGGCCACCGTAGACCCGGGCCTGCGGACGGCGAGTAGTGGGTAATTCGCCGCCCGATCATCTCCAGGCCCGAGAGTCGACGGCGCGTAGTGTTCCACGCGCGCCTCAAAGAGTTGTCACCAAAGGACGGGGCCTGCCACGGCCAATGCCTGCTCGGGGGTTGAGGATAAATTTGAAAGAGTTACCTCGCCCCTGGGCACGTGGGGCAGGGAGGAACAGGGGTGGGTTTTAGTTAGTAAGAGTCTGACACACCCTTCCGCTCCACCCTAGAGCGGAAGAAGTCATAAGTTGATTTCCCACCCCCCAAAAAAAAAAAAAAAAATCAGGTATTTGCATTTAGGAATCATCACATCCTGAAACTGAGCTGGTGATGGAAACCATACAAGTCCTACGCAATATAAGTTAGATATAAAACTGGTTTTAGTGACAAATACCACATAATATGCTTTGAAGAAAAGACGTCTTTACAATATTGGAGGTAACCTCAACTGGTCAATATCCTGGAAACTTCATGGAAGAATGGTTACATCGTCAGCTCAGTGGCAAGAGGAATTATGGAGGATTAGAAATTAGCCTCAGAGTGTTAAAAGATGATGCGAGCCACAAAAAATCATAAAATAAAAAACTTAAAAAAAAAAAAAATAACCGACGAAAAAGAACTAAAAAGCAAAAAATAAATAAACCTTTTAAAGTCTTGAGTAATGAGCATATTTACCTACATAAAATATCGAATTTTATATAAACTAATTTTGAGTCGGCGCCAATTATTAAAATGATTAATTACCTACTTACAGCCTTCTTCATTTGTAAGTACTTATAAAATTTAGATATTTAATAATCAGATTGTTGTTTGGCGCCGACTCAAAATTAGTCTATATAAAATTTGATATTTTATGTAGGTAAATATGCTCATTACTCAAGACTTTAAAAGGTTTATTTATTTTTTGCTTTTTAGTTCTTTTTCGTCGGTTAATTTTTTTGTTAAAAAGTTTTTCTACTATCAACTCTGCCGCGTAGCTAAATTGACATTAACTTTTAGGGTCCCGTAGATAATCGGGAATGTTAAAATCCCTGTTTATTTTTATTTATATGTTTTTGGTTCCACTGAATCGTGTGAATGCTGATTGAGAGAAATTATAATTAAAAACAACTACAAGTGCTTTTTAAAAAGGTTTCTACTACTACTAACTAAATATAAAATGTAGAATGGCACTTCCTGTCAGATAAAACACAATGGAATATACAGTGTTTTAAACAATCTGCATGATTAGGTACCTAACCGTCTTAGGTACAAATTGTTAAAAACGCGACGAGCCAGCGGCTTCGCCCTCGTGGAATTAGTACTTGCTCTACAATCAATTATAGCCTTTATGCTATTCCAGACTATAATCTATCACTGTGCCAAATCTCATCCAAATTCAGCCGTTCTGATGTGGTTAAGTAACAAACATCAATCCATCTTTCGCATATAAAATGTTAGTAGGATTAAATGATTTTCGGATAAGTTACTGTCGTCGTAATATTAATTCACTGGAGTAACTCTTAAAATTCTTCTATGAAAATAAAAACTGGGTTATGACAACTGTGTTTGACAGTATTGATGTATTGATAGTAACATAAACAATGTAATGGTTGATGGGTTGTTTATTGTCGATTGAAGACTGATGGACATTAGATAAACGAGTTGATCGAAGGGCGATGTAAAGCGACAAGAACCTATGTTCAATGTTGGGAGAGAAAATTATTTACTTAAAAAAAATACAAGTTTTAGACTCTCTCTAGGGATCAATTTTCACCTATTTTAACTTTAGAACTATTTATTTTAAAATTATGAAAAATTTATTCAAGTACCTCACAATATTTTCGACTAAGGTGTCGATATGTCGCATGGTCCAGGTTAATTTTTCTATGTTCATCCCAAAAGTGACCCAATATTTGAAATTTATTTATTTACGTTACACGTCCGTGTTTGGGTTATATATTTTTATGAGTTTTCCAAATTTCAACTCAAACAGTGCAGTAGATTCGCAGCAAATTGGCTGTGACAGATAGACACACGAGTGATCCTATAAGGGTTTCGTTTTTTTCATTCGGACGTTCGGAGCCCTAAAGTCATATCAAAAGTGAACCAGTGTCTTCTGAGGCTCGCTCATACCATTGTAGATCTCGTCCATCGCTTTCCATCAGGTGAGGTAGAAGTCAACAGCTCTTCATGAAACCAAAAAATCTACTTTACTCAACACTGTTATAATTATAGACCTATTTAAAAACCAATCACTTATAAGACAGTGTAAAAGCTTCATACTTCCACAATAGATTCGTGCTTCACCGTTGCATAGTGTCGTTCCAGGGACAATTATATGCAAGTGGCCGTTAAAGCAATTGAAACTTTTTGCGTCTGCTGCAGCCATATTTAAGAGTACCGTGTACAAAAGAGGTATGCAGGAAAACGATTATACTGGTACCGTTCGCTTAGGGTTGTGATGTTCAGCAAGAGAATTTGTCATTTTCGATTAAAATAAGTAATATCGGGCACTTAAAAAAAAAAGACGGTGACCTTAAAAAGGCACAACTAATTCTGTCAATAATTTAAAGAATATTTAAATTCGGTGTTTTAAATCTAGGAAAAGAAAGACAGAACCATAAAAAAGTAACATGTTGCTCGAAATATAAGATGATGATGAAGATGTAATCCTAAATATCCTGGCTACCTGCGTGATCGTTTTTCGTTCACTCGCCCTGCCGACGCCCCGTGTAGATCCCACCTGAAGCATCATCTCAATTTCCCATCCCATAATACCCATTTCTATTCCCACTCCTTCTCTGTTCATGCGGTACGATTGTGGAACTCACTTCCACCTAATATCCGCGATTCTAAAACTGTCTACCAATTCAAGAAACAATTCAAAGAGCATTACCTCTCCACCATTCCGTGATTATATTAATTCGTTTATTCATCTTTTTAACATACTAAATACGTTTTTAAATATTTCTTAAAAAAGAATATATAAAAAACATTTAAAAATATAAAAATAGTAGCCCACTGGTATCGGGAACAGGGTCCAAGCTACCGGCGGCCAGGGCTCCATGCAGAGAGAAGAACCGCCTGACAATGCGAGCCGTGTCCAGAAGTACTGCTTTCTGAATCCCCTTGATCCAGCCGCCTAACGAGAGCCTCCTGAGGTGTTGATCGAGGCTCGTGGCTATTAAGCCATTGGCTGACACGACTATCGGTACAATGATCGCTGAGTCCACATCTGATTATATTTATTATTGATATTTATTTTATATTTAATTATAAAGGTTTATTGTAAAGTTAGGTATATTTTATGTATGAATTCTAGTCTATTTTATGTTTCTATATCTATTTATACACACTGTGTCTACATTTCTCAACCAACTTTCCAGTCGCAGGTCTGCTGGTAGAAAATTCTTTTGAAATAAGCAGCACCTTTGTGCTCTTCTATCTGTATTTGTTCGTTTTTCTCTTATAAGTGTTTTTGTGTGTGCATAAATAAATAAATAAGATGCAAATCTGGGCGTAAGATACGCCATGGCTTGTGGGAGCTATATTGTTTTTTCCTGCATTTTAATAGAGTTTAGTAATTATGTTAGAATAAATAGAACCGCAAATTACAGGTAGACTTTTCAAATGGGCTATTTTACAAAAAAATAATCTAATTAGTCCGTCACTTAAATAACCAAAATATATTGGACGTGTATTTTTTGCTTAACCAAACCAATAAAAAATTACAAATATAAAACGCATCAAAGATCAGGGCCTGCAGTCTCGACATTGATAGCGATCGCTACGTCCTAACGATTGGTCGCTACGTCGGAAAAATAATTGATTTTCTTGAAATATGTACAGAGACCAGCAGATCAGTTGATCAGTTTTCTTGAAAAATAGTGTTTGCAAGTTAAAATTTACGCCGTCTCTGTACATATTTCAAGAAAATCAATTATTTTTCCGACGTAGCGACCGATCGTTAGGACGTAGCGATCGCTATCAATGTTGAGACTGCAGGGCCAGGAGTGTGAGCTCGTTACATCACTATGGAGGTAAAAAAAAAAAAAATACAGTCGAATTGAGAACCTCCTCCTTTTTTTGAAGTCGGTTAAAAAGTGTCGCGCCGCGTGACGTCACGCGACATTTCAATGCACTGTATCACCCTCATTTCTTGTTTACGTGACAAAAGAAAAAATACGTATCCAATATTTTTTGGTTATTGAAGTTATACTTCTTTAGGCGCGTTATGAAAAAATGAGAGTGAAATTTTAAGATGCGCGCGCATCACTGTCACAAAATTCACAGGTAGAATTTAGCTACAACCAATCCACCCTGAAGTTAGCTATGGTCTGTGGTTCACGAAGAATGATTGCTTTCCTTTTGTAAACTTTGTGACAGTTTGGTTTTTTATCTTGTTACGCCAAAGAAGTATAACTTCTTACGTGCGTACATAAGTACACACACACTTTTTTATTTGATGGAGTAATTAGATTTTTTTAGTAAAATACCCCATTATGTAGGTATCAAGCATGCCTGATTACTCATCTTCGATTTCCTTAACAAAAATACTTCCGCCTCAAAAATGTTAACTACCAGTCTGATGACGTATAAAATTAAACTTCAAACTTTAATAATATGCTGCTTTTAGTTCCTAGAACTCACTTAACATATATCCGGCATAATTTAGTCAGCCATTTAGTTAGCACCATGCAAATTCTTAGAATTTTATGACAGCCACTAAATAACTAAAATATGATGTCATTGAAATGACCAAATTGGTATTCGGTATCGTGTGGTTTGGACAAAAGTAAACTTCCCATCGTTTCGCATAGGCAATACGTTTCTCATACCTATTAAAAACTATAGGTAGATAAATACTGACATGAAATAATATAAGGTTGTAAAATAACATGGCTTTTCAACCGACTTAATCAAAAAATATTGACTTTCCTCCACAAAGTTACAAAGCGTCCTTTGCCAAACAAAAAACATCTGGTGTTGAATGACATTGACATTTCAAAACTTTTTTTTTTCGCAACCCTAACAGCGAAGCGAGGGTAAAATACTCATAGTGCCAATTCTCCACGTGACGATTCCCGGACGATTTCGATACGAGCTTTTTACTTAGCTACTATGGAGATAATGCTCTTTCTATGTCCTTTTTCAACACTGTGAAGTTGAGTGATTATTTTTGGGATCAAAGTGGTGAGCTTCTTTCATTTTTATTTGTTTAGTTTTTTATAGCCGTGGAAGTTATAAAGAGGCATTTTAATTTCTCCTTCGCTGTTATGTGGTGAAAAAGTTTGCGTAACAGCAATGAAAAGTAATTATGAGTTTGTAAACTTGGAAGTTATCTTGCGTGTACTTCAGCAAAACTTTGAAATCTACAACATTGTTGTGTTATACTTGAAAATAACGTGTTGTGCAATGTCTTACATTACCTTAAGTTTCATTACATGCGAAGTGGGAATCTAAACAGCGGAAACTTAACAAACACTGGAGGTATGTTACCCTTTCAGATGCTCGAAAAATCTTCCTGTTTTTCTTTTTCCCCATTGCCCTTCAACAACCAAACAATCAATTGCTGGGCAAAAAGCCTGGAATTAAGGGAACCCGACGCCGTGTGCCAAAAAGGCAGTGTCTGCACTAGTTAACACGACGGGGTTGGATTACAACACGAAAATAAAATATATTTTCGAGCAAACAGTTTCGAGCAATTTAACAGTCGTGTCGCAGCCGTACTGGGCAATTTCACCAATTCCCTTCTATGTTAGCCCTTGGTAACAAGCGAACGTTAATTGAAAATGGAATTTTTTCCACCTAATCCGACTCTGCCCGCTCAATCGGTAGATCTTAATACATAGTGCGAGGTGTGTAGTAATTGAATTCGCTTGATTATTTTACCGTTTGGTGTTTAATCGTATTATTTACTGGTCTCGCCGAGAGGATTTTAGTTGGAATCCCAATTCAATTATTGTTACCGAGAATTAAATAATTTATTGTTCGCTGGTTCTGTTTCCAAATACGTATCGACATAAGTGGTTGGAATTTGATGAAATTGTTTGTTTACAAATAACATTTCCAATTTAGGTTTCAGTTTGATAAATATTTGAAAACAATTATTTTTATTCACATCATGGAACACATATTTGTTCTCTTGTTTTGCATACCGTACTGTTCAATCAACTGTCATAATAGTGGTAATGTGAAACCAATCGGAATGCGTCCGATAATATTTACTGCCAGTGTTTTGATATTTTCTACAGCATTTTACAAATTTCTCGTAACTGCATTTTGTTGCTCTGTCTGGTAGGAATTGTAATATCTAGGGATGTAGGCTCTAAGTGTGTACTTTTTGTGTGCAGTTCTAAATTCTAGTGTGTAGGAAAAGAAACACTGGTCCGCAATAATTTATATCTTGTATTGTTAATTAAGTTTTACACAACTATAAAATTCACTTGCCTGACAGCCGACCTGAATCCATCTGACAATTTTGTTTATTTTAAAACTCGGATTTGTGTTTATTTATTTTATTCATAATGTGCCATGAGATCTAAGGCTCCCAACAGACGGACTGCACCGCAGCAACCGCAAGTATTCGATATATTCATTTGCATGCAGTTGTACGTTCGATACTTGACTAACGGCGTATATATCCGCCAAATGGCGTCTTCATTGAATAAAAAATCGTAGCAAAGCGTAGAAAATTAAATTGTTTCAGAATGTTTCGTATCCAAAGTAGTAGGCACAAGTACCAAAAACGGTCGTTTCTGACAATTTTGCATACAACTTTGGATACGAAATATTCTGAGACCTGTTTTAACAACGTAAAAATACTTTATCCTCTTTGTAACAAACGTGACGTTGGATTCTTTAATATTTAATTTTCTGTGATATGCTACGATTTTTTATCAAATGAGGGCGCCACTTGGCCGGTAGTAGACCCTTAAGGCGCAGTTATATGACTTTTAATGGTTTTTAATTGAACATCACGTCTAAATGACTTGTCTTATTTCTTTGAAAAAAATATATGTTACTCTAGACTATTTCCGTCGTAATTTGATCTCAGAATATTTGAAATCATATTTTTATAACATAGTGTAATTAATCTGTAAAGTTATGTCTAACTCGGATAAAAAATTGAGAATCACGCAGAAACTATAAAGCGTATTTTTATGAAACCGTCATCATTTTAAAGATCATTTAATTATTTATAATTTAGTCTCAGTGTTTTAGTTTAATACTTGTTGTGTTATGTGTAATAAATTAATAATGCGTCTAATTTCGGATAGCGCTACTTGATGGGCGAGTCCTATTACTGGGTGGACATACGACGCGTTACGTGAGCTCAGCGCAGAACACGCAAGCTAATCACTCAAGGTCGTTGGCAGCTAATAGCACCTTAATATCGACTCCACACGACTGCAGCCGACCGCGTGAAGTTGATATCACAACTGTACGAAGTTGAACGTACAACTGCACGCAGTTGAATATATCAACTACGTGCGGTTGCTGCGGTGCAGTCATCCTAAGCCCTCTAAAGAGGTCCTGATGAAAGAATCTCAGTCCCAGCAGTGGGAACATTATAGGCTGATTACGCTATGCTTACCTGAATCTCGATTTAAAACCGACAGACTTCACAATAAATTAGTTTCAAATCGACATGCATGTCTGAGTACCGTTCTAAATTGCTGGCAAAACGGGCAAAATATAACTCTGTAAGTATACGCTTGTGGCATCCTCCCCATACTTGAAATCCCAACAGTACTCGAGTCCGCCTGTTTTATTGGCACTAATAAAATCATTCGTTCGAATAATTCGGAAATGAGTTAACCGTACTCTTGCGGGCTTAACAGGAGTTGAAGTAAGTTTCTTAATATCTATATAAATGATTTAATACAGATTTTATGTACCTGGCGTGGGCATTTTCAGACGAGATTAATATTATTTTGACGTTAGGCATGGACTAGTAACATAAAAGTGTAGTACTTGCTTAATTGATACAGTTTCTGGTGTGGGTGTTTTATTTTGATTTTTTAAATGATTAGTGAGATAAAACTGTAGGCACGTATTTGAAAAGTCCGACCGATAGCTAGAGATCATAATAAAATTACTTTTCGTGTGTGAATAGGTTGCTTCTAGCCAAGCGTGCTCCACCGTCAATCACATCATTATCATCAGCGGAGTTAGACAAAATACTTTTCTGCTAACGTTAAGGGTCTACTACCGGCCAAGTGGCGCCCTCATTGGATAAAAAATCGTAGCGTAGCATAGAAAATAAATATTAAAGAATCCAACGTCACGTTTGTTACAAAGAGGATAATGTATTTTTACGTTGTTAAAACAGGTCTCAGAATGTAGTAGGCAAAAGTACCAAAAACGGTCGTTTCTGACACTTTTGCCTACTACTTTGGATACGAAACATTCTGAGACCTGTTGTGCAAAATGTATGGCAATGACATTACTGGGAGTGAGTCACGTCACAGTTCTCTCCGCAGGTAATGTCGTTGCCATACATTTTGCATGAAGTGTTAGCGTTAGCGCTATTATAAAAGTTATTTGGCTAGGGGGCAGGTGAGATAGTAGGCAAGCGTGAGCTTATTAATGATATAACGAAAAAAAAGTAGGTGGCCATTTCAACTTTTAAGATATGGCGATGGGTACACAGTTTGGATTGTACATTGATACGATTGTCTTGCCTATGGACGCCTATGGTTAAACTTACTTCTGACGTCTATTATTTTGAATCCAATAATATGTATTATAGTAAACAATCGTGTTAGTATTTCGTATGTTCCTGATCGTCTTATTGATGGATCTCATTCAACATAATGTGAATCACGCCGGCATCCCCAACTAAAATCGTTTACGACTATTTTTGGTGCGTCACAGTACGTGAATCCCTTGCAGATTCCAAAAATCTTGGGTAATGGCTAAAGGCTATATTTTAACTGCACACTAAATTAGCAGTTTTTATGGTCACTTCATGTAGAGGTAGTCATCAAAACTAACCTTATAATAGAATCAGAACATTTTTGTATTAAATAATTTTATTTTAGAAGACTTTTTACAAACCAAACAACTTTTGAACATTTGATAAAATTAAATAAATTTTGTAAATTAGTTAAAATTAAGTTAAAAAGACGGATGAAAAAAAACTGCATGTGGCGGAGATGAGAATGTTAAGATGGATGTGTGGAGTAACGAGAATGGATAAAGTGAGAAATGAGTTCATTAGAGGTGGTTTAAAAGTGGCGCCAGTCACAGAAAAGTTGAAAGGGAACCGCTTATCTTGGTATGGTCATGTGATGAGGAGGGATGAAACACATGTAACCAAAAGAGTTAAGAATATAAATGTGGATGGATGGAGAGGGAGAGGGAGGCCAAAGAAAGGATGGATGAATTGTGTGAGGAGTGATATGAAAAAAAGGGAGTTAACGATAGCGTGACGGCTGACAGGACAGATTGGAAGAAAAAAACGTGTTGCGCCGACCCCAAGTAACATGGGATAAGGGCAGGAAGATGAGTTAAAATTAACACTTTTTACACGTTTTTGTGTATGTTTGTACTCTGTGAAGAAATACCGATTGAAACTCGAAGGTCCTTTTAGGGTCTTTCCAGATTTTACAGTATAAAATTTTACTTGGGCCAGATTAAGTTACAGAGAAGCCTCTATACAGTTATCAATTCCAACTAGAGCTTCAGATTTCTGTTACCGAACATGATCACAACAATTATTAATCCTTTAGTGTGGTGTACATTGCAACAGCCCTTCTGAACGGTATTAGGGAGACTCGGTTCGTAATGGACATTGTCGAGCTACCATGGACCCGGCATGTAAGAGGATATCATAATTGACTTGATTGATTATGCGAGGTATTAGATTTGGATATTGGTTTCAGGGTCACCTCTGCAAATATTTATCTCAAAGAAAAAATTTAGTTTCACAGGCCCAATCAGAATTGGGCTTTTTTGCCCTTTCTATGTTTTTATTATGTTGTTATTTTTATTATTAGTTAGATAGAATGGCTAGTTAATAATTTATTTTATTTTGTGGTTTTTCCTGTGCGAGTAAAAACTTCTTTCTTTCTTTCTTTACAAACAAACAAACACAAAACTCAACACACACATAAAATACACAAAATTCTTCCACTGATAGAAAGCAACACTGTTGCTGTGTGTCGTTGAATAGTAGTACGATTGTAGTTTTTATCCCAGAAAAAAAAATTGGTTTCAGTAGAATAAGCCATAGAACCAAAGTCGCAAGATCTTACAAATTGCAACTGAAAATGTTTAGAAAAAACACTTTCAGGTAAAAACGTTTCATCAAGGCTCTTGTATCTTATGAAATTTTATTTACTTTTGGATTCTATATTTTCTGGTTTTATTCTTGTATTTTGTTGGCGTGATTAATAAACATTTTCAACTAAACTGAATAATGTAAGATAAATGATTGAGAGAAAATAGATCGTAGCAAAATATTTGGAGAAAAGTTATAGAGTGACAAACAATCACACTTGACAAAAGTACATCAAAACATATTCATTTTTACATTTTAATTTACTTCAACAGCACGTCATATACACAAAGTTTGTTTATTAGGTATAAATACAAACTGATAACAATAATACGTACAAACGCGTATTGAAAACAACTCATTGCGCATAAAAAAAAAATATCCAAATCGCTGTCAATGGGAAAAGTACTCAGAACGTTGGCAGCATTGCCACGTTGAATAGCAATGCTGATTTGTTGGCCAAAGAAAAGCCCAGGCCCTGCAGTCTCGACATTGATAGCGATCGCTACGTCCTAACGATCGGTCGCTACATCGGAAAAATAATTGATTTTCTCGAAATATGTACAGAGATTCGACGGCGTAAATTTTAACTTGCAAGCACTATTTTTCATTAAAACTGATCAACTGATCTGCTGGTCTCAATACATATTTCAAGAAAATCAATTATTTTTCCGACGTAACGACCAATCGTTAGGACGTAGCGATCGCTATCAATGTCGAGACTGCAGGGCTTGCCCTCTGGTCACGTGAAGAGTCGACTAGCTGTTTGAATTCTATTCACTTTTGGATTTACTTTCTATACAATTTATACTAGATACTATGTTTTAATATGAGGTGCTATGTTATAGAGATACTAGATTTGCTAACAGAACAAAATACATGAATGACGGTCCCAATGTTTTATCGTGGACTTGTCACTATGAAGTGGTCCTAATCCAAGATCAACAATGCAAACTCACATAAATAATAACATTAATCAGTACAACACTAGTTCTGACAGGCAGATGTAATGCGATTATCTGTTGAGTAGCGTCTAGACTGACTCAATTAGTAACTAGGCTATTAAGTAACTCAGTCAGGAGTTCACAAGGAATGGCTGGAACAAGGAAACTTCATTCAGGTAAACAGTTTAGATCAGATAAACCGGAACTGTTATTTTGGAGAACTGCTATTTTGATGAAATTGTCATTTGTTGTTAGTGAGTATTTTGGAGCGGTTTTGGACTTTTTTGCAACTGTTATTTCTTCCAAGTATTTCATAACTGCTATTTTGTGATGATGCTGGATTGTTGTTAGAATAGTTTGATTGGAGTTTGTTGAATGAACTGGAATAGAGTATTATTTTACTGTGTGTGCTAACATAATTATGCACTAAGGTTCAGTTGATATTTTTCATCGTAACTTGTTTTTTTTACGTTATGTAATAATGTTAGTAGTTTTTGGCATAAAAAGATGACAATTATTCTGTGTATTCAAAATTTGATGGAAAACAATAATACGTTACCTTCAGCTGTGACAACATAAGATGTTTTACTTCTCAAAGCAAACTACTGTATCCAGTAATCAAGAGTTAAGGCGAAGATTTCCAAAAATGGTCAAAACCGTTGTTTTTAAAGCAGTGTATCTCTTAAACCGTAAATAATTTTGACAAAGAAAAAAAAGATACTTACAAGTCCTATTTGCATACACTGATGGAACTCAAAACATATTTAAACATACCTCTTAATGGCCATGGTACGGAGCGAGAGGAAATGGGAAGCCGTCTCCTCCTTCTGCGAAGCAGTAATGCTCGCGAAGAGGGAGGCGGCATACGTTAGGGAGACTCAACAACAGCCGAGTCGCCCTAGCGCCCTCAGCCGCAGCCGCCGCAGGAGACGCCAGGGGCCGCGAGACGATCTCCGGCCACCGTAGACCCGGGCCTGCGGACGGCGAGTAGTGGGTAACTCGCCGCCCGATCAGCACCAGGCCCGAGAGTCGACGGCGCGTAGTGTTCCACGCGCACCTCAAAGAGTTGTCAGCAAAGGACGGGGCCTGCCACGGCCAATGCCTGCGCGGGGGTTGAGGATAAATTCGAAAGAGTTACCTCGCCCCTGGGCACGTGGGGCAGGGAGGAACAGGGGTGGGTTTTAGTCAGTAAGAGTCTGACACGCCCTTCCGCTCCACACTAGAGCGGAAGAAGTCATAAGATGATTGCCCCCAAAAAAAAAAAAACATACCTCTTAATTATCTTAAGCAGTTTATCCTTTCATTAATAATTATAAACATAATAAAAAATATATCATAAAATTTCAAATGCTGAACTGCATCCAGTGATGGATTATTTTTATATCCTAAGTAAAGTCGATAAGATACTTCATATTTTGCAATAAGTGCGAGCATTTTTCGTAGCGCATCTCTTTCTTTTCTATGCAGACCGAGAGTGACCGTGGCTTAGGTCATGTATCGGCCGTCTCTCTTTTACGGTAACTAATTTTTAGGAATCATTGCTCGAAAATGTTTTGAAATACACGTTTCTTAATAATTTCAAGTAAATACCTACTCAAGTGATTTTGAAAGGAATAACTTCAAACATGAACGCATTGTTCGCATAGAAAACCAAATTCAGAACGTTCAATTCGACATCCAAACAATTCAAAAGTTCGAGCTAGTTAACGTTCGGAAACTTTGAGAATTTTGGCAAACGGCATCCGTGAATATGACACAAAACACTCCAGCCAGTCACATTCATCAAAAAACGTTGTCAAAGAGTACGTTAGCACCGCAGATGGGACTGTTGGTGATGACGCAGCGTTTGTGAGAGTGTGCTCAAACACCCCGTTTCTTTGTTGCCAGACCCGTTGTTTTCGCGCCATAATCTACAGCTCTACAAACTTGGCACAATATACTTAGCTCTGATTGCGATGTTGACTTACTGTTTGTCATATTGTTTATTTGTTTTTAGATTGTAAATCGTTTAAAAATAACAGCTATAGGTACTTGAAACTTCTTAATCTGTTATGTACGTACCAATTTTTAAGGTAAAGTTGGAATAGGTTTTCGTAATAGAAAACAAATGAAGCAAATTCGGCCACGTAGATCGTAAATCATGCAAATTAATTGTACCTGAATTATGGCCTCGGGGCATTGAACATTTAGCTAGACGCTGCCGTACTTGACAGGGATTAATTTGCTTAAAGATTATGAATTAGAAAGCGTCGAGCCTAGTAACTTATGTAGGTATGTTTGAGGTTTACGTAAGCTTAACGAATCAATAAGACAGGTGTGACGCGTTAATGTGCCAACGCTTTTTGTTAGGGTTATGTTTTTCGAGAGTTTGTATGTATGTTTGTGTCTATTTATTTGGAACGCCCTGTAACCTCAACGGCTGGGAAATTATTGTGGGTTTGGAAATCATCCAATGACTTCTCCCGCTCCAGGGTGGAGCGGGAGGGCGTGTCAGACTCTTACTGACTAAAACCCACCGCTGTTCCTTCCTGGCCTGATTGCCCAGGGCCAAGGTAACTCTGTTTCGAATTTATCCTCAACCCTTGAGCAGGGTATTGGTCTTGCTTGACCCCGAGATATCACAGGCTATTAGAATTTTGAAAAAAAAGAAACAAAATGGCGACCGCCATTAGGTACGTGTAGGCGTATTTTTTGTGACATGGTCACGTGGGTTATCAAAATAAAGAGCTTGAGAAGGCGATTCCAAAAATAATGACTCACAAAAACGTAGGAAAATGGAAAAAAAAAATATTTTTTTCATAGAAATTATTCTATCTGTAGAGCAATTATTTTATAGTCGTAAAATTGTCGCTTCGCACCTATCTCCGTGAGCCAATGTTGTTAAATAATGTAACTAAAATAATAAGGTATATTAAAACAGATTTGATCAAAACGAAAATCAATTGTGGTGTATATTTGGCACCCGAAATATTCACGCAAGAATTCCCAACCGAAATGGGGCTCATTACCATAAATATTTCGCCTACCGAAATCGATAAACAAACAAATATCGTATCTGCGTTTTTGTGTAATATAGGAACTCAACGAGGCTCTTCAATGAAAACATGTTTAACTCATGTTTACAATAAAACCCTTGAACGTCCCTAATTTTAAGCACCGACGCTACACACGTTTGCTGACAAACACTGAAGGGTTAACAGTCTGCTGCGTAACAGAGGGTGTTCGCAAAAGGTACATCATATGCAGGGTTAATAAAAAAAAGAAGTACGCGAACGCAGGTGATGTTTTCTAAAGCGAAAAGGGAAGTTATATTTTTTCTTTTTGTTACTCCCTTCTTTAATACAACGTATTGAATAAAAGCATGCGTGTGAAGTTTTTATTGAATGTGTTTCTTCGGGCGTGAATAGACTTTTATTAACGAGATCGATTCTCAATTGAACAAAATAAAAATTTTAACCAACGAAAACTTGTACATTATTTTATTTTATGAGAAAACTGGAGATGCTTAATAGTCTCATGCAATTACTCTAAATTTCAAAGTTTCGGTTCCAAGTGAGATGGCTTTAGTGCCCGTGACAATTTAAGTCCAGTAGCTCGCAGAATTTCGTTGTAAATTCTGAATTTCATGCATAAAATGTTTACTTTGTTTTAAAAAACGACATATAAATATAAGATTAGAAGAACAAAAATAAATCAATAAACTTAATCTTCAGCTATCTTTAATAACTTTGACGTAGCTAAATTACTAAGAAATGCATCAAAAATAAAAATTACGATATAACCAACCATGTGATCACGCTTTATCAATCGACGTATCACATTAACCACATTCTTAGATCTGTATCTATATATAAAAAAAAATATCATCTATACATATACATTATCATCTATACATTATCTACCCCACACGGATGACCGCGTATATCATCACTGGCGTTATTTACCTCCATTTATAACTCTATACAAATGGCCGATGAGGTTTTTCTGACGTTTTATAAATCAGTGCTTGCGCCGATAACCCTGCGAGTTGATGAATGCATGCAACATGAGTAGTTGCACGGTACGAGTAGGGTGTTCTAGGTAGATACAGGAAGGGAAAAAAATCTTTTAGAATTTATTGGTGAAAGTGTTGCGTATAGAATATAGCTTTGAATCAATGATGCAGGCTGTGAATGGAATCTGTTCTTATTGGAAATAATTCAAATGGTAAAATGTTAGCATACGAAAATAGGCACAAACAATTTCTTCACAGGTTTTTATTTTTAATTTTTCCATGTCAGGATAAATTTGGAAGGAAGGTAATATTCCTAGTTCGTAAATAACATTACAGCCAGCGTCACTTAACTGATTAATAAATTAGAAAAAAAGCTCAGAAATAAGACACAATTTTATTCTTATGATACCCACAATGTTATGGATGAAAAAGCTGATGCTGCATTTACTAATTAACGCCCGACCAGTTCCATTATGCAAAGTGACTCTGGCGAAAAGCCAATAAAATACTAGGACCAACTTAAAGATTACCGGTCAAGGAAATTCTTTATTTTTCTCGTAGAAAATCAGGTTTACGTAACTTTATGTCTAAGTTCCGTAACGTAATCATATTTATTATGTTTGGTAATGTCTTCTGTTGGCTCCTTGTGGTCCTGATATTGGTCGCCATTTTCTTTTACTGTGTAATCTCATCAGTGTCAGGATGAATCATAGTTTACTTCTAATGTTAGGTTTCTTACAAAGTGATGCTACAATAGGTACCCTGCTCTATTTTTCTCGTTTAGGCTTTCCTTGAGAATTTCTTAAGTGGTTGCTTCTTTTCTAATTAGTTTGCTTTCCGCGCTGACTGAACTTTGCACTTTTTAGGGTTCCGTACCAAATGTATTTTTAACCGACTTCCAAAAAGAGGAGGTTCTCAATTCTTCGGTATGTTTTTTTTTTTTTTTTTTATTTTTATTTTTTTTTTTTTTTTTTTTTTTGTATGTAATGTTACCCGATTTCTCCGTCAGTTGTGAACCAATTTTCAAAATTATTTTTTCATCTGAAAGAATATACTCCCGAGGTGGTCCCATATAAATTTTATCGAAATTGCTTCAGCGCTTTTTGAGAAACTGAACAGAAACGGAAAATACGTGTACCTCGATGACGTTCTGGTGTTCTCCAAATGTTTAAATTCCACGTTCCATTATATTGGGGTTTTTAGTTCTGGGGTATAACAACTAAAAAGTAAAAAATAAAAAACTTTTTAACAAAAAAAACAACCGACTTCAAAAAAAAATACACTAAAAATTTATAAATAACTTTAATTTCGTAAGTCGGTGTTTGTATTTTTACTTCTTCGTTATTTGACTTCGTTTTTTTTTAGAAGTCGGTTGTTTTTTTGAGTATTTGCATGGCTCTGGGTCATCAAAATGCTTATACTGTGAAAATTTGAAGACTGTACTGTGCTCCAACCGTTTTGCTGTAAAACCTGTGTGACATACGACGGACAGACAGACAGACGTACGACGTACGACAGGGTACGGGACCCTAAAAACTAGAAAGGATTTAAAGAACACCAACTTTTTTCGTTTTCAAAACTATTAATTTATTTCTAGTCTTCTACGCCAACTTCAAAAAGCACTATTCATACACACTTAGAGCAACCCTCGCAGAAGATGTTTATGGGAAATATAAAGCCACCATGCTTTAAGTCGAAGCTATCATAGAGATAATTTATCACAGTTTTATCTCGAGATTTTTTTCCTTCGACTAAGTGTTGGGGTAAACGGGAGAAACTGCTGATGATATATTATGCCTTGATGCTACTTATAGTTCTTTTTGTTATTCTTTATGTGGAAGATAGGTGTGTAGGTACCTATCTGCCAGGGGTCGCGGATATATTCAAAAGAGAGTTACCGCGGACGAGCTCGTGGCTAAAGTAATAACAGCCGCACGGGTCGATCCATCCGGTTAAGCTACGCTTGCCGGGGTTGATCCATAGATGGGTTACAGACACGGAGGAGTCTCGTTATGTAAAGATGGCCTTTACATACCGAGACTCCTCCGTGCTTCGGAAAGCACGTTAAGCCGTTGGCCCCGGCTGTCAATCGTAGATCTTTGACAGTTGTTACGGGTCGTCAGAAGCCCGTAAGTCTGACAACCAGTCTTACCAAGGGGTATCGTATTACCCAGTAACTGGGTTGTGGAGGTCAGATAGGCTGTTGCTCCATGTAAAAAACTGGTATTCAGCTGCATCCGGTTAGACTGGAAGCTGACCCCAAGATAGTTGGGAAAAGGCTAGGCTGGTTCATTGAATTACCGCGGCCCTTGGCACAGGCAACTGATGGAACAAAGGTGGGTTTTAGTCAGTAAGAGTCTGACACGCCTTTCCACTCCACCCAGAGTAGTAGTCATTTGATGATTTGCCACCGTCCAAAAAAACAAAGGTGTGTGCCTATACCTACCTACCCATTACATTTTTGCTAAATATTATAATTATTAAAAAGGCCTTCTAAAGAATTTCGTCGGTAACTGAAAATAAATAATTCATACAAACAATGACGGTTGAAAAAAAATCGTTATATAAATGTTGCGATTATTTTCGTTCCGGAACCAATCAGATCAGCAATGAGCGTTTGACAATCTGTCACATTAAGTATGCAATATTTTTTGTCCCAAAATCTGGGTCTGAGCGTTGTACAGCGCACTGAAAATGCCATTAGCTCAAATAAAATAAAAAGCATTATATGTTTTATGTATGAGCATTGAGCACCAAGACTGAAAGGACATGACGAAAATAAAATCAACAGGACAGTTGATTTGGCACTTATTATTTTACATTTAATCGCTACATTTAAATGATAATGAGAAAAGCTGCATTGTGGAAGTTACCTTCCGTCCGTAGTGACAATTTTAAATGTAATATTTTATTTTTTATATGAAAAATAAATGTCGTATTGGAACCGGGCCTTAATTGTCTGAATTGTCATAAACAGTGAACAACGTGCTTGTGATTTCTGATATTTTCTTTTCTTTACATAAAAGAAAATCGACGATTTTTTTTTAACTCGTCGCACCGTACGCGTGTATTTTTATAGTAGATATAAAAAAAATATAGTTTAAAAAAAACTAAAAACCACGCGTTTTTCGTGTTCCAGTCCGCCATGTTGGATTAAGAACGACGTCACAAACTAAACATAAATGCATAATTTCAGCTCAATCGGAAACCGCGAAGTGGGTTAAACGTGAATGACAAAAAGGGGTACCAAAAAGTCTCATGCATCGAGATCAAAATTGTATAGTAATAATTTTCATAATTTTTTACGATATTTTGCGTCATGGATTTAGTTTTTGAACCGGGAATTTAATTTAAAGTATGAATATTGTTTTACTCCCTTTACATGACGTTCATACAACCGTTCATAGAGATGTAGCATGCAAAGAATGTGTTTTTGATGAATCGACTAACCAGCAGTTGCAATCGTTTTGTTTTATATATTAAATAACTATAACATTTATTTCAAAAACATTTCAACAATCATATGATCATATGTATTAGCTTTGCTTTCATTTTGTTGAATATTTTGTGAACTTATTTTTGTGAACATATTTCATTGTGCAAATTACGTTGAGTCGTGGGTTTGACCGACTGACGCCGTCAGTCACTGCCGCGGCATAACCGATGTATCAATTATTGGTAATTTTTGATACATCGGTTTTGCCGGGTAAACATTCATTACGAGTACCTAGAAACCTACGTAAACATTAATTAGAACAAGCGTCTACTCTAATGGTTAACTTGTTACACTCGTGGATAATTCCTACTCAGGTGAGCAGATCTTATTTCAATCTTGTATGACGTGTCGATAAAATATACCTACTTGCCTGGTTATGACGTCATTTTCGATTTTATAAAATAACTCCAAAACCTGGGTTTTGTTGACAAAAATAACTTTTGTTAGAGTTAATGTGATAAGTGTATACTTTACAAAACAAAGTTTGATTTTGATGCAGCATGGTACGGGATTCCATACATCTATGAGCATTGTGCTTTAACTTCTATTTTTTTTTTTACAGGTGAAGCTAATAAAAGCGTGTTTAAAATAGAGGTTAAAGAAGAAACATAACAAGAGTGATTAATTCCATAGCTGAAAGACTCCACTTAATGTTAATGCCTACCTTATTAAAATCTACTTTATAAATAGGCTTATGCGTACACCTGCAGATAACAAACCCTGGTTATCAATCGGACGCTTGAGATAATCTTGTTTAATTGTTTTAGTGATCATTCTTCTTATATCACATTTAATCCGATAAAAAGGCTACAGCCAGAGATTGTGTTCCCTAAAATAAATTGGGTCAAGATCCCATTTATTTCTTTTCATACTAAACAAATTTTCTTATATAGAGTATTATATCAAAAGCTTCTTATAAATTTCAAGTCTATTTATCGACTCGATACACAAACCTTATCGAAAATATTCGGTATTCATTCCAATATTCTGCTCAATCCCGAAGCAAATCTTTAGGGAATCCAAAGTATTCGAAGTCCGGTAAGGTCCAAGATTTCCATCCGGAATTAACTTCGGATTCGTCGAGTTTTGCTCCCAAAAGTTTGGTCTAGACTTCTGAACAATGATTGTAGATTATTTTACTGGGTATTTCGCTTTCGAACCCTATCAATCCAATCATATTTTGAGGAAGAAAATATCGGCGCCTTATAATAAGATTTATTTCAGTTTGATCTATATTTACTGAACCCTTATTTTGTTTGTTATTTTATATTGCTCTAAAAGTATGTTAAATTATGTGCCAGTAACACCCGGCTTAATAGATGAATCCCAGCTCCTAAACATTTTTCAGAATTTACAAAACACTATCACGTATGGACAGATCACTCCCTCCCAACAAAGGCAGCGCACTACATAAGCCCAGACCCATCAACTAGCAAGGGAACGCAACAAAAGAGTTCATTCTTATCTCCTCACTACATTGTGCATCTGCAATACACAGGCGGAATTAAAAAACCATCCTTGGATGTTCGGAATTCCCTGAAGGGTTCTCGATGTCTGAGGTCGGGGGTGAAGGGTGCTGGCGATTGAATGTGGTCAATGTGGCGGAGGGGGCTGGACATAGTCGGTTGAAAATGCTTCACTGCGGTGCGATTAACAGAGACTGTGTTTAGATATCCTGCAAATGAAAGACTGACATGGATTGATAGTTTGTATTCGTCCTTCTTTTGTTTCAGAGGCACAGTGGAATGGTTCGGAATAGTTAAAGGGTTGGAAGCAAGATTGTCCGATTGTCGGCTTTGATTAACGTTTAGATCCAGTTTTGGTATTGAATGATAAAATCGTGTTTAATCTCATGGCCATGGAAACAATAGCGATTACAGAATATATCAGTCGCTGTTACCGGGTACACATATACCTAGACATAAAAAGATTCCTGTTGATAAGTGAAATATCACACTATCAGTCTTAGCCAATAATATTAATGACATTTTGTAGCGTTACCTTAAGCAGCCAATTCAATAATATAATTTCACGTCAAGCTTACAAATTAATTGATGAAGTTATCGAGAATATGTGAAATGTGAAGGATTTTGTTATTTCCTTTGATAAGGCTTATCGTTTTAGCACGTGGTAGTCTAAAATAAACTCAAGAGGATGTGACACGTTAGTATTGACGTAGGTTCTCTCATGATATTCGATAAGTAGGTATTCGTATCTTATATATACGATTTTTTGGAATAAGTTGGAATAGTTGGAAAAGTAACATAAGACTTAACGAAATACTAAGACAACAGTAGTGGTATGAGATAACAGTAGTGTCAGGCAATGCAACAGTAGCAAAGGTAACATGAGATGACAAATAATAACTGAACATTATTAATAATTTCTAAAACACAGGCTTTTTGCCTAGTTTAGGAGGCAGCAGTTCGAGTTTTGATTGTCACCATGTATAACATTATGTTTTGTAACTGTGTTCTAAATATTCAAGAGTAAATGTACAAATATAAGATTATGATTATATTAGACAACGGGTAACCAAGAGTCACACTGAACCCGTAGGGTTTTAACACCAAAGAAATAGTCGCTAATACACACCGTATAAAATCAGCAACAACCAAAAAAGGTTTAAACATTTCATTACTAAAGGGCTCGCATTAATTCAAAGGGCACGTCTCGCTTCCTGTCTCCGAAACATTGTCGAAATGTTAATTTACCGGAAATTAAAGTTGTTTCAACTTGTTACCCTTTGGACATGACTCTTTTCCTATATTTGTGTGAGTATGGTCATGAATAAAACATCAGTTTTTTTCTCATAGATTTTGCGCTATTTTTCCGGATGTCGTTCTTTAGGATTTGCTGGTGTTATTGAATTTATTATCGTTAAACGTTGTATAAATAACGGTACGATTATATGAGTCATGTTTTTTGTTTGATTTATTCATTTTATTTTTTGCTTTCTTTGACTGTTAAGTTAACTTTTAATCAACCTAAGGCATATTTGACTGACTGCTATGCCGGATTCCCCCAGAACAAATGTTTGTGTAATGAGCACGATCATTTGTTCTGTGTCTGGGTGTAATTTATCTATAATATTTATGTATTTAGAAATATATAAGTATGTTTATCAGTTGCCTAGTACCCATAACACAAGCTCTGCTTAGCTTGGGACTAGATGGCGTTGTGTGATAGTTGTGGAATATTATTATTATTATTTAATTATCAACCTAGATAGATATGGTAAAAAAACATATATGAGGAAATAAGATCTTTACTAGCTAATCCGTTAAAATCAGATGCATATTTGATTTTAGGATTGTATGCTGAAGCTGCAGCCGTGATTGCTTTCACGTCAGAGAGTAAAGAAAAAAAATGAAACAAACATGGTTTCGTTCAGTTCAGGGCATTCGTCTAACTTTTACTCCGTGAGGGATTAAAAGTATTCCTATTCGTATTATCTGGCTTTGGGAACCAATATTCTTTATCTCACATTATGTTAGAATGACAAATCAATTTTTACAATCTTGAACCATTATCAAATGGTACGATTTTGTTTAACGTCATTATTAATATCAAATTATGATATCAAAGTAATCACAAGTTTTAGTACAATAACAATTTTTCGTTAATCCAATAATAAATTATTATAATTATACCTATCATTTGGGTGGTCTGAATGTTTGTGCCATGACCGTTAGTGTTGTTGATTCATAATGATGGAAAATTATGATTTATGGCATCGATATTGCGGTTTTCTACATATATTACATAATTTTTTTGGCCTAAGAATCAGCATTGCTATTCAACATGGCAATGCTGCTAGTGTTCTGGGCAGTTTTTTCATTGACAGGGATATGGACGAATTTTTAGATGCACAATGACTTCTACGCCTCCCCTTTGTATGCCACTTGTATATATATACTTTATTAACTTGTTTATACTTTGTAATTTAATCATTTGTATTTATCTGTAAATAAATTAAGTCACTTTTATTTGATTTAAAAGTACTACCTAACCTATTCTACCTTGCCGCGACAACTCGCGGCTCGGCGGACCGAGCTCCGGCAGGATCTCATGGTGACATGGAGAGAGCGACTGTCGCAACCCAGCGCTGGGCACGCCACCATCGAGGCGGTAGTGCCCCTCTTTGAGGAGTGGCTGGAGAGGCGTCACGGCGCCCTCACCTTCCGCCGGAGGTGACCCCCGGGTGTTTCCATTGCGAGGATCGCCCAGTGGACACGGTGGAGCATACGGTGGAGGTTTGCTCCGCTTGGGCAGAGCACCGCCGTGTCCTCGTGGATGCGATAGGCGGCAGCGACCTCTCGCGCCGTGCCCTGGTTCAGGCCATGGTACGGAGCGAGAGGGAATGGGAGGCCGTCTCCTCCTTCTGCGAAGCAGTAATGCTCGCGAAGAGGGAGGTGGCATACGCTAGGGAGACTCGAACACAGCCGAGTCACCCTAGCGCTCCCAGCCGCAACCGCCGCCTGAGACGCCAGGGGGTTCGGACGCCGCGAGACGATCTCCGGCCACCGTAGACCCGGGCCTGCGGACGGCGAGTAGTGGGTAACTCGCCGTCCGATCAGCACCAGGCCCGAGAGTCGACGGCGCGTAGTGTTCCACGCGCGCCTCAAAGAGTTGTCAGCCAAGGGAAGGGGCCTGCCACGGCCGATGCCTGCCCGGGGGTGGAGGATAAATTCGAAAGAGTTACCTCGCCCCGGGGCACTCGAGGCAGGGAGGAACAGGGGTGGGTTTTAGTCAGTAAGAGTCTGACACACCCTTCCGCTCCACCCTAGAGCGGAAGAATTTATAGGATGATTTCCCACCCCCCAAAAAAAAAAAAAAAACCTATTCTACCTACTCTTGAATTGAACATCAACAGCAAATTCCTAAACCATTTTCATTCACACTGTATTCCCAAAACAGTTCAATCCAGTAAAACATAAAATCAGGGACTCCAGTTCGAACATAAAATCAGACGCCGATACATCGTGCAATCCTATTATGACATAAAACAAATCAGTATCAACAACTACCATTACAGCAATGCTAATTTCACAAACGATTATTTACAGACAAAACAATGCACAGATCGATAGAACAATTTCATTATTAACACCCATCTATACGCTTGTGCTACCGTATACAGGCTTAATCCATTTGTTCCATTATTAAATCATGATTGTGAAGGTATTGGTGGCACAAAACATGTGATTAAATGAGGTATCCTTGTTTCGTGGTTTGCGGTAGCAGATAGTGCATTCGTAGATAATTTAGGTCCAGTTCTGTGGGATTTCAAACGTGTAGGGGACGAATTTGCTGGTGTATCGCTGAAGGGCTAATAGTTTTTTTTATTTACGTCATGATATACTTTAAAGTAATTCATGTGATTCAAGTTAATATTTTAAGGTCTAAGCAATTTTTTTTTGCCAAAATCTTATTCTTAAATCCGCGAATTCGACAGTGATTCATTCGTTATGAATATTAGTAAAAATGAATGGAATTCCGCATTTAATTTATTTCGCTTAACATTTATAAATTTCCAGTTAGCAAACTGTCTATACACCTAAAATGTGACTCATCTGTAGTTAATACCGATTACAATGAAATTGAATTCGCACATAAAAAAAACTATTTTATAGAAGTCCGAGTTGCGTTAATTTATTCATATACATTTATCAGAGTGGATATGGTTTACTCATCCATAATCCAATGATGCGACCCCACCTTGATAGTGATGTATCAGTCATTATCTTATCGCTTCAGTAATTCACAATGGTTGCAACCTGAATTGTTAGGTGATTTAGTTTGGACAGTGTGTTATGTACCTACTTACCTATACGTAGTTGCTAAACTTTGAAGGGTCGTCGCATCTGGGATTGTGCATATACGTATAATTGTTGTACAATGATGCAGCTGATGCAGATTTTTAAAGGGGAAAAATCAATAAGGGGAGATACATTTTTCTCAATTTTCATAAGATGAGATATATAAAAAAAATATGCTGGACCTGTCGCAATTTGTTAAGATGAGGCTTAATAATTAATCAATGGTAAAGATGGATTGTGCTTATTAAATTAATGACTTGTTTCTTTTTGTTGATGTTTAGCATGTTCTTAAATAAGCAGCTGTAACATCGAGAGGATGGAATTAATCATTGTTAGGAGATAATAAATTATGATAGTAAAAATACCAAAGGTGCAGGTTTATATGCACCTGCTTATGAATGGTTCATTCTGAAAATAGATATTCGAAAAGGCCATGCATAATTATAGAACATAACTGTAACTGGTATATATTTTTTAATGTACAAACTTGAAATTGGTTTTGGTCATTATCGGACATTGGTCGAACTTTTAGGTCCGATCTATAAATTGTTGCTGAAAGTTATTCTCGGATCGTTTCCATCTCGATGTTGTCTACCAGTGCACGTATGATCAAAATATTCAAATTATGAAAGTAGCTACATGAAAATCATGATTTGTGTGTCCCAAACATTTTACCTTAACATTTTATTGCGGACTTCATTCCGTTTAATATCGGGCATAAAATGTTTTATCGGTATTACTCAGTTAAAATACAATCTTCTTTTAGATACATATTTGATTTTATAAAGAGAAACTTGTATAGGGCTAAAATGAAGACGATAAATTGGTTACTTTATGAGATTTTCTTTGGAATCACGCTAATATTATAAAGGCGAAAGTTTGTGAGTGTTTGTGTTTGTTACTTCTTCACGCTCAAACGGCTAGACCGATTGGGATGAAATTTGGAATTTAGATAGCTGGATTAACACATACGCTACTTTTATCGCGGTCTACGCGGGTGAAAGCGCGGGGCACAGTTAGTAGTTTCATAAAACACTTTTTAGATTTTGTTTCCATCGAATTTAAACCAAAGCTGAAAAATAACTAAAATCGTATTAAAAGAAAACAAACAAAAAGACTATACTATTGTAGCAGTCTCAATGCAGATTCAGCCCACTACGAACGATATATACGAACATTTCTACAGTACATTATATAAACGAAGCTAAAGTCTAGAGCCTGGGAGTTAATATAACTCCTTACGGAACCTCCCTTTCGTAGTTCGTACTAACTACCTACAGACTACGCGTAACATGTGGTATTAATCGATTCACAGTTACCGATATACTTAGTATTACATAGACAGTAGATCGACGTCCTGCCGTGCTAGTTAAACTTTCATATTAAGCTTCCTTCCGACATTAGTTCATATTATATTTATTAACTAAAGTAAACTTAACTTTACTGACTGGGATTTGTGAGACAGACTTTGTAACATTTTATTTTTTGCTACACAACTACATTTTATTATTATGTTGGTGATACAGCAAGTTTGTTGTGTGGTTAATTTTTTTTAGCTGCACTTTTATATTTGTCAGTCCTTATTTTTTTTTGAGTAAATACTTGTGAAAGGTTGGTACTACCACTTAGGTAATCAAATTGCAGTCAATCAAATCAACAAAATTTAATGTACCAACATCTTTACATAAAACTTACGTGTGTTACGTTAATATAGCCAATAGCAGTTTGCTTGATCGCAACAGTACCTATTCCACAAAATTCATCTCACCCTGTTTACACGGCAAATTCCGGATGTCTACAACAGTCAACATCAAAGTGACGATCAATGAAATTGCGATCATCCTCATGTGGTCAGAACCCATCTCTGTTGTTATCTAAACCATCACAGTCAACCAGGAGGGTTTCACCACTAGGGGTAGTTAATTAAATTTTAGACCGTCTAGTATTTCAGCTATGTCCGAGCAGGTATGAGGTTCTAGGTATACCTATACTGTGTGTAGTTACGGTGTCCTGTGTGTTAGTTTAGGTATCAGATGAACATATTGTTGGTATTTTCTTTCTATCTAACCGTTGTCAGATGACCATTTTTGTTATCAGTATGTTTTTCTATAGCTTTCAGCAGTTTGCGAGAGCGTATTTTTCATTTTATGATGCCTTTCCAGTTAGTATCAGATATGTCATCTAATAGATTGGGTTTAACGTTTTGTTTTATAGGTGCAGTTAATCCAAGTTATTAGTCCACCAAACCGTTGTCAGGCGACCATATTTATTATATCATCAGATTTTTTGTAGCTTTTGTACGATTTAGGATTTGTTTGTGCATTTAGTTTTCAGATGTGTCATCTAATGGATTTTTTGGATTATCTGTCTGACCGTCTAGTAATTCAGGTATGTCCGAGTGTTTAGATATATATTTTCTGTGTAGTTACAGTGTTTTGTTCAGGTGTTGGTTTTTATAACTTTACCGTTCATAGAAGGCCATATCTATGCATAATAAAGCTCATGTTTTATCTAAAAGTGTTTCAGTTTAATACCTGCGGGTATTTTCGTTTTTATGACACATGTTTAGTTTTCATATGTGTCATCTTTAGATTGATTTTAATATTTGGTTTTATTGGTGCTGTTAATCATCATTATCTAGTGTTAAAGCTACGTCTGAGAAGGTATGAACTTTTAGGTATAACTTCGTTGTGTGTGGTGGTTGTCTCGTATGTGCTAGATAAGATATCTGATGAAATATGCTTTGGTATTTTTATTCTACGTAACTGTTGATAAATATCAACTGAAAGTAATGTTTGTTATTGTATTTCTGTTACCTATATTGATTTCAAATGAGTCAGATTGATTGCCATTTTTACGATTAAGTGATGATGTTATATGACTCTGAATAATTAATGATTGAGTGATGTTTACTTTAATAATGTTTACAGTTATATTACCTACTATTTTTAACCGACTGCGCGACGCAATGTAGGGTAATGTGTTTATCAGCTTATGTATGTACTTTTGTTCATTAGAGACCAAACGCGTGGGCCGATTTTGATAATTCTTACGTCAATATATTTGTCTTAATTTTGCGAGTGCTACTAAAGACATGACAGTAATCAAAATGCATCTGATTGTCGCCATATTGTGAAAAAGAAAGTCGACAAATTATATTAAGTGGGGTATCAGAATAAAGGGTTTGAGGAGGCGATTCCAAAACTATGACTCACTACAATGTAGAAAAAAAGAATTTCAAAAAACCCGACTAAAAAAAAACAACTAAACAGTTCCAAACAAGTCGCTTTTCAAGCACTGCAGTCTGATATAGTGGGTGGCATGAAATTAATAATTGAACTAAAAAACCTGCCACCAGCTGCATCAGACTGCTTAAAAAGGTGACTTGTTTGGAACTTTTTAGTTGTTTTTACAGTCGGGGTTTTTGAAAATATTTTTTTTTTTTGTGTGAAACCAGTTTCAGAGTTGTAGCTGCAGATCATTTAATTCTTTGAACAAGGAAATGATGCAGTTAACTCTGCATTATGTAGAACAAAAAAAAATTACAGCTACACATACATATATTCAAGTGCCACAGTCTATTCGCAACCGCTCACAACTCAATGATAATAATTGAATTACCTGTCCCAATCAGATTGAGCGTTCATTGATAGACAATAGGATATGTCGGGGTGATAGATTCCATCTAAGTGATGTGGCCTAAGCAGAGATTAATATCTCGCTCAGGTGGCGCGTTGGTCATGGCGACAAATCCTTTGTTACGGATGCCCTGAGCATGACTTACGGCGTATCTCGGATTACGGTGGCTGGGCTTATGCATGATATAAGCACCCGTGCATTATGCACCTGGTGAACTATGCCAAATTATTAGGCAGAATCATATGTTTGCACTACTGAATATTTAGTAGGTTCTGGCGTATCTCCAGATGGTGAATCCACTAATCTAATGTATATATATATGTGAATTACAATAAAAAATATTTTGACCAATTTCAAAAAATTAATTAACTGTATTTTCGACTCCCATAATGCGCTTTCTGTATAATTACTGTATAATTATGAAAATTGTTTAATTTATATGGCTGCATACTTATGCAATGAAAACTATAGACTGTGTGTGTGTGTATGTATACTGTACTTACTGTATACATAAGACAGTCTATAGTTTTCACTAAAGCCAGACTATTTCAAACCATATCCTAATAGTTCACAGAAATAACATTATCTACTTCGCTTTGTGCTTATGCTGCCCAGCTTTTATCATTGAAATTCATCCTGAATTTGAGTCCAACTGTTTCAAGTTTATACGATGACCCTCCATTATCAATGTAGATTCGGTTCGGATCAGAAACTTGACGCTGTTAATATTCATGAGGACTAATCTTTATCGTTCATTTCGCGCCATTAAACGTACGAATTTGGAGGTTAATAAATCAGGGTGCTTATGATTGTGATGGTACGGTTTGGCGATTGAGTAGCTTGAAGGTCTATTGTTCGTGACATTATGGTAATAAGGATGAAAGCTTGTGGGCGTGTTTTGTGATAATATAGAACTGTTACTATAGTGAGTTTTAGATAACGAGGTGGAGTCTACTCTGGGTTGGTGGTTGAACTAAATTTTAGCACGAATTAAATTTTTAAGCAAGTATAATAGAGTTCCATAAAAACAAAACTGCTATTGACATTTTACATTTAAAATTTTTCGTTCATAATGTTATCTTTAATTTTTGTTTACGTAAATTCCACATTTTTTTCCATCTTTCTCAATTAATGAGACAATGATGTGTACCTGTATGTCGTATACACATAAACACGTTTAAATTCTTCGACTACCGTTTTAGTAAGTATTCTGTTCACATTTTCGAATGCCTTTCCATTATTAAAGGTTGGCGAACAGGTTTCGAGGACTTTCACCGGCAAGTTAAACATTGCAGCCTTCATGTTGGACAATATTTATTGCCATAAGAAATTCCCGTACAAGGCTCGCATTCTTAGGACATTACACACTGAGTAAGATATCTCGTTTGGCTATATCCTTGTTTGAAACGTTTGTATTTGTACGTACAGGCACACATGTTTCAAAAAAAGTTCAAGGGAGAAATCTCGTATCACTCAGACACCCCTAACCACAGGTTTTGAAACCGCTAACACCGTCCAGCCGCCCCTGATATATGGGATTAGGTATCCTAGGGAAACATAATGTACATGCCTACATTCCCTTTTAGTTTTCCATTTTTAACCGACATCGAAAAAGGACGAGGTTTTATGTTCGACTGTGTGTTTTTTTTCATGTATGTCCACCGATTTCTCTGTCAGTTGGGGACTGATTTTCAAAACTACATTTTTATCCCAAAGAATTTACTCCCGAGGTGGTCCCGTATAAATTTTAACGAAATTGCTGCAGCGCTTTTTGAATTACTGAACAAAAACGAAAAATATGTATTCATAGATGACGTTTTGGTTTCCTCCAATTACGAGTATATTTAAATTCCACGTTCCATGTTATTGGGGTTTTGAGTTCTGGGCTATAACAAATAAAACGTAAAAAATAAAAAATAAATTACAAAAAGAAACAATTTAACCGAATTCCAAAAAATAAAATAAGTACATAAAAAATAACTTTAATTTCGAAAATCGGTGTCAAATAACGAAGAAATAAAATGCAAACACCGACTTCCGAAACTAAAGTTTTTTTTTAATTTTTAGTGTATTTTCTTTTTTGGAAGTCGGTTGTTTTTTTGTACTGTTAAACACAGCATGACCGAAACAGCAAAATATAGGTTTTACGTGCGTCAAACAAAGGCTTTTGTAGTGTACTATTCTCAACCATTGCAAATCCTGAAAACCAGAATCAACAGTAGCGACCACCAGAAAAACGCCGAGTCAATGAAGCTCGATGAGTCCCGGTTTCTCCGGGACTCGTCGATTAAACTGCACTGGGTCCCGCAACGAAATTAATCAGAAAAGAACAGCAGAGGTGTCAGAAAAACACAATTTCCACTTCTCTACTTATCAAGCAGGAGACAGAACATAGCTAGCCACATTTATGAACTATATCTTATTTTATTCAACGCACTGTTTCCCAAGGCACAATGCCAAAAACAACCTTTGCGGTCTGGTCGCGCCACATAATACGCACGACCAGTCACTTCCTTTAAAATTACCTATAGGGAGTTATTGGTTTTAAACTGACTGATGGACCGTCTACCCGGGCTTGCGCAGTTAGATCATATTAGTGCATACGTGCATACGTATAGATAGTGCTGCCCATTCGCCTGATATAATCCTGTAACAGCCAATTATAAGACCTATGGGACGTTGTGGGATGTCCTACTATTTTGATGCTCAGTTCCTATACTCAGCTAACCGCTGTTGATTAAAATTAAGACTTTGAATTTGCTATTTAATAAAGTAAACTCACTTAGAGGAGAAATGACGATAGGCTGATAAAATTTTAGTATTCAGCTGCGTCCGGTTAGACTGGAAGTTGACCCCAAGATAGTTGGGAAAAGGCTAGGCAGATTGAAGTAAGCATATATAAAATCTAGACGAGCCTATTGGTTTTATAATATTGACTAAACTTTTGAAAAATATTTCGTTTATTATTTTTTATTTATTATGGCTGTTTTAAATTCGTTCAAAGTAAAGTGCCTTCATATTACGTTTCCCAGTTTTCTTAATTACAAATAAATAACTTAAATAAATATAACATATTTATAAAGTATTTATTCTTCATTTAAACAACATATTATTTGAAAATATGAAAAATGATTCTACTATAAGTACACACTCTTCCTCCACTAAATTACCTACTACCAGTTCATTTAAATTTCCTCTCTACTTAAAAGTAACTTCCCTTTCAATTGAACGCGTCACGGCGCTGTGGACAGTTGATAAAATAATTAGCTATTAGCTGGGGCAATGTTCCTCCCTTTGTCGTTGATAATTTTATCTATCCGCTCTACTGAGTCGTGACTCATAATAATCTGATTTGAGGGGGACCTCTCACTGATTTTTGCTTCAACTTCAACTTTTACTCTCACCCTTCAAGTTTCAAGGAAAATACGAGGAAAGTTGAGGATTACTCACAGTTTAACTTTATAGGAAAATAACAGAATTGTTTTGTTTACGCTATGACTCATGAGACTATTTTTGCGGACTAACTGGCTTCTGCCAGCGGCTTGGCGCGCGTGGTATTAGTAGGTACTTATACTAATATATAATACTACATAATAAATGAAAGCCTATGTGCTATTCCAGACTAATAAGTGAGGAAACCAAAAATTCCTAGAACTAAAAATTCGAAGACATGACTGTGACATCCACCAACACGCATCGGGCCCGCGTGGTGGATTACGGCTCACACTCTCTCACAGAGAGGCCTGTGCCCCAGCAGTGGGGAACTTAAAAGGCTGATGATGATGATGAATATAATCTATCCAAATTTCATCCACATCCGTTCAGTCGTTCTGGCGTGATTGAGTAACAAATATTCATCCATACATCCAAACTTTCGCATTTATAATATTATTAGGATTAACATTAATTTCATTCAAATTCTCATCCATTATTATTAAAATTTTCTAGAACTTCAAGCGAGTATTTCCGAAGAATCGACATATCAGGCGGAATAGCCAGACGCTCAATATCTCCGTCATCCAGTCTGCATAACTCAATAACATAACTATGCGCTTCACCATAATGTCGTCGACAGCCTAAGGGTGTTTTCATATTTGCGACAAACCGCTTGCAAACCCAGTCTCACCTCAACGACTAACGACATTTTCAGTGGGTGAACATATCACATATCGTCAGACTTTGAAAAATATTCGCGTCGGCCTGTACATATGAAAACGATACATGTGAAAACACCTTTATAAAATAAACTTACGAATATTATTAGAACAATTTTCAGATTAAAATACTTCTAAAATATAAGTATAATCTAAAGGTTGTCGATTCCATTAAGTGTTTAGCCAATATTTACTTGAGATCTGAAGAAGAACGAAGAATTATGAGTCTATTTTCGTAAAGTAAATTAGTGAAAATTCAGTTTTATTATTCTTAAATTAAATCAAATTTCACTTGGTGCGGTACATTATTCACAAACCAACTTATTTCAAACTATTGGAAGAAATCCTGAAAAGCATTAAATCGCCTGTTTAATGAAACTTCGACTAGCGAAAGCTTTGCGAATGTATTATTTTATGAAGAAATACTTTACAGCTAAACTTGGCAGCGTTTTGCAACGTTATAATTAATCGCCACAGACGGTTTCATTTCGGGGCAAAACAAAAAGATAATTGCGCCCAATTAATTTCGACTCCTTGCAAATGAGGGCGAGAGGTCCTTTTATGTCCCCTCTACGCTTTTATTGGTTCCAGGCGATATTTAGTTTGGCCGATTTGTTTGTTTTACATTTTCACTTGGTAATGAATTTTCTTTAGCGGGCGGTCTCTGGCCGCTCGTTACAATGGGCATTAATCTAAATGGACGTTTTAACAAATTTTAGGATCCTATTATTCTCTAACGTGCGGGATTCTTTTGTGATCAGTGGTGCTGCGTTTAGGAACCAATTAATGTTCGTATGTGTTCAATAGGATAATTTGAATATTTTATGGAAGCGTAACATAACTTTATCTACCATTGGCCCTAATATTTTGGCCATGGCATTTCTCTGGTGATGGTTTGGCTGACTGAACCACAATAGATATTGATTGTAAAGTCACTGTAATCGATGACTCACAAATTATATAATGTTTATTAATGCCGGATAACTTCGTGATATTCTACTGATATTCAACTTTTAGCGCGTGTGAATTGTAGGTTATCAAGTCATCTTGATTTCATCACGACACTGATCAATGATGAAGTACTGTCACTGTGTTGTGGGCTTCCCCCTTGATTAGAATAACCTCTTACGTATTATTTATTAATGATACATCATTTAAGTGAACGTGTACTCATATATCTTGGTCTTAAATCAGAAATATTCCGTAAACATACATAATCCAGTGAGATAACTTTGTAATAAGGTGATAATATTTTTAGCGGATAAATATTTTCATCTTATGATCATGGACTAAGTAATAAAGATACCGTGTTACTTTGAGCTGATAAGTGTTATCTATTGCACAATTTATTAATTTCAGTGGCCAAAGGCCGTAAATTGTATAGGAAACATATCTGAGGTCAATGGGTTATCAAATAAGACATTATTTTGATAAAGTTGTTTGTTTTTCTCTGATGAGTCTTAAAGTAAACATCGTATGTTCTTTTTTTAACAAAAAGAATATCTTTGACGTCACGACGACTAACCTACTTTATGATAATATTTATTAATGTAACAAAAATATATTATTCATACTTTATAAAAATAAATTATTTTCCTATTTACAATTATTTTCCGTACAGCTAAGGAGTGGAATTCTTTGCCAGAGTCTCTTTGATGATAGCTACAACTTGGGAGTCTTTAAGTCAAGAGTGAATAGATTACATCTAGGCAAGCTTGCTCCATCTTCGACCTCATCATGGCTTACCAGCAGGTGAGATAGCGGTCAAACACGTGCCTCATCATCATCATCATGATTAGTCTTTTAATGTACCCATTACTGGGGCACAGGCCTCCTCTCTGTGAGAGAGTGTGGGCCGTAATCCACCACGCGCGCCCGATGCGGGTTGGTGGATGTCACAGTTATGCCTTCGAATTTTTGGTTCTAGGACATGCTGGTTTCCTCACTTATTAGTCTGGAATAGCAAATAGGCTTTAATTTGTTATGTAGTATTATATTATTAGTATAAATACCTACTAATACTACGTGGGCGAAGCCGCTGGCAGAAACCAGTTAGTCCGCAAAAATAGTCTCATGAGTCATCGCGTAAACAATAAAGTTAAACTGTGAGTAATCCTCAACTTTCCTCGTATTTTCCTTGAAACTTGAAGGGTGAGAGTAAAAGTTGAAGTTGAAGCAAAAATCTCTGTGAGAGGATGTGGACCGTAATATACCCAAAAACACGGACCCAATGCGGGTTGGTGGAGGTCACATGTCTTCGAATTTTTGGTTCTAGGGCATCGGGTTTCCTCAAGATATTTTTCTTCGCCGTTTTGAGCGCAATGGTGATTAAATAATTTACACAAAGTAAAGCGCCAGCCTGGGTTTGAACTCACGACCTATAACATGTAAGTCGCGGCCATTACTCTCTCACTTCGCTCTCGCGCTTATAAACGCGTGCCTAAAAACGATAAAAAATAAATTTAAAAAATACCCATTAATTACATGGGTAGGTTAGGACCTACCCATGTAATTAATAGGTATTTTTATACTGTCTAAAGACAGTAATACAAAATAATAATTATAAATTTTGTTACGAAGAATTTTTTAACTTACCGGTAGCGAAGTGATAATGTTTAATTTTACACTTTACTAACAAATACCAATATTTGGGACGAAACCCTTAATGTGCGAAATTCAGTTTTTTTAAAATTCATATAGCCTATATGCCATCGGTTGTCAAGACCAATCTAATCGTACCGCATTTGTTAAAAATCCATCCACCTTTAAAATAGACTATTGGGCGTGCCAAAGAAATAAATATATAAATATACATACTCTTGGAAAACATTACCCCCTTTTTGGAACGAAGTTCCTTATCGCGCGTTGTGAAAGGGGGCTAGACGGAAAAAATTCTTACGAAAAGTTGTCACGACACTAATGAGGCTGTCCATCCAAAAAGATTGTGTTGGAAAAACAATCTAATAAAAACTTCTTGTATTTTTGGTGGGTAGGTACAAAGTTTGCAAGCAGATCAAGCATTATTGCTATAGTAAGCTATTGTAAGCTGTGCGGCGTCGCATGTTTCTCTGTCTGTCTCTCTCTCTCTTATAGAAAGCAAGCCAGATATTGCTAAAGAGTTGAGTTGAGCTGAGCTGAGCTGAGCTGAGCTGAGCTGAGCTGCGATGAGATGAGATGATGAAGTATAACTTCTTACGTGCGTGCGTAGTTAATAATAAAAAAAAATATTATAAATTAAAAAAAATAAAATTATATTGCAATTCCTTCACTAATTAATCGAAAGGAACTTCGTTCCATCCGGGTGTCCCTTGACACCTCTCAAGTTTTTTTTATTCTTTTTTTTGGGGTTGTCGGGTTAAAATTTAAAATCCCTCTGCCAATTTTGGCGATACCCAATCACACACCATTGGAGGTTGCGATACCGCATTTGTGAAAAATACACACAGGCCAATTTTCATATTCTTATTCGAGAATGGCGTTCGTTCATATTATTTTTAAAATTGCTAACAGTACATTCTAGAAAAAAATGGTATCATGATTGATACCTACTATCAGGGAGTATTCAGATTAATTCCCTTTCACACATCAAAGTACAAAGTCCTATATTGAAATAGCAAAGATTATAAATGGTATATCTAGATCTATTGATAAGTTAGTCCTTGATGAATATCTGGTCGCATAGACTCATGCAAAAAAAAAACCTAGGGACTCAAACACGCTGTGGCCGCATTGGAAGACTTTATAAATGTATGAAATGGAACTGACACACAGTCGGCACTGAAAGCTGATTTAGAACTAGACGACTCAGATTCTGGCTACCTCATCATTTCAAGTGAGACGTCCACTGCTGGACATAGGCCTCCCAAGTGGCGCTACAACAACCGTCCTATGCGTCTTACATCCACCAGATTTCCGGGACCCTCACCAGGTCCACTAATGCTGCATTTTACGGCGCGTTCGCCAGTCCACAAACTTTCGGCCCCATTAACCATCTGTTTTGTGAGCAATGTGCTCTGCCCACTGGCTACAATCTATAATGACTTACAATAATTGACGTATGAAAAAAATGTGCGGTCAAGGAACAATCGTCAGGACCGAAGTTCCTCATGTATACATGTCTGCTCATAGAAAGATACACTAAGAACAAGAAAAAGACGTATGAAGGGGTATATCGCAAACGTTTTGCGTTACATTACATTTTCTCCCGAATCACACCTACTGTAAGCCGCGTTCAGGAACAATATTAAAAAAATACATATTTATTTTTAGATCGAATCCAAAAACGTTTTCAATATTTTTCTTTTTATTCTTTCGTCTTTCGACATCTTCATGAAGCAACTTAGTTGTATGGGATCAGATAAATTATTTAAAAAAAAAAACGTCCGAAAGACTCATTTAGAATGCTAATCTGTTGCTATGAGATTATATCAGATTACAATAATCCCTTAGTTGTGAGTTAGGTTTACCACAATTGACGTTGTGATGATAAGGCCCCGTTGGCACTTACCTAATACCTACCAAAAACCACTTACAAATTGTAGGTATTAACCAAATTATTCTTTAAAACATTTTGTTTTCGGGACTACTTTGTAAATATTCTCCAAATAAAAGTAAACTGTTACAGTATCTTAAAATGTATTTTCGTTTGTTTCAGGCTGCTCTCTGCGCTGACTACAGTGTGCCAGTGGATTGCGTAGCAGCAGGGCCAGCACCTCGTCCCAGTTCCTTCCACGAGATCTCCGCACCCAAAGTAAGTAAAACCTACGTTTTTTGTTGGGAAATCCTCATGGATACCGGGCTGTTTGGGGAAAACAGAGGGTTATGTCGGACTTCTACCGAGGAAAACCTCACAGTTGCTACTAATACTTTGAATCTTACCTGAGATACAAATTAAATCACGGGCAACATCGAAGGAAAGGAAGGAAGTGAAACCTACCTTACTTTAGTTCTTGATCGTGCTTCCGATTGCATTCAGCTTTGGTGATAAGTACACAATAAAAAGAAATCTGCTAAACAAGGACCTCTTTTTAAACCTTAGTAGTAATAACTTTTTCTTTTACCTTTTTACTGATGGTAAATCAATAGTAACTAATTTAAACAATTTTTAACCGACTTCAAAAAGAAGGAGACTATCAATTCGGTTTTTTGTGTTTTTTTATTTTTTTTTTATGCATGTTCGGGCATAATTCCGTCATAATATTTGCATTTGCTAAATTCTTTTTTATTCGAAAGGACTTTATTCCGAGATGGTCCCATTTAAATTTCATATAGATCTGATGAGGAGTTTCGGAGACACACAACGGAACTCTTCAAAATATGAGAGCAAATCAACTGCGATTGCTGCGATCGTTTGTCTATATAGTGTTTACACAATTTCATGGGGAGCCACAACCAAAAATAGATTTTTTTTTCCAAAGAATAGAACCGACTTCAAAAAAAGTGCAAAATAACTTTAATTTCGGAAGTCAGTGTCAAAAAAACCTGTACCTTAGTACCTACTGTTACAGTTTTTTTTTTAGTTTTTACAATGTATTTGCGAGTCAAAAAATTAATTGAAAAATCATAATCTTATTAGATTCAAAAAATTCGCGATGTATTCATCTCCGGATTTGGTCTGCTGTGCGAAAGGCAACTCTATGAAGGTGGTACATTAAACAGACTGGTCTCCTAAATTGTACCATTGGAGAGTCTCTGGAACATTACATATTTTGAGAAGTGTGTTAAGAGTATGCTTTTGATTTTACAGTATAAGATAAACTACATTTATAATTATCTGGTATGGGATAAATAGTTTGTTTTAATTAAAATTGAATCTGAAACTAAAAAATGGTACGATATATCTGATTCTGCCCCACATTTATGTATGTGTTGTGATGAATTCAATAATTGCAGGAAGTAAGACTCACCGATTAAATTCCAGAATACAAGCGAGTGTTCAAGGAACAAAGAGATATCATTCAAGCACTAACTTCAAATGATGAGTCACATCCGATTAAATCACAGCTTTTTAAGTGAACTTTGTTCGATAAATATTACTTAACATTATCACTCTTCAGTTGAATAGTGTCACAAGTGGTTCTTATCACTATTATGACTCTTAAAATGCATTATCTGGAATAATGATACTTAAAAAGAAGCTTAGGTGATTAGTGTATCTTTTTATTTAGTTCATGGAAACTTACCTTCATCATCATCATCATCCACTCTCTTTTCTCCTACCAAGCTCCACGCTAAAACGAAACTTATCTTAATCTGAAAAAAATCCATTCAAACAAAAATTTTACAACGAAAAGCTCTTGCATACGTAACGTTCTATTTGACATACATAATAATATGGTATTGCTTATTATAAGCACTTTTCTAAATAAAAATATTTATAAGATAAAAACACACTTATAACAAAAGGACCTGAACGAATCATATATTTTAATATAATTATGTCCTTTTTACTTAATTTTTTTTAAATTTTAGACTATAATTTCGGAAATAAGGGGGAGGCATGGTCAATTTTCAACTATGTATTTTGAACAGCTTTAAAATATTTATTTTAAAACTAGCTGCGCCCCGCGGCTTCACCCACGTAGACCGGAATAAAAAGTAGCCTATGTTAATTCAGGTTATAATCTATCTGTGTGAAAATTTTAATTTAAATCTTTCAGCCGTTTTTGCGTGATTGAATCACAAACATACAAACTTTCGCATTTATAATATTAAGTAAGATATAATAATTATTTTCATTGGGGAAAAGTAATTATCTCGTATCCATTAAATGATTACGTATATGTGTATGCAGTACGATACCAAGTAATACCCTTCAGGATCGGACAGGGTTTTTGTTACATGCGGTATGTCGATATATCCCTGTAACCCTCAAAATGCATAGAGTACTATGATATATGAGATATAAATAAAAAATATTAGAAAGTTTAGTATTCTGCGATTAGACTGAACAAACACCATAATTTGGATTTTTTTTGTTAAATATTCTATGTACTATACAGGCTATAAGGTAAACGCTCCCGAAAATGGAGACAGGTGATAAGGCTAGTGATTCTTGATAAGATACCATAAAAAATATGAAAAAAAAAACAATTTTTGTAGCATTTTGCGGTGAGAACAGTTAAATGAAACCGTTATTTGCATTAACTGTAAGACACTTTTTTTCTTTACAACTTTATCAAGCAATGTAATGTTCGTAAAATATCAGCTGACGCCCGCGCATTCCTTGAGTTCAAAGCGCGAGCGACAGCCATGCAGCTAACGACCTCACGTCCACGCGACGCCGAAATAAAGCGAAAGATCACTGGTATCTGTTTGCATTAAGGTTGTATAAATAATCTACGTTCTGGCTTCGGAAGCGTTCCCCTTACACCCTGTATGTGACGTACTACAGGCAGCCTATATGCGGCAATGGACGTATTTTAGCATCAGCATGTCAATGATGATGATGGCTCTCTCCATGCTCATGGCATTAAGTTCGCCTTGTAATGCGGTTTCATTTCAAGGTGAACTCAATGCCATGTGCAATTCTCTTCAGCCAAATATTGTTGGCTTATCTCTTTTTGATTTTAATCATCTCGGAAATTCCCACGACTTTCAAACGTATACTTACCAGCTATCTAGACTGAAACATATCAATTTGATAACAGTGCTTATGTATAACGTAATCTCCAAAAATACAAACAAAACGTAGATAAAGAACTCTTTGGGTAAATAGGCTGTGATCAATTTGTGGCTGAGAGCAGAAAGATATGGTGAATCACCTTTTATTAATTTCGTAAGTATTTTTTCCACGGTAAAAATATTGAAAATGTAAACAGTTTTCGTTCAGAAAGTAGTCAGAATCTTTCATCATCATTATCATCAGCCTTTTATGACAATAAGTCTTTATTTTTTCAGATAACTAAGATCCAATGTGTTAGTAATTACAATACTTACAACTATTGTTAGTAAAGTTACACGATATTGGTGATTTATTGTGACTATTTTATCACCTTCCTCACCATCTTTTTTAAAATTGGAGATGTAACATCCTGCCCTATTACTTTGAGGATGCTGTTGCTAGTTTCTCGTACTTTGCCTTAGTAGCGAAGCAGTTTTTTTTTTATGTCTCTCTACGCTAGGGTGTCGGCCGTAATTCACCACGCGGGCCCAATGCGGGTTGGTGGATCTCACATGTCTTCGATTTTTTGGTTCTAGGACATGCCGGTTTCCTCACAGGTCAGGATCTTTACTTTGTATAAACTATTTCGTCACCACTACTCTTATAAAGGTCAAGTAAAATAGAATATTATACTTTTTATTATGTAGGTGCACCATTTAAATTACAGAAAATATAAATGAAGAAAACATTACATAGGGTGACCCAATCGACCTTATCGCTAAAAGCGATCTTTTCAAGACAACCTTTGGATTTAAGAGAAAAGGAAAAACAGTACTGTAGGTAGTCTTGGGTGTACTATTTATAATAATATATACAATAAATGTATAAAAGATAAATGTATGCAATAAATACCTAATAGATAAATATATAAATTATGAAACAAAAAGTATAAAACCCTAGTAAAAACGATTAAAGAAACATCATGAGAAAACCAAGTGACATCAACCAACCTCAATGTAACCGCTTGGTGGATTTCATAAGGCTCTTTTTTATACAGAAAAAGCTATTGTTCCCGCAGTGGGAAAGTTATGAGTCACCGCAGTCCTACAACGCACAGGCAACTGAGGGACCACGGCTGAGTCTGCGGCACGGGCCACTTTTGTATGGAACCGCGCGGGCGTCCTGTTTCGGCCCTTATAGTCAGTAAGAGTCAGACACGCCCTTCCGCTGCACCCAGAGCGGGAGAAGTTATTTTATAATTTGCTACCCTCAAAAAAAACGTGGGAACATTATAGACGGACTATGCAGAGGTAGGTGAGAACCTAATATAAAAGGATGTTTTGAAAATTATAACAAAGAATATCTAATAATAGTAACACTCATTATTCCAAACAATACCTTATAAGGTAATAATGAATGTTCGCCTTTCGCTATCAGAATTTCACAAGTATCTAAGCACACATGCACCGAACCCTCGTTCAAAACATTGTATCTTATCAGAAAGTTGTAGAACCGACCAATCACTGATCAGAAAATAAGCCTATCTAAATAAAATTGATTATAAATATCGCGTCGTCCCGTGACGCATCCATATGCGACTTTATCAATATTCTTGAATCACTTTTGTTGCCTTACCGAAATGATAAAGTACAGATACGACGATTATTGGTAGAAATTGTACACAGTTACGGACAGAGTATTTTTGAAACCATTCTATTGTATTCAAATGGGCATTATCTCAAGTTAAATCACGAGCTAAAGGTATTAAATTTTGCGCAAGTGTAAGGTTTTTAGCTGATGACTGTACCTACTTTAAAAGTTCTACAGCATTCTACTAAGATACTATTATCATGTATAATTATTATTTTGACGCAAGAATCACGTGACCACTAAAACTCTAGGCACTTATTCGAGGTTATGTGATATTGTTTTAAGATAATATTTATATCACCCGATTGAGTTACCAGAGTAGATAATAAGTAGGTAATCGTATCGACCGTTTCTCTTTTATCCACTGTTTACGCCACAATCAGCATGTTTTAGTAAGCCACATTAAACGGAAGAAAAATTGAGACAGTTGTAGAAATAATAACATATAACTTAAATTGTATTTTTTTAGGCTATACAATTATGTATACTCGAAGATATATTTATAAAATACCAATGAAAAATTGGAAATTCAGGTATTGCACACTCTGCTGCCTGCTTGGGCTCGCGGACAAATTTGAAATAGAGTTACCGCGGCCCTTGGCACAGGCAACTGAAGAAACAAGGGTGGGTTTTAGTCAGTAAAAGTCTGACACGCCACCCAAAGCGAGAGAAGTCATTGGATGATTTTCCACCCTCCAAAAAAAGAGTACAATATAGTCTCACTTATCCGGCACTTCAGAACTCCAATGCATCCTTTAGTCCGGACACTCCGCCCAGGCTTCCTAATTGGTCACTTATTAAGTTAAGACATTCTGAAATGTTATCTTTATAATAATATTGATTTTTCTGTACAATCCAGTTATCCGAATATTCAAATAATCTAGCACTCCCTGGTTTTAAATACGGCCACGGATTTGTGAGGCTACTGTACTAGAATAGTAAAAGCTCTTTAGAGTGAAAGTCATGAAATTCTTAACGATGAAAAATACTTGCCAGATTTCGACTGCTTTAAAACGCTTAAGTAATTCTCACAGTAAAGTTTTACTGTGAAGGTTTTCTTCATATTTTCATTATCCTATTGTCATTTTGTAAGATTACCAGTATTAATTAAAACGTCAAGCTTTATTTAACGCATTCATTAAACTTGTAAGTATTTAGTACTTTATTGCATAATCCTGTGCTTCAATTTATAACGCAGTAAAGGTACAAATGTATAAACCAAATCCAACCCCACTTGTTGAAGACTTGAAGTGATCTCATCGAGTGGGGCATGCCCATAAAACGTTAATGGCGGGCATAAAATCTTATAAAAACTCATACTTTCTCTGCTATTTTTATTTTCATACCAAAATAAAGTGTTTCTGCTGTTTTTGTTTGACACTGAACTCGTCAGGTCACCTTTTATTTTAGGTGTTATAAATTCATAAAGATTATTTGGTTAGCGATTGAAGTAATAATATATTTGGCCTTGAGTAGGGGCGCACTAAGTTTACCCTGATGAGTCAGAATATTCTACGCTACAAGGTTGCGTGTTAACGTTTAACAGCTAAAAAGTCATAAAAATATCGTCATAGGCAAATAGGTCAACTATATTTACATTTAAAGTGTATCTTATACATTGACTCGTTATTTGGTTATCAAAAATGTTTATACAGAGATTTTTATTTTGAGATATGGATGTGTGTAGATATGAGTATTTTAGTACCTTCCAAAAACATTATCCTCTTTCTGGGGCAGATGGGTAAAGAGATCATGCATAAGAAGAAACTCTGTAGATCAAAATACTAATATTAAGCGGTGACGAAACAAGAGATCTGTTCATTTTTAGCGTTCCAAAAGTTCGTATGAAAAAACGGAACCCTTATAGGATCACTCGTGTGTCTGTCTGTCTGTCCGTCTGTCCGTCTGTCACAGCCAATTTGCTCCGAATCTGCTAGACCGACATAGTTGAAATTTGGTACACACATGCATATCTGTGAACCAAGCTTGGACATGTACCCAAAATAATTTAATTTGGAATATGGGTGAAAAGCGGAAAAATAAGAATAAAAGTTTTTCAAACTGTAACGTGCGACACATGAAAAGGCAGTAGATTACAGGAAAACCTATAAAGTGGAGGCAGTTTAAGAAAAAACCTCAAAAAAATATGATTTGTTCGGAACCCTTTGCGCACGAGTCCGACTCGCTCTTGGCCGGTTTTTTTATCCCTTTAGCACTAAAATTACCTACTGAAGTTGCTAGGCAGCTTACAAAACTTCACTTTAATCCAATTGGTCACTGTCCTATCAAATTGCTCATGCGGTGATCGTACACAGAAACTCAAAGCTCATGTTACGTTACAAGAACTGAGGTAAACTATAAAAACAATACTGTGACTAATAATAATACCTAAAGAGACACCTCTGTCCTGATAAAAGTATCAGATTTAAACCGATACTTACAATATTTTTTATCGTTACATCAGGTTGTAGTATTCCACTACGCTTGATACCTAAAGACAATCTTTCCGTTCTTTCTACCTTACGTTTTTTTATCCTAAGGAAGTAACAAAGACGTCTTGTTTAATAAACTAAGCCTATATTTCTGTGAGTTTATTAAACAAGACGACGGCGTGACGGACAGGTAATCCTCGCACCCTCACACCCCTTGCCGCCACAGGAGACGCCCTGGGCGTCGGGAGTCGCAAGCCGATTCCCGGCCACCGTGGGCATGGGCTTGCGGACGGTAAGTAATGGGTAGCTCGCCGTCCGATAAGGCCCTTCTCGCGGTCCAGTGGCGCCCTCATTGAATAAAAAATCGTAGCATAGCACAGAAAATAAATATAAAAAAATAAAATACTTTTTTTATGCCTACTTTTTATATTTATATAAAAATATAAATATAAAAAGTAGGCAAAAGTGTCAGAAATGGCCGTTTTTGGCACTTTTGCCTACTACTTTGGATACGAAACATTTTGAGACCTGTTTTAACAACGTAAAAATTCTTTATCCTCTTTGTAACAAACGTAAAGTTGGATTTTTTAATATTTATTTTGTGTGCTATGCTACGATTTTTTATTCAATGAGGGCGCCACTGGACCGCGAGAAGGCCCATAAGGACCGTCCGAGAAGTCGACGGCGCGTAGTGTCTAACGCGCGCCTCGAACATGTCAGCATTAATTGACGGGGTCCGCTAGGGCCCATGCCTGCCAGGGTCACGGATAAATTTAAAATAGAGACACTAAGGTCCTGGCACAGGCAACTGAAGGACTACGGGTGGGTTTTAGTGAGTAAGAGTCTGACATAAGCCTATATTTCTCTAGTCACTTGTTGAACATTGGCTTCTTCTGGTGAGGGTCGCGGGAAGCCGATGGATGCGAGACACACAGGACCGGTCGTTGTGGCAATACTTAGGGGAGGCCTAGGGCCAGCAGTGGACGTCTTTCGGCTGAAACGATGACAATGATGTGGCGACACAAGACCAGAAGTCCAATTTCCGTACTTCAAAGACTTACATATTCAAGGCACAATATCATCTCAGCGTCAATCGATGTCAAAATGTAGGGTATGTTAGAGATTTAGATGTGTTTTTGACAGTTTTCGACTGAGATGAGAATGAAAAAGTTCCCTAAATAAAAAAAACATACAGACGAATTGAGAACCTCCTCTTTATTGAAGTCGGTTAAAAATGGGAAAAGGGATGTTTCCTGGTTAAATATAACAATTATATTTAGTACGTACGTTAGATTATCATTGAATCATCATTCATCATCATTCTCCTGCCCTTATCCCAATTTATTTGGGGTCGGCGCAACATGTCTTTTTCTTCCATACTATTCTATTAGTCGTCATCTCTGTAGTCACCCCTTTTTACCCATATCCTCTTTCACACAGTCCAACCATCGTTTCTTTGGCCTTCCCCTACCGTTATAGCCATCCACATCCATACACAAGACTTTCTTCACGACATTTTCTTCATTCCTCCGCATCACATGCCCATACCAAGTGCAAGTGTGCGCTTTTGATGCACTACTACTTATTGCTCAATAATAAGATCGATGACGCGACTACTCTAGCTCGCTGTTCTTTGTTTGCTCCTGACCGGCTGAAGCAGTCGCGGGCCTGTGCCTCGCGCTGCCTGTTCGCGGCTCCACCAGTGAGTACCGATACTGCGCGATATGCTCCCACAACCCAAGCGATCAATCTGCTGAACGCCCTAATTGCTCAGGAGCCAGATGTTGACATATTTATGTATAGCAGTAAATTTATGTTAAATGTTTGCATGAAGTTTTTTAGTTAAATTTATATTGTTGGCTTGCTGCGCGCTTTGGTGTTTACTGTAAGTGCAGCAAGCAATTGTTATACAAATAAATAAATAATAAATAAATACCATGACAACCGATTTCCACACAACTTTTCAGTCAGCGGTGCCACTTTCAGACTTCCTCTTATATACTCATTCCTAATTCTATCCATGCGCGTAACACCACACATCGCTCTTAGCATTCTTATCTCAGCTGCATGCAATTGCTTTTCATTCATCCCTTTTGTGGCCCAACATTCTGAACCATACAAGACAACAGGTTTGACCACTGTTTTATAAATCTTTCACTTAAATTTTAGGGGAATGCGGGAGTCAAAGATAGTCCCGGTGACCTGCCGCCATTTCATCCATCCAGTGTTAATTCTGTGCTTAACAGAATCATTAAATATTGGACGCATATTTTTGGCTTTACCTAACCAATAAAAAATTACAAAGATAAAACGCAACAAAGTTCAGGAGTGGGGGCTTGTTACGTCACTTCTTGGTAAAAAGTGTCGCACGGTGTGACGTTAAGTGAAATTTCAACGCACTGTATTGTCCTCATTTTTTGTGCAAGTGACAAAAGAAAAAAATAAGTATCAATATTTTTTGTTAGGAAGCAATAGGGTGCGTCTCTGACTTTCCGCCATTCGCATTCAGTCGCTTTCTTAGCTGGGAGTCGGTCGAGGACATTCAGATACCAACTCACACAAATATCACAAAAAAATAACTTTTATGAATAAGCGTGCATTAAAAATTATAATATGCCTTACAATATAAGTCAGGCACCGGTAGATGGTAGGTACCTACACGTCATACGTTTTATAGTGTCTGTAGGTGGGCATGACAGAGTATTTATGTCATCATTTGGGTCGATGCCCTGAATGTATGAAAAGGTAAAAAATAATGTACATTCAATAATGTCCTAACTAGCTTAACTACATGTAAAAAAAAAAATCTGCCTGGCCTTTTCCCAACTATCTTGGGGTCGGCTTCCAGTCTAACCGGATGCAGCTGAATACCAGTATTTTACATGGAGCGACTGCCTATCTGATCTTCACAACCCAGTTACTGGGTAACACGATACCCCTTTTTGATGACTTCTCCCGCTCTAGGGTGGAGCGGAAGGGCGTGTCAGACTCTTACTGACTAAAACCCACCCCTGTTCCTCCCTGCCCTGAATGCCCAGGGGCGAAGTAACTCTTTCGAATTTATCCTCAACCCCTAGGCAGGCATCGGCCATGACGCGCCGCTACCCATTACTCGCCGTCCGCAGGGCCGGATAAGACGATACCACTTGGTAAGACTGGATGTCAGACTTTCGTACTCTTACTAGTACTTTTCGTATTCAGCCTATGTCTGGAGTTGTCTATTATACGGACCTTGTGGAAACTAGAATGAATTTCCGTGCGTTGAAGCGTTTTTGCCATACCTATTATTAGAATCAAGTGTAACAGCTCACAATGTTTTTAGGACCCATTAATATTAGTGTTTTAACCAGTGGTGCTTGGCAACTGGCTTTACCCTAGTTGTAAAAACCCCCTTTGTGCCTAATGGTCTAGCTTTTCAAGGCACGGAGGAGTCTCGGTAAAGATAGTCACCAATCCATGGACCAACCCTGGCCAGCCTAGCTTAACCTGATGGATCGACCCGTACGGCTGTTATTACTTTAGCCACGAGCTCTACGAGCGGCTCCGACAGTACCTTCACTCCGACAGTACCTTCACTCCGACAGTACCTTCTTTTATACTTCAGATGCATTAAAGTGTCGCCACTTTAATGCATCTGAAGTATAAAACCACCTTTGAGCAGTTCTTGGTAAAACGTCCTGCAACCAGTGGTAGACGTCTTTGCGAAAGAGATTAGCCATTCAAAATGCTTCAATGGGCGTTCCCTAAGGGATTGAGTATTTTATTTAACATCGACAAGCAAGAAGAGAGAAACGGTCAATAATTAATTGTACACAGAAAAATAGGCGAGTATATTCGATCTAATATTATATATTTAAGTGAATTTGTAATGTGTTATTTTTCAGTTGATAGACACAGATTGCTGTATTTTTATCCACTTGCGTGTATTTTTATTAAATTCACAATTCTTGAAATACGCTACGACACTAAAATTTTTCCTCAACTTTTATATTTTGGGACATTACCTACGCTGTAGTCAGGTATGCAAAAAAACTTAACTTGAAACGTAACTTTATATCAAACGAAAGTGTAACGTCTTAGTCATAAGCTTTAAATACATTTCACCCACAAGTGCACACTGACACGAACACCCACACAATCATGAGAAATAAAAAATCAATGAACAAACTTCACGATGACCTTTTCAAGAACGTAGCGTTGTGAAAGAGTGACTCATTCAGTCATTCAACTCTCCGTTGTAATTCTACTATGGTCGTTTAAAACGAGGCGTATTCTTTTTTTTAATCCACTACTTTTTTTCTTCACAATCTTCTAATGACATCTCCAAAACTGTGGAACCAGGCAGGCAATGGAATACCACCACTGTAACTGAAACTTTCCGTCTTTAGGTTTCGGGATAGCGACTTGAAGTGTTAGTCGGTCAGTCTACTTGCTCACTCGACTCGAACGTAGTTATCCTTTTTAAGTTGATGAGTCAACAGTTTAAGTTGAGAACGAAGAATGTTTATTTAGGTAATGAGGGAGGTATGTGTGACAAGTGACCGTAATTTGTACGTTAAAAATTTGAATAAATTCCCGCGTATTAGTCAGCCATGTTTGATTAACCGCTTTAGGTATAATTACTTAGAATGCTTATTTAAGGTGCGCTGTTAAAGCTTCAATAATTGGAAACTATGTTTTTTCTTGGGTTTATACTTATACACATTAGTGTAAACTTATAAACCCAAGAAAAACTTAAAAAGTTTATATTCCATGATGGATAGGAGGTATCTTGTTATTAAACTAGATACATATATCCACCATGGAATATAAACTAATTAGAACAACATTCTATGTCCGAAAGTTTAGCCGTAATTGTTGCGGTCGGCATGGGAATAGAGTGCGGTATCATTTTGCCAGAATAGATACTAATTTAGTTCATTATCCTAGCTAGACAATGGTGCCGATTCTCTTATTTAATAACTAAACTAAAATTAGAGAATCGCTGTCTTTTACTAAAAGGCAGTGCGAGAAAAAGACGGCTATAGCTATGAACTAAGTTAGACATGTCAAACTAGTTTACGCCTTGCGCATCACCGTGTTTTTAATCGACATCTTTTTACGTGTACCCTTAATTTGTATGGAAATATTAGTTCAACTAAATTTGACAGCTCTAATTTACGTCCGTCTCTTTCTTGTTTTATTAGAGAGAAAAAGATAGGAGTAGCTTAAATTAAGTTTAGTTCATACAAAACAGAATCCGCATCATTATAGTCTATAAATATTCAATTAATCATCTCAATAAATCCCTTAGTTACCTCACAGACAGTGAATAATAATCTTATTAGTAATCAAGAACATAGATCAATTAATTGCAGATATTAATGTCCAATTCCTATGCAATATTTTATGTATTCTAATAACCTTCATTAGTATGTCAGGCTTCCTTTGAGTCCCAAGTACTATACGATAATTATTCCTTATAGAATTCCAATCACGCACTCACTCATTGAGAATTAACATGCAAGTTACAAACGGTATGGCAAAGTGATTCAGATGGCCAATTAATAAAACATGCCATTGATTTGCCGGCTGTCGATTCCTTGATGAGTCAGGAGTTGGCTTGTGAAGTTGTGAGTCAGTCATTATCATCCCTAAGACGGCCACTAAGAACTCTCAGTCGCCGTCTTATTGCTCGCCCATCTGCGTTTGCGCATTTACAATCGTGAACACTCGGGAATTGAGGCATTACGATGTGTTCTGTACACGCGCGTGTTCATGTCTACGATGTCTCATAAGAAACGAAGTCTGCCCAAGGGTCGTGAATAAATTCGAAACAGATTACCGCGTCCCCTGGGCACTCAGACAACTGAGACTGAGAACTGAGACTGAGAACTGAGACTGAGAACTGAGACTGAGAACTGAGACTGAGAACTGAGACTGAGAACTGAGACTGAGAACTGAGACTGAGAACTGAGACTGAGAACTGAGACTGAGAACTGAGACTGAGAACTGAGACTGAGAACTGAGACTGAGAACTGAGACTGAGAACTGAGACTGAGAACTGAGACTGAGAACTGAGACTGAGAACTGAGACTGAGAACTGAGACTGAGAACTGAGACTGAGAACTGAGACTGAGAACTGAGACTGAGAACTGAGACTGAGAACTGAGACTGAGAACTGAGACTGAGAACTGAGACTGAGTACTGAGACTGAGAACTGAGACTGACTGGTGAAGTCATTTGATGATTGCCCACTCCCACAAAAAAAAGTCTTTTTTTTGCTAGTACTGTATAGTTCCTGCCTGGGGTCGCGGTCCTTGGCACAGGCAACTGAAGAAACAAGGGTGGGTTTTAGTCAGTAAAAGTCTGACACGACGGATCGGGAGAAGTCAGTGGATGATATTTTACACCCTCCAAAAAAAAAGGGATGTTCTTAACTACTGTCTTTTAACTGTAAGACAGTAGCTCAACTAGGTAAAGAATCATCGAAATAAAACAAGGTGGAAGATCTTTAGAGCTTGAAACAAAATAATGGTCTGTTTCACTATCTTCATTCTCATCATCATTTTCAGCCTACAGCAGTCCATACTGGACATAAACCTCTCGAATACTAGCTGTAAATAGCAGTAGATTGCGATAGGCAAAGTTTATTGAATTGTTCAATATTTAGGGTTCCAAAAAAAATAAAAGCAAGTGTTCCGAATGTCCGAATGAAAAAATGGAACCCTTTTATAGGATCACTGTGTGTGTCTGTCTGTCCGTCTGTCAGAGCCCATTCGCTTCGAGTCTACTGGACCGGTTCAGTTAGAATACGACACACGCATGGGATTTTTAGTATGGGGTGACTTTTGGAGGACAAACTAGAAAATTAAAGAATAAGTTTGACAAACTGAACCGTGCAGTGCGACATATAAAATGAATAGACTAATTGTGAGGGCCTCAATAGTTATTTATGATACTAGTACGGTAAGTTGGTTAATACAAAAGGGGTAGACGAATGTAAGCCCGAGGCGAAGTCGAAGGCTTACCATAGTCACGAGTTTGTAAATACCAATTTCCGCACGTGTGTCATACAACATTTTTCAACACATTTGCGAGAAAACATTACAATAGGTAATGAAATAAAATATTGTTTTTATATATCAGTCGGAAAGTCGCAACAATCTTTGACATTTCTAATACGAAAATGGCGCCACGTGCGCGTGGTGATAATTAGAGCTACATCTTTCATTTCATTGTCTCTTTAGTTTAAAGTGAGACAAACGTATTGAAAAAAAAGCACGTCCATGGAGGTTCGATCATTCAGCTTATTTATTCTCGTAATGTGAAACTTCTTAGTGGAATTCTTATATACTTTGTATGAAAAAAAAAAAAAAAACGGAGGCACTATACAACGGAGCGTTCGGTAAAATAAGTACTTAGATGAGAGTACCTATTTTACCGCACGTTTCATTGTATGGTGCGTAATTTTTAACTTTCGAACAATGTATACAGGCTTTAATGCAGTTTTTGAGCAAATGTGTTAAAAATGTATTTATTTCATAATTTTAAAATAATTTTTAAAAGTAATCTAAATAAATACTAGATAATAACTGACCATTTCCTCCGCCTTATCTCTGCAACTACTGATTCTAAAATAATTAAAAATATAGTTCTTTACATAAAAACTACGGGAAAACGTATAAGAACTCTATAGCAAAAAAAAAATATGAATCGTTCGGAACCCTTTGCACGTTAGTCGGACTCGCACTTGGCCGGTTTTTTGTTGTCAGATTGTAGATACTATGCAGTATAACAGTTTAAAAAGCTTAATACAAAGTGGCTTTACTTTCACCATCAAAATATCTCAATTCTCGCAACTTCAAATAGATTGGAACGAGGAACTAACTCCAACTTGATTACTTTCCGTACTCGATCGTCCAATTAAATTCCAATTAACTAGAGGTCACTGAGTTAACTACTTATTAATACTCAGTATTAAAACACTTCACACCTATCAAGGTTATGTGATATTAAAATACGAAACAAGTTAGTACCTCTGTACTGGGTTGCGGGTTTAAAACCAGGCCCTTTTCGTAATAAGTGTGTATGTATATTTTTTTGAACATAGGGAAGAGGTGTATTGATGATTTTAATGATTATAATTATATAAATACATACTTGCTACGGCCGCGAATCATGTTTTTACCAAGATACAACCTGACACTGACCTGCAAATTGCAAAAAACGTAAGAAAATTTTAATTTCGCGGGCTAACCTGGCGTTTCCACATTAAAGGCTCAGGTTTTAGCCATCAGGAAACACAGACTCCGGCAGGGAATTCCACTCCTTAGCTTTACGCACAATGAATGTGTTCCCAAAACGTTTTGTGGGTGCGGGCACAAAACATGCCACTTTTTTCCCATTTACCTTGTGTTAAAGCGTAGCATCATAGTTTTAAATAAATTCGAATATATGTATCTCTTTAGGATTTACCTATTTTGAACTTTTTTTATTAGTTTACTATCGTAATGCCACTTAAAAATATTGGATTAGCTTAGCGATATTATCTGAATCGTTGAGAAATTGTCTTTTTTTTTTTTAATTAACTCAGTCATACTTTTCACACCAGCAACGAAAATATTATAACATAGTATTTTCATTACTAGCGTGCAAACTTTAAATGTAAAACATCACCTAACTCCAGTCATGAAAAGTGTAGGCAAAGCAAGCCCTGTAGAGGGATTTCTAGATACTGATGTTATTCATCAATTAGTGCTTCGTCATCTGTCGTTTACAATGGCAAACGATGTAATGAGTCAATCTTCCCATCCCCGTACACGTCAGTGCAATGTGTTGTAACCATTCTCACCGGGGGTGTGTCATTGTTTTGACTACCACCTATTGTAATATCAGAGTACTTGCACTAATTTTATTATTACTTATATTTCATAACAAGCATAGATTTCTAAACACGTCTGGTTGGTGGATGACTCAGTGTCTTTAGACTGCAGTTCTTATAGCGCAGTGAGTGACATAGAATGTACAGATACCTATACATTCTATGTGTGTGCATGTGCACTCGGCGTCACGTACGAAGTCTCGATTCGTGGTATTCTTCCATAAAGAGTCGTGCCCCCGTGAGGCGTTTCCGTCCTTTCGATATCATTGGCCTTATCTATTTTGCTCTGGTTTTAATTAATGACGACCCAGAACTAACAATGTTTGGCAGTGATGATGAACATCATCGTACTGATATTATTAATGTGTTTTTGAGTTTGGCTGTTTGTTAATCAATCACGGCGTAGTAGCTGAACAGGTTTGGATGGATTGCACACGGGCATATCAATTTTCACACAAAAAAAATTCCAACTTTCACGCGGGTAAAACTACAGACAAAATCTATTGACACAAAGAGGTATGGTCAAATCGTACTAGACGACGAAACGGTGGCGTCACAATATGTCATATATGTGAAAAATACTCTTATTTTTCAAGGTCTTAAAAAACCCAAGAAATATCAAGTAGCCACAAAAAACAGTTATCCATTTATTTTGGATTTTGTAAGTTTTTCGAAATTATTTAAAATAATAGTTTCAGGGCCGATTTCACCAATTCTAAACACCCAGTTTTTGACGTTTAAGCTCGCTTAAACCCGTTTCACCGCTGTGGTAAAGCTGCAGAGTTTGTTTGTTTGTTTGGTTGAACGCGCTAATCTCGGGAACTACTGGATCGAATTGAAAAAATATTTTTGTGTTGTATAGTCCATTTATCGAGAAAGGCTATCAACATCACGCTGCGACCAACAGGAGCGAAGCATCAATGAAAAATGTGGCAAAAACGGGAAAAAATACTTTTGAGAGCTTCAGTTGCGTGCGCTGCGTAAACGGTTAAAGTTTCGCAAAAATTATGTATGATAGAATTGTTCTCAATTTAAAGTTATAAAAAAACGTCCGCGACAGCATATGCCTATCTTCACTATAAACTTTTTTTTTATGGTTTTTATTTTTTACGATAAGCTTAGTTCAGTAAAACTTAGTTTATAGAGTGAATGGTGAAATAGGCTCTCAGAATGCACCTATTGACGATTAATTTCGTGTATGAAATGACTTGGTACTCGTAATTCAATAGCGTTAACTGTAATGAACTGTTCGTTAACTGTAATTCAATTCGATTAGTCGTAATTCAGATTGTCATTTATTTTTTTTATTTTTTGGTATGCACTGAGGATGATATTCAGGTCCTACAAAACAACCAGAAGGGATATTGCACATATTCACTACGCTCAGCGTCTGCCAATCCGTCTGGTTCGGTAATCGCAGTTTCATTGACTTTCGCTACACAACTTTCATTTTGGCACTCCACATACCAAAAATTCTTTAGCAATAACCGGTACTGATCCTAACCATTTTTAACTCTAAGCAATTTACTTTTATCAGAACCATATCAACTAAACGACGTTTTAATTTGATTAAAGATAAGTGTAGTGTCAATTAGTGGATTTGATTGTCTCATTGCTATTCGGCCATTCAGAGCTTGGACTATATCTTTCATGATCACCATCACAATTTCAGCCCAAATTCCACCACTGATGGGTTTCTTTCCTAAGCTTATACTGTCATAATTCCCGGTTCCGTATGTCCCGCTTCCAATGCTTCCCGCGATTTTGAGGATAGCACACACTCTTTTGGACATCTCTACAAGGTGTAATGGAAATAGGTTGTCATATTTTAGATACCTACTGTTTCTGCCCATGGAATTGAACAACTTTCTTCAAAGATGTGAAATATATATACATAGACAATTTAAAAAAACCAAAATAAAAAAAAAACATAAAAAGTGCAAAATAACTTTAATATCGGAAGTCGGTGTTTTTGGTTTTGTTTCTTCGTTTTTTGACACCAACTTCCTAAATTTAAGTTATTTTGCACTTTTTATGTTATTTTTTTGGAAGTCGGTTCTATTAGTTGAAAAAAAAAGTTTTTTATTTTTTCAGTTTTTAGTTGTGGTACTCCATTAAATTGTGTTAACAATACTTAGACAAACGATCGCAGTAATCGCGAGTCATTTGCTATTAGTTATTGAAGAGTTTACTGTGTATTGTCTATCTCCGAAGATCTTCATTAAATCTTAATAAACTAAAACCTTCCTTGAAAAAATATGCAATAGAATAACGAAAACCCTATCCAAATCAGATCACTAGTTTTCGAGAAAATCGCCCCTCCTCCTCCTCCTTTTTTGAAGTCGTTTAAAAATGAATATTTCCGTACAAAGTTATCATCAGCTGATCAAAATTAGTCTGGGAGCTCCAAATTTTTTTTTTTAATTGTGTAATACTTTCTTGAAGAAAAATAAAGTTGTTCATATCGAAGGGCAGAAGTAGTATTTAAAATATGACCACGCGATTCTGTTACAGCCTGTATCATTGGCAAAGTCAAAATGATCAGACAGGTTGTTATGGTTATTCCCGTAGGCCGAAATAAGGTCATCTTTATTCAAGCTAACCATGAGATCATCTCTTTCATTACTTTAATTCGAAAAATCGAAACCCATGATGTGACGCTTCTCGTCTTAATAGCTTTTGTTTTTTTTTTGTGTTATTGGCATTTGACGTGGGTATTTTAAGAATTGTGCATCATCTTTTTATTTGCGGAAAGAGATGATTAATGCTGTTGCTTGGCCAATATTTCTTAATTTTTTTTCTAAAAATATATATCGAGTCGTTTCTGTGCAACTGCATTCGAAGTGAAGAAAATAGGAGATGACTTGCTGAAAATAGAGAAACTATCTAAAATTTTGAAATTTTTGCGCCTTTTTTTCCGTCTATATACGAGCAAAACTAGAGACCCGCTCCGGCTCCGTACGGATAAAAATTATAAAGCGACTTTGATTTAAACTATGTAGAGATAGAGAAGAGATAATTGGATATTTATATCATTAGCCTTTTAATGTCCCCACTGCTGGAGCATAGGCCTCCTCTCTGTGAGAGGGTATGGGCCGTAATCCACCACGCAGGCCAAATGCGGATTGGTGGATGTCACATGTCTTCGAATTTTTGGTTCTAGAACATGCCGGTTTCCTCACGATGTTTTCCTTCACCGGTTCGAGAGCAGTGGTGATGAAATAATTTACACAAAGTGCGCAAAGCGCCTGCCTGGGTTTGAACTCACGACCTACAACTTGTAAGTCACGGCCGTTACCACTGAGCCACCACTGCTCTAATTGGATATTTGTTCTCGAATATTGTCAGTTTTTGAAACGTGTGAACCTAAGAAGGTAACCTAAGATACAATTAGGTGATCCACTGTGCCAAGCTATGTTAATCTTTGAAATGGGAGAGGATACTTTAATGTTAGTTTGAACTAATGAAGATATTATGATTGGTAAGTTAACAGTGGGCTGTAGGGGTAAAGTTTTGATTAATCAATCATGAATATTTGTTTAAACAAATGACGTTAATTCAACTGTCTCATCTCAAACAATTAAAGTGAGCTCCATCAATCTTGGACAAGATAATGTTTTATAAACAAAGAGTGACAGAGCACACTTGGATGCTTGATATGTGTGTCAATAATCTCTGCTTGATGAATCACTGTCATTGTATTCATCTTGGGATTGTCCACCATGAAAGATAAAACATGACTCAGGATCTGGAATGGCGGAAAGCTGTGAGGCATTCCTAGCGTATTTAAATTGATTCGTCTACTATGAACTGGAGTACTGTAAGAAGCTGACTTTCTTGTAGTAACCTTGGCATCATAATTTTTTCTTTAAGCAAAACTACTATTAAACCAGAAACCACTGCAAAACCCCCAGTCAGCCTACGGATATCTACCTAAACCTTCATTAGTCTTAATTCTTTATTGTACACCAAAATTTCACATATTACTTAGTAGTTACACAATTGATGTACAAAGACGAGCTTAACTCAATGTTGAGTTTTCTCCCAGCAAACCTTTGAGTGACAGAGAGAGTTCACCGTTGAGGGTAAAAACCTAAACCTTCTTCTAATTAATTATAGAAAAATTTTACTTCACAAGTTAAATCTCCGCAGTATCACAGCGTTGTTAAACCTTGCAATCTGCAAGAAAATGAACTAAATACCTTTTAGACGCTTTAGCACCCTTAGACTTTAGGCTTTTGCTATGATCTTGATCTGTTCACCACATTTTAAGAAGGACTTTGCTTAGAACAAGCTAGATACCAACTAATTGCGTATGCAGGTTTATTGAATCTGTAAGCTGATTGAGCTTAATCAAATAGAATTTTCTGTGGAAATTTTCATTGAAAGAGGCTTTATAAACCTACGCAGAATTCAAGGGGAATATTCCATTTTCTTACGTAGAAACATCGCAATAAAATATTGTTGCAACGAGTACCAGTGTTATCGGAACTGGGGGAATCAGTAGTGAGTTCCAGGAATGTTAGACAGACCGGTTATATTGAGTTTAATATCACAATTACTGCCTATTACACAAGCTTTGAATAATGTACATATGTTTCATTGGTTTTCATCGACGGGTGGTTTTCCTCATTCAATCGGACAAATTGTTGCTCTATTAATGTTATGTAAGGCATAGCAGATATTTTAGTAGTATGTGATGTTAAGACTATGTCCGAATCACAACAGTAGATTCTATATAAAATATGTCCTCTCTCGTCTGAATTTGACATGTTTAACTACGTCATTTCATCACGACTGCTCTCAAAACTGCGAAGGAAAACATCGTGAGGAAACCAGCATGTCTTACAAAATTTTGAAGACATGTGACATCCACCAACCCGCCATTGGGCCCACGTTGTAGCTTACGGCCCACGCCCTCTCACAGAGAGGAGGCCTGTGTCCCAGTAGTGGGAATATTATAGACTGATTATGCTATGCCATATTAATTAAATTTAAGTAATAGATTTTCTTAAACATAATTGCTAGCCTAATTGCAGTTTCCTTGTATACACAAGCCCCTACAAGTACCCATCACACATCTCAGTTTTTCCTCATATAGTCAGACGAATACAATTATCCATAAATAGTTCATATATCATAACTATTATACCATTTAAAGCGGATATATCTATCTCACTAGCTTCCCCGATGCGACTGACCTCACAGTGACGTGGTTCGACGTCAGATGGTACCTCGACGTGATTTAAACGGCACCATTCCTGACGTCAAATGCTCCATGAGTAACAGGGTTTTCAATTAATAATGTTTACTACTGAATAGTTTTTACATGAATAATAGTAAAGTTTGTTTTTCTGTACTTTGAAGTATTGCTATTATTTATGAGTAATATACTGGTGATTGGTTTACATATTTGGGTTGTATTAGTAAGTGCTGTTTTATAAGAAAAACGGGAATTACTAGTAGACGTGCGTTAACTTTCTGAACATTTTGTTTTTTTTTCTGGTATTTGATGTTTGAGTTCCTTTAGTAACCTACTGTTAAATCAGTTTGGCATGGGAGCTTGGGGATTGTCACAAGAAAAAAAGGCATATACTTAAAAGTAGGCGAAAGCTGTGGTTGATGATGATGAATCCATCCAAAGATTGTCTGGTAGATATCTCTGTCAGCGATAAGACCGCCGTTGTTGCCATAGATTTAAGTTCGTGTATAGAGTTGTGTAACTTTTATGGTGTACGTACAATAAAGCTTCAATTCTATTTTAAGATGATGATTTATTTTCTGGTTCATATACTGCTTATTAATGTGCCCATGATACATGTCTGCCTTTTAACACTGAAATCATTGAATGAAATGATTGAGCCTTTGTTTGTGACAGTGATTTTTCTTGATGTTTCCGGAAGCGTCGTTGATTTTAATAATAACATTACTTATCTTTTAAAATAAAATGATGTAGAATCAATTAATCACAACGGACTATAGTCCTTGTGAATATCTGAACTAAATACTCTTATCTTAATGACTACTGTTTAGATATTGGTGTGATAAAAGATTGCTTTGATTTATACCGACAAGCATTCTTACCTACCTTGGCCACACATTAAGTTAGAACTAGAAGATGATTAATGCTCATTCATTCTTCATACCAAAAGAGAACTTTGCTCTTTAGTGGGTCAATGTATGATGGCCACTTTACAATTAAAACAAGCAAGCTTTAGGCAGTATTGCTAATGAATAAATGAGTGTGATGGCCATAAGTCATAACTTGAATCATCCTACTATACTTTGTAATGATCTGCTTACTCATTGACATACCAATACATCTGTTCCCATTGACGCAATAATTTCACAGAAAGCAGTATTCTAGTAATATAAGGGCATATTCACGCTGCCCTTAACGCATGGCGCAGTAAGGCATGGTTGGGCCCTGCATCCTGTATGTTTCAAGCTTTAAGTTTGGAGCGGGTTATAGGACAGTAAATGTACATGGTATTTTAATATCTATCGTTCTTGTCTGAGTTTGGAACTTTGAATTATTATTTGAATTTTCATTTCAGGGTTCCAAACAACTGTAAACAACGGAATCCATTTAGGATCACTCATGCGTCTGCCGGTCTGTCCATCTGTCACAGTCCATTTTTTCCAAATCTATTGGACCGATTCAGTTGAAATTTGGCACACACATGAACTTCTGTGACTCAAATACTGAATGTAATGTACATTTTTGTTTTTAAATTTAAAGGCCGATTCTCGTACTAAAATACTTATGATTTCAATTTAAGTTGCAATATTATCTTGGTGACAATTAATTTCAAAATGTAAGGAAATTTAAGTTTTTTTTGACAGATTGCGACTGAGACACGAATGCGAACGTTCCTTAAAAATAAGTGAATTATATAATCTCACCGTTTTTATACAATTCCCTTATTTTTAAGGAAGGTTTACTAATATGCCTGACTACAATCTTCTTAAATTTTGAGTAAACTTTTATTTTGGTTTCGCTTGTCTTCGAATATTCTTGAATCAATTTAGATAATATTTCATTTATTAATTTCTACCAGCGGCTTCGCCCGCTTGAAATTAGTACTGCACCCATTATAAATTATAGCTTATGTGCTATTCTAAACTTTAATCTATCTCTGTGGCAAATTTCCTCCAGATCCGTTCAGCTGTTCTGGCGTGGTTTAGTAACAAATATTCATCCATCCATCCAAACTTTCGTATTTAAAATATTAGTAGGATTAGTAAGATATAATGTACTCGTAGTAATAACTGGTATAATGTACTGGTAGTGTACTCGTAGTAGATATAATGTACTCGTAATGTACTCGTAGGTATTTAGGAAAACCAAATACCTCTACATTGTTTTACTACATAATGTGTACCTACTTGACACAGGAAGTTACAACAAATTACCAAAATAATTATCACAATTTAATTTACTTTTAGGAGCACAATATGGCACATTACCCTTAACGTTCGTCACAGTTCTGCATCACTGACTATTTCAGCTGTGTCCCAAGTTAAATAGATGTTTATTTTTACGCCGAAAAAAAAAGCATTATTTCAAAGTAATTTGGCGTGTTTAAAATACTTAATTGTTAAGATTACAAATTCAAGTTATAATTAAATCCAATGTGTAATAAAACTCATGATTCACTTAAAAACTCACTGAGAGTTTTCTTACTTTGAAGAGCATAAAACAAATGCCAACGAACCAAAATAAAAATTAAACGCTGTTAAAAATCTTTGGTAGCAAAGAAATATTGAATGTTTCAAAAGAAAAAAATGCAGCCTGAAAAAAGCAAACATTCAATTCGAAACTGTAGACCAAATTCGCTTGTCACTCATCGAATGTGGCACTGACTTCGTCAAATACAACACCTGCACCGAAATGACTCATTAGTCTACGTGAGCGGTTACTGTGCCATATGTGACCCAGCGAAAGGTTGGGAACCACCGGAGTGACTCACTGATAACAACACTAAATAAAGTCAAATGTAATGCATGACTAATGTTGGTATGTAGAATGGGATTACCTAAAATATAGAACTGCCTTATCAAGCAATTCTTCACCTACTTTTGATGTTTTAAGCCTTTTGTTGTCTCCGTACGAAGCTAGACAGCTAGAGAAGACAAACGAGATGCTTATTTGTTTATGTTTTTCTAAATAAAGAATAGGTGTTTTTAATAATGACCTTAGCAGTCGCGAATACGATGCGCCGGCGGCGTCACTCGAGCTGTGATTCAGATTTCCGCATCAGATAAAACATTTATTTTGTATTTCCGAGTTTAGATGTTTGTGCATTTTTAGCCGACTTCGCAAAAAGGAGGAGGTTCTATGTTTGACTGTATGATTATTATTTCTTTTTTTAATATTTGTCCAACGATTGCTCTGTCAGTTGTGGACCGATTTTCAAATTTCTTTTTTTATCCGTAAGAGTATACTCCAGAGGTGGTCCTATATAAATTTAATCGAAATTACTTTAGCGCTTTTTGAAAAAATCAACAAAAACAAAAATGTGTATACGTAGATGACGTTTTGGCCTCCTCCAATTACGAGTATATTCAAATTCCATGTAAGATGTTATTGGGGTTATCAATTCGGACGTAACTTTAATATTTAGTTTTAGTTCTGGGGTTTATCAACTAAAAAGAGAAAAATAAAAAACTTAAAAAAAAAAAATATAACCGACTTCCAAAAAGAAAATACTTTTAAAATTGAAAAATAACTTAAATTTCGGAAGTCGGTGTCAATTAACGAAGAAATAAAATACAAACACCGTTTAGGTAACGATTAATTAGTTTGCGTAAAATGGCATTGTGACGAATTTGTTGGTTTTGCGGATCTGATGAAATATGACTCTAACATGACTTTCAGATATTCCGGCTTATTTTTTATCAATTATCACAGCGATAAAAATAATATCTTTTATGCTTTGATGACCTAAATGACACATTGACGACGTAGTTCTGAACTCAGGGTCGCCATATGGATTTCTGCATGAGGAAAACATTTGTATGGCCTCAAGATATTAGTTCCAAGTGTGATGTTTGTTCATGTGTTTCGTACATGCACCCACATCCACGACACAGATTATCCAATGAGTAATTTTATAAACAGATACAATGTCTTCTGTCCTTCCTATAGATCTTCTACTGTCACAAAGAACGTCGTCCTTGGTCAGAGGAATTTCCATATTGCGTTTGCATTTTCAACACACTTGGAACCTCTGAGATGTATATTAGTGATCACAGCGAAATATTGGCACTCAGCGATTGTCTCTATAACAATTTCTGATGGTACCTTTTATACACATTATAATTCTTAATTATAATTCTAGTGTAATGGCCCTAGTTCATCACTTGTGGCTTTCGATTCACAGCCCTTTGATAGATTCTATCTTTGCACATGTAAGCAGGTACACCAGTTATGTATGGAGGCTTATTTAATTTGGCTTAGTGTTTACGCTTGAGTTCGTTTTTAATGGCATAATTGAGTGTGCTAGCTAACAAGTGGCGGATTATTTAATTTTATGATTATATTTTAGACGATTTATCTTTATTTTTCTGTTTTACGTACGTTACATACACATATGTTAAGATTGTTGCATATAATTATATAAATTCAAGTTCTTCAAACTTAACAGACAGATGTGTTGCTGGGGAGTTTGTTGGCCACTTCTTCTTCACAGCTAAAACACTAGGAAGTGGTGACGGGCGGGCGATTTTGGAGGACTGTCTTTATGTAGAACTTTGAAGTTCAAAAAGTGCTGGCTCTTAGCCTAGTTTGAATAAATGACTTTTGATTTTGATTTTCAAAATTCACCATGCTCTACCATGAATTTTGACATTGCATAACCCGTTAAAACTCTTCGACACACAGACTTGATTCCTTCAGAATTCGAACATGCATGACAAATGGCCGTTAAACCGTATATAAGCTCAGATTACCATGAAAATAGTGTTAAACTACGAGGTCAAGAATAAACTACGTTTTGTTACTTAACAACTGTCATTCAGTTGCGAGTGGTGAAGTCATCGATAAGAGCCAAGAGCTCGCTCGACATCAAATAACGAGTGCATTCACCTTATTCAGGCTTAGATCATCACTACTCGCTTGTTCTGTTGCCTGGCTTCTATTGTCAATTTGTTGCATATTACATTTGGCAGATTCACTTCTTGTCTGTAGTTTTCTTTTTTTTTTTTAGTTTTCCTCAGAGTAAAAGAAACTTTTTTCTATAAAAACTCTTCCAGCATTAGCAGAAGTTACTGACGCCATCGGCACGTTTACCTAAAAGTAAATCAAAATAGAACTGATCAAACACTTGCAATCTAAGGCAAAACGCGATTTGGCGACGGTTTTCAATCTTGAAAATAATAATAAAGACCTTAGCTAATATTGAGAACTGGACCTAAACAAGATAGATAGTAGGTAACAATCAGCTAGGAAACCTGTAGGAAAAGAAGAAGAACTAAATAGTAACTTAATGTTGTAGTAGATAGAAACCCATTTCTTCACTTGATTGTTACAAATGTTGCGGTAAGACAAGACGAGTGTTTTGTGGAACAGACTTTGAAACTGCTGCCACTTTGTTAAAAGAACAATGTGTAGTAGATATATCGCTGTTTCTAATACAATTATTGACGTGATTTTCTCCTTATTTGCTTCAATAGAAGGTACGTTAATTTCTACAAAAAAAACTCTATCTACAAAATTTTTAGATTATTCTCCAAGTTAGGTTAGGTTATTAGGTCGTTTAGCAGCAGCATTCTCTTGCCCTTATTTTAATTTCTTTGGTTTTGGTGCAAATTTTCTTAAGGGGCCTTTTACAGTCCACTGGCGCCGCCAATCGAAAAAATGTCATAACTCGTAAATAGAATCAAAAATACAAAATGTGGTCTATTATTAGTGTAGAAAAGGCAATAACGTAATTTTATAACACATTGTCAACACTTGAAATATAGCTGTTTGGCGGCGCTAGTGGACTGTAAGAGGCCTCTTAAGCAGCCATATGTACTCGTATTTCTCAATTATTCGCCATCTCAGTAGGCTGAAAAGAGGATGAACTCTTTTTAACCATATCATCATCACAGGCCATCCTTAGTTTCTTAATTTATACTATTAACTTTAATTACGACGTTTCCTCTTCGATGTCTGAGTAACAAATATATGGACATGATGACAGGCAGACAAAGCTCTCGTTTTTCATATATATATATATATATATATATATTACTATATGCATATAGATATATATATATATATATATATATATATTACTATATGCATATATATATATATATATATATATATATATATATATATATATATATATATTACTATATGTATATGATATACTTAAACTGTGTTTGCTATTTATTTTTTTTGTTTTATTTTTGTTCACGCTTACCGAATTGCGTGTGGGTAGACTCTTTACAATCAGGACTGTCCTCCACTTAATCAAAATTCTATTGATGAAAGTGGATAAAGGAAAATTTTGTGATGGATGAATCATTTATAAAGTTTTCAATATTATGTATCACTAGCGAGTTAGCAAGTTGGTCGCAAGTTTTTCTTAATGGGTGTATTTACTTGGTGTACAATAAAGTATAAATAAATGTTGTTGAGGCTTCTAAAATTTTTCTGAATTAAATTTAAAGTATCACCAGCTATGGAATTGCATTTTGATAAATTAGTCAAAATATGAAAACCTGAGAATAGTGTTTCACGAAACTAAATAAAACATAACCGTACGAAAATTATTCCGTTTGATCTAAACATATGTAGGATACAATGTAATGATGGTGAGAAAACAGACAGTCAGTCGCGTATGACTAGACTATATGTCGACAATGACGATGAATCATGACTTGAATTTAGACAGGCAATATTAATAACGTTTACTACTATGCCAGCATAGTTATGTTCCCACATAACATTATAATAGGAACTTTGATATAGATTGCTTCACCATTTATTTCCGACGCCTACGCATTTTACACTCGTCCCTAACAGTTCGGTAAATTTCATTGAACATGACATCAGGATGACGGTTCTATTGGATATTATCATTATCACATAGTGTTCAGCATTTTTGTGTGGGGGCAAATACACAAACAAACTTGATGTCAATGGTAATTCCATACTTGTAAGTTTTTGTGATGATAGTGACGTACAAGCTTTATCATTTCGTGTTCATTGAGTACAAGGTTCTATTTTAATATTTTGAATGTTGATGTCGACATAGCAAGAAAATCTGATGCATATGTTGAACTCAACAGTATTCCTCCTTACATTTTTTAATAAAATGAAATTTAGGTAACGAATGATAAAATGTATGAAAACGTTGAGAAAAATGAAAAGGACGCCTGAAATTAAAATATAAACCATTATCGAACAGTTGCGATCTTGTTGTGTTGTTGTTATTATCATTGCTTCACACACTGAGTACCTATATCGTAAAGCACGTTGTGGTTTAATGAATTTGTTTTAAATTGTTTTTCAAAACAATTGAATCTTTACAAATACCTACATAATATGTTGTGGTTTGTTAATGGAAATGTAATAATGGAATTAAGTGGAAGATAAAACTGTCTGTCGATAACAAATGTTACGCCCTACCTATGACACAACGTTGTTAAATTATTATTTTGATGTTACATAAGTTTTACGTCAATTAAAACTTGTGAAAACAAATAAACATCAATTTAGATTCTACGAGTATATTTGAACAGATTCTATTTTCCTGCTGCAAATGATCATTTCAATTTAGTGTCTCTACAATAAGTCTCAATTGTCAAGGCGAATGTTTCATCTACTATTGTCTGGTTTAGTTGTATAACTTTAATGTGTTATTATGAAACAGCAACTGAGATTAGAAGTCATATAACTAATTTTAAAAAGGAGTTAGAAACTAAAACAAATTTACAAAGCAACGGATCAGTTCAATTCAAGAACAAGACAAAAACTAAATACGCATTTGCGAACCTTGAGAGTTTATATAATCCATCAGTTTTATCAGCATAATCATTTTTTTTCTAGGGAAAATATTCTCAAACGAGATATAATATAGGTATACATATTAAAAGTTCTAGAAGGAAAACCAAGATATAAAGCGCTATGTTTAGTTTATTAAATTATATGTCCTCTTTGTTTATTGCCCACTCATATTAACAGGAAATTCTGGTTTGGATTCATAAAGGAAACACTATAAACCATATTATTGTTGGAAACACAAAGGCGCTAAGGTCGGATAACAGAGATAAAGAATTTTTGTGAAAGGTGCGAACCAGAAACAATGGTATATCCTTGGCTTAAGTTACAAAGTGAGAATCAACAAGTAGCAGTCCATTGTTTTACTATTCGGTATGGACACGCTTAATTAGATGAAACTACTTGGTCAAAAACTCAGAATCGACCATATCATCGTCTTACAGTCAAAGCTCTAAAGCATAGGTCAATTCAGCATATTTATTTATATTTAGCGTTTCACATCAAGTTACGCAAAAACACGATGTCCATAAAAGGTCGCCACATAAATGCCAAACGGCTAAACTTAGCCAGTGAGATCTCAAACTGTTTCTACTTTACCACCAGTTTTATTATCACTTGCTCGCTAACTGCTACTCAGTTGTTTAACTGTCAGGCGTAAAAAACCATTGGTCACTAAACTAGATTTATTGTTGGCATCGCTATTTGTATTAGCGATACCACAGTAGGTAAGTACACTAGTTTCGAAAGCGCTTGCAACTATTTCTAATCTAGTTCGTATCTATTTTAATTACGTACTGGGTACCAGAGCCTGGCATTCCAGAGACAATATACAGTTCTCTATTGTCATTGTTACTTAGGTAGCTCAACATGTCTATCGCGTAAACGACCTCAAAACGGCATTCGACCTAGTCGTGCGTAATCTAACATAACTCAAGTCGGATCGAAATCTAAACGCGAAAGTTTACGTTTCGTTACTCAACCGCCTTCCAAATATTTTGTGCTCTATGTAGAACATGATAAAGTTCATAATTGTCTTCCATAATCAGGGACACGTGCGGAATGGAGGTATTAATGGAGTCGGTTATTTACAACAAAGCGTTCCAGCGCTTTACAATTCCGGCCGGTTTACTAGCGTGTTCGCTATCGTTCTTTTACTACAGCGCTTCATCGCTGCCGTTGCCTTTCGGCCCGCGATGACTCAAGCCTCGGTAAACAGTATGCGGGGCGATGAGTCACCGTTTTACACATTCGCGTATAGCGTTTGAGTAGTGTTGTCAGTCTACAGTTGGACTCGTCAAGTAACCGAACCGTCCTAGGCGTTATATTGCAGGGTTTACTGCCAAGCGCCTAGACTTCAAACATAATTGGCGAGATAAGCTACTAGTGTAACAAACATTTCGTGAACGTTGAACAAGAACAAGTTTGTGTGAAAGTGTAGGTCTAGTTTTTTAACCTGTGTGTGTGCGTGTCGGTAGTGAAACGGTCGATAAAGTTGGTGATCGTTCTGTGCTATTTGTGGATTCCTTACATACTATTGGATTTGTTAGTGATAAGTTTGATTTATGATTTGACAATGCCGTCAAATAAGAAGCTGATTTCAAAAATGCGCCAGATCGCGCAGTGGATCTTGGTAGTTCATGTGGTGAGTTGCTCATTCAATTCATTCAGTTTGTACTTCACGTTATCTAATGTTTTGAGTAAGATGAACTAGATACTATTAATATTTGCATGTTTGATATAGTGACTATAGAAATATTTGAAGTAAATATGAGAGAAGCCAAGCATAATATGCTAATGATGTACGCATGAGATGTCGTACATCCATTCAACTTTACTGCTCTGCTGATCCCAATGTAAACACATAATTTGCACAAGTGTTCAAGGAGGATAAACTAAAACAGACAAAGCAGTAAGTAAATATTGATTAGGAGCCTCCAGGCGATCCCGGGGGTTGACTTAACTCAGTTACAAGTTCAGAGAGCAAAGTTTGCTCCTCGATACGAGAGGCACAATCTTTTCTCTTTTCAAATGCGAAAATAAAATCCTAATAAAATACCATAAAACTTCTGTGAACTCGAAAACATTCGAGTCAGGATGAGTTTAAAAGGAGAAAACAAAACATAAAGGATAAATAGTTCTCCATTGTTGAGAAGTAACGAATCTAGCACTCAACTAATAGTACCCAAACCTCATTTATCAAAGCTATGTTTTAGTCGTGTCCTATTGTTCTCAATGAGCTGTGGGTATTGTCAATTACAGAAAATTTATCACCCAGATCGCTAGTCCATCCGGTTTGCCGGTAATTTGTTATATATGGCCATATTAAAATTTTCTCGCCTTACAAAAGCTTAAGCTGTGACAGATGAACAACGTTAACAAAAGAAACACATCTGATCTATGACCCTTTTTTGTAGTCGCAATGACGTCCACAAAGGACTATTCAACCAAGTTTTTTAGTGCAACAAAAGCTTGTCACGCTCATTGTATGTATTCCTGCAAAGCCATTGAAGCAATGAGGAACATATACAAAAGCATTCATTCAAAAGTCTAATCAGATTTTCATGATAATCAGCTTTAATTTCTTATCATTATTTGTACTGCTGATTTTCAAGAATGCTTAAAGTACGATGACCTTTTAGAAGAGGTGTTGAAAATTTCTTCCATAATTGCTCCCTTCATTGAAACATTCGTAAGGGTCTACTTAAAGAGACCCCCGGCCCTTTGGGTGACTCGGACTCGCAACTTAGTAATTAAGCTTATTTCCGCCGCTTGTTTTGTCGTTTCCGACAGTTGTGTGCTCAGTCTAGTCAAATATATATGCACCCGAAATACTCGACACAACGTAAAACATTTGAAAACAGAAAAGCAAAACCAATTTGGAGACTTCATTTTATATCTCTCTCAATTTTTCCTTGGTGCCAAAGTAAACATTAATAGTATGACTCGTTGACTAGACATGTCACAGACGCAGGGCTTTGCGCCAATATCAAATTGAAATGCGTCGTCAAAGCCCATGAAAGTGAAAAGAATAAAAGACAATCGGTTTAATTCAGTTGTATGGGACCTGTTTGCGGACTCTGGTTTGCTGAACGTGACCAGACAGTAGCTGGCGGCGGCCTAGGCATGACCGTGCCAATTGCCGGCCGGTAAATGCAATTCCACCTAACGAATTCTTATGTTGTTCTGTTTTATATTGCAATGCAATCTGTTCTGTTTGCACATCTGCGCCAAGCAAAGGGCAAATACCGGGGACTTTTAGATAAATCCTTAATTCCATATCAGCACGTTCCATCGCAAAAAGAAGATAATTTATTAAAATTGTTGTGTGTTGAGATTTTTACGTCGATAGTAAGTTTCTTGTCGTCATCATTTGTTATTGTAAACAAAACTGGCAATTGCGATGGTGACTCACGTTTGTCTTCAGACGCAGATGTTAAAAGCTTCACTAATTAGTCACTAACTCTAGTCGCGTAGTAGCTAACTGGTCGTTTTTCTCACATCCTTGCAGGCAAGGATGTGAGAAAAACGACTAGTTGCTATTATATTGTCTGAACAATATGCTAGCTTCTAGAAGTTATGACGTTATTCTTACAAGTCATGCAAAGGTTTTTCATACAAATATGGACTGTGTGTGTAGGACCTATTGAAAAATAATGCTCCTAGAAACGCCTAGGCCTATTTTATAACATAAATCATCCGTAAAATCAAATTGCCTACATTTTATTACTACAAATGTAGGCAGTTGTTTGCTTAAACAATCCTTATTTGTTAATCGATTGATTCAACATCTAAAAATATTTGTGGGTGCGGAAAAAAATCACGAAAAAATGTATAGCTATGACCGCCCATTACCATATTGAAGTCACGCGACACCGCGCTATTTTAGTTCGGGATCCCAGGAGGCGTGTCTCCGATATTAATACATCGGGCCGGGCCGGTGACTCATCTGGCCGTCTGAAAGCTCCGTCTTGTCCCACATCCTTCATACTGTTTGTATTACTCATACTGGGTGAACCCGGAATCGTTTATATGGACGACTTCGCTGGTATCTAGAGCTTGTTTATTATTAACGCGATTGTCCAAGACAAATTATACAATTACGTAGGCAAATTCAAACAAGAAGGAATCCCCGACGTTGCCAACACATTCTCAAACATCTCGGTCAGATATAAAAAAGTCTGTAGGAGATTTTTATCACATGGCTGGCAAAAGAACTTTTAAGGTCGCAATGAGTCACAACTAAGGACGTCAGTACACACGTGCTTAGAAAATATATACGTGTTTATTTTAGATCCTGAATTCCACAAGGCTTACCCAATGTTTCCGAGAAATAATTTTATTTCTAGTAACAAAATGATAATGATCGTCTCCTCAGTGGTCGATGGTGTTAAATGTAAAATATTCATTTATTTCCTTGTTTATTCTTTGTCCGAGTCGAGACTTGATCTCAATCAAGGCCGGTATTGTTTATCTTATTTCGACTTCCCTCAGATTACTATTAGCTTTGAGTAATAGACATTGCCGTTCCCTAATTTGCATTTTCTCGTTGGGATGGGATTGGCAAGACCCTGTTGCCAGTTTCTTTAATTGAAATGTACGATTTGTTTTTATTATGCGGTGAATCAGGGAACTGAATGTTAATTCTCTCTTTCGGCTTTGCGGATGGTTGATTGTGTTTTTCTTCTCTTTCGATATACCCATATTGTTTTACGACCATCGCACTGGTCACTTCAACAATTTATGTATTAAATTTAAAAACACAATCTTTACAGGTTGTTTATAACTCCCTGTTCGGCTTTGCTCCGTCAATCGACTTACAGAATTTGTACTACAACGTAGCAAGAAGGTAATTACAATGGTAATAGTACAGTCACTGCTACCGTTGTATCTATCTACATGTACACGTATTACGAGTGGCCAGGAAGTGAGCTGTTGACTACTCTACCCCCATTATACGATACAATTGATGAATGGCCAGACGCGAGCATGTGTGCTTGTGCAGAATTCAATTTGATCCCTTTCAGAGTTAACCCTTACGCTTGAATGGCGGTATTGATTTGAATCTGTAAATAAAATGCTGAGGGGAAGTGCTAGTTTTGTTCAACAAGTTTTAAATTTTTTGATTAGGAATATGAGTTTAATAGTTTCGGATACTAATTAATGTACAAAATATATGGAAATAGTGTACATAGTTTTGATATTTTGTATCTATTTATTGTTTATTAGTTTAATAGAAATAACTTAAAGATTTACATACAAACTGATAATAATACCTAACATGTACAAATGCGTGGGGGCCCGTCTCCTCCTTCTGCGAAGCAGTAATGCTCGCGAAGAGGGAGGCGGCACACTTTAGGGAGACTCAACAGAGGCAGAGTCGCCCTAGCGCCCTCAGCAGCAGCCGCCGCAGGAGACGCCAGGGGCTGCGAGACGATCTCCGGCCACCATAGACCCGGGCCTGCGGACGGCGAGTAGTGGGTAACTCGCCGTCCGATCAGCACCAGGCCCGAGAGTCGACGGCGCGTAGTGTTCCACGCGCGCCTCAAAGAGTTGTCAGCAAAGGACGGGGCCTGCCACGGCCAATGCCTGCCCGGGGGTTGAGTATAAATTCGAAAGAGTTACCTCGCCCCCGGGCGCGTAGGGCAGGGAGGAACAGGGGTGGGTTTTAGTCAGTAAGAGTCTGACTCGCCCTTCCGCTCCACCCTAGAGCGGAAGAAGTCATAAGATGATTTCCCAACCCCAAAAAAAAAAAAAAAACATGTACAAATGCGTATGAAAACAACTCATTGGGCATCAAAAAATTCATCCACATCGCTGTCAATGGAAAAAGTACTCAGAATATGTATGTATCTTGAATTATTTTTGCAAATGTTATGCAGATTAGATAGGCGATACGCTTTTGATAAGATCGGTTTTGGCACAAGAGTAAGATATATTTAGAGAGATCTACTTTTATTATAAAGTACTTACAAATTGGTAGTCATGCTATATCAAATTGATGGCAGATTTTAATTAAGCGTCAAAATATGCAAATAAAGAGCGTAGAAATCTCTGTAGACATCGCAAATCAAAACTGGAGGGTGGCACGGCCGACGTTTAATTATGTAAATAAATTTTCATGCATAGCAAGGAATCGTTAAACAATGCGCCAGATGAACCGAGTTTACCCTTCTATAGCCAAAGTTTAAAAGAGAACTGCCCCTCGGGCAAAAACGGATCACTCTTTTGTTCTTTTTGACGTACTTACGTCCAATTTTTGGACAGCATTCCATTTAATAAACTCGTATTACTAGTACTGTGTTGCGTTATACATTTGCATGATCTAAAGCATTACAAATGCCATAAAAGTGTTGCGTAAACAGCGATTACGTAAAGTACGACGTGCGTACGGTGAACTGTTTACGTAAACAACTCTCGGTTCAGTCGGAATCCATCTGAGCTGTTACTAATTTAACCCTTAATGAGAAGTACGACAGACCCTCCATGTCCGGAGGCGCGGAAGCGGGACTCATCACTGTCTCTAATGGCCTGAAATCACCCTTGGGTTAAACAGATATCATTTTATAAACAGATTCGAAAAATAAAAACATGCAATGCCGTCTGAATTGTTCTCCCATTATTTTTGGTACGTAAAAAAAATTTAATTGCGAGTTCTTATGAGGTGGTATTCTTTAAGACTTATACGTACTTTAACATAGGTATTTGTAGAAAGATAAAGAATCTACAATGTGCTCGTTTTGTTGTAGAATTGATTGTCGTATTCATTTTATACTTTACGTGCAACATGCTATTTTTTGCTGCCCTTTCAGACATGGCCGGATGAAATAAAAGCAACAAACATCCCAGCAATGCGCTATAAAAATTTGTCTTCGCACGAACTAAATTTGGCAACGTCCCCCGAAATGTTATCACCTCATAGTATCGTCGATGCACACAATATCTCATAATATTCTTTATATCCGTCCTCATAAACAGAAACGGGTCGTGGTAATGACGCCCCGTTGAGGGGAGAGGACGTCTAACCGGCCGTTACGGTCGCTGAATATGTGACCGCTGCATTTTATTACCACTTTACTCTGCCACATAATCGACCTTCATGATGAAGAGCTTCTTTCAGACTAATAGTCGTTTGGTATGCGTTGGCCCTTGTCCTACATGGCTGATGACGGCTTTTCTCTGGTTAATTGTTCGATAAATTCCCGTTTACTTATTAATGGGGCAATTTGGAGAAATTCCACATTGCCTCAAGCACCATAACATTAAGTATTATTTATTGGAAATAAATCTGTTTATTCATGTGCAATTCCTCATTGTTCCAGGTCGAGTTCGTAGAAGCATACTGCACACCTCGCGACACAGCCCGCCGCTCTCCACAGCGCAGCCGGCGCTCTCGAGAGCAGCGTCGCTCTCCCGAAGCCACCAGATGGCGCTACGAGTCCCGTCGCACAAACTACGACTTTGACTCGTGTCGGAGACCGTACGAGTACGAGAGTCGTAGGAACTACGGACGGGAATTTGACGGGGATTCAGGGAGACGTGCGGAGTTTGACGTGGGGTCAGCAAGGCGTCGAGCGGATTACGAGTCCGCAAGGAGGACCGACTTTGACTTGTCGGCTCCTAGTGTGTCCAGGCGAAGCCCTGAGAGTGCCCCTGAAGGCTCAGTGGAATCTCCGCCAGAGCCGGCACCGTCAGCGCCATTGAGACACGAGAGACAGACCAGACACAGATCTCAACCATACTACGAATCTGGTAAGTTGATTAAATATATATTTTTTTATAATAATGACAAAAACAAAAGAGTAGGCGAAACAATGACAAGCCGAATGATAACATAGATGAATCACTTAAAGCATAACAATAGTAATTTTTTGATAGTGCCAATTCATGCCTGTTGAGTTCATAGGTACTTACGTGTTCCTGTCAAAAACTTAAAGTGGGGAGTTGATTAGATAAGTCGCAATAGATTGCTGGTATTCTTGAAGTGAATTTTGATAAAAATAATGCACACGTAAACATAAGTTTAAATAAAATCCTATTCAATTTTTCTAAATAAAAAGTCTTATGTATAAAAGATAACGAAACTGCTGAAATAAAAAAGAAATATGCAGCTATACTTCCGTTTAATTCAGCAACGCTTAACAATGTAGTTGATGTGAACAAATTGGCATTTCAATGTTACCAATTGATTGGCAAAACATCCTTGAAATAACACAACACAATTCGGATTACACTCAAATCAGCATGTTGGCTAACAGCAATTTTTATGCAATCCATTTGACCGATTTCCACATATTTTAGACTACAATATTTAGAATTCAAGGCGAGATTCTTGTTCCGAGAGTTTCAACAATGTAATTTTTCAGATTAAAAATAAACTTAGTTAACAAGAAGAAGTCACTCAAACAAGAAAACCTGACGTTAAATAGCTGGATGGTTTCCTAAAAACAACAAAATTTCAAGCTTCATTTTCCCAGTTTTCATGGAAGCTCTTACTTTTTTAAGAACATCCTCGTCTAGGACGGCCGGGACAAAGGGTCCATTCTTCCAGTGCAACAATCGTGGTAGAGCCTAGTTAGGCCATTGTTTTCACTGTGGTTAGAGATATACACTCCAGCCTTTATTAAAAAAGAAAACCGTCGCTTCCGATTTAAAAGATGGCATCTTTGTTCCACAATCTTGGTAATTGGGTCAGTTTAATCTGGTACAAGTGCTGGTATGTGATACTAGCGTACAATAAATAACAAACTGGTTGGATACTTTCCAGAATTTATTAGTAAAATACGAGTATATACCGCTGTAATTATCATCGAAATAATAGCTGTAAAATTATTTTAGTTAATGTTGATTAATGTTAGAATGTTGTACAATTACATCGATTTGATGTTCCGTAATATCTCTAAAAGCATTAAAATGTCTACTTCTGTATTATTTTTCTTTGATGACGATGCCTTTGCGTGCGACTAAGCCTTTGCATAAAAGTATGTCTGCGTTATCGGAAAATACAAGTACCAAGTATTAATTACACGATTGCAGTTTTTTTTACCATCCAGGGACTTCATTCGCTAATACCAGCTAGTATTGAAGCAACAATAGCAAGCTTTAATCAGCCCTTTTGTCGTTTGTCTGTCCGTCTAGACACGGCTGAAAAAATGTCCGGGTTTTTATAATAACAGGCAGACTGTTATTGTAAGTTGGTATGTTCGTGGAAAGATTTTTTTTCACCGTCGCTAGTTTACTTCGAAAGGTTTTGGATTGATAACCCAAATTCGAGGGATAATTTCAAGGGTTTCAAAATGTTTGATGCCCATAGAGTCTAAAATAGAATGAACATCTTTAACTGCGCCACGTACGAGTCGATTACCTTTAACCTTTCACTGCCAACGCGCTTCAGAAAGACATTTAACACGTTAATCGCGGCAATTTAACAAATTTCGAGTCGCGCGGCCTGGTCATCCACGCGGAAAAGTAATTACGTCACGTAATGACGTCACTTACCCTCCCATCTGCACTCTCCACGGCGCTAATAGACAATTTGCACAGTTTTTGACGCCGTTTTGTTCAATCGACGCAACGTGTTGAACGTATTGGGACTTCTCTTATATTTGATGACGGCAATTTCACTCGCAATTGTGTTTATGACAATGTGTTTCAATAAAAAGCAAGTAATATCAAAAATAATGTGGATTAAGTGTTATTTAGGACCCATTCGGCATATGGCAAAGGCCTTAAAGGATAATTTGACGACAACGGGTTTAAAAAAAAAAGAAATGAAATATAAAGCTGGCTATGACAATAAAAGTTTTACCAACTACAAAGAACAATGCTCTACAGAATAATCTAAATGAGGCAACGGAAAATACGGTATTAAAACAAAAGAGTCGCAGACCTTGTTCTAGGGAGTGCATTAAAAAAAGTTTATTATAAAATGGCATACTACGACCGCCTACGATTCGTTAGTTCTTTCCTATCGTCGTGGCTTTTAAAATCCAGACTTTTATGTTCATGATGCATTCAGAAGGACTCCTTTGTTACCCGAAGCAAGGAATACTTACTCCACTCGTTAGGGTATTTCGTCGTGCCTTTGAAATAACATTAGCTGGCGTGTAGGCACGAGTATGAGGGGTTTAACGTATTCATTAACTAAGGTAATAGTCCTCCAGATCCGATTGAAATGGAAATGAATAAGTTTAAAAACGAAGGAGAAATGTGGCTGAGTGTTGTTTTAAATGCGTCGTAAATCTCAGTGTGTACGCAAAGCTAATAATGAAATTGCTCTTGCTGAATGTAAATAATGATAAGCACCTAGTGTAGTGATAATTTCTTATCATGATTGTTTTCATAATGTATCAAGGAGATGTATGAAAATTTGAATTTTCAAAGCATATAAATGATCCAACTTCAGTCATTACTTTAACTAATGGCGAGGCAAAACAGCTAAATGAATATTCCGAATATCCCCAAAACAGGACGTTTATCAAAAGCACCCTTTGTCCTTTCACTTCACCCCTTCGAGGGCAAATAACAACTACTGGCAACGATGTCTAATTTATAACCATAGAAATTCGACAATAGCATTCTTTACGAAGTTCGTACACCAGGATCAAAGAATATATGAACATACTTTTGGATTTAAAAAGATTTTATTCACTTTTCGACGTTCTCGAAAAAATGCTTTTCAATTTTTAATAATTGGTTGCATTCTTGAGGGAATGTGGATTCATAATCCGGACGTTGTGGTTTAAACGACGTCACTTGAGACAAGCTGAGCCAATTCAGAAATAGGAGAAAAATTGTAAATCCGCGTCTGGCTCGTTACCGACTTTAGTTTATCTTCTAAAGCTACTTCAATATCACTTGAATGCTCATTCATTCTTTTTAAACCGTATTCACAAGTATGCAAATTGAAAAGTTAAAATTTTCATATATTATGTTTGTTTTGTTACAGAATCATCATCAGAGGATCGATCGACATCCTCAGAGGGCGAGGAAGACGAATTCGGAGAATTCGATCCATTCGCTACAGCACCTTCTTTACATTCCCCAGACAGTGGTCGCTCAGATCCACGTTACGCTAACGCGCCGCGCAGAAACCCGAGTCCTTACTACTACGGTGATTTGTTCAAAACACCTCAACAGCAGCAAGCCCCGTCGGCACCTACTATCTCTACAACATCATCTTCTCGTGGCCCACGATACAGGAAGTCAGCCAGTCTAGACGCACCTCACGTTGCTCCCAGACCGAATCTACCCAAAAGATTCTCAGTTGCTGAAGATGGTTTTCGTGAGCTAGAGCGCTCATCATCTTCGTCTGGTGAGAGCGCGTGGATGCCGCCGAGGCGTCGCGGGCGCGACGCGGCCGGCTGCGCGTGCGCCGCGCCCGAAGATGTAGAGGAGCGTCAACCTTCTCGCAGCGTCTTTTACGTGCCGGCGCCACTGCCCCGCTGGCCGCAAGAGATGACCACCAGACAGATTTACGAAACAGCGTTCGACTGCAAAATTGCACGTTCGGACGATGACTTGGAAGATTTCGATAGGGTCAGCAACCACCCTGCTCTTTTGCAAGCCGAGGACCGCAAAGTTATCTCATCTGCGTCATCCGCTTTTGAAGCCGTTGAACGTAGTGAGCCAGACTACAAAGGTCGCCGCAAAGTGACTATGAAGACAGACAGTGTTCGACGCTCCAAAATCCCTACGATTCGTCAAAAAAGGGAGAATGAGAGCAACGCTTGTGCCTTGTCAGAGGAATTGGAAAAGGTGCATATTGAGGAAGACGGACGTACAGCCTCGACTTCTCAACTTCCACTTCGCGGTTACACTCCATCGCCGCCGTCAACAGCACCTTTGCCAACAAAATTTCAACAGAAAGACGGCTCTGCCATGAATAGTATTAAAAGCGCTCCGAATTTGCCTCAGTCACAACCTGCACACCCTCGTCTCAAAGACTTAAGGTTGCCAGTGAAGTCACTGCGCGCTCGGGATACACCCACAAGTAGCGATGCTAGCATGGCTGACGTGAAAGGTTCGGTATCCACTGAACTAGATCTTGGACAACGTCTGAGAGATTCAAGTCGTGAATCTCGCGATGGTGATGATGAAGGAGGGCAATCAAAAGACGGTATTTTTTTAGAGATTAAGGGTCGGCCCACTTCCGATTCGGACACACCTGAAATGAATCGGTACACGGGGCCAAAGGGGGTCGGCCCTATAATGGAGTTTAAAGGAAGGCCTGGAGTAATTCGTCCGCGTCGCAAGTATTCTAGTACAGAAAGTATGGCCACAAGCAGCAGCGGAGGCAGCATGGAGTCACTGCGCAGTAGTAATAGTGAAGGAGATAGGAGTAGTAGTAGTTCAGAAAGTCGTCATTCGTCTTCGCTAAGTTCACACAGTTCTGATTCAGGAAATGTGCCTTTCACAAAGTCACATCATCATATGCAGCTGTCGGGGTTTGGGCACCATCCAGCTAAGTTGCACATTCTAAGCCCCATTTCTGATAAATCTTCGCAAGAACAAGCATCAGAAACATCTGACAATAACAAAAATAACAACTCTCAGAAAGTATCTCCTGAAGACTGTGAAACTGGTAATACGATGCAAACGACTGTGGAAATTGTTGCCAAACCTAAACGACGTGCGTTACAAAACAGGAATCTTCTGAACCTTACATTCAGACACTCAACCACTGGTGATTCTGAAATTCAAGGCTCTGACAGTGGAATTTCAATCCACTCGAGAGAGGGCGTAGATTCACGCAACGCTTTCATTAATTTCAAGAACAGTAATACTGAAGAAGAACGTAAAGATGAAGATGTTGATCTATCTGATCTTCCTTTCGACATGCCCAAGTTGAGGAGACGACGGGCTGAAGCCGAAGCCGACTTACGATCCTTGCCATTTGACATGCCTAAATTGCGCCGAAAGTTACGCGGGCAGTCATTACAACTGAATAACGACTTTGGAGGGGCCATCTCAAATGGCTCTTCCAGCCAAAGCGTGCAAGACTTAAATCAAGGTTGGTATTTTTGTAATTTTTTTAAAATGTATCCATTAGCTAAAAAAACAAAATACTGAGTCACTTAAGAACTTTCCAATGCTTTTCAATAATTCTATCACGTCAGAAGGATTTACATGTCAATCTTGTGAGAAAGAAGTATACGCGGAGGGTCTGTCGACTCAAATTGTTGGTTCTTTCTAACTCAAAGCGACCGCCACCGCATTATGCCGATTAAGACGTATGACTCCACATTGCTCCACACGAAATTCTCTGGTCCAACGCCCGTCCAATATTTAATTTGCTTGAGTGCTTTTTGAGGGAACTTTTTCCTGTACATGTTGGGAGCAATTTGTAACCGTTCAGTTGAGTTAAGAGTTCGTTTCGCGGCGAATTGCGTGTGGTTTGACGTAATAAGTGGTGGCGTCTTAGATTCAATCAATGCTAAGAACAAAAGTTTAGTCACTTGACAGATTGCCTTATTCAATGTTCTTTGTTGTTTTTAGGAAACCAACACAAACCAAATTTGAAGTTGAATTTTGACAGCGGCAGCGGTGGTTCTGGCAGTTCTAAAGGATTGCGTTTAAATTTGGGACCTATTGCTCCGCCTCGAGATTTGGTTGACGCTTCCCTCCCACTAGACCGACAAGGGTGAGTTGATTTCTTTTCAATACCACTTTAACTCATGTCAACATAAATATTTGACAGCGAGACACGAATCGTTAATTGCAGATAATAATTAGTTTTTGTTTATTGCTTACAGGTGGTACCACGGGACCTTATCGCGCGTTGAAGCTGAGAGTCTGCTAAGGGATGCGGATGAGGGCGCCTTTTTGGTTCGAAACAGCGAATCGGCCAAACACGACTATTCGCTAAGTCTGAAGTGAGTATTCTCTATTACTTAGCGTATCACTTATCAGTCATGTTGTTTATTGTGAACATCAGTTACCTACATCTTTGGTTATTCTTTTTAACACAGCTGTGCTAATTTTGTTTTTTTCCTTGCTTTGCAGATCTACACGTGGTTTTATGCACATGCGTATTTGCCGTGCTACAGACGGCTACACTTTGGGCGGTGCTGCGACAGCATTCCCTACTGTGCCGGCTCTGATGCGACACTACGTCACTGCCCAGAGGCTTCCAGTTCGAGGTGCGGAACACATGGCACTGTCCACACCTTTGCCAGCCGTCCTACTATGAACATCCCATCAGGAAAGATGGGTTTTTTAATTTTGAGTGAACCTCGATTAGACGATCGGTCGGTTCGAAGTTCAGAAGGGTGTACATAAACAGCGATCGGAAATCCAAGGTGTGATTATTTTTTGTTTAGATTGCTGCAGAAAGCACAAGTGAAGGAGTTACTTATCGTATTTGTATAGCTTTAGGAACCCAGTGAATAATACCAAAGAGTTAGGATTCAATGATTTTTGCTAATTAACTGGCTTACATTTATTTGTATACGCTCAGGTAGCAGTGTAATTTATGCTAGTCCAGAATATCGCAGCCACATATAAAATATATTATTTATTCGCATATAATCATTTTCACATTATATGAATATGTATACTGCATGTATACTGTGTGTAACGAAATAGGTACTTATGTTGTCTTGCTTCGTATTACTCATTCATCGTTTATCTTATGTATTGATACCATATATCTTTAATTAATCAGTGTTAATTGTATGTATATTGTACGTTTGTTTGACATTGACGCAAACTATGATATTAGGTAGTTATATTGTGTGATAATTCGTTTTGCAAACAATTTGCGATGAAACATCAAAACATAATAATGACCTCTGTATTCATTTGCAATAACATGGCCTAAGCAATATACTAGTAACGTAATAACCTATCTGCTGTCGGTCTTGTCATGGAAAAAGACGTCAAACTAAATGTAGACTTTGAACTAACATTATTTTTGTCTTGAATCGTAAACTATAGAAATATACTGCCAACTACCAAATTACGTAAGTTTTCGAACACAATGACTGTCGCATTATGAAGATACTTAATTTTATTACTGTAATAGAAAAACGCTTTATTGCAGTAATTATTTAGAACGATATTGCAATGATTCACAAATCACGTAGATACATGTGTGAAGAATCAAGTCTGAATATAAATTCGTTTAAACAATAAGTGACTCACTATGAAAACATTCAACTTTATATTAAAAGCGCGTAAACTGCTTACGCAAACTATCATATGTATTCAGCAAGGTTAAAAACAAATCAGATTGCAAACCGTGGAATATTTATGTAGCAAACATGAAATAGGTGGGTACAGTTGTCACATTGATGAGTACATATAAATAGAACCTTGATGTTATAGATACAAGGTTGAGTTTAGTATAGATTGTAATAGCATGAGTCATAAGCACGTGGGTCGAATAGACACGAAAATAATATCGATTTAGTACAAAACTGTACGAAGTAGACTTGATGTCAGTTGAAACTTTTATACACTGTATGTCAAACATAGTAGATATAGTACTACTTATTTATATCGGAACCTCAAGTGTATGTGCTAATTTAAAAATACTTTGAATGATGGTCGGCATTTATTGCTTGCAAACTGAGTTCATGAGTTGTCGTCAGGCGATTAAACATTTGTTCTAGAAATAAAAGAAGCAAATACACTTGCGGCACAAAACATTGGCCAACATGAAACGATATTAAATAGAAATAATTTTGATATAGCTTTGATACTTTAGTGAAGTCTTAAGCTAATCATGATAATAATGGCACATAACAGAATAATATAAGATCATAGATGAAGATTGCACATGTTATGTAACTTTCACATGATGACTTATTTATATTTTTTGTTATATTAGAAGTTAAGTAGAGTAACGGGATGGATTATGGGGCCCTCAATAATGGATAGTTTTAGTTCCTCTTCATAGTTTTATATCACTTGGTATTTTTACAACGACATTCTTTGACGGCCAGTGATATACTCAATGAAAGGTGTAGCAGCTATATTTAATAGATTCTTCTGTGATTTTGTGTTTAATACAATAAAAGCCAAAAAAACGTTGTGTATTATAAATTAAGTTCATCTTATTTATTGTGTAACGCATAATCATGCTTAATTATATTCACATTTGTCTAATAGTGTACAACAAGATCTCATGAAATACTTCCTCTGGATGGTTCAGTTACCCTAGTGTTAATTTTGATTGATTTGTACCTGATTTTTTGAAAGAAACGTTGTTTGAGACTTAAAAATAAATTACGTTTTAACAGATTTATTTTGTTAATTAATTTAGTGATCATTAGAATAATATTAACGTAGATATGTATGGGAATGAACGAATTTTTCGAATGTATGTGACATTTATTATTGTATGTAATTACTTAACCACCGCAAAGCAGCTTTTGCAAGCGTGCAACTAATTTTAATATAGAACTTAATATACCGTTTTATTATTAAGCAGTGGTACTTATTACATGAGAATGGGAATCATTTGGGTCCAGAATCATCGTCACTGACGATTTTTAACATCTACATTTTGTAGAAAGCATAATTTCTTAATTGTCCGTCTCATGTACTTTGTACGAAGTATGATTATGTAGTAAACGCGTAATGGAAGGTAGGCTAAAGATATCGGATGAAATTCTTATATTTGGAAGTTTTGAAAACGTGTCAAAATTTTTTTCATGAGCGAAGTAGGTCCCGAAACGGAGTTAGGTAAAATTATAGCTTATGGTAGTTATAATCAACTGTAATTTTGAAGGTGTAGTTTGAAATTGAAGATGAAATAAATTCCATAAAAATGACATATTTCTTTTATTCATAAATTACTTTTACCCATAACCCCAACACACACTACAAACAATAAAATAAAATTTCTACGACATAATAGCGAAATCGTTTTGCACTACACTACATTGTCAATACAGTGCTAAAATCCCTATAATAGCCTCAACGATACCCATACCACTTTGTTGTCTATGTCACTATTATTACGAGGGACATTGAAATTCATCGTCATCATTATATCAGCCGAAAGACGTCTACTGCTGGACATAGGCCTTCCCTAAGTGTCGCCACAATGATCGGTCCCGTGCGTCTCGCATCCATTGGCTACCCGCGACTCTCACCAGGTAGACGTAATCATCTAAGACTTCGAGTGTAGAGTCTCCGATCATGATAGGAGTGGGTGCTACATGGGTATTTGCCATGATCTTGGTTTTGTCCATGTTCATTTTAAGACTCACTCTTTTGGATACTCTACTGAGATCATTGAGCATTGTACTGAGGTCTCCCATAGTCTCAGCCATGATAACTATATCGTCGGCAAATCAAAGGTGAGTGATGTACTTGCCATTGATGTTAATGTCTAGCCTCTCCAGCCTTGAAGACATCCTCCATTGCAGCTTTTAACAATTTCAGAGAAATGACGTCTTCCTGCCTCACACCCCGCTGCAGGAGGATAGGTTTTGAGGTCTGATCCTGAAGTCGGACTGACATGGTGGCGTTTTCGTACAAACACTTCAGCACTTCGATGTACCGATAGTCGATCTGGCACCGTTGGAGAGACTGCAGCACAGTCCAAGTCTCCGTCGAATCGAAAGCTTTCTCGTAGTCCACAAAAGCTAAGCAGAGAGGCAGATTATACTCTTCGTCTTCTGTATAACCTACCGCAGCGTATGTATGTAGGTAGTCCACGGTGCTAAAACCTTTTCGGAATCCGGCTTGCTCGGGAGGCTGGAAGTCGACAAACTTGCGTGCGAGACGGCCCGTGATGACTCTGGAAAACAGCTTGTAGACATGACTCAGAAGTGAGATGGGCCTGTAATTCTTAAGCAGGGCGACAATCACCCTTCTTAAAGAAAAGTACCACTACACATTTGCCCTATGCCTGTGGCGTTTCCCCCTCGAGTATGACGGAATCGAAGTTTCTGAAGGGCCTTTAGGACCGGTTTTCCATCCGCCTTCAAGAGTTCGGCCGTAATTCCGTCATCACCGTCATCACCCGACGCCTTGTTGTTTTTAAGCTGCTTCAGAGCCATCCTAATCTCATACAGGCTGACGTCCGGGATGTCTTCGGTATAGTGTCGGGTCAATGTAGCTCTTATGTCGTTAGCTATATTCGCAGCGGGTTTAGTCACTGACGTGTATAACTGTCCGTAGATCGTCTCGATCTCCCTCAGAAGCTCCGATTTGCCGGATATGGTTCTGCCACCCTCGGTCATCAGTTTCGTGAGCTGGCTCTGCCCAATAGACAGTTCTCTTGTAAATACCTTAGAACCCTTATTCATCTCTATCACGTCTTTAATCTTTTTGGTATTAAAGCGGCGGAGGTCGCTTTTCAAACACTTGGAGATCCGTCTATTGAGTTGCCGGTATTTACACGCATCGTCTGAAGACTGCAGAATCATCGTCAGAAAGGTCGTCAAATGTCGGTGTCAAAAAATGACGCGATGTATCTTTACGTGAATTGTTTATTTAACTAGAATTTAACAGACAAGCTGGTACAGCAAAGATACTTTTAAAGGGTGAAGCAAAAGAATCAATTCAAATATAAAGTAAAAAATTATATTTTGTTATGTGAGATTCAATATCCCGTACCTTCGATGTAGTCATTGGCTTGGATTGATATAATATATCAAATATCGCGGAGAGTGTTTCCTTTGGCACAAATGAAAACTATAGGACGCAGACACCCTCAAGAAATAAATATACGTCACTGAACTACACTGCAGAACCCGAACACTAAGTCATAATAATTATGCACGTTGTGAAACTTAATAGTATTTTGTGAATCTGACTGATTATAAATATACCAATAGTACCCATCATATCAATCAATCAACCCCACAACCCATTTGCACCGTACAATCAGTATATGAGCGCCATCTATCTATGCAAGGAAATATTCACACCTCAAAATTTTGATTTTTGAAACCAGATGTCGCTCGTCTACGTTCATACTACTCTACTGAATTATTAATATGAGCGCCATCTACAAATTACTTTGAAAAGTATTTGATGCAGGGGTAACAAACACAAAGTAGAGCATTTGTGAGTAATTCTTGTAAACACATAGATGTCGCTGCAAAAAAAGTTGGAAATGAAACACCTGCTTAGACAGTTCATTTTACCTATTTGTCGAGACATCCAAATCGATGGAGATTCCAAAGACGCCAGACATTACTTATTTTTTGATTAAAAAAACTCGTGGGATTGAGTAGTGTTACCTATTTACCTGCTAGTTTGGGCCGACGACGGCCAATTTTTTTATACGAATAATTATTGAATTCAATTATACGAGTAATCGTAGGTATTGTCACTGGTTTCTGAATTAAGAATTTGAAGCTGAGTTTAATCAACTCTAATAATAACCCTTCAGCCCCAGCGGACAAACCCGGATTGTCAAATTGAATCCCGACGACAACCCGGTTTGACAGCCGGTTTTTTTTTTTTCTCTAAATATTTTTTTTTTGTCAAACTAACCGGTGAGTTTCAGTGCCAAGAGACACATTTAAAAGAGGAAAATACATCCCTTTGTATTTACTAAATTAAGTAAAGTACAAAAGTAAAAGAATCGTCTGTCCACATCGTGTTCGCAGACAAAATTACCAAATGAAAAATACCTTTTTGACCCTTTGGGTGACTTCCGTCAGTTTTCCACCCAAAAGCCATTAAGCCTTCTAAGTGTTTCTATTAAAGGTCTTCAGCATTTACATAAATGGCATCTTCATTGAGTCATAAATTCATTTAACTTTTGAGACAAATGTTCGCTAAGAAGCTGGCGTAATGAATAAAAGTAGGTAGATAAGGAGAATTCGTTACAGGCTGTTTATAATATAAAATGTGCCTGTTTTGAATATAACGTGTTTAATTCATTATTTATATTCAAAGAGCTTTCAATTAAAATACCAGCCAAGTGCGTGTCGGACTTCGCACATTTAGGGTTCCGTGCCATATGAGTGAAATCAATATTTTGGTATTTGTTAGTAAAATATACATAATAATAATAAACATTATCAACAAAATTTCAAGTTCAAGGTCAATGGGAAATTAAAAAATTCTTCAGAACAAAATTTTGTGACAGACGACGGACAGACAGACAGACGGATAGACGGACAGACGGACAAACGGACAGACGGACAGACGGCAGACGGACAGACGGACAGACTAACAGACGAACAGACGGACAGACGAACAAACGGACAGACGGACTGACGGACTGACGGACAGACGGACGGAAGGACAGACGGACAAACGGATAGACAGACAGACGGCCAGACGGACAGTCGGACAGACGGACAAACGGATGACGGGCAGACGGGTAGACGGACACATGGACAGACAGACAGACGGACAGACGAACACGTGAATGACAGAAATAGGGCCACGTTTGGACCCTTCAGGTACGGAACCCTGAAAAGAGTGAATAAAACGGCGAAGCCTGGTCTATTTCCAAAATACCATTTCACAAAGTCGTCGACGCAGTAAAAACAAAATGGTCATTTCGAGACTTTTCCGAAAACATATTTTTTTCCGGACAAGGCCGGTCGTATCTTATTAAGCGCGCTGTACAAATTTGAGCGCAAATATCACATCGTTGCGGACTGTTGACAAAGCTTTTGTATGTGTAAAGGGTGTTTGCCGAACGTTTTACATGTCAGGGATCGAAAGCAAATGTTTTATTTTGCATTTTCGCAAGTTGTTGTTTTTTGTTTTCACTGGTGAAGCTGATGTGAATAACTTGAGAGGGATATCATCATCATTTCAAGTGGCATTACAATGACCAGTTTTGGCGTCTCACATCCATCAGATTACTGCGATCCATTCTATATCATCGGTGCAACTTGTGGAAGGCCGCTACATCCTCCAGTACGCGGTCGCCACTCCAGAACGTTTCAAACATCTAGTCAGCGAGTAATGTGCCCTGCCCATTGCCACTTAAGTTTGGCGTTCTTTGAGCTATGTCCGTAACTTTGGTTCTTCAGGAAAAGAGGGGGATACTCATGAATTTATTGTTTCAAACACAATTAACCCAACTATGTTAGAGTCTGCTCCCACTCTAACTGCGTGCAGCTCAATTCTAATATTTTACATGAAATAACTGTGTATCTAATCTCAACAGCCCAGTTACTGTGTAATACATACACTAAAACAGGTACAAAACATGTGGCTATTATAAATTTTAATTTCCAATAAACTTCATCTTTACCGCGATCGACGAATGAAACTTCAGCACTTAGGCCAAACTGTCTCTAATCTTTCTATCCTATCCAACCATGCCAATTCGTAACTAATCCCAGGCCGAGATTAGGAAAGTTACCTTAGCAGGCTACCGCTTCTTAAAACGAAAGTTCAGCAAAGTTCACCTGGCTTTCCAAACTACCCCAAGTTTCTATTACCAGCAGGTCGAAGTTTATGCGTGGCATAAGCACGTTCATAATATCGAATACCCGTAGGAATTACCCTTTTCCAAATATTATTAACTTGACTTGTTTATGATCATTTATTTAGGGAGCGTCAAAGATCAGAGGAGCAAAAGCTTCGTGTTTGCTGTTTGTATTGGCTTGGGCACCATAACAGTATTATGGTAATTGATTGGAATTGACCTTTTTGGGTTAGGTTGATACGTCAAAAATGCTTTTGTGCACGAGTAATACGAATCAGCACTAGTCGCTGGAAGCTGTTAGATCACTCGCTCACTTCTGTATCTCGAGTTGAGTTCCTGGCCTGTTAGATGTCTATCGGATACATTTCGGGGTGAGTACATCGTCATTGCATAGTCTAATTCCGCTAAACCCATTCCATCATCGCACCACTAGACGTACGGCGATTCGTCACCGGTATATGGTCGACATCCTCCCATACGCACGAAATGTTTTAGGAACACATTCAATGTACGTACAGCTGAGGAGTGGAATTCCCAGCCGGAGTTCAAGATAGCTACAACCTGTCTTTCAACCGGTCTTTTAGTCGAGAATGAATAGGTTACTTCGAGGCATGCGTGCTCCATCATCGACCACATCAGCGCTTATCATCAGGTGAGATAATAGTCAAGTGCGAGTCCATTAATGAATAAAAAAAAACTTTATTTTCTCATCACCAAATGGATTCAAAAAGCCTTCATTACCTAAATGATCGCGTGCGTTTTCTAATGACCAAAAAGAGTCTTTAATTACTAAATCCCCGTGCCAATCAATGGCTTGGTATCAGTTTGTGCCAGCCAAATAAGAACGGTGGCAATCATCGTTTAAAAGGATGGGATTTCATTAGTTTGTTGGTGAGAATAAAATGAGTTTTTTAATGAGACAGTTACTTAAATATATTGGACAGTTCTTTAGTGGTTTTCATTCAATATGGGTTTACTTTTAAATATATTTTTGCGTGTTAATAAGCGAAAATGTATTCGGAGATTAACGCTCCTACTAAAGGATATCTGATTTCAAATAATATTGTAAAGTGTCAAATACAATTTTCTTTGGCTGTCAACAGACGCAACACCTGAAAGATGCGACATCGATGCGACATCAATACGACACCTTCTTCTTATAGAGCTTGTTAAACGGTTATTTTGCTATCCGTATCGCGCTGCGCCTTTCTGAAGTTCTTTTTATGCACATAACCAAAAAAACTAAAACGCTCTCATGCAAACTCTCAGTAAGTAATATCATTAGACTATGAAGCCATACAAATATCTGATACATCAAGAATCAAACCCTAGACCGTAAACGCAGATCCAAGAGCTTAGTTCCACTCTTCTAGGTTTTTATACTATGGCCTCGTTACTAGAAATGGCTTCAATAATACTTCAAGGTGCTAAGTAACGAACCTAATTAATTATTCACTAGAGAATGCAACATATTGTGCTTCAGTATCTGTTTATTCTCTCAGGCTATGGCCTACGTATAATAACATTTCGCTAGTAATTATCCTCAGGGAATGGTCATTGTTATAAGTTTAATGCCTAAGGCACTATCTGAGTACTTCGGTAAGTAACTACCTATATACATAAAGGCTCTTACCCAAGTTTATGAAAAAAAAAGTCAGATCTGCTCCGTTTGGAAAGTCGTCGTGGTAAGGTACTTTGGAGATTGGGTTTGCGACAAGTAAAACACAGGAATTGTACGATATAATGATCATAATTTATTGAATATTATCCCTACTTACATACTATTTAACATGGTGGAATTAGCGTCAGGTCTACAATACCAATAGAATTAATCCACCAATAGTGGTGAAGTTCAAGGGGCGCGCGGACATTGAAGACGTTACGTTTTTTACATTTAGCGCCCAGGCTATAAATATGGGTGGCGCGCAGTGGTACCTCCAGTCACGTCCGCTTAAGCAGTCGACAACCACTATGGTTGAACTGCGAGGTTCAGACACAAAAAAAAAAAGTGGTACCTCCAGTGTGATGTTGTGCGGCGCGCGCGCAGGTCGAGCGCGCTGCCACAGTGCTCCCCCTCAAGCGAAGCGTTCCGGTGGTTTAATGACTCGGCCGAAACGCGATGTTTTGTTTACATTTGTTGTAGGTTTTTTCGCTGCGGCGATGGTGGCAGCGGCGGCGGGGTTTGCTTCGGCGTCACACACGGTAAAAGCAGGCTTCAGACGGTCGATGGAGATTACTGCCACTCTTCCAGGAAGTTGTAGTGTGAATGTTTTGCTATCTCTGCGTAATACTGCGTATGGACCGTCGTAAGGTGGCTGTAGTGGTTTCTTCACGGCGTCGACTCGCACGAACACTTGTTTACATGTTAATAGGTCACGGTGTACAAACACAGGGCGATTAGTGTTATGCGACTGTGCATGTACCGGGCGTATGTTGCTGATTGATGATCGCAGTTTCTCGACGTAGTTACTGTCCATTATCTCTGATTGTGACGTCACGAAGAAATCACCTGGTAGGCGTAGATTTTGACCGTAAGTTAACTCTGCTGCGCTTACATCCGTGTCGGTTCTGATTGCGGCACGCAGTCCCAACAATACGGTGGGTAATTCTTCTATCCAGCTGTTGTTACTGAGACGTGCTGTGAGTGCGGTTTTCATGCAGCGATGCCAGCGTTCTATAATGGCATTGCTTTGGGGATGATATGGCGTAGTTCTTATCTTCTGTATCCCAAAAAATCTGGTGAGTGCGGTGAATAGGTGACTTTCGAACTGGCGACCTTGATCCGTTGTTATTCTTGCTGGGCAGCCGAATCTTGCAATCCATCCTTCATAGATGACTTTGGCGACAGTTTCGGCTGTTATGTCGCACACGGCGTGTGCTTCGGGCCAGCGTGTAGCACGGTCGATCATGGTGATGACGTAGCGATGACCAGTCGGCGATGTTGTTAGGGGTCCGACAATGTCAGCGTGCAGGTGTTCGAAGCGGTGCGACTGTTCGAAAGTAGCTGTGGCACTTGACGTATGACGTTGGATCTTGGATCGTTGACACGCGACGCATGTTTGAACCCATGTTTTCACGTCTGTGTTCATGGATGGCCAAAAGTATCTTCTCTGTATGAGCTTTCTCGTTGTTCGTATACCGGGATGACTGAGTCCGTGGATAGCGTTGAAAGCGTTAATACGGAACTGCAGAGGTAGGTATGGGCGAACGTCGTGTGTTGAAGTTTCACAGTAAATATGTTGAGATGTGCCTGGTAATATTATTCTCTTCATTTGGATGTTTGTTTGTTTCATCATTTCGTTTATATTCTCGTCCTTTTCTTGCGCTTGAGCGAGTGCTGCGTAATCGATCGGGTTCGGACAGCTGATTGCGTCGACGCGAGATAATGCGTCGGCGACTACGTTGTCTCGCCCGCTTATGTGACGTATATCGTTGGTAAATTCACTGATGAATAATAGCTGTCTGCGTCGGCGCGGAATCTCTGAATCTGACGAGATTTTTTGCATGGCGTATTGGAGTGGCTTGTGGTCTGTGAATATAATGAGTTCACGTCCTTCAAATATTTTCCTAAAGTGCTTGATAGCCATGTAAATTGCTTGAAGTTCTCTGTCGTACGTTGAGTAATTTTGCTGAGCCGGTGTGAACTTCTTTGAGAAATAGCCTAGTGGTTGCCATTTTCCATTGACTTGCTGTTGGAGAACGCCGCCTGCACATCTTTGGGACGCATCGCACATCAGTCCTAGTGGGGCTGAGTGATGTGGGTGTGACAAACAAATTGTTTCTGTGATACATTTCTTGCAGTTTTCAAATGCTTGTGATGTACCCTCATTCCACTGAATTATTGTCTTGTCTCGCTTCTTTGTGTTGTGCAAGTACGTATGTAATGGTGCTTGAATGGCGGTTGCGTTAGGTATGCTATCTCGGTAGAAGTTGAGCATTCCTAGGAATCTTCGTAGCTCCTCGATGTTCTTTGGTTTGGGATATTCACTGATTACCTTGATCTTATCTTCAGGCGGTTTTAGACCTTCTGCTGAGACTTTGTAGCCGAGAAATAGAACTTCACGTTGGCCAAATACACACTTTGCTGGGTTTATTGTTATGCCATACTCGTCCAATCTTCCTAAAACTGTTCGTAAGTGCTGTCTGTGCGTTTGTTCATTTTCCGAAGCAATTAGCAGATCGTCGATGAACGGGTACACGAAGTCAAGTTCACGCAGTACTTCATGAATGAATCGCTGGAAGGTTTGTCCTGCGTTCTTCAATCCTGGACACATTCTCGGGAATTCAAATAGGCCAAATGGTGTGATGATTGCAGTTTTTTCCACGTCTTCGGCACGTACGGGCAATTGTTGGTAAGCTCGGTTCAGATCAAGCGTGGTGAATATTTGTTTGCCGGCGAGCTGATACGTGAAGTCCTTTATTCTTGGAACTGGATAGCGATCTGGTTTTGTTACGGCATTGAGACGTCGGTAGTCCCCACATGCTCGCAAGTCTCCATTTTTCTTTGGCACGATGTGTAATGGGCTGGACCAAGGGCTTTTGCTGGGTGTGCACAGGCCTTGACTTATCATGTTCTCGAATTCCTTCTTAGCTCGTTCGTACAGGTGCGGTGGTATTGGTCTTGCTCTGGAGTGAATAGGTGGGCCAGTTGTTTCAATGAAATGTTCCACTTTATGCTTCGGGTTAAGTTTCATCGAAGATAGGCGGGTAGTTCCAGGAAATTCGGCGAGAATGTCATGAAATGTTTGCTGTAGGTTGATGCTGGTGACGGTAGGCATACTTGTATAGCGGCCAGTTGCTTTGGATGAGAGCTTCGTGACGTTGTCGATGAGTCGCTGGCTTCGTAAGTCGACTAGTAAGTTGTGGTAGCCGAGAAAGTCTGCTCCTATTATTGGCTTCGAAACTGCGGCGACCACGAACTTCCACTTATATGGTCGGCGTAGATTGAGGTCAAGCTCCAGTGTTTTCTCACCATATGTGGGTATTATCGTGTTATTTGCGGCGTAAAGTTGATATGGTAGTGGCGTTGATTTTGTTCCTTTTCTTTTCGGTATGACGGATATATTGGCACCTGTATCTACCAAAAAACTCATAGATGTCGTCTTGTCGGTGATGAATAGGCGGTAAGACTTGTTATCGACGTTTGGATCCGCCACTGCCAACGCCTCTTTCAGTTTTCCGTCTTCGCAACATTGTTAAAAGTGCACGGTGTCGTACATCGCTTCGCATTTTGCCCAAATCGCCGATGATAATAGCAATGTCCCGCTGGCGTAGTTGAGCGAGAACGAGTTCGTGACGTTGAACGCGCTCGGTGTGAGTTGCGCCCGCTCGCGCTGCCGTAGTGTCGCCGTGTCGACGATCGCGAGCGGTCGTGGCGGTATGATGTCTTGAGTTCGGCGATCTCCAAATGTAATTTTTTTATCTCTTCAACGAGATTCTGGATGCTTACAGGTTGGTTTTGTGATTGCTGGGATGTTGATACCGATGCGACGGACACTGATGATGCTTCCGATGTTTGCTCAAGCATCTTATCGGCGAGCTTGGCTAGTTCTTCGAGTGCCGTTTCTTTGCTTATAGTGTCACTTACTACAAGTACTGAGCGAACGTGTGCGGGTAGTAAGTTCATCCACATAAGCCGTAGAGTATTGTCTGGAACCTTGTTGTGTGCGAGATTGCGCATGCGACGGAGCAATTGACTGGGCTTCTGGTCTCCTAGTTCCATGTCGGAGAGTAGCTTCTGTAGCTGCTTGCCATCAGATTCCTCGTAGACGGAAATGAGACGTTCCTTTATGACGGTGTATTGACGATCGGGGGATGGGTTGTACAACAGGTCACAAATTTGCTCAATTTCTTCCTTTTGTAGCTGAGCGATGACCATCTGTGCCTTTTGTGATTCGCTTTTCTTGAGATCGCGGGTAGCTGCTTCAAAAGTGATGAACCATAGTCTCGGTTTGTCGCGCCAGAAAGGTGGTACTCACAGGGATAGTGAGATGCCGTCAATGTGCTGCGATGATAGCGAAACATCCTGGGGTTGCGCTGAGCTTGCTCTTGCTGACTCCATACCGGGTTGTTCAGTGTCAATCGGCATAGCTTGGTTGCGATTTCTTCGTTCGGGGTCACCACTTTGGAGATTGGGTTTGCGACAAGTAAAACACAGGAATTGTACGATATAATGATCATAATTTATTGAATATTATCCCTACTTACATACTATTTAACATGGTGGAATTAGCGTCAGGTCTACAATACCAATAGAATTAATCCACCAATAGTGGTGAAGTTCAAGGGGCGCGCGGACATTGAAGACGTTACGTTTTTTACATTTAGCGCCCAGGCTATAAATATGGGTGGCGCGCAGTGGTACCTCCAGTGTGATGTTGTGCGGCGCGCGCGCAGGTCGTGCGCGCTGCCACAGTACTACCAGATTTTAATAATACATAACATAATACAAAATTAGCCTTATAATGTTCCCAACTGCTGGGACCCCGGCCTCTTTTTTAGGAGAGGGAATGGGCCATGATTCCACCACGGTGACCCAGCGCGGGCTGGTGGATGTCTCATGTCTTCGAATTTTTGATTCTAGGATATGCCGGTTTTAATTGCCACTTATGCTAAGGAGGAGGCGGAACGGGTTAGGGAGAGGCTGCAACGACAGCCTCGCCCTAACGCCCTCAGCAGCAGCCGCCGCAAGAGACGCCAGGGGCTTCCGGCGCCGCGAGACGATCTCCGACCACCGTAGACCCGGGTCTGCGGACGGCGAGTAATGGGTAGCTCGCCGTCCGATCAGCACCAGGCCCGAGAGTCGACGGCGCGTAGTGTTCCACGCGCGCCTCAAAGAGTTGTCAGCAAACAGGACGGGGCCCGTCATGGCCGATGCCTGCCCGGGGGTTGAAGATAAATTCGAAAGAGTTACCTCGCCCCTGGGCATTCAGGGCAGGGAGGAACAGGGGTGGCTTTTAGTCAGTAAGAGTCTGAAACGCCCTCCCGATCCACCCAGTCATTGAATGATTTCCCACCCCACAAAAAAAATACATATTAGATATATGTATATGTAATTAGCCGTCACATCAGAGTTCATCTCCAAAACCATTTAAATTTTAATGCAATCCATCTATCTTTTCGTCTAATACGAGTATGTACATTCAACCCAAAATGGCAACATATTTCAAATGCCAGCCATACAACCTTTACCACTTCAATAAAATACCTTTCCGTAGAAAATGAAAAGTTCATATTTTCTTATGGAAGTACCTCTGGCCACGAGAGGTTTACAAGCACCTCGGTAAACAGATCCCATTCAAGTGCTGACTTACCCCAGTGATATTTCAACCCTCGGGCTTGAATATCTGCTCACTTGACTACGGCCTATTTGAGATGGTGCGTGGCCGTCTTTATTCAGAAGCTGTTCAATGTATTGTGGTGGAAATGGCATGGATATGCCATATATATATATATGAATATGTTGTATTTATAATTAGGTATTTTAGGACTAAAGTAGTTAGTTTGAATTAAAATTTTATGCAAGTTAGCACAGTATCACCGCTCCGACACAAAATTATAATGATGTTGATAACAGAAATCACAAAAAAAAGGAAAAAAATAGGATAAATTTTGTGATTTCTATCATCAACATCATTATAATTTTGTATACCAAATATTCATATAGAATTCCTAGAAAACTCTAATGAACAAGAATTTTGTAATGAGCCCAAAATTACAGTCCGGAAATGGTTGTAATAATAAACGAGAAGTACGAGTACAAGGAAATTGTATAATTTGCCTTAAATCATGAGAATTTCAAACGTTGAATAAAAAAAAAATGAATAAATAAATTTTGGCCACCAGAATCTACATATCTAACCAATTATTTTGTACCACCAACAAGTAAACTTTTGTACAAACTGAGATAATAAACAATTAAACATATCCCGGGGCCTTTTTTTCTGGTTTTTGAAGTACTTTTTTGATACAAAAACCACCCCTTTGACCCATTTCACAAATTGTTATTTGATTAAAAATCGATCACGACCTAAATCCAAAAACAATAATATATTAATAACACTAAAAGCCCAACTTATTTCCACGAAGTTGAGTAAATTAGACAACGATAAGCAAGCAAAATTCAAGTAACAAATTACACATTTTACACACTCATTACCTTAAAGTGTGAATTATTAGCATCGAACTATAAACATGTTTACAAAACTACTTTAAAATAACTTTCAAAACCGTATAAAACAGGCTGTTATTATACACCTAGCTTTATGCAAATCTAATCTTTAAGGACACGATAGAAGGCTTATAACTGCGCACAAGGAAGTTGTAGTAAAGCTCTTCAGTCTCAAAGTAAGTAATCATTACGCCTATTTAGATGTAATTAGTTTTGCTTTCCTCTTTGAGGTTTCGCTCAAATGTTTATGAAAAGTTTGCCAATTAACACCATGTGCAGAGTTATATGTTTGCAGTAGTAAATTAGCAATTTGCTACCACGTGTAGAGAATTCAACCCCGATTTCAGTAACGTGGTAATTTGAAGCAAAGCAAAATTTATTTTCTCATAGCTACGTAATCAATCTGCCTAGCCTTTTCCCAATTTTTTTTTTTTTTTGAAATCGTCCAGTAAATGTAATTGGATGATTTCCCGCTCTGGTTGGAGCAGGTGTCAGACTTACTGACTAAAACCAACCCCTGTTCCTTCCCTGCCTGAGTGCCCTCGGCTTCCAGTCTAACCGGATGCAGCTGAATACCAGTGTTTTACATGGAGCGACTGCCTATCTGACCTCCACAACCCAGTTACTGGGTAATACGATACCCCTTGTTAAAACTGGATGTCAGACTTTCGGGCTTCTGACGACCCGTAACGACTGTCAAAGATCCACGATGCTTTCCGAGGCATCGAGGAGTCTCGGTATGTAAAGATGGTCACACATCCACGGACCAACCGCGGCAACCGTAGCTTAAGGTGGAAGCTCCAGGGTAGCCCGCGAAATTCAAATTTTCTTACGTTTTTTAGATCTCTCTCAGTTAGAATTGAGGCCAAAATTGAATTTCGCGGGCTAGCTTGGAGCATTCACCTTAACCTGATGGATCGATCCATGCGGCTGTTATTACTCAATAATAGCTACGTAATGTTTGCTTTTTTATGGTGGGATATCATCAAATTATTAACTTCTCCCGCTCTGGGTCCGAGAGGGCGTGTCAGACTCTTACTGACTAAAACCCACCCGTGCTTCTTCAGTTGCCTGTGCTAGGGCTGTGGTGACTCTTTCTAACACTCTCGTAACCCTGACAGGAGCTAGGTAATGTATGACGCAAGAGCGACTGCAGAGTTGGTCTTGTGTTTGATTCTTAGGTCGGGAAAAAGTGTTATTGTGTTTTTCCACTAGGGATTTCTTAATAGCAGCCCGGGATTTGGAAGATAGTGGTGTGACACCACGTACCTCGGCAAGCACGTAAAGCTATTCAAATCAAATCAAAATATTTATTTGCAAGAAGTACCAACACTTTTTTAGAAGGGAAGATCTTCTAGCCTAAAAGTCACTGTCATTATCATCATAATTTCAGCCGAAAGACGTCCACTGCTGGAGATAGGCCTCCCTCATGTGTCGCCACAATGATCGATCCTGTGCGTCTCGCATCCGTCGGCTACCCGCGACCCTCACCAGGTCATCGGTCCGCCCTGTGGGAGGCCTTCCAACGCTGCGTCTTCCGGTACGCGGTCGCCACTCCAGAACTTTTCAGCTCCATCGACCATCTATTAGTCAAAGTCACTGTATTCTGCCTGAAAGCAAGCGTGCAAATTATTTACATTTATATAATAATTCATCAAGAAATTTATTAACAATTTTCATATGTTCAATTAACACTATTATTTTATAAAATTTTATCGTCATCCATTCATTTACTAACTAAATTATTTATGTTTATATCATCACGCAATTAATTAATTATTATCAACAATTTTTATTTATTCAATTACCATTATTAACATTTTTTATTATTCTTTGTTGACCCTGCGCCTGATCTTTCCCCGGTCCTGTCGAATTGTCATCAGAATATGAGAGTAAAGGAATAGAGTGCACCTTTGTTTGGGCACAGGCTTGTGCACTATAATATCTCATGCGTACTTGGTTTATCTCCATTGGGATTGGCCTCTGTGATTAAAAGTCGGTCGGGAGGAGTACTACTACGACTTGACTACGTAAGCAGTTTTATAACTCTCCTGTTTCACTATTCTGAGTAGAGTAGGTAGTAACCTACTCCACATAAAAACCACATAGAAGTCTCAAAAATTTAGCCGTTGAAAATTTATCTTTGAGTCAAGCTCCATGTCTGACATTATTGTGGAATCTATCTATTACTACAGAGAGGAGGCCTATTTCCCAGCTGTTGGGACATTATAGACTGATTATTAATAGATTGATACAGAAGACAACCTGATAAGAGTTTTCTGAGCACCACACTTCATGAAATCGGTGTCGTAACTTTAGTCCTGCCTCAAGGTTTTTAAATATTTATTTTTTTGCGTTGAACAAATTGTTTATGCTTTACATTTGCGCTTAGTGTCTGTAGAGTTCTCCAATAAGTCGTTATCAAACTGCGACTTTCTTTCATCGTCTAATTTGGTATTCTCACTTTTTTTGGACATATTACACGTCTAGAAGACACATCTGAGGAACTACATGTTGGACCGACCAAGCCAGAGCTGCACTCAATGATTTACTCCACGAATATACAAGAAGATCTACAGTACGGGAGGAATGGCAACGGATTGTGAAACCACCACCCCTGATGTGATGACTACGGCCACTCTGACAAGAAAGTGACGACGAAGAAGAGTTAGTAAAATATGTAGTTTAACAAACTCTGTTCATGAAACCAGAATAAAAGAAAATAAAATATTCAAATAACAGAAAGCCCATTCATTAAATGTTTTTCAGAGGAGTTTTTATAAAATATTGACTGTAAGGCCGCAGTATCACTCGTTATGTAGAGGAACTACATTAGGAATGTAGGTATCCCAGATATATTCTCTGTGTAAACCCAAAATGATATTGTAGTCTTTTTTCATGTCAGTCGAAGTTCATTGAAATCCATTGACCCGTTCTTCTTCTTCTTCTTAGTCGTATTAATGCTTCCAAAATTAAATTGACGACATGGTTGGCGTAGCGGTTTAGCGTTCGGCTGCTGCACTGCGTGTCGCGGGTTTGATTCCCGCACGAAACAAATATTTGTATGACCTACAGATAGTTGTTCCGGGTCTGGGTGTCTTGTGTATGTGAGTTGATGTTTGTGAACGCACCCACAATACAGGAGTAATTCTTAGTGTGGGACAACGTTTTAAAAAATATATACATATATACGAGTATCTTTGGACCATAATTTACCCCTTCGACAGCGTCAGCATTTATATGAAGTGCGTCGTATACGGGTCACCTTTCATGAAAGGTGACCCGTTTATGACTTGGTCATCTAGGTATCAATTACGATTGAAAACAAAAAAACAACGGCCAAGGTCAAAGCACTTTCCGGACAACCATAGATCTATCCGTCACATCGCGCTTACAAATTGATACAAGACGAATGTGGCTGTCGCCAATGACCACCACTTGACATTTACCTCGCAGGTTAACGCCTCCGACATAAAGTAAGATGGATACTTACGCTATCAATCTTCTTGAGAGGTCCTCTACTTGACTGGACAGGGGGAGTAAGTTCATCTCGTACTATAATAAAATTGCGAGCCTATCTGCTTATTGTTTTTTGAATGTTTCACCACACGTACTTATGTGGTGAAACATTTGCATCACCGGATTGTTACAAGAATTGGATAGCACTGACCAAGGACAGTGCTTTCCTGTTGTTGCAGTACTAAGCTGTTGCCTCTGTCTTTTGTCCGTATCGTCTTTCTAAGAGTCCGTCACAAGGTGGTTTTAAACCAGCGAGGTGAGGTGTGGTTAGGATGGGCGAGAATTGAAATCACGCTTAGCCTTTTACACCGAAAAATGTCTCGCGATGGCCAGCGGAGAACATGCTGTTCTTCGATGGCCTTTGCGAGATTTGTAAATCCGTTTTACAAAGTAAATAAATATTCTTAGAGTTTGTACTAACAAATATTTCAATTCTGGCCTCGCACATTCTCGCGCCTCTAGACCTTTTACACCATAGACGGGCAGGGCGTGGAGAGAAATTTTGCCATACATATTTCAATTCTCGGCCATCCCATCCACGCCTCGCCGTTGTAAAACTAACCTTTAGTCTTTTTTTTTTATTTTTTTATGTTTGATAGGCTCGCGTTTGACCACTATCTCACCTGATGTTAAGCGATGATGCGGTCGAAGATGGAGCACGCTTGCCTAGAAGTAACCTATTCACTCTTGACTTAAAGACTCCCAGGTTGTATCTTACAGGAAACACAGACTCCGGTAGAGAATTCCACTCTCTAGCTGTACGTGCAATGAATGTTTTCTCAAAACGCTTTGTGCGTATGGATGGGATGTCCACCATGAACCGGTGGCACTTCGCCGTACGTCTTGTGGTCCTTAGATGAAACGGGCTTGGCGGAATCAAATCATGCAATTCCGTCGCACACTCCCCAAAATGTAATCGATAGAAAACCGACAGGCTAGCAACTCGGCGTCTATGTTCAAGACTTTGGAGTTTTGACTCAACGAGTCTATCATTGCCGATGATCCTCTTGGCTCGTTTCTCAATTGACTCAAGGGCATCAAGCTGGTATCTTGCAGATCCGTCCCAAAGATGAGAGCAGTACTCCATACACGATCGGACCTGCGCTTGATAGAGTTGGAGCAGCTGTTCCGGCGTGAAGTATCGTCTCACCTTTGCGAGGACCCCCAACTTTTTGGCAGCCACTTGAGCCTTAGCCTCTATGAAGGGACCAAAATTGAGGGTAGATGTTAAAGTAACACCAAGAAGATCAAGTCGGTCGGTTATCGGCACGGTTACACCTCGGAAAGATGGAGCCGGGTGAAATTGGCTCTTTTTAGCAGAAAAAAGACACGCCTGGGTCTTAGCAGCATTGAACTTAACCAGATTGGCATCGCCCCATTCTGAGACAGCCTGCAAGGACAAGTTCAAGCGCCCAACCATAGCCTCTCGGAGAGACCGGACCTGAGACCCACTAACTCGTGCGTCCGGCACGTATCACTCGGCAACAGTGCTGTCGTCTGCATACCCAAAGATACCGGGTTTTAGCAGATCGTTAATATGCAGCAAAAACAATGTTGCCGAGAGCACCGACCCCTGAGGAACACCGGCATTAATAGCCAGCAGTCCGGACGAGCAGCCATCTATGACTACTCGGATAGACCGATCCCTCAGGAAATCAGCTATCCAATCACACAATCCAGCGGGCAGACCGAAGGAAGGAAGCTTGCCAATTAAGCTGTCGTGCCAGACCCGGTCGAAGGCCTTCGAGATATCAAGGGAGACCGCAAGGGCTTCCCCTTGTTTGTCGATGGCCTCACTCCAGATGTGAATGGCATACGCTAGAAGATCTCCTGTTGACCGATTTCGGCGGAAGCCGTATTGTCGGTCACTTAGGATATCGTTAGCTTCTAGGTATGCTAGGAGCTTACCATTCAGTATACGTTCCATACTCTTACAGAGAACGGAAGTTACCGAGATGGGCCTGTAATTTGCTGGGTCAGCTCGACTACCCTTCTTGGGTACGGGTTGCACGTTAGCTTGCTTCCAAGCCATCGGCACTTTTCCAGTCTCAAACGAAAGGCGATATAGGCGTGTCAAGATCGGAGACAACTCAGGCGCACAAGTCCTCAGTACAATTGCCGGTATCCCGTCGGGACCACTAGCCTTGTTCACGTCCAGGTTACGCAGTACCCTCCGGACATCCTTCTGATGAATGCGAATGTCTGACATAATCGACTCGCATCCACCAAGAGTGCCAGGGGGCCTCGCGCCACCAGGATCTAGACGCGAAGATTCCGCAAACATAGAGGCAAACAAGGTTGCTTTCTCCTCAGCGGAGTGGGCCAGCGACCCGTCGGGTTTCAGCAGTGGAGGTAGTGAGGGGCGGCAGAAGTTCGATTCAACCGACTTAGCCAGGGACCAAAACGCCTTACTACCAGCTGGGTAAGAAGCAAGTTTGTTCCCAATTCGGCCAATGTGGTCAAACCGAGCCTTCCGAAACACCTTCTTGCAGAACTTGGCAGCCCTGTTGAAGGCTCTCTTCTTCTGACTCACGTCACTCGCTTTACGCGTCCGAGCATCGACCCATGCTAGGTAGGCCGCGTGTTTAAGCGCATCAGCGCGATTGCACTCGCCACCAAACCATGGTCGAGCCCCGCCAGACATTGTTACGTCAGAGAATGGAATGTAGTACTCCATTCCTCGCCGCAACACATCCGTCACGGCGTCCGCGCACGACGAAACATCAGTCGAAGAAAAGCAAGTGGGCCCCCAAGGATAACATGCGAAGAAAGATCGCATGCCATCCCAATCTGCTGACCTGTATCGCCAAACCCGCCTGGTGCCTCTAGGGCTAGGATCGGGCGGGGAGTAGACGGATACAGATTTCACCAGACAGTGGTCGGAAGTACCTAATGGTGAAGAAATCGACCCTGAGTAACGGTCTGGATCTGTTGTCAGCAGAAGGTCCAAGCAATTGGCTGTGTGCGAATCAACATCCGGCACCCTCGTTGCCCCCTGGACCAGCTGGGTAAGATTTAACGCCAGCGCTAGCTTATACGTCTCTTGTCCAGCATGGTCTGTGTACTGGTATGGGAAGAGCCACTCCTGATGGTGGGCGTTGAAGTCCCCCAGTAACACTAATTGGGCAGAAGGGTACCGTTGCTGAGCCACATCCGCCGCTTTACTCAGATGTTGTGTGAGCCCAGTTGTCTCCAGATCACCGCTGTGCGAACGGTAGACACAGGCGTAGACAATTTTATCTAGGCCTGTGTCCACTAGGACCCAAAGAGTAGAGAACCTGGAGTCCTCAAGGTTACGGAGACGCCGATAGCAGATGTCGTCCCGGGCGTACATGCATATACCAGCGCGTGGCTTAAAATTGTGCTCCAGGGTAAACCCTGGGTAAGATAGGTACGCCACGTCAGACGGACATCCGATCTGCGTCTCCGAAAGGAATAAGAGAGCTGGTTTCTCAGTCTCTAGGTGGTGGTGGACTGCGGCGAGATTTGAGTGCAGACCTCGAATGTTAGAAAGGTGCACTTTGTGTGAGAGGGAGTGCTGCCGCTGTACAGCTTTTTTCTTTTTAGTTCCTTTTTTCATGAATAAAAGAGTGAAGGAAGGAGAGGAGAAGGAAGTGAAATGAGGTTCCATGCTGGCTACCTTCAGGCACGCACTGACAGGACGGTATCATTGGGGGACTAGTCTGGAGACTGCGGGGTCGCCCGAGCCCCCCCGGGAATGTCCATCGGGCCCTCTCGTCTGGTCGCCAACCAGCACGATGGTGCATTCCGGGATTTTTCGTCAGTTGGCGGGGCAGCCTTTCGTGTGTGGCTAGTACACTACTTAGGCTCCCAACTAACTGCGGTCGGCCAGCGGCGCACCGTGCCTCGGATCCCGCTACCCTCCGCGACTAGTCTCCCGATACATTCACATCAGCGCGAGCCCGGTTGGTCTGCCTGCAATGGAACAACTATTTCGACCCAACTCCTCTGGATTGGCTACACTGAGCATCGTACCGGAACACGGCCAGGCCGCTTGGCGGTACGTCTTTGCCCAGTGGGTGGTCGCAAGCCATCGGTCGAATCCTACCACCAGTTTGTCACCTGATTAGCACCACCCGGGGACCTCGTGTAGGGACTCAATGGGTATACTCCTACGGACGCGGGTGACTCGGCCCCCAAAGAGTCAGATGTGCAACTAAATGAGACATTGCATTACACCAGGTGAGCAGTACCGGCCTAGTGGTAATAGCCATGACTTACGAGTGGTCGTCGGTTTGAATCCAGAAAAGCACTTTAAACTGTGTAAATTATTTCATCATTATTGCTCTCAAAACGGTGAAAGAAAATATCGTGAGGAAACTTCGAAAGAAAAAGTAGAAATCAAAAAATTAAAACGTGTGACACCTAGACCATACCGCACTGGGCCCGCGTGGTGGATCAGCAGATCACTACATATCACTCCGTCTCGCAGAGATCTCCTGTGTCCGAACAGTGGGAGCCTTAAGAGGCTAATTATGCTAATGCTTTTTACACTGGGTCGACTAAGGTTATGTTATTTCATTGGCACCCATGCATCTGCCTAGCCTTTTCCCAACTATCTTGGGATCAGCTTTCAGTCTAACCGGATGCAGCTGAATACCAGTATTTTACAGGGAGTGACTGCCTATCTGACCTCCACAACCCAGTAGCTGGATTGTGGAGGGGTATCCCCCTTTGTAAGACTGGTTGTCAGACTTTCGGACTTCTGACGACCCGTAACGACTGTCAAAGATTCACGATTGATAGCCGGGACCAACGGCTTAACTTGCTTCCCGAGGCACGGAGGAGTCTCGGTATGTAAAGATGGTCACCCATCCATGTACCAACCCCGGCAAGCATAGCTTCTCCTGATGGATCGACCAGTGAGGCTGTCATTACTTTAGCTACAAGCTCCATTCGCCCCCATACATCATATAATATTGCTTGACGCAGCACATATTACTACCAACAATTTTCCAGTAGATTCCGATGCCTGAATTCCAACCGGATTGCAGTACTGTCAAATATCCTACTGAATTCCAGTTCAAAAGCAACAATGAACAGTAATCGCCTTCTAACCCAATTTCGTCCCGGTCTAATTTGGCAGAGATATAAGCTTAGCATGTCACCTGTCTGGTTAGCGGCCGGTGTATAGCAGACGGATGCGGCTTCGGTTTCCCAGGCTATATTAGGTTTGGTTATTTTAGTAGATTATTGTTTTGACTGCGCCGTTGGTCTAGTGATCGCAAGCGCCACTATTGAGCTTGATTCCCAAAAGTTTTATTGGGTTATTCCATCCGGAGTTTCCCAGTATCAGTCCTAATTCTGGTTTTGTGTACGTTCGAGGACAAAGCTGGCCTCCCTAATTACATGGATCTTAAACACGTTTGCCGAATCCTTCGGGGAATAAAGAGTTAACACGTGATCCTATGTATTTTTTTTTAAATTCTGGTTAAGCATGTATTACCTATATTTGTTTAAAAATAATATAACCCCAAAAAACGAAATGCGTATGTTGAAAATATATATTATGATTTAGTAGAGCGCTTGTTGGGACATGTATATTTAAAGCCTGATCAAGTTGGAATCAATTATGCATAATTATAATAATAATATTCAATTTTGCATAACAATAATAACAAGTACAATATAATGACCATAAGTTTAGGTTACAGTACACCGGTAATACATATTTATCATAGCGGTAATACAATATGGGGCACATTCACGTACGCTACAAACCACACTAAGGTAGAACTTATATATTATATTGTAAATTAAATGTTACTTGTTTACATACGAAGAAGGTAGGTAGAGTATACTACCCACACTGTATAGGTAAGGCGTTCGTTTTTTCATGATTTTACACTTTATATCAATACACCTTCGTGTCAGAAATTTATTTTCAAACAGCTTCTTATGATTTATTCAGTTTCTGACCTGCATTTCGATACATATACAGAGCATTGCAGCAAAAATATGGCGACAGTTGCACCCACGGGTGAAATCTATCGCGTTTGGTTCGACCATTTATCAAAACATTTTATTCGTTGAAACGAAAACTATGATCCGCGCGAAACTCGTACATTTTTAAATTACCACGACAAAAGCGAATCGATAAGCTGCCTGAAACATGTTTTAAAATTGAGTGGGTACCTACTTGAAATTTTCCGCATAACAAAAGAACGTTACCAATGCTCTGCATTCAATTATCACTTCAAATAAAACGTTCCATAACGCTATTAGGTTGGTATACCTGTTTATCACAGTTCTGAACGAATCAAGAATATATTTTAGCGTAGAATTTATTGATAATTTCATGTGATACCCTACCTATTTAATTTTCTATATCATTTAAAACAAACACTAAAAGTGGAAACGAAGTAAATTACGAACAGAATGGTAATTCTTTTCTTCCTACATAACTTGATATTTAACTTAAACAAAAGAATATCGTATTCCATGTCTTTATTGAAGTTATCAGTATAACGGAATATTTTACTAACAAGTGTGTAGCAAGCGGTGCTTTGTTGAATAATGTATTGCCCTTAAGGTGTGTTCAGACGCACCACTTCCGAACCACATTGAATCGCCACAAAAAAAGGATATTAGAGATATTGCACGATCTGAAGGTTATTGTAAAAACTACTTAAGGCCCTACTACCGGCCAGGCCGGCTTTATTGAATAAAAAATCGTAGCATATCATATCCAAAGTAGTAGGCAAAAGTGTCAAAAACGGCCGTTTTTGGTACTTTTGCCTTCTACTTTGGATACGAATGATTTGGAGACCTCTTTTAACAACGTAAAAATAATTTATCCTCTTTGTAATAAACGTGACATTGGATTGTTTAATATTTATTTTCTATGCTATGCTACGATTTTTTATTCAATGAGGGCGCCACTTGGCCGGCTGTAGACCGTTAATTACCAGTTTTAAGCTGTTGAAACACGTGCACAACATCATTTGACAGCTTATACTAAGCTAACATAAAATGCATAGATTTAATATATTTTTTGATGTTTCTAACGATTGTGTTAAGTCTATTAACTTTATTTATAATAATAATAATAATTTATTTATTTCGAGTAACAATGAGACTCATAAAATGTTAGTAACAAAAACCGACTTAAATAACTATGTTAGTGACATAAAAATAACAACAACATTGACACACAAATAAATTACCATTGCTTCAGCATTCCAGCTGAAATACTGAAACAACGATTCAACACAACACATAAACAAACAACACAACAATTTCTTTATGATCAGCGGATCACCGCTTTGCCAACCCATGGGAGACGGCACAACAGCGATCCACGTACTCACAGTCCAGGCGACTTGCTATCATGCTTAGTATACTGTTAGTGCTGCACCGCACCCTGCGCACCAGGGAAGTGCACCTCTTGCGCATTGTTGTGTAAAAACAATCAACATGCGCATCTGCGAACATCCCCGACGCACTACAGAAGCGGGGCAGCCCCACCAGCATCCTAAACGCGTTATTAAATTGCACGCGGAGAGCGCTGTACGATCTTTTACAAAACTCGCTAACCATAATGCTTTTTTTTTGTGGGGTGGGAAATCATCCAATGACATGTCCCGCTCTAGGGTGGAGCAGGCGTGTCAGACTCTTACTGTCTAAAACCCACCCCTGTTCCTTCCCTGCCCTTAGTGCCCAGGGGCGCGGTAACTCTGTTTCGAATTTAACCATAATGCTTAGTTTGTGGATTCTCATTTCAAGATAACACATGTCTCATCCATCAAATTCAGCTGTGTATAGGACACACAACTTTCTTGAAATGATTAGTTAGTGCTTTACCACCCACATCTATCCTACTTTCAGGTAGAAAATTGTGAATTAAGATTCTGCTAATCAGTGTTTAAACACACACACACACACACACATATTTATTTTTTATAAATAATGTCCTAAATGTTTTTGATTAACCACTAATGTTGCGAGACGCACAGTAATCGCTGTTAGAAAGTCACTTTGTCTGGGTCATCTTAACGTCACTACCAACCCGGACATAATGTCGGTTATGTGCTACTTTAATAAAAAATATATAGTTAAATACATTGTATAAGAATCCATATCAGTATAATATATAAGTTGTATGTATATACATAAGGTGGTTCATTGTTATGTATAAGAGCGCCTATCGCCATCAAACGGAAAAGTTTGGCAAGTTTAGAAATAAGGAACACCTCTGTAATTTGTAATTTCATTAATTAAATAAAATAATTGCTTGCCGATGTCATATCCGAGATAATTCACTAATCTTACGTTTCACATTTCAAAATATGCTGCTTCTTTTGTCATAATAAATTACATACGTAATCTGAGTGGCGTTTTGTATGTAAACCACAGACCATCTACCACAGTTTAGTGGCTGTGCTGTTGTTCAAAAGTTGCACGTGTGTTGTTTGTTGTAACTAGGTCACGCATAACACGTGGCAGGGAAAATCGTCGAATATTATTAAAAAAAAATATGTATTGTTTGGTCAGTTTGGAGGTTCAAGAACTGTGACGATTTAAAAAAAAAAGTCTTAAATTCGATGTTAGAGTGCAGAACCTAATCCGATGGGTCTATACTAGTCTAGAAGAAAGAAATTTTGCACCAGATTTCCCTATTTAATGAAAGTAACACTAAGAATTTTATGAGCGATGTTTTTGTTCATTTTCTGAAATAAAATTATAGGCTAAATCATAAATGAAAATTTTGAACTTCAATACAGTTCACAATTTTTTGCTGATGGCAAATTCCACGTGCTTGCTGCAACTTCACTATCCATTTTAATTTACTTTGAATATTTGATTAATTATCATAATTCCGAATTGGTGCCGTCTATTAAAATTAGAAAATATTAGATTATCGTCAGTCTTCCAATGGGTGTGAAATTAAATGAAAATGATTGAAAAAAAAAATTCAATCCATGATAATGTATTTCATTAAAAGCTTCCAGAATCTCCAAGGTGCTAAACCGAAAAACTAGTACAAAATCTAGACAAACTTTGTTTCAAAGTTTAAAAAACTTTCATAGATATTAACTAAGTGTAGGTGGATGACTCCCCACAGACAGAGGGTTATAAGTTTTTTACCTCCGTCGGCCATGGACCTCAATAAATATTTTGTGTAATAAATGGGTGTATTCGCTGTTGGTTGCAGCTTTTTCATATTTCATTTATCTGATTTACAGTTGGGTGTGTGGACTCCACGATAGTCATTTAATATCTGAAAAACCAAAGCTATTCCGATTGACCACCCAATAAATGGAATGGTGCACGCATGCCTTGAGTAATAAATATCTGTGACATGAAGCCTCACAATAACTGAGTACGGCGAAGTCATAGATGGACGACCTTTTCTTTCTCACAAGTTTTCGGTTTAGAAAAAAGCTACAGGCCCTCTTCACGAAAGTAAAATACTTAATAACTTCTGTACTGTTTCCAAATATACTTAATTCTGGTAGACTTTTAGATTGCTTATAATAAAGTTTAAGTTTATTCGGATAAGTTTGACACAAACCATTCGATTAGTTCCGCTCAGTTTTCTTCAAAAGTCATAAGAAAGGTTGGTTTTTTATGAGTAAGAAAATGTTGAAAAGTTGAGCTAGAGCTATGGTGAAGAAATCCGTGTTATTCTTTGATACATTGCAGTATTTGTCTGTATTTGCAGACACAGTAGATACAAAAACTTTTTTACAAAAAATAGAACCGACTTCCAAAAAATAAAAACAAAAAATTGCAAAATAACTTTAATTCGAAAGTCGGTGTTTGTATTTGGATTCTTCTTTATTAGACACCGACTTACGAAATTAAAGTTGTTTTGCATTTTTTATGTATTTTCTTTTTTGGATATCGGTTGTAATTTTTGTAAAAAGTTTTGCTTTTTGGTTGTTGTACCCCAGAACTAAAACTAAATAGTAAAGTTATGTCCGAATTGATAACCCCAATAACATGTAATTTGAACATAATTGGAGTAAACAAAAACGTCATCTGTGTATACATATTTTTTTAAATTTATTTCTTTATCTAAGTGACAAAGTATGGAAGTGTTTAAAAGAGGATGGATGTATGTGGCTGACTTTATTCTTCAATAAGTTGTTGTATGAAGAAGTGATCCCACAAGAATGGTGCAATAGTTCGCTAGTGCCCATCTTCAAGAATAAAGGGGATGTACAAGACTGCAACAACTATCGAGGGATAAAGCTCATGTCACATACTATGAAAGTATGGGAGAAAGTGATAGAGAAAAGATTGCGAGAGGAGAGTGAGATTACCCCGAACCAGTTTGGGTTTATGCCAGGTCGAGGGACAATGGACGCCACCTTCGCTCTCCGTCAATTGTGCGAGAAGTACAGACGTGTGCACAAGAACTTGCACATGGTGTTCATTGATCTTGACAAAGCGTATGATAGGGTACCTCGGGATGTGTTGTGGTGGGCCTTGAAAGAGAAAGGTTTGCCTGGGAAGTATGTTGAGTTGATTCGTGCTATGTACAGACAATCTAGTACCTACGTCCGGTCGGCTGCTGGCAACACCGATAAGTTCAGTGTGGCTGTAGGCTTGCATCAAGGGTCGGCTTTAAGTCCTTACCTCTTCCTGTTGATTATGGACGCTCTTACGTCGGAAATACAGGAAGAGGCACCCTGGTGCATGCTGTTTGCCGACGACATTGTTCTGGTCGGTGAAGATGGACCTGAGATCCAGAGCAGATTAGAGAAATGGCAACAGAAGCTGGAGAAAGTTGGCTTGAAAATCAGCAGAACCAAAACTGAATACATGTTCTGCGATTTCGGCGGTCTCTCCAGTTCTGAAGCTGTAGTGCTAGATGGCGCGCTTCTCCCAGTCTGCTCCGATTTTCGGTATCTCGGTTCACTCGTGCAAAGCGATGGCGAAATAGATCGGACTGTTAAGCACAGAATTAACACTGGATGGATGAAATGGCGGCAGGTCACCGGGACTATCTGTGATTCCCGCATTTCCCTAAAACTTAAGGGGAAGATTTATAAAACAATGGTCAGACCTGCTGTCTTGTATGGTTCAGAATGTTGGGCCACAAAAGGGATGAATGAAAAGCAATTGCATGTAGCTGAGATGAGAATGCTAAGAGCGATGTGTGGTGTTACGCGCATGGATAGAATTAGGAATGAGTATATAAGAGGAAGTCTGAAAGTGGCACCGGTGACTGAAAAGTTGTGTGGAAATCGGTTGTCGTGGTATGGGCATGTGATGCGGAGGAATGAAGAAAATGTCGTGAGGAAAGCCTTGTGTATGGATGTGGATGGCTATAAGAGTAGGGGAAGGCCAAAGAAACGATGGTTGGACTGTGTGAAAGAGGATATGGGTAAAAAAGGGGTGACTACAGAGATGACGACTAATAGAGGAGTATGGAAGAAAAAGACATGTTGCGCCGACCCCAAATAAATTGGGATAAGGGCAGGAGAATGATGATCTAAGTGACAACTATCATTACAGGCTATGGGCCTAATGCGATAGACTATAATATTTTATACATCTACTTATTCAATTAACAATCCAACCCATTATACAATTAAATAAATAGTCCAACTCAAAAACAATTAAATTAACAATCCAATCCAATAAATAATGTCATTAAATTAAAAATAAATCATCATCATCATCAGCCTTTTAATGTCCTCACTGCTGGGGCACAGGCCTCCTCTCTGTGAGAGGGTGTGGGCCGTATTCCACATCAATCAATCAACAATGCGGGTTGGTAGATGTCACAAGTCTTCGAATTTTTGGTTCAAGGACATGCCGGTTTCCTCACGATGTTTTCCTTCACCGTTTTGAGAGCAGTGGTGATGAAATAATTTACACAAAGTAAAGTGCCTGCACCTGGGTTTGAACTCACGACCTACAAATTATAAGTCGCGGCCGTTACCACTGGGCCACCACTGCTGCTGCATTAAAAATACAATTAAATTAATATTTTAACCACTAAGACTAATTACCAACAAGGCATTCTTTGTAAATTCACTCAGAGAACAACAGAATAGGTCTACGTCACTTGATTTGAGGTTGAGAGTGCAGGGCGCGCACGTCAGCGGCGCCTCCCGTAGCAGATTGGTTCGAGAACGCGGCTCCGCCAGCAGCCGCGGCCGTCGTCATCGCCACACGTACCGTTCCGGAACACACAAACCTACCTACCCTAATATGCCCACATTATGTACCCTTCCTCTAAGTACCTTGAATATGTACGAGAAGAGTGCGAGATCCCTCTTGACCAGCCAACCATACCTAAAATAAATAAAGTTAGGTAGGTACATCAATGGGTAAAATAGGTAAACACCATACAAGCGCAAGTACAAATACCTGACAAACTTGTTTTGTACTATCTCCAGCTTGAGCCTATAATTAGACTCATGTGGAGCCCAACTCACTGCGTTACATTCTAATTGACTTCTAACCAAAACAATATACAGGGTGTAACGGAAAGGTGTGGTCATATTTTGAGAACCGGCTCAGCCCATGAATATGAATAACATTCTCTAAGAAAAAACAGAAAGCTCCCAAAAAAAAAATTGGACTTTTCATACAAAGTTATCATCAGCTGATCAAAATTTGTAAAAAATTTTTTGAGACTTTCCTTAGGTTTTCTTGAAGAAAGTTGTTCATATCGATGGGCAGATGCAGTTTTTAAAATATGACCACACCTTTCCGCTACACCCTGTATAAAGCAATTACCGTGTAAATGTTTGTGAAGTCACGCACCATACGGAGCATGAAGCCTAGATTACGATAAGCTTTTTTGCAACAACTCACGAAGTGTGAACACGAAACGTTAGCTCTGTGTTGAAGTTCACTCCTGTCCATAACTTCTGTTGCCCTAGCAATTGACACCCCGTTCAGATTGTAACTATACAGTATAGGAGATCGCCCGCGAGAGAAAGTGATCGTTACACAATTTGAGATGTTGAACTGCAAGGGGTTGTCCTTGCTCCAGGCCACAACTCTGTCAATGTATCTTTGAAGCCGACCGCAGTCGTCCAACTTAGTTATCTAGATCGGCAGCTTGAGGTCATCAGCAAACAGTAAGCGTTGAGCGTTTTCAACAACTTTTGGCAGGTTATTCATCAGGATGAACTCTAAAGGATCAAGGTTACTGCCTTGACTCTTCCCCGACCTGGTAAAATATGGTTCTGACTTGTGTCCCGCATATTCCACGTATTGCTGTTTACTACCCAAGTAACTTGCAAAAAACCTTAGCAGATGTGGGTTGAAACCAACTGCTGCTAACTTTTTAAGCAAAACGTCATTATTTACTAGATCGAAAGCTTTTTTTAAAATCGAAGTAAGCTGCATCTGTTTGCCCCCCATTATCCACAAATGGTACAAGATTAGCCATATAGCTGAAGAGATTGCTGGTAGTGCTTCTTGCTGGTCAAAATCGGTGCTGAGCGTCCGAAAGCTGACTGCTGACCTGCTGAAATATGCTCTTATGAATAGCCGCTCCCATTCCACCCAGAGCGGGAGAAATTATTTCATAATTAATCTCAAAAAAAGGTATGACATAAAAATCCAAATTGTCAAACTTGGTAACACAATTGGGAAGAAAATTAGCTTTACGTAAATTGGTTATCCGTCATCTCATTACACATAAATATTTTTATTTACCTTACCTAACAAAATCAACGAATGATTGAATAAATAAGACTACATTATTTTTAGACCTAGACCAGCGTACAAAAAGCTTTTTTAACCGACTTCGAAAAAGGAGGAGGTTATCAATTCGGATGTTTGTTTTTTTTTTTTTTTTTTTTTTTTTTTTTTTTTTATGTATGTTCGGGCATAACTCCGTCATGTATTGACGGATTTGCAAAATTCATTTTTGTTCGAAAGGAGTTTATTCCGAAATGGTCCCATTTAAATTTCAAAAAGATCTGATGATGGGTTTCGGAGACAGACAACGGAACTCTTCAAAAATTGACAGCAAATCAACCGCGATTGCTGCTGTCGTATGTCTATGAATTGTTAAAACTAACTTTAATTTCGGAAGTCGGTGTCAAAAAACAAAGACACAAAACAGGAACACCGACTTCCGAAATTAAAGTTATTTTGCACTTTTTTTGGAAGTCGGTTCTATTTTTTTGTAAAAAAGTTTTTTATTACATAACTATGACTATATTTACTGGCAAAGGTTGTAACACTTAAAAATATTAGTTCGTGTAATGGAGCGTTATTTTTGCAAGATGACAAATAGTGAATTTTGACGTTTCTTTTTCCAACTTGATCTGGAGCGAGACTAAGACAATTAACTAAATTTATTGGAAAAGACATTTTTTAAGAACTTTACCATGTCTCGAGGAGTTAAAGAGACCAGAGTCAAGTTCAAATGCTTTAAGCTTAAGAATGAAGATGCTGTAAGTACTACTTTGGGATTTTTCTGTGGAGACGCGTGGTCTGGGTATGGCATTCATGAGATTCGCCAAGTTCGTTTCTTTGTTGACAGGGTTCCTAGGTTTTACTTAAGATTAAACTAGAAAACTTGTTATAAAGGGGTCTGATCTTGACCACACATTCTTGGAATAATATATGGAAGAACAATGCGGTCTTGGTAAAGGGTTCTGAACACAGACGTCCACGTGTCCAAGGATAATCAGGATGGTATGGCCACAGTTGCGATATTGCTTGTGGAATCTTTTCTCTGGACCTTGATCTTTGATCTTCAGATGATGGGTAATAATTGTTCATCATCAATTGTAAGTGCTACATATAATTTTCTATAGGACTTATGAAACTTAGTCTAGTGTGATGCAGTGTTGCTAATAAATGTGAGAAGTGAAGACCAAATCTATGGACTATTATTTTACCACAAACATTCCCCATGCAATGAACCTGTAATTTGGCAAATAAGGTCTCATGCAGAAATCTAACTGACGCTAGCCGGTGGAAGGAGAAATTTTCTTTACAAGGTTACAAAGGAAAAGTATTGCTTGTAAGATTAGATAGCACGTGACTGAAATCGATGAGAGAAATATTTTATTTCTGGAGCATTTATTACATTAAGAATTTATTCACACCGCATGGTAAAAGCAATGGTAATTTTACGAATTTTCTGTAAAGGCGAAATCAGACGGTTCACTCGAGTGAATACTTCATTTTTCTTTCATTCCATATTCACACGACTAAGCTGGTGTGAAAAAGAAAAGAAAAATCACCTGCTATTTTCTTTCAATATGTCGTCGAATGAAGTTGTGCGTCTTGGAATTAATATATGTGATCATTTAACTATGGAATTAACAAAAAAGAAACTAAGAAAACGTCGACAGTGATAGGTGCGACCATGGATTGCAAGAAGAAATCTATTGGGAGCTTCAGATAAATTCTTGAGAGAACTAGCCGATGAAGATCCTGAATCTATGATCTGATCTAAATCTCCAAAAACAGCAGCGTATTTTGATCGTTCCTTTTGAATACTATTTTGCCGCGCTGACCAGAGACAGAATGACCGAATCTAAATGAATGTTCTCTTTGTGTTCAAACTGTTAATTTTTCGTTCATTCAGCACTCTGAATGAACGAAAAATAAACAGTCCCACTGGACTGAATGAAGCCAAATGCCAATATTCAACATTGTTAGATCGGTACACTAATGAATTCATTCGGCACTTTTCTTTCATTCTGTGTTTAAACGTTTCATTTGGAGTGAAAGTAGTCGAACTAAAGACGCAACTGAAAAAAAAAAAACTAACTGATATTACCTTAAGATTTTCCTTCTGCGTTCTTTGCGGATGAGATTTGATGACAATATTTCTTTAACAGGTGAGAGTTTATTCTGTACGATTACCTACTAATAACACAACATAATCAGCCTTATAATGTTCCCACTGCTGGTACTCAGGCCCCCTCTCTTGAAGTGGGAATGGGACATATAATATCAACCACGCAGATCCAGTGCGGGATGCACTGGGTGGATGTCACATGTCTTCGAAATTTTAAGTTCTAGGACATGCCGGTTTCCTCCCAATGTATTCTTTTATCGTTTTGTGAGCAGTGGTTTGTGATTTCCTCACGATGTATTCCTTCATCAACTAAAAATTCGAAAACATATGACATCCATCAACCCGCATTGGGTCCGCGTGGTGGATTACGGACCACACCCTCCAAGAGAGGAGACCTGTGTCCCAGCAGTGGGGACATTAAAAGGCTGATGATGATGAAGGCCTGGATTTGCAACTACGACCTACAACTCGTAAGTCGGGGCCTTTACCACTGGGTCACCAATGCTCCTAATCATACACCTAAATGTGAAAGGCTATATGTTTAGATGTTTGTCAATCAGTCATGCCTCAGCGGTCTAGTGGATTGGAGTTGGTTGGGGCACGGGTGGGTGGATTAGGACATACGAGTGGGATAGGTATTTTTGATGTGTGACATCTTTCCTCTCGCTTTCCTGCAATATGTGGAAGTGATTTTGTGATATGGGACGGAAGTGTGTAACAGGAAGTCGGGGAAGAGAATGAGTGCGCGCGCTGGTAGAGTTGGCCGTCAGATGGTAGAGCGCGCGCATGATAACCGTGCGCGCGTTCGAAATCTGATCATTTCATCCAGATTCGTTGAGCCGTTCTGGTGGAGTAACATACATCCATCCCTCGTTTTAATTTTATTTTTCTCGATAGAATGTTAATGTTGCTTGTTACAAAGGTGAGATGTCAAATTTGACACATCATTATGCGACTACTAAAAGACTCGCTCGTTTATTCATCTCATTAGTATATTCCTGTAAAAATTTTAACTTGCGGAATTTTATCGGCAGCTTGTATTTATTTATTTATTTACTAGCTTCTGCCAGCGGTTTCGCCCGCGTGTAGTCAGTACTTCCCTCACTATAAATTCTAGTCTATGGGCTATTCCAGATTATAATGTATCACTATCCCATATTTCATCCAGATTCGTTCAGCCGTTCCGATGGAGTAACAAATATCCATCCATCTATCCAAACTTTGGCATCCTTCTAATATTATAAATGCGATAGAATGTATGTTTTGTATTTCAATCACGCAAAAACGGCTGAAGAGCTTTGAATGTTGTACACAGATAGATTATAACCTGGCTACTTTTTACCATGCGGGCGAAGTCGCTGGCAGAATCTAGTTTATATTATTAGTAGGATATATTTACTTAATTGTATATCAAGAAACAAATTACGTAAAGGAAAACTTAAACTATAAACATAAAATTGACAGCCTCATCGCATTCTGCGATCTTTACCAGGCAACCTTTGTGTTAATATAAAGCTTTTAAATTAAACTTATGCATAACTTTAGCACGCTCGTAAGGCTTCTGCTATCCCGAACTATAATTTCACCACAACATTATTTTCCAAATACAGTTCTATGGAGCCGTTTGGGGTTGAAACACTAGGGCCATGGGGTCCGAGTGCTCATCGGATTTGCCGTGACATTTATTCTACTCTTCACGTGAGGAGAGAGGGCTGGCCTTTTTAACCGACTTCGAAAAAGGAGGAGGTTATCAATTCGGATGTTTGTATTTTTTTTTTTGGTTTTTTTTTTTTTTATGTATGTTCGGGCATAACTCCGTCATGTATTGACGGATTTGCAAAATTCTTTTTTTGTTCGAAAGGGGTTTATTCCGAAATGGTCCCATTTAAATTTAAAAAAGTTCTGATGATGGGTTTCGGAGACAGACAACGGAACTCTTCAAAAATTGACAGCAAACAAACCGCGATTGGTGCTATCGTATGTCTATGAATTGTTAACACACTTTAATGGGGAACCACAACTAAAAAGTGAAAAATAAAAAACTTTTTTACAAAAAAATAGAACCGACTTCCAAAAAAAGTGCAAAATAACTTTAATTTCGGAAGTCGGTGTCAAAAAACGAAGACACAAAACAGGAACACCGACTTCCGAAATTAAAGTTATTTTGCACTTTTTTAACCGACTTCGAAAAAGGAGGAGGTTATCAATTCGGATGTTTGTATTTTTTTTTTTTTTTTTTTATGTATGTTAGGGCATAACTCCGTCATATATTGACGGATTTGCAAAATTCTTTTTTTGTTCGAAAGGGGTTTATTTCGAAAGAGTCCCATTTAAATTTCAAAAAGATCTGATGATGGGTTTCGGAGACAGACAACGGAACTCTTCAAAAATTGACAGCACGTCAACCGCGATTGCTGCTATGGTATGTCTATGAATTGTTAACACTGTTTAATGGGGAACCACAACTAAAAAGTGAAAAATAAAAAACTTTTTTACAAAAAAAATAGAACCGACTTCCAAAAAAAGTGCAAAATAACTTTAATTTCGGAAGTCGGTGTCAAAAAACGAAGACACAAAACAGGAACACCGACTTCCGAAATTAAAGTTATTTTGCACTTTTTTTGGAAGTCGGTTCTATTTTTTTTGTAAAAAAGTTTTTTGGAAGTCGGTTCTATTTTTTTGTAAAAAAGTTTTTATCGGCCAAATAATCAGCATTGCTATTCAACGTGGCAACGCTGCCATCGTTCTGGGCACTTTTCCCATTGACAGCAATGTGGACGAATTTTTCTCTTTCATGCCGCTTGTACATATTTTATTTATTAAGTTATTTACTAGTTTAGTTATGTATAATATGTGTATTGTAATCAAATAATAAAGGTTTACCTCATTCTATAGAATATCGGACCAAAAACTGGGAGTTCCGATAACATTTTCACAAATTAATTTCCCATTGAGGTATGACAATGGCGCTCTCTCTTAAATCACCACACGTTACCGCCTGCTCTATTGAAAACACATAAACAAATTCATTCATATTCTGGTTCATATTTGGGTTGCTATCTATTTTAATAGCTCTGAAAACGAGATAATAATGGTATCCAGTAAATCACGTAGGTTAGGGTGGTATAAGATTGCTCAGTTTTGAATCAGTCGACCTTAATCATAAAATACGAATTTATCTCAGGTTTCTTTAATATTATTTAACCAAGTATATCTGGCAACAATTAATGATACTCATTATTGAGAAAATATAATCAGTTTTTAAGTAATTGACAAAAAACCGCTGACACCGCCGCCGCTAAGGCCACAAGTTGTCGCGGTAAGCAGCGGCACACTTTCTCCATCACCACCAAGGGGCGCCGCCCAAGACTGGCTCGGCTGTGTCGGCGTGTTTTTCCCCTCGGGAAAGCGAGTGGTCAGACATGTCGGCATCGTCGGGCGAGTCGGACGCGGAGTATGCCGTGGTCCCGGCCACCGGGGCTACCGTTGTTCAGGCCAGAGCGCGGGTAACCACCCGCAGCTCGCCCACAGCGGAGGCCAAGGAGCCCGGACGAGGAAGACGTCGCGGAGGAGGCAAAGCGACGCCAGCTGCATCGCACACCGCACGAGCGCAGCGGGGCTGAGCCGCCGTCGTTCGCCTCCATCGCGAGCACCTCACCACCTACGCAGCACCCCCCCCCCTCCCCTCCCCCCGCGCGGCTGCCACCGCCCAGAGCGGAAGCGCTGCGAGGTAAGAAGACACGCTGCTGGGTCGCCCTCCGACTGCCCGCCCTTGTCAGGGCGGCATTCGGCTCCTTCCCGGAGACGAGAAGGAGTATAGGGTGATCCAGCGCTATCTGTGCGACCTGGAGAGGGAGACCGGTCTGGTATGGTTCTCCTACTCGCTGCCGGCGGAGCGTGGCTTCAAGGTGGCCATACGCGGCTTGCCGGTAGACACCGAGCTAGCCGCCATTGAGGAGGACCTGCGCGGGCTCGGTTTTGAGCCCGAGTACGTGCGGGTCATCAGGGCTCGGCAAGGACGTCCGGGCAGCATCTATCATTGTAGGCTCAGTATAAGCCGTCGGCCGTGTGCTGATCGTCATCCGCTGGGCCTCCCCCAGGTAACTGGGGTTCTCACCTGGCGGTGACTGACCGCCTAGCTGCCGTGACCGACGTCCGAGCCTACAGTATTACACTTAGCAATACACATGGGTGATTCCTATGAGAACCTCGGCAGGCGTAGTTCCATCGCCTACCTGGTAGGTGCTTATATGCAGTCACCCAAGTCCTCCACACCGCGTTAGGTAGCCCCATGAAGCACCCGTTACAACGGGTGGCAATCGACACCGCGACCAGAGGGCTAAGCCCTGTTATTGCCCACCACACCCACCCTGGCGGGAGGGGGGGGGGGGGGGGTTAGTGAACGTTCGCGAACTCCGGTATTGAACGGGAGCGGGGAAAATGATTTGGATGACACGTAACGCTATCTAGCGTCGGTAACCAATTATGACCGTCGAAAGCTATTGTTCTACCCCTGGGGAAGTTATTTTTTTTTGATCCATTAATTATAGTGTTTTTAACCAGTGGTGCTTGGCAACTGGGCTTACGCCAGTTGTGCCTAATGGCCTAGCTTTGTTCTGTCTCCCGCTTGATCAGGAGGGAAGTGAAAATTACGTTTTTCCTACTTCTCCGCTGTCTTTTCTGATTAATTTCGTTGGAAGTTACAGTGGTTTGGTAATAATGTGGCGGGCTTGGGAACAGTACTATTTTACTGATGAAAATTACCTTATGCATACACTTAATGCATATTCGTTGTCAAGAACGACAGAAAAGAATTCTGTCTTTCTTGACAACGTATATGCAACATTTCGTGATGATCAGTTTTGTGGTTTATTCGTGAAAAGGTACCAAACTAACTTACTTTCGCGTATTTTATAATATTAGTACGTAAACCTCATTCATTACCATTATCACTTTTCATATTATCACTTTGCGTGTCCCTTGGATCATAGAAATAACGGTCATCATTAATCTCTTGTATTTTTCCATAATTTTACGGGAACAGAGAAACATGAAACAGTGGTAGATATTATTTCTGATCTGATCGCAATGCTCTTATTCACCTAAAAAAATCAAAATCAAAAATCATTTATTAAAATATGGCTGAGAGCCAGCACTTTTTGAACGACATAGTTGTACATAAAGACAGTCCCCCAAAAACGCCCGCCCGAAAAATAAGTCTATCTAACTTAAAAGTATCAGTCCCACTTGCTAGCTTTTGAATCTGTTGCCTGAAGCTCCAGATCAAGAAACAAGCACGAATTTTAAAACATACCTAATTATCAACGAAACATGGTTTGTAAAGTTTGGTTACATTCTTAAAACTTCTTTTACTTTTAGGGTTCCGTACCCGAAAGTCCAAACGGAGCCCTATTTCTGTCACTCACGTGTCCGTCTGTCCGTCGTCTGTCACAAAATTTTGTTCCGAAGATTTTTTTAACTTCCCATTGACTTATGAACTTGAAATTTGGTGATAATGTTTATTATTACGTATATTTTACTAACAAATACCAATTGAAAAATCAGATTTTTTCTTTGGAATTCCCTCATTTAGTACGGAACCCTAAATATGCGAAGTTCGACACGCACTTGGCCGGTTTTTCCTTTTGATGCCATAAAACAAACATTTCTTAGCAGGATATAGGTACTTCCAACAAAGAAAACAGAACAGAATGGATTAATAAATAATACGATATTGTTTGGCCGAAATACTTGAATATCGATCAGATCAAGTCAGTAAGTGGGTCAGGTTAAATGTATCTATTTTGGGCACGTCCTTTTTTGACGAGTACTGGACGCACCCAAATATTTTGGGTGTCTGTTAATATCTTGTATGGAAAGAGAATACGTAAGTGTGTTTCTGTTCAGTTCGTTTAAGTCATCTCGTAGAATCACAATAATATTATAGAGGCGAAAGTTTGTATGCATGTGATTTAGATGAAATTTGGTTCCAGGATAACTTACATCTATGTTTATAAAGGTGAGGACTGGACGTTCCCAAATATTTTGGGTGTCTGTTAAAATCTTGTATGGAAAGAGAATACGGAAGTGTGTTTCTGTTCAGTTCGTTTAAGTCTTCTCGCAGAATCACACTAATGTTATAAAGGCGAAAGTTTGTATGCGTGTGATTTAGATGAAATTTAGTTCCAGGATAACTTACATCTATGTTTATAAAGGTGAGGACTGGACGTTCCCAAATATTTTGGGTGTCTGTTAAAATATTGTATGGAAAGAGAATATGGAAGTGTGTTTCTATTCAGTTCGTTTAAGTCTTCTTGCAGAATCACACTAATGTTATAAAGGCGAAAGTTAGTATGCGTGTGATTTAGATGAAATTTGGGTCCAGGACAGCTTATATCCTAGCTACATTAACACATAGGCTATAATTCATAAACTTAAGAAGTGACAACGTGCGTGGAGCCGTAGGCGGCAGCTAGTATCTAATCGACTAGAATGGTATGGGATTGAAAAAGCACAGTACTGAATTGGATGGTTCTATGACGAACAAGTTGTGAGGAAAGTTTATAGTATAAATATGGATAACTTTAGAGGAAGGCCGAAGTAATAGATAGATTGTGTGAAAGATTTTTATCAATCTCAACATATTTACGGAGTTTTTTATAGACAGAATATGTCACCCCGATGTGTGAAAGATACCTAATGGCTAGAAAATATATGACTATTGAGACGAAAATATACAGAGTGTAAAATGAATGGTCTTATTTTATATACTGCTTCTGCCCATCGAAGTGAACAGCTTTTTTCAAGGAAAATGACATTTCCTTACAAAGTTATCATCAGCTGATCAAAATTAGTAAGTACAGGAGGTTTTTTTTTTCTTTTTTTTTGTGATTGACCATGTCTCCAAGAACAAAGCTGTTCTTTGTTCTTTTCTGTGAGCAGATGCAGTATTTAAAATAAGACCGCCCATATCAGTTAAACCCTATAGGTATGGGCGAAGAAGACCTGATGCGAAGACGCCAAATTAATTGGTATAAGGGCTGGAGGATGACGATGACTATAGCCGGTAGTTATTCAGATACAAGATTATTTACTACCATACTCTGCCATTATAATATTCCCAAACAAGTCTAAATATAAATTATTTACATAAACTTACTCCTAAACTACTGTAACTCCTGTAAGTCAGAATCAACAGTGGCGACCACCCGAAAAAACGCAGAGGCATTGAAGCTCGATGAGTCCCAGAGAAACGATTTGTCTTGGGTCCCGCAACGAAATTAATCAGAAAATAACAGCGGAATAGTGTGGCGGGCTTGTCCTAATTAAAAAAAAACTGACTCCTAACTAATACTCATAATTATTATAAATGCGAGAAAGTAAGTTTGTTTGTTTCTTACCTATTCACGCCGAAACCACCAAACCGGTCATCATGAAATTTGGGTGTACGTTGTTAGGGGTATACAATAGTACGTAGGGTATTTTTCATCCAGAAAAAAAGTACCCTTTCCGTGGGAAATAACAGTAACTTTCATCGCGTCGGTCACAATTGCTTTTGGACGCTAGATGGCGCTAAGTATCATTCGAATCATTTTACTCCCGTGTGAAGCCGAGGCGGGTCGCTGGAAGGATAATAAATCGCTGTTAAACAAACTCAATCAAATATTAAAAGCGATTAAATTATTCAGAGTTTGAAACATTGACAGAGTTCCATTCACAAAATGTAACCTCCGGAAATTAATTCGATTTACATAATTTGTTACCCGAATACGTTATTATTATTGACCTTTTCACAACTGTTCAAATTCTAATCAGTCTATTATTATTGAACAAAACTGCTATTTCCGTGTTTCAAAGGTCGACATAAAACACGAAAAGTATTCGAGGGGAATGTTTCTGATTATAATGTGACGGAATCCCGAGAATTTCCGGAATTCAGCCAATTACAAGACTATTTTTATGAGGAAATTCCGTCATGAAATGGGAACCTTTATTTTCAATTTCAGTTTTAGAAAAGGACTTCCCAAGACACTAAAGTTTGATGACGTCACATAACTTAGGGAGTTGGAGAAATACATAGAATAAACTTAAATAAATAAAAAAACGACCAAGCCTGACAGTAGTCGCATAATATGATGTGTAACATTTGACATCTAACCTTGGTAATAAGCAACACATTCTATCCTGAAAAATAAAATTAAAACGTTTAGTTCCGATTTCAAGCGCGCGCAAGCTTATCGTGCGTGTGCTCTACCATCTGACGGCCAACACTACCACCGCGCGCTCTCATTGGTCAAATCAAATAGCGCGCGCTTCCTCAGCTTCCTGTTACATATTTCCGTCCCATTTCACGGAATCACTCCCACAAATTGCAGGAAAGCAAGAGGAAAGATGTAACTCATCAAACATCTACTTAAGCCGTTGAAAGTAATCATAATTAAGAGGTTATAAGAAAATTACTCTTACAGTACGTACGATATAGGAGATATCGTACGTGCTGTAAGAGTAAATTTCTAGCTATAATACTCGTAGTTTAAACTGTGGAGGTATGCGGAACAGGGTGTAAAGTTCCACAACCTCCATTGAAAAGGGAGGATCCTCCGACCAGACGGGTGTTGTGTCTGGTCCGGGCAACTGCCCGATGGTTGATTTCGGACTGTTGTATATGTGTGCTTGCGCGATGTAGAATTCTTGCTATTTTTAGTTCGTGTGCGGCGTCATAGATGTCACTACATCACTCCCTTCCGGAGATCGGAGATCGATGGTTCTTGATGAGTCGTCCATACATCTTGTGATGCTTGCCGGGCCAGTGGAAGGTCGGTTCCAGTGAGTCGGAACCGGAAGAGCCGCATAGTTCACGGTGAGTCGGAACTGTCTGCGGTGATGCCCCAGTGAGTCGGGGTGTTGCTATCCCAGTGAGTCGGGATGATGCCCCAGTGAGTCGGGGTGATGATGTCCCAGTGAGTCGGGATGATGCCCCAGTGAGTCGGGGTGATGATGTCCCAGTGAGTCGGGATGATGCTGCAGGCTCCAGTGGGTCGGAGCGGTGCTGTGCGACGTAGTGGCTTGACTGCTGGCGTCGACCAGGAGAGGTTCTTCGACCGGCCGAAGGTGCTGTTCGCTGCGCCAAGATCGCTGATGAGGTTGATAGTGATGAAAGAGGCTGAGGATGCTGACCAGGAATGCGCATCCGCTGCATGCTGGTGGTCAGGATACCCGTAGAAGCCGTTGGTACTGGCTGGCTGTATGACTCATTGCTCAAGAGCTTGAAGGAAGCGATGATGATGACGTCACGCTGAAGTAGCTGCACGAAGGCTGCGCTGACGTTCATGCTCGAGGGTCACCAGTGTGGAGGTAATGACGTCATGACGAAGGCTGCGCTCACGTTCATAGTCGAGTGTCACCAGTGTGGAGGTATGCGGTACAGAGTGTAAAGTCCCGCAAACCTCCATTGAAAAGGGAGGATCCTCCGACCAGACGGGTGTTGTGTCTGGTCCGGGCAACTGCCCGATGGTTGATTTCGGACTGTTGTATATGTTCAAATCGCGCGGAGAACTCTGCTTGCGCGATGTCGAATTCTTGCTATTTTTAGTTCGTGTGCGGCGTCATAGATGTCGCTACAAAACAATTGATAGCTTTGACAAAAACCTAGTATTTTATTACAGTAAATAAACTCTTTTAACCAAAAAAGGAACACAAACAAACACTTGAACAGAAACAAAACTCTTTACAGTTGATAAAACCCAAGACTGCATATTTCAGGAAAGTTACTAAATTACCTGACACGTGATTCCAGCGGAGGCGAGATTTGAATTCCAATGAGCCAATATCGAAGGAGTCAAGATTCCTATCGAAAAATTGAAGTTGGAGCAGTATTCCAATTTGTATTACGAACTAAGTTTCTACCTGTAAAAGGTTAAATTTTGAGGGAGGTTAAATTATGTGAAAATGGTATTTAGCTTCTTATTTTCGGGTCGACTTTGACTCAAATTTTGTCCGACCAGTATATAGCTATCTGGATAACATTGTCACTGGATACGTTTAGATCATCCGAGGTGCAGGTGCATGAGGAGATGACGCATGCCCTGTGAAAGGGCCACACTGGAACTTTGGGATGGGTCAAGGTATTTAGCTAAAATAATTATAGTTTTTTTAAAGCGATTTAAAATCTTCAATAGAACTTAAGGTTTTAGAAATTTTTTCACCTGAACGATTTATTAACAAAGACCCTAAACTTTTTGGAATTGAAAACTTTTTTGGGAAATAGGTTGGTAGGTACTGTGACGATTGTAGTCACAGCCTACTCTTAGCGGGTCTGTACCAGCCTTCAACTGGCAAGTAAGGGTATTGGAGAGCCGTTTGAATTTAGAAGGTGTAGGCATGACATTTGTTTGAGAGATAGAAGTTTAGCCCTGGCAAGTGGGCACAGATGTATTTCTTTTACCCAATATAATATAATTTAAATCGCCCTCAGTTATTTCCCTTATTCGCCCGTAGCGAGTCCCTTTTCGTACAGTCCTCTCGCAGTCGACAAGCTGCGTGACATCCCCCGGAGCTACGAAGAACGTCCCAGGATCCCTGCAGGCCGTACGTACTGGTACTGTAGGACCCTAAGGCACCAGCCTTAGGGTCCTACAGTACCTACTCAACTTTTATTTTTTTTTGCCTAGAAATCAAATCAATAAGATTTTGTAGTCTTTAAGATGCTAAAAGTATAGACATACTCGTAACTAGAGTGCTAAATTCACAGTCTGTTGTACAGGGGCCGATTGGGAATGTTAACTGTTTTCCAATTACCATTGTGTTAGCTCTATTGTTAGCCGAAAACGTATTGTGTTCTCGAATTACGAATTGTTTACCGACATCTATGTTTACGATTATGTCTTTATGTGGGTTCAATTATTATCATAGTATTATAAATCAGAAATATTATATCTCAAACATGTATAATAAAACGATTGAGTTTCGTGAATAAATTTTAATCAGATTGTATTATCGATCTTTATGGTATGAAATACAAATGAATAATATTGGTTGCAGTATGACTGAAAAAAAAGCAGACGACCGTCTCGATGAAAAATAGTAGTTTGCACTGTCATGTCGCGCCTATCTGTGGGAGCCTGAAATATTCTTTTGTTATTCTTTCTTCTAAAGATACGATTTTCCTGGTAATAACCAAGGGCTTTTGTGAAACCTTACGGTTTTTCAAACAGCAATTAGAATGGATTTTCTGTATCTTTTGTAATGGTAATAAAGTCAATTATGTCCTCGACGGAAAGAGAAAATGAAAAGCTTTGTTTTTTTTTATGAAGCATTCTTTTATATCGAATTAATAAAATTGAAATCATAACTGACTAATTTGTGACACGTATTTCCTAACTTAAGTTAAGTTAGAACAAAATAATAAGACTCGTTGGTCTAGCGGTCGCAAGCATTACTTTGAACTGGAGGTCCTTTTTTTGTTGGAAGTCATCCAATGACTTCTCCCACTCTGGGTGAAGCGGGAGGGCGTGTCAGTCTCTTACTGACTAAAACCCACCCCTGTTCCTTCCCTGCCCTGTGCCCAGGGGCGCGGTAACTCTGATTCGAATTTATCCACGACCCCTGGGCAGTGAACTGTAGGTCCTGGGTTCAATTCTCGGGACAGCCAAAGCGTTCGTGTTTTTTTTATATTACTCAGTAGTTCCTCTTTCTTATATACATATGTATAGGGATCTTAGGTTCCATACATAGGAGCCCTATCACAAAACTTTATTGTACACCAAAACAGTCACACAATTGTTATAAACGAGTTTAAATCTATGGGTACAATGGCGGTCTTATCGGTTAGATTTGGTTAGGTTCCTTTAAACCCTGCAGACCGAAATAGGAGCCTGGTCCAGCGGGCCCCTGTCAACCTACCTTATAACTAATGAATGAGTCATTAACATATGCGAGATAAATCAATTTGCCCTGCCTTTTCCCAACTATCTTGGGGTCGCCTTCGAGTCTAACCGGATGCAGATGAATACCAGTATTTTACATGGAGCGACTGCCTATCTGACCTAACATATACGAGATAACAGTTTATAATTTCTTGTCCGGCTAGTATCTACATCTGCACAGCACTACGGTCACATCATACAGTGGTATCGTTTAACTTTAAAATAACACCGAGGTACGGCCAGGGGTACGGTGGGTCTGCAGTGCAACTGCTTCATATAAAAGTCATACGTTTAGTGTATAGAAGGTAGACCACTATGTTAGAAACAGGATTAACCTCAATTGATTTCAGTGGACATCTCGTTAGTGGACAAGACAAGCTTGATGGTCTCCCGCTCAATTAGTCAGCCATCGAAGCTTCGTAGTTTAGACGCAGGGTGAAGCTCGTGCAGCTTTTTATGTAGGGGTGAGATGCAATATGAGATATATATGAGAGCCTGTTTACTGGAAAGACTCTGCTTTGTTATACAATGTCGCTGTGAAATAAAAACCAAGCTGAGGAAAACTTTGCTTATATACTTTACTTTATTTTTTTCTTTACTTCTTTGTGTGTTTTTTTTATTACTTCATATATATATAAATATTTATTGGTAGTTATTATATTGAATATGTATGTATGTTTATTATTAATATAGATATTTTCGGTCACGTTTTTTTTTATTATTTCTACTTGGTATTGCTTTGTTTGTTTTTTTTTATGCACCTGCCATATTATCTCTCCACCACCCTTGGTTGACTGGTAGAGAATGCCTAAGGCATTAAGTCTGCCTTTGTACTTTTTGTTGCATGAAGTGTAAATAAATAAATAATATTTTTCCGACTATATCACATTGCCAACGAGTTCAAATAATAGTTTGAAATGATGGCACCTGTTCGGGAGGCAAGATAAAAATAGTATCACCCATACTATTATATTACAAATGCGAAAAAAACTTTGTCTGTCTGTCTGTCTGTTACCTAGGACATAGAACTTTTCATCCCGGGAGTATGTTCCCTTGTGATAATTTTCAACTTTGACGCGGGCGAAGTCGCTGGCATTAGCTAGTATTTTATATTATACTAGCACTTTGCCCGCGACTTTGTCTGCGTGGATTTTAATTTATAGCCTATGACACTCACAAAATAACGTGGCTTTCTATTGGTAAAAGATTTTTCTAAATCGGTTCAGTAGATCCAGAGATTACCCCCTACCTACCTCACAAACTCACTAACTACCTCTTTATAATATTAGTATAGATGAAGAGTATTATAACCTTTCCTTTTTACGAGTGTAGGTAGAAAAAAAAATGAAAGACATTATCAGGTTATAGATACACTAATTCGTAGATATTGTTAGGAATATTCTATTCTGGAAGTTAATCGTATCAGACTGAGCACTCTACCATTTATAGACAGGCGTAAAACTTTAAGGTTTTAACCCTTTTCAAAAATACTTTCTGACCATTACACAAAAGTTTAGTTCCAATAATGGCCAGAACTAAAACCTTTGCATCCTAATTCTGACAAATGTAGTATAGAATATTAGAGAAGTCGGAAAACTTTCTTTTGTTCTTATTCAACCCTTTTATACTCGTAAATCGGTCCTAAATATCGGATAACAGTTCGAAATGTCGTAAGTCACACGTCTATAAAAAATCTAATATATCAAATGGAGGTAAAATCTCAATTTATTCGTTTACGAGTGGCGTGTGGGCTGTGGTTTTCTCTTCCATCAAAGCGTTGAGTTTCCTCTTACCTTAAAGGTTTTATTCACTGAATTTCATACGAAACGACGTTTTAGAATTTCTAATGGGTTTTCAAACTTGAAATGACGTCTTTGTTAAGGTACCATATTGATTGTGAGTACTACTAAGGAGTGGAATTCTCAGCCAGAGATTGTGTTTCCTGATAGCTACAATCTAGGTATAGGCACAGATAGTGTAATAGGTACTACGGTACAGATACCTCATCTCATACAAAGAAACGGTACCGCCGTAACTACGGGTTATCGAGTGGCACAAGCACCTTTTGTTCTTCGTTCGGGCCCGTCCTCTACACCTTGCTAGATGGTGATAGCGGCGACGGCTTGCAAGTTGAATTTACTTAAGGCGCAGTTATACGACTTTTAATGGTTTTTAATTATGGTGATAGCAGCGACGGCTTGCAAGTTGAATTTACTTAAGGCGAAGTTATACGACTTTTAATGGTTTTTAATTGAGCATCACGTCTAAACGACTAGTTTTATTTCTTTGAAAAAAATATATGTTACTCTAAACAATTTCCGTCGTAATTTGATATGAGAATATTTGAAATAATATTTTTATAACATAGTGTAATTCATTTGTAGGGTTATGTCCAACGCGGATAACAAATTGAGAATCATGCAAAAACTATAAAGCGTATTTTTATGAAACCTTCACCATTTTAAAGATCATTTAATTATTTATAATTTAGTCTCAGTGTTTTATTTTAATGCCTGTTGTTTTATGTGTAATAAATGAATAGTGCGTCTAATTTCGGACAGCGCTCCTTGATGGGCGAGTCCTACTACTGGGTGGACGCACGACGCGTTACGTGAGCTCAGCACAGAACACGCAAGCTAACCACTCAAGGTTAATTTATTAATAAATCCTTAAAGTCATACCAATATTTTCTCACACATTGAGGAATAATTTTATAGTATTTTTGGCACCTCATAACTGTTTTACTGTATCAAAATGTGCCACTATACAAATTTGCCAGGCGGCGAATAATAAACTCTAAAAATTACAGCGCCATTTATTGGTAAGAGAAATATAGATGTCTAAGAATTCGTTCCAATAATCATCTAAATTTGAATTAGGAGCCAATAATTATTCCATAATTTTAGGTTTAGGGCAGTTTATTAAAAAAAATTATAGTGTTTACCATATTTTTTTCATATTAATTTTACTCTTCAAAAAGAAATCGATGCACATTAAGCCATCTATTGAAATTTATTTGAACTAAATTTTCTTTGTTTCGAAATGAGATCCTGTGGAATTGTGGTCAAACGCGAGTCTATCAAAGATAAAGAAGGTTGCTTTAATTTTCTGTTGTGATGACATGAGGATTTTGATCTAGTTCATGTCAAATAATCACAGGCAGCAGTGGCGGCCCAGTGGTAACAGCCGCGACTTATAAGTTCTATGTCGTGAGTTCAAACCCAGACAGGCGCTTTTTTTTGTGTAAGTTATTTCATCACCACTGCTCTCAAAACGGTGAAGGAAAACATCGTGAGGAAACCGGCATGTCCTAGAACCAAAACTTCGAAGACATGTGTCATTCAACCAATCCGCGTTGGGCCTGCGTGGTGGATTACGGCCCACATCCTCTCACAGAGAGGTCTGTGCCTTAGCAGTGGGGACATTAAAAGGCTGATGATGATGATGATTGACAGGCAAAAATAGCTGTTCTTTTTAGGGATCCGTATCCGAATGGTTCAATCGGAGCCCTATTGTTGTCACTCACATGTCCGTCTCTCTGTCTGTCCGTCCGTCGTCTGTCACATCATTTTGTTTCGAAGAATTTTTTAACTTCCCGTTGACCTATGAACATGAAATTCGGTGCTAATGTTTATTATTACGTATACTTTACTAACAAATAAGTATCTATCAATATATGGTACGGAACCCTTAATGTGCGAAATCCGACACGCACTTGGCCAGTTTTTTGTTTTACTTAGAACTGTGCAGGTAGGTAATTCGTTGCGTACTACCATAATTTTCTTTCTATTGAACAAGTAAATATAAAAGTAAATAAAAAGGTACAAAATAGATCATAGGTGTGTTACCTTTTTGTAAATAACGGACCCTAGGTCACAAAAGGTTCTATTAACATTGTGATGAGCCGAGGTATCAACGCTAACAGGGCTGTTTTCTTATACCGTGTAGAATATAATAAATAAACCTGACTATTCACGTGATATGACATACATTATGCTCAGCGTAAATTACACTATTGTTCAGATATTCAAATGTGATTTCAGCCATACCTCGTAATGTTCTATAATGACTCAACACGGTTGTAACGTCACTTGTCAAATTCGCTCAGCATTTAAACGGTTAAATGGCAAGTGACGTAATTTTCATTTTGTACGTTTCAGTGACTGGATAATTGTAGGAGGTAGTACTTTACATCCTAAAAATTAAAATATTTTTGGTATTATAGAGGTGATAGGCTATTAATAAGGAGTACTTGGAGATAGGACTGTTGATAAGATCTATTCTCATTATATTTTCAAATATAACAACCTTATTGGGAGTTACATGTTTGAGCCGTTTGGGGTTGAAACACTAGGGCCATGGGGTCCGAGTGCTCATCGAGTTTTCCGGCATATCAGCAAGCTGTTAGTCGACTCTTCACGTGACCAGAGGGCTGGGCTTTTCTTTGGCCAACGAATCAGCATTGCTATTCAACGTGGCAATGCTGCTAGCGTTCTGCTGCCGCGCAGCTGCTGTTCTTTTCTTAGAAAATGATATACAATAACATTTAAATTAACTAAAAAAAATATATTTTATGTTTCCATTACATGTTTATTACCCGTATAAAATACTATTCTCATTAATTAGATAAATTAATGAGAATAGATCTTATCAACAGCCTAGCCTTTCGGTCAACTTCCAGTCAAGTTGGAGCGACCACCTATCTGACTTCCACAATCCAGAAATTGGATAAAATTTGCAGGTCAGTGTCAAGTTGTATGTTGGTCAAAATATGATTCGCAGCCCTAGCAAATATGTATTTTTCTCCGACTTTAAAAAAGAGGAGGTTCTCAATTTGTCGGTATGTTTTTTTTTGTGTATTTGTTACGCAATATCTCCGCCATTTGTGGACAGATATTGATGATTCTTTTTTTGTTTGGTAAGTCGTACTTCAGAGGTGGTCCCATTTAATTTTTAACGAAATTGATCAGCACTTTAAAAAAAAAACAACATAAACAAAAAATATGTAAACACAGATGACGTTTTGGTTGTCTCCAAATGTTCAAATTCCATGTTATTAGGGTTATCTATTGGGGCATAAATTTAATGTTTAGTTTTACTTCTGGGGTCTATCAAATTAAAAGTGAAAAATAAAAAAAAACTATTTTACAAAAAATACAACCGACTTCTAAAAAATGCAAAATATATTTTAATTTGGGAAGTCGGTGTCAAATAACGAAGAAACAAAAACATACAAACACCGACTTTCGAAATTAAAGTTATTTTGCTATTTTCAGAAGTCGGTTGTATTTTTTGTAAAAAAGTTTTTTTTGGAAATATAATCATTAAAATTAAAATCATCATTACAACTCTTTCAGTTAGAATTGATGTCAAATGGGGTATTTCATGAAATCATGGCATTTGGCATCAACAATAATTCTAACTGAGAGAGTTGTATTGATGATTTTGAAGCCACTAAATATTAGGCTTTTTCGGTTCCGTACCAGAAGAGTCCAAATGGAGCCCTATTGCTGTCACTCACGTGTCCGTCTGTCCGTCTTTCAGTCTGTCTGTCGTCTGTCACAATATTTTGTTTCGAAGAATTTTTTAACTTACCGTTGATCTATGAACTTGAAATTTGGTGATAATGTTTATTATTATTTATACGTATATGTATTTTACTAACAAATACCAATATATTGATAAATCAGATTTTATCTTTGAAATTCCCTCATTTGCTATGGAACCCTTAATGTGTGAAGTATGAAACGCACTTGGCCGATTTTTTATTGTTTCCATACAGCACGTTTAAGTTAAAGTACTTAACAAAACTCTTTACCCAAGTAAAACACCAGAAACAACAGAACCAGCAAAGAAAACCAAAGCATACAAACAGTTACATTCTTCACCTATTTCCCTACATTCGCTACTCCAGTTCCGCCAGTTTGAAGTACCCCCTGCGTCGAGGTTAGAAGCTCGTTGTGGAGATCTCAATTACGTTAATTACAGTCCAATTTGTGCAACAACAGTGAATGCAAGCCTCCGGGAATGCACAGTGGAGAATAGAAATAGATTGTGGTATTTGTATGTTGGGTTTTAGATTTCGTTGGAAAATATTTCTTAGTTTTGTTTGGAGGATAAAGACTTTTGTCTAGATTTTAGTACAGTCAGGAAAATCGGTAGATTACACTTTACCGTAGCTAAGTAGCAGATTTTAGTAGAAGCCCGCTGTACTGTTATAGGAATTTAGTTAAGTGGTACGACGATGTATTTAATTATTCTTGGTCTCGGTACTTGTCACTATTTGTAACAGTGGTACACTTGGGTCATTCAAAGAGGCAATAGCAAACATATAAATAAAGAAAAAAGTTTGTTTGTGACTAGCACAGAAAAACACTAATAATGTAAAAAAAATACAACATAATAACCATATAGAAGAGAACTGTGCGAGGTCAAAAAGGCTCCTATCTCAGCATGTGCTGCGTAAATGTGGATCATCATTATGGTCTTTTAGCGATAAATTGGTATTATAGTCTGTCGGAGACTTGGATACTTACATTTTATTCTGTTAGTTCAATACTAGTGTCATTAATATGTAACACAGTGTATTGGCAGATTCAGAGTCACCAATTACATGTATACTGAACAGTCTGGGAGGTTAGGAGTGAAATGAATAAAAATTGTTGTAAAAATAAATTAGGAAGATATTATTTAGAAACGTGTTAAAGTGCTAAAGTGTATAATTAGTTATAAGTACCTACAAATTAACGAATGAGTGTATATTTAGAGACTCACCGAGCCCACAGTAAAACTATTACTACGGTTTTGTGGGGCTTAGTTATAAAGTATCCTAGCAGCATGTGAAAATAAATAATAAAATAATTGCGCTTTTGCTTCTCCCAGCATAGATTTTTCATAGAAAGGTTTTTCTTCTTATTGATACTCGTAAGTTCGAGATTGAAAATTATCTCATTTAATGGTACGCGATGATTTAGTCAATGATTCTAATGACTCTTGACCAAAAGGCCTTCAGGTAATAACTCTTTCTATAATAAAATCGTTGCAAAGTCACAATTAAATTATGATCCCTATATTATAACTATCCTCTGTCGCCAAATTAAATATCCCAGGTGGCAATACCGACCAGTCTAACCTAAATATTAAATCTAGGCAGCCACAATGGCCTGCAATCCGAGACGCTTGGGGCCTTAATGAAGACACGGCCGAAACGGTCCCGGTCTAGACGGCACGGAAATTAAGCCTCTACATACAGAACTGCTAAAGATTTACTTGATAGCTACCAATGACTTATGAAAAGTCGTACGGAGTACGGAGGACTGCTTTGTGTAAATGGGATTTTAAAGTAATGGCCTGAAAATATTATTATGCTGTGCTCAATGTAAATGAAGAGATAGCAACAAAGCAAAACCGCAAAGAGATATTGTCATAAGCTTAGTAAACGGTGTGTTATCACATTTCAAAGAGGGGTTTGTTAGTGTAGCATATTATGTTAAGTGCCTAGAAGACACTTTTGTCTTCTATTCGCTTATTATATCCATTCCCTTGAAACTCATGAAGCTGCAATTGCCATAAGCATGATAAACTAGGCGAACTGCTTGGTGGCAAAGAAGAATGGGTGGTCTGGCATCTTCTATACTGAAACGAATTCGACTGCCGTCATTTTTTTTTAAATTTTGCTCCACTCTAGGAATTACTCCTGTATCGTGAATACGTTTACAAACATTTAAACTCACATACACAGTACACCCAGATCTGGAACAACTATCTGTAGGTCATACAAATATATTTGTTCCATGCAGGGATCAAACCCGCTACACGCAGCGCAGCAGCCGAACGCTCAACCACTGCTTCAACCAGTAACAGTTAATGGCATGGCATGGCAATGGCATGGCACCCTAGAGCGAGATTGTAGTCTGGAATACCATAAGGCTATACATATGTTATGATAGGGGAAGTACTAATTCCACGCGGGCGAAGCCGCTGGCGGAAGCTGGTGTTTCATAAACTACGATTTATCCTCAGTAGCTGTATTTTCACAAAATGATAAAACTGAAAATTCCACAATCACTTACAGTGTCCGTGCCAAAAGTGAAGGATTGCTAATCCAATTGGTTCAAGCAGTCACACGTTTCGCATAAGTGTCACAATTTGCGTAGGAGTTACCTAGTTGACATTTTTCTTTTTCTCTGAACGTGTATGAAAATGTTAAGGTAGTTCACGTGTTTTTCTGGTAAAATAGAAACCTGTGTCCGGTATGAATTCGAATCACGTATCAAGTTTCATTTATATTGAAATGGGTATATCAGAAACTCTTTTGAGACCTCTAAACTGTTTTGGTCAGTTTTTGGAAACTGCTTCGGTTCAGAATATAAGAATGTTAAAAATGAACTCTTATTGGATCAGCAGTGCGTCTGTCTGGCTGTCTATCTGTCCGTCTGTCACAGCCAATTTCCTCCGAATCTAGACCAATTCAGTTAGAATTTCCTACACGCGTGAATTTCTATTACGTAAACACGGACGTGTTACATAAATAAATAAACTTTCAATATGAGGTCCCATTTTAGGGAAAAACCAGAAAATTAAAAAAAAAAATTAGAATAATTGAACCTCTCTAATGTATATTATATAATATCTCTCATCGCATTAATGGTTTCCAAACCCAGTTATGAAACTACGCAGCATATTTCCGCCTTAAATCCATTCTTACAACCTGAAAAATAACCACTCCGCAGTCCGGCCATTTTTTGCAACATCTTTCATCAGTCAAGGGCCGTCTGGGTGACGTCACGCGATATAAGCTTCGTAGGTGCTTAAATCTCTTTCGGGGATTTTCCTATATCGATCTATTGGTTCAGTTAGCATCCGGCGAGGGGTTAATTAGTAACTGTTTAGTAGTTTGTTTGTGTTGCTGATTATCGACTCGCCCCGGCTGTGGTCTCGGGCAAACTGCGGGTTGTTAGCTAGGGATTATCTTAATCCGTTGCTAGATAGACCCGTTTTATATTACGTTATGTAAATTATTGTGACGTAAGGGCTTGCTTTGGATAGCTGTTTACCTTTGATTAAAAAAATCCTAATTATGATAGATTGAAGGTTCATGATAATGAGAATCAGCATTTTCAAAGGTCAAACATTACAAAAGACTACACCTTAAAGTGATTAAAGCAACAGGTCCCTGTTGTCATCACTTCCTAGTGTTTGAAATGGAGAATAAGACATTATAATTATGTTCCTCCCTCGTTATAATGATTAAGAAAAAAAAATATTTTTGCCTTATACAAGAATTTATTAAAACTCACATTTATGTCACTACATATTATAAAACGAAGTCCCCCGCCGCGTCTGTCTATCTGTCCGCGATAAACTCAAAAACTACTAAACGGATTATTATGCGGTTTTTACCAACACACAGAGTGATTAATGAGAAAGGTTTAGGTGTACCTATAATTTGAACCTGTGCGAAGATGGGGTGTATTAAAATAAAAATAAACTGTGCAAAGCCAAAAAGGTGGCTCTCAAAAACGATGAAGGGAAACATCGTAAGGAAACCGGCATGACCTAGAACCAAAAATTCGAAGACATGTGACATCCACCAACCCGCATTGGGCCCGCATGGTGGATTACGGCCCACACCCTCTCACAGAGAGGAGGCCTGTGCCCCAGCAGTGGGGACATTAAAAGGCTGATAATGATGACGATGCAGGCCAAAAAGGCGCCTAACACTATTTAAAAACAATTATAAATGTTACAATTTAATACAATAGAGAAAGAAGTACCAATTGAAGCAAAGTTAGGTATTCCGACATAAGTCAAGAAGGTTGGTATTAAGAAGTAAACTTGAATGGAAAGTAATTACACACGCTTAACTATGCACGTTGCAAACTTTTGGTTTCCTCGTTACTCGCTTCACACAATAATTAAAACATAACAGTCTTGAAGCGAGAAAATTAAAAGTTTCTACAACTATTCTCTCGGCGAGTTAACGATAAAAACTTAAGTTCAGCGAAGAATGAAATTAACACTAGCACTGGAAATTGTTAAGATTTCCTGAGGGGAAAAGTTACAATCTTAATCTGGTAGTACTGGGCAAATTGTTTGATTATAGTTTTTTTTTTGTGCTGAACATAGGGAAAAAATGAGCGATTATGTTTTTTTTGAAGTGCCTTTGTTGATGGAGACTTTCTATAAAAGCGTTTTCAGATAACTATTTTTTTATCAAATCCAGTTTTAACATAGCACAACCTTTTAAAAAAAAGAAATACATACCTTTATAGGTAAAGAAAGACAGAATGATCTTATATATTAGAATGAGAATTGTATTATTGGTGTTTTTAAAAATATTTCAGAGCATTAGAAAGAACGACATTATATTGAAATAACCTTTGTATAATTTTTAAACGAAAATTTAATACGAAATATTTTACGGATTAATCCCCGGAATGATTTAATCCAATACTGATATAAATTTGCACCCATAACCGCAACAAAGCTCTTTACTACGACGATTATCAGGAGTTTAGTACGCTAATCAGGTACATGATCACGTAGGTACATGTAGAGTGCATTAATTAACTTGTATGGTGTTTCAAACATTTGATGATAGTTTTAGCTGTCTTAAATAAATAAATAAAAAGATATGATTATTTATACTGTCTAAGAAAGGGTCTGATAGACCAAAGGGGCCATAATAAAAAAAAATAAGCATGTGATTGGTTCACTGTTAAGCGGGTTCTTAATTAAAATTTTTCTATGAAGAATTAGATTCAGTTAATTAATCAGGACTTAAACTAAGTATGGTTATCGAGTTTTACAAATTAGTAAAAAACCAAAGAGTTTTTTCGCATCACTTATATTATTTAGACCATGTGCTGTTTGTATTTTATGTTGTGATTTTCGAATGCCACTTGCACATTAACATGAAAAAATAAAAAAATGGCAGTGAATAATTATTATATGTATTTTAAAGTACCAACATAACAGTTTACCTTTATTCCTAGAAGCGTAAGGCAGAAGTATACATAGCGCCACTAGGTCTCATCTCGAACAAAGAAAATTTAGTTCAAATAAATCTCGTTGTAGTATAATTAATCTAGTATGCATCGATTTCTTATTGAAGTTTAAGTAATAATAATATTTTGAATATACATATGGTAAAAGCTGTATTTTCTTATTTAATAAACTGCCCTAAGCACATAATTATGGAATAATTGGCTTGCAATTCAAATTTATACGATTATTGGAAGGAACCCTTAGACATCAATATTTCTTGTACCAATAGATGGCGCTGTTTGAAGTTTTAGAGTTTATCCATTCGCCTTTTTAAAATTTGAATAGTGACACATTTTGATACAGTAAAACTGCTATGAAGTGCCGAAAATACTACAAAATAATTCCTCAATGTGTGAGAAAATATTGGTAAGACTTTAAGTAAATTCCTTAGCTTGCAAGCCGTCGCCTGCCGAGGTGTAGAGGACGGGCCCGAACGAAGAACAAAAGTTACTTGTGCCAGACGAAAACCCGTAGTTACGGCGGTACCGATTCTTTGTGTGGGATGAGGCATCTGTACGGTAGTATTATATTATCTGTGATAGCGCACACCTATATTTCACTAGGTACTCGTATGTTTAAGCCCCGTGTAATAGTGAGCGATTCAATACCGTAGATAACTGTAAAGATCTATTTGGTCGACAAAAAATATCGGACACGTATTTTATCTTTGGTCACGTAAACAATAAATGAGAACGATACAGTGTGATGAAATTTCGCGTAACTTCACACCTATATCAAAAATGTACCACTTTTTATCTAGAAGTGACGTAACAAGCCCCCACTCCTGAACTTTGATGCGTTTTATCTTTTGCAATTTTTGATTAGTTTGGTAAAACAAAAAATGTGTCTAATAATTTTTGATAATCTAACTTCAATCTGCCTAGCCTTTTCCCAACTATCTTGGCGTCGGCTTCCAGTCTAACCGGATGCAGCTCCATGTAAAATACCAGTATTTTACATGGAGCGACTGCCTATCTGACCTCCACAACCCAGTAACTGGGTAATACGATACCCCTTGGTAAGACTGGTTGTCAGACTTTCGGACTTCTGACGACCCGTAACGACTTTCAAAGATCCACGACTGACAGCCGGGACCAACGGCTTAACGTGCTCGGTATGTAAAGATGGTCACCCACCCATGGACCAACCCCGGCAAGCGTAGCTTAACCTGGTGGATTGACCCGTGCGGCTGTTATTACTTTAGCCACGAGCTCCTTTTGATAATCTAACTTACGGAATAAAAATAAAATTAATATTTTTTGGAATCATTCCTATTGCCACCACCAACCGGGAACCAAACCAGACTTATTCAGACTGCCATTGAAAAGTTCCAGATGGTAGTTTATATATCATCATACCCATAATGGTCAAAGAAGTAGATCATCATAGAATAATAACTTAATTATCCATTAATTAAATTAACACACACAAAAGTAACTAAACAATCAAAAACATCAAGCTAAAAGTGGTGCATGTCTCGCGAACCTCATTCATTCTCAGACAATACCGGCTGTGGGCCTTTGTTCGTGTGCTATTCGCTCCACACTCTTTGTTGGTGCCTTAGATAAAACCAGGTTAATTTCGTATGTGTGTCTAATTTTAGGTAGGGCCAGTGGGAGAATCGATAGATCAGAATGGGTAGGAAGTTTTGACGAACAATATTTAATAGGCGGCTGCTGATTACTCTATTAATTTCTTTAATCCAGACAGTTCGTCGTGTCACTGGGATGTAACCTGTCAGTAAAACGTCAATATGATGTGTAATATAAATATTTATAACAGGAAATATTGATAACGTTTTTTTGAAGGCTGGTAATCGTTAGTGACCTCTCTAACTCTGGGGATAGCGGCGGGCACGTCAGACTCTTACTGACTAAAACCCACCATATATCTTCAGTTGCCTGTGCGTTCCAGAGCCGCAGTGACTTTTTCAAACACTCCCACGAGCCAAATATTGACACCTTTTTTTTTGTGTGGTGGTCATCCAATGACTTCTCCCGCTCTGGATGGAGCCAAATGGCGTGTCAGACTTTTACTGACTAAAACTCACCCCTGTTACTTCAGTTACCTGAGTGCAAAGGGCCGCGGTAACTCTATTTCGAATTTATCCGCGACCCCAGGCAGGCATTGGCTTTGACGGGCCCCGTCAGGTATTGCTGACATCTCTTTGAGGCGCGCGTGAAACACTACGCGCCGACGACTCTCGGGCCTGGTCCTTATCGGACGCCGAGCTACCCACTACCTACTCGTTGTCCACAAGCCCGAAATATTGCCACCTTAGTGGCAGGTTCTACATAATTCTTTATACTTACTACTAGCTTCAAGAGAAGTAGTAGGCACAAAAATTAAGGCTTAGCCTCTTCCAGGGTTTGTACAAGTATCACTAGTTCATCATCACACCATCATGTCAGCCGAAAGACGTCTACTGATGGTCATAGGTGTCCCCCAAATGTCGCCAAAAAGGCCGGTTCTATGCGTCTCGCAACCATCGGATTCCCGCGGTCCTCACCAGGTCATCGATCCACCTTGTGGGTGGCCTTCCAAAGCTGCGTCTTTCGGTACGCGGTTACGACTCCAGTTTTTTTTTTTTTAACTTTATCAACCATCTGTCTATGATCAATGTCAATTAATCAGCATTTTCTGGTTAAGCAACTGCAAAGTATGTAGTGCCAAATTATCTTGAACAACAATTGATGTGTTTTGCGATATTAAAGAATACAATCAAAATTTTATTTAATGTAAAATACAGAACAACACCGCTTGTCAAAAAACCTCCAGAATTTTCAGCCAGAGCTTACATTTTGCTTTGATAACACGCTGAACGGGTGTCAAAGGTTTGCGGTCGTTTTATGCGTATAGTGACGGTAAATAAAATACCACTAGGTAGGTACTCGTACATACCTAACACATTGTACAATTTTGTATAGAGCGAACTCAATTATTTAGTTTGTAGGTCGTGAGTTCAAACCCAGGCAGGCGCTTTACCTACTTTATGTAAATTATTTTATCACCACTGCTCTTAAAACGGTGAAGGAAAACATCATGAGGAACCGGCATGAGACATCCACCAACCCGCATTGGGCCCCGTGGTGGATTACGGCCCACACCCTCTCACAGAAAGGAGGCCCCAGCAGTGGGGACATTGAAAGGCCATTGATGATGATGATGAACTCAATTATTCAGTTTGGATAGAATATTCTGTGATCATTTTTTTTTTTATTGATTATAGGCACGCGTTTGACCACCATCTCACCTTATGGTAAGCGATGATGTGGTCGCAGATGGAGCACGCTTGCCTAAAAGTAACCTATTCACTCTTGACTTAAAGACTCCGAGGTTGTAGCAATCAGGAAACACTGACTCCGGTAGGGAATTCCACTAGGATTATGGATGACAACCGGAAATTTGGAATGCAGTATTGTGTGTAGAAACTAAATATGAGCTCCTATGTCGATTTTATTAAAAAAAACCGTGCTTTAAATATAGTATTGCGTCAGTTTCACTATTTTTTTTCTAAGTAATAGTTTCTCTAAGCAAATGGGTAATATACTACCGGATAGTAATTTTTATCTTATTTTTAACTAGTGACCCGCCCTAGCTTCATACGGGTAGAAATTATTCACCTAAACCTTCCTCATTATGCGCTCCGTCTATTGGCAAAAACACAAAAACTGCTAAACAAATTTTCGTGGCGTTTAGTAATTTTTGAGTTTATCGTGAACAGACAGACATACAGACGCGGTGGGGGACTTTGATTTTATGTAGTGATAGTGATCTACTTTTAAGCAGTAATGTTAGGTTCATAAATAGACTTCAAAAGCAAATGGGTAATATACTGCTGGATTATATTTTTTTCCGGTTTTTAATGTCTTTGAGAACAATCTTCTAAATATTCGCAACTACTCGCAAACGTTTCACTATCCTCAAGATTTGCCTTGAGTCCAAAGGACGAGGCTATCCTATTTTAATATCTTTCCGACAAACGAATATCCAACGACCCTTTCTAAGATCAGATTCTTCAGCTCAATAATCCGATCAAAATCACAGTGGCAAAAAGATATAGCGAGCTATTTATTCACCAAACAAGTACGTGTTTTCAGTCACGTGAATTACTTGTGATACTTCAAACTGCGACGCTAGCCTTAGGCGTTCCTCCAGATCTCCGTCAGGTTCGTTATCTTAAAGCTTCTTCGCTTTTGCAAGATTTAAGTGACCTATTCCGACATTTATTTTTGTTTTTCTTTTAAACAAGGATGAATGCAAGGTCTTTGCCACTTGTACTCTCTAAATCACGGTGTAAACAAGGGGCTTTGTTTAATTGAGAGCGGTAAGGATTATGAAGCGATCTGGGCTTTGTTGCTGTACCTTTTATTTCTTTTTGAATTTGGTTTGGGATAACTTGTGTTATTTAAGACTAGCACTCCGGCCGCGAATTGGTCCGCGTAGATTTCCGAAAATACAGCCACTAATAAATATAATTTATAGCCCGTAGCACCCACAAATAATGTAACTTTCTACTGGTGAAAGAATTTTCAAAATTTTAAAGAATCAGCATTGCCATTCAACGTGGCAATTTTGCCAGTGTTCTGATCACTTTTCCCATTGACAGCGATGTGGACGACGTGTGTTTTTCGTTGCCCAATGAGCTCTACTCCTCCCTCTTTTATGCCGCTTGTACATTTTTTATTTAGTTTAGTTTAGTTATGTATAATATGTAAATTGTAATCAAATAATAAAGGTTTAAACTGCACTTATACAAGTCAAAAACGTGACTAACATAAAAACTGCTGTAACATCATACCACGTATATGTCGAATCGGTACTACGTTATGGGCTTGTAATGTGGTTTAATAGTACTGACTTCCATAGAGCATTCATGGCTCAAAAAAAATGCATGAGATCAATTTGTGGACATAAACCTGACGACTCATGTCAACCAATATTTAGGAAACTTGGTTTGTTACAGTTACCGTCACTTTACATTTACGAAATATGTACGGCCGCGCCTCTTATCGCAGTTTGACATATTTACGACCGGGCTCATAAAAAACAACTTGCTGAGGTTTCTATTGGAGCGAGGCACTTAAAGTAAACTTTTTTGGGTTTTTGAATAAACAGACCTTAGAATAACATGTAAACAATACTTGTAATTCAAGAGTTGAATTTTATTCAAATTCTGTTATCAACGATTTGTCGGGAATAGTGTGTGTGTGTGTGTGTGGGTAGTTGTTAAAACCACTGTATCAATTTACATGAAATTTTGCATGTTGCACTATGAATAGACAAGTAATAGAGTTGTTATGTTGGAGTTGTAGAGTCCGATATCATATTTTCCTATTATTCACACTCAAAACTTCAAATTACGAAATCAAAACAACATAACGGCTTTTTAAAATTGCGTTTCTGCGTTTGCGTTGCGTTTTGTGTTGCGTTTTTTTTCTAAGACTATGTAATAACTATCTAAGAATGCATGTGCACCATGCCACAGGATGTACGATCTTTAGTTATTTAATAATAGAGGTTTAAGCCGCGTAATCTGGATCGGCATACTGGTATGCCGCTGGACGTTCAGGGGTTAAAAATAAACAATTATTTAAGACTGCAAATGAAGTGAATCCTCGGAACAGACGAGATACCTATAAATTAGTGTTGAATGATTTGCCTAGACTACCTAAATACAATAATAACTGCCTAGCAATGTGTGTGCGCATTTATAATAAAATACCAAAGCATTATAAATATTAAATTCAAAATTATTTAAAACTAAATTCTATAAATGGTTACTTGAACATAGTTTTTATAGCTTTAAAGATTTTATAGATAAAAAAATGTGATGTTCTTAATATGGTTTATTGTTGATGCCTCCTTATCTATTTCCCTAAATTTAAAATTTTGCATGTCTTATCCTAGCTAAACATGTTTGTGTTATATAAATTTATTAACACATTTTTATACCATGTTTTACGCAAATAAATAGTTTATTATTATTCTCGTTTATTGTATTACCTTTCTTACTCATTAAATATATTTTTTAATATTTCTTATAAAAATATTTAAAAATATAAAAATAGTAGCCCACCGGTTTAGGGGACAGGGTCCAAGCTACCGGCGGCGGCGGCTAACAATGCGAGCCGTGTCCAGAAGTACAGGTTTCTGAATCAAGCCCTTGATCCAGCCGCCTAACGAGAGCCTCCTGAGATGTTGGTTGAGGCTCGTGGCTATAAAGCCATTGGCTGACACAACTATCGGTACAATGATAGCTGAGTCCAAATCCCACGACATATATCGACAACCTCGCGAGCTAAGTCAATATACTTGATTAGTTTATCTTTCTCGGCTTTTACGGGTTCTCGTCATGTGGGACGGTAATGTCAACAATCATTGCACGCCTCTCGATTCGGTCCACCACCACTATATCGGGCTTATTAGCTATAATAGTTCTGTCAGTGATGATTGACCGAGCCCAGTACAATGTGATGTGACAATTATCGAGAACTGAGTCCTACGAGAGAGTATTTCAGAGCAAGTTGCTGATGGATAATCCTGGCTACAAGGTTGTGCCTATGCAAGTACTCTCCGTTAGCTAGATGAGAACAGCCAGACACTGGCGAATTGATTCTCCCGGACGGTGATATGCCCGACAGATATCAATCGTGCCGTCCTTCACAATAAATCTCCGGTAATTTTTCGTCATGATAACTTCGTCCATAAATGCACAGACAAAACCTTTGGTTTCCCCAAAGAGGTCACCGACACGCAGCCAGGCTACGGACGCTAGTTGGTCTACATCGGGCCCATGTAGGGCCCGAAAAAAGCGTCCGTGAAGTTTCTTACTCTGTCAAACTTCTCTGCGATCATTAGTGTTAAGCACTAGAGGTTTGCGCGAGATCTCGTTACCCAAGGAGAGTGGAGTAAGGCCCTTGTCCACCGCCACTACATCTCGATGTATGCCCACGTCAGCAGCTAGGAAATATTCCCTCAGACTGCATACCTCGCGGTTGTGGAGGGTCTTAGCATTTAAAAAGCCTCGGCCTCCACACTTCCGCGCCATATACAGTCTCATCACTGACGAACTTGGGTGGTGCATTTGGTATGCAGTTAGTAGTGTACGGACCTGCCTATCCAGGTCGTAAAGTTCTGTTTGAGTCTATTTGAGTACGCTGTAAGAGTATATCAATACCGGCATGACCCAACCATTGAAGGCGCGCACCTTTTTTCCGCCTGAAATAAGGCTATTGAATACCTTCTTCAAGCGGCCAAAGAAGCGTTCCTTCAATGATTGCTTTATGTCAGTGGCATTGATACCTAATGCTTCCGACATACCCAAATACTTATAGGTTTCAGTTGGAGAAAGGGATTTCAGGTTTATGGAATCCGAGAGTTGAATTCCCACCAATTCCACAGTTTCCCCTCGCTTTACATGCATGACCGCACATTTGTCCAGACCAAACTCCATCCTGATGGCGCTACTGAAGGTTTCAATTACCTTCAGTAGTTAAAGTTACTATTACTATTTATTAAAAATAAAAATAAATCGGTTCAATGATTCCAGAGATTACTTCCTACAAATAAACTCACAAACTTACAAACTTTACCTCTTTATAATATTTTAGTATACAGCGTGGAGAAGACAATACGACAATAAATGAAAACACGGACAATACTAGTTTATAAGAATAAGTTTAAGCTATCAAAAATATCCTAACATCGAAAATAAAAAAATAAAAATTTCAAACAAACTAAATGGAATAAAACTAGAAACGAAATAGAACACCACTTATAAATATGAGTTCACTAACCTGTCGTAAGAGCGGCAACAACGCGCGGTCCTGTAGCGACTTGATTTTTTGGCTTTTAATTATGGATTAATGCTCAGTAAAATTACACTAAATCACAGATTATTTAGCACAGAATCACAGCTATGAATGCCAGCCCAAACATTGGCACCAAATCTGTACTGGTGCGAAGTCTCCCGTCCTAGACGCGGATTCACGCAGCTCCAGTAACGAATATTCTGTCTGTTCCATAAACCGTTCCTTGTAAATGTACTTTCATCAGTCCACATCACATTGTACAAGAAATCCGGATTCTCGAAATGTTTATTTTCAATCCAGCGACAGAAGTTTTACCTAACTGGTTTGTCTCTAGGTAACAATGCATGCAATTTCTTGTATTTATACGGCTTCCGTTTGTCGCGTTTTAAAATTTAAGAATAGTTGTATGGTCAACACCTGAACTACACGTTGGGTTGCGTTAAAAAAAACACGAAAACAATAAAAACTAAGCGTCTAATTTCGCACAATTCACTCACTGTTTAACTAAATACCTATTAAAACGTTACGTGTCCTGTCACCAAAATAAAGCGTCCAATTTCGCACTAATACCGTCGTAAATGAATTTACAAAAAACACGAGCGGCGGGGAAGTACCTAGACGCGTGACTCGTCACAGGACCGCGACGACACACTAACATAAATTTGTTGTAGCAAATTTCTTCAAGAAAGCGAACTAACAAACGAAACTAGATTTATCTCTTTCGCACACACTAAATTTTCTATTAACATTATGAGTGCATTGCAATTTCCGCATTCGTTACTTTCTTATCCAACTCTGATGACACGCTTTATGATTCTTATTACTCAGAGTTAAGGTATAATTTTCACTAAATCAGATGAAAATACTAATTTGGCGAAAGTGTGTAGCGAGTTGGCAACGTGACTTTAATGTTTTGATGTTTATACCGATGTGGGTCGTTAACCTGACAGTGTTTCCCTATTATCAGATACATCACGTAGCAAATGTTAAAAATGAAAAATAATTTCCTGTGACTAAACTACTGGATATATTCAAATGATTTTTTGTATGTAGACTGAGAACGTCTTGAGGTATGCGAGGTTTAATTTAATGTCGTATTGTCATCACCACTCTGTAGATGATGTTGACAGTCATACATAGTTTGATTATAATGGAAATATTTCAAACTGATGGAAACGGGTGGTTAGAGAAAGCTCTGAAATGGACTTATTAATAAATCAACCTCCCTAGCCTTTTCCCAACTATCTCGGGGTCGGCTTCCAGTCTTACCGGATCCAGCTAAATACCAGTATCTTATATAAAGCGACTGCCTATCTAACCTCCACAACCCAGTTACTGGATAATACGATACCCCTTGGTAAGACTGGTTTTCAGACTTTCGGGCTTCTGAAGACCCGTAACGACTGTCAAAGATCCACGATTGACAGCCGGGACCAACGGCTTAACGTGCTTTCCGAGGCATGGAAGAGTCTCGTTATGTAAAGATGGTCACCCATCCATGGACCAACCCCGGACATATTAATAAATAATAACATTTATTTAGTTTCTCTCACAAGTAATATTTTTTTGTGGTTGGAAATCATCAAATGACTTCTCCCACTATAGGTGGAGTGGGAGGAAGTGTAAGAGCCCTTTGCGTTCCAGGATAACGGTAACTCTTTCGGGTGTCCTTATCTTGAATGCCTTATATGTTCATGATAATAATATACATAAATTATTATAACAAGTAGTGCCTTACCGGACACGGTTGTTTCAGGAGGTTCCTGTGTCGGATAAGGCGGGAGGAAACGCCCGGGTGTCATCATTGCGCGGATGCCCAGATGACGGTGGACGGTGGAGGTCTGCCCCGCTTGGGCGGAGTACCGCTGTGTCCTCGTATATGCGATAGGCGGCAGCGACCTCTCGCGCCCGGCCCTGATCCAGGCCGTGGTAGGGGGCGAGAGGGAATGGGAAGCAGTCTCCTCCTTCTGGAAAGCAGTAATGCTCGCGAAGGAGGAGGCGGAATGGGTGAGGGAGGCTCAATGAATTGGGAGTGGCCCTCATGTCTCCAGCCACAGCCGCCGCAGGAGATGCCCTGGGCGTCGGAGGTCGCAGGTGAATCTCCGGCCACCGTAGACGCCGGCCTGCGGACGGCGAGTAATGGGTAGCTCACCGTCCGATCAGCACCAGGCCCGAGAGTCGACGGCGCGTAGTTTTCCACGCGCGCCTTAAATAGTATATGTCAGCCACCACTGACGGGGCCCATCATGGCCGGTGCCTGCATAACAAGGGGTAGCGGATAAATTCGTAACAGAGTTACCGCTCCCCTGGGCCCTCAGGCAAGGAAGGGACACGGGTGGGTTTTAGTCATTTAGAGTCTGACACGACTACCAGCCACCTAGAACGGAAGTGGCCAGTCATAGGATGGTTTCCCACACCAAAAAAAAAAGGAGCGCTTATAGCTCATGAATGATTAGGTGCATAAGAATAATTAATATTAATTGTTTGTAAATTGTTATTCGTCGAGGAAAGCAGAAAAGCCTAATAATAATTAAAATAAATCAACAAAGTCACAAAATAGTATCATTATTATAATCTTTTCTTTCGAGATCCAGCCCCAACAACATCACCATCATAACATAACTCTTGCACTTCATTATAATAGATGTTTCTATAAAAATATACAAAGCGTATTCTCCTCCGGTAAACGAAGGAGGGGAGTACGGAGTAGAGACACGTCTCATTTTTACAACGTGCTTAGAAAATACAACGGATGGATAATACAGTTTAAAGATATGGTGATAAGGTTTGTTTTTTATTTTATTTTTGGGTTTTAAAGGTAAATGAAGGATGGTTGCTACGTGAGCACTTTTGTAAAAAGAGATGTAACATAAAGGCATAACATCACGCCTTCACTTCTTCCCCAATGGGTCATGTAGAGGAGTAGGTACGTACCAGTAGCTAAGTTATGTTCAAGTCTCACGTGGGATAATAGGTGCGCCTATTGTGATCAACCAGGCACAAATTCAATCTTCGGACTGCTAAAGAGAAAAGGCTAATAACACTTTGAACCTTTGATTGAACTCAGGACCTTTTTTTTTCGTACTCCTCCGTTTGTTTTTCTGATTAACGACAGCTTAAGCTCGATTAATGTCGAGCTTCATTGCCACGGCGTTTTTTGGTGGTCACCACAGTTGATTCTGGTTTTCAGGAGTTGCAGTGCAGCTAGCCCCATACAAAAATAACGCTGGCCTTAGCAGTAGCATTCGATACCATTTTGGTCTAGTTCAATGCAGCCAAAAAAAAGAAAGGATTACATTTTGGAGGCATGCGAAAAAGGTATAAAGTCCCGCAAACCTTCATTGAAAAGGGAAACTCTGACCAGACGGTTGGTGTGTCTGATCCAGGCAACTGCCTGATGGTTGATTTCGGATATTGGTGAGTTCGTTTGTGGCGTCATAGATGTCGCTACAACATAAATAAAGACACTCCAGTACTATCCAACTGTTTAAAGTTTGACCAAGAGCAGCCTTCCATTACATTAATGACAACAAATGACCTCTTTTTAGAAAAGTGTTACGACGTGTTGGTAATTATTTATCATCTAGCTAGCAATGGCTTCTTCCAACTGTTTTAAGAGCGCTATCACAAATTTTGTTCTTTGGTTCATTCGCGATTCACGATGCATCGCATAATGTAGAATTTTTGCAGTTATGTTTACGTATAGTTAAGAATTTATAATTAATGACATTTAAAAAAAAAGTATAATATTTTAATTTCTTATAAACTATCGTTTAGTCTGTAAGAAATATTACGTTATGACATAATTTAGTTAGGAGAAATGTACAATAAATTCTGAAAGTATTCAGTAGTTTTATGGTTTGGAATGTGTTTTTTTTCTATATAATATATTCCACACATACCTACGAGTATATCAAAATATCGAACCCTCTATTAACTATAGAACTATCTGAGATATATTATTATATTTATTTCATTTTGTTTGCTAGGTACAGTAGTTCATTCCCCGAGCTCGAAAAAGTGCCATCACGTATTTTATGCATATGCTTCGGAATTTCAGTTTTACATAAATTGATAAGAAAAAATCGGCCAAGTGCGAGTCGGACCCTTGCAATAAGGGTTCCGTACCATCGTACAAGATTACACACGTCTACTTATTGCCATTATTAAGATCGAGCAAAAAAAGTAAAAAAAAAAAATCTAGTAGGGAATCCCCTTTGAATTTTTATTTTATTTTTATTATTTGTTGTTATAGCGGCAACTGCTAACACTTTTCACATTCTATGAAAATTTCAACTGTCTATCTACTACAGATCATAAGATAAAGCCCGCTGACAGACAGCCGGATGAACGGACGGACAGCTGAGGCTTAGTAATGGGTCCCGTTAGTTACCCTTCGGGTACATAACCATAAAATTGGCGTAAAGTGAAGCCGCTATAAACCATACTTATCTCCACCATCCAATAAGTAAAACTAGTCGAAGTCTTTCTGATTCTCTGAATAAAAACACTCAAGTTGGCTATTTAATGCAAAAATCAGAACTGAAATGTCATATTATGGCTCTTTAAGTCTTCTATTTATCCTCGATCACATTTCCGCAAAACAAAACTAAACTATCCGATTTCAGTTGATACTGTTGTTTAACCGTTCAATCTCCATTAAAATATAGAATTACAAGAAACAAATCCTTTTCAAAATAATCACAATGTTTATTAGAGGCTATTTATTTTTCCTACTACTCTTACACACGGTGTCTACTTCTCTTTGTTTCCAACTCTCCTTTCGCTATGGTGGTAGTTGACGGGGCACACTAGAGCCGATGCCTGCCTGGAGTCACGGGTAAAGGGGAATGCCACTGCCATCCAAAAAAATTCGTGGAATGGACAGAAACCATTAATAGTCCTTAATTCTATTTAGAATAAAACATGTATAGTGAAATTATTCTTGAGTTTGTTTTACTAAGGTAAAATATAACGATCACTAAATAAATTTAACTTGATAACCGCTTATATTTTTACGGAAGTCGTGTTTATTTGACATGAATAAGTGACATTCAGCCAAAGAGGAATCATCAAATAATCCATATGGAACTATTTTATACATTTATTGCACAGTTATTGTTAATTTAATATTATACGATCTATATGTATCGTAAGTCTAATTAAAATAATATATGCTTGTCAATTTTAATTCAAATCAATTATTTTTTAAATAGAAAACTTATCTAGGCAGTATGAACCACATGTCCTTTGCTTTAGTGACAGTTTGTCATTACTGCTCATGTCAAATAAACACGATCTCTATATAAATATAACCAGATATCAAGTTAAATATATTTAGTGATCGTTATATTTTTACCCTAGAATTATTTCATTATACCTATTTTAAAAAAATGGTCGCGGGAGTATTTTAAAGAGTTACCGTGGCCCTGGTACAGGCAACCCACAAAAAAAAAGAACACGGGTAGGTTTTATTCACTAAGAGTTTGACACGCCACTCCACCCAGAGCGGAAGAAGTTATTAGAAGGTATGGAAAAAAGAGATTTATTTAGAAATAAGCATAAATTAATAATAAATAAAAATGTTTATTTCAATTATAATAGACATTTTGACACATATTATTGGAGATCATCCTTTAAGCAAGGGATTGCTTGTATGAGGAGACTCCGCACTTCCACTTTTCATTTTTACGCTATTGAAATGAGTAGAGAATAGATAATGTAAACATGCAAGAACAAGAAAATAAAATAAAAATAAAGGGTAAAAGTAAAAGCCCAGATCGCGCGTGTACGTGTGGTATGTGTATCATGAGTGAGTGTGTGTGTGAGTGTGGATGTGAGTGTGACTAGTGAGGTTGTGTGGTGTGTGAGTTATAATGAGCAATGCTTAGTTCGCTTTTCCCAATTAATATCCTGTCTGTTTATTTATTTGTGTAGGTAGTCGGTTGTCGGTTAGCCCTGCGACAATGTCTTGGGATCTAAAGAAGCATCATCTTTATAACTATTTTCTGTTTTCTTCTTTGTTTATTTTAAGTACATTAACTGTTGAATAAGATAATGTTAGCAAAACATAGTTTAAAATACACAGCCTTTAAAGCACTTGTGGTCGTATTTTCGTCATGTGTTGTGTGCTGTTGACAAGCGGAATTTCAGTTGTAGCACATACATTATCGTCTTGACAGGTCGGAGTGCCTGAAAAACGCGACGAACCGTGGAAATAGGAGCAAGAAATGTCCCTCTATTTTCAGATCGGATTTACGGGGACTAAGAACGTGGGAAATATTTATTGCATGCAAGTAAGTGGAAAATATTGTACCTACCTCCGTGTTGAAATCGTGAAACTATTATTTGTTTTAAAATTTATTAAAATGTAGTGTTGTTGCTGCTTGTTATTTCTTTTTATAATTTGTTTATTTAGTTTTTATATTGTATGTTGTTAATTTAGATTAAATAAATTGTCTATAAGCAAAATAACATGTTGTCATTCGCTATCTTGGCAACTTTATCATTCCATTTGATTATTGGAGCCTCATTTTTGTTTTATTTCCAAAAGTTGTCAACATTTTCGCCATTGTCATGAAAACAAAGAACACTTCTTCTTCTTTTGGTTTGTGTAGGCAATTAACAGTCAAACAATTCTCCACGTCAAATTGTTTACGCAGAAAACTTAGGCCCGAAGTTCTACAACGTATTAATCAAACTTATAATCTAGACTTCTGCTTTAGTATAGTTTGTTTAAAACAACGCTATATTTAATAATAATGTTTTATCTGAATTATATTATCTATATATATAAAATTCAAAGTCGTTACTGACTGATATATCAACGCACAGCCTAAACCGCTGGTCCTAGAGACATAAAATTTGGAGGGTGTGTTCTTTAAGAAGAGTAGGTATCCACTAAGAAGAGTTTTTTGAAATTCAACCCTTTAGGGGTAAAAAAGAGGTTGAAAGTTTATAACGGCGGAAGTACTAATTCCACGCAGACGAAACCGCTGGCAAAAGCTAGTATTTAGTAATTTCGTAACTGTGAAGTAGGCGCTAATAAAGTTTACTGTCGTACTAATAATTTGTATACCTGAGTTAGTCGTGCTCATGATGGCTTGCAAAACTTCTTGAGGATAGTTTAAAAAAAAGAAGACCAAAAAAATTCTATGGAATCTACACTAATTAATATTATAAAGACGATAGATTTTTTGTTTGTATCGAATAAGCTCCGAAACTACTGGACCAATTTTATAGATTTATTCACGAATAGAAAGCTATATAACGAGTAACATAGGCTACTTTTTATCCCGGCAAAATAACAGTTCCCGCAGGATAGGTCACGGGAGCGTAGACGCGGGCAAAGTGTTAGTGTTAGAATAAACTTAGGTTATTCAAATAAAACGGAGTGAGTATTTTGAAGTGGGTTAAGGTAAAAGCTACCGTAAGCGAAAAGTGCTTGAACCATCAGGAAATAGTAAAAAGAAAAATAAACTTGAAATATTAGTATTTCCTGAGCTAGATGCTTTCAGTATGAGTGCAGCTAAGTGCATTCCTCTTAATGAAAGAATTTTTAGAGTGTATGAGTCAACTGAAGTGACTACTACCCTAGAAAAGTTAAGTTAAGCCTAGAACTGGTTACGATTTTCCTGATAGATACTCGCGGGTAGAGAACACACGACTAATTAGTCTGTGTTTTATAAGCAAGTTAATGTTATTTTTTGTAAACGAGTTTGGATTTCTGATTGTATTTTTTAACTGACTTCAAAAAGAAGGAGGTTATCAATTCGGATGTTTAAATATATAATATATTTTTTTTAAGTATGTTCGGGCTTAACTCCGTCATTTACTGACGGATTTGCAAAATTATTTTTTTGTTCGAAACGAAAGGGGTTTATTCTGAAATGGTCCCATTTAAATTTCATATAGATCTGATGATGGGTCTCGGAGACAAACAGGGGAACTCTTCAAAAATTGACAGCAAATCAACCGCGATTGCTGCGATCGTATGTCAATGAATTGTTAACAGAGTTTTTAATGGGGAACCACTGCTAAAAAGTGAAAAAAAATAAACTTTTTTACAAAAAAAATAGAACCGACTTCCAAAAAAGTGGAAAATAACTTTAATTTCGGAAGTTGGTGTTTCTGGTTTTGTGTCTTCGTTTTTTGACACCGACTTCTGAAATTGAAGTTATTTTCCACTTTTTATGGAAGTCGGTTCTATTTTTTTGTAAAACAGTTTCTTATTTTGCTATCGTTACACAATAACTAAGTAACTATTATTTAGTAGCAAGGTCTTGATTATTTTATACTTGTTTAATGGCTCGTTTCACTTTAAATGAGCGGGAGGGAAGTGTTTAAGTACCACTTTTGTAATGTTGTGTTTATTTAGAATATTTTTAAATATTTTCTTATTCATTTATTTTTCATCTAGTGTTATGAGTTCTAGGAGTTTCTTCCACTCTTTAATCTCCTGTTCATTCTCTTTAGTTACCAGAGAGTTCTTCTCGACAAGTCTGTTAGAAACATAGAGTAACTATATGATTTTGTAATACAGACCTTATTGGTGACGATCTTTAGGAAGGCCAGGTACTCACAACCAGCGTGCTTGTATGACTACATACATGAACGTAAACGAACCAAAAGAAGTATCAACGGCACGGTCGGCGCAGTGGCTGAGCGAGCGATCGAGCTGAGTGTCGCAGGTTCGATAACCCGTTCGTAAAAAATATTTTAATGACCTTCAGATTTTTTTCGGGTGCCTACAATTTTTTTTTTTACAATACAGGAGAAACTACTAGTACGGGAAAAGGTTAACCTTAGGGTGTGTTGCCACTGAAGCGGAGCTGGGCGGAGCGGAGCGGAGACGTGCAGGAATTGACCAATCACAAAGAGTTGAAATCCTCATCGCGTCACTCGTCTCGTTTGTGATTGAACGATTCCTGCTCGCCTATCTCCGAAAGAAAAAAGCATGCGTTATTTTCGTAAATAAAAAAATCTGTGCACAACAAAATTATATCATTAATGTGATGTTCAAATCCATCCATCTAATTCCACAATAAAATAAACAAAGACGGTGCCATGAATAATATATCTGGCCGCTTTTTACCGGAAAACCGTGGATTAGTAACGTATTGTTTTGAATATTTGACGTGGAACACAGCGAGGAAGGATTTATTGCCGACACGGGCGCAAGTGTGATAACAAACATGATTGTTTTATGGAAACATGGCGAATAATCTCTCACGGTCGTGAGGAGTTTTGAGGATGACAGCGTTAAATGTTAAACTGGGATTTTTGATAGGTTTAGCAGGAAAGAAAAGGTGATTCGTGGTGTAAGAGAAGAGAAAGTCAACAGGGCGTGCAGTGAACTCAATGTTCAGTTTTAATATGTATTGCTACTGAGTTGAAAGGGACTTTAAATTGTTAAAAAAGGAATTTCGTAATGGCTTTATGCTTGATTATAAATCTATTTAAAGTCTAGTAGGTTCAAAATTATGTAAAACCACTTGTGGCTTTAAAATTAACTGACGTAAGCTAAACAATTGAAGTTCTAATCAATTTCCAAGAGATAGCGTTGTACATCAACAAAACTAAGTTTGAACAAGTTCCAATCCAAACATAGACACACAGACCTAAGTATACATAGCTTTTACAGCCTCTACCTTTGACGAGGCATTATTCATAGCCTCATAACTTAATGGTTCATTCCCGTTTTGCCACTATGTTAAAACAATTGAAGTAGAGTGTCGTTTCTTCAATATTTTGATCTTTAGGTATACATATACAAACAAACCAACGTATGAAAGTACAGTCTTACTTACCAAAGAAAAGGTTGGCAAGACGGAGTAAATGTATGAAAACTAAAGTAGTATTGAAACAAAACTTTCTTTAGGCATTTTGAAAAACCGGCGAATCAGGAAAGTGACGAAAACGATTAGCAACCGTTTAATGTAGGTAGGTACATGCCGTACAGCTGTTTAAATACGGCACGATTGGTACTGTGGTTGAGCGTTCAGCTGCTGCGCTGCGTGACGCGGGTTCAATCCCCGCACGGAACTAATATTTGTATGGCCTACAGATAGATATTACGGGTCTGGGTGTCTGTCTGGAAGTCGGTTGTATTTTTTTGTAAAAAGTTTTTTTATTTTTCACTTTTTAGTTGTTGTACCCCATTCTAAAATTAAATTAAAAGTAAGGTTATGCCCGAATTGATAGCTCCAAAAATAGGGAATTTGAACAAAGTTGAAATTAGGGTGTATCAGGGTGAACTGTACAAATCTGTATACCCCTTCAGAGCGTATCAGCGTGACGTAATGTTGTGATGTGGTAAAACCAATAAACAGACATGCAAAAATGAAATCAAAATCAAAAGTCATTTATTCAAACTAGGCTGAGAGCCAGCACTTTTTGAACGTCAAAGTTCTACATAAAGACAGTCCCCCAAAACGCCCGCCCGTCACCACTTCCTAGTGTTTTAGCTGTGAAGAAGAAGTGGTCAACAAACTCCCCAGTAACACATCTGTCTGTTAAGTTTGAAGAAATTGAATCTATATAATTATATGCAGCAATCTTAACATATGTGTATGTAACGTATGTAAAACAGAAAAATAAAGATATATCGTCCAAAATATAATCATAAAATTAAATAATCCGCCACTTATTAGCTAGCACACTCAATTATGCCATTAAAAACGAACTCAAGCATAAACATAGCCCGGGGGTGGAGGTGTCTGCCCGGGGGTGGAGGATAAATTCGAAAGAGTTACCTCGCCCCCGGGCAATCGAGGCAGGGAGGAACAGGGGTGGGTTTTAGTCAGTAAGAGTCTGACACACCCTTCCGCTCCACCCTAGAGCGAAAGAAGTCATAGGATGATTTCCCACCCCCCAAAAAAAAAAAAAAAAAGCATAAACACTAAGTCAAATTAAATAAGCCTCCATACATAACAGCCGGTCGATTCCGTTAACATATCACCGTGAAAACTTAGGTGGAGTGAGTGTGAAGTGATCTGTCATTTCACCTTGATTGTAAGGATTGACAGCTCGTTGAATATGTGTTTTAGGAGAGCAACACCCGCACCTGTAGTCGATCGACCTTTTGTAGAGCCATATTGATCATTATGAAGCAGGCTATTTACATTAAAATATGTTAGCAACTGCTTCAGTATTAACTTAACAAAAATTTTGCTAAATGCAGGCAGGATGGAAATAGGCCTGAGGTTGCCTATGTCATTTTTATTGCCTGATTTAAATAGAGATATGACTTTACTACACTTCATGTGATCAGGAAAAGTTCCTGAGTCCACGCATTTATTAAAAGTTACAGCAAGATAGGGCGCTACGATGTCTATTATATTACTCCAAAGTTTGATTTAGATGCCCCAGTAATCACCTGTGTTTTTTGATTTTAGAGAGTTAAAAATATTAACTACGTCAAGTGGTGTTACATGCTCAAAACTAAATGATTGATTGCACTTAGGCACACTACTGTTCAAAAAATTTTCAGCTTTAGACTGGGATGAATTTAAGCAGCGAGTTGTAGTTATAGGTACGTTGGCAAAAAACTCATTAAATGCCTGAGCTACGTCAGCTGGTTTACTAACAAATTTGTTGTCGAATAGAATCTCTAGCTGATTTACTTTTTTAACCAACTTTCCCGTTTCATTATTTATTATTTTCCAAGTGGCTTTTACTTTATTATTAGAATTTTTAATAAAAATTTTGATTTAGCAACAACACAAATCTTCTTAAAATATTTTTAACATACTCTAGAAAAGGAGTATCGAACCTATATCTTTTTAAACCATATAACTCGTATAATCTCGCTCTATTTTATATATACCAGCAGTGGCCCATTAGTTTAAGCCAATGGAGGTATCCATAACGTCTATAATTTTAGATTTAAAAATGGCTTGGTACTCTTTTTGCAAAACATCAGAAAGGGCTCCATAGATTTAATTAGGATTATCGTTTTCTACTAAAGATGGTGTAAGTTTATTTGCTATATTATTTTTAAACTTATCGCAACGGCTTACCGTATAAGGCCTGCATTCTATTTTAAGCGGCTTTTTATTTTGTGGCATAGGAAAGCTAACTAATAGTCCACAGTGGTCAGACGTTAAGTCACTTAACACTAAATTTTATCCGAATTACAATTACTAAAAAGTTATCAAGGCAAGTCGATGAGGATGCCGTGATCCTAGTAGGTTCATAAAACAAGTTATTTAAATTATAAGACCTAAACAGATTGAGTAACCTGACACTTAATGAAGTAAAAATATTAACATTAAAATCACCAAATATCACTATACTTTTATTACTTGACTTCATCTTATTAAGTAAATCCTCCATTACCGATTCGAAAAGGCCAAAATTACCAGAAGGGGGTCGAGAAACGCAAATTATAACGTATCGCTCAAGTTCAACACAGGACAACTCAACAGTGTGCTCGATGGAAAGTTTAACTAAATCTAAACGTTGTTTACATTTCAACTTATTTAAAACAAGGATTAATGATCCACCGCGAATTATATTTTTTATTACAAATGCACTTTGTACAGTAAAGTAATCATCATTAATAAAAACTACTTCATGTTCTTTCAACCAATGTTCAGTTAAACATAAAACATGAACGTCATAGTTCTCTATAAATAAACATAACTCTAGTTCTTTGTCGGACAGACCTTGCGTATTTTGATGTACAACATTCAACTTATGAGGCTTTCCCGTTGTCGCACCTAATAGTTTACAGAACTAGGGGTATCAATTGAAATTTTAGTATTATTACTAACTGTAATCATTGGTACACAACATGTACCTGTGTCACAATGTATATTGTATGCTAAAAGATTAGCAATTTGTGTCCTACTACTAGGTGATAAATACATATTAGTATTGGTCAGTTTGTAATCAGTAATAAATTGATTAAAATCAAAATATAAAATAGCGTCACTGTGACGATAGGTTCTATTATAGACAAGCAAGTTTAAATTATAAATGTGCCTATTTTGCTCATCAGACAAATAATTTGAATAAGGCAAAGTGCAGAAAATAAAAATGTTATTAGTCTCACTGAATTGTAACATCAAATTGACACAATCAATTACATCCTTTTTCCTAATAGCTAAACTGTCTCCACACAATAGTATAATAGTTGAACTGGGGTGTATTTTTGTAAATCTAATATTATTTACTAACTGGCTAAAACTGGCACTAGGTAAACAATTATTTATTATACTATGGTGTGAACACTGGTTCAAAACAGTACCAAAACCTTGACCAAATTTGTCAGAAAAAACATAAGTAGTGGTATTCGATTGCAGCAATTCTGGAAGGTTTGCTATCATCTATTGAAGAGTTCTATTATGTATCTCCGAAGTTTTTTATCAGATCATCACCAAATTTAAATGGGACCACATGTGAAGCAACAGCTTTCAAATAAAAAAAAATTCAAAATCGGTTCACCTAGTAAAAAGTTATGAGGCATGCATGAAAAAAAAGAAATCACTCGAATTGAGAACCTCCTCCTTTTTTTCAAGTCAGTTATAAAATGTGGGAGATCGAATGTGAAACGACACGCTCGGTATACAACTACGCATATTTTAACAGGCTTGCAGGAAAATATGGTTTTCATTTTCATAAAAAATGCCAAGTGAATTATCTCGTTTGAGACAAGGCGAGATTATTTTTACGTGTTTTATAGCAGTTTAAGCTGTCGTTTTTTAAATTATTGCCACGTTTTTTGGAGGATTTTTTCGGGAGATAATTGTACAGTTTTTGTGTCGGTGTTCGCGTTTCGTATATTTTTTGATTGTTTGAAAAAATAGCGGAGAGGTTCTGGAGTGGTAACCATGAGCAAGAACAGGTAAACTGATGACCTGGTGAAGACAGCGGGAGTTAGGCGACGAGGTGACCTTTGAGGAAAGCCTATGTTAACGTTTTTTGGTTGAAATAATGGTGATAAGGATTATAGAAAAAAAAAAAGAAAAAAAACGGAAAAACGATGAAAGAGGGACCTTTGCTGTAGTAGAATAAATCAGGCTAAATATACAGGGTGTAACGGAAAGGTGTGGTCATATTTTAAGAACCAGTTCTCCCCATGGGAATAAACCACTTTCTCCAAGAAAAAATTGAAAATTCCCAAAAAATAAATTGATCTTTTCATACAAAGTTATCATCATCTGATCAATATTTGTATGGGAGGTAAAAAAAAAAAATTGAGAATTGCCTCAGGTTTTCTTGAGGAAAGTTGTACATATCGATGGGCAGATGCAGTTCTTAAAATATGACCACACCTTTCTGTTACACCCTGTATAGATAAAAAAAGGCTAAATATGTAGATAGATAGTCACTTAAACTTTGTTTATTAATACTTTCAGTAAACAGTCGGCTACTAAGGACTATTAATTATACAAAACTAGCTTCCGCCCGCGACTTCGCCCGCGTAAAAAGTGTAATTATAATAAGTCTAAGTGGTATTTCCAGAGAGTAGCACTTTAAATAAATCCTGTAGAAATCAAAATCAAAAGTAATTTAAATTAGGCTGAACGCCAGATTTTTTTGAACGCCAAAGTTCTACATAAAGACAGTAGGGGCACACACACTCACTCAGTGTGTGTCGGGGTACCTATCTTGTTACTCTTACCGTATTAAATATAATAGTTTACCATATCGAAACTGTTTCATTTATTGGGTCCCGAACATATCCTAAATTGGTGCTTAGCTTCTTGCCCGTGGCTCCGTCCGCGTAGACATTTACCGTGTTAAATATAATAGTTTACCATATCCAAACTGTTTCATTTATTGAGTCCCGAACATATCCTAAATTGGTGCTTAGCTTCTTGCTCGTGGCTCCGTCCGCGTAGACATTTACCGTGTTAAATATAATAGTTTACCATATCCAAACTGCTTCATTTATTGAGTCCCGAACATATCCTAAATTGGTGCTTAGCTTCTTGCTCGTGGCTCCGTCCGCTTAGACATTTATATTAAATTAACTTTTTCACGATTTTGGCACCCTGGTAGAGTTTACCTGTGGTTGCATCCGCGTGCAGGTCTGAAATTTCTCTTCTTCATAATTCTGTTTATTGGTTGTCTATACGCCTGGGAATGTATACCGCTCAGGATTCCAGCCCCGAAAATACTTATTCAAGATGTTACCTCTCCTAATACCAACCTCAGAATATGTTTTGTGATTCTGATATCCTAGTAGGTTGTGAACTGGTAGTTTGAGAATCTATACCGCTCAGGATTCAAGCCCCGGAAACACTTCTTCTTCTTGATTCTGGGCTCCTGGTGGGGTGTGTGAAGCTATACAGCTTAGGATTGTAGCCCCGAAAATACGTATTCATTATTCTGGTCTCCTGGTACTTTGTGAGTCTTTACCGGTCATGATTTCAGCACTGGCAATACTTCTCATTTTTCTGGTCTCCTGGTAATTTGTAAATCTCTACCTCTCCTAATACCAGCTTCGGAATATGTTTTGTGATTCTGATCTCCTGGTAGTTTGTGAATCTACACCGTTTAGGATTATAGCCCCGGAAACACTTTTTCTTGATTCTGGTCTCCTGGTACTTTTTGAGTCTTTATCTCTCATGATTTCAGCCCTGGAAATAATTCTCATGTTTCTGGTGTCCTAGTACTTTTTGAGCGTGTGCGCTCGTTCAGCCTGACTTTGGATTTCTACTTCCACCTCAGCCTTCGCTAAGTCTTGTCATTTACCGGGATGAAAAGTAGCCTATGTGTTAATCCAGGTTATGACCTACGTGTGTGCAAAATTTCATTGTAATCCCTTCAGCCGTTTTTGCGATACCTTCAGCCAAACATACAAACTTTCGCATTTATAATATTAGTAGGATACAATTCCGTTAGTGTTGGTCGTTAACTTCGCACCATAAAAATACTAGGCAGACCATAAAACATTAATTACTAAGTACTAACTAGGACCTAGTGACATAACGAGTTTTTTCTGTTTTACACTGGGTTAATTATACTGCTTCACTGCAGGGTAAATACCTCTTCTTGAATGAGTGGGAACTAATAACCTGTCTTTGACGCACGTTGTTGGTAGTACTTGGAATTTGAGGTGGCCTAGTGTAGTACGGAGTATCAATAGAATAAGAGGCATATACTATTTTTTTTTGGAAGCTTTCAATTACCACTTGCAATTTTCGCATGTATTTTTTAACCACTTGTTAGTTTTCGATAGAGCTGAAATTTGCCATAGTTCTGTAAGTCCTGTGACAACACAATATGATACCATCGAGCGCCGGGTTGTAGGGATTTGAAATCTCTGATGGCAAATGGTAGAATAGCGAATTGTCGGTAAGTATGTTTACCATGAGTAGTTTCCATTCACATGATGATGACGGTCTGAGCGTTGTTAAAAAAATATTTAATTATTTACCATTGATGTGCGGCCTTCTGTACAAGTTTAGATTCCATCACGGTGATTTCTTTCATCGTAGATCTATGAATTCAAAGATGTGAAATGGACATTGTCAAAGAAATTGTTACTTCCTACTACTAAGTTTTGGCCTCGTGAATATTGAAAATTATACTAGGGAAACGAGCATCCGTGATAAAACGTATCCTATGTCCTAATCCGGGTAACGGTCTTCCGTGTTTCAAATATTATTATCCAGACGTTGAGGCATGACTAATTAACAAATATAGAAGCAAAAGATATACGTACATACAAAGGAGCATTGGCGTTTTGGGTCCAGAGCTCTATCAAGTTGTGACAAAGATGTCATTTGATGTAGCACAGGATATGTATTCCATACAAAAGTTACCATTGTCCTTTATAGTATTAGTAGGATGTAGTCGGAAGCCTCTGGCCTCAGTTACGGTTTCAAACTGTAATAAGGTAGCTAAGCAAAATTCAGTCCCAACAAAAATGATTGCACCACCATTATGTCTACCTTAACCCATAAAGGCTTAAGGTAGACATAATCGCAAACGCAATAAATGTAATACAAAAGCCCAAAATGCTCAACCCATGCGAGATTAATTTAATTAATACCAAGGAAGGAATGACATCATAATCTGTCGGTTTATATAACAGAGGTAAATTGTGTAACCGTTCCCCTGATTTTGTTTCACTACGAATTAAATGAGAATTATTAAATCGTGTGTAATCAGTCCCTTAATCCGATGGTGGAAATGAAGAGATTGTTAATTTCGGATGATGTATGGCTTTTTGGTTTGAAAGGGCTTTAATTTTAATTAAATTAACATTGCTTGGTTATCAAAGCTTATTAGAAAAGGCTTTCATGAAGATCTACTTTATAAATGCTTTAAATTTTTTGACAGACAGTACATCCTAACCTACTGGATCTAAAAGCACCAAAATTTTGCAAAAAACTTCCTTCCACAAGGAAGATCAGCAAAAAGGAAGAAATAATGATGATTAAACCTTCATCATTATTTTTTCCTTTTTGCTGAAGATTTCTTCTTTTTCCTTTTTCCTTTTTTGAAGATCAGCAAAAAGGAAGAAATAATGATGATTAAACCTTCATCATTATTTCTTCCTTTTTGCTGATCTTTTATAATTGATCTGCAAAAGAGGTTTCTAATAGATAAAAGTTCGTCATTTTTACCAATGCGAAACCCCATCAGACACACTGTTTGCCATCGATATGACTTTAGGGTTGGTGCTATTAGGGTTCAACTCTAAATAACTTCTGTGCTTGGCAAGGACCACTGATAAGGTTGGAGATTTAACATTCCAAAGCCTAGGCAAATTTTTTTTTTTGTTCCTAAAAACAGTTTAAAATCTAAATATCCTGAGTACAATGATACATTAGTAGTTTATGATGCTTTTTTTTTTGTCGCTTAAAAAATGTTTTTTTTTTAAATATGAGTGTGAATGAATATATTAAAAAGTTATTTTAACTTTTTAATTATATTAATGTTGTCTGTGGATAAATCTATAAATTAGGAATTACTTTCTGTTCCATAATTTGAACTTTACGATTTGAGAGTAGTTTCAAGTTATTGTAACAGATTTAATAATAACTACGTTGATCATCTTAATGTAACTAAACTAGTTTGACCTGTGTAGACGTCTAATATAAAAGCGACTTTAATTTCCAAACAGATTAAGGTGTGGGTAGTTATTTTTTTTAAACGTTATAACACAAATTTTTTTTAAACGTTATTAAACGTTATGAAGCTGTTAATTTTGATGAATATAAAGTGAATATGTACTCCTCCGCACTTACAAAGTTCAAAAGCAAAGCATGTTGCTAGACAGCCGTAATAAACTTTACTATTCTATCGGTTACATTTTGGGGAGTGTGCAACGGAATTGCATAATTTGATTCCACCAAGCCCGTTTCATCAACGGACCACAAGACGTACGGCGAAGTGCCACCGGTTCATGGTGGACATCCCATCCATACGAACAAAGCGTTTTGAGAAAACATTCATTGTGCGTACAGCTAGGTAGTGGAATTCCCTACCGTAGTCTGTTTTTCCTGATAGCTACAACCTGGGAGTCTTTAAGTCAAGAGTGAATAGGTTACTTCTAGGCAAGCGTGCTCCATCTTCGACCACATCATCGCTTACCATCAGGTGAGATAGTGGTCAAACGCGTGCCTATCAAAAATAAATATATATATATATATATATATTAACAGATTTAGTGTAGGTAAAAGTTAAGCTATTGATATACAGGCAGCTAACTTGAAATTACTTTGAACGAAGCCTTAATGCAAATTAATTACGGTTTTATACATAAGGTAATACGCACATAATAAAAACTAAATATTGGCAGTGTAGTAAGTAAACTGTTACTACATTTTCTGTGCAAAGTCAAAGTCAAAGTCAAAACGTTTATTGCGAACTAAGTGTACAATGTTGGTGTTATATTTTTTTTTTTTGGTACTTATGACTTAGCAGCCTTTTGCAAGCATTGCAATTTTTATTCACCTAGATTATCATGCATACAAATGCAAATGGTTAGGTAACACAACACTAACATCCTTCGCCTTCCTCTCTCTGGCTCTAGCAAGCCGGTACAGATCTTTTTGGCCAGCTGGACTGTCCAGTGTGTCGTACAGTTGGTCCCTTTTGCTCTCGCTATTACCACGTCTTTCTTAGCTTTTTTCTTTAACTCATCATACTCACTCTTTTTTTCAGCCTACAAACTCACTTTTTACAGTTCTACACTCTGCCTTTCCTTGAATTTCGTCTTTTTTACCTTCAACACTTCCTGAATCTCTGTCGACCACCACCATATATCCCTCTCTATTGTGCGTACTGCGTCCCTAATAAACCCAGCTATCTCATTCCAACTTTGATTCACACTTCGATCATTCATGTCTCCCATTTCTATCATTTTGTCTACTACTCGCGCTCTAAATTCTTTCGCACAATCATTATTCTCTAGCATTCGCCATTTTATTTTAGTTGGAGGACGCTCTTTGCTTTTTGTAAACTGTGTTTTTATCGCTAAAACCATAACCAGGAGCCTGTGCTGTGAGACCAAATCTTCTCCTGGCAGCACTTTGCAGTCTTTGATCATTTATCTGAACACAATATAACTAAATAAGTACAACCTCTAAAACAATAGTATCTTTTGCACGTGTCGCGCAAACAATCACAAAATGAAAAGACCAACACGGATTAAAAGGCATGTAATTTCGTGCCAAAATATAATTATCCAAGTTAAATAGCCTTTCGAAAGTAAATCCCAAAAACCACATCACAAAAGTCCACATTATAATTGGATTCCCTTCAAACTTTAATAAATTAGCAATGAGAAGATAATCCAAACTTCTGAAGAGAACTTCACTTGAGTTTTGTTAGTTTTGGACATTAGCGCAAACTCTGCTGGCTACCGACTGAGCTTAATTAAAAATATTGCTTACTTTGACTAACAGAGGACAAAAGAAATTCAGAACTACAGTAGTTACCTACTTCTTCAGTAATCTTCTAACTTTATTTTGTTTGAGGTTGACATTCTCGTTAGCATCACATTGAAATTCGAAGGTTATTGAAGTGTGAAACCACTATTTACTTTTAAAAACCAATTCATTTGTTTTCGAATTCACGGAGTTTGCAATAAAAATTGCAAATTGCATTACAGTTTGAAAATTTCTGCTTCATTTAATCCACAAGTAAAAGATGTTTAGTTTTGCCGGCGCCGAACAATCGAGGCATTGATTTTATCGAGTTAAACTTGTCCTGCATTTAGATAAAGGCGAGGCTGACACAAGTTTCCATGTTTCAGACAATAGACGAACTCAAAAGTTAAGCGAGGCGATTGAACAAGTTCTCAAAGACACGTCCCGGGCAGGATTATTAAACAAAACAATGAACGCCTGCTGATAAGTTTCATGGAGGCTTTTGTGGCGTAGGCCTTCATTAGCTTGTAGCCTAGATGATAGATGAACAGAGAAACAAATAGTGATGTGTTTATCACATTTTATGGGCATAATGTGGCATATACACAGGTGGTGCAGCTTATTGTAAGTGGTCACCATCACCTGTGAACATTTGCTATACTCCGGGTCTGTTGCCTGGACATTTTAAAGAGCGCTCTTCTCATACAACTGGTCACCGCACTCTCACTGGGTGTTTGAGGTATCAATCATCCCCAATTTTGCTTAATTACATTTGCAACGGCCTACTTGAATAAGTAATCGATTAAGTGCTATCCAATTAGGCCACTGCAAATCACGACCTAATGACAAGCTTGGGCTTAACAAAGTCATGTGGTGGTTGGCATCGCTCTTCGGAGCCTTTGCTCCTCTCCTCAGATGGGCTGCCCTGAATTGTTTATGTCATCATCATCATCATTTCAGTCGAAAGACGTCCACTGCTGGACATAGGCCTCCCCCAAGTGTCACCACAATGACCGGTCCTGTGCGTCTCACATCCATCGGCTACCCGCGATCCACCAGGTGATCGGTCCACCTATGTTACTGGATATTAATGACCACAGGGAAGTATGGCAGACCAATAAGCTTGACGGGCGCTTTTACCTTGTTTTATAATGCTTGTGTAGTTCTTATAAAACACGATGGGGTCCAAATTTAAAATCACATTCAAAACTAAAACAGAAAAACCGGGATCAGCAAAACCAGAAATATTAAAATTGACATACTGTTAGACAGTTTATTTACACAAAGTCTGGAATCGAAAAACTATGTAATCACCTTAGCGATTAGTATTTTATCAGGGATATTGAACATTACTAGATACTTTAAATAGGTCCTTGAAACTTAATAACACTGTTCCAAACTTCAAAGGTGAAACTTCGCGCCACAAACGCAAGAAAATTGGTCCATAAACTATAGGGCGTTTCGATATAAGGCTGTAGACACACTAGTCGATTGAATCCAAATATTCTATAGTAGTAACCAACGGCCTTATACAAAAAAGCTTTTCAGTTTAATCTTTTGTATACAGTATTTGACGTAGTGTTTTAGCATCTGATAATTACTCAAATGGTGATTTTGAATGAATCCTTTCAATGCATTGGAAATCTACACATTTTGTTTTACTCTATTTTTCCCATTCCAAGTATTTTACCTATATGAAGCATGTTGATTCAATGGGTCTTTCTGTATATCCAATAAAAACCTAAGCTATCCAGGTTGCTACAAACAAGTCGGGAAACATTAGAGTCAAAATAAAAGAAGAAGAATAAAAACCTAACGTAACAAGAAAAATCAGATTCGACAATTTTTCAAACTTTTTCTTAGTCTGTTGGCCGCCTAATACGGTTTTCTTAGTTAAATTGCTTCGGAAAGGCCACGTTAGTGGGTAGAGCCTTGTTAGATTTAATCATGTTAATAACGGTGACGTCATTATGCTGACGTCGTCTCTCATTAGTAATGTAGCCAGTGTGTCGTGTTACTTAATCGTAGGATTGTTTATGAAGCTCTTTATTATAAAATTATAATATGACGTCAGTGAGGAGTTCAGTTACTTTATGTATGGTTGGATCAGAAGAAACAATGTACCATGCACCAATTGTTGTTCGAATACAAAGTTTTGAAGTCATGTCATCCACCGACCTGCATTGGGCCCAAGTTGTGAATTATGGCCCACTCCGGAGACCTCCAGAGAACTTGTGTCCCTGCAGTGGGAACATTACAACCCGGTTATGCTTTAACCTACTTACTTCATAAAAATGGTCTATTAGTAATAAAACAGAAATGATTTGAATTTGAACAAAACCACAAGGCTTTGAACTAACACAATCACAAAAAACCATGAAACCAAACAAATTCCTACAATCAACTACACATAAACTACAAAAAACCTCTTTCTAATATAATAAAAGAATGCATAAATGAAACACAAGTTACTGAATGGCATGCAAGCCAGCCTGTAATGGTGCAAAGTGCATTCAACCACAGCCTACTAAAGTGGGCTACAGTATAATGACTTGAATTGGATTTGTTTGTCGGGTCAAAGGTGAAGGAACTCTTGCGTGATCGGCTGTATTGCGACTCAGACTGCATGGACTTGAATGTTAGAAGTGTGTGTGGAGAATGAGGTGGATAAGGCATTATTATTATTATTTTACTTTAATAGGCTCGTGCTTGACCACTTTTTCACCTAAAGGTAAGCGATGATGTGGTCGACAATGGAGCACGCTTGCCGAGAAGTTACCTATTCACTCATGTCTTAAAGACCTCCGGGTTGTAGTTATCAGGAAACACAGATTACGGCATTATATTCAAGCTTGACCAGTAAACTGAAGTGACAACTGGCAGTTGTTGGAGCAACAGAATCCAAGCGTTAAAAATCCATTTGATCATATACTACAGTTCAATTTTCATTGTATGTATTGAGCCTACTCTTAAGCGACGTAGAGGCTATCTTTATAAATCTACTTCTTTGAAACGGAATCACTGTCTACCAGGATAACTAATTATGTATCATAACAAAATAATGTTCTTTGTATACTTATTTATTTATAGAAAGTACTGCCACATCACGTACATACACGTATAACATTAGAAATATTACAAAAATTACTTTGTTGGTGGTCTGATGCACGTGACAACAATGGCGTACATAACATTGACAATTCTTCGGCTCGGTGATAAAATACAATTGCTTAAAAAATACAATACAATGAAAATTTAATTAAAAATTAACAATTAATACAATATAAATGTCCAATATAATTTAATAGTAATGTCTAATATAATAATAGAAATATCCAATATAATATAATAGAAATGTCCAATTATTATTAACAGCAATAAAATAAAAAAAACAATAAAACATTTATACTAAGTTATTTAGAAGTAAAGTATCACTTTGCCTTTTTTTTTTGGGTTGCGATATCATCCAATGACATTTCCCGCTCTGGATGGAGCGGGAGGGCGTATCAGACTCTTACAGACTAAAACCCACCCCTGTTCCTTCCCTGCCCTGAGTGTCCAGGGGCGCGGTAACTCTGTTTCAAACTTATCCACAACCCGTGGGCATCACTTTGCCTGACTGTACAAATGGCACTGAATTGGTTGTAAAACATCTGGTATTATTCTTTGAGTCGAGTGTAAGCGGGTCGAGTGGGCGCGGACCGTGCGCAATAATGGGTCTCCTAACTACATGAACTCAGGACTGGAAGACAGACGTTGAAGGGAAAATAAATGCAAAAAATGAATAAATCAGTACCTACTGATGTGTAACTTGCAATGTCACTTAAAGGAACTAGAGGTAGATTGATTTATAAGGTGATTTTTTGTTGCACATTACTACCCATTTTGGCAGCCTTTATCAATGAAGAAAAAAGATCATGGCCCACACAAAATTTACCTAGGTCTGAAAGGAATGAGACCTAGCCCAGTTTTTTTAATGTCATAGGAAGTGTAACAAATAAAATGTGATTTTGAAACTAACTGACATTGACACATACTTCACACTTGTTAATAATAATAATAATCATTTATTTGCAGACGTTGAAGTCCATAGAATTAGATGAGTAAATATTGACAAGTGTGTGTGTGTGTGTGTTGTTAATAAGTTTATGGTAAAATCCCGGGTATCCCGTGAAATCTGTGCCTCAGAAAGCACGTTAAACCGTCGCGTTGGTCCCGGCTGTCAATCTTTGACTGTTGTTACTTGTCGTCAAAAGCCCGAAAGTATGACAACCAGTCTAACCAAGGGGTATCGTATTGCCCAGTTACTGGGTTGTGTAAGTCAAATAGGTAGTCGCTCCGTGTAAAATACTGGTATTCTGCTACATCCGGTTAGACTGGAAGCCGACCTCAAGATAGTTGGGAAAAGGCTAGGCAGGCAGATTGATGGTGAAATCCCTCTGGACTTGAGCCTACACACTTTTCTTAACAATCGGGTTGTTGATCGCAAAAGGGTGTAAAGTTTACACGATAACGCTTATTCTCGTGAATGCTTCTTTGAGTTCAGATAAACACCTTGTGAACTAGACGGTATTGTTCCAATGAAGCGTTATATTATACATGAAAGGTTGTCGTCGATTTCGCTCATCCATGCGTACAATGAAGTTACTTTATGTAAGACAGAAATCCAATCTTTGGCTTGCAAAAGTCAACCTTAATATAATAATAATAATGTATTGGCACAACACAGGTTTACAAGTAAATGAAACCCTGACTCCTGAGCTTAGATAGCTAGAGTGGGTTAGAGTACCTGTATTAGTACTATATTTTTTATACCTGAGAGAACAATTTTTCTAGGTCCATCGTCAATTGTAACACAGATTTGCATCAGTATGAACATTGTGTTGAAATAATTATTTGGGTAATGGCCATTTTCACACTGAAAAATTATGCCAGAATTTTAGACCGGTAGCTGTTATAAATGTAAATAATAAAATTGAGTAATTTGACGTCATAAAGCTCTTTAAATCTCCTGAATAAATAAAGGACAACGAGGTGCTGGATTTATTACAGTCTATCAAAGAAAAATTGCAAAGGTTAAATTTTAATATGATTTATGTTTTTCAGAAAAAAATTGTTTGCGGAAACGTCTGCTTTTAATCATTAAGAATTAGTTAATTGTAGCTAATAAGCCTGATAAAGCGGTGGTGGACCAAGAGGCGTGCAATGATTGTTGACATAACCGTCGCGCATGGCGAGAACCTCGTGAAAGTTGAAAAATAAACAGATTTAATCGACGACTTGTGGGATGTGGACTCACCTATAAATTGTACCGATAGTCAAGTCAACCAATGGCTTAATAGCCACGAGTTTCGACCAACAGCTCAGGAGGCTCTTGTTAGGCGGCTGGATCAAGGGCTTGATTCAGAAAGCGGTACTTCTGGACATGGCTTACATTGTTAGGTGGTTCCTCTCTTTGGAGACCCGACCCGACGTAACTGGGATCCTGTACCAGATACAGTGGGATTTTTTTAAATGTTTTTATGAAATATTTATAAATGTATGGAATTAAAAAATAATAAACGAAAGAATTACTTGCAAGACAAGAAAACGACTTCATTTTGCATTTTAACGTTGTACTTTGTCAATCAAAGAAAACCCATTATCATTTGTCCTGTCCCATTTATCTCTACGACAATCCGCCTAATGAATCCTGATTAGTTGCGTCCTAACTTATGTGGACCCAAAGTTACGATCCCTTGTAGTACCTACGTGACAAGAATACAGCAAGTGAAACCTACAATACTAATTTAGTGTTAGCCAAAGGGACTTGAATACCTAATAAGGTATTTTAGTAAGGGGATACTATGTTACTGCAACTTAAGAAGGCATATCAAAGAAAATAGTAAGAAATTGTGCAATATAATATGTCGTCTACTAAAATAAAACTGGACATATTTTTTGGTAACTCTAGTTTTTGCTTCTCCAACGTGAAAGTCGAAAATTATGTTATGGGGATTACTAATTTCCTATGTCCTAATCTAGGTTCTACTCTTGTGTGATTTTACTTGATTAACTGATTTGCTTGTTTAAATGACAATCAGCCAATGACATACTTAAACTAATTAAAACAAAAGCTCCTAACTAAATAAAAATTTATTATGGCGTCAAAAATTCCTCCGCATTGCTATCGACTGGAAGTGTGCCCAAATGACTAGCGGCATTGCCACGTTGTATGACAGTACTCAACCTCTGGCCGAGGTAAAAGTCAGCCCTTGGTTCACGCGAAGTGTAAACTAGGCGTTTGGATAACTCTTTAAATATTGAATGAGTACTCGGACCGGCCCAAGAGTTTGAATCCCAAATGGCTCGAAAATTTAACTGCCGACCTCATGTGTTAAGTTCCATCTAATCCATTTCACTGTTAAGCTGTTGAGGCGTGATTAACTATGCACATCAAAACAAACGGGCTTTCACGTTTATAGTATTAGAGTGATTTTTCACCATTGATATGCTCGACTTTGTTAATCATCTCACCCGATGGCAAGCTATGATTCGGTCGAAGAATTTTATTGTTTGATTTAAAGAAGTGTATAGCATGGTCTTAAGGTCCAGTCTTACCAAGGGGTATCGTATTACCCAGTAACTGGGTTGTGGAGGTCAGATAGACAGTTCAGTCAGTTTAAGGTTCAGTGTCAGTTGTGTCAGTTTTTTTCATTTATATGTTCTGTATTCTAAATGGTGTACATAATAAAGAGTATTCTATTCTACTCTATTCTATTCTATTCTATTCTATTCTATTTTATTATATAGACAGTCGCTCCATGTAAAATTAATGAATAATAGAGCATTAGGTAGGTACATTGTAACATTTACGCATGTCAAATGTCTGATTATGTATTAGGAACTTAATTACTAACTTGAAGACCAATACTGTACCAATACTTATTGTAAATAAATGATTATGATTATGAAAAATACTGGTATTCAGCTGCATCCAATTATACTGGAAGTCGACCCCAGGATAGTTGGGAAAAGGCTAGGTAGATTGATATAGCAGGGTCAAAATGGTTTCGTGAACAGTTTTTTGCTAGTGTGCCATCATTGTTTCCGTAGGAATAGTCTATTTAAAACAGCCTTAACTAAGGTCTGCGTACAGCCTTATCTGACTATAGTCCCTGAAACACAGAATTATTTTAAAACTATAGACCCGGGTAGACTTAAGATCTATAGTAGAGTTTTTTACTGCACACATGCCACCCAAGATAAGCCACACATAGTGAGAAGCACACCAAGGGAAGAAAATCAAGAACCACCCCCCGACTTCTTAAAAACCCAGGCACACCTGCCACCCGGATGGAAATCATTAAATCTAAAGGTCCACTGGTAGAAAATGCCTGAGGCATTAAGTCCACCTTTGTAAAGTGTTTTTCATTAGTGTTTGAAATTTTTAAAATAAAATAGTATAAATAAATCGGTTATGCATTCAGGTAGGCACCTGAGCGCTGGATATACAACTTGGCAAAATGGGGTTTTATAAACCCGCCAGATACCCAATGCAAAAAAAAAATTAACTGAGTTCCAAAAAAAGTGCAGTAGTATTTCTGGTTTTTTTATCTTCGTTTTTTGACACCGACTTCCGAAATTAAAGTTATTTTGCACTTTTTTTGGAACTCGGTTCTATTTTTTTTGTAATATTTTTTATCACTTTTTGTTGTGGTTCTCCATTAAATTGTGTTAACACTACATAGACATACGATCGCAGCAATCGCCGTTGATGAGCTGTCATTTTTTGAAGAGTTCCGTTGTCTGTCTCCCAAACTCATCATCAGATCTAAATGAAACTGAAATGGGACCATTTCGGAATAAATCTCTTTCGAACAAAACAAGAATTTTGCAAATCTGTCTAAGAATGGCGAAGTTATGCCCGAAAATGGGTACATAAAAAAAAATACAATCATTCGAATTGATAACCTCCTATTTTTTGAAGTCTGTTAAAAAGACCAAGATGCGAGACATGTTTTAGCTTATTTAAAAATCTCTTATTAACTTTATTGATAGTGTTAACTCGACCAAATAGTTGTCTAACCAATTTATCCTTCGTCATCGGTGCCGACGTGTGTCACCTTCATACAGAGATTTGTTCAATGATCCTCTATTGTGCCGAATACGGAAAAGAAATCGCTATTTTCTGCTCTACATCTCTTCCTCTTTCTTTTGAACTTTTCATGAATTTACTGAAGCAAAAAGTATCGGTAAGAATTAAGGCAATAGTTGATAATATTAATGGTTTCATTTTTTTTCCTTCTTTTGCAATATCACGTTTAAATTTTTACTAAAAGCTACGTTTTTACAAATATTTTTTTTTTTTTTTTTTTGCAATTTTTTTCACGATCTTTGTTAAGAAAAACTGCTATATCCCTTTGCGCGTCCAAATTAGCAGACACAATAGATCTTAATTGTGTCTCGACCACGAGGTGACTGCTGAACCAATTTGCAAATAAATTCATTCTCAGCATTGGGAAAATTATAGACTGATTATGTTTATTTATTTTTTATTTTTTTATTTACACTTCCATGCAACAAAAATACAAACAAAGTAATAATAAGTAAAAATAATAAAAGACGGGAACGAAAATGTATATATACTAGTAATAAACATACATATATATTTAATATAAAACTACCTATTAATAATTATACACTTTTTAATATAAAGTAATAGAAAAGGTTTTTGAGACGACTTTACTCCTTGTGTAGAAAATAATTCCGCAACTTCCGCTTAAATGCATACTGACTGGTGGCCGTCCTGATATCGAGAGGAAGCGCATTCCACAGAAGGATGGACTGAATATGAAAGGAAGAATGAACAAAATCAGAAGTATGAGAAGGACAAATCAGCACCTCGGAAACACAAGGAATTATAAGCTGCTAATTCACAAATCTACTAGCAGCTTAAAACTGATCTTAAAAGTCATTTATATCATATAATTTTTCTGTCCACTTATTAGAAGATCGCAGTTTCCAGACGTGTGAAGAATTATGCTATGCTATAATTATCTTATAAAACAGTTGTTATTGTAACTCACTCTTGCAAGATTTATGCTCGAGTCTTGCTGACTGACTGAGATGAGTCCACGTACTAACAACAAAAAAAACTCTACAAGAAATGTTTTTCGAACATTTAAAATATCAGTGCACACTCAAATTCGTAGCTTCACAACAACTTTACACAAGCGTTCCTTAATTTATAGACAACGGATATCCGCCAGATAGTGGTGTCTAGCCGACTAATTTACAGTCTCGACACTACCACGTTGTTTTGTTACTACAAATTTTTTGAGTACTTTACTATGCCTACGATGCGTTTAACGTCTTACGATAGTTTAAGTCACGGGGTAAACAAAACTTTGTATTTTGTATAGAAATATTTTTGCAAATTATCAGCGCGTGTGTTATGAACCCAATAGTAAAAAACAATTGAATATTTTTCAAAAATGCGACTGTAAAAAACAACTAAAAAGTTCCAAACAAGTCACTTTCAAGCAGTGTGATGCATTTGGTGTTTGTTATTTTAGTTAAATTTTCATGCCATTTCATGCCACCACCTGCATCAGACTGCTTGAAAAGTGACTTGTTTGGAACTTTTTAGTTGTTTTTTACAGTCGGGTTTTTGGAAAATATTTTATTTTTTTATTTTCTACATTTTAGTGAGTTATATTTTTGAGACCTCCACCATACCTCCTCGAAGACTTTATTTTGATACCTCACTTAATATAGTTCGTCGACTTTCATTTTTTTCTTTTTCACAATATGGCATCTGTTTGTCGCCATATTGTATTTTGATTACTGTCATGTCTTTAGTAGCACTCGCAATGTTAAGACGAATCAATTCACGTAAGAATTATCAAAATCGGTCCACGCGTTTGGTCTCTATAGTGCCACGAAGGAACATATATATACATATATATTATGCTGATAAACACATTACCCTCCCTTGCGCCGCGCAGTCAGGTAAAAAGATGTTCTTGAGTACTCCCACCACAAACTAAGAAATGACTTTAAAACAATTAAAGTGGTTTTTATGCAAAACAATAATAGTTTATTTAATCATTTTAAAAGTTCTGCAACAAAAAAGAATTGAAATATCACCTCATTATATTTATCAAAACTATTTATATAACTCTTAACTACCTTCTTTACTTACTTTGCAGGTGCAAATAAAATGCACTACAATATTGCTAATGCAGTTATGATTAGTGTTAAACACGCTACCAGGTACTGTTATTATCGTATGAGAATGTTAATTCCTTTTGGCATTTATTCATTTTATACGTTCAAACGGTCGAAAAGGCACATGTAATCTACCCTTATTTAAAACTCAATTAAAACTTAATTATAGGCATCAGTTTTAGATTTCATAGTTCTTCATTAGTATCGTAATAATGAACGGAGTCCATCCACCGTTTTATTTCATTAAACATTGCGGTTTTAATGAAGATAGGTACTTAGTTCTTTAATGAAAACATAAAAAGTGATTAAAGATGCTTCAAATTGAACATTAAAGAGGTTTATTTACTACCAGTAAAATTAAACTCTGAAATTTTGAAATAAGATAGAACTGTTTCATGGTTTCGGGTAAATGAATGATGCTGGGAATGATACGGCGATTCTATTCAATGGGATATAATAACTCTTAATCAAGATTAACTAAAGTACCTACGAGTATCTACTTCCTAACTTGATTATCTCATTGTGTTCAGAACTCAGTTTCGTGATGTACTCTGGAATTAAAGCCTAGCCTAGTATTAAATACTATTTTTCAAAAATAATATTCTTTCAGTCGATAGGATATTTTAATTTAACTGGTCATCATCATCCCGTTGTTATCACTTCAGCCGAAAGACGTCCACTGCTGGGCGTAGGCCTCCCCCAAGTGTCGCCACAACGACCCGCGTCTCGCATCCATAGAATTGCCGCGACCCTCACCAGGAGGTCCCCCTTGTTAGAGCCCTTCCAACGATAAAATGATAAATGATAAATGATGTTTATTCAGTAAATAGGTTACAAGAAACACTTTTACACGTCAATGTTTTTTGTCAGCTAGATGAGGCCGGTGTTTCCTAGCTGACTACCCTGAGAAGAAACACCGAAACAAACTCAGAGGTCAAAGTCTCTTTTAAAGTGTTGAAATCCATATAATGTGTACTGGTTAAATCATATGAGAACCATGTACGTTTATGTCTGGGATGAGCTTTTTGAAGAAAGCAACACACAAATTCGAGTGGACCTGTCCAGACAGTGCAAGCATTTGTCAGTCATCGCGAAGCTCAACTCAGGACTTTGAGGTGCTCAACGAACCGACGAACAATACCAAAGTAAGGACATTTGAGTAGGCCGCAAAAATACTCAAACTGCCAGACAATCATAAAATCTACATGAATATAACGACATACATAGTTCTCGCATTCACATTATTCTATATGACGCTCTGTCTTCCGGTATGCGGTCGCCACACCAGAACTTTTCGGACCCATCGACCTTCTGTTCTGCGAGCAATGTGGTCCACTGCCAATTAAGTTTGTTTTTTTGACTGGTTATACTATTGTTAGTCAATCGCCATTTAGCTATTACGTAGGTTGCCGGATATTTGATTGAAATTTGTCTGCTAACTGTAGTGATATTTATCCATGATACGAGTACTCCAACAAAAATACAAAACAGGTACTTTGCTAACTTCAAGGAAAAATACTCGAGAAATGATTGATTTGGAAGAAATTGATGAATCAGCGCCAATGACAAGTGCCTTAGTCTTCGAGACTGAAGTGTGACACTTGACATCTCAAGCCTGTTAGAAGCTTTGACGTGTCACGCAGATCAGCAAAATTGGTATTTCAGAAGACATTTTTTCATTTTGAAGTGGTTGACGTTTTTTTTATGTTATTTATCTGTATTACTGAAATTCTTTAAAGATACTTAGTTGTGAAATTGTTACAGTCAGTTGTCGTAAACTTTTGAAGTTTTGTTTTTATTTTCCGATAACTAAGATCGACAAGTTCAATGTTATCTTTCCCTCTTGACGCTGTGCCTATTCACTCGGCTGGACGGTTGATACAGTGGTCGAGCAATTGGCTGCTGTGCTGCGTGTCGCGGGTTCAATTCCCGCACGGAACAAATATTGTGTGGCCTACAGACCCACGATACAGGAGTAGGTAATACCTCGGGTCAAGGTTTAAAAAAAATTAAGTTGCTGACCATTGAATCCCATCTTAAAGATAAGTTACCACAGACTCAACATACCTAACGTTGGGAAACTAACCGGTCAGCTAATCAAGTTGATAAACCAAATTGGAATGAATGTATCGACACACGGACGACTGATATCAGTGGCTGGTTTGTCAGTGATAAATAGAAGATTACATACCAGAACGCTCATGAACAAAAGCCTTATCGTACCTACTTTTCGGATTTCTATGTAAGCGGTGTCTTTTATTAAACGACTTCCAAAAGAATGTGACGTAAGGAGATTACGTGGGAAGTAAAAACTATATTGTAACAGTGGGAATAAAATATATATTGTAAAGAGAAAGGGCGTGGGAAGGTTTGTAGTCACAGTATTCAGCACTCCCTGGGAGATGGCACGATACTGTAGGACCCAAGGGAAGGCTGATTAAAATATTTACATGTGTGCCCACTTCCAAGGGCTAAACTCTAGTCTGACATAAAACTAAATTCACACCTACTATTCTAAAATAATCCATCGACTCTCCAACATTCTTAACTGCCAGCTAAAGGCCGGTGCAGACCCGCTGAGATTAGGTTGTGTCTACAATCGTCACAGTACTATCCTGGCTCAGCCTGGTGACGGATGACTCGGGGGAGCCACATTGCGTTCGCCCCGGAGATGTCGGCCGGCAGGTGGTAGCGCCGGTTCGTGGGGTCGACAGGAGCCAGGAAGAATCGGCCGGCCGTCGGTCGGGCCGGCTCGGAGACGGCTAGCAGAAGCCACGCGGGTACATAAGTACCCGGCGTGAAGCCCGCCGTTGTAGTAAGTGGCCTAGTGGTGACGGCACGAGGCACTGCAGCAGGATGGCCGCGATGGAGGACGATTTAGGTGCGTGCTCGGAGCGTAGGGCTCCAAATCTTCCCCTCCATCCAGCGTGTCATAGAGATGGCCGATGATCTTCTCCGCTGATTGTGACACTCAAGCATGAGCAAAGCGGCTGTACGTGCGCCAATAAGGCGGTGTGGTTGTCACAATCAGACGGAGTTTACAAAGGCGAGGTGCAAAGCACGATGACATGCACATTTGAGTGTAGCAGTAGGGTACACACAAGTCAAGATGCGCATAGCATAGGCCTTATAAAGTTAACCACGTGGAAGGCGTGGTTACGACAATACAATAGTTTTATTGTAGACTAGCGACCCGCCCCAGCTTCGCTCGGGTACAAATTATACATATAAACCTTCCTCTTTAATCACTCTATCTATTAAATAAAACCACATCAAAATCCGTTGCGTAGTTTTAAAGATTTAAGCATACATAGGGATATAGGGACAGAGAAAGCGACTTTGTTTTATACTACGAGTATGTAGTGATTATAAACCTTGATTTTACAAAACAAAGAAAAGAAAACTGCAAGACATAGTAAGAACATGTTCTGGAAAAAAATTATATAAAAGTTAGGAACACAAAATGCACAAAGCTATTTGTGTGCTGAATCAACACTTACCCTAGAACGGGGTTAGTTCTCACACAATTTACATAAGATTAAACCGCAGCTGCCAGAATTGGCGGAGATCACGGGTGAAGTCTCAAACGTGTTCAACAGAACAAAGAGAACGTGAGTCTTCCGCCGGCAGCCCGAATAAAGGAAATAAAGAAAGAACGCCGCCTGTGCAGCCCCTTTTACAATCGTAGCGATTGACAGATGACAACGAATCTACAGACAATGAATGTTGTCAGCAAACTAATATTTTTTATGTTTTCTTAAATTGAATTAGTGGCTTTTGGTCATTGTTGTTTTTTCCTTTTGTTTAATTTTAAATGAGATTGTAACGCCACTACGTTACAAGAAGGAGGTTCTCAATTCGTCTGGATGTTTTTTTTTGTTTGTTTGTTATGTTTCTCCGCCACTTGTGAATAGATTTTGATGATTATTTTTTTGTTTGGTAGGCCATACTTCAGAGGTGGTTTCATATAAATATAAATTTGATCAAAATAGGTTTAGTACATTTTGTAAAAATCAACATAAACATAAAAATATGTAGACAGAGATGACGGTTTGGTTGTCTTCAATTATGCTCAAATTCCATGGGGTTATCCATTTGGATATAACTTTATTATTTACTTTTAGTTCTGGGGTACAACAACTAAAAAGTGAAAAATAAAAAACTTTTTTACAAAAAATACAGGCGACTTCTAAAAATTGCAAAATAACTTTAATTTCGGAAGTAGGTGTCAAATAACGAAGAAACAAAATACAAACACGGATAGTCTGATGAAGTTGCTGGCTGTTAGTTCAATTATTGATTAAATGTCACCAACTGCATCAGACTGCTTGAAAAGTGACTTGTTTGGAACATTTTAGTTGATTTTAACAGTCAGGTTTTTTGAAAATATTTTTTATTTTTATTTTCATCATTTTAGTGAGTAATATTTTGGAATCGCCTCCTTGAACCCTTTATTTTGATGCTCCACTTATTATAGTTCGTTTACTTTTTTTTTTCACAATATGACGTCTGGTTGTCGCCATAATGTATTTTATTTATTTATCCTATATTTCAGATAACTATGGCCCATAAAACACAATACGTATATAATAATAATTACTATAAACTAATACATATTTTATAGAATAAACAACAACTGCTGTACACGAAGTGACGGCGTCGTTATACGCTGCGAGGTGTCGCATAGCCGGCCGCGGAAACGCCGATACAGCGACGACAAGACTCTTCCTTGAGGAAGGTCATCAAATAGTGAGTCGGAACGCGCACCACGTACGACTTGAAATTGGTGTTATGGTACGCCTCCAACTTCTCCACCCTCAAGGTCCAGTTGGTCTTCACCCGAATGTACTCTACTATATCCTCGATCTTCGTAGAGTGGTACAAACGGGACACGTACAGCTGCATCGTACTACAGGACGTAGCAGCATGTTGGATCCTACCGGCGCTGTCCCACACTGGTTGCGATAAGTAGGCTTCCTCTTCTTTTGTCTCCACCTTGATGAAGCCGTCTTCATCGCATGTGTTCTTCAGTGGACCCTGCTGTTTGTGGTCCATCACAGCGCCTGTAGTCGCGCTCAATGCTCTGCTTTCCCCCTTTAGGTTTTTCTGCTTGTCGTTTCGTTTGCGACACAGCAGGATTCGTCTTGGCGACAATTGCAGGATAGGCACCTTTGGGGGTCGATGTACACGCGTCGCTTCCCCGGCAGGTACGACGCGATCAGCGGAACATGATGCAACGTTTGCATTCTTGACAGCCGATGACGTAGATGATTGAAAACTGCAGACTGACACATTTTGTGCCCCGCGACGTGTGTTTACATTGGAGCCTTCCGGTGACCTACTTGCCGGAATAGCGTTGCGCAACAACGCTACTTCGGCTCGCAATAATTGCGAGCCGAAGTAGCATTGCGAGCCGATTGTTAAATTATCCGCCACTTGTTAGCCAGCACACTCAATTATGCCATTAAAAACGAACTCAAGCATAAACACTATGCCAAATTAAGTAAGCCTCCATACATAACCAGTGTGCCTGCTTACACGTGCAAAGATAGAATCTATCAAAGGGCTGAGATTCGAAGCCACGAGTGATGAACTAGGGCCATCACACTAGAATTAGTAAATAATTATTATATGAACTCATATAGGGCGTGGGATTGAGCTGCTTCAATGATATACATGAGCCATTGTTTTCATATGTACTACTTACTGATGAAAAATTTTTTATATATATATTTTTTTTTAATATTCGTTTTTGACATGAATACTTGTATAGTATTGCATTATATTTTTTATTTTATTTTTTTATTGACATTTTATTATTATTTTTTTTGACTTGAATACTTTGTTAAGTATTATATTTATTTTTATTTTTTGATTGACATATTATGATTACTATTTTGTTTGACACAAATATTTACTTTGTAAAGTATTATATTTTTATTTTTTTTTGATTACTTAATTATTGTAAATGTGAGGACTATGTGGGTTATTATTATTATTTTCTCCTCCTTTTTACAGTAATTTTCAACGTTGTCTGACAGTTTGAGTACTTTTGCGGCCTACCCAAATGTCTTTTCTTTGGTATTGTTCGTCATGTCATTGAGCTCCTTAGTGGTTTTTAAGTTGAGCTATTCGACTATTGACAAATGCTTGCACTGACTGGACAGGTCCACTCAAATATGTTTGGTTCTTTCTTCAAAAGACCACTACAGACACTAAGCTGCATGGTCCTCATATAGAATAATGTGAATGCGAGAACTATGTATGTCGTTATATTCATGTAGATTTTATGATTGTCTGGCAGTTTGAGTATTTTTTGCGGCCTACTCAAATGTCCTTACTTTGGTATTGTTCGTCGGTTCATTGAGCACCTCAGAGTTCTGAGTTGAGCTTCGCGATGACTGACAAATGCTTGCACTGTCTGGACAGGTCCACTCGAATTCGTGTGTTGCTTTCTTCATAAAGCTCATCCCAGACATAAACGTACATGGTTCTCATAGGATCTAACCAGTCCACATTGTATGGATTTGAACACTAAAAGAGACTTTGACCTCTGAGTTTGTTTCGGTGTTTCTTCTCAGGGTAGTCAGCTAGGAAACACCGGCCTCATCTAGCTTAAACTGACAAAAAAACATTGACGTGTAAAAGTGTTCCTTGTAACCTATTTACTGAATAAACATCATTTATCATTTATCATTTATCATTTATAATCTGTCGTAACCATAAGCTAAATATGGAGAAAGAACATCAAGTGTAACATTGACTTGCGTTCAACACAGCGACCAACTATTATTATTTTCTAAATTAGTCGTTGATGAAATAGTATGCCTTCGAACAGAGACTAGATTTAACTTTAGTTTTGAATGCATCCGTCCATTTATCGAATCCCGCTGCGACTAACAGGAGAAGAGCATCAATGAAAAATGTGCCAAGAACGGGAAAAAAATCCTTTTTTAGAGCTTCAGTTGCGTGCGCTGCGTAAACGGTTAAAGTTACGCAAAAATTATGTATGACGAAATTGTTCTCCTTATAAATTCCTAAAAAAAGTCCGTGACAGCATATATATCTATCTTTTATGGTTAACTCACTATCTTTTTTATGGTTTTTATTTTTACGCTAAGCTTAGTTCAGTAAAACTTAGTTTATGGAGCGAATGACGAAATCGGCCCTAAGACTCCGCTGTCCGTCTATCTGTCAGCGGCTGTAGCTATACTGTTGAAATTTTCACAGAATGTGTATTTTTGTTGCCGCTATAACAAAAAATAATAAAAATTTAAATAAATTAAAAATTATAGAAGACTCCCTTAGTGGCTACAGAAATACATGCTGTGTGAAAATTTCAACAGTCTACCTATTAAGGATCATGAGATACAGCCCAAAAAAAACTCCGCTGCCCGTAAAAAAAAACATGATTCTAGACGGGGAGTCCCTTTAATTTTTAATTTATTTATATTTTTATTATTAGTTGTTAAAGCAGCTATAGAAATACACGCTGTGTGACAATTTCAACTGTCTACCTATTACGGATCATGAGATACAGCCAAAAAAAAGACCCAAAAAAAAATTTTTATATTCTCAGTTTGTGGTACGGAACCCTTCGTATGCGAGTCCGACTCTAAAGCTCTCTCTTAAAGCGTATTTCCTGGAAAATCAAAAGTACTGTGAAAAAATTAACCGCACTTTTGCTGCTGTGATTGATTGAAAGAATTTTAACAGGAAATCATTTTTCTTGACTTTTGTTTAATTTTTGACGCGTTGATAATTTTTTCTTCCCGAAACCGGGGTTAACCTGTTCTAGTTGAGTGGGATAGTTTTTAAAACAAAATACCTTTACTATCATAAACTCACGACACCTACTGATATTTATTTTTGTACCATTCTCATATAGCAATGAAAACATGGTGTGGGTATAAGACAAAAGATCAACCCACTTGCTCATCACCTTTCACTTCACTATTTTAGGAAACCAATTCCAGGCATCAGATTTCGATAAACTGTGACAAATAATATTAATAAACATATTATGCCTATCAATTTTTGGAAAACATTGCTATTTATAATTCGTCTTAAAGATAAACCGGTTCAAGCATCTTCAACAAACTAACAACTGTATTAATTATTTAATTAAAAAGATAGGATAAAAGTCAGCTACTCTATCTTAAAGTAAAAAGATTTTACAAAAGAAAACTCTTTAGAGACTTAAACTTCGTTTTTAAAACAAACTACAACTCAAATCAACTACAACGAAAATAAGAGTACGGTCTACAAAAGATCTTAATCAAACTAGATGTGACTGGATAAAAAGAAACTTGGGTTCAGGCAAGCTTTTCATGAACGAAAATAGTATTGTGTACAAAATAGAACGTGCACAAATAGACTTTGCCGTAACACTAAGTGCAGCCGCACATTAGGCGACTAGTGTTAGTGTCCACCACAGATTGGTGTCTTAGTTACTTTTTACTAAGTGTTATAGAATTTTAAATTACATTTTCTATGATACAGGGTGTGAGGGTATGATATAGGGTGTGAGGGAAACTCTTCCGAAAATGGAGACAAGTGATAAGGCTAGTGATTCTCGACACGATACCATAAAAAAATATTTTTTTTTATACCATTTTACTTTTGTTTAGCATTTCGGGTCCACTATGCTATGAACACGAGTTCAAAGTGCGCGCGCGCTCTCGCCGACGGCCGCGTGGCCAACGACCTCACGTCCACGCGACGTCGACGTAAAGCAAAAGGTTACTGGAATCCGTTTGCTTTTAGGTTGTATATAATCTACGTTCTGACTTCGCAAGCATTTCCCTTACACCCTGTATTGCAGAGCTCCTGCGAGCAGTGGTGGTCCAGTAGTAACAGCTCTGACTAACGTGTCGTAAGTCATGAGTTCGAACCTAGGCAGGATTTGCTTTGTATAAAATTTTTCATCATTACTGCTCTCAAAACGGTAAAGGACAAAATCGCGATATTGTCATTGTGAGGAAATCCGGCATGTCCTTGGGTCAACAATCCGAAAACACGTGATATCTATCAACCCGCACTGGATCCACGTGGTGGAATAAGGCCCATTCCCCCTCACAGAGAAGAGGCCTGTGTCCCAGGACTGTAAACGTTAAAAAGCTGATTATGCTTTTATGCTATGCTTATTGTAATCTCTCGGGACACTCAGTTTTCTCGTTTTATCGGTCCGGTTTAATGGAGACGTCTACAGGTGCAGGAGGTGTCTACACAAGTCGACCAAATGCCGTCCAAAACCTGTACATGTCTATTCCAAATCAGGTTTGGTCTACTTGCGCATGCACATCTGCGTAGTGGTCTTACACTGCACACACAACACTACATTTATTTTAGTTGTTTTTTAACAATTTTTTTTTGTTTCTTTTCGTTTATTTTTTGCTGTGTGCCTTCATGTTTGTATCTCATGTAGCCTGCTATTAAAAAAGTCATCGTGACTTACATCAAGGCTGCGGCGGTGTATGGATGCAGCTGTGCCACTACTTATGGCTCGAACCGGTATTTAGTTGTCTAGTCTGAGACGTCCCTTATCCATAAAAAAACAGCCCAAAATACTCATAACATATTCTATTATTAACATTTGCTTTTATATTTGCCCCTTTTGCGATTCGGATTAAATAATATTGTTACGATTTACGAGGTGAAGAAAGATGTATAAGGATTCCAAGGAATGAACAATCCTTTGATAAATGTGAAGAGACATTCTAAGACGTGTGAAACTTTGTATGTTTATAAAAGGCTCGGGTTGGTAATTTTAATAATATGCGAATGTAGCGCCGACATAATTTAAATTTACGTAACTCGAGACGAGCGAATATGTAGTCAAGAATTGTGTTTACTTTACTCTGGATTAAGCATATATAATAAGGTAGAAATAATTATAAAGCTAGAGTTTTACATTCCTTAATTTGTTAGTAGATATGTACTATTTTGTGGATGAATAGATATATTTGTACAAGGTGGAAACGACAATACAGCAATACTCATTATTATGAACAATTTTTTTTGTGGGACCAACATGAAGTTGCGACAAAAAAAAAACAATTTATCAATACATTTTGTCGAGTTATGCAAACATAAATTTATGGGGCAGATATTTTTTTATGCAAACATAAATTTATGGGACAGATATTTTTAGGCAAATATAAATTTATGGGACAGATATTTTTTATGCAAACATAAATTTATGGGGCAATAATTTTTTAAAGCCAGTATTAAGTATATTAAAGCCAGTGTTAAGTTTATTAGATGACATACAACACAATAGTCCATCATCATCATCTCAGTCAAAAGACATGTACTATTAAACATAGGCTTCCTCTGCAAGTCAACATATCGTCCAGCCTAATTTTTCTTGCATCCAGCGGATTCTCTCGGTCTTCACCAGTTCATCATACACTTAGTTACGCTAACTGAGGTATTTATTTATTTCAACGAGTTTCCCATATAAACTTTCTTTTAAATTCTTCTACTTTCAGAGGAGTTGGACATTGTTTAAAATAGCTTGTGTTTCCTAGCCACCTTTGTTCGATTAAAATACGAGCCGTGTAAATACTGCTAGTAATTACTTCGTACAAAGTGAGGGTCTTTGAAGTGTCAATATTGTGCGGTGGCATCGTCGGAACCCACGTGCGGCCGAAGGGTGGGATTAAACGATAATACACTATTTGCTGGTCAAGAGTATTAATTACTTAAAAATCGATGTACTTATTTAATTTTATTTTTAAATTTAGAGCAGAGTTTTAAAAAAAAAAACAGAAAAATTCGTGTTTGTTAATTTCAGTGCCAATACCAAAGAAATGATCGATGGATAATGTGAAAGATTATATAGCCATGAAGCCAGTGACTATTGAAATGACGACTAATCAAAAAATATAGAAGAAGCAGACATGTTGTGCCGACCCAAAAATTGGCGTAAGAGCAATATCACCAAGAATCTTTTGTGGCAAAACAATACAATTCTGCATTACCTTTAAACGTTCAACTGTCTTTAACATACAACTTAATTATGATTCTACTCGTTTAAGAATTAACTCTGACACGAGGTGTCCCCATAACTCAAATGAAGTGATTTCAGTGCGTGTTTATAAGTGCTACGATTTATGTTATCGTGTGCTACGCCGTAGCGCTACGGTGCTACGATAGTGCTACGACACGCACCACACATTTATTTGCTTGTTTAAAATTCTTCACGTAAACGTTTATGATGGTACAAGATTGATGACAGCTTTTTTATCGTGAAAGGAGTGTTATTTTAGTTTTGGTCATTTATTTTAACACTTTAAGGGGCTTTTCCATGTGGTTAACTAAGTATTTACGCTTATTATTTATTTATTTAAACTTCATGTACAATAGTGGTACCTACATAGGTGAACTTAATGCAACAAGGCGTTCCCTACCTGTAGTATAGTGAACCTTTGGGTTATAAAGACTACTCTGGTAGCTACTCTGTGGTGCCATGATCATGTGTGTCAATGCGTTTAGCACGTATGTAAAACAAAACGTTTTGTTTATATCAATCTTTTGAAGATAATAGAGAGCGAATTATATTTTAAATAATATATATGCGGGATGAATAAGTGATATTTAGTACTACCATGTTTTAATATAAATACAACTAGTTTGGCTAGTACAACGTCTAATATAGGTATTCGGTACTTCCTATCATTTTTTTTTTGCCAGGGCTGCAGAAGTGATCGAATTCACACACACACACATCACACATCACACACCAACACACACACCACACACCACCACATCACAACACACACACACACACACACACACACATCACATCACATCATCGACATTTTTTTTTTGGTGTGGTAAATCATCCAATGTCATCTCCCGCTCTGGGTGGAGTAGTCCTTGCCTGAATGATATCCAACCCAATAAAAATAAAAAAGGTACTTCCCATTCCTCGAATAAAATATTAATAAATCTATACTATAATATTATAAAGAGGACAGATTTGTATTTTTGTATGTAACAAATAAGCTCTAAAACTACTAGACCGATTTTAACCATTTTTTCACCAATAGAAAGCTAAACTATCAGAAAATAACATAGGCTACTATTTACCTCGAGAAAAATAACAGGTCCCGCGGGATAAGTCACGGAAGCGAAGCCGCGGTCAAAGTGCTAGTGTATAAAGGCCGGTAGTTGCAATAATGAATTGTATCCACATTCACAAGTCGGTTCAGAATATTTGAATGTATTATACTGCAGCTCTAGTCGTTACTATTGTACTGTGACTGCACACTGTATATTGCATACGAGTTCCTACAAAGTAGAATTTAAAGCTAACATTATAGCTTGAGAATTATTGTTGAAATATGCGACAAGAATCTTTGTGGAAAGTTCAACTGTAGGGAAATAATGTTGTCCAATTTATCGTTAGTATGTGAGTGTTTGTGAAAGTTTTGCAATTCTTTTGCTCTCTTAATATGAGTGTTAGAACTTTTCAGAATAAATTTTAAAATATCTTTGCACTCGCTTCTGCTAGCGGCTTCACCTGCCTATTTCACCCATTATAAATGATGGCCTATATGTTATTCTGATATATAAGAAATATAAATGTAAAGTTTTATCAAAAACCGTTCAGTAGTTTTTGCGTGAAAGAGTAACAAACATACATCCTCACAAATTTTCACATTTATGATATTATAGTAAGATTAGTAGGACAAGTGAATTAGCATTTTTGCCTGACTGTCCCAGAAGGAGTGTAATGTTTTTCGCATTATTATAGCCTATGATATTATGGTATTGAATTATACTTAGACTATGAAAGGTTATAGACGGAACGTCATTGGACATTAAATGAAGCAGGATCGTTAAAATGTGTGAGTGACCTTGACGAACGTAACGATGACGTATCGGCTTCTCATTTTGTCTGTGTGAGCTTATTTTGCGTGTACAGATACAAGCCGGCTTCTCATTCTGGTACTTCAGTTTGCTGGATTTTGACACTTCGTCTATAACTTTTTATAGTCTAAGCCTACATATTATGTTATTCTGATGAATAAGCTATATTACTGTAAGGTTTCATCAAAATTCGTTAATTAGTTTGAAATAGTAACAAACATACAGCCATCCAACCAAACTTTCGCATTTATAATATTAATCAACATCATCATTTCAGCCGAAAGACGTCCACTGTTGGACATAGGCCTCCCCCAAGTGTCGCCACAACGACCGGTCCTGTGCGTCTCGCATCCGCTACCCATCGGCTACCCGCGACCCTCACCAGGTCATCGGTTCACCTTGTGGGATTCCTTCCAACGCTGCGTCTTATAGTACGCGGTGGCCATTCCAGAACTTTTCGGCCCTGCCCACTGCCATCACTGGCAACACGCACTGCCAAACGCCGCCCAGCCGAGTCGGATTCGACGGTATAAATGAACATGGACAAAACCAAGGTCATGGTAAATACCCACGTAGCACCCACTCCTATCAAGATCAGAGACTCTACACTCGAAGTTGTAGACGAGTACGTCTACCTGAGATAAACGGTCCAGTTAGGCAGGGCTATCTTCGAGAAAGAGGTCATGATATTAGTAGGATATAAAAAAATATTTTCGTGAATATTCTTGACCTTTTTAAAAGTACGAGTACTTAACTGAAACCTTAGACTTAAACTCTTGTACAAAACTCTTGTACCCTTGGGTTTATTTTTATTTTCGATCCTTGTCAGAACGCCTTGGATAATAAAGACTTTTAAAACTTTTCAGTTTAGAAACAAGAGGCTAAAGAACGCTATTATGCTTATGTTTGACTTCAACCATCATTCATTACTGAGTACCTAATGAAAAAAAAAAACCTAACGTTTATGATAATTTTGTTTTAATTGCTAATTGACTTTATAGATTTAAATTGACAACCAAACAAGGTACAGAATTTGGTGCACAAAACTCGTATTATTGGTATTAACTCTATAAGGCGTCTGCCCGGGGGTGGAGGATAAATTCGAAAGAGTTACCTCGCCCCTGGGCACTCGAGGCAGGGAGGAACAGGGGTGGGTTTTAGTCAGTAAGAGTCTGACACGCCCTTCCGCTCCACCCTAGAGCGGAGGAAGTCATAGGATGATTTCCCACCCCCCCAAAAAAAAAAAAACCCTATAAGGCGTACAGTGATAAATATAATATATGTATTTGTCATCATTATAAGAGCTTCTAAAATGATCTTAGCTTCTTCAGAAAAGGGTTGCCATGATACTCATGGTAACCCTTTTCACGGACTGTTAAGTTTATAAGGTTGAGTTAATTTCTGATGTGTCATTAATACATATAATTACTAAAGGTTCTTAAGTAAATTATGAATTTAATAAAACACGTTAATCTTCTGGGATATATTTCTGGACCTGTATTTGGATATGACTAGCTTCTGCCAACGGCTTCGCCTGCGTGGAAATATTACTTCCCCATTATAAATTATAGCCTATGTGCTATTCTAGACTATAATCTTTTTCTTTGTCAAGTTTTATCCAAATCTGTTTAGCCGTTTTGGCGTGATGGAGTGACAGACATCCATACAAACTTTCGCATTTATAATATTAGTAGGATTATTTACGGATGTAGTTAAACACTTGTGAGCAAAAAGATTTCTTAGGACATTGGAATATTACTCGTATTTACTTTCACAAAAAGCCTTGCACATTCGTGCTGTAACAGAATAATTTCTTCTTTTACTCCGTAATGTCGTAACAATATATCCTGAAATACATAGCGTGTCTTAAGAATATGAAATTATTCAACAAATAAAATATATTTGCATTTCAACGTACAACTGACCCAATTCTTTCTGAGGTATTTGTTTTTAATTCTTTTCTCTTGTTGCAATAAAAATATAAAAACTAAAGAGCTGAGCGTTTATACTGGTTGTGGTTAGCCGTTATATTCCTGCCAAATATGATATGTGCGAGTAATTTATTTTTAACATACTTATATTAGCTTGGTATGTATCTACGTAACGGCATCTTTGAACGTGATTTTCGCCCGTGATGCATTTCCATGATATGGGTATCAAATTAATGAAAGGGTTTGCTGAGAACAATACGAAAAATAAAGTGTGTTTTCAGTTTTTTTTTTTAACTATAGAAAATTATTTCTCTGTATCCTGTGCTGCTTCGGTTTGAGGTTTGGCCTATTTTGTTTTGAAATAGATACTTTAATATTATATAAAGTACATAATAATGTCTCTCTGTATTTTATAACTCGATGTTGTTGTATCGTCATCTTTACATTGTGGATAGATAAAGTCTCATATAATTACAAAAAAAATGCCGTGTACTTATTTAATTGCCAAAATACGCACATACCTACTTCTGTGTTTTATATAACTACATTTTTTATATATATTAGCAGTACATATATTATTATTAGCCCGTACTGTCCCACTGCTGGGCAAAGGCCTCCCTCCGTTCCTTCCAACGGTCATCTTTTACTTCTTCTAATAATAATAATATACATAGTGAAGAAACCAGCATGTCCTAGAACCAAAAATTCGAAGACAGCCCGGATGTCTGTGAGGATCGCCCAGAGGACACGGTGGAGCACACGGTGGAGATCTGCCCCGCTTGGGCGGAGCCCCACCATGTCCTCGTGCAGGCGATCGTCGGTAGCGACCTCTCGCGCCCGGCCCTGGTCCAGGCCATGGTACGGAGCGAGAGGAAATGGGAAGCAGTCTCCTCCTTCTGCGAAGCAGTAATGCTCGCGAAGGAAGAGGCGGAACGGGTGAGGGAGAGGCTGCAACAACAGCCTCGCCCTCACACCCTCGGCAGCAGCCGCCGCAAAAGACACCAGGGGCTTCGGGCGCCGCGAGACGATCTCCGGCCACCGTAGACCCGGGCCTGCGGACGGCGAGTAATGGGTAGCTCGCAGTCCGATCAGCACCAGGCCCGAGAGTCGACGGCGCGTAGTGGTCCACGCGCGCCTCAAAGAGTTGTCAGCATTCGTGACGGGGCCCGTCATGGCCGATCCCTGCCTAGGGGTTGAGGATAAATTCGAAAGAGTTACCTCGCCCCTGGGCACTCAGGCAGGGAAGGAACAGGGGTGGGTTTTAGTCAGTAAGAGTCTGACACGCCCTCCCGCTCCACCCAGAGCGGGAGAAATCATTGGATGATTTCCCACCCCCAAAAAAAAAAGGCGAACAACAACGAATGGTCCTTTGTTAATGGTAGCAGTTTAAAATAAGAACTTCCGCTGTAATGGTTGGTTTAAATCCATTGCAAGAGTTCGTTTATGGAGTGTACCTCTGTAGTTGGCCTTGTGAATTTGAGTTCCTAACACGTTAGGTCGTTGTTTAGCATCAATTTAAGTTTGGTGCTAACTTATCGAAGATAGCCACGCCATCTAGTTGTAGCTAAAATATCAATAGTCGAAACTAATACATTTTCATGTGACAGCGTCTCAAGCAATTTCCAGTAGGTACCCAGTAATTGGGTAGTTCCATGGTTATGTAAATAATAATCATATTTAGTCCGTAGAGTAGAATCTTAAAAAAATATTAGACACGTATTTTTTGCTTTACCCAACCGACGAAATTTGACGACACGGTTGGCGCAGTGGTTGAGCGTTCGGCTGCTGCACTGCGTGTCGCGGGTTCGATCCCCGCACGGAACAAATATTTGTATGACCTACAGATAGTTGTTCCGGGTCTGGGTGTCTTGTTTATGTGAGTATACAGGCATGTTTGTGAACGCACCCACGATATAAATCCTAGTGTGGGGCAAAGTTTAAAAAAAAAAAAAAAAAACAATTACTAATCCGAAGTTCAGGAGTGGGGTCTCGTCCTCATTTTTTGTTTACGTGATAAAAGAAAAAATACATGTCGAATATTTTTTGGTAATGTAACTGACGGACAAATTAGATTTTTTTAGGAAACTCATTGAAAGGTAGAAAAAATATTCTGAAAAACATGCAAAAATAAAAAATAAATCTTCAAAAAAATAAAAGAAAAGCTAACAAACCTAAACAAAGCCTTGAACTTTAGAGGCGTACATTACATTTATTTTCAAAACAGAATCCGATAGTAACGTCTTTCACAATACGGGAGGTCGTGTGAAAGTTCCCCGATACATATTTTAGGGGCCTCCATGGTACAGCACGTGACCTAGAAACCGACTGAAAGGAAATGTCGCCAATTAAAAATTGACGGTCGTCAGGCATCGTTGTGAGCGAACACGGATGAATGAAGATACGTATTTGGGTGAATGTGGCGTTTTGTAGACGGGTGGAGAATTTTTCTGGAGCTTGTTTTTGAAGAAAAGACAGTTTATTTTGTAAGTACGTGTAGTGAGTGACATGATGAGATTTTTAAGTTTTATTTTATCTGCTTTGCTGTATTTTCGATTTTTTTATGTTTTTGAAATGACATTTCTAAACACTCTTATGATTACGAATTAAATGGTTCTTTCTTCTGATTTTAATGGGGTGGGTGTTACGTTATCATATTTCCAGCAATAAGCTGTTAGGATTGGATTAAAGCGGTTATTAACATAGACATAATCATAGTAAGCTTACCTCGTTGGCATTTTTAATTATAGCTAATGAATGATTTCATTAAACAGCAGTCCACAGAGCGAAGACAAATTGCCATAATTTATTTTGCAGACGTAGCCAATTATTTACCAGTATATATACGAATTAATTAATACACACATGCAAATAACTAAACGTACACTATGTGCCAGACAAATTAGCTTACCTACTAATATTCAATTAAGCTAAATGAAAGGGCTAAAACACACACCACTTTTAATAATTAAGTATTCAGAACTGGAAGTAATTAAATTAATTAATTTAACGGGCTGAGTATTCAGTTTTCATAGTAATGGATTTAATTTATACCTCGTATGAAAATAGGTTCTCCGTCATACTGTAACAAGGTATGGTGGTTTATTTTAGCACATGGTTGTTAATAACAAGCCTTTATTTTAATAATATATGTCGACTTTTTAGCACCAGAAATGCAAAAAAAACTTGGACGTCTGTTTTTTCTGTAAGTAGTAAGCCAAATATTGTCAGAATAACTCACTCGTGGCACTTTTCAGATATCATAGAAATGGTTGTTGTCGTGTCTATGGAGGTACTGACTAACCTGATCTAATGGCTAGTAATCTCATGTCATAATCTGTAGAGATTCATTTAAAAAAATTAAAACAAGCAGTACAAAAAGTCCTATTCGTCTGATACCCAATGTGAGTGTGGTGATGTTAAGAACATGACTCACATACTAAAAGGCCCCGAGTGCCCATATAATAACAAATTCCCCTATCAGATCCTACTAAGCGCAAAGCAAAAAATGTATGCCCGACAGTACGCTACAAAACCCCTTTGCTAGGCGCCAGTTTTACGATCTAAGTACATTAATTTACAAAAATTTATAGAAAGCCATCCAGATAGCTGAGCTAAATCACCATGCAGTTTAGATTAAAGTACAAAATTGGCTACAAGATCAAGACTACGCTCGAACAGAAGAACTACTACACCAACAGCAGTAGGCATAATAATCGAATCTAATATACAACACAATCTCAAACACTTCAATACACCCTTGCGCAAACGCTAAACACTACTACACACACTTCTACATACACAGCCCCACATAAAAACTCTCATTCTAACATTACACCTCCACTCTAACACACAATACACCTGAAAAGTCGTTTCCAGTATCCCCTACTATTCGTTGTTAATTTTAATATACATACTTTGTAACTTGCAATGTCAATGACTAGTATATTTGTAATGTTAGAACACAACATATAAAGGTTTTTGGTATTACAGTGACAGCAGAACTCTGACTCCTAAGTTACAGGATCATCTAGTTTAGGAGTCAGGGTTTAGTTAACCAAGTTATGTATCCTAGTCTTAAGCAATCTCAAAGGTTTTTGTATCAATAAATATTTTAAAGTTATTCTTATTTATTACATACTTGCACTTAAGAGAACGTGATGAATGCTACTGACGCTGTAATAATTGTGGCCAGCTGGGCCCAAAGTATTGCCTTTCTTCCATTTTCGAGTCTAAAGGGTGGAAACTTTAGACTCGAAAATAGAAGAAGAAGATAAAAGTTCACACATCATATTTGCACACTCCTTTCAGTTTTTCTTCAAGAAACAAAAGAGAAAAATTCTTTAAAGCTGACAATAAAAAAAACTGGAGCGAAGATACAAGGCGAGTTCTCGCCTTGTATCTTCGCTCCAGTTTTTTTTGTTTTTTTTTTGTGTCGTTATTCAATATTATTTCTATTTATAAAAATGTCTTGTGTAGGACCGATATACCTACCTACATATTCACGGTAAGCATAATTTATTGACATCGTTGTAAGCAAAACCGATATTTGATTTGTAAAGGCCTTGGTCGCAGCAGCTACGAGTATGTACAGGGTTATCGAAATTAAAGTACTGGCCGGTTCGTCGATGTTTTTAACGCACTTTTATTGACTTCAACTGTAACTATGTAAAAAAATCTTAGAAGTTTACTTTGAAACACTTCCTGGTTTGCGATTGAGCTGCAATTTTGCATACGTGTTTCGCTTGGATGACAATGGTGCCGATTCTCTTGTTCAATAACAAAACTCGAATTAGAGGATCGTTACCTTTTACGCCTATTTTTTGGGGGTGGGAAATCATCCAATGACTTCTTCCGCTCTAGGGTGGAGTGGAAGGGCGTGTCAGATTCTTACTGACTAAAACTCACCCTTGTTCCTTCCCTGCCTGAGTGCCCAGGGCTGCGGTTACTCATTTTCAGAATTTATTCGCTACACCTAGGCATGCAGGCACCGGCCACGATGGGCCACCTTTTACGCCTTACGCTTTACCGTGTTTTTAGTCTACATGTTTTTACGTGTACCCTTAATTTGTATGGAAATGTTAGTTCAATTATATTTGGCAGCTCTTATTCACGTGCGTTTCTTTCTTGTTTTATTAGAGAGAAAAATATAGCAATAGCCTAAATTAAGTTCAGTTTGTGCACAACAGAATCGGCACCAATGTATGGTTAACTAAGTGACGTCATTCTAAATTCAATTTAGTGGATTGCCAAAGATTTTTTTTTTAATTTATTTAGATTATGGATTAGTTAGGTTTTATGCAATACCATGACATGCGTATCAAATGAAAGGGTTTGAGAAAAATACGAGACAGTGTAATTTTTAGTTTTCTTTTGTTGTAATATCAAGCACATTTTGTGAAAAAACTCGTAGGTATCTAAAATCTTGATATTATTTTTCAATATTCGCTTTGTTTCTATCAAGTTCATATCCAAATCAAATTCAAATCCAAAGGTTGCCTGTAAATGATCCCTCTTAGCGATAATACGGACCCATTCACTTTTCAGCTCCTAATTATAATTTGTCATGGTGTCCAATAAAATGTATTCTATTTATCTACAATAGTTAACTTTTGTTGATATTGTGAACTAAAGGTACCGACACGCTGCGTAATACGCTGTCGTTAACCGCCGTGGAATACGATACTTTTTCAAACAGAATAGTTAGTTTTCGCAACAGTTTCGTAGTTAGCCGCATTGCATTCGATTTCAAACACGAACTGAATCTGATTGCTGATCAGAATTTTCTTAAAGGATACGTAGTGATGAGTTCTGAATTTTTTTTTCTACTGCATTTGTAATTTTTTTAAGTGACCCTAATCACTTTGTTGAAAAGTTGAAAATCAATTCCTAAGCCATCGTCTGCTTGACCTCTCGCGCCCGGGCCTGGTTCAGGCCATGGTACGGAGTGAGAGGGAATGGGAAGCAATCACCGCCTTCTGCGAAGCAGTAATGCTCGCAAAGGCGGAGGCAGGACGCGTGAGGGAAGCTCAACGGAGTGGCCCTCAGGGCCCCGGCCGCTACCACCGCAGGAGAGGCACTGGGCGTAGGTCGTCGCGAGACGATCTCCGGCCACCGTAGACCCGGGCCTGCGGATGGCGAGCATTGGGTAAGTCACCGTCCGATCAGCACCAGGCCCGTGAGTCAACGGCGCGTAGTATTCCATGCGTGCCTCAAAGAGATGTTGTCAGCCACCACTGATGGGGCCCATCGTGGCCGGTGCCTGCATACCTATGTGTAGCGGATAAATTCTCAACATGAGTAACCGTACCCCTGGACACTCAGGCAGGGAAGGAACAGGGGTGGGTTTTAGTCAGTAAGAGTCTGACACGCCCTCCCGCTCCACCCAGAGCGGGAGAAGTCGTTGGATCATTTCCCAACCCCCCAAAAAAAAGCCATCGTCTGCCTGCAATCCGAAAGGTCAAAAGAAAATCAACTTTTCTTTAAGAAAATAAATGCACTTCCTTCAGTCCTATTTGAATTCATTCTCACAGTCTTACGAACCAATCTCATTTTATTGACCGTTCCCTCTTAAGTTATTGGCATAGGAGTTTGATGATCCCGTAAAAGTTTTACGACAAATAATTTTGTCAGTGCTTGCTTTGAAGGACGTTTAGTGTTCTTAGATTTCATTTGTAGAAAACACTTTTGAGATGCTGACTAGGAGACACAATTCATGTAACTGTTTAAACTAGTCTATTAAATTGATTTATCTCCATAAGTACAAAACATCCCAAATAATAATTCATATTTCTTAATTACTAACGAAAATTAATGTAACTTTATAGTCCACATACGTTATTGATACATAGCTGGAATAATAAATAATTAACAATAACAAACTCATCGATCAAAACAAACTGCATTAATTAACTACTGAAACTCAAATGTACTTCACAAATATAAATTTGTCACAGTTTTTGCTCGTTCAGCGTAGAATCAATCATCATTATTGTTTGACTTACTATGAAATAATAGTGGCCGTTTACACGGTACTTTACGGTACCTACGATATTTCACGTTACAAATTTTGGGATTCTGATTCACCGTAGAGTACAGAATAGCCGCGCCTCGGTACCAGTAGCGACTACAGAAGCCATTTCTCCAGGGTCTTGGGATTGTCAGGAAGAGTCATTCAAGACCTGGAACGCAAAGGGCAACTGAAAGAACCCTAGTAGCATTTATTGTTGGGCCAACACTAAAATGAAAGCATTTATTGTTGGCCCAACCAAATGCCAACACTAAATGCTATTAGGGAACGTGGGTGGGTCTTAATCAGTAAGAGTCTGAGACTCCCTCCCGCTCCACCCAGAGCGAAAGAAGTTATCTGATGACTTCCCCACCCTCAAATATAATATTTGTGCCGAGAACGAGTTTTAGCTGTCTTAGCCAAAGACAGAATTATTTGGCTATCTATTTTTATACGTATAAACTAATCGACATGCTTGATTTGTCCATACAAATCAAGCATGTTCTGTAAATACCGTTTGCAGCACTGAGGTGCTTTGGTGCCCTGTGTCACCATCACACGTGTATGCAGATGTACACAGTTAAAAACAAAATATGCGGTTTAAAACTGTTCTCTTCTTATTAGAGTTCTTCGTTGATAAAGATCCTGTCCGTCCTGAAAAGCTTTGACGGAGTCACTGACAAGCTGCTGTTACTCGTATATGAAAAAACTTTTTTACAAAAAAAATAGAACCGACTTCCCAAAAAAGTGCAAATTAACTTTAATTTTGGAAGTCAGTGTTTGTGGTTTTTTGTCTTCATTTTTTGACACCGACTTCCGAAATTAAAGTTTTGTACTTTTTTTGGAAGAAGTTAAAGTTTTGTACTTGTTTTGCACTTTTTTTGGAAGTGGGTTCTATTTTTTTTGTAAAAAAGTTTTTATTTAACACTTTTTAGTTGTGGTTCCCCATTAAATTGTATTAACACTACATTAGACATACGATTGCAGCAATCGCAGTTGATTTGCTGTCATTTTTTTCAGAGTTCCGTTGTCTGTCTCCGAAACTCATCATCAGGTCTATATGAAAAAAAAGAATTTTGAAAGAGAAGAAAGAAAGAAAGAAAAACGTTTATTTTGTGCTTCGCACAGAAAAACACAATTATTTTACAACAGGTAAAACAATATTAATACATAAAAAAACCACATAATCAAAAAATGTAAAGAAAAACATAGGTATTTTTGCAATTCCGTCTATATATGACGGATTTCTGCCCGAACATATATAAAAAAAAATACAAACATCCGAATTGATAACTTCCTTCTTTTTGAAGTCGGTTAAAAACTGCTGTATGACCCAAATATTATACAGTGAAATATCGTACCGATAATTACTGTGTGAACGGGGCTTTAGTGTCGCTTGTCGTCACCTCGTAATGAGCGTGCGCGTACATAATGAATCATCTTTGTTGACACAAAGCCCTCGCAAAATCAACATGCCTAGCAAACATCATAATTTCGATGTGCGACTATCGACGATTTTGCGAGATGACGTTAGATTTCATTTGACGAGGCGATTGGTGTCGACTATTCGAACCTATGTCAGTTTTGACGTTTTTTTCATCTAGAAACATATGTTTCCACTTGGAAACATGTACTTACATGAAACAAACGTGTTGTGCATATGCACAAGGTGGGATGCCCACGGATCTCACCATAAAACGTTTTGAGAAACTTTAATTAGGCGTGGAGTGGAATTCCCTGTCAGAGTCTGTGTTTCTTGATAGTTATAACCTACCCCCCTAGCCATATTACCTACTTTTCTATTATAGTTTACGCTAACGCTTCGATAACGCTTAGTACCAAAATGTATGGCGATGAGTCATCGCCATACATTGTTGTGTACGCAGGTAATGTCATCGCCGATGACATTACCTGCGTAGAGAAGTGTCACGTATCTTATCGCAGGTAATGTCATTGCCATACGTTTTGTATCTAAGCGTTAGCGAAGCGTTCGTGTAAACGATAACAGAAAAGTAACTTGCGAAATTATAGTTATTTTTGATACTAGTGCGGTAAGTTGCTTTTTACAAACGAGTAGACGAATGTAAGCCCGCCCCTTTTTAGGTGAAACCAATTTTAAACGAACTGAATACGTGAGTAAGACGTTACGTAATGATTTTTACGTAAGTACCTTTCAAGGTTTACATTTTTTGAAAGTTTTAGCTGTAGGAAATTCTGTTTTAATTTCAGTGAAATAAAGATAAAACTAGGTGGTGTTGTTTTGAATAATTAGAATTGTCACTTTACCAGTACTTTGGAATTTCTAAAATAAATTATTATTCCGGAAAATTTGTCATTGTTTACTTAAGAGTTTTGGACACTGTTAGCGTACGATTACGAGATGTCAACTCAACGTCGTCATCATTAAAATTATCATAAGAAAATTTGCAAAAGTGGAAAGAATATCTTCTCCAAAAATATTATTTTTCTCTTTTATTTTTAACATCGAGTTCTGCTGATACTTGAAACCTGAGTGGGTTGTCCAACAACGGGGACAAGGGGACAAGTATCTCAGACAATCTTCACAACAGAATTCTTTTTGTTGGGCCAAGAAGTGAATTTTTCCTATTTGCATGACATTCAAATATTTATAGCTCGCTCAAACAAGCGATTATGTAAATATAAATGCCCTGTGAAGGTGCAAATGTGGGCAGAATATGAACAGGAAAGCAGATACGCAGGATTTTTATGAGGTAAACATTGTATTTTCTAAGGTTTTTAGGTACCTACGTTTTAACTTCATAAACTCGTCGTTAATCTAATGGCTTTGCTGATTACCGGTCAATATGGTTCAGGGCCAAATTGGGTTATGCCTACTAAGAGCAGTAATGTATTTAGGTCACATGAAAAATGGGTCATAGACATGACACGCTACACTTTTTTCGGTATATATTCCGCGGTACTCTTTTAGTCAGAACATGTCTGTTTAAAATTTCATTATTATTAATTAGCTACTTTAAAAAAAAATACCAAAACTACCTATTATCTAAACACTAGATTTTGATAGCGTTTTTACACACGCGATATTCGAGAATCATCTCAAGGGCACGAACTACCTACCGAGATAAATATTCATCATGTCATAAATCCTAATAGAGATGTATCATGGGTTTCCAAATCCACTTAGCCGTAGGGGCAAGAATGATTAACAAAACATCCAAGTAATACCTAAAGACTTTCATTTCATGAATAATAATTAAGTCATCAATTAAATCAAATTAATTTAAATTATTATTGTTAAATTAATCTCAAAATTATATTCAAATCTGATGAATCGTATTTCAATAAAATGATAGGCGATTATCATCTCAACGTGCTCCTCAATTACTCTGCAACTCGATGCGAACAATCTGTTAGGCCAATAATCCGATAAATCTATGGAATGGCTGCAATCTGGAGGCTACTCGACCGCAGCTGCAGAGACAATCGGTTTTATTAATTATAGACGACGGTGAATGATCGCCACGCTAAGCCTACGATTAGCTTCGGTTATCCGAGATTATTTCAGGATTATAATAAATAAACTTGTGTGAATAAATAATATTTTTTAGTTACTCTGTGACAGAAGTTTACAATATAAACGATTTATGCTTTGAAATAATTCTGGGGTAATAGCAGTTTCTTTCAACATCATCTTAGAACTCAAATCATTGATGGATGACGGAAGGGTCTTGTATAAAAGCCCTAATCCGGCGCTTCAGTTCAAGTCCAGCACCCTCCACCCGGGCTTTCCCCACCGATTCCTATATTGTACCTTATTTAACTAGGATATACTAAAATGTATTGTTTTAATTATCTTGATTTTTTCTATACAATGCAGTATTCGTGACATTCCAATAACTCGGTGAGACTCTACTGTATTTGTTTTGCCTCTTTTCTTACAAGGCTTATCCTAAATGTGTTTACATGAAACCTAACTTTTATATACTTTTTTTTGCAGGGTGGGAAATCCTTCGTCGCCATGAGATCCTGCCGGAGCTCCGTCTGCCGAGCCGCGAGGTGTCGCGGCAGCGGAGTTTCGCCACGGCCTTTTGCTTCGTCGCGCCACTCCCAGAGGAGCAAGAAGACCTTGGCCTCCAGATCCCATGGCGACAGTCCGGCAAGGAGGCTGGCCGCCTCACCGGAGACCGTGCGGTATCCCCGGACCACCTGGATGGCCATGACCCTTTAAAACTTTTACATACCTGACGGTGACTTTTACGGCCTATGTTCTTTCCTAAGATACATTATAATTTTCCAAAACACACAGAGTTTTCTATAGAGTAGCTAAAATAAAGACAGCAAAGCCTAATACTAGTTTAGGACCGCAAATCCGACTATGACTGGCTTTTCTGTCCTAAGTATAATTTATCTTATTTTTGAGCCTCACCGGGTCTTACGATGTAAACACAACCATATTACCCAAAGTAATAAATAACATTATAGTTTGAAAAGCTTTAAGACACGCTTTTGTGTGACGTCATTTTATTTTTCGTATTGATCTCTGCAAACCCTTTAGTTTGATACCAGTATCATAGGAATGCAAAAAAAAATAACTAATCCACCATCTTAGGGAGTCCATATAGGATTTAGAATAACGTCACTAAGCTAACCATGCATTGTCATCCAAACCAAGCATGTACCTATGCAAAATTTTAACTCAATCTGAAACCGGGAAGTGGGTCAACCCTTCAGCCCCAGTGGACAAACCCGGGATGTCAAATTGAACCCCGAGGACAACCCGGGTTGACAGCCGATTTTTTTTTTTTTCACTTAAATATTTTTTTTTTTGTCATACTCACCGGTGAGTTTCAGTGCCTAAGAGGTCTTCTAATTTTTTTTTATGTCAAGTTATTAAAAGCGTTTTATTAAGTTACTCATCAAAGGGGAAAAAATAACTCACGGTACATTTTACTACGTATGTTTAGCCCAGAATAAATTCGAACCACAAACATATTAGATTGGTCTAGACGGTTATAAATGGGACAGAAAAATATGGTTGGACATGTGGTAAAAATGATTAATAACGAGGTATTTATCATTTTATTTCCAGCACGATACGAAACCATAATTATTAAGAAAATTGAGATATTTTTTTTTTGATAGTCTTGTTGTTTTTGTTGTACATATATTATTTTCTAGTTGTCACAGCTTGTAAATATCTTAATATACACAACACAAAATCACATCACACAACTCTGTTTTAGCAATGATACCACATGTGTGTTACCTCATAACTTTTTACAACGTGAACCGATTTTGAAGATGTTTGATTTTTTTTTTATTTGAAAGCTGTTGCTTCACATGTGGTCCCATTTTAATTTGGTGAGGATCTGATAAAGAACTTCTGAGATACACAATGGAACTCTTCAATAAATGATAGCAAACCTTCCAGAATTGCTGCAATCGCATGTCTGTATATTTTTTTTACCACTTCACAACATTACATCACGCTGATACGCTCTGAAGAGGTATACAGATTTGTACAGTTCACCCTGATACACCCTAATTTCACCCACTATGTTCAAATTCCCTATTTTTGGGGCTATCAATTCGGGAACAACTTTACTATTAATTTTTTTAGAATGGGGTACAACAACTAAAAAGTGAAAAATAAAAACTTTTTACAAAAAAATTACAACCGACTTCCATAAATAAAACTAAAAAATGCAAAATAACTTTAATTTCGGAAGTCGGTGTCAAATAACGAAGAAAGCAAACTAGAAACACCGACTTCCGAAATTAAAGTTATTTTGCATTTTTTAGTATTATTTATGGAAGTCGGTTGTATTTTTTTTGTAAAAAGTTTTTTTAAGATGAGTGAGACCATAATCGGCTGTGAAAGCGGTAATCTTTAAAGTAAAGAGTAGGTCTTAGAAACTGCCATCCAAATTGAGGTTCACTTTTCATCAATGTTTTCATACTATTGTATTCAAACTATTGTTTAGCTTCGAAACCAAGAGCTTATCTAGTTTTGTTTCAGCAGATTCGTACGTAGCTAAGCTAATGTTTATATTGGCATGAATCCCGTATGAATAAATAACGAAGGTAAATATTGTTCATTTCATATTTTTCAAGAAACGATATTGGCCGAACGTATATTTTTTTAGTTCTAGCTATGAAATCTGAAACTGTATTCAAAACGTTTCTTTGACTTTTCCTATTTTTCTTGTTTTCTGCTTTTAGTTGGTAAATATGTATGGTTTATGCGAGTATTTTGCTGTCTTTGGTTCTAAAATAAACAAGAGTTCGTTATGATTTAAAAATATTTGTACCGCCTTTTTGAATTTTACTATAGAATTTTTGCAAACTTATAAAAATATTGGTTTAGTGGACATTATTTGTCTTTTATTAGTTTTATTTCGCGGATTGAAAATAAAAAGCTTGCAATATTAAGTGCTTATTTGGTAGTTCTGTCATGTTAGATTAAAATGAAAAGCGATAACAGTAAAATTGATGCGTTACATCTATCCCCATTCTATTTAATTTGATACTAAATCCTTAAGCTGTCTGGTCGTTAGACTGAAAAGCAATTTGATAAAAATTGCATTCGCAAACTATTTCGTGCGACCGTGATACGTTGAGACACGTTTCAAATAGAATTGAACGTTTATTACACTGCTTTATACACTGCACTTTCTTTTGTCTGCTATAACAACCCAGCGACGTGAAAGCTGTAGCAGAAATTGGCACATTATTTACCGCTTAATTCGATTAGTGCGAGTTAAATTACCTACTTAAGTTTTCAGTATTTTCAATTTTAGTAAAATAACCTTAGGGTTCACTGGAACTTGGGCATTTATAATATTAGGAATAAGCTTAGGCCTAATCCTAATATTATAAATTAGAAGAAGAATCCCAAGTTCATCATGAAATATTGCATATTGTCAGGAGTACAGAAAAGGACATAGGCAACCTTACATCTAGAAAAAAAAATGTTCCCAGGAGAAAGAACAATAAATTTCGATGGTCATAATTGCTTTAGGACGCTAGAAGACGCTGTCTGTCGAATAATTTTGCTCTCCGCCCTCCCCCCCTCCCCTAGCACTCTATATTTTTATACAATATTTATTAGTTTAGATAATAATGAGAAAGCAGTATACAATTTTTCACAGCCTGCCGATTTGCGAATACGAACAATCCGCACATCATTTATTTTTTTTTTTATTTTTTTTTTCATATCCTATGGAGGTTTACTCTTTGGCAAACTGAACGCAATATTATGTTGGATAGTATTCAGCCTACGTCTAGAGTTGTCTATTACACGGACCTTGTGAACTAGAACGAATTTCCGTGCGTTTAAGCGTTTTTGCCATACCTATTATTGGAATCAAGTGAGACAGGTCTCAATTTTTTATTTTTTTAAGCTATTGCATAGCTTCTATCGCGGGCCCTGAGCGTGGAGACCGAAGCCAGAAATTCCGTAACGAAAATAAACCTAACACCCCCCACTCCGACCGGCACAGCGGTGATACATTTTACGAGTAGTTTTGCCATCTATCGATGAATAGCAGAACTTTTGACTTTTGGCTTTTGATGATATTGTGTTGTTGATATTGATGATGATGATGATGATGACGACGATGATGATGATGATGATGGTGATGATGATGATGATGATGACGATGATGATGGTGATGATGATGATGATGATGATGATGATGACGATGATGATGATGATGACGATGATGATGATGATGATGATGATGATGATGGTGGTGATGAATATGATGATGATGATGATATTTATCTTGTTACGCCAAAGAAGTGTAACTTCTTACGTGCGTACATAAGTACACCCACACATAAATAAAATAAATAAATAATTATAATTGCATAAGTTGATAAAAAATGCTATGCAATAGCTTTACCGCGGCAGTCTCCGAGTGCCACATGTCTTTTTTTTTTAGGACCCAATAATATTAGTGTTTTTAACCAGCGGTGCTTGGCAACCGGGCTTACCCCTGTTGTAAATACTCTCTTTGTGCCTAATAGCCTAGCTTTGTTCTGTCTCCCGCTTGATCAGGAGGGAAGTGGAAATTATGTTTTTCTCACTCCGCCGCTGTCTTTTCTGATTAATTTCGTTGCTGGACCCAAGATAGTTTAATCGTTTCTCTGGGACTCGTCGAGCTTTTATTATTATTCTTTATTGTACACATAAAACATATACAGAAAAACACAATGGGACAGTTAATTACAAAGGCGAGCTTAACCCAGCGTTTGGGTTTTCTTACAGCAAACCACAAGGTGAAAAATACAAAATTGCTTAGGATTATCATAAGTGCACAACAAAACTCAAAATCTTACATTGTTGCTTAAATAAACTAAACAAATATGTGATACACAAACATAATATATACCTATAATATAAACAAAGAAATTCTATAAAAAACATATTATTATGGGTCATCCTGACAGGAAATGCTCCCTTATTCCTCTCCTGAACACCTCCAACGAAGGGCTATCCCTTAGAGTGTGTGGAAGAGAGTTCCAAAGGCGTACAGCACGAACAGTAAAGGATCCACCGTAACGACTAGAAGAGTGGGCAGGAAACCGAAGGAGAAGAGAGGACGATGAGCGGCAAGGTTTTCCTCTTGGAACAAGATACTCAAAGCGTTCCCGGAGATACAAGGGGGAGTTGGGATTGTGAAGAACTGAAAAGAGTAAGGAAAGAATGTGGGTATCCCGACGTTGCCGAATAGGCAGCCACCTCAACCGTTTTCGAAATTCCGACACATGATCGTACTTCCGAAGGCCAAAGATGAAGCGTATGCACAAATTCTGCAGACGTTCGAGCTTATCAAGGAGTTCCTCAGTCGCATCAAGGAAGCAGACATCAGCATAGTCTAGAAGAGGTAGAAGAAGAGACTGTGCGAGAGTAATTTTGGTCGAAAAAGGCAGGAACTTCTGGAGACGTTTCAGAGACCGAAACGAACAAAACACCCTCCTGCTTACTTCTGCAATGTGAACATTCCAAGATAGATTGCAGTCCAGGAAAACACCTAAGCTTTTGACCTTTTTGGTATAGGCTATAGCGATGGCATCGTACAAAACTGGAGAGAGAGACTGGCTACTCAACAGGTTTACAAAGTATCTGCCACCAATAATGAGAGCTTGTGATTTTACTGGATTTACTAAAAGTCCAAAACTTTTAGCCCACTGACTGATATTATTAAGATCATTATTGATGGCATCGATAGCTCCATTAAGCTCTTCAGGTTTAAAGTGGCGATAAAGCTGCAAGTCGTCTGCATAGAGATGGTAGTGTGAAGATAAGACCTTAGTGATAGCGTTAATGAATATAGAGAAAAGAAGAGGAGAAAGGACACCACCCTGAGGAACACCCGCAGCGAGGTCACACCAGTCAGAGGAAGCATCCTCCGAGCGAACCGACTGCGAGCGACCCCGAAGATAAGAATTAAACCACCCAATCACAGGAGGAGATATATTAAGAGAGGACAGGATACCTAAGAGGATGTCAAAATCAACTGAATTAAAAGCACTGCTAAAGTCCAGTAGAATCAACACTGTAAGAAGCCTGTTTTCCATGGCCAGTCGGATGTCGTCAGTTATTTTAACGAGTGCCGATACAGTGCTATGGCCAGGGCGGAAACCAGATTGATAAGGACTTAGCAGGCTATTAGAGGAAAGGAAGTGAGACAGTTGATTATTAACAACACTCTCAAGGACTTTGGATAGGATTGGAAGTATGGAAATGGGACGGTACTGGGAGACTGACGAGGGATTAGGGACTTTGGGTAGAGGCAAAACGTGTGCTTTTTTCCACGCAGAGGGAAAACAGCCAGTAAAAAGGGAGTAATTGATAATGTGGAGAATGATAGGAGCGAGTTCATTCAGGATAGGAAGAAGCATCTGGAGTTGAAGACCATCATCGCCCACCGCTTCCGTGGATATGGATGTGATGGCTCGCTTAATATCCCCCTCTGTAACTGGTTGAAAAGAGAATGAAGTACAAAGTGGCCGTGGAAGTTTAGAGAGATTGTTAAGAGTGGAAGCTTTGACGTTGTTGTCCAGAACAACAGGTGGTTTGGAAAAATGTAAGTTAACTGTGTTTAGGTCAATATCCGGCGTGCCGTCATCAACAGCTTTGCCGACACCAAGAGTTTTGAGAAATTGCCATACTTGTGCTGTGTTGAAGTTCTGAACGGAATTGTGGATGTGGCGCCTTTTAGCATCTCTACACATACGACCGCAGCGATTGCGCAATTTTTGTAAAAAGTCCAGTTCTCATCAGTAGGGTCCCGTTTGTATCGCCTTTTAGCCTTATCTCTTTTCGACATTGCGCTTTTAATGCTGTCGCACAACCAGGGAGCCGGAAGATGTTTCACTCTGACCCTTTTGAGTGGGGCATGCACATCAAAAAGTTTCAGCATTGTCGAGTTTAATTCAGCTACCTTGGTGTCCACGTCATTGCTATCATAAACAGGAGACCAGTCAATAGTGTTCGCATCCTCCCTCAAACGATCCAAATCCATGTTCTTGAAACTGCGAAGGAAGAGAAATTTAGATTTACGCTTGGGAGGACGAATTTTATATGAAAGAAATATAAGGTCATGGTAAGAGAAAGACGCAGAAAGCTGTCCGTGTGTGGCTACTTTGCTTGAATCGGAAACCAGAATAAGATCTAGAAGTGAAGGGTTACAGTGGGGAGCATGATGAGTAGCATTAAGCTGAAGAATTTGCATGTTGACAGAAGAGACAAGAGACCGGAGTGTACGGCTGCGCACATCATCCTTGATCAGGCAGGTGTTGAAGTCCCCGAGTATAATTGTGTGATCGTATAGAGAAGAAAAATATTCAAGATTTGTTTCAAAAGAAGAGAAGTAATCAATTTGACAGGAGGGACTATAATAAACACCTAAAAGTAACTTAGTGTGGTTAAATGTAATTTCAATAAATAGGTGTTCAGCGGATTTAGAATAATTACTCGGGGACTGATCGACGACTTTATATGTTATGTCTTCACGGAGATAAATGGCGACGCCCCCACATCCCTTGCCAGTTCTGTCATTACGCACAAGCTTATAGCCAGGCAACGAATACTGCGTTGAAGGAAGCGAAGGTTTGAGAAATGTTTCTGAAACAAGGACAGCGTGAATAAGGTCAGAGTCGAAAGAAGTTAATAGATCGGAGTGATGAGCAGGAACGCTTTGAGCATTTATATGTACTGCATTAAAAAACTTACTGTAACAAGAAAAAGTACATAAAAGTTGGTCGCGAAGCTGTACAGAATCATCACTGAACGCACCAGCATAGCTCTCATCAGATGAATCAGAAGAAGAACAGGAAACAAAACTACCATCAACACCACCAAACATAACACAAGTATAAAAAAAATATTATAAATAAATTAATAACAATAATTATCAAAAAAAAATATATATATATATAAATAACAGTTATGTAACTGCTATTTGGAAGATCCTCGATGCACTCAACAATCTATAAAATATTAAAAGACTCTTATCCAATTACATACAAAAACCGAGAAATATTTCCGAACGAACTATTTAACTTCTTCTATGTTACATTAGTGTCAATTAGTGTTGTCAAAATCACCAAATGTCAAAACAAAATAATATTCAGAAACCGACAACAATAATAAAAAGTTAAATACAAACAAAGTATGACAGAAGATTTTGGTTCAATCATTTGGCCTGCTTACGTGATGCCTTATCCGATGACGTGTTTGTTGATGAAGTCACCGGGAACAGCGCAACAAGCTGCCGAAGTTCAGCCGCTGACTCGATCCTTCGGCGCGACTTGTCTGGGAGCAGGATGATTATCTTGCCTTCCGAAGTCCAACACTGCTTTATACCAAAGTGTTTGCGAGCATTCACAAACACCTCGTGTCTAGGCTTGGTTAGAAACTCCGAGACTACCAAACCGGAACCCTTCAACAACGTTTTGTTGCGCCATACCTCACTCCGCAAATTGTAGCTGCCGAACCTGATAAGAAGAGGACGTGGCTTGCCTGTATCTGCTCCCAGGCGATGGCAGGACGACCCGTCAGAAGAAGAGATGTTAGCTATCTTCATGTCATCCTTCAGTGTTAATATAGCCTGCGTGGTGTGGTCTTCGTCCTTTTGCTCAGGGAGGCCGTGTAGAAGAAGAACCTGCCTGCGAGACGCCATTTCGTGCCGGTCCAACCCCACAGTCAGCAACTCCATTTGAGTCTTCAGCGCACTCATTGTTTTCCAAATAAGGCACTTAAACTCCATAAAGTCTCGGGATAGGCTGGCTATCGTCTTGTGTGTGACTTCATTACTGCTCACGTTCTTAAGCTCCTTCTCGTAAGTGTCCATCCGTGCGGTGAATGTGGCAGACAGATCCTCCATACAGCTTGACAGCTTAGCATATAGGTCCATTTCGTGAAGTTGAGTTTATGCAGGTCAGGTGAAAGTGAGAAGAGAATTTATAGGTGCAGTGAGTACATCCGAGGATAATTAAAACTTCTAGTGCATATGTAACACACTTAATATAAATAAACTATTTTTAAATAAGAGCTCTCAAAAAGTTGTGTTGACTTAAGATACCCTCACAAAAAAAAAAAAAAAAAAAAAGCTTCATTATCTCGGCGTTTTTTCTGGTGGTCGCCACTGTTGATTCTGGCTTACAGAAGTTGCAGTGGTTTGGGAATAGTGTGGCGGGCTGGTCCCAATAAAAAAGCTTACCGATTCGTACTGAGCAGTTTAGAAGCAGTCTTAGACAGGTTCAAATAGTCCAAATATATAGCCAGTCCGAATTTCGATTATGGTGGCAAATCAGTAGACTAGCCATCGACACAAATGATTCAAATATATATTGTGACATCTAAGGAGGTCGAGTGATAATACCAACCTTATCAGCAGACAGTCTGGTCGGTGAAGTATACTATTAAAGGGTAATGCAGATTTAAACTAGGTTTTACACCTCAACGTAAGAGCACTCTAAAAAGTACATACACGCCACTGAGCTACTCTACACGCCCCCAGTCTTTACAATATTTAAAGAGAAATACGTTTCCTTTTGTAGTATAATAAAGAAAATAAGATCATAATTATTTATCATGCGTAGGTAGTGTAACTGATATTATGGGCATTAAAAAAATTCATGATACCATAAATATAAAACATTATGTGAGAATATCTTTAATGCTTTCATTATTCCTAACTGCTTTATGTAGGCGTAATTACACGTGTTCCAAGAAGAAAGTACTTATTAAACCTACTTTAATGATGATAATAATAGGATCGTTTTATATTATTCTGGGTTTGGTTTATTGCCATTTTCGAAATGTTCTTCAGTAAGTATTATAATATATAGTACCTCAGCAGCAGGCGTAGTCAGATTTGTGCCCGGTTGATGGTAATATGCGGTCCCCTATTACATGGGACTTAACAGTTAATTGTTATGCAAGGCTGCAAAGTTGTGTTTTGGCGCGAGTACTTGTACTGAAGCCTGAGCAAGCGAAGGATTCTAGGATTTACTTGTGGTTCAAATGTAGAATCCTGAGCGTAGCGAGGGTTTCAAAGGTACGAGACGCAGAATAACTTTGCTGTCGAGCGCAACACACAATTTTTCACCTCACTTCAGCGAGGAAAATACTACAAAGTTTTGTGACAGACGACGGACAGACGGACAGACGGAACGACGGGCTGACGGACAGACGGACGGACGGACTACTGACAGATGGAGACGGCAGAGGTTGGCGCACTGACATGAAATAAGGATTATATCAAATTTTTGAATAGACAGGTTCGAATTTCAAAAACTCATTCCACGCTAGCGGATAAAATGCGCTTTTATCGAATGACAAACAGAATCTTTCCAAAGTTGTGAGGTGAAAACATTATTGCTGAAATCACTAATATAGCAATTTCAGCAATATCTGTGGCTGAAATGTTGATATATTAAATTTAAACCCCTGCCTTATCTTTCGATGAATTTTATGTATACTCGTACTTACCTCTTTTTTTTTGGGTGGGAAATCATCAAATAACTTCTTCCGCTCTGGGTGGAGCGGGAGGGCGTGTCAGGCTCTTACTGACTTAAATCTACCCTTATTCATTCAGTTGCCTGTACCACGGCCACGGTGACTCTTTCAAATTCACCCGCAATTCAGGCAGACATTGGCCCCAGCGGACTCCTACCTCTTCATATGCAGTCGGTGGTGTCCGTAAACTTAACTGTATCCCGAGTTCCCTACTCCCCCTAGTGGTAAGAATTATAGGGTTTTAGTCAGTAGGAGTCCGACATAACTCTTCGTTCTCTCCAGACGGAAAGAATAAATGAGGATTTCTTCATATTTTTTTTTGTTAGCCTACATGGTGTCCCACTGGCTGGGTAAAGGCCGCCCCTTTCTCTCTCCGAACCTCCTTGTATTGGGCAATTTCTAGCCAAGTTTGCCCCGCAAACATGATTAAATCGTCACACGATTCTCCACATAAAAAAAAATAGAAAAGGTTGAACATTTCTTGATAGTATTTTATTAAGAATGTATAAGAAATCAATATTGTTTTTTTTTAAAGGTTAGGCAATAATTATTAAGCCCAGTACTGGGTACCTATAACAAAGTGTAGAATAGCAACAAGTGCATATAAAAAAAAAAAACTTTTATCTTCCCTAAATAATTATAAAACCTAATAAGGTCCTACCCAAATAAGTAGGTGCCAGTCTAGAGCAGTATATAAATTACTCAGTTCAGTGTACACGCACGTGTGACGTGACTTCATTTCATGCATACCCACGTAGATCGGGGCTTACTCGTATGTCGGCATTCCCCTAGCAATGTCGACGACGTGCATCGATTGGATTAGATTGACCTATGTCACTCCAATGTTTACAATCCCTGGACTATTTGACGTTTGTGTAGCGAATATTGTATTTTCTAACTGGAACCCTTTTTTCAGAGTATTAAGTGGATGTTGTTTTTTTCTACGTCACGTATTTTTAAAAGGAAAAGGTTTTATGTTCGACTGTATGTTTTTTTTTTAATGTATAGTCTTCTCTCGTTTTCTCCGCCAACTCTCAACCGATTTTCAATTTTTTTTTTTTATTTATTTAAAAGCGTATGCTCCTAAGGTACTTCGGAAATAGACAATGGAACTCTTCATTAAATGATATCAAATCTTCCAGGATTGTTGCAATCGCATTTCTATTTATAGTTTTCACCATTTCATAACAAAACATCACGCTGGTACGCTCTGAAGGGGTACGCAGACGTGTCATGTTCTACCTGGTAAATGATAAATGATATTTATTTTGTAAATAGGTTTATCAAACATCCCGAACAGGTTATAAATAACACTTTTACACGACAATATATTTTTTGTCAACGAGGCCGGTGTTTCCTAGCTGACTACCCTGAGAAGAATCACCGAAACAAACCCGATAAACAACCAAACCATACTTATGTCCATAGAATCTGTACTGGTCGAATTATATGAGAACCATGGACGTTAATGTCTGAGATGAGCTTTTTAGGAAAACACTATGCAGATTTGAGTGGATTTGTCCAGACAGTACAAGCATTCGTCAGTTATCGTTTAGCTCAACTGAGAATTTTAAGGAACAAGCCGAAGAACAATACCAAAGTAAGAACATTTTGGTAGGCCGCAAAAGTACTCAAACTGCCAGACACCGTTATAAAAAATACTGGAAAAAAGGAAAAAAAAATAACCCACATTGTCCTCACATTCACAATAATCAAAAAATTATGTAATACTTTATACAGGAAATACTCATGTCAAAAATGTGTTCGTACAAAAAGCACTATGGTTGTATTAAAACATTAGCTCATCTATGTACATCATTGAAGCTCAATCCCAAGCCTATTTGTCTTCAAGGTAGTATTTTATTGTGTAAAAAGCTTTCTGGCATAGCTTACGTTTAAAATTGATTTAAATTTATTAATGTTTAATTCTATTGTATACATTGGCACAGATAATAAATCAAACCACCTATTTTCTTGAGTCTGGTCTTAGGAACAACATATTTAAATTAAAATACAGGTAAACCCTAATTTCACCAATAACTTTATTTAGTTTTAATTATCACAACTAAAAAGTGAAAAATTGTTTTCATAAAAAAAAACAACTGACTTTTTATGGTACCTATTAATCATCACCATCATCATTCTAACAGAGAGACGTCCACTGCTGGACATAAGACCTCCTCCGAGTTATATATTGTTATTACTAAACTAAAAATGTTTTGCAGGGGCATGTTTCCCCTAAGGCCCCGCGGACAAACCCGGGTTGTAAAATTGAACCCCTATGACAACCCGGGTTGACAGCCGATTATTATATTTTTTATTTTTTTTTGTCAAACTCAACCGGTGAGTTGCCGGGGCTCAGAGGTTAAAAAAGGGGCATGTTTTTCCGGCGAAAAGGTTCTTACGTTCAGCTGCTGTTTTTCGTTTTAAAATAAATGATCCGGTGGTTTTCATGCTTCAAAAATTACAGCCACAGAGAAAAATACTAAACTGGTCAAATAGTGTTGTAATATTGAAAATGTAACATACACATTCACATTTATGTTACCGAGCTAAACTAAGAGAATTAGTATCTAACTGTTATTATGAATTGTATTCTAAGAATCGCTCTAATTGAATAATGGATACTTGCAATACCTACCTTCTTTTTTTGGGATGGGATATCATCGAATGACATCTCGGAGCGGGAGGGCGTGTCAGACTCTTACTGACTAAAACCCACCCCTGTTCCTGCCCTGCCCAGTAGTGCGGTAACTCATGTTGAGAATTTATCCGCTACCCCTAGGCATGCAGGCAACGGCCACGATGGACACTGTCAGTGGTGGCTGACAATCATCTCTTTGAGTCGCGCGTGGAACACTACGCGCCGTCGATTCACGGGCCTGGTGCTGATCGGACGGCGAGCTACCCACTGCTCGCCGTCCGCAGGCAGTCTTCGGTGGCCGGAGATCGTTTAGCGACGTCCCACGCGCAGTGCCTCTCCTGCGGTGGTAGCGGCTGGGGCCGTAACGGCTACTCCGTTGAGCTTCACTCACGCGTCCCGCCTCCGCCTTCGCACAAATAAATACCGTGAAATTACTTTTTCAGCTGGCATATTTTGAACTGAAATAAGGCTGGCCGTGTATGTCTGCTTCTCAGCTAACTTTTCCTAAACCACGCAACAGACTTTAATAAAATTTTCACTTATAGAGAGAGCGGTATACGAGGAAGGTTTGTGTGTATACTTTGTACTCGTGCAGAGCAGGGGCGAGTCACTAGTGAAATGTAACAACGTCATGAATAAAAAGGTAAACTAGAATGCTTGCCTAAAAGTAGGTGACAAATATTCAATAGCCTAAATAAAAATCCCTGAAAATTAATTACCTCGAAGTGACTAAACGAATTGTTCATATTAATGGCGACCGTGATTCGTGGTTTTTTTGACACTCCCATTTTATTTTGTTCGTTTTACTGAGAATCATTATACTTCCCTTTATAATAGAGGTACATTGATAATATGAAGTGTCGGAGACTAATTTTATATATAGGCTTTTGATTAAAGTAGGTGAATTGTTTTAGGTCTTGTAAAGAAATGGTATCTGATTTGTTTTTAGTACCTAATAAGTACTTTTCCTTCCTATACTCGCGCGTTGGTCTGTGAGGGTGTTATTACGCCAATAGATCGATTGTCGATCGACCATCGATTGATTGTTTGTCGACCGGTATCCGTCGATCAACCAAAATTATTACACGGATACCGGTCGATCGATGGTTGTTCGATCGATTGTTGCAACACCCTTAAACCGACATTGTTGCAACACCCTTAAAACGAAACACTTTTTCGTGGTTTTTTCCTTTATAATCAATGATGGCATTTGGCTTTCCGGTAGCTGCTGGATTCGTTGACTACTATCATTTTAAGACACAGATCGCGTTTGTGTAAGTAGAATTTACGGTCGTATTTGGTGAGAATTGGTCTGTGGGACCGACGCGAGTATAGGTGTCCCGGTGTCACAGTATGATTTTCTGTGATTTTGTACTGATAATGATTTGAAAATAATTAACTTTAGTCTTTGTAAAAAAAAAAAATAGTCACATTTTCTAAACTCTTACGAAAATCTCGCTATTTATTAGAGACTGTTACAAAAGACTCTTACTCAGTAAATTAATTGTAAAAAGTTGGGTAAATATAGGTAAATAAATTGGGTTTGTCCTGTTCACAATATTCCCTAGTTCTAAACACCATAATTTAAAAAAAAATATTTTCTTGACATTTTTATTAGGAAATTGTGTTCCAAACTTTCGGTCTGTGAGACCGTGCGCGAGTATTCGTGTCTCAAAATACGGCAAGGATACATAAAGGTTAAAAGTGTTTTAGGGTTGAAAAGTGGCGCCGCGCAATTTTTAACTTTAATAGTTCTCTATAGCTGTATGATAGTTCTCTATAGCGGTATGATAGGGTACCTCGGGATGTGTTGTGGTGGGCCTTGAAAGAGAAAGGTTTGCCTGGGAAGTATGTTGAGTTGATTCGTGCTATGTACAGACAATCCAGTACCTACGTCCGGTCGGCTGCTGGCAACACCGATGAGTTCAGTATGGCTGTAGGCTTGCATCAAGGGTCGGCTTTAAGTCCTTACCTCTTCCTGTTGATTATGGACGCTCTTACGTCGGAAATACAGGAAGAGGCACCCTGGTGCATGCTGTTTGCCGACGACATTGTTCTGGTCGGTGAAGATGGACCTGAGATCCAGAGCAGATTGGAGAAGTGGCAACAGAAGCTGGAGAAAGTTGGCTTGAAAATCAGCAGAACCAAAACTGAATACATGTTCTGCGATTTCGGCGGTCTCTCCAGTTCTGAAGCTGTAGTGCTAGATGGCGCGCTTCTCCCAGTCTGCTCCGATTTTCGGTATCTCGGTTCACTCGTGCAAAGCAATGGCGAAATAGATCGGACTGTTAAGCACAGAATTAACACTGGATAGATGAAATGGCGGCAGGTCACCGGGACTATCTGTGACTCCCGCATTCCCCTAAAACTTAAGGGGAAGATTTATAAAACAATGGTCAGACCTGCTGTCTTTTTTTTTTTTTTTTTTTTTTTTTTTTAAATCTTTATTTATTTAAGGGATTTTCGTACACTTTGTGACGATGCCAATCCCATCGTACAGTTACGAATACAAAACCACCAAAAAACTTAATATAATTTCTTAATAATTAATTTAACAAATGAAATTTATAGCGCGGCAACCCTAGAGCGTTATTTCTGTGCCGTCCGCTAGAGCGCGTTTAGTAAGTTGACATAACGAGTTGTGACACGTTCGAGCGGCAACGGCGCGCGCTAAGAATAAAATCGTTGTATCTCTTTTAGTTTTAACTTCTTGAGTCTGTGAATAAAACCTAGATACGAGTGTGAGAGTCTTAATTCGTTCCCCACCGACGCTATAAATTCTAATTTCTTATTATAAATGAATATAACACCTTAGCTGCCTCACAGTTAGGCTTTGCTAAAATACCGTTAAACACTCCTATATCCATTGTTGACAATTTTAAACAGTTCAGTAACATGTTTCTCTTAGTATTGTAACGGACACATTCCACCAACACATGTTGTACGTCTTCCTTTTTCCCACCGGGACTACCTGTGACTCCCGCATTCCCCTAAAACTTAAGGGGAAGCAATAAAGCAAGTAAAAACAATGGTAAGACCTGCTGTCTTGTATGGTTCAGAATGTTGGGCCACAAAAGGGATGAATGAAAAGCAATTGCATGTAGCTGAGATGAGAATGCTAAGAGCGATGTGTGGTGTTACGCGCATGGATAGAATTAGGAATGAGTATATAAGAGGAAGTCTGAAAGTGGCACCGCTGACTGAAAAATTGTGTGGAAATCGGTTGTCGTGGTATGGGCATGTGATGCGGAGGAATGAAGAAAATGTCGTGAGAAAAGTCTTGTGTATGGATGTGGATGGCTATAAGAGTAGGGGAAGGCCAAAGAAACGATGGTTGGACTGTGTGAAAGAGGATATGGGTAAAAAGGGGGTGACTACAGAGATGACGACTAATAGAGGAGTATGGAAGAAAAAGACATGTTGCGCCGACCCCAAATAAATTGGGATAAGGGCAGGAGAATGATGATGAGTTCTCTATAGCTGCTTGTAATTTTATTTCAAAAATAAATTTTTATTCTAATATTGTAAGATTTTTTATTCTAATTATAACATGTTATGTTCTGAGCTCTATTAATGATGAATGAGGCTTGACCTAGTTATAATTTGAGTGAGGTAATTCCAAGATAATTGTATTTTTTATTTGTAAGATAAATTATCTATTGTAATTAGACCTGTTTTCGTTGGACATCCAGAAAGAGGCTCTCTGGTGTATGCTGTTTGCTGATGACATTGTGCTGGTTGCCGAAAGCGGCTTAGAGGTCCAGAGCAGATTGGAGACGTGGTGGCAAAGACTGGAGAGTGTGGGTCTGAAATTGAGCAGAACCAAAACAGAATGTCTGTTCTGCGATTTCGGCGGTCTCTCCAGTCCTATGCTTGTAGCTCTCAACGGAACGCCTATACCGATCTACTCCGATTTTCGGTTCCTCGGGTCGCTTGTTCAGGGATATGGCAATTTAGAAACCGAGACGTAGCACACAGGATCAACTCAGGATGGATGAAATGGTGACAGGTCACTGGAACAACTTGCGACCGACGGATGCCCCTTAAGTTAAAGGGGAAAATTTATAAGTCCGTGATTAGACCTGACGTACTGTATGGGTTCTGACCCATACAGTACGTCAGGTCTTGGGCTGTGAAAAAGACGGATGAAAAAGAATTGCATGTGGCGGAGATGAGAATGTTGAGATGAATGTGTGGAGTAACGAGAATGGATAAAGTGAGAAATGAGTACATTAGAGGTAGTTTAAAAGTGGCGCCAGTCACAGAAAAGTTGAAGAAACCGCTTATCTTGGTATGGTCATGTAAAGAGGAGGGATAAAACACATTGAACTAAAAGAGTTATGAATATAAATGTGAATGGATGGAGAGGGAGAGGGAGGCCAAAGAAAGTATGGATCGATTGTGTGAGGAGTGATATGAAAGAAAAGGGAGTTAGTGATAGTGTGACGGCTGACAGGACAGAATGGAAAAAAAAAGCGTGTTGCGCCGACCCCAAGTAACATGGGATAAGGGCAGGAAGATGATGAATTAGATCTGTTTTGATTTGATAAAATAGACTTTATTAGGTATTCAATACTTTAGCCTCCCTGGCCTGCGGACGGCGAGCAGTGGGTAGCTCTCCGTCCGATCAGCACCAGGCCCGTGAGTCGACGGCGCGTAGTGTTCCACGTGCGCCTCAAAGAAATGTAGTCAGCCACCACTGACGGGGCCCATCGTGGCCGGTGCCTGCATGCCTAGGGGTAGCGGATAAATTCTGAAAATGAGTTACCGCACCCCTCGGCACTCAGGCAGGGAAGGAACAGGGTTGGGATTTAGTCAGTAAGAGTCTGACACGCCCTCCCGCTCCACCCAGAACGGGAGAAGTCATTTGATGATTTCCCACCCCACAAAAAAAAAAAAATACATTAGCTTAAAGACGTCCACCACTGGATAAAGACCGTTTCCGTACTCAGTGGACTCCCGCGCACCTCACTCCGCCTTCTGTACGTGGTCACCAATCCGTAGCCTATCTTTAATAAATAAAGTAAGACTAATTGAATTGTCGTAGAGTGCAGTGGTGGCCCAGTGGTATCGGCCGTGACATACAAGTTGTAGGTCATGAGTTCAAACCCAGGCAGGCAGGCGCTTTACTTTGTGTAAATTATTTCATCAACACTGCTCTCAAAACGGTGAAGGAAAACATAGTGAGGAAACCGGTATGTTCTAGAACCAAAAATCGAAGACATGTGACATACAATGTGGGTTCATTAGGCCCACGTGGTGGATTACGGCCTACCCTCTCACAGCGAGGAGGTCTGTGCCCCAGCAGTGAGGACATTAAAAGGCTGATGACGATGATGAATTGAATTGTCCGTCCCATAAATGGTTTTGTATAAAATCAAAGAATGAACCGAATAATTCTTATATTTTTAGCTAACAACTATGGTAATTTTGTTAAGATAATATGCAGTGTAAAGAAAATATGCTGTTTTAATACAAACTTAAAATAGTTCTAAACTAACCCGATTTCTTTATGCATGAATTTTAAAGTTTCAGAACGTTGAACCAGGATTATGGAACCTGTAAAACTTATATTTTATATCCTAAGGGAAAAGTTTTTTCTACGTAAAATTACTTGCATTTTCCGCGGCTAAATCTCGGTGCATTATGTCACCCATATTTTGCAAAATATGAAGGTAATCGTCTTCTAACGTAGCTTTTCTTGATTTCAGCGTAGGTAACTTAGGTAACGTAGGTCTAATTTTAGAGTTGTTGTACCTCCCACATGTTTACCTAATTGCTAAAAAATCTGAAATGAAATAGATTCATCAAAAAGCGCAAGTATTGATATTAGGGTTGCCGAACTTTGCGGTGGTAAGGCCCCTCTTTGAGGAGCTGCTGGAGAGGTACCACGGCGTCCTCACCTTCCGCCTGACGCAGGACCTCACCGGACACTGCTGTTTCGGGTGGTTCCTGTGTCGGATAAGGTGGGAGAAAACGCCCGGGTGTCACCACTATGCGGATCGCCCAGAGGACACGGTTAAAAGAATACGGAGCGAGTTTAGAGAATACGGAGTGTCGGCGACCGAAGGTGCGGTCTCCAGTCACCGAAGGTGCGGGCCTGTGGACGGCGAGTAGTGGGTAGCTCGCCGTCCAACTAGGACCAGGCCCGAGAGCCAACGGAGCGTGGTGCTCCACGCGCGCCTCGAAGAGATGTCAGCAATACATGACCGGGCTCGTCATGGCCGAACGCCCTCCCACTCCACTCAGAGCGAGACAAGTTATAGGATAATTTTTCAACTCGACAAAAAAAAAAGTGTTGCCGAACTTCCGCAAGAAACACACCTTCGCAATTTTATCGGTTTCACAAAAAAATTGTCTCGCACTCAAATCAATCCTAACGAGGTTTTGTTTTTATATAAGTACCTAGAAAGGTAGGCCTTTAAGTTTTGCGACCGGTCAGCGGTATAGGTACTTTGTGTATTTATCTCCTAGAATAACAAAATAAAACCAACCACATGATAAGCCAAACAATCCTTGCCCACATAACCAAACATAAATAAAAGCACATAAACATCACAAAACCCTGTTACATTAAAACTTATTAAGTACTCTCTCAAATCCAGAGTTCCTATATTTCGTATTACACGCGACGGAAATGGATTCTCATTTTCAGCTGAGAACCGACTAAAGCCTAACCAGTAACCAGCATATCCAACGAGTCTAGATCACGAGATATTTCCTGAATAACTGCCCGCAAATCTGGACCGCATTGCCGCGGAAACACGCGATGGATTCTCGTTAGTTGTTTTGTGTTTGATACAGTGTTGAAGATTGTGTTTTTAGTGAATAAATCTATGGTTTTTAAGGTTCCGTACTTGAAGGGTCCAAACGGAGCCTTATTGCGGTCACACACGTGTCCGTCTGTCCATCTGTCCGTCTGTCCGTTTCTCTGTCTGTCCGTCCTCTGTCACAAAATTTTGTTCCGAAGAATTTTTTAACTTCCCATTGACCTATGAACTTGATAATAATAATGATGATGATGATAATAATAATATGTGATAAATATATAATAGGTGAAAATGTTTAATATTACGTATTGTTTACTAACAAATACCAAAATTCCTTCCTTCTTAAGGTAGGGAACCCTAAATGTGTGAAGTCTGACACGCACTTGGCCAGTATTTGAAGGTGCAGCTTTTTTTATGAGACTGTAATTTTACTTTATTTTAATTTAATTTATGAATTGCTTTATATACAGAGTGTAATGGAAAGGTGTGATCATTTTAGGGAATTTACCATGACTTCCTTGAAGAAAGTTATTCATTATGATGGGAAGAAGTAGTTTTTAAAATATGTATACACCCATTTTACGTTACAACCTGTACACATATAAAACATAAACTAAATTTTATTTTATTTTTATTTTATACAGTTTAAGAAAGCTTACAGACTAATAAAGCCTTTAAACCAACTAAACTATAGCGTCTGAAAACTCCTCATCGCTGTCGACTAGTAATGAGTCCAAAAAACGGGCATAGTTATTGCCACGTTGTATATCCAACCAATAAAAGCCACTGCCCGGGGGTCGAGGATAAATTCGAAACAGAGTTACCTCGCCCCCGGGCACTAAGGGCAGGAAGGAACAGGGTTGGGTTTTAGTCAGTAAGAGTCTGACACGCCCTCCCGCTCCACCCAGAGCGGGAGAAGTCATATCCCACCCCACAAAAAAAAAAGCCAGTCCTAGTTTCACGCGAAGTGTCAAATAAGCGTTTGGAAAGTTGATAAATACAAATCCCTAATACAAATGAATTAATAGCAAGAAACCCTTACGATTTCCTCACTGGATTTTATTGTTACAACCACTAAGGCACATACACCCGGGTTCTAGATAGTAAATCGACGCATCAGAAATGTAAAAGAGATGTGATTGACTTTTGAGAATTCACTCAACCAATCACAGCCACAACCAGTAACGTGCGTTTGACAATTTGTCTCATGAATTTTGCAATAATATTAGTTCCACAAACTGGGCCCTTGTCACGGATTTCACAAAAAGTTTTTCGTTTATCGAAATACATCTCCTCTCTCTAAACAACAAATAAAACCATACAAACAGGAATCAACTTTCTCAAACTCTGAAACCCGATGACGATTCTTGCACTCTCGTAAATCACTTTACATTCGACCCGACAACATCGATGAGCGTCACCCGAGCCGTACATGAATAATTCATGATGAAGGCGTAAGTATTGGAAACCGAAAAACCGGTAATATGGGTGATACGACACGGAAATAGTGTGACCTCTTTATTTATGCTTGGTTTACAGGTACGGAATATTGACCGGTGGGATCTGTCATTGTTTGGAAGTGTTGTAGGGAAACGAAACAATACGTACGTACGTAGTGTAGGTTAACAATAATTATCTTCTGTGCGTCTTCAGCTCAATAATAAGAGATATAGAAATAGGTACATAAGCTCACGGCTTCTTCTCATGGGGTACGTAGAAATTACAGAACGTCAAGAGGTACTGTGGCGATTAAATAATATAGAAGCGGAGGTAGGTCCACGCGGGTATAAGTGGCACTGGACAGCTGTCACTGTTACGTGCTAGACGTGCGCCCAGCTTGCTATTTCAAGACACCAAACTATTGTTTTCTTAACCCATCTGTGCTTACCCCTGTGACAAGTGGACGTCACAGGTACTAATCCTATATAGGTGAAAGAAAAAAAATATCTATACGTTTTTTTTTAAGGGGTGGTAAATCATTCAATGACATCTCCCGCTCTGGGTGGAGCAGGAGGGCGTGTCAAACTCTAACTGACTAAAACCCACCCCTGTTCCTTCCTTGTCTGAGTCCCCAGGGAAGCGCTAACTCTGTTACGAATTTATCCGCTACCCCTGGGCATGACTTCTAATTTACCGATATCAGGTGCAAAAGTTACGTAATAAAAATTATTCGTAATGGGGTATTTTACTAAAAAAATCAAATCAGTCCGTCAGTTAAAGATCCAAAAATTATTGGACACGTATTTTTGCTTTACCAAACCAATAAAAAATTACAACGATGAAACGCATCAAAGTTCAAAAAAAAAAAGGAGTGTGAGCTCGTTACGTCACTTTAGTGGTAAAAAGTGTCACACCGCATGACGTCACGCGATATTTTTCAACGCACTGTATCGCCCTCATTTTTTGTTTATGTGACAATATTTTTTTTTATTTAACTGACATACTATTTAGATTTTTTAAATAAAATACCCCAGTGTGAGTGCTGTTTTTTATATCTGTTCAAAAAAAAAAAATTGGCCCTCGGCAAGCAAGTATGTATACGTTTTAACACTACTCAACCCTACACATTTCGATGATTATAAAAATTCAACCGACGAAAAAAAACTAAAAAGCAAAAAATTAATAAACCTTTTAAGTCTTGAGTATTGAGCTTATTTACCTACATAAAATATCAAATTTTATATAAACTAATTTTGAGTCGGCGCCAAACAACAATCTGATTTTTAAATATCTAAATTTTATATATACAGACTGTTGTCAACATTACCTGACCCACCCTAAAATCAAACGACTTTGGACCCTCTGTATGTAACATCACAGAGTACATTATAATTGTAACATTAAGGTTTATTTGATTTATATGAGCTTATCAGACAACTGCTCGAGGATTTGATGACCAAATACAATAATAATATAGACACGCAAATTTGATCTTTAAAACGTTAGCATTAGGTTATATTTTATAACTATTTGTTATAATATGATAAGTGTAATAGCTTATTTTAATGATTGAGTACAAGTAATTCTGGTATCGTGGTCTGTGTGTAAGACTGAGAAAAACAAGGTTCGAGATCAAATCCTGCGACAAAGATATTGTTTTGCTTTCAATGTAGAATTTATATTCCAAAACTATTTCTTGTATTATTGTAAAGAACTACAGACTATACATAAACTTTTTAAAATGGTAATATTTTCACATAACTTGTAATAAGTGGGTAGTTGAAAAATAAATATCCGTATTCATTATAAAGAACTGTGAACTTAAAGTTTTTTAAATTACCCACCCGTTTACAAGATAAGTTATTAGGCGAAAATCATATTGGTCGTTCTTTAATATTGCAAACAATATTGTAGAAATGAAAACAAATTAAAAAAGAAACTGATGTATAGGTGGACTGTGTTTTCGAACCCACAAGCTGTTCGTTGTCAATCCAGCATCAAACCGCTAAGCCACAAGAACTTGTTGGGATACGCGAAATTAAAGAATGGGTTGTAATTATGTAGTGTGACTTAAACGCTTTTTAACTTTAATGTTTACGAGATAATGATTAAAATAGCTTAACAAAAACATATATAATGCCGGTGGCTCCGACTATGTTGGGTGGGTTTACCTTAACGTTACGTGTTAAAGATCAAATTTGAGTGTCTGTGTTATTATTGTATTCTTGTTCATCGAGTCCTCGTGCACTTGTGTGATAAGCTCATATAAATTAAATAAACCTTAATGTTACAGGCAGAGGGTCCAAAGTCGTTTGATTTTAGGGTGGGTTAGGTAATGTTGACAACAGTCTGTACGTAGAAATGAAGAAGGCTAGATGTAGGCAATTAATCATTATTATTTGGCGCCCACTCAAAATTAGTTTACATAAAATTTGATATTTTATGTAGGTAAATAAGCTCAATACTCAAGACTTATTACAAGGTTTATTATTTATTTTTTGCTTTTTAGTTTTTTTTCGTCGGTTGAATTTTTTGTTAAAAAGTTTTTTATTTTATGATTTTTTGTAACTCGCATCATCTTTTAATACTCTGTGGCTAATTTCTAATCCTTCATCATTCCTCTTGGCACTGAGCTGATGATGTAACCATCCTTACATGAGGTTCACAGGATATTGACCAGTTGAGTTTATCTCCAATATTCTTAAGACGTCTTTTCTTCAAAGCATATTAAGTGGTATCTGTCAATAAAACCAGTTTTTTTATATCTAACTTCTATTGTTTAGGAAAGGTATAGTTTCCATCATCAGCTCAGTTTCATAATGTGATGATTCCTAAATGCAAATACCTGATTAAGTTATGAAAACAGAAGCAATATTCGTGCGCAATTTTCGAGGTTTTCTCTCAATTTTATAAGGATTCCATGATCAGATCCTGCCGTCCTTGACATGGAACCACTTTTGAGGTATACCCTATCTAAAAAAAAGAATCATCAAAATCGGTTCATAAACAACGGAGTGAGGACCGAACATGTGAACAGAAACGCTAAACGTGCCCACAATTTTCGAGGTTTTCTCTCAATTTTATCAGGATTCCATTATTAGATCCTGATTTCCTTGACATGGGACCACCCTTGAGGTATACCCTATCTAACAAAAAATAATCATCAAGATCAGTTCTTAAATCACGGAGTGAGGGCTGAACATACACAAAAAAAAATATATATATATAGACACGGTCGAATTGAGAACCTCCTCCTTTTTTTTCGTCGGTTTAAAATAAGTAATGTCTGGAGGCTCTGCGACCTGAGATGAGGATTATCTAATTTTTTTAAATACGCGCCCTGGGCGTGGAGTTGCGGAAACCAGCCCAACATACATAGAAACATACAAATAATTTTTTATAATAGGTAAAGTGGAAATGTCATTGTCATGTACAGCTTCTTCAATAAATAAACTAATATAATAATATCAACCTCTCGTTTTAATCTCGCATAAATTGAATTTCATATTTGCATAATAAGTCTTTTCAATATTGCCGTCGGGTAGGTGCAAAAACCTCGTTTTTAAATTATTATTCTCGTTAAAAACATGAAACTTACATTAATTGTGACAGCAATTTTTACTAATAATAAATTCTGAAGCGTCTGGATCGAAATTTAATTTCGTTATATACGTGTAAAGCTTTTGATATTTTCGTTGTAGTCTGCTTTTATTATTTACGTTTGGGGGTAAAATTAATTATTGTTGAGTTAAACCAAGTATTTACCAGGCGATGTCACTAAGGTTTAAAGTTGAAACTAACATTTCAACTTTATACGCAGCATTAATTTAAGCTGAGTTTAAATGTGATTTTAGAAATGTTATGTGTTTGTTTATGCAGTTTATGCTTAAATCAGCTTTGGTTGTAATCGCCTTTGTCCGATTTAGTTTTGAATGTAAACGTGGCTTTTATTTTTGCTTTGCTGAAAATTTTCGTGAACTTAAATATGTAAAGTACTTTATCGACATCAGCACAAATGCAGGTATTGTATTTGTTTTAAATATTTTGACTCAAGCATTTTAGGCAAAGCGCACACATCTAAAATCGACTGCGAAAAAGGTTTTGAGGTACTTTTAGGATTGTGGCTTTTAGCATAGCCAGTATAAGACGGGACGCACTTATTATTTCCATGCATCAGTTCCATACCTTGGGCCCCTTTCTTTTTGGCCGTCATGTTGACGGTTCGAGGAATTGGCTATTAATTTCGATTTCTTGTGAACCCCGTTTTACGAGTACATACGTTAAAACATTTTTCGCAGATTTATTTTAGATAACTTGGACTATTTTTTTTTACTGGTTGGGAAATTATCAAATAACTTCTCTCGCCCTGAGTGGAGCGGGAGGGTGTGTCAGACTCTTACTGACTAAAACCCACACTTGTTCCCTCAGTTGTCTGTGCCAGGACCACAGTGACTCCTTCGATCACTTCCACAACCCTGGCTTAGAACTTGGACTATGAAATGACTATGAACTTGGGCTGTGTTATGATTATTGTCATAGCGATGGTCTGACTTAAGATATTTTTAACGGTCAGAATATGGTCTGCAAGCAGCTTTATGTTAGCTAATTTAGTATTCGACGCCTGAAAATAGCTAATAAGTTTTAGCTGCTAAGCTGAATAAAAAAACGCGTTGTTGAAACTTCGTAGTAGTTATTTGTAAGGGTATTTAAATGTCGCGTAAAAGTATTCGTATTTCCATTATTCACCATTACAGTGATCCATCCATCCATGTCAGTCGAAACGTATTCTACATTAATGGATAGAGAACATATTTGGTACAAAGAATGGTATTGTTATAGTGTACCTATTGCAATTTGTCTGAATGTGTAGAGAAGACAGCATGATGGATTGTTAACGTAGTTTCAGATGTAGTTATATATGTACCTACAATTTCAAAACTAGACTATAAACTTAATAAACCAAATTAGATATTCCAAATCTATACTAATAGTAGCTTCTGCCAGCGACTTCGCCCGCGTGAAATGAGTACTTCCTCCGTTTTAAACTTTCAACTCTTTGTTCACGAAATTAAACCTTTAAGGGGTTGAATTTCGAAAAACGAGATGCCTACTCTTTACAAAAACACACCCTCTAAATTTCATGTCTTTAAGACCAGCGGTTTACGCTGTGCATTGATAAATCAGTCAGTCAATCAGGACTTTCAATTTTATATAAACAGATTATTTATAGAGGTATTTTTTTTGTAAGTTGGTATGTAGGGGGTAAACTTCGGTACTAAACATCCAATTATAGATAAAAAGTCCACTGTTAGAAAGCTACATTATTTGTGGGTTATATAGGCTATAAATTATATTTATTATGGCCTTTATTTTCGTAATCCAAGTGGACGAAGTCGCCGGTGAAGTGCTAGTCACTAAACAAGTTAAGTGTCGATACGAAAAGCATGAGGAGAAGACCTATTTATAACTTATGTGCCTCGTGTTTTAATATTAACCCGATTATTTGTAATTATTCGGATTTCAAAATTTATTTCAATTCATGGGGGTTTTAATTTTGTCTATCATTTTGCTTTGTGACTCAGCTACTTTATTTTTAAATTTAACATATCTCAAGTAGCGAAACTACTTCAAGAGTCTTACCAATTTATAGAGAGACTACTGAAAAATTTACCCTTTTTATGTTCGCTAGCGTTCCATGTTATTAGAGGCTCGTAGTCCAGTGGTCACACGAGGACTCGACGAGACAGAATTAGTGTGACCCTGTGGTCTCATTCTTCGGTGTCAATGGTTGGTTTATACGGAGCAGCCACAGGCTATGTATATTTCATATAGTGCCGCTATGTTGGGCTTTACCTCTTTTTCATGTGCTTGCTGCTGCGAACTGAATTTCTAGGATCTTTGGAGCAAGCGATTTATCTTAAAGTGTAGAAACCATAGTAGTTGTTCTTTTTACTCTTTTATCACACTTTTTGATAAACAATATATTAACTATATGGTTTAATTCTTCTAAGCCCGTTCCATCATCGGACCACAAGACGTACGGCTATGCGCCAACTGTATGTGTTGGACATACCGCCCTACGCACAAAACGTTTTGGGAACACGTTTTTATTGTACGTAGGTACAGCTAAAGAGTGGAATTTTCTGCGGGTGTCTGTGTTTCCTGATAGCTACAACCAGGAGGTCTTTACGTCAAGAGTGAATAGGTTACTTTTAGGTAAGCATACTCCAACGTCGACCATATCATCGTTAACCATCAGGTGAGATTGTGATCAAGCGTGACCCTATCAATGCTAAAAAAATCTGCTAGACGTAGGCTTTCCCAAGTGAAGTCACATTAACCAGTCTTGCGTTCCTTGCATCCAGCGGGTCCCACGACCTTTACAAGTCATCAGTCCACCTTGAATGCTTTCATCTAAATCTTGGTCAGTGAATCGGTCAACTCATTTAATTATTGTAATTAAAAACATGACTGGTTTCTTCCGCAAACAAGGTAGCTCGTAATAACTTAACTATAACATGCGATTAAGTTATTCTAGTAGCCCACTTGGGTTCATAATAACCTATTTCAAATCAGATCACCCACTAAACTATGGCAATGATAGTTAAAGTAGTTAGGTAAAGGGATAGGGGACTGAGATTTGAGATAAGTTACGGTGATGTTTCGGGAACAGTTATGTAATCAGTGTTACAGATATAGAATTTCGTGTTCAAATATTGAATGATGTAGATTTATATAGAATGAAAAACCGGGATACTGCGTTCACAGTTTAACAGACAATAACACTTAACTGAAAACGAAAATAAAAATAAAACTTTCAGTAGTTATTTACGTAAATAAAAACTTCACCTAAGTATTTTTTTTCCAAAGGATTTTGTGTTTTGTATGAAATTTTCCAAGTAGGTACCTACATTTTATAAGTTGGGCGGCTGTTACTCTTAAACTAACAGAGGTAACTTAGCCGTGGTAGTTTTCCTTCAAAGTTCGTCATATATACACTCAGGATTTTTTCAGATTTTTCAAGCCCACATATTAGCTTTTAGTGAGGGCCTCGACTCGAACAAAAAATACCACTTTAAAGTTTAATATTTCGCAAACGAATCACTGAATCGAAAAATAGTCTTCACAACCCCGCAATGATTTTGGAAGGCATAATCATTCATTCAATTTTTATTTATTCAAGTAACCATGATTCATTTGTTAGTAAAAAACTTGTTCTATGTTAGTTATACGGTAGGCGAGAAAAAAGAAAATTATACCCACTTTACATGTAAGAGAGTTATAATTTTTTTTTTTTAAAGTTGCGTGAAAGCGTGATTAATAACATTACCCATGCAAAATTGCAAGGTTCTGGTACTAACAGTCTCTTAAGCTATGCCTCGGACGGACAGACGGACAGACCGAAACTAGGGTTCCTTGTCCTTGTTAGGAAAAGGAAGGAAGGTTGCATAGATTGAAGGTCAAGCTCGTGGCTAATCTCGTGGTTGATTTTCAAGGTTAAGCAACGCTTGTTGAGGTAAATTCGTGCATGGGTAAAATCTATTACAGACCGAGACTCGAGCTACAGGGAGCAGTAGTGGTGACTCAGTGGTAACGGCCGCGACTTCCAAGTTACTGTTGTAAGTCGTGGATTAAAACCCTGGCAAAAGTTTTACTTTGTGTTAATTATTTCATCACCATTGCTCTCAAAACGGTGAAGGAAAACCTCGCGAGGAAACCGACATGTCCAAGAAACAAAAATTCGAAGACATGCGACATCCACCAATCTGCACTGGGCCCGCGTGGTTGATTACGGCCCACACCGTGTCACAAAGAGGAAGCCTGTGCCCCAGTTGTGGGGATATGAAAAGGCTGATTATGATGATAATATAGAGACTCCACGGTGTCTCGGAAATCTATTAAACCACTGGTTCCAGCCACGATTTGTAAACCGCGATAGCCGCTTCCGGCTTCACATTTTCTAGCGATAGTTAGAAAATGTGAAGCCAGACTTGACATGGGATCTCGTGTTACTCAGTTTCTGAGTTGTGGAGTAAGCCGGTTCATGTTAAATACTGGTATTCAGCTGCACACAGTTCAACTGAAAGCGGACTCAAACACAGTTGGGAAATTGCAATTATCAGTTAGACTGATTTTAATTTTATCTTTGCCTATGTCATTTCGGTTATCAAGATCGATATATTGATACCTCATTTGTTTAAATATGTCCAGCCGTTTAGGTGGATGTGCCATAGAAACAGACATACAAACATACACACATACTCTCGAAAAAATTCTGGGGCCGTTCGGTAAAAAGTAAAAAAGAAAACTCTGCAGGGAACCTACAATAGGTTTCAGGTCTCCTTAGAATCCGAAGTTATATAATTTCAGGCAATATTACATCAGAGTAAGGTATTGTGTGAGAAGTTTCTTACAATTGGTACTTAAGTTCTACAAATAAAGGATATACAGGGTCTAGTAAGTTATGTTAACAATTAGTTTTCTTTTCTTAGTTAAAGACTTCCACGTAATATCTAATTATTTGATGCTAAAATGAACACTCATACGTAAATGAGTTAACAATAACTATCTAAATTCATATCTCGCCACTTAATTATAGTCGGAGTTGTAGTTTTGGTCGGGATTTACTTCGGTTTATTCATTTGAACCTCCTCTATAATAATGTATAATAACTGTGCTTCAGTGAAGCTGATTCTACTAAACAACAATAGAAACAATAACTACGTAGGCATTTATCAAACCATACATAGCACATACAGGAACTCAAATCAAATGGTAGAATGTATGTATGTTTGTTGCCCCTGTTGACTTTGGTTATGCCAACATACATACGCCGATCGTACTTTGGCAGCAAAGTGAAACTCAAATGGTTAGTACGAGCACATTCTCGATAGTCGAAACAACCTCTTTGAATGCCTTTCTCGGTTTATGATTTAGATATGTCAGTGTTATACCATTAAGGAAGGTAGTAAACGTGTGTTGACGCGGACGAATCTCGGTATGTTAAGATGGTTACCCATCCACAGACCGACCTTGGCAACGCAACCCTAAGCAACCCTTCTTAAACTTGGGGGTCGATCCCAGGTGGCTGTTATAACTTAGGGCCCTTTTCCTATCATGCGGGTAGCCGCCCGTGTCCGTCACGCGGGCAGTACGCGCGCGGAACGCGGATTGACTGCGGGCGCGTACCCGCGCTCATGCTACCTGCATGCGGGCGCGCGTTCTTCCGCCAGTGTAGTTTTAACTGTCGTGCAGGTCGCGCGCATGGTCACAATACAGTACCCATAGTGCAACACGCACGAAACTGCAGCGGCAAACGAAACTATTGTCCTGCGTGTAGCCAGAACCATGCTATCACCCGCATGCGGACCAGATCCGCACGCGGGCGGCTACCCTCATGACAGGCAAAGGGCCCATAGCTACGAGCTCCTCACAGTTATAACTGAATGACACACTTCGAGACTTTGTAAAGTGACTGCACACATTTCGCATAAACTTCGCACTCATTTGATTACAAAATGACTGCTTATTCCAACTTCGACAGCATTCGAATTTTGAAGTGATGTCAAAAGTTGGTTGATAAAATCATCGATATTTAAATGTATAATGAGTATTCAAGTACGTATTTCCGAAAAATCGATTGCCCTTGACAGCCTAAACAGTGTTTATCTTCGATAAAGCGAGCAATTTAGCCTCCACAGATTAAATATCAAGCCATTACGTTTAATTAACGTTCAGTGAACTGTTACTAATTGAGAGACGCAAGTCGAGTGTGATATTGTTGATCGTGTTGCTATGGCAACGGTGGTGAGATATAATAATTGTTTTGAATATTCATTTGTTTTTCGAATGCAGTCAAGCGCGCTACATGGTCACTATCTATCTATGTAGGTATATGTTATGGCTAAAGCCCGAAGTGCGGCTACAACTCGTTTTAGCCGGCTAGAATTAGGTGTAGCCGGTAGCAGTTGGTTAAACTTAGGTGGGATTGGATCTTGTATCGTTTGGCAGGAGTTTGCGGGTAAAAGGGGCTAAATCTGGTAGAGGTAGGGTCCCCGAATATCACGCTACCACTTTTATTTAAAGTAATGCATATTTTTCAAGAAATTATTAAATTAAAATGTTTCAAACCACAAGCCAGATAAAAAGCGAGTGATGCGAGCTCGGGACTTAGGGCACCCCGACTCGGATAGGTTAGGTTCGAAATTGATGGCGGGTACTCAGGCCCCGACATTTGTGGTTATTTTTTTGAAACAAATTCGCCTTTTAAGCAATTTTAAAGTGTTTTGAGGTTCGGCTACAATAATTTGCCGAATGAAATTGGTTGGTGAATTAATAGGCTACACTTATGTTTAACCAACTGCTATCAGCTACACCTAGTTCTAGCCGGCTAAAACTAGGTGTAACCGCACTTCGGGTTTTAGCCGAAACATAATGTACCAAATTGCTAGTGGTCGCCCATAGGTCAAATTTCAACCTCATTTAAAGGGCTTTAAACCTATTTGCCTCGCCTTGGTCCGCCATTTTGTTTTTTTTTCAAATTTATGATAGTACCACATGAATGTTTTAATACCTAATTAAGCAGTTCATACATTACTTTATGTAATCTCATCAAAAACACAATTTGAAGTAAATATGGCGCTAAAATCTAACATTCCTCCACATTTACATAGGACATCCTATCAGGGTAACGCGACAATAGCTTCTTAATAATAATAATTAATGTTAATAATTATAATTTTTATTAATATTTTTTTTTTCGCACGTGCTCATTGGCGAGGCGTTGAGCGGTGACGTGATATACTGCCACATAATACTCGTAATAATGCAGAAACAGAACTAGTCCCGACCTATTGGATAAAGTCGTTTCTAAATACAACTAAAACTCATGTCGATTGTATAGATTTTATCGATATCAATTATTAAGCCTTCAGTAAAGCTGATTCTACTAAACAACAATAGAAGCTACTACTATATACTACGTAGGCATTTATAAAACCATAAATAGCACATACAGGAACTCAAACCAAATGGCAGAATGTATGTATGTTTGTTGTCCCTGTTGACTTTGGTTATGCCAACATACTTACGCCGAAGTAGGTATCTTTCATTAAACAATTTTGCATTCAATATAAAACAGACATCTAGTTTTAATATCTATATACTAAAACTAAATAGTTAAGCGCCTTAATCCACGCGCCGCTGTATCTATTTCAAAGTCACTGCTGTCAAGCTGAAAGCTTTGTAAATCCAATAAAGTTTGATATTCCTCTCTTTTCTCGGCTTTGAAACGTACAAATATTTTTTAACTTGCTTAACTATTCGATATTTAGTTACTCACCCATTTCTGTGGACGGGTTTTGGATTTGTGACTGATTATTACGTAAAATAAAGCTTGATAATCTTGGAATGTTCTATTTTGTCGTTCATAGGTTTTAAGAGGTAACTGAATGGCCAACTTTTAGGTTAAGAAGATGGCGTTAGCCGCTTGTTGTATAGTGTAAAGTTAAAATAAAATTCGGAGTAGGAGCCGGTTTTGAATTAAGTATGTTAAAAAATAATTGTATCCCTTGGTTGATCTCAATAGAAATAGGGCTGGTAAAATGAAAAACATTACCAAATAAATAAATTCCAAAACAAAAGATTTTATTTAAATAACATTATTTGATGCTTTTGAATTCAATATTGAATTCATCAAAAATAATTAATGTAAACGAATATAGTCTTCGAATTCTCTTCAGTGAGTCACTGACGTGTATTTCGAGAATATAACTAAATTAGGTATTCAGACGTGAGCCCATGAAAGATCACGTATCATCAAAATATTATTATTTTAATTAATTTTAACCCTATACAAGAGATTAATTAAATTAATATCCAAATAAATGAAATACTATATGAATATAATATACGAGTAGATTCAGTACCTAGGTTTTTTAGTTGTATAATTTTATCGCTGTGTGTTTTTTTTAAATAGAAAAAATAAAAAAAAATAGTGGCACTCCGAGAGTGCCGACAGAAGTGAAAACTTGAACGAAAATACCCAACGCGACTAAAGAAGTTTTCACTTAAGGCCCCTCTCGCGGTCCAGTGGCGCCCTCATTGAATAAAAAATCGTAGCTTATCACAGAAAATAAATATTAAAAAATGCAACTTCACGTTTGTTACAAAGATGATAAAGAATTTTTACGTTGTTAAAACAGGTCTCAAAATGTTTCGTATTCAAAGTAGTAGGCAAAAGTGTCAGAAACGGCCGTTTTTGGCCTCTTTGTAACAAACGTGAAGTTGGATTTTTAATATTTATTTTCTGTGCTATGCTACGATTTTTTATTCAATGAGGGCGCCACTGGACCGCGAGAAGGCCCTTAAATCCACTACGCGATGCGCTTCGTAGCGAAGTGCTTCGTAGTAGCACTCGTAGTGGGTTGATGTCGCGCGAGTTCAATAGTTTTTTCCCATCTCAAAAATTCCCAACGCGCCTAACAAGTGTTCACTTCAATAATCATTAATACTGCAATGTGAATGTAAATGTGTAAGTAATTATTTATTCATAATATGGAAATAAAAGGCTTAGCAAGGCTACAGTAATAATGCACCCTACGCCTACGTTCGATATAAAACGTCAGGCTTGAATATTCGCTGTATAAAGTTTTCAGTACCGGAAACTCTTTCAAGTTTTATTCGGCCGCTGATTATACATAAAATGTTCATTTTATCTGTTCCACAGAATTAAAGTGCTATCACACTAATATTGTAAAGGCGAAAGTTTCTGAGTGTGTATGTGTTACTTCTTCACGCTCAAACGGCTGGACCTCAGACTTTTTATCCCGGTCTACGTGGGTGAAACCGCGGGGCGCAGCTAGTTGCTTTCATAACTTTATATGTTGTCAGCTAAAACGGAACCTTTAAAACTAGTTGGAATTTTCACTTGACGAACTACAAATAGTTCCGCTCAAAGAATTTGTAAAAATGCCATGCTAAGCCGACTGTGAATTCCCGCCTGAGCATAGCCTGTACACGTAAACCGGGAAATTTGAACACTATGCGCAATAATTCAGGCTATTTTCAACTCTAACTTTATGGAATTAAAGTCTGCGATTATGTGAATACGCATTCTATGTCGAGGGCCCGGAACGTGACGGTAACTTTTCGCTAAGCATTTGGTAATGGACTAGTGTAGTTAGCTTTTTATTAGACCGTGAAGACACACCTTCAGTTTTATTACCAAAAAGCTATAACATTTATTGGATTTCAAAGAATCCATTTTGTAATAACATTTTTATCGTTGTGTCTTTCAATTATTTCTTTACGGTGATTAAGTTTTCGTTTCAACTTTTAGAAGGATGAAAAAATTAACTTCTTTTGTTTTTAACCGACGAAAAAAAAGGAGGAGGTTCTCAATTCGACCGTATATATGTCATTTTTTTTTCTTTTTTTTTGTGTATGTTCAGCCCTCACTCCGTCATTTATGAACCGATCTTGATGAATATTTTTTTGTTCGATAGGGTATACCTCAAGGGTGGTTCCATGTCAAGGAAATCAGGATCTGATAATGGAATCCTGATAGAATTGAGAGAAAACCTCGAAAATTGTGGGCACGTTTAGCGTTTCTGTACGTATGTTCGGCCCTCACTCCGTTGTTTATGAACCGATTTTGATGATTCTTCTTTTATTAGATAGGGTATACCTCAAGGATGGTCCGATGTCAAGGAAATCAGGATTTCATAATGGAATCTTGATAAAATTGAGAGAAAACCTCGAATATTGTGGGAACGTTTAGCGTTTCTGTACGTATGTTCGGCCCTCACATCGTTGTTTATGAACCGATTTTGATGATTATTTTTTTATTAGATAGGGTATACCTCAAGGGTGGTCCCATGTCAAGGACATCAGGATCTGATCATGGAATCCTGATAAAATTGAGAGAAAACCTCGAAAATTGGGCACGAATATTGTTTCTGTTTACTTTTCATAACTTAATCAGGTATTTGCATTTTGGAATCATCACATCATAAACCTTAGCTGATGATGGAAACCATATCTTTCCTAAACAATAGAAGTTAGATATAAAAATCTGGTTTTAGTGACAGATACCACTTACTATGCTTTGAAGAAAAGACGTCTTTAGAATATTGGAGGTAACCTCAACTGCTCAATATCCTGGGAACCTCATGGAAGGATGGTTACATCATCAGCTCAGTGCCAAGAGGAATGATGAAGGATTAGAAATTAGCATCATAGTATTAAAAGATGATGCGAGTCACAAAAAATCATAAAATAAAAATCTTTTTAACAAAACATTAAACCGTCAAAAAAGAACTAAAAAGCAAAAAATAAATTAACCTTTTAAGTTTTGAGTATTGAGCTTATTTACCTACATAAAACATAAAATTTTATATAAACTAATTTTGAGTGGGCGCCAAATTAAAACGATTAATTACTTACATCTAGCCTTCTTCATTTGTATGTACATTTAAAATTTAGATATTTAATTTTCTCAGTCTTACACACAGACCACGATACCAGAATTACTTGAACTCAATCATTAAAATAAGCTATTACACTTATCATATTATAACAAATAGTTATAAAATATAACCTAATGCTAACGTTTTAAAGATCAAATTTGCGTGTCTATATTATTATTGTATTTGGTCATCAAATCCTCGAGCAGTTGTCTGATAAGCTCATATAAATCAAATAAACCTTAATGTTACATACAGAGGGTCCAAAGTCGTTTGATTTTAAGGTGGGTCAGGTAATGTTGACAACAGTCTGTATATATAAAATTTAGATATTTAAAAATCAGATTGTTGTTTGGCGCCGACTCAAAATTAGTTTATATAAAATTTTATGTTTTATGTAGGTAAATAAGCTCAATACTCAAGACATAAAAGGTTAATTTATTTTTTTGCTTTTTAGTTCTTTTTCTAATTGAATATTCTACAAAATGAATCATAATATTAGTCTAAAGGAGTTTGCCAACTACACCGTATAGATGACCATACCATGATCGTGCTAGGAACGTGTCAAGCAAAAAAATATTCTTTATATTGAAAAGTGTGAGACAATGCCCAGTAGACCGTTCCGTCACCGACCAACACCGTCACGTGCCATGCATGTAGCGTATCGGCATCGACAAAAAAATGATTTATTCATAATATATCGAGAACTTACACTCTCGCAAGATTTATTATAATCTTACGATGTTTGCAATTATCCGCTGGCATATGCATGCCAAACCCGTGCGCGTGGTGGTGAAACGGTGAGCATACGGGTTATAATTCTTTCTTCTTTCTTTAAAAAAAAAGTAACGTTGCTCCACACTAGAAAATACTCCTGTATCGTGGGTGCGTTCACAAACATTTAAACTCACATAAACAAGACACCCAGACCCGGTACAACTATCTGTAGGCCATACAAATATTTGTTCCGTGCGGGGATCGAACCCGCGACACGCAGCGCAGCAGCCGAACGCTCAAACACTACGCCAACCGTGCCGTCGAATTATGAGTGTTATGCAGGGATATGGTACGTTTTTGATATGTCCTAGTGCCCAAATCGTGTTTCTATACGTGCTTGATACGTTCCAAGCACGTTCATGATATGTTACGGTGTTCTGGGCAGACTACTTAAATCGTTGAATTTTCACATAAAACAAAGATTTTATCAATTTATTTTTAGTTTGTAATTCATCATCACATTACAAGGAATACCAAAAGCTATTTTAGTTTGGGTAGCCCAATAACAGATGCTGACTCTAAAAATATTCATCGTAATTATTATAACCACTTTCTGAACTCTATCAACTAAAGGAAAATTCTCGTAATAAGTGAGTGCCGACAGAAGTGAAAACTTGAACAAAAATCGCTATAAAATGAAGCTGATCATTTTATTGTAGCATTGACTACCTCAAAGCGAGCTTCCCAAGAAGGCTTTTTTTTTTAAAGCCTTCTAGGGAAACTCGCTCTCGGCTATCGCTCTTGGCTTTAAAAAAAAAAGCCTTCTCGGGAAGCTCGCTCTGAGGTAGTCAATCCTACTAATATTATAAATGTGAAAGTTTGTGAGTGTGTATGTTTGTTACTTCTTCACGCTCAAATGGCTGGACCGATTTGGATGAAATTTGGTAAGTAGATAGCTATAGCCTAGACTAACATACAGTTTTATTTCGGTCTAGGCGGGTAAAATCGCGGGGCGCAGCTAGTGCTACAATAAAATGATCAGCTTCATTTTACCGAGATTGCGCCTGTTTCATTGATTCCACATTATTGTCCAGTTGCAACTGACTCGACTCTTGTCTTTTGCTGCACAACTGACACACACATGACTACAAAGTGACTGTATTCTGTATCTTATAACTAAATTCTTTCCTAACTTGACACTGGGTATATGCACAAACCGCGCGAAGCCAAAAGTAAAAAAAAAATGTTTTTGACAGATTGCAACTGATATGCAAACTTTTCTTAAAGTAGAGGAATTCCCACTCAGACCATTTTACTTATACAAGAGACAGCTAACCACGCGTTCCTACTAGCATCAATATAATAAGGCTCTGACTGGTAAAATATTCATCATGTTATTATGACCGCATCCTTGATGCCCCACCATCACCATAACTGAATCAATTTGAGCCAGTAAAGAGTGAAGACTGCAACCCTTGGTTTGCCTGTAATTTCCCTTAGGACAGGTCTGGTTCGCGGTCCACATAATTATTTAGGGTAATGGCATATACGGTATTGCCCCACTTTTGCGTGTAAATTGTACATTTATGTGCGTCGTAGCCGTGTGTTGTTGATGCTTTGTGGTCAAATGGCTGGTTTGAGAAATAGAATTTTATAGGACGCGATTTTTTAACTGAAATTGTACGGGACTAATTTAATAAGTTAATAAATATATGAGATTAATAATTAAGACTAAGGGTGTTATACCAATCGATCGATCGTCGAACGACCATTCATCGATAGTTTGTCGACCGGTATCCGTCGATCAACCAAAGCTATTACACGGATACCGGTCGACAAACAATCGATCGATTTTCGATCGACGATCGATCGATTGGTGTAATAACACCTTATTAACAAGAAAAAGCTTCAAAAATAATTTACCTATTATTATTATTCTTTATTGTACACATAAAACATATACAGAAAAACCTACCTACCTACAGGAGGACCTCCATTAGTTTTTTTTCATCACCTAATGAAGACAGAGCTTCAACTATAGATTACTTGGATACAATAAAAATAATTTATTCCAGAAAAAAAATTAAAGTGTATTTTAGTTATGTCAACGTCGCTGCTTTTTACTTATACCAAAAAAAAATATTTGTCTGTTTGTTTCGATTAATCTCTGAAACGGCTCTGCTGATTTTGGCGAGAAATTCACTGCCAGATAGCAGAAGTTATAACGGGTAACTTAAGCTATTTTAATTTGAATAAAAGAATAAAAGATCAGCGCAAAAAAAGAAGCTGCTGGTTTACGAGTTTCACTCGGACGACATCGCGGGCAACAGATATTTAATATTATATATAATTAATGAGTTCACGAGTAGGTCATAACATTGCCAAGGTCACGTTATAAACAAAACAGAATTAATTAGAAACGTACTGATATTAGAAGCCTACATCGTAAATAATGTACGTGAAACAATATACAGTAATTGCTTTGATAAGATCTACAATTATGGATCCTACAAAGTGCTAGAGATTGTGGCTTAGATCAGTTTGCGTCTAAAATTCTGTTAGTAGAATCTATTTAGCTGATTGTCTTTAATCGATATAGTCTAATCAATTAGTGTAATTGCCACCCCATATATTCAATGAAAACTAAATTGATTGAAATCTGAGTAATATAATTAGTGATCATAGAAACCGCACGAATAATTTATTATGATAGTGTTAGGCAGTCAGACCTGAACCACGGCTAGAGGTATTAAAAGTTTATGTTATTTGTGTTGGTTTGCTTTTATCTTTTATGAATTTCATGGCAGCCTGGAGTTTGATAGTTGGGCCCCGCACCACAGAAAGCACCTTAAACCGTTGCTTTTGCCAAGGGGTAGCGGTAAATTCGTCTCCTGGGCACTCGGGCAAGGAAAGAACAGGGGTGAGTTTTACTCGGTAAGAATCTGACACGCCCACCCGCTCCACCCAAAGCGGGAGAAGTCATAGGATGATTTCCCACCTGGCTTCACCTGGTGGGTGGAGGTTCCACCTGGGACTAAGTGCGGAACCCAAACCCAGACACACAGACAGATGACGTTGCACTCTGCATACTTGTTTGCATACCCTCGTGTGCATTATTAAATCTGAGGCGTCTATGTGTAATTTCCACTGGGATTGGTCGGCATGACTGAAGTAATGACAGGAGAACATCTTCAAATAGACGACGTTTCACAAGTAACTCCCTAATAGTATAATAACAACCAATGGAATATTTAAGGAAGGGAAATAACAACTTCCCATTAATTATTGTGCATGTCTACACTGTGCGCAGTATTCCAACTACAACTTAAGTTGGGTGGTTATAGTTTCATGATAGTTATGCTCGTGGCTAAAGTAATAACAGTCGCACGGGTTGATCCATCAGGTTAACCTACGCTTGCCGGGGTTGGTCCACGGATGGGTAACCATCTTTACATATCGAGACTACCAAAACCAACCAAGGGGCCAAGCCAACTGGGTTCTGGAGGTCAGATAGGCAGTCGCTCCATGTAAAATACTGGTATTCAGCTGCATCTGGTTAGATTGGAAGCCGACCCCAAGATAATTGGGCATAGGCTAGGCAGATTTTGATAGTTATGTTTATCCCTGAATTTGTCTATCTCCCATTTCATTTCGTGTCTTCTACATTCCCAGAATAATATTTATCTCAAAAAAGTTGGCATTTCAACCTCACAGGTGTTCCAGTAAATTCAAGAAGTAAAGTATTTCGTGTAATGTCAAGAAAAGTATGTAAGCAGCCGCTCTCTGCCCCGTAACGTGAACTCCAATTGCGAATTCATGTTGCTTAATCTTAAGGAGTCTGCCCAGTACACCGTACCACAACGACCGTGCTAGGAATGCGTCAGGCAAAAATATTCGTTTTATTGAAAAGTATGAGACTATGCCCACTAGACCATTCCGTCACCGACCAACACCGTAGCGTTATATTTTACAGGTTCCGATACGTTTCGTGCGTGGCATGAGACATGAGTGAACCGGCGACTATACGAGTTATAACCGCATATTATGACCGTTCTAAGCCCGTTAAATGAATACGTACGGAACTACATATTATAACATTTTTGTCATTGTTTATGTAGGTATAGAAAATAATTTTCTCTACAAAAATATTCACTCGCTCTTCCTAACGCGATTGCTTTACGCGAAAACAACTAGGTAGAACCACGAGAACGGGAACGGATAAGATAATGTGGATTATACGTTAATTATACGCGCAAAATACACGGATGCTACGGTCACTAAAAACATTATGCACGAGTGTGATACGCTGTTTATGCGTTCTGTTTTTTTTTTCTGTACCGTGCTTAGGAACGTATGAAGCACGGAAAGAATCACGACACTGCTTACCTACTATGCCCCACTAGTAGGTAAGCAGTGTCTTGATTCTTTCCGTGCTTCATACGTTCCTAAGCACGGTCATGATATGATGGTACGATGCAGTGGGTAGAATCCATTACTCAGTTCATAACGTGAAGTCACTTCAGGCTAACTCGAATGTTTAAGATTTATGAAGAGTTTTCCTCCAACTGGTTCTGAATTCTTTATGTCTAAATTACGATGTCATTTTATAGTCACTGAGTGATGAAAGATCTTATCTTCGTTATTATTTACACGCTTTTGCTTAAAGTTTTAAGTGGCGAAGTTTTACTCTCACCTGTGATGTCAAGTTTTGATTTTAAATTTACATACACATTTAATTTTTAGACGGTGTGTACACGGGTACGTACGTTTTTGTTCTCAAAGTAGGTACAATGGTTTGTGATTTTTTATTGCACTTCTATTTAACCTCTTGCGTGTCAGGCGGACAGCGGCCGTAAAGAATTAAAAGTATATTGTGACCGCTAACTGTAAGATGCGCGACGGGTGAAATAGCTTAGTGTCTATCTTCTAGGTAGATAGTATTTTGACACTAGACAATGGCTCTAAATAAAATCCAAAATGTATGGAATTGGCATGAGCAACTGAATTGTCACGCGGTCAATCCCTTTCATTTTGTGTTGTTTGAAAATCGTTAGCATGGATTTTATGTTACTTTATCTAGGTTTTCTTGTCTCAATCAGAACCAACCACACCACATAGATATAACCTAAAGTGTAGTCACAAAATGCTAAGAAAGATGAAGATATTCATTTTCACATTAAAGTAATCTTATGTTTCTAATCTTGAGTTAGGTTTATTCGCCTACAGTGACGTATTTCTTGCGACGCTTCGTCGTTTTATACATGTCTTTTGCTAATCTTGTCTGATCTTAAACGGTTTTCTTGATGACTTCATATTTACGTTTTTTGGGATTAAAATATCTTTGAATGAATTGTTGCAGCATCATGAGCATTATAATTTTCTTACCTATTATTTGCATCCATATTTTTCTTTTTATTTTCTACAAGCATATTAATAATACACAATAACGTTTAATATATCGCGCACGGTTATTAAGTAATAAATTAAAGGAAAACGTTGTAGGGGCTATAAATTATAAGAAATTGGCGCGAATTCTCCGAAGCGACTCGATGCAAACTTGTCGCCATTCGCAAGGAGCTTTAAGAATGAATATATTCAGTACGTAGAAACTTGATTGAGTACTTGTAAAATGTTTAAGAAAGTCCACAAAAGAAAACGGTGGGATTTTCTATACACATTATATTTTCTGGTTTTAAGGTTACTTCTGTTACGTGACTATTGAGGTTTAGCTAAGTATGTAGTAATTGAACATTCTTTCATTCAACAGCATTAGATATCACACATTTTCTGATTAACATGTTTTAGCGCAACAAAAAAATACGACATGTCATGGCTAGTTCGTAATTAGACTACGTGAAGAGATACACTCGCTAAACGTTTAGCTAATAAAATATAATTTATACTTCAGTAGATACCAGTAAACTTAAGTAAAATTGCAGAGCTTGCCTCCTGTTTTAGGGTTCCGTACCTAAAAGGTAAAACGGGGCCCTATTAATAAGACGCCGCCGTCCGTCCGTCTGTCTGTCGGTCTGTCTGTCCGTCTGTCACCAGGCTGTATCTCATGAAGTTAGATAGTTGAAATTTTCACAGATGATGTATTTCTGTCGCCACTATAACAACATAGTCTAAAAAAATAGAATAAAATACATACATAAGGGGGCTCCCATACAACAGATCATTTTTTTGACGTTTTTTATAGATAATGGTACGGAACCCTTCATGCGCGAGTCCAAGTCGCACTTGGCCGATTTTATTTTCTTGTTTTCGCGGGAAATCCTTCCAACTGGACTTTTGAGGAAAAGACAGTGGTTTTTCTTATCTGTTTTTTGTTTTGTTTCTGTTTGTTTTTTTTTCTGTTTTCTGTTCTGTTTTTTTCCTGTTTTTTTTTGTTTTTTTTTGTTTCTAGTTTTTTTTTTGGGACAAGCCCGCCACACTATTCCCAAACCACTGTAACTTTTGTAAGACAGAATCAACAGTGGCGACCACCAGAAAAAACGCCAAGGCAATGAAGCTCGACGAGTCCCAGAGAATCGATTAAACTGTCTTGGGTCCCGCAACGAAATTAATCAGAAAAGACAGCGGAGGAGGTAGAAAAATATAATTTCCACTTCCCTCCTAATCAAGCGGGAGACAGAACAAAGCTGGGCCATTAGGCACAAAGGGGATATTTACAACTGGGGTAAGCCCAGTTGCCAAGCACCACTGGTTAAAAACACTAATATTAATGGGTTATAAAATTGTGAGCTGTAACACTTGATTCCAATAATAGGTATGGCAAAAACGCTTGAACGCACGGAAATTCGTTCCAGTTTCCACTAGGTCCATGTAATAGACAACTCCTGACGTAGGCTGAATACTATCCAACATAATATTGTGTTCAGTTTGGCAAAGAGTAAACTTCCATAGGATATGATGTGCGGATTGTTCATATCCGCAATCAGGTGTAGAACATTGACATAAAGGCGAGGCAACAAGCTGGAAGGAAAATAACTAATATAAATACAATCTAGTTACTATCCTAAAACTGTGTTAAATGTCATGGTATATAAGTGTATACCTAATTGCTTATCTAGAGCGCCCACGCAACAAACTCCCACACGATGTCTCCACAAATTGACAAGACGACGGTGAACTTAAAACTGTAATTACCATATTATCCATTAAAGACCATTGAAGGAGTGCCGTCAAAATGAGGTTTTACTAATGCCTCGCACTAAATTAAGGTGAGGGAAAAGTTAGGAAGGACGTCGTTATGTACATTTATGTTAATTTATTAGTTGTTTCAGGTTAAATTGGCAAAAGCTCTATTCAATTAAACGTTATATTAAGTAATTTTTTGTAAGTGATTGAGGTTCGGATGAGAGTGAAAGAAAACTTTCTGTCAATGTCGATAATGTTCAATCGATAATGTGACGATTGAGAGGGTGAAGAGGCGCAAATGAATATACCACAGATTAGTTTCTGACTCGAACACAATAGACACATCTGCAAACATAACAAGACAACAATATTTCAGACCAAAGTTCTGTTGGTGTTAAAGCTATGACCGATTTTTTGTGCACTCATTAAAATTACTGATAAATCGTTGAAAAAATGATAATCGTTGTCCCACACTATGGTTTGCTCATGTATCGTGGGTGCAGTAACATACCTACACAAGACAACCAATCGGGACAATTAATCGTAGGCCATACAAATATTTGTTCCATGCGGGAATGCAGCGCAGCAGCCAAACGCTGTGGGACTTAGGTATCCAGGTAGGTATGTACAGACTGTTGTCAGCATTACCTGACCCACCCTAAAATCAAACGACTTTGGACCCTCTGCATGTAACATTAAGGTTTATTTAATTTATATGAGCTTATCAGACAAGTGCTCGAGCACTCGATGTACAAAAATACAATAATAACACAGACACGCAAATTTGATCTTTAACACGTAACGTTAAGGTAAACCCACCCAACAAAGTCGGAGTCACCGGCATTATATATGTTTTTGTTAAGCTATTTTGATCATTATCTCATTAACATTAAAGTTGAAAAGCTTTTAAGTTACAATACATAATTACAACCCAATCTTTAATTTCGCGTATTCCTAACAAGTTGTTGTGGCTTAGCGGATTGACGACGAACAGCATATGGGTTCGAAAACACAGTCCACCTATACATCAGTTTCTTTTTTAATTTGTTTTAATTTATACAATATTGCTTGCAATATCAAAGAACGACCAATATGATTTTCGCCTAATAACTTATCTTGTAAACGGGTGGGTAATTTAAAAAAACTTTAAGTTCACAGAATTTATATTTATCAAGAATGGTTGAATACGAAGTAAAACATTTACTTCGTGAGGTAGATCATAAATTCATCTAAGTAACAAAATTTACACTACGCCTAATAACAGTGACTGCGCACACACATTTGTAAATCGTTTAACTCGTTAAGTAATATAGCATCATGTCGCAACTTGACGACTATACCAAACATAAAATAATATTTTTACATGAGCAGAATGTTGGAATTAGAGAGATTGGTCGCCGACTTAATATAGCAGTAAGTGTTTTTTTATACCTATTTTATTTTATTGATTGTGATGAATGAACGCGTAGTTGGCTATTTTACCATTATATTCACTCCTTACAGGTTACATACACGGTTCCAAAAATGTTTATTTTTGTTTTAGAGAAATACGGTCAGGCTATGGCTAAGACGTTATGGAGACAATGGAAATATTCAGCGGATTCGTCCAGGAGCAAAAGCCATTAAGTATAGTCCCGAATTCGAACGCCACCGGGCTATTGTTTCAAGCCACGTTGAAAATCCATTTTTGCCCATTCGTGCAACCGCAATAAACCACAATATTTCAGTGGAAACAGTAAGAAGGCATTTACACGTTGCTGGGATAAAGAATTATAAACCGGCACAGAAAATTGCATTGACACCTGCTCATCGTGCAGAAAGGGTCCGTTTTGCCCAGGAATATTTAAATTTTAATTGGGAAGAAAATGTTGTGATCTTCACTGATGAAAAATCATTTAAATCGGACAAAGATGGACGTAAAATCTTATGGCGGAGGAAAGGAGAACGTTACAACGAGAAGTGCTTGCTACCTTGTAGAACCAGCGGTAGAATAACCCTGGGCTACTGGGGCTGGATGTCGTCCATGGGACCTGGTGAATTGGTGGAAGTTGGTGGTAGGTTTAATAGCAGTTTGTATTTGGAGATTCTGCGTGACGTCATGCTGCCGACTGTGCGAATTGCCTATCCAACGTCACATATTTATTTCATGCACGATAACTGCTCCATCCATCGTGCAGGCATTGTGCGGGAATGGTTAGCTGCTCAAGAAGGTGTGACAGTTATTAATTGGCCATCTAAAAGTCCTGATTTGAACCCTATAGAAAATCTATGGGGTCAAATGGTTTTAAATTGGGACACAACGGAAGTGCGAAACAAACACAACTTGGCTGAGGTCGTGACATCGACTTGGGAGCACATGAGAGGCAAAGATTTGTGTTGGAACATGGTGCGCGGCATGCGTAGCCGCTTACAACAAGTCATAGCAGGGGATGGTGTGCCACTCCACTACTAGTTCATCTAGTAGGTATATTTAAACACACCATGTAAGTAAATGCTCAATGGATTGATTGTTCAACCATTAAAATGTTGCAGATTATGTGGTGATGTGATGTTATTGTTACTCGTATAAACAGATTTTTTTTTAAATAACATGTTTATTCACTACATATAGGCAGCTATAAATTTGTAAAGCATTTCACAGATGAATTCATTTTCTCGATAACATTTTCTCATAAAGTTTATTCTTGCACAGCACGAGCAGCCATCTTCTCCTCGTGCAAATTATTTTGTATTTGAAATAATCACTCCATAGTAGCATTTGAATACCAGCTTTATAATGAATACGAATATTTATTTTTCAACTACCCACTTATTACAAGTTATGTGAAAATATTACCATTTTAAAAAGTTTATGTATACCTAGTCTGTAGTTCTTTACAATAATACAAGAAATAGTTTTGGAATATAAATTTTATATTGAAAGCAAAACAATATCTTTGTCGCGGGATTTGATCTCGAACCTCGTTTTTCTCAGTCTTACACACAGACCACGAGACCAGAATTACTCGAACACAATCATTAAAATAAGCTATTACACTTATCATATTATAACAAATAGTTATAAAATATAACCTAATGCTAACGTTTTAAAGATCAAATTTGCGTGTCTATATTATTATTGTATTTGTTCATCAAATCCTCGAGCAGTTGTCTGATAAGCTCATATAAATTAAATAAACCTTAATGATACATGCAGAGGGTCCAAAGTCGTTTGATTTTAGGGTGGGTCAGGTAATGCTGACAACAGTCTGTACCATTATAAAAAACAAACAAGGAGCAGAAGGAAAACAATGATTAGGTAGTCTTGTCATTATTAAGGTAAAGGCTGAAAAACATAACGCTAACACGAGGTTCAATTACAAATATGTTATACATGGTTTGCATCTAACTCGGAAAGATATATAAGATAGGAAAGTATGTAATTAAATGTTTTTTTTTTAGGGTTCCGTACCTATGGTCGTTTTATGGTCCAAACGGAGCCCTATTGCTGTGACTCACGTGTCCCTCTGTCTGTCTGTCTGTCTGTCGTCTGTCACACAGGTTTTACAGGCAAACGGTTGGAGCTACTGTCTTATATTCACAATATAAGCATCTAGAAAGAAAGAAAGCCATATAAATAGTCAAAAATACATTTGGTACGGAAGTCTAAATGAGCGAAGTCCGACTCGCACTTGGCCGGTTTTTTTTAATGTCTTGCACGGTCTTCTTTATATAGATCTACGCTTTGGAATGTGCAATTAGCATCATCTTTCTGACTGACCAACTTCTTGACAATTCAAGAGTAAATGGTTTATTTGAAATAGATGCTTTGAGTTTGAGTTTGGTCAGCAGAGAATATATTATTTGGTCAGTAGCAAATTATTATTTGGTCAGCAGATAATTATTATTTGCTTAGCAGGATTATACAGGGTTATTAATTTGATGTGTATCCGTCAGGAGCTGATAGGGGGGCACAAATGTAACAAATTGAACTCCTCATATGTAATCCGGGAACTTACGGGCACCGTAAAAATGCTATGAAATTTGCAATGTCTTGCACCAACCTAGGTGGTCTTGTCCTTGGGTGTGCATGCGAAGTGAATATAAGGATAGTCGTCGTATTGTTTTTTTTTTTCATTAAAAGCGCTTTACGAGTTGATTTCAGCCCCCCTATGCCTTTTAAAGGTCCGGGACCCCAGGGTCCTGCAAATTGTTGAATGCCATAAAGATATCGTTAAGGTTAATAAAGTGTTGAGCTGTAGTATAAGTAGTTAAGTACTGTGAAATCTTCATGTGATATTTTTTTGTGAGGCGGGATATTATCCAATGACTTCGCCACTCTGGGTGGAGTGGGAGGGCGTGTCAGACTTCTACTGACTAAAACCCACCCTGTTCCTTCAGTTGCCTGTACCAAGGGCCGTAGTAACTCTATTTCGAATTTATCCGCGACTTTCATGTAATATCTAAGGTTGCATGAAAAACGAACCTTGTCAGCAGACAGGCTTGTCGGTCAAACATACTTTTAAACGGTTGTGCAAATTTAGAACCGGATTCAAATGGTAGTAAAAAGTATTTATTAGTTATTAGGCAGTCAGTTGCGAGTCGTCGATGGAAACAGCTTTATTTCACAATATAAAATAGCAAGTATTGCCATGAAAAGAAAAACTGGATTCTTTTCAAACACTCCAGAAACCTAAAAGCAACAAGAAGCGTAATTATACTCGTAGCTCACGTCCCCAGACTCAACATTACTTACTTCATTTAGCCAAAACTGTATAAAAAACTTGAGTATAAAATTAGTCTTCAAGTTGTACTGGTTTCTGCCCGGGGGTTGAGGAAATTCGAAACAGAGTTACCTCGCCCCCGGGCACTAAGGGCAGAAAGGAACAGGGGTGGGTTTTAGTCAGTAAGAGTCTGACACGCCCTCCCGCTCCACCCAGAGCGGGAGAAGTCATTGGATGATTTCCCACCCCACAAAAAAAAAAGTTGTCTTGGTTTACTTTTATTATAAGTCAGTAACTAAAACATAAGACACAGAAATCCTAAGTGGGTCTCCACTTAGCTTTTTGCAATTTCTCTTTTTGTTATTTTAGACATTGTTCTCATTCGTCATACAGTTTACGTTAAAGAACCGCAGAGGTCAAAAAGGTAAACTTTTGTATATGTACCTAATTATTATAAGTAAGTTAAATGGAGGAAATTTAACATTTGAGTGCCTTCAAATTACGTCCTCAAAGAGTGGCATTTTGTTCGAGTGGCAAGAAACGGGAACAATTGAACTGGATTCGGTCCTTGGCTTTAACACAAGTAGGTACATGAAGATATTTCGTTTTACATGCTAAAATTTACGGCGTCATTGCCATTTCCCTAATATCAACCCGTGCAATACACCATAGATTGTTTTGCATTATTGCAAAGTGTCGAGAATCATGATAGATCTACATCTTCGATTCGTTTTTGAATGTAAATAAGATGGGTCAATGACCGTTTTTGCTATAAAAAAACGCCACAACTATACAAGCATTTACTTATTACACATATTTAGATATTTACTCGGTGAAGTTTTGGACGCACCTCGCTACTGGGTCTCTGGATTATGCTCAATGCTGTACCTTTCCTTTTTTTTTTTTTTTTTTTTTTTTGGGGGGTGGGAAATCATCTAATGACTCTTTCCGCTCTGGGGTGGAGCGGAAGGGCGTGTCAGACTCTTACTGACTAAAACCCACCCCTGTTCCTCCCTGCCCTACGCGCCCGGGGGCGAGGTAACTCTTTCGAATTTATCCTCCACCCCCGGGCAGTTATCCTCCACCCCCGGGCAGGAAATTACACGGTAGTGACTATTTTACATAAATAAGACCTCTGTCCTTCAAATTAGGATATTATCCTGTATCTTGAAGAACAGTGTAGGTACAATTAATGAGTTGATACAGATCCTTGAAAACAGTAGATAATTCATTCTGATGTTAACTAAACAATATTATTTATATCGGGTAGGTAGAGGTTTATTATGAAAGTGTGTTGTATGGGGTTAGTCTGAAAGTGGTTGTGTGTGAGTGTGTAATTGTTTGGAAAACCATGAAAGTTTTATTTTAGAGTTTAACTCTTTTTATTATTATTATTTCTCTTACTATCGTTTGCTAACTCAGATATAATAAATGATTGAAAATTCTACGATACAGTCAAAAACAGGTTTCAGTTTAGTAGCCTAACCTATCATATTTTATTAATAATTTATAAAGAATAATTTAATCCTGACCAATCAGTCTACATCAAAAATATTTACAACACTCAAAATTACAACTGTAGTCCTAGATAAATGGTTAGTGATACACTAAGTAGACACAATATCATGCTCTGCGGTAGGTATGCACTTTTTACTACTGAAATATCAAAAAATATTCGTAAACAACAAGCTTCTTCGGCTTTAGAGAAAGTTTTGTTCAAACCGCAATTTATCGGAAGGCTTAGGAAATACATTTTACTAAGGAAGGGTTAAAAGCCAACTTTACACCCGCAGCTGAAGATTTGTACGGCTATCTTCGGCTTTGAGGTTTTACGGGACCATAGCCTATGCCATTATGGCTGAACGGCTAATTTTGTTCAGAGGAAGGGTGTTGTTTGGGCCGAAAATGTTATTCAATGGTAAGGAAAATTTTATTACTTTGGATTCTGTAGAAGGAAGAGAGGCGACTTTATTTTATATCAATAAATTATTTTTTTTGAGGTTTTTAACAGCTAACATGAATACTGGCATAATAGCCATTACTTAGAAATTTGATGAAACCATAAATTTGCAAAAGTTTCAGAAAAAGTAATAAATAATATAGTTTAAAAAACTTAAAAACATGCTTAGAGTGATGTCATTTTATTTTTCGTATCCTTCTCAGCAAATTCTTTCATTTGATACCCATATTAAGGCGCAAACCCACCGCGGCACATATTGTGCACGGGCACGCGGCGCATTTTAGCTGCGTGGATTCATTTGTTTGACAATGTGGGTCTACGTTTCCACTGCAGTACGCGTGGGCCACCACGGCGCACGGAGAGGCTACGCACGTGTTGATATAGTTGTACATAGCCGTGGGTTAATATTCGTGTATAGCGTGTACCGCATGCGCAGCGTGCATGGCGTTGACAGCGTTGAGCTATGTGAGCGCCTTATTCGAGCATGCCACGCATGTACCAATGACGTCAATTGATGCGTAGCGTGTCCGTGTGTTGCAGTGGAAACAATTACATACATTTTCTTGCCAAGCGAAGCTTAACACACGTGCGTAGTCTTTCCGTGCGCCACGATGGGTCTGCGCCTTTATGGGAATGCATAAAAATAACTACGTAATCCGCCATATTGGATTCAGAATGACGTCACTTAGCCAACCATGTCATTCTAACTAAACATGTATGCAGAATTTTAGCTCGATCGGAAAGTGTGTCAAAATTTTAGCTCAATCGGAAAGTGTGTCTAATTTATATATTTTCTGATATTATTTTTTGCGTAGTTACTTACACGTGAAGATAATAAAAGCGTGTTAAAAACCATAACAATCAAATAAGATGCTCCAAAATAAGACCTGCCTCAAAATACTCACCCGTCCGTTCCAGGTCTGTGACCGCCTTCGAATTGCAATCGAGTGTTCCAAATATACCTTGTGGCACGTATCTGTCAATCCATGTCAATTAGAATCTCTCGACTCTCGAAATAGGATTAAAACAGAGAACTGTAATAATTCTATTTCGAGCCTTTACAGGAAAAGTTATGTCGGTAATATTTAATCAATCTCATCTTAAAGGTAAAGAAGTTCAATGATTATTTACGTCTTTAAAAATGAATAAGTACTTCGAAATTCAATAACTCTTGAAACAATAATTACTCCTATTTTGTTTAATGTTTGGATTCCCTGATTTGCTACTCTTGTCTTACATTTCAATAGAAGTTAAACCATGGTGCTTTGAATTGAGGTTCTAAATACAATAACAACAATCTTTCAGTTATATTCTACGCACCTGAGTCAATAGGTTACTTCTAGGTGAGATAGTGGTCAAACGCAACAATAAAAAAAAACCTAATTCAATTATATCATGGTCATGGTTGGAGTTTCAGTTATTTATGTAGATAATTTATTACTTCTTTACCTCGCTACCGAATAAAATGATTGAAACGAATATATGGATCCAAAAAAATAGAACTGACTTCTAAAAAAAACAAAAAAAGTGCTAATTAACTTCTTTAATTTTGGAAGTCGGTGTTTCTGGTTTTTTGTCTTCGTTTTTTGACCCCGACTTTCGAAATTAAAGTTATTAGCACTTTTTTTGTTTTTAGGGTTTCGTATCCGAAGGGTACGGGGTCCTATAGTCGTCACGCCACCGTATTGTGTGACTCACGTGTTCATCTGTCCATCAGCTGTCTGTCCGTCCGTCGTCTGTCACAAAATTTTGTTACGAAGAATTTTTTAACTTCCCATTGACCTGTGAACTTGAAATATGGTGATAAAGTTTATTATTACGTATACTTTACTAGCAAAATACCAATATTTGGTACGGAACCCGACACGCACTTGCCCAGTTTTTTTTGGAAGTCTTATCAATTTTTTGTAAATAAGGTTTTTATTTTTCATTTTTAGTTGTGGTTCCCCATTAAATTGTGTTTACAATACATAGACATACGATCGCAGCAATTGCGAATCATTTGCTGTTAGATATTGAAGAGTCTATCTCCAAAGATCTTCATCAGATCCTTATGTATTATACAGTTAAACCTTCCTTAAAAATATACATTTGAATAACGAAAACTACATCCAAATCGGATCAGTACTTTTCGAGAATAACAAGATACATGCATACATACACACATACATATGGGTCGAATACAGAACCTCTTTTTTGAAGTCGTTTAAAAACTTGAACTAAAAGAACCATCGTAAAACAAAACGTGTGGAAAAGCGGCCATCGTGTGTACGCGAGCATATCGAGTTTCGCCACTTTTATTGCTTTTCCGATGCAATAGCACGTTTTTATTCGTACAAAAACAACGCAGCAAGAAATCTAATTTCTCTACCTAGACAGAATGGTTTTTCCTAACAATCGCGTTTGCAGTGTTCATAGGAAATTACTCCGAAACCGCGACTCTGTAACTTCATTTGGCATCTTATATTGGTAACTAATGGCCTGCCAGTCACTTAGGCTTCGCTTGAAAATAAAGCGGCCTTCTCGGTAAATGTTGAGAGAGGAAACTTTCACAGTAACTACCAACTAAGGAACCTATTAAATAGTTTTTACAAGCTTTTTATTAACTGCAATATTCGTATCGAGTCAAATCTTGTAAACTGAATTACAACCACTTCCTCAAATCTTTCGGAGTCGAATTTTTATGTGGTGGTTCGGTTCCAAAAACATTTAATTTTTATAGTACCTAAGCTTGACCAGAATCCACATCCAGGATTAAGGAAAAACATATAAAGGAACTCTTCAAAGCTCAATAATACTGACACGAAATTTCTTGTACACATTTAATTATGATCATCATTCTCCTTTGCAACTTACAAGTTGTAGGTCGTGAGTTCAAACCCAGGCAGGCGCTTTACTTTGTGTAAATTATTTCATCACCACTGCTCTCAAAACGGTGAAGGAAAACATCGTGAGGAAACCGGCATGTCCTAGAACCAAAAATTCGAAGACACGTGACATCCACCAATCCGCACTGGGCCCGCGTGGTGGATTACTGCCCACACCCTCTCACAGAGAGGAGGCCTGTGCCCCAGCAGTGGGACATTAAAAGGCTGATGATGATGATGATCATTCTCCTGCCCTTATCCCAATTTATTTGGGGTCGGCGCAACATGTCTTATTCTTCCATACTCCTCTATTAGTCGTCATCTCTGTAGTCACCTCCTTTTCACCCATATCCTCTTTTACACAGACCAACCATCGTGTCTTTAGCCTTACCCTACTCGTATAGCCATCCACATCCATACACAAGACTTTCTTCACGACATTTTCTTCATTCCTCCTAATCACATTTAATTATGATAGCCGGTATAAAAGCTTGTTAAAAAAATATTTTTAACTGATAATTTATTATTTAGATAGAAGGGTGATGATGTGACATCGTCATAATCTACTGTTTCTTAAGTAGGAACGAGTATGTTTGTTATTGTCCAGATGAAAGCTATAATATTTTGTGTTTAATGTCTCACTGTTATCACGTTTTCAGATAACCGAAATTAACTCAGAAAATTAAAGATAAGAAATGAATGTGCAAAATAAATACGGACTGAACACTTCTGTCTACGTGCGCTCTATATGTGAAAGTCCGACAAGTGAGCGTAACAAAATTAATGGATTTTGTGAGCGATGATCCTGAATTAAACCATTCTTCATGCACTTTATTATTTCATGCTGCCACACTAAGCTAGACTGATAAAAGAGAATGAGTGGCTTCGAGTATTAGGTATTACGTATTTTATTATGTAGAACTTTTACTAAGGGATAGTAACTGATGAACAACATAAAAGGACCTAGAGGGTACTAGGCTATTCGCGTTTTATTTCACAGAAAAGTGTGGCAGTCAATCTACCAAAGTGCAATACGCAGAAAAAAATGTTATATGGAACAGCGTAGTTTCTTCTTGGAAGTCCAAGTGTATCCCAGTAAAATAATCTGCAAAAGGATAAAAATATCGTGATCAATACGTAGTCAGCGCCCATTTGTATTTTCATTTTCATTTGACATCTTCCTAGTTATGTGAAAAATAATATTTAAGTACTCGTTTAGTGTGTTTTCTTTTTTTTTTTTTTTGGGTTTTGGGAAATCATCTTATGACTTCTTCCGCTCTAGGGTGGAGCGGAAGGGCGTGTCAGACTCTTACTGACTAAAACCCACCCCTGTTCCTCCCTGCCCTACGTGCCCGGGGGAAACGAATAAATTTATCCTCAACCCCCGGGCAGGCACTGGCCGTGGCAGGCCCCGTCCTTTGCTGACAACTCTTTGAGGCGCGCGTGGAACACTACGCGCCGTCGACTCTCGGGCCTGGTGCTGATCGGACGGCGAGTTACCCACTACTCGCCGTCCGCAGGCCCGGGTCTACGGTGGCCGGAGATCGTCTCGCAGCCCCTGGCGTCTCCTGCGGCGGCTGCTGCTGAGGGCGCTAGGGCGACTCTGCCTCTGTTGAGTCTCCCTAACGTGTGCCGCCTCCCTCTTCGCGAGCATTACTGCTTCGCAGAAGGAGGAGACGGCCCCCCATTCCCTCTCGCTCCGCACCATGGCCTGAACCAGGGCACGGCTCGTTTAGTGTGTTGGGATGTAGATTTTATAGGATTTTTCCATAAGGAATTTCCCAGTAGCAATCTGGAGATTGAGCATTGACGGTGTGTTACCTACGTGCCTCTGAAATCACGTTAAACCTTTGGTCCCGCGTTTATTTTTAATTCGATCACGTCAAACTGCCTTCTCATCAGACTATGAGAGTGAGGGAAGAAAGATAGCACTGTGTGTGCGCTTTAGTATCTTCCGCGTCGATGGCTAGTCTTCGCTGAGATTGGCCGTCATGACTGGTATTCGGTAAGGAGGACTATATTGACAGCGGAATTGATAGGATTCATGCTGTGCATATCCGTCGTGACTGAAAGATGTTTTTATCCCCAAAAGAGCTTCTTTATTTTTCTTAACGTTTTTTGTGGCAATATTATCAGGATGTTCGCAACCTTAAACGCCTCAGCGCCTCATATTATTACCTTACAGCATTTCCCGCTCCAAACTAGTTAGTTTGAGGCCGGAAGGAGTTCGTTCTGTTTACCTACATAGTTTACAATTAATATTCCAGGCTCAAAATGAGAAGGTTTTTTCATAAAATTCTATAAAAGCCGAAAATATTAACCAGATACTGTCATTGTCATTACCGATATTTTTACCCGACTTAAAAAAAAGAGGAGGTTCCATGTTCATCTATATGTTTTTTTTATGTGTGTCCACCGATTTCTCCGCCAACTGTAGATCGATTATGAAAATTGTTATTTTTTGTTTGAATAAAGAAACTTTTAAAAAATATAACAGACTTCCAAAAATTAAAAATATTATTAATTTCGTAGGAATGGCGACCGCATACCGATAGACGTAGTGTTGGAAGGCCTCCCACAAGGACCGATGACCGGTGAAGGACGCGGGAATCCGATGGATGTCATCTGCACAGGACCGATCGATATGGCCGCAGTTGGTGGAGACCTGTCACCAGCAATGGACGTCTTTCCCTGAAATGTTGATGATGATGATGATGACAGTCTGAATGTTTAAATGTTTGGGTGTAAGACCTTGGCATTGATATAGGTAGTACGCTCTTGTGGCATAATTATTTTAACGCGGGCGAAGCCTCTGGCAAAAGTTGGCACAACAATATAGAAAACAGAATCTTCAATTTATAATTAAACGCGAAAACTTTTAACAGGAATGTCTGTCCTACCAATCAAGGTACTGCCTTTCTACTTTAAATGCAAGCTGCGAAAGTTGTTAACTTCGGAGACCAAACTCGTAACTTCCTAACGAAAGAAGCACACGTTACAACTTCACAAGTTTTCTACTCCGAAGAGTGGAGTTAAAATTTGTAGTGTGTACTTAAATGACTATGGCATTTTAACGAAAAGGAGTCCGGGACTTTCCTAAAGTTTTGGGATTTATAACCGACTTCAAAAAGGAGGATATGTTCGGGCATAACTTCGTCATATATACTCGGATTTGCAAAATTATTTTTTGTTTGAAATGGGTTTATTCCGATATAGTTCCATTTAAATTTCATGATTATGGATCTGATGATGAGTTTCGGAGACAGACGACGGAACTCTTCAAAAATTACAGCAAATCAACCGCGATTGCTGCTATCGCATAAATATACATTGTTAACACAATTTAATGGGGAATCATAACTAAAAAGTGAAAAATAAAAACTTTTTACAACAATTATAACCGATTTCTTAAAGAAAACAAAAAAAATGCAAAATAACTTTCATTTCGGAAGTCGGTGTAAAAAAACGAAGAAAAAAAACCAGAAACACCGACTTCCAAAATTAAAGTTATTTTGGACTGTTTGTGGAAGTCGGTTCTATTGTTTTTGTAATAAGTTTTCTTTTATATATATTTAATTTCACTTTGTAATTTTTTTTTCAGTCATCTTTCGGCAGTCGGTTTTATTTTTTTGTAAAAAAGTTTTTATTATAATAAAAAAATAATTATATTCTGTCAGCCAAGGTTCTGCAGTGGTGACCGCATACCAGGATAACTACGATGTTTTGGAAAACCTCCCATAAAGTGGACCGTTGATCAGGTGAGGCTGCTGAACACGAGAACCAGAGACCGGTTGATGTGGTCACGCTTGGAGGAGACCTATTTCCAGTAGAGGACTTCTTTTCACTGAAATAATGATGATGAGGCTAAAGTAATAATAGTCGCACTGGTCGATCCATCAGGTTAAGCTACGCTTGCCGGGGTTGGTCCGTGGATGGGTGACCATCTTTACATACCGAGACTACTCCGTGCCTCGGAAAGCACGTTATGCCGTTGGTCCCAGCTGTCAATCAGAGTCGTTACGGGTGGTCAGAAGCCCGAAAGACTGACAACCAGTCTTACCAAGGGGTATCGTATTATCCAGGTTGTGGAGCTGAGATAGGCAGTCGCTCCATGTAAAATACTGGTATTCAGCTGCATCCGGTTAGACTGGAAGCCGACCCCAACATAGTTGATTTATGATGATGAGGAACTCTATTCTTTACATCCTTCTTTCGCATTTCTCAGCAAAAGCCGTAGGTAGCCTGAATTAACCGAATGAGTTGGATTTAAACAACATTTTTTGTTTTGAGGGAGAAACCTTCAAAAGGAGCCTTGACTTTTGGAGAAAAGACCAGAGAGTGTGGAATTCTTACCTCACTAAAACCACCACGGTGTTCACCATCACCATATGGAAGTGGTCTCGTTACCTCTTAAAGCCGAAATACCCTCTGTGCAACACCTGTTAGGGCATAGGGATATGCCCTAACAGGTGTTGCACAGAGGTCAGGATCGCGGGTGTGTCCTGTCAGGGTCGCAGGTATTTGAAAGAGTCACCGCAGCCCTGACACAGGCAACTGAAGGTGCATGGATGGGTTTTAGTCAGTAAGAGTCGGACAAGCCATATATTCCACCCCAAAAAAAAAGGGCAGATCCTTGAGGAAACTGTTCTATTTAACATTCACCATTTATTTACTATGTTATTAAATTCATCATAATTTACGACCTGTTTACGTCTTTTAGTCCTTTAACTGCCTGTTTCAAGGCTATAGTTAATTACAATAAAAGTGTGAGGTACCGCGTCCTTGTTTTTAATTTTAAATGTCCTAATTATACAAGATTATTGGATATTTATATTGCAATAAAACACACCCTCCAACGAGGTTGAGTTTTAATTAGTTGTGAATACATGAATCTGTTGACGTTTCATACTGCTTTATTAATATAGATTGACAGTTTAAACTAAGTTTGTTATTTTGATATAAGAATAATTTAAATAAATGATATAATTTTTGGTCAATTTTCTGTAATAACTCCGTAAGTGCTATTAGTTTAGTAATTTACTGTTCGTATTTTCGTAATACCAATGTATTTTAAAGATAAGATAATTATAATTATTCATATTGAACTCAGGCTCAGGATCATTTTCGTTCCGAAAATGGAACGAAAATGATCGCAAAATTAATGTCCAAACCATTACACGTATGCCTAGGGGTTTTTTTTTTTTTTTTTTCGTCTTCCTAGTTATGTGAAAAATAATATTTAAGTACTCGTTTAGTGTGTTTTCTTTTTTTTTTTTTTGGGGTTTGGGAAATCATCTTATGACTTCTTCCGCTCTAGGGTGGAGCGGAAGGGCGTGTCAGACTCTTACTGACTAAAACCCACCCCTGTTCCTCCCTGCCTTACGTGCCCGGGGGCGAGGTAACTCTTTCGAATTTATCCTCAACTCCCGGGCAGGCACTGGCCGTGGCAGGCCCCGTCCTTTGCTGACAACTCTTTGAGGCGCGCGTGGAACACTACGCGCCGTCGACTCTCGGGCCTGGTGCTGATCGGACGGCGAGTTACCCAGTACTCGCCGTCCGCAGGCCCGGGTCTACGGTGGCCGGAGATCGTCTCGCAGCCCCTGGCGTCTCCTGCGGCGGCTGCTGCTGAGGGCGCTAGGGCGACTCTGCCTCTGTTGAGTCTCCCTAACGTGTGCCGCCTCCCTCTTCGTGAGCATTACTTCTTCGCAGAAGGAGGAGACGGCCCCCCATTCCCTCTCGCTCCGTACCATGGCCTGAACCAAGACACGGCGCGAGAGGTCGCTGCCGCCTATCGCATCCACGAGGACACGGCGGTATTCTGCCCAGGCGGGGAGAACCTCCACCGTATGCTCCACCGTGTCCTCTGGGCGATTCTCGCAGTGGAAACACGCAGGGGTCACCTCCGCCTTGATCCGACACAGGTACCTCCCGAAACAGCCATGTCCGGTGAGGACCTGCGTCAGGCGGAAGGTGAGGGCGCCGTGGCGCCTCTCCAGCCACTCCTCAAAGAGGGGCACTACCGCCTCGATGGTGGCGTGCCCAGCGCTGGGTTGCGACAGTCGCTCTCTCCATGTCACCATGAGATCCTGCCGGAGCTCTGTCCGCCGAGCCGCGAGTTGTCGCGGCAGCGGAGTTTCGCCCCGGCGTTTAGCCTCCTCGCGCCACTCATACAGGTGCGCGTATTTTTGCCTCCAGATCACACGGTGACAGTCCGGCAAGGAGGCTCGCCACCTCACGGGAGACCGTGCGGTATCCCCGGATGATGCGGATCGCCATGACCCTCTGGGCCGCGTTCATCTGGCGCGTTGACCGCTGCCTCAATGAACGCGCCCACACCGGTGCCCCGTAGAGGGCCATGGACCGCACGATCCCCGCGTAGAGCCTCCTGCAGGAGGCGTTTGGCCCCTTCGGATTGGGTAGGAGCCGCTGTCCAATCTGGGAGCCAAACGTCGAAAATGCTCGACGAAGTTCCACCGGCTGTCGAGGACGAGTCCCAGGTACTTCATCGTACCTTCGACGCCGATGCGAACCCCTCCTACCGTGATCTGGGAACCCGCCGGTGGCTCGTTCCGATAGCCATGAAAGCACATGGCCTCGGACTTGTGCAATGCCACCTCGAGTCCCAGTTGCCGGATCCTCTCTATGACTGTCGCAACCCCGTGTGTCATACGGTCGGCCGCCGCCTCGTGCGACCACCCCTGCGCTAAGACTAGCGTGTCGTCAGCGTAGTGTGCTACGCTGCCGCCAATGGGGAGGTCGCAGCGCAGCACCCAGTCGTATCCGATGTTCCACAAAGGCGGCCCCAGGACCGATCCCTGTGGAACACCGCACGACATCTCTCGCCGGTTCAATTCTCCCTGATGACCGGGGTAGATGACGGCTCTGTCCATCAAATACGCCTCGACTACGCGACGGAGGTAGGGCGGCACCCGGTGATACCGGAGTGCCTCCACTATGCAACTCCAGGGCAGGGTGTTGAAGGCATTGGAGATGTCCAGAGACACCGCCAAGACGACCCTGCCCCGGGCAACTGCATCCCCCGTCGTGAGGGCTCGTACGCGCATGATGGCGTCCACCGTGGAGCGCCCCCTGCGGAAGCCGTACTGGCTATCCGCCAGATCCGGCCCCACACGCACATCCGGCCCCACCCGCACTGCATGCCTAGGAGTAGCGGATAAATTCTGAAAATGAGTTACCGCACCCCTGGGCACTCAGGCAGGGACGGGACAATGGTGGGTTTTAGTCTGTAAGAGTCTGACACGCCTTCCAGCTCCAACCAGAGCGGGAGAAGTCATTGGTTGATATTCCACACTCCCAAAAAAAAAAAAATCATTAAACGTGCGTTAACTATTGTACAGGTTGAATGATTATACAAGAGTCAATCGCATGACTTGGCGACAATAATTTATTTCCTAAAACCGGGTACAATACCCGGTTCAGGGAATTTAGATCACCGTTAGCAAATTGAGGATACAAACTGGATGGAAGTTGGAAACTTAGGTTTAGAAACTAAGGTTAGCTTCACAACTTCCTAATATAATATTTCAAAAGGAGAGCGGCGTGAAACTTTATCTCCCCATAGTTTACTGCAGTGTATATGTTCGATAAGTTACGACATCTTGCCAGTATCGTACTTTGCAGCCAGCTGTGCCATAAAATAAAAGAAGGGAATCCGTACGTAGGCAATAACTTTTATATTCAACAAAAATTGTTATTTATACGGATGTGTCAGACAAAAGTGTAAATATTTTGTCTGGGGGTGTACCTCAGAAGTATTTATGGACGTATAACTAAAGTGGATTTAGAAAGGTTAAGTCAGGATGAAACATTTTATTTTATGCTGCGAAGATAAAATAAAAAAAAATATCATTTACTCTTCTAGTACAGTAGTAGTACAGGAACTTCAAAAATAAATACGCCTTACCTATTTTTAACCAACTTCAAAAAAGGAGGAGGTGCTATGTTCGACTGTATGTATTTTTTTCTGTTTTTTTTTTTTTAAATGTATGTTTACTGATTTCTCTGTCAATTTGTGGACCCATTTTCAAAATTCTTTTTCTATACTCCTGACGTGGTCCCATATTTTAAGCGAAATTTATTCAAAGCTTTTGAAAAAAAAAAAAACAACAAAAACACAAAATATGTACACACAGATGACGTTTTGTTTTCCTAAAATTATGTTCAAATTCCATGTTAATGGGGTTATCAATTCGGACGTAGATTTAATATTTAGCTAGTTATCATATCTTACGTTTTACAGTCATTTAGCTGACATACCTATGAAAATTTTGTCAGCGGCGACAAAAAAAAAACAATAAAAAAAAAAATAATAAAAGAAATAAATAAATACAATCTTTTCAAAAAACTTCTCAAATATTTTTAATTTTATTAATTCTTACGTCAGTAACAATTTTACGGACTGTCTCCTTTGGATTTATAATTTTATTAAAACTTCGCCACGGCCTGTAAAAATAACCTAACAGTATGTTAACGCATTTTCGCAAACCTTCAACAGTTTTACGTGTAGTCAGCAACCTCAAAATCTGACAACTATTCTTACCAGTACCTATCATGTTTACTCAGAACTTGGTTGCAAAGGACTGATAGGAAGTCGCCATCAAGTTAGACTGGAAGCTAACTACATACACATAGCATAACCAGCCTTTTAATGTTCCCAGGAATACAGGAATATTATTCGCAAAAAAAAACAGCCTCCTTGATGCAGCGCCTCCGGAACAGTGGCAAGAGCATTCTAAAAGTAATTTTTGCAAGTTATGACTGCCCTTTCCAGAATCACTGGATAAGTATTAGGCGCGTAGCTCGACGTCCGATCAGGATCAGGCCCGACGGCACGTAGTGTTCCACGCGCACCTTTAAGAGATGTCAGCAATGCATGACGGGGCCCATCATGGCCGATGCCTGCTCAGAGGTCGTCGATAAATTTGAAACAGAGTTACCACACCCCTGGGCACTCAGGCAGGGAAGGAACAGGGGTGGGTTTTAGTCAGTAAGAGTCTGACACACCCAGCTCCACACAGAGCGGGAGAAGTCATAGGATGCTTTCCCAACACCAAAAAAAAAGGTAGTATTAGGTGCATAGGTACCTATAGCTAATTTTAAGTAAATTGTGTTACTGTAAGTAAATTGTGTACCTACTTGACAATTCAAAAGTGCCTGTAAATGGTTTATTTGAATTTGAATTTGAATTTAACTTTCTTTCTCATTATGGACTTGATCTGATAATAAAGATTATTATTATTTCGTTTATTTATTTTTATACATAACATTTACATTTTGAAATATTTTTAGAAAAAAACATATATAAAAAACATTTAAAAATATAAAAAATAATAATAAATAATAATAATAAATAATTTATTTTTCTTCAAAAATTACAGATTATGGTGGTGTGATTATGGGCCTTAAAATCAAAACAAAACAAGGTATAATTTCAGTACTTAAGTTTGGTTGGCATCGAACATTGCCAAAGATAAATTGTTGCAATCTGTATCCAATAATTAGTAAACCCTGCCTCCCAAACTAGGGTAGCCTGTATTTTAGGAGGCAGTGTTCGGGTAAGATTATTTTAATTAGATTTTACAGATTGTGGGATGTGTCGATCTACCGTAAAAACAATAACTTATACAAAGATATATAGGAGCATTTGTATGCGAAGATTAATTGATTGCAGGTATGTGTCTGTGGGGGTGTGTGTGTATGAATGGGGATAGGTTTGTATGAATGGGGGTATGTTTTTTTTTTTTTTTTTTCTATTCTATTCCTTTACAATCTGTTTTTATTTATTTATATGTTATATTATGTAAGTCACTGTGTATGTGTAATGTTAGGCATGTGAAGTGAGTGTGAGTTTATTAGGATATGAGTGTGTGTTTTTGAGTACTTGTAGTGTATGTTTGGGTAATGGGTGCGTAATAAGAGCGTGTGATTGTGAACAATAGTAGTGTAAGTTAAATATGTGGTAGTAAGTGAGCAGTTGTATAGTTATTAGGAGATGAATGTGAGCAAAGACTCTGTGTAGCCATAGTCCTTTTGTAGTAGCCACTCAGTTACTATGGATTGCACTTTGTGTAAGTTTAATTTTATAATATGTAATTGTGTGTCGACTTTATGGTATATGTGTGTACCTAGTATGTAAAATTGATGTGTTGCGAAAGCGGTTTTGTGTTGGGTTCTTGGAAGAAGATTTACTCTCTTATTAGGTTTTGGTGGAGACAGATCAAAATGTGTTCTAAGGATAGATCGGAGCACAAAGAGTTGCCGTACTGTTAGAATTCCACAGTCGGAGTACAGTTCTGTTGTTGGATACCTGTAAGGCTTTTTACAAAGGACTTTGAGTATGGCCCTTTGCGCTCTTTCCACCCTCAAAACACTGGTTTTTGTAGCTCCACCCCATGCAGTAATGCAATATCCCAGAACCGATTGGCACAGAGCAAAATACACCATCTTCAGTGTGTCTAGGCTAGCTGAGTCTCTAAGGGACTTAAAGATGTGGATAAGTCGCATTGTTCTTGTGGTAACGGCTTCTATCTGTTTGTCCCATTTTAGTCCGCTATCAATATGTACGCCAAGATATTTAGCGCTGTCAGCTCTAGTAAGTGCTGGGCAGACACAGTGACCGAGTAAATTTGAGCAAGAGTGAGCTACTACAGAGAAAGTACGGGAAGGGGCCGTGTTACTGCGGATTGCGAAAGGAATGAATGATGTTTTGGTCAAGTTGAGTGTAAGGAGGTTTAGTTTAAGCCATTTAATTACCCTGGACAATGCTTCCTCTGCAGCAACCTTGACCATATCCCACGTAGGTCCGTAAACGAGGATCGCGGTATCATCAGCATACGCATAGATGTTACAGTTAGTGAGGCTCAATCTGCACAGGTCGTTCACATAAATTAGGAAGAGTGTTGGTCCTAGGATGCTTCCCTGAGGAACGCCATAAGTTATCGGTTCCTCGTCGCTATAGTACTGGTCAATTTTGACAAGTTGCGTCCGATTGGTGAGGTAACTTTTGAAAATCTCAAGTTGTATTCCACGTATACCGACGAGTTCCAGTTTGGCGATAAGTTTGGGAACAGAAACTGTGTCGAATGCTTTAGCGAGATCCAAGAAGATCGTCAAACATTTTATTTTATTGTCAAGCTTACTAGCTACCTGTTGCGTAAGATCCAGCACGGCATCTTCGGCCGACACTCTTTGTCGGAATCCGTACTGATTCTCAGCAATAATTTTATGTTTGTCTAGAAAGCTTCCTAGACGTTTATTTAAAATCTTTTCAAAAATTTTTGAGAGGGTAGACAAGACAGATATCGGCCTATAATTGTTAACACAGTTTTTGTTCCCTCCCTTATGAATAGGGTGTATTATTGCCTTTTTAAGAGCATCAGGGAATACCCCTGTTTGGAAACAACGGTTGCAGAGGTAAGTTAATGGTGGGACCAGCGCATGACGGCTTTTTTTTAGGAGTGAAGCTGATATTCCATCCCAACCTACTGCACTATCATCGCGTAGCTGGAGTATGACAGACTCTACTTCTTCTGTATCAACGTCCAACAATGCGAACGAATTGACCGGTCTATTTTGAAAGCCGTTTTGGACCGAAGCCGGGGGATTTGGATCATTTGCCGTGTTAGGTGTGTGTGTCTGTGTAATGATTTTTGCAGCCAAATTTTTGCCAACGTTACTAAAAAAGAGATTCACATCATTTATTGATGCTTTAGGGTCATCTCGTATTATACTGAGTAGCTGTGAAGGACTAACATTTGCCTTTTGTGTGTTGGTGATTTCTTTTATAGTCTTCCACATAGTTTTTGGATTATTTTTGGCTTTTTCCAACTCGGTCTTTTCGTAGGCTTTTTTTAATTTGCGAAGCAGATTATTGCAAAAGTTCCTATAACGTGTGTATGTAGTTTTCAGGATTATGTTATTTGGAGCCTTTTTTGTCTTAATATGCATTTTATCCCGATTTATAATACATTTTAAGAGCCCTGGAGTCATCCAAGGCTTTATAGTTCTTTTTTGTCTTGGTATTTTAATCAATTTTGTATGTTTCAACATAACAGTTTTAATAATACTAATCAATCTGTTCACACATGCGTTTACATCATCTATTAGGTAAATTTCAGTGAAGTCTGTTTCTTCCAACTCTAGCAAAATGGCTTCGTAGTCAAGACGGCTTATCATCGGGCAGATTTTACGTGGTGGGGCAACGCTAGCTATGGATAAAACGATAGGTTTGCCGGTATCGGGACCATTGTCCAAGCTACCGGTGGTTAAGGGTCCAGAGACAGGAACCGCCTCACAATGTGAGCCGTACCGAGGAGTACTGCTTTTCTGTATCAGGTCCTTGATCCAGCCGCGTAATGACAGCTTCGACAGGTGGTCGTCGAGGATTTTGGCCATCAGGCCATTGATGGTAATTATTATTATTGCGATTTGGTGGATGTCACTTGTCTTCGAAGTTCTGGTTCAAGGAAATTCCGGTTTCCTCACGATGTTTTCCTTCATGCTATTGGCAGAGTAATCGTAAGGAATGATGTGAGAGAAAGAATGGAGTCCAAATACTGCAGTTGGGTTTTTAGTGAAAAGGCCGCTCATTGTTTCACAAATTTTTAGTTTAAATTAATTTCATATCCTTAAATTTTACGTATGCTTGATGGTAATAATAAGTTTCGGAAGAGTGAAGTGTCCTAACACAGGCAATTCTTGCTTAAAAAGGCACTTCAAAATATTGAATGTAGAACTTGTGAAAGAAAATAAATTACATATTTGTATTTTTTATGATTTTTTTTTTTACTTTACCTCTACTTTTCCATTCCTGAGCAAAAGCCTCCCTGCATTCCTTGCTTTTCTCTGAGCTGTGCTTTTTACGCCAGGCTATCCAAGGCGTTCCGTCATCATCTCCCCGGTCTGTCATGAGCCTGTGTAGCTGTGTCAGCTCGCGGATAAATTCGTAATAGAGTTCCCACGGCCTTTGGCACTCAGGCAACTGAAAAAACAGGGGTGGGTTATAGTCAGTAAAAGTCTGACACGCCTCTCCCGCTCCACTCAGAGCGGGAGAAGCCATTGGATGATTTCCCACGCCCATAAAAAAAAAGGCTGGCGATATACGGACCCACAGCTTTTGTTATTAAATGGTTCCTAAAATTTCAAAAGAGTATCCAATTCTATAAATTTCATAATATTGACATTTCTTAAGTCCTATTAACCTGTCTTAAACTGAAAATTAGAGAAACAATAATAACCATTGTGTTTCGCTTGATATCGCGTCCATAGGATACGAAAGTTTAAATGTGGGTTGAACCACTGTTAAAAGTAACACTGCGGCTGTACCTCCTGAAGCTTCGTAAACATAGCGTGACGACCACGCTCCGATGTGTTCCAAATTATTTAGTTTTAATTAAGCCATGTTGTGACATCATTAATTTGGTAATTGGTAGATTAATTTCACGTCAACGGCTTGTGAAGTTACGTACTTCAGCAAAATAAAATAAAATGATCCTAGTTAAATTTAATATGAAAGTCTGTATGTTTTGATATTTGTTAATCAATCACGCCTCAATGGATTTAAATGAGATTTGGAACCAACGGATGGCCATTTTCTTTTGAAGGTGAGAATTCATTAGATAACTTCTCCCGCTCTGGCTGGAGCGGACAGGCGAATTAGACTTATACTGACTAAAACCCACCCAACTGAAGAAATGCCTCTAATTGTCATTGCGTTCCAGGGCCGTGGTGACTCTTTTAAACACTCTAGCAACTCGTGACTAAGAAGATGGCCTAGATTAGGAAAAATAATACCCCGTTAACAAAGTCGCCCTCACGCCGCCAGCAGTAGCCGTCGCAGGAGACGCCCTGGACGTTGGGGGTCGCGAGACGATCTCCGGCCACCGTAGACGCGGGCCTGCGGACGGCGAGTAGTGGGTAGCTCGCCGTCTGATCAGGATCAGGTCTGAGAGTCGACGGCGCGTAGTATTCCACGTGTGCCTCAAAGAGTTGTCAGCAATACATGACGGGGCCCGTCGGCGGTTGTGGATAATTTCGAAACAGGCACTTAGGGCAGGGAAGAAACAGGGGTGGGTTTTAGTCAGTAAAAGTCTGACACGCCAGAAGTCATAGGATTATTTCCGTACGTTTCCCTAGGATTAATTCATATTCTCACGTATGTAAAACTGCTCGCAAAAATAGCCTATTTTTGTACCTATCTATAATTTGGGATTTTATTATCGTTTCGACGATGTTTCCGTTTGTAAAGACGTAGGAAAACTTGACATGGGATCAGACATTTACTTTGCGCCTTAACACCGGAATATTATGAACATGGAAAAAATATTGATGTCTTTTTTTCTATTTTGTGATTCTACTTTTCAAAGTATAAATATGAAAGTCTTAGTTATATTATATACTCAATGACTTGATGAACTGATGACGGATTTGATTGAAATTTGGCACGCGGATAGAACATGGCCTGGGATGTTTTTTTTTATTTTGATAGTAGGTTCCCGTGAACCAATCAGAGTGGCGATGTTGATGTCCACCGAGTGATAGTAAGGCATACGGCGGCACTGTGATCTCGTCTGCCGTGCACAGCGAGGCTCAGGGAAGACCCCTCTGCAGTTTCCTCATCAGGGATGTTAACAGGCGTTGCACAGGGGGGTTCCAGAGTGGCCTTTAAGAGATAACGGACCCCTTCCATGTGCTAATGGTAATCACCATGGTGGTTTTAGTGAGGTAAGAACCCCAGACTCCCTGGCCTTTCCCCAAAAATTCCAGGCGTCTTTGTAAGGATTACCCCCAAAAACAAAACAAAACGCGTCCCGTGTGGGATAATTTTCAACATTCACGAGAGTGAACCCCGCTAGAAAAACTAGTGAAACACATTTTAGTATGAAATATTTTTTACAAGCTCCTTGCCTTTATCTTGTAGCAAGTAAAATCTAATAACATCGTATTATAGAACCATTTAAAAATAATCTTGATGCCGCCCACGCCGATGTCGATGATATAAAAATAACTTAATCTAATATTGTGTCCAACACTGCAAACTTTTAAATACCTCTGCTTTATACATAATTTGTTTTTAATTAACTACCCTGTGCCAATGACGTGGTATTAACTTGAAGTTGGTACTGTATGTTAATTAACACTGTTCTTATTATTTTTTGTATAGGCTTATGGAGTCTCGTTTAGAGATCAAAAACTGCGATATAAAAATGCTGCCACCTTTATATTTTTCTTATTTCTTCCATAGTGGTTTGTTTCTCATACATTGAATTAGGTCCATTCTCTAGACTAAAGAACGTCTGTAAACCAATAAGAACACAAACACACTCTGTGTATATTTCTCATCCAACTTTCAGGTCGCAGGTCTACTAGAATAAATTTCATTTTGAAATAAGCAGCACCTTTGTGTTCTTCTATATTTTTTGTTTACGTGGGAAATCAGTGACTTCTCCCGCTCTGGGCGGAGAATTTTACTGGCTGAAACCCACCCCTGTTCTTTCAGTTGTCTGAGTGCCCAGGGGCGCGGTAACTCTATTACGAATTTACCCCTGGGCAGGCATCGCCCATAACGGGCCCCGTTAGGTATTGCTGACATATCTTTGAGGCGCGCGTGGAACACTACGCGCCGTCGACTCTCGGTATTTGTTATTTTCTCTTTAAGTATTCTGTGAATTAAATGACATTTGTTTTTCATAATCAACGCACACGTAGCGCAACTGAATTGACAATCAGTTTAATCATAACCGCTATTCACTGCAACGCCTAGATGACCTACGCGCGGATCACGTTATAAAAGATTTACCTGATTGTAAGCGATGATCTCGAAGTCGAAGATGGAGCACGCTTGCCTAGAAGTAACTCTCACTCTTAGTATTCACTCTTGACTTAAAGACTCCTAGGTTGTAGCTATAAGGAAACACATACTCCGGTAGGGAATTCCACTCCCTAGCTGTACGCACAATGAATTTGTTCTCAAAACGCTTTGTGCGTATGGATGGGATGTCCACCAGGCACTTCACCGTGGTCCGCTGATGGAACGGGCTTGGCGGTATCAAATTATGCAATTCCGTCGCACACTCCCCAAAATGTAACCGATACAAAACCGACAGGCTAGCAACTTAGCGTCTATGCTCAAGACATTGGAGCTTCAACTCGACGAGCCTATTATTGCCGATGATCCTCTGGGCTCGTTTCTCAATTGTCTCAAGGGCATCAAGCTGATCTGGTAGATCCGTCTCAAAGATGCGAGCAGTCCTTCATACACGATCGAACTTGCGCTTGATAAAGTTTGAGCAGCTGTTCCGGCGTGAAGTACCGTCTCACTTTTGCGACGATCCTCGACTTTTTGGAAGCCACTTGAGCCTTTGCCTCTATGAAGTGACCAAAATTGAGGGTAGATGTCAACGTAACACCAAGAAGATCAAGTTGGCTGGTTATTGACACGGTTACACCTCGAAAAGATGGAGCCAGGTAAAATTGGCTCCTTTTAGCGGAAAAAGACACGCCTGGGTCTTAGCAGCATTGAACTTGACCAGATTGGCATCGCTGAGACAGCCTGTAAGGACAAGTTCAAGCGCCCAACCATAGCCTCTCGGCTCGCTCAAGACTCTGGAGCTTCAACTCGACAAGCCTATGATTGTTGAAAAGGAGGAGGCAAAACTAGAAAAGTATTGGAAAAGTATAAGGGAGACCTTGTCCCAGCAGTGGACTATAGTAATTCAACCAAAAACCGTTTTAAAAATAGTTCTTAAAGTTCTTGTAAAGTTCTTATAAAAATATTACACTCTTTCTGCAGCATTCGCGTAAAAGGAAAAAACAAATCAACCATTGAAATCAAAACAACTGTTGCTCGCACAAATCAACCGTCTGAGATACGAGAAGGAAAATTAATTTTTTAATATCTTGAAAATTGAAATAAAATATGAGTTATATTTAACGAAAGGTGTCTTTATTCATTCTGATTGATTTCAATTTCCATTTCAGAGATTTTCCTTGATTTTCCAATATTAATAAATCATGGTACAATATAATTTGCAATTCGATTTTCCATCGATATTGTTTCATGATTTGTGCTTATCTGAATGAAAATTAATATCTTAGATTTTTTGACGTGATATCTATTATCTACACAATTAATTTGACACCCAAAAATAATAATGTGGGGTCAACTTGACCGGATTCAAGAGTAAATTTGGACCCAAAACAACAAAGAAAGCTGTTTAATTTTAAAATGCGTAGAGCTTCACTTTTGCACTTCAATATAACCTCTCTAGGCCAGAATGTGAGGCGGATGCCGGAAGTTCTGGGTTTGAACTTATTAGAATTGGAAGCTTAGGTCCAGCAGTGGACGTCTTTCGGCTGAAATGATGATGATGATGAGAAGTGGAGGAACTGGACATCGCCGTGTCAAATTGGACCAATGATTCCGGTTTAGACCGAGTTTTTTTTTGTGATTTTCAACCTTCTTCTAATGCTGTATGTTAGAGATTTTATACATTTGGATATAGTTGTTATTTTTTGTTTTTATTTGATCCGTAAATAAATAGATTTGGAATATGGTCGCTTTTGGGGTGAAAATCGGAAAATAACCACGATTCCAGTTATATTGAACTCAATAACGATTCCTGTTAAGGGTAAAACAAGTTATCAAAATACCGTAGACTTATTTTGGCTCTGTGAGTATAAAGTTACAAACTTAAGGATAAAGGTAAAACATAAATATGAGCTATGTTTGTGCGCAATGGGTATATTTATCGCGTAAGCTGACAATCGTTTTGTTTTAGTAGATTACTATCAATGAACATTTAAATATGTATTTTACTAAGCACCTGTAAGTATTCGTAAGTAGGTTCTTAACCTGTACAAAAGTTAAATGCTAAGCAAGTCTTATCAGCTCAATAAAACTCAAGGCAATTTTCAAATTCACTGCTACTCGTGCCATATACGGCACTGTAGTTGTAAATCTGTTTCCATTATCACAGGTGACATTTTAACGTTGGCAACGGAGCCAAAACGTTTCACAGCCAAGAGGATGTTACGTGGTTCCAACAGCTTTAAATTGCCTGTATTTTATTCGGTAGTGCAACTGGTGGTGATCGTATCACAGTGAAATGTGCCTGGAAGGGTCTGTAGTTAAAGTATTTTGTACTTCTTAAGCATTGCACGAGTTAAAGGTCCGCTACTGCAGTATTTCCAGACAACTAGATTGGCTGGTCGATGGGGCCGAAAAGTTCTAGAGTGGTGACTGCGTACCCGAAGACGCAGCGTTAGAAGGTGGACTTATGACCTGAGGGTCGTGGGAATCTGATGGATGCGAGACGCACAAGACCGGCCGTTGTTGTGAAATTTCGGGGACGCCTATTTCCAGCAGTGGACCTCTTTCGGCTGAAATGATGATGATGATGACGAGATGGGCAGTGAGTATCGAAGTCTATCGCTGGTGATCATGGTTAAAGTAGCGGCCATGATAGTCTAGCCTCGCTATTTGCGTCCGCAGGTTTTTTTATTTATTTATTAAAATCTCCCTTACAACTATAATTACAGATGTATACCTAATGCGATAGCGCGGTCTTAAAATTAACTTATTTACAATGTAAAACTATGAATAACGTAAAAAACTGGTAGTACCTACTTATAATAACATTTAATAATAATAACTAAGTTCCCTTAATATAAAATCACAATATTTAGAATATAAAAACAACAACTTAGAGCCTACTCTAATCTACACTATAACAAAAAATAAAAAACAATAACTTTGCGAATTCACTCAAAAGGCATGTAAATACATTGATCTTGACGTGAAGATTGTTAATAACCCGAATTGCGCGGCTCAATGGTGTTTTGGCGAAAAGGTTGGTCCTGGCAGCCGGCACGGCTAGCAGCGGCACACATAGCGGTCAGGTGCACATAAACTGAGGTGCTGCAGCACTCCTGGGTTATGCTCAATGCCACGACGTAACCTTACCAGATACAAAACAAGCGTGAATTCCTGTCGTACCCTTAGTTGGTTTTACCCAACCATACCGAGCACAAACAGAGTGGGTATAAACAATAAGAGGCTCTAAACAAAGTGACTTTCTATCAGCTGACGATTATCAAAATGTCAAAATTTAATGGGTAGAGCACGTGGCATTTAACATGTCAATCTCATACATTTTGTTTAGTACCTTAGGGCAATTATACCAACCACTAGACGGTTTTCAGACCACACTAAACAAACACAAGTAAATACTACACATCACAAGAAAACTAATTTTGCACTACATCTAGTAGATATCTTCGTATTTGCAAAAATAACTTCTACTACATTCAAGTCAATAATATTGCAATGTTGACGACCGTCGCCAAGTTCCCGAGAAAACTGAAACATTAAGTGAACTCCGAAGTTCTGAAAATTTTACGGCAGTTTTCCCCACAGTAAAGTGAAAAAGCCAGAAAATTTTGTCGGCATTAAAATCAGTTTTTCATGTTTTAATACTGTCGTAACACACCGAGTTTATAAAATTTCCAACGGCTACCTAATTATTTATAAAGGTCCCAAAATTCGAGCCCATTTTGTCATGTCAATCTGTTCTGTCCTCGCTGGGATAAAACGTAACAAAGTTAACTCTCCACTGCCCAGGGTTGTCTACAGTATACAATGTTTGGCGCAAAAGCAACTCAATGAAAAAACGAAACTTTATTCATATTAGCATAAAACTCAAATTGCGTTAACTCATTGTAAGTGGTTGCGATTACGAAAATGAAAAAAAGTTATCCCACGTGCAGATTTCTTGCTTATTAAGGGGAAGTTTTTGACTTTTATCGTTTTGCTCTGTGTTCTTGAAAAGTTTCAAATTATTTGACAGGCCTGTCAGGACTTAAGAAACCGGTTCTCAAAAACTTTTATTAAGTTTGTTTATTTGAAAAGACGATCCAATAAAATCTTCAGTTTTACGATTTCTAATATAAAAATTTAAAGACACTTTGAAATGTTTGATATTAAAAAAAATATTCTAAAAAGGAAAGACTTGATTGATGAGTGCGATGTGCACCTGGTCTTTGACCTGATATAATTTCTCACAATAAACTGTAATTCAGAAACATCAGTCGTATTGCTTGTCAATGCTTGTTTAGACAAACAAAATAACATTATTACACTTTGTTTTATTTGAGTAGCAATCAAATAAAACACGCAATCTGAATGGCACCTAGACTATTATTTATACATATTTTTTTTGTCATTTTCTTCATTCTTCCGTGTCACTTGCCCATACCATGAAAACCGATTTCCACAGAACTGGTCAGTCACCAACAAAGCAAATTATAAAAATAAAAAAATCTTTGGAACACATTCTTTATGCGGACAGCTAGGGAGTGGGATATCCTGCCGGAGTCTGTATTTCCTGATAACTATCATCATATACCTACAGATCTTTAAGTCAAGAGAGAACAGGTTAATTCTAGGCAAGCGAGCTCCAACGTCGGTCACATCATACGAGTAGCTTACCATCAGGTGAGATATATACGAGCCTATCAAAGAAAAAAATTGAGCATACAAACTTCATATTTATTTTTGAAACAAATGTTTGTAAGCTACCAAATTAAAGTAGTTAAAAGGAAATTATGAAATACAGATTCTTAATAAGGGTCATTATGGCACCTTGGGGTTAGATCGAGATAGAAATGTTCTAAAAGCTTTTAATCTTAATTTGCATTAGGTTGATTAATGAAGCTCCCTGTGGAGATGGCGCGTGATACTACAGCGAAACCGGGGAGTTTGTAGTAAACAAGATATCGTTTGTTTTTATTCTGCAGTACCTACTGTACTGTAGCTAGCTATTATTATTATTTTTTTTTTTTTTTTGTTACGTAAATGTAAATTGTAGGAGATCTGGAGTCTAAACTAAGCCTAGGCCTGTACTATAGAACTCCAGGCCCCCCATCACATAATATTGTATGCAAATTATAATTCAGCGAGTAGGTACATGTTAAATGTGTGTATGGTGTATGTGGTGTATGATGGTGTTTGTATGTGTGTGTGTGTGAATGTTTCAATATACGTGCTATGCATGCTATACTTATTTATATACATATATACGTTACACAAACATAAAACTACCTTGCCACTTCAATAATTTTTTCAGTTTCGCAATAATTTAATCTTAATAGACATTTTTTAATTTTATTTTTACATTCATTTTTATTGCAATTGGATATAGAAATTATCTTATTTAGTTTATTAAATAGCATATTTCCTCTGTAAGGGAAAAATCTTTGTGCAAAATGAGTATTTACATGGATGGACTCACATATATCATAGATTCTTCTTGTGGTGGCTATGCGTTGTTTTCTTTCCCCCGATATGTTAGGAAGTTTAAGTAGAACGGTAAGTAATATGTAGAGCTGTCGTACTGAGAGTACTTGCGATTCTTCGTATAGTTTAGAGGTAGGGTATAAACGAGGCTTAGAAAAGCTTACTTTTAAAATAAGTATTTGAGCTCTTTCTAGCGTTATCAGTTTTGTTTTGCAAGCACCACTCCATGTAGTGATGCAATAACTTATTATACCTTTATACTTAGCATATTAAGCCTATAATGTTTCTACTGCTGGGACACAGGCCTTCTCTCTAGAAAAGGGAATGGGCTGTCACCCACCACTCGGGCCGAAGAAGAAGAAGTTCGAAGTTTTGGTTCTAGGACATGTTTTGAGAGCAGGCACAGGTGATTGTTGACCTGGTGAGGGTCGCGGGTAGCCGATGGATGCGAGACGCACAAGACCGGTCGTTGTGGCGTCACTTATGGGAGGCCATGCCCAGCAGTGGATGTCTTTCGGGTGAAATGAAGATTATTAAAGCACCTCCCTGGGTTTGTGCCCACGACCTACAGCTTGTAAGTCACGCCGTTACTACTAGGCTACCACAGTGCTCTATGTATATATTTATAGGGTCTTAGATATAAAAAATAAAACCATATGATTAGCTTAAACCCTGACTAGCAGGATCTTAAGGCGCAGTTATATGCCAACGCCCTTGAGTGGTTAGCTTGTGTGGTCTGTGCTGAGCTCACGCAACGCGTCGTACGTCCACCCAGTAATAGGACTCGTTCATCAAGGAGCGCTGTCCCAAATTAAAGGCATTACTAATTTATAATACATGAAACAACAAATATTATACTAAAACACGTATATTAAAATATGAATAATAAAATTATATTTAAAATGGTGTAAGTTTCATAAAAAATACGCATAATAGTTTTTGCGTGATTTTCAATTTTGTTTCCGCATTATACATAAATTTACAAATTAATAATTACACTATGTTATAATAATATAATTTCAAATATTCACATGTCAAATTACGAAAAATAATTGTCTAGAGTAATATATATTTTTTTCAAAGAAATAAGACTGGTCGTTTAGACGTGATGTTCAATTTAAAATCATTAGAAGTCGTATATCTGCGCCTTAATCCGCTAATCAGTAGTTAATGTAATATGTGGTTAGCGAGGTTTATTTAAAAAGGTTTAATGGACAACAGAGGTATATACACACATATTAGTACATCCCGTTGTGGGTGAATTGATGAAGATCTCATGGTTCCTGATAGGAACAAACGTATTTATCTGTTTTTCCGGAATCCACATTATTCTTACCTGCACCAAGAGGTTTGTGTACCTAAGTTACAAAAGCTTAGTAAAAAATTTAGTGGAAAAGGGGGAATAAGGTCTTTACCCTACATGAGACCATATAGGCTACTTAGTAGCTATCTGAATATCTAGAAATCAAGTTGACACACTGAGATCTTCCAGGTTTTAGGTGTGTGTGTTTAATGTTACATAAAGAAGAAAGAAAAATATTGTTTTGACAGAGAAAAGTTTCCTGTGTAAGGAAAATCAAGTGTTACAGTAACCAATTAAAAAAAATCTTTTATAGGCACGCGTTTGACCGCTATCATCTGATGATGAGCGATGATGAGGTCGAAGATGGAGCACGCTTGCCTGGTAGTAAACTATTCACTCTTGACTTAAATACTCCCAGGTTGTAGCTATCAGGAAACACAGGTTCTGGCAGGGAATTCAACTCCTTAGCTGTACGTACCTACAATGAATGATTACTTTCACGTTTCAAAGTTCCGTTTCACTATTCCTTGGAGTCATCTAAAATTCTTCCCAATAAAAAAAAATAAAAAAAAACCTCCCCCCTCCTCCCCCCCCCCTCCTCCTCCTTTCTCTTCCCTTTTTTTTCTTATTCTTTCTTTTTCTTTTTTCTTTCTTTTATTTTTTTTGTGTGTGTGTGGTTGAGTGTGAGTGTGTTCTTTATAATAATTCATACTTTTCAATGGACATAAATTGAAATTACCACTTTCCGGAAAATTAAAAGGCGAACACTTCCGAATTTATGTTCAAAAGTATTTTAATCCATTTAAAGTGTTCGTTTACATATAGGCAATGGCCTACTTATTATAATTGGTTTACTCGCTTGAAATTGAGGCTAGCGTGTACTTTAATGCGATTTGTTAAGATTAATCAACTAATACTATTAGTTTTCTTTATCTTTATTTACTTCCGTCCGTCCATAATAAGCATAAACATAATGAGCCTCACTAATGGGACATAGGCCTCCTGACTGTGAGAAGGAATGGGCCATAATATACCACGCGGGCCCAGTGCGGGTTGGTGGATGTCATATGCCTTCGAATTGTTGAAAAAAAAAATCAGCAGGTGTTTTTGACATCAGTTTGATAGGCACTATGCAGTACATTGCTCGGTGGACACCAATTATAATAGGCACTACAGTTTTCCTATACGTCAAAGCAGCAAGCTAAGCGCCTATCAAATTGATGTCAACTGAGTTAGCGAATACGCCTGCAGGACATGCCGGTTTCATACACGTTGTTTTGCTTCACCGTTTTAAGGGTAGTGATGATGAAATAATCTACACAAAGTAAAGTTCCTGCCTATGTTTGAACCCACGACTACCGACACGTAAGTTGGATTCGTTACCACTGGTCTACCACTGCTCCGTCCGTCCGGGTGTTGGAAAATAAACAATTGATTTTACCATAACTTTGCTCGTAATTACGACCTAGTTATAATGGGGGATAGAAATCTTATATTTGTATGTCAATAAAATTTTCTTTCAACCTATAACATCAGGTACGTATGTTTATGGTGGAAGAAGCTTTCAGAGAAGAGCTACAATTTTAGGTATGGCATATTTACTTTAACACTTCACACAAATATGTCCGAAAATTCGGCCGATACTTCATAAAAACACTTCGGAGTAGACCTCCTGGTCCGTACTCGTAATATTTTACGCTCTTCAGAGTATGTAGGTAAATTAGGTACCTCGTGTATTTTATTGCCTCACTATTTTTCACTTGTTTATGACCCGGATTGTACTGTTGATAGATTGATTCGAGCGGTGTGTCGTATGGTAGAGGCGAGTTTAAAACTTCGTTTTTCTTTTCAGTGTTTTATAAATTATTAGATTTTTTTGTTAATTAATTTTCTCCTTCTTTAATTTTATTTGTAAACATAGTTTCCACGACATACTTACTATTGTATTTGCTTTGTGGTTTTCACTTAAAACACACCTACAATTTTAAGGCATTGCGTTTTGTTTTAATCACGTTTGAAACTTTAGTTTCGCCTTTCATATTATACAGAAGTAAAACTTTCTCTTCTTATCACTTTGCTGGTAAATATTACATCATATTACAGAATTAGCTTCGTTAGCATTGTCTTCGAAACATTTCCTGCACGTCTGACCTACCAAAACCAGACAGCCGTTGCATGTTTATTTTGATACGAACACCTTCACATTTCCTTTTGATAGACGCCACTCGAGCATGGCGTTTGACACCAAAACAAGAAATATCTTACCATCTCTTTCACACATATGGGAATATTGAAAATATGGTGAGCTTTTTCAATCGTGCACCGGCTTCAGGAATGTCAGGAAAGCTTTCAGTCCGCGTTAGAGCGGCAGGGCGCGCGGACGTGAAGCCACGCCGCCCAGCTAGTTGCCGCGATATTTGAACCTTATTTCGTACGGACGTTTTATTTTGCTTGCTGTATTCGAGTTGCAAGTGTATATTTGAATATTACCCCACAACTGCCGGTGACGGCACACAACTTTTGTTACTGTAATAAAATTAAACTAATACGTCGATCGCTCGGTCGTAAGTGAATGCGTTTGTGATTTATTCGATGTACAAAGTTTATTTTCGTCGCCTGAACTGTGTATGTGTGTATTCATAATTCCAAACATAGCCAAATATTAGAGTTAAAGCTTAGTTTCCTGCACTAGACTCTACCCTTCGGTCCAAACAAGTGACTTATTAGCAACTGCTGATATCAATTCTTCATATCCTAACTTATTGTAAATATATTTTGTAAGAGTATTGTGTATCTGGTTCGAGGACCAAAGTTCTGGATGATGTACTTTAAGGCTTAAGTGTAGTGCTTTGTGTAAATAATACATTTGTAATGCGAACATATCTATGCAGTGAGTGGTACTTTTGTTGAAGTTAACTGCAACGAAGACTAATTGATATTGAGTTTTCACATACCAACATAAGGTAAGATATTTATATATATTTTTTTATATTACACTACGGCTTTCCGTGTTTACATGAAACGTATAAAATAAATTAAAATTAGTTTAGCTTTTCCCTGAACCATTTACTCCTACGAATATGTTCCGTGAGTCGAGTTTCATGTTACAGCTAATGAAAATTGACAGTTTGTGCTAAGTTATTACATTACTCAGAGCTATAGTTAAAAGGTTATCGAAGTTTTCAACAGCCACATACACCGTTACACCCGCCGTCCGTCGTCGGCCGTTTACAGGGACTATGTAGGTACATAGTCCCTGTAAGTAATGTGGCTGTTGATGGGATGGTACTTATTATGTGTTTAAGAAATAAGTAGGAAAGTGATTAAATTTTCTGAATTATGCCTTTTCTACGGTGGGTAATAAGTTTATTTTACGAACAGCTGGTCTTTTTAGTTAAAAAAGTAAAAGTAGATAGTTTCTCTTTAGTGGACTTATTATTTCATTCGTAACTATAGACATAACCTACCATAAACTGTTTTGTAAGAAACATTGTGTTCTAGAAAAGTATTCGATAATATCAGTTATTTACAATTTTATCTCTTTGATCTTCAATTAACTAAAGGTTATTCACGGTTATTGCTCTTGCAATAGAGCGTGAAATCGCTTATCACTGATTACAACGGATTATAATATTTTGACGAATATGTTATACAATATTAGAGGTGTGAGTATAATCCTTTTTAAATGCAGCTCAGTGATAAAAATGCTTAACTACGGTGTTTTAAGCTTATTGTGGGCACATTTTGTAGTTCAATATTGGTGTTGACTAGCAGCCCATGGAAGATTATTTGTGCCGAAATAATAACCGTGTCCGCTATTACTTGGGACATAACTAGCGTAATGTTAGTTTTAATTTTCGTGTTTTAAACCTCAGTCGAATATTTTAAAAGTTGTTGTTTTATTTGGTCAATTGTAACCGACTAATTATTTTCCTAGAAGTTGGTATTTTTCTGTGACTGTTCAAACTCAATAGTTCTTGCAGAGAAAACAAATAACAGAAACGAATTGGCTTAACATAATATTATAAAATATACAAAGAATATTAACATTTTTTTTAGACATCTGAGACATTCTACGTTAATCTTTTTTCACTAAAATCATTAAGAGGCCGTACACGAAATTTTGGCGATTTTGCTGATTTACGTGATTTTACAGTTAAAATAATGTATTTCTAAAAGTTTTAATGCACAACATGAAAGATCATTTCAAATATCATCTAATGTGTGAGCTAATTTATTTGAATTTATTACAATTTCGATTAATCGACCACAAACCGACGACGGTTTTATGAATTTTTGCTGTAAGGGGTTTAGAATATCACCAAATTACGGATCGTTTTAGCGCCTTAATGGAATGAAAAAATTGGAATATATTGTTGTAAAAGTCGTTTTTATAATGTATGAGTCACTTTTTACCATTTTACGATAAAAAATTTGAGTAAAAAATTATTTAAGTTAGTTAAATTTAAGAAAAAATGGGCAAAGAGTTGCTTTTGATTTTAGCTATTTAGAACTCTCGTTCATAAAATTTAAACAGCAAAAAATAAATTTCAGTTCACCATCAATCAATTTCTTGAAAAAAAATTGTACAAATTACAAAAATTTGGCAATAATAAATATTTTAAAACAACCCAAATCTCGACTTATAATACGCAACGCAAGCTTGGCAGGGAAGGAACAGGGGTAGGTTTTAGTCAGTAAGAGTCTGACACGCCCTCCCGTTCCACCCAGAGCGGGAGAAGTCATTGGATGATTTCCCACCGCCCCAAAAAAAAAAAGCATCGAATCTAGCTCATTTATTAGATCATGATTGAAATGATCTTTCTTGTTGTGCGTTAAAATTTATAGAAATTCATTATTTTAACTGTGAAATCACATTTGTAAAATCACGTAAATTAGTGAAATCGGTCAATATTTCGTGTACGGCCTCTTAATATTGTTTTCACAAAAAGTGATGTTCTAGATAGTATTACCACAGTACATTACGTCATATTATTTTCGTGTCCACTCTGTGGGACCATTTCAAAATATCGCGAAGGTTACTTGTGGTGATATTGTGCTAAAATGCCAAGTTTACCAAAGCTTGAAAGGGAGTTAGCATTTGCCTAACCTTTTCTAGTGCAATTTTAGGTCGGTTACTCACGGTCACTTAGGACACAAAGTTCCTGAATAAGGTAGTCTGTCACTAATACGCTTTACATGTCTTCACGTGAAGTTATTTGTGTGAAAGTGTGTACTTTCTTACGTGTGAACGTAAATGTAGGTATAGTTTTTTAGACATTGTTTTTTTTTTTTTTGATAAGTATAAAAAACTAACAATTTTTATGAAAATTTTAATGAAAATTTAGTTATGGCAAGTATGTGAGTAATATTACCTTGACGCGATCATCACAATCACAAATCCTCCTTTCAGTTTTTATACTTCAAAATTATGTATTTTCAATTACCAAACGATTTTTTTAGCAAAAACTATATCGGACCATTTATAACTATTTATAAGTGCTCATTTAATTCGAAATCTACATTACAAGACAAGTACACAGTTAGATATAGAATAATACTTAAATTTCACAAGTCGATCAAACACAATGTTATTCAAATTTTCTTCCACTCGTGACAATACAACGTAGGTATGTAGGTACCAACAACAAAATACCTACTTGAAACAACTCTTGATAAATAAAAGAAAATACGTATGAAAATGAATGTTTTATAGATGAAGTATTCCTATAACACACAGCTAACGTTCGCGTGATAGGTGAGGTATTTCGTGAATTATTTTTTCTTCATTACTTTGGGTGTAAAGGTTCAGTATTAATTTGATACATTGTTATCGTTTGACACCTAAACTACATTATACTTATGACGTAGTTTATCACTGAATTTCCGGTTTTAAATTTTAGTAAAGGGTTGTGGTTTTTACCGACTTCGAAAAAACGAGGTGATTCTATGTTCGACTGTATGTATGTTTTTTTTATGTATGTTCACTGATTTCTCTGTCAATAGTTATGAACCGATTTTCAAAATTATTTTCTGTTTTATTCGAAAGAGTATACTCCTGAGGTGGTTCCATATAAATTTTATCGAAATTGAATAAGCGCTTTTTAAAAAAAATAACAAAAACAAAAACTATTTGTCCACAGATGACGACTAGAACATAATTGGAGGAAACCAAAATCCTCCAATTATGTTCAAATTCCATGTTACATGCTATTGCGGTTATCAATTCGTGCGTAACTTTAATATTTTGTTTGAGCTCTACAGTATAACAACTAAAAAGTGAAAAGTAAAAAAAAAACAAAATATACAACAGCCTACCAAAAAAAAATCACAAAAAAAAATATAACTTTAATTTCAGAAGTCGGTGTCAAATAACGAAGAAATAAAATACAAACACCAATTATTGATGGTATATTTAAATTCTAGAACAACAAACACTCGTAGAAAACCAATCCATTGCAATCCACACTTTTTAACACGCATTTTTTGGCTTCACCTGTAAATAAATATTTAAAAAAAATCTTAGAAGTTAAAATTAACTAACTTCCTGTTTTCCATTGAGCTGAAATTTTACACACATGTTTAGTTTGGATGACAATGCATGATAAGCTAAATGATGTTAAATTCAATATGGTGGACGCACAAATATTTAAAATATTTAAATAGTTTGGTGAACAGGCAGAATACGAAAAAGAGTACATTTTCTTGTTATTTATGGCCTTTTTAATACGAATGGTGACTTAAAAGTCAACTTAAAATACACGACGCTAAAGTTGATACTTGAGTTGATGGCAATGAATTCAAATTATCTCGAATTAATTTATCAAGTATCTAAGTATGCACAGGGGTTGTGGATAAATTCGAAACAGAGTTACCGCGCCCCTGGGCACTCAGGGCAGGGAACGAAAAGGGGTGGGTTTTAGTCAGTAAAAGTCTGACACGCCCTCCCGCTCCGCTCTAGAACGGGAGATGTCATTGTATGATTTACCAGCCCACAAAATAAAAAAAAGTATGTAAGTACCTATGTCCTTTTTGCATTTTTAAAAAATATTAACAATTTTGTACTTGTTTTATTTGCGAGCACGTTTGTAAGTCACTAAAAAAGGTTAGTACTGCTCTACCCACTTCATTAGTTTTCTCTTATGAAGAGTCGAATGAGATCACTGCATAATAAACATTGATAACGAATAACAAAGGAAGTAAGTAGGTACAAAGGGTGTCTTATCGCTAATATTAGAAGGTACTTCAAGAAATAACATTATAGGGGTCCTGTCTTGGATTACAAAATCGTATCTTAAGGTAGCATTGTATAGATTATCTTGGTACTAGATAACTTCTAAAGCTTGATCTGAGTTCCACTGGGGTATGGCACTTGAACTTTATGAATCAGCAAACACTATCAGCCTTGAACCTAGTGGGAGAGGGAGGCCAAAGAAAAGATGGATGTATTGTGTGAGGAGTGATATGAAAGAAAAGAGAGTTAGTGTGAGCGTAACGGCTGACAGGACAGATCATCATCTTCCTGCCCTTATCCCATGTTACTTGGGGTCGGCGCAACACGTTTTTTTCTTCCATTCTGTCCTGTCAGCCGTCACGCTATCACTAACTCCCTTTTCTTTCATATCACTCCTCACACAATCCATCAATACTTTCTTTGGCCTCCCTCTCCCTCTCCATCCATCCACATGTATATTCATAACTCTCTTATTTACTTGTGTTTCATCCCTTCTCTTCACATGACCATACCAAGAAAAGCGGTTCCCTTTCAACTTTTCGGTGACTGGTGCCACTTTTAAACTACCTCTAATGTACTCATTTCTCACTTTATCCATTCTCGTTACTCCACTCATAAATCTCAACATTCTCATCTCCGCCACATGCAATCTTTTTTCATCCGTCTTTTTCACAGCCTATAGTATAGATTTTATCCTTTAACTTAAGGGGCATCCGCCGGTCGCCAGTTGTTCCAGTGACCTGTCGCCATTTCATCCATACTGAGTTGATCCTGTACGTTACGTCTCGGTCTATATCGCCATCTCCCTGAACAAGCGACCCGAGGTACCGAAAGTCAGTATAGGCGTTCCGTTGAGAGCTACAGGCATAGGACTGAAGAGACCGCTGAAATCGCAGAACAGATATTTTGTTTTCGTTCTGCTCAATTTCAGCAAGCAATCAATTTCCAAGTATAAAACCAAACTGGTTTTGTGAGATTTCACTCTCTTCTCTCAGCCGCTTTTCAATAACTTTTTCCCATGCTTTCATACTATGTGAAATTAGCTTTATTTCTCTATAGTTGTTGCACTCCAGTACATCACCTTTACTCTTGAAGATGGGCACCAACGATCTGTTGCACCATTTATCAGGTATGGCTTCTTCCAGCAACAACTTATTAAAGAACAAAGCTAACCACGTCCATCCATCTGCCCGTAATGACTTCCACACTTCAATTGGTATTCCGTCTGGACCAATTGCTTTACCATTCTTCATTCCATTTACTGCTATTCTCACTTCATCCACACTGATCATTCTCACTAACCCCTCATTCATTGGTTTATTCTCTACAACACCACTCCAGATATTTTCCATCTATCCTTTATCATGTCATCCTCTGATAGAAGCATTCCAGCTTCATCCCTTACACGTCTTATCTGACTAACATTCTTCGCCTGCCTCTCTCTGGCTCTAGCAAGCCAGTACAGATTTTGGCCGGCTGGACTGTCCAGTGTATCGTACAGTTTGTCCTGAGCTTTTGTTCTCGCTATTGCCACGGCTTTCTTAGCTTTTTTCTTTAACGCAACATACTCGCTCTTTTTTTCAGCTTTCAAACTAACGCTTTCCAGTTCTACACTCTGCCATTCCTTGAATTTGTTCTTTTTTTCCTTCAACACTTCCTGTATTTCTGTAGACCATAACCATGTATCCCTCTCTATTGTGCCCCTTCCTTTTGTCTCTCCCAAAATATCCTTCGCTGTATCCCTAACACACCCAGCTATCTCATTCCAGCTTTGATTTACACTTCGATCATTCATGTCTTCAATTTCTATCACTTTGTCTACTACTCGCTCTCTAAATTCCTTCGCACAATCATTCTTTTGTAGCATATGCCATTTTATTTTAGGAGGAGGACGCTCTTTGCTTTTTTTACACTGTGTTTTTATCGTTAATACCATAACCAGGAGCCTGTGCTGTGAGACCAAGTCATTTCCTGGCAGCACTTTGCAGTCTTTGACGTGCCTAATATGGTTGCGCCTAACTAGAAAATAGTCTATTTGGGTCTTGTGGTTACCACTTTCGTATGTGACTAGGTGTTCATCTCTCTTCTGGAACCTAGTGTTGGCTACTGCCAGATCAAATGCAGTAGCAGATAGCAACAGCGTCTCCCCCTCGTTATTGGGACTTCCAAAACCATATCATTCATGTACTCTTTCATAACAATTTCTCGTTCTTCCTACATGCCCATTAAAATCACCTCCAACTATCAATTCCTCATCCACGGGGAGGGTCATTACCGTTGTATCAAAATCCTCCCAAAACTACTCTTTCACCCTTTCGTCACGTCCTACCTGCGGGGCATACACACTAACTATATTCAGCATCACATTGGCACGGATTCTCTTGTTCAATATCTAAACTAAAATTAGAGAATTGCTATCTTTTACTAAAAGGCAGTGCGAGAAAAGGACGGCTATAGCTATGCACTAAGTTAGAGATGTCAAACTAGTTTACGCCTTGCGCTTCGCCTTGTTTTTAGACGACATGTTTTTACGTGTACCCTTAATTTGTATGAAAATATTAGTTCAAACTAAATTTGACAGCTCTAATTTACGTCCGTCTCTTTCTTGTTTTATTAGAGAGAAAAAGATAGCAATAACCTAAATTAAGTTTAGTTTGTGCTTAACAGAATCAACACCATTGTCCATCATAACTTTCACAACTATCAATCTATAATTAATCCTTTTAATCTCCATCACGCTTTTTTTCTGACAGGACAGAATGGAAGAAAAAAATAGAACCGACTTCCAAAAAAGTGCAAAATAACTTTAATTTCGGCAGTCGGTGTTTCTGGTTTTGTGTCTTCGTTTTTTGACACCGACTTCCGAAATGATAGTTATTTTGCGCTTTTTAGGAAGTCGGTTCTATTTTTTTTGTAATAGAGTTTTTATTTTTCACTTTTTAGTTGTGGTTCCCCATTAAATTTTGTTAACACTACATAGACATACGAGTACGATTGCAGAAATCGCAGTTGATTTGCTGTCATTTTTTGAAGAGTTCCGTTGTCTGTCTCCGAAACTCATAAACAGATCTATATAAAATTTAAATGGAATCATTGTAAAATAAAGCCCTTTTGAGTAAAAAAATAATTTTGCAAATCCGTTTATTTCGGAGTTATGCCTGAACATACATATAAAAAAAAGAAAAAAAAAAGAAAATACAAACATCCGAATTGATAACCTCCTTCTTTTGGAAGTAACCGACTTCCAAAAGAACGAAGTTATCAATTCCGTTAAAAAAACGTGTTGGGCCGACCCCAAGTAACATGAAAGACAATAGAGAGAGAACTGTTTAACCACATGTTTAGTGTAGGTACTAATTCACGGATTCTAAATTTAGGCTAACATATTATTATTTCTTAGCTCGCTATCAGATCAGCACCAGGCCCGAGAGTCGACGGCGCGTAGTGTTCCACGCGCGCCTCAAAGAGATGTCAGCAAATCAGGACAGGGTTGCGGATAAATTCGCATCAGAGTTACCGCGCCCCTGGGCACTTAGGCAAGGAAGGAACATGGGTGGGTTTTCAGTCAGTAAAAGTCTGATACACCCTCCCGCTCCACCCAGAGCGGAAAAAATCATAAGATGATTTCCCAACCTCAAATGAAAAAAAGGGTAACATACATCTCACCCTTCACATTCAGCTGTCTATAGGAACCTTCGTCAAAAGATTAGCCAGTACTTTACCACCCACATGGCCACATCTAGTCATCTTTCAGGTAGAAAATTTTGATTCAAGAAACTTATAATCAGTGCTTAAACTACAACAAGACATACAACAACAACAAGACAAGACAACAACAAGACATATGTAACCAGGATTTTTGTAATACATAAACATTGTTTAAAAGTTTGTACATGCAGTTTCTTGCACGTTCTTCTCCATAGCTATGCTTTGGAATGTGCAATTAGCTTCATCTTTCTGACCGATCGACTTTTTGACAATTCAAAAGTGCCTGTAAATGGTTTATTTGAAATAAATGCTTTAAGTTTGAGTTTGAATCACATGATTATCTATCTATCTATATAAAGAAATAAAAATGAATCGCCGAAATGTATGTACGCGCATAACTTCCGAACGACTGCACCAAATTTGATCATTATTTTTTTTTGTTGTGTTTGTATTTGTCAGGACAAGAAAATTTTGCGAAATCAAATAAAGAAAATGCACCCGTGTGAAGTCAGGGCGGGTCGTTAGTTTTTTTATAAATAAAGCCCTCTAAGGGTCATATGGGCCCTATATTGAGTCCTTGTTGTGCGGCTTGCGCATACCTTTTTGAACTTGCTAAAAATCAAGTTGAAACGTTAAATTACTAGAGGCCTATTTAATTTAACCGACAAACGAGAGGTGGCTGATGACAATTAGAAAATTTGAATATTTAAAAAGTTTATTTAATTTCTGCTAAGTTGAACAGAATGAAAATGTACGAGTATATAGCCACTAACTTCTGCCAGGGGTTACGGCCACGTGGAAGTCAAAAATTATGCCAAGGGACCATACTCCCGAGATAAAAAGCCTTTGTGCTATTCCAAATTATAATCTATCTCTGTGCCAAATTTCATACAGATCCATTCAGCCGTTCAGTCGTGATTGAGTAACAAACATCTATCCATCCAAACCTTTGCATATTAGTAGGATTTTCCGACAATTAAGTTGCATTTTTAGGGTTCCGTACCCGAAGGGTCCAAATGGAGCACTTTTGCTGACACTCACATGTCCGTCTGTCTGTCCATCATCTGTCACACAGGTTTTACAGCTAAACCGTTGGAGCTACAGTCTTGAAATTTTCACATTATAAGCATCTTGTTGACCCAAAGCCATATAAATAGTCAAAAATACATTTAGTACCGAACCCTAAATGTGCGAAGTCCGACACGCACTTGGCCGGTTTTTTATTATATATTATTATTGTTTATTATATTCTTTTTCTTCTTTTTTCTTTTTTTTTTTTTTTTCTTTTTTTCTTTCTTTTTTTATGTTCAGTAAATAGGAAAGAATAGAACAAAAGAAGCCTAAGAGAACGACTAATAGTTTGATAGTCCTACAGCCAAATCGTTTTAATCAGATGAAGATAAATGGCCTGTGAAAGTAGTGGGTGCACGATTTTGGTGAATTATTCCAAACCATTTGTTACAATACTGAACTGAACTGGGTGTGGGACGGGGATTAGGACTCAGGTTTGATGTGATTTAATGTGTTCATATATCTTTTATTGTATCTGACGGGTTGGTTGGTGTGGTGCATTCAACGGTTGGCTCTTTGGGTTACGTGTTGCAAGATCGATTCTCTTACGGAGGAATGGTTGGTTTGAAGTTGACTTTTAGATTGTGAGACACTGGCTTCTGTCCGTGAAGTCGTCGGTAGTCAACTACGTGGATTAATATTCTTATCCTATGACACTTGGCAGTAGCGTAGTTTTTTTCCGCAGCGTTGTACGTACCGAGACTTTAAGTTTAGACTCTTGATCGGTACGTACTCTACAATTAATGTATTAACCTTCATAAGTTTTAAATACATAATACTTAATCATTATTTTCCTTGACGTTTTACCTTCGGTTTGTCGTTTACAACTTGGGTCTAAGAAATTAAATTGGTTTTAGACTGACAGCTCACGGCCGATATCGATGGAATCTCTGCTGAAGACAGGGGCAAAGGGCAAAGTTAATATAACAAAGGTAGAACGATTTTATCTTAATATACCAACCTTCCTTTATATCTCTAAATATCAATCGGTCTCTTTTTATATTACGCAATAATGACTTGGTTAAATTGATTTATTTTAATTTTAAAGTAAGTTTTGTGATTTCGGTTTATTTGGATGTCAAAATCCTATTCTACAATATTTTTACTAGCAATAAAAGTATTATTTGAAAAAAATAATGATTTATGAAAAAATATTTTAGTGTTACACTAGCGACCCGCCCCAGCTTTGCAAGGATACAAATTATACAATTAAACTTTCCTCATGAATCACTATGCTTATTGGTGAAAACTGCATGAAAATCCGTTCAGTAGTTTATTAGTTTATCGCGAACAGACAGACAGACAGACGCGGCGGGGGACTTTGTTTTATAATATGTAGTGATGACAGACGTTTCATAGAAGGATTTTTTTCTTTAACAGTGAGTGTAGGATAAATTACAAAAAAAAATAGATTAATAAATTTAATTAATATTTTGAGGTGTGTAGAGAACTAATTACTTACCAAACAAACCTCGGGGATGTGATGAACAGGTAAAAGCTATCGCACGAACACAAACCAGTATTAATCCCTCAATCATGTCTTATGACACGTTCCCGGTGGATCGGTTATTCTTAGCACAGATGACACATCGCGAAGTTTGTGTTGGGGAAAGGAAATCATGAGGTGTTCCATTGAATTATGTGGCAGCTTTCCATGTTATTTATTTATTGTTACAGTGACTCATTTCTTTTACGATTCTTTATGTTTTACGTTATACATTTTTGTCATTTTTATTAAATCTGACAACTGTGTTTGTTCACGTTGAAAATTTGATTTTATTTTTGTTTTTTTTTTACGGTTTTAATGGGTTAGTTTCGGACTTGTTTTGAGCCCTTGTCTTACGCCACAAACACTGCTATAGGTACTACAAATGTCTCACATCACTAATAAAGCGATTATTATTTGAATCCTAATCCTAGAAAATAAAATGCACTTAAACGTTTAAGTACCTATTCCTTCACATCGCTGTCATCTGGGCAAACCGAAAACGTGCCCAAAAGACTGGCAGCGTTGCCACGTTGAATGGCAATGCTAATTCTTTGGGCAAAGAACGAGCCAGCCATCAGTTCACGTGAAGCAGTCTTTGTTAATCAAGTTTTCAAGACAAGCTTAATTTTATCGTCGACCGATATTGACATCAATCTTTCTACAACTCAATTTAGCCATTATAAGTTAGTAATTTATATACTTAGAACAGCCATAAAATAGTCTTGTAATCTTCCGATAACTCATCAATATTTTCTCGTTAGTTAAGATACCTACTTTTAGGGTTCCGTACCTTAAGGGTAACCAACGGGACCCTATTACTAAGACTCCGCTGTTCCTCCGTCCGTCTATCTATCCATCAGTATGTCTGTCAGCGGGCTGTATCTCATGATCTGTAATAGGTAGACAGTTGAAATTTTCACAGAGTGAGTATTTCTGTTGCCGCTTTATCAACAAATAATAAAAATAAATTCAAAATTAAAGGGGGCTCCCCTACTATAAACGTGTTTTTTTTTTAGGCTCGGTCTTAATAATGGCAGCAAGTAGACGCTTATAATCTTGTACGGAACCCTTCATGCGCGAGGCTAACTTGCACTTGGCCGGTTATATTTTCTTAACGTGATTTGCCATATCAAGGTTACTATTACATGGTGTTTTTCGCGAAAAGCAAATGATAATAATAGCCATTACACTAACGGTCTAATATTAGTGTTCTGCAAAAACCGCTACCGACGAAATTATCACAAATGAGTTGTAATTCATTTAATCACTACGCGCGAATCGTATGAAATAAAAGAAAAACCTGAATGAACACTCCCTACACAGTTAAGCTTTTTTTGTTTTATTGTTATTAGGTAGTAAATGTTTCGTTTCACCCGACTGCCTTCGAACAAGGGTAATGTTTTTCGAGAGTATGTAATGTATGTATGTAGGTGTGTATATTTCTTTGGCAAGCCCTGTGGCCTAAATGCCTGGACGGATCAAATGAAATATCATTAGATTGGGTTTGACTACCGTAGTGACAAGATAAATATGAATTTTAAAAAATAACAAAATGGCCACCGCCATTAGGTTAGTGAGGTCATATTTCTTTGTAATTATATCATGTGGGATTTTAAAACAAAGGGATTGAGGTGGTGATTCCAGAAATATAACTCACAAAAATATTGTAGAAAATATTAAAAAAAAAAATCAGAACAACCCGACTGCAAAAAAATAACTAAAAACTTCCAAACAAGTCACTTTTCAACCAGTTTGTGATGCAGTTGGTGGCAGTTATTTATTACAATTAAAGATTGAATGACATTTTTTTATACATACTTTTACACTTTTATTTGATTACTTTGTTTTTGGTTCGCTTGGTGGTTTTTGGACGCTCTTACGTCGAAAATACAGGAAGAGGCACCCTGGTGCATGCTGTTTGCCGACGACATTGTTCTGGTCGGTGAAGATGGACCTGAGATCCAGAGCAGATTGGAGAAGTGGCAACAGAAGCTGGAGAAAGTTGGCTTGAAAATCAGCAGAACCAAAACTGAATACATGTTCTGCGATTTCGGCGGTCTCCCCAGTTCTGAAGCTGTAGTGCTAGATGGCGCGCTTCTCCCATTCTGCTCCGATTTTCGGTATCTCGGTTCACTCGTGCAAAGCGATGGCGAAATAGATCGGACTGTTAAGCACAGAATTAACACTGGATGGATGAAATGGCGGCAGGTCACCGGGACTATCTGTGACTCCCGCATGCCCCTAAAACTTAAGGGGAAGATTTATAAAACAATGGTCAGACCTGCTGTCTTGTATGGTTCAGAATGTTGGGCCACAAAAGGGATGAATGAAAAGCAATTGCATGTAGCTGAGATGCGAATACTAAGAGCGATGTGTGGTGTTACGCGCATGGATAGAATTAGGAATGAGTATATAAGAGGAAGTCTGAAAGTGGCACCGCTGACTGAAAAATTGTGTGGAAATCGGTTGTCGTGGTATGGGCATGTGATGCGGAGGAATGAAGAAAATGTCGTGAGGAAAGTCTTGTGTATGGATGTGGATGGCTATAAGAGTAGGGGAAGGCCAAAGAAACGATGGTTGGACTGTGTGAAAGAGGATATGGGTAAAAAGGGGGTGACTACAGAGATGACGACTAATAGAGGAGTATGGAAGAAAAAGACATGTTGCGCCGACCCCAAATAAATTGGGATAAGGGCAGGAGAATGATGACTTTGTTTTTGGTTCACTTTTATCAGGTTAGCGTGACGTGACTAAAATATAGGACTACTTAGTCGTTTCTTTTCTCACTAGACATTTAGTCTACATAATATCATTCGTTGGAACATAGTTGAGTTTCTCCCCCACTACTACTACTACCACTAGTCTGTAAGCTCGCAATTGTACTAACAAATATGAATGTAACATGAGTCCGAAATAAATGATTTATTATTATTATTATAACGTAGAATAGGGATGACGACAGGGTAACAAAATAATAATTCTATTTAGTCCGTAAGTTACATTATCAAAAAATATTGGACACGAATTTTTCCTTTATCAAATTAATTAAAAATTACAAAGATAAATTGCATCAAAGTTCAGGAGTGGGAGTTTGTTACGTCACTTACTACAATTCTAACTTAAGTGTGACATCTTTCGAAATTTCAACCCACTGTAACGTCTTCATTTTTTGTTAAAGTGACAAAAAATAAATACGTGTACAATATTTTTTGGTAATCGTTAGATTACGATGACGGACTTATTAGTTTTTTTTGTCGTCAACCCTTTTTTTTTTTGGGGGGGGTTGGGAAGTCATCCAATGACTTCTCCTGCTCTGGGTGGAGCGGGGGGGCGTGTCAGACTCTTACTGATTAAAACCCACCCCTGTTCCTTCCTTGTCTGAGTGCCCAGGGGTTCGGTGACTCATGTTGAGAATTTATCCGCTACCCCTAGGCATGCAGGCACCTGCCACGATGGGCCCCGTTAGTGGTGGCTTTTTTTTTTTTTTTTTTTTGTGGGGTGGGAAATCATCCTATGACTTCTCCCGCTCTGGGCGGAGCGTGTCAGACTCTTACTGACTAAAACCCACCCCTGTTCCTTCCTGCCTTTGAGTGCCCAGGGGCGAGGTAACTCTGTTTCGAATTTATCCTCAACCCCCGGGCAGGCATCGGCCATGACGGGCCCCGTCTCTTGCTGACAACTCTTTGAGGCGCGCGTGGAACACTACGCGCCGTCGACTCTCGGGCCTGGTGCTGATCGGACGGCGAGTTACCCACTACTCGCCGTCCGCAGGCCCGGGTCTACGGTGGCCGGAGATCGTCTCGCGGCGCCGGAAGTCCCCGGCGTCTCCTGAGGCGGCTGCTGCTGAGGGCGTGAGGGCGACTCCGTTGTTGGTGCTCTCTCACGCGTCCCGCCTCCGCCTTCGCGAGCATTACTGCTTGGCAGAAGGAGGAGACGGCTTCCCATTCCCTCTCGCTCCGTACCATGGCCTGAACCAGGGCAGGGCGCGAGAGGTCGCTGCCGCCTATCGCATCCACGAGGACACGGCGTTGCTCCGCCCAAGCGGGGCAGACCTCCACCGTATGCTCCACCGTGTCCTCGGGGCGATCCGTGCAATGGAAACACCCGGGCGTCACCTCCCGCCTGATCCGAAACAGGAACCTCCCGAAACAACCGTGTCCGGTGAGGACCTGCGTCAGGCGGAAGGTGAGGGCACCGTGAGGTCTCTCCAGCCAAGCCTCAAAGAGGGGCACCACCGCCGCAATGGTGGCGTGCCCAGCGCGGGGTTGTGACAATCGCTGTCTCCATGTCGCCATGAGATCCTGCCGGAGCCCCGTCCGCCGAGCCGCGAGTTGTCGCGGCAGCGGAGTTTCACCCCGGTGTTTCGCCTCCTCGCGGTCCTTATAGAGGTTCGCGAGGATTTTTGCCTCCAGATCCCATGGCGATAATCCGGCAAGGAGGCTCGCCGCCTCGCAGGAGATCGTACGGTATCCTCGGATCATTCTGATCGCCATGACCCTTTGGGACGCGTTCAGAAAGCGAATAGATCGCTTCCTTAGCGAACGCGCCCACACCGGTGCTCCGTAAAGGGCCATGGACCGCACGATCCCCGCGTAGAGCCTCCGGCAGGAGGCGTTTGGCCCCCCAGATTGGGCAGGAGCCGCCTCAAAGCAGCCCCGGCCCTGTTCAGTCTGGGAGCCAAACGTCGGAAGTGCTCGACGAAGTTCCACCGGCTGTCGAGGACGAGTCCCAGGTACTTCATCGTCCCCTCGACGCCGATGTGAACCCCTCCTACCGTTATCTGGGAACCCGCCGGTGGCGCATTCCGAGGACCATGAAAACACATGGCCTCGGACTTGTGCAATGCCACCTCGAGTCCCAGTTGCCGGATCCTGTCCACGATTATCGCAACCCCGCGTGTCATGATGTTGGCCGCCGCCTCGTGCGACCACCCCTGCGCCAGGACCAGGGTGTCGTCAGCGTAGCATACTACGCTGACGGCGCTAGGGAGGTCGGCGCGCAGCACCCAGTCGTACCCGATGTTCCACAGAGGCGGCCCAAGGACCGATCCCTGTGGAACACCGCACGACATCTCTCGTCGGTTCCATTCTCCCTGGTGACCGGGGTAGATGACGGCCCTGTCCGTCAAATACGCCTCGACTACGCGACGGAGGTAGGGCGGCACCCGGTGATACCGGAGTGCCTCCACTATGCAACTCCAGGGCAGGGTGTTGAAGGCATTGGCGATGTCCAGAGACACCGCCAAGACGACCCTACCCCGGGCTACTGCATCCCCCGTCGTGAGGGCTCGTACGCGCATGATGGCGTCCACCGTAGAGCGCCCCCTGCGGAAGCCGTACTGGCTCTCCGCCAGATCCGGCCCCACCCGCGTCAGCTGCCCGACGAGGCGGTCTGCAATTACTCTTTCAAAGAGCTTGCCCACCTCGTCGAGCAGCACGATGGGCCGGTATGCGGACGGAGAGTCCGCGGGGCGCCCCGGCTTCTTGATGAGGACCAGCTTCCCCGTCTTCCAACGGAGTGGAAACTGGCCCCTCTCCAAGCATGCGCTTAAGAGCCCTCTGAGTCGAGGCCCGAGAGCCTCTTGCAAAGCCAGGACCAAGGCTTTACCGTGCACGCCATCTGGTCCTGGGGCGGTGCTTTTGGCATTCAGCCTACGCACCGCCGTTCTCAGCTCTACCTCGGTCACTTCGGGAGCATCGTCGTCGTCGTCGGGTTGGTCCGCGTCAGGCACCACAGGAGGAGGCGGAGCCATAGGCGGGGGAGTATGTTCCCCTCGCGAAGGGAACAGAGCGCTCACCACGCCCTCCACGAGCTGCGGCCGGAGACTCTGCGTCAGCGGGGGCGCCCATGGGCGGAGTTTATCCCGCACCACTTTGTATGGGCGCCCCCACGGGTCTCTGTTCAGAGTCCCCAGCGACTCCTCGCGGGCCAATTCTTTGGCCCGCTTGATCTCCGCTCGGAGGGCGAATCTCGCAGCTCTGTACCCCTCGTACAGCTCCGCCTCGATGGCTTCCGTATCCGGCGTGCGGTTACGGAGCCGCCTGCGGTACCTGGTGTACCGGCGTCGCGCGGCAATACACGCTTGGCGTAAAGCCGTAAGCGCCGGCGACCACCAGTACATCTGGCGCCGAGCACATCCTGGCTGGACCCGGGGCATTGCCACGTCACAGATCTCGGACATGGCCTCCTGGAACCACACCACCTCGTCATTGATGTCGGCAGGCCTGTCCGGTGATGACACCCAGGCCTGCACGATCGAGGCTTCCAGGAGTAGCTCCCGGTCCAGCTGCTTCAGCGACCAACGCGGACCACTCGGGGTCTGTCGGACCGGCGCGGTCGAGGTCTGGGCGGAGACGTCAAACCGGATATACCGATGATCGGAATACGTCTCCACCCCCTCCATGACGCGCCAGTCGACGACACGCGGTGACAGAGCGGGGCTGGCGAACGAGATGTCCACCACCAATTCACCCCGCATCCGCACACACGTGGGGACAGAACCCCGGTTCAGGTTGACCAGGCCCGTCTCTAGGGCCCAGTCCTCCGCCATCCTCCCCCGTGCGTCCGTGTACCGGGAACCCCAAGCCAAGTTCTTGGCATTGAAGTCCCCGAGGACGAGCACAGGGAGGGAACGGTACCCGGCGACGACGTCTCTCAACTCCGCGAAGGAGTTGTGGAACTCGACGAGAGTTCGGTTCGGGGAGAAGTACACCCCTACCACTACTATCTCCCCGAACCGTGCCGCTACGCAGCCTCGACCCCTCCTGACATCCTCAAGGGTCGGGGTACCGGCGGCGGCCGACGAAATGATGGTCACTGAGCCGTCCAGGTCCTCCACCCAGTCATCCCTGGGCGGGACATAGTACGGCTCAGCGACCACGGCGACGTTAATCGACCACTGCGCCATGCTCTGGAACAACAGGTCCTGAGCAGGGGCGCAGTGGTTGATGTTCGTCTGGAGGAGGCGTAATGGGGCCGTTATTGGCATTCCATTACAGCCTCCTCCTCTCCAGCCCTCCGTGAGGGTCCCGCCACCGCGATGTTGGCGGCGGCGACGACGGCTGTGGGGGCGGCAACGGCGGAAGCGGCGACGGCGGCGGCTGCGGCGGTGACGGTGACGGTGGCGGCGGTGGCGGTAGAGGGCCTGCCCCTGGCCCTGGTCTTGGTGGGTGGAGCGCAGGTCTTGCTTCCAGCCCGGTGATCGGCCGGCTTGCCAGCAGCCGCACATGCTGTGCAGTGCGGCGCGGCATCGCACGAGCCGGCCTTGTGACCGGGCTGTCCGCAGCGGAAGCAGTTGCTCCCTCGGTCCACCTCCGAGGCGCACTTAGCTGCCACGTGGTCGCCCACATGGCAGCGAAAGCACCTCAGAGGTCCGGGCTCCAGCAGCTTGACCCGCGCAGACACCCAGCCCACCAAGAGCCTTCGGCCCTCTATTTTCCTTACCGCCGACACGGGGCAGCTCACCGTTACGGTTTGCAGCCCCGTGAGGTCAGGACGGAGAGCGCCCACCCTCACCTGCTCGGCAGGGCACCCTCCAGTTTTGGCGACGGCAGCCACCACCTCTGCCTCCGTCACGGAGTCGTCCAGGCCCATGATGCGCATGTCTGCGCTCTTGGTGGGCCTGGACACTCGAGCCTCGTCGACCAGCAACGCCCTGATCTTCGCGGCCAGGGCGTCAGCAGCTGGGCCGCTGGAGGCGCCGGGGACCTCTAGCATCCGGGCTCCGGTCTTGGTGACCTTCACCCGGACGCCGTCGGCACACCCCATGTAAACGACGCAGAGCATGCCCCGAACTATGTGTGATGTGTGTGAACAGTGACACTAAACTATGGTAAATACGTGTTAATGTTTAGAAATAATTATGGACTTATAAGGGTTTTTTTTCATTTTTGTAGGATAGCTCTAGGGTTGTACTATCAGAATATGTGTAGTTTATAGTACAAAATAGGGCTATTTAAGTGTAAAAAGTAGTTTTAAGGCCAGTGGTCTACGTTAAGGTAAGGTAACGTCATACTAAAGCTTCGTGCGCCCTATGACGTCACCGAACCCGGACGCCGACCGCAGCGCCCTCTGGAGGGACGCGGCGGCTATTCTCAGACAAAGAACAATTCGTGTAGACTAGGGCATCTTGGGATTCCACGTTAAAGTGTGTCTCATGAATTGTTGTATGATGATAGTCAATAAATAGTAGACTAGATTATTAGTAAGTATGATTATGAATCTCAGCCACGCGGTGAATTAATAAGTAGGGCGAAATCATGCGCAAATAGCGTCCCGCGTGGTAATTGAAGTAAGAAGAATGTAACATACTGATTAGGCTATGTAGTTACATAATATGGATTATATGATATACAGTGGTAGTTTAAAATAGGAAACTCCATGTAAACTGTATGTAAAATAGGTCGCATAGTGGCTTCAATCATGGTTAAGCCCTATGGTGATTTATAAGTAAGACAGTCGGCAGGAACGCTGTATCTTGTATGTTGATTAGGTCTCATGGCAGACTTAGGATCAAACTATATGGTGGCTTATGTATGTGTTGTCATTTGTTAACAGAGTGTATGTCATACGAATCTTGCCACATGTAGTTTAGGAATCATGGCGCCGATCGCGCAAAACTAAACAAGCTTCACGGCAATTTTCGTATGACATAAGGTGCATGTATTAGGAAACAGATTAAAGTAGATTTCCCACATAGCTGCATGTTAATTTAACGTAGATTAAGAAATTTCAGTAGCTTTGTGTACATCAGCCAGGGTAACAAATTATATAGCATCATAGGTAGGAATATAAATGTAATTTATACAGCAGCTAGAATGGTATTTTTGTGCTATTTTAGTCTAGGTTAAGGACGTAGATCAAATGTAGGGACCGATCTATGTCAACACTAGTTAAATGCATGTTATAAGTAAGTAGGATAAGATATTATAACATTGTATAAATTCATTTAGTATTAAAACTTGGTTAGTTGGCAGGAAATACCATGCTATAGTCCACATCTGGAGGCCAGATGTTGGACTTTCTAACACTAAGCCACCTCCCACAATAACCGCTGGCCAATCAGCGGCCCCACATTATTTTGTAAGTGTGTGTGTTTGGCGTCCGACGGTCAAGCGCGAGCATGACGCGGCAGATCGCAGCGGCGCGCATTGGCCGGTCGGCCCTATCGCGTCCCGGACTACCTGCGCTGTTGTGCGCGGGCATAAAGGAGGGCTGGGTAGCCGGCTTCGACACATTCGGCCTCCAGCTCTCCAGCAAGCAACACCTACGAGACGTAACAATAAAACAGGAGCAACACCACGAAGAAGTTTTATTTTACCACATCGTCAAATAAACAATCATACAGTCCACTACAACTGCTGGTCCTTCGAGCCGGATTCAAGATCAGTATCAAGCCTGTTCGTCCGGTATCAACAAAGAAAAACGGAATCAAGATCAGTATCAAGCCTGTTCGTCCGCTATCAATATAGAAAAACGGATTCAAGAACAGTATCAAGCCTGGTCGTCCGGGATTCAAGAAAGAAAAGGAACAAAGCAACGAGCGTGCGGAGCCGACTTGTCAACGAAGTGAGTCGAACAGTTTGAAGCCTGTTACGACCTGACTAGCACGTGTTATTTTGAGCACGTGTTATTTTGGGCACGTGTTATTTTCGGGCACGTGTTATCTTCGAGCACGTGTTAATTTCGGGCACGTGTTTGATTATTAACGCACAACATCTAAACGATCTTTTGAGATCTCGCCAAGAAGAGGACAACGCGCACGGGTTCACCGGCTTCATTTAAAAGAGGGCTCAGCTAACCGTGCTGGCCCTAGAAGAAGTGAAGCACAACAAGGGGGAATCTGCGAAGTCAAGGCGTGTCAAGAAGGAGATCTTTGGTGTTATTGATTATAACCCAAAATGGTGATCACTAGAAGCAAGTGTGATGCTGCCGAGGTGGAAGAGCAGCGACGCGCCCAGCTACAAGAAGCAGCGCGTATAGAAAGGGAGCGCCTACAAAGGGTGTCATTAGAGCCGCCGGCGTCGCCATTTTCAAGAGAAGCGGACGCCATTACGGCTGGCCCATCTGGGCTAACGAAAATGGGCAGTGAACACGTGAGAACGAGGTCACCTGCGAGGTCAACAAGGTCAGTTGCCAGGTCTGTAAGGTCAAACAGATCTGCCACGAGTGCCACAACGCGTTTACGTATGGTGGAGCTAGAAGCAGCTGAAAAGTTGGCCGCATTAAAAAAGAAGGAGTTCGCAATGGAAGCGGACTTAAAACAGAAGGAGTTCGCAATAGAAGCGGACTTAAAGCGAAAGGAGCTCGAAATAGAAGCGGACTTAGTGAAGAGGAGGTTAGCAGTGGAGGCGTCGGCCATCAACGACGAAGAGAGCGTGTACGACGAGCAGCTAGCTGACGCCCTCCCTCGTGAAGAATCCCTGCATAGAGTGGACAACTGGCTCACCAAAAACCCACTCACTTCACGGGGGGAGGAAGGGCCTAAGCAGGATGAAGCGAAGCAGCTCCAGCCTTACACAGCTCGAGGGAGATCGCCGAAACCTACAAAGAGCAGCATTGACCAGCTGGCTGCTACCTTGGATAAAATGACAAGACCAAGGCCGCGATATATCGAGCTGCCTATTTTCTCCGGCGCAACCAACGAGTGGCTTTCATTCCATGCAGCAGTGCGGGACTCGACGCAGATGTATGGAATATCGGCACCTGAAAACATCCAGCGTTTGAGGAGCTGCCTGAGGGGAGGAGCACGAGATGCAGTGGCCGCTCTACTACACACGGCCACGGACCCGGAGGTTATTTTGAAAACTCTGGAGCAGCGCTTTGGGAGGCCGGAAGCCATCATTGATAAGGCCCTTGATGACTTGAAACGGCTCCCAAAACCAGGATCGTCTGCTACGGAGTTGAACATCTTCGCGATCGATCTTCAAAATATAATCTGCGTGCTCCAAACAATGGACATGGAGGGATATCTGCGCAACCCGCAGCTGGCAAGAGAGGTGCTGGACAAATTGAGCCCGCACCTAAGATCAAGATGGTGTGACTATGCCTGTGACCACGAGCAGACAAGTGACCCCAAGATCGTCGTCCTTTCCCGCTTTCTGATGCGGGAAGCAGACAGGGCGTTACGTCATTCGTACGCCCCGACTACGTGCGCCTCCAGTACAAAGAAGGAGATGCGACCTAATGTGCACATGAAGAAGAAGGCAACCGTGTACGCTGCCGCACAAGACACGGAAGCCAACAAGGATATGTGCCCCATATGCGATCAGGATCACTTACTGATCGCATGCCCCAAATATAAGGCGCTGTCGGTGGAACAACGATGGCGTCTAGTTCGTGAAAAGGGCATTTGTTACAAGTGCGCCCAGAGGCGGCATCGGCGCTTAACGTGCAAGGCGAAGCTGTGCGGCGTGAACGAGTGTCGCCGCCCCCACCATTCGTCCCTGCACATGGACGTGAAGCCAGAGGCGAGCAAGCCCGAAGCCGCGGGAACCGAAGAGCCACCAAGGGAAGAAGCAGTTCTGTCGGTAGCAACAAGGCCTGCTACCGGACCAAAAACAGTGCTGCTTAAGGTGTGCCCTGTCATCATTTCCGGACCACGGGGGGAGGTGAAGACCCACGCGTTCCTAGATGAGGGCGCAACCATCACCCTCGTGGACGAAGAGCTGGCGGCAAGCGTCGGGGCTACGGGACCTGCGGAACTACTCGACTTGAGCGGGATAAATACGACGCAGTCCCAGAGAAGCCAGCGGGTGACCCTGACCGTGAGAGGATGGAGGAGTGACGAGGCGTACACGGTCAAAGCAAGGACCGTGAAGGGGCTTCGACTCCGCCAACAGTCCATTCCCGACAGCCTGCTGGACTACGATCACCTGCGGGACCTGGCACAAGAAGAGGTGTGCTATAACCAAGCGCGCCCGGGGCTCCTAGTGGGGACAGACCACTGGGAGTGCATTGTGTCCCGTGAGCTCCGTATCGGTGGTCCGAACGAGCCGGCTGCATCTAGAACACAGCTGGGATGGGTGGTGCACGGAACCGTACCACGCAGAGCCATCACCGAAGAAGGAAGCGTGCTGCATGTATACGAGCCACAACGAACGACGGGTATAAACAGTGAGGAACTGCACGACGTAGTCAAGGCCCACGTTGAGATCGACGCGCTCGGCACACAGGAGAGGCCGAGAATCAAGGCGACCGACCAACGGGCCATCGACATTGTCAATAAGACAGACGAGAAGGTCCTGCACATAGCTGAGGAATCGGGGAGAGACAGCTGGCTACCTGACCCAGCCCGCTTCTCCAAGTACGAGACCCTGGTGAGGAGTGCAGTGAGGGTGCTGGCCTTTACGGACATCTGCCGACGCCGAGCAACGCGGCTGGAACACCGACACGTCGAGCGCGCTGAGGTCGAGCTGATCCGACGGGCGCAGGCGGAGAGGTTCCGCGACGAGATTGCGCGGATAAAGTCTGCGCGCCCGCTCCCGAGATCGAGCCGACTATACCGGTTAGACCCGGTACTGGAGGATGGCGTCCTGCGCGTGAGAGGCCGAATCGAGGCCGCCTCCGCGCCGATCGAAACCAAGCGGCCAGTTATACTGGACGGCCGCCACCGCATTACAAAACTATTAGTAATGCGGGAACACTGCGCTGCGGGCCACGCAAATCGCGAGCGCGTGACCAACGACCTGCGGCAGCGGTACTGGGTCATTCACCTACGACCCACGGTACGCGCTGTGGAGAAGAGCTGCGCCCTCTGCCGGCGACGGCGGGCGGCGCCGCAGACGCCTACGACGGGTGACCTGCCACACGCTCGCCTTGACCCGTTCCATCGCCCGTTCACTAATTGCGGGGTGGACTATTTCGGGCCCGTGATGGTCAAGGTGGGGCGTCGTCGAGAGAAGAGGTGGGGCGCATTGTTCACGTGTCTCACCTCCCGGGCCGTACACCTGGAGCTTGCCGCGTCGCTGTCAACAGACTCAGCCATCATGGCGCTGAGAAGGATGGCCGCGCGCAGAGGGTGGCCGCGGCTCATGTACTCCGACAACGGGACGAACTTCCGCGGGGCAGATCAAGAGCTCCGCGCCGCCTACGAGGAGTGGCTGCCAGCTCTGCAAGACGAGGGGCTGCTACACCGAATGGAGTGGCGCTTCATACCACCCGGCGCGCCAAACCAAGGCGGCGCGTGGGAGCGTATGGTGCGCTCCGCCAAGGCGGCACTCGGCGCTACCCTACGCGAGAGGGCGCCGGCAGAGGAGGTTCTACAGACGCTGCTGACCGAGGCGGAGTTCTCTGTGAAAGCACGCCCACTGACACACGTGAGTGTCAATCCTGCGGACCCAGAGGCACTCACACCCAACCACTTCCTATTGGGGTCATCCACTGGCCTGCCATCAACTGGGCCATGCGACGAGGCTGATCGACGGGTATGGCGAGCTAGCATGGCGCTCGCTGACCACTTCTGGAGGCGCTGGCTTCGGGAGTACCTCCCTACCCTGGTACCCCGAGGCGAGCCGAAGAACGACGCGCGCCCACTGCAAGTGGGAGACGTGGTCCTCATCGTCGACAGCACGCTGCCCAGAAACACGTGGCCGATGGGAGTCGTCGAGCGCACACATCCAGGACCGGACGGCGGCATCAGGGTCGTCGAGGTGCGGACCAGGACCGGCGTCTTCCGCCGGCCAGTTAGCAAGCTCGTCGTCGTGATGAAGAAAGAGGCTACGCAAGCTGCGCCGGGGGGAGAGCTGTAAACGACGCAGAGCATGCCCCGAACTATGTGTGATGTGTGTGAACAGTGACACTAAACTATGGTAAATACGTGTTAATGTTTAGAAATAATTATGGACTTATAAGGGTTTTTTTTCATTTTTGTAGGATAGCTCTAGGGTTGTACTATCAGAATATGTGTAGTTTATAGTACAAAATAGGGCTATTTAAGTGTAAAAAGTAGTTTTAAGGCCAGTGGTCTACGTTAAGGTAAGGTAACGTCATACTAAAGCTTCGTGCGCCCTATGACGTCACCGAACCCGGACGCCGACCGCAGCGCCCTCTGGAGGGACGCGGCGGCTATTCTCAGACAAAGAACAATTCGTGTAGACTAGGGCATCTTGGGATTCCACGTTAAAGTGTGTCTCATGAATTGTTGTATGATGATAGTCAATAAATAGTAGACTAGATTATTAGTAAGTATGATTATGAATCTCAGCCACGCGGTGAATTAATAAGTAGGGCGAAATCATGCGCAAATAGCGTCCCGCGTGGTAATTGAAGTAAGAAGAATGTAACATACTGATTAGGCTATGTAGTTACATAATATGGATTATATGATATACAGTGGTAGTTTAAAATAGGAAACTCCATGTAAACTGTATGTAAAATAGGTCGCATAGTGGCTTCAATCATGGTTAAGCCCTATGGTGATTTATAAGTAAGACAGTCGGCAGGAACGCTGTATCTTGTATGTTGATTAGGTCTCATGGCAGACTTAGGATCAAACTATATGGTGGCTTATGTATGTGTTGTCATTTGTTAACAGAGTGTATGTCATACGAATCTTGCCACATGTAGTTTAGGAATCATGGCGCCGATCGCGCAAAACTAAACAAGCTTCACGGCAATTTTCGTATGACATAAGGTGCATGTATTAGGAAACAGATTAAAGTAGATTTCCCACATAGCTGCATGTTAATTTAACGTAGATTAAGAAATTTCAGTAGCTTTGTGTACATCAGCCAGGGTAACAAATTATATAGCATCATAGGTAGGAATATAAATGTAATTTATACAGCAGCTAGAATGGTATTTTTGTGCTATTTTAGTCTAGGTTAAGGACGTAGATCAAATGTAGGGACCGATCTATGTCAACACTAGTTAAATGCATGTTATAAGTAAGTAGGATAAGATATTATAACATTGTATAAATTCATTTAGTATTAAAACTTGGTTAGTTGGCAGGAAATACCATGCTATAGTCCACATCTGGAGGCCAGATGTTGGACTTTCTAACACTAAGCCACCTCCCACAATAACCGCTGGCCAATCAGCGGCCCCACATTATTTTGTAAGTGTGTGTGTTTGGCGTCCGACGGTCAAGCGCGAGCATGACGCGGCAGATCGCAGCGGCGCGCATTGGCCGGTCGGCCCTATCGCGTCCCGGACTACCTGCGCTGTTGTGCGCGGGCATAAAGGAGGGCTGGGTAGCCGGCTTCGACACATTCGGCCTCCAGCTCTCCAGCAAGCAACACCTACGAGACGTAACAATAAAACAGGAGCAACACCACGAAGAAGTTTTATTTTACCACATCGTCAAATAAACAATCATACAGTCCACTACAACTGCTGTTTTTTTTTTTTTTTTGTAGGATAGCTCTAGGGTTGTACTATCAGAATATGTGTAGTTTATAGTACAAAATAGGGCTATTTAAGTGTAAAAAGTAGTTTTAAGGCCAGTGGTCTACGTTAAGGTAAGGTAACGTCATACTAAAGCTTCGTGCGCCCTATGACGTCACCGAACCCGGACGCCGACCGCAGCGCCCTCTGGAGGGACGCGGCGGCTATTCTCAGACAAAGAACAATTCGTGTAGACTAGGGCATCTTGGGATTCCACGTTAAAGTGTGTCTCATGAATTGTTGTATGATGATAGTCAATAAATAGTAGACTAGATTATTAGTAAGTATGATTATGAATCTCAGCCACGCGGTGAATTAATAAGTAGGGCGAAATCATGCGCAAATAGCGTCCCGCGTGGTAATTGAAGTAAGAAGAATGTAACATACTGATTAGGCTATGTAGTTACATAATATGGATTATATGATATACAGTGGTAGTTTAAAATAGGAAACTCCATGTAAACTGTATGTAAAATAGGTCGCATAGTGGCTTCAATCATGGTTAAGCCCTATGGTGATTTATAAGTAAGACAGTCGGCAGGAACGCTGTATCTTGTATGTTGATTAGGTCTCATGGCAGACTTAGGATCAAACTATATGGTGGCTTATGTATGTGTTGTCATTTGTTAACAGAGTGTATGTCATACGAATCTTGCCACATGTAGTTTAGGAATCATGGCGCCGATCGCGCAAAACTAAACAAGCTTCACGGCAATTTTCGTATGACATAAGGTGCATGTATTAGGAAACAGATTAAAGTAGATTTCCCACATAGCTGCATGTTAATTTAACGTAGATTAAGAAATTTCAGTAGCTTTGTGTACATCAGCCAGGGTAACAAATTATATAGCATCATAGGTAGGAATATAAATGTAATTTATACAGCAGCTAGAATGGTATTTTTGTGCTATTTTAGTCTAGGTTAAGGACGTAGATCAAATGTAGGGACCGATCTATGTCAACACTAGTTAAATGCATGTTATAAGTAAGTAGGATAAGATATTATAACATTGTATAAATTCATTTAGTATTAAAACTTGGTTAGTTGGCAGGAAATACCATGCTATAGTCCACATCTGGAGGCCAGATGTTGGACTTTCTAACACTAAGCCACCTCCCACAATAACCGCTGGCCAATCAGCGGCCCCACATTATTTTGTAAGTGTGTGTGTTTGGCGTCCGACGGTCAAGCGCGAGCATGACGCGGCAGATCGCAGCGGCGCGCATTGGCCGGTCGGCCCTATCGCGTCCCGGACTACCTGCGCTGTTGTGCGCGGGCATAAAGGAGGGCTGGGTAGCCGGCTTCGACACATTCGGCCTCCAGCTCTCCAGCAAGCAACACCTACGAGACGTAACAATAAAACAGGAGCAACACCACGAAGAAGTTTTATTTTACGACATCGTCAAACAAACAATCATACAGTCCACTACACCCCACCTCCTCGAGGCTCACCGCCGCCTTGGTTTTGGCGAGCACGCTGCGGTAGGTCACGCCCTTCTGTACCGCTTCTGGCTGTAGGGTTATGACTACAGCCGCGGACTTCGGGGCGCGGAGCCTAGCCGCAGCGGCCCGCTCCTTGCGCCGCTTCCGCCTCTCCCGTCGTTTGGCCGCCCTTTTTGCCTTTCCCGCCTTCTCTTTCTCCCCGGCTCTCCGACTCCCCGACTCTACGACAATTCAATTAGTCTTACTTTATTTATTAAAGATAGGCTACGGATTGGTGACCACGTACAGAAGGCGGAGTGAGGTGCGCGGGAGTCCACTGAATGCGGAAACGGTCTTTATCCAGTGGTGGACGTCTTTAAGCTAATGTATTTTTTTTTTTGTGGGGTGGGAAATCATCAAATGACTTCTCCCGTTCTAGGTGGAGCGGGAGGGCGTGTCAGACTCTTACTGACTAAATCCCAACCCTGTTCCTTCCCTGCCTGAGTGCCGAGGGGTGCGGTAACTCATTTTCAGAATTTATCCGCTACCCCTAGGCATGCAGGCACCGGCCACGATGGGCCCCGTCAGTGGTGGCTGACTACATTTCTTTGAGGCGCGCGTGGAACACTACGCGCCGTCGACTCACGGGCCTGGTGCTGATCGGACGGCGAGCTACCCACTGCTCGCCGTCCGCAGGCCCGGGTAATACTACCATTCATCAATTAATTACCTTTTCATTACTCTATCTATATGTAGAACTTGCAATGTTTGTTTGTTTGGGCCAGATTTCCAAATAGTTTTTTTTTTTTTAAATTAATTAAATAAATAAAATAGATCCACTTCCTCTTATCCTACGGAGTAGAATTTTAAAATGTTGATTCAGTTCCGATGACAACGCCATTTTATGGTAAGCATAACCTGAATGCACATTCAGGATTAGCTCCAGATAGAGGAACTCTTTAACGGTCATCAGCACAGACACGAAGTTTTGTGTATGAATTTAAAAGCTTGTGGTAAATTCAGTCGAGAATTCACCAGACTTGGCAGCTGGCCTACCCGGCTGCAGTCTGAGATGGGACCGTACTAACGTCTGCTTATAAGCAATACGTAGCAACGTTGACATCATACTTTGATCACCGATTCGTCAATCTGACAACTAGGTCTGGCAGTCTGCCATGCATTAAACTTGGGACGCTTCCTATTACCGGTGAGTATAATGTGGATATTATTTATTTTCATATTAATAATTCACTATCCGATTTGTGTTATTAGTCTATTATTTATTTTTAAATTAAATTAAACAATCATTTACTTCAGGAAATTATTCCCTAAAGTTACAACGTTACATTAAAACAATATAAAAACAAAAAAAAAAAAAAACAATTAGTAAAATTGTTAGCAGAGATATTGACAGACATAGACAAATAAATAATTAGCTTTGTAGCGACATCTATGACGCTACAGACGAACTAAAACACCAAAATCCTACATCGCGCAAGCAGAGTTCTCCGCGCGATTTGAACATATACAACAGTCCGAAATCAACCATCGCGTCGGGCAGTTGCCCGGACCAGACACAACACCCGTCTGGTCGGAGGATCTTCCCTTTTCAATGGAGGTTTGTGGGACTTTACACCCTGTTACGCATACACCGTGTTCGTCTAAACTGCGCAACGGAATTCAATGCGATTTTCATTTAGAAAATTTATTCCTGAAGGTTTATCTATGTTATTTTTTATGTTTATTTTATATACAGCACGAGAATCAAAATTGCGATATAAGTAGATTGTACACGTGTGAAGCATGAGCGGGTTGCTAGTTAACTAATCAAATTGAAAGCATTTTCGGACAATACGTAAATACAAAAATAATATAATTTACGTTTTTCAAGGCAAAAATGTAAATGTCCGTTCAAAATATTGCTATCCTCTGGAGACAATGTTGATTAACAGCCTTTTGTAATGTGTATAATTAAATAATATTAATTAACGCACAAAAACTTTATCTGATGTTACGTTTCTGTTAGGCGCTAATAGAGTAAAGTTTATTCTGACTTTTGATGTTCCGATCTTTTCTATCTTGATTTCTATCTGGGCTCCTATCGAACATTGTTTTACAGCTCCTTTGGTAAATTACTTTGTGGAGCATTGATGTAAAATATTGATATTATAAAGTTATTTTTTATAACAGCATTATTGTTTTTAAACAAAAAAAAAACGCATTATAATCGGTCCATTCGTATAGAAGCTATGATGCCACAGACAGACACGTCAAACTTATAACACCCCTCTTTTTTACGTCGGGAGTTAAAAATACCCTTGTCTTCGATGAATCCACTGCCCTTTTCAGACCTTTCCATGGTGTTTCTTGTCTTTTTGTGTAATTCCAAAGGTCAACGAAGGGGAAATAAAACTGTGTGTAGACACATTCTTTATGATGCTTGATACGGTCAGAAACAACTCGTTTATATATTACTAGCTGACCCGTTCCCACTTTGCTTGGCGTAATTTAGCCTATATCACTCAGGAATAATGTAGCTTTCTATTGGTGAAATAATTTTCAAAATCGGTTTAGTAGTTCCAAAGATTACTTCCTACAAACAAACTTTACCTCTTCATAATATCAGTAGGTATCGATTACGCTGTATATGTGTTACTCGCTTGGCTTGTGAGAGTTCCTGAAGCTGTGGTCTGAATTTGTGCAGTGTAAGAACGAAAGCGCACGCGATAAATTATATTTCTGATAATACAAGCGAGTGACTTCTCCGGAGGTTTCTTTTTACTCTCTCAAAACAAAACATTATTTCTATTTGATTTTTAAACTAATGCTACTCCAATATTATAAATATATATATATAAAAAATATATATTATAAATATGAAAGTTTGTGAGGATATATGGATGTTTGTGTTACTCTTTCACGCAAAAACTACAGATCGGATTTGGATGAAACTTTACAAAAATATAGCTATATTTCAGAATAAAATAAAGGCTGTAACTTATAGTGGTGGGAAGTACTAATTTCACGTGGGCAAAGCCGATGGCAGAAGCTAGTCCTAAATTTAAATAACTCTTTAAAAGTCTTTTTTTTATTGTTGATAGGTACGCGTTTGTCCACTATCTCACCTGATGGTAAGCGATGATGTGGTCGAAGATGTAGCACGCTTACCTAGAAGTAACCTATTCACTCTTGACTTAAAGACTCCCAGGTTGTAGCTATCAGGAAACACAGACTCCGGTAGAATGTTCTATCAAGCCGACCAGCTTGTCAAGAGGTTGGCATGCGACCTCCTCAGATGCCTTTGCTTTATAAATATATTTTAATTCAAACGAAGAACAGCGAGTGAGAATAGTGGGTATTTACTTAATGTTCAAGGAAAAATTTGCTGATTCGTAAGTATTTAAATCTCGTAGAGGAGCTCGTGGCTAAAATAATAACACCTACACGGGACGATTTATCAGGTTAAGCTACGCTTGCCGGGCTTTACATACCGAGACTCCTTCGTGTCTCGGAAAGCACGTTAAGCCGTTGGTCCCGGCTGTCAATCGCGGATCTTTGGCAGTCGTTATGGGTTGTCAGCAGCCCGAAAGTCTGACATCCAGGTCTTACCAAAGCGTATCGTTAGTATTACCCAGTAACTGGGTTGTGGAGGTCAGATAGGCAGTTGCTCCATGTAAAATACCGTTATTCAACTGCACCCGGTTCGACTGGAAGCTGACCCCAAGACAGTTGGGAAAAGGCTAGGCAGATTGATTGTAAGTATTTAAATCTAAAAATACAAAACGTATTACGGAGAAAATAGATTCATATAATAAATCATTTAAGGAACATTTTTCTTTTAAATTTCTTTGAAAACCTTCAAAACGAATTCTCCATTTTATAACACATGAATGGTTACCGCTGAAGTATTTTCTATTTACATCGATAGACGTTTGCCCTTGGGTCAGAGAAGTCGTTAACATACAACGAGTATTGAACCAGCCGGTGTTCCACTGAACTTTATGGCTGACAATAAATAAATGACAGTTAGTACAATCGGTAGCATTCGTTGAAAGGTCACAGCTGATCGATCGATTATCTACCCCTTAAAATGTGTCAAAGTAATTGTTAATAGTGACAAAGAAGCTTACATTTGGAATGTGATTTAAATATCAAGATTGCTAGTAAATTCTTCATTCATTTCCATCCCAAATTGATCCATTGTCAAAATTTTAAAGACTCCTGTACTCTTGCACCAGACTTCTAGGATTTACGTGGCACTTTACAATTTAGTAAATGTGAGGACTATGAGGGTTATTATTATTATTTTTCTCCTCCTTTTAACAGTAATTTATAACGGTGTCTGACAGTTTGAGTACTTTTGCGGCCTACTCAAATGTCCTTTCTTTGGTATTGTTCGTCAAGTCATTGAGCTCCTTAGTGGTTTTAAGTTGAGCTATTCGACTATTGACAAATGCTTGCACTGACTGGACAGGTCCACTCTAACATGTGTGATTCTTTATTCAAAAGACCATTGCAGAAACTAAGCTGCATGGTCCTCATATAGCATAATGTGAATGCGAGAACTATGTATTTCGTTATATTCATGTAGATTTTATGATTGTCTGGCAGTTTGAGTATTTTTGCAGCCTACCCAAATGTCCTTACTTTGATATTGTTCGTCGGTTCGCTGAGCTCCTCAAAGTTCTGAGTTGAGCTTCACGATAACTGACAAGTGCTTGCACTGTGTGGACAGGTCCACTCAAATTTGCGTCTTGCTTTCCTCAAAAGCTCATCACAGACATGAACGTACATGGTTCTCATATGATTTAACCAGTACATATTGTATGGATTTGAACACTTTAAAAGAGACTTTGACCTCTGAATTTTTTTCGGTGTTTCTTCTCAGGGTAGTCAGCTAAGAAACACCGGCCTCATCTAGCTAAAACTGACAAAAAAAATGTTGACGTGTAAAAGTGTTGTTAAAACCTATTTACAAAAAACTTTTTTACAAAAAAATAGAACCGACTTATAAAAAAAATGCCAAATAATTTTAATTTCGGCAGTCGGTGTTCCTGTTTTGTGTCTTTGTTTTTTAACACCGACTTCCGAAATTAAAGTTATTTTGCACTTTTTTTGGAAGTCCGTTCTATTTTTTTGTACAAAAGTTTTTAATTTTTCATTTTTAAGTTGTGGTTCCCCATTAAACTGTGTTAACAATTCATAGACATACGATAGCAGCAATTGCGGTTGATTTGTTTGCTGTCAAATTTTGAAGAGTTCCGCTGTCTGTCTCTGAAACTCATCATCAGATCTTTTTGAAATTTAAATCGGACGTTTGATTCGGAACAAATCCCTTTCGAACAAAACTAGAATTTTGCAAATCCTTCAATATATGACGGAGTTACGAGTATGCCCAAACATACATAAAAACAAATACAAACATCCGAATTGATAACCTCCTTCTTTTTGAAGTCGTTAAAAATAAAATCATTTATCATTAACAAATCTTTTTGTGTACGCTGTTTATCTGCGATCCATCTCTCAACCCCTTTTCCATAACAATTATTCCATTTTAGTAGGTATCAGTATTATCCTCTCGACGGGATTTCGATCATGGTGGTCAATCTCGACGAAGATAAGCCAAGTACGCAGGAGATTTTATAGGGCACAAGTGTATGCGTATAGGTGCACAGGTGCACTCTCTGTTCCTTTACTCTCATAGTCCTATGAGACGGCAATCTGACATGACCGGGAAGAAGTACAGGATCAATGGTTTTACATGCTTTCCGAGGCACAGAGACGTAACACCACTAACTTCCAAACTCGATTGCTACAGTAATTTCTGATGAGAAAACCCAATAGCACTTTTGGCCCAACCCGGGAAACGAACCCAGGATCTCACGGTCAGTGTGCATCGCGCTTACGACCATAAAACCAACGAGGCAGTCTAAATCAGTAATATGCATATCTGGGGCTCTAGAAATAGTGACATTCTCGATGCGATAACGATCGTCAAAAATGCTTAATAAAAAATAAAAATACATAATTGAGTGTGCTAGCTAACAAGTGACGGATTGTTTAATTTTATGATTATATATTAGACGATATATCTTTATTATTCTGTTTTACATACGTTACATAGACATATGTTAAGATTGTTGCATATAATTAGATAGATTCAAGTTCTTCAAACGTAACAGACATGTGTTGATGTGTTGCTGGGGAGTTTGTTGGCCACTTCTTCTTCACAGCTAAAACACTAGGAAGTGGTGACGGGCGGGCGTTTTGGGGGACTGTCTTTATGTAGAACTTTGACGTTCAAAAAGTGCTGGCTCTCAGCCTAGTTTGAATAAATTGCTTTTGATTTTGATTTTGAAAAATCAAGAATGTTTGGGATTCATTGGCCACGAAATATTATGGCAGCGCATGCCAATCCCACACATTTTTGTTTTTTTGATAATGGAGTGCGAGTTAGACCTGTCGGTCTATTCTATAAACGTCTTACCGTAAAACTGAAGTGTTGTGAGCGTGAAATGAACTGTCATTCCATCTTGATTTAATGGGCCAATAGTTCACATCACGTTCACTGCACCAAATTTGTCACGGTGTTTTATAGAATACTGCTACTGAATGAGACTTGCACATACCAGGAAAATATATAACAAAAGAGGTCTTTACTCAGCAGAGGGTGGAAAAAGGACACTAATGATAATGAGGATACGGCACACAACAAACCCACAAAATAATTACTTTATCACGGGTCGTATTGAGTATGTTATTGACCGACATAATAAAGGAGCTGGCGTAGCAACTTAAGTGCTGAAAAAGATTGGCCTTGACCGAAAATCCTCAATGTTTTGTTCTGAGGGTTAGGTAAAAACTTAAGCTTAATGATGCACGATATTGTGAAGTATGGGTCGTCTTGAACCTCCAGTATATTATAAGTTGTTAAAGTTGATATGAATATTTGTTGCTATCCACCACGGTTAAACCAAACCTTTTGGGAAATAATTAAAACATGAATTTGATTTTAAAATTGCTCAACCGTTGTGTCTCTGTCACCTCTGATCTAGACTAGATTCAAGAGCAAACCAATCTCTTATACAAAAAAAAATTCTTATATTCTAAGTTGATGTATGGTCTATTTGTGTGCCTAATTTTAATCACATCATTTCAACCGTTTACTCGTGATGGGCGAACAAACTTTTTCATTGTTAATTTGAATCACAATCGATTTTGTTAGTAACACGATTCTCTACGAAACTAATTTTACATCGTGATAGAATGTGAGATAGCTATGCGGGTATCCTCACTCTATTAATATTAGAACTTCACAACTTTATGCAAGTTCGCGTTTGTATATTGCATCCGTAGTTATAAGTTACTGAAATCCCGAAGCTTGGATATAATACTAGTAGCGGATATGTAGCTTTGATTATAATTTATACGGGTTTAGCTGACCCGACAGACGTTGTCCTGTCTTAACGATGATTATTTAATTCGAATTGGTATAATTAACAAAAAAAGTGTGTTTATTATTCTAATGCTTTATGATATACAATATTCTTAGTTTTTTTTTCTTTCGCGTATATAAATAGTTTTGTTGGTATTCCGACACGGGAACAGGCGACATATAACTGGTCATGGGAAAAACATGGATTTTCAAGATTGATGCCACAAACACTTAGCGACTGCCCTTGAGATTTATTTATCGACATTGCGAATGCTAGCCGCACTGGAAACTGCAACCGTTTAAAGTCGAATGGCATGTCGTTCGGAATCAAAGGTATACGGGGTAGGCAGATGAAAGCTCAGTTTCTGTATATTTAGTTGTGAATGTTGTGCAATTTTGTGTATTTAATACTGTGGTAGTAGTTGATTTTAGCCCTAATCGACATCCTTATACTCGTACATATATCAAACTCATGCTGGCCAACCTGACCCAAATAGAAAGAGCAGACTTTCCAAATAATTTTAAAATGAATCCAATACCTACTCAGATATATTTAGCGTATATAAATACAATATAAATAGTCGTAAAAAGCAACGAGTGGGCGTTTTTAATGAAATAGACAGACTGGTTTTCATCAAATAATGCCCAACAAAACGTTTACTATAAATCTTAGTCCATCTACATCACAAATAAACGTCTGCGGTTATTAACTACAAGTGGTAGAATAAGACGGATTTGAATTGGAAGTAATTGCTAGAAGGCGTTGAAATTTTCGGACTGAAGTTTGTGAAAACAAACTATTACCGTAGTACTTCTATCATTTTCTAAGAATTTGCTGATATCCGCTGTGGGAAACATAAAACTGAGTTCACGAGAGCCATAATAAACGGCACATGGTGTAGATTCAAGGTCTCAGTGGATGTTGCTAAATTCATTGTGCAGTGAAGCAATGAAAACAAACAATTCTTGAATACACGAGTCAGACACAAGTGTGACGATAAGTACTAGAAACAAGTCAGGCATTGTGAAACTACTATTTTAGTTTTTCAAGTTATATGTTTCCTGGTAGCTACAATCTGGAAGTCTTTAAGTCAATAGTGAATAGCTTCTAGCCAAGCTAAAAATTTTGCGAAATTTTGCTGGGCAAATCTTCGACCACATCATCGCTAACCATCAGGTGAGATAGTGGTCAAACGCGAGCCTATAAATGATAAAAAAGGAAATGTTAGAAGTAAAAGCTACTGATTCCCTTACCTCTAAGATTTAGAGGACTGAGATGCCCATATTTCACACCAAATCTCCAGAGTGTTTAGCAGAAGGATCAAAGCTTCGAACTTCACATAACATATAAAATCTGTCAGAATAATTAGTATATGTACGGTATTAAATAATACTAGTAAAATACTGAAGTTGATGAAAAAGAATATCAAACAAAATAGTCTTATCTTCTTAAACGAAACGAAATCACAAGCTAAGAATTGGTTGAACGCCTGTTTTAAGCTGAAAACAAAACGGTATAAATCAATAGGAAGCTTCACTTCAATGAATTCGTGGGCTTTCCGCCTACTCTGGAGAAAAAAGACGTACAATACGTACATACATAAATACGTACACATTCCATTGTGTTTTTATCGCAGAGTATTTGAGGTCATCCCCAAATAACGTTCTTCGAAGAGAGTACGAGATTTTGCGAAAAAAGAGATAACTGTCGAGTGGTACTCGCATTGGGGACTTGTTTTATTGTGTTGAGTAATTAAGTACAATATTGTTTGTTTTTATTAAGTATAATATTGTTTATTACACTTGTTTTATTGTATTGATTAATTAAGTAAAATTTAAATATGTTTACATTAATTAAGTATTGAGTATTACTGTCATACATTGAGTCGTATCGATGCAAGGATACGTAAAATCAAACAATTGTGAAACTTTTCAGGTTTTTTGTTGTCACTGTCTTCCAGGAGGTAGGCAAGCGCCGATTTTACAGACATATGTATTTTCTTTCTTTTTTTACAAATAGTAACACAAAAGTAGATACAAGTCCTAAAATTATGTTTGTTAACTTTTTTTTTGACGCTCCGTGTATGGCACGCAACGGTGTTGGTTGGTAACAGAACCTACTCTTCAATATAAAAAAATATTTTTTGTTCAATACGTTCCTGGCACGATCGTGGTTTGGTCATGGTATGATACGCTATACTGGGCAGACTTATTAATCCTTTTTGACAAGTTTAACTAAAAGATGCTGTATAAAATAAGTTTACATAAAAAACGGTTTTTGTCATAATTTAATTAAAATTCAGCCAACTTAAAACCTTGTATCATAAGTGTCAACCTACACAGCTATTTGTTACCAAATTGGGCAGGGATAAGGAATATAAATGAGAGTCTTTATTTCACTTTTCCAGGCACCATCGCGTTACACAGAGGCACACACCCTGTGCCTTCCCTAGGGCGTCGTAAGAATCAACTAAGCGATTACACAGGGCTGTGGGCACACCTGTCTGCTAATAACATCATTTGTAATCGTATGTAGGTAGTATTATGTAGGTAAAGCTAGCGTCAAAAGTGTAGGGATGAAAAGACTGGTTCAAAATTCACGGAACAAACAATTGAAATTTAACGAAAATTATTGGACTAGTGACATTGCGTCAGAGAAATATCAATGTCACAAAGGGTGTTTCAAAGTGAACATTATAGACTACACTATTATCAGAAGAATCTTATACATTTTAGATAGCAGCATCTTAATTTTATAACACACTTTCTTCCACGATCCGAAAAATTCTTCTGCTCGACAGACTTTAATTATAATGCAATGAATGGTGTTGAATTGCCTAAATGCCTTGCCATTAAATTACGCAATAACCCTGCTTTTTAATCTTATTGTTCAGATCACTTCGAACTGTCAGTTTTCCCTATTTTTATTTGAAACTCACTGTACCGATCTATTGTTGCTAAAAATTATGTTTTCATTTTGAACAGTCAGTTTGTCACTATTATTTTTTGTAACTGACTGTTCCTAATTGATGCTAGAAATTATATTTGTGTTAACAACGATGATATGTTACATGAGCGTTCACATGTGCTGATACATGTGAACGCTCTAATCAAACAACGTAATGAGATTTTGACGAAAATTAATAGATTAGTCATTCATTTATCATTATGGCAGTAACATTTTGGCGTATTGTGTTAAGTCATTGGTACTGATTGTGTTTGAGAAATAATTAAGCTGATTAGAAAATATTAATAGAAATTGTTTTATGAGTATATGCAGTTTTTGATGGATGAGACACATTTTATCTTGAATTTAATATCCGCTAATTAGTGTTTAAACTAAGAATATGATTAGCGAGTTTTATAAATAAGGCTACATACAGGGTGTAACGGAAAGGTGTGGTCACATTTTAAGAACTGCATCTGCCCATCGATATAATCAGGTTTATTCGAGAAAACACGAGAAAATTCTTAAAAAAAAATTACCTCCCATACAAATATTTTAATTTTTTTCTTAGAGAAAGTGGTTCATTTCCATGGGCAGAACCGGTTCTTAAAATATGACGACACCTTTCCGTTACACCCTGTATACACAGTGACAAACCAATAAAATAAAAGTCCTATTTGATTCTTTGCTGATAGAGAAAAGATGAATGGTCTGAAAAACTATGTGGCTATTAAGGAAGTAAGCTCTAATATCACCACTAATTGTGAAGTATGGAGAAAAACTAGTTTCCCCATCGATTGCAAATACACTGGTGCAGTACATATAAGGGCAATAAAAGGATAATGGAAAGCAATCAACCAATGTAATGCCGCTATGGTAAATATTTTTTCATGATCTGTTTATTTTTCACATTTGTACACTAAGTCACCTGAAGGTAGGGAATGATGTGGTCGACGATGAAACACGCTTACCTGGAAGTAACTTAGTCACTTATGACTGAAAAAACCCCAGGTTATAGCTATCGGGACTCCAGCAAGGACAATATTTTTATTACAGTGAAAACTTCTCTTTGACTGCGTTGAGTGATTTTCGGTAGGGACAGAACTTAAGGGGTCGCGTCACTGAAATGCTAGTAACGTGTTGCGCCAGACAGACTTCGCGCAATTTTCACTTCTGCCAGCAATCATAATGACTTTTTATATTTTTTTTTAAGTAATTACTTTATGAGGAACGCTGGGCACTTTTTTGACCTGGAAACAGCACTGAATTCGCGTGACCGTCACGCTCACATAGAGTGTTCACTTTTGACGTGCAGTCCTACGACTGATAGTTTGTTTTATTAACCATTCATGCACAAAGGTATAAAGGCGGACTTCTGAAAAAACCGAATTCTATTTAAGACTAGGTGTAATTGAAAACAATTTACGCTCATTGTGTTATTATAGTCGGGTCAGCACCGCCATGGTTACCAAGTTATACTTAGAACAAGCCAAATAGTAACGGCCTTTACTATGCCCACTTTACGAGGCCTTTGACGTCAGTCCACCATCTATGGTATCTATGGCTATATTTAACTAAACACAGTTAAATATTTCATGGGGCATAAATCGCCATTTCATTAAAGCATGTGACATCGGCAATTTTTGAAATGTATTTCGACTACGTTACTACACGTCCACAGAATAATCAAATCTAAAGTTAAATTCAGCATCAATTTCAGAAGAAAGACGTCCGCTGCTGAACATAGGCCTCCCCCAAGTGTTGCCACATTGAACAGTTGCGCGTCTCGCATCCAGTTTATACCCGTGGTCTTTACCACGTCAGCGGTAAATTCAAATAGTTACGTTTTTTTTTATATGTTTTTGAAAAACAATTTTTTTCACTCATACAAAGCAATATTATCTCTGAGAGTCAGTCATAGGCTAATCCAAAATAAAAATGGTTCCTGGGTGATGCCTAGTGAGAAGCTGCGGGAAAAAACTAATATCTACTCTTTCTACTAAAGATCGTTGTAACAACAGAAGATGATGAAGATAGGATACTTTCTCATTTACGTAAGCAATTGTTAAGGGCGAATTTCAGCTATGGAACTGAACGCGGTCATTACAACCAAACTGAGTTCAAAAACTATCATTGTAAATTACTTTTCATTACCATTCATACTTTGTCGAAATAAAAACTTTTGTGGGAAAGCTGATAAATGTCGGCCATTGACAACATCAGTTTGTTTATAATTTTTCAAGTCACTTTTATTAATGGTAACTTAAAAGTCACTTTTTGTGGTTATAATTTTATAACAAAGCCCAAATATTTAAGATCATTTTGGTATAAAGTACCTACTTACGACATAATATACGAGTATATCCAAATATCGAAACAAATACTTAAATTTTAATAACACAACACGACAGCCGCGTACCAAGGGTGACATTCCAAAGCTTTTTTCGCAATAACTATAGCAATTAATGTGGTACTGCTCACACACAGGCATTCCGTGGTTTGTTAGAATGATATAGAAATAGACACTTAATTCATTTTTTTCTTACAGTGTCGACAAATCAGAGAAATGAGGGACCGTAACGTGAAATTTGAAATCGGCAACTATTGTTGTCAGGGACTGCAGAGAGTAGTTTTACTTAGGCAACAACTGTAGCCGTGAACTGACAAGTGGGAGTTTTGAGATTCTAATCGTATACAGCTATTAGGTGAAATTCAAAATTAGTTTAAAAAAAACTGGCCAAGTGCGAGTCGGAATTCGCACATTAAGAGTTCCATGTCAAATATTGGTATTTGTTAGTAAAGTATACGTATTAATAAACATTATCACCAAATTTCAAGATCATAGGTCAATGGGAAGTTAAAAAATTCTTCGTATCAAAATTTTGTGAGAGACGACGGACGGACAGACAGACGGACACGTGAGTGACCACAATATATGGCTCCGTTTGGACCCTGAAAACGCAGTTTGGACTATTTGTATAACTTTTCATTTTCAATGAGAGAATTCATTTTCCTTAGATTTTCTTCGTAGCGAATAAGTATTGTATTATATGTCTGGCTGGTTTCCGCGACTCCACGTCCAAATACGTATATTTTGCATACAGGTGGGACAGGTTTGTTATTCGATCCAACCCAGCTCCTCGAGGAAATCCAGTACCGCCCTGGTGTTACTGACTATCTCACGGAGGCTACCTGGGTTTCCGAAGTGTATCAAGTAGCAGATGCGCTGCTGTATCGTACTCCTCCACGCAGGCTCTGCATAGTGAGCTGTCTATTACTCTTATTATAGAGACCCGTGGTCAGTTGTAACGGCCGAGACTTTATGCAATACACCGAGTGTGAGCTTTTTAACGTACTGGAATGCGTTAAAGTAAACGTCAATTTGCACTAAATCTGTTTAAGCGCCGCCTAGTGACAATAACAGGTACTTAACCTCTTTTTTCTATACATTTGACGTAAGCGAACGTTAACGCAAACGCGTTCGAGTGGGTTAAATAACTCACACTAGGCCCTCAGAAGTTTGGTCAGTCGTAGGGCCTGCTTCGTGAAGCGGACATCAATGGAGGGAAGTGCCTTCATGACCTGCTTATACTCACCATAGTCAGCCCACGGCTTGTTGTGTTGATCTCTGGTGCCCTCTGGTGTACGGAGTCGCCTTCACGCCCCCAGCAGCAGCCGTCACAGGAGACGCCGGCGCCGAGAGATCTCCGGCCACCGTAGACGCGGGCCTGTGGATGGCGAGTAATAGGTAGCTCGCCGTCCGATCAGCACCAGGCCTGAGAGTCGACGGTACATAGTGTTCCACGCGCACCTCAAAGAGATGTTAGTAAATCATAACGGGGCCCGTCATGGCTGATGCATGCTATCCAAGGGTCGCAGATAAATTCGAAACAGAGTTACCGCACCCCTGGGCACTCAGGCAAGGAAGGAAAAGAGGTGAGTTTTAGTCAGTAAAAGTCTGACACGCCCTCCCGCTCCATCCAGAGCGAGAGATGTCGGATGATTTCCCAATCCAAAAAAAAAAAGGTAGTATAGGTAGGGAGTGGCACAATGGGTTTAGGCCCCATCGCTGCCATGCTCGACCCCCTTCTGGCGAGTTCATCCGTTACATCATTGCCTCGGGAATCGCTGTTGGCGAATAATTATTTATTATGAATAGATAAATTTCTAAAACTATATACATGTGCCAATGTATATTATTAAGTAAATGTCTCGGCACAGCTCGCTCTTACCTAACTAATGTATCCCTAAAATGGTAACGTATTACATGGATTAATCCTGACAAGGGAGATTGATATCGTGTACCTAATCAATGTTGTGATGTGTGTATGTGTGTTGTGAACGGAATCCCAAATCGTGCTATTTAGAGCGTTTAATCGTTGCGAATATTATAAGCGTTGTTGAGAGTTTTCTTGGCATTCCGATTAGCATTTTATGTAAATGCTGGGAGCTGCAGAAATAATTTTAATGTAAATATAAATATTGTACGTGTGTTGTGTGTACGTGTATTGTACGAGGCGTGTGTTGTGTATGTGTCTTATGGTAACAGCATACATACATCCTGATTAGAAAAGATGTTTTCTGCATATATTTTTAGAGAACAGATTTTGACGTTTTCAACATGTTTGTAACAAAACGTTTTCTACATCACATTTGCACACTTTTACAACAAACACACACACATATCTTCCTACTTAATTGCAATACAAAACTGTATATTTTACATTATTTGGCATAAGTTATGCAAAGAAATTAAATTTTAAAATGATCATAAATTAAAAATGCCCGCATGCTGTTCATTCCACATTTTTCATAGCATTCGTCGGTACGGTTCATGTTGTATAAATCTTTACTAAACACGTCGACGCGTCACAACTTATATTTTTCAGTCACACTTGTAAATACGTCAACACATACATTATGTGCTGTTTATAATAAAAGTCTGTGAAACATCACAATGCAACATTTTAGCGCTCACATATACCTACAGCGATAAAATGCGGCAAAAAAAAATTAGATTTTTGTTTTGTTTTTATACTCTCATTTCTGCAGCTCCGTCTTTGAACTGTGTACGGAAAATCTTTTTGTTTTGATGTATTTACCTAAAACAGGATGAGTTTTCAAAGCTAAAAAGGTAAATCTTATGATTAATTTAAAGTAAATTATTTTAAGATTATGACCAATTTACGAGGATTCCCACATCAACGAGTTAAATTAAAGACAGATCTTATGCTTTCACTACATACATTCTACTTCTTTTGAGGTCGAAGGCAAATTAAAAAATCTAAACTAATACTTTAGAGAGGTAAAATTGTGTTTGTAAGTTTGTGTACACGCATAAAAGCAGCATAATCAACCCACTTACTGTGATTAAACCTAATATTCCCACTACTGGGACTCAGGCCTCCGTTGAATCCACTATGCGGGCCTAATGTGGGTTTGGTGGATATCACAATATGTCTTCGAATTTATAGTTCTAAGACGTGCCGGTTTCCTCACGATGTTTTCAATATTTTGAGAGCAGTGTATGTATTCGTATAAATTTTATTTATTACTAGCTATTTAGTACTTCCCTCATTATAATGTTTAGCCTGTAAATTATTTTAATGTATATATTATAGCTATATTGTTGTAAAGTTTCATCCAAATCCGTTCAGTAGTTTTTGCGTGAAAGAGTAACAAACATCCTTTTTTTTCAGAAACTTTCTCATTAATAATATTATAGTATAAAGTATGACAGTATGATGGGCTGTATTTCAGAATTTTACGCCAACGAAATAAGTTCAAATATTACGTTTAGCCCGAAGTTCAGCCACGCGAACTCTGCGCACTGACGCAGACATAACACCCAGTATTTTTTTTCCCCACTTTATGAATTACTTCTGTATTGTGGGTGCTCTTACAAACATGTAAACTCACATTCGCAAGGCACCCAGACCCGGAATAATTATCTGTAGGCCATAAGAATATTTGTTCCGTGCGGGAATCGAACCCGCGACACACAGCGCAGCAGCCAAACGCTCAACCACTGCGCCAACCATGACATGCAGTATACTAATAATGGTAGAATGAATGTAGAATGGTGAATGGCAGAGTGTAGGTAGAATGGTGAATGGTAGAATGAAGATGTGAACCAATAAATAGTAAATCCCTCTAGCAACAAACTTCAAAACATTGACATACAACTTCCCTCAATAAGCACATATTTTACACGTCCTCTACGAAGTTTTCGAAACTTTCCGATACAGCACTTAAAAAACAAAGTTAAGACGACTCGTCAATAGACGAATGTTTGATAGCGTGACTAAAAGCCTTTAAAAGGGAATCCGCTCAACTTTACTCAACTTAACTAACAGTTCAAAGACAATGAATCAAAGAAACGATCAGTGAATCGAAAGTTTGACGTGAAAAATTGGCAAAGGCTACATGAATCTATAAATTGTTTACTTAGTTAGTTTTTCTATGAAGGATTTTTTTGTTGATTCTTTGATGTGTGGAGTAGGTAAGTACGAGATCGATCAACTGTGAATATTTGTTTACCCTGTGTAACCAAAACATTTGTATTTATTTGTCACAAGTCACTTTTCAAGCAGTCTGATGCAGCTGTTGGCAGTTATTTAAGTTCAAAATTTTTATGCAACTGCATCAGACTGCTTCAAAAGTGACTTATGGAACTTTTTAGTTGTTTTTTATTGTTGGCTTTTTTGACATCTTGTGACGTAGGGAGCCTACGTGGGATAGAAAAAGAACAACACGTAGGTCGGTCAACGTTAATATATATATTTTAAAAATAGAGAAAAGGGTGTGGGGAGGTTTGCAGTCACAATTTTCACTATTCCCTGGGAGATAGCACGCTACTGCCCTGACTCAGCCTTGGTGTCTAGGGGAAACCACGTTGCGTTTGCCCCCCGGAGGTGTTGGCCGGCAGGCGGCAGCGCCGGCTCGCAGGGTCGACAGGAGCCAGGATGATCGGCCGGCAGGTGGTCTAGCCGGCTCGGAGACGGCCTGCTGAGGCCACGCGGGTAAATATACACCCGGCGTGGAGCGAGCCGCCGTGGTGAGTGGCCTAGTGGCCGCGCCACGAGGCACTGCGGCAGGATGGCCGCGATGGAGGACGATGCAGGTGCGTGCCCAGAGTGCAGGGCTCCAAGTCCTCTCCCTCCATTTCAAGAATTCGAGAAGCCGGGTCAGGAAATCAGGAGCCGGTAATCCGGATCTAGGACCCTGGGAACAATGTCCAGCGTGTCAATGATGGCTGAATGAGCTTCTCCGCTGATTTTGACACCTAAGCATGAGCAAAGCGGCCGTACGTGCGCTAATTTGTGTGGTTGTCAAAATCAGACGGAGTTTACAAAGGTGAGGAGGAAAAGCATGATGACATTCAAGAGCAGCAGCAGCCACGCGCAAGTCAGCATGTACATAGCTAAGGCTATATGTATGTGCATAGTAAAGCTGATCACGCGGAAGGCGTGATTACAATGTGCGACAGATCTTTTGTAGGTTATGAGCCTTGATTATACAATGCTAAGAAAAGAAATTAGGAAAGACATGTTCTGGAAAGAATTACACAAGATTAGGAACACAGAATGCACAAAGCTACCTGTATGCTGTTCAAACACTCACCCAATTACAGGGGTTGAAATCGCGTAATAAGTTGGCAAATATTTGCCAATGCAAACTACAGCTGCTTGGATTTGGCGATCGGTACACGGCTCAAGGATGCTCTACAGAACAAGTCGAGTCCACCGCCAACAGCTGGATTCAGATGAAAAAGGGCCCACGATGTCGTTTATCGGGTTTTTATATCTACGCCGTCATTGACAGATGTCATAGAAACCAAAGACAATAGTGTTGTCAGTCAACTAAAATTGTCTATGCTTGCTTTGTGGCTTTTGGTCTCTAGATTTTTCCGTATGTATATGTTTCAATCAAGATTGTAACGCCACTACGTTACAATCTTAATTTTTTTATTTCCTAAAATTTAGTGAGTCATATTTTTGGAATCATCTCTTCGAACTCTTTATTTTGACACCTGTCCAGGTCACAAAAAAAAAACGTCTACACTTTACCTAATGGCAGTCGCTATTTTGTTTTTTTTTTTCAAAATTCAAATAGCCTAGGTCACTTCAGCGGTCAAGATCAATCTAATAATATCTCATTTTATCTCGTTTATTCATCAAGCCGTTTAAGCTACAGCTCGTGCCGTGAAATAGACATACACACATATATACATACATACATACTCTCGAAAACATTACTGTCCTTCTGGGGCAGTCGAATAAAAGCACGCTTTTTCGCATTCTTTTCCTTACATTTGATACCCATAACATGGGAATTTAGAATGACGCCCAACAATTTATGGGTTGTCATTCAAACTAAACATAATATTATCAGCTCAAAGTGGGTGTTTAACATCTAAGATTTTTTATATAGTAAGTGTTAAAAAGAAAACTAAATAATGTTACATACAAATAGCAAGTAAATACGTTCTCAAAACATAGAAACCAAACTTATTTTAGATACTTTCAAACTTTGACCTATGTCAAGTTGTCTACGTACCTACAAACTTACAAAGCTTTTACCTTCTTATATTTTATGCATGGCTATATATACATTATCCAATAGGGAAACTAAGCTAAGGTAATAGGTAGGTTCAATAGAGAGGACCCTGGTTTATCGGATTGACTAGAGGTGAGCCACATGATTAGGTGGCTTGCTGTTCAACCCAAATGACCGGATCCGGAGCCGTTTATATAAACGGACTGAACTGAAATTACGACTAATGGAAACCATTGAATGGTCAGAACTAAGAAACCTTGTGTTTCCTTGACACTCGATGCCCAGAAGCAATTTATATGAAATGTTAAAATTGAATGACGAAAATAATAAATTGTCAGGTACATGTAGGGTCACAGATAAATTCGTAACCAAGATATCGCGCCCCTGGGCACTCAGGCAAGTAAGGAACAGGGGTCAGTAAAAGTCTGACATGTATTATACTGTACATGTATTATAATACTCGGTATATGTATTATAATTAAAGGCATGTTTCATCATCATTTCAGTTGAAATGTTCTGTGCATCTCGCATCCATCGGCTACCCGCGACTCTCACCAGGTCATCGGTCTACCTTGCGGGTCTTCGAACGCTGCGTCTTCCGTTACGCGGTTGCCATTCCAGAACTTCTCAGCCCTATCGACCATCTGTTCTGCGAGCAATGTGCCCTGCCCACTGCCACTCTAGTTTGATGATTCTTGGATAAAAATATAGGATATAGTTTTCTCCCGGTAGAAAGTAATGCTCGCTGCACAATTTTCGATGTTAACGAGGGCGAATCTGCAGGCAAAAGCTGGTCTATAAAACAACAAATAATTTCGAGTAGGTGCTGAAGGAAAAGGTTTCCTTGCGTGATCGAATCAGGAATGATGAAATCCGCAAGAGAACCAAGGTTACCGACATAGCCCAAAGAATCGCCAAACTTAAGTAGCAGTGGGCAAGGTAGATGGCTCGCAGAACACACGGTCGATGGGGCCATAAAGTTCTAGAGTGGCGACCGCGTACTGGAAGACCTGGTGAGAGTCGTGGGTAGCCGATGGATGCGAGGCGCACAGGACCGATCATTGTGGTGACACTTAGGGGAGACCTATGTCCAGCAGTGTTGATGATGAGGTGCTGAAGGAGTTCCGCTCCAATGAACTCATTTATAATAAAAAAAACATAATTTATAGATATTAATTATGATTTCTCTTTTTGTATGTAGATCAATACCTTGAGACGGTATAAAATTTTGATTATAAATTTCAAATAAATGATAAATGATAAATGATGTTTATTCAGTAAATAGGTTACAAGGAACACTTTTACACGTCAATGTTTTTTTGTCAGTTTAAGCTAGATGAGGCCGGTGTTTTCTAGCTGACTACCCTGAGAAGAAACACCGAAACAAACTCAGAGGTCAAAGTCTCTTTTAGTGTTCAAATCCATACAATGTGGACTGGTTAGATCCTATGAGAACCATGTACGTTTATGTCTGGGATGAGCTTTATGAAGAAAGCAACACACGAATTCGAGTGGACCTGTCCAGACAGTGCAAGCATTTGTCAGTCATCGCGAAGCTCAACTCAGAACTCTGAGGTGCTCAACGAACCGACGAACAATACCAAAGTAAGGACATTTGAGTAGGCCGCAAAAAATACTCAAACTGCCAGACAATCATAAAATCTACATGAATATAACGACATACATAGTTCTCGCATTCACATTATTCTATATGAGGACCATGCAGCTTAGTGTCTGTAGTGGTCTTTTGAAGAAAGAACCAAACATATTTGAGTGGACCTGTCCAGTCAGTGCAAGCATTTGTCAATAGTCGAATAGCTCAACTTAAAAACCACTAAGGAGCTCAATGACATGACGAACAATACCAAAGAAAAGACATTTGGGTAGGCCGCAAAAGTACTCAAACTGTCAGACAACGTTGAAAATTACTGTAAAAAGGAGGAGAAAATAATAATAATAACCCACATAGTCCTCACATTTACAATAATTAAGTAATCAAAAAAAAATAAAAATATAATACTTTACAAAGTAAATATTTGTGTCAAACAAAATAGTAATCATAATATGTCAATCAAAAAATAAAAATAAATATAATACTTAACAAAGTATTCAAGTCAAAAAAAATAATAATAATAATAAAATGTCAATAAAAAAATAAAATAAAAAATATAATGCAATACTATACAAGTATTCATGTCAAAAACGAATATTAAAAAAAATATATATATAAAAAATTTTTCATCAGTAAGTAGTACATATGAAAACAATGGCTCATGTATATCATTGAAGCAGCTCAATCCCACGCCTTTTTGTCCTCAATAAATGGGTACCTCTATTAAAGTCGCCCCTTGATAGCTCTTGTAAAAGCGTGGAAGCTCCTTTCAGCAAAATATCACTTACTGAAGATCTCTCGTTCATGACAAAGTAAGTGTTGGTACTTATTATATCTTTAAGAGTTATTCTCAGTGCTTTAACTGTATTACGTTTGAAATTCATTAGACTTTCCTGGAGTTTGTAATTTCATCTCGACGTCTTGTATAAAGTAAGGTATTCTATTCTAGTCGCCAGTGTTAACTGATATATCTAAGAATATATTTAGCATAAGCATAGTATTTGATCAGATTTTTAACATTCCTACTGCTGGGAAATAGGCCTCCTCTCTGTGAGATCGAATGGGCCATAATCCATCATGCAGGCCCAGTGCGTGTTGGTGGACGTCGCATGTCTTCAAATTTTCGGTTCTAGGACGTTTCGTTTGAGAACAGTGCTGATGAAATAATTTACACAAAGTACAGTAGCTGCCTGGGATCGAACCTACGACCTACAACACGTATGTAAGTTGGAGCCGTTACCACTGGGCTGCCTCTGCTCATAAAATATTATTATTAGGTATTATAAAATTACACCATAGCTCATAACATGGTTGAGGAGCTCGTGGCCAAAGTTATAACAGCCACACGGGTCGATCCATCAGGTTAAGCTACGATTGCCGGGGTTGGTACATGGATGGGTGACCATCTTTACATACCGAGACTCCTCCGTGCCTCGGAAAGCACGTTAAGCCGTTGGTCCCAGATGTCAATCGTGCATCTTTGACAGTCGTTACGGGTCGTCAGAAGCCCGAAAGTCTGACAACCAGTCTTACCAAGGGGTATCGTATTACCTAGTAACTGGGTTGTGGAGGTCAGATAAGCAGTCGCTTTATGTAAAATACACCAGTATTATACATGGAGCGACTGCCTATCTAACCTCCACAACCCAGCTGAATACCAATTCAGCTGCATCCGGTTAGACTGGAAGCTGACCCCAAGACAGTTGAGAAAAGACTGGGCAGATTAAGCTCATAACATGGTACATGATAATCATTCAAACTCAAAGGAATCATTTATATTTTAAATAAGCCATTTACTTTTGAATTGTCAATTCGGTCAGTCAAAAAGATGAAGCTAATTGCACATTCCAAAGCGTAGATCTCTATGGAGAAAAACGTGCAAGAAACTCCATGGACACTCTTTTTAACCATGTTATGTGTTACAAACATTTTGGTTACATTTTTCTGGTTGCTTCTATTATGCGAGAACAAAGTAAAACAAAAATAAATAAAGAAACATACAATTCACAAAATAAAAGAAGCCTGTGGCAAATAAAAAAAAATCATAAAACAAGCCTGTGGAAGTTAAGAGGTGATCAGTCTCAACTGACGGCACCCGTTCACGAACATGACGCGTGGATCAGCACCACTCAGCTCAACTATTTTGAAGGGAACTGAATGACCCAACACACGTGCCACTATCAGCGAGACATTTGAGTAAGCATGACAAGCTCTCAACAGCGATACTCGATCATGTCAAAAAAGTACAATAAATGCCCCACGGTATTCACATTTACAAAATTAGATAATGTTTAAAAACGATTATAGAATACTATAACTTTTGAAAAGTTGTAACACACGTACTTCGTGCTTAGTGTTAATTATGAATACACCCTGTCAAGTAGTATATCCCAAGATCACCTATATAGTAATAGTCCCGTCGGACGCTACGAGATGGCGCTGCACAGTTACGTCAGGATCCTAAATCGCGGAGTTAAGATTCTCCGCGAATTAGTGACCACGACAGATTAATTATAGCTCCTGGATGCTAGATGGAGCTGTGCAATAACGTCATGATCCTGAATAGTTTGGTGGAATAGCCGAGCAATTGAATTTTTTGGGTTGACTTGGCTGTGTGGAACTCCGCCTATTTTATTATAAAGTTAATCATTGTTTAACTAAACACTGTACAACCCTGCTGCTAAAATAAACGTCTGATCTCACGTCACCATCGATTTTTTTTCACATCTGTGACGACATCGACCAACCCTCCTACAAAGTTACAAAAAAAAAACATTAACTCCTAAAATCAAATAATTATAAAAAACCATGTCTATAAAAAATAAAAGGGAGAGCATCAGTCTCTTCCAAATAAATATTAAAAAAGAACTAATTAGTGAATCCAAGTGGCTGTGACTGTGTGGCGCAGGAGTGGCATTAAACTCTATTATGAAGGATTCCTCCAATTTATAATAATAATATGCTTGCGGGTAGTGTGCGTTTTATGCATGTTTTAAATTTCTTCTCATTTAGTTAGAGAATGTCTAGTGGCAATACAGTCGAAAGACGTCCATTGCTGGACGTGGATCATCATTCCACCATGGGATATCACTACATAGTATAAAACAAAGTCGCTTTCTCTGTCCCTATACCCCTATGTATGCTTAAATCTTTAAAACTACGCAACGGATTTTGATGTGGTTTTTTTTAATAGATAGAGTGATTGAAGAGGAAGGTTTATATGTATAATATGTACCCGAGCGAAGCTGGGGCGGGTCGCTAGTAATAGATAAATTGATGTTGTTATTATTAAAAAATTGTACCTAATATGTAACTACATTTCAATTTGAACCACAGTAAATAATATATGATAAAATACCATGAAGTAAAAATCTACAAAGAAATCCATAAAAGCGACTTTTTCCTCCTTCAGTATTTATTGATCAGCACAAGCGAAACCTCAGAACAGTAAAAGTTCTGAGTGATAGACTAAGTTTTTATTAAAGGTATTCTCAAGAGGCACGAAACCCATTTCGAAAATAATTTTAACACTGGAAAGGTTCCAAGAAAGACAGATTCTAGGAAAACTCCATTATTCTTTGGCATATTGGAAAATGATAACACTAAAATTGAAAATCCAAAACACAGAATTTTCAATGTAGCATTCCAGAAGTTATAAAGTTTAAACGTTATTATAGCTAAATAGAAATAGTACAATGATATTCACAACCCAATAAAACGGACCGACAATTTCGACCTGCATGCTATTGAAAGACACCAATCATATAGATCCACGTCAAACATATAAAGTAACAGAATTTAAAGTTCAAGTTATTCTGGACTCTTTTCACTGGATATAAAGATTTAGTAGGTCAGTTTCTCAGATAGCATTTCGTTGGGAGTCACTATTGAGGTAGAGCATGCCATAACGAGACGATAAAGGAACTTAACTCTCCTCTCCAGTATTATTGTAATTCTTGAAACCCAGGTCGTGCAGCTGTTAAGCCGTTAAACCTGGAAACAAAAAGGAGACACAAAATACCTTAACACCTTGATTTAAAATTAATTATGGTGTAGCATGAAAAGAGACTGGTTACAAAAATAAATAAGTACTGAAATTATTGTCTTTTGTTTTTGTAATACTTATTCATAAGTATTCTATTGCATGAAGGCGTGTTGATCCTGGATGTGTGATCAATTGCACATTGTTTCTGTGTACATCCGCTATTTTCTATGACATTCTTTCCAAATTTTCACATTAATAATATTAGTTGGAAGTAGAATTTACGACACAAGTCAATTATAACGACAAGGTAGCTAGTAAGTTACCTTGTAAACTCAAGACTTTACGATATAGAACACTGAAAGTTGAAACATTTTCCTTTGTGAATAGTTAAAAGACAAAGAACATTACACTTATATTAATAATTATATTTCCTGAAGTTGGCTTAGGTACTGTGCAGCTGTTGCCTCTTTTTTATGATACTCAACCTTTTATGATAATAAAAACTATAATAAGGGGCTAAGGGTCTCACGGTTTTTGATTACCTACTTACTTTGTTCTTGCTTATTAAATTTTTCTTTTTTGTGTACTATTTACGCGAAGACGAAATGTAAAGACAACCCTAACAGATTAATTGATATAATGACATTGATATAATTTGCGTAGGTCCCTAAATCAAATGAAAAAAAACTGTTTATTTAACTCATATCTTGAAAAATACATCATTTAGTTAATAATTTCATTTGGAAATGTCACATTAATTACACCATCTTAGTGTAGAAACATAAATTAGTAATAAATCAATCTCATGCACGCGGCGCGGTAAAAATTTGAAGACGTCATAATAACATCACTGAATCGCACTCGGCTTGCGTGGTGTATTATGCCCCAGTTCCACAGAGAGGAGGCCTGTATCCCAGCCAGTGGGAACCTGGGCCAATATTGTATTGGTACTAATTTATGTAGAACGGTGCTTGCCTATTAACTTTAATTGCCCTAAAAACCTGTTTATGTTTGACTATACGATAGTATGAGTGTAAATAGAGATATTTGTAGAATTCGAACATGTCAGCAAACATTGACCCACAACCGTGATTTCAACTGAAACATCATCTATTTATAAATCTTTGCCAAGAAAAATGGATTGGATTCAGGATGCTGTTGGGGTTGCCCTGTTTCTGCAGCGCAAGATGGTATGCACACGCAGGCTCATGTTGATGGCTTCCATGCCATCATTAGACATAAATCTGCTTCGTTGCTCTGCAAAGTGCGGGCGAGCACCAACTCCATCCTGAAAATCATAGCAGAGAGACTCTCCGATATTTTGCGGCATTATTATTACTAATATTAATATTTACTAACATAGTTATAAGATTTCTTGCTTACTAACCACTATGGATGTTACTTATTATGAATTAAAGTTTTTTTTTATTTAAAAATCTTCTACAACTAATGTTGTAAGTAGTAAAAATGGCTTGTTGGTTATTCACGTCTCGACGGAACAACAGCGGATGTTGAAAGAACTTTGCTTGGAAAAACTTTACGTGAAGGAAAGTCTATAGACAATATCTTACTGGACAGTTCTGTAGGGATAGGGATGCAATTTTATTTTTTTTTCCTCATACTTCAGTGAGATTTATTTATGTTGACACTTGTTTTAAATATTAAGCTTTTAACGTTGTGTTGCCAATGTAGGTGCCATACGGCACCTACATTGATCCATTATTTTTTTTTACAAAAAAGTGTACATGAAATAATGTTGAAAATGATTTTATACATGTAGTGACAGGGTTTTGTAACAAAAATTCAACATCCGATAGAAAATTAAATTCGGGTTCCAATAACATTTTTTTCATATCACTTCGTAGATTTAATTTGTGGGACAAACAAGTGTGACGTGAAAATCCGAGACTCGTGCGATGTCCATTTTATATTAAATTGTCCTACCAATACATACACACACATACATGAGAGACACATGTATAAGTACTAGGTTGATCCAAAAGTAATGATAATTGGTAATTTCTAATAAAGCAATAATAATATTATCATGTATTATGTTTGAGCTTTACTAAAGAGCAGTGGTGGCCCAGTGGTATTTGGTTGTATTGGTTGTTGGTCGTGAGTTCAAACCCAGGCAGGCGCTTTACTTTGTGTAAATTATTTCATCACCACTGCTCTCATAACGGTGAAAAAAAACATCGTGAGGAAACCGGCATGTCCCAGAACCAAAAATTCGAAGACATGTGACATCCACCAATCTGCATTGGGCCCGCGTGGTGGATTACGGCCCACACCCTCTCTCAAAGAGAAGGCCTATGCCCCAGCAGTGGGGGCATTAAAAGGCTGATGATGATGATGATGATTTACTAATTTACAATGAAAAAAGCAGTTCATAGGTCATCATTTCAGGTGCATTGCCAAAGTATTTTTTTGTGGTATTCAGGCAGTGTTTAGAATACGATGGACTGCTTGGATCAAATACTCAGCAGTCTATCTTGAAAAATAAATATTACTATATACCGATACCGTTAATTTTGCATCAATCTATATTAGATTGAAGGACAATAGATAATAAATCCATTTTTCCTACAATTTTAAATAATATTCTATTAAAATTAGTCAATTATCCCATAGTAAGGCTTTTTTTTTTTTTTTTGGTTGGTGGGAAATCATCCTATGACTTCTTCCGCTCTAGGGTGGAGCAGAAGGGCGTGTCAGACTCTTGCTAACTAAAACCCACCCCTGTTCCTCCCTGCCCAGGTAACTCTTTCGAATTTATCCTCAACCCCCGGGCAGCCATAGTAAGGCTTCAGAGTTGTTTTATTGTTAGCATTTCATCAAATCAGATGGTATCCAAGATACTTGTGACGTCAACCAGTTCTAACGTTTGACGTCAAAATGACGTCATAATCTGTAAACAACTATGCTGTCCTAACATGACGTGTATAAGTGCGTAATAATAATGAATAGATACGACGACGAACATCACACTTGACTTAAGTAATCCTTTAATATTAATATTGTATTAGCATCACGTGTGGAGTGTAGTTAGGTCAAAAACTCATACAACATAATATGAGGTATGCAGATCCGTAAACTCATATTGTAAATAAATTATTTTCACTCCCCGAATAAACCTCAACTCAGCCTCCCTAAATAAAATTTATTGTTATTTACCCGACTGCGCGACGCAAGTAAGGGTAATGTATTTATCAGCCTATGTATGTATGTATATAAAATATGTATGTATGTTTGTTCCTTTATGGCACTATAGAGACCAAACGCGTAGGCCGATTTTGATTATTCTTACGTCAATTGATTTGTCTTACCCATGCAAGTGTCACTAAAGACATAAGAGTAATCAAAATACAATATGGCGACAACCAGACACCAAATTGTGAAAATGAAAAAATTAAAGTCGACGAATTGTATTAAGTGGGGTATCAAAATAAAGGGTTTGAGGAGGGGATTCCAAAAATATAACTCACTAAAGTATAGAACAATGGTACAATGAAATCAATAATTTAACTAAAATAACAGCCACCAACTGCATCACACTGCTTGAAAAGTGACTTTTTAGTTGTTTTTTTACAGTCAGGTTTTTTGAAAATATTCAATTTTTTTTTATTAATAGTAACGTACTCGACTCAAGATTTTTTTTTGTTGGCGGCTAAGTAGAGTTTAGTGAAGGAAGGTTCCTTCAAAAGGAATTAGAATCAACATTTTCAAAATTAAATCCGGTCCTCCCTTCCGGTAATGGTAAGGAATAAGTGTTAATACAACATGTGCATTAATATAATAATATGACTGTGTTAACCTCTACCTTATCGCCTTAGCAAGCGATTTTTTACTATTTTTTAAGCGATGCATTTCTAATCTACGACTAAATATTTTTTTGTTACACAACTTACACTGACTATCTTAAGAATTTAACGGTCATTTACCTCTAAAATTACAAGGTAATCCGACAATATTTCTAAAGATAAAAACGCCCAAGAGTATAGGATCACTCGTAACTCGGCCTCCTCGAGATATTTCCGTGTCTGCCGGATTATAACAAGGGTCGGTCAGACACTTGACCGCGTTGTAGAATAAAGCCTCGTTTACATAGTAAACAAACGTTGCACAACACTGTTAATAATGACTCAGTTGTTTTATAATTCTTAGAAAATAGCTTTATTTGTATAAGATTAAATAAGACACTTGAAGGAAACTGGAACTTCGTTCAATCAATAATCGTCTTTTTCGATGTCTCTCTCACCGCTCTGGGTTAGTCCATTCATCCTTCCATGTCCAGGCGGTCTCCCTATCGAATGCGCTCCCTTCAAATATCAGGACGGTAACCAGTCGGTTCTCTTTTAAGTTGAAAGCGCGTGAACTAACTCGCAAGGAGTTGGAAAAATCATCACAACGCTGATTATATTTAAGTAGGTATTTATTGTTGTATTTCTTTCCGTTTATTCTTTCCCTTAAGAAGAAACATTTCTGATGCACACCTGTTACAAATTGATTTGAATAGATTTGAAGAATACTGTATTCGTAACATGCTTGTACTCAATGTTTCAAAATGTTTCCACATGACTTTTTCTCGTCAGAAGTCTATAATGGATTACACATACAAGCTTCACAATGCCGATATAGGCAAAGTAAATAGTACTAGGGATCTTGGTATTATACAAGATAGGAAGCTACTCTTTGATCAGCATATTAATAGTATTGTCAATAAGGCTTCAAGGGCACTTACATTACACACACACCTTATAATGAGAACCTCAGTATGTTTCCGATCACTAAAACCAATTAAGGTATTATATTGTTCGTTCGTACGCAGCCACCTTGAGTATGCATCACAAGTCTGGAACCCTCAATACGGGATCTACAAGTCTCGTATTGAGGGCATCCAGAGAAAATTTCTTAAGTACCTTGATTACAGGGCAAAGCAAGTATCTGTAGATTATACTCACAGATGCAGAAGGTACCATTTTCTACCACTTGACCGTAGATGTCATATTAATGATATATGTTACTTGTTTAATATCGCGAATGGTTCAATCGACTGCACTGAACTTGTATCAAAATTTACGATACGTACTAATCATATGTGACTGCGACAGCGACCACTTCAACATGTACCTTATGCATACACTAATTATAGGCGTAATGCGTTCTTTCCGAGAGCCAGTCGCAGTTTTACTAAAATCTCTTGCGAACCCGACATAGACCTATTCTGCACCGATGCAAGCACAGTTAGGAAACACTTAGCAAATACATTTTTTGAGGCACCTACCTGCACTTGAGCTGTTGATTTTCCAAGTTTGTTATTATTTATTAATATTGTTTATTTTCTAAATAGACTATATATTTCACTGTGCTACAATGGGATATATGGTTTAGGATGTAACTTATTGCTATATGGAGGTTATTATTTTTGTATTTATCTGTGGAGGCTTGTAATTAGCGCACAGGTTAAGATATATATGATTGTTATTATAATGTTATTAGTCTGTAAGCTTTCCTAAAATGTAAAAAAATAAAATAAAATAAGTTGCACCTGCCACGTTTCGTCTCTGCACCACCCTAGGGTTGACTGGTAGAAAACGCCTTTGTATAGTAATTTTTATTTGTGCATTAAGTTTAATAAATAAAATAAATAAACTGATGATGACAAGAAAAAATAAAACACAAATAGTTATACCCGCAAGTTTTCAAATCATAGACACTTCAACATACTGGCAGAACATGTTTTTCATATCAGAACTAGCTTCTGCCAGCGGCTTCGCCCGCGTGAAATTAGTACTTCCCCCGTAATAAACTTTCAAGCCCATTTCAACCTCTTAGAAACAAAACGAGGGTGGAATTTCGAAAAACCCCTTTCTTAGTGGATACCTATTCTTCACAAAGAACACACCCTCGAAATTTCATGTCTCTCAGATCAGCAGCTTAGGCTGTGCGTTGATATATTAGTCAGAGCCAAACCACACGGCGCGGTGTGGCGCCGCACCGCGCCGTGTGGTTTGGCTCCTAGGTAGGACTTTAAATTTTGTTCAGACAGTTAAAGGAAAAATATTCAAAACTATCTATCAAAAAGGTTTAGAAAATTATCAAAAAAGTTTTAAAAAATTTCGATAAATTTGGCAAATATTGAAAAGTGTTAAAAATTATTGAAATGTATCAAATAGTGTCGAATAGTATCGATACTTTTCTTGCAAATTACATATGAACGTCATTGAATGGATTGTTTATCGCTCACTCCTCTAGTTTATTTATCCACATCACTAATAGAGCGCATAGCTGCAATAATCTGTCTGCTTTAGCTTCTATTGACTGAATCTATTTGCATTCACGGAATAATAATGCTCTATTTATTATCTAATAAATCTGGATGCAGCAGATCGCGCATTCAACATGGCGTATATTACTGCATAATAATTTGATGACGTACTGTTTCATTTTATCCTCACACAATTCATACTGTATATATCCTGGTGAGAGTCGCCAGAATCCAATGAATGCGAGACGTATTGAATCAGTCGTTGTAGCGGCACTTGGGGTAGGCCTATATCCAGCAGTGGACGTCTTCCGGCTGAAATGATGATGATGAAGATGCTACATCACGCTATTTTCCCACGAGGTAGGCAGAAACTGCAGAACGCCATAACTGTTACAGTCCTTTCTTTTATTTTTGGGGGTTGGGCCATCGTCCAATGACTTTCCCGCTCTGGGTGGAGCGGGAGGGCGTGTCAGACTCTTACTGACTAAAAACCACCCCAGTTCCTTCCCTGCCTGAGTGCTCAGGGGCGAGGTAACTCTTTCAAATTTATCCTTAGCCCCTAGGCAGGCATCGGCCATGACGGGCCACGTCATGAATGCTGACAACTCTTTGAAGCGCGCGTGGAACACTACGCGCCGTTGACTCTCGGGCCTGGTGCTGATCGGACGGCGAGTTACCCACTACTCGCCGTCCGCAGGCCCGGGAACTGTTACCATTCTTACGAACTAAAGTAAAGAAGTTCTTCTACACGTTGCCTGAATGACTTAAGATCCTATGTCCCTAGCTGGGGCAAAGGGCATCCACAGTAACCCTCCGTCACGAGCGGTCTTGAGCTTCACGCTTCACAGCGGTCCATGTCATTCTGATGCTCTTCGCTTCAAGTTGAATAATTGTTTTATTTAGTAGGTACTCATTGCTCCAAACAAATTCGTTTTTTATAAAGCCCCTATTAGAAGCCTCTTTCGTTCGATATTCTAGTTTGAATGTTAAAGATTTGGTAGTCCAATAAAATTATCTACAGTGAATACGTGCTTGATAGGGCTTTTATAAAAAACTGTTCACTTGTTTTCCTCCTTCGTTTATTTTAGTTTAACCCGGTTATCAGGGTAAAGTACACTGTAGGGTGTGTTTTTGGGGTCAAGGGGTGTAGGTATTATGTTATGACGCCATTTAGGCACGTCATCCTGATCGATAGTTCGGTAATAATATTTGCCTTCATTCCAATATTCAAAGTTTGAGTTTTTGAACTAAAATAACTACCACCAACTGCAACAGACTGCTTTAAAATCACGCCGCAGCAGCAGCAAACAGCAGGCTGCTTGGTTTAGAACTTTTTAGTTGTTTTTTACAGTCGGGTTTATTGAAAGTAACCCGACTGTAAAAAACAAATGCAGTTGCATGAAATCAATAATTGTACTATAATAACTGCTGCCCACTGCATCAGACTATTCGAAAAGTGACTTGTTTGAAATTTATGTAGTTGTTTTTACAGTCGGGTTTTTTGAAGTACATGTTAGATGACGGTGACTATTTTTTATGTGGAGTAATCTGCATGGATACTCACCGTCTCATGTGGGGAGAATGGCGAGTTATGTCGGACTCCAACCGACTGAAACCTCACAGTTCCTACCGCTACCATAAGTCGGTGGCCCGGGATACAATTAAATTCACGTGCACTTCCGATTGGATGAATGGTGACCTAGGTCACGTAAGGGCAAATGTAAAACCACTAAATATAATGGAAAGCATTATTATACGAGTAGTTGCTGCCTGGTATTCCTAATATCTTGTCTTTTAGAAATGGCTTTCGGAATTTTCCTGTGACATTCTAACTGTTTGTTCTTATGCTTTTTTTTGTCGAATTTAACAAATGTGGTGTTGACCGCCGAAGTGGCAGGAATTTTGAAATAAAACACAACAAAATGCGACCGCCATAAGTGTAGTCCTATGTTTTTGTGACGTGTTCATATTTATCAAATAAAGAGCTCGAGGAGACGATTCCAAAAATATAAGTCACTAAAATATCATCATCATCATCATCATCATCATCATCATCATCATCATCATCATCTCCAGCCTTTTTAATGGCCCCACTGCTGGGGCACAGGCCTCCTCTCTGTGAGAGGGTGTGAGCCGTAATCCACCACATGGGCCCAATGCGGATAAAATAAAATATAGGAAATAAAAAAACGAAAATAACTCGACTGACAAAAAAAAACAAAAGTTCCAAACAAGTCACTTTTCAAGCAGTTGGTGCCATCAAATCAGAGATTAAACTAAAATAAATTCCGCCAACTGCATCAGACTGCTTGAAAAGTGATTTGTTTTGAAATTAGTTGTTTTTTGTTGGTCGGGTTTTTTTTTTGACTGTGTGATGGATGTCAAAGGATCGAGGTTGTATTTAATGTCTTGAAATCAAAACAACATGCCAACAGATTTTATCACAAACGTAATTTTATGTATGAATTAATCAACACTAAAATGGTATTATAATATAGCCTTGAATTCATAAGGCCATGAGCTTGTAACAAGTGCGAAGGTTATTTACTAACTTTGATATTATTATTTGGCCTGATTTTGGCGCCTCTTACTAGAAAGCAACAAGTAAGAGATCCTAGAATTACTTGGCACCTAGTTTCAATTTTAAGATTCAACTTTTCTAAAGTTATCATTTCTGTTAATAAATTTCTGACTTTCAGGCATTTCCACTATGATTTTCCATTCCAAGAATGCTTGGAAATAGTTCTCATTTAGAGCAGTGGTGGCCCAGTGGTATTGGCCGCGACTTACAAGTTGTTTGTCGTAAGTTCAAACCCAGGCAGGCGTTTTACTTTGTGTAAATTATTTCATCACCACTGCTCATAAAACGGTGAAGGAAAACATCGTGAGTAAACCGGCATGTCCTAAAACCAAAAATTCGTAGACATGTGACATCCACCAATCCGCATTGGGCCCGCGTCGTGGATTACAGCCCACACCCTCTCACAGAGAGGAGGCCTATGCCCCAGCAATGGGGACATTAAAAGGCTGATGATGATGAGTTCTCATTTAATAGTAATCTGAATTTTTGGCATTGATATTTTCAATTCACAAACTTTATCAAAATTGATGAATTGATAAACTTTCATAAATCAATTCATCATCATCATCATCAGCCTTTTAATATCCCCACTGATGGGGCACAGGCCTCCTCTCTGTGAGAGTTACATGTCTTAAAACTTCACAGTTTTGAGAGTAATGGTGATGGAATAATTTACACAAAGTAAAACACCTTCCTGGGTTTGAACTCACGACCTACAACTTGTAAGTCGCGGCTGTTACCACTGCTCTATAAATCAATTCCTGGTATTCAAACTAAATATTTTCTTGACTTCGTTGGCTTTAAATTCAATATTCTCAAATCCAATTAACGGAGTATCACTAGATGAAAATGAAGACTCAATAAATATATTAACACCTATTACATCATGGAATGCAGCATTCCCAAATACTTGCCAACTAAAATATACCTCCAAATAAATGGAAGAAAATAAATTTCAAGGATTCATTAACACTGGACGTTTCTCTAATTAATTTCCCCCACGCAGTTACGGACGTAGTGAGGTCATAAACATAGAAAAGGGTTCATTCCGTTGCCACTTCATATTGTCTTCGTAACTTACTATCTCTCTGACTTTAATTGGTTTGATGTTGCAAAAGGTACGGTCACTCTACGAAAACCTCGAACACTTTAGAATTATTAAGTGGTCTAGAACTTTTGATAATAGTTTTTGCTAATTGAGTGCCACTTTGTCTAGAACCTTTTCTCTATATCTCTAAATAGTATGAAACAACGTAACTATCTACCTTTGTCGGTTTCTCTGCTTACTTCTTCTAAACCTCACAACGGTTTTTGATACAGTTCTAAAAGAAAGAGCGCTAAACGAGTGAGGTACATAATTTGCATACGTGCAAAGCCGGAGCGGGTTGATAGTATAGTGCACAAGAAAGGCGCTTTCCACGTCTGTCTTTCTGTTTATATGCTAACTTCTCATATACCATTTAACTAACAAAAAGAGTGATAAACGAGAAAGGTTTGTGTATATAATTAGAACCTGGGAAAATAAACTCAATGCTCGTCAACTGTCATGATCACTTGACAGGTGCTTTTCCCCGTTGACGCTTTAATTTTTATTCTGTTTTTTTTAAGCATGGTTTAGGTTTCAGTAATCTGAATGTAAACGACTTTAAGTGTTGGTGGGTTTTTTTTTTTTTTTTTTTTTTTTTTTTTTTTTTTTTTTTTTTTTTTTTTTTTGGGGGGTGGGAAATCATCTTATGACTCTTTCCGCTCTGGGGTGGAGCGGAAGGGCGTGTCAGACTCTTACTGACTAAAACCCACCCCTGTTCCTCCCTGCCCTACGCGCCCGGGGGCGAGGTAACGTCCGCCGAGTGACGTGCCTGAACGTTGTGCAAACATTATTGATCAAACGACGTGTATCGACGGCTCGGGCCATAGCAGACACTTCTCCCTAAATTATGTTGTTCTGTCACACTTAGTGACGCCATGACTTATAAATGACTTACGGGAAATGCTCTAAATAGAAACCACCATGATTTCCACTTTCAAGAATCCGGAAAGTCGTTATTCCGCAAATCACTCGTAGCTTCCTTTACAATAATTGACAGTTGGAAAATGAGCTCTGGATACAGTTGAATAAAGAGATTGTTGAAGACAACAATCTCTGAAAAGTTGAACAATTATAGTATGTATCTCGAATAAAGAAAAGTTTGCCTATAAAAACAAACTAGAATATTTAATTGTTAAAGAACAACAACATGATATATGTACTCGTATGTAAGGTAACAGATGTTAACAACGTTTTTATTAAATATTGAATAAGTAGGTACTGATATTATATCGTAACAATATTTTTCTTTCATGTTTCTCCAAGAACATTTATCAGGTTGGCGTTTTTTGTAGTATAGTATATACTTGTATGGTTAGGTAAGTTTTCTTTGGTGGGTATGAAACAGTTTTGTATCAGAACTACGAAATTGCAAATACTTTTTTTTAATCTTGAACTTTAATCCGTCAGGCCCCGCGCGTCTCCGATCGGAGATGCGACAATAGGTTTTTAATTGTGTCTGTTCCGTGGCGTAACGGAAAAGGAAAAGTAAGGGTACAATTAAAGTAAATTAATCATAATTTGTGATGTTCTTGAATGACTACCATTTAAGGGGTAAACAACGCTCTCATTTGAATTAATGAAGTTCCAGTATTAATGGAATAAACGAGGAAAATAATAATACAGTGTGTGTGGGGAACAATAGCCCGATCAAACCGTAATTACTCACGCCTTAATAAAAAAAAACTCATTTAGGAATGTACGCTCACATACTCGTAGGCTTTCAACACAGAGCATGGATACACCACAGCAGCTATACTGCAAGTATACGTACTACTACGGTCTTCATATTTTAAATATTACTTCTGCCCATTGTTTTCAAGAAAGTCATAGTTAATTCTGAAAAAATAAATCGGACCTCCCATACCTACTAATTTTGCACGGAAAGTAAATTTTTTTTTGAAAATTGCCCATGACTTCCTTGAAGATACTTGTTGTTCTAGTTGTTGTTGTATTGTTATTTTATTGTTGTTGTTTGTTGTTATTTATTTTCTAAAATATGACCACGTATTTCCATTACACTTTCTAGACTATGCTATAGACAGTTTTCATACAGTTAAAGATGATTGTGAGGGCTTTTGCCAGATCTGACAATGTTTGTGACAGCCGAAACTTGCACACAGTTCTGAGCGTTACATAACCACTTCCTTTTTTGGAAGTCGATGGATTTTTTTCTGAATTTGAATTTATTAATTTGATCGCAATCAGTGTTGATTACCAGTTTCGGCTGTCACAAATATTGTCAGGCCTGTCATGGTTTGACACTTTTATTAGTAAAAAGTGACGTCTACTCACACGTTTTTTTTTTTATATGGAAAGTGTTGACAGAACCTTCTCTAGTAGAGGTTGCCAGAGGCATTGTCGGAATTACCACGGCTCGTTAGTATCTCTGAGTAAAAGGTGACGCTTAGTGACCTTGATTTGATGGAAAATTTTGACGGTATTGTCAATACTTTCGGCTTCTGAAAACCGTCGTAGTATTTTTTTACTCTGTGGCTTTCACAAAAGCCAGTAATTTCATTGGCATTACTCCGACTTATTTCAGTTTCATTACGATCCATATTTAGGACGCATAAATTAAATTCGTATGAAATATTAAACGAACACGGGTACTGTATATTTAGAATTGAAGTGGTTTCCTCACAATCGATGAATTCATAGTTTGTTCTACAATCCATATGAAAACATTGTGCGGTATTTGCATTCTGTGAAAGAAATTAGCGATGATGTAAGTCAATTTTATTAATGTAATTAACGGACATTTTGACGTTTTCGAGGTTAGATTCTAGGTTCTAAAATGTTAGTTATGTTATCACATAAGTGTTGTTTAGTGAAACACCGAAGCTGCAGTGTAAATTCTAATGCAATCAAACAGCAATTTCAAGCCTGTATTCGAACGTTTTATTTTCAGATATTTTAATTCTATACAGCCAACAGTAAATAAAAGTTACTCTTCTTTCAAGCCCCTGTAAAATCATCTTTTCCTGTGATACTAGGGCTTAGCACAATACCTTTTATTTTCCACAATCCACTGTTAACAGACACGTTTCCCCTTTTCTTCATTCCTTACGTAATTGTATTCTTAGGTTTTTCTCCTCTAGCCTGTCTCTAACCTATAGCAAATTATTGAAACAAACACATGCTGAAAACTATCTATAGTTGCACATTGTCAAAAGGTACCAAGTAGCTATAAAATAAAAATAAAACTATAACATTTTCCGATAAGTAAAAAAAAGAAAAAAGAGACCGCCAACAACTGACACTATATTATATCAATGACGTCATTATAAAAGAAGGTTTTCAACATTACTATGGTTGCATGAATATAAATAGAACCGTGACCTCGCTTACTGCTTATCTCATTACAACCCACATCGAAAGGAAAAATAAAACGTTAACAGTGAAGTATAAATAGAACTGCTTTTTACCGCTCACTGGTTTTACATACGATGGAAGTAGCGCACATTTCAACTCCTGAACGAGGACGAAAATAGAAAATTATACACATACCTATTACTAAACTGTTTAGTGCTTTTTCATTTCTTTTTTGCCTTACCTGTCTAACTTGTGTCGGTATGTTAGGATATACAGTGTGTAAAAAGACACATCACATAACTGTCAAAGACGCATACTGTTCATCTAACAAAGTAGATTGGTGCAAAAATTATTACTGGGAAACGACTTTTATTTTTAGGGAAGAAAAAAAGGGTATTCTTTATTTCGCGCAATGTGACGCGAACTAAGGCAGACGGAGTTAACGCCACCCCTTCGCTCTAAGCCGCGTAGGTACTTGTCGGATATATGTTTGATATTCATTGCGTTTTTATAACTTCAAATGCGTAATTTCGAAAAAAAATATCGAAAATTCAAATTCAGGTAATGTTTCTTTGGAAAAAAGTTTAGTATTAACACTTCTTTTTTTTTTGGAATTCATTTTCGTAAAAAAGTAAAAAAAAACATTGCTACTTTGACCGTCAATGTCTTCAGAACCAGTGGATTCCCAGGTATGGTATAGTGGAAAAAAAATATCCAAATAGTGGGTAGAATATGTGGCTTTCGGCTTCGGAAACTGTCTTCTCACACCGGATATAATAATTATGAACTAGAGTACATTTAAATATGTCATGCACGTGAAACAAGGACGCCTGTTTAAAACTGAACGTCTTCTTTGATTTTCAAATTCCATTTGCAACTTTTAAACATGGCGAAGCTGGTTTTAAAATAAGAACATTTGTGTATTTATATTTCGTGTTTGTGTCGGAGTATCAAGTCTTGTAACAAACATTAAGGCCACGTTTCCACCTGCAAGAAGTTGCAACATCATATCCTGCAATTTATTCATGCAATAAATATCCTGTGGAAGCTCGTGGATCATAATGTCGCAACTTATCTCTTAGCTATAGAAGTCACGCAAGCTATGGCAATTAGCTCATACTGTAGAATCATGCCAAGAAGACCCTCACGTGGCAGGTGTAATGACAATTTTGCTGCTAAAAAAAAAAACAAATAAGTGTCGGGCCACGCGCAGTGTAGGGTTCCATATTCACCCGTTAAAACATGCGAACTTAGAAGGCGGCTTTATGTTTATAACTTATAAACATATTAATTGAGTTCACGTCATAACGGCCAAACACGTTTAAAAATGGGCCCCATTGGACGATGGTAACTGAAGAAGGAGTAATAAAATCCAACTTCTTTGCATTAGAGCTTTCAATGTTTGGAACACCCAAGCGCTTAGGTGCTCAAGGACTCCCCGTCCCTGAGCACCCCGTTTGGGATAAAAGTCTTGACGTTCTGTAGTACGTGATGATTTTATTTTTACACAATTTTACGCATTTAATACCCGTTTAACCCAAGTAACAACTTCATCTAAGTAATTTGTGTGCAACTAAAAAGTTGCGTGACCTAACTTAAAAATTGATCTTAAACTAACTCACTTAGCCGTGATAGTTTTCCTTCAAAATTAGTTATAACATATACTACCAAGAACAACTACTGCATTGTTGCGAGTGCACTTGCAACGTCGTATAAACATGCAAGCTAGTGTCTGGCAGACTGGCTGAAATTTCTAGCAGAAGTTTTAATGCACGTGGAAACGCGGCCTTAGATTACACGAGTAAAAATAGGAAATCTACAAACACACACAATATGGATCGTCACATTCATTTAATTTCAACAGCGCAATAAATAATATAAATCCGAGAAACTTGTACACATAAAGGGAGAGATAAAAAAATGCAGTTTAAAAATAATGATAAAGTGCATGTTAGCATACTTTTAAATGTGATTGGAGGACAATATCGAGAGATTTACAAGCAATTTAATCAACAATTCACGTCAGTTGAGAAGCATTAATACCACACGTTTGTTCTACCAAAAAGAACTTGACTATAGAAAAAAATCGGTTCTATATCCATACTGGAGACAAGTCTGTTCAGCAGTATTTTTATTAAAGAAATTAACCGCTAACAGTGAATTTTTAAGAATTTTTCTTACTCACCGATTTACCCAGCTGTAGTATTTTGCATGAGACTTGAGGGATTTACTCGTATGTGGCTTGGTTTAAAGTAAAGTCATTCCATTGGTCTTCTTAACTAACTTTAGTAACAATTGGTAGGTAAACACTCTTAGGTTCACGTCTTGATGTTCATGGATTCTTACAAGTAATACAATGCAGAACTTACATTAAGTGGTTTTAATTACAAATAGTGTCTACAATATTTCGCTGTGTGTATACCTGCTAAGATGTTTATACTCTTTTAATTATAATTTTAATTTAATTTTAATACTGTAATTTTATTTTATTTTATTTTAATAATGTATTTTTATTTTACTAATGTAATTTTATTTTATTTTATTAGCTTAATTTTAATTATTGCAATGTAATAGTTTTAACAACAATGCATTGTAATATTGATATGGGATAATACCCGAAAATAAACGATTATTACTATTATTACCCATGAGCTTCAGGCGATAGAGAAGTGCTGTCCCATACAGCATCGCTCAGCCTGGTTACCCATATGGTACCGTTCGGTGGTAAGCCTGCATTCAGAACCAACGCTTGCTGCTTGGCTCAAGTTAATCCAAAATGCGTATTGTCAAGCCAGCGTGTTCACAGCTCAGTGTGAGGAGACCATTGTTTTCTTCTTTATATGTTAAAATATACTTAGGACAAAACACCATGTTGAACATTCCCCAATGTACATGGTTTAGCAAACGTGTGCTAACACAACTCAAGTAAATACTGTGGAGCCTTTAGGGCTCCAGGGGGGTCTGCCCGGGGGTTGAGGATAAATTCGAAACAGAGTTACCTCGCCCCTGGGCACTCGAGGCAGGAAGGAACAGGGGTAGGTTTTAGTCAGTAAGAGTCTGACACGCCCTCCCGCTCCACCGAGAGCGGGAGAAGTCATAGGATGATTTCCCACGCCAAAAAAAAAAAGAAAAAATAAAAAAAGGGCTCCAGGGGTGTTTATTAGCTGGGGGAACTGTCTCACTCAGTGGCTGCAAGAGTCGTGTGGGCAAGTGAACTGACTATGTGTGGAATGAAAAAAATTGAAGAGAAGGGAACTGCACTCTGAACTCTATATTGTTAAATAAAAATAAACATGTGCCCTCTTCGACGGGCTACTCTCGACTCACTCATCAAAACAATCTCAGTGCTACTTTGAAAACGAATTCATCATTACTCTTTAAATATATAATTAATATAACCTGCCAGCAGTGAGTTGAGCGCATAGTTCTTGTAACAAGGCAGTGTTAAAGCCTTGTTTATTTTTTGACCTCTATTCAAAAATTACGTTCTTTGCTACCTTTTTTAATTTCAAATTCAAAAATTACTTGTTTTCTATGGCAATAGTCTGTTTTTATATTAAAAGTGAGTTCAAATTCTGGAGCCGAGCTAGTAGAAGCTCCTCATTGTCATTTCTCAACTCTTCAAGTGTCAGTTACCAGTTTCCTAGAATTGTGCATTAATACAATTTATTTACGTAACTAGTCACAGTGTATGTGTTCGTAATATTATAATAAAGCCACTGTTGTAAATAACAAATATAATGTGTTAGCTCGTCGTGTGTTGTTATTCATTCAACTCCTCCTCTGCGTGTCACTCACACCACCACTCCGGTCCCGCAACGAGATACGCCCTCCGTACTGTGACACTGGCGCCCTCAACGTGATCGAACCGAGCCCATCCCATCCCAGAGCCCAGCAGCCGCCCTTAACGTGATCGAAGAGCCCAGCAACCGCCTCAACGTGATCGAACCCAGCCCATCCCATACCAGAGCCCAGCAGCCGCCTCATCGTGAACCCAGCTCATCATCCCGGAGCCATCAGCATCAGCAGGATAAGCTCTAGTCGTGAAGCTGTTCTGGATAAGTCTCGACCCCGTCTGTCGAGTGTAGCCCATCCCATCATCTAAAATAATTTTTAATTTTTTATAATTTTGTGTTGTTTTGTGTTATTTATTGTTATACTGTTATTTTATTTCTCAAAATTCCAAAAGGAACTAGTCTTCCCAAAACAAATTAGCGGCCCCTTTTGACTATATCGACTTCATTAATTCATTAAAAATTAATTATTATCCTTTCTTACAGGTTCCAATTTACCCCATCCTTACAATCGACAGACTATTATATATATTTTATAATTCACTTTCAGTCGGAACTCAATTCATTACTTACTAACAATACTCAACGCAAAACATAACCACCCCATCCTACAGACAGTAACATTACCCAAGGTTCACATCTGAACCCTCATAAGCTGGTTAGCATTCACTTGTGCTAAACTCCTCGGAGACACTTTTGTTTGTGACCAGTACTGACTAACGGGAGTGCTGTTGGAGAATATCCTCAGCGTATCCTACATACCAACTATTGATTAGAAGGTGACTCTTCTAGGGCATCCTGCCGATATGCTAGGGGTCACTGTATAGTCAAAGTTGGCTACTTTACACGCACAAAACATAGTACAATTTTAATAAATAACGTTACACTTCACTTTCGAATTTATTTAATCATATTACATAGTTATTACAAACGTACCAACCCGTTAATAAATTTTAAATCCATTTTGAATCCCAAGTTATTATAAACCAAAGCTTATGGAAGAGTTATAGCTTTGATGTATTAATTTCCCTCTTTCCTCCTCATCCTCTGAAGAACTCCGTAGGCATGCATTACTATGGTGTTTTCACATATTTCACTATGCACCTTAAATAGTATGCATAAGGGTAAAATACGTCCTTATTTAAATATACTACTGATTATTTAACTAAATAATTATTTAATTCATTCAAATCTGTCTGCGAAAAATATTTCAAATGTCAGACAGTTTTTGACAAAATAACAAATCTTTCTTTTTAATTTTCTCTACGCAACCTCCGTACAATACAGAATTGGAACTCTTTTATATTATTATTTCTTTTGATATTATGTTATTTTTTCTAAACCAATTAGGTTTATACTTCATTCATTCATAATTTTCCCCTTTCAATTACATTACACACGATTGCTACATCAGTGTTTTTTTTAGTTCAAGTATTCTATGGAGCGGGTGATTACTCCCTAAATAAGCCTACATCATTACCGATCATGGTCTACCCCTTGATCATTACTTTATTCTATGGCTTTAAACCATGAGAATCTTTCGGAGCGGGTGATTACTCCTTAAATAAGCCATAATCACACTACTATGGTAATATTTTTGCCACTTCATTATTTAGAGCGGCTAGCTACTCTTTAAATAAGCCTTAGGTCCGTTAAATATATACATAGGTATATTTTATTAAGGTTATTCCCTTAATAGTTACTTAACGTGCATAGCACGAAGGCTTCTTCGCCTTGTTATTTACTACTTGTTACAGCAGGTAATTAAACTTGTATCATAGCTTCTTATCATCATAGAATTTAACATCAGCGGTTGGTGACTGATAAAATAAGCCTACACTATTGAAGGGCAATCTAATGAGTTATGCCTAATAATAGGACAAACTCTTTTTGACTTTGCGTTATGTTCTGCACTTACCTATATGCGAACATAACTATGAATGAACGAAGTATGGAAGGTATTATGGAAGGTAATATGGATGTGGTAGATTGTTCCTTTTGTAAATACTCGTTGTATATAACACCCTCGCCTTCTAAATTTTCACCTCAGTCATAACCATCCTATTTAAGTTTTTTTATTTTATGTATTAATATAATGCTAACGAAAAATCGCTCACCTGCTGCACGATTTTTCTTTCCGGGGCAGCCGGGTATTGTAACAAGGCAGTGTTAAAGCCTTGTTTATTTTTTGACCTCTATTCCAAAATTACGTTCTTTGCTACCTTTTTTAATTTCAAATTCAAAAATTACTTGTTTTCTATGTCAATAGTCTGTTTTTATATTAAAAGTGAGTTCTAATTCTGGAGCCGAGCTAGTAGAAGCTCCTCATTATTTTCCGACTCTTCAAGTGTCAGTTACCAGTTTCCTAGAATTGTGCATTAATACAATTTATTTACGTAACTAGTCACAGTGTATATGTTCGTAATATTATAATAAAGCCCACTGTTGTAAATAACAAATATAATGTGTTAACTCGTCGTGTGTTATTATTCATTGAACTCCTCCTCTGCGTGTCGCTCCTACGTCCTCCTCTGCGTGTCACTCCTACGTCCTCCTCTGCGTGTCACTCACACCACCACTCCGGTCCCGCAACGAGACACGCCCTCCGTACCGTGACACTCTTATGCCACAATACTCGCAGCATCTTAATTTTTACGCTGGACGCGAGTGTGTGTCAGACCTCGCACAATTAGATTTCGTTACCAAATGTGTTTTTGACTATTTGTATGACTTGAGGTCAACAAGTGCATGTACTGTGAAAATTTGAAATCTGTAGCTCCAACCGTTTGGGTGTAAAACTTGTGTGATAGACGACGGACAGACAGACAGACGGACGTATAGCTGGACAGACGGACACGTGAGTGGCAATAGGACTTCGCAGAGACCCTTTAGGTACGGAACTCTAAAAAGAAGTCCTATATTTTTTAACCAAAGATACAAAAACAGTACTAATACTTATTTTTACCAATCTGGTCTCACGGCTTTTGGCACCTGTCACTTTAAGGATAGAAATACCTGTTTTATTTTTTAATTGTTACAAATTTAAGGGATTTGATTGAGTATTTAATTAATGAAAGACTCATTTGCGGAATCAAAGACGGTGCCTTGCGATAACAATTGTGAAACCAAGGATTTACCTTGAAAACCGCATCAAGTATAGTTATTTAATATTGTCCAAATTTCCAAGATTCAATTAAAAAATACAAAAAAATATCGTTTTATAGGCCAACTAATACAAATGGCGTGTAAGGCACACACCAGCCGGACTCCCCAAATGCCAACCTCACCTGCGCGCGGTACACCCTGCTCAGACAGACGAGGCACTGGCGACCGACCGATGGCGGTATAACCATCCGACAAGCCAACCTAAATACTCCAGAGCGATCACGGGCAGCAGTGTCATCATTGCGAAAGGATTGGCTTTGCGGTCACCAACCCGCGTGCCCAGCGTGGTGACTACAGGTATTAAACCTCTCATAATTAAAACAAATAGCTCTTGGGATCTTCATTGACTTAAAAAAAGCATTTGACACTGTAAGTCACAAACTTCTAAAAAAACTGGAAAGTATCGGTATTACTGGCTTTGCATTCAAAATATTAAATTCTTATCTTACTATTATAGGTACCAAGTAGTCGGTATTGATAAACATCGAAGTGAACCCAGACCCATTACCTGTGGAGTACCACAAGGTTCTATACTAGGGCCTCTATTACTCCTTATCTACATCAACAATATTAATGAAATCAGACTAAAGGGAGTTATTTCACTGTATGCCGACGATACTAGTCTTTTTTACTTTGGCAGTAATGTAGAAGGAATCGTTAATGAAGCGCAGAGTGATCTTAATAGACTAGCCATCTGGTTCCAATGCAATCTGCTTACTACAAATGCTAGAAAAACCAAATACATGATATTTTGTGCTAAAAATAAAAAACTTCATACACATGTTGAATTAAATATAAATGGCCAACCCTTATTAAAAACAAATACCGAAAAATATTTGGGTCTTACTCTTGACGATAAACTGACAATGAAACCTCACATTGAGAAAGTAAGAAAAAAGATATCATCATTGACTGGTGCACTTAGAGGAATTGTCCGATGTCTCCCACTACGGGTCAGACACATTATTTATAACTCGATGGTATACCACATCTCGATTATTTAATTGAAATATGGGGATGTGCTGCCAAAACTCACCTTAAAAAACTACAAACATCTCATAATAAAGTCTTATTCAATTATGATTATTTAACATCTACTCAAAAAGTTTTAAAAGAAACAAAATTAATGAGTATTGAACAAATTTATAAATATAACACCTGCATACTTATACGCAAAATAATTAATAGAGATATACATACACAAATAACATTTACAAAAAGAATGCAAATTCAAAAACGCATGACGAGGCAGGCTAACCATATAATTCTAAGAGCACCGAGGACAAATTACGGTAGAAGGACTGTCGTATATGAGGGGGCTGAACTCTATAACTCTTTACCTAAAGCACGGGGTCTCATCTCGAACAATGAAAATTTAGTTCAAACAAACAATAGATGGCGTAATATGCATCGATTTCGTATTGAAGTTTAGGTAACATTAATATTTTGAAATAAAATATGGTTATAACTGTATTTTCTTATTTAATAAACTACGCTAAGCATAAAATTGTTGAATAATTGGCTCCTAATTAAACTTTAGATGTTTATTGGAACGATTCGTTAGGCATTTATATTTCTTATACCAATAGATGGCGCTGTTTGAAGTTTTAGAATTTATCCATTCGCCTCTTTAAAATTTGTATAGTGAAAAATTTTGAAACAGTAAAAATGTTATGAAGTGCCAAAAATACTATATAGTAATTCCTCAATGTGTGAGAAAATATTGATAAGACTTTATGTCAATTCATTCAACTTGCAAGCCGTCGCTGCTAACACCATCTAGCGAGGTGTAGAGGACGGGCCCGAATGAAGAACAAAAGTTGCCATAGCAAGTCGTAAACACGTACGAGGGTCATTCAATAAATACTTAGCCTACAAAAAGTAAACGAAAATTTTGAAAAAGTGGCAATTTATTTTTCAACATAGTCTCCTTTTAGTTCGATACACTTAGCCCAGCGATGCTCCAACTTTTTTAACCCGTCCGAAAAATAGTTTTTGTCAAACTCTGCAAAATAGGCCTCCGTGGCGGCGATAACCTCCTCATTCGATCCATATCTATTCCCGGCGAGTGATTTTTTCAGATTAGGAAACAGAAAGAAGTCACAAGGGGCCAAATCTGGAGAATACGGTGGATAGGGCAGCAATTCGTAGCGTAATTCGACCAATTTGGCCATGGCAACGGCAGACGTGTGAACCGGTGCGTTGTCGTGGTGAAACAGCACTTTTTTCTTCGCCAGATGGGGTCGTTTTTTCTTTAATTCGGCGTCGAATCGACCCAATAAATCGGCATAGTAAAGCCCTGTAATTGTTTTACCCTTCTCGAGGTAATCGATGTAGATCACACCTTGTGAATCCCAGAAAACGGTGGCCATAACTTTTCCGGCCGATTTTACAGTTTTCGCCTTCTTTGGAGCACGTTCCCCGGTCTGGATCCATTGTTTTGATTGCTCCTTGGTCTCTGGTGTGTACGAGTGGATCCAGGTTTCATCGACGGTCACAAAACGACGCAAAAACTCCGCTGGATTCCGCTTAAACAGCGCCAAACACGTCTCCGATGTGGTCTCACGGTTGCGCTTGTTTTCTGGTGTGAGTAAACGCGGCACCCATCGCGCCGACAGCTTTCTCATGCCGAGTTCCTCGTGAAGAATATGATGCACTGTTCCTTCTGAAATGCCTACAGTCTCAGCTAGCTCCCGAACCTTCAATCGGCGATCTGCCAATACGAGATCATGGATTTTTTTAATGTTTTCCTCCGTAGCAGCTGTTTTCGGTGCACCTGGACGTGGTTCATCAAAAACCGACGTACGGCCACGTGCAAACTCGTTGAACCAATTCTTGACGGTGGCCATCGATGGAGAAGAGTCACCGTACACAGCATCCAAGCGCTCTTTGATTTCGATGCGCGTTTTCCCTTCCAAAAATAGGAATCGAATCACCAAACGATATTGCTCTTTTTCCATTTTTGTAAAACCGATCGACACGTTCGCTTCCATAAGTTGTCAAATTAAAACAAATGAAGGGATTGTAATGAAAATTTGAAAAAAGAATTAAAAAATAATGTGCTACACTGTGGTAAAACCCTTTTGAAACTACAGCGCCCTCTGGCGATGAGGCTAGGTACTTATTGAATGCACCTCGTAGTTACGGCGGTACCGTTTCTTTGTATGGGATGAGGCATCTGTACGCTAGTATTATATTATCTGTGCCTAAAGTAATAAAGGAATCGAAATCACTTCCAACGTTTAAAAGGCTATTAAAGCACCACATGATTAATTAATGAATGAAATGTAAGTTTTTACCATTTTTTAATATTTTAAAAATAATTTTAGTTTTAAGTACTAAGCGAAAACGTCGCTTATCTTAATCATTGTGTTTTTCCTCATAGGAGTGAATAATTGTATTCTTTTTGAGCGAAATAAATTTTCTTAAAACCGTATAATTAAAGTTCCAAAACAACAGCCACCAGTTCCCAGTGCTCCCACTATTTTTGGTCAAAGTAGCGGTTACGGTAATGGTGGGACGGGGGGTGCGAAGAATCCCCGGGTGACGGCAGGCTACCAACGACGACGACGACTACATCTGGCTACGTACAATGGACGTTCGATGAGGCTGGCTATCTCCTTGCTGAACTTGAAGTGGAGCTAGGTCGCATTAACTGGCATATACTGGGGTTATATGAAACCGAAGACAGGGCGAGGATACAATAACCCTAGAATCAGGTCACCTATTCTACTTCCGCGAAGGTGATCAGCTCTAAGCTCGGGCGGTGTTGGCTTCCTAGTCAACAAGGAACTCACTAGCAGTGTTGTAGAAATCAGTAGTGTGTGAATTCTATCTTTGAAAATAAACCCCAAAGGAAGTGGACCTGGCAGACCCCCGATAATGTGACTAAAAACGAGATAGATTTCATGACGGATAAGAGGCAAATATTTGGAGATGTCTCCGTGATCAGCAGGTTTAACACCGGAAGCGATCACAAACTTGTCCGGGTACTCTAAATATCAATTTTCGAGCTGAGAGAATCCTCATGATGAGGCCGACTCTCCGACCTACGCAGCTCCAGGCCGCTATAGGATTGTTCGTCCTGCCCATTATGACATACGGTGCCAAAACGTGGACACTGAACGTCGGACTGGTCCACAAATTGAACGTCACTCAACGCGCGATGGAGCGGGCTATGTTAGAAGTTTATTTGAAGGATAAAATCAGGAATGAAGTTGTCCCAAAAAGAACCGAAGTAACCGACGTAGCTTGCAGAATAAGCAAACTAAAGTGGCAGAGGGCTGGTCATGTTTGTCGAAGGACCGATGGCCGATGGAGCAGACGAGTCCTGGAGTGGAGACCGCGTATCGGCAAGCGTAGTGTGGGACGCTCCCCAGTTAGATGGACCGACGACCTTAAGAAGGTGGCTGAGATAGACTGGATGCGGAAGGCGGCGGACAGGGTGTTGTGGCGCAGCCTGGGAGAGGCCTATGTCCAGCAGTGGACTTCAATAGGCTGAGTTGATTGCATACAAATCTTATACCTACTAATGAGCATAATCTTAAATATAATACCGGTCAGTTATTTTTCCCATCTTAAATTTTACAGTTTACCTCTGTATTTAAATTTGAATGAAGGAATGAAATCGTAAAAATAAAAATGACTCTTTTAATCTCGACCAATCCTATTGTTCCACGCTTTTCATCATCAAAATGAATCAAATCGATTGCAGGGTATCATTTTGCGGTAGTAAAGTTACATAATAATAAGATAAAAAAAATATTTTATTCGTACATCAATCGAAACCTGCTTACTAACACACACTGCCCTTACACCCTTGTACGAAAACTCCCTAAGGTTAACAACACGATTAGATATGTATATAATCTCTATCTGACCTCATTACTCAGTGGCTAGTTAGTAGAATGGAGCCACAAGTTGGATCCCATAGGGAATGTTCCAGAGAACCATGTTACATCCAAGTTTCTGTTAGTAGGGGCAAATTATCATTCTATTAAAGGAACTGAGCGAGTTTAATCTCAATTACACGAGGAGAGTTTCTCGCCTGGCAAAGGCGATTACGTACGAGGTGCTCGCTAAGAATAGGGATAATTTATGGGAAAAATAAAAAAATGTTGTCCACCAATTTGTTTATAAAAAAATATGGGACACGTATTTTTCGCTTTATAAAATCAATAAAAACTGACAAAGATAAAACGCATAAAAGTCGGGCGTGAGAGCTTGTTACGTCAGATCTAGGTAATAAGTACCTTGTAAATTGTATACGTGTGACGTCGCTCGAAATTTTAACGAACTGTATCGTTTTCATTTCTCGGTTACGTGACATAAGAAAAAATACGTGGCCAATATTTTTGGTATTCTAACTTAATATTATTTTTGTTACTGCCCCGTATTTGACAATTGTGAGCATCTGTGAAGCTCAACAAACAAATCTTATTTCTAGTTGTCGTTTTGGATATATTATAGCTGGTGAAAACTGCTCTTCAAGTCTAGTATTGCATTCGTTACCTAATCGTATTCGAGTTTTTGTATCAAGTTTGCCTGTAAAATTCTGGCATATATCTAAGATCGAGAAAATCTCTCTTATATATAAATGATCCTTAATTAATGCGTGTTAGTACTACGTAACTTTCTGTTACGAGAGAGAAAAGCTACCTGCCAATTTATAAGCAAAGAAAATTGAATTTAGAAGTAGAAAGAGACTGGTTAAAACTTAATCTTTAGTTTTCTTGTTCTGTTGGAAGTTTCTTAGATTTGATTCAATTTAACAGTTAACTGTAATAGAAACCAGACTGAGATGAATTTGATTGAATTTCAAAAGGTATCCATTAGGTTTGTTTTTCTCAACTTATCGCAAAATGTTACTCTAATCCATCACAAACTTTTATGAGGCTCATCAACTATTCACTTGGGACACTTTAAAATAATTTGATAACAATTTTAGTTCTGTAGCCGCCCATTGCAACATACGGACTTAGTAACGATTGATACATTGACCGATTGATACATTGAATAATCATAATACTTTAACTTATTCTTTCTTTGCATTAATTGGCTGATAAACACATTATCCTTCCTTTGCGTTGCGCAGTCGGGTAAAAACAGGCCCACATAGGACGATGGTAACTGAAGGAGTTATAAAATCCGACTTCATTGCATTGAAGATTTCAATGTTTGGAACACCCAAGCGCTTATGATTAAGGCGTCTCTGACCACCCAGTTTGGGATAAAACACTTTAACTTACAGATCCAACTTAGCCATGACAGTTTTCTTACAAAATTCGTTATATAGACTCGTTATAATGATTTGTTTCAAATTTTTGAAGCAAACAGTTTAGCAGTAGCTTGTAGGAGAGGGGCTTGTATCACTTTGAATATTTCATAAAGCGAGCATTCCCATGCAAAATTACAGCATTCTGGTAATAGTCTCTAAGCTAAACCGCGGACGCACAGATGGACAGAGCGAAACTATAAGGGTTCCTTTCCGTGTCTTTGTCATGACTACGGAACCCTAAAAATGTTTGTATGTTAAAAATATTCTTTATTTTATTTTCATCATAATTTTTAATTCAGTTTTTAGTCTACATCATCAATATTTAAATGAAATGTGAGTAACACTAACAGCATTATAAAGTGAGCCGTAATTTATATTTCATAAAAAGTTTTTGAATTGAATTTTTGTAATGAAGCTAGACGGTTGACAAACGGAATGTCGTTTACCTCGATCGATCTTTATGGGTGTGACCTACCCCAATCCTGACGGGTGCCAATCTAAGTCGTGTGGAAAATACTAATTACTTAACTGTAAGTATATTTGAAATTTAAGCGAGAATGGAGAGTGTTTATTTTGTTCTCGAGTTAACTAAAGACTTGTGTTTTATTGATGTAACCCAAACATACTGTGGAGGTTTGCCCCGCTTGGGCAGAGCACCGCCGTGTCCTCGTGGATGCGATAGGCGGCAGCGACCTCTCGCGCCGTGCCCTGGTTCAGGCCATGGTATGGAGCGAGAGGAAATGGGAAGCCGTCTCCTCCTTCTGCGAAGCAGTAATGCTCGCGAAGAGGGAGGCGGCATACGTTAGGGAGACTCAACAACAGCAGAGTCGCCCTAACGCCCTCAGCAGCAGCCGCCGCAGGAGACGCCAGGGACTTCGGGCGCCGCGAGACGATCTCCGGCCATCGTAGACCCGGGCCTGCGTACGGCGTGTAGTGGGTAACTCGCCGCCCGATCAACACCAGGCCCGAGAGTCGACGGCGCGTAGTGTTCCACGCGCGCCTCAAAGAGTTGTCAGCAAAGACAAGTGGCCCGTCATGGCCGATGCCTGCCCGGGGGTTGAGGATAAATTCGAAAGAGTTACCTCGCCCCTGGGCATTCAGGGCAGAGAGGAACAGGGGTGGGTTTTAGTCAGTAAGAGTCTGACACGCCCTTCTGCTCCACCCTAGAGCGGAAGAAGTCATAGGATGATTGCCCACCCCAAAAAAAAAAAACCCAAACATACTGCTGTTTAAAACGCTTTTAGTAGCTTTACTTGTAACTATGCAAAATAGTCTTAGAAGTTTAGTTTAGTTTAAATTTTGCATACATGTTTGGTCAGGATGACAATGTATGGTTAGCTAAATGACGTCATTCTAAATCCAATATGGCGGACTCCCAAACATGGCGGACTAGTTATTTTTTATGCGTTCCCATGATAATTATGGGTATCAAATGAAAGGGTTTGCTAAGCGTGTTTTTAGTTTTTTCAAACTTTAAGAATTTTTGAACTGAAAAGTTCTCCACGTTGAGTGATTTTATTTTTCACAAAGATGTCACACCAAAAAACCTTTGTTTTCGAGTGCATTATTAGTCTCAAAATAAATATTGATCGTAGTAGCTACTTTGACGAAGCCAAACACACCTTAAGTTTTAAAAACATTTATAACATAACATAATTTACTTTTCAATGTTCCCACTTCTGGGACTCACGGCTCCTCTCTAAGAGAATGAATGGACCGCAAGCCATAATTCATTACGCATGCCCGTGCTGATGAATGTCACATGTCGTCGAATTTCTGATTCTAATATGCCGGTTTCCTCACGATGTTTTCCTTCACCGTTTTGAAAGTAGTGGTGATGGAATAAATTACACAAAGTCGCTTGCTGGGTTTGTATCCACGTAACTCGGGGCCGTCCTCATTGGGCTACCACTGCTCACGAGTGCGTTATATTATAATAATAATTATAGCCTTTATTAACAAACATTTACAATTACAAAAATATATATGTTTTAAGACATCGGTACAGATTGTTTTGCTTGCGCATAGGTCCCCCCAGGCTCTTGCAGTGATCACGGTCTTGACACAATCTACTCCACAGTACCCCTGCGGTGTCTTTTATATCATCGCTCCATCTTCGAAATGGCCTCCCTCTCCGTCTTTTTCCTTCTCTAGGATACCATTCTGTTACTATTTTTGCCCATTTTTCTTGTTTGTTTCGTATCATATGGCCAGCCCACTGCCATTTGAGTTTTCTAATGGTATGTGACGTGACACGTCTGCGATATTTGTTCTCTTTCTTATTTCTTTAAGCTTTATTCTATCTCTTCTCTTGATACTTAGTCAGCTTATCTCCATGTCATGTCGGCATATCTTTAATTTGTTGATGTCTTTATTGGTTAGTGGCCATGTTTGGCATCCATACGTCCTTCCAACCATGACGTATGGATGCCAAACATGGCCACCTGGTCATGGCAGTGGGCTGGCCATATGATACAAAACAAACAAGAAAAATGGGCAAAAATAGTAACAGAATGGTATCCTAGAGAAGGAAAAAGACGGAGAGGGAGGCCATTTCGAAGATGGAGCGATGATATAAAAGACACCGCAGGGGTACTGTGGAGTAGATTGTGTCAAGACCGTGATCACTGGAAGAGCCTGGGGGAGACCTATGCGCAAGCAAAACAATCTGTACCGATGTCTTAAAACATATGTATTTTTGTAATTGTAAATGTTTGTTAATAAAGGCTATAATTATTATTATAATATAACGCACTCGTGAGCAGTGGTATCCCAATGAGGACGGCCCCGAGTTACGTGGATACAAACCCAGCAAGCGACTTTGTGTAATTTATTCCATCACCACTACTTTCAAAACGGTGAAGGAAAACATCGTGAGGAAACCGGCATATTAGAATCAGAAATTCGACGACATGTGACATTCATCAGCACGGGCATGCGTAATGAATTATGGCTTGCGGTCCATTCATTCTCTTAGAGAGGAGCCGTGAGTCCCAGAAGTGGGAACATTGAAAAGTAAATTATGTTATGTTATAAATGTTTTTAAAACTTAAGGTGTGTTTGGCTTCGTCAAAGTAGCTACTACGATCAATATTTATTTTGAGACTAATAATGCACTCGAAAACAAAGGTTTTTTGGTGTGACATCTTTGTGAAAAATAAAATCACTCAACGTGGAGAACTTTTCAGTTCAAAAATTCTTAAAGTTTGAAAAAACTAAAAACACGCTTAGCAAACCCTTTCATTTGATACCCATAATTATCATGGGAACGCATAAAAAATAACTAGTCCGCCATGTTTGGGAGTCCGCCATATTGGATTTAGAATGACGTCATTTAGCTAACCATACATTGTCATCCTGACCAAACATGTATGCAAAATTTAAACTAAACTAAACTTCTAAGACTATTTTGCATAGTTACAAGTAAAGCTACTAAAAGCGTTTTAAACAGCAGTATGTTTGGGTTTTTTTTTTTGGGGTGGGCAATCATCCTATGACTTCTTCCGCTCTAGGGTGGAGCAGAAGGGCGTGTCAGACTCTTACTGACTAAAACCCACCCCTGTTCCTCTCTGCCCTGAATGCCCAGGGGCGAGGTAACTCTTTCGAATTTATCCTCAACCCCCGGGCAGGCATCGGCCATGACGGGCCACTTGTCTTTGCTGACAACTCTTTGAGGCGCGCGTGGAACACTACGCGCCGTCGACTCTCGGGCCTGGTGTTGATCGGGCGGCGAGTTACCCACTACACGCCGTACGCAGGCCCGGGTCTACGATGGCCGGAGATCGTCTCGCGGCGCCCGAAGTCCCTGGCGTCTCCTGCGGCGGCTGCTGCTGAGGGCGTTAGGGCGACTCTGCTGTTGTTGAGTCTCCCTAACGTATGCCGCCTCCCTCTTCGCGAGCATTACTGCTTCGCAGAAGGAGGAGACGGCTTCCCATTTCCTCTCGCTCCATACCATGGCCTGAACCAGGGCACGGCGCGAGAGGTCGCTGCCGCCTATCGCATCCACGAGGACACGGCGGTGCTCTGCCCAAGCGGGGCAAACCTCCACAGTATGTTTGGGTTACATCAATAAAACACAAGTCTTTAGTTAACTCGAGAACAAAATAAACACTCTCCATTCTCGCTTAAATTTCAAATATACTTACAGTTAAGTAATTAGTATTTTCCACACGACTTAGATTGGCACCCGTCAGGATTGGGGTAGGTCACACCCATAAAGATCGATCGAGGTAAACGACATTCCGTTTGTCAACCGTCTAGCTTCATTACAAAAATTCAATTCAAAAACTTTTTATGAAATATAAATTACGGCTCACTTTATAATGCTGTTAGTGTTACTCACATTTCATTTAAATATTGATGATGTAGACTAAAAACTGAATTAAAAATTATGATGAAAATAAAATAAAGAATATTTTTAACATACAAACATTTTTAGGGTTCCGTAGTCATGACAAAGACACGGAAAGGAACCCTTATAGTTTCGCTCTGTCCATCTGTGCGTCCGCGGTTTAGCTTAGAGACTATTACCAGAATGCTGTAATTTTGCATGGGAATGCTCGCTTTATGAAATATTCAAAGTGATACAAGCCCCTCTCCTACAAGCTACTGCTAAACTGTTTGCTTCAAAAATTTGAAACAAATCATTATAACGAGTCTATATAACGAATTTTGTAAGAAAACTGTCATGGCTAAGTTGGATCTGTAAGTTAAAGTGTTTTATCCCAAACTGGGTGGTCAGAGACGCCTTAATCATAAGCGCTTGGGTGTTCCAAACATTGAAATCTTCAATGCAATGAAGTCGGATTTTATAACTCCTTCAGTTACCATCGTCCTATGTGGGCCTGTTTTTACCCGACTGCGCAACGCAAAGGAAGGATAATGTGTTTATCAGCCAATTAATGCAAAGAAAGAATAAGTTAAAGTATTATGATTATTCAATGTATCAATCGGTCAATGTATCAATCGTTACTAAGTCCGTATGTTGCAATGGGCGGCTACAGAACTAAAATTGTTATCAAATTATTTTAAAGTGTCCCAAGTGAATAGTTGATGAGCCTCATAAAAGTTTGTGATGGATTAGAGTAACATTTTGCGATAAGTTGAGAAAAACAAACCTAATGGATACCTTTTGAAATTCAATCAAATTCATCTCAGTCTGGTTTCTATTACAGTTAACTGTTAAATTGAATCAAATCTAAGAAACTTCCAACAGAACAAGAAAACTAAAGATTAAGTTTTAACCAGTCTCTTTCTACTTCTAAATTCAATTTTCTTTGCTTATAAATTGGCAGGTAGCTTTTCTCTCTCGTAACAGAAAGTTACGTAGTACTAACACGCATTAATTAAGGATCATTTATATATAAGAGAGATTTTCTCGATCTTAGATATATGCCAGAATTTTACAGGCAAACTTGATACAAAAACTCGAATACGATTAGGTAACGAATGCAATACTAGACTTGAAGAGCAGTTTTCACCAGCTATAATATATCCAAAACGACAACTAGAAATAAGATTTGTTTGTTGAGCTTCACAGATGCTCACAATTGTCAAATACGGGGCAGTAACAAAAATAATATTAAGTTAGAATACCAAAAATATTGGCCACGTATTTTTTCTTATGTCACGTAACCGAGAAATGAAAACGATACAGTTCGTTAAAATTTCGAGCGACGTCACACGTATACAATTTACAAGGTACTTATTACCTAGATCTGACGTAACAAGCTCTCACGCCCGACTTTTATGCGTTTTATCTTTGTCAGTTTTTATTGATTTTATAAAGCGAAAAATACGTGTCCCATATTTTTTTATAAACAAATTGGTGGACAACATTTTTTTATTTTTCCCATAAATTATCCCTATTCTTAGCGAGCACCTCGTACGTAATCGCCTTTGCCAGGCGAGAAACTCTCCTCGTGTAATTGAGATTAAACTCGCTCAGTTCCTTTAATAGAATGATAATTTGCCCCTACTAACAGAAACTTGGATGTAACATGGTTCTCTGGAACATTCCCTATGGGATCCAACTTGTGGCTACATTCTACTAACTAGCCACTGAGTAATGAGGTCAGATAGAGATTATATACATATCTAATCGTGTTGTTAACCTTAGGGAGTTTTCGTACAAGGGTGTAAGGGCAGTGTGTGTTAGTAAGCAGGTTTCGATTGATGTACGAATAAAATATTTTTTTTATCTTATTATTATGTAACTTTACTACCGCAAAATGATACCCTGCAATCGATTTGATTCATTTTGATGATGAAAAGCGTGGAACAATAGGATTGGTCGAGATTAAAAGAGTCATTTTTATTTTTACGATTTCATTCCTTCATTCAAATTTAAATACAGAGGTAAACTGTAAAATTTAAGATGGGAAAAATAACTGACCGGTATTATATTTAAGATTATGCTCATTAGTAGGTATAAGATTTGTATGCAATCAACTCAGCCTATTGAAGTCCACTGCTGGACATAGGCCTCTCCCAGGCTGCGCCACAACACCCTGTCCGCCGCCTTCCGCATCCAGTCTATCTCAGCCACCTTCTTAAGGTCGTCGGTCCATCTAACTGGGGAGCGTCCCACACTACGCTTGCCGATACGCGGTCTCCACTCCAGGACTCGTCTGCTCCATCGGCCATCGGTCCTTCGACAAACATGACCAGCCCTCTGCCACTTTAGTTTGCTTATTCTGCAAGCTACGTCGGTTACTTCGGTTCTTTTTGGGACAACTTCATTCCTGATTTTATCCTTCAAATAAACTTCTAACATAGCCCGCTCCATCGCGCGTTGAGTGACGTTCAATTTGTGGACCAGTCCGACGTTCAGTGTCCACGTTTTGGCACCGTATGTCATAATGGGCAGGACGAACAATCCTATAGCGGCCTGGAGCTGCGTAGGTCGGAGAGTCGGCCTCATCATGAGGATTCTCTCAGCTCGAAAATTGATATTTAGAGTACCCGGACAAGTTTGTGATCGCTTCCGGTGTTAAACCTGCTGATCACGGAGACATCTCCAAATATTTGCCTCGTATCCGTCATGAAATCTATCTCGTTTTTAGTCACATTATCGGGGGTCTGCCAGGTCCACTTCCTTTGGGGTTTTTTTTCAAAGATAGAATTCACACACTACTGATTTCTACAACACTGCTAGTGAGTTCCTTGTTGACTAGGAAGCCAACACCGCCCGAGCTTAGAGCTGATCACCTTCGCGGAAGTAGAATAGGTGACCTGATTCTAGGGTTATTGTATCCTCGCCCTGTCTTCGGTTTCATATAACCCCAGTATATGCCAGTTAATGCGACCTAGCTCCACTTCAAGTTCAGCAAGGAGATAGCCAGCCTCATCGAACGTCCATTGTACGTAGCCAGATGTAGTCGTTGTCGTCGTTGGTAGCCTGCCGTCACCCGGGGATTCTTCGCACCCCCCGTCCCACCATTACCGTAACCGCTACTTTGACCAAAAATAGTGGGAGCACTGGGAACTGGTGGCTGTTGTTTTGGAACTTTAATTATACGGTTTTAAGAAAATTTATTTCGCTCAAAAAGAATACAATTATTCACTCCTATGAGGAAAAACACAATGATTAAGATAAGCGACGTTTTCGCTTAGTACTTAAAACTAAAATTATTTTGCCGTCCTCATTGGGCTACCACTGCTCACGAGTGCGTTATATTATAATAATAATTATAGCCTTTATTAACAAACATTTACAATTACAAAAATATATATGTTTTAAGACATCGGTACAGATTGTTTTGCTTGCGCATAGGTCTCCCCCAGGCTCTTCCAGTGATCACGGTCTTGACACAATCTACTCCACAGTACCCCTGCGGTGTCTTTTATATCATCGCTCCATCTTCGAAATGGCCTCCCTCTCCGTCTTTTTCCTTTTCTAGGATACCATTCTGTTACTATTTTTGCCCATTTTTCTTGTTTGTTTCGTATCATATGGCCAGCCCACTGCCATTTGAGTTTTCTAATGGTATGTGACGTGACACGTCTGCGATATTTGTTCTCTTTCTTATTTCTTTAAGCTTTATTCTATCTCTTCTCTTGATACTTAGTCAGCTTATCTCCATGTCATGTCGGCATATCTTTAATTTGTTGATGTCTTCATTGGTTAGTGGCCATGTTTGGCATCCATACGAGTACGTCATGGTTGGAAGGACGCACGAATTGTAGATACTACTTTTGAGTTTTAGTGGTATTGACGGGTTTTTCATAATTTCCTTTAAAGACCAGTATCGTTTCCATGCTACATTTGTTCTGTTTTGTATTTCTTTTGACGTTAGGTTTTTGGGAGAGATTATCTGGCCTAGGTAATTATACTCATCAACATAGTCTATTGTGACGTTGTTAACCTCAATCGATGGTTTTGAACGGTTAGTCATCAACTTGGTTTTTGTTATGTTCATTTGTAGGCCTACCTTTTCACTTTCCGCTACAAGTTCCTTGAGCATGACCTGCAGTTGATTTGCGTTATATTAAGCTCAAAGTAAATATTGATCGTAGCACCTCAAGTTTTACTTCAGTTCTACCTACCGTTATTCACAATACTAAACATTCAGAATACAGAACTATCGTACGCCCCACCACATTTGTTTTTAATAACTTCCTCAATATTGGTATACCCCTCAATAACGGAAAGTCGGGAGAGTATAAAACCTATCAACCCTTTTCCTAATAATTTTCCTCATACCCTGAATACCACATTGAGCGCAGTTCCGGAACACTAGAGGCCCCTTTTATGGTGCTTTGCACATCCGTTATCTCTTCAGATTGTCGGCATAATATATGTGGTCTATGCGATAAGATCTTTGTAGAGAGAGTTTCTCATTTATTATTTTTCCATTTTGTAACATGCAAAAATTAAATGTTAACTCAAAGAGGACTGCTATGAAAAGAGTTGTTTACAAAAACATAAGTTTTTGTATAATATTTATTACATAGCCACTAACTCACTGGAAACTAATAAGGATATACCATCTTTCCCCTCTCCGCATTTCACTTGACCCACACGCTATACAAAACACCGCATGATGCGTCTAATGAACAGCTGGAGTGGACCCCGGAATGTTCACGGAAAGAGATTCATTACTCGAGTAACTTTATATTGCATAGAAAGCGCTGCGGCCGCTTTTCTAATTTCATTTCAACGGCTGCCGGGGAATAGATACAATTATGAATGATTGGAACGATGGATTTTTATCGTGTTTGTAATAAAGGGTTTTAAACTCGCTGGAATGTATTGAATTTCCCTTAACGAACAGCTCTTCAAAATTTCTATACCAGGTTTGAAAAAAAAAAGAAACTAAACCAAGAGCTTCGTTCGCAATCAACGCTGACTATAGACTCCGTTTTACGTGTACCTATATATTTTAGTGTCGTCGGCGTCGTTGGTCTGCAAGCAAGCTAGGATATTTATTTTAATTTTATCTGCTATAAAATGACTAGAGTTTTTTTTATGTGATACTTTTGCGATTTTGTGGCATATAAAATACCAAAAATAGCTTCCTAACAACTTTTGCGATTAATTTTGTAGCATCTGCAGTCGATGTTTTTGCGTATATCTTTACTAGTACGATGTTTAATTACTTTCACAGTTCATAGTCAATATAAACTGTTTTTACTCTGTAAAGTTGTTTTGGAAAAAGTTTGTTTGTTTCGAAGAATTAAGTGACTGGAAATATTAGAAGTAGACAATTTTACGATAGTTTGCAATCAACGCTGACTATAGATTCCATTTTAAGTTTAGTACAAGTACAATCAACAATGTTTAGCTTATTAGAATACTTACTAGCGACCCGCGCCGGCTCCGCACGGTTACAAATTATACACAAGCCTTTTTTCTTTATTGCTCTATCTATTTGTGAAAACCGCATTAAAATCCATTGCGTGGTTTAGGAGGAGTTAGAGGAGAAACAGACAGACGTGGAAATCGACTTTGATTTACGAGTATACAATGTAGTGAAAGGCTTTTTTCAAATAACTCCAAACTGATAAATTAAAATCATGCTACAGAAAAATTCACCATCTGCCTAGCCTGTTCCCAACTATCTTGGGGTCGGCTTCCAGTCTATCCGGATGCAGCTGAATACCAGTATTTTGCATGGAGCGACTGCCTATCTGACCTCCAAAACCCAGTTACTGGGTAATACGATACCCCTTGGTAAGACTGGTTGTCAGACTTTCGGGTTTCTGACGACCCGTAACGACTGTCAAAGATCCACGATTGACAGCCGGGACCAACGGCTTAACGTGCTTTCCGAGGCACGGAGGAGTCTCAGTATGTTCAGATGGTCACCCATCCATGGACCAACCCCGGCAAGTGTAGCTTAACCTGATGGATCGATCCGTGCGGCTGTTATTAAAACACTATTTATTGCGGATAAGTAAAAGCACCTACCTGATTTTTTAACCGAATGGTATTCGTTGCTGACATTTTATTTCACGTAAAAGCGTGTGTCGTTACAGAATGGCCCTGATGTTTTTTGTAGATCGTATCTAGAGACATCTATTTTAACAGACATTGTAGTTTATACTCTCTTTTCCTTTTTTCCAGTTGCTCGAGAGTAAATTGAGAAACGTGAGCAGTTGTGCCGAGTACAATAAGGTGAGCTTGTTTAGAAGTACTTTGTATTATTCTAAAGGCTTGGATCTCATAAAAAGTACATTGAAAATGAACATTAAGTTTTGTATAAAAGTTTATCAACCATTTTCATACTTTTGCTATCAGATAAGACAATTTTCACATATAATATTTTAAGAAATTGAGCATATGTCAAAGGATTAAATTGGTCTGCAAATTCATGACTCCGATAAAAGTGGAAAGAGGGAAGGCCTTTACCATAGGCATGTAATAACAATATCCAATCTCTGATTTCTGATCTGGTCTATTTAATTATGATAAACATAATTATGTATTATACATTTATTTAAAGGATAATTTATAAAAACAGTAAAACCACAAACAAGCTAAAAACCACAGATCTAGAGAGATAGAGAAAGATGAATATGTCAATGACTAAAGTCATGACCAACGAAGCACCAAAACTCATAAAAGTAGACGGGGAGACAATACAAAATGTCCATGAATACCTTACTTTGGGCCAAGTTGTGTCATTTCAAGCGAGGCAAGACAGAAATCGCAGGACAAACTGAAAATGCCATGAAGAGGTACTCGTCCATGAAGGACCTATTCAAAGGTGAGTTGCCCATAGCACTTAAACGAAAGCTCATAGATATGTATATTCTCCCCGTTTTGACCAACTCAAGGTTTTCTAACGAGCAATGGAGCGCAGTAAACTTAGGTGTTAAATTAATTAATCGAGTTCGTAACACTAAACTGCGCGCCACAACCAGTATAGATAATGTAGCTCAATAGGCTGCCCAACCACTTAAATGTGACTGGGTAGGACATGTTTACCATATGCCCAACAAACTGTGAGCCAAAGTAGCACAGAGTTGATGCTCTGAGACAGTGAGACGGGCTCGCGGCAGGTAGGCGGCACAAACGAGATGGCGGGATGAACTAGACAGATTTGGCCAGAACTTGAAGAAGGAAACACGGGCTCTCTAACAATTTAGGGAGTAGAGGGAGGCCTTTGCTCGGGAGTGGAGCAGAATCGGCTAGAGACAAAAAAAAATATTTTTAGTTATAAATGTATAACCCTATCCTATTTGTGAAGTTAGTAAGCCTCTATCGTAGAGCAAGTTTTAAGCTTAGTTTTGCATTCAAGTGGGTTAGTTAGAGCTTTGTAAGCAAGTGGTTTTACTGCGTCTTTGAACCGGTAAACTAATGTAACTTAACTTTATCTAACCAAGCTAAGTATCCACTGACATAAACGGTCTTTCGGTCTATGATTTCTATTCGTATTTTATTATTATTGCCGTTGTCTGTTGGTATTCATGGGAATTCATGCGTTAATAATACTTAAATAAATAACTTTACATAATATAAGGAAATTTCATTTCAAGAAATTCGCAGAATTTAAAAAAGTCTTAGTGAAAACGGTTTTAAAATTTTTTGTTCAGACGCTACTCTTAGGTGTTGATAATATGCTCTTTGATTTTCAATCATTTTGTTTCTCCAATTTCACTTCGAAAGAAACAGTTTGAACAATAAGTTAAGACATTAAGTAGGTACACTGTTTGCTGTGAATTTAAATTGGCAGCCATATTTAATTTAACGACTCACTCGTATAACATTGTTTGCGATTTTCACTCGGAAATATTTCGCAAAATGTAGTCAAAGTTTGTTGCGGCACCTGTACAAGTGTGTAAGTGACGAATAATTTAAAATTAAGTTCACGAAGGTAGTTTACAAAGTATGGTTTTGAGTAAATTATTTCGTGCTGAGAACTAATTAGGTAACGGTAAATTACAGCCACCATGTGTGAAATGTAGCTCATAAGTTATTACGCTTAAATTGTATTTAGAACCTACGTCGGCTTCTGACTTTGACAATAATGGTTTATAAATGGTTTATAACCGAAGGAACCATTATTTTAACTAGAAAATTATGAAACTGAAATGGAATGGAAGTTTGATTCGCCGTATTTAGTTTTTCCTTCCTCCCAAGGGCACAGGGTAGCTTAACATGTTATGAAATTTTTAACACTTCTAGACAAAATTATAGAGTTTTTGAATTTAATGACAACACAATTTTAACTGACGAATAAGATTTGCTTTGGAATTTCGGAAACAGCTCATAGAATTATGCGTGCATGTACCTGCTACCTACACCACATAGTGCCCTACACTACATAGTGTTCCAGCCGAAAAACGTTCACTGTTGGACATAAGCCTCCCCCTCGTTTCGCATCCATCGGCTACCGGCAACCCTCACCAGGTCATCAGTCCACCTTGTGGGAGGCCTTCCTATCTTCTGATTTGCGGTCGCCACTTTAGAACCTTTCGGCCCATCGACCATCTGTTCTGCGAGCAATGTGCCCTGCTCACTGCCACTTCAGTTAGGCGACTCTTTGGCCTATGTCTTGACTAACCTTGGTTCTCTTGCGGATATAATAATTTCTGACTAGATCACGTAAGGAAACTCCGAGTATAATCCTCTTGGTATTGTTTACCACTCATTCCACTCAACATACTAAGCAATAAAGTATTTAGTAGCGTAATTTTGATAGAATAGATGTTAGGATTAAACAAGCTGTGACGGACAAGGGATGAATTTATAGAGGTCTCTAAAAGCCTGAAAGGATCAGGAAACATAACGAATGGTATGGATTCGCCTGCTTCAGAATGAATAGCACTACTTCAATTAACTATGCTATCAATGAAATTAAAGTCAACTCAGATTGGATAGCCATTTTGGTAATCAGTAATTAAAGCAGGAATTTATAGTGTATCATGCTAGGCAGTTAGATAGAAAGATAGATACCTAGATATACTCTTTATTGTACACCATAACCAAAAGCAAGCTAAAAGCAAAACCAAATTATAGTATGTAAAAAGAGTGAATAAATTTTATTAACATTAACACAATTAAACTAATAAAAAACTGTATAGGAAAATATATATATAAACTGATAATAATGATAAATGTACAAACGCGTATGAAAACTACTCATTGGGCATCAAAAAATTCATCCATATTGCTGTCAATGAGAAAAGTCTTTGGAACCTACTCGTACTTATAAAAAGTTTTAAACACAATGTTGTCCTTTACTTGGAACGTAAAAGCAAAATCCTACAGCTAATAGCATCAAGGGACTAGAAGCACTTATCGAGCTTCCTTACTTAAGTGGTTTCTTTTATTTAAGAATACAAAAGATAAAACAAAATATTATCTATTTAGACACTATGTTGCGTAAAAACTGCTCTGCGTCTAGAAAAGTATGGAGCCGTCGTTAAATATGTATGAAATGTCTTTGTGCCGTTGTTCGGGTGAAATATTACATCAGGTGTTTTATTTACTGTTTCTGTACGTAAGGTTTATTTTCGTGATTTAGTATTTTTTTTTGTCGTATACTCCCTTGGTTTTATGAGTGCTATAGAGAAAATTTGCGACATAAACACTTTTACTTGAGACGTGATTTAATTTTATTTTATTCACGTTTTTGTTAAATTGTCATTGCTTTAGCGAGTGTTTTTGATTTAAAAATAATATTAGTTAACATATTAAATCAATCCAAAATATTCAGTTATTTTTTTCTAAATACTTAATAGACCATTTTCTTTTGTAGGCATAGGTAATCTAAAGTAGGATCGTGGATAAATTTGAAAAAGAGCTAACGCGGCCCTTGGCACTCAGGCAACTGAAGGGACAAGGGTGGGTTTTAGTCAGTAAAAGTCTGACACACCCTCCCGCATAATTTCCCACCCCCACAAAAAAAGTTAATCTAAAGTACAACCTATAATAAAATTATGTAATTATTACTTGTTATTTATTCAACAAACTATCAGACCGAAGCGAACTTGTCATTAAAAGAATGTATTTGTAAAAAAATGTAACAATTTCATGACAATGAAATAACTCAACCGTATCAAAATGGCAGCTTTCAAAAGTACTACAAAAGACTCAACACTGTACCTACGAGGGTCATTCAATAAATACTTAGCCTACAAAAAGTAAACGAAAATTTTGGAAAAGTGGCAATTTATTTTTCAACATAGTCTCCTTTTAGTTCGATACACTTAGCCCAGCGATGCTCCAACTTTTTTAACCCGTCCGAAAAATAGTTTTTGTCAAACTCTGCAAAATAGGCCTCCGTGGCGGCGATAACCTCCTCATTCGATCCATATCTATTCCCGGCGAGTGATTTTTTTCAGATTAGGAAACAGAAAGAAGTCACAAGGGGCCAAATCTGGAGAATACGGTGGATGGGGTAGCAATTCGTAGCGTAATTCGACCAATTTGGCCATGGCAACGGCAGACGTGTGAACCGGTGCGTTGTCGTGGTGAAACAGCACTTTTTTCTTCGCCAGATGGGGTCGTTTTTTCTTTAATTCGGCGTCGAATCGGCCCAATAAATCGGCATAGTAAAGCCCTGTAATTGTTTTACCCTTCTCGAGGTAATCGATGTAGATCACACCTTGTGAATCCCAGAAAACGGTGGCCATAACTTTTCCGGCCGATTTTACAGTTTTCGCCTTCTTTGGAGCACGTTCCCCGGTCTGGATCCATTGTTTTGATTGCTCCTTGGTCTCTGGTGTGTACCAGTGGATCCAGGTTTCATCGACGGTCACAAAACGACGCAAAAACGCCGCTGGATTCCGCTTAAACAGCGCCAAACACGTCTCCGATGTGGTCTCACGGTTGCGCTTGTTTTCTGGTGTGAGTAAACGCGGCACCCATCGCGCCGACAGCTTTCTCATGCCGAGTTCCTCGTGAAGAATATGATGCACTGTTCCTTCTGAAATGCCTACAGTCTCAGCTAGCTCCCGAACCTTCAATCGGCGATCTGCCAATACGAGATCATGGATTTTTTTAATGTTTTCCTCCGTAGCAGCTGTTTTCGGTGCACCTGGACGTGGTTCATCAAAAACCGACGTACGGCCACGTGCAAACTCGTTGAACCAATTCTTGACGGTGGCCATCGATGGAGAAGAGTCACCGTACACAGCATCCAAGCGGTCTTTGATTTCGATGCGCGTTTTCCCTTCCAAAAATAGGAATCGAATCACCGAACGATATTGCTCTTTTTCCATTTTTGTAAAACCGATCGACACGTTCGCTTCCATAAGTTGTCAAATTAAAACAAATGAAGGGATTGGAATGAAAATTTGAAAAAAGAATTAAAAAAGAATGTGCTACACTGTGGTAAAACTCTTTTGAAACTACAGCGCCCTCTGGCGATGAGGCTAGGTACTTATTGAATGCACCTCGTACAAAGAAATAAATGCAGATAGAAAAACATTTGCCCGTGAAAATTTGAGTGAAGTTCAAACACTGAATGAGCAATTAAGAAACCACAAATTTTTGTAAGATGGCTGTGATTGATGTTTCCGGTATAATTATGAACATCGATTTTTTTTTATATTTTGAAATATTCAGCGATCCAAAGATCAATCGTAAAATGTTTTTATTAGATTTAAAAATAAAGTGTTAGGAGGTACCTCTCTCTGGAGGTTTGGTAGCTTGGACCCTTTTCCCAATACCAGTGGGCTACAATTTTTTTATAATTTGAAATGTTTCTTATAATGATTTTTAAGACATATTTAAAAATATACAAATAAAAAAAACTTTTAAATAACTGAAACTAAAAATAATCTAAAACATGGCGTCGAAAACTTTTTCCGCATCGCTGTCGACTGGTAATGTGCCTAAAAGACTAGCGGCATTGCCAGGTTATATGGCAATACTTATCCTCTGTCCAAGGAAAAAACCAGGCCTTGAGTCACGCTAAGTTTCGACAAGGCGTATATACACTTCTTTGCACAATTTGTGAGTACTCTGACCCTATGATCCGAGAGTTTCAACCCCAAACAGCTTGAAAATATAATTACCAACAATTATACTTTTGCTTGAGGTTTGCCGCAGCCGTAGCGGCAGCGCCAGCACAGCACAGAAGATGAGATGGCGCAAGAGTATCGACACAAGTAGCATCCCACACTAAAGGCCTACCTATCTTCTATGGAAAAAAAGTCATGCCGTCCGTCCATTTATAAATATATTTAATAAGTAAAAAGATGAACAAACGAAATAATATAATCGAATAAAAAACATTTAATGATCAGCAGCAGTCTATGTGATAAATTGATGGTAAAGACAGTATTTGGATATACATTGTACATTATTAGATAACATAATAATATTCAGATTTTCAGAAAAGAATTGATATATGTTTTTATTCAAAATATTTTTGGACGTTTATTAAAAATAACCAGAAATATGCTTAGCCCACTGACCCCACTTAACTGCAGTTAGGCGTGGGGAATAGTTTCAAAGCTAGGTTACTCTACAGTGAAGAGTCTTCTAACAACACGATTCGTGTCCTAGAGTAGTCACTCTCTGCATCAAACCCTTGACCCGAATTCTAAACGAGAATCTCTTCAGGTGATGGTCAACGCTCTTGACAATCAAGCTACTGTCGTAGTTTATTTGTCAGTTGGTGTTACTGTCAATAAAGGAAATGCTATTTTTGTGACATTGTTCTTCAAAGGTAAAGAGGTTCATTTAATAGTCAGATGATTGGATGACTTCCAGAATATTGCCTATAAGGTCTGCTTGAGATTTGAACATATTAGAGATAAGAATCCTATACTAAGCAATGAGTGGAACAATGCTATCAATGACGATTATGGTGAGCTAACTTGAACATAACTGAAGAAATGTAGTTATGTAGTATGTCTGGGAGTCTTTAACTCAAGAGTGAATAGGTTACTTCTAGGCAAGCACGATCCATCTTCAACCATATCATCGCTTACCATCCGGTGAGATAGTGGCCAAACGCATGCCTATCAACAATAAAAAATGTATATATTAAATATGCATTATTACACTTTTGCCTACCTACACTTACCTTACCTTTATTACACTTTTGGCTATATTTATCTAAAAACAAAACAGCATCAACATAATTATAAAGAAAACACTAAAGTACCTAAATGTATCTCCATATACAGCGGATTAACCGCAAGAAGGGAAGCGACAAACTAATATCCTACCACAAATGGAAACATGTTGCCTATTGTGTACGTCAAAGACGTTTTCAGTATTTATATTCTCTGAATCTGAATAAAATTGCATGAATAAAATCAAAACATGAAGTAGGATTAGGATAATATTAGGCAATTTTCACTGCCTTCAAAATCATGAACAACGCAAATTCATAGAATCAGAGACTCTTAGAGCATTATAACCAAAGGATTATTCGAAATCCTAGATTCTTTGAGTCTGAAATATTAGCAAATTAGTAGGAAATGATTATACTTAATTATTCTTAGGGTTCATGAAGTAAATAATGAATGTGAAAGTTATTTTTAATGGTACTAAAACTTTACTTAAATTTCTAAGAATTTCTAAAATCTTAGAACTTGAGAATAGAATTTGAAATTGACTTCAAGCTCAGAGTTTAATATAACTCTTTTGATAGCCGTTAAAAATATGCTCATAAATTCTTCGTTTTGTTTAAAAGTAATTTTTATTTAGGTAGTTGTTTCACTTATATTTATAATTTTATTTATGATAGGATTTTTTTCTGTAATACCTAAGTTTCTGATGAGATGAGTTCCATGAAATTGTATGAAATTATTTCTAAATTGTTATTCGAAGTTTATTAGAACTCAACGTCCTGGACTAAACTGTATTAGGTTTCTGTCTATAGTTTAGGTAGATACAAGCTTTATTTCTCACCAACTACCTTAACTATCCAATCATCGAATGAATGAACACAATTAAATACCAAAAACAATGAAATCCGTTTCAAAATCAACTTGGATGTTCATTGTTCAACGAATCGCGAGTTCGTTAACTAATTCAGTTCGTTTCAAAGTCCACTTATTATAAAGCTCGAAGTTACTCGTCTGAATGGATCAATAAGAAAGTTTTGAACAGAATTTAAAAATGAATTCAACTGGAATGTTCTAATTATGGAGGTGAGAGAGTTTTCACATCATTATTCTATAAAACTTCGAAGTTAAGTAGTAACTTTTGCTGGAATACTTGAACGTGGTCGAACCATTCCATTTTTTAATGAATGTTTGTTTGTGTACTTTGTCTATGATCCATCTAATCACAGACAAAACAGAATGAAGATAACAGTTTTAATAATAATAATAATAATTTCTACTCCCGTCACCGGTTTTTTTTTTATTTGGTGGGGTGGGAAATCATTCAATGAAATATCCCGCTCTGGGTGGAGCGGGAGGGCGCGTCAGACTCTTACTGACTAAAACCCACCCCTGTTCCTTCCTTGCCTGCCCTGGCACAAGCAACTGAGGGTGTGGATTCTATAATTTTAAATGTTTGTTTTTTAGTATGATTTGTTTATATTAGATATTTAAAATTATAATTAATATGAAATGTAGTACTAAGGTTTTACACCCATTGTTATATGACATAAAATAATATCAAATAAATAATTTAAATTGCACATTAAAATAAAATCAAATTTAATGAAATAAAAACAAACAGGTACATTATATAAATAAAAATCAATTAAAAATTAAATTAAATAAAATCATTGAAATAAAATTAAACGTCATTACAATATAATAAAATAAAAACAAACAGGTACATTAAATAAATAAATCAATTAAAATCAGTACTTCATAACCAGCATTAGCAAGGCCACATGTCTGCCAGATCAATGCCGGAGGAAAGGACAGTCGGCGCACAATCGCAAGTACGAGTAAGTAATCGGTGCGCGACTCTACGAACATACCCGAGGCGCTACACTAACGGGGCAGCCCATCACCACCCTGAACGCGTTATTATACTGGATTCGAATGGCAGTTTAGTTTATTTTTGAATAGTGAACCCACAGACTGCACGAGTACAGCGACGTACAGTACGCTCTAAAGAACGCAACCACTCGAGCACCGTGCGAATATGCGAGCTACCTTACTTGCTTTCACTGACAATGCCTTCCGCTCCCGTTTCATGTCTACATGATCTAAAGTGAAATAAGTTGTTAAAAAAACGTTCTTCATACTTAAAGTTTATGCCTGATATAAATTAAAATAATATAAAATTTTTGTAGTAAAGCCAAATTGCAATTTCAATTCATGACGGCTTTGATATCTGTTATATCGTCAGCTATAAGTAATGAGTTCAGTTTCTAACCTGAAACTTAATAATTAGTTAAGCAATCTGAGTAGAAGATATGTTTTGAGATTAATCAGACTCTCTAATACTAATACATTTGAATAATTAATGCTAATTTTGACTAGGATTGAAGTAAATATAATTATGATGGTAGAACGGAGTCTAGGCAGCCGTAATATTAAGGTTTTAGTTTGAAAGAGAAATTAATCAGGGATAATTAATTTAACTTTCATGTAATTCTGTTTACAATTATCGTCGTCATTCAACTGAAAGTCATCCACTGCTAGACAGTCTTCCCTAAAAAAAAAGAAAGCGTAACATGTTTTTTTTTTTTTTCTTCCATGTCCTTTATTAATTTTAGGTATCTGTTAACAAGGGGAAACTGGACTGGGCGTCTGGATGATTGGGGAAAAGACCCGGAAGTGTGGGATTTCACCTCACCAAAACCTACCCGGTGATCACCATCAGCAAATGAAAGGTGTGACCGTGACCTCTTAAAATAAGACCCCGAAACCCCCTCTGTACAACGCGTGTTAAGGCACATCACTTTTTTTTTTTTTTTTTTGGAGGGTGCGAAATCATCCATTGACTTCTGCTTCGGGAGCGACTGACTACCCTTGTTCCTTCAGTTACCTTTGTGCCAAGGGCCGCGACCCCAGGCAGGCATCAACCCTAACGTGCCCCGTTAGGTACCTAACTACTGTTGAAATCTCTTTGAGCGCCGCGTGGAACACTACTCGCCGTCGACTCTCGGGCCTAATCCTTGGGGAGACCCGTTTCTGGTCTCCCCAAGGACTTGGCCCGAGAGTCTGGCCTGAGCCTTGCTATGCACAGTAGCACGAGATCACTGTGCCAACGTTGTTCTGGAGTCGTCTACATCTTTATTTTCCACCATTTCAATAGTTACCTCTTTTCTAGCTATTACATCATTCTTCACACAATCCATCCACTGCATCGTTGGACTCCTCATACTATTCTAACCATCCACATTTACACAGAAATCTGCCCTCACGACGTGTTTCTCATTCTTCAGTATCATAACAACATGTGGATGTGTTTTCATTCATACTTATAATGACATCACATCCTCCTATCCTACAAATGGATTGGTGGATATTTGTTACTCAATCGCCCCAGAACGGATGAATGGATCAGGATGTAATTTGGCACACAGATAGATTATAGCCTGATACACGTGAGCTATAATTTATAATGGGAAAAAGTTGATTTTATTTATGTACAATCGACGCACAAAAAATCCGAACCAAATTGAAATGAAACACTTAAATCACTGTAAGTGTCATGCCAGTACTAACTCTCTCCTAATTTACGTCTTTGTAGGCTATAAACATAATACTACAGAGTTTGTTGGCGTATTAAAATTTTATTGTAGCCCAGATCTTGGCTCAAAACAATGTATTAAGACGTAGACCATTTGTTCCGTTTGATTCAGGACGGGAATCGTGATTGATTTTATTACACGAGAAACTTAACAATATACGTCAAACTGCTTAAAATTTAATTTGTTTAGCTGTTTCCTTTTCTTGTAATTGAAGAACATTTGTAGTGTAGGTATTGTGGTAACTACTTAAGGATTTATATTGGCTTATTGAATTCGGACCAAGATTCTTTACGTGGTAACAAACTTCTTCAGCCGTATGTCAACTATATTTGACTGATCTTGTCTCACTTCACTAATTAGGCCGAATATTGGAAAGCTCACGTAAAAGTTCAGGTCTATCCTATTAAATTAATCTTATTTCAAAGGAAAGACTTCACGATCTAAATACGACATTTTCGTACAAAATTAATTTCAGATTACATATGGACGTGGAGAAATGTTACTGATTTGCATTCCTTCTCACCGTGAAGCGTACCAAATTACGAGATAGAACTCGCTTGGCTCAAAGAAATATTGGGTCTCTTTACTAAGCTTTATGGTGAGCCGGACTAAAAAGGGGTTGAGTGTCCCTATTTTAAATAATAAATGTATTTCACGCCGGGAAGGTCTGCATATCACTGTTTCGTATAGTTCGGTGTGCCGTAAATTTCTGGATCTTTTTGAAGTTCCGTCATAGTTTCGGTATACTTGTGTAAAATTCTTATAACATGCTGTAAATAATTCCTATTTCTCGTTTTCTTCCCGGAGTTTACTTGTGTTGTATTTCCCTGATCTTTCTATGCTAGTCATTTTGATAATATGTTTGTGGGTAACTCCCAAATAAACGTAGGAAATAGTAGTAGTAATTACTATTTTGAGGAATGCATGGCAGTTGTTACCGTCGTTTGACATTGAAATTGAAAAGTAGTGGTACATTAATAGGGGTTGATAGTAACATTATTTAATCAACAGTTTAGTCCTTTTAATAGTTGGGTGCTGATTAGCGGTAATAATGGCTTGTTCTATTAACTGCGACTTAAACCGGACTGGAAAATGTGGGTGTAGTACACCCACCTGTGTCTAACTTGCCACAGAATACGCTACATGCGTCATGCTATTAGTTTACTGTACCAACAATCAATAACATATTTTTTATTAAATCTATGTTTTTTATATTAATAATTCAATTTTTTTTTTTAATTTTAATTTCTTATGTAAAATTTGTATTCCGGTCAACAGTTGTATTGCATAAATAATAATTCACCTAATGTTTAGGAGAAGACACTGATTCATGTAACACAAGTGTTCCCACCTAGCACAGGAGTCAGGGCCTTTTTTTTCTTTTTTTTTTTGACTCCTAGTGACTAAAACCTACCCCTGTTCCTTCCCTGCCTGAGTGCCCAGGGGTGCGGTAACTCATTTTTAGACTTTATCTGCTACCCCTAGGCATGCAGGCACCGGCCACGATGGGCCCCGTCAGTGGTGGCTGACACTAATCTCTATGAGGCGCGCGTGGAACACTACGCGCCGTCGACTCACGGGCCTGGTGCTGATCCGACGGCGAGCTACCCACTGCTCGCCGTCCGCAGAAGGGCCTGACTCTGCTTGTACATATTTTATGCAATATTTTTTTATAAATCTTGAATACTAAATCCACAATTCAATATCATGCACGATTTGTTTTGATTGGCTCAATTTTATTTCTGTACTGCTTATGATGTGTGAGAAAGGAATTACTCGTGATCTAATTTTCTGTGGTATCGTTCTACTTGAAAGTCTTTGTCCATTTTTAATTTAAGATTTAACAAGTTTTGAAGAAATTCAAAACCGTTACTTCCAACTTAAAGTTGTTGATACAAACCTTGAATTTATAATGACGGCTAGTAAAGATTTTTATTCGCAAACACAGGAAATATTTTAATATTGTCTGCGTTTGGGAATAGAAAAAGTTCTTATTTGCCAATTGCCAACAAATGAGACTATATTTTGAAGAGACGAGGTTTTCTTATTGAAAAAGTTTCCAATAACCCAGAATTCTAACTTTGCAAACAATCCTACTTCTTCCTGTTCCCATATTATCTGAATTTAAAATTCATGAGTTTTTTCCAACTTAAACGCTCACGGTGTGAATTCACATAATGCAAGCAGACATCGAAGATTCCATATTTTTAACAACATTAAAAAAAGTAATGCGATACGTAGAATAATCTGGAGAAGTTTAACGAACGGCTACGATCTGCTATGAATCGTAGACTTCGCAGTTCACGAGTGAGTTAGTGATGTATTTAATTGGTTTAACTTTGTTCACACGTCGTTTAAAGTTTTCAGGTAAATTAACAGGAATACATGCGAAAGTTACATAATTTAACGCTCCATTTGAAACCAGTAATGTTTGAATCAGTCAGTAATAAGTTTCATGGTCGCTAAATCCACTAAGACACAAAGTGAAACTATGCTAGTCAACTACGTTAGTGTATTTTTTATGCGAAATGTGCACCTGTGCCTAATCCTTTGGGTAATACATAAGTGATAATACCATGTGTCTACAAATTAAAAATAATACATTAACAACAAGTGAAAAAAAGGGAATTTAATTCGAAGCACTTAGTTGGATCCCGAGAGCAGTGAAGTATTCTAGAGTAGAATCCCGAGCGTAGCGAGGTATTCTAGATTAGCATCCTGGGCGGAGCGAGGGATATAAGGACCGAGATGAATTATTTTTTTCACGAGTTGTGTACTCTACTTTTTACCAGTGACTGCGAAAAAATAAATAGTAGTATAGTATTTATCACATTTTATTTTATAATCGGTAATAAGAGAACAAAGGATTAATTTATAAACATTAAAATTAATAGAATAGAATACTCTTTATCTCTCTCTCTCTTTCTCTTTAATTAATAGTGAAATTAGAACAGTTTTCAAAATTCAGTGTAATGTTCTTGTTTGGTTTTGAAACGGTCGTATTAGATAAGACTTGGGTGTTTGGTAAAGTCGCCATATTTTGTGGTTGCTGTTGCTGAGAAAGCTGTAATGTACTCGTTCCACAAGGTTGTCCTTTCGATGTTGAAGGGCGCGCCGGAGATAGTGGCGCCCAAGGGTCAACAGTAGACGGTTTTAGGGATTTATACTTTTAGGGATTTATACTGTTAATATTCCGCTGCATTTAGCTTTCTGGTACATTGCTGGGCCTCCATCCTCCGTGGCGTTTCAGCTATGTAAGATCAGCACCAGAATTTCCTAAAAGGGTGGCGGAGCTTCTACGGAAGTAGTTGTCCTGTGTATTGTTCGGGATTTGATAAATTCAAGAATGTGGCAATCTCTTTTGGCATCGCACCTATTGTATTGATCCCAATATTGTATTGATTCCAATAGGTTGCCAAGTACATTTTCCGCCATGGTATTGTATGAAAAATCTGTCGGTTTTTGTATTAGTGGACCGTCAAGCTTGATATTTTTCGACGATTTTAAGTACTTTTTTTTTTTGACTTATTTTTACGTACAGACTGTTGTCAGCATTATCTAACCCACCCTAAAATCAAACGACTTTGGACCCTCTGCTTGTAACATTAAGGTTTATTTAATTTATATGAGCTTATCAGACAACTGCTCGAGGATTTGATGAACAAATACAATAATAATATAGACACGCAAATTTGATCTTTAAAACGTTAGCATTAGGTTATATTTTATAACTATCTGTTATAATATGATAAGTGTAATAGCTTATTTTAATGATTGGGTTCAAGTAATTCTGGTCGTGGTGTGTGTGTGTGTGACTTGAGGCTAGAGATGCCGATGCATTCCACCAGCTTTTGCGACAAATCTTTTACGGTTCAGGCGGTGCAGTTATGGAATGCCTTGCCCGTGTCGGTAAGGCGTGCTCAATCCTTGTCCACTTTCAAAACAAAGGTCAAAAGTCACTACCTCTCTCTTTAATCGTTTTTACTAGGGTTCCATGCGTTTTGTTTCATAATTATTAATGTATATATTTATCTATAATGTATTTATTGTATATATTATTATAAATAGTACACCTAAGACTACCTACAGTACTGTATATCCTTTTTTCTTTAAAATCCATCCAAAGGTTGTCTTGAAAAGATCGCTTTTAGCGATAAGGCCGCCCATTGTGTCACCCTATGTAATGTTTTCCTCATATTTTTATTGTAATTTATATGGTGTACATAATAAAGAGTATTCTATTCTATTCTATTCTGTGTATAAGACTGAGAAAAACGAGGTTCGAGATCAAATCCTGCGACAAAGATATTGTTTTGCTTTCAATATAAAATTTATATTCCAAAACTATTTCTTTTATTATTGTAAAGAATTACAGCACAAACTTCCCAAAACAGCAGCATAAACTTTAAAAATGGAAATATTTTCACATAGCTTGTAATAAGTGGGTAGTTGAAAAATAAATATTCGTATTCATTATAAAGCTGGTATTGAAATGCTACTATGGAGTGATTATTTAAAAAACAAAATAATTTGCACGAGGAGAAGGTGACTGCTCGTGCTGTGCAAGAATAAACTTTATGATAGTATACTATATGATTCAATTTTTTTTGAATATTGCGTCTAGCATTACAACTAAGATCAAATTTCAATGCGGCTTATAAGAGTTGTGTTGGTCTTGTGGTCACTAAGGTAGTGCGATGTTCATCGTTGTCTACGTTCGAAACCAAGTTTAACCTAAATTTAGATATTTTATTACACTTTTTTACATTTCTTTAATAGACGACGTAGGGTATTGTCTTTTTAAACGGGCAGTTTGTATAGAAATAAAACTAAAAAATTGCAAGTTTAAAATGTTTATTATTTCATTAAAACACTTAAGTAAGATAAAGTAAGTAAATGCTATATTTCCAAATTAATATACTTTTTATATTAGTATGCCATATAAAAATTAAAAAAGGCATGCTTATGCTTAAAAGTTTGTTATCGAGAAAATGAATTCATCTGTGAAATGCTTTACTTTATAGCTGCCTATATGTAGTGAATAAACATGTTATTTAAACAGAAAAAATCTGTTTATAACAATAACATCATCACATAATCTGCAACATTTTAATGGTTGAACAATCAATCCATTGAGCATTTACTTACATGGTGTGTTTAAATATACCTACTAGATGAACTAGTAGCGGAGTGGCGCACCGTCCCCTGCTATAACTTGTTGTAAGCGGCTACGCATACCGCGCACCATGTTCCAACACAAATCTTTGCCTCTCATGTGCTCCCAAGTCGATGACACGCCCTCAGCCAAGTTGTGTTTGTTTCGTACTTCCGTTGTGTCCCATTTTAAAACCATTTGACCTCATAGATTTTCTATAGGGTTCAAATCAGGACTTTTAGATGGCCAATTAATAACTGTCACACCTTCTTGAGCAGCTAATCATTCCCGCACAATGCCAGCACGATGGATGGAGCAGTTATCGTGCATGAAATAAATATGTGACGTTGGATAGGCAATTCGCACAGTCGGCAGCATGACGTCACGCAGAATCTCCAAATACAAACTGCTATGAAACCTACCACCAACTTCCACCAATTCACCAGGTCCCATGGAGTAGCAGCCCCAGTAGCCCAGGGTTATTCTACCGCTGGTTCTACAAGGTAGCAAGCACTTCTCGTTGTAACGTTCTCCTTTCCTCCGCCATAAGATTTTACGTCCATCTTTGTCCGATTTAAATGATTTTTCATCAGTGAAGATCACAACATTTTCTTCTCAATTAAAATTCAAATATTCCTGGGCAAAACGGACCCTTTCTGCACGATGAGCAGGTGTCAATGCAATTTTCTGTGCCGGTTTATAATTCTTTATCCCAGCAACGTGTAAATGCCTTCTCACTGTTTCCACTGAAATATTGTGGTTTATTGCGGTTGCACGAATGGGCAAAAATGGATTTTCAACGTGGCTTGAAACAATAGCCCGGTGGCGTTCGAATTCGGGACTATACTTAATGGCTTTTGCTCTTGGACGAATCCACTGAATATTTCCATTGTCTCCATAACGTCTTAGCCATAGCCTGACCGTATTTCTTTAAAACAAAAATAAACATTTTTGGAACCGTGTATGTAACTTGTAAGGAGTGAATGTAATGGTAAAATAGCCAACCACGCGTTCATTAATCACAATCAATAAAATAAAATAGGTATAAAAAAACACTTACCGCTATATTAAGTCGGCGACCAATCTCTCTAATTCCAACATTCTACTCATGCAGAAATATTATTTTATGTTTGGTATAGTCGTCAAGTTGCGACATGATGCTTTATTACAGCAAATTGCTTAAAAATAGTTAACGAGTTAAACGATTTACAAATGTGTGTGCGCAGTCACTGCTATTAGGCGTAGTGTTTTTTTTTATGGGGGGGTGGGCAATCATCTTATGACTTCTTCCGCTCTATGGTGGAGCGGAAGGGCGTGTCAGACTCTTACTGACTAAAACCCACCCCGGTTCCTCCCTGCCCTACGCGCCCGGGGGCGAGGTAACTCTTTCGAATTTATCCTAACTTTTGTTACTTAGATGAATTTATGATCTACCTCACGAAGTAAATTTGTTTTACTTCGTATTCAACCATTCTTGGTAAATATAAATTCTGTGAACTTAAAGTTTTTTTAAATTACCCACCCGTTTACAAGATAAGTTATTAGACGAAAATCTTTAATATTGCAAGCAATATTGTAGAAATGAAAACAAATTAAAAAAGAAACTGATGTATAGGTGGACTGTGTTTTCGAACCCACATGCTTTTCGTCGTCAATCCAGCATCAAACCACTAAGCCACAAGAACTTATTGGGAATATGCGAAATTAAAGATTGGGTTGTAATTATGTAGTGTGACTTAAGAGCTTTTCAACTTTAATGTTAACGAGATAATGATTAAAATAGCTTAACAAAAACATATATGATGCCGGTGGCTCCAACTTTGTTGGGTGAGTTTACCTTAACGTTACGTGTTAACGATCAAATTTGCGTGTCTGTGTTATTATTGTATTTTTGTTCATCGAGTGCTCGAGCACTTGTCTGATAAGCTCATATAAATTAAATAAACCTTAATGTTACAAGCAGAGGGTCCAAAGTCGTTTGATTTTAGGGTGGGTCAGATAATGCTGACAACAGTCTGTACTCTTGCCGTATTACGAACGTTCTATCAATTTTTGTTTTCGTATCAGTTATAACGATCAGTAATAATTTTTCCGAGTGTTTTTGAATGTCGTTCATAGTTATCTTTATTAATTAATTACTGCAACAGGCCCCATTCACGCCAAAAATTAGCACAACCTGTGAACAATAATTTAAAAAATATGTATTTACAGGAAAACTTTTAAAGTACAGAAGGTTTGTAGATAAATAGGTACTAGAAGTACTTACTTTTACGGCCAGAAAACTGTGGCGAGGCGCATCATTTAGAAAACGTTCAATGTGATGGGAGGTTTGCACTCTAGATTTCTTTGGCTTATTACCCTCGGAAAGTCGCTTTAAGTTTGTCACTAACTTTGAGTCGTTTGAAATATCAATGTTGTGTTTGATTCTCACTGTGGCTGTTAGCATATATGCTCCAAAGTGTCGACAGCTTCTTAGTCTTGGTTTATTCATTGAAATAGTTAAGAAATACGGACTCTGAGAAGGAATTGGTGCCATTCGTGGTTTTCCAGTCGCAGAACAAATTGTATGTTTTCAGGTACAACTCCCGAGATTCTGGCGGCAACAAATTATCTACTATAATTGCTGCTTTATTTCGAAATGATTCCGGAGTCAGTGTCTCATTTTCGGCACTGGAAGAACTCTTATTATTATAATTTATGTTAGTAGATTTTCCAATGACTTAAAACAACCATGATAACAGATAGAAAAGAATCTAAATTGGCGGGATATTTTTTTAAAATTTAATTTTATAGCTCTATGGAATAGCTCCATCTAGCCAGCCAGTACATACTTTCAGCACGTTTTATTTATTTTTGTACATAGCCTAATTCGTATATTCGTGCTTGTTCCAAATTCAAAATGTTTTTATTCACTTAGTGACTAACAGAGAGTTTTAGTCACGGTTAACGATGATTAAAATGCTCTTTTTTGAGTGGCAATGGTAAAAAATAAATGCTTTTGTTCCATAACAGATTTAATGCAATCAACTGCATCAGACTGCTTGAAAAGTTGTTTGGTGCCTTTGAGTTGTTTTTTACAGTTGGGATATTTTTTTATTTCTTACAATTTAATGAGTTATATTTTTAAAATCGCCTTCTCAATCCCTTTATTTTGATATCCCACATGATCATGTCTCAAAAAAAACCGGCTAAGTACGTGTCGGACTTCGCACATTTAAGGTTCCGTACCAAATGTATTTTTGACTATTTGTATGACTTTGGGTCAACAAGATGCTTACACTGTGAAAATTTGAAACCTGTAGCTCCAACCATTTGTTTGGCTGTAAAACCTGTGTGATAGACGACGGACAGAGAGAGAGACAGACAGACTAACAGACGGACACGTGACAGCAATAGGGCTCCGTTTGAACCCTTCGGGTACGGAACCCTAAAAACGACCACATTTATCAAATGGCGGCTGCCATTTGTTTTTCAAAATTCATACAGCCTGTGTCACTTAGGCGGTCAAAACCAATCTAATGATATCTCATTTTTGTTTACATTCATTCAGCCGTTTAGTCTACAGGGCGTACCAAAGAAATAGACATACATACACAGTCTTGAAAAACATTACCGTCCTTCTGGTGCAGTCGGGTCATAAGTTACAGCCACAACTGAGGCCCGCATCGCCAACAGTCTAGACATTGCTGCTAGCAGCTCCATAACAAACAGTCAAAATCCGAATAGAAGGCGATAGAGAAATCTGTAGAAACTGCTGCGGGCGGTCGATACCATCGCAAAATGAAAGAGTATGTGGAACCCTGTTTTCAGTCCAACGGGACGGAAAATTGGACAGGACAAGACTTATCTCACTCAAAGGACGCGTGGTGTTTGAAGAATCTCTCCTATTGCGGTTTAAATTGTTTGAGTAGCAGATTACAGGATTATTTGGTTCGTAAACGTGTCATGTTCGAAGATAAATCGGCCGGTTCCTAACTGATACACAGTTTTGGTGCTTAATTTTCGAGTACGAGTTAATTTGATATTTTTGTATAGCGATTTTTTTTAAATATTACAAGTTTCACAAGTGTAGTTTCAACACATAGTTTCATGAAATAAGGTTTTCAGGATCTAAATGTTTAAAGATAATGGTATGTGGTATGGTCATTAAAATACTACCATGCGGTGCGTAATTACCTATTACTGATGAAAATTAAGGTTAAGGTGACCGTCTGGTTAAAATAATGGACCATTAAGAAGTTAAATCGTCTAAGAGATACTGCTTAAGAAAATACTATTACTCTGAAAATGCTTTTACACAATTTAGTTTCATTCCATATCTTTAGCAGTGGAAACTTCTTTGATTTAACCCGTCGCGCGTCTACTTAGCAGAGATAATTAATTTTTAATTGTTTACGGCCCATGCACTGTCCGCCAGACACACAAGAGGTTTCTTTTTCTTTTTTTTAAAATTTACAATCAAATATCAAATTAATAATTTCAGCTGAAGAACATTTGAGAATTCATTTGGTAAACTTGATTTAGTATAAGTTCCTCCAAACAATCAATACTTGAACAACTAAGTTGTAAATGCCAAGTTTATGTGAGCAATGTCATCCAGCACAGCGTGGACCACAGGTAATCCAGCAAGAGCTAAAATTTGGTCCGCAAAAGTTTTACAAATTTCAAACTTTCCACCTGAAAAGTAACATTGATTCAATGCGAACTGATTTTAAGTTTTTATCAGAAATGTTGTGTTTTCTATGACAATGCTCAACGACTTTTGATTTTAATGAATAGGTGTGCTACAAGTTTTGAACTTATTATGTTATTTAAATTGTTAAGTTTTCTAACAAACCAACCAAAGTGGTCCCCGGTCAGTTAAAATTAGGGAGCCATTATGTTAGAAGGCAAAGAAGTATGTCATTTTAAATTAAATTTTGTTACTTAGACCCTGGATGCGGATAGCTGAGAAACTGGGCTGACCTCAAGATTCATTCTCTAGACTCAAAAACGAAAACAGAAATCAACATGGAATGTAAGCGCCATTTTTTACAAAAAAATAACTGCAACCATTTGAATTTGTTTGCTTCACGCGAAACTAACCAAACAAACAGCATCACTTGAACATTTTTCAATGAGCAAAGCTGTTTATGCAAGGATAGCGAAGAAAATACTACCAAATGCACCGCTGCTCACAATGAATGTAATCTTCGGAATGCCCGCAGGTGCTATTTATTGGACATTTGAATAAATTTTATTGCAATGGTTTGGCTTACGAGAGCTCTATAAACACTGCATCTGAAATTCGGGTTTATTTTGATATTCATAATAATACAACGCTGGCCTTTTGTTTTATATTTGCTTTTATCGTAACCCAATCTGTGATGTTTCATCTGATTTTGGTTAATTTTTGAACATGTTTTAACTTTAAAAAAAAAATGAATAAAACCATTGAGTTATAAAGTGTTTACTTTATAACTTTCCGATTTATTTTAAGCAAAATTAAAAAAAAATACAATATGATCAGATATAAATGTTTTAGAATTTTAAAACAATCAGTATACTGAACTTACTAACAAGGAATACTATTAGGAGATTTGTAAGGTACCACAGATTGCAACCTTTCAACTTCTCTCAATGTAATGGAAAATGTCAATTTCACTCTTTGCGTGAGTTGTAAACCAACGGAATGTTTTCAGTATGTTTTTTTTTGTCTTAGAAAACTACATTTATTAAACTCAATAAGTCACGTTTTTACGATTATTTAAAGACAAAAATATATGTACGTTAAACATATTTTTGGAATCACTAAAATAAGGATTCGCTTTTTACACTAGTGTTCTTTTTGTATTCAATTCACACTGTTTAAATTCAATGTGAGTAGAAGTTATGAATTTAGTGAGTAAATATATACCTATGTATGCTGTCTGCATCTTCGTTTAATATATTTTATTTAAATCTTTTAAATCTTTGAAAACGTGTCTTTGTTATTTTTGCACAAAAGAGAACCAAGTTTGTAAAGAGATTTTTCTAGTAATAATCGTCAAACGTGTTTATTTCCTTTTTTTAGCGTATAACTGTCTTCAAATCTTCCACAAAATGCAAGTGTTTCAAGAGCTCCCTTATAAAAAAAAAACGATTTCTTATAGTAAGCTTTTTTCAGAAAACCCCTTACATGAAGAGACGGTTCACTGAGTCGTGAAAATATTGGGACAATCTAGTCTAAAGTATCTATCTTGAGTACGTTGTGTCAATTGAGCGCAATCTGTTTCAATTACCGCAAATTCCTTTGTTGGCTTCAGGCATTGACTTGTGTCTAAGTGAGCCTGCTGAAAGATTGGCTCGAAATATTTCAAGAAGAGCTTTTGGGTGCAGTTATTTTTTTTTAATTCTTTTGTAACAAATAGTTAACAGTATACATTGTATTAATCACGATAAAAGGTAATAGGGTATTTTACTAAAAAAATCTAATAAGTCCGTCAGTTAGATAACCAAAAATTGTTGGACATGTATTTTTTGCTTTACTAAACCAATAAAAAATGACAAAGCTAAAACGCATCAAAGCTCGGGGGTGGGGGCTCGTTACGTCACTGGTCGTAAAAAATATCATGCCGCGTGACATCACGCGAAATTTCAACGCACTGTATCGCCCTCATTTTTTGGTTGTGACAAAAGAAAAAAACGTGTCCCATATTTTTTGATTATTTAACTGACGGGCTAATTTTTTGACGTGACAACGTCTAATAAATCGATGAACGCCGGTTGCATGCACGAAAAAGTGTCCCGTTACGCTCATTGTACGCATGCGCCGCATCTATATTTCATCAATGTTTTGCTAAGACGTTGTCACGTTAAACTATCGTCCGTAAGACAACCATTTTTTTTTTTTGCAAAATACCCTATTTCGATCATCCACATATTTATTAGGAAGTGATTATTGACTTAGTGAATGATTTTATGATTTCCCTTTAAAATAATGTTTTTTTTTTAATTATTTTAATTAATGATTAACCTGTGAAGCCCCGAAACTCACCGGTGAGTCGGACCAAAAAAAAAAAAATAAAGAGAATAATAAAAAAAAAAAAATCGGCTGTCAACCCGGGTTGTCCTCGGGGTTTAATTTGACAACCCGGATTTTGCCATGGGGCTTCACAGGTATTTTCTAGCTGTTCATTCAATTGAAAGTTAATAGAATTTACCTTTCGATTAATAAATCACTGTCATTCCTCTACTATACTAACTACTGTTTAAAATTAGAGTTAGCCACGAAGTCAAGCCATAAAAATATTCCTCCAACATCTTCACACATTACCATTTTACACTATTCATGGGGTATTTAATTCTTTTATCAGGCTGTCCAACCAAGCTGTCTTTCAATCGAATGTCAGCTAGTGATTTAACCGACGGACACCCATTTACATATATTTACGACCACAATGGACTTTATGGATTGAACCTTGAAATATTGGAGGCGGGAAATGTTTCATTTACATATTCAGGGACGATCAAAGAAGAAAGGGATAGTTGAAAGGTGGTATATTGATGAAGGAATCTATTGACGTTTATTGCGGGTGAATTTCTTTTTTTATTTAGTTCTATCTTTTTTGTGAACGCAGTTAGATACTAAGATTTGTATTTTCAGTAGTAACGCTAGTAGCACACTTACCATCCTGCCCGGGGGTTGAGGATAAATTCGAAACAGAGTTACCTCGCCCCCGGGCACTAAGGGCAGGAACGAAAAAGGGTGGGTTTTAGTCAGTAAGAGTCTGACACGCCCTCCCGCTCCATGCAGAGTGGGAGAAGTCATTGGATGATTTCCCACCCTACAAAAAAAAAAAAAAAAAAACGAAAGCACACTTACCATAAGATGGAGTGCGTCTGGTATGAGGACGAAAGAACATTAATTAAGTAAGTCAATGTATGTAGGTAGACGTAACAGTCATTCTTGCGTCTCCTTTGTCAAAGGCTTCAAGCATCTTGTTTATATTGGTCAAAATAAGATTTGGAACAAAAAGAATAGTGGTTGAATGAAGAGGTGAGTTTTTGATTAAAACCTCTATAAAAGAAACAAGGATTGGTAATGGGCGGGAATGTTGCAAACCAAAGATTTGTACAGATTTTTACAAAATTTAAGAATAATTCGCAAAAAATGACGTGAGTAATTACTTTGGCGAGAAACCTACTTTGTAGTCCTTAGTAACCAAATACCTATTCCCTACCTATTTAGCCCCCATCACTGTCAAAAATATTTCTCTCTGTTTTCCTTACATTTCTCCCTCGAGAATATTAGTCACAAAAATTCTACTCTAGCCACAAAAATGTTCTTTGCTTAAAATAAACATAAGGTGAAAATTCCTTGATATCATTGTATGAGCTACAAACCTTCATAAAGAATAATAAATTCCCACTTTTAGTTCACTTAGACAGATTAGTGTGTCCATATTAGAGTTATTTTCTTTGCTTTCACTCAGTTTTATAGCTCGGCTTTATTTCTCTATGAGTAATTCAATTATACCTATCGACCACCCGCCGTGCAGTGAGTGTTGCTCACTAATTTGATAGGCCAACTTCATTTGTTGTGATTGTATTATTTCATTTTATTTTATTGCTTTTATCTTTTCGTTTAATGGATTAAGATATTGAAGACTCAACATAGCTGCATTGTTAAAAAGTGTATGAATTTATATGAAACTAAGTTTTGTTGGCGATGTCGCCTGGAAATCATGTCACGGGAATGTACTAGCTAAATAAAAAGTGTCCAGGTTATGGTCCACCCGTGCGCAAAATTTTGTCCAAATCTGTTAAGTCGTTGAGGCGTCATTGACACTTAGGTAATAGTAGGGTTTAACCTTGATAATTTTTAGTACGGCAGTAAATGTGTTAACATTTCTGATATTTGTAAGATGTAGGAATTTTCTTCGATTCTATTCACACTCTATGCCCGTAGACCTACTACGATACCAAAACGATAATCACTTTTGGAAGTTACATAGGTAAACTGTACCCCTGATGCGTAAAATTTTTAAAGACGACGTTTGCATCGTATATATGACTTGGTTTTAAGTACTTATTATTATTATTATATACTTTATTGTACACCAAAAAAAAATACACACATTAAGGAAAACTTATACTAAAAAACATACAATTGGCGGCCTTATCGCATTCCGCGATCTCTTCCAGGCAACCTGGAATGGACAGAGATTGCCTGGACACAAAATGGGGCTGCACTTGGTGCAAATATAAAGAATACAATACAATTATAGATACATAAATACATACATACTAAAAATATAGGCAAGAAACTAAGTGACAACAATTTAATAAAAAAAAAATTTTAAAAAATGGTCACAGTGACAAGTAATGCTCTTACTAGTCTTTTAAATATTGGTAGCGATTGCGCGCGTTTTACTGCAACTGGCAATGCATTCCACAGACGAGCGGCTTGGACTGTAAAGGATTTATCTTGGAAAGTAGTGGAATGCATTGGCATTTTAAGTCTCAAGTTATCCGATGACCTAAGAACTTTCGTGTGGGAGTCACAAAGAAACTGGAAACGTTTCTTGAGGTAAAGAGGGGTGAAAGGCGAAAAAAGCACATTGTACAGAAGGGCAAGAATACGAGCATTTCGGCGAAGGCGGATTGGCAACCACTTGAGTTTCAGGCGGAATTCGGAAACATGGTCATACTTTCCATGTGTCCCGTGCGGCACATGCCAGCACGGGACTCGTGCGCCACCTGACGTCATGCGAGCTGTTACGTACGCGCCGGCTGGCGGCGCGCGTCTTAAAGGCGCGCGCCGCCGCGCCGCCGCCGCCGTCTTGGCGCCACCCAGCGCGAGCGCACGAGCGCGACTTTATGTAGGCTCCGTTTTATTGACACACATCGTATTTTAAGTAGTTTATTATTATCTCACTGTATTTGTTTTACCTCAGTTTTTTTCTCTTTTTTTTTTTTTTTTTAATTATCCTGTCTTAATTAAGTATTTAAAGGTTTTGGTTTCCGTGCGTCACGTCATAGGCAACCACTGAAAATCAGCGCCGTGCTGTGGGTCCCCCACGGTATAGCATTATGCTGAGTGGAAGCCTTCTTGCCACAGCCACGACATGCATCTGTTTTTTATTTATTTCTACCTACCTATTTAACTTTTTTTTTTCTTTCCTTTTTTTTGTTAAACTTGTTACTAACATAGAAATATAAGATCTACTAACACTATCGATAAGGGTTAAGACTTAAGTTAGCAAAATCATATTGTTGTGTATGTCGTTAATTTGTGGCAAATAAATACTTTTTCTTTCTTCTTTCTTTCTTTCGCAAACCAAATATGAACCTTATGTAAAAATTTTGAAGTCGCTCAAGTTTATCAAGTTGCATTTCAGTGAGGTCGAGATAGCTGGCATCAGCATAATCATTGCACTAGTAGTTCGAATCGAACAGGTTTATACTTGCTAAGATAGTACGACTGTCCGGCGGTAGGTGCCGTCCGGCGTTACGGGACTTCCCCCTAATAGTAGGGTTTAACCTTGATAATTTTTAGTACGGCAATAAATGTGTTAACATTTCTGATATTTGTAAGATGTAGGAATTTTCTTCGATTCTATTCACACTCCATGCCCGTAGACCTACTACGATACCAAAACGATAATCACTTTTGGAAGTTACATAGGTAAACTGTACCCCTGATGCGTAAAATTTTTGAAGACGACGTTTGCATCGTATATATGACTTGGTTTTAAGTACTTATTACTATAAACTTGAAAGTTCACGGAAATAGTTCAACAAGGGTAAACAAAAAAACCGGCCAAGTGCGTGTCGGAACTCGCACATTTAGGGTTCCGTACCGTATGATAGAAATCAATATTTTGTAATTTTTTAATAAAATATACGTAATAAAAATCATTACCACCAAATTTCAAGTTCTTAGGTCAATGGGTAGTTAAAAAATTCTTCGGAACAAAATTTTGTGACAGACGATGGACAGACAGACAGACTAACAGACGGACAGACAGACATGTAAGTGACAGCAATAGGGCTTCGTTTGGACCCTTCGGGTACGGAGCCCTAAAAAGAAACAAAACCACACAATAGCAGAAAACAATAACACCACACATGTTCCTATATTTACTATGCAAATACGGCACCCTCTTCCTTTGCAGATTTTGTGGGAAGACAATCAAATTATACAAAGCAGTTATTTTCCATAATACAATTCACCATTCACGATTTTCGACACACGAACTTTGCCAACAATTCAATATCACACACATGCATGCATTGTCAAGTGCATAAAAATAAATTGGTAACAGAATTTATATTGAAATTCAAATTACCTGGTAAAACTCGAAGTTTATTGTTACAATTTTCCTTTTTCGGGACATTAAAATTAAATTATACAGGCAGATTTTTTCCAAATGAAATTTTCCATACATCGAACATTCTGTGACACATAACATATAAAATTGCAACGTTGCACGTCATTGCTTATTTTATATGGACGAGGCTCCAGCGTCAGTACAGGATAGTATGGCGCTGCAACAAAAATAAAATGGCCAATTTTTTAACACCACTGTTACATGCAAATGCTTCTTGGCACGAATACACCTTTGTTTTGACTGTACCACCTAACCTGTATATCTACCTGTAACAAATTTTGATAGTAATATATTTGGACATGTTTAATGTAGGCTACAGTTATTCATTCTGTAATTCGGACATCTAATAATTATGTAGTAAATACTTGTCAGTCAACATTCTTGACAGTCAAAATAAAATCAAAAACCATTACTCAGACTCATAAGCCAATTAAAGAAAGAAAGATGATCGTAATAAGATCTCACGTCTCACTAAACCTCGAACAAAACACGATCCTTAACTAGATCACCTCCGTTAACGAAGCATTGAGATAAAAATACCAATTTAGAGTTCCGAAATGCTCAATTACCCACCCATCAAGTTCTCGACGAAACGCAAATTTCCCGTGATAGCGTATTTCCGAAGATCCATTATCTCCAGTCGGTAGGGAAATTGAAATAGAGGGAAAAAATTAAATCAATGTGCAAAGTTGTTTCTGTATTAACAGGTATATGGTTATTAGGCAATGGAATGGCCAACCCATGACCAAGAGAACCTTACTGAGGTAACTTAGAATTGCGAATATTTACTTCTTAGAAACTTTAAAAATAGCAAAATCAGTGTGCGAGTGAATTATTTATCACTAGCTGTGTCCGCGGTTTCACCCGCGGCTATGGTTACTGTGTCGTAGCGTGATTATATATAAAGTCTATAACCTTCCTCAATAAACAGGCTATACAGTGCAAAACGGGACCTCTCTCTCCACATACCTCATAATCTCCCGACTTGCACATCATGAATTCTTCTTCTTTCGAATCGATGGTTCCCTAACTTTCAAATTCTTTGTGCCCAGAAACTGGCCACATCAATTGCAGCGTCTGTAGCGTTCATCAGGTCCTCCATAGTGCAAGAGTATGGGCACCTGGGGCATTCCAGTATGAGAGTCATGTTCTGGACCGCGCCGCACTCACACTGGGTAATAGACGAGTCTATAAAACCCCATTTTGCCAAGTTGTATTTGCAGCGGCCTACCTGGGTACGCAGCCAATTGAGTGCTTTCCATATAGGCCACTGCAGATTCCGTCCGGGTGGCAGTTGTTCCTGGGGTTTCAAGAAGTCAAGAGGTGGATGGTGAAGTTCTTCCCAAAGTTTGGTTCTCATTGTAGGTGGCTGGTCTTGGATGGCACATGTGCAGCGAAGGAAGCTCTTCCAGCTCTTAAGTCTACCCGAGGTTATTGCGTGTTCATAGAGGGGATGTCGAGAATCTGATTCTTGTTTTTTTTTCTCAAGCGCGCATTTGACATCCCTTCGTACTCCTGTAGGTGCGACACCGGCCAACGGGTAGAACATGTTGAGCGGAGTCGGTTTGAGACAACCCGATATTATTCGGCATGTCTCGTTCAGGGCGATGTCAACTTGCCTTGCATATACGGATCGATGCCACACTGGGTACGCAAATTCGCCAGCAGAGAGGCATAGGGACATGCTGGTTGTGCGAAGAACATCATGAATGTGCGCGTGGTACTTGATTAACACTATGATATCTCCTAAGATATTTGATGAATATGTCAAGGACAATTTTATTCAAAATTAAATACTTATGATGAATAACGTATTTATTTGGATAAGGATTAATGTCATGTTTATAAAAACACCTTCGCAAATAATGCATTATTTTAGAACGAATTTGATTACCATAAAAAAGATTATAGTGAGTGAAAGATGGATCATATGCTGTCGCGGACTTTTTTTTAGAACTTTTAAAGGGGAACAATTACGTCATACATATTTTTTGCGTTACTTTAACCGTTTACGTAGCGCACGCAACGGAAGCTCTCAAAAGGATTTTTTTTCCCCCGTTTTTACCAAATTTTTCATTGATGCTCCGGTCCTATTGGCCACAACGTGATGTTATATAGCCTACTGGATGCGTCCCGCGGTTTCACCCGCGTAGATCGGGATAAAAAGTAGCCTATGTGTTAATCCGGGGTAAAAGCTATCTACTTACCAAATTTCTTCCAAATCAGTCCAGCCGTTTGCGCGTGAACAAGTAACAAACACACACACTCACAAACATTCGCCTTTATAAAATTAGTGTGATAGCCTTCCTCGATAAATGGACTATTCAACATAAAATGAATGTTTCAATTCGATCCAGTAGTTCCTGAGATTAGCGCGTTCAAACAAAGAAACAAACGCTTCAGCAGTATTAACTTTAAAGACGGGGCCCGTCATGGCTGATGCCTGCCCAGAGTTTGAGGAGAAATTCGAAAGAGTTACCTCGATCCTGGGCATTCAGGGCAGCGAAGCAACAGGGGTGGGTTTTAGTCAGTAAGAGTCTGACACGCCCTCCCGCTCCACCCTAGAGCGGGAGATTTTATTGGATGATTTCTCACCAAACAAAAAAAAAAGGCAGATGACCATGAGGGATGTGGGGGTGCGCAATTGCGCATGCGCTGCCGGCCGCGAGGTACCATTTTACATTGTATAGCCTCTCTATTGAGGAAAGTTATTAAGAGAAAGTTAACATCACGCTATGACACAGTAACCATAAACGCGGGTGAAACCGCGAGCACAGCTACTGCCTAGATCACTTATAAAACGTCAGAAGTTAGTGCACTCTTTTAATAACTGATAAATCCTGTTAGTTTGGTTTAAATTATAATATTGTACATCAATTTCTATTATAACAGGCATTAATGTAGGCTTAAAGTGGTCCTAATATATTCAGGAAGGTATTTAATAATAACTTGGAACTAAAATAATTAAATGATACCCACGTTAGGTAGGGACTAAGTAATTACTATGGCAGTTTCATTAATTTGTTATAGTTAAGTGAATATAACAGGCTTGGGTCCAGATGAATCGTTTAATTCCATTATATTGTTTTATTGTTACAGTAGTTATGATCATATTTTGTGTTATGAAAACTTCAGTAATTATCGTCAGTAGGTACCTACTCTGCTCAGGGGTCGTGAATAAATTCGAAACAGAGTTACCGCACCCCTGGGCACTCAGGGCAGGGAAGGAACAGGGGTGGGAAGGAACGGGAGAAGTCATAGGATGATTTTCCCCAGTCCACCCCTAAAAAAAAAAAATGTAGATTCCTACTAATTTTGTTTCTTGGATATTTACTTGTACGAGTAGTTACCGTGATGCCAACAGTACCTACCTTTTGAGATAATCTAAACCTAAACTAACATTCTAAATAATAATAAATATTTTTTCGTCGAGTACCATAAGCTAATTTTCATCTCTGAAAAAGCACGGTACGAGTATCTGGAGGACAAGCCACGGTTACGAAGTTTCAAGAAAGTGCTAGTTATTATTGCAATTACTTTTTTTTATAATTTTGGTTTCGCACGGTTTGGGCATTTAGCCAGTTTGACACTGGTAGCTAAGTGAATATTTAATTTTAGATAAAGAATACTGTATTTTTTTCCATTAAAATACAGATGTAACACATTCTAATGTTTTTGCAGCATTTAGCAGCAAATGTGTCGAGTCAGCCTTCTCGGCAAGCTTCGCTGAGGTAGTCAATACTACCTACGACAAAATTCTCAGCTTTATTTTACCGAGATCGCGCCTGTTTCAATAATTCCACATATTGTCTAGTTGCGTAGACACATGCGACACAAAATTACATCATAATATCTACTAGGAATCAGTTATCGAATAATTAAAACAGCCACTGAACTAAAATAAAAAAATCCAAAAACCTTGCAATTACATTAATCAATTAAAACAAATAAAATAACGTAATATCGATGCACGAAACACAAGGTTAAAACGTGTTTTTTTCCCGAAAATTAACTTAAGTCCAACTGTTTCTGTGTGTCATTCTATCTTTATAAGCGTGCAACCTTTACAAAATGTACAGCAGTCTAACGTTTGTGGACTTAGCAGAAGCCCACTTTGAGCTGAAATGAAAGAGTTTAAAATGTAGAGGTAATTCCACCGTCCAAAGTAAATGTAGGAAGCCCACACTTACATTTTAGGGTTAATTTTTTAAATTAATGTGCTTGTCTAAACACAACTTTGTAAAGTCATTTAAAATAAAGATAAGTTATTTCAATATTTTAGTTTAACCAAATTGGTTCATTATGAAGAACGCATTGGTAAATGAAAAGTGTGTGCAAACATATTAGGAATAGAAGCTGCATTCGAATTTAATAATAATTTTCTGAAGTTTAAAGAAACTGAAAAACACACTTAAATTTTTATTTTTCGTGATCTTCACAGCAACCCCTTGATTTGATCCTAGTCCGCCATCTTTGGAAGTCCGCCATATTGGATTTAGAATGACATCACTTACCAAAGTATAAATTGTCATCCACACTATAAGTGTATGCAAAATTTCAACTCAATCGGAAAGCGGGTCGAATTTAACTTCAAAGATATCTTACATAGAAAAAGGTAGAGCAATAAAAACGTACAGAAAAATAAAATATTAATTTCTGTTAAAGATAAACGCTGGGAGCATGTAGTACGTTACTAAAAAAAAGAATGCTAGACTCACCGCGGCGTACGGAGAGGCACGTGTGGCTTCACTTTGCAAGAAAATGAATGTGATTGTGTCCACTGCAATCCACGACCACGCTAAGCATCAATTGACGTCATTGGTACATGCGTGATATGCTCGAATATAGCGCTCACATAACTCAACGCTGTCAATGCCATGCACGCTGTGCATGCGGTACACACTCACGAATATTAACCCACCACTATGTACAACTGTATCAACACGTGCGTAGCCTCTCCGTGTGTACGTAGACCCACGTTGTCAGACCAATTAATCCACGGAGCCAAAATGCACCGCGTGCCCGTGTACAGCATGCGCCGCGATGGGTCTGCGGCTCTAGCGACCCACCCTGGCTCCGCACGGATTTAAATTATACACACAAATCGTCCTCGTTCATTGTTCTTTCTATTAATGAATACCGCATTGAGGTCCGTTGCGTGGTTCAGGAGGAGTTAGCGTAGTAACAGACAAATGCAGAAAGCGACTTTGATCTAGACTATGTAGATATTTTATTATACTCGTATTCTAATGTTTTAATTTCCAGACCTGCCGATAATACTCTTATGAGTTAGACAAAAAAGGAAAAACGGAAAAAATGGTAGGTAAAGTCTACAATAGTTATTTTTACCGTAGATAACAGAGGTAGTTCATTAATGGCGTCGGACAAGAATAACCCAAATATCGTAATGATGTTGACAAAGTTAGAGATCGAAAAATGGTTCTACAAATTTCATTGAAAGGTCTACTTAGAAGTAAATATTTATTCTCTTATTTGACAAAATTCCTAGAAATAAAGTTTCTTGTCTTTTTCAGGTCTCAGTTTTTATTTCAGAATAAAGAGTGGGCGTTTTGGAGGTGGTATATTGCAACTTTTAACGTTTGAAATGTACTGATTTTAGGCCAAAATTGTATTTGAAATTAAGGATTTTGAAAAAATTACTCACATTTACAACGAGGTTATCAAAACTACGTGAATTCATTTATATTTGGTGAACAATGTAAATTCATACTAACAAGTCATTGCTTGGTAGAAAAAGCTAGAAAACAACCGCTGAAATAACGACCTTAGTGGATACACAAAGCTGATATCGTGTAGGGGATATTGGCTAATGTAAAACAAACTGGTACTGTAAGCTACTTACGGCAATAAATTGAACGGGTTTCCTATTAATTAAGCATACAGCCGACATTCAAATTATTCCTTAAAAGAGTGCACATAAAAGCTGTAAAAACAAAAAAAAAACTTATCATGAGACCGAAAACAATGAAAACAAAATATTCTGTCTAATAAAAGAATAATAATTCTTTTTGCATGGGAACTTCCTTAATTAAATTTCGAAGTTACACGGGGGAAAACGTGGAAACGGGTATCACAGGATATAGAAATAAGTACAGAAGGCTAGCTCCATACAATAAGCCAAAACAGGTGTACGCACCTATGGACGTTTACGTACAGTGATCTTAAACCAATTACAGTAGCGAGTGCACTTGCACTGGCTGTACGTGAAGCGTGTCTATGTGTGAGGGTGTTTGAACCCGTTGCATGGGTTTGAACTTTTGTGCTTGTCTTTTTAGTCCGGGTTTGCCCGAATTCAGTACAAATCCCGGATTTAAATGGATGCCACCATCGTTCGTAGCAGTTGGTGGAGCGAACAGTTTGCTTTGCTTTCGTGCTGAGAATACCAAGTGATGGAAACAAGAGTGATTTCGGTTTTATTACCTCTGTTCCGTTTTTGTGCATGACCATTTTAAGGCTGCTGTTTTGGTTTGCATAAAACCAAACTTAATGTTAAATTGTATCCAATAACACATGCTATACTTAATGGGGTAGTTACGAGCTCATTACGCGTTATAAAATTAGGCTGGATATGTATAACTGTCAAAGGAAAAAGCGCCCAAAGATTTTTCTTCGTTTACTATTCATGGATAGGTTCGTTTTGAACATGTTTTTATTACCTTCATCATCATCATCAACATTTTAATGCCCCTACTGCTGGGGCACAGGCCTCCTCTCTGTGAGAGGGTAGGGGCCGTAATCCACTACGCGGGCCTAATGCGGGTTGGTGGATCTCACACAACTTATTCAATAAATTCTTATTTTTATATTATCATTACTTTTATTTTGTCTTATTTACATACAATTTACATTTTTAAATATTTCCTAAAAAAAACTTTTTCAAAATATAAAAAGTAGGTGCCCACCGGTATCGAGAATAGGGTCCAAGCTATCGGTGGTCAGGGCTCCTGAGAAAGGAATCTCCTAACAATACGCGCCGTGTCCAGGAGTACCGGTTTCTGTATAAAGCCATTGATCAGTATCAGTATTATTGTAGTACATATCCAAAGACTGTGCCTATTTTAATACAAATGGATGTAATTTCTGTGTCAATAAACAATTTTTATTTTATTTTTTATTTATTTTTTATTGATCCAGCCGCCTAACGAGAGCCTCCTTAGGTCTTCGTCGAGGCTCTTGGCTATTAAGCCATTAGCCGTCACGACCATCGCCACAATGACTACTGTATCCACCTCCCACATGTCGACAACCTCGCGAGCTAGATCAATATATTTTGTTTGTTTATCTTTCTCAACTTTCACGAGGTTCTCGTCATGAGGGACCGCTATATCAACAATCATTGTGCGACGCTCTATATTATAATTATGTCTTCGAATTTTTATTTCTAGGTTTTGAGGCATCATCATCACTCTCCTGCCTTTATCCTAATTTATTTGAGGTCGGCGCAACATGTCTTTTTCTTTGTTTTGAGGCAGTGGTGATGAAATAATTTGAAAGCAACTTGAAAATAGACAGCGCACCAGGGCCAGACCAACTAGCCGTTCCACTACTCATAAACTCCCGAGAAAGTATTAATTTATGTTTAGAATCAGGAGTCTTTCCAGATTCCTGGAAAATTGCTGCAGTGTCCCCTATCTACAAAAGTGGTCCCAAAGCCTTACCGAAAAACTACAGACCTATCGCTTTGTTGAGTATAGTCTCTAAAATTTTAGAAAAAATTGTAAACAAAAGACTAGTAAATTTTTTAGAGAAGCACAACGTTTTCTCAGATAGGTAATTTGGATTTCGCCGGGGAAGATCCACCGAAGACGCGGTGTCACTTCTAACAAATCAAGTCTCAACCACATAGAAAATGGAGAATGCTGTGTTGGTGTCTTTCTTGATTTGGCAAAAGCATTCGACACCGTGTCACCTGGACTGCTTTTGAAGTAACTAGAGGCAATAGGTATAAGAGGTACACCGCTAGAATGGTTTCGCAGTTACTTAATATCGCGATATCAATACTGTAAAATATGCAGTCACCAAAGCAAGTCGCTCCCTATCACGTTCGGCGTTCCCCCGGGCAGTACCCTTGACCCGACGTTGTTCACGCTGTACATTAACGACGTAGTAAATCTCCCTCTTAGAAACGCTACAGTGATATCCTACGCTGACGACACAGTCTTTGTTTTCCACGATCGTCATGGGACCGAGTGTACCAAGGCGGCACAAGGCCTCTCCCAGATAACGCAATCTCTGGACTCTAACTTACTGACACTAAACGCTAGCAAAAGTAAATATATTGCTTTCTCCAAAACAAGCTCCTGTAGTACCCCTCAAACCATGTCCTTAAAAATACACACCTGCCCACAGAAACACAATATTACTTCACACCTGCCACGCCAACCCTGCGCTTTCAAAGTCCTTGAACGTACTGACACAATTAAATATCTCGGAACAACCATAGACAACAACTTAACGTACAAAGCTCACATTTATGCCCTTTCCTCCAGAGTACGAAAATTAATATACGTCATAAAAAAAACTCCGCGACTGTACCCCTATCGATATTTTGCGAATGGTCTACTTCGCACTCTGCCAGTCAATCATACAGTACTGTATCTGCATTTGGGGACGTGCTAGTAAAACCACATTCATAACGCTGGAGAGGGCGCAACGGGCATTGATCAAGGTTGCTCTTAGAAAACCTTTCAGATTCCCTACAGACCTTGTCTATCATGAGTTTCAAGTCCTCAGGGTACGACAAATTTTCGTACTTCAAGCAACGCTTAAACATCACGGTAAAATAACAAAACGGCCTGACTATAGGGACATAATAAACAAGCGTGTCTTCAGAGTACCCATACCAACTGCCAAATCCGAACTAGCTAGACGTTGTACCTATTTTTCCTATCCCAACACTTACAATAAAGTTAGCAAAATCTGTGATATAAAGGGCTGCTCAACGGCGACCTGTAAAAAAACCCTAACTTCAGCAATTTTAAAATTATCATACGACGACACCGAAGCGTTGATATCGCACCTACACACACACACACACCCACACCCCCTCACATACGCATATTTGTACATTCAAACACACCACTGCACAAGCCCGACGTTAACCGATGTTTTATTTTTTGTTCAGAATCATACGAATCTTTTATTTTATATTATATTATTTTATTTTCACTATTATCTTTTGTTTATTTAAAATGTATGTTTAACATCCTCACTGTAATGTAACGTATAACTTTGTGTACTTCGCACTCCCAAGCCACAAGATACAAGCGACGCTTAGTTTGTGGTTCACCAAAAATGTCACATTGTATTGTTACTTTTGATGAATAAACTTATTATTATTATTAATTTACACAAAGTAAAGCGCCTGCCTGGGTTCAAACTCAGAACCTAGAACTTGTAAGTCAGGGCCGTTACCACTGGACTATTAGCTTCTCCTGTACCTAACTAACAATGTAAAAAATCTTAGAAGTTAAATTTGACCCACTTCCCGGTTTTCGATTGAGCTGAAATTTTGCGTACATGTTTAGTTTGGATGACAATGCATAATTAGCTAAGTGACGCTACTCTAAATCTAATGCTAGAAGCGAGTTTTTTAGTTTCTATAAACTATTATATTTTATTCAAAAGCGACCTCACCTGTTAGCAATACCCGGGATTGCTGCCAAGGGTTGTGGATAAATTCGAAACAGAGTTACCGCGCCCCTGGGCACTCAGGGCAGGGAAGGAACAGGGGTGGGTTTTAGTCAGTAAGAGTCTGACACGCCCTCCCGCTCCACCCGGAGCGGGAGATATCATTAGATGATTTCCCAACCCACAAAAAAAAACCTGTTAGCAATCCATGAATTAAATCTACGACGATGATGAATTTTAGAAGCAAGTAACAACTCAAACAGTCTCAATGAAACGGATCTTTACACGCATAAATATTTAATAAATCTAGCTTGTGTAAGGCTGTCTCAAATGTCAATTAAAACACCGGAGAAACGACTGTGATTTCAGACTGTTCTTGTTCCCTTGTTATCTATAAATCAAAGATAAATGATACGTTATCGTTTCAACAATACGAACAAAATAAATAAATTATAACTGAAAACTGAATATGGAAAACATAACAGTTGAACTGAAAAGTTTGACATGCTATTATTATTTAACAATCGTTCAGATTTATTATTTGATTATTACTTAATCAGGTACAAAAATAAACTTATAAATAAGTTAATAAAAAAACTTTTAACAAAAAAAATACAACCGACTTCCATAAATAATACTAAAAAATGCAAAATAACTTTAATTTCGGAAGTCGGTGTTTCTAGTTTGGTTTCTTCGTTATTTGACACCGACTTCCGAAATTAAAGTTATTTTGCATTTTTTAGTATTATTTATGGAAGTCGGTTGTATTTTTTTTGTTAAAAGTTTTTTATTTTTCACTTTTTAGTTGTTTTACCCCATTCTGAAACTAAATTAATAGTAAAGTTATGCCCGAATTGATAGCCCCAAAAATAGGGAATTTGAACGTAGTTGGTGAAATTAGGGTGTATCAGGGCGAACTGTACAAATCTGTATACCCCTTCAGAGCACATCAGCGTGATGTAATGTTGTGGAGTGGTGAAAACAGTATACAGACATGCGATTGCAGCAATTCTGGAAGGTTTGCTATCATTTATTGAAGAGTTCCATTGTGTATCTCCGAAGTCCTTCATCAGATCTTCACCAAATTAAAATGGGACCAAATGTGAAGCAACAGCTTTCAAATAAAAAAAAATCTTCAAAATCGGTTCACGTAGTTAGAAGTTATGAGGTAACACACATAAAAAAAAAAAAAAAAAAAAAAAAAAATACAGTCGAATTGAGAACCTCCTCCTTTTTTTGAAGTCGGTTAAAAAATAAAATAAAACTGATGATAATAATATGCAAACGCGTTTGAAAATAACTCATTGGGCATCAAGAAATTGATCCACACGTTATCAATGGAAAAAGTGCCCAGAACGCTGGCAGCATTGCCACGTGTAATTTGAATTGATGTCTATGAGTTGATGTTCTCCTAGATCTATTAGTGAAACATAAACTTTATTTTAAAGTGCTCAGAGTATATTTTCAATTGATTAATAGGAACCATTAACCAATTCTAATATTCATATATTCTGTCACTTCAATCTAATGATACGAATAATAGAAAAAATGCTTCCAGCCGTTTAGGTTATAGGGCGTGTCAAAGAAATATATGTAAATAGTCTAAAAAATATACAAAATCTAAATCCAACCCGCAAACAGTTCTATCCCATGATGGCTCGGTGACAATAACAAACAGTGTAACAAAGTTCTTGTGTTCGGAAGTTTCGGTGTTGACACACTGAGTGTGACAATGAGTCGGAAACTTTGAGTGTTAAGTTAAGGTGGGGCAACCCTCTCCGTTGAACGAAGAACGATAATGATTAAATTATAAAGTTACTCCATTTTCGGGTTTAGGCTAGTGAAAATGGACATTGTAGGTGGCAAATTAGGTTTAGACTTTAATATTATCATGATTTTGACGTGACAACGTCTTATAAATTGGTTTGCCGGGTGACACTTCAAGAAACTGCGTTACGCTCCACTCACGTTATGCGCTCACAATGAGAGCGAGTGAGAGGCACGCGTCCCTTCCACTCGGGCAACATTAAAATTATTTTACCACTCAAAGTCGTTGTCACGTAAAACTTTCGCCCGTATACCGACTTTACAGGCAACCAATTTTTTTTGGTTTTGTTATTGTTTTGTTGGATAAACCTTAGCGCATTGGAGTCCCCGACCCTTGGAAGGTGTAAGAAGCGCCGAAGCCAACTCGCAGAGGTCCCGTAGGACAAATCAAATGGGATAGGGCACCAAACGACGATTAAACTAGTATGCACTACGTTAGTGCACCCAAGAAACACCCCTGGTTGGTGCAGGACTAGTACAAAATATAAAAATAAAAGCTTACATACATTCGGCAATTGATTTTTATTTATATACATAAATATCAAATTGCATGAAACAGTTATACACATCTAGTGAATTCCGGAAACAATATTTTTTAAAATTAAGTTTTCATAAAAGTGGAATCCCTTGCAAAACTAAACAAAATTAATCATTCAAAAGCAAAGCTTCCCTCTTATTTGAAATGCTAATAAGTTCGCGGTAGCTTTTATTGATGACCAGCTTCCATGCAATATTTTTCAGTGAAAAATGAAAAAAATACAATTTGCATTTATGTTTTGTTAGAAACAGTAATGTTGAATTTTTTCAGATCAAACACTGACATCATAAAGTATGCAACCTGATTTTTAGGGTTCTGTACTCGATCTCGATCTCTTTTAAGGGTCCAAACGGATTCCTTTGGTTGTCACAGACGTGCCCGTATGCCCTCTGTCTGTCTATCTGTCGGTCGGTCGTCTGTCACACAGGTTTTACAGCCAAACGGTTGGAGCTACAGTCTTCAATTTTCACAGTATAAGCATCTTGTTAACCAAAAGCTATAAAAATAGTCAAAATACATTTGGTAAGGAACCCAAAATGTGCGAAGTCCAACACGCACTTGGCCGGTTTTTCTAGTATTCAGTGACAAAATTCTGTCACCGCCATTATTTGGTCGGTGTTTCTAAATTTGTTTCTTCATTATTTGACACCGACTTCCAAAATGTAAGTTATGCCCGAATTGGCAGCCGCAGAAACTTGGAATTTGAACATAATTCGTAAAATTATTTAGTATCAGGGTAAACTGTACAAATCTGTGTACCCCTTCAGAGCGTATCAGCGTGATGTTATTATGAACTGGTGTAAACAATAAACAGACATACGATTGCAGCAATTCCCAATGGTTCCTAGCATTTATTGAAGAGTTCCATTATCTAATTAATTTAATTCCAAATTTTGGATTGCTACTGAGAAACTGCTAATGGAAAATCTTACTAACACTTTTTGCCCAAATCGAGCCCAGGACCTGGGCTCAGCAGTTGCGCTGCCGACCTCGCGATCAACGGGGCAGTTAATAATTGGCATCGTAATAGAACTATGATTAACGAAAATAATACCACGTATCTCGTTAAATACTAACTATATTATTTTGTTTTTTTATTTAATTTTGCGATAGCTTCAATATTAATAAATCTCGCCGATTTAAATAAATCTTGGCGTTTTAAAGACATCGTAAAATCAAAATCATTTAATGTTAGGATTGGACCCTTTCTCATCCAATCAGACCCTTGAGTTCGGAGGGATATTGCCTTACGGAAAATACTGGTCATTTTCCAAGTACAAAAGATTTTTCGAAGGTCAAGGCGGTTGTTCGGGGAACATCGTAAAGCGAAAGTTTGCTGCATAATGTAGGTATGTCTGAAGTTGTAAACTTTTTTCGTATCTTGACCTTAATTTGGTTCGGTGACGTCAAATGAAATAAAAGGTTTATACCTGTACATTCCATTGGCTACATGACCTAGAGTAGTGGACGTAAAGACGTAACAAAGATTTAAGAAAGTTCTAAATATTTTTTTCCCGTTTCCTTTTTTCGTTACTTCGACCACGAGCTGAGAGTAGTTTCTCGTATTTTTTCTCCAGCTGCCTACGCTATACTGGAAAATCTTTCAACAATGGTCGGTTCTACGAAACAATTGTACGCCAATGGAACGGTTTCCCCGAAAAACTCTTTGACGATGCTTCCTTCTACGGAATGTTTCTTTTTTTTAAACTTTGCCCCACACTAAGAATTACTCCTGTATCGTAGATGGGTTCACAAACCCACCGACGACCACCAGTCAGTATGGATTTAAGCGGAAGTTGCGGAATTATTTTCTACACAAGGAGTAGAGTCGTCTCAAAAACCTTTTCTATTACTTTATATTAATAAATATATATATTTATTGGTAGTTATTATATTAAATATATATGTATGTTTATTATTAGTATGTATATTATTTCCGTTCCCGTGTTTTATTATTTTTACTTATTATTACTTTGTTTGTATTTTTTTTTATGCACTTGCCATATTATCTCTCCACCACCCTTGGTTGACTGGTAGAGAATGCCTAAGGCATTAGGTCCGCTCTTGTACTTTTGTTGCATGAAGTGTAAATAAATAAATAAATTCACACATAAAAGACACCCAAACCCTGAAAAATTATCTGTAGGCCATACAAATATTGTATTTTTATATTTTTTTGAGTTTATTTCTTTTTTAGTTTGTGTTTATATACTACATTATTTGGTATTTATTATAATATTTATTAGTATATTATTTTAGAATATATATGTATTTTATTATCGGTCTACTATTTTTATATTTTCAATTTTGTTCTATTTGTTAATGGTAAACGTTTGGTTGTACACCTACCACAGAGTTGTTTATATAACCCAAAGGTTGACTGGTAGAGAATGCCTTGTTAGATTAAGTCCGCCTATGTACCACTATTGTACATGAAGTTTAAATAAATAAATAAATAAATATTTCTTACGTGCGGGAATTGATTCCGCGACACGCAGCGCGGGCATCCAATCGTTCAACAACTGCGCCAACTGTGCCGTCAACTGGATTGGATTCTAACCGAATGGCCTGTCTATATCAACCTTTACAGTGGCTTTACGCATGTCTGGTCTTTGCGGGACCCACTTGTAATTTGAAAAAAATCTGGGAGCTCATTAGTCCACCTTTGTGTTCCTCGGAACAATAAATTCTATTCACTCTCTTTTATTTTTCCAAACCTTTCAGGTTTCATAGAAGTAATGAATGCACATACTAATTAGCAACTTTTACTTATTTCTACCTGTAACCGTATTATATTCGTCTGAATAGAAACTGAGGTAACACGAAGCGTGGCAGGTGCTCATTATGCCTCTAATTATACTAGAACTAAGGAGAAATGTGTTAATTATTTGATATTTCGTTCGTGTTACAGTGTTGCCTATATTCTCAATGTTATTTTAATCATCTAAAGATAAAAAAGACTTACATAATCTGACTCTAAGATTATTAACATGTTGTATTCCATTAATTTTTATTTGGATAATTAAATTAAATAAGCTTTTGTGTAGTTAGCCACGACTAATTGTCAAACTTTAGAATTCAAATACAGTTTAACCAGTTTTCAGGTATTCAGAAACTAGTATTAGTGAAGTTTACTCGAACAAATAAAATAAAAACATTTTGTCCAGATGTACACGAGGTTTTTATATTATTATTTTTATTCTGGCCTTAATTCTCAGATTAGGGCACTTTTCTCTTATTAACTCAAAATCAAATAAATAATTCATAATGCAGTGGTAACGGCTGCGACTTACAAGTTGTAGGTCGTGTGTTCAAACCCAGGCAGGCGCTTTACATTGTGTAAATTATTACAACAAACGACAACAATATTACAACAATTGTGTGACTGTTTTGGTGTACAATAAAGTTTTATTCTATTCTATTCTATTCTACATCACCACTGCTCTCAAAACTGTGAAGGAGAACATCGTGAGGAAACCGGCATGTCCTAGAACCAGAAATTCGAAGACGTGTGACATCCACCAACCTGAATTGGGCCCGCGTGGTAGATTATCGTCCACACCCTCTCACAGAGAGGAGACCTGTGCCCCAGTAATAGGGAAATTAAGAGGCTGATGATGATGACGATGGTGATGCAATGGAACTGCCCTAATTGGTTGCACGGATGACATTCGTCATCCAACGACAAATATGCTCTCAGTTTTAACTAACTTCCAACGGGAGGAGGTTCTCCATTCGTCTGTATGTTTTTTTTTTCTTTTTTGTATCTATGTTACGTGATTTTTCCGCCACTTGTAAATAGATTTTGATGATTTTTTTTATCTTATTTTATCGAAATAGAGAGCAGAGAGCACTTTTTGAAAAAATCAACATGAACAAAAAATATGTATACACAGATGACGGTTTTGGTTGTCTACAGTTTTTTTTTTTTTTTTTTGGGGGGTGGGAAATCATCCTATGACTTCTCCCGCTCTAGGGTGGAGCGGAAGGGTGTGTCAGACTCTTACTGACTAAAACCCACCCCTGTTCCTCCCTGCCTCGAGTGCCCGGGGGCGAGGTAACTCTTTCGAATTTATCCTCCACCCCCGGGCAGGCACCGGCCGTGGCAGGCCCCTTCCCTTGGCTGACAACTCTTTGAGGCGCGCGTGGAACACTACGCGCCGTCGACTCTCGGGCCTGGTGCTGATCGGACGGCGAGTTACCCACTACTCGCCGTCCGCAGGCCCGGGTCTACGGTGGCCGGAGATCGTCTCGCGGCGTCCGAACCCCCTGGCGTCTCAGGCGGCGGTCGCGGCTGGGAGCGCTAGGGCGACTCGGCTGTGTTCGAGCCTCCCCAGCGTATGCCGCCTCCCTCTTCGCGAGCATTACTGCTTCGCAGAAGGTGGAGACGGCTTCCCATTCCCTCTCGCTCCGTACCATGGCCTGAACCAGGGCACGGCGCGAGAGGTCGCTGCCGCCTATCGCATCCACGAGGACACGGCGGTGCTCTGCCCAAGCGGGGCAAACCTCCACCGTATGCTCCACCGTGTCCTCTGGGTGGTTGTCTACAGTTATGCTCAAATTCCATGGGGTTATCTACTTGGGCATATCATTTGTGACATCCACCAACCTGCATTGGGCCCAGGTGGATTACGGCCCACACCCTCTCACAGAGAGGAGGCTTGTGCCCTAGCAGTGGGGACACTGAAAGGTTGGTGGTCGCTGATGATCTATTTGGCCATAACTTTATTATTTAGTTTCAGTTCTGGGGTACAGCAACTAAAAAGTGAAAAATAAAAAACAGTTCATTCCGCATCAACGCACAGTTGGTAACTAGGAAGAAAAAGTAACCACTTATAATTTATAATTTAAGCTAGACGATGCTGATAATGCAATAAAACAATATAAAGACGATAATTTATTAAATTATCGTCTTTATATTGTTTATACGTCTGGATGACTATTGTCCGCTCAACTACTGCAGGGTTAAAATAAAGAACAGTGACCAATTAAAGAGGATCTGCATCATGTGATAAATCAAGTGATTGAAAATGAAGTTGATAACGCAACATTTTGGTACCATAATTACCAATCTCATACATTTTAGACTTTTTGATAATAATCGTTCGAACTGATAGAAAGTCACCAAACCTAAAGCTAATTTTAGTTGATTGAATAAAAATCTGTGTTATTTCAGTGAGTATCTCAACGGATCTTACCGAATTTCCATTGAATGGAACTTGCCATAACGTTAACACGTAACAATCACGGGCAATTTACCGACCAACTTCAGCACAATAGTTCAATAATAATAATAATAATATTCAATGTGAAACTGTTTGAACTATCGACCTTTCAATCAATAGTTCACGTTCAATATTCATGAATTATTTTCTAGTAATTGCATTGTAGGTACGACCAGGTAACATTACCTAGCCAGGAATGTTCGAGTTAAACTTACATACTGCGTAATTAGCTCAGACCTTGTGGTTTGCGGTCATGATAATATCATGCTTCCACTTCATACTAATTACTAAACGTGAAAATAGCTCTGTCTGTCTGTTACCTCTTCCGTCAGAAATAATTTAGATAAAACTTGGGAGCCAAGTTGACATATGCTGGAATAAGACTTAGGATACCTACTTTTACCTGACTGCGCGTGTCAAGGGAGGGTAATATGTATAACAGCCAATGTATGTATGCATGTTTGTTCCTTTGTGGCACTTTAGAGACCAAACGCGTGGGCCGATTTTGATAATTCTTACGTCATTTGATTTGTCTTAATCTTGTTGACACGACAGTAATCAAAATACAATATGGCGACAATCAGACGCCATATTGTGAAAATGAAAAAAAAACCCTAATGAAAGTCGACGAACTATATTAAGTGGGGTATCAAAATAAAGGGTTCGAGGAGGCGATTCCAAAAATATAACTCACTAAAATGTAGGAAATAAAAAAATATATTTTCAAAAAACCCGACTGTAAAAAACAACTAGAAAGTTCGACGTTTAGGAAGTGAAAAAAGTACAAGCTTTTACAGTCGGGTTTTATATCTCAGGTATACACCTGAGATATAAAACTCGACTGTGTTTTCTTGGTTGGTATAATTTTCGACGTTCACGCGGGCAAAGCCGCTGCTTGAAGCTAGTACACAGTAAGTGTCACTCGCGTTATATTAAACATTATCAAGATTTATCTAACCTTTATGATATGTATAACCTATGTGGAGGAACACTTGGTATTCAATATTCTTTCAAATTATAATCTATAGAGTATGAGCAAAAAAGTAAAGTTGACGACCACAGAAAAAAAACGATTTTAATGTGAACACACCGCAGTTACCGCAACAAGCAAAGTGACGCTTGAGAGACATGTCCAAAGTGCATGAATTGAAGTAGGAGACGTGCCAGTGGCTATAACCAAATAAAGCTGCCAAGGTATTTAACAATTCTGAAACAAAATTACGACTAAAAGCTAGATCAGTATAGTAAAGATAACTTTTACGAGATGTGAGTATTATTCCTCAAATAATTTTGTATTATTGCTTCCGGCCAAAAGTTATTTAAACGTTTGTTGAAACGATGACAGTTGTCGCAATAAATCTGCTTCACGTTTTTACGTACCATTAACCTGTATCTATTACAATAGTAATGAAATGCTGAAGGAAGCCGTGGCAATGCAGCAATGGAAATAATTGTTTTCTGTACTATTTTCTGGAATCATTCCAGTGTTTAATTTACTTGTAGTCACGTTAAGCCAAATGTTTCAAATTGTTTTGGTACCCAAAGAACATCATCATCACCAGCCCTTTAAATGTCCCCACTGCTGGGGTACAGGCCACCTCTCTGTGAGAGGGTGTGGGCCATAAATCCACCATACGGGCACAATACGGGTTGGTGGATGTCACATGTCTTCGAATAAAAGAAAGAACGAACATACTTTAAAAATGGGTGGATTTGATGAGGGAATACATCAATCAATCTGCCTAGCCTTTTCCCAAATGTATTGGGGTCAGCTTCCAGTCTAACCAGATGCAGTTGAATACCAGTATTTTATACGGTCTCCACAACCCAGTTACTGGGTAATACGATACTCCTTGATAAGACTGGTTGTCAGACTTTCGGGCTTCTGACGAGCCGTAATGACTGTCAAAGATCCACGATTGACAGCCGGGACCAACTGCTTAACTAGCTTTCTGAGGCACGGAGGAGTCTCGGTATGTAAAGATGTTTACCCATCCATGGACCAATCCCGGCAAGCGTCCGACCGATGCGGCTGTTAATACTTTAGCCACAAGCTCCTCATTGATGAGGAAATAAATAAATTAGTTATTTGCTTCTCCTCTGTCTTCTGTAAAAAATAAATGAAATGGTTGAATGAGACCAGCCAGTTTAGCCGGACATTTGGGTAAAAAGGCCGGACCACTCTTAATTTTTAAGTCTTAGTATAACAAGTCATTTTTTTTTAAAGTAAAAGAAACGCGTTTTTATCATCACTACATAGTATAAAACAAAGTCGCTTTCTCTGTCCCTATATCCCTATGTATGCTTAAATCTTTAAAACTACGCAACGGATTTTGATGCGGTTTTTTTTAATAGATAGAGTGATTAAAGAGGAAGGTTTATATGTATAATTTGTACCCGAGCGAAGCTGGGGCGGGTCGCTAGTTTACCATAAAATCTTCAATTCAAGTGAAACAACAATAAAAATGGTCAAATATAAAAAGCCTAACATAGCCTGACAGGCCGGGCACCATCTAATTTGGCCGCACATGCAACCAGAAAGCCTTACTGTGTCCGACTTTATCCGGATTCCTGGCAACGGTACTTACATCTTAGTATATCACTGAGTCGACTAATTCCGAAATAGAAACAACTTCCGCAGTTTCATTACAGATATTTTTAACTTCGCCAGTCAGACTACTTTCGTGCCTTTATTCAAAGTGCATCGCACTTGCATTGGAAATAGGTTCCCGTTCCAAAGTGTCGTCTGACAGAAATAAACTGAAGATTGACACTGTGACACGTCGCACTGCGAAACAGTATTCTGACTCCACACAAGACGTACCATTATCGCGTAAATTACGTACAATGGAGAATGGTTTACTGAAAGATTCTACCTGCAGTGTCTCTTCAAGACCATGTAAGTGCTTAGTGTGTAATTTTGCAGTTTTTCATTTTAGATTTTTTTTTGTCGTGTGGAAATTCTCATGGATGTCCTCCGCCAGGGGGCTGGCGAAGGGGATACTGGGCCTGCTCGGTGCCATCACTGCACCGACTGTCGGGAGGACACGGCGCAGCACACACTGGCAGAGTGTGCCATATGGGAGGAGCAGTACCGTGCCCTCCTATCTGAAGTGGGCCCCAACTGGATGGACTCGATGGTCGGGAGCGCCGAGTCGTGAGATGCGGTGATCTCCTTGTGTGAAACCGTAATTTCACAGAAGGAGGCTGCGGAGAGGGAAAGGGAGGCCGTGGCCACTCTCCCGATCCGCAGCAGGCGTACCGGGCGTCGGCGGAGGGCGGACAACGCCCTCTTCCAGCCCCCCTAAATAGGTCTGGAGGGACGGTGGACTCGGGGTCGTCCGCCGCCCCCCATCCAGCAGGACCCGAGGTGGCAGCGCGTAGTGTTCCACACGCGCCCCTATTAGATGTCGCGGGGGGAGGACACCTCACTCTCCCCGCGGGCCAGAGGTGGCCTGCATAGGCGGGCTGGCACTAGCCGGGGATCATGGAAGTCGTATTAGCTCTCACGATCCCCGGTTCAAGTGTGGGACGGAACAACGGGGTGGTTTTTAGTCAGTAAGAGTCTGACAGACCCCTTCGCCTGCCCCGGGTGAAGGACATCCATGAGGATTTTCCACCGCGTCAACAAAAAAAAAAAAAAGGACACCGGGCCTATGCAACACAAGTACTTTCCGAAGCAAGTTTGTTTAATTACCTAGGCTTTCTTTTTAGGGTTCCGTACCCGATGGATAACCTACGGGACCCTATTACTAAGCCTCCGTCCGTCCGTCCGTTCGTCCGTCCGCCCGTTCGTCCGTCTGTCCGTCTGTCTCTCAGCGAAATTTTCACGGAATTTGTATTTCTGTTGCCGGTATAACAACAAATAGTTAAATTAAATTAAAAATAATAGCGACTACTACCCGCCCTACGACTACGCCCCTACTAGAATCGTGTTTTTTGGTAGACGCGTATAATATTGTACAATGGTACGGAACCCATCATGCGCGAGTCCAACTCGCACTTGGCCGGTTTTTTCAAGTTCAAATGTCCTATCTATTGGGTCGGCTTTTCTTATCCTTTTTTTGGAATGAGCACGATTTTATGCAGTGTAATTGTCGAGTTGATCCTCTTCTCGAGATTGATGGTAAAAGCATTTCCTTTTACAAAATATAACTGGTGTTGCCAATAAATACTTTTTAAATTCTCATTCATAAACACAGGTAATTATGTGAGTTGCTCTTCTGTCCTCTCTTATTCCATGGTAGTACCGTAGCGTGGAAAATAAATCAGATTCGAGTTCTATGCAAATTGAAACATGAAACATTTTTATGTCGACTGTCCCTAATAGTTGATGGCTGATTTTAAATGAGGTTTCAAAAATAACTTTACGGTAAATTTTTAATAGATTCTTATTTAATGTCGGTTTGTTTTTTGGGGTTCCGTACCCAAAGGGTAACCAACGGAACCCTATTACTAAGACTCCACTGTCCGTCCGTCCGTCTGTCCGTCCGTCCGTCTGTCTGTCAGCGGGCTGTATCTCATGATCCGTAATAGGTATACGGTTGAAATTTTCACGGAATGTGTATTTCTGTTGTCGCAATAACAGCAAATAATAAAAATAAATTAAGAATTAAAGGAGGCGTAAATAGAAACGTGTTTTGTTTGGCTTTTTTTGCTAAATCTTGATTAAGGCAGCAAGTAGACGCGTATAATCTTGTACGATGATAAAAAACTCTTCATGCGCTAGTCCGACTCGCACTTAGCGAGTTTTTTCCATTGTATTCAGATAGGTACATCAAACACATTTTTCTGTAAAATATTCATACCAATAAATAATATTATTACTATTATTTGTCATGCTTTTGTAACAATAAGTAAACCGTACCTATACCTGTGATTGCATTACATAATGAATAAATTAATTAAGCAATCCACTATTTAAATTAAAATCATATTATTATTTGTCTCTTACAAAACAACATCCATTCATCAAAGCACATCAAATTGAAGACAGTAAATAAACTCTCTGTAATTTGAAGAATGATGAGGCTCTTCGGAAACACTTTATTATTCTAGAAGTCAATTTATTTATTTGGCAGGTTGCCAGTCAATTAACCATTGCACGATTTGATTTATGATTGACATCATAATCATCTTTGATCTATTGGATGAAGTGTTGGCAGTATAGTAATGGCTCACCATACATTCTTGACGAAAGAGACTTTAGCAAATAGACACACATCAGCCCACAGACATTTTCTACTGACAATACTTGTATGCGCATAGAAAAAGTATTAGATGTTGGCAGTTTGAAAATTTGGGGAAATGCCTTCCCAACTCTGTGTTGGATTGAATCGTAATAGATGAGGAAACTTAATAAATTAAATATGGAAATACTGTTATAGGTCGTATTTTATAGGTTAATTAATATTAATTAATGTTGATTAATTAATAGGTTACTTCTAGGCAAACGTGCTCCACCTTTGACCACATCATCGCTTACCATCAGGTGAGACAATGGTCAAACGCGTGCCTATGAAATGTAATAAATATTTAATTTATTATAACAATTTATTTAATACAAGGTTCGCAAGAAATCAAATCTAATAGCCGATTCCTCGAACCGACAGCATGCCTCCCAAAAAAAAAAGAGACCCAAGGCATGTAACTAATGCATGGAAATAATAAGTGCGTCCCGTCTAATTAATATTGACTATTTTGTTGTCTCGAAATAGATGAGATGTTTGGATGTACCATAAAAATATTGCCAAAATCAACAGTTTTTTTTTTTTTAATAATGAGAATAGGCTCGTAGTTAACAGTCGCATAAATCGATTTTTTGGCTAAACACTAGCTGCCGTGGTCGATCCATGGATGTTTGACTGATTATAAATTGCATCGAGACTGTTCTGTGCCCCGGTAAGCACGTTCAGCGTTTGGTCCCGGCTGTGAGTCAATGATTTTAGACAGTCATTACTGGTAGGCCTTAGCGTAAGCCTGAAAGTCAGACAAAAACGCATACCACGGGTATCATGTAAAACTGAAACTACAGGCTGTGGAGGTCAGATACATAGGCAGTCATTATCATCATCAGCCTTTTAGTGTCCCCATTGTAGGGCCCAGGTCTTCCTTCTGAAAGCCGTAATCCACCACATGGGCACAGTGCGGGCTGATGGATATAGATGGGCAGTCGCTCCATGTAAAATATTAGTATACTGGTAACTGGTTAGACTGGAAGTCGACCCCAGACACTTCGAGAAAGGCTAGGCAAATTAATAGTGAACATATCCACCTTTGGGGATACTCTTTATAGCATTTGACACACACACACATAAACTCACTGCATTTCCCCACGGGGGTGGGCTAAAGGAATACCTGTTACTTCGTTGTGAGTACTGTAATGTCTTTGGACGTAGACACAGTGGTGTATTCCTCTAGTATTATGGTTCCGGTGTGTAAGAAAAAAACTCTAGTCCACTTTTATATTTGATATTATGTTATATAATAAAATCAACCCATACAACACACATATACAATTGACACCTTCCAAAATAATTTCATGTTTCATTCCCATTTTAAATCCTATTCTTTTGCTTCCACCCTTTAAAAGTTTATTTGACCGACCAGCCTGTCTGTTGCCAATGTTAGTTTTTCAAGCCACCATATTATATATCATAGTAGCACCTGACCTTTCTGAAGAATAACACCAATAATTTCTAAGTGAAAACTATTAATTCTACGTAGAGGTGAGTATGTATGTTATATTTTCAATCCCGCTTGTTTAAATCTAATTTTAAGAGAAAGATAATTTATTACATTATAATAAAACAGATAAAGGACTTTTAAAAGACAAAGTCTGCTAAGTTTATTCCAATATTAAATTGGATCTACAATTCCACATTAAATTGTTAGAGCTATTTTAGATCAGAATTTGGAAAGACCAACGTTGTTAGCATTAGTTTATTTGTACGGAATTTTGCATGAATTTGACTTTGCTTAAAGTAATTGGTTTCGGATCTGATTACTTACCTCTTGAATGACTATTTGCATTTAGAAGGACTAAGTTGTACTTTAGAATTCAATGACCTCTAAAACTAACTAGGTAATGCAGCCTTTTGTCCACAGGTTAGTAACATTATGTATATTTAAAGCCAGATTAATAATAATTACTCTTAGAAAAATGTTACTACAGTATTAAAGAATTTATGGATGACAAGACCATAAAATAAAGCACATAACATCAATTATGTTTTAGTATTCTGTAAATTGTGTCGAATTAGTTTATCAGAAAAATTGTTTAAGTTGAATACTTATAATAGATGCCTTTAGTCTATTTTTATGTTTTTAGTAACATACTGTAAAATTAATTAGTTATTCTAAAGCTCATTTCAGCATAGCATATAGCATATAGTTGATAGCACAAGAATATCGCTCATTTATTGAAGAGTCCAAGCCGAATCCAGGTGATCTAGGATACTTGGGAAATATCTAGCCGGAGCACAATTAACACGTCTGTACAGTACAAAGTATTTATTGCGGCAAGGCATGGGGGTAGGGTGGTATGAACGTCTTACAATTAAATATGTGCACCTACCGCCTTATACACAAACATCACACCCTCTCACTTAAAATGTACTTAGATCTAACAAATTAACTATATAAGTAAATAGGCCGGCACTTATATCAATGCTAACACCCATTTAATCTATATCTATACCGTAGCGCTTAACTGGTCTACGGACTCGCCTGGAACGGCCTGCCGGGACCGGGAGTGCCGGGTCTTGCACGCCCGACTATACGCCTGTCGGACTCCGGATCAGGGCCTGGCCACTCAAACATTGCTATCGATCTACTTTTTAACTGATTTAAATGTCTTTTAAAGTGTGAACCGTCCTCCCCGACTACCATGTAATTACGAGATCCCAGCTTCTCCTTTATTTTTCCACTGCACCAATACCTTCCCCCGGTATAATTACGCATCCATACCTTATCTCCCTTCCTAAACTCTCGTGCGGTTCCTCCTGCGTTTTCCACTTGTCGTTTTGCCTGCTATGTACCCGATCTTCCACTATCCTATCACCCTTGATCATATCCAACCTGGACCTAAGCTTTCTTTTTTGTAACAAGGTCGCTGGTGATACCCCTGTGGTACTTTGCTCAACATTTCTATAAGCTAACAAATACGTTTGCAGCGCCGCTTCCATATCCTGTCCATCACGAAGGGATTTTTTTACCGCCCGCTTGCAAAGCTTAACCGCCCCTTCTGCCGCTCCATTAGAAGAGGGATGGTAGATCGCCGAGAAGGTTAATTTAATACCGTTATTTTGCATAAATTGTGCATACCTACTCTTTACTAGAAAATGGGGGACTGTTGTCAGAAACCACTTCCCGGGGCAACCCAAAACGTGCGAACGTCTCTTTTAAAACTTTAATTACCGCCGATGCTGTTGTTCGAGCCATGGGAAATGCTTCTATCCATTTTGTGGAGGAGTCAATGATAACCAAAAATGTTTAGTTATGAAAAGGTCCAAGAAAATCGACATGTAATCTACTCCAGGGTTCCGTTAGGTACCGCCAAGGCATGATAGGTGCTTTGGGTGGGGCTGTACTTTCTTCTATGCATGTGGTACATTCTTTGCAAACTCGCTCGATATCAGTATCAATACCTGGCCACCACACATAACTACGCGCCACGGCTTTCATTTTAACGATACCTAAATGGCCCAGATGTAGCTCCTTTAGAATTAATTCCCTTAATTTTGTTGGAACTACTGAAACTAACCTGTACCCCCACATAACACATCCCATATCTAAGTATAGTTCCGTGCGCCTAGTCCAATACGGTTGAACTTCCTCCTCGTTGCATTTGGCTGGCCAACCTGACTCTAAATATAAAACTATGTGTCTCAATATGCTATCCGCTCCTGTTGCTTCTTTCAAAGCCAACCTAGTAATCGGCACAAAATTCTGGACAAAGTTCAAATAAGTACTATCTTCAGCTTTCGTACATATATTTTTTTCTAAAGGTAATTTCGACAATGCGTCAGCCCCATTCTTATCGGTTGATACATATTCAATCTCGTAATCATATCCTGCAAGAAGCACCGCCCACCTCTGCATTCTACTCACGGCCATCACGGGTATACCTGTTTTTTCTCCAAAAATACAACCTAGCGGTTTATGGTCCGTCCTTAAAATAAACTGCCTACGATACAGATACTGGTGGAATTTTCGTACATCATAGACTATGGCCAGTGCCTCTTTCTCTATTTGAGCATAACCCCGCTCTGCTGCGTTAAGCGAGCGGGATGCATAAGCAATACGTGTACGAAAATTCCACCAGTATCTGTATGGTAGGAAGTTTATTTTAAGGATGGACCATAAACCGCTAGTTTGTATTTTTGGAGAAAAAACAGGTATACCCGTGATGGCCGCGAGTAGAATGCAGAGGTGGGCGGTGCTTCTTGCAGGATATGATTACGAGATTGAATATGTATCAACCGATAAGAATGGGGCTGACGCATTGTCGAAATTACCTTTAGAAAAAAGTATATGTAGGAAAGCTGAAGATAGTACTTATTTGAACTTGGTCCAGAATTTTGTGCCGATTACTAGGTTGGCTTTGAAAGAAGCAAAAGGAGCGGATAGCATATTGAGACACATAGTTTTATATTTAGAGTCAGGTTGGCCAGCCAAATGCAACGAGGAGGAAGTTCAACCGTATTGGACTAGGCGCACGGAACTATACTTAGATATGGGATGTGTTATGTGGGGGTACAGGTTAGTAGTTCCAACAAAATTAAGGGAATTAATTCTAAAGGAGCTACATCTGGGCCATTTAGGTATCGTTAAAATGAAAGCCGTGGCGCGTAGTTATGTGTGGTGGCCAGGTATTGATACTGATATCGAGCGAGTTTGCAAAGAATGTACCACATGCATAGAAGAAAGTACAGCCCCACCCAAAGCACCTATCACGCCTTGGCGGTACCTAACGGAATCCTGGAGTAGATTACATGTCGATTTTCTTGGACCTTTTCATAACAAAACATTTTTGGTTATCATTGACTTCTCCACAAAATGGAGAGAAGCATTTCCCATGGCTCGAACAACAGCATCGGCGGTAATTAAAGTTTTAAGAGAGACGTTCGCACGTTTTGGGTTGCCCCGGGAAGTGGTTTCTGACAACGGTCCCCCATTTTCTAGTAAAGAGTAAGCACAATTTATTCAAAATAACGGTAGTAATTTAACCTTCTCGGCGATCTACCATCCCTCTTCTAATGGAGCGGCAGAAGGGGCGGTTAAGCAGACCATAGAACGCGTTCACATTTTGCTATACTATATATGATTGGCTTGCTATAGGCTATGAAATGGAGCAATACACTAAGCTATGATCGCGCAGTGCTCTCTTCGGCACGCCTCGTAATCCAGACGAACGAAAAGACACGTCTGGAGACACGAGCCTGTGGATAAGAGTGACAGAGATTTACTGTTGTGTGTACACAGAGACGGTCCTAGAAAAGATCCCTGTGGGACACTGCACGACAAATATCAACCTACCTGCCTTTTCCCAACTTTATTGGGATCAACTTCAAGTCTAACCGGATGCAGCTGCTTAACAGTATTTTACATGGAGCGACTACTTATCTGGCCTCCACAACCCAGTAACTAGATAATACGATATCCCTAGGCCAGACACTGGTGTCAGGTTTTCTTGAGTATGTAAGAACTGGCAAATATTTTCAAGTGACAGATATACAATGGATCGTTACCCATCAACGGACCGACCTCGGCACTTAACCTCAACGTTCCACTCGAAGGTATTATTTAGCTACGAGCTCCTTATCTAATATCTACTACTGGGATAAAATCCTATGTCGTAATCCAGGCTATGGTTATGGCTATGGTTTACTCTAGTTTCTCATCCATATCCATCTTGCCATCTACATAGCAAAACATATAGACTTTCAAATTAATAATACAACTAGAATAAAATAAAATATAATAATACTGCATAAGATTCATAATTTGTTTTGCAAAAGTATGACCATGCATGTTGCCGAATTCCGCGTGAAACACAATACACAAATGGTTTCCAATTCACCTTCGTCGGAACGCTCATATTCTTTCCCTCTTGTATACAGTGCCCTTTTCCCCTTGCACTCCTCTTTGCCTCAAGAAACGTTTCCAGTTTCTTTGCGACTCCCACACGGGAGTTCTTAGGTCATCAGATATCTTAGGACTTAAAATGCCAACGCAATCCACTACTTTCCAAGATAAGTCCTTTACTGTCCAGGCCGCTTTTCTGTGGAATGCATTGTCAGTGTCAATAAAGCTTGCGCACCTGTATTTAAGAGACTTGTAAAGGAGCATTACTTTTTTTTTTGTTTATTTGGGAAACCATCCTATTACTTCTGCCACTCTAGGAGGAGCGGGAGGGCGTGTCAAACATTTACTGACTAAAACCCACCCCTGTTCCTTCAGTTGCCTAAATACTCAGGGGCACGGTAACTCTGTTTCCAATTTATCCACGACCCCTGGGCAAGCATTACTTGACACAATGATCATGTTCTCGATTTAGCTGTACAATCAAACTTTCAATCATCGTCACTCATTTTCTTACCTGTTTATTTAGCACTCGCTTCTGCCAGCGGCTTCGCACGCGTGGAATTATTAAGTTTCATACAAACAAAATCCCCCTTTTTACCCCCTTAAAGGTCGCATTTCCAAAAACCCCTTCTTAGTACTCCCCTAATTAAAAAAACTTTAAAAAAAAAAAAACAACCGACTTCCAATAAATAAAATACTAGTGTATTTTCTTTTTTGGAAGTCGGTGTTTTTTTTTTGTAAAAAAGTTTTTTGTTTTTCACTTTTTAGTTGTATACCCCAGAACTAAAAACCCCAATAACATAGAACGTGGAATTTAAACATACTCATAATTGGAGAAAACCAAAACGTCAAAGCAAGACGTTTTGGTTTTCTTACGTACGTATTATCGTTCGTCGTATATTATCGTATCGGTCTTTTAAACCAGTTTAACGGATCCATTAGTTACTCTTTTTGGATAGGATAACTGGATTTATTTCCAATGTCCATGCCCTTTGGAAACTTACAAAACAATTGAATCAATCAATTTGCCTAGCCTTTTCCCAACTATCTTAGGGTCGGTTTCCAGTCTAACCGGATGCAGCTGAATACCAGTATTTTACATGGAGCGACTGCCTATCTGACCTCCACAACCTAGTTATTGGATAATACGATACCCCTCCTTGGTAAGACTGGTTGTCAGACTTTCGGGCATCTGACGACTCTGTCAAAGATTCACGATTGACAGCCGGGACCAACGGCTTAACGTGCTTTCCGAGGCACGGAGGAGTCTTGGTATGTAAAGATGGTCACCCATCCATGGACCAACCGCGGCAAGCGTAGCTTAACCTGATGGATAAACCCGTGCGGCTGTTATTTCTTTAACCACGAGCTCCTGAAAACGAAAGTATCGAATCAAATTAGAATATAAAATGAGTACAGGGAAACGATTTGCAACTCAATATTACAAATGCTATTACTACACCATAAACAACAAATAAATGCAAAAAAAAATTAACTATTCTTAGAAATCTCAAAAGAGAAGTAAAATTGTATGAAAATCATAATAAATTGTTATGAGAATATGTTTCCAAACGGCGCGGCGGCGTTTCATTTCATGTTATCGTCGTGTTTACAATGATTTGATCTTTCATCTACTTTGTTTGCTCACTTTGTACTATTGAATGTCTTTCTGTATTTACAATATTAATTTGTAATGTATTGCGTATTGGTTTTGTTTATTTCTTTGAGTTATGAAGCAGCATATCATTTAGGTATAATAAAGTCCATTGAGTTAGTTTAATACCAATTTGTATCCAGCACTTTTACACAAAGCAATATAGGTGAACTTGTGTCGCTTTTTATTCGATGTTTTTTTAGCCTAGAATATCCCGCTGCTAGGCAACTCAATTTATTATGTACTAGCGGCTCGCCCCAACTTCAAATGGGTACAAATTATACACATAAACCTGCCTCACGAATCACTCTGTCTATTGATGAAAATGTCATGAAAATCCGTTTAGAAGTTTTTTAGAGTTTATCGCAATCAGACAGACATGACGGGGGACTATATCTAATAAAATATGGTGATGTATCAAATCGTACTAATAAGTAGGATTAGACCAAATTATAATTCACGTTGTGATTGTGTTGTCACGTTTTCAAAACATAATTATAACGTACTAATTAACAAAGAATGGACTCCTCAATTAAACATTTTAATCTCAAAAGCATTATTCGAACGAATGACTCAAGTAATTTCATTAGCTCTGGTCTTGTTTGATTGCGTGGACATTACAGCGACATTACCCACTCATTGCTTTGAAGCGGTCATTTCAAATGCAAATCTAATACTGTGAGAGTAATCAAGTGTAGTGCTGGATGTCTGGCTCCGTTTGTTAGGTTGGCTGCACATTTGAAATGTTTGAACTATGTTAGATGACAATTGAATTTGTGAAGAATTATTTTTAAGTTGGTTAAAGCTTTAGCCCAAAAAAGTTATTTGAGAGTGCTAAAATAATGCTGCCAACGTAACATAGTCAATGTCATTTTAGTAACTATACAATGTCTCACCAATATCACCTCAAATAAGCTTATCTTGTCAAGGCGACCTACCAGTGACAACTTTAATTGTCAGAGGCAGGTGAGAGATAAACGACTCTTAAGACGTATAAAGCTGCCAAGTGGCGCCCTCATTGAAAAAAAAATCGTGGCAAAGCGTACAAAAAAAAGATTAAAGAATCCTATGAGAAAATAAAGATTAAAGAATATATTAATAACGACCGTTTTTGACACTTTTGCTTACTTTGAATATAAAATATTTTGAGTCCTGTTTTAACAACTTAAAAATACCTTATCCTATTTGTAACAAACACAATGTACAACTGCAATCTATTAGCATTTTAATCCAGTGATTAAATTGATTTTACTTAGATACTTTTAACTGCAATTAATTTATTATGTTAAAAGTATTATGTATGGGCTTATACCACTACCCTTAATACAAGTTAATTAATAACTTAGTAAGGGGGCTGGTTGCAACACCTACCTGATTTTGTTAATTTAAATGTAATGTAAAAAAACTATTTTATTTTATATAACACTGTATTTTTATTGGCTAAATAAATTTATTATTTAATAGTTATTCATTTATTAGTCCGTGTGGCTCCGGCTTAAGAATGCTGCCACCCCATTTTATTCCATGGGTGTCGTAGGAGACAACTAAGGGAAATTTCAGCACCTAAGGTCACCCGCATGGTGGCGGGTAAACCATCAGCAACCGCATTCCCAAGGAGGGTTGGTGTCAGGTAGACGGCCGACCGTAAAAAAATTGACAAATCATTAGCAATATGTTAGGAATAAATGGGATATGCGATAGGGCTAAGGCGTACCCCACAGGCGACGCGCAGGGGCAGCACCCTGCCGCTGTGAGAAATGGACTAGGGTTGTTGCACCACCCCGGGCGGGGGCAACGTAAGAAGCTAGCTCGGGAAGTGAGATTACGTGCTTCTTAAAAAAAAAATCATTAATGCTGATCTATTTATGGACAAAATTGTTAAGTAATATTTGATGAAACTAAAAATAGTCTCCGCAAAAGATATTTTATGAAATACTAGCTGCGCCCCGCGGTTTTACCCGCCTAGACCGGATAGCTTATATGTTAATCCAGGCTATAAGCTATCTACATACCAAATTTCACTTAAATCGGTTCAGCCGTTTGAGCGTGAAGAAGTAACAAACATACACACTCACAAACTTTCACATTTATAATATTAGTAGGATTTATAAATATAAATTAACCATTTTGAAACCAACAAAGTTTAATAAAATCAACGTGGCTATGATGCAAAAATTCTGGGCACTTTTCCCATTGACAGCGATGTGGACGAATTTTTCTATGCCCAATAAGTTTTAAGTCTTCCTTTTTTGTGCCTTTTGTACAAAATTTATTTATTTTCTTTTGGCTTGTACAAACTTTGTAATTATTCTAAATAACAACAGTTCTATAAAATTTAATAAATAAAAAAAGTGTTTTTTTTTTACTTCTATTGATGCCCATCCTTCGTCTATCTGTGTCAACGTCTATGTATTAACTTTTCACGCTCAACATCTACTTTAAATAACGATAATTTATGCTGCTTGCATTTGCTGTCAACTGGACTCAATTAAATGAGCCAGAATTCCCAACACGACGTACGTTATTGCGAACAACATGCCAAAATACTGCAGCCTGTCCGAAACTGGCTTGGACGCTTTTGTTTGTACACAAGCATATTGCTGGGACTATGTAGACAGACAAAAACTTAAACGAAAATCATGGTCGTCTGGTTAGACAGTGTGCACACAAGAAACAACACAATTTGTCCATTATGGGCACCCATCGCAGTCAATTCTAATCGTGATCCACCATAATAATTACGTATCCATTACCTATGATATTGTGGCAGGTGCTTTCTTTTTTGTAAATTATTTCATCACCACTGCTCTCAAAACAGTGAAGGAAAATTTCTTGAGGAAACCAGCATGTCTTAGAACTAAAACTTCGAAGAAGTGTGTAGGTGGATTACGGCCCACATCTTTTCACAGAGAAGAGATCTATGTCCCAGCAGTGGGAACATTAAAATAATAATTATGCTATGCTTGTGCTATATCACGATTGATGTGATGCATGTTATGATGTTTTGATCTTATATCCAAAGGTTCAACGATAAGAACGCAATTGTATATTAAGAATTTTGTAGTGAGTTGGGTGATTCTTTTGGTGTACCATAAAGTCTATCTACCATAAATCTAGATCAATTTACGCCTCAGACATAACAGTTTTGACTTGCGTCAAAACAGCTGTTGTTTCAGTATCTAGGTTTTTGACGAGTTTGATTACGAGACGTTTTTTAACCAGTGTGTGAGATCAGGATTAGGCATTGATTGATGCCATAGACATAATTGTTTTGTTTTGTGTCTAAACAATGAATTGATTAAATACATAAGATTTTCTTACTTCAACAAGCAAGGTTTTTTGAAAAGTCATCTTCTAAAAGGGTTAAATAATTCAGGGACGTTTTTTATAGAAATTCGGTATATTTGTAGACAGGAACGTAGAAATTCGTACTTAGACTTCTATTATAAATAAACTAGTGAACCAGTCCAGCTCCGCACTGGTGCAAATTACCTTTATATACAAACCTTCCTCGTTTACCGCTCTTTTTATTAGAGAAAACTATCAAAATCCGTTACGTGGTTTGAAGAAGTAAACGGACAAACAGATAGACGCAAATAAAGATGTAACTGGCGTATTTGCAGAATTCTCGGAAGAATGGAAATACCTTTGGGCACACGGCTTGTAGTTTTCATAGAACAAAAGTCTATCTACAAACAATCTTGCTTAGGTCTATACAAAGCGAGAGATGATATTCGTCATGTTTGTTCCCCAAAACAAAGTTAGTTCAAACAATCCAGTGCTGATATTGTCTTTCTTTGTTATTTGTAAACTCAAAATAAACAATATGGAATTTTTATATTATTTCAAGTATACTGAAAGGGCTTGTTTGCCTATTCCATACACGGATACAGAACCCATTATATAGACATTAACGAGTGGATTCGTACACAATACATGGAGGGTCAATGGGAATAAAGATAAGGGATTTTATATGGCAATGGCATGGTTGGTTTTGAACGTAAAACATATGGTTTGTTTTGAATTAGTAAAACACAATTTGTGTGTTGAATATTTTTTGAGGAAATGCTTCCTACAGGAAAAAGATTTTTCCACAATCCAGCAGTGTAGAAATTTTAATTGAAATATTTTATTTATTTGTTTAATTTTGGATCTTTTTTAGGGTTCCGTACCCGAAAAGTCCAAACGGAACCCTATTGCTGTCACTCACGTGTACGTCTGTCTGTCTGTCTGTCCGTCGTCTGTCACACAGGTTTAACAGCCAAATGGTTGGAGCTACGGTCTTTAAATTTTCTCAGTATATGCATCTTGTGGATCCAAAGCCATACAAATAGTTAAAAATTGATTTGGACGGAACCGACACGCTCTTAGCCGGTATTTCGATGTTAACAACGTCTTCGAGTCTTTAAGTCAAGAGTAAATAGGTTACTTTTAGGCAAGTGTGCTCCATCTTCAAACATGTATCATCGCTTACCATCAGGTGAGATAGCGGTCATGCAAACGCGTGCCTATAAATAGCATAAAAAACTCACTTCTATAGTGACCATTCTAAAACATCATAATGAATGAATCCAACTTAGTAAACCAACAAGATAAAGCTCCCATTATTTGCTTATACCATTGCCTTAGTATCTGGCAAACATGAAGATTAATAACATGAAAAACGATTCAAGGAAACGGTCTGTCCTGAACAGCCGTGGCCAGAGCATAAAATTCACAGAACAATTTTCTATCTGGACATGTTTTACGATTGATACTATTATTTTGTCGGGTTCTCGTAAACTGAGTGCAGTTTATGACTGTACAGTTAACAAAAAAACTACTCAAAGATGTAAATCTATATGACAGTTAACACAATAAAGTAGTATATTTCTTACTAACTAGATAGTTTTAATAGGAAATTACTCAAATTAGATTTCTGAAAGTGTGGGTATTGAATTTGAGTTGTTGTCCAGACACACGAGAAATTTGGTAGACTGCAAACACAGCAGTTAATATAATATTTGACAGCGCGTAAATTTTGGTCTTGTTCTACCTTTCAGCAAACTGCAATCAGGCTCTCTATAAGATGAATATTGTTGAGACATAATGTGCTAAATTCATGTGACAGATGGGACTAATTGCAGTCATTTTGCCAGGAAACATTTTCAAACCTAAGAGACAACTTTTTTTGCTGACCATACACTTGATTTTTATAGCACAATGTAACGGGTAATGTATTAAGACGTGATACTTAGTATCTGCGCTGTTTTTATTATTGCAATAACAGTTATGTGCCAGAGATTTATTTGTACCACGGGATTTGCTATAAAAAAAATTGTTTGCAGAGTTGTGATTTTTATTTTCCGCAATTCTGAATGTTCTTCTTGAAATAGTCTACCAAGTTTTAGGAAGGAACTTTCCACCCAATTACGAAATTTTAGCGTAAATATTAATGTCTGCTTCAAAATCATGAAACATTAAAAATAGCAAATGATATTCAAATCAAACTTTAACAAACATGTTCAACTCAATTAAAATAAATTTTCCAACTTTCCAACAATAACACAGCTGTGGTGGTTGTAAATTAATATTGCGGTTTAGGTAATTTTATGCTATCAAAGCGATAGTAGTAGTTAACTATTATCATTCAAAAATCTTATTGAATTTTGAATTTAGTCATTCATTATTCAGATTGGTCATATATTGATTTAAATTTTGCTAAAACAATATAGTTTAATGATTGATTCAGTTTTTAGAGTTATAAGAGACAAGAATAGATAGTGGGAAAAAGAAGTTTGATATTACAACAAGTAAAAGACATTAATATACTATTAATATATATTACCATGAGGCCAAGTAAATTAAACAGTCTATTGAATACTTACAGGACCTAAAAGTAAGGATATGGCTAAGTTTCTGGTAAGAAAATTATAGCAAAATTAATGTAACAAATGAATTTAAGGGCCTACCTCCGCATAAGTGGCGCCCTCATTGAATAAAAAAAAGTATCTTTGCAAGGAAAATAAAGATTAAGGAATCTTATGTTGCGTTTGTTACTAAGAAGATAAGGTATTTTTACGTTATTAAAACAGGACTCAAAATGTTTCGTATCCAAACTAGTCAGCAAAAATGTCAAAAACGGCCGTTTATGACACAACATAGGATTCTTTAATCTTTATTTTCTACGCTTTGCTCAATTTTTTATTCAATGAGGGCGCCACGTGGCGGCTATATACACCTTAAACTGGCAATCGCATCGCTTGACATGCCTTTAATTTGAGACGCGTCGATAGTTTAATTTATTTCCACACAGTTTTTTTTTATCATTGACTAGCTGACCCGACAGTTGTTGTCCTGTCTTAGCTATGAACTGTCAAACGCGCGAAGTTTAAATAGTCGTTAAGTTTTCTGAAATTTTCTAATTTTCCGCGCAACTTTCTTATTTTTTTCTTTCATAAGAAACTTCTCTTATCAATGTAACAAATACAACAAAAAAGAACTAGCGAAATCGGTTCAGCCGTTCACGCCTGATGCCGTGACCGAGGGAAATAGGGATTCATTTTTATATATGTACCAGCTGACCCGTCAGACGATGTCCTGACGCGCGGACTGTCAAACTCGCGAAGATCGTTAAGTTTCTGATTTTTTTTTAATTTTCTGCGCCATTCTTCCAATTTTTTATTTTATAGGAACCTTCTCCTGACAATAACAAACACAACAAAAAAAGAATTAGCGAAATCGGTCCAGCCGCTCACGCGTGATGCCGTGACCTAGGAAATAGGGATTCATTTTTATATATATAGATAGATAGATAATAGAATATAGATATGCTTGCATTTGTTTCTCGCGTGGGCTGCTGGACACCTCAGACCATGTTTGGACTTCTACAACTTTTTAAAACTTGAAACTACCATGCTACTTCTCCCAATAGCTCCGTAAAATCGCGTGATCGTAATTATACGAGAATGGAACGGGTTTCGTGGTGATTAATAATCCATGCGACCGTTCATGTAGTTTTACTACAACATATTGCGTACAAAAAACTGAGGTCAACCGATCGTCTTCACATAAAATACATAATTAGTGCCCTAAGGAAATATATTGTGTACTATGACAATCTGATTGTGGTCTACCAACAATGTGGCACTAATAAGTGTTTTCAACTAAATATTTCTAACTATTATTGTAACTTCGTAAAATGTAAATTAAGTCTTAAACTCGGTTTTAGTAACCGACGAAATAAAAAGGAGGAGGTTCTCAATTCGACCGTATTTATTTTTTTTTTCCTTTTTTTTTTGTGTATGTTCAGCTCTCACTCCGTTATTTATGAACCGATTTTGATAATTCTTTTTTTGTTGGATAGGGTATATCTCAAGAGTGGTCCCGTGTCAAGGAAATCAGGATTTGATAATAGAATCCTGATAAAATTGAGAGAAACCGTCGAAAATTGTGGGCTCAAATAGTGTTTCTGCATATATGTTCAGCCCTCACTCCGTTAGTTATGATCCGATTTTGATTATTCTTTTTTTGTTAGATAGGGTATACCTCAAGAGTAGTCCCATGTCAAGGAAGTCAGGATCTGATGATGGAATCATGATAAATTGAGAGAAACCCTCGAAAATTGTGGGCACGAATAGTGTTTCTGCTTGTATGTTCAGCATGTTTGATAATTATTTTTTTGTAAGGTAGGGTATATCTCAAAGGTGGTTCCATGTTAAGGAAACCAGGATATGATGAGGGCATCCTGATACAATTGAGAAAAACCCTCGAAAACTGAGAGCACAATAGTGTTTCTGTTTACTTTTCATAACTTATCAGGTATTTGCGATTAGGAATCATCACATCATGAAGTTGAAATGATGATGGAAACCATACCTTTGTTAAACAATTAGAAGTTAGATATAAGAACTGTGGTTTTAGTGACAGATATGCTTTGAAGAAAAGACGTCTTTACAATATTGGAGGTAAACTCAATTGGTCAATTATCCTGGGATCCTCAAGGAAGAATGGTTACATCATCAGCTCAGTGGCATGAGGAATGATAAAAGATTAGAAATTAGCCTCTGAATATTCAGAGTATTAAATAAAAGATGACGCGAGCCACAAAAAAATCATAAAATAAAAAACTTTTTAACAAAAAAATTAACCGACGAAAAAGAACTAAAAAGCAATAAATAAATAGACCTTTTAAGTCTTGAGTATTGAGCTTATACTTATAACATCCAATTTAATATAAACAAATTTTGAGTTTTTTTAATTATTTCAAATGAGTGAAATGATAAATATGTAAGTTTAAAATATATATTAATTAATCTGCTTTTTATTCCTTTTTACCAAATTGGGGTGTTTAACACCCCACGTGTCCATATGTATAACTTTTTCGGCGCTAATAATTAAGGAAAATTTTAGGAAATCTTATCGTCTTAAATTAGAACCATTTCTCAACACAGCAATACATTTTTAGGAAAATGTCTAAGCTACGTTTCAAAACGTTTCCATGCCCAGTTTCTACTCACATCTGCTTAATATACGAGTTTCGTCTGCAGTCAAAAGCGAGGCGGAACCGGGTTCAGTACAAAGAGCCTTTGTTGATTAGAAAACTAACCAGCCCGCTGAGATTAGTTTTGATGTCTGAAGTATAGCAAATGAGGCTAATACGAGATTGCAATATGGTTTAATATGAAGCAAAGCGAAATTCTGTTTAGAAAATAGTGCAGTTATTGTCAACAATACCTCCTTCTCTCACAGAGAGGAGGCCTGTGCCCCAACAGAGGGGACATTTAAGGCGGAGGTTCCCAAAATCGGTCAAAAAGGTGTTTTTTTAAGCAGTGTATCTCTTAAATCGTAAATAATTTTAACAAATAAAAAAATGTGATATTTTCAAGTGATGGAACTCAAAACATAATTTAACATACTTTAATGCATCTAAAAAAAACTTCTAACATACCTCTTAATTATCTTTAAAAGCAATTTATCCCTTCATTAACAATTGTAATCACAATTATATTTCGTTGCTTAATTTTTCAGATATGATTATAACAACGTAGTATCCTTATCTACTCGGTAACTTCGCACTTATTTTAAAGATTTTTAAATTTTAAAACGGTAGTGACGTTCCGACTGTATGTCTGCTTCGTGACGCCACACTGATCTTTAGCTCATTCCTTTTTCGTGCGCGGTAGCTATCGCACGCGCCCTGCAGGCAACATGCTAAAAAGGTGCGCAAAATCACAAATTGGGTTCTATGTTCGAAAAGTACATTAATAAGTGACCTAGTAGTGAAATATTAATAGTTTTTAAGTGACCTAAAAGTGAACAGTGAAATATTAACAGTTTTGTAAATGCTCAGGGATTGACTGCGAGTCAATAACTTTGACATATTTTCAAAACGAAGGTATAATAGTTATACCCACTTCTATATTGCGTCGAGGTTGATTGCGAGTCTTCAACGATAGATAGATAGATAGATAGATAGATAGATAGATAGATAGATAGATAGATAGATAGATAAAACATTTATTCAGTGCACACAAAAGACACACAAAATCACAATAAAATTATTTATTATTATTATGACAAACACGCACAAATTATGTTTAGTCTGAAACAGATGTAACGTTTTTTTTTTCTTTATTTGTTTTGGAGTTTTTATATATACAGATATGTCAACCCCATCGTACCTTTTACCATTGTTACATTCATAGATGATACACTTTATAAATAAGGTTACATTAACTCTTATAACTAACATAAACTATACTAAACAGAAGCCTTTTGTGATAGAAAAACCATCGAATTACCGATGAAGGACTGTTATTAAACGGCATAGCTTTTTGGCACCTTCTGAAGTTGGTTGGGATAGAATTGACTGTATTAATCCCACGTTAAGTCTATTTAAGTCTAATTCTTAATTACTACTACTACTATTACTACTTATAAATTCAAAAGTGATTCCTTCTCGCGCATGTTGCGGACACAATCCATCAGCAAATGCTGCACGTCCTCAATCTGATTACATTCTCTGCAATTCGGTGAAACAGTTTTTTTTATAAGGAGATGTAACGTTGTGTAACCGTGCAACTATTTAAAATAACGTTGACATTTTTTTTAAAACGAAGTTTTAAAAGTTATGCCTATGTGACTATTCCTAAAAGACCCCAGGCTGATTAAAATTTTCGTTTTTCTAAATAGATTTATATTTTAGTTTTGATACGGCTTCCCTTGCAGGGAAGAGAATGAGCACCTCCCCGCTCACTCTTGTGGATTTGCGACAAGGCCAAACTTGGATAATCCTCCACCGTTTACTCGAAGTAAATTCCCATACTACAGCTCTTTTGATCCGACTTATATAAGCTAAGGAACAAGGACGGAACACAAGGTGAGATTAATATTGGAAATGCACGGTTAGTAATACATAAACAAAATAACAACAAGGTATGAAGTTAATGAGACAAAAGGGATGCAAAGTTGCATTACATTAGGAAGCCCAACATTACAGTTACGTTAAATTATATGCTTAGTGCTCTAGGAACCCATTTAGTGTCATGGAACAGTTGCCTCGTCATACGTGTACAGTTATTGCTAATGCAACAGGCCCGCTATTTTTAAGTGATAATATTAATATATCTCGGTCAGCCTTAACCGTAATGCATTCTAACATCCGTAGTGTGGGTTGTAACTTTGACGCTCTTATTATTTTACTGGACAGAATATCTATCCAGTGTGATGTTCTTGTGCTGACAGAATGTTGGCTAAGTAAAAATACACTTACGCCAGAAATTCCCGGGTACGTCTCATATGCCTCAGACTTCACTAATCAGAATGACGGAGTAATTATTTATGTTAAGTCCGAGATAAAACATTGCATAAAACAGCCGTCATTCACGGGTGCTAATTGCCTTATCCTGCAATACGAATCCGAATATGCTATTGTTGCTCTGTATCGCTCACCGTCCCATCGTAACATAACATCGTTTTGTAATAGCCTTGATCTGTGCCTGGAATCACTCAAGTCAGTGAAGTCAGTAGTTCTGATTGGGGACTTTAATATTAACATCTCTCCAAACAATACTGACCCTAATTCTAGCGTGTACTTAGAACTGTTAGCATATCATGGCTTTCTACCAGCACATACACTTCCCACGCGTAATGATAGTTGTATTGATCATGTCATATTGAGATCAGATAAACGCGCAGCCACTTACGAGTATGTATTAAATTCATTTATAACTGACCATGCACCTCTGGTTTGTTGTATGGACTGCAAAATAAAAAGAAATACCACTAATACCACATTCCTAAAGATTAATTATCCGGCTCTAATTCTACACCTTTCTGATTTGGATTTTGGTTCTGTATTTAATGCTACAGATGCTAATGCTTCAGCTAACAATCTAACTCAAATACTATCTGAAGCTGTAGCTTTGCACTCCAATCAAATAAAAATTCCCCATCGCAAACGCACTATTAAACCGTGGATGACTCCAGGCCTGGTACGGTGTATCAGGCATAGGGACAGACTCCAACTAAAGGCTAATCTTGATGCACAAAACGCTATACTCCAGATCATTTACACTAGGTATCGTAACTTTTGCAACAATCTTTTAAAAAAAATTAAGATTGCTTATGAAAAATCGGAATTTCACAGGAACAAAAAGAATCCAGAGGCTATGTGGAACACCATTAATCAAATCAGTAACCTCAAACAAAGTACTCCCCCTCCCAGAGAATTACTTAATCTCACTCAAGATCCATATGAATCCCTAAATTTAGTTAACGGTTACTTTGCTCGAATCGGTGCTTCACTTGCTGAGACGATAGTAAATGGACAGGGTGTAAACCAGGCACTCTCGTCAACTAACTATACTACATCTCCTCAGTCATCGAGAGATTCCATGGCGTTATTTCCTGCTGATTGCAGTGAGGTTGAAAGGATTGTAATTAATTTAAAAAATCATTCTTCAACTGGTATTGATGGTATACCAACGCTGTTAGTAAAGAGTGCTGTGAAGATTTTGATTCCCCCACTTACATATATGTGTAATCTGTGTCTCACCACGGGCGTCTTTCCGGATGTCCTAAAGAGAGCACTGGTGCACCCTATTTACAGGAATGGAGACCGAGACAGTGTCGGAAACTATAGGCCGATATCCGTGTTGCCTGTTATTTCCAAAATTTTAGAAAAGCTTCTTACACAGAGGAGATTGGCTTTGGCTCAGTTTCGTCGTAACCCTACCCCAGAAAATTTAAGTAAACTAGAGGAAAAAACAAAAGAAGCTCAAAAATTAATAAGCAAAGCCAGGTCATTAAGTTGGCAAAAATTTTGCGACTCCATTGATCAAGTAGTTTCTGCACCTGAGATGTGGCGCCGCATGAGATGGATAAAAGGTTTCAGACAAACAAAAAGTTTTCCCCCCCCCTGATTTACAAAAGAAATTGCTGTATTCACTTACTCCCGATTATGTTTCAAATTCTAAGCCCAACTTCGTTTCAATAAATGAAACTTTGGAGTGCAATTTTAGTATTCAGGAGCTAGAATACTGCCTTAAAAAAAAGATTCAGCACCGGGCGAGGACGCGATTTCACATTCCATGCTTTATCATTTACCTGATGTAGCCAAATTGTTTTTACTTAACATATATAATAAAATTTTCAGTGCCGGTATTGTGCCCCACCAATGGTGAAATATCCAAGTAATTCCTATACCTAAACTCAACAATAATAGTCTTGAAATGAAGCTTCGACCTATCTCTTTAATTTCATGCCTTTGTAAGGTTTTTCACTTAATGTTGTTTAAACGTTTGGAGTGGTACACAGAAAAAAATAGTATTCTTTCATCTCAGACAGTTGGTTTCAGAAAATCTCACTCCTGTTTGGACGCAATTACCCGTTTGGTTACATATATACAAATAGGATTCTCTAAAAACATTCCAACTTTAGCATGTTTCCTGGACATTGAAAACGCCTATAATAATGTGTCTGTTGATGTAGCCATAAACATGTTGGACCAACTAAAAGTAGGATCAAAGTTTTGTAATTACCTATGGTCATTTTTAAGTGAAAGACGGTTAAAAATTAAGTTAAATAATAATAGTGACTCAATACTTACCAGATGGACCAATAGAGGCTTAGCTCAGGGAGATCCTCTATCTCCTTTAATTTTTAATTTAATAACTAATCGCATATTCCAATTTTCACTTAAAGTAGTCTTGTCGCAATATGCAGACGATTTTGTACTGTATATTAGAGACAAGGATATCCGTAAATGTGAAAGGTATATGCAAAGTGCTCTCGATTCCATAGTTGCGGTGTTAGGTGAACTGGGCTTAAAATTATCTCCTAGTAAATCTAATTACTGTGTTTTTAGTAGGGGTCGCAAAAGAATATTACCCACATTAGAGATAAATGGATGTAATTTGGGTTTTTCGGAATGCATCAAATACTTGGGTATGTGGTTAGATAGAAGTCTACGTTGGGGCAAACACATTAATGAAATAATTGAAAAATGCTCAAAACTTTTAAATATATTAAAAGTACTTTCTGGTAGCTCCTTTGGAATGCATACAATTCACATGCGCAGACTGTATATCGCGTTAATTAGAAGCCGAATGGATTATGGTTGTTTTATTTATGATTGCAGTGCGAAAACACATACTCTAAAGTTAGATAAATTGCAAAACCAAGCCTTAAGGATTATTGGGGGTTTTATTAAAAGTTCACCGATCCACGTAATGGAAAGCGAGTTAAATATAATTCCGTTATACTTGAGAAGGCAATACTTGGCATATAAATATAGTTTGAAATTAATTTCGTGGGCCAATAATGTAACTGTTACTGATATTTCGGATCTAAGCGTTCTTTGTAATGGAAGGTATTGGGAAAACAAGAGAAAACCTTTGCTTGTGAAAACTTGCAGAGATGTTTGCCAATTTAATATTAACTCTGGTCGTATTCTTAGTATGTTTAATTTAGACGTATGGGTTACAGGAATTGATACTGGAAAAATAATTTGTGTAAATCTTGAGAGTATTCAAGGTTCCAAAACTTGTTATGACCCAAATATATTAGTGAACAATGTCATCGCCGAATTAGACGTGAGCTATAATGGCTGGCATAGAATATTTACCGATGGGTCTAAAAGTAATCTGGGTCTAGGAGCTGGATTCTATGACAAAACCCTACAACAGAAAGTAGGATTTAAAATCATTGGTGATATATCAATAATGACGCTGGAACTTATTGCAATATATCAGGCCTTATCTTACGGAATGAATCTTAACTTAAATAAAATTGTTATTTTCTCAGATAGTAAGAGTGCCTTGCAACATGTGGCTCGATGCGCCTCTGGCCGCAGAGGTGCAACGATAGCCTATGATATCCTGAAAGCTATTATCATTTTTAATGAAAGGGGTACAGAATTGAAGTTGCAATGGGTTCCAGCACATATTGGTCTGAAAGGGAACGAGGAAGCTGACCGTATAGCTAAGTTGGCGGCAGTAGAGGGTAGGGTAATTGACTATTTGCCGGATCATTGGGAGTTAGTACCTAGATTTAAATCGGTATGTTTTGATGATTGGAAACCACTATTTGAAAGTAAATCCATAAATAAAGGCATATGGTATAAGACCATACAGAGTGAACTTCCTTGTGTCCCTTGGTTCGATGGCATTAATTTGAGTAGAAAATATGTAAAATTAGCCCTTCGACTTAGATCCGGACACTATCCATCAGCAAAGTTTCTTAATGAAAAGCTTTCTTAATGAAAAAATCTAATTCGCCCAATTGTATAATTTGTAACAAAATTGAAGATGTTCAACATTTGCTGATGGAATGTGTCCGGAATAAAGATGAACGCGACTCGCTGCTGAATGAATTAAAGTTAAATAGGCTGGATGTAGGTCTGATTCAAAGCATATTAGCAAACCCTAGGTCGGAGGCAGCTAAAAAATTATGTAATTTAGTATTAGTCGCTCAGCAGTGAGTTGCGGCTTTTTAGTATTACTATAATTAATTCTTGTGTGTTACGACGTGAATTTATTTTGTTACAAGGTATGATGGGGTTGGCATATCCTTATTGGACAAAAACCCCAATTTTTTTTTTAAATAAAATAAAGATTAAAAAAAAAAAAAAAAGCTTCTAAATTCTAGACTCGTTAGTTTTCTTCAGCAAAACAACATCATTGCACATAACCAATTCGGGTTTGTTAAAGGGAAATCTACTGAAGATGCAACTTTGCTTCTTACAGAAACTATCGCTAAAAATATTGACAGTAATAAAAAAGTTATTGGGATCTTTCTAGACCTTTCAAAGGCCTTCGACACTGTCTCTGTACCATTACTGCTTGCTAAAATGGAATCAATTGGTATACGTGGAATTGTCTTAGATATCTTTAGATCTTACCTCTCAAATCGGACTCAGTGTGTTAGACTGGGGATTCACACTAGTTCAGTGGCTACTCTTTCTTATGGTGTTCCTCAAGGAAGTGTCTTAGGGCCTACACTTTTTCTTCTGTATATTAACAGCTTGTGCACAATACAACTGCCTAACTGCAACATTGTGACGTATGCTGATGACACCGCTTTAATCGTACATGGATCTGATTGGAAAGAGGCTCAGAACTGTTCGGAACATGCACTAGGGGTGATAATGTCATGGCTCAATGATAACCTCTTAACCCTAAACGTAGACAAGACTAAATATATTACTTTTTCACATCGCACTCATACGCAGCCATCAACAGAATTCGAAGTTGGAGCACATTCATGTGATCAGCTCAATAACTGTACTTGTCCTAGGCTTACCCGTACTTCTAATATAAAGTATCTGGGTCTCACTATTGACAGCTTACTGAATTGGTCACCTCATATTGCTCAGACTACTGCCAGAATTAGAAAATTAATTCCTGTTTTCAGAAGGCTGAGGAACTCTGCTGATCTTAAAACCCTGTTGTGTGTTTATTATGCCCTTGTCAAGACCTTATCTCACTATTGCATTGTTGTTTGGGGTGGTATTGGCAAAACTGCCCTACTTCCCCTCGAGCGAGCCCAAAGGGCTATCCTAAAGGTGATGCTAGGTAAACCTCGAAGATATAGCACAGATCTATTGTATAATGACTGTTTGGTACTTTCCATCAGGAAGCTCTTTGTGTTGTCTACTATTCTTCGTAAGCATAAAAGTATTACATATACACCGATCTCTAAGCGCAATAGAACAACAGTTTGTTCTACGGTTCCTTTTCGTACAACTATCGCAATTTACCAGTACTATACTATAAGTAATAAAATGTATAACATTGCAAACCGAGCCAATAACATTTATAAACTTCCTACCAACAAGTGCAAAGAAAAGATACGAAGTTGGCTATTGCAACTAAATTATACACAAAAAATGGAGGAAATTTTATACAGTTAATTCTTTTCACTTACACCACACATCAATTTACTCATCCTCGCAGAGACAACACATACATATACACCGAGTCATATTCACCCACCCACACACACACAAACACACACACACATACACACACACACACCATCCAAAAATGATAACGTACCAATACAATAACATTGTCTGTTTTATATTTTACTAAGTTTAAGTACCTACCCACATTTTATATTACTAAGTTTTTACTTTTTGTTTTTTGTTAGTACCTACTTATAAACTAATGTACAGAGTGGAAGGCGCTGACGACTGTGACACAGTTCATACTACTACGGTCGTCGACGTATTCTCTTGTTTACATAATCACCCATTGTTGTTATTATATTTTCTATACACTAAGAGATATTTGTAATACTTAGTTATTCAAATAAACTATTATTATTATTTGGACACTGTAGCTATTCTAAACGGACACGTTCCCTATGCTCTATATAAATGTCTTACACAACTCTAAGACAGTAATACTGCGAAGTCCACCTGCCGTTGAGGAAGACTAGTTTAGGTTTTAGGAGACTTTAAACGCGCACAAATGTAAACAACCCGCTTACGTTAGCCCACCCCTTTTCTAAGGTCATACAAAACTTGCACAAGCGCTTTGCGGACTCAGTCTGTAGCAGAATTCATTGCGACATCCTTGGTGCACACCGAAGTGGTTGAATCGTCACTCCACATTTCCTTAAACTCCCCAGTTCGTGGATATACGGTACAGTCTAGAGGCTGATGCCATCCAATTCTCGTGTTTCGCCAAATAGTGTCGATTCAGATAGAGGCCTACAAAACGGCCGGGGTTGGTTTTAACGAAACACGATTATCTAGCGTTCTTAGAACGATTAGTTTGTGTTACCCGGCAAAGCCTAGGTGGTGAAACCTAACCCTGAAGGAAATGTGCATAAACCAAGAGCTCCGCAAGCATTCTGAGCTTGACCATAAATCTAAGGAGCAGAAACCATACCCAGAGTTTAGTTAATCCTACAGTCCCACTTATGGGATGGCCACTAAGTCTGAATGTCAACTGCTCGCCTTTCAGCTTCTCTATTGCCAAACGCCAGTGACAAATATCTGCCAGGGTATGAATTTAAAGAAGTGTTCGACGGTTTGCTTAACACACAGTTAGATAAATATGTAAGCCTGCATAGTAACCAGTTTGGTTTTAGACCTCAACTGTCCACTGAAAGTGCTATACTGTGTCTTAAGCATACCGTCAGATACACGGATCGTAGAACACCCGTGTACGCCTGTTTTCTTGACCTTTCCAGGGCCTTTGACCTGGTTGCGTATGATATTCTGTGGGAAAAGCTGAATGGCATTGCCATGCCACGTGAGTTGGTCAGTATTTTTAAATATTGGTATATGCACCAGGTCAATACCGTCAGATGAGCGGGGGCAATGTCGGAGCCGTATCGGCTTGTGTGCGGGGTGAGGCAGGGCGGTTTGACCTCGCCGACTCTGTTCAACATGTACATGGACGCACTAATTGTCGCGCTCAGCAGTCAGCATGTTGGCTGTTATGTTGATGGCGTTTGTGTCAAAAATCTTAGCTATGCTGACGACATGGTGCTGCTGAGCGCGTCGGTATGTGGGTTAAGGAAGCTGCTGCAGGTCTGTGAGGAATATGCTTGTAGACACAGGCTTAGGTATAATGTGGCTAAAAGTCATGACTTTTAGCCACATTACCATGGTATGGTATTTGAGGCCAGGGGTGTAAAATGTCCAGAAAGTGTGCCACCTGTCTTTTTTAACGGTTTGCCGCTAAACAGAGTGGCCCAATTTAAGTACTTAGGGCACATAGTCACTACTGACCTCAGAGATCATGCTGACGTTGAACGGGAGCGGAGGGCCCTGTCAGTGAGGGGAATATGCTGGCCCGCAGGTTTGCACGTTGTTCTGATCAAGTAAAGATCACTCTTTTTAAAGTATATTGCACCTCGTTGTACACGTGTAGCCTGTGGGCTAGTTATGCGCAATCTAGGTACGGCGCCCTCCGCGTCCAGTACAACAACGCGTTCAGGGCGGTGTTGGGGCCGCCCCGATTCTACAGCGCCTCGGGCATGTTTGCAGAAGCGCGCACCGACTGTTTCCACGCCACCATGCGCAAGCGGTGCGCGTCCTTGGTGCGCAGGGTGCGGGCCAGCTCTAATGCTGTCCTGGCGATGATCGCTGATCGACTCGACTGTCCGTGCATTCGACACTGTTGTGATAGGCACGTTGTATTATTAAGTTAGGCGCACGGCCTGACATTTTATTATTTGACGTCAATGACATAATATTTTATTTATTTATTTTTGACATTCACTTATCGCGTTTTGATTTAATTTATGTTTGTTATTCTAATGACTTTTAATAACATGATACAAATGAGCCGTAATTTTAAATTTTATTTTAATTGTATTTATTTAAGCTGTTTTTTTTTGTTCTTTGTTGTATTGTACTGTGATCACGATGGGCTATGCCTGAAATAAATGAATTTTATTTATTTTATTTAATTGCTTTCTAAGAACGCAAGCAAAAGCATCAGACCTTTTCTTGTAAAACAATTCAATATTTATTTCTCAAAGGGTCTTTATCTTGTAACGCTATTTTAAACGAATAGATATCTCATTTTTAATTGCGTTCCCCAGTCAATCCTAAAATTCAGATGGTAGTGTGTTTCTATAAAAACCTCGACCATATGCGCAATGCGTTGGTTTTTAGATAGATATATTTTTTATAAAATTAATTGAATAGGATTAAAGGTGGACAGTCACACCTACTTCTATATTGCATCGGGGTTGACTGCAAGTGTTCAATGATGACAAATACGCACAAATTACGTGCAATCTAAAACGATGTAACGTTACCGTGCAACTATTTAAAATAACGTTGTCATTTTTTAAAAAAACGAAGCTATATAAGTTATACCTACTTCTATATTGCATCGGGGTTGACTGTGTTAGATTTAATAAATTATGTGATATCATTTCATTATATATTTTGATTTTCCAAGAATATTGGTCGTTGGATTTTAAACATTGGTCACATTTACGAACCAAGGAACAAATGTAAACGTACCTACCTAAGTAAATCTTATAGTGTGTACAGATATAAAACGCTTCACTTCTAAAAAGCAGAATTGATGATACTCCTATAAATTATTACGCATTTTTTAATGATCGTTGTGTTGTATCTTGGATTTTATATTGCTACTTTAATGTAATAAGTTGTTTGAAACGATTGGGACAATACTGTCAGATAGTATTGATATTCTTCGAATATCAACTAAGAATTAAAGATCCAGTGTTATTAAATTGCTTAATATAATCTTATTATGTTTTAAAACAATTGGACTACACAATAATTGATTATTATCACATCTATTATTAGTTTATTCATGACAATCTGTGATTGGTAGAAAATAGCGGGATAAGTTTTGTAAGCACGTAGAATGATGAAGACTCTACGTAGGTAATTAATCATTTTATTATTTGGCGCCGACTCAAAATTAGTTTATATTAAATTTGATCATCATCATCACCTTCCTGCCCTTATCCCATGTTACATGGGGTTAGCGCAACACGTTTATTTCTTCCATTCTGTCCTGTCAGCCGTCACGCTATCACTAACTCCCTTTTCATTCATATCACTCCTCACACAATCCATCCATCTACATTTATATTCATTACTCTTTTAGTTACATGTGTTTCATCCCTCCTCTTCACATGATCATACCAAGATAAGCGGCTTTTAAACTATCTCTTATCTCATTTTTTAATACTCTGAGGCTAATTTCGAATCCTTCATCATTCCTCTTGCCACTGAGCTGATGATGTAACCATTCCTTGAGGGTCCCAGGATATTGACCAGTCGATATTACCTCCAATATTGTAAAGACATCTTTTCTTCAAATCATAATAAGTGTTTTCTGTCACTAAAACCAGTTTTCATGTCTAACTTCTATTGTTTAATAAAGGTATGGTTTCCATCATCAGCTCAGTTTCATGATGTGATGATTCCTAAATGCAAATAACTGATTAAGTTATGAAAAGTAAACAGTAACAATATTCGTGCCCAATTTTCGAGGGTTTCTCTCAAAGATCGGTTCATAAATGACGGAATGAGGGCCGAACATACATACAGAAATACTATTCATGCCCACAAGTTTCAAGGTTGTCTCTCATTTTTATCAGGATTCCATCATCAGATCCTTATTTCCTTGACATGGGACCACCCTAAAGGTATACTCTATCTAAAAAAAATCATCAAGATCAGTTCATAAATGACGGAGTGAGAGCTGAACATACACAAAAAAAAATATATATATATACGGTTGAATTGAGAACCTTCTCTTTTTTTTTCGTCGGTTAAAAATAAACCATAAAATTTGAAACTGCATCTAGAGATGGATTTTTTTTTATAAATTTATTAGTAAATCATAAGTAAATCGATAAAATACTTCATATTTTGCAATGAATTGCGAGAATTTGTCATATAGCGCATCTCTTTCTTTTCTATGCAGTACGAGAGTGATCGCGCTTTAGGTGATGTCTCGGCCTTAAAGGCTGATGGTGATGATGATTGTCAACAATAATAAAATGCCGAAACACACAACAATAATAATATAATGTCGATCATTTCTTGACTATCTAATTGACAAACAGCTCCTATTAATCACTGAATATATAAAACATGGAGTTGTTGTTGATGCGAGACACACAAGACCGTTCGTTGTGATGACACTTGTGGGAGGCCTATGTCCAGCAGTGGACGTGTTTCAGCTGAAATGAGTACTAAAAGGTATAAATGAATGAGAGATTACTTTTTAAAATCATACCAATATAAAACAATTTTACTTATTTAGATTCGATTTGTAATTTTTTTTCAGTTTTTATATTTCGATTTTGAGTACCTACACATTCCTCTTATGTGTGTACTCATTTATTTTTTTGCGTTTTCATTTAATTTAGTAAGCTTAAACGACAAAAAAAAAGTACGACATTAAAATTGGTGTATGTTAAAAAAATAGATTGGTATATACAAACAGACATACTCAAACAGTATCTACATAAAAGTCAGTTTGTGGAAAAGCAAATCGTGCATGAAGCTTCAAGGCCGAGCAGTTTTTTTGTAACACTCGTTTTTCTTGCTTATCAACTTAATTTTAAAAAGTTGGCTAAGAAGTTTTATAAGTTAATATAAAGGCTTCAGTCGCAAATATATCGAAAAGTTTAGTTATCATTATGACAGTTTATGTCAAATTAATAGTTGGCTTGCGTGACTGTCCTCGGCACAGTTTTCAACGTTCGAGCTTCTAAACTAACATTTTTGATACAATGATGAGTGGTTTATTGATTAAAGTATTAAGTCAATTCAGTATTTAACCGACTGACACATATTTTATGTTACTCACAGTTGAAAAAAATAATTGTAGTTTTCTTTATTTGAATAGGGCTGTAATAAAATTGGATTCCGTTGTAAAAAAAAATCTCGTTTATCCTGGAAAATTTGAGGAATTCTTATACCAAAATGAAAATTATGTTAGTATAATAGGGTTATCCAAAATCGAAAATAGAAAGAATTTTTGAAATCCGTTCAAAATTAAGAAAGTTAGAAATAATTCAAATCTAGTGGAAGAGGAAACTGTCAAGTAACAGAAAAAAATACCGGCCAAGTGTTAATCGTCCGACTCACACTTGGCCGGTATTTTTTTTCGCAAATTTAGGGTTTCGTACCAAATCAGGGCACTGCCAAAGAAAAAATCAGATTTATCAATATATTGGTGTTTATTAGTAAAATAAACCTTATCACGTTCATAGGTCAATGGGAAATTCGGGGACAGACGGATACATGAGTGACAATAGGGTTCCATTTAGACCGTTCGGGTACGGAACCCTAAAAAGGATGTACACATCGAAGGATGACGTCACCGCCGTTAGGTTACACGCATACAAAAGAGTTGTGTGAGATGTCCCCACCACGCCCCCACTCTTCCAATATTTGAATTGTAAATTGCTGCTTCATTTAATAACCAATTTTGATGCTGTTTTCAGAAAAGATTTATATTTAGTGTTATTTGTTGTTTCATATAAAATATTGTACAAAAATAAACACAGAAGACTATACTACTATAGATAATCAAAACTAGAAAATTATGTACTATTGATGACAAAGGTGCATGGAGAGCCTAAGGTCGACTTTTGACTGTGAGGTTTTGCATTACGTATCATGACTTTCATGAGACGACTAGATGGCGCTGTTCAATCATGAAAATAACACTGCAAAGCTTATAAACCTTATTATGCAGAGGCAGATAATAAGGTTTTTAATACCTAAAATAATTACTAAGTAATAATAATATATTTATATTCAAATAAACAAAAATTACTATATTTTCTTATTTCCGAGTACTCAATACAGCGCCATCTAAACCAAACTAAATAAGCCAATTGGTACTATATCGGTTAATTCGACTACAGATGGCGTCGATCACAAATAATAAAAATCCCTACATTCACAAAGTAGCTCTTATTTTCACGTTCCAGACTAAATAGTCAGTTGCTCAGGTGGATAAGCATGGCAGAATAACATAGATCGTTCAACAGGGCACCGGTTCGCAACCCAGCTCTCTGTCGACTTTTTTTAAATTTAATTATTCTAATATATAATTTATATTCTATTTTTTGTATTTTTAAACGTTTTTATTTTATTTTTTGTTATAAATAATATAAAAAATATGAGGTATAAGATGTATAAATGAATATAGGGATAATATACAAGTATACATATACTACTAACATTATATAAATATATATTATATAAATTACTTTCATAATTGGTGGTAAGTATTAGTATTATTAGTAAAAAACATTTATGTAGAAGATTTAGATATATTTTTCTTACAGCTTAAGATTTACTAAGTTTAATTCTCGTAAAGGATAAGAAATGAAACTATTTTATTGATTATAGTTTAAGACATTTAATTCTCAAAGAAGAATACAATTTATGTCTTTCTTTCTTATAGAATGTATAACCTAACCTAGCAGTTTTACATCCAATTAACAATGATTTAATTCACTTGTTAAGGAGAAATACAAGTAAAATTTATAACTGAATAACTCTATTACAAAATAGAAGACCTTAACAAAGTAAAACTGTATAATAGATATTATAAGTATTCTAAATCAAAACTGTGTTGTGCTATTCTTCTATTATTTAGTTTTATTTACATTATGTTATAATAACTTTCACTATATATGCAACCTTAGTTCTGTAAATATTTTACCTACTCATAAATTATAAAAATTTTACGTTTTGCATAATTATGTTTAGTGGTATTGACTATAATGATTGATTTGTGCATTATGTTATGACTAAGGTTCATAGCTTAAGTATTCGTTCCAGAAGGAGGAAGAAATTGAAGCTAAACCTAAAATCAATAACAATTGTAAGACCGGGTTATAGCTGTCATTTTGGGACCGAGTTGTTTATAATAATAAATAAATAATTTATTATGTTGGAAAGGAATCTATATTTATATTGTTTTTATTTTAATTTCTTATATTATATAAGAAATCAAAATCATTAGTGTAATAACATTTTGTTGTTATAAAGTAATGTATAAATTTATCCAACTTACACCAAGTTTGATTACTGGGGGCCTACCATAAACTTTAAAAATATTTGCCAAGTGCAGGGCAGTTCAACACAGCATGTTAACCTGACAGGTTTTGTGTTTGTACCATGAGCATTTCCCACTGACCTGCAGCAGGCCAATATTTGACCTGCAGCAGGTCAACTGTTGGCCTGCTACATACGGCTCAGTAAGCTGGCAGCACAGATTAAGTAAGATTAATAAAAATTAAACGTTCTAAAATACATAAGCGGTTTTACGGTTTTAATACAAATTAATTAGGTGTCTAAGATAACAGTTAAAAAGAGTGATGAAGGAAACATTGTTTCGTGGCAAAAAAAGGAATTTGACATTATTTGTGAGAGCGAATTGGTGTAGTTTTGTGTCTCAAGTGTATACGCAATCGGACAATATGTGGAATCATTGAAACAGGCGCGATGTCGGTAAATTGGAGCTGAGAATTTTATTGTAGTATCGACTACCTCAGCGAAGTTTGCCGAGAAGGCTGACTCAACACATTTGTTGCCAAAGACTGCAAAAAACATTAGAATGTGTTACATCTGCATTATCATGGAAAAAAAGTAAAAATACACTACGTAGGACTAGGCAATATGATCATAAGACTTGAGCCTTCCCTTCAGGGTAAATAAAAAAAAAAATACGAGCATTTAGGTGTAAGTTAGTTTTTGTTGTTTCAAGGAAATTATATTCTCTTTGGTTTCAAGTTTAACTTTAGATTATTAACTGAAAGTAGAATAGAAATTAGTTTTGCGTTGGTTTTGCGGCCGTGTCTGTAAGTGGCAGGCAAGTGTTTGTGATCATGCCTTCAAGAAGAGTTCTTACGAACAATTAGAAACTTTTTGGGATTTTTTGAATGCTCACAAAGACATCGGTATTGATCGCTATGGGCTACAATATGTGCTCAAGCTCGGGAAATGTCCCGAAGAATGTGGACTGAGGTGGCAGAAAAGCTAAATTCGGTTGTTGGTGGTGCTAACAAGGATTGGAAAACTTGGGCTGTAAGTTTTACAATTATTTAAATTATTAATTACATGAATAAAGTTATGTTAATTATTAATCAACCTTTGACTTACTACTTAAATAGATAGGTTTTACATGTACTATTTTGTTTTTGCAGTATTGGATAGATTACAAGGGAAAATTAAAAAGAAAATGTGCCACTATCCGAACGTCCCAACAACACACTGGTGGGGGACCATGTTATATACCTGCAGTGCTATTCTGTAAAATCTCACCGTGCAAACTTAGGTGAAGTAAATGTGAAGTGGGCTGTCAGTCCATACAATCAAGGTGGAATGACAGTTCACTTAACGCTCACTCCACCTAAGTTTTCACGGTGAGCTGATAACAGAATCAACTGGCAGCTTTTACAGATATAAAAAAAAAATATCTGTCAATTCTTGGTGAGGATTATGGTGCGGGTCTTCCAGGAATCCAAGTGGACCCATTTCACACAGAAAGGACTCATGTAAGTAGAATTTTTGTAAATAAAAATAGATTTACATTTCCAACTTTATTAAAATAGCAATGGTGTAATTAGGTACTCCAATTTGTTGAAGAAATTAGAATTAAAAGTACTCAAAATTTGTAGCCATGAACTTTTGTTTTGACACTCAATATGTAAGAGAATTAACTATAATATCCTTACTAGACATAGAGTTAAAAGCATACTAAATATAATTAAAATTCACTCTTTATCAAATCAAATATTTATTTGCAAAACCTAAAGGTAAAGAGTGAATTTTTTGAGACTTCATTTTCAGTCTATCAACTTAATTATCTATTATTTAGAATGACATAGGTACTAACTTCTTAGTCTTGTTATATAATAGAGTCACAAGTTTTGTATTAATTAATTTCAGGCATCAACATTAAGTGCTTCTCAAATTGTACCCTCCCCATCTATTTTGTTAATGCCTGATGAAGTTGTGGGGGAAAACATTTCTGTTGGACCGTCCTTCCAAGAACCACACGTCCAACAGTCGTCTCAAGAAGATCTTGTGCATCAACAAGGCAACACGTCAACCCAACTCACTCAGCCAGCAGAAGCTATGACGTCTACTCAGTCCCGGAGACGGCGGTGTCGGTCAGCACCTATGTCTCAAGAGATGGCAAGAAGAGCTCTCGTCCAATCAAGCCAAGTGCGAGAAGAGGCAACACAAAAAATAAGCACAGGCCTAAGAAATATTTGCAATGTACTTTCTCATATAGCAGCTACATTAGACAGCATAAACAATAGGTAATTAGTTCCTGACTTACAATACACTTTAGAACATAAATTTACTAATGACGACAAATATTATATTAACTTAGTAATCTCCTAATAATAATTATATAACTGATTTAAAAATATAGTACCTGCATGACCGAGCTTTGCTCGGTTTTTACATGGATAAAACGACGTTTTATAAAAATGAAACCTAGCTAGATCGAAACTTTAGCATACTAAATTTCATTAAATCGTTGGAGCCTTGTCTGAGATTCACATTATATGTATTTAAACAAGAATTGCTTGTTTACAGGTGTTAGCTATGTATGTACTTAAATTATTTTAACATTCTAGGTTACATGTCGGCGCTCCCACAAATGTGCAATAAGCTCTCTTCTAGTAGAGAGGCCATATTGCAGTTCAAGATTTTGGGCCCTCCTGGAAGAATGTCTGAACGTCTCTGAAGTGCTGTTTGTCATATTTTGAGTAGAAGGTTGCAATTGCGCTTCTTCTAAAACTTCTTCAGAATCGAACTCCTGCACAGGAACATTGGCCCTATTGCAAATGTTGTGCAGTACAACACATGCATTTACAATAGATGCCGCTACTTGAGGTTCATAATGTAGAACCCTATGTACTAGTAGGCATCTAAAGCGTGCTTTAAGAAGTCCAATTGTTCGTTCTATCACATTACGAGTTCTCACATGCAATCCAGTGTAGTAAGCCTCAGGTGAATCTAGAGAAGCATCTATAATAGGAGTCATCATGGTCTTCCTTAACGGATATCCAGAATCACCTAGAAAAAATAAACAAATTGGTGATCTAAACATTACTTTATTTTATTACTAGCAACCCGCCCCGGCTTCGCACGGGTGTAATGCTGATATTAAATACCTATATGTCCATATATGTACTTAAGGTACTTAATTGGATAATGATTAATGCTGTATTGCTCAAAATCGCTTCGTAAATAAGCCATTATTTCTCGTAAAAAGTAAAGGATAAAAATGGTTATTGTGGGTTATTCCTAAGAGATAGACATATACCGTCGGGGATTTTTTTGTAGAACTTTTTAAGGTGTACAATACTGTAGTACATTATTTTGATCTATCTCGTAGGGTTCAGCCAGTGGCAGCGTTTGCAATATAAGCGCAAAAAAATGGGTTTATTTAAGACATCATATTAGAAACTTCTAAAATTATCAGTGTTTCTCTACTATATTATGCATGTATTTTACATATAAACCTTCCTCTTGAATCACTCTATCTACTAAAAAAAACCGCATCAAAATCCGATGCGTAGTTTTAAAGATTTAAGCATACATAGGGATATAGGGACAGAGAAAGCGACTTTGTTTTATACTATGTAGTGATAGACTCAGATGTTTTCAGACAATCTTTGTATTTTTTTGTTTTTACATACCTAAAAGCCACATAAACTCCTCCATATGTACTTTTAATGGATGGATGGTCCATATGAATGATCGGGTTGCTCCTCCATTGCTGGCATCTACGCTAATAATTTCCATGTCTGAGTTGCAAATCTAGAATTGTAGTCATTTTTTTAATTTACACAATATCACTAACTAGGATAATAACTTTATCTTATAATAATCTATCTTATATATTTATATCAAACAAGAAAAACTGTTTGATATCATTTCATTTGTGTACCTACATATAATATGTATATTATTATTACTTAGTAGTAGTCTTATAGTCAAATAGGATGATTGTTTTTATATTGACATATAATAATATGTTTATACAATTTTAAATAGAAATTCAAGACAATCATTTTGAACTGGTTTTGTTGAGAATCAAGTATTTAGTGTTAAGGCCCTGCTAACGATCCAGTGACCAAAAACAGCCGTTTCTGGCACTTTTGCCTACTACTTTGGATACGAAACATTCTGAGACCTGTTTTAACAACGTAAAAATACTTATCCTATTTGTAACAAACGTGACGTTGGATTCTTTAATATTTATTTTCTGTGTTATGCTACGATTCTTTATTCAATGAGGGCGCCACTGGACCGTTAGTAGACCTTTAAAGTATAAAATATAAATCATTGTTGTGTAAATTGGCTGTAATATATTGTCATGCTTTTTTAATCTATTTTGTTTTTGGTCTACTCTGTGTGTTACATTAAAAAATGATTGCAATGTACATTATTCTAATTACTTAATAAAGATACCTACCACATGCACATTTAAAGAATGATATTGTTTTCTACAGTAAAAACGTTCTTCATGGTGTGTTGGCTGTTTTATTGCTACATCCATCAATGCAACCTAAAACTCCAGGCATACCAAACTTGTTTAAAAATCTGAAATAAGTAAAACAAAGTTATAAAATCAAAAGAATTTTACAGGATTTACCCACATTTACTCGCCGTTCACTAGGACTAGCTGGGAATTTTATATATTTTCGGCGAAAATGTGGTAGATTCAGGCATTCTGTTATTTGTGCGATTGCAGTTGATACTGTTTGCTGTGCAACAGAATGTGCAGCGATATCACCTGTTGGTCTTTGATACGAACCATTCGCGTAAAAAGATAATGCTAATAAAACCTGAAACATAGCAACAGAATCAATTAGGTACATATGATTACGATGATTAGCCGGATAAATAGAATAAATTAGTATGTACCAACCTTGACTTCAATCGACAAATCTGTTGATTTCGTAGGGCGTGGCATGAAAGCTCGTAGCTCGTTACAGAGCTCAAGTGCAAGCTCTTTAGTGAGCCTATATCGTTTAACAAAAGGACATGCAAATGGTTTTATCGAGTTTCCTATAAGATTTCTTTGAATTTTAGCGTTTTGTTTAACAATATTGAAACAATTATCTGCCTCGAGAAACTCAAAAATTTCATCTTCATCACACATCTAAAATAAAGGATAACACAGCTGCTTATAGAGGATTTTCTATGTTTAACAATACTTTGAAATAACGTCCGAAATATATTTTATGCACATTTTTACAATTACTTACGTTTTTGTTGTATTTTTTAATTGAAACAGGTCAATTTAAGTTAGTTTCACAAGGCTGCAAATTATGACGGCGGGGCAGTTCAATTGTTGGATGTTTAAATGTCAAAAATACTTAATGGTAAGATAAGTCGCAGGTCAGTCTGCTGAAATGCTGTGACGTAATCACTCACCGGCTTAGGTCACGTGATCGCTGGCTCGCCTGCTAATTGGTGCGCTCATGGTACGAACTAGCACGACAGTTTATTTTTCGTCTAAAATTGACCTGCTTTAAGAGTTCATAGTAGGCCCCAAGGCTGCAAATTATGACAGCAGGGCAGTTCAATTGTTGGATGTTTAAATGTCAAAAAATACTTGATGGTAGGATAAGTCGCAGGTCAGTGCTGAAATGCTGTGACGTAGTCACTCACCGGCTTAGGCCACGTGATCGCTGGCTCGCCTGCTAATTAGCGCGCTCATGGTACGAACTAGCACGACAGTTTATTTTTCGTCTAAAATTGACCTGCTTTAAGAGTTCATAGTAAGCCCCCTGTAATTTATCATATAAATTACAGCTACCCCGGTCTTTTCATTTTTACTCAATCATTATTACTCAATTCAATAGTCAACACTTTATATTCTTTAATATTTCGTGTATCCGCCATTTTGATCGATTACAGCTTGCAACCGCGAACCCATGGAGTCTATTAATTTTTCACGTATAGAATCCCATACCTCCATGCAGTGAGTACTCAGTGCTTCCTTAGTCCTTTCGTTCCTATTGTCCCACTTTTGAACCATAACGCCCCATAAATTTTCAATGGGGTTTAAATCTGGCGATCTCGCAGGCCAAGGAATAATTCGTATGTCCGATTGCTGACTAAACCACTCTTGCACAATTATGGAACGGTGTATAGGACAATTGTCCTGCACGAACGTTATTACTGGCATGTCTTCTACAGGAAAAACATTCCGCACAGTGGGCAACATGACGTCATTCAGCACATCTAAGTAGTTAACACTGTTTGCACGACTGGGTATTACAGTAAGTTCTCCTGGTCCTGCAGCTGTCATCCATCCCCAAATGTTCACTGTTATACGACCGGATTCAGAGTTAGGCACAACGTGATCACTATCATAACGCGTATTATTCCTACGCCACAACCTAACTCGCCCGTGCTGGCTAGACTTGAAAGTCTTTTCATCACTGAAGATAACGTTGCTCCAGTCGAAATGTCTGTATTTCAAAGCGAACTCCAATCGTGCTCTTTTATTAGCTTCGGTTAGCAATGGCTTAATAGCATGTCGACGATAATGCAGACCTTCACTATGAAGAGCACGATACACCGTCCGCAAAGATGTATCAAACAACTCTGCGTAATATCTTGTTGGTGTAAAGCCATTTTCCTCATAACCTTGCACCATAAGTTGACGCTGGTCTGAGTCAATATGGCGTCTTCTGCCAGATCTACTGCGGTGTTCCAACGAACCCTCTTCTTGAAACCGCTTTATCCATAAAGTGACAGTCTTTACCTATAAGGGAAATATATTATTTATTATTTTCGTGTATCGATAACCATGGATAATAAAATAAATAACGAACAGTGATTTTAAAACATTACTTACGTTTAAGCCAGTTTCTCTCGAAATTTCAGAATAATTTAGGCCTTGATTATGCAATGCTATTATTTGGGCCCTCGTAGCCATATCAATATTAGAACGCGAACTCATGGTAAAGATAAATATTAAAAAATTGTTAAATGCAATCGTAACTGAACTCACTCAAAGATAGTAAAGAACGTTATGATTGAACAAAAAGATTTAATTTTTATACAGTCAATATTAAACTACCCTCAATTCTTTTGAGATTTATGATACAGGTTAAAGTCGCTAAACAACTTCGATATAATAAAGAGTAGGATAATTTCAACTCATTGCGTAATGACGCAATAGTCCAGTGGATATGGCATCGGTAAATTTTATGCCACCGAGTTCGAATCCTAGTTATTACGAGCTTTGCTTTATAAGGTTTGTAATGTCGTAGGAGAATTTGTGTTAAAATTAAGTAATATTGTAACTAGCAAAAAACAAGATAATGTTCTTTAACGAGAGATGTATATTTTCCAATCCAACTACTATACTAGCGCCATCTATGTCGTTCAAGACGTATTATTAAGGCGATGAAACCCTGTACAAACGATTTTGGTTTGGAACTCTCCATGCAGTTCTGTCTTCATTAGTACACCTGATGCATCTAGAATTACAGCACTATTAAATGAACATTAAATTTTATCAAAAATGCTTTTCTATAAGCTTATTAACTATATAAAACAATAAAAAAAGTACTTATTGTAATGTTACATTCAAACGATAATGCTTATTTTTTCGGTAATATAAAATTGCTTCACTCTCAATTCGGTAAAGATCTTCGCAAGACGTAATATATTAAAATGTCGTCTGCAGTATTTGTTTCTGACGTTTGAATACGTACGAGTATATTTATGTTACAAGCGTATTTCAAAGGTTAAAAAGGTTGGATTTGATTTTCAGATTTTCAAAAATTATTAGTCAAATGTTTTCATTATTTCAAGATGTTTTGAGTTGCCGCTGATGTGTTTTTGTGAATTCAGTTCACATTTTTTTTTATCTACATGTTACCGTCCCGCTGCTTGGGCAGAGACCGGGTCCAAGTCCTTCCAGACACTCTTTACCCATGACGTGCCAAACTAGAAAATCAAACTTTTAAAATAAGCAAACCTTTATTAACACGGCTTTTATTAGCTTCCCCTTCTTTTTTTTTAAGCTGTAAATAACTATGTAAAAAATCTTAGAAGTTAAATTTGACCCACTTGCCGGTTTCCGGTTGAGTTGAAATTTTGCACACGTGTGAGAAGTGCTGAAGTGTTTGTACGAAAACGCCACCATGTCAGTCCGACTTCAGGACCAGACCTCGAAACCTATCCTCCTGCAGCGGGGTGTGAGGCAGGGAGACGTCATTTCTCCGAAACTGTTCACAGCTGCAATGGAGGATAACTTCAAGATTTTGGACTGGAGAGGGCTAGGCATTAACATCAATGGCGAGTACATTACTCACCTTCGATTTGCCGACGATATAGTCATCATGGCTGAGACTATGGAAGACCTTAGTATAAAGCTCAATGATCTCGATAGAGCTTCCAAAAGAGTGCGTCTTAAAATGAACATGGACAAAACCAAGATCATGGCAAATACCCATGTAGCATCCACTCCTATCATGATCGGAGACTCTACACTCGAAGTTGTAGATCGGACCGGAACGGCCCGGACCAGACGGTCCAGTTTGGTAGGGCTAACTTCGAGAAAGAGGTCAATCGTCGAATCCGACTCGGCTGGGTGGCATTCGGGAGGCTGCGCGGTATCTTCTCGTCACACATACCACAGTGTCTCAAGACGAAAGTCTATGGACCAGTGCGCCAGTGATGGCATATGGAACAGAAACGTGGTCACTCACAATGGGCCTCATCAGAAGGCTAAAAGTCACCCAAAGGGCAATGGAGAGGGCTATGCTCGGAGTTTCCTTGCGTGACCGAATCAGGTATGATGAAATCCGCAAGAGAACCAAGGTTACCGACGTAGCCCAAAGAATCGCCAAAATAAACTGAAGTGGCAGTGGGCAGAGCACATTGCTTGCAGAACAGACGGTCAATGGGGCCGAAAAGTTTTAGAGTGGCGACCGCGTACCGGAAGACGCAGCGTTGGAAGGCCTCCAGCAGGTGGACCGATGACCTGGTGAGAGTCGCGGGTAGCCGATGGATGCGAGACGCACAGGACCGATCATTGTGGCGACACTTGGGGGAGGCCCAGCAGTGGACGTCTTTCGGCTGAAATGATGATGATGATGATGAAGTTATTTTTTATGCATCGCCATGATATAGGTATCAAATGGAAGGGATTGCTGAAAAGCTATTTTTTAAGCTATAACATTTTATTATTAAAGAGTAACTTTTCAATGTTTTCTCACATTTTGGTGCGAATTAGTTCGTAGAATTTTTACAACTTAACAGTGGTTTCAGTCAAATGTTTGTGATATACCTACATCATACCAATTTTGAATTGAAATCATTAAGGATTATATAATAGCGCACTTACTACAAATACGCCTATTCATTAGCCTTCTCTTGTTTACCTTGATGCTGCTTGAACAGACATTGTACTAGAACAATTAGTTACTAGTTTATATGCCTGATTAGGGGTAAATGAATGGTTATCACCATTCTCTATACGTCGCAGCCAACTAGTTTAATTCGTCATTCGCTTAAAGCTTAACCATTTACGAAACAGTGCCATTAAGCAGGTCGCCCGATTAATAATTATGTAACCATTCAATAAAAAGGCTAGGCAAATGACTTGTATCGATAACGTTTAATTACATAGTGTACTTGCCTAGCCCAGACATATAAGAGAAGCTGTGGAGATGTAAAATTAATTTTGATTTGCGTTCATCCTGCAATCGTAAATAAGATAAGCTAAAATTAAGCTTGTTGGCTGCGAATCATAAATAAAATGGATAAGCTACCTTTAAAGAGAAATACATTTAGCACTATTCACAAATTAGTAACTTTGTAGGTGAACTTCTTTAATTCTCGTATAATACTTACATCATCATTCTCCTGCCCTTATCAAAATTTATATTGGGTCGGCGCAACATGTCTTTGTCTTCCATACTCCTCTATTGCCCCCCCCCCCCCAGTAACTGGGTTGTGGAGGTCAGATAGGCAGTCGCTCCATGTAAAATACTGGTATTCAGCTGCATCCGGTTAGACTGGAAGCCGACCCCAAGATAGTTGGGAAAAGGCTAGGCAGATGATGTCTCCTCTATTAACCGTCATTTCTTTAGTCACCCCCTTTTTACCTCCTCCTTCTTGTTTTACCTTCCTCTTTCACATAGTCCATCCATCGTTTCTTTGGCCTTCCGCTACTCCTATAGCCATCCACATCCATATACAGGACTTTCCTCACGACATTTTCTTCATTCCTCCGCACATACCCATACTACGACAACCACGATAATACTTACATTATATATATTATATAGCAAACACTAAACGCATCTTCTTTACAAATCCATAGCTTTAATCGAGTTAGTTCTGCATAAACTTGTTCTCTTAGCATGCTAGTAACAGCTAGTCTACAATAATTACTATGCATTGTTTTAATTGCACAGCGTACGTGATTCCACAACGACTATAAGGTTCAGCTATAATGTTGCTGTGGTTTTGTTAAACAAAGCGGATTTACTCGCTGAAGTTTCCGAGAGCAAATTTAGAGGTTATTACGTTATTGGTTTCTCTGTTAATTTGGGTATAGAATGAATTCTATTGAAAATAAGTTCCTATTTATTTTGTTATCTACTTGTAAATATCTTTACATTTGGATGTTTCTTAATCAGTTATGCTTCTATGGCTGAAAGAAATGTTGAACACAAATAGGAGCATGGCATGAATAAGGACATAGGATACTTTTGTATCTCGGTAGTTAATTCGCGTAGTATCCTTTTAATTTTAATCTGGCGAAGCTACTGGTAAAAACTACCTAGGTATGCTGATTTCTGTCACAAAACAATATTTCTGTATTCCAGAATCTTACTAAAGGCCTATTATAACTGGCCATAAAGAATTTCTAAAATAATGTTCCAAACCGAAATTGTGTTTTTTGGTAATTCATTTGCCGATGTTCATTTGCCAATGGTTCGAAGGAATATTATTGTAACCAAATGCCTATTTTTTAACGAACCGTTGTAATTTTAAGAAATAAAAAATAGGGACAAAATATAAGAGATTTTATTAAGAATAATAAAACCCAGACCTAATAAGATTAGTAAGATAATCCCACGAATACTTATCTCATTGTTCCAATATCATCTACAGTTCGATGCACGAACATTACGTGATTCTAGTCCGTTCGTGTATTGGATCCCACTTTGTGGCTGTGGCGTGGCTGTGGAGTGGTTTTGTTGCTGGCTAAGCGGATTAACCGCCCGATGACCCTCTAGCCATCGTGGGACTTAGTACGATGTCTATTTTGAAACTTTTATCTGGACCTGGAAAGATCCATAGTTCTGTAGGATGAATATGAGTAGGATGACAAACTACGATACTGAAGTTTAGTGCATTTTTAACTGTACAATAATATTTCGTGGCATTAAGGATTTTTTACTAATGAAAGCTGTTTCTTTAGTCTCGTGAATCAAATTATCAAATATATTGTTTTATATTTTCTTTGTTAATTTAAGCATTTAATAGAAATGCTTAACATTATATTATATTTTTTATTAGGAATTACCTTTAGGGAGTTGGCGCAATGAATTCGTCTTCTATTTGACCTTTAACCATTTTTTATGAGCTGTAGCGGCATTTATGTCGCCACATACAAAATAAACACACAAATTCTGCATATCCCTTTGAAATGAAGGTTTGCGGAACTTTGCAGCCTGGTTCGCTCTATAGCAATTTGAAAGTCGAAGCTTTATCAACTTGCATTTAAAACTGTCTACAATATCTGACTATGACAATCTATGAACACTACATCAAAAACACCTCGCAAACACACGCAAAACAAATGATTTCTAGCAGTTAACAATATAAAGCAGAAGTATGCGAATACAAACGATCTTGTTTAAAGTGCTAAATAAAGCGTGTTAGTGTTCGCTCAAGCACTTTATATGTTAATACTACGTCGTATAGAGTCTACCTAACTAAAGCAAGGAGCATGAAGTTCAAACTATGTAGTTGCTTATTCAATTTCTGTTTCAGTTTTGGTAAGCATTTGCGTTATCACTTTGCCATTAAGGTGTTGTGGCGTCTCCTATTTAATTAAGTTAATTTTGATTACATTGGCAAGTTAAATAGAAATGCTGATTCGTTGGCCAAAGAAAGGCCCAGCCATCTGGTCACGTGAAGAGTTGACTAGCTGTTTGCTGATATCCCGAAAAGCTCAGTGAGAATTGCTTTTCAACGTGGCAAAGCTCATTTTTTTAAAAACACACTGTGTCACACTTTCAAACTCATTTTTTTAAAAACACACTGTGTCACACTTTCAAAAGATTTAATCATAATGACGCAATCACGCGACTAACTGTCAAAATGTCTTTAATGAGAGAAGATTTATCGTTGAGACACAATTTCGAGACCTGAGTAAATAACTCTCAACCCACTAGGAAAACATCAGCGTCGTGAAGGTTTGCTTAGCAATAAATCAAGAATAACAACAAACATGGGTAACAATTTAGTACATACGTGGAATGCCTACGAATAAAAGCCAATAATGAACGTTGAACAACATCTGAGAAATAGTGCTGAATTTTGTCAGTCACCAGGTTGTATCGTCCATATCGATCTTCTTAAAACACTTTTTATAAAAATACGATAAATTTTGTATTTCCTTTAAGCGGTGAATTAACTAGGAACACCGTAGCCAGGCAATTGATTATCTTTAGTGTCTTTTTGAAGTTTTCCAGTAGCTTCACTTCTTGATGGCTCACACTTCATTTCGAAGGGTTTAACCGGAGTTTATCTTATCATTTCACATTGAGCCCGCTCTGCGCTCAGACTGATAGAAAGCGATATATGTGGTCTTTGATGAAACAAGCATCCCTGTTTACTCTTGCTTTGAAGGCTCATGAGTTGTAGGTGGTGGGGAACACACGCAAAGATTTCCATATTTTGGCTGTACGTATTATAAAGAAAGAGAAAAGGTGCTACGAATTCGATACCTTGAGAGTCTTTGGGAGTTAACAGACAAACCTAAATAAACACAGACAATTCATTGTATATGTATAATAATTATAAAGAGATAAAATTTGTTTGTAGTGTGAGGGGGTAATCTACGGAACTGATGATCCAATACATTATATATATTATATTATTTATTATATTGTTTATTTTTTTTACTGGTAGAAAGCTAAATTATTTGTGGGTGCCATAGGCTATAAATTATATTTATATCATGCACATTAGCCGTGTTTTCACAATTTTTGTCTAGCCAGGCGGAATATTTATGGGCTGTTCGAGTATTTTCTAAATCCATGCAGACAAAGTCGCGGGCGAAGTGCTAGTTATATATTATATACTTGTCAAGTCTGTTCCAATCTTACAACAGATTACTCCGTCTCAATGTGTTTATCTTTCCATGTGGAAGTGACGTATTTGTCGACTATTGTTTCACATTCTATTGGAGCCAGACTCCTTTGAGTAGTTAACATAATGTCCCCGAGCGATTTAATGGAGAATAGCTTTCGTCTCGTTACGAACTCGTTAAGAACGATGTTTCACTGCTGGAGTTGAATTGAATGCTGTTACTGGCGTTTATTTTGATAAAGTTTTATGTGAATTTTCTCGGAAAACCCCTAAGTTATTCAAACAAATATAATCTAATGCTAACCATAATTTTACTAGTATGCGAATGGTACTACAAACTTACTTTTTTTAATTTATCTCTTGGTCTTAACTTACCAAGTGTTGACCATTGTGTTACCCAGCCATTGGGTTGTGTACGACAGATAGGCAGTCGCTCTATGTAGTGCATCTGGTTACACTGTAAGCTTTCCTCAGCATAAGTAGTTGGGAAAAGGCTTAGCAGATTGATTATTGTTGTCAACTTACGTCAAGTTTTTTTTGGAACGAAGTTCCTTATCGCGCGTTGTGAAAGGGGGTTAGACGGAAAAAATTCTTACGAAAAGTTGTCACGACACTAATGAGGCTGTCCATCCAAAAAGATTGTGTTGGAAAAACAATCTAATAAAAACTTCTTGTATTTTTGGTGGGTAGGTACAAAGTTTGCAAGTAGATCAAGCATTATTGCTATAGTAAGCTATTGTAAGCTGTGCGGCGTCGCATGTTTCTCTGTCTGTCTCTCTCTCTCTTATAGAAAGCAAGCCAGATATTGCTAAAGAGTTGAGTTGAGCTGAGCTGAGCTGAGCTGAGCTGAGCTGAGCTTAGCTGATCTGAGCTGAGCTGAGCTGCGATGAGATGAGATGAGATGAGATGAGATGATGAAGTATAACTTCTTACGTGCGTGCGTGTGTGCGTAGTTAATAATAAAAAAAATATTATAAATTAAAAAAAATAAAATTATATTACAATTCCTTCACTAATTAATCGAAAGGAACTTCGTTCCATCCGGGTGTCCCTTGACACCTCTCAAGTTTTTTTTTTTGTGGGGTGGGAGATCATCCAATGACTTCTCCCGCTCTAGGTGCATAGGGAGGGCGTGTCACTTACTGACTAAAACCCACCCCTGTTCCTTCCCTGCCTGAATGCCCGTCGTGGTTTTTCGTGGCCACCCTCAGTGGGCCCAGAAAAAAAGTAACGTGCATTGACTATCAGTTCGAAAAGAAAAAGGTGTCAACCCATACTACTAACATAATTGTTATTATTTAGTAAGCACAGCAGGGAATAAATAACCTTTATATAGAGCGATATAACCCTAGTCATCATCATCATTACAGCCGAAAGACGTCCACTGCTGGACACATGCCTCCCTCACGTGTCGCCACAATGACCATTCGTGTGCGTTTCGCACCCATCGGCTAGCCGCGATAACCCTAAATTTTAGTAGTTTGAACCGACTGTACAAAATGATATAATAATAACGGTTTTACCGAAAAAGCTGGATAATCCTCAGATTTATTGGAAAACCTTAAGATTTATGGACGGGTCATGGTAGACAGAAACGTAGTTATTTTCTGGCTTTTACTAAACTGTCTATTTTAATATAAGACATAAGGTGGGGTTCTAAGTGATTTAGTTATATCATGCGTCGATTTATCATCCATATTGAAAGGAGAAAAGATTTTTCGCAAAAGCCACCAGAAAACTAGTAGGTACATTTTTGCCCACAAAATTTATGTAGCATCCTTTTTAGACACCGTTTCAAGATCCAACATAATACAGGCCAGCCAATAGGCTAGTCTCTTCTGAAGACACTGGACAACTGCAATAATGTAAGTGACATTTTTTGTCTCTTTATTTTTATGTCCCTAAACCTACTCAGTTCGCTTACTGCAGCGACTAAACAACTTTTTATTTTGTTCCTCGTCGTCGACGACATCATCATCTGCCTAGCCTTCTCCCATCTATCTTGGGGTCGGCTTCCAGTCTAACCGGATGCAGCTGAAAACTAGTATTTTACAACCGGGACCAACGGCTTAACGTGCTTTCCGAGGCACGGAGGAGTCTCGGTATGTAAAGATGGTCACCCATCCATGGACCAACTGTTAGGTTAGGGATTTATTTAAATGAAACTGAGTAAGATTTCTTAACTAACTTTTAATTAATTAGCACGGTAATTTTTAACAACTTACACCAACAATGGAAGCGACCAAAGAGAAAGATTGCATAGACAACATACAATAGCTCCTTAAAAGGCAACCATAAAAACAAAGCCTAAAACACACTGTCTACACATGTGATAGTGTAGTGCACATATAGATCACCTTAAAATTTATTATAATCTAACACTCCCACTTAAATTTATAAAGTGATACTTGTCACTAAAAATAACCATATGACCATAATGGTGAACAACAAAAACAATTCACTCTATCATAGCAGCTTACATTATTTAAACTTAAAATCTTAAGGTTGTGTAATTTCTTAAATATCTACCAAATGTAAAACTTAAGCACTTACTTTATAATTTTATCTCTAACTAAATTAAACTGATTAACAGGCAAAGCTTTAGTTAGAAAGTCTGCCAGTTGACAAGAGCTTTCTACATATTTAACATCTATTATTTTCTTCTCAACATTCTCTCTTATAAAGTTATACTTTATATCAATGTGTTTGCTTCTCTTATGATAAACTGGATTTTTAATTAATTTGATTGCGCTCTGATTATCTATGTTCAAAGTTACAGAATGTTGTGGTTCCCCAATATCATCCAAAAATTGTCTAAGCCACAAGATTTCTTTAGCAGCTTCACTAGCAGCCATGTACTCAGACTCAGTGGTCGATAAAGCGACAGTGTTCTGCTTACGACTTGACCAAGTTACAGGACCCCCATTCATTAAAAATATATACCCAGTATTAGATTTTCTAGTATCTAAATCACCAGCAAAATCAGAATCACAATAGCCAATCAATTCTCGATTACAATTATAAACAATTGACATTTGTTTTGTGTTACTCAAATAACGTATTATTCTCTTCAAAGCAGTAATATGTGAAGGACCTGGGTTATTGACATATCTGCTTACAACATTGACAGCATATGCTATATCAGGTCTAGAAACCAATGTCAAAAATAACAAAGCTCCCACTGCTTCTCTATATGGGAAATTACTGGGAAAATTACTTATATTCTTAGATAAATGTACATTTACATCAGCAGGTGTACTACTACCTTTAGCATCTGACAAATGAAATCTATTTATTAATGTTTCTATGTATTGTTTTTGACATATTCTTATACATTCTTTTGTTCTATTTATTTCCATGCCAACAAATGAATTAAACTTTAGAATCTTTATGTTAAAGTTTTTCTTTAAATCATTCAATATTGCAGTTAGAGTATGTTTACTTTTAGACAACAACAATCCATCATCAACATATAAAACCAAAAATACCTTAATATTATTAAAATATCCAACAAACACACAATTATCAGATTGGCATGACTTAAATCCATATGTATTTAAAAATGAACAAAATTTCTTATTCCAACACCTAGAGGATTGTTTAAGACCATAAATAGATTTTATCAACTTACATACTTTGTACGGCTTCGCTTCCACACCCTCTGGCACCTCCATATATAAGTCCTCAGATAGCTCACCATACAGGAAAGCTGTTTTGACATCAAATTGCTCTATCTCAAGGTCATCTTTTGCAGCTATACTTAAGATTAATCTTATGGAGTCATACCTGGAAGTGGGGGAAAAAGTTTCTTGGTAATCTAATCCCTTTACCTGTGTAAAACCACGAGCACATAGCCGTGCTTTGTATCTTTCAATTTCTCGTTTTTCATTCTTCTTTATACAAAATACCCATTTGCATGTAATAGGTTTCTTTTCAGTTTTATCAGTTACTACCCAAGTTTTATTATTTTCATGTGATTGAAGCTCTTCAGCAATAGCTTTCTTCCATTCATAACAATTCACACTATTTATTGCCTCTTCATAACTATTGGGTATGTCCAATGAAGTAAAATTGACTTCCAAATTATTGTTTCGTCGTGGACGTATTGTGATGTTTCTCTGTTCTTCATCCTTTTTATAACTCATCGGAGGATGATATGATTCATCATTGTCTTCTATACTCTTCATGCTACACTCACTATCATCTGAAGATAATTCTTGATCCCGAGCTTCACATTGCGGGAATGTCAAAATCGTCTGTTCTTCCTTTTCATCAATTTTCATTTCCGTGAAGTTCTGTCTTTTTTCTGTTATACTATGCTCTTCAAATTTCACATCTCTTGACACTGTTATTTTTCTGGTATCTTGGTCATACATTCTATAATTTTCATGCTCATATCCAACTAAAAACATTTTAGTACTTTTCTTATCAAGTTTCTTTCTTCTCTCCTTGGGAACATGTACATATCCTGTAGATCCAAATATTCTTATATTTTCAAGATTTGGTTTGTCTCCATACCAGAGTTCATAAGGTGACACATTAAGAGTTTGACTTGAAGAGTTTCTATTTAACAAATATACTGCACAGTTTACAGCTTCTGCCCATAAATGTAATGGTATGTCTTTTGCATATAGCATTGATCTTGCACTTTCCATTATAGTACGCAACTCTCTTTCTGCTCTGCCATTTTGTTGAGGAGTATATGGGGCTGTGCATTCATGATTTATTCCTTTACTTTCTAAAAATGAATTAAATTCCTGGTTAACAAATTCACTACCATTGTCAGAATGTAGAATGCGCACATCATGTTGAAATTTATTGTTTACAATTGCATTGTATTTCATAAAACAATTTAATATCTACTTCATTCTTATGCTTCATGAAGTAAATCTGGCGATAACTTGTAGCTCCATCTTTAAATAAAACAAAATATCTCATACCTGATATGGAAGGTACCTCAATCGGGCCACACACATCACTATAAACAATGTCACCAGGTTGTGATGGGCCTCTTCTGGATTTCAAAAATGGCAATCTTGCTTGTTTGCCATATTGACACGCTTCACATATAAATTTCTCATTTCCAGTCAGTTTTATTGGAATTGCACCATTCTTACTCATGTTTTTAATTTCATTGACATTTAAATGGCCTAACCTCTCATGCCATATTTTAATATCTGTTTGCACAGTGTTGCAACTTTCTTGTTTAGTTGTTTTTATTTCTAACTCATATAAATTATTTTCCTTCAATTGTGCACACATAACTACTACATTATTCTTCATAACTAGTGCTTTTTGTTTATTTTTTTACAATAACATAACCTTTTCTAGTGGCAGCTCCTTCGGAGAACAGATTTCTTCGCAAATCAGGCACATAAAGCACATTTTCAAGTATACATTGTTCCCATTTTCCTTTAACTAATTTATTTATCAAAATTGTGCCTTCACCACGAACTTCAATGTTTTGTTTATTTCCTAATTTAACAGATTTATTTTCATCTTTGTCTTGAACCTCATTTAATATAAAGAAGTACTCACGTTTGAATGTTATATGCATGGACGCTCCACTGTCCAATATCCAAACATCTTCTTCATGTACTGACAAACAACTTTCAGCACTGAACGCTAACATATCATTTTTCTTTTCATTTTTGTTAATTTTTCTCTTAGGCTTCCTGCAGTCTCTTGCAAAGTGACCTCTTTTATTGCAGTTATAACACACAAACCTATGACTTGTTTCTCTTTGTGGTTTTGTTCCGTTTTCATTCTTACTTACTTTGGAAGTTACCAATGCAGACGTATTATCAGCATCTTTATTAAGGCTTGCCTCTTCGTCAATTAGGCGTGAAGTCAAGTTTTGGATCGTTTGGCTGCGAGGATCCAGTGATAGCCATGCTTGTCTAAGTGACCGGTATGTGGGCGGTAGTGTGCTTAATATTTTTGTCATCACTGCAGTATCGCTGAGTTTTTCGCCTGACTCCCTTAATTGTTTTGCCAAACCTTCTACTTTAGACACATGCTGTGCCATCGTGTCACTGGAAAAATATGTATATTGATAGAACTTTTCATGTATCATCATTTTATTGTATTCGGATTTTTGATCGTAAATTGCCTCTAACTTATTCATTACTTCTTTCGCAGTCTCGCAGTTTTCTATAAGGGATACTTGATTTAAATCCATGGATGAGGTTAAAATAAACATGGCCATGCCATCATCCTTGTTCCATTGCACTTGCGAACTGGTTTCTTGGGGCTTAATCGCGTCAATGTTTAATCCTCTTGCTCTTAGCGCGCATTTCACTTGAAATTTCCACTGTTTGAAATTTCTTCCATCAAACTTATCGATTTTCATTGAGTTTGCGACCTCCATTATTGTCAAAAAAAAAACTTGTGCATACGCGTTCTAAACTTAGTTTGATAACTGCTCTTTACTCGTTAATTGACTCAAAATTATAATTACTTGCGTTGCCTGGGCCCATAACCTGTTAGGTTAGGGATTTATTTAAATGAAACTGAGTAAGATTTCTTAACTAACTTTTAATTAATTAGCACGGTAATTTTTAACAACTTACACCAACAATGGAAGCGACCAAAGAGAAAGATTGCATAGACAACATACAATAGCTCCTTAAAAGGCAACCATAAAAACAAAGCCTAAAACACACTGTCTACACATGTGATAGTGTAGTGCACATATAGATCACCTTAAAATTTATTATAATCTAACACCAACCCCGGCAATTTATTCATTTGTCGTCGACGACAAATGAATGAATTATAAAGCCAGTGTTTTTTTTTATATTTATGCTATTCAGTCAAAAGATAAATATCTTTTGGAGCGATATTGGATGTAAAACGTCCACCGAAGTTTGATAGTCGATAGACTCTATTATTATTTATACCGATGGTCGGAACTGCTACCTCGGAATTTTATGATGCGGTCATTTATAGCTATATGCAAAGAGGGTGGATCATCGTCGAGTACACACTTACCTTAATAACAAAATCTACCTACAACCTGCTTACTATGTTAAAAATAATAAATAAATAATAATAACTTTACTATCTAGTACTAAGACTGTGTTAGTATCAATATACTTACTAACTATGTTAGTTAAAAAAAATACGGAAAAATACAGAACAAGTTAGTTATTTCACTAACATGCTGCTTTATTCAAGATTTGATGTTGAAAAATAATGGTAAAGTTTTATAAGTTTTTTTTTTGCAATAGGTTACTTATTAGGCGAGTGTACTCCATCGTCGACCGCTTATTATCAGTCGAGATAGAGGTCAAAAGCACAACAATCAATAATAAAAAAATACGCTTCACTAAAAAATTTATTTATTTTCCAGAACTCCATTTATTTATTTACAGTTTACTCGTAAAATAAATATTCTTGGTAAATAATAATTTCTGAATAAAAATTATTTTCACAGAACCAGTAATGAAAACTTATCGTGTTGAAACCGTTTTCATTTCAGGAAACAAGTCTCACTCCAGTGAACACCCTAATAAAATAAGGAAATCAAGCTGAATTTCACACGACAAAGTAACATTACTCAATCCTTTACTGAAACGTGATATTTTATGATTTGTTTGGCGTTAAAGGCGTGTTTTGTACAAGTTCGAGTTAATAGAATGCTTAGGTTTTGTGTAAGCAGTTTTTTTTTGCTTTAGAACTTTAATAAACTAATGGCAACCTTGACCTAAGACTTCAGGGGACAAGTATAGGCAGTTAGTACTTAGTAAATGTGTTTCAGGGCTTTTCAGGTCTATGACCTACAAAGCACAGTACCTACCTGTGTTGGTTTTATAATGTATTTGGTATTACTGATGAATCTGTGTAATTCACTAAGGGGTATTAAAATAAAAAGATTGTAATAAATGAAAATTGTAACAAATGTAGGAGACAAAGCGAAAATATGTTTATGGAAAATATTAATTACCACTCACTGGGATATGGAAAGTAGATAATATATTATTTTCCGAGCGTTTCAAAAATCTGTTAATTATTTGGTTATAAATGTAAATTTAAAAAAATATCCGTAAAAATAGATTCCAGAAAAACATGAGATATTATAATACTCGTATATCCTCTTCTTTCCTTACACATAAGGTCGGTTAAAAAGAGGTTTTGTGTGCGGTACGTGTTGTGTGCCTGCGAAATTACTTTTTCTCCATGTTTAGTCACCGTTTATTGGATCAAGCTTTATTGAGAGGTGGGTGAGTCAGTAAATAGAGGGTACTGACAACTTGATTTGTTTTCTTATATTGTTTTCTTTCACGTGGTTATGTAGGTAAAGACAGACAACCTTTAATAATATTATGAGATGAACATATTTTTTTTTTGTGGGTTGGAAATCATCCAATGACATCCGCCACTCTGGGTGGAGCGGGAGGGTGTGTCAGACTCTTACTGACTAAAACTCACCCCCCCTTCTTCCTTGCCTGTGTACCCAGGGGTGCGGTAACTCTGTTAAGAATTTATCCGCTACCCCTAGGCATACAGGCACCGGCCACGATGGGCCCCGTCAGTGGTGGCTGACAAACATCTCTTTGAGGCGCGCGTGGAATACTACGCGCCGTCGACTCACGGGCCTGGTGCTTATCGAACGGCGAGCTACCCACTGCTCGCTGTCCGCAGGCCCGGGTCTACGGTGGCCGGAGATTGTCTCTCGACGTCCTACGCCCAGTGCCTCTCCTGCGGTGGTAGCGGCCGGGGTGGTGAGGGCCACTCCGTTGAGCTTCCCTCACCCGTCCCACCTTCGCCTTCGCGAGCATTTAGCTTTGCAGAAGGAGGAGACTGCTTCCCATTCCCTCTCGCTTCATACCATGGCCTGAACCAGGGCCGGGCGCGAGAGGTTGCCGCCACCTGTAAGAGATGAAGATTTAGGTAACACTTATGAAGTGGAAAAAATTATAACTCTGCTGTATCAGGATAAAAAAAAAAAACATTAAATAAGTGATTTTTATGGTTGCGAAAGTCCGTATGAAAACACGGAACCCTTATAAGATCACTCGTATGTCTGTCTGTCTGTCCATCTGTCCGTCTATCATAGACAATTTGGTCCGACTCTGCTGGACCGATAGAGTTGAAAATTGGGACACACATTAATATCTGTGACCCAAATACGAATGTTTACCCTAAATAAATTAATTCGGAATACGAGGGTAACTTTTGGGGTGAAAATCGGAAAATTAAAAGACTAAGTTTTTCAAACTGTGCCGTGCGACATATCACATGAAAGCACGTTGTGAGGTTCTCGAATGTATACATTCGCTCAAATATATATATTTTTCATAATTATATTTTTATAGTAGTACACCATTTAAGCGCAGAAGACAGTTAACGTATCTCTAATTCGTATCGTTAATTTTTTGCCTAGGCGGAACTGAAATTAATATTTATCCAATATACTTTTCCTACATTCTATACAATGCCGGATGTTTAGCCGGCGATGTGCTAACGACAGTCGTAAGTAAGATAAGTCGACGGAGCCATGCCGCGTGGGGCTTCAATTTCTGTCTGCAGGGTTTAAAGGAACCGTCAAAATCGGGGTGCTCCGGAAGAAGTCATAGGATGATTTCACATCCCCCAAAAAAAAAAAAAAACGGGATGCTCTAAGTTCCCGAGCTCGCTTTGCTTGCTCTCGAACTTATTAACTTTAAAAAATTATACAACATATAATAATGAATTCGAATATTTTATTTAACAAATTATACAACATATAAAAATGAATTCGAATGTTTTATTCAAGCAAAGAACCTATTTTATTAACTTTACCGTAAGCTTGGTTGTTAGTTTACAGATTAACTAGTTAATGTAAGAACTAAAACAATTTTTTCACTTTAACGGACCCAGCCAGTTAATCTGCACTCTAATTGATTTACGCACATTAATGGTAACAATTTTATCCACTTTTTATTCGCCAAGGGAACAATAAATTAAATCAACGAACGAAACCTGCATGTCATACCATTTCCTCACGGAAACTTTTCCCATTTGTTTGAATGAATGCGGATCAATTTCACAATACATTGCCGACAAAGTGTTTCCTCACGCACAATCGTAACCGTACCAAAGTTTCTTTTTCTACCGCTTATCAACACGGGCACGGTTTAGGTAACTTTCCCAATTTTAAAGTATCAAAGTTTCAGGCGATTTTGAACCCTAAAGGACGTTCGTATGGATGATAATATTGCGAAAGTTTTTGTTATATTGTTTGTGTCAATAACCAAAAACTATTAAAAGTTTGTAAATGTTTGAATCGCGTAAAAAACCAGGTGATTATTGTCCAACAATGCGTGTTTTTTTTGTAAAAACATTTTATTTTTCATAATGTTAACAAAATGTCTTTGTCAAATGGCTTTGTGACTGGCTGGTATATTTTTTCGCGGCTACAGGAAGATAAGACGGGATTAGCTTTTTCTAATTTACTTGTAACGACAGAGGCTTTGCTGGGTAGTCCAATTGTTTAGAAAATGGAATATGTTATGAAAGAAATATCAAACGACGAGGTTCTTTTGTTAGGGCCGATAACCAATTTCAATATTACTACGTTAGTACCTTTTACGATACATTATTATAGATTTACAAAAGGAATTGGAATCCTTCCTAATAATTTTCTGGGTAAATGTGAAAGTCTGTATGTTTGGATGTATGTTAGTACCAGTGGCGTATTAAAAGATTTGGCGCCCCGGGCCAAATATTTATGCTGCCCCATAGTTAACAAAAACGGGAATATTCTTTTTTGCTATTGCTTATTTAGAATTTGAGCTACACGATTCGGATAGGTAAGATTTGCTTGTGATAGACAAGAAGTTAAGGGGTGGCAAGAAAAGTAGAAATAGTAGTGCTTATCCAACTTGAAAAACGGCAGCGGGTAGCATTCCCTGCCCCTGGCAGTTTGCCGCCCCGGGCCATGGCCCTCTTGGCCTAAGGGTAAATACGTCACTGCCTATCACGCTTCAACAAATGAACGCATTTGATTTAAATTTGAGACACGGGTAGATCAAAACCTGGATTAGGAAATCGAGTTTTTTTAAAATCCTAAAAGTTTAGATAAGCTGAGCTACTTGAAGAAGCATGTGATAAGTAATATTGAAAAACATCATTTCTGTATACTGAAAGAGGCAAAATATGTATAGCAAATGAACCGGAACCCAGCTGCACTGTGTTTCATGAAAAATGACCGCGAGAAGGCTTTATTGGACACATTCGTCAGTTTGACGGGCCCGGTTAAGTAGTAAGGTGAATGTGGACCGGGTATGTTGGCACTAGTGGACAATTAATCTCGCCTTGAGTGAAATTCCTGGTGCTCGCGAAAAGCGAGTATTTGGCAGAAACTAGTAATAATTTATTTAGACTTGGAGAACAATTTTCGGCAGCCGGTGCCACTGAAAACAGTAATGGATAAATGAAGGATCTTAAACTTTTCTGAGTTTGTTTGTTTAAACGAGGTTATTATTTTTTATTTTTGCCCTGACGACTTCAAAACTCCTACAAAACTGAAATAAACTTTCATAAAACCAATTCATGTAATTAGAAATAACCGGGCAAGTGTGAGTCGGACTCGCGGATGAAGGGTTCTGTACCATGGTACAAGATTATACGCGTCTACTTGCCATTATTATGATCGAGCAAAAAAAGACAAAAAAGCACGTTTCTAGTAGGGGAGACTCCTTTAATTTTCAATTTATTTTTATTATATTATATCATTTATTGTTATAGTGGCAACAGAAATACACATTCTGTAAAAATTTCAACTGTCTAGCTATTACGGATCAGCCCGCTGACAGACAGACGAACGGACGGACGGATGGACAGCGGAGGTTTAGTAATAGTGTCCCGTTGTTTACCCTTCGGGTACGGAATCCTAAAAAGTGACAAACAATGTCAAAAACTTACGCTAAGTGCTTTTTTACAAATTGTGACTGCAATGCAAATGCGGACATCCATTAAAAATAGGAATTGCCCTCCTTATCTTAATTTTATTGATACTAATCTCAGCATCAAGATTTAAAAACAAAACCTTATTTCAGATTATTAATATAATGAGTGGCAATAAAGTCCTTGAGGACGGTAAATTGGATTTCTTCCATTGAAAAGCTTTCCGGCAGTCGAACTCCATCTGAATGGCTCTCTTTATACTCTTTAACTATTAAATAGATTCTTATGTACCGTCATTTATGAGAAAACGGGTAAATCGATTGTTTAATAATAAAACGGGAACATTAGAGTTCGAAAACGGACAAGGGGACCGACATTTCTGTTGAATCCTACATTACTTTTCAGGAATGAATGTATTGTTTCAATTCTTCAGGATTGTCGGATCGTAAGGAAAAGACCTACCGTTTTTTAATTCGGAAGTTTGGAACTTTAAAAGTTCCGAACTTCCGAATGAAAAAACGAAACCCTTATAGAATCACTTGTGTCTGTTTGTCTTTCTGTCTGTCCTACTGTCACATTAAATTTTCTCTGAATGTACTGGACAGATTTTTTTTAATGTTTTTTTTTTTTTTTGGGGGCTTGGGAAATCATCCAATGACTTCTTCCGCTCTAGGGTGGAGTGGAAGGGCGTGTCAGACTCTTACTGACTAAAACCCACCCCTGTTCCTCCCTGCCCTGAATGCCCAGGGGCGAGGTAACTCTTTCGAATTTATCCTCTACCCCCGGGCAGATCTACTGAACCGATTGAGTTGAAATTTGGTACATACGTTAATATCTGTAACCCAAACACGGACGTGTAACTTATGTGTATAATAAATTAATATGGAATATGGGGTGCAAAACTGCAAACCGGAATATTAAAAACTGTTTTACAAAAAAACAACCGACTTCAAAAAAAGAAAATACACTAAAAATTAAAAAATAACTTTAATTTCGGAAGTCGGTTTTTGTATTTTATTTTTTGGTTATTTGACACCGACTTCCGAAATTAATGTTATTTTTTATATTTATTGTATAATATATATATTGCACGTTTTAGTTGTTATACCTCAGAACTAAAAATCCCAATAACATGGAACGTGGTATTTAAACATACTCGTAATTGGGGAAAACAAAAACGTCATCTAGATATACATATTTTTCGTTTTTGTTCACTTTCTCAAAAAGCACTGAAGCAATTTCGAAAAAAAATATATGGGACCACCTCGGGAATATATTCTTTCAGATAAAAAGAATATATATAATAAAGAATTTTGAAAATCGGTCTACAACTGACGGAGAAATCGGCGGACATACATAAAAAAAAAAAAACATACACAGTCGAACATAGAACCTCCTCCTTCGAAAGTTGTTTAAAAAAGTTTTAAAACTGTGCAATATGATATTTTAAATAAAATGGCACATTATCAGGGTCTCAAATGTATTTATTCATAATTTTAAACAATAGTTTGTTAATTATTTAAGAATAAGTAAATAGTTAAAAAACATTTTTTTTAAACAAGCGTTTTGCTTCTTAGCAAGCAAAATGCCTGGAAGAACTATTGGTCGATGAACCTCTTCCTCTTAAACGAAAGCTTTATGGATATTTGCATCCCTCAAGAAAAAGAACGCACGAAGAAGAAGACCACGATTGCGGCCCATAGGCCGCAAACGTGGTCTCTTACCAATCGTCGAAAGTCTGCACTTGGAGTCTGCCAACGCGCTATGGAACGAAGTATATGGGTGTCAAACTCACAGACCGAATTAGAAACTCTATACTTCGTTCTAAAACACAAATGGCGGACGTTAGCCACACAGCTGCGAGATTAAAGTGGAACTGGGCTAGTCACATCTGCCGCATGTCGGAGGAGCAGTGGGCAAAGATTACTACACATTGGTTCCCGAACGCAAAGAAACGACAACGCGGCAGGCCCAGAAAGAGATGGCGGGATGATTTGGATTCCTTCTCAAAGGACTGGCCCAAAATTGCAGAAGACCGGGAAAAGTGGAAGGAGGGAATGGAGGCCTTTGCCCTGCAGTGGGACAGCACAGGCTCATAATAATAAGCTTTTATACCCGCTATCACAATTAGATGTGTACACAAAATTTCGTATCGGTGCTGTTCAGCGTTGAAGAGTTCCTTTGTCTGGAGCTAATCCTGGATATTGATTCTGATGATGTTTGCCATAAATATGCATTGTTATCTAAACTGAATCACCACTTAAAAAATCAACTTCGTAAGATATGAGGAAGTGGTTCTAATTCAGTTTGCAAGATTTAATCCAAAAATACATACATTACAAATATTGCAAGTTAAACAAAAGCTTTTAAAATACATAAAAATGTTGAAAATAATACAAATCATCATTATTTTTCATTTTTTTTTCTGTTTCATTCTTGTCTGTTCTGTGTGTACATAAATTGTTAAATAAATAAATAAAATAATTCTTTACTTAAATTCATGTATATATTAATTAATATATTATATGTTATTATATATTTAATTCTTAATTAATACAGTCTACGATTTTTTTTGTGCATGTCCGACTTGCACATTGCCAGTGTTTTGGTACGAGTTCTTCAGGTAAATAAAAATATCAAAGGTGGATTACCAATGTCGGTACAAAGATCTTATAATACTTGTTGCCTCATCTTAAATTAATTAAGGCTTAAGTCTTAAGTATTAGCCTCTTAACTTTTAAGTAGAAGCACCTTAATAGCAACTTTAGCTAATTTCCGCTCTCGCTTTTATTAAGTTGCAGTATAAGTTAAAAAGATTTAAAATAGGGAATTCTTCTGTTTACTGTTGTACAATATATTATATTAAACAACAAATAACTCTAAAAATAAATATTTTTTCTGAAAACCGCATCAAAATTGAAAAATCAAGCTGCAAAAAATGGCAGCAATTATATTATTATTATTCTTAATTCTTTATTGTACACCAAATCTTAACATAAAATAAAGCCATTACACAGTTCATGTACAAAGGCGAGCTTAACTCAAAGTTGAGTTTTCTCCCAGCAAACCTTTGAGTGATAGAGTGAGGTCACATTCGAGGGTAAGATTGTGTACAATATAAACTTATATAAATAATCCCTATATATAAAATACATACAAAATACAATATACTAATATATTATTATTATGATAATTTCAAATATTTGTACTAAGGAAGAGTGGGGGCGTGATGGGGACATATCGCTATCTATTTTTACGCGCGTAACCTAATAGCGGTGACGTCATATTTTTCTGTCACTTGACAGTTGCAGCTTTTATCAGGTTTCTAAGTTACTTAATTTTGAACGAATTTGATTTTTTTTTTTGATTTTAGATGTTGAATAAAGTTAGTTTTGATATAAATTAAAAAAAAAAAGGTTAAATAGTTTTGCTATAATTTATTATTGCCTCTCGATCCTAGGAAAAGTCTTAATATTTTAATAGAAATAGCATTGTAGACTAGAAGAACGTAAGATAATCAGGGACTAGACATGAATGATTTGCTAAGACCAACCAACTGCATAGATACTCGTAGATCTACGTGGTTTGAATTTACTAAAGCGTTGATTAAGGCAACCTTCCTCATAGTTGAACCAATTAGCCCACGTCTACTTTTACAAGCATAAAATAACCAAAGAACGACAGTCTATTCCACTACTAATGAGTTCCTAGAACGTTTTTCATATTTCCATAACAGGCACGTTTTGAAAGTGTGAAACAAAAATGACTCGTTTAAAAGGGAACAGGAATTCCTATTATGTTTCTTCACTCTAACAACGTTGTAAGGTGTACGAGATAATAGCCTTGCAACATGACACCTCCCCCTTTAGCGCCCTCCCTCTAGGGTCATCAAATTGTTGAGTTTTATTGTAATACATTAATGTCGAAAGAATTCGTGTTGTGTCCGATGTATTTGTGAGAATGAAAGTGGAACGAAGTTTGGAGGCTTATATTTTACTTTTCATACTGTTTTCCCGTAATTTAAAAGAACGTCTTTTGAAATATTAAATTATATGTTACGTCTAAAGAAGTGAAATGTAATTTATTTCATTGTTGACCAAAGTTATAAAATTACTGATATATGAGTAACTTACTGTTATCACCAATCAGTCAGTTTGTAATGCCTTTTTCGTAATTATATTATTCGTATCATTTTTTCTTCTGACTTACTCGTATTCGTTTTCTTTTCAGAAATTATAATTTGACAAAAACCACGTTTTTTATAGTTTTCTTTGATATCTAGATAAAAACCTAGGTCTAGGTCAGGACAACCCTAGCCAGTAATCTTGGAGTGCATTAGTGTTGACAGTGCGATAAACAGGAAAGGCCAAGTCTGTGTATTGTTTTGTTACTGAAAACTACGTTGTTAGTACCGTGGATAGTGTTCGAGTGTACTAACGCTGACACTAGGAAATTGCTCTGTTTTGACTAGCTTTTGATGTCTGTTTGACTATGATTAAAATGCAACTGAGAATTGAGTAGCCAGAGAAATGAGCCAAGAGGATCATCGTCATCGATATACTCATCAAGTCGAAGCTCCAAAGTCTTGAACATCGACGCCGAGTTGCTAGCCTGTCGGTGTTCTATCGTCTACATTTCAGGGAGTGCTCGTCGAAATTCCATAGTTGAATTTCGCCAAGCCCGTTCCATCATCGGACCACTAGACGAACGGCGATGCGCCACCGGTAAATGGCGGACATTAAAACCATAAGCACAAAACGATTTGGGAACACATTCATTGTGCGTGTAGATAAATAGTGGAATTCTCTGCCGGGGTCTGTATTTCCGGATAGCTACAACCTGTGGGTCTTTAAGTAAAGCATAAGTTACTCCTAGGCAAGCGTGCGCCAACGTCTAACACATCATCGTTTAGGTACCATCAGGTGAAATAGTGGTCAAACGCGAGCCTATTTATACACAACAGGCAAGGCTGAGTTAAAAATTAGCGTCGTAAAAATACTACCTTAATATTTGTTAACTCAATTTTATTTCTTCAAAGCCTCCTCAAAATGCCGATAGCCGAATACCGATGCCGATGCTATTCACTTTTTATTTTAAATAAAACCTGCCATGTAAATTATTTTTTAATGGCAGTAAAGTTTGAAAATATTTGTGACCTATATGTAAATTTTTCACCGGTTCAAACTCAAAATAAACGCCGACCAAGGACAGTGTTAATAACCTTATTGACCCAGATACCTAGTGGAAAGTTTGTGGCACTATTTGGGTCGTCTATTTAATGTTAATTGATGTTTCCTTTTTTATAAACGATGGTAACTTGGGTGTATTTGTAAAGTGATTTAATATATCGTTTATATCCCTCTTCTAGTGGATTATTAATAACCATGATTTGTCAAACGACCCATTTTCATTTCAAATGATTTTTCATCGTAAGAATCAAATATAAATTACCTATCATAATTCTCGCCTTTTATATATAACTATCGGTATTTTACAAGATTAACTCCTATTACTTAATATATTATCAATAGGTAGGTAATCATACAGTATGAACTTTGTTTTCTTAAATATTTAAGTTAATTCATCATCTTCATTGCAGCTGAAAGATGTTCACGTGTCGCCAGAACGACTGGTCCTGTGCATCTCGCAACCATTGAATTCCCGCCACCCTCACCAGATCATCTTTCTACCTCGTGGGAGGCCTTCCAACGCTGCGTCTTCTTTTAGAATTTTTTGGCCCCTTCGACAATCTGTTCTGCGAGCAATATGTTCTGCCCTTTGTCACTTCAGTTCCGTGATTTTTCGGTCTAAGTCGGTAACCTTGGTTTTCCTGCAGATATCTTCACTTTTGATTCGATCACGTAATGAAACTCCGACCTATTGCCTTTTATTTGATGAGGCCCATTGTGAGCGACCAAGCTTCAGTTAATTGGGTAATTTTATTTGGCTTATCATCCAATTACGAAAATATTTTCAAATAAATCGTAACTATCAACATACCAGAACGCCATAAATAGATGCCCTGTTAAACTAACCTTCCGATCATAAGCCACACAGATAAGTCTTTATTATAATGTTCATGGAGGACACCAACCTTGCATAATGTCCCATTGTATATTAATCGAGCACTCGTCCTCCCCTCGAGATTTTGCTTATTCCGAGAAAATTAAGTGACAATGGAATCTTGTAAAATAAAGTGTTTAACGGAGAAAAATAAAATGAAGACCGCAAAATGGATTATCTTTTGGGGTGAGGGGTGTGAATAATGACTCATTTCTGATCTGGGTTACTATGGCAACAGATTTTTTTTAAATGCTTTAATATATTACTACACGAAAATTAATATTATAAAAAGTCAAATTAATGTTAATTTTAACGGTGATATGATTTTGACAGCTTTCTAAAATAGTTATTTGGTTAAATCAATCCTAAATTGTTTTTATTCCTTAACGATCTTACGTCATTAGTAAAGAGGAAATCAAGGCAAATTAAAATCTGTCGCCTGCAAAGCCTCTATCCTCGCGTTATTACATTAATTCCTAGTTTAATTAGAAGATTAGCTTATTTCTCTCGTCTTACTCTCACACTGTTCGACTAACGAAGAGATAAAGATTAAGGACAATCTAAATTATAAGATTTACTTAAAGTAAGTATTAAATCACTGGGATCAACGACAAAATGTTTTGCGTATAATTTGCTATTATTTTCGCTTTTGTTTATTTTTACATTAGCGACCCGCCCCAGCTTTGCATGTGCACAAATTTCTTCCAAAGAGCTTTGGTAGTAACACAATACAGTACAATTTAGGAACTAAAATCTGTACACAATAAGGAAAACCCTGCCTCTCAAACTAGGTAGCCTGTATCTTGAGAGACAGTGATTCAGCTTAAAATTGATGCTATAATATTTATAGTAGACTGTGTCGATCTAGGTACCCGAGCGTTCTGAGGAAATAATTATTATGAAGGACAATATATTTACATTCACTTGAAATGTGTGTTTGTGTGTGAGCGTGTATGTATGTGTGTGGGCGCGGGTGTGTGTATTTTTCTGTGTGCGCGGGTGTGTGTGTCTATATGTGTGTGTGTGTGTGTGTGGGTATGTAAATAGAAATATGTACATAGGTAGTAAGACGACATATTTGATTAAAGACTCTATTTTCTGGTAGTCCTGTTTCAGTAGATATTCCGTTAATTTTGATTTTATTTCATGTTTATTTAGATCGACTATGTTTAATTTTTTGTGAATTTATTTTTAGGTGTATGTACCTAATGTGTAGTATTGGTGTTGAGCGAAAGTGGTTTTGTGGGGGGTGGTAATGGGTAATTTCTTCCTTTTTTAGGGTCAGTAGGGGGAACACAACCGTATTTAAAAAAAGAGTTTGAAATTTTTTTACTTGGACGTCCGGATGTCTCGTATTCAGACTACATACAAAAAGAGTCAATACCTATGTAATAATTCTTTTGGCATGTAGTCCGAATAATTGCCGAAAAAATTGTCGTATCGAGAGCGCTTTTTTTATTTTAATTAGAATTTTCTCAAGATGAACCCTTTCGATATTCACTATCGTAGTTTCTATCGTTTTTTTAATATTTAATTAAAAGTGATGACTGATAGCATTTTTTGTATATCGGGTATAAAAAGACAGTTTCCGAAACCGAAAGCCACATATTCTACCCATTATTTGGATATTTTTTTTCCACTAGACCATATCTGGGAATCCACTGGTTCTGGAGATAGTAGGTCAAAGTCGCAATTTTATTTTTTACTCTATAATAATTCAGCAATACATATTATTTTCAGTACAAAAAGAAATGAATGGCATGAGGCGTGCACTTTTGGATTTTCCAAACTTTTTGAGTTTATCGTAAACAGACCAACAAGCGTGGCCCCCAGAGTTTGTTTTAAAATAAATGTAGTGTTTTTGTCTTCTGTCTTCTTAAATCTTGTCTTGTTTCACATTTTCAATAAACTTTTATGAGATCGTTTAATATATTTTATGGTAATTGTTATGCTGGATTTACTAGCAAACAAATGTAACGTTACGTACGTAAGCATAATTCAAGATGTTAGACAAAATTGAGAATGTACAGATTATGCTTTGTTTTTATGAAAAACAATGTTACTTGAAATATTAATTTAGTGTTTACGTGATATTTTTGTTTGTGGAAGTTGGTTATTATGTGAAAGATGATAATGCTCTTGAGTAAAAGTAAACACTGAAATGATGACTGAAAAAAAAATGGAAATACCTACCACACCATGTAATTAAGATCACGACAGTAATGGATTACGGGTATGTGTCTATTTCTTACCAAATGAAGAGAAAACCTATTAGTCGACCCATAAATATAAGGTTTAAGCTCTCGAGACCCGGCTTAAGCTTTAGTACTTATAAAACTAACAACGATACAGCTTTCAAAAGCCTATAAAATGAGGGAAGCTCTTAAATAACAATAATCTTAAAAGGCTTATTTGGCAAACATTCGCTTTGTGATGGTATTTAAAGTAAAAATTTAACGGGAAAATGACATATTAATGATATTTTTAATTCTTTTTTATTATTAGGTATTTATGTATTTTTATTTGCTGAGAAGTATATGAGAAGTTTGTTTTTTTATATTATTTAAGGGTAAAAGTATCATATCAAAAAAAAATTATTGTATATTTTGAGATGCGCTTAGTGCTCTCTGTAACGTTCCTGTGATTGTTAATTAGTTTTTCCATTCAAATGATTTTTTTTTCAAATTAGGTAGGGCAAATGTGTATTTTGCAACAATGATTTTTAGTGTTAAAATTTATTTTCATAAGTGTTGGGACAAAAAAATGAGTCTTTCTATGTGAAAACAGACTGAAAGCTTTGCAACATTTTTTATAAACAACTCAATTTAATTTAAAACTTAATTACATACGAATGTAGAAATAATGACGGTATAGAACTTTTTAAAAATTATGTAGGTACAGAAACATTTCGAATTTAGTTTTGACTCAAAATAGCAGCGATTTTTGAAAATCTATACTATCACTATTGACATTCAGCTATATTAATGAACCTAAAATAATACCCTTCGTGGCTCATTTTATCCTGCTATACACAATTTTACTATATACACCATATATAAACTTTACGGCACTATTTTATTCATAAGTGGTTTACCAGTAAAATATTAATGTCTGGCCATTGACCAGCCTTTATATATTATGTGGAATAACTCGTAAACTGCATTTCATTTTCTCACAGCAGGCTTTTATGAATGGCTCCTATGATATTTTTATGTTCTTCTTACCATTATTAATGTTGTATATGAAATCTAAAACAGATATATTTTATGAACACTTACATACTTTACATAAGCGGTGTGAACTTCTTTTATGACCGTAAAGCTGTTAAAAATGTCATTCAGCAGAACAAAAAAAAGTAGATTCAATAATTTATGACCATAAAATGTGTGTATTCAAAAATAATTTGAACTCTTTGAAATTCATCTTTGCTTGTTACTTAGTTATGTTTTAAATACTAATCATCATTCTAAATCTTATAAGGTCTTCTCTATTCGGAATTTGTTCATTTATAATTTAATTCTAACAGTCCACTCCCGCAATTCCTATAATCCCGAAAAGTTTGAAGCCTTGAGACGAAAGCATACAGTGTGTTCGTCCATTCCTGTTCATTCAAAGTTAGCTCAAGGATTCTTTTATTTCCTTGGTCCTTATGTATACAACAAAGTAAATAAAATCTTACATATGTACTCAACGGTCAAACATAAACGCAAAACTACTGTAAGGGACTGGCTGCAGGATAAGGACTACGAAAGTACAGAAAGTATCATCCAAACCATTAAATAATATTCCCACTCATTATTACTAATAAGCACAAACACTCGCACTGGACTTACATGCACATACACAGTACGCCCTCACACATTCACACACTACACAAAATCCTACAATAATATCACTTTACATTACACTTCACAAATATAACTATACCTTATTATAGATTTACCTCTTTGTCAAATTTATCTGATGATAATGTTTTGTATAACATGAAAGATGTCGTTAAATAGAAAAATGTTTAAAGGGGTGTGAGCCAGGAGTTATGTCATGCATGACATAACTCTAGGCTAAAAAAAAAAAAGCCTCCCACCCCTTTAACTTTCCCGAACCTAGTTAAGACTCCAGCTCTTACGAAGGTAGGCGGCATAGGGCAAAATTGTATAAAAACTGTAACGGTATGTACTTTTATCAAAAGGTGTCAAAATTAATTAATTTTTCTACTTTAAATTTGCCAAAAATAAACCATTTCCAACACAATTTGCCTACCAAGCTGTAAAAGCTTTAAATCGAATCAACAAAGAGATTTTTCATTCCAAATCGACGATCTTTAATGGCTATTGAACATCGTTTATCATCAAACACTGCTTACATAAACCAATTTCGGTCTACAATCCTTAAATTAGTTTTCAATTTTGACAGATGAGCAAGCAATTAAATCTCTTCTGTTCAAATATCTTCCCACCTATATTTATTTACACAAAAGATATAACAAAAAAGATCCTTGACACGAAAAGTAAAGAAAAAGGATAATAAATATTGGATATCCAAACATCCCTGTGGACCAAAAGGATACTGTTGGAAAGTACATAAAAATACTAGATTTTTTTCTTAGTTTATAACTAACCAGAAAGGAGGTCCCATCGGTGCAAGTAGGATAAAAAATCTCGGCGTGGATAACTCTACAATCAAATTAGAAAATTATTTTGATTCTGAATTGAATAAGGGTTCCTACTACCGAGCCCTTAATCGCTGCGACTAGAGATGCTAACTAACTGGCTTATTTTTTCCCACTGCTGGACAAAGACCTCCCTCCACTCCTCCCTCCACAACTCCCTTTTCCAAACAAATCTGTCATTTGATAGTAAGGGCTAGTCCCTTGAGTAGGAGTCGAGCTCGTCCCGCCGTCTTCGTCTTGGTCTGTTTGTTTGCAGACGTACACAAAACAAACCGACTTCGGATTTTTGTCTAGAGATGACATCGATTACAAATATTATTTTATTAGCCCAACCAAGTGGCGCTAAGAGTAAGTTTCTGACGTCACAGACTTAGTTAGAATTCTCACGGGTCATCAGTTTCTATGAGTGATCGGAGACACTAAGTGATAGGTATACTTGATTTATGTTGAAAAAGTTGACAATGCCGTCACGGAGCGATCGCTGAGGCGCCTCTTTGCTCTGTGTACCTTTTTTATGTCAAGAAATCTTCATGAAAACTCTCTGGGGAGAACGAGAAGTTATGTCAAACTTCTATCGACTAAGATCCCATAGTTCCTATTGATATTAGATACAATAAAATTCACGTGCATCCCCGACTGGTATCAACCCGCCATTGCTAGCAGGCGCTATCGCCTAGTGAGGCCAATACAACAACCGCACTTACTTCATGGTTACGTATGAGGCGTTCAGTTTTAGTTGCATTCACTTTACAAAATACTTCTCTTCATAGTTTAAAGTTTTACTACATCGTCATCTCCTCTACGTTGATCAAGTCAGCTTATCCCACTGAAATCTCTAAATCAATTTCTCAGCGCCTCTACAACTTTCTCTATAAATTCGCCTCTTATCCAAATGCACTTGTTTACACGTAGTACCACCAGTAAGTTCTAAATCCTCTCTACACAATCCGTTTTCGGCTATTCTACTTGAATTTTGTTAACACCAGGGCAGCAAGCAACCGAGACTACATGCTCTGAATAAAAATGCACTTTAAATCTTCGACGTGAAACTAAAAGGGTAATGCTAGGAGTAGATCACACTCACTGTTAGAAAATGAATTTATCTCATCATATTATGCCTAACCTTTTCCCAATAGGGTAGATGACTCAAAAATATATTTGGCCCGTTCAGTAAGATTACCAAAAACTATTTAACACCTATTCTTTCTTTTATTTCGAAAAAAAAAAAATGAGGAAAACAATATGTACAGTTCGTTGAAATTTCGCGTGACATCACACCTACGTAAAAAATTAACAACTTTTTGCCTACAAGTGACGTTACAAGCCCTATTACCATCCCTATGTTGAGGCGATCAGGCTAATATGATACGAGTATGTTACATGTTGTTTTGTTTTCATATACATTTGTACTAGTACGAGAGCCCACGACCAAAACCATGTTCCATTTTACGGCCAAGACCGTATAAAATCGTTAGATTACATTAATCTGAACCCGACTAGGTGGGCAGTACCGGACAAAAATGACAGTTTTATGGGGGCCCATTTCTGCTATGTCAAAAAAAAACTTTTTTACAAAAAAATAGAACCGACTTCCAAAAAATTCAAAATAACTTTAATTTCGGAAGTCGGTGTTCCTGTTTTGTGTCTTCGTTTTTTGACACCGACTTCCGAAATTAAAGTTATTTTGCACTTTTTTTGGAAGTCGGTTCTATTTTTTTGTAAAATAGTTTTTTATTTTTCACTTTTTAGTTGTGGTTCCCCATTAAACTGTGTTAACAATTCATAGACATACGATAGCAGCAATCGCGGTTGATTTGCTATCAATTTTGGAAGAGTTCTGTTGTCTGTCTCCGAAACTGATCATCAGATCTTTCTGAAATTTAAATGGGACCATTTCGGAATAAACCCCTTTCGAACAAAAAAAGAATTTTGCAAATCCGTCAATATATGACGGAGTTATGCCCGAACATACATAAAAAAAAAAAAAAAATACAAACTCCCGAATTGATAACCTCCTCCTTTTTCGAAGTCGGTTAAAAAAATAAGCAGACGGTTTTATCACAACATGTCTGTGATTAAAAATGTTCATAGGTTCCGTCATTTTATTAAGAAAAAGTTTGTTTTCAGAAATTTTGCGCATCGCATGTGGCCTGAGCGCATTTTCAAAAAAAAAAGGCTAATGTGATGCAGCTGATTGATTACCAGTAACTATTTAAAAAACTGGCCAAGTGCGTATTAGATTTCACATATTAGGGGTTCCGTACCATAAATTGGTATTTGTAAGTAAAGTTATACGTAATAATAAACATTGTCACCAAATTTCAAGTTCATATGTTATAAAAGTTAAAAAAATCTTCGTAACAAAATTTTGTGACAGACGACGAACGGACAGGCAGACAGACGGACACGTGAGTGACAACAATACTCGTATACCGTTTGGACCCTTCGGGTATGGAACCCTAAAAAGCACGACGGCCTATCTGACCTCCACGAAATGGTACCTTGATAAGATAACACTGGTTTTCACACTTTCGTGGTTCTTACTATCTGTAATGACTGTCAAAGATAAATGGATGACAGGCAAGACTGAAGGTTTATGGTCCTTTCCGATGTAGGTACTGAATGGTCTCAAAAGTGAAATGGATGATCACCCATCTGCAAACCAACCGTGACAATTGCAGCTTTACCTATATCGATTGACCCGTGCGGCTGTTACTTAGCCACGAGCCCCCTAAATGAAATATGAGGTCTGCCATTATAATCCCTTAAGACAGCCCGCTGTATTCCAGAGCGTGCCTTCAGGGATTAGCTAACCAATTTATTTTTCTGCTGTAGGTAGAAAATATTTTTTTTTCTTTCTTAGTCGATAAATTCGTTATTTGAATCAAATAGAAACGTAATAGTGGTTAATGATTTATTTTTGAACGGTTTTTACAAGCTTTTAAGTATCTTGCAATGTTTGCATATGATAAGATAATTATGTACGGGTCAAATATTGCAAGTTGAATTAGAACCACTTTCTCTGATCCTACGGAGTTGAGTTTTTACATGTCAGTTCAGTTCCGATGACAATGCATTTTGATGGTAAGCATGATCTGAATCGACGTCCAGGATTAGCTCCAGATAAAGGAACTCCTCAACGTTCAGCAGGACAGACACGACATTTTGTGAACGCATTGCATTATGTTAGCCGGTTTATAAGCTTGTTTAAAAATCTTTTAAAACTATTTTTTTATTTTTTTTTATATTTATTTAATTTTACAAGTTTTTATTTAACTTGCAATGTTTGTTATAAGTTGGTCGCTTCAAAATTTGCAAACCATTTTTCGACCACTTGTTGGTATTCCAACCGAGCTGGTATACTTGTGTAAGTCCGGTGACAATGCAAAATTAAATTATGATAACATCGAGCTGATGGTGCCGGGAGAACTCTGTGATGGTAAATGGTAGATTAAATGAATATGGGCAATTATGTTTTTTTATTACGAGTACTTTCCACAATACTATGAATAAAAAACTTGTTAAAAAAAGAATACCTTTCATTTAAAATTGAACATTTTGACATAATTATCTTTATATTTTTTTTTGTTTGGCTTTATTAACTGAACTTCCAATGTAATCTGAATTATAATATTATAAAAACTGTTGTACTCCAGGGCAAAGGCCTCTCTCCCCTTTTTTCACACTTCTGTTTACTGCTATTTCGAGTCAGTTCAATCTTTTGAGTGAACTTATGCAGAAATATTATATATTTGAACAGTGTATAAACATCATCATCATCATCTTTTAATGTCCCTACTGCTGGGACACAGGCCTCCTTTCTGTGAGAGGGTGTGGACCGTAATCCACCACGCGGGCCCAATGCGGGTTGGTGGATGTCACATGTCTTTGAATTTTAAGTTCTAGGAGATGCCGGTTTCCTCACGATGTTTTTCTTTACCGTTTTGAAATAATTTACAAAAAGTAAAGCGCCTGCCTGGGTTTGAACTCACGACTGTTACCACAGGGCCACCACTGCTATGCGCTATATATAACGCAAGAAATCTTAATAAAAGAAACTCATTTTACACAATATCGGACGAGCAAAGTGCAAAAGACTGAATAATATATCAAAACGATGCGAGACCTTATATTTACCACAGCCCAAACCGGAATTCCCTTCCCACATAATATTCTCATTGAAATAATGTTGTGAAAACCTTGTTTTACTTTTATTTCGTCTTTAACCCACTGGTCTCGTTTGGGCCCAATAAATTCACTTTTCCAGCACTTCGATCCCAAGTCTCATCTAACTTTGTGGATTTTACTTAAAGCTACGGTAATCTGCGTGGTGACTCCCAAAAGAATTTTCGTTTAGATAGAAAAATGTATTCGTATCGCGATAAACATAAATGGTATCATGAATTAATGTTACGTATTAATGCTCTGGGGTCTGCGGAAACGCGTGAATAACTTAAATATGCCTACTTCATGATCGTCGTTTGGAAAATCTAATATTAGTTAGTTTATATAAATTATTTCTACTGCAGAAATAATTATTTGTATTTAGATAATAGATTAATTGAATAAGCTATATTCTACATCACAAAAGTTACACAAATTTACACGCGAACTAAATATTTGGGTACAAGGGCGGTCTTATCGCTGTAAGCGATATCTACTAGACAACCTTTGGATGCACTGGATTTTTTTATTGTTATCGTTTTTAAAAGAAGAATTACCGAACTGAAGAATACTGTATTCCTAACTGGGGAGGGTCAGCAAAAACAAAATTCATAGAAGTAGAGCGTGCACAACGTGCCCTCATAAAAACTATGTATTTTAAGAAAATTAGATACGCCACAGATAGTCTTTATAAATTAAGTGGATTACTCTCAGTTAGAAAACTATACATTGTTCAAACTATATAACAAAACACAAGACCCTACCATATGATGCATCTAAATTAGCAAAACGAAGAAAGCATGATATTGCAGAAGTCCCCCAAGGTCTGCTCGATTGTATAATAGAATAAATAAAGAAATATGTCTATATAAAAAACAATATTATGAATGCAAAAAAAGTATAATGAAATGGATCGAACCACTTACTTATGAGGAAACGGAAGAACTCCTGATAGTAACCACATAACCTATACTCTCACACACAGGCACTCAAACACACAATACACACACAAACTGTACTTATGTCAATCTTGTCTGTATTGTATTATTCTCTACTTACCGATGTCCAAGTTATTGTTTTGTTATGGAAGAGCGGAGTCTTCTAATACAGGCATTGTTTGCTTAAAAGAAGGCTCCAATCACAAACTAATTGTTGTAAACTTGTTAAAGAAAAATAAACAACTTGAATTTGAATTTGAATAAACACACAAATCTCCTGCAAAGCTGCAGTACAGTTTGTCGGCAGTGTTTATGTTTATGTTTTATTTGCACGTATCTTGAGTAATCTTTGTGACTTTAACATTCTTTGTAACTCAATTGCGTTGTATGAGTACGTTTCAGGAAATGTGGGTCATTCTATCCCACTGTACATATCTAGCTACCTTGTCTATCGCTGATTCAGCTATTCATATCATTAGGCACAAACGTCACGCTTGTGATCTTTGAAAGGTTACAGCGGTAGGTATCTTCTCAGATGTCTGGAATAGGTCTCGTGGGACTTAATATTATTTTATACTTTCAAGTAAAATGAATTAGGGTCTGTATTAACACACTTCTTCTGCTTTCCCAAGTCCCACGGGTTAGTGTTATATGTTTTCTATTCCATTTACCCTTTTAGCTGTCATGTCATCATTTTACTTCCGTTTAGTAATGACTTTATTCTTAATTTCATATTTAATGATACAAATAAAACATTTCTACTTCCGTGTTTTATTTCCATAGCAAGTAAGTGTATTAGATCTAACGTGAATGCTTGATACTCAACGAATTCATATCACATTTTTAATGTAAACTATATGTTCAAAATTTTGAGGATTTCCAGAAAAACTGAGTTCTTTCATTTATTTTATCGACTTTATAAAACGTTATTAATGTTAACACAGTGGTGGCCCAGTGATATTGGCCGCGACCTACAAGTTATAGGTCGTGAGTTCAAACCCAGGCAGGCGCTTTACTTTGTGTAAATTATTTCATCACCACGAAAACATCGTTAGGAAACTGGCATGTCCTAGAACCAAAAATTCGAAGACATGTGACATCCACCAACCCAATGGGCCCGCGTGGTGGATTACGGCCCACACCCTCTCACAGAGAGAAGGCCTGTGCCCCAGCAGTGGGGACATTAAAAAAGGCTAACGATGATAAAACGATATTGACTGACATAGGTTGTTTTCGAGTGTTTATTTATGATCAGTTATATTACTGGCTTCTGTACTGTACTAAATCTGTGGTAAAACTAGGGTAGTCCTATTATCCAGCAGTGGACTTCTTTTGGCTGAATTTTACCTAATGGTAATCATTCGATTGTTGGTTTTTGACTCGCTCGACGCTACGTAATAGAAATAGCTATTCGTTGCAATATATGAAAAACGTGTATTTAATCAAACTTATTTCCTACAATATCGTGACCGTTTCTGCCCACCCCTTATGCAAGTTAGTGATGTTAAGTAAGCACGTATTTATTCATAATTTATCGTCCTAAGCATAACTTTTACAAGCAAACTAAGTTTTCTAAGAACTGCATTAGCAAGGCGCCCACGTAAGTAAGTGACAAGTAAACGAGACGTGTCTCAGTTGAATCACGTCATGTTCCTTAAGTGCACACAGTACCTTAGTTGCAACCTCCTCGGGAATGGAAGGCTCTTTTAAGTGATTTTTTTTTACATTAGCAACTTTATTATATTATTATGCTCTAATAACAATAATATTGCGCAAATGTGGTGCATGCTCTGTTCTTTCACTCTCATAGTCCGATGGGATGACAGTTTGACACAACCCGAGTGTGATCAGGTATAGGACTGGCTTTGAGTGCTTTCTGAGGTACAGAGGTGTCACACCGCAAACTTCCGAAGTACGAGCTGCCACTGAGAAATGTTCAATTGAAAAACTCAATAAAACTTTTCCCGACGTGGGAATCAAACCACACACTCCACGCTCAGAAGGCGCACTTATAACTGTAGTGTACGTGCACTGCACGACCATCGTAATTGTTCTACTTGCATTTTAAGTTAAACAAACCCGCTATGACTGTTCCTCAAAGACCCAGGCTGATTAAAATTTTCGATTTTCCTAAATAGATTTCGATTTTGGTTTTGATATGGCCTCCCTTACAGGGAAGGGTCTGAGCACCGCCCCGCTCAGAACTATGGATTTGCGACCGGCCAAACTTGGATAACCCTCTACCGTTTATTCGAAGTGAATTCCCATACTACAGCTCCTTTGTTCCGACTTCTATAAGCTAGGGAACAAGGAGGGAACAAAAGGTGAGATTAATATTGGGAATTCACGGTTAGTAATACATAAACAAAATAGTTTTTTCTTGTGGCGCTCTTAAAACACTTTGCCTTCTCGACCTTTTCCCAAGCAGCGGGGATTCGGTTTTGCGTCGCCAAGACCCGATTTATTTACTGCACTCATGTGCACTTCACACGTACTTTGCTCGAATGAGTCGTTTTTGTTTTCATAGTATTTGTTAAAGACGTGACATCTTAATTGACATGAATAATTGCTTTCGATGAGCGCTGGCATTAGTATCTGGCTTTTTCTCATAAAACAATTCAATATTTCTTTTTTAAAGGGTCTTTATCTTGTAACGCTGTTTTAAACGAATAGATGTTTCATTTTTAATTGCGTTCCCCTGTCAATCCTAAAATTCAGATGGTAGTGTGTTTCTATAAAAAACCTCGACCATGTGCGCAAGGCATTGGTTTTGAAATAAATATAATTTTTATGAAATTAATTGAATAGGATTAAAGGTCACACCGCGAAGTGACACTTTATGTCCTTGAATGATTCAAGAATAGAGAGAATTACCAAAGTAAGAAATCTTTCAATCTATTTCATTTACTTACAAATACACTGCTATAAATAACTTACCAACAACTAAAGTATCCCTAGTGAAAAGTTTCTTTTTCCGAGTCACAATAAAGTTTTGGGTTCCGAGGGACCGAAAATGGAAGGCCTTGTGACAAGTCGTCATTGGGGATACGTCTTTGTTACATGTTAGTTCATGGGTTACGTATGAGTGACATTTGTAAATTTGATTATTTTGATTGAAACTCGTGTCTTGAGAAATGCGGAAATTGTTTGAAAGATGTGAAGGTTGACTTTTATGATGTCTTATATCTTTGAGACGGTTACTTAAGATAATCATATGTTCAAGTTATCATCATCAACATTTCAGCCGAAAGGCATCTACTGCTGGACATAGGCCTCCCCAAAGTATCGCAACAACGACCGGTCTTATGCGTCTCGCATCCATCGGCTACCCGCGACCCTCACCAAGTCATCGGTCTATCTTCTTAAGCTGCGTCTTCCGTTATCACTCCAGAACCTTCCGGCCCCATCGACTATTTGTTCAGCGAGCAATTTGCCCTGCCCACTGTCACTTAAATTTGGCGATTCTTCGGGCTATCTCGGTAACCTTGGTTTTCCTGCGGATATCTTCATTCCTAATTCGATCACGCAAGGAAACTTCGAGCATAACCCTCTTCATTACCCTTTGGGCGACTTTAAGCCTTCTGATGAGGCTCATTGTGAGCAGCCACGTTTGAGTGCCATATATTATCACTGGAAGCACGCACTGGTCATAGACTTCGTACTGAGACACTGTGGTATATTGGACGAGAAGATACCACGCAGCTTCTCGAACGCTATCTATGATTCGACGGTTGACCTCTATTTAGGGTTCCAAAAGTCCGAATGAAAAAACGGAACCCTTATAGGATCACTCGTGTGTCTGTCTGCCTGTCTGTCTGCTGGACCAATAGAGTTGAAATTTGGTACACATATGAATACCTGTGACCCAAACACGAACGTTTACTCTAAATAAATTAATTTGAAATATGGGCGTCACTTTTGGGGTGAAAATCGGAATAATAAAAATCAAAGTTTTTCAAAGTGTGCTGTGCGACATATCAAATGAAAGGGGGCATTGTAAGGGTCTCGAGTGTAATTTGTTTATAATTTAACAACGTACTATTTTAAAGTAATTTAAGGAAACAGATGAAAAATGACCATTCCCATATCTCCGAAACCACAGGGCCTAAAAATTAAAAAAAATACACAAAGTAGTTCTTCACTTATGGATTACAGGAAAACCTCTATGGAGGAAGTAGTTTATAAAAAACCCTGAAAAAAATATGATTTGTTCGGAACCCTTTGCACGCGAGTCCGTCTCGCCCTTGGCCGGTTTTTTCGAAGTTATATACCGACCTAACTGGACCGTTTGTCTCAAGTAATGGGTTTTTACCATGACCTTGGTTTTATTCATATTTATTTTAGGGTCCACTCTTTCTAAAGCCATCGAGCATCTGAGATCATCGAGCATTTTACTGAGGTTATCCATAGCCTCAGCCATGACTACTACGTATATCGTTAGCGAACTGCAAGTGAGTGATTTAATCGCCATTGACGTTAATGCCTAGCCCTCTCCAGTTCAGAACCTTGAAGGAATCCTCTATTACGGCTGTGAACAGTTTCGGAAAAATGACGTATTTTCTTTTTTTAATCGTATTTTTTTTTAACGTTGCCCCACACTAGGAATTACTCCTGTATCGTAGGTGCGTTCACAAACATTTAAACTCACATACACAAGACACCCAGACCCGGAACAACTATCTGTAGGCTATACAAATATTTGTTCCGTGCGGAGATCGAACTCGCGACACGCAGCGCAGCAGCCGAACGCTCAACCACTACGCCAACCATGCCGTACGTACGTACGTGCGTGCCGTCTCCCTACCTTACACCCCGCTGCAGGAGGATAGGTTTTGAGGCGTTTGTGAACTGTGAGAACACTTTGCCAGAAGACCAAAGAGTACAATCTTCCTCTCTAGGCAGATTATACACTTTAGTCATCTGTATAACCTGCCGCAGCCTATGTATGTTTTTACGGTGTACATGTTTAGGTATTGTAATTTAAACAGAATTAGAACCTTTAGAAAAGGAAGGAGCCCTAGAAATTCTACCTGACCTTTTGAGCATTCGTTCCTATCATACCTATCTATGATAAGAAGTAAATATATGAACACTTTAAAATGTCATTATCCAATATTTAATAGTTCACGTCACTTATACTGTTGTTTGATATCATAAATAATAAATTACGAGTCCATTTGATACTTCACAGCATGAACTGTCCACACTTATATAGTTTGATCAAAGGTTAAATCAATTCTAATGTTGTAATTTTGTACAGTAATAGTTACAATATTTTATTAACCCCATTTAGGTTAATATGAAAACGATAAATTGTTTACGACTGGCGAGTTATTGGTACGTAAGCCGTCAAGACATCATCCTCTCGTATATTAATTCTCGTCCGACATTGTTCATAAATAATACCCCAGAAAGACGCCTGTGAGGTATTGTTTTCGGCGATTAATGATATTTTCCCAGATATAATAATAAAATATCTCAATAATAGCATCAGGCAGTTGTTAATTAAGGCTCTCATTGTTACAGACAAACATGTCGGCACCAACAACGGACAGCACTGAAGCTATCACCAACTCTGGCTACGGCAGCAGCGATGAAACCGCGAGTCTACTCGTCACCGGTCCCTCAGTTACCGTCATAGTCCCCACAGAAAACAGAACAGTTAAGCCAGTTTTGCAAAGACAGGACTGCACCACACACCTCCGACCGCAACTGTCAGGTGGACCCGGCAGCGAGGAAAGTGCAACATCCATCAGAATGGAAGAGGGAACCGCGAGAAGCGTCCCTGACATCGAGCTGCAATGTCGGGAACCGGCAGACCGACCTCAGACACTCGTGTCTCCCGTAGCGACGTGCTCGCACAGAGGGTCAGTGACCGCGTGCCAGTTAGTTCCGCAAACATACTCGAGATGTCGCGTTTGCGAGCGGCGGCAATCCACGGCACCAATATCGGCGCTACAACTAGCGCGCTCTGTATCGAGAGAGAGTGTTCGCTCGGCCGTGCACTACCCTTGTGGCTGTAGTTCACTCCACGCCGTCAGTACATGTCCAGTCATACAACCCCCGGCGCTACTGTTACCTACAACTAGTACGAGAATTATCCGCCAGAGTTCGCAGCCTGAATCTAGCGCATGCGCGGCACACTGCCCTCATCACGCCCACCACCACCCCAGCGCCTCCCTACGACAATTGCGAGAACCAGGCGATGGCATCGCTGGCATCGCCGCGGACTCGCTGCGAATCAACGGGGGTATGCGCCCTTTCAAACAGGTAGGTTCCGCGATCGGTAGGTGGCGCTACTGTTTTATAAAAATCATACATTGTAGAATTTTTCTTTCTTTAGTAATAAGGCAGTTAGGTGCGTTCAATTTACTCATACATAGGCGCTTTTAAATTATGTCTGTCGAACGATTAGCGTATCGTAATAACATGCCAAGCATGCAACCATGCGATATAAAAAGGTTAGAAACGAGGTAGGGGGTAATAAGAGTTTTCCTTGTTCGTTTATTACTTGAAACAGCAATTTCCCAGAATTATTTGCTAAAATTATGCAACAGAAATTATTGTTAAAGCAAAAGCGTTTCTGCAAAAAGGAACTTTTAACAACCAACAAGCACCGAGGAATAGACCACCTAATTAGAGTGCTAAGTTAAATGTTAAAGGAAACAGCTGCATAATTATTGTCGAAATGGCTTTTCACAACTAACAGCGAGGTTTGACCTAGATTACTCGGTAAAGATAACTTCAAACCAACATATTATTCTGGCAAAGCTTACAAACTATTACCTTAAAAAGCAAAAAGCATTGAAAAATAACTTGTAAATAGCTAAAACGTAGTAGAAATGCTTTTTGAAAAATTTGTTTCGCATTTGGTGTAAAGCTGTAACGCTCATCGCAAAAACAAAACAAAAATGTAAAAAAGACAAAAGAAAAGGTAAAAGCGTAGTCGTAACTTTGTCAAGCAATCATACATTGACAGAATGTTCCACCGTTATGGAGGCGCCTTTACCAGCTGTTTCAACGAGATGAGCCTTTTCTTAATGTCTGCCTTTGCAACTCACGGCCATTTAACTCGCTGCTACGACACTTAGAAGCGATGTAACACTCTTTTAGGCTCTCAAGGCAATTTCGAGATTAGAATTAGCAAAAAGCCTCGCAAGAAGAATACTAATCATTTTGGTGGTTCGCAGTATATCGGTGTTGTAGTGAAATAAGTATTTGTGTGTATGTATGCGAATCATTTAGTGTGAATATGAGTATTTTGGCAGATCATATCAATCACTTCCATAGACTGAAAAATTCTTTGACAGTCTTATCCTGGCTCATAGTTAGAGCGGTGCAGTTGGCGTGTAAGTGCTGTGTAAGGGTCTTGAGACGGGTTTTCCAGTTTTCCCTTTTAACCAAATCAAATCAATGTCCTTTGGTTTGATTTCTGCTTTTAACCTGCAGGCGGGGCTGCTCCTCTGTCCACAAACCCTGTCGCAGACACGCCGAGCCCGGCTGAGACGTGCATTCACTGAAGCCACGGGGGATACTGTTAACTACGTTAAAACGGTGGGCTTCAACCTATTGGATTATGCACCGTCGAATACTGCTGTCGACTGTACAATTGCCTCTGTCGAATTTTCCAATGACCTAAATTCGATATATTATTAGTAATTTAACGATCAAACCCACACACTTAGCTGACACAGAAAGCTTTAATTACAGAAAAAAGCACATCACAATGCATTTAGATTTTTTAAATAGATTGCAATACAAAATTAGAAGCCATAGCATGTTAGTGAATAAGCCACGACACGAAAGAAGTAAGACACTTAAGCAGAAAACAAAATTAGTTTTAGACTTACCCCACATCACCAAAAGTCACGACCCACGTCAGGTTGTACAGTCGAAAAGCAGGTATCTGTGGATTTATCACCAAAGTAATTTGTTAGTTGGCGAATGTGTCGTCCCTATAGCTTCGTCTAATGACCACCGTTAGCCATTCCCCCCACGCCCCTGTCATCTTCCCTGGCACCAAAATTGCTTGTCACGAACAAATCGTTTTCTGTTCATCACATTGTTCAAGCAAAATTGTCATCGTACCATCGAGCACATTTATTCGAAACTTGACAAATTGGCTTTAAATGTCGAGTGTCTTGGAGCACACAAAAGCAGGTACTTTTGTTTAAATATTATGTTTTTTCACCTCGATCATAATTTGTGGATTCATTTTGGAATTCCAAAGTTAAAACGAAAACGTTTTGTCATCGCTTTGGGAACCCATTACTCGAGCAAAATACACAGCACCTACACAATCATTAGCTATCCATTCATTCGCATTGTTTTGATGGATATAGCTAGCGCTATGCACTTTAGATCGATGATTAGATTGCACAGAAATGTCGCTTTTCGATACATAGATGGAGTTTTCTTTTTTGTTGCTGTTGAGTATATTCTGTCAGGTTAAAGATTATGTCGCTATTGTTTTGGTGTATGGTTTTTGACAGTTTCATTTTATTATGTTACATAATTTTATTAATAATCTTAGGCAGGATGATATTATAATCAAGGGAAAGCAATATGTAAACTTTATAATATTTGCCTAATTAATAAGATACTACGTGAAGATTTCCTAGAAATTTACAACTTATAATTTACTCATAACCATTATAGACGAGATTTCTCGGTAACGTTTCACAAAGAGATTAAAAGCAAGCTGATCTCGTTGATGTTATTACTTTCACATGTGAGCGAGGGTTTAAATTTCCTTTGATACGAAAGCATTTTGAAAATTAAAGAGGCACTAGTTATATGTAGGAAAAATGCAGATTCCATAATAATGATAGGGGTTCCTGCTTGCAAAGCAAGACACCGTGGCATTGGAGATTATTCTGCATCAAGGCACCATCAATTTTATTGTCAGACGATAAAATATTCCCACCTGACGGTTGCGAGGACTTCGTTTTCGTACCCTCTAGGCCATTTCATGCATAATACTTTTAGAATTTTTATGAGATCATCAACAAAGGTTCAAGGTTCATGACTCTCGTTACGATTTACTAAGTGGATTAACTTGAATATGCCTTAATGTGCTTAATAATGGACAGTTGCGATACAATTTGGCAGTCGACCAGACGTTTAGTTTAACTTGATATGATTATACTTGAGTGAAGTAAATTGGACAGAAAATGTGTTGTCTGAATGTCTAAAATGTATACTTGTCCGGACACTGATAGTTTAATTACATAATTTCCTAAAGTCTGATTCAATTTGTCTGTTAGTGGTTGTATTAGGTATTGGTTTATGTTTTATTAATAATAATAATATATTATACCTATATTTTCATTTCTTATTATGATTGGAAAATACTTTGGAAAGCTATTAGGTATTATAAAGGATTCAGGCATCCAATCGTGACAAAATGTATTATCAAAACGAGACCCATCAGTTATTCTCAAATTAATACCAGAGCCAAATAACTTTCAATGGATTAGCCGACTACCAAAATGCTTTCAACAAGTTTCTGCATGTTATATCGAAATACGAAAACGCAAACATTTTTCCCTAATGGATGCTATTATCGTGGAAGTACCGAATAATAAGTGGATTGGTTCCAGCTTCAATTATAATTCCTACTGTGCGTAGGCATATAACTGGCAGCGAAATAAAAGATAAATAAGGTTATGACTTTTTTATTTTTCAGCAATCCTAAGGTGCCCTTTTATATGCTTTTGAACCACGCGTTTTGAGAATAATAGTGGGTAATAGTACAGATAACATCCCAAGTACCTAATAGCTTGAAGATATTTTTAAAAATATTTAAAACCGCTAGCCACAATCTTCTTTTAAATTTTGCAAAAACATTTCATTTAAATAAATAAACCAGGCAGCTTTAAACATAACAAATGTACAGAACGCAAAATATTTGCTCGTTACGAAATTTAAAGCTGGAATCTCACTATTTCACTCCAAGAAAACACGCCTATTGTTGGTGCTCCATTCTCCAAGTGTCAGAGCACTGTATAATTAATTTTAATGTTTCCAGTGTATTCTTGAATTTGTGGCTGGTGTACACATAACCAGTTTTTGGTACCTAAAGTCAAGCTACAACGTCCCTTCATACAAGCCAAGTTCTAGTAATTGGCACCAATCCTAGGATATCTTGCCAAATAGGTATTTTGGAATAATTTATTGTTTCCAAAAAGTTTTTTCTAAAGGGTATTTTCTTTTGTCTGCTTAATGAATTGATAGAAAGGTCGGGTTCGGTCAATGACGTTACGACGTGTTGCTGAGACTGGATTACAACCTACGTCGGCAATGAAATAAATTACGTAAGGTTATATCAGACAGCGAACATTGGCATTTCGCATGGAAGCAATTTTATGTGCTCAATTATTGCACTCAATTGAATTTCACTTAGTGGATTTCGGTTTTCGACGCAGAGCGGACTATTACTATCTCAACGTGGTGTTGTGGTAACATTCTTGTTTTTGTCTTAGCCATCACTTAAATCAACCTTAAAAGCGTATTTATCATTCCGTGTATCATGTATATGACTATCACTTTTGACAGCATGTATTTCATCCAGGAACACATCCAAAAATAAGTTATATATCTAATCAGCTCTTGGAATTCTGCCCGGCTCCATCGAAATGGCCGTCTGGGATCCGTATACTATCTGTAAACCCCAGCAGAGCAATATGTTCTGCACTATCGGGGTATCTAGCTTTAGGGGATTTTTCAGTTGAACTTTTTAAACGATTTTATCAGTATGTTATGTATCACCGCTTTATTTTAGGGTAGCACCAAAATTTTACGAACCAACTAGACATAATTATTATAAAAGCAGATAAATATTTTAATGAAAAAAACTCTGTTAAACATATAAACATTCTAGACCTTGAACACCCAACTTCATTATTATAATTCAGTTACTATGAGCCATTCGAGACCCAAGAAAAATAAACGTGGCAATCTGATTTTTCATTCACGGATACGCGAATTGAGATAGCCTATAAAAAATAATAACCTTTAAATTCTAAAACCATCTGTGCCTACCATTACGTTTGAATTATAAACCAATTTTTCTTCTGCTCTGCATTATCCCTGCCTTAATGCCACTTTCCGGTTTTGCACAATTCATGTACTTGTGGAGGTAACAGACCTTATAGAATTTCGAATTTGTTTGGACTTTCTTTATGAGTTTGGTCTCAGGGGGAGTTTTAAGCCGGAAATAAATGTTTCCGCTTTGGATTCACAATTTCAGGGATTTTTAAAGAGTTGTCTCTTTAAAAATTATTGCCTTGTCGTGTTAACAAATCACTGAAACTGCTCGCAGATTGCAAAGATTCGCGTCTACAATGTTGGTCTAGATACATTAATAGCTAGTGAAACAACTTTTACTGGCAGGTTTTGTTGTAATTAACAACTTTATGAATACCTCATTATATAAAAAAAACTAACTCGAGAGTTATTTTTCTTTATTCGTTTTTGTTTATTCTGTGTCCAATCTCTTTTTCAACGCAAACTTACTTCTTTCTTCTACCAGCGGCTTCAACCGCGTGGAATTAGTACATCTCCAATTACAAATTATAGCCTCTGTACTATTCCAGACTATAATCTATCTCTGTGCCACATTCAGATCCGTTCAGCCGTTCTGGCGTGATTGAGTAACAAACACCTATCCATTAAAATTTTCGCATTTATAATATATTAAGTAGGATATAGATAAGAAGGATAGGATTACTCTAAATTAATATACCTATGCTAATACAAAATTATCTACATCTCTTTTTTCATTCAATTCATGCTCATTACTAAGCCATACATACATCACATAAGATTATTTGATCTAACTAAGAGAATACCAACACATATTGGATTACAATCATGTATTATTAACAATATTATATAAGGAGGGTATTGTCTCTATTCGGAATTTGTCTTAGTTGATCGGGTCTTTATTAACTGCCCTTGTCTTCAGATTAATACTTAGTTCGATATTCATATTGGTAATCATGTCACTACAGCTACACATTTATTCGTTTATACATATGAATAGAAGTAAAGCTTCTATCAATTCCTCCCCATTTGTCGCATTTTAGTTACACTAAATGGCGTTAGTCTGGAAAATCGTATTAAAATCATTCGACCGTCAGTTATTGCTCCAAATGTGTTTTGCATGCAACCGATTGTATGCTGATTAAATTTGGCTCCATCCGCTGTGGTGTCGTGGTCAATATGAAGATAATTACACTATGCCACAGAGTAGCAATGTTCATATTAAACTCTACTGAGCGCTAAAGTGGTTTTATTTGACATGTGAAATGCCACGTTATATGCTTATTTAGGCTGGTTCAGGCACGTAATTAGATGAGGGATTCAGTGTAGGATTCTTAAAATTATGTTGGTTTAGGCTGATCATGGTATTTTGTATGCTTTATTCAGAGGTATTAAGGTAATTTTAGTAGCAAATACTGTTATTGTGTTTCCGCGGGGACAACAATCTTCCCTTCGTTTAAGAAGTTTACACAGTGATGCTAGCGGAGGATTCTAAATATATATATTTTTTTTGTTTATCTCATGCAAAATAATTGACTTTTTTGGGTAGTTAGTAGGTAGGTACTTGGGTCGCGGATAAAATCGAAACAGAGTTACCGCGCCTCTTTTTTTTTTGTGGGGTGGGAAATCATCCAATGACTTCTCTCGCTCTGGATGGCACTCCGACAACGAAGGAACGGGAGTGGGTTTTAGTCAGTAAAACTCTGCCACGCCCTGCCGCTCCACCCAGAGCGGGAGAAGCTATTGGATAATTTCCCACCCCACAAAATAAAATGTAGGTAGATAGGTACCTAACTTTGTTTCTGATAAATTAAAGAAGGAAAGAATCAGAAAAGAACCAAACATTTTTTTGTAAAGAATCTAATTACGCTGGCAGATATGAAAAGAATAGCTCCTGTAAGCCGGGACCTCGTATTTTTCTTCCCTCGAGACTCTTCGGGTTACAGCGTATTATATCCGACACGTGGCAAAAAGAAAAAAAACCGTAATTCCAATGTTAGCGAAAATGTGTTACGACCGAATATTTTGAGCCAGAGTAGTTTTTATCGAAAACTAAAGGTCCCCATGCGTTTCCGGGTGCTAATAAATTCATTCCTCCCCAAATCCCTGTTCACGATGTGTAGAAAAAATGTATAAAGGAATATAGAAGATGTAGGTAAGCCTTCCAAGGATAGATTTTATCTTATTGATGCAATTGTTACAGAGCGAATGGTATGAACGAACAGACATCTTTATGATAATAGCACAGCCACAGCATTTGGCACTGAGCTTGAATCTTATCCAAAGATTACTGCCGAGATCATTATGCAAGATGCTGTCTTAGACAGTGGTCCCTGTAATGTCTCGTTCAGATTAATGTACCAAAATGGTAGAGAGAACCACTCGCCAAATATCGCACCCCGGGGTGCAATCAGACCGAATAATATCCAGACTTCAATACTATTAGACTGAATCCTTTTCTGTAGTACACAGACTTATTTGAATATCAAGCAGGATTTCTGCCATTTTCCGTTCATTTTAAATGCTTATTTAGCATTCTATGCCATCTGTACCAGATGCTATTTCAGCATCCAAATATCGGTGGTCATCCGCGATGACTATGGCATGGTTCCAAATCGCCACAATGGGCCCCCATATAGAGGCTTGTCATATAAATTATACTTTGGATGCGGTTACACAATACGTTCCATTACATTGAACTAATGTGCTCTGATCGGGACGCGATATGATCGATTTAACGGTTGAGAAGTGTTTTAACAAACAAACATATAAACAATTCAAATCTGTTAACATAACAGTTCCGATGTGTGTTTTGTTTTGTCTAACACTGGTTTGGAATTGTGTTTAGAATTTCCATTTCAGCAATGTTAACATAGGCAATTTATTGCGTTAATTGATTCTATGCATGTATATAATTAGACTTATGGAAAAGGTAGATTTATGAGTATTGTGATACAAATTGTATCCACTGATTAATAAATAAATCTATGTTATTAATTTCCGTGTTGTCAGCATACTCAGTTGCTTTTGAGCTAATAAACCTTCGTTTTCGAACAAAACTGTTAGTTTGCTTTAGAAATAGTAAAGTGCATAGTGGTGACCTATTTAGTAACTGAAGGCTCAGGCGTTACGGCAGCGTTTACGATGAACATACTATTACTAAAAACGATCTTCAAAAATAATAACAGTGATGTATTATGAAGTGATGATGAAGCGTAACACGCGATACCCTTGTGTTTGTTTACAGTGTAACTAAGCTATTGATTTATGATACAATAACCAGTTACGTACGAGTAAGTGCTGCCTTTATTGATTATTATATCAAGTTCCATTACAAAGTTATATCTGGTTGCTACCCAATTCTGTTCTGTACTGTAACAGTCTTTTTCATCGGTATGTTTAGATCAAATAAATCTTTTTAAGCATTTATTGCTGGTATCATTTCGCTACTTAATGTCTTATTTGTGTCGTGGACTCCGTCCTGCTCTTATCTTTCATCAAATTTATGTTCTTCTCTCATCTAAATTGATCCACTTTTTATGTCAACTGCTAATTTCTTTTCTTGGGACCGCAGAGTTATTTCATTTTTATTTTAATTATCTGAGTGAAGCACTCACCTTAACGCATGGCCGACCATAACTCTAAGAAAGCCACATAATGGAGTCCATCCATTTAGATTAAACGTAATACACCGTAAAATTTTACAGACGTTGCCTTTCTTTTGCGTTGATCTACAATCCTTTTAAAAGGTCGGATTTTTCTAGAAAACTTGAAATATTTTCGTCACATTATGGTTATTGTTTCTCATAAAGTGTAGACGCAATCTCACATGTAATGTTCAAAAATGTGCCCATGAAAAAGTATTTGTACATTTGGTATGCAAAATGCTTAACCGGTTTAGTATAATACTCGGGCTCTTTACTGGCAGATTGTGCAAAATGCTTACCTATGCTTCGGGACTGCTAGCATCGTTACTGAGAATCAGGGTCCTACATTATTAAATGTTATTTTTCCTTGTTTCTTGTTAAGCCATTGTAGAGCTAAGTTTTGCCTCTTGAAGAATCAAAATTAGACATATTATCCGTGTATGATAATGTAAGCTTGTACGTTTTCAAAAGTTTCAGAAAACTGAATATAGGTTCAAATTTACTATTAACACAGTTTTGGTCGCCGAAAAAGATAGCTAGGAAGATTTGAAACGGAAATGATTCTACCTAGATGACTTAGTTCTAAGGATGATTTATTACTCTTTGTGTCAATCAGTCCTTAACTACTGTATAGCAGCATGGAGTGTGGCTGGCAAAACCTTATTAATAAAGGTAGAAAGAGCTCAGCGAGCTCTGCTTAAAGTTGCCTACAGACGACCGTTCCGGTACCCTGCTAACACAATATACACCGAAGTGGGAGTTTTTAGAATCAGACAGCTTTACATCTTTTCAATTTTTTTAACAATAAATTATCAATTTCATTAACAATAAATTATCAATTTCTTTAACAATAAATTATTCTTATTCTTACCTATCACAGTTTTGTATATGCTATGTTTGAATTAATAAAAAAAATCGTTTGTTGACTGTCTGCATAGTACACAAACCATAAACAAATTAACTACCGTTATTTTAGCAATATTTTTAAAAGATGCAATTTGTTTGCTATCCTCTCATTTGATATTCAAACAATTCTAGTTGCTAAAATCATAATAAACACAGACATTTCAACTGTACCAACAATTTATCACATCTGATGGGAGAATTGAAATGAATCCCACCGAGGCAATAACGAGTAGTTTTGGTGTCGAAAATTGAACTCAATGCCTCTAGTTTTTAAGGTCCACATGGGGATTGGAGTGTCACAAGGCAGCATCGTAAGGCAGTTGCGGTCACTAACGATCTAAGTGATTGGCGTGTGTTATCACATTTATAACGAGATCACTGCAGGGCTATTGCCTCAATTAGTTCAGTGGGTCTATATGGGACTAATTTGGTATGAGTTACATTTAGGAGAATTTCTTGGGGCATGTGATCAAAGTTACCTTTTCCTACTAAGAGGTTTTTGTTGAGGTAATTTTTGATCTTCTATCTTTATTTTATGACAGGATATTACCTACATACTTACACGACATTTTGCTCATTCGCTATGCAATTTTCAATCTTTGAAAATTTACTCTTAAGTCACTGGTAGGTACATACACGTACATAGTTTGGAAGTCACGAATTCGAAATTCCCCTAAGAATTTAGTAAAACACGCTTTTGGTGAAAATATTTTTGTTTATTTCATGATTTAGCAAATGACAAAGTAAATTGTTTGGATCATGCGATATTTATTAATTTAATACTTTACGCATACAAATTTACAGAGGCGGACCTAGTGTCATTACACCATGATATTTTTTTCACTTTTAATTTAACATAAGCCACTTACCGTTGACTCCGACAAAATCCACGAACCTGAACACTCCCGCTGCCCAAATTTAAACTCTAATAGCTTAATTCAGTGTGAAAAGTTAACAAAGTCAAATGAACAGTGTAGCTAAGTAAGTCAAGGTCAAAGTTGTAAGCCCAAGGCCACACAACGTAAGTTTGTGCGTAATATAAACCAAGGCTGTCAGGCCATTTTGTCAATGAGATAGGGCGTTATTTGGATGCCGACGTTCGATAGCGTTGGTGCCTGCAACTTGATGTTATTTATGTGGCCCTTTGAATATATTTTACGCCGATAGTATACTTCAGGAATAGATTTCAATGGGCGTTGGGTGTAACATGTGGAAGTAGGTTTTTTCGACATGTGGTGGTATTCACATAAAAGTAAGTTGGATGCCGTTTCAATTATTTATGGTAATTTTATATTTTGTTTCTTGAATTTTATGTTTTTGTGAATTAAAAAAATAATAAGGTTTCTTTCATACCGTATAGAAAGCTCCACCTACCAAATAAATTCATTCATACAATGCGAACCAGAAATAATCCATACGTCGTGGAAAACAAGCCATGCCTTTTGTTTTGTTTAAATTTACTCGTAATTGCTTTGCGACCATTATAATATACGGCTTCTAGCAAAATATTAAGCAGATTATTCACATTCAGTCTGTTGAAACAAATAAAATCAGAAATCGAATAAAAGTGAGCTTGAAAATAATAGTGATAAAAAACTTGAGTGAACGATGTTTCAATGACTCGTAAAAAGAGAACTGACTACTGAAATTGTTAATGACCAACTTTTAATTATACCCAATAAGTCCTTATAATGATGTGATTTCGTTCTGGACGCCATATTTTCGAGTTGAAATTGATATTGGTTTGAACGATTTTCAGAACATTATTATGCAATCTATACATATATGCAACAAGTTATTTTTAATACTTTTAAGAATTTTAATTTTAACAATCTTCACAATTATAATCACACTTTAAAATCTAGGCTTTATGGCTGTTATGGTATACCGTAAAAAGCATATATATCTTTACTTAAGGCGCTATTAGCTGCCAATGACCTTGAGTGGTTAGATTGCGTGTTCTGTGCTGAGCTCACGTATCACGTCGTACACCCACCCAGTAATAGGACGCGCTGTCTGAAATTAGACGCATTATAAATTTATTACACATAAAATAACAAGTATTAAAATAAAACTTTGAGACTAAATTATAAATAATTAAATGGTCTTTAAAATAGTGAAAGTTTCATAAAAATATTTACGCTTATTACGCTTTATAGTTTTCGCGTGATTCTCAATTTTTATTCGCGTTAGACGTAACTTTACAAATTAATTACACTATGTTACAAAAATATAATTTCAAATATTCTCAGATCACGTTACGACGAAAATTGTTTAGAGTAACATATATTTTTTTCAAAGAAATAAAAGTAGTCGTTCAGTCGTGATGTTCAATTAAAAACCATTAAAAGTCGTATAACTGCGCCTTAACTCCGTTTACCAACCCTAGCTGAAAGTTCAATACGAGCTTATTTTGAAATAAGTTAATGTCTGCCTGTATCACTTGTAAATAAATAAAATATCCCCTATTTAATACAATGCATTGGTGAATAATTGTAACACGAACTTTAAATCTGAGCTTAAAATAGTAATTCTGTTATGAAAAAAAAATCAAAACTTTAGATTTCTTAAAAATATTTTGTTTGGACATAATTTTTTCGAAAAGAAAGGTTTTAACTTTTTCACCTGTTTGCTATAAACTGATATTTTAGGTACAATGAGCAAGAAAATTTCTAGTCAAGGTTCACGTACAAATATTTCCAACGAAGCTATATATTTGGCTCTAGACAGTATTCATGCCCACTGCTACACGTGGCGTTTCAGCGCAATGCGTGGAAATTCTTGCGTTGCCTTATTCAAGCTTGATTTGTTAAACATTGCAAAGTTGCTGCAATGGCCTGGAAAATTTAAACAGTACAGGCAATGTAGCACAGTTGCAGGAAAATCTGTTGCTTCAGTAATTATTACCATGTGGATCACTTACGTCTAAGATTATTTAAATAACTTCCCCTTATTTAAGAAACCAATATGGCCCCACCGTCTGAAAATTTGATCAAGATCTGACTAATAAATAAGTAAACCAACTGTCAAATCTTATTTTAGCTTGACCTAAATAACCAAAGCCCAATACAAGTTGGCACGTGGCTGGGTAAAAAATAGAGTAGATCTACCAATATTACTAAAGCGCACAATCAAAATCCCAAGCCAATCCCAGCCATCAGATGTACCCGAGCCTGCGGACGGCGAGTCTCGGGCCTGCGGATGGCGAGTAGTGGGTAATTTTGCCGTCCGATCAGCACCAGGCCCGGTGAGTCGACGGCACGTAGTGTTCCATGCGCGCCTCCAAGAGTTGTCAGCAATCATGACGGGGCCTGTCATGGCCGATGCCTGCCCAGGGGTTGTGGATAAAATTGAATCAGAGTTATCGCGCCCCTGGGCACTCAGGGCAGGGAAGGAACAGGGGTGGGTTTTAGTCAGTAAGAGTCTGACACGCCGTCCCGCTCCACCCAGAGCGGGAGATGTCATTGGATGATCTTAAAAATCTCAATTATCGCTATCCATTAGGCGTGATCGAGGTAAAAAGCAGGCTCATTGTGGAATTTAAAAAAAACTTGCCTATTTTTTTTTCTAAACATTGCCCCACACTAGGAATTACTCCTGTATCGTGGGTGCGTTCACAAACATTTAAACTCACATACACAAGACACCCAGACCTGGAACAACTATCTGTAGGCCATACAAATATTTGTTCCGTGCGGGGATCGAACCCGCGACACGCAGCGCAGCAGCCGAACGCTCAACCACTGCGACAAACGAATTCAATATACGAGTATCCTCCTTTTTTAGGGTACCATACCCGAAGGGTCAAAATGGACCATCTGTCCGTCTGTGCATTTGTCCGTCTATCCGTCTCTCTGTCTGTCCGTCATCTGTCACACAGGTTTTACAACCAATCAGTTGAAGCTACAGTCTTAAAAGTTTCACAGTATAAGCGTCTTGATGAACCAAAGCCATACAATTAGTCATAAATACATTTAGTACAGTATCCTAAATGTGCGTAGTCCGAAACGCACTTGGACGGTTTTTTTGAAGTCGGTTTGAAGATTTACATATTTGGTTAGGAATGAGTTCACGTCAATAGTGTGAACGATGAGCTTTGATCTGCATCCCCTCGCCTCAACCGCTACACAAAAGATAAAACGCCAAGAGAATGCATTACAAATAATATTCACTTGAGTGAACATATTTTTATTTTATCTTCTTTCACAAACTGCAGACTTGGGCACGTACAGTTCTAATGGCCTACATTAGTTTCAGTTAGATCCCATTAAACGTCTCGTTAGATGGAATCTTGGCTCTATTTTCTCCTACTTGAAGATTAAAATAATTCTGGAATAGCACGTTAAGCTCAGCAACATTTTTGTTTTACGAATACCTTACTTCAACGAAACTAACACAACTTCTAGGAACCTTATATACATCAATATTTAGCAAAGAGTATGTGTGACGAGGCTCGGTCGTAAAACGAACTGTCAAAGCGAAAAATACTAGCTCAAGATTTAAGGTGGAATTTGCGTCCAAAACTCACCCAGGAACCCCGATAAAACCCACGAGATTAAAGCCATAAAAGTACACTTAAACTTACATCAATGTAAGTAAATCCTACTTGTGCAATCTGCATGAAATCCTTTTATTCATTGAAGGTTTAAGTTCCTTAAAGAACATTGTTCATCTTGACAGCTACAGTGTCTTTTTAACTTAAATTGATTAGAAAATAAATGGAGCAAGTTAAAAAGTGCGCTCAAATCTTTAAAAAAAAAAGTTTATGCATTGTAATTTCTTGTTTCTCCGATTCGAATGCTCCGCGCGCATCCGTAATACTTCTGTCAGCTCTCTTCCGTAATAGAAATTAGTTTCCATTTGTGATTCGTAAAAGTCTTTAGCAGCCTATTGCGCTGCCGTGTTTCACTTCATTTCAAACAAAAATCTTATCCTGGAAAAATCATTATAACCAAAAATACTTTACCATCATCATCATCAGCCTTTTAATGTCCCCACTGCTGGGGCACAGGCCTCCTCTCTGTGAGAGGGGTGGGCAGTAATTCACCACGCGGGCCCAATGCGGATTGGTGGATGTCACATGTCTACGAATTTTTGGTTCTAGGTCATGCCGGTTTCCTCACGATGTTTTCCTTCACCGTTTTGAGAGAAGTGGTGATGAAATAATTTACACAAAGTAAAGTGCCTGCCTGGGTTTGAACTCACGACCTACAACTTGTAAGTCGCGGCCAATACCACTGGGCCACCACTGCAAAATACTTTATCGATTGTATTCAATCATTTCACTCTCTCACATGTATGTAATTCCATATTTGTTTTACAACATAATTATGTGAGAGACTTTATCACTGGAAACCTTAACAATTAATTCATTTAAAATGTAATTTGCCCTCATTATAATTTCAAGAATAAAATAGGACAACGTAGAACATTACGTACAAAGTTGCTGCGCTCTCAACGTTTAAAACAAATATTAAACGGACGTCGGAAGGTTTTATTTGTACGTCCAGTATTAACTTTGATGATCATAGTGCAGTGTGAGTAGTTGCGAGGGTAAATCTGACCTATTAAAATGCTAGATTTTTTTTAGTCTGGTTGAGTGATCGTTGTTATGCAAACAGCTCTATAGATATACAAAATAGGTGACGTGACGTAACTCTGTCTATAAAGTTTAAAAATAAATTATTAATTCTGAATTTGTTTGCCTACCTTCCAGGTTCTAAAAGATTATACACGTGACTTTATCCGTGTGAAATTGGGAACTCAGCATACCTAATTTATCCGGGCCTGCGGACGGCGAGTAATGGGTAGCTCGCCGTCCGATCAGCAACAGGCCCGAGAGTCAACGGCGCGTAGTGTTCCACGCGCGCCTCAAAGAGTTGTCGGCAAGAGACGGGGCCCGTCACGGCCGATGCCTGCCCGGGGGTTGAGGATAAAATTCGAAACAGAGTTACCTCGCCCCTGGGCACTCAAAGGCAGGAAGGAACAGGGGTGGGTTTTAGTCAGTAAGAGTCTGACACGCCCTCCCGCTCCACCCAGAGCGGGAGAAGTCATAGGATGATTTCCCACCCCAAAAAAAAAAAGCATACCTAATTTTCCTATGCAAACTTCAACACACCGCTGTACTCAAAGGACAAATTTCTAAAGATCTGTTTTAAAGCATCTCATTTTCTTTGTAGAAAAAGATTAAACTACAATTTACATTTAGTCACGGAACTACTTTAAAATGCATAAAAATATCAGCACGTAAGAAAAACCTTCCAAATTATTCCATATCATATTCCTCATCAATTATACACACTCCCGATTGACAAGCCAGTTCACAGAGTTTATAATGTTATTTGCTATGGCAGAAGCATTGCTTTCAGAATTTGCTTGCCAAAATTTTCCTGGTAAATCGATTACAAACTCCGCAATACGTACATGATTAGAATATATGAAAACTGTTTGTACTTTAGAATATGAAGCAGATTTAAACTTGAGATTAAACTGAACTTGGGTTACGGAGATCAAATGTTGCTGAATCAGGTAGTACCGTACTGCCAAATGTCATGGAGTCCTAGGTTTGACTCCAAATTAGGGCAAATTGTTATTAAGTACTTCGATCTAGAACTATTCTCAGTAGCACTCCACGAGTACGTAAGTACACGGTATTTGAAAAAAAAATATAACTACCGAAATGTGGGTAATATCCACCTCTGCGTATGGGTTTACTGATTCGGGGAAAACACACTTTATATTTATGTTACTGATACTAGAAAATGCAATGATGACGAGAAAATGTTTTTGCGGATTTTTAATGAAAAGGATCCAAATAGTTCAGTTGCGGTTTTCCACATCCACGCGTATTGTGACGGTTACCCGAAATATTATGTGAAAACAAAAAAAGTTTTGCCACTGAAACCAGTTTGTATGCATATTTTCTCGTTACAATATGGAATCGATGCATGTCCGATATGTTTTGCTAGAAATATTTATTCGTTTCGAATACAAAAAGTTTTTACACGCCTATAATTGTATGGAATGGAATCAACAATGTAACTTTTTTTAACGTCAGAGTAAATTCATGTAATTTAAACATTTCCATGTTCATTGTAAATTATCTAATATGTTGCTTTTAATGTCAAGATTTGTGAAATATATTTTTAACCGACTTCGAAAAAGGAGGAGGTTATCAATTCGGATGATTGTATTTTTTTTTTATGTATGTTCGGGCATAACTCCGTCATATATTGACGGATTTGCAAAATTCTTCTTTTTTTCGAAAGGGGTTTATTCCGAAATGGTCCCATTTAAATTTCAAAAAGATCTGATGATGGGTTTCGGAGACAGACAACGGTACTCTTCAAAAATTGACAGCAAATCAACCGCGATTGCTGCTATCGTATGTCTATGAATTGTTAACACAGTTTAATGGGGAACCACAACTAAAAAGTGAAAAATAAAAAACTTTTTTACAAAACAATAGAACCGACTTCCAAAAAAGGGCAAAATAACTTTAATTTCGGAAGTCGGTGTCAAAAAACGAAGACACAAAACAGGAACACCGACTTCCGAAATAAAAGTTATTTTGCCCTTTTTTGGAAGTCGGTTCTATTTTTTTGTAAAAAGTTTTTTATTACCAGTAATGTTGCCAGGCTTTGATACTACCCACATACTACCCATATACCTACTACTAATCACATTTGGAATCACCTTGTCACCTTCAAGAAGGTGACACGAACTTCTTATTTTTGTTACGCGAGCTATAAAGAGCACTTGAAGATTCTAGAGGCTGGCATTACAGATGAGATCCAATAAGGCAATGACACCTGACAAAAAATTAAATTCTTACGCCTGATTAAAAATAAACAACATCAAGGAAATCATAATTGAAACTTCCATACAAAGTGTACTATTTTAGTAAATAGAAAATTTCCAAGTAACAGAAATGTGCCATTGGTACATTTTTGCGACTGTCCCATTCCAGATATTAACGCTAGAGTGTAAGTGCGGGTTACATTATGTAGCCCAGCATGTAATATTCACATACGATTTAAACTAGGCTCGCTTAGCGCAATCATCTGCTATAAAGGTACCTCAAGTGCTAGCCCCCGCCCCCGTCAGCAGAGTGCTGACTCACACGGCAAACGGATGTCTGCAAAATGCATACTGGAATTTTGTGGACTACACCTGTAGCCCGCGCGTGCGTTGTAAGGACAATAATGTTTAGGGTAACCAGTGGTGAAATTTATACATAACTTATAAAACGTACTGTCAATTAGTTTTATGACCCCAATGACCTTGAGTGGTTAGCTTACGTGTTCTGTGCTGAGCTCACGTAACGCGTCATACGTCCACCCAGTAATAGGACTCGCCCATCAAGGAGCATTGTCCGAAATTAGACGCATTATTAATTTATTATACATAAAACAACACTAAAAGTCTTAAAATAAATTATAAATAATTAAATGATCTTTAAAATGGTGAAGGTTTCATAAAAGTACGTTTTATAGTTTTTACGTGATGCTCAATTTTTTATCCGCGTAAGACACTATTTTACAAATTAATTACACTATGTTATAAAAATATAATTTCAAATATTCTCAGATCAAATTACGATAGAAATTGTCTAGAGTAACATATATTTTTTTCAAAGAAATAAGACTAGTCGTTCAGACGTGATATGCAATTAAAAACCATTAAAAGTTGAATAACTGCGCCTTAAGTATTTTTTTTTCGTTGGTCGTCATCACAAGCGTGACTGCTGAACGTGAGATCGATTATATTAGTGCTATTGGGTTTTTCTATTAGAAATTACTCTGAAGCAGCGGCGTTTGGAACTTGATGGTATGACACCCCGTGCCTCGGAAATCACGTAAAACCGTTTGTTCTACGCCTGATCTCTCCTCAGTCGTGAGATGACAAGTCTTCGCCCTAGTCTCGCTTGGGCGAAGACGAAAACGTGCTGCTGTTGGATTTGGTTTATAATCTCGTAATATTACAAAATAGAGTTAAATTCAACCGCAAATTTAGAGAGCTGGTTCTCACCACGTATTAGTACATCCACTAGGCCCAATAAGTGTACCAAAAGATGATTCTTTACTGCTGTTCATTCAGGCTGATGTTTAGAACGTCGTATACCAAATACTTATAATCTACCCGGAGGTACAAAACTGAAATGCAGAAAACTTCTAGGATTGGTTGAACCACCCCGCACCATTATAAGCCTATTTGGGAAGAATGTAGTCAGTCTTCTTTTTGCAGCAGTGCATGATATGCAAGAAATGCAAAAAAAATATGGGGTGCATTTCTAGCAAACATCAGGCCGTCTTATGTCCTTAATGCTTGCCAATGGACAGAATTATTATCGATTCATTTTAATAATTGGTTCTATTATCCATTAGATTATTATTACCGACATTTATAATAATAATAATAATAATAATTCTTTATTTTCAGGCATCTAAGGCCCATAGATAAAATACACAACATTAGTAACCTTAAAAAATAATAAACTAATACATAATATTAATAAAAACATAAAATCTAAACTACGTTAGGTCGGCGACGTATTGCGCTGAGTCGTGGTGTCATGTAGCCGTCCGCGAAAACGCCGAAACACGACACCCGTCGGCCAAAATTCTTCCTTCAAGAAAGTCTCTAGATGGTGAGTCGGTACCCGCACCACAAAAGATTTGAAGTTAAGAGGGAGGGGGGGGGGGAGGGGGGAGGGGGGGGGTTTGGTTTTGAGTTGATTTGAGTTGGTTGTGGTGATCAATTTACGTTCCTAGAAACAAAATTTTGCTAAACGCATGAGCTGTTCTGATAAAATTAAAAATTATTCATAATTTATGCAGTTTTTTACTATTATTTTGTCTTATTGAGAGAATCAACCGAATTATAAGTGGGCCATGGCCCGCGCGCTCAAATAGTATATAGGGGCGTGTGCACTCTAGTGTCAAAGTCTGAATTATTAATTTTGTTTGTTCGAAATTGGGTCTAAGAGTTTCGTTTATTTTACGGCTGAATTGGTTCTTGTAATGTAATTTCTGCATCTGATATTGTGCCAAGACGTAATCATAAAGTTTTTGCATGTAAAATGATTTAGTATTTACCATAAATCATATTTATGCCGCGCATTGTCATCTTATAAAAGACGTCGTATAAAAGACTCAAAGTTGGGTGACATTTACTCCTAATAAGGCGTAAAATATTATTCATGATTTCCACTTAAAACAAACAACTTTGAACTTTAATTTTAAAATAGCTTGTGTGATTGCGACAATAGATCTAGCTACTTGTACTTTTTTTAAATATTTTGATGTAAAGAATAGTTAAAACAGCTCAACTTTTCTTGGATGTACGTAAATACCTATCTTTACAAAAAACGTGTAATTAAAAACTTACCGACATTAAAGACGCCACAAAGATTTTAATAAGGTTAAAAGCTTTGAGTTTGGATGCACACGTTTCCAAATCCTCGTCGTTCTACATATTTCCGAGCACACTACCTTCCTTCGTATACATTCATCACATTTTCTATTTTCCCATAAATTCATATTTTAGTCTTGGTAAAGGAAAATGTTCTGCCATTTTTGATGTTCCTAGAACATCAAAATATTTTCCACGTTTTTTTTATGTAAAGGATTTCAAGTTCAAATTTGTATAATTATTTCAAAGAACTAGTGAGCCAACAGGAGTTGTTTAGCAAATATTAATAAAATTATTGCCTCTATTCCACGCAATAAAATTATCAGATAGAGATTTTATTTATTGACGTTAACTGGGAGTTTTTTCCCGTTTATTGCATACATATTCCATTGGACTGGATTAAGTTTTCTTCAAAAGGGTTTAGACTATAGACTTTGGGCAGTCAGTATTGAACTAGAAGAAGACATAAGTAGTATTCGTCGTCCCTTTACATAAATGAACAGCAATGTTTCTTTTAAAGTATTTAAGCTTTCTTAAAAAAATTGCATCCCCAAAATAGATTACAATTAGTAAATTTACTATAAGGGTAGGTATTCCTGTTAGGAAGCTCGCCAACAATGTACAATATGGTAAGGAGTTTATTGTGCAACGTGTAGGTTGTAAGCTCATGACCTCTGGCACACCAGTCCGAAGCCCCAAACTATCGCTATTGGCTTTGTAATAACTACATGACTTGTTATAATTGTGTGTATAGTTCCCCTGACCGAATTTTGGTTATGGCAGTCAATCTTGGCGAAGAATAGTCATCGAAGCGAGTAATATTATAGTGCAGAAGTACATGCGCAAGCACAGGTTTCCCTCTCTTTTCCCCCACTCTCCTAGTACGATAGGACAGTAATCTGACATGACTTGTGAGATACCAGAAGCGGGACCAACGGCTTTAATATACTTTCCAAATCAAGGCGCTGTCATACTGCTGAAGTCCGGGCTGGCACTTAGAAATTTCTAATGGAAAACCCCAATATCACTTTGCCTGACCCAGTAATGGAACCTAGGGTTTACACGCTCGGCAGTCGCACATTTCTAAGTGTGTTGTATTGTGCGCTGTTAGGATCTTAAAGCAGACCTTTCATGTGCCTTCGGAAGTTCTTATCAGAAATGCCTTATAGGCTAGAATTTTTCGCAAATAGATTTTATAGATTAAGGTCACATCCTTGTAAACAAAGTATGTTTTTACTGTAAAGGAAGCCTAATTGACAGATTTATGGGTTTGTTTGATGATAATATTGGTATAAACAACTTTTTACGATAAAATAGGAGTGTACGGACCGATATTAAGTTTTGTTTCTTAAAAATATAGTTGCTTACTATGTACATTGTTAGCCAGTCAAAATTAATTATAGTACAGAATGTGCTTAAAATATGTAAAATACGATCCTAAATTGTCTGAAACTGATTAAATACTACAATGGGCAAAAATTCGTCCAAAATCTGTAAGTCATCAAAATATTCCTACATTTTCAACAATTGAACCACATTCTACTCAAATAAGGCTTCTAATATCGTAATTAATTCCATGCTGGCCATGTATTAGCAATGCTAATGTAACGCGTGACGACTATCATCGGAAGCGTTCGATTGCTGCTCGGAATGCAATCGGTATGCCACACTGAATATTTATGGTAATTTTACAGAGATGATGTAGATATGCCAGCTTATTGCTAATACTGCGACAATGGGGATTCGGCATTTTATTTTTAATGTTCGTTAAGAAGAAATTCGTAAAACATGTATTGTTAGAGAGTAGGCCATTTACTGGTGCGGATCGCCCAGATGACACGGTGGAGCATACGGTGGAGATCTGCTCCGCTTGGGCGGACCAACGCCGTGTCCTCATGGAGGCGATCGGCGGCAGCAACCTCTCTCTCTGGTCCAGGCCATGGTACGGAGCGACAGGGAATGGGAAGCAGTCTCTTCCTTCTGCGAAGCAGTAATGCTCGCGAAGGAGGAGGTGGAACGGATGAAGAAGACTCAACGTAGTCGCCCTCACGCCCTCAGCAGCAGTCGCCGCAGGAGACGCCTTGAGTGTCGGGGATCGTGAGACGATCGCCGGCCACCGTAGGCGCGGGCCTGCGGACGGCGAGCTACCCGTTACTCGGCTCAGCACCAGGCCCGAGAGTCAACGGCGCGTAGTGGTCCACGCGTGCCTCAAAGAGATGTCAGCAATGCATGCATGCCAAGGGGTAGCGGATAAATTGGAAACAGAGTTAACGCGCCCCTGGGCACTCAGGCAAGGAAGGAACCGGGGTGGGTTTTAGTCAGTAAGAGTCTTGGAGCGGGAGAAGTCATTGGATGATTTCCCAACCCACAAAAAAAAAGCCATTTACTGGTGGTAACACTTTTAACCTTGAACTGATCTAGCATAGTACGTGGTTTCAAAATATGTGATTTAGAACTGGATTTACTGGCCTAGTACATTAATGGTACAGAGTTTCAATAGGGTTTTATTACCGCTTATTCTGATTTTGACGCGTGGCCTGTTGTTATCTAGGTACCTAAATTATACAAAGATAGGATTAAAACTGTTATTGTAAGACAGCTGTACTTAAATAAACTTATATTGCAATATATTGCATTCAAAGTTTATTTATTTTAACATACTTGTTTGAATAAATGTTTGCGTAGCACTCGAGTGACCTGCTTCGCGGCGTAGCTACTAGTACTGCTACGGCGTAGCAACCACAAAGTTATGTTTGAACAAAGCAATCTTCTATTTATGGTTCAATCTAAATTCTTATAACTTAAGTCTTAGAAATAATTTTATAATTTCAAATCAACTGACACGTATCCAAAAATAGCATTCCAATATTCCTTATTTAATCAATTATTCCAAGTTGTTTTCCCGATCTGCTTACTGTTTTGAATGCCAATATGTTTTCAATAAATCGGCAAAACCTTCAGTTCCCTTGGAATAAATTCCAAATCTATTTTATCACCTAACATTACGTATACAAAAATAACAGACGTGTTCACGAAAAGCTGTTTACCGAGTTCATAATCAAGGTATAATGTAACCAGCATAGTTCGACTCTGAAATAACGTGCTTTTCGTACCAAAAAGTGCTTATAGCAGCTGCATTTTGTAGGACGGCGAGCTAACAACTTGTGACGGATTAAAGCTAAGTGGACACTAATGTTCTGTTTTATAAAGATGCTGTACATTGGGATGCAGCTGCCAAGAGAATGCGATGAGAAACGTGATTAAGGAAATGTTTAGTTATATTGTTCAAATACCGAACCGATGGTTTATGCAGAGATTTAACACTTTTATTGTGCGTACAGCTAAGGAATGGAATTCTGTGACGGTGCCAGGTAAAAATTACGACGTGAAAATAAACGGAAATAATTATAAGAGAATTATTATTTTTAATTATACTTTACAGTTACTTTCTTTGGGTTTCACAGATCACATGATAACGAAAACAATATTATGTATTTGTTAATTCTACACAGATAAAACAGTAAAAGGTAGTTGTCATCTCTTGACTTAGACGAACACAACGCACATATTTTTCGATATAAAGAACCGAGTTATCGAAAATTTATTAAAAAAAAAGACTAACTGTGCAAGATATATTTTAAGAGTCTTACTTTATCTTACGTTTTCTTCCTATGCTCAAAAGTCACAAAAAAACACTATACTTTTGTATATTTTACGATGTATTTGTTATAGTTTAATGCACAAATGACTCCGGTTCAAAATTACATCAAACGAGACACTCGCGGATCGTGGGAATAACGCAAACTGTTTTTTTCTATGAATCTTAACTTTGACTTCGTAATTTTTACTATAGTTTAGTAATCTAGGGTTAAGTCGAGAATGAATAGGTTACTTCCTGGCAAGCGTGCTCCATCGTTGACCACATCATCGCTTACTATCAGGTGAGATAGTGGTCAACGCGAGCCTATCTATGATAAAAATCACTTTTTTTTTAATGGCATATAAAAAGTAAAAAAACTTTCTAACCGACGAAATAAAAAGGACGAGATTCTCAATTCGACCGTATGTATATATATATATCTTGATTGTTACGTCGACCGTATTACTCTGGAACGTTCGAGAATGTAGTAGAAGTTTCCAGAAGTTTCCACTAGGTTCGAGAACATTCCATTGTGGTACTGTGTAGAAGTTCATAGATGTTTCTAGAATATTCCACTATAGGATAGTTCGACAATGTTCTGGAAGCTTCCATGACTGTTTAAATAGGCCGGACGGCGGGCGAGTGAGTCAGTCTGTTTTCGACTACGGATGCGAACGGAAGCGAATACAAGCGATTACGAAGAGAATAGTGGTTATAAGCGATTTAGTGGTTGTTTAAATAAGTTGTTGAGTTAATAAAGGATATTTGGTTCATTAATTGGTGTAAAACAATTTATCCCATACCCAACTCGTAACAATACATATATTTTTTGTGTATGTTCAACTCTCACTCCGTCATTTATAAACCGATCTTGATGATTCTTTTTTGTTAGATACAGTATATCTCAAGAGTGGTCCCCTGTCAAGGAAATCAGGATCTGATGATGGACTCCTGATAAAATTGAGAGAAAACCTCGAAAATTGTGGGCACGAATAGTGATTCTGTATGTATGTTCGGCCCTCACTCCGTTATTTATGAACCGATTTTGATGATTCTTTTTTGTTAGATAGGGTATACCTCAAGGATATCATGTCAAGGAAGACAGGATCTGATGATGGAATCCTGATAAAAATGAAAGAAATCCTCGAAAGTTGGGCACGAATATTGTTTCTGTTTACTTTTCATAACTTAATCAGGTATTTGCATTTAGGAATCATCACAACATGAAACTGAGCTGATGATGGAAACCATACCTTTCTTAAACAATAGAAGTTAGATATAAAAACTGGTTTTAGTGACAGATACCGCTTAATATGCTTTGAAGAAAAGACTTCTTTTCAATATTGGAGGTAACTTCAATTTGTCAATATCCTGGGAACCTCAAGTCAGGATGGTTACATCATCAGCTCAGTGGCAAGAGGAATGATGAAGGATTAGAAATTAGCCTCAGAGTATGGACAGTAGATTCGGGGTTCATTGACTGTGATAGACGGACAGACGGACAGACAGACGGACAGACAAACAGACGTGCGAATGATCCTATAAAGGTTTCGTTTTTACATGCTGATGTTCGGAACCCTTAAAATGTACTACTAAAACCCTATAAATGTACCCACGTACCTCCAGTTCTGGTTAAGTTCCATGAAAAGATAAGTCAAATTACTATCCGTAATTGGATTTGACATTAAAGGGTTAGCTAAAACCTGCTGCCGTTTTAAAAATTTAATAGACTCCCAGCGTTTCACTATTCTCGCTGTTTTGCCTTCATTAGCTTGGAGTGTTTATTATGGTGTATTTATATTGACGTATTTATATAATTTCTAGCAGGATGTCCAGGGGCTTATTTTGTTAAACTACAATTAAATTTTTAAACCAGTCAGTGCGTGTATTTTTCCACATTTTTGGCGAACAATATTGAAGCAGCAGTCCCTAAAGTTAAAAACGATGTTCCCCGCAGTAAGCTGATTTTAAACAAAAGCCAGTTAAAGCCACGCATCAAAATCGGAGTTTTATTTAGTCAGGCTTCCAAAAGGGTAAATTTAGTGTGATACAGAGCAGTCTAAAGTCAGAGGCTTTTTATATTGTTATACATCAAATTGTATGAATTACTAGCCTAAAATGGAATTGGACATAATCAAAAGAAACTTATAGAATAAACATAATCTTATAATGTTCTAACTGTTGGGATACTAGACCGCTCTCTGGGAGAGGGAGTGGGCTGTAATCCAGCACACGAGTCTGGTGCGGATTGGTAGATGTCACTTGTCTTCAATTTTTTGATTCTAGGACATGTTGACTTCATCACGATGTTTTCCTCTACCGATTTTAGAGCAATAATGATGAAGTTAACATGTATAGGGTGACGACTTATGTTTATTTTTAACTAGCCACCCGCCCCAGCTTCGTACTGGTATAAATTATACACCCCAACATTCCTCATGAATCACTCTGTCTATTAGTGAAAACCGTATGAAAAGCCGTTCAGTAGTTTTTGAGTTTATCGCGAACAGACGCGGCGGGGGACTTTGTTTTATAATATGTGGTGAAGGATCTGCAATAGATTGATAAAAATCTAAAGAAGGAAGGAGGAGGCACAATAGTGGGACAAAAGCTTCCTCTCACAGCAGGCTTATATAGCAAAATAAATTTTAAATAAATACTAAAGAACATTGTTCCAATTTTATTTTGTTTAGGGGTAAAATAAAGCAATCGCGTTAATTAAGAGCATGGAGAGATAATAATCGGTGATAGTGGACACAATGTGCTCGTTGCATTCATAAATCACGCAATTTTGCACTTACACTATGAAAACTAATGCACTGAGGCGCAGTTTATGTTATAAAGGTTTTATCCAATTAACATGTAGGTACTTTCAAACATTTTAGCTCGAAACAGAATGGATGATTTTCCATGAAAATCTGCAATTTTATTTAAAAAATCCGTTTAAAACTCTAACGCATTTTTTTCATGAGTTTAATGCCGCACTTATAAGAAACGCAGTAAAGAAGGATTTTCAGCAAATTGAGTTACTCATAGATTCGGATTACTCGTTTATGAAGGATTCAAATCTATGAGTAACTCAATTTGCCAAAAACCCAAAAAAAGTATCAACTGGTCCAGTTGATACAAGAATTATGTATGTTTTGTGCATAACTTGAACAACATTATTTTTTATTTACAAAACTATAATTTTGTCTAGAATAAATAATCTGTTTGCTTTGGCAAATACTCGTAGCAACGAAAAAAGCCCAAAACAAAAAAAAAAACGGCGCAAAATCTCTCTATTCGAGAGCCTTCCAGTGCAGCATAAAGCGCCTTAAAGCGCTTGTCGTTAACGAGTTTGCTATTAATCGGTAACTGAGTGGAAGCACTGCCTTACGTAATGAAGACTTGGGCTATTGACGTCGGCGATATTATACATGATTAATAGTTTCCAAGAGATGACGACGTTCCACTTTTAATGTGAGTTTATAAGGCTTGAGAACTAGGTGACATGGTTCAGTGATTAAACATGGGTATGTAGTGTTAGTGATCGATTTTTGTTTTTTAATGTTTGTTTGATTCGATTTGTGTGAGGACGGTTATTTTGGTCGTTGAGAAAGTGGTTTCTTGATTTCGTTTAGGTTTTTTTTTTGGGGGGTGGAAATCATCCTATGACATCTCCCGCTCTGGGTGGAGCGGTAAGGCGTGTCAGACTCTTACTGACTAAAACCCACCCCTGTTCCTTCCCTTTTTTTTTCCGGGGTTGAAACCCCTGTTCCTTCCCTGCCCTAAGTGCCCAGGGGCGCGGTAACTCTGTTTCGAATTTATCCACAACCCCTGGGCAGGCATCGGCCATGACGGGCTCCGTCATAGTTTGCTTACAACTCTTTGAGGCGCGTGTGACACACTACGCGCCGTCGACTCTCGGGCCTGGTGCTGATTGGACAGCGAGCTACCCACTACTCGCCGTCCGCAGGCCCGGGTAGGTTGGAATGTTAAGTATACGCGGGTCTCTATATAAGGAAATATCAAGTGATAAACTTAGATTTAGAGGTTTTTTAGCGCAAGAGTGCATAAATTCCACTTTTAAAATAAGATGAGTTTACTTTGTAGAATAAAGCCATAGTTTCAGAAGGACAACAGTAATATAAGAGTGCTTGATAGCATCAGAAAACCCAAATTATTTATTACAAAATCTAGTGTGAAACATTGAGAGAATGAAATTGCCCAGAAGTAAATGAAACATTTAACACCACATAAGTTTGATACTTCCCCCAAACAACCTGTAATTATCACAATAATAACTATTACAAAAGCCATTGGCGATACTCAAGAACAACGCTATAAACAGAACTTATGGACTTGCAAAACTTTCAAGCGAATTCCAAGTTTCATTCCCAAACGGCATGATAATTGAATACAGAACAATTGTTACGGTATTAACACATGTTTTTCGTTTATTTGTCTATAATAAATAAAAGATTAGATTTTTTACTGCAGAGATAAGCTGAAGAATAATTATATTTTTTTTGGTGTTCTGGTACATATTTAATAGTCAAAACGGGGAAATATACACATTGTTATAAAACTTAACTAACTAAACTATGCACTTAAAACTACAACTCCTAACTATTCCTCCGCATGGCTGTCGACTGGAAGTGTGTCCAAAAGACATTGCCATAGAATGTGGCGGCATTGCCACATTCTACGGCAATGCTTTACTTTTAGTCGAGGTAAAAGCCAGCCCTTGGGTTACGTAAATTGCGTTTGAATAAATCTTTAAAATAATAGTTTATAAGCACTCGGCCCAAGAGTTTTAACACCAAACGGCTCAAAAATGTAACTGCCGATGAGGTTGTTACATTTCCGTCTTTTTTTTTTGTGGGGCTGGGAAATCATCCAATTACTTCTCCCGCTCTGGGTGTAGCGGGTAGGGGTGTCAGACTTTTACTGACTAAAACTCACCCCTGTTCCTTCAGTTGCTTGAGTGCCCAGGAGCGCGGTAACTCTGTTTCGAATTTATCCACGACCCCTGGGCAGTTACATTTCCGCCTGATTCAGCACAGCACGATAAGTTTGGAAGACTGGATGGAGCAAGAGTATCTACACATGTAGCGTCATGGATGGATGGATATTTGTCACTCAATCACGCCAGAATGGCTTAACGGATCTGGATGAGATTTTGCACAGAGATAGATTATTGTTGCACATAGGATACTTTTATGCGGGCGAAGCCGTTGGCAGAAGCAAGTATTTAATACATTTTTGTTATAAATGTAAAGTATCTTTCTGCTAGTAAACCTTTTATAACAGACATTTAAAAACACACACACGCAAAGTATAAAACGATCATTACACACTACACGTGGTGCATTAGTTCAACTTAAGCTACGTAGAGCTTGACAAATGCATAGTTAGATGTTAGTGATTTAATAAAATCCAGGCTTTACGAAATCCACACACGATTTGTCTAAAATACACCTCGTATAAAATATTACAAGATTTATCGAAAAAATCGTTTGCAATCTTTCTCCACGCACAGAACTTTGTTATAAATCACTCTAGCCATTTGCGTAGAAGACTTGTGTTGAATAATATTTGCATATTTATATTACACTACTGCAACTTATCTAACCGAAGCGATGAGAGTCACAATTTGTAAGAGTTCCCTAACTAATTAAGCATTCATGATCAAAGGAGTCTTATACTTACGAGGGCAAGTAACCAGTTCTTTTGAACTTCAGGGAGGTGTTAAAGTATTTGATTCAGTCTTAAAACTTTTGAAAAGTTAGTCTCTTTTACGGTGTCAGTGAATAATAAAATTCCTTCGTGAAATTCTGAGCAGGGAAAAATATTTTACGTAGACTTACATTGTGCAGTGGACAGTCAGTACTGAAAAACATTTTACTAATTAGTTTTTATGCCAAAATAAAATGAGAGGACATTCTCTTTGAAACAAAGTAAGGAAACTAAACGGAAATAATTAAACAGTCGTTTTGTAGAGTAGCCTGTAACTTAAAAAAAAAACAGTTTGAAACACAACAAATGAATTTAATAAAGGTTTCAACTTACCGGGGTAAAGTCCAGTTCAGATCGCCAGGCATCTAACGCTACATGAACTAGTTAGTGAGTACTAGGAACTTCAATATATTAGAGCCTCGGGCAGTGAGACAAACAGAGCTAATATTAATATTGACTTAGAAGCCAGAATAGACGATTTGAAAATGAATTTTGTGTATGCGTATAAGAAATACATTGTTTTTTAAAGTACTTGATTGGATGGGTGAGCTTGAGTAATGAAATAATTTAAAAGCCTAAGTGTTGCATGGCAATAGGTTTGTTCAATTTTGAATATTTTTGCTGAAGAATTTATTAAATAAAATATTTAAAAAAATATTTGGGATCCATGGCTTCGCTATCTGGGATAGAAAAAAACCAGCCAAGTGCAAGTTGGACTCGCTCATGAAGGGTTCCGTACCATCTTACAAGATTTTATACTATGGTAGGTAATGCCATTATTAAGACAGAGCAGAAAAGCCAAAAATAACATGTTTCCCCTTTAATTTTTAATTTATTTTTATTATTTGTTCTTATAGCGGCAAGAGGGTGAAGATGGACCTGAGATCCAGAGCAGATTGGAGAAATGGCAACAGAAGCTGGAGAAAGTTGGCTTGAAAATCAACAGAACCAAAACTGAATACATGTTCTGCGATTTCGGCGATCTCTCCAGTTCTGTATCTATAGTGTTAGATGGCGCGCTTCTCCCAGTTTGCTCCGATTTTCAGTATCTCGGTTCACTCGTGCAAAGCGATGGTGAAATAGATCGGACTTAATACTGAATGGATGAAATGGCGGCAGGTCACCGGGACTATTTGCGACTCCCGCATTCCTCTTAAACATAAGGGAACGATTTATAAAACAATAGTCAGACCTGCTGTCTTGTATGGTTCATAATGTTGGGCTTTAAAAGGGATGAATGAAAAGCAATTGCAATGCAGCTGAGATGTATGTCGTGAGGAAAGTCTTGTGTATGGATGTGGATGGCTATATGAGTAGGGGAATGCCAAAGAAACGATGGATGGACTGTATGATGGAGGATATGGGTAAAAATGGGGTGACTACAGAGATGACGACTAAGAAAAGGACATCATGCGCTGATAAGGGCAGCAGGGTGATGTTTTATAGCAGCAACAAAAATACACATTCTGTGCAAATGTCAACTGTCTACTAATTACGGATCATGAGACACAGCCCGCTGACAGACAGACGGACAGCGAAGGCTTAGTAATAATGTCCCGTTGGTTACCCTTCGAATACGGAACTATACAATATGTAACAAAAACCCTGTTGTTCCTTTTAAGGATGTATACATTCACCTACAAGCACAATTGATGAAAATATAATTAAAAAAAATTAAGCACTGGCTAGCCGAGAGGTCAAAATCAAATAAACTGTTAAAATCGACACATTCAAAAAAATTTTTAGATTATATAATTTTACAATTACATCTTTATTTCGCTAAATAGCCTAGGGGTTTCGCAATCGCTTCATGCAGAATTGCAGAGGTAAGAAATCAGTTAAACATTCCAAATATTAATAATTAAATATTTATTTTAATAATTTTTTAACAGTTTTTTATAAATGACTACTACTACTACTATGTAGAAGGAACAACAGGGTTTTGTTATATACTGTATAATAGTGTAATTTTTTTAACAACTGATAGGCTCGCAATTGATCACTATCTCACCTGATGATAAGCGATGATATAGTCAACATTGGAGGAAGCTTGCCTAGAAGTAACTTATTCATTCTTGACTTAAATAGAGGGTATTTAAGTTGCTAAGTTGCTGTCTAGCTTGCAGGTTCTAGCTATCAGGAAACAGAACTCAGCAGGGAAACCCACTCCTTCACTGTATGCGCAGTGAATGTGTTCATGTTAAACGTTTGGTGCTTATTATTGGAATGCCCACCACGTATTTTCTATGAATGAAATTACTTTCGGATCAGATTTTTCCAGTACTATCTCCTCAAGTTATACTCTTAAGTATAAAATGTTACTTAAAAGTGTAAAGGAGAGGTACTAGATGAGACAGGGCTCCCTCACTAAGGTGGATTTTTTTATATTCATCATCTCGCTTGTATATTTGGCTTAATAAAAATGTATCTATAACTCCTCTCAAACTTTCTAAATTAACTTGGAACGGACGGCTTTCCGTTACGTGACAGTTTGGCTTTACGCGTGAAATAGAAACATAATCTGAAGTTTACCTATAAGAAAAAAACTCCACCATCTATATTATTTTAAAATATTGAAGGGTGAGCCGCATCTAATCGATGTAAAAGTACTTCAGCTCGATTCGCTGCTAGATTAATCGACTGTCAGTCATCGAGGTGACCATACTCCTTTTATCGTTAAAACTGAAAGCGGCAGGTGGCTTTCACGATTTTTATAGAACATGGATTGAGACGGCCTTCGCTGGAAAAAGGATTGATATATTTTTTTTAAAATAATTTCTATGACGATGATATAATTATCAGTATAGAACTAGGTAAACGTAAACAATCTGTTAAATATTTCGTCACTTAAATGGTTTCGTTCGACAATTTCACCCAAGTTTGAAAGCCAGATAATATTCAACCTTAAACATTTCACACTGTTAAAAAAACCTCTCACCTAAGTGGTACACTGTTAAACTCACATCAACATCACTGACAAAATATGGCAATCATCTCAAAAAATAATCAAAAATTCCACTATGCGTAAAAGCATGGTCAAAACCGAGCATAACATGAGAGCTAAATCCATGCAAAAAGCAGCAAGGTACAAAATAGTTGCATATTATGCTCTAGCATTGCATAAATGTTTTCCTGTTGTTGATAGCCTCGGAAAAACAGTGCTTGAAATTAAAAAGTTAAATAGTGTTTTCATTCTTAGCACTGCTGCAAATCCTAGGAATGAAAACTATGTTCGTAATTCCAATAACTTTGCTGAAGATTTTTGATCTTTAGCTTTCATTATGCCTTCTCTTTACGAATGATCAAGGCTGCAATAATATAGTATAACATAAAACGTTTATTTTTCTTTAATACTAAAGCTATACAACTAACAAACTGGGGTTTAACTTTGTGAGAGACCTGCAATGTGTGTGTGCAAGTGGTGACTGCAATGATAACTAATTGCCTAATGTTATCTGGAAATTATTTGATGGTTCTGATGCGCATTTTAAAAATCTGTGTATGAACGTTTGTGTTTTTTCTGATATCAACAGAAATCTGCATGTTCGCTTATCTTTAAAATGTTGGCTATTAACACAAATTAAAACATATATTTATTATGATTTTATTTCAAGGATACCGAACAAAACAATATTAAACGTCATTAATATTTCTATTTGTTTATAAATCTACACCACAATATGTGGTTTTTGTGGTAACACAAAATAATCCGTGGACCAGTTTTTCGCTTCACAAACGTTCACCTTTTCCCGGCGAACCACTCAGCGCTGTAAGCGCTACATTTTCTCTTGTCAAGTTTTACAAAGTGATGATTAATTTCATTAAGTTGTCCTGTAGGTGTAGGATTGCTGCGGTTGTCATTCGCAGGAGACAGTGATTGCGAAACAATTAAATAAATTTCCGTTGTTATGTAACTTTGTTTTTGTGACGAATTGTTTTAATTGTTTCGCTAGGGTTCTTTGTATTTTGTAGGTACAGGTAGACAATGATGATGGAAATTAAGTCAGTTAAAAGTTTTGTTACTCTTGATGTCGTACTTCAATAAAGCACATCGTATCCATTCAAAAATATATATGAATTTTTAACCAACCATATATATTTATATGTTTTTACACTTACATATGTATGTGTTCCAACCCGGATCAACGTATAGTTTGAAATTGTCAGATTATATTTAAATCCTCGACATACAATCGAAATGTATAGCTTGTATATGAGCAAACATGATGTAATCTTGTTAGTTCAGCGAATAGCAATTATTTTCCAAGCTGCCTTTGACAAGCATTGGCAAAGCGATGGGTTTATTTTACTCCGTATAACGATGATATGCGTTGGTACGACACTTGTTACTTGCTAGTAGATTAAAAATAATCAAAATACGAAGAAATGGATAACGTCTGAGGGCCGAGTCACCCGCGTCCGTAGGAGTATACCCATTGAGTACCACACACACGTGGTCCCCGGGTGGTGCTAATCAGGTGACACAAACTGGTGGTAGGTTTCGACCGATGGCTTGCGACCACCCACTGAGCAAAGACGTACCGCCAAGCGGCCTGGCCGTGTTCCGGTTCGATGCTCAGTGTAGCCAATCCAGAGGAGTTGGGTCGAAATAGTTGTTCCATTGCAGGCAGACCAACCGGGCTCGCGCTGATATGGATGTATCAGGAGACTAGTCGCGGAGGGTAGCGGGATCCGAGGCACGGTGCGCCGCTGGCCGACCGCAGTTAGTAGGGGGCCCAAGTAGTGTACTAGCCACACACGAAAGGCTGCCCCGCCAACTGACGAAAAATCCCGGAATGCACCATCGTGCTGGTTGGCGACCAGACGAGAGGGCCCGATGGACATTCCCGGGGGGGCTCGGGAGTCCCCGCAGTCTCCAGACTAGTCCCCCAATGATACCGTCCTGTCAGTGCGTACCTGAAGGTAGCCAGCATGGAACCTCATTTCACTTCCTTCTCCTCTCCTTCCTTCACTCTTCAATAATGAAAGGCAATAAAAAGAAAAAAGCTGTACAGCGGCAGCACTCCCTCTCACACAAAGTGCACCTATCCAACATTCGAGGTCTGCACTCAAATCTCGCCGCAGTCCACCACCACCTAGAGACTGAGAAACCAGCTCTCTTATTCCTTTCGGAGACGCAGATCGGATGTCCGTCTGACGTGGCGTACCTATCTTACCCAGGGTTTACCCTGGAGCACAATTTTAAGCCACGCGCTGGTATATGCATGTACGCCCGGGACGACATCTGCTATCGGCGTCTCCGTAACCTTGAGGACTCCAGGTTCTCAACTCTTTGGGTCCTAGTGGACACAGGCCTAGATAAAATTGTCTACGCCTGTGTCTACCGTTCGCACAGCGGTGATCTGGAGACAACTGGGCTCACACAACACCTGAGTAAAGCGGCGGATGTGGCTCAGCAACGGTACCCTTCAGCCCAATTGGTGTTACTGGGGGACTTCAACGCCCACCATCAGGAATGGCTCTTCCAATACCAGTACACAGACCATGCTGGACAAGAGACGTATAAGCTAGCGCTGGCGTTAAATCTTACCCAGCTGGTCCAGGGGGCAACGAGGGTGCCTGATGTTGATTCGCACACAGCCAATTGCTTGGACCTTCTGCTGACAACAGATCCAGACCGTTACTCAGTGTCGATTTCTTCACCATTAGGTACTTCCGACCACTGTCTGGTGAAATCTGTATCCGTCTACTCCCCGCCCGATCCTAGCCCTAGAGGCACCAGGCGGGTTTGGCGATACAGGTCAGCAGATTGGGATGGCATGCGATCTTTCTTCGCATGTTATCCTTGGCGGCCCACTTGCTTTTCTTCGACTGATGTTTCGTCGTGCGCGGACGCCGTGACGGATGTTTTGCGGCGGGGAATGGAGTACTACATTCCATTCTCTGACGTAACAATGTCTGGCAGGGCTCGACCATGGTTTGGTGCCGAGTGCAATCGCGCTGATGCGCTTAAACACGCGGCCTACCTGGCATGGGTCGACGCTCGGACGCGTAAAGCGAGTGACGTGAGTCAGAAGAAGAGAGCCTTCAACAGGGCTGCCAAGTTCTGCAAGAAGGTGTTGCGGAAGGCTCGGTTTGACCACATTGGCCGAATTGGGAACAAACTTGCTTCTTACCCAGCTGGTAGTAAGGCGTTTTGGTCCCTGGCTAAGTCGGTTGAATCGAACTTCTGCCGCCCCTCACTACCTCCACTGCTGAAACCCGACGGGTCGCTGGCCCACTCCGCTGAGGAGAAAGCAAGCTTGTTTGCCTCTCTGTTTGCGGAATCTTCGCGTCTAGATCCTGGTGGCGCGAGGCCCCCTGGTACTCTTGGTGGATGCGAGTCGATTATGTCAGACATTCGCATTCATCAGAAGGATGTCCGGAGGGTGCTGCGTAACCTGGACGTGAACAAGGCTAGTGGTCCTGACGGGATACCGGCAATTGTACTGAGGACGTGTGCGCCTGAGTTGTCTCCGATCTTGACACGCCTATATCGCCTTTCGTTTGAGACTGGAAAAGTGCCGATGGCTTGGAAGCAAGCTAACGTGCAACCCGTACCCAAGAAGGGTAGTCGAGCTGACCCAGCAAATTATAGGCCCATCTCAGTAACTTCCGTTCTCTGTAAGAGTATGGAACGTATACTGAATGGTAAGCTCCTAGCATACCTAGAAGCTAACGATATCCTAAGTGACCGACAATACGGCTTCCGCCGAAATCGGTCAACGGGAGATCTTCTAGCGTATGCCATTCACATCTGGAGTGAGGCCATCGACAAACAAGGGGAAGCCCTTGCGGTCTCCCTTGATATCTCGAAGGCCTTCAACCGGGTCTGGCACGACAGCTTAATTGGCAAGCTTCCTTCCTTTGGTGTGCACGCTGGATTGTGTGATTGGATAGCAGATTTCCTGAGGGATCGGTCTATCCGAGTAGTCATAGATGGCTGCTCGTCCGGACTGCTGGCTATTAATGCCGGTGTTCCTCAGGGGTCGGTGCTCTCGGCAACATTGTTTTTGCTGCATATTAACGATCTGCTAAAACCCGGTACCTTTGGGTATGCAGACGACAGCACTGTTGCCGAGAGATACGTGCCAGACGCACGAGTTAGTGGGTCTCAGGTCCGGTCTCTCCGAGAGGCTATGGTTGGGCGCTTGAACTTGTCCTTGCAGGCTGTCTCAGATTGGGGCGATGCCAATCTGGTTAAGTTCAATGCTGCTAAGACCCAGGCGTGTCTTTTTTCTGCTAAAAGGAGCCAATTTCACCCGGCTCCATGTTTCCGAGGTGTAACCGTGCCGATAACCGACCGACTTGATCTTCTTGGTGTTACTTTAACATCTACCCTCAATTTTGGCCCCTTCATAGAGGCTAAGGCTCAAGTGGCTGCCAAAAAGTTGGGGGTCCTCGCAAAGGTGAGACGATACTTCACGCCGGAACAGCTGCTCCAACTCTATCAAGCGCAAGTTCGATCGTGTATGGAGTACTGCTCTCATCTTTGGGACGGATCTGCAAGATACCAGCTTGATGCCCTTGAGTCAATTGAGAAACGAGCCAAGAGGATCATCGGCAATGATAGACTCGTTGAGTCAAAACTCCAAAGTCTTGAACATAGACGCCGAGTTGCTAGCCTGTCGGTTTTCTATCGATTACATTTTGGGGAGTGTGCGACGGAATTGCATGATTTGATTCCGCCAAGCCCGTTTCATCTAAGGACCACAAGACGTATGGCGAAGTGCCACCGGTTCATGGTGGACATCCCATCCATACGCACAAAGCGTTTTGAGAAAACATTCATTGCACGTACGGCTAGAGAGTGGAATTCTCTACCGGAGTCTGTGTTTCCTGTAAGATACAACCTGGGAGTCTTTAAGTCAAGAGTGAATAGGTTACTTCTAGGCAAGCGTGCTCCATCTTCGACCCCATCATCGCTTACCATCAGGTGAGATAGTGGTCAAACGCGAGCCTATCAAATATAAAAAAAAAAAAAAAAAAACGTCTACTTACGTAGGTATACAATAAATAACTGACTCGAATTACCTATTATGTTAATTTGAATTTGTTTGGACACAGGAACCAAAATAAATTTTATGTCTCTCTCTTCAAGTGATTCGTATATCATATAAAGAACATAAAAAGTATAGAACCAATAAATACTGCAAAGAGGTAGTCACTGAGACAAAAGGCAATAAATATATTTATTGCAAGAACACACTGTTGAAGTTATAACATACATACTCGGAAAGCGATTTAAATGTTGTTATACCTTTTCTATTTTCAGTAACATACTGGTTATGTCGGTACACTAGAATTTTTTCAGGGTAAAGTGTTGATTGAATAGAAGTGGAAGATAAAAGCGAAGTAATGGCGAATTTAGGATATGATTAGGAGGGACATCCATATTGATTTTAAGTTGTTCTAGGTCTTAATAGAATTTTGGTGATCAAGACTAAAGAAATGACAGCAATTTAAGCATCAAATTACGATTAAAATATAATTAATACTTTGGTATTGAAAAGTACACATATTGTTTTTTTTTTTTTTGAACACGTTAGTAGCAAGATAAATATAAGTAGGTACGTGGGTTTTTGGTGGGACTTTTTCGAGTGATGTTCAGTGGTTGTTTTAATTATTCGGTAATTGATTCCGAATGGATGTTGGGATGTAAAATTGGTGTAGTTTTGTGTCTCAAGTGTCTACGCAACTGGACAATATGTGGAGTTATTGAAACAGGCGCGATTTCGGTAAAATGAAGCTGAGCATTTTAATGTAGTATTGACTACCTCAGCGAAGCTTGACGAGAAGGCTGACTCGACATATTATTTGCTGCTAAATACTGCAAAAACATTAAAATATGTTACATGGAAAAAAGTGACAGTATTCTGTATTTCAAAAGTTAATGTTTTCTGAACCTTGACACTGGCTATAGGCATAAACCATACGAAGCTACTGAGTATTATAAAATGCAATTCTATACGTAAAGTCACTGCCAAAATTATCCAGGGGAAATTTTAATTGTCTTCTATATTATAATCGATATGCACAAAAAGATGTTAATTTGCCAAAGACTTAGATTACAGACTTTAACCATACTGCAGTAAAGTGCAGTATTTCAGAAATTCCTATATGAAATTTGCTTCACTCGCAAAATACGAAATATAATAAACCTACCGAACATAGAAGACTTTGTAAACCATTTGTCAATCAATTCACCCTTAACAACAATCGAATCGAGCAACAATGTAAGCCAATTCATGTAGGAAACACTATTGAACACAGGTGCTGAGAGTGTGATCGACGGTCACCGGGTACATCGGACGATGTACAATGTACACTATACACAGGCTGGTCCAGCCAACATATGCAATAAATCCAGTACAAGCTGCACAAGTTAGGACATAACAGAAATCTGTGCCCATTGTGTGCAGACTTGGCGATCCGCCAAAAGGTGCATTAGAGCAGAAACACTTAGCGTCAAACGTTAAAACTTCAACTTTTCATATTGTTCTAGATAGCGTCTGGATTGTTCGCGACTATGAACTTTTCAGAACCAATTATCCTGTACTATGTCTCGTATTTAAAGCTACAAAGGGAGCTTTGAAAGATACTCAAGATGTAAAGCTCTTACTTTAAAATTGTGCCTTATTTATGATCTTCATTGAAATGAGGGTATGGAACTTGCCTCATAACGTACTGGGAATGTAGTTCATTCAAAAGTTCAACCATTTTCTAGTGAGGTGGATGAGAACTATATAGCTTAACTGAGACTCTTCGCTGCTCGTTTTCTATGGTAGAACAAATTAACTTTAATACTTTTTGAAACATCTAAAGGTTTTGTGAAATCACTCGATTTAATATTGTAATAAAATAATCGAAGTGTGAATGGATAATAGACTAGAATACTACCAGCAATATTCTCTTTATAGTAAGAATATGGGTAGTTTATTCGTTATTCAGTGTTTTTATACTTTCAGCTATCCGAAGTAGTAAAATTTTATAGCGGCAGTATCTGACTATCTGTACCGCAACTGCGGTGACTCGTTTTTCAGAATAACTATTGCGACTTTGAAAGCTTTGTATATAGAACTTATTTCACAAACTTTATTTTCTTTTTCTTCTTGGTTTTAGTTGATTGTTAATACTTAGTGTTTTGTTTGTCTCATCTCATGTGTCTTTACTTCATTTGTTCATCTTGCTTAGAGCTTTCTCTAGATTTTCCTCGTTTTTGAAGTTGTAATTACAGCAGTAAGTATTTTGACTACCTTATAGGTACAAGTTATTGCGGAAAAATCCCGATTCGGTCCAGTAACAAAATGCCCCTTCCAATTTAATTTAAGACCAATCCAAAATATAAAATTATTTAATGCACTTATGGAACGCGATTTAAAATAATAATGAGATCACTTGGCAACCATGTTTGAACATGCCAGTTAAACTGAAGATTTTAATTTATTCCTGAATGAATACAAAAATTAGCATTTAATAAAGGGAGTGTCTCCGAAGCCAGCACCGTGACCCGAAATTGCAGCCGGCGCTGACTTTGAAATGAAAAGTGGAAAATGGGGTTTTTGAAAAACCCCAAAAAAAAAAATTGTTGCAAAAAATAGTTGTTTTTTGCATAAAAAAATTTAATTTTCCAAAAAAAAAACAACTATTTTTTGCATAAAAAATTTCAAAAACAACTCCCAAACATTTAAAAAAAAAAACGTGTGCAAGCTAGATTTGAACTTGCAATCACAAGCATACGGGTCACTACAACTAGCCACTCGGCTAGCTCGCTTGCAATAAATGGTTGAAATAGGGGGGTGTATTGTGCTGACGATGGTCGCAAATAAAGAAAGCCGACGCGGGCTTCTGTTCCTGTTTTCAGGGTTTAAAGGAATCAAAATGGTGGGGCTTCATTCACTCGCTTTGCTCGCTCATTCTAGCCCCCTTCATCCCTTTCGAACCTTATCTATCCATGTTGGGGTACCCGTAGTTCATGAACTCGCTACGCTTGCTCTTGGACTAAATACTAAAACAAGAAAAAAAGTGTTTCCGGTTCCCAACGGCGTTATTTCGCGGAGATTAGGTTTAATAAATTCTGCAAATGTTCCACGAAATAATTTAATTCCTCTATTAGTTTAACTGTAACATAAATTGGTTCCAATTTTAATTACAAATGTTTGATATGGGAGATGATTCACGTTACACCGTGTACGTCCACCGTGCGCCGGCCGGGCTAGTCATTGATGCTACACCGGGCTGTCACCGTGTCGCCACTGGGCGTGTCCCGGCCGGGGCGCGGCCGGGGCACGGCCAAGCATGGATCACTTCATACAAAAAGTATACTATATATGTTTGACGGTGTCCCGGCCGGTACACGGCCGGGGCACGTCCGGACCCAAACACCTTCATGTTACAACGTGTCGGGGCTGGACCAAGCCCCCGCCGGGAAACAATAGCCACCGACATTTGGACGCCGTGCCCCTACCGGGGCACGGCCGGGGCACGGTCTAGCATGAATCACTTCATACAAAATGTATACTATAATCTTTGACCGTGCCCCGGCCGAGGCATGGCCCGGTGGCGACACGGTGTAACGTGAATCATCCTGAATAGTAGTTTGTGAATAAATTTTGAAAACCAACTTTTGTTTTGAAGTGTACTTTACCTTTTTCAATATTGGGGTCCATCCTAATCCTGATACTAAAATTGTTGCTTCAAGTGGAAACAAAATTAAATATCGATCGCTATAACATTATACAAAGTATCATTAAATTCTGTTTTAGGCCTGTTCAGGACCTCGGGATCAGGTGACACAGGTAAAAAGATGAGATCTATATTTATTTTAGTCTTTGGAGCTTTTGGAATATTATATAGTGCTAAATATCGCTTTTGATACTGCTTTGGATGAAATGTTAATAGAAATTGAATTATGTGTGAAAGATTTTGATGTTTCCTTGAATGTTTTAAATTGACTAATGTAAAATGTTCGATGTTTTGAATGTTTTGTATAAACCTGTGAAAACTGAAGAAAGTAATTAAGATAAATTGGATTTGCTTTTAAGACCCTTGCACAATTTTTAATCTTAGACAACCCGGTTTCATTTGCGTGTGGCTATGATGATTCCAGCGTACTAAAAATACCAATTCAGTAAAAACATGCATGAAAATCCCGCATCAATAGACGAATATTATTCCATTGGATATCTTCAAAGCTATTTTTCTAGGATAGGCAGTGGAGCATGTTTACAAATGTAGGTCGATTGAACGGAAACGAATAGGAGGCATTACGTTAACGACATCTTGTTCTTATATTTGTTGGGCTTCGCATGTGGCAGTGCTCCTAATAAGGCTGTAATCGGATTAGTGTAGCTTAAAAAATATGTGTAATCGGGAATAATGGCGGATTATTTTGTAAATAGAAAGCATGCATATGTTTAATAGGTGTTTTATTTTACAGATATATTGGATTGTGGTTTGGATTTGCAAATGTTTGTGTTGTCACAAAATCCCCTGGATGTTAAAATACTAGTTTCAGAGATTATGATAAGGATTTCAACACTCTAAAAAGATAGAAAATAATCTCTAAAGCTGGTTGAATGTACAATAGAGTAACCTCAACTGTGTACCTAAGTTACACGTGAACATTTTGCTGTCTTAGAAACAGTTCTCATTTCAGACAGACAACAGTAGCAAAGTTCAAAGTGGCCCAATATAAACAGCCTAGATTCTTGCTACAAAACAAATAGATAGGTAGCTAAATACCTACTCTCGGGCCAAAGTAAGGGCTATTTCAGGACGTACCAGACATTCCGAGAATAGGTTTATAATTCGCGCTAGCTTGACGGATTCTAGTAAGTGCTAGCCTATGCAAACAGTCCATTGAAGGAAAACAAACCTATTATTTAGTCTGCAAATAAGGGTAATCAAGATGATTACTATAATATCGTCTATGAACTATTTGGATTGTAATGGTGGTTGATGGAAACAAAGGTTTTCCAATGATGAGCGCAAAAACAGTTATTATTTAGGTTTTAACGGTCGATGATAATCAAGATTGTAGTCTATTTCTGAGAGGTACTTTTAACATTACTCAAAACTACCTCTCAGAAATAAACTAAAATCTATCTATGTTCTATAATTATGATTTAAGAGATAGATGTATTGTAATTCTTGTAAAACGATTTTCTGCAAGCGGCTTTGCCGTGGTAAAATTCGGAACTTATCCATAAGGAACATAGTCCCGAGATGAAACGTATCCAATTATTATCCTTAGCTTGGGACTAGATGGCGTTATGTGATAGTTGTGGGATATTATTATTTCCTATAACAGGACATGCTCTACCCGAGTCCGAAATTTCATCAAAATCCGCCGTTTCAACGCAAAGAGGTAATAATCAGACAGACTGACAGACAAAGTTACTTTCGCATTTATAATATTAGTATGGATGATGTATATATTTTTTTTTTTTTTTAAAAAAAACGTTGCCCTACACTAGAAATTACTTCTGTATCGCGGGTGCTTTCACAAACATGTATACTCACATACACAAGATACCCAGACCCGGAACAACTATCTGTAGGTCATACAAATATTTGTTTCGTGCGGGAATCGATCCCGCGACACGCAGCGCAGCAGCCGAACGCTCAACCACTGCGCCAACCGTGTCGTCAAATATTATAATATTGTGATGGTAACTTTGGGTAAAGACAGATAATTATCATAATCTTGTGTCAAAATATTAAGACGTTTTCAGTTAACTGATTTGCAATAAAACTACTTTAAGTCACAGCATTGACAAAACATAACATACCGTCAAGCCTGACTCGGCGGAGCACCGCCGTGTTCTCGTGGAAGCGATCGCCGGCAGCGACCTCTCGCGACTGGGCCTGGTCCAGGCCATGGTACGGAGCGAGAGGGAATGGGAAGCAGTCGTCTCCTTCTGCGAAGCAGTAATGCTCACGAAGGAGGAGGCGGAACGGGTGACGGAGACTCAACAGAGTCGCCTACACGGCCCCAGCAGCAGCCGCCACAGGAGACACCCTGGGCATCGGGGGTCGCGAGACGATCTCCGGCCACCGTAGGGGTGGGCCTGCGGACGGCTTGTAGTGGGTAGCTCACAGTCCGCGCGTATTGTTCCACGCGCGTCTCAAAGAAATGTCAGCAATACCTGAAGAGGCCTGTCATGGCCGATGCCTGCCTAGGGGTCGAGGATAAATTCGAAACCCAGTTACCGCGCCCCTGGGCACTCAGGCAACTGTAGGAACAGGGGTGGGTTTTAGTCTCTAGCAAGTCTGACACACCCTCCCACTTACCCAGAGCGGGAGAATTCATTGGATGATTTCCCACCCCCACAAAAAAAGGCATATTGTTTTTAAATTATCTAGATAAATAAAGTTCACTGTTAACATATTAGAGCGAATGCTGCTAACATAACAAAATGTCTAACACAGGAATTTTCACCCAACATTTTAGCTAAATTGATACAAAAAACCTTACTGACAGAAACAATACAAATAGAAACCCGAAACGCTGGTTCAGCAGCCCCAATTGCTGTTGGCACCAATGACAATGCACTCAATAACGAAATACTGGAGTTGAATTTTAGAACAAACAACTATTTAACAAAGTTGCTTTGCTGTTAACATTTTGCTTGCTAACAAGACAGGTTAGTCGATACTTACGCGACGGCAAACGTGTCGAATATAAAAAAGGTAGTTACACTCTTTACTCTCGTGAAAGTATAAGCAAAACAGAGAAGTAAGAAAGAGAGCAGTGGTGGCCCAGTAGAGCAGTGGTGGCCCAGTAGTATTGGCCGCGACTTACAAGTTGTAGGTCGTGAGTTCAAACCCAGGCAGGCGCTTTACTTTGTGTAAATTATTTCATCACCACTGCTCTCAAAACGGTGAAGGAAAACATCGTGAGGAATCCGGTATGTCCTAGAACCAAAAATTCGAAGACTTGTGACATCCACCAACCCGCATTGGGCCCGCGTGGTGGATTACGGCCCACACCCTCTCACAGAGAGGAGGTCTGTGCCCCAGCAGTGGGGACATTAAAAGGCTGATGATGAATAAGCAAAACTTGCACGACGTTATTTTCGTGTAAGAATTTTTAAATACCGTACGTTTTTCTTTTATATGCCGAAAATCTTAAGATTAGCAAATTCTTTGGAAAATTCATCAGCAACGCAATTTCTAAAACCAATATCAATTATTTTGCAAGAAAGAACCAAACGTGCAGATATTGTAAGCCAACTTTGCAAAGTTCATATTCTTGCTTCCTCCTTCATCTTAAGGAACAAAAGTTGCTTACTAACACGTGCAAGTTTTAAGAGTCAACCGAGCAACGTGAGTTGTTATGTGTGCAGTATTCATAGGCGACGGGCTGGCAGCAACATTTGTTCTGCTTGCACAATACTTCCCTCGTATATTTTTCTTTGCCAGCTTTAAAATTCAAACTTCACCAGTTATACAACCACTAATGGCTAAGCTTACTTTTTTAAAGTTACAAAACGTGAACACGTGTGTTTTCATCAATAACGTCCACAGTTGTCGGAATTCTTCAAATATTTACTCAATTTCAACGAAAACTGCTGCCTTTGGCCACTGTATTTCTTGCTAATAATTCATCTTCGTACTAACAACGCTAAGGAAATAAAACGTTGCCCAATTTAACAGAAAATGGGGCAAGAGACGTCGGTTGACCGATTAATTATTCGTTTGCCATCGAAGCTACGACTATCGTTGAGACCAAGGCACGTTGGCGACATCGATTGCCGATAGTAGAAGACTCTAATACTGTTGGTATCTACTGCAGAAGCTTGAAGTTTTAAAGTCAATGACCGAAATAAAAATGTAAACATTCGTAATTCCAGTGTCAATTCTAAGTTACCAAGCATTGCACGTTCAGAGACATTATTGTGTAGTTGACATTAAAAAACGTGAATCAAACCAATTAATAAAACGTACCCAAAATACAATGTAATGACGTCCAAATTCATTTACAAAGTGGTGCAATAAAATTATATTGACGGCAAAGACATATAAACGGTTCTACTGGACATGTTTTGGTACAAGGCTCCAAGCATTTGCTAAGATAAGTTAAAGTTAATATAGAGGAGTATTGGCACGATAGTATCTTACTTAATTCTTTGAAGACTAAATTGTGGAATGCGATACTAGTTCAATGATAAAGTAGGGAGCTCCATGTCGATGCGCCACCGGTACATGGTGAACATCCCACCCACACGTACAAAACGTTTTGGAAACACATTCATTGTGCGTACAGCAGCTAAGGAGTGAAATTTCGTGCCGCTCTCTGTGTTTCCTGATAGCTACAACCTGGGAGTTTTTAAGTCGAGAGAATATGTTACTTCTAGGCAAGCGTGCTCCATCTTCGACCACATCTTCGCTTACCATCAGGTGAAATAGTGGTCAAACGTGAGCCTATCAATGATAAAAAAGAGATCGTCCGGAACGTGCAACTACCAAACATTTTGTGCTAAGCAGGTTTGCTGTATTCCGACTTGTAGGGGTGGTGGTGTAATTGTAGACACAAGTTTGCCATGCGGTTATTTATAAGGATAGGTAGACAGGAAGTTCCGATCATTTGAGTCGCTGGCTTGTTTGCCTGTGAACTAAAAATAAACTTGATAAAGATATCAATTCGAGTGAGTTCTCACTGAATGGCTCTATCTTTGTAAGACCACCTAAAGGCCGGAAAAGATTAAGGTCCGGTCTCGGATTAAATCCGGTCTAATAATATCAAACTGCGATCAATCGCATGTAAAGGTCCTTTTGTTCTCTGACAACATCAAGTGACCAAATGACATATAGGAAAATATTTTTGTCTTATTCAGTTTTTTGAGCAATTTTTCCTTCGGATTAGTTGAACAAAGATATTTTTTTTATTTATGTATTTTTTTTATACTGACTATCGTATGTTGGTAAGTACTGACTGAAATATATCTTAATAAAATTTTATCTCAACAAATTTATTTTTCGCTTTATTTTTAAGTTATGCTTTCATAAACAGTTCTTTATGAGACGATGTTTATCAATTAGCCTACAAACTGCTGTTGGAAACTCGAGCAATTCTTATAATATTTTTACTGAAGAAAACGCTTACTACGTTAACTTCTGAGTTGAACGGAACATTGCAGAAAAGTCCAGCAAAGCTTATTTCCTTTTGCAGTAATACAATATCCAACAGCCTCTTAAAATACATACTCGTATATCTATAATTTCTATATTTTCCGTTCTGTCTGTGTGGAAAACAGGATTACAATATACTTAGGCTGAAGCCTCTGGTTTCCGGATCTGACTATCTGTATGATATACAAAATGGAGACGACAATTCAACAATAAATTAATACACTGGTAGTACTCAGCACTATGAACAACTTTTACCATGAGACGAACGCTTAAATCGCGAAAAGAAGAAATCGAAACATGTATGTATGGGGCAGATGGTTTTTTTTTGCCGTTTCATTGTTGATTCATAGTAAAAGATAACTAGGCAGAATGGGGTTTTATAGACTCGTCTGATACCCAATGTGAGTGCGGTGCCCCTGTCCAGAACATGACTCACATACTAGAATGCCCTAAGTGCCTTTACAGCTACACTATCATGGAGGACCTGATGAACGCTACAGAAGCTGCAATTGATATGGCCAGTTTATTGGCCCAAAAAAATTTAAAGTTAGGGAACCATCTATTCGAACGAAAGAAAAGAAAGAAGAAAAAGAAGAAATAAGAGATGAGTATTGCCAGTGTTTTCATAAATTGCTGTATTGTAGTCTCCATGTTGTATGCACGCGTAACTAAAGAAGGTTTTTTTTTGGAGTTCTTGAATTAAAAAGTTTCCATATCCATAAAGAATATCTTTTAAAAGGTAACAAGTCACTATCAGTCTTACTATTCAGTGAATAAACTCCAGAACTACGTACGTATCATATTAATTAAGGTGATCATCATCAGCCTTTTAATGTCCCCACTGCTGTGGCACAGGCCTCCTCTCTGTGAGAGGGTGTGGGCCGTAATCCACCACGCAGACCCAATGCGGATTGGTGGATGTCACATGTCTTCGAATTTTTGTTTCTAGGACATGCCGGTTTCCTCACGATGTTTTCCTTCACCGTTTTGAGAGCAGTGGTGATGAAATAATTTACATAAAGTAAAGCGCCTGCCTGGGTTTCAACTCACGACCTACAACTTGTAAGTCGGGGCCAATACCACTGGGCCACCACTGCTCTAAGGTGTTAGATTAAGGTGATAGAAATTTTAAATTCATAGACTGGCTCACTGGCTAGGTTTTTAATAAATATAAACTGATTCAACGCAAATAAAGCCATGGGAGCGGTTTGTCTAAATATAAAGTCAGATTTGCAGTTTTTACCCATTAAAAATTTCCATTCTTGCAATTTGCACGTTTCTTCTCCTAATTGCTTAGCCGTATTTATTCATAAGTACAACGTTACGTAGGTTTTGTACAAACACATTTTTACCTTTTTGGCCAGATAGCGGTGCGAGAAATCCCTTCTTAGTACGTGATTATGTCACGGAAGGAGTTACTTCGCAAATTGCATGGTCGAGGGTTACTTTGGGATAATTAGCTCATTTATTTTTGTATGTTATAAATTGTGAATAACGCTGTTATGGTTCAGTGTTTGCGTTAAAGTAATTTGTGAGGTTGTTCAATATATTGGGGACGCTTTTAAAGCTTGGTTAAGTTTTGTAAAATGAGTAAAAAAAATATTCACAGAATGATTACATGATTTCCAATGTTTCTAAATGAACATGGTCTAACCTCGATTTTTTTACAAATGCCTAGGCATTTTAAAAAAAGTCGAGGTTAGACTAAAGAGTATAAAAAGATAATTCATGGAATGCATTATATAATTAAAACGAAGACAAAAGAACTAGGCCATAATAAATTAACTCTAGAAACAATTATTCACAACACTGAACAAGAACAAATTAGAGCAATCCAATTAAAGTACGATAAATTTAATTCCGTGTTTGAAGTTATGTAACTGAACGGGATTCAGACAAAGACTCAGCAAGAATTTTGGAATCCTCTTATAGTCGATGAGAAAATCGCATTCAACAAAATGAATTCAATGTCTGATGGTATTCGGGGATTACACCATCTATATACAGGGTGCAAGGTACATGAACGCACATACGTGTACTAGTGCTTCAGTACATGATTTTGGACCCCCTAGCGTTGGAATTTTTCGTCGGCTTTTTCCTAATATTTGAAAAAAAAAAATTTTTTCACTTTAAACTGTATAAAATCGTTGTATCTATCTACCCCAAAGACATTTAAATGAAAAAATTTAATTAATTACTTTTTATTTTAAAAAAAATATTTCACTTTAAACTGTATAAAATCGTTATACCTATCTACCCCAAAGACATTTTAAATGAAAAAAATAATTAATTATTTAGTTGAAAGTTTGTATGAAGTACTACTACCTACTTATTCCACAAGGGCGAAGCCGATGGCGGAAGCTAGTTGAATATATTATCCATTTTCTAACTCTGTTGAAGACCACACCGGTTATAGAAATCCCGAGCCGAGAGAGAGTTGCACTTACGAGTATGTCTATTGACGTATTTTCTCATGGAGGTTTATCGTGCGGTTCAGAGTGTCTTATATCGCATTGTTTTACTTTCATGTATTTAATGATCTAAGTACCTAGTGGTAGTTAATATTTGGTTTATTATTTATACCTTCCTTCATTTCTTTATTTTTTTGTTGAGTTATCATTATTGAAAATGTTCAATATAAAAAATTTCAATTCATAGTTTTTCAAGAACACATATTTCTTTTTTATATTGTCTGAATATTACTCCACAAAAGCCTTAATCTAACAACATAATTCAAAACTTAATACAACATCGTAACGAGTGGTATCAAAGAGAAATGTGGCGACGAAACTAAAAATACTCTAGTGGCTAATAATTGAATCATAAAACAAACGTAACGTGAAGACCATAAAGCGGGTTACGTTGGGTATAAAACTACATATTATGAAATAACTTGTTTCATCGCACGCTTACACCTCACCCTTGAAGAAGGGTTTGCACTAGAAATGAAAGGGCAATTTACATGTATATTATACGTATAACTCCAATTTCTATGGTAATGTAGGCAGAAAGGAAAAATAGTAAGTGTATATTTTGAGCTAGTTGAAGGAAACAGCTAAGGGATAAAGATTATTATGAGGCTTGAAGCAGAAGGGCCTGTAACAACAGAAAATTAGCAAACCAAAAATATCAACAAAAGAAAAAGTATTTATTAGCCCTTTAATAACAGTTTTTACATGAACCTACTCCTAGATCCTCAAAAATAACTTCATGAATACAAAAACAATCATACTAATAATTACATAAACTTTGGGAGCCCCTTAAAATATAAAATAAAATGTTTCCCTACAGCATACGTGGCAGGATCTCATATTATATTCTGCGAATTTAAATTCCAGTCGGGTCACATATACTCACTTCTAAAAATGTGTCTCAACCTTCCTATCTTTACGTCTGGGGCCTTAGAAACATTTTCTACTAGCTGTGCTTATGATTTTATCGAAATTCCTCTGCGTAGCGTTATCATTATTTCCGGGTTCTACTAAGCAGAGCAGAATATGTTTTTGTATATTTTATCTTTTTTCTAAAATGTTTGAACAACGTTATCTAATGTAGCTGTTTGTTTAATGTAATGTACCATTGCTAAATTACCGTTAAATTATAATCTTATGAATGCATACATAAACTCACACCTTTTACCCATGAGGGTCAGCACAAACTGCAGAACGCCACTTACTTCGATCTTCATTTTATTACGAGTATAATAATAGAATGATTAGGTACGCAAATAATGTTTTCAAAATTACAAAAGTTGGAAAATTTTGCTTCACACTTTTCTCTATTTTTTATATTAAAACAAACATTGGCTTTGACTAGCCACATGTAATTTTAATGCCAATATAATATCTCTATCTTCAGTGGATGTCACATGGCTTTGAATTTTTGGTTTTAACTGTCTGTGTATTTTTTGCTATAAAAAACTGACTGACTGACTGGAAATTTCTAAACGTAAAATGCAAAATAAATTCTGATGTTTTTTACCTTTCGCTAAGTAATAGCCTTGTAGTAAAAAAATACTGGATATTGCGTAAAAAACTACTAACTCCATGTTTTGTTTATTTTCAAAAGTATTTCTTTCTAAATTTGATCATATTATTATGGTGATCAAATATTTATTTTGACTCTCGTAAATTTAATTGAAGATACCAAATATACCAACTGAATAGTTAGCCAACGAGTGGCCACCTTCCAGCTTCATCATCAGACCCTCTAGGCGTAGAGTGCTACTCAAGACGAATCAATGGACTCCAAACTGGATGGGTTTATCTTGTTTAGCCATCTTCCGTTTCCATCGTTAGATCAGCTCCATGGTACCAGGTGATTTTATTGTCACCGAAGATACATAAGTACCTACACCGAATTTGAGTCCAATCGGATATCGGAAAGTGAGTCAATTTTAGCTTGCAAGATTTTAACAGACAACGGGACAGGTGAAACTAAATAAATGCATGTAGTAAAGCTTATAAAAAGAGACTCGTAATGGTGCATACATTTGCAATAAATAAACACACATATATACTCCAATAAAAACCACTGAGATGCATCTAATTTCCAACTGATTCCATTATAACGACGACTGATTCATTAACAGCACAAAAAAAGAAATTTCCTTGCCGATAAACGAACTGTGAAAACCTAGCAATTAATGCATGCCATTTTATTTACATTTTGTTGCTGAATGCTGAACTATCTTCTTTTTAAATGACGTAACTACACTTCTAACTCAACCTGAATAGAACTTTAGTTCGGTGTATTAAGCTAGTGTTTTGGTTGCCAATGGACCTTGTCGTAATTCTTGTTATATAGGACAGTAGGTGAATGTTTCACTTGGGTGGGGCTTTGTGTAATAAAACGAATGCTTTCCTGTCTGGACGTCAATAGCTATGCGTGCTGTGAAATTTCGGCGGTGGTTCCTCAAGAGGAATTTCGCTTAGAATTTTTGATGCTCGTACATATTTTCCTTCTATGCGCTAATATACCTGCTGTGCATACAGCATGTCCTATATTGGGGTCTTAAGGTTAATTTGGTAATTGTGTAAATATTTGAAATAAGACACATAATTCAATTTACAGATTTTATCACACCACTATGACGTTATTCAGAAAACCATTCAACTTGTGTAACATTTAAATAAATTTGTATGTAGCATAAAACTCTTTTAATTTAGATTCTGAACGAAAATGTAAAATAAATCATCACAATTGCATTAGAAAACGATATATTCATAATTAGATTTTATTCTGGGTCATGAGGGAACACTCTATAAATATTCCAGACTAAAAGCTTTACCGGAATAGCAGATAAGCCCGTTTTACCTGTCTACGAGTGTTCCGGATAGATCGATGTTTGAAATTGTGTTTGTTTTATTCAGCTTTCAAACGTGATCAGAGAGTGCACTATAGCAGGAATTGATTTCTACTTGCAAATGAAATATGGTTGGCAATTTATAAATTAGGAGAAAATGCGATTTCCTAAAATTTCTTTTGCAATATTAATCGAGATGTAGGTACAGTGTTTGACATTCCATTTCCATCTAAAACACAAACAAGATAACCAAAAAGATCCTAAAATTGGACATTTAAATAATCGCGCTTGAATTTAGATAGTCAGTGGCTTGCACAGAGTTTTTCAGAAATAAAAGGCAGAAATAAAAGTAATTTCTACCAAAAGACAGAGTCTACTCTGTGTGGTTGTGTGCGTTATTAGTGACATATGTGCAACATATTCATAGGAACGCACACCCATTAAATGCGCATGACCATAATAGCACACATATGAATATGTAGACGCGAATAGTCTGTCTTTCCCGCGGTAATTAGCGACGCTAGTGCCGCGCAATGCAAAGTTGTGTCAAATTGTACAAACGAGCCTACGATACCTACTTCTGCATCGATGATATCCGACAAAGCTGAATTATGTTTTTTTTTGGGTACTGATAGTACTCGTAGATAAACAGTGTCTTTCTGTCTTTATGAAACGCACGCCACTGGGATATGTATATAAAAATCGGCCAAGTGCGGGTAGGACTCGCTCATAAAGGGCTCCGAACGAAACACATATTATTTAATGGCTTATTAAAAAACAAAAAAATATAAGAAAAATTTTAACATGAATTTAAAAATACTAATTAAAACTTAGACACGTATGCCAACTATAATATTTTAGGCTTATTCTTAAAACTAGTTAACGGACGTTGACACCTCAAGCTTTGAAAAAAATGTTATAGTTACAACTGTAACGATTTCTAGTTTACTTTTTTATTTTATAGAAGCTTGCCAAAAAGATTTTAATTTATCTATACCTACTTTATTTTTTACTTTTCAAAATTAGAATTAATTGATTTTTTTTTTGCTTTTGATAAGCACCATTTGACCACTATCTCACCTAATGGTAAGAGATATTGTGACTTATCCTGACACCAGAAGCATATCAACTCTAAGGCCGAAAGATTCAGTCGGTACCTGGGACAGCAGCAATCTGACATTTTTCTTCTAGTCAGCAGCTGCCCTGTAAATTTTGTCAGTCAAAAGAAAATTTAATCTATAAGGCCATTGTACTATAACTGGTCCATACAAATCTTACTACCCCTCATCGGCCTACATTGTTAAGTTGAGGATTTCCTATGATGATCTTCCAGATCCTACATCAGACCCGGGACCTATAAGTTTAATCGTAAAACCTGAAACTATAAGCTTAGTCAAGACAAAATCGACTAAACTAAACAAACAATGCGGCACTTTCTTGTTTAGTATCTACGGTACCCTTCTGGCTCTATCATCAGACCCTAGTCACCACCTAGTTTAATGACAATTGTAAGAAAATACATTATGCAATGAGTCTAATCACGACGGTGATATGGTGTATGGCTGAAGATCCTAATAATCAGACACTGATCACCTTCTAGTGTAATAACACTAGTCAGTACAAATTCAATAAACCCAAACACGATAGTGTTCTCTTGTTTAGTCGAGGAGTTGTTATGGTCACCTTCCGGTTTTATCATTAGACCTAGAGCACCACCACCACTGAATGTAATATCGCTGTCAATACATATCCAATAAGCTGAAATACGATGGTGCTATCTTGTTTGGTCACAGAGATCCTTTGGCCACCTTCCGACTCCATCATCAGACCCAGGGTATTACCTATAAAATCATTTTTCAATACATTTCGAATGAGTCCAAACACGATGATGCTATCTTTTTTGGCTGCGGCGATCCTATGGACACCTTTCAAAAATGGGTAACTAGTTTGTAACTGGATACACATAAAACCATAGCAAGATAATATAAAATTTGTATAAATATAGACTTCTCATAGGTTTTCCTGTAATTTATAAGTAAAGACCTATTTCCTGCATGTTTTTCAAAATTTTAGACTAAGTAGTTTCGGAGATAAGGGCGAGGAGGGAATGTTCAATTTTCGTTTATTGTCAAATATCTTTAAAACAATTAATTTTAAAATTATAAAAAAAAAATATTTAAGACCCTCACAATGCACCCTTTAATTTGATATGTCGCACGGTACAGTTTACACGAGTAAAAATTTTATTTTTAAATTTTCCGATTTTCCCTCAAAAAGTAACCCCCATATTTTTAATTAAATCTATTTACGTTACTCGCCCGTGTTTGGATCATAGGAATACCCCTGTGTGTAGCAAATTTCAATTTAATCGGGACTGTAGATTCGGAGTAAATTGGCTGTGACAGACGGATAGACAGACAGACACGAGTGATCCTATAAGGGTTCCGTTTTTACATTCGGATATTCGGAACCCTAAAAACCACAGCAAAAACCTGTTCGTCCAAATGAAAAAATGACAAACAGTAACGAACGCGCTTCCATTTCTGTGGAGTCGAAAAAAGTGCCGATTGGATTTCGCTATTGACTTTACGTCGCGTGTCATTCATAGAACCTACCATATGTCTGTGGTACTATTGGACAATCAAACCCAACGAAGAAACTACGAAATATATTTTATGGAAATCCTGGGACACAAAAGCTGTATATTTGTATATTTCCCGTAATACATCTGATGGGAAAGAGTTAAATAAAATGTCATTGACAGGATTGCGGATGTGAGCGGAAGAAATGTATAAATACATGAGCATGTAAGAGGAAACGTATCGAGGATTCTGTTCAAGTCCTACTGAATAAAGATTGGCACGTAGACAAGCTTGATTGTTTCTTCCTTACTTTTCGTTATTTAAAATATAAATTTTATCAAGATTTCTAAAAAAAACATTATGCTTGGGAATGAAATAGTTCATCGATATATATTATCCAGTTTTCTCCAAAATCCGGCATTGCTCATTATGCTCATCCTAAATCCACTTCAAGTCCCAACATTTTTCACCAAGTAACCAAAAAAGAGATGGAATAAAATGGAAATTAGTTTCTCGGATTGAAATCCATACCGCCTGAATCCTGCCAGAAGCACGGCAAGCCTCGGAATCAGGATGCTTCGGATTTTAAGCGAATTTTTTGCGGCAAAACCAGTTGGCACACCACAGTGAGTCCTGACAAATTTCGTGTTTTAATTTTTTCCCAGTACGCAAATACACTTTGTGAGATTAACAACCTTTTTCGTTTTATATGGGCAGTATTAGAGGAAAAATTTAAATTGAGGTTAGGAGCTTTTAAAAATATTAAATGGAACAACAAAAAGTGTTGAGGATGTTCTAAATTGAAACTTTTTATACTTCTCTGATGCTCGGCTGGGTTTCAATTTTGAGTTCTGTTTTTTTTTAAACCACAGGTTTCGAAATAACTAATCAGTATTGTTGTAAAACATATTTTTCTATAGTAACCTTTCAGGGATTCATTATTTGCAAGATAATTTCAACCTCAATTTCGAAGTACCTGTTCACTGTTATTGCCCATTACACGATAATTGACGGTTTTGTATAAGGAAATCTAATTAAATGAAATGAGTAGCTAATTTAATTATGCAAATTGCTACAGTGGGTTCTTATGGCAACTTGAAATAAGAACACTTAAAATTTAATAAAATTGTTGAAAAGGTAAGCATAGAAATAAACAAGCCACTTAACAGACTTAAAGTTGTGCCGGAACCAGTGAATCAAATTCAAAGACCTTTGGCTCGCATCTTTTCAAAATAATCAAATCAATCAATGGAGTTAGACACGCTTTTGAAGAAAGTAATCAAAATACTGATAAATGGACGTAATTAGATAGACAGACTTAACCACATAGCAAATGAAAATTACTGCTTGAATGTTTGCACTAAAATTTTATGATACAATAAATACGGCTACTTTGTCGTGCATGTTGGTTAAAGAATTTCATACAACGGCTTGTCATAAAACTGGAAATGGACCTAGGCTTATAACAAAGGCTTGGTACATAATGCATGCAGTGTTTCGCAATCAGCTGTAGAGTAATGAGATGGCTTCAATAGTATCAAATGCAGTGGCGTCATAGCTATTGTGTTTTCTGCATCATCTCGTCTGAAAATTACTTCGGCGAGGTTGAGATTAGATTGCCATTTTATTTCTTACTTATCCCTCTTGCCCCATTTGTTTATTTGTATTAATTTTCATTCTGCTCTGGAAGATAAAGGATAATAGAGAGTAACCACGCTTTGCATTTTCACTTCGCTCGGAAGATTTTCAAATTTACATTCAGTGGAAGAGAAAATAAGGAAAACTGCTGCTGTTGTATTTTACTTTACTTATTTTTTAGTGGTAAGCGTTTGATCGTACCACTTTCACAAATAACCTGATCTAGGCATATTTTCACAGTATTAAAACTCTCACGCTGACTTTCATAATTATGAATCTTGAATATTTCTACGCATCTTACACAAACATGGTAATCATATACCATCAAATTTAATCCAAGTCACGTCCTCAACGAAAATTCAGTTTGCTACTCACCAAAATTCGTATCAAGACGCGAGTGATACATAATTACACACATAATATTCATTAGCATACCCGTATAAGCCTCACAGGGAACGTTCTCTCTTCGTCTGTCCATTGCATAGAATGAAACCTTGTGTGTCTCTAACAGTCACGTGCGCTTTGGGGAATTAGAGATGTCACTTAAAACATATCATATCTCAAAGCAATTTATATTCAACTCCCATGATTATGTCTTGTTATATTCTGTCTTATTAGTGTAGTGATTGCAAACATGATTCCTGATCGTGGGACATGTAGTTCGGTTCTCAGGTCGGCAAAGTGCAATTGGGTTGGTTATCTCAGTTCAAGATAAATGATTATTTAAATGTGGAATTATGAGTAAGTATTCATAATTATGAAACATGCAGTATCTACACACATCAACACTGTCTAGGTATATTTTGGATTTACTCAATTTACTCAAAATGTATTAAAAATAGCATACAACATGTATATATTTTTATTAAGCCCATTTATCAGACTACACTCCAGAATAAAAGAAAACAATGTTTTTTTGCGTAAACAAATTTTTATACAAATAAAGAAAAAACATGAAATAATGGTAAAACTAACAACGAATGTGTTTCTCAAGAAAAATTTACAAATAAGGAAAAAATAATTTGTTTTTAACAGTTCTGTGAAAAATCAGTAGTCAGTAAAACCACCCATGACGTTAATTACGGTCCTGCAACGGTTTTTCATGCTTTGGATTAAGTTATCCAAGTCTTGCTGCGGTATATTGTCCCAGGTCCGGCTAAGATGCAAAAAAAGTTGCTCTTCCGTCGCAACGTTTGCAGGGAAATTCCTCAAAGCCCTTCTTTGGAGCATGTCCCACGCGCGTTCTATGGGGTTTAGGTCAGGCGATTGAGCGGGCCAGCCTAAGACCGATACGTCGTGCTCCTGCAACCAGAACGTCACCACTCTCGCTGTGTGCGGACGGGCGTTATCGTGCATGAGCGTGAATTCTTGGCCCATTTGTAGTCGTTGGGGGTAGATTATTGGTACTAGCACCTCGTTACGGTATTTTTCAGCCGTCATGGTGTTTCTGATCCAAACGAGGTCTGTTCTTCCACCTACACGAATTCCCGCCCAAACCATAATTGTCCCGCCGTGGTATGAATGGACTTCCTGAGGATGTTGCAGACGGCTCTCACGACCAGGAACTCGCCAAACACGCACTCTACGTGTATCGGGATGGAAACCGAACCGGGACTCATCGGTAAACAGCACTACAGACCACTGGTTTTCTTCCCAGAGCAAATGTTCACGAGCCCACTCTAGTCGTCGTCCACGATTTCCTCGGCGTAGTGCTGGAGTACGAAGCGGTCTGCGAGCATGAAGGTTAGCTTCATGCAGCCTTCTCCTCACAGTTTGGTCACTCACAAGCAACTGGTGCTCTGACTGGAGCCTCTGAACCAACTGCATGGCCGTAACATTTGGTTGTCTTCTCGCGGCAACTTGCAAAAATCGGTCTTGTCGTTGAGTGGTTATGCGCTTCCCGCCTGGGTGTCTTTCAGCCACTTCACCAGTAGCACGATAACGTGACCATAACCTTGATATCACGTTTTGTCTTGTTCCAAACTCCTCAGCAGTACTCCGTTGAGTAGCCCCACCTTGGAGCATGCCTACTGCCCTTAACATTTCTTCTCTAGTTAAATGGCGCCGCTGCATGATGCACACAATAACATTAATTCGGAATTAACCGATAACTTGTTATAAAACTTAAATTGGACACAAAAAAATAGCCACAAACTACTGTAGGTAAATGAAACCTTCGGACTTCGCTACCATTATGCCGCGTAAATCTTTTGTTTTTAATGTATTTTTTCAAATTCAAATTTAGAATCGTTCAAAAAGGTTTAAAAAATAAACTTTCTTCAAAAGAATTTAAAAGTGGCCAGTATTTTTTTGAGTTTAAGAACTGTATACAAAATATCCCTAGACGGTGTTGATGTGTGTAGTTGCCCAGTCTAGTTTGGTGCCTTGTTATAAATTTAGCTCCAATATATATTTAACTGGTCCATTGTAAGTGTACATCACATAGCAGCTTATGCTTGTCAGTTTAAGTTATATAACACAATTACTAACAAAAATAAATATTGTAGATTATAATAAAGTATTCATTGGCGAAAATTAAATCACGATTGAATAGATATTGATGGATCATGTTTTGGAGAATAAGAGTAAATTGGTTTCATGGCCCCTGAGATGCCTCGAAATTAATTGTTTCTGTTCTGAAAATGGATTGAGAAAATGATGAAGTGTAAGGTACGAAGTGCTAAGGGAATTAGATAAGATTAAAATGTCTTAAGAAGTGTGCCGTTAAAAAATATCATCAGCCAACATTTATGGAACCCGTTAAATCTTCTATAACCAAAACATGATGTCCTGTCAGCAAAATTAATTCACATCATAAAACGGACCTTGTCGTTTATGACGTGCTTGTTAATTTTGTCCAACCTTAGTAAAGTTTCGATACTGGGAATTGTTGTCTAAAGTAGTAAACAATTTAACTGACTTTACCTAACCTATTTTATAACTGCAATTTGCTCTCAGTCAGCATTCACCCACATCACATGAAAAACATTATTATTTTCTGAAATATGCAAGTTGTAAAGCGAAACAAAAGGGCAACAAAATGGGTAAAGGGTGTGAACCACATTACCCCAATCATCATATTAGGCTGGGTTCGAAATAACAGTGTTCCGGAAAATTGATGCCCTGCGTAACCTTTCCCTAACTTTAACATAGTTCGAAGGTAATTTCGCTTCATTAGTTTTCGCGAAAACAAAATCTCATTCTATTTTATACAACCGAGAATATTAATAAGGCTAGATTTGACTGTTGTTATATGCAATAAATTTATATTTTAGTTTTCCAAAATACAGTACCATTTATGGCACAGTAAAAAACCTTTCTACTGTTCCAGCCATTTTGGGTCCATTAAATTATAAAACATAAAAATAAAGCTAGTTATAAACTAGTATTGCTTTTTCGCGCGTTTGAATAGCATCAAAAATAATATTACTTTATAACGTATCACATATTTTTTATGTTCGTACTAAAAGAGTTTTTATTTTTTAATCCGGTGCATGGTTTTTAAAAAAAGTAACTTATTGGTGCTATAAAACGTACTCGTATTTTGAATATTTTATTGAAATAGTACCGTGACTATTATACGTCTATATAAGTTCAACTCAATCATGGCCCTTTATGTTGATTGTGTCGATAATAAAGTACTTTTACAAAGAAAAAAAAAACTATGTTAAACCCGCCTTTTTGTGTAACATTCGAAACATTTGTTTGCCAAAACAAATCGAGTCCCGAATTCATTAAACAAAAAACCAAAATTATTCCCCACGACTGGAGCTTAGGCAATGATTTCCTTTCTCCATCAATGTGACAGGCACATATCCTTTGCTTAAGACCTCGTATGGAGGCTTAGAAAGCCAGGCCATATTTCACTCATACAACACATACTAAAGTAATACAGCCAACGAATAAAATAAAAGAACTAAGTAACTCCCACATAGCGGGGAAATATTCATTACGGTGAAAGGTTCCCACCATTATAGTACTTATTCAGGGGGTGCTATGCATTAATATTGATCAACTGAATCACGATGTGGCCTTGTACAGCGATATTCGCAGATGTAAAAACCCTTGGAATTGACCTTGCTTTAAACAATTTTTTTTCCTTTTGCTTTCCTTTATTTTGTTGAGCGCGAAAGCAAAATGTTAATTAATATTTTGCACGTTTTAGGCGACGAGTGTTTTTGTTAAATTAACGCAATTAACGTTTTTATTGAAGTTGAGCTTGCTACGATTGTACGAAAATAATAATAGCAACGTTTCTTTAAAAGTAATTCCATCACTTACCTTGTCAATAATTGGATATCGAAGAAACTGAAAACAAAGAAAATACCGGGAATCAACAAAAAGCAATGTCTACAAATTCTTAGTAATTCTGAAGAAATAACATTGTTCAATAGAATAATAAATTAGGTGTTACGTATTTTATAGCCTTCTTTACAGGTTATTCATATTAATCAAGGGTTTTATTCGAACAAAAATATCAAAATGACTGTTTTCGTTGAAAATTGAAAAGGAAAATTGAAATCGCGAATTATCATATCAATATCCAATGTAATTTGATAATAGAGATTCAACGTCTAAAAACTCAAACAGATAACGCAAAGTCCTTGAACTCGAGAAAATCCAAATGTATAAGGAAACTATGCCCTCTATATGAATTTATATACATTGTCGTGGACATGCGTATTGGCCGCTTATACGAACCGAAGCACGAATCTTCTTCACCACAAACGTTCTGAGGAGCTAATTTGGGCTTTATTTTGAGGTGTAAGAAGTTGAAAATTCGAGCGGCGGCGCGGCGAGCAAGCGCTGTATGTTGGGCGGAGGCATCGAGTCGGGGGTGATTCAGTTGGAAACTCGCCGTATACGGGGTAGTATCGCGCTCGCTCCCCGCTCGATACATAATTACTGATCAAAACCTTCCGAGATGACACCTCTCAATCCATCCAAGGAGACAGTTGTTTAGAATGTCAGTGTCATTTGTATTTAAAAAAAACATTTAAAATAGATTTTTCATCGTTTAACGTTTCGGACGCCGGCTGTCAGAATCATTGAAATCAAATACGTGTCGTTCGTTCGTCTACACGTTGTTGTTAAAATTAAAAAGTAAAATTAAATCAGATTGATTTGTTAGTGTTCTTTTCCGTTTTCATTTTTGGAGTGTTTGTTTTGTTATTGGTTCTAAAAAGTTTAATATTTTATTAAAATTAGGTTTTTTCAAAGTGATCCGTTGACAACAATAACATTGTATGGATATACCTAATGCCGAAGTGCATGTGTAATGGCTGTGATCTAAACTTTCGCCACTGGGTATAAAACTTATTTTCCTGAAAAAGTATTTTGTTATGCTTTAAGGCTTTATGTAGATGTAGTCACGATTGGCAAAATCGGCTTATTTCTTTGTTTTGTGTTTTGTTCCTCCAATTATGCTTTAAAACATATTTTCATGTAAAGTTTTTGTTACTCGTCACAATTTTTTAACCACCTAAATCAACCTAACCTAAAAGCAATTTTTAACTTTGAGTACAGAAGTTCACACCCATTTATTATAACGATTATAACACACCTACTTGTAAAGCAGGTATATTCTAAATAAGGCCACTATTTTATGCAAACGTTAGTGCAAACGATTCCATTAATATAATTAAATTTACTTTATGTAGAATATAGGTACACCTGCGGTGAATGGAGCGTTTATTAGGTAACTGTTTGTTCAGGAGTATGATTATTAAATTATTGAATACGGGACGTAAACGTGCGCGGTAAGGTTTATGTGACATTTCCTTTGCGTTTCACTCGTGGCACGAGGGTGTAATTCTATTTAACGTCATCGCATTTTATAGGTTCATCACTCACCAATTAGTTCTGCTCACTTTACTGATCATAAAAGTAGATTCACACACTTATCGGCCGTGTCCTACATTTTTATAGCTCTAACCTACATGGATAAGGAATCAAGAGGTATAAATCTCTTGTGCCAATGTCATTTTCAACACAATAAAGGTAGGTACTGGAAGGAGGTCTTTCATTACAATGTCATTTATGTGAATTAGATGAGAACCTACTTTCCCAGAATAGTGTACGAAAACCTAAATAATTTTCTTCTTTGTACGGGTCGCTACGAAATAAGGTATCTTATTCGTCCAAGATCATATCTCATTTTTCAATTTCCTCCCAATGTTACCAATCGTAACACGACACAAAAGGTACGTCTCACAAAAATAGACAGCAAAATGAACTGTGATTAATGTCAAAGGTGCGCTCTTAATGTACGTTGGTAGATATTTTTTTCAGGCATTACACGACCTGAAATTTACAAACTTTATCCCGTAAAAATGTTGTACAGTGGCAAAGCATAAAATAAAAACAAGGCAGGATGTCAGAAAAAACGTTCTAAAAGGGACGAAAAAAATGTTTCAAAACTATGAGCGGAAATATTTTGTTGAAACAACACAAACATTTACAGGATGTTCAAATTATTTTTTCACTGTGACCTAATTTAGCAGTCGCTTCTCATAAAGTTAACCTGATAAAAAATATTAAAACAACAAAAAAAGATAATTTGTAGGTGCGAAAAATGGCGTACTTTAAAGATAACGGCACTTAATGATAATATTATCTGGGAATCTCGAGAGAATAATGTAAACGTATTATGTAAAACATGGTAATATCTGGGTAAAGTTTTCGTGAGTCGATACCCTTTAAATAAATTAGTCACATAGTAAAATATTCCAAAGTAGGCCAGACATAGGTAATTCAAACGTCTGGTTAAAGTACTGTACACAATATATTTATTTATACAAAGTTTTCATGTTTTATTCAAATAAAAACGTAACAACTAATGAATTTATTAGTATCTAAGAATAACCTGAGGTAGGTATTTGTCTATTTCGTAAGATCTTGGAGTTATATTTTAAATTACTATCATTACTTTGAGCATCATGTATATTGCGTACTTACTATATAACGATCTTGGTAATACTTGCTCACTCATAAATAAAGACTCAAAATCATGTAAACGTTCTCAAAGGTTTGTCTTTAGACATTGTCCTTATGTCATATGCCTAATAAATAAATAGATTACTGGTCATTTCTGGGCAAACAATAACTTTAATTCAATATAAGGTCAAACACATATTTTAAAACAAAGCATAGGTACTTAAAAGTTAGATTTCAAATAGGGACTAGAAATAGATGTTATCAAACACAATTATTATTATTTATTAAACTTATACTGATAATATTTATAGCTTTACACAATACCTAGGTATCTCTAAATGTAAAGGTCAAACAGGGCGATCCACCCAAACAGTATCTGTAGGTAAATCTTTATATCGTACAAATGGTACTATAAGTACTATAAACGTTAGTCTACTTAACTCGAAAATGATTGTGACCCTTTTTCTACGTAGGAAATTGCCCATTTATCGTAGGTATTTTTATCTAAATTTCATCAGAAATTTAGATAAAAATACCTTCACGAGACTTATTACCTTATTGATAAAAGGGATCAGGAAGACAGGTTAAATTCTTTGAAAATATATCTAATAGTAACAAATGCTCATATAAATTATAAAACTTGGCTCTAAGATGGAAAACAGTGACCCACATTTTATTATGCGATGTATGAAAGGAGAGAATCAATCATTCCTCACAACAGAGGTATGATAAATTGTTTTTACCAGTCGATAATGATGCTTACTACCCCACCAACATGTTAGTAAAATGTAACATTCAAAGCAAAAATATTTTTAGGAACAGCCTGTATCTGTATCCTTTCAGATTTACTGTTAATTGAAACAGAAAATCTAGATTGAAACGAAACAAGAACTTAAACAAAAAAGTAGAAAAATAATCGAGCAATTATTATTAAAAACAGGAGCGACAAACTTAATTACAGTGTAGACCAAAAAAAAAATCAAAGTTCCGTTATTATTCCGAAGAATATCTCGAAGGCATTGGGGTCGGGGAAATGTGGCGAGCGCCGCTAAAGGTTTTATTGTGACGCGTGCATCGACCGCCCGAGCGACGCCGCCAAGTCTCCCGCAATCTTGGATGGCTACAGTAAATACATAGATTACAGACGCTAACAGACATGCAATTCTTTTTTCGTTCATTGATCGCTGAGAAAAATGGTGACGGTGATGATGGGCCAGTTTTTCTGTCCTTATTTATATTAACTGGGGATATGTTGGTTACTGATTGAAATAGTTCAGGTTTCTGATATAAAATTACAATATTTGTTGCAAAATCATCATTGAGTGAAAAAGTAAATAATTTATTCATAAGCTCAACTTGTTTAAACCTCAATTTTTTTTTTAAATGAATAAACATAAAATCGAGAAAAGTTCATTCTAAATTGCCGTTACATTTATTTTGGTAATTTGATTCAAACAACCGTCTGCGCGTGTTTATTCTATGAGGATAATAAAAGGTTGGCGCCATCGAATTACGAGTAAGCAAATTGAGTGAGGGCACAGATAAATTTGTTTGGTAACAGCTACGTGCTAACACGTCCCGTACTGACATTAAATTGGCGCTATATGAGAGCAGTATCGCGTTTTTACTTTTGTATTTTTCGCTAACCAACGTAAAAAGTTCATAGGACTAAAGTGCGGCGGATTTATACGATTGTCGCCCCAATTTTATTTCCACTTCATATCCTACTGCAAATGTCTTCTTTAACAGTAATGACGTGGCTCCGAAATGTATTAACTTTTGGCCCTACTCCCTTTCATGCGATTATTAATCTTAGTTTTTGTAGCGTCTACGCTTTTGGTTTCTTAATTCTTCAGCACTTATTGTTGGGCACAGAAGTACGCATACGTAAAGGCTACGATAAAACGTTATTTTCTTACACACGCTCTTACATGAACGTATTTTTGTTTTCAAGAAATACAATATTTTTCGGAGTGTTGTTGAGTCACAATTTATGGTACTTGTAGCAATTTCGTTTTATTTCGTCTACAAGTAAACAAAGATCTATGTGAGTGAACTAAAGGACTCTAGACGCAAAAACAAAATAGGAGTACTTGTTAGTTACTGCTATAAAACATTCCTCGTGAAAATCTGCCTCGGTGCCGATTCTCAGTATGTATTTTCTGAAACGTGTTTTTGCTCCGAAAACCGCATTGTTAGAATCCGTAGTCTTATCTGTTTACATCCAAACAATCCGAAGTTCTTCTAACTTTGCGCTAAAGATGTTCAGATTGAGCGCTAGATCCGAATTGGGTCCAAACTTAAATTAAATCACACTTTGCTCTTAAGGGCTGTGTACTATGTAGCGAAGAGTTGTTTCTGGGTGCCATAATAACGAGACTAATGAATAAAAATCTCCAAAAGTTTTTATTTGATGTTTTTACCTCCCTCTTTGTAATAAAGTTTCTTGTAAAAGTTTTCTATTGTGTATTTTTCGGGTAGACTATACTGTTAAGTTTCGGAGGAGCTCGTGGCTAAAGTAATAACAGCCGCACGGGTCGATCCACCAGGTTAAGCTAAGCTTGCCGGGGTTGGTCCGTGGATGGGTGACCATCTTTACATACCGAGACTCCTCCGTGCCTCGGAAAGCACGTTAAGACGTTGGTCCCGGCTATCAATCGTGGATCTTGGACAGTCGTTACAGGTCGTCAGAAACCCGAAAGTCTGACATCCAGTCTTACCAAGGGGTTTGGTATTACCCAGTAACTGGGTCGCGGAGGTCAGATAGGCAGTAAAATATTGGATGGATGCAGTTAAATACCAGATTCAGCTGCATCCTGTTAGACTGGAAGCCGACCCCAAGATAGTTGGGTAAAGGCTAGGCACATTAATTTTTGACTATAATATTTACTTTTCTTCTACTTTTTTGTTAAAGGCTACTGAACTTTGAATGTCTCAGTTTCCAAATTTAAATCATGTTCTTAGAAGAGGTTTCGTATAAATTGAGTTTTGGTGCCACAGGTAACGATTTTACTTTGAAGATAGATGATGAATGTATCTTTTCCACGTATTTTTCAGTTTCGTTTCAATACCATTTATATTTTATATCTTCGTATCTGAGATAAAATCATATTGGAAAATATTTGTCAATTCATTTCCATCTTGATGTAGGTATCAATATTTCGCCATTGGTTTCAATTCGCCGAGCTTCTATGGCTTCAAGTTAATATCTCGTTTTCAAATTTCAAATTCAATCATCAGCTTTAATAACACCCAAGTCCAACACTGCTGAAACAATCGACTTCAATATATCGTTCCATACCTTTGTCGTAGCCTAACGAGAAACAAGCCAGCCAACTTCGCCCAGAATCAACATTCGAAATTCTAGGCCTTATAAGGCAAAATTAAACTTGTTCAGTTTATGAACAGAGTTTTGTAAGTAATCAAAATTAACGGGTTTATTTCGCTGTTCATTCGTTCTTAATTAAAAAGGTACGGTAACAACCAGGTTGTTTTAAATGTACGCGCGAACATTTTATCGACTGCGCAGATAATAAAATCTACTATAAAAGTAAGAGCTCTTATTTAATTGGCGTACTTTAATGCCACGCATCCAATAACAATTATGGTACCGTGGACTATTAAAAGATACATTACATAAAATAAATGGTCCATCAGTTTAATATTGATTGAGTTATTATAATAGGTGGTGTACGATATATTTTAATATAATCGCGTATTGGAGCAAGTTGATTTGGGGTGGATTAATTATTCTAAACAGAACTGTCAGATAAATCAAACTGAATGAATTTCCGTTTAATCCGAAATGTTGGGCTCCAAAATCTATTAGCTGAATTTATGAGCCAGTTTCTCTTAAGCTATTGACAAAATCTTCAACCAAGGCCTTTCAAACCTAAATTATGACATACTCGTAAGTCCTCAATGTTTTTCTATATTAGGTGCAATTGTTGTATTTTGGACATTTGCAGTCTCTCACAATTACATTTTCAAAAGTTTTTCAGAATTTGAACGACTTATAGAAACGATAACTATAAGAAAGACCGTATTATAAAATTCCGGCCAAGTGCGTGTCGGGTTTTGCACATTTAGGGTTCCGTACCAAATGTATTTTTGACAGAAGGACAGACAGATTGACAAACGGACAGACGGACAGACGGATGGAAGGACACGTGAGTGATTGCAATGGCTCCGTTTGAACCCTTAGGGTCTAACAAATCTACAATTAACATAAAAGCAAAAATCCTAATTAAATACCAATCACATCAAAACACACGTTTTTCAAAATTGTGATCAAAAAGTGTTTGATTGTCATCCACATTTTCTAAAACTCAATCACCTACCTTCAGAAGGAACGTAATTAGAGGGCCACGATCAAAGATCAAAATTAAAGCTTGGTTAGACGACCAATTTAACCAATAGAAGTTGCTTCCTCTTAACTCGAACGTAGGTTAAATTAATGGTAATGAAAATTAAGGCACCAATAGATCGATCCAAATTGGAGTTTAAGACAAAAGTCGATTGAGGAATTGAGAATGCGACCCAGTAGCTATTCAGTATTGTTTTATCTTAACAAAGAAATAAGCCGAACAATACAATCAGTAAAATAGATGAGTTTATCAACATCAACAAATAACAGTATTGCGACGGATCTGACATATTATTTTTTAACAAAAAAAGGTTCCCGACACTAGGAATAACTCCTGTATGGTGCGTTTACAAACATAAACTCACATACACAAGATATCCAGACCCGGAACAACTATCTGTAGGCCATACAAATATTCGTTCCGTGCGAGAAACTAAACGAAACACGCAGAGCAGCAGCCAAACGCTCACCCAACTGCGCCAACCGTGTCGACGACCCTCACCTTCCGCCTGACGCAGGTGCTCACCGGACACGGCTGTTTCGGTAAGTACCTGTGTCGGATCAAGGCGGAGGTGACCCCCGGGTGTTTCCATTGCGAGGATCGCCCAGAGGACACGGTGGAGCATACGGTGGAGGTTTGCCCCGCTTGGGCAGAGCACCGCCGTGTCCTCGTGGATGCGATAGGCGGCAGCGACCTCTCGCGCCGTGCCCTGGTTCAGGCCATGGTACGGAGCGAGAGGGATTGGGAAGCCGTCTCCACCTTCTGCGAAGCAGTAATGCTCGCGAAGAGGGAGGCGGCATACGCTAGGGAGGCTCGAACACAGCCGAGTCGCCCTAGCGCTCCCAGCCGCGACCGCCGCCTGAGACGCCAGGGGGTTCGGGCGCCGCGAGACGATCTCCGGCCACCGTAGACCCGGGCCTGCGGACGGCGAGTAGTGGGTAACTCGCCGCCCGATCAGCACCAGGCCCGAGAGTCGACGGCGCGTAGTGTTCCACGCGCGCCTCAAAGAGTTGTCAGCAAAGTGTAGGGGCCTGCCAAGGCCGGTGCCTGCCCGGGGGTGGAGGATAAATTCGAAAGAGTTACCTCGCCCCCGGGCACTCGAGGCAGGGAGGAACAGGGGTGGGTTTTAGTCAGTAAGAGTCTGACACACCCTTCCGCTCCACCCTAGAGCGGAAGAAGTCATAGGATGATTTCCCACCCCCCAAAAAAAAAAAAAAAAAAAAAAAAACCGTGTCGACGATATTGGATTGGTATAGAATTTATTTCAAAAAATACTTGTCTGATCTGACATCCGGAGCAATGAATTGCTTTTATTCCTATTTTTAATCAGTGGGTAAAAAAAAAGTGTTTCAAAACCATTCTCTAGAAATCCATGTTAGCCTGCATAGCTTTCCAGACTCACCTAATCTTTGCCTTAGATAAACGATGATGACAAACATGACATAAACTGCAAAGTTCTTTTCCAATTGCTGAAAGCCAAGTCTGAAACGTGGGAGTTACAAACAATCTCTAGACGATATCACTTAGGAGATCATCGCGAAACCTACCTGACTGTCAAAACACATTTCGAAATTGGTCTCTTGTAGAGATGGACTGACTAGTTGGCGATTTCTCGGCGAGAGATTTTGATAAGTTGGTCTCGGTAAGATACAGGACAACAATATTAAAAAAATAAATCGCAAGTAAAAAAAGGATTCAATCAGTCTTACAGGAACAGGACGCAAATCGAACTATAATTTGTAAATTAGCCACGATAACTAAAACGCCTTAAAACTCACAGTAATAAGATAATATTAAAAAAAAGTGAAAAATTAAAAAAGTTTTTAATTTTTCACTTTTTAGTTGTGGTTCCCCATTAAACTGTGTTAACAATTCATAGACATACGATAGCAGCAATCGCGTTTGATTTGCTGTCAATTTTTGAAGTGTTCCGTTGTCTGTCTCCGAAACCCATCATCAGATCTTTTTGAAATTTATATGGGACCATTTCGGAATAAACCCCTTTCGAACAAAAAAAGAATTTTGCAAATCCGTCAATATATGACGGAGTTATGCCCGAACATACATAAAAAAAAAAAAAAAAAAAAAAAAATACAAACATCCGAATTGATAACCTCCTCCTTTTTCGAAGTCGGTTAAAAAATAATAATAAACAAGCTTTTAAACCGTCTGTCATAATAATGCGTACACAAAATTTCGTGTCCATGCTGTTGAGCAAGGAAGAGTTCCTTTATCTGGAGCTAACCCTGGATGTCGGTTCAAGTCATGTTTACTATAAAAATGCACTGTCATCCGGATTGAACCCCACAATTTCAGCTCAATCGGATACCAACAAATGGTCGAAAAATGGTTTGCAAATTTACACGGACAACTTACAAAACATACATACTAACAGTGCAAGTTAAATAAAAGCTTGTAAAAATAAAATTAATAGAGATGGACCAACTAGTTGGTTAAGCCGACTATGTGGCCACATTTATAGTTGCCGACTAGTTGGTCGACTAGTCAGCCATTTGAGCACCGATCAGTTGCCTAGTCGGCCATTTCATAGTCGGCCCCTCTCTAGTCTGTTGCCAACGAACTTTGGTACAGTGTGTAGAAAGCCTACCTACTAGGTAGGTACATACTTTTATATCATTTTTTCAATATCTTAAGTAGTCCAGGAGAAGTTATGGGAGTGCCCTTGACCCAAATTAGGGTAAGCCTAGGGATCCAATTAAATTATAAATGTACGCTATAGGTTACATTTTTACTAACAATTCGTTATTATTAATTCTAGTGCCACTTTCCTCAATCGTTTCGTTGTAATGTCAAATATATACTTCGAAGTTGTAGGCAATTTATTTAGTTTACAAATATAAATTATGTTGTTATTCACCTCCTTCCTATTATAGACTTACTTAGCTGGTCAAGAGTTTTCAAGACCCCATGCCAAAAAGTTATTCAATCAAGAAAATAATGACTCATTTACTACACTCTGAGCCTAGTTTCAAACTTGAGTGTGGTTGTAAAATACTTTCGTAAATCGGTCAGTTGCTACGCCGTAGCATTGTCGTAGCCTTGTCGTAGCCGCGTAGCCTATTCGTAGTAGCCAACTTGATCGATGCTCTTTGGTAATCAGCTGTCGACAGTGGCTTGGACGATGGAGACCTGTTAACTAAATGAATGTTCTGCCAAACGACGCGACGGCACAACGTGTACTAACTTGGCTTATAATAAAACTCGGTTTTCATTGCAAACATCTGGCCAACAAAAACTTTTTGTAAAGTTATGTAGGCACAGTCCTGTTGCCATACAATATTGTGTGCTGGTATATTTTAAAATAAAGTTTACGTAGACATACAAACAATTCAAAATAAAGGTCTTTTCTCTTTTTCTTATTAAATTATTATTGCGCGAATGCGGAAAATTATGAAAAAAATCCTTTACCTAATTTATTTTTGTTTGTTGCATTTAAACAGATCCTTTAGGTATACAGTATAGTCAAATATTTAGATTAAAAAAGAATGAAACCATGATAGAAAACTAAACCCCCAATAGCCTAAAAACAGTGACCTAAAATTCAGTGCTCAAATAGTGAAGTGACAGACTATGTACAATCGAATGCTGACGATAAGTTTATCGATAGTCGACGATGAAGGAAGCAAGGTGAAGGGGTGCAGGATCAATGCTACGGACTCGCCAGCCCCAGAACATGCCCTGTCGACGCCAGGGCCGACTTATTTCCAACTCTAGCTGATGCAGCGATATAACTCTGTCGATGATAGTCTGCTTTGTCGCTGAACTTTCGTCGTTTCAGGTACGTTGTAGTTTGTGTAGTTGTAATGCATGAGTGTGTCTGGTTTTATATAATACACGCAGTTTATAAATGTGCAATTGAAGAAGCATTTTGTACACTCACACCGTTGCACTACGGTTAAAAAATTACACAAAATTTAAAATGGTCGGTGATTATCAATTATAATGCAAGGCATTTTACGGTAACGCGTAGAATTATGACCAGTCATGGTGACTCAGTGGTCAGGGCTCCGAAGTCTTAAGAGATCGACGAATACAGGCCTTTCCTTGTGTAATTTTTATCATCATCAAAACTCTTACAATCATTTCTAAATCCAAAACATCGAAGTTGTGTGACATAATACCAATCCGCAATGGGCTCACATGGTAGATTATGAAATTATGGCTAACTCTTTTGGTCTCTCACAGAGGTCTATGTCTGGGTAGTGGGACTATTATGAGCTGATTATATCAAGTCAAATTATTGATTACTGAAAGTAAACATTACTTTCTATAACCTCTCCGTTAAAATATTTACAAAGAGTAAAAAAATGATCAGGTCCTGATCATAATAAATGGTAGAAAAAGCGGAAGCCCCAATAATACGACGCCAAAAGCGACTTCGCCCTGATAAATCAAAATATACCGAGAACAATTGCAACAATAGTCATAACGATGATACAGCATAACACCAAAAAAGTCTTATAAAAGAGTCGAGTCATATTCAAAGCCTTGTCGCATAATCAAAATAAAAGGCAGGTCGTTCCACCTCTGGCGTCTGCGTTTTGTTCAAAGATAACAGTCAAGCGAGGTAATCGTTTGTGGTGTTACTGAAATAACGCTGACTTAGCACCGTTTGTACAGCCTGTAAAAATAAACGCTCTAAAATCTGGCTCATAATTGGCACACCTTTGGTGTACACTCGGGCGAAAATTTTGTAATTGATAAATTCAAATTAAATCCGTTTACGGCGACGCTCTTTCATTACCTATTTGTTTATTATTTGGACCGTCAAAACTTTTTCCTTTTAGTACTTTCCGAATTGTGACGATGTTTTTCATTAGTACGGGAAACCCCGAGAGGAGAAGTATTTGCGTTGTAATTTATATGCCCTTTCTTACGCAACTTCGGAAAGGGGAAAGTTTCTTGCCGTTTGAATTTATGGACATAAAAATTTAGGTTTCTTGTGTAGGCGTGAAATATATTCTACACACAGATTTATTCATCTGATAAATATATTTGACAAATGAGTTTATGATTTATGAAATTAAACTCATACATTTGTATGAGTTTAATTTAAATTAAATTATTTCATTGTCATCATTTGCCGTGTTACATGACGGTAAACCAAATGCCCAAAAATGTCTACATATTAAGTGTATGTGTGTGCCCTTACCACGGGTATCGCTATTGTACTCCCGACACCTTCCTTTAGCTATAACAATAGCTACCCAAATATTCAGGTATCGGCATCGTAAACGAGCCTTCTTCCTGGTACAAGCGACCCGCGTTTGACCCGCATTGATACGCACCCAAGAATTCAAGGTCAAGTGATGACTAACGATGAGGAAATAAAATGTTTTTAAGATCCTTATACGAAGGATTGGCAGTGAAACTCAATATGAAATATTCTCAACAGATATTGTATGTTCAACCCAAGTCAAGTATTCATATCGTACGCCACGTGCAAGTTTGGTCAAGGCTCATACAAATTTTCAAAAACACTCACCGTTTGCGGTCATAGAGAATAGAGACAGTGATATTGGTGCCGATTCTGTTTTGCATAAACTAAACTTAATTTAGGCTATTGCTGTCTTTTTCTCTCTAATAAAACAAGAAAGGGACGGACGTAAATTAGAGCTGTCAAATGTAGTTGAACTAATATTTTCATACAAATTAAGGGTACGAGCAAAAACATGTCAACTAAAAACACGGTAAAGCGCAAAGCGAAAACTAGTTTCACACCTCTAACTTAGTTCATAGCTATAGCCGTCCTTTTCTCGCACTGCCTTTTAGTAAAAGATAGCAATTCTCTAATTTTAGTTCAGTTATTGAAAAGCGAATAGGCACCATTGGCTGTTAAAGGGTCCAAAATTTATGAGATTGACATGCGCTGCCAAAATTTCACGTGGACAAAATCAAACTTTTTCTTTTTTTGACAATCGTTATCTCCGATAGAACTAGAACCCCAGTTTATTTTTAAGGACGTCACAGATATTCTAACTAATTTTATTAATATCTTTATCTATACAAAAATTACTATCAAGAAGAGAAGGGGGTGGCCCTTCCAGAGAAAACAAACGGAGAGAAAAACAGGTGAGTTGGCAAAAGAAAACAGTGATAAAAGGTTAATCATTTAGAATGGATTTCTTACGGCAATAGACTAAATTCTGTGAAACATTTCTCACCCAAAGAATATATCCTCACACAGTCGAGACAACGTGATGAATGGAAGTTTGCTCAAGGTGAACAATTTATTAGATCTATGATCATACCTAGAGAGAATCTCAAACATTTCTAAAAGAAATATCTCAACGTCCGGAGAGCAACATCAATATTCTTTTGTCTAAAATATTAAAACGATACTGTCATGAGATTGCTATCGGAAAAAATGGTTCATTATTCATATAATTTCAATTTTCCAATTTGTCAAAATGACACTTTCTGTAATAAAATATCATTTGTTTTATACACAATATTCTCCGGTCGTTGTTGGGTGAATTTATGTTAAAGGTTTGTGGATTTTAAATCATTTTGTTCTGCCTCTCAACGTTCATAACGTTATTTGCTGCAGCAATACAATCACAGAGTGCCGAAAACCGAGCGGCATGTTCAAATAGCAAGGAAAATATTAAAAACGTATCAATGTTTGGTGTAAAAACAAAATGTATTCGTTACGTCTCCTTTAAAAAACAAAACCCTACAGGCGTTGTGTGTTTTCATGTTAAATATTTCACATTCAAAAATACAACAAAAGAAAACCAACATCGATGTTTTCGACCTTCAGCTGCCCACTGCAACATAGAGTAAATATTTGATGGTAACAACACCAGTTGTAAAAAATAAGGAACATTTTTATTTGGGCATCATCGCGTGTTGTTCATGTCCAACCCATTTCTAAATTACTGGTCGACATGCGTGTAGCTACCCCATCTTGAATATTTGAAGACAAACACTATGTTTAGAGTAGGGCCATGAAAAGTTTTTAACATAGCTATGGCTGAATCTATTTATTTCACACAACAGTATAAGCAGCATTCCACGTCTCACTTACTAAGTTTGTTGTTTTTGTATAAAATATACGTCTTAAGCCCTGAATTGGGAAAAAAGGGTTTATCTTACAAAACTTAAAACGAAAAAGTCATTTAATCCACTCAAAACCTTCGTTCATTTCCATCAGTTTGGAATAAAGCTTGGCTGGCATAGGTTCGTCGAAATTTTCCAGATATTTTGTTCCATCTTGGTTTGGGTTTTACGCTTCATCGCTTTTAAAGCGCCTCAAAAGGAAAACTCGAGAAAATCATGAAAAGGGATTCACGACTCCTCGGGAACAACCTAACGATCTGGGTTTGCTTTAACTTGCCCTCACTTAAACGGTCCTGGACTTAATACGTATTTTTTCTTGAGAAGGATTTGAGTAAATTACTGCATAAAAACTTTACGAGTAACTGAATAGGTACAGCTTTAGTAAAATCTGGCATAGATTAAAAACCTTATTTTGACAAAAGATTACGACGTTCTACATAATTAAATCGAATTCAGTTCAATGACACCCGTAATTATAAAGTCCTCATACTCGGTCTTTAAGTTGGTTTCGTCAATCAACCAGAAACAGGTGTCTCTCTCAATGTCTAAGAAAACAAAACCTTGCAAAGTTAGACCAATTTTGCTTAATAAGACTCAACGTGGAAAACGTCTGTCCGCCTGTACAAACATTCATTTAATTAAGCAGGAAGTTCCGAGGACACCCGTTCCCCAGTTTGTTTTTGACGACGAATCCCCTGTGTTACCCCGTGTAAAGTCCAATGACAAACAGCTGTATTGCGTGCGTGTATGTAGAGAGTTTAAAATATTAAAACATTCAGGTAATGACGTCATTAATTCTACGGGCATAACTGAATACAGAATTCGCACTCAATAAATGTTTTATACCGAATGACTTTATTCAAAAGTCAAAGGTTTTATTAACTGAGTACTCCGCGATGAAATATGCGGTCTTCATTCAGGTTTCGCTTGGTCCCGAAATTTCAGAGATACTTTAGTGAAAGGCATCATAAGCAATACGTCATTCATTTTGTTAAGAAATGATAAATGGTCCCCGCGTCCGAAAGGAGAAGAGCTTGAAATTGCGTGCTAACACTCTGCGGTGACATAATTTTTCTAGTTCATTTCGCTGAGACTAATTTATTAAAAATGGGTGCAAGATGAGTTATTTTCCACTTGGAAGAATTTTAAGCGCTAATTTGTTTCCAAGTGCCCTGGAGCAATTTATTTTTAACCTAGTGGACAGCGTAAATTGCAACGTTTTTATAAATAAAGTAGATTGAAGATAATGATAGTTTTCCTTTATAAAAATAGCTTTGAATGTGCAGTCTATCTCTTCAGCTAACCCACTTAAAGTCAAAAAAATGGGAATAAAACAAGGAAAAATGCGACGTTACCTTCTGATATCAATTAAAATTTCCTCTCAAAAGAGGCTGAATAACCTCGAAAAATTCATCCTTAAAGACAAATCAGTAGCAAGAAAATTATAATCTCTGCTTGTTTACCCTCGAAAGCAATCTAGCGTATACAGTATACACAGCGATAAAAGATGTAATGCCTTATCCGCTTATGACAACATTTATGTAATACTATATACAAAGATGCGTGATGAAAAATATCTTTGAAGCTGTTTGAGATATTCTTATTAAGGCCCTACTACCGGCCAAGTGGCACCCTCATTGAATAAAAAATCGTAGCATAGCTTAGAAAATAAATATTAAATAATCCAACGTCACGTTTTTACAAAGAGGATAGACTATTTTAACTTTTTTTTTGTGGGGTGTGAAATCATCCAATGACTTCTTCCGCTCTGGGTGGAGCGGGAGGGCGTGTCAGACTCTTAGTGACTAAAACCCACCGCTGTACCTTCCCTGTCTGAGTGGCCAGGGGTGCGGTAACTCATTTTCAGAATTTATCCACTACCCCTAGGCATGCAGGCACCGGCCACGATGGGCCCCGTCAGTGGTGGCTGACACTTATCTCTTTGAGGCGCGCGTGTAACACTACGCGCCGTCGACTCACGGGCCTGGTGCTGATCGGACGGCGTGCTACCCACTGCTCCCCGTCCGCAGGCTCGGGTAAAGTATTTTCACGTTGTTGTACAATTTTAATTTAATGAGGACGCTACTTGACGGGTAGTAGACCCTAAAAGAGGAAGTGCTAAGGTACCCTGCAAAGTTTTCTTATACTTTTTGCAAATTGCATCTCAGTTTCAGGTAAAAAGTAAAAAGTTTTACAGTTGGTAACGGTTTTGGCTGCGATAATAAATTGTAAATGATTGGATGAGAACGTACTGGTGGGATAAATAGTACCAGTACTTCAAATCAGGATCTAACCGTGTTTTATAAGTCACCCCGTGGATTTTTAATTATCAATTTATCTAACACTAAGGTTTGATCAAAACTAATTGTTTTTTTTTGTAAATACATGTTTGTCATCTATTTTGTCTACCTTTGTACTACGGGAAAAAAAATTAAAAGGTCGAAGTTACGGGTAAGTTAGCCGTTAATTTCTATCGAGTTTTTTTTAAACGTGTTTCGGACTTTGCGGAACACTTTTCTTTCTTTTTTCTTTTATTAAAAAAACGTTGCTCCACACTAGGTGTACATTCCTGTATCGTGGGTGCGTTTACAAACATTTAAACTCACACACAGAAGACACCCAGACCCGGAACAACGATCTCATACAAATATTTGTACCGTGCGGGGATCGAACCCGCGACACGCAGCGTAGCAGCCGAACGCTCCACCACTGCGCCAACCGTGTCGTCCTGCTGAGAGACTGAAACTGCGGAAAAAAAAAATCTTGACTATGTTTCTGAAAATATAGTCAAGTTTTTTTTTGATGAATCCAGAAAATGTTGAGTTCTTCCTCTCAAACAGCACCTGTCTCAAAATTGCCACAATTATGTTATTCTTCTACAAAAATGTATGTCTCACAGGTCATTTTTGACAAAAAATAACTTTATCATACCATTATATCTAAAAATTAAAATTTTTATTTTGCGGGCTTCTCCAGTGTTTTCGCCTGAACTTTCCATCCCTCACCTTGTTTGCTGTTGACTCTCAGAGACTCATTACCTGCTTCATTAAAGCAAGTGTGGCTCTTGAAAAAGCGGTAACCGTCTTTCCCAGAGACGCTAGGAGGGTAGATGTAAGAGCTTTGAATACCTTTTGTGACTCCAAGTTGTTTATTATTAAACAATTGAAGTGTATTGTTTAAGTTTTCAATGTCTTCTAGGCTTCAATGTAATTAGTTTTCGAAATCATTCTCAGGGTTGAATTTAATTAAGTTGGGTTGGTTATATTTTTCGTTGGTAGTTGGTATGCATTTTTTATTTGATCCCTTTTTACAAGGGAACTCTTGATTTCATCATTGTTGTGTTAAACAGAATGCAAAATTATGAGTTTTACTCAGTCAATGCCAAAGTCATATTTCATTTTTCAATATTGCGGCAATTGCGCAATATTGCAAAATGAAATATTGGCGGTGTGCAATAAAAGATGTACAATGCAATTTGTACTTATGAAAGCAGCAATTCAATTCTTTGTCCGCGTTTCAACTAGTGCAAAAGAAAACCATTTGCAATGTTCTTTCCTTTTATGCGTCACTTTGTTTTTAATTTTTCTCCAGGGTTTCATTAAGCTGAAGTACCCAGTATGATAGCAATAAAACTGCATATCTTTTTTTTGTGATCGTATCATCAGAATAAAATTAGATCATTAATTGAAGTGGTCTAGATTGCAAACAAAATCATACTTAGAGTGGCTATAAATTGTCCCCTCTTTGCGTATTTGAAACAGTCATTTGCATAAAATGATTTCAAGTAAGGCATTAACCGATTTGTGTAAACTGACAACCATGCTGTGAAGTTTATAACAAGTCTTTTACGAGCAGGCTCAAGACTGTCATTTATTTTGATAGGGGCGCGTTTGTGTCAATACTGCTTTAGACGTTAAAATTGTATGACTCAATACCTTTTTCGTTGCTCTTTTATAATGTCTAAAGCAAAAACTGTAAATTTATCACAACTTTCATATATATAATCACAAAAAGTATCCTTCTAAGCTCACTTCACAGTTTACGCGAAAAAGATATGTGAATTTGGAAACTTACAAGATTCCCGCGACAAGTTTAGATTGCTTCGACAACTCCAATGTTATTAGTGAATGCTAACAAACTTTAAAAGAAGAAACCAATAAATAAGAGCTTCTTTATACGACACAGTTCTTAGAGGGTAATATTATATTGAAAGTCGAAAGTGCTATCGTTGGCAAAATGTTGTGTTTGCACGCAAATCCAAGTTCTCTTCATTACCCATTCAAAAGGGTTATCTTTATTTCGCGAGGCACATAAATTCTTGACAATATGTTTGTTTGTTTACATGAAGGTAACAGTGGCACAGAGAACAACCTTTCTCATAACATTATTATGGCTGTGATAATGAATGCACGTTTGACTCTGCATAATGTAGATGTGTGCAAACATACTGAAATATTTTCACCTAGAACCACGTGAAGGGTGAAAGGGGATGTCCGGTGTGTGTTGTAGTTAAGTGAGCTAGCAACATGACAGGTGATTCGTATTTTGTACATCGAAATTCTTTGAGTTCTCTTCTAGTAAATATTTTTAGTAACCTCAACTGCCCAGATGTACGCTAATCTATCATCTTTCAAGGAGGCCAATTTAATGCGTGGAATAGCGAATAAAATCAACCGTTCAAACATTACATCCTAAGCGAACGACGTAAATAAAAACACATTTTATTCACACCTTCTAGTTTTTCATTTCGGTTGTCACAGAGCGTATTTTCCCCGGAATTGTTTATTTCTTCAGAAAGGCAGAAAAGTGTTATTTACTAGCATCTCCTATCACAGAGCTTTGGCGCCTGTTTTTGAATCGCTTCCCTACGTCGTAACGACTTCGCGAGCATAAATATTGAAGTTTCATGCGCAATAACAATGATGAAGAGTCTTATTCGCAATTAATTTCCTGCATGTTATAAATTAAGTTTTCATTTTGAAAAGGAAATTAAAAGACATCGAGATAATGAGAAAAGTGAAATTTACAATGTTGTAAAACTTGAAGCTCATCAAACGTTTCGTAACGGTTGGTCAATATTGTCAAAGTCGTAATCGAGTTTGAATTTTTAGTAGACCATGAAAGATCTAGTCGTTAAAAAGATAAATTAAACTTTTCAAACTGCTATATAGACTTTGATTGTTCCACAATCCAGTTGATAACAATAAAAAAATAAACGAATCAGAGGCAACGTAGTTGGAAACAAAGGGAGATATTTATTCCCACCTGCTGAAGGGAAGGGTAAACATAAACAGAGTAATACTTTCACTCACAGGAAATAAGATAACCACAACGAACACAACGCGCTTGTCAAACGACATACATACTAAGACATAGCGACAACGGCTAGCTTTTAGAAGCATTGCACAATGTAATGCATTTGCAGCACTTTTTAAATGAAAAGACGGTTTCAAATGTAACGCTTCTTGGGTTTCTCGCACAAAAGAAAATAACTATAACATTAATTTTAAGGTCAGTGACAGTTCAATCTGATATTAGAATATGCCTTAATCCAGTCTAAGTAAATAGCCAATAATCTAGTGGTTATATATTTTTTCAGACGAAACCAACAAAGATAGTATTCAAGTGACACGTTTAAATAACATTAACCTATATCAGAAGATTTTTGTCAAGACGGATCCATGTAAACAATTCCTACCCTTTCTCAAGTGACGGCGATATAGGCAAGATAGACCATATCTACATATCAGGGCACGAGCAAATTTCCTCTAGATGGATATCACAGACCTTATTTTCGTCACTACCCCTATCTTTCTGGATAAATAACAGGAGTTTGTCCCCAAATATGTCTTCGCTATGAAATTATTGCTTTGTTTTCGTCTGTATGCCGCCAGTCATTGTGCCCTTTTTGTTGTCAAAATTAACTGCCTCTATCGTTTTGCTAAAATGTCTATCCAGAGAGATATTTGAAATCGCATTTCTAACATCTTGAGGAAGTGATTACGTATTTACTTTAGCTTTTGTGGTATTCAGAATGATGGTTTTAATTCTGACAGTACGTTAATATTTGATTTTGTTTCTTCAAATTTTTAGCCGTAGATTTCATATTCCACTGTAATATTTTCAACTGGCTCAAAATCTTTTTTGGGCTGTACTTAACCTAAGAAAAGGCCACGTCCTAAGTTGTTTTGAACGCTTGTTTTTACAGCCTACAAGGTAAATCTTAACGACACTTTTTGAGCAAACTTCAACGGTTATTTGCGCATAAACACAAAACTTTTCGACTAACATTTATCTTTGTAAAGGATGGTTAATCCTTCCAATAAATAATTTCGGAGGAGAAACTTTTTGCTCGTCATTCTTTCAGGTTAAGGCAACATTTTAAGTGGTTTAATTAAGATTCTGAAAAATATTTTTTTCTCTACAATTTTCTTTTTTCTTTAACTGTTTAACCAAAATATTGCCAAATTTCAAATGCAAGAGGTATAAACACGGTCAAAAGCGTCATAACTAAAATATTTGTTGGTTTAACTAAAACCAAATAGTTTCTGAGGCCAGTATTGAGCCCGCATAGGCTATGAGGTTACAACCTAAGTTTTTCAAATAAAAAGTTTTGTCGTAAGATTAAATATGTGATTGTATTTTAAATATTTATAAAAACAACAGCGGGTTCAGAAAAAATATAGCAAATATGCAGATAGTAAACCTGTACTATAATTTTATCATGCTCATCCGATTTTTAGGTAATTTCAAGTTTTTAGTAAATTATCAAAATTATTGAACGGTGTTTGGTACATGTTCAATTACTTTTTCTAACATTTTAATTTCTGAAAAACAAATTCAATCGAAGTTCTGAAACAAATAAATAAACGTTCCAATCTAAGAAAATAAAATAACGCGTAGAGCCGTTTCGAAGGCTGAGCTAATCAGAGTTTCGTCTCCGTTTTCCTACAAACCGTTGATTGATTCAACCACTAGGCCCAACCATGTTGTTTGCGATCGTTAAGCCTAAATTAACTGACTTTATTCTTCCCTTTTTTCATTATTTTATTTTTAATCAACTATCTAGTGAAATGCTGATTTATTTAGAATTGTCTGGTTATTGATTTTCAACTGCGGAAAGATTTTCTTTTTATACCTTTTTTTTTGAAAAGTACAAAGTTTTACTTCTTCACATAATTGAAGCAGAAATAAAATAGTTACCTAATTCAATTAGCGGATCTCCTAAATATAACAATAACTGAAAGTTAATTGAAGCAAAAAAAAATGTTTTGTTTCCAAAATAAACAGATTTCCTCTGACCTTGAGTGTCATTAAAAGAAGTTTCATAGTAGTAAGAAACATTTGCCTAACACGTGAGAAAATTCGAAGCGACACCGTATCACATTAATTGAAGGCAATTCCAACGAAACTTTAGTGTAGAATTCAAATTCATTCTTCTTGTAATAGCTGGAAGCTTTTGAATATTCAAACGCACACTCCTCGAACTTAGTTCTGTTTATTTGGTATCATAATCGACTTCGAAAACATGTTCTAATTTTATATTGAAATGCTGCAAGAATTTGGATAGCTTCGAAATTGGTTTAGGTTCCCACTTTTTTTAATTAAAAAATGTTTTAATTCATTAAAATATTTAAAATAGAATTGGTATGGAAAGTTAAAAACTCTGTTTATATAGGAAGAAAATTGAAAGAATAATGAAATGCTCAAGTTTAAAATTTTATCTAATATAAAAAAAAATTACGTTGTGTTTATGAGACATGTTCTAACTTTTATAATATAAGTATTTCTCTGGTAACTGAACCACTAACAAACATTGTATTTGATATGATATAAATATTGAACCAAATTAATCACATATACCTACAGACACAGAAGGCACCGAATCGAAAAATAACATGACGTTCTTATCTCCATTCATTGGTCCGAAAACGGACACTGTCTGAGCTTAGTCTTTAAACGAAAATAAGGCACTTAATATCCCAATTTGGCACAATCCTTATTTCACGCAAGATCTATTATCGGGTGAAAATGTAACTAGAGGAGGTTGTGTGCGAATTGACCTCCGTATTTCCCTTGGAAGGGCCAGATAAAAATCGGCCTACGCCCAAAGTTTTATTTATTTTTATGGATGCCCGTTTGTTAAGGTTCAACTGATTCTTTGGACCGCTTTTGTCTGAAACCCCGTTACGGAGCAAATAACTTTTTCTGAACTTCGTCGAGCAAATTTGGTAATATCACACGTGTGAAGACGATCAGAGAAATTGTCACAAAAATATTTTGTTTCTGCTGATATCAATATTAAATTATAGGAAAAATCCTGCCAATATTAGCAAAACATTTTTTTAAATCATTAATAGGCTTGTATTGACCACTATCTCACCTGATGGAAAGATGGTAAATGATGTGGTCCACGATGGAGCACGCTAGCCTTTTTTTTTTTTTGTGGGGTGGGAAATCATCCAATGACTTCTCCCGCTCTGGGTGGAGTGGCAGGGCGTGTCAGACTCTTACTGACTAAAACCCACCCCTGTTCCTTCCTGCCTTTGAGTGCCCAGGGGCGAGGTAACTCTGTTTCGAATTTATCCTCAACCCCCGGGCAGGCATAGGCCATGACGGGCCCCGTCCTTAATGCTGACAACTCTTTGAGGCGCGCGTGGAACACTACGCGCCGTCGACTCTCGGGTCTGGTGCTGATCGGACGGCGAGCTACCCATTACTCGGCGTCCGCAGGCCGGGATCTACGGTGGCCGGAGATCGACTCGCGCCGCCGGAAGTCCCAGGCGTCTCCTGAGGCGGCTGCTGCTGACAGCGTGAGGGTGACTCCGTTGTTGAGTCTCCCTCACGCGTCCCGTCTCCGCCTTCGCGAGCATTACTGCTTCGCAGAAGGAGGAGACGGCTTCCCATTCCCTCTCGCTCCGTACCATGGCCTGAACCAGGGCAGGGCGCTAGAGGTCGCTGCCGCCTATCGCATCCACGAGGACACGGCGGGGCTCTGCCCAAGCGGGGCAAACCTCCACCGTATGCTCCACCGTGTCCTCTAGGCGATCCTCGCAGTGGAAACACCCGGGGGTCACCTCCCGCTTGATCCGAAACAGGAACCTCTCGAAACAGCCGTGTCCGGTGAGGACCTGCGTCAGGCGGAAGGTGAGGGCGCCGTGGGGCCTCTCCAGCCACTCCTCAAAGAGGGGCACTACCGCCGCAATGGTGGCGTGCCCAGCGCGGGTCTGCGACAATCGCTGTCTCCATGTCGCCATGAGATCTTGCCGGAGCTCTGTCCGCCGAGCCGCGAATTTTCGCGGCAGCGGAGTTTCGCCCTGGCGTTTCGCCTCCTCGCGCTCCTCATAGAGGTTCGCGAGGATTTTTGCCTCCAGATCCCACGGCGACAGTCTGACAAGGAGGCTCGCCGCCTCGCAAGAGATCGTACGGTATCCACGGATCATTTGGATCACCATGACCCTTTGGGACGCGTTCAGATGACGAGTCGATCGCTGCCTTGAAGAACGCGCCCACACCGGTGCACCGTAAAGGGCCATGGACCGCACGATCCCCGCGTAGAGCCTCCGGCAGGAGGCGTTTGGCCCCCTCAGATTGGGCAGGAGCCGCCTCAAAGCAGCCCCGGCCCTCTCCAGTCTGGGAGCCAAACGTCGGCAATGCTCGACGAAGTTCCACCGGCTGTCGAGGACGAGTCCCAGGTACTTCATCGTCCCCTCGACGCCGATGTGAACCCCTCCTACCGTTATCTGGGAACCCGCCGGTGACGCATTCCGAGGACTATGAAAACACATGGCCTCGGACTTGTGCAATGCCATCTCGAGTCCCAGTTGCCGGATCCTGTCCACGATTGTCGCAACCCCGCGTGTCATAATGTTGGTGCGACCACCCCTGCGCCAGGACCAGAGTGTCATCAAGCACGTTAGCCTAGAAGCAATCTATTCGCTCTTGACTTAAAGACCCCCAAGATGTATCAGGAAACACCAACACGTTTTATAAATCATTGTCTCATGTAGAATTGTCATATTTAAGCACTACCCACGTACACGTTTCGTTTATAATAAGCATGCCAAAATATTAGAGAGCTCCTAAATAAATGAGCGGCACCGAGTCTTCGCGAGCGAGCCAGCGTTTTTAACGTATAACAGAATTACTAAAGTATGACCATTAAAACGATTTAATTTGTTAACTCAGTGCTTTATAAAAGATACAATGAATATTTTAAATAGTTAGCGTTGTGGGATCCGAATGTTAAAGCCAAAGGAATAAACGACCAAACAGTAACAAACTTTAGATTATCAGCTATTAATTTGTGCATGAACGTTTTGGGTCGGCAACATGTGATCTGCTTTATTAAAGTAAATTGTATTATTTTAATCTTTTAATCAATGCAGAGCATTGGATTTGGTTTGCGTTATTTTAGATCAGCTCTCAGTTTTATAAATAAATTATTATAAATCGTTTTTATGGCATCACTAAATAGTACACTCAAATTGATCCACTTGAATGAATTGCGTAGGAATTAAAGGTAAAAATTAACTTTTAATGATTAACTTTCATGATTACATGAGTCAATTACCTCAGAACTGTAATATTGACATATATTCTTAATTGTATATCATACCATAACAATTTAAAAGTCGTGGTGTGCCGTGTTAATAGCCACCACCTTTTTTTTTTAATAGCCGCCACCTGAATTTAAGCCGTTGTTAAGAACAACAAAAATTGGAAATGAATTGATGAAATCCCTGAGACACCATTATTAATGCAACGATTTGCAACAAAAGCCCACGTACTTTATGTCTTCCTGAGACCATAGCTCAGACCCAGGGAGAATTGAAGAGTGACTTCTTGTAGCAGCTGGTATCGTCACCGGCCGGCGAAACAAATCTTGAATAATCCGCCGATTTAATGCTTGAAACTCCACAAATGAACACTGCATGCTATAAGTTGACAATGTCTCACAGACGCAGGTCCAATTATTTCACTTTCAATGCGGAAACTGGTTTATAACGCGAACGTATCAAGAACATTCGATACCACAGGGCACTCTGCAGGCAGTGAATATTGGTGTAAGAATTCATCAATAAATTCATAAATAAAACAGAGGGTGCCACGATTTTGACTGTCTATAACCGATGCAGCAACAGGGCTATCTATATACGCATAATTTCGGAGAATGGTGACAGGCCTCCGGACGACCCTAAGTTGTACCAGCCCATAACGCTACTCCCACTTGTGGGTAAACTCTTAGAACGACTAATCGTACCGCGCTCACTACCTAACGGACCCAAATATCATAATAACCAATTCGGTTTCACTGTTGGAAAATCTACCGTCGACGCAGCACTCTCTGTCCGCAAAATTGTTAATCTTTCCGAACCTATATACGTGCTTGGGATTTTCCTGGATATTTCTGCTGCTTTTCATAATGCATGGTGGCCAATGCTACTACTCAAAATGAAAGCCCGTGGTTGCTACAAAAATCTTTATGCTCTTGTCCACTCGTACTTTTTAAATGGTTAAACGAAACTCAAACTTATCATCATCTCTTTTATTTTTTGTTTTGTCCTTCTTCTTTTTCATTTCTTCTTTGTTTTTTTTTCTCTTCATTTTTCTTCATCTTATCTTATCATCGTAACATCTCTTGTCATCATTCTGTGACGAAATCTGTAATCATGGGATGTCCTTTGGGCTTAGTGATAGGCCCGTATGTATGGAATTTGGGGTACGATGATTTTCTAGAAAGAAAGAAAGAAAAACTGTTTATTCACGTGAAAGCGAAGTTCTTTTCTTTACGTAACTAAATGTATATGACATTTAGTTACGTAAAGAAAAGAATGAATCCTACTAATATTATAAATATAAAAGTTTGTGAGTGTGTATGTTTGCTACTTCTTCACGCTCAAACGGCTGGACCGATTTGCATGAAAATTGGTATGTAGATAGCTTATAGCCTAGATTAACATATATGCTACCTTTTATGCCGGTCTAGGCGTGTAAAACCGTGGGGCGCAGCTAGTACAAAATATATTAATTATTATTGCCTATCAACAATAAAAAAAAAAAAAAATATATATATATTATATTCTCGCGATTCCGCTTCCTTGCGGTAGTTCATTAACCCGGTATGCAGACGATGGGTTACCGATTATTTGGTCAAGTACTCGGGCTGGACTTGACAATTTGGCTGATACATCCCTTCGACTAATATCTCAGTGGGGTGATCGAAACCGTCTAACCTTCGCACCGCATAAAACCTATCAACTTATTTTGAAAGGTAACCTTAAGTCCTGACCTTGTAAATAACGTTCCCGAAAACAAAAACTTTCCGTGTGCTATCTCAGTATGGTATTAGAAAAAAACTTTTCATTTATTGAGCACATAAAAACAGTAGGTGAAAAAGTTAAAAAGAACTTCGATGCCTTGACGAGGATAAAAACGATCTATGGGGCTACTTAAATTGGTTTATGTACTACGGGGCACCTGTTTGGGCTGATAGAACCACCATACGACACGAACGATGCGATGCACAGTACGATGTAAATTACTTCAAAGTCAACGGTTAGCTTTGATTTTCCTATGTAAAGCTATAGAACGGTTAGCACTGAAGCCTTACTGGTACTCGCGGGTATACTTTCCGTCAATCTTGAGGTGCAGCGACGTGTTGCAATGGACTATTCCGCACGAAAGACTACAGACCCAGACTCTACGTCTGAGAGGATATTTTATCGGAATGGCAATGTAGGTGGAAAAATTCCATCAAAGGTCGACACCTCCACCAGTTCTTCCCATCGGTTCGTGAGGGGTTTGCTAAGACATGGCTGGAAGTGGATCACTGTGTTGCCCAATTTCTCACAGGTCATGGAAACTAACCTAGGGGTAGCGGATAAATTCGTAACAGAGTTACCGCTCCCCTGGGCTCTCAGGCAGGGAAGGAACTCACCTTCCGCCTGACGCAGGTCCTCACCGGACACGGTTGTTTCGGGAGGTTCCTGTTTCGGATCAGGCGGGAGGTGACGCCCGGGTGTTTCCATTGCACGGATCGCCCCGAGGACACGGTGGAGCATACGGTGGAGGTCTGCCCCGCTTGGGCGGAGCAACGCCGTGTCCTCGTTGATGCGATAGGCGGCAGCGACCTCTCGCGCCCTGCCCTGGTTCAGGCCATGGTACGGAGCGAGAGGGAATGGGAAGCCGTCTCCTCCTTCTGCGAAGCAGTAATGCTCGCGAAGGCGGAGGCGGGACGCTTGAGAGAGCACCAACAACGGAGTCGCCCTCACGCCCTCAGCAGCAGCCGCCTCAGGAGACGCCGGGGGCTTCCGGCGCCGCGAGACGATCTCCGGCCACCGTAGACCCGGGCCTGCGGACGGCGAGTAGTGGGTAACTCGCCGCCCGATCAGCACCAGGCCCGAGAGTCGACGGCGCGTAGTGTTCCACGCGCGCCTCAAAGAGTTGTCAGCAAGAGACGGGGCCCGTCATGGCCGATGCCTGCCCGGGGGTTGAGGATAAATTCGAAACAGAGTTACCTCGCCCCTGGGCACTCAAAGGCAGGAAGGAACAGGGGTGGGTTTTAGTCAGTAAGAGTCTGACACGCCCTCCCGCTCCGCCCAGAGCGGGAAAAGTCATAGGATGATTTCCAACCCCACAAAAAAAAAAAAAAAAAAAAAAAAAAAAAAAGGCAGGGAAGGAACAGCGGTGGGTTTTAGTCAGTAAGAGTCTGACACGCCCTCCCGCTCCACTTAGAGCGGGAGATGTCATTGCATGATTAACCACCCCACCAAAAAAAAAAAGGGTAAATTATTTTCCTTCAAGCTTGTAGCCTCGCCTTTATGTCAATGTTCTACACCTGATTGCGAATACGAATAATCTGCACATCATATCCGATGGGAGTGTACTCTTTTGCAAACTGAACGCAATATTATGTTGGATAGTATTCAGTCTACGTCTGGAGTTGTCTATTACACAGACCTTGTGGAAACTAGAACGAATTGCCGTGCGTTCAAGCGGTTTGCCATACCTATTATTGGAATCAAATGTAACAGTTCACAATTTAGGACCAATTAATAATAGTAGTGGTGGTTATTGATAATGTAAATAGTGCGCTTTGAACTGTAGTTTACTGGTTTAATATCATTAACCTGTAAAGCCCCGAAACTCACCGGTGAGTCGGACCAAAAAAAAAAAAATTACTGAGAATAAAAAAATAAAAAAATCGGCTGTCAACCCGGGTTGTCCTCGGGGTTTAATTTGACAACCCGGATTTTGCCATGGGGCTTCACAGGTCTTCTTCGTAACGAGAAAAAAACTAAACGCATAAAGTTCACATTACCTGATGTATCACAAGTGAACACTAGTGTGTCAATAAGGGGTGAAGAGTTGAAACCCGTAGATTAGTGCTCTTAAGCTTAACTTTAGATGCGAAGTTTCAGTGGAGCCCCCATATACATAAACTGTCTAAAAAACTTCCCTCTGCAGCGTACGCCTAGGAAAATTCGTAGTTTAACTGATTTAGAGACAACCCGTTTCTGTTGTGCGGAAATGCCACCGATATTCAGACAATTTTTTGTTTTACAAAAAGGGCTGTCCTTGCAATTTATAAATTAAGTCCCAGACACTCCCTCAGAGCCAAGTTTAAAGACATTAATATTATGACTGTGCCCTCTCAGTATATTTATGAGAATCTCATAGTTGCACATAAAAATATTGATCTGTTTTAAAAATATAGAGACATTCATAGCGTAAATACTAGGAACAAACAAAATTGTTCCTAAAACCAGGCTCAAGAAAATAGGTGGTTCGTTTAGATCTTACATTTCTATAATAAACTTCGTAGCCAAATACAAGAACAAGCATGAATAAATTTCAATAATTTATTTAAAAAGAACTATAACTATGAGTTTGTTTCGGTGTTTCTTCTCAGAGTAGTCAGCTAGGAAACACCAGCCTCATTTAGCTAACAAAAAATATTGACGTGAAAAAGATTTTTTCATAACTAATTTACAAAATAAATATCATTTTCACACTATACCAAGAGAGTGGTATTCTCCGTGTGCGCCAATTGTACATTATAGCAGTGGCACTGATGTTCCATAAAAATGCCCACAGTGCATTAACGTGCGCTCTTTCAGAAATGCAAATACGCTCTTTTTTGGCAACAAATGCTTTCTTGAACAACAAAGTTTTTATTATATTTTTTAATTATTATTATTATAATTTATCTATCTACCAGCCAAAAAATAACAGACTGAAGCATAAAAAATGTTCATCGTTATTTGTAAACGTTTGTGGTTTTGCTCAGATTGTGTGTGAAATAGCCAAACTTTTATTTTTTTCGTGCCCCAAGATATTTTATGTACCCAGTGGAGACCACATACTGCATCACTTTTTGCCAGAATTTTATTTTCTTTGTTTGTTAGCTGAATCCCAAGCGAGTGCCGAGCTACAATTTTTGGAAGTTTTTATGCTTTTTTCGATTTTGTACCAGTTTCGTAATAGAATTATAGTCTCGTGTTGATTTTTTCATTTTTTACGTCGTAGTTGGACTCGTACTGTATTCCATCCAATTTCGAATAATGTTTTGTGAGACTGAAAAACGTTTACCTGCCTACCTAGAGGGACCATTTTTATTATTCACGTGTCTGAAGTAATAACGACCCAACATTTATTAACGCTAAACAAACACTTTTTTCACGAAATGAAACCAATTTTCTACTGTTAACATTTACCTACATATGAACCTAATTTGCAATTTGTTACTTTGCTATCAAATAATCTGATAAGAAACATACTTTATGGAAAAAGTAGAAAGAAGCATTTGTCCAACTAATGTTATTATTCTGGAGTTTAGATAGGGGGTTGGATTTCGCCCCAATAAATTACAAGTAAGATTCCGCAAGAAAGATAAAAGACCTGAATTCCGCGACAAATCTTTCTCTAATTGCTTGGACAATTTACGATCGATTAGTACTTATTGATCTCGGTCCAAAAAGTTGTATTTTTATCAATAAATTAGCTTCTTCCAGCGAGCGGTTTTTCGTAAAAAGTTGAAAATGATCACAAGGGCACGTATCTGCGAGATAAAAAATCTATAATCTTTTCCAGGACATGTGCCAAGTTTTATCGAAATTTGTTTAGCCGCTAATACGTGAAAGTGTGAAAATGTGACAGACAGACAAACTGATATACACAGTAACTTTTTCATTTATATTATGGATTAATAAATAACTACAGTAAAGCTTAAAGTCTTATTTGTCCAAATTAGAAAAAAAATGCTTTGTGTCCTGCATGATGCTTCATATCGTCCATTTAGTATGGATGGTCGCACAATAGTATCAACCGGTTCTGTTTTCATGAGAAGGACGACAGACTTGACCATTCATGTCAAAGCCATTGTCTTCCAAGGTGCTTCCTCATAATCCGATAAACCCTTCACAAATACAGTATGGTTTAGTTACTACTCGTATCTCAAAGTTGTCAGTCCATCTGGCTAACACTTTCATTGTGTACAGATTCACAAGCTTAACTTGTGAATTACCAACACTTATCGGTTGATGGACAGACACGTTCACTATGACCAGTGAATTCTAAGTCATTGCCTTTTACAAAATTATCCCCTTTTTCATAAAACTGCTATCTTTTAGTTGGTTGGTTTTCTCCTTAGACATGGAAAATTGCTTGAGCTACACTCTCATACAAATGGCTAGTCTGTAGATGGAGACAAAGTGATTGTGTAGACTGTACCTGTCTCTTTTCAAATGGTCTATATATATTTTTGTGCAGACACATCGGTCCTGCAAGCCTGTGATGTAACTCAATCAGTTTTAGAAAATGACAACTACTGGTCATACGATCACTTTATATCTCTCACAATTTTTAGCCCATATTCACTTTGCACCTGAATAGGGTAAAGTCACTCTCTACGTCTATCCTTCAATAATTTCTGCTACCTCCATACTTATTAGTAGTCTACTCTAACAGAAATCAGATCTTCGACAGTACACAGTTACACGTATTGATTTTTCCCTTTCTAAATAATTTAGCTCGGCAGTTCAGTGATGAGTCTAGAGGATAACCTTATTTATATTGCACAGCATTAACACTTACGTTGCCGTACTAAATATTAGTAATTCATTGGAAAACAACCTGTTGTTTCACGTGCCTCTGTTTTTGTAAGCTGTGGATTCGCAGGTTCCAACGACATTTATAATAAAAACGCGGTCGGAGCGGTTTGGATAGTTTTGTTTAAGAAAATAGCGCCAATTAAATTAAGATTTACTTAAGTGTTTCCAAGTAGGTACGCGGTAGGTGTAATTATGTTTGGTACTTTTTCAGAAAATTACACCTGTCCACAGTGTAGGCTTATTTTTAGTCCAAAGAATCAGAACTGCCATTCAACGCAAGCAATACGGCCACCAATTAGACACTTTTCCCATTGCCAGCAATGCGGAAGATTTTTTTTGATACCCTATGATTACTCTCAACGTTTTCATTTTTTTAAATATTTTTTAAAATATTAGGTACCTATATCAGCCTCACATTTGAATATTTTTCACTCGTTTTGCTTTGCGTTTCACAAAAATAAACACAAATATGTGACTATGGATCTAAACGCAATTATGTATGCAACACTAAATTTATCATATCCCATGTTATGAATTTACGTAAGTGACAGAAAAACAGGCCATGACACACAGTCACTCACTCTGCCCTTGGTGTGTAACTAATACGATTTCCAGTGTCAATAAACTTTTGTCTGTCACCTTGATTTAAATTCAATAGTATCAACTTGTTGATATTTACGTGTGTCCAACAACAATAGTCTCTACAAATTCGCAAGTTTAGTTTTTACGAAGCCTCTTCCATAAGGACTATGTTGGCTATAGCTGCTTTGCGACATAAATCGAAAATATACTACTACAACTGTCTAGATACTACTCTCAATACCTTTCTACTATAACTGTCACCTAAAAGTCGCCGAGACTCCACTACGGAAATGAGTTAGTGCCTCATAAAATACAGCAATGAAGGTGGATTATCTCACCACGCGCATCGTAAATCCAACTGAGGGATATACAGCGTGAAACACGAAGACAGAGGATAACCTCGCGCATATATTTATTTAATCTTAAAATCGACCACATCAATTACCACATGTGTGGCTTGAAGCGGCTTTACGTCCACAAAATGAGGAAACGCTGCATACCTAAGTGCATACTCCACATTTACACGGAGTATACGAATTTAAATCGCATCTAAAATTTCGTAATTTTATAAGGAGCAATCTTGAGGATTTCCTGTGTGTGCGAGGTTATTGAAATATCGATTTTTCTGTATACGGTATTGTAAGAACCAAGTCGCGTGCCAAGAATATTGTTAATAGCATTTAATATTATCTTTTCGGAGAACATTGTTATTTTGCAAGGTGCTTTTGTAGACCACATACGCAAAATGCTTCAACTGCTTCTAAATAATGTAATAGTTACATTAATTTATGAACATACATTTATGTATCGCCTCATGCAACTAGAATATTCAATATTATGTTCTTATTTGAAAAGAGTACCTAATTTTGATATTAGCTTTAATTAAAAGTCATGGGCTAGAAGTTATATAATTACCCTAAAGCATCGAAGTCAATACTTTCTGATTCCGATTAAATTAACCCCAGTTGATCACGATACAATATCAATTCCAATTAGCCCCTAGAGCTAAATGTTTCCGATACTAGATAGTGATAACTGACACCAGTGTCCAAGTGCTTCAGATGTAACAGCAACTACATCCCATTCCTGGAACTTAATCTGAGAAATAGGAAATTTAATGGGATCAGGTAGGGAAACGTGAAGGTGCAATTAAATTAAAGGTTTTTTACAGTTTATTTAGCATTCCTTAAATCATTTTTAAACTTATTGCTGGCCGTAAGAAACGTATTACTCGTAAATCTAGATTTTCTTTGCAGGTTTTCATCGTCAGATTTAAGCAAACAAAGAACAGCTTTAAAAACCATTGAATTATTATAATAGACCTAAACCAAATTACCATAGCCACATATGGTACCTTCTATCGACTGACATGACACAACATTTGTCAGTATTGCCCGATCGTTATCGGAACGGTGTCGATTCAAACGTATGTAATGCCTTCCATGATATGAAAAAGATGAATAATGTTCGCCATTTTTACAAAGGTCACAATATACCGTGCATCTATCAAGGCGTTATGCGTGCTTCACCACGTCTTGCCTACTCTAGAGTAATAATGTATGTCGGGAGATAGCGGGAGTGCGTGTATGATTCTTTTATGTTTAGAAAGGTTTTTAGATGATATATAGAAATGAGCTGGAAAGTATACTGTAGCGGTTGAAAATTGAAGTAGAAGTGAAAAATTGCTTACAATATTTTATAAGCCTCGCCAGTTATTTTTCTATCAAAACAACCTATTAACTGATTCTATAACGTCCTTTCTCGCATCAATATGAAATGTTTGAACATACAGACGAGTTCAGGGGCAAATAACATACTTAGTAGGTGGTGTAACACGTAAAGCGTAATTCCCATAAGTGATATTTACCGTAACACATTCAACCAACGTTGCTTGGTGCATCTACGTATAAAATACACAGACTCCTTGGAGCATTGCATAAGCTATAAGCCAAAACGAGCGTGCAGATAAGTCTCGCAGAACACTGATTCTAGAAAACATAAAGCTAGGAAAGACGAAGAATAAAACAATAAATAAAACTACGAAGACGCAGGTTGAAATCTCAGCGTCATATAAACTTTATGATAATATCAGTGCTCGCATGAAAATTGTATGCAAATGCTACCAACTCGAATTTAGTTCAGTATCATCTCGGCACACTGGGGTACAAGCGAGATTTTATACTTTGCTTGCAAAATTACTTGTACCTTGCAATAACCAAATATTCTTAGGCGTGTCGTGTACTTTTACTCAGTTCAATATATACTCTACTTGGGACACCTACTTGGTACTGTAAATTTTTTAGAACGAAAAAATTGAGAAGATATTTCTCGTTCGAAAAAGCTATTTATGTCTTCATACTTATATTAATTATCCGGATATTTAAAGCTCGAGAAAAAAATAAAATACAAGTTAAGCTACTTCAAAATGTGAATGGCAATGTGTCTCCATCGAGGTATGTGTCTGAAACTACACTTGTAGGTAAATTGTAAAACACTCACCCAAAAGTGACATATTTCATGAACGAAGATGTTGTCTGGCTAGTTTTGAATACATATTAGTTCAAAACTACAGAGTTGGTACATGATCTATAAATGTTATGGTTCGTTCGTAAATTAGCCGCTCGACACAGACAGAAGTTTGTAGCTAGCTTCACAAGTCTAAGGAGATTATTTTAGGGGCAGCACTAATGGATATCGAATGTTTAGATATACACAAATAATATAGGGCTATGTAGGTCATGTCGCGGGAGATATTAATGTCACATTAACTGGACATTTCTGAGTAGGTATACTACTCGTTTTCCTATCAATTCTCGTGTTTATTGACCAACGCGGTTCTTTGGCACGAAATCTAGCTGAATTTATTCACCCAGTAGCAGTTGGACTCTTTATGAAGGGTACTTACCACCTTTCTCTTTTGTAACGCAAAGAAACATTCAAGGAAAATAATATCCTAGTGTCCCACCTCGAACCAGTCTTCGTGATTCGTCCAGGTCTTCTCACCACCTCTTTCTGGGCCCATTGCGTGGAGACTTTTGCCATTAGTACATTCCTCTTTAAAAGTTTTAATTGTCGCATATATAAATAGTTACTAAAACGTATTAGCATTTCCATTAATACCCTTGAAAAACTTTCCTAAACATTATTATACTGTGAATTTCAAAATAAACAGTTTCAAAATACTAGACCCCAACCCTCATCTAACATCAACCCTTGAAACATGAACCAGATTCAAAGTAAAAATAAGTCAGAATCTCACAAATACATTTGGAGCCACGTAAAGGGATAAGGATAATGAATGAGGATACAATTTGACACTGCCGTAATCCGTGTGAACGCGCTTGTAATCCACCTGATGCCAAAAAACAGACCCACCATGCTTAAGTTATCTACCTTTGTGGTTAAATCAATGCGAGGGTTAGAAGTACTCGTATTATTAGAAACCACGGAAACTTATAATGGGAACGCTGCAGGTATATTTGATTCCGATTGCGAGTTCAAAACTATGAAAGGACTTTTTAATAGGGATCGAAATGTGGTCCATTCCATCTACGGTTCATTCTCTGAGGTAGACTTATTTGTTTGTCAAACGCATGGGTTTGGTGTAGTAGTTAGGAACGGATGTGTATCAGTATTGAGTGAAACTAACGAAGCTGTCTGTGTAACTATGTCGTCTATCTAACGACGTGAAATGTAGACAGAAATAACAACCCGATACCTATACCAGAGTCAAAAGAGCGGTATTTGGTTTAGTATTTTCCTATGACGAGGGAAAAGTTCATGCTTCATGTTTTAAAACCCCTAAAATGCATGCACTATTTTTAAGTAAAATTTTGTCGAGTTTAGAACATAATAATTGTTATGTTTCTGTACCATGGAGAACTGTACATTTTGCGTCTAGCATGTGCGGTAAAAGTTAATTGGTAGTAGGTTGGTAACTGAGTAGGATGAGCTTTTAGAAGACTTTTGTTTCAATATTTAACACTAGCACTTCAATAAATATAATGAAGTAACTGACCCGACAAATGTTGTCCTGTCTTAGCTATGAACTGTCAAACGCGCGAAGTTTAAACAGTCGGAACTTTCTTATTTTTTTCTATCATAAGAACCTTCTCCAGACAATCACAAACACACCAAAAAAAGAATTAGCGATCTCGGTCCAACCGTTTCCGCGTGATGATGATGCCGTGACCAAGGGAAATTAAGATTAATTTTATATATATAGATAGCCTACAGCACTCAGGCATAATGTAGCTTTTGAGGTGAATGAATTTTCAAAATCGATTCATTAGTTCCAGATTCCTACAAACAAACTTACAAACTTTACCATTTCAATTAATATTAAGTAGATAATTTAATTTTTAACGTATTGCCATTTGATTATGAACTACGAAAAAGTTTTACAATTTCGTATCTATATAGGTCTATGCCAGATTCGTAAAACTGAGAAACTTTTTTGTTTAAAAATAATAATGATAGTACTCTATTTATTTATTTTTAACTTTTAAAATTTTTATTTTGTTGGTGTTTTTTTAAATGTTGAATTTTTAAAAGGAATGCTTTGACATTGGAATGTCACAGCTGAAACGTAGTATAGTCACAGAGAAGTAGTTTCTCCGTCATCTCCCTAGATCGCAATTATAGTAACATTAAGTCATGGGAACCTTTCACCTTTTACGTCTGTCCTTCCCAAGAGCTCACTTACGACGGGAAATGACTACCCACAATCGGAAGGGAACGTAAGTAGGCAAATATTGGCACCGTTGACAACGTAGCGTATTTATCTTAGTCATCTGGGTAAAAAGGTTTAGTAGTACAGTAGGTATTCATTTTTGTACCGGCTTTTGTAAAGGTGAAATTTGTGTTATGTGTGGAGTATAACTGATCTTGTTGATATCCAACATTTAGTTATAGAAATTGTTGGAATTTTCTAATCACCCTTTTTTTGAAGTCTGTAGTCTTGGTTGTAGCTTATGATTGCTATATCGGAAAACCCAATTAAGTTATTTTTAGCGTGAAAAAATGTGTTACCTTTTCCGAGATTTGCGTCGCACACAGTTATTTATTTTGCTAGTAATTTCAGTATTACGAATTAATAGGATATCATCAATTGGTTTTTCAATCACAATTTTAAGTGTATTCAGTAATCTTATACAGATTTAGGTGTCATTTGTCTTACTGTGAGACAGTCATTTTTTGCCACTTATTCACTTTTAAGTCGAACCACAAAAAGAACATTTAATACCGAAAAAGCCTCATTCTAAAGAGAGTGGCGTTGCAAATCACGATTATTTTTTGGCTGGAACACCGGCTTGTCACACCCAAATTGCTTACCCATATGTTACACACAAGCAGGCTAAGCGTTTTGTTTCTAGGTGATTACGTAACATTATCTTATTATTTGATATTTTTATTACACCAGAAGGTTTGATACAAAATTCAGAAATCTTTCTAATAAACTCAATGTTGAAAATATAAAATGCAGATGCACCGGTGACCACTGCTATTGGCGGTATTGTCAACACGTTTCAAGGGTCACAACCAGGGTCTCACCCTTTACACAAATTAAGCATTGAATCTTTTAATCTAAACTGGCTTTGAAGGAGGTCCGTGTCAGAAGTTGCGCGCTTATCTTTTGATGCAACGAGTTGCATTATCTCTGCCCTCTCCAGATAGCTCGTCCATCATTATTCTAAAACAAAACTTCATTGTCGTCAAAAAATATCTACTATATCAATGTAACCTACCAGGACCTAACTGGTATTTAGTTTATACGTTACACTGCAACATTTTTAATCCAAACTTTTTACATAGAGATAAAAGCACTAACGATGATACTGTGCCATATGTGGTACATAACTCCTTTTGTTCAATTTATTCCGTTGGAAAGCCTAGTGGAATTTTTGTGTCCATTTCTGATTTCAATGTGCCATTGTTGTGTAAAATTGTGCGTACATTATTGCCACTTATGTTGAAATATGTTGGTCTACTCAAAAAGGACTGTGTCAAATATGATCTACATGCTAACTATTTAGTCTGCTGTTTCATTTCAGTAGCAGTGTTTTTTTTTTGTATGTTAAATACATACATGGGCATTAATATTAGTTCATACACACCATCGTTGACACCGTTGTGAATAGTCTGTCTCATAAACGTATCTTTGAATTTTCATCCACATATTCTACCTATAAATTATTGTTTTGACTATAAAACTAGCATTTGTCAGTCATTGTGAAGCTCAACTCAGAACTTTGAGGAGCTCAACGAACCGACGTACAATACCAAAGTAAGGACATTTGAGTAGGCCGCAAAAATACTCAAACTGCCAGACAATCATAAAATCTACATGAATATAACGAAATACATAGTTCTCGCATTCACATTATTCTATATGAGAACCATGCAGCTTAGTGTCAGTAATGGTCTTTTGAAGAAAGAACCACACATATTTGAGTGGACCTGTCCAGTCAGTGCAAGCAATTGTCAATAGTCGAATAGCTCAACTTAAAAACCACTAAGGAGCTCAATTACTTGACGAACAATACCAAAGAAAGGACATTTGGGTAGGCCGCAAAAGTATTCAAACTGTCAGACAACGTTAAAAATTACTGTAAAAAGGAGGAGAAAATAATAATAATAACCCACATAGTCCTCACATTTACAATAATTAAGTAATCAAAAAAAAAACAAAAAAGTATTACTTTACAAACTAAATATTTATGTCAAACAAAATAGTAATAATAAAATGTCAAAAAAAAATGTCATAAATATATTGAGAGGGAACAGTCATAATATTAATCTCTTTAAATTTGTCTCTGAGGGAGTGTCTGGGACATCATTTATAAATTGCACGAATAGCCCTTTTCTGTAAAACAAAAATTGTCACACAACAGAATGCCGTACGATATCACACTATGAAAATAACTAAAGTATACTAAACGAGCTGTCTCTAAATCAGTTAAACCACGAAGGATTAACTACTGTATTTCGCACTGAAGGTATCTTTATCACATACTTCACACATTTCACACTCTGTAGGTACGTACAACAGCTTGCGATAACTACCAGTTATAACGTTTAATAACTTTAAATTTATCGTACACAGAATCTTAATTTAAAAACTTCTACCAGCACAACCCCGATAACATTGCTTTTGTCTATAAGCCACAACTACTGGAAAGAGTGCATTGCAACACTGTTATTACTCTTATCAACTTTTTGTTCATGTTTTGGGTTTATTTTGTAAGTCCGTGTTTTTAACAGAAATTCGATCCCATGTAGGTTTTGTTAGTCTTTTTTGTATATTCCTGAGACAGGAAAAACGCTACCCCTATACCTTCCCACCGTTATATAACTTAACTGTATTTTTAATATAAAAAAAAGTTTGAAGGTAATGCTTGTGATTGCCTCGATGTCTGTCAACCAGTATTTTATTTCGAATCCAAGTCTCTCTCGCTGCCAATCTTTTGAAACTAGTGTCAATACATTTGTACCGACTAATCAGATGAACCGATGATGACGTATAACCACGATACAACGTCTATATTACCAGTTAATAGAATTTGATGGCATATATGCTACTGACGTATTGTAACAGATGCAATGGAATGATTGATGTCTTTTGTTACTCAGATCTGTCATCATGTCAGATTATATTATAGACATTGTTGATGCTATGTAATTATTAGCATCTAATTTATGACCAGTGCAACCAAACACGCTTGACGGGAATATGATGATGTATAATGATCAAAGGCAAACTGTTTTGCTGTGTAATTATGATCCAATTTGATATTATCAAAACACATTCGCAAATTGAAATGGATAAACACAAATTGAAACCGATTCAAAAGCTTTTGCCGGAACGGAAAATTTGAAGAGATGTTAATGTCCTAACTTCTTAATTCTGTTACACTGAACTAATATTCGCAGAACAGAAGGCCGAAGGGGCCAAAAGGTTCTGGAGTGACAACCACATAGCGGAAGACGCAGCTTTGGAAAGCCTTCACAAGGTGGACCAAAGACTTGATGAAGGCCACGGGAATCTGCTGGATGCGAGACGCACATAATCGGTCGATGTGGCCACACTTTGAGGAGGCCTATGTCTAGCAGTGGATGTCTTTCGGATGTCATTACTAATCATCACTTAGCAAACCGTGCAATTAAGTTATAAAGGTCTATCTAAACTCACATCACGTTGCGTCTATTCAGCCATTAACAATCTCTCTATAGATATAAGTGTGAAATCGAGATGTCCCTAGACACTTCTACCAACTTTAGCATTCATGACTGTAATTTCCAAAGGGATAGCTGATCCGTTCCTATAAGAATCTTCGTACATTTTCTGAAGATGATTATACACCAGAAAAGGTATAAGGTAGAGGTTTCAGTCAAATGCTCTCGAATTCGGATTTCAATAGATAGCAACTGAGAGTGGACGTCATCAACCCACGTCATTATATGAAAAGGTGTTTTTCCTGCTTCTGCGTTGCACTCAAATAATTTGGTTGTATGGAGTGAACGTTACCGGTTTAATAATAATGAAACATTTCCTGTCACATGCTAAAAACTATTTAGACGACTGCGACAATTCGAGCTGCCTCAAATAAAGGTCAACCGCTCTTAACATTTTATTTGACGTCCTACATTTTTATGACACTTCAAAATATTCGTACCGAAGAATTCTTACCTTTAATAATAACTGGGGAAAGGTGAGAGAGGAGGAATGACGAAGCCTTTGTCTTTAGAGAATTTTATTCAGTTTCCGGGCTTTAGAAATTTCGATAGCCAGATTAATTTGTAAATATAATCTTGGAAGGTTAAGCTTTCAAAATCACCGCACTAATTCCATGCATTTTTTTTCTCTGACAAAATATTTCGTGTCGCTGTGTCCGGTGGGATTTATCTCATTTCTGATTCACCCTTTTTGTGGGAGGAGTTGTTGACATCTTTTTGTCCTTCAAATAAGTTTAACCTCTGAATATCTAATCGAGAAAGTGTGGAGTAAAACATTCATATGCCAAAAAATTTGTGGTAGATATTGATATTGTTTATACACTGACATGGGTAAAGTGGTAAACGTGTTTGATTAAATTTCAAATTCCTATTTTATAGTTGCGTGGACACTAAAGTACCTACCTACCTAAATGCCGTGCATGTCCGTGAAGCTCATAGAGTGGCCAGGCTTAAGTTTGAAACGTGGATAGCTTGCAACCGGCCCACTTCAGGCATTATTTATGAGGAAATGCTCGAATCGCGCAAAATATTCAAAAGTCGTTTGAAGTGGTGCCAGAATAATCAAGAGCAGCTTAAGATGGACATTCTGGCTAAACACAGGTCGGCAAAGGACTTTTCTAAGTTCTGGAAATCCACTGGAAAGCATGACGTTAGGCCTGGCCTCCCGGTGAGCGTGAACGGAAAAAACGAAGCAATCGATATTGCGAATATGTTCAGAGAACATTTTATGGTGCGCTCCCCGCTGGGCCCTTCAGCGTCATTTGTTAGGTCTGAGCCCGGAAGTGGGGGGGAGGAGTCGCCTGTACATTTTACGGCTAGTCAAGTGAGACACGTTTTAAAGAAAATGACGGGCGGTAAATCTCCTGGTCACGATGGGCTTAGTGTGGAGCATCTGCGGCATGCTGGGGTTCACCTGCCGAGGGTCCTGGCCGTGTTCTTCACGATGTGCTGGAGTCACTCATACTTACCGCATGACTTAATGAAAACCATCGTAGTGCCTATTGTGAAGAGCGGGACTGGGGATATCTCGGATAGGGAGAACTATCGGCCCATATCTCTAGCAACGATAATTGCTAAAGTGCTGGACGGTGTGCTTGATTCCTACATAGATAAATACATAAACTTACACGACGCGCAGTTTGGGTTTAGACCCGGGCTATCCACCGAGGCTGCCATCGTAGGTCTCAAGCATACTGTCCAATACTATATGGATCGCAGGACACCGGTGTATGCGTGTTTCCTTGACCTCTCCAAAGCTTTTGATCTTGTCTCATATGATGTGCTCTGGAGAAGGTTGGGGAACGCGGGTATACCGGTGGGGGTGCTCAATTTGCTCAGGTATTGGTATTCCCACCAAACCAATTTTGTGAGGTGGAATAATACACTCTCTGAAGCATATACGTTGGAAAGCGGGGTGAGACAGGGAGGTTTGACGTCACCCAAGCTTTTCAACCTATACATAAATGACCTCATCGTCGAGCTCAGTAGCAGGCGTGTCGGTTGTTCGATAGATGGCGTCTGCCTCAACAACATTAGCTACGCGGACGACATGGTGCTGCTGAGCCCGACGGCGAGAGGTCTTGGAGAGCTGTTAAGGGTATGTGAGTCCTATGCTGCTGCACATAGTCTTATATACAATGTCCAAAAATCCGAATATATGATCTTTAGGGCCGCCGGTGGTTGCCCTGAGTATTCACAAAATGTTACCCTTAATGGCTTGTGCATAAACCGTGTCACGAAATTTAAGTACCTGGGGCATATAATTACCGAGGGTCTTGATGATGATTTGGACATTGAGAGGGAGCGCAGGGCTTTGGCGGTCAGAGGTAACATGCTGGCCCGCAGATTTTCCCGCTGCTCTGAACAAGTAAAAATAACGTTGTTTAAAGCCTATTGTCAAAGCTTTTATACGGGAAATCTGTGGGTCAAGCACACCAAAAGATCGCTGGATGTCCTGCGCGTCCAGTATAACAATATCTTCAGGATGATGTTGGGGCTGCCTCGCTTCTGTAGTGCATCGGGGATGTTCGCGCTGTATCGAACTGATGGCTTTCATGCCGTCATTCGCAAGAAAACTGTTTCCCTGATCTGCAGAATGCGTGGCAGCTGCAACGGAATTCTGAAGACTGTAGCAGATAGGATCTCTTCTCCGACATGGGTGTCTTTTATTAAGCGGGTAATTTGAATGTTTTTATTTTTGTGCTATTTTATTTTAATTTGAATGTATTTTTATTTTATTTATTGTGAATGATTTAATTTTTTATTTTTTAACCTATTTTAAATTTGAATGTTTTAGTGAATTTTAAATTTTATCTTATTTGGAATCCTGATTTTAATGTTATTTTTAATTGATGATGCTACTTTATTAATTTATTTGGTTTTGTGTTAATTTAAAAATTTTTTAATACCGAGTCTAATTGCACTACTTATATGGATCTTGTTATCTGAATTAAAGGAATTTTATTTTTATTTATTTATTTATTTAATATGCTTTATTTATTAAAGACATTCAGTATTTGAGTTTAAGATGCAATACAAGAATATGCACAGCTTTAACTAGTCTTATAAATCACAATGGCTTTGTCCAGTATTAGATTTCAATAGCCTAACTTGATAGAGACTGATAAATAATTTCTAAGAACTAATTACAATATTATAAAGTAAAATCTTGGACTCCGAAGGTCAATTGGTAGACTCTTCGCAAAAACAGAAAGTCGCCACTAATAAAAATGAAGTAACTAGTACTCTGGCTGCTAATGAGCTCACAAATCGTTTCTTTTATCAAAGCATATTCTGGCCACGAGCCAAAACATGATTTGAAGAAGGAGTTTCGTATTGATCACATCGTATTTTCATCAGAAACAAGTAATAATATTGGAGGCTGTATTTGCTTCAATTGTTTGTTAGAAATAATATGAAACATAATAACAGTATAAACTTAGAGGTAATAAATCATCTTTAACTCTGTCATTGCATTTGAATTAATAAAGTCATTAGACAAGTTGCAGAAAACAAAATAAGATTGAACGAATTTCTTTTGTTTGTACCTACAACTTGAATAGTCATTCTAAAAACTAACTTATTAAGTCGAGTATAATATCCAAACATGTCATTAAAGTCCAATGCCATTTCGATCATTCAAACGTTCGATAAGAAAGTGGTTCCAATAACTGGCTACCTATTTTATTAATAACGAAAATATCTTCTGTTTTGCATAAATAAGTTTCTATGAAGTGTGTTGCAGTACGCTGATTAACACGGGTCATAAAGTTCTTTAGAGTACAAAAAATGGTTTTAAATAAGTCAATTCTGCCAGCGTTCTGGCCACTTTTCCCCAATCGATGCCCAATGAGCTATACTCCTCCCTCTTTTATGCCGCTTGTACATATCTTATTCATTTTGTTTTAGCCTTGTTATCCCATTAATTAAGTTATTTATTAGTTTATTTATTTATATTGTAATAGTAAAACTTTTCTTTTCATTTAAGTCTAGTTGTTTGATTATTATTATTAATCCATTTATTTCAGATTTATATTCATATAAGGTCATTAAATTAAGTTCAATTATAAAAATTAAAATACATGATCATTAAAACAATTAACAAGTTAAGGATTTCCAATAAGATTTTAAAACACTACATGAAGTTTAAATAAATTCAGTAACATCTTTAAAACATTAAATTTATTAAAAAAATAAATGAAAAAAAAAACATAAAATAAAATCAAATAACTTAAATATTTATATTAAACAAATTCATTAAATATCAGTGAAGTCTTTGAAACGTAAAATTTATTTAAACATAAAGCATAAAATGAAATCGAATCATTAAAAATATAAACTCAAATGAGCTTTATAAAAATGCTATAAAATTAATTGTGTTAATAATTTGCTTATGAAACTATGATCGTGAGTGCCCATCAATTGTTTGAGCCATAAGAAGAAAGCTCATGTGAGTGTTATGACATAATTAAAATATGGGGGTTTTGTACTCATATTGATATATTATACTTTAGTAAATCATACTCCAAATACTCCGTTCAGCAGTCAAATAGTCACCTCGTGATTGAAACAGAATTCAAAGTGTCTGCTAATTTGGACGAGCAAAGGGATATATAATAATGTTTTAATTGCCTAATACCTGCTTCCAACTCTAGGAGTTTAAAAACAATAAATGCAAAAATATTAGGTAAGTCTTCATTTGTGTCACTTATCCGTGTTTTAGTAAAATCAGACATAATTTACTCGTAGCTAATTTGAAATGTCTATATGCTCAACTATGTTTGTTACCTACTAACTATTAGTATTGGTTACAGCTGCACATATTCCCTTAAAAACAGTGTAACTTCATGCGATACTAACAGTAATTACGTTAACGCCGTTGAAAATCACATTAGTACTTAATAGTAAGTTTGTTAAAGGGCTAACTTCATGTTATGTTGCAGCGTGAGTTTCAATATTTTACTAACCATCACAGGTTGAGAATAGGGAATATGCATGTAATTTTTTTTTCGTTAAAGCAATAAAATACAGTACTATAAACTCAAGAAAATTATTTAAAAATAAATTCAAGTACTGCATGTCGCTCAAAAAAAATATTTAACTCCTACAATTTTCTACTGCACTTCAAACGCCACGAGCCTTTGAAGTGCAGTAGAACTGTCAAAGCTGTACTTTGACGTCACTTACCTCGATACGCTTACATCTTATTTTTTGTCCTTAAATGAATGATTTTACTAACTGTATGTGCTTGTCAAGCAGAAATTGCAATTTCAATATTATAATTTTTTTTTTTTTGTGAAATTTAAGTTTGTCACACCATTTTTGAGAACGATAGGTTTTGAGTTTACGTTTAGTTTCATTAAAAATATGCAGCATAAAATAATGAATTGTAAAATATGTAACGAATAAAAAAATCAAACAAGTGTACCACATTGTTTTTATGGTCCAATACAATGTATATTTAAAATAAAATAAAAAACTTTTTACAAAAAAAAATACAACCGACTTCCATAAATAATACTAAAAAATGCAAAATAACTTTAATTTCGGAAGTCGGTGTTTCTAGTTTGGTTTCTTCGTTATTTGACACCGACTTCCGAAATTAAAGTTATTTTGCATTTTTTAGTATTATTTATGGAAGTAGGTTGTATTTTTTTTTGTAAAAAGTTTTTTATTTTTCACTTTTTAGTTGTTTTTACCCCATTCTAAAACTAACTTAATAGTAAAGTTATGCCCGAATTGATAGCCCCAAAAATAGGGAATTTGAACGTAATTGGTGAAATTAGGGTGTATCAGGGTGAATTGTACAAATCTGTATACCCCTTCAGAGCGCATCAGCGTGATGTAATGTTATGAAGTCCTGAAAACAATATACAGACATGCGATTGCAGCAATTCTGGAAGGTTTGCTATCATTTATTGAAGAGTTCCATTGTGTATCTCCGAAGTCCTTCATCAGATCTTCACCAAATTAACAGCAACAGCTTTCAAATAAAATAAAAATTTTCAAAATCGGTTCACGTAGTAAGAAGTTATGAGGTAACAGACATAAAAAAAAAAAAAAAAAATACAGTCGAATTGAGAACCTCCTCCTTTTTTTGAAGTCGGTTAAAAAGTTTTGAATTACTTGCATATTCCCTGTTCAGTTCATATATCGTGTTTATCAATAACAGTTAGCAGTTTTTGTAGCGGTCAAAATAAAATAACACGACAAATACAGGGTGTAAATGGAAATGCGTGGGCGTATTTTAAATACTGTTTCTGCCCATAAAAATTTGCAATTTTATTTAAGAAAATAATAATCAATTACAAAAATTAAAATGTGCCTCCCATACTAATTTTGATTAGTTGATGATAACTTTGTTTGATAAAACCATTTTTTTTTTTGGGTTTTGACTAGATTGCCTTAAAAAAGTTGTTCATTTCCATGAGTAGAGTAGTATCTAAGATTTGACCACCTATTTCCGTTACCCCCTGGATATTGCTCGAAGGGTAAGGCAGAGGTGTATGTATAACACATTACATAACACCCGTTATATTTAGTTTCCTGTAACAGGGCGTGAGCTTTCTGCCATCAACCGGACGCAAAATCATCTGGTATTGAGACGTGAAATTTCTTCATATATCACAATAATACTCAGTTGACAACAACACTAAGATTTTTTGTCGTTACAGACTAGAATTTCAAGTGGGCTATCAAGGAATCAGCAAATTGTAAGCATTACCAGCGAACTCTTGTCTATTGTATGTTATATCATATTATTGCTTAGAAATTCGCGCGAGAAGTGTATATGCAGACAATTAAAATAATATACCTACTCGTTATAAGTCACATTATTACGACATGATAAAGAGTGCTTTACATCGTACAGAGTTACGCATCTGTTTGGGACCGGTCTTAAGGGAATGTTTTTGTTGTTTCGAAACATGACATGTGGGATGTTCGGAAAAGCGTAAAAAGGGTTTTATATGGTTGACAGTGCATTTCAGCTCTGAAAACGTTTTTGTGGTTTCGTCTATTTTTGGTTTAGTGTATTTTTTGCTTGCTGCTAAAATAGTCCGACTTCTATCATGCCTTTAAAACATTATGCTGATTCACAATGTTTTTGGTTAAAGAAACCTTTACATTTGTACGAGTAAGTTACGGATTCAACCTACATAAAAACCTCTTTACGTTATAGTACTACAATTATGTACATTTTGTACAAAACATAAATAATTGAATAGCAAACAACGTGTTGGCGTGGTGTCAAAAGTCCTCGTCCCTAACTCGTCAATACTTGAGAGCGTGACCCAAATCTAGGCTGAACGATGAATTATTCGAGTCACAATCGACTCCACCCGGTATTAAGACGTCAATTTTAATTTTCGAATGCAACGTTTTAGGCTAAAGCGAGAAAATCGATAGAACCTTTTCCATCTCACTTACTCCGACCGTTCAAGTTTGAAATTAGCATCAATAGATTTCGGCCAGTTCACTGGTTATATCCAATGCGTATTTAGAGTCCCTGAAATAAAGTTAATTTGCTTTTATACCGCGGACAGTTTTTTCCTTTCCAATTTTGGTCAGGGACTCACAATGAGGTTTAAGTAAAAGATTGGTATAACCTAGATTGATTTGGGTGCTTTTGGATGGTAATGAGAATTTTAGTATTATTTGATTGGAGAAAAAAGAAATGTTTCAAGACGGGACCTCTAATTTACAGAAATGCTAAAGCAAAAGATTTCTTTAGGTTGTCGTTACAGTATCATTTTCTCCCAAACAGTCTAGTCAAGTGCAGACTCAAAAATAAGAGAAATTTGCCACTTCTGCCTAATTTGGATTAAAAACTTAAAAAAAAACACAATAATCATATTTTTCACACCTTACCAAAAAACTGCTTTTCAACAACAAGTGTCACGATTATTCTTAGATAAACAAATAAATAAGCTTTACAAACAGATAACTCTGCCATAATTTGCTATTTAGACCCACACAGAGAAATAGAAAAATATTATGTCAGCCAGTACTCTCATTAAAGTACCAACTACCGTTTTCAACTCAAAGGTTTCCATTCAATCAACAGAACAATGACAATACTGCCGTGACCATTTCCATTTTTTTCTCGTTCCACAAATCCGCACACAGACCAGACATATTCAATTATTATCCCTCTATTGTTTTTTAATCGGCTAGTTCCTCTCCCTCCTGTTCAAATTGCTTATTAAAGTTAGATCAGTTGTCTTTTGGGTCAGGTTGTGTCAAAACTTTTTTGAACGAAACCTTTTTTTTAGAATAAAACTTTTATTATACCTTAAAGATCTATTAAGGAGTGAAAGGTTTTATATTGGATCGTAAACATCTTATTGCTAAACATTGGTCTCTTTGTAGACTTTTTGAGACCACTACGTATAATAAACAGTCTTGAAGGAATAATAAAGAGCTTAGAATGGAATTATTCGAGCTGATTGAATGCAATCCATGCTAATGCAGTGGGGGGTCAAGCTCAATTTGAATTCAAATTATAATAGGATTAAGCAATGATGTTCTTAGGCGATAACTCTGTGAATGAGCTTCCATTTTAATCTCACATGAATCTTTTAATAAAATGCGTCTATCCAAGTTTCCCACTGGAAAAAGATTTTTGTAAACTTCTTCTCTTCAATGTTCCACCCTAAGTTATTCAGTTTGGTGCAGTATAGACTGCTCGTTACATGACATGCTGCTTCTAACAGCCTTTTTAATTAGGTCTGATCAGAGACTCATATTTCCGTTCTTATTGGCGTTGCAATTATTTCTTTATCTGTCTATGATTTTTTTGCTAGTCACCATAATAACATGGTTGGAAGAAACACCTTTGTCCGTATTTCGATTGAAATTTCTGTCCCAATCTCTTTGAACAAATAAAATTGCGGCATCATCTTTGGCCTATTATGAATTTAGTCCAATTTGGTCTCCTATTGCCAGTTTTATTAACTTTTTCTACTTTTTGCCAAAGTTCATGAAGTCATTGCTTTTGCATTATTGTGAGGAGGTCAATGCAATGAGTTATTCCAGGCTGATATCCTTGTCCAATAAGTGGCTGTTTGTAATACATACACAGGAAGCAGTCACTTAGCAAAACACACACAGAATTTGCGAAAAGGTGAGACTCCACCAATTTTTAAAACACCCGCAAAACTTTACAGGTAAACCACTTAATGAACACCAAATGACCAAATTACTGGATTATTTGGAGAGATTGAATTTTGAATCCGCCTATCAGTATTTAAACTAAGCATTATTATTATTATGGTTAGCGAGTTTTATAAATAAGGGTGTTAATAATATAGGCACCCGTCACTGTGCTAATTACAGAAATCAAATCAAATCAAATCAAATTTATTCGTAAATGTAGGTATCAATACAATAAGATGTTATAATAAGATGGTCAGTTCGCTACATTTTACTGAAGAGCATACAAATCATACAATAATAAAGCTATTTATGTCGACACCACAGACACACATTTAAAATCGAATACTCAATTAATTACATACTAACACACAATTCCTTACGCACACAATTACCAATATCAAATAATTCACTAATGTTAAAATAATTTACCATTGTCAAAATAGTTTACCAATGTCTAAATAATTTACCAATGTCGAATAATAATAATCTAAATGTAACAAAGTAAAAAAAAAAAAAAAAATCTAAGTGTCAGTGGTGTCCTCCTTAAACTCAGTTGTGGAGTAGTAACATTTATGAATTAAAAATTGTTTCAGTTTCAGAGCACTTAAAGTAACAATAAATTCATGACAGTCAACTTTTGTAGGAGAATTATTCGATATTTGCATTAACAAGTTGCAAAAAGAGGCATCGATTTAAGAGTTTTTTTTTTTATATTTCTTGAATACTGTACTAATTACAAAAAAAAATCTGTACCTGAAATAAAATGAACTACCAACCAAATTAACAATTCAGAAGTAAAATATATCATTCAAGAATAAGCCCGATTTTAAACGTGGATATTCGTTCATATTATATTATTGTGCATGCAGTCCTTTGTTAGGCTTTAACGATTTAATATACCAATATTGTAAAGCAATTGTTTTACCAAATTTAAAACGTATCTAAAATAATATTTTTCATATCCCTACTCGTAACGGTTTTAAATCCAATCAATTTCACGAGAGGAATAGTATATGTGTATTCTGATGAATCATATTTCACAAACTGAATACCTATCATCTTACTGCCTACATATAATTTTGTAATTATATTTCTATTTCATTTTAACTCCAAATATTCCGATTGTAAATTAACTTGAGCCTGAAGTGTAGAGAACTTGTTCAGTATTATAAAGTACTGGACACAATAATAGTCCACGTCACTTGCAATACTTAGTGGACTTAGCACTTGCAACCAAAATGTCCAGTCTCGACTAGTCTCGAGTTACGAGGCGAGTGTAGTAAAGTGCAAGGCTGCCTGTTTGTGAAAGCGGAGCGAATAAGAGGAACGAAGCCAGGAAAAACTAACTGAATTTCTGTGGCCAATTGAAAAATGTGCATGCGTGTAATTATTAAAATAATGAAGGTTAATAATTTGAAAATCTTTTTATTTTTCACTTGCTTCTGCCAGCGGTTTTGTCTGTGTGGAATTTTTTCTTCCCCCATTATAAATTACTGTTGTTTTTTTATTACTGGGTTGTGGAGGTCAGATAGGCAGTTGCTTTATGTAAAATACTGGTATTCAGCTGCATCCGGTTAGACTGGAAGCCGACTAAAAGATAGTTGGGAAAAAGCTTGGCAGATTCTACATGTTATTCTGCTGTATAATTATAACTGTATTTTTTTGTACTATTTCATAAAAATCCATTTTGTAGTTTTTGTAAGTAAGGTTAATACCAAACACAAACTTCTTATTTATAATATTTGTTGGATGCCTGGCTTTGGAATCGGGTTTCCACACTTTCCTGCGTCAAGTGGTTCGGTCTTGGGTCGTCTGTTCTGGCAATTGGGCTTGTTTCAGGACTTATTAAGCTAAGTCTGGAAGCTTCCAGACAAAGCTGATTTAGCTGATTTGTCAAATAAATAAAAGCGAAGCGAAAAAATGTTCCATGAAACTTATATACACGGAATTGCGATGGACAAGAGCATTCAACACTCCGCACCCATTTTTTTTTTGTGTCAGTTCTTCGTACAGTAACCTACCTTTGCTTTCGAGCTCCGCTGTCTAGCTCCTCAATCTCAGTTCGCTCCTCTCCGCTCTAAAACACAGGCAATCTTTAATCAGCTGCATGTCTGGCAGAGCGGTGTGAATAAGTGTTCCAGTTAGAAATACAAATTGAAGAAGCCGTAGTAGTAGTGTAGCACAAGTTTTGTGTAGACTTTGTCGATTATTTGTTTATACTACCTACTTACCGGTTGAGAAATTTTTTATTTTTATTTAATCTAGTATGAGATGCAAAATGTAAGAAATTCTCCTCTTTATCACCATAAAAAGCCTCGCTATGTATTATCACAAAGATTACTCGCAGTTTTTGCCATTCATTTAGAATATTAGTAAGAAGTAAGATATGATAATAATATGAACAAACAATAAAATAAATCAATCAAATAATCGAAAATAGTCAAAAATTTGTATACTTAGGGCCAATTTCACCAATTCTAAACGCCCAGTTTTTGAGGTTTAAGCTCGTTAAGGCGCAGTTATACGACTTTTAATGGTTTTTAATTGAACATTAAGTCTAAACGATTAGTCTTATTTCTTAGAAAAAAATATATGTTACTCTAGACAATTTCCGTCGTAATTTGATCTGAGAATATTTGAAATTCCTTGATGGGCGAGTCCTATTACTCGGTGCGTTATGTGAGCTCAGCACAGAACACACAAGCTAACCACTCAAGGTCATTGCCAGTTAATAGCGCCATATGGCCGTACACGAAATTTTGCCAATTTCGCTGATTTACGTGATTTTACAGACGTGATTTTACTAATAATGTATTTCTAAAAGTTTTAATGCACAACATGAAAGATCATTTCAATAATGATCTAATGTATTTTTAATGTGGTTAATCGACCACAAACGGACGAAGTTTTTGTGAATTTTTGCTGTAAGGGGTTTAGAATATCACATAATTTCCAATCGTTTTGACGTCTAAACGGTATGAAGAATTGGAACGTAAATTGTTGTTGCTAAAGTCGTCTATATAATTTATGAATCACTTTTTACCACTTTTAAATATAAAATTTTTGAGTAAAAAAAATATTTAACTTAGAAAAATTTTAGAGAAAGTGGGCAAAGAATTGCTTTTGATTATGGCAATAAAAAAAAAACTCGAATCTAGCTCAATCATTAGTATCTAGATCATCATAATTGAAATGATCTTTCATGTTGTGCATTAATGCACAACATGAAAGATCATTTATAACATTTCAACTTACAGAAATGCATTATTTTAACTGTAGAATCACGTAAATTTGTGAAATCGGCCAAAATTTCGTGTAAGGCCTCTTAAACGCGTTTAGCCGCTAGCATAAAGCTGAAGAGATTGTTTGTTTGGTAATCGCTGTTCGCTAATCTCAGGTTGAATAGTCCATTTATCGAGGAAGTCTATAGGCTATATAACATCACATTGCGACCAACAGGAGGGAAGCATCAATGAAAATGTGGCAAAAACTGAAAAAAAAAATCCTTTTGAGAGCTTCAGTTGCGTGCGCTGCGTAAACGGTTAAAGCTACTCAAAAATTATGTATGACGGAATTGTTCACTTAACAGCATAATATGTCTATATCTTTTAGGGTTAACTCACTATAATCTTTTTTATGGTTTTTATTTTTTGCGCTAAGCTTAGTTCAAAAATCTTAGTTTATAGAGCGAATGGTGAAAATGGTCCTTAGTTGGATACTTTTACTCAGTAACATTGCGAAAGGAAATATGTCTGCGAAGTTTGCACGTCCAGTAAACGGAAGTGACTGAGTAATCGGATTGCAATGTCAGTTCGAACTACGATACAGAATGGAATATCTCTTTGTCAGTTCTCAACCAATCGACAGCGCTGTCAAAACAAGAAATATGCCTGTCGGTAACTAACCCAAACATGTTTATCGAAATAAGGGACTTAGTAGACTTTACACCTCCAGAAGGTCACTTAATGTGTTAATAGGCTTATAGTCATTTACGATTTTATTTATGAGTAAACTTTAACGCGTACGTTTTTGCTTATAGGAGCTATACTGTTTAATGACTTGCCCTGTTTTACTATAGAATGAGATCATTTTAGTTATGTTCTAGATTTCCAGTAGCTTTTACCAAGAATAAAACTTTCCACAATTTTTTTTTAAAGTTTTGGACATAAACACGAATGTCTGGAGTGGTTTCTTAGTAATTAGTTGTTGTAATGGCTTCCTGTGGGTAATTTTCATTTGCACTTAAACTGTATAATTGTCCTTGCAAAACTAACTGCACCTTACACTTAGGAAATTAAACTTGGATAAGTAAAATTACACATTCGTGTGCACATGTGTCGTATTAAGTAGTTTGTGTACAGTTTTGAAGGTTGGAAGTTATATTATTTTTGCTAAGCAAAGATAGTTCTAGCTTTGTTTTTCTATTACTTGGGTTCAACATAAAAGAAGGCTTGCGACTTTTCTTATTAGAGCTTAGACTGTCACAGTTTTATTGGGAGAGAGGTAGTACATGTGTCGCAAAGAAATAAGCTCTAGACTTTTTTATCCTTCTTGAAATTGGAGAATATACCTACAATATACTTATACACAACTAAGGTACGATACAAACTGATAATTATTAATAATATGTAAAAACGCGAATGAAAAGAACTCGTTATGTATATGTTTTTGAACTTGACCGCCAGACTCCTTGGTTGAAATTGGTCTCCTTTTCTTCTATATTTAGCAATCAGATCCTTGATATTTGCGTCGGCTTCCACATTATTCAGCTATCGAGAGCCTCTTTCATGATTCCACTCTAGCCTTCAGTTCTCAAAATAAAGTCAAGTGATTTCACGACCAAACTCCCAAGAAGCAGACACTTCGGCTCTAAAAAAACTCTCTTGCCTTTAAAAATATTCCGAAAGAGACGAAATTAACTTCTAAGTTCTTACACAAAGAGCGCCTTAACTAAGTTTTATAAAGAAGTGTATAAAGGAATAAAGCAAGTCACTATCTTCCCTGACATTTGCTTGTCTAAAAACTAGTCTGGCATCGTGCCTGAATACTGTTCAGGCACGAGCTGTAAACTTTATCTCTGTACAAGCTTGCCTCACTTTGGCTTGGCCTAGGTAATTTAATTTAATTTGCATAGGTAGAGAACTCAGCCTAATCGGGCCATGACTTTATCTGATCATTAAGGAAATGAGGTGATATTTTATGTAGCAAGCAACTTGTTTTGTTGGGAAAGGAGTAAAGCAGTGATATTTTGGCTTTATTTGTTTACTGCGACTGTTATGAGGTTACTGGGTCATGACAGTTTGAGCTTAACGAGTATATTATCTTATCCTCGATACTAACTTGCTCCCTGGCTAAGCCTAAGGATCAGGATCAGGCCCGAGAGTCGACATCGCGAAGTGTTCCACCGCGCCTTAAAAAGATATGCAGCAATACCTGACGGGGTCCGTCGAGGCCGATGTCTGCCTGGTGTCGTGGATAAATTTGAAATAGAGTTCCCGCGGCTCTTGGCACTCAGGCAACTGAAGGAACAGGGGTGGGTTTTATTTTGTAAAACCCACCCCTCCATCTAGAGCGGTAGAAGTCATTGGATGATAACCCAAACGCAAAAAAGGGTGTGGCCGACGAATGTTTAGAACCATTTCTTTGTGTAAGGTCTTTTATTGCAGATAAGATGTATAAAAGTACCTACGTTGCTGGAAATCCATTAATGTTTAAATGGAAAATGCTTGCATCTGCCGTTGTTTCGGAACTCAGTGAACATCTTGTTTTAAATAAATAGTCGCTAAACTTTGTTACATTTCTTCATTAAAATTCCCTTCAAATTCCAGTTAATAGTAATGGCAATTGATGGAATTTAGTAATAACATGAATCAAAAAAAAAAGCAGTTCTACTTAGAAACTGTTCAAATACCGTACATAATTAATTTTACGAATGAGTAATGCACAAAATGGCTGCCCAATGACCATACGATTGAAAGAAAAGAAAGAAAGAAAATACGTTTATTTACGGTAAACATGACGCAAAAAACAGAGAAACACAAAAAGAAAAAGAAAAACTGGGGGTCATTATACTTGCGTGTTCTACTATAATCGCTGCTAACTTCAACGATTGATAACTTACGTCTTTTGTTGCATAGTTTCTATAGAAAATTGGCGCTCACTTAAGTTCTAATCAAGAAATCTTTTTGATATTTCCACATGCCTTTGATGGTATTGTGTGTACAAATTGACGAGGCTTTCATTGCCTTTCTTGGCATTCGAGTCTACTTGAGCTACGACGTGAAGGGCGATAATTTGTTTGTTCTGTTGGTAGGTACATGTTTCTCGAGAGTATGTATGTGTGTTTACGTCTTTTTTTTTAGCACGCCCTGTCGTTTAAAACGACTGGTTGATTTTTAACAAATGAGGTATCGTTAGATTGGTCTTGACAGCCGAAGTGACATAGGCTATATAAATTTGAAAAAAAAAACAAAAAGACGGCGGGGTTTTTTTTTGTGACTTGGTCATGTGGGATAACAAAATAGTGGATTTGAGGAAGGGTTCCGAAAAATCATTATTTTTTCAGGTTTTATTTAACACTATCTCCTTATAGGGTTAATCTATAAGTAAAGAACTACTTTCTGTATTTTTTTTCGAAATTTTAGGCCCAGTGGTTTCGGATATAAAGGGGGGGGGGGGAAGGAATGGTAAGTATTCATCTGTTTTCTTAATTAAGAGCGTTCATCGCACGCGGGCTGGCAACGTTGCATTTCCAGAGGTTATTTTAGGATTATTTTATTAAATATAGATAATTTAAATTTTTTCTCACCCAATTAACAAGATCGTTATATTTTATAATTAATTTTAAAATTAACTCTAATATATTAAATCGTAAGACGTGGTAATACTGCAAAACGTACTACCAAAACGAGAAAAAGAAGGAGAAGACAGCAAAAAGAAAATAATTGACTGTAATGTAATTTTTCATGCTTATAAATACTAACGACTTAGTTAATTAGGTGAGAAAAATTGTACTGTCATTTATATTTAATAAAATAATCACAAAAAAACCTCTAGAAATGCGACGTTATCAGCCCGCGCGCGATGAACGCTCTTAATAACTTTAAAATTTTATATTTTAAAATTATGAAAAAAAAATCATTCGAGTTGATTCCAGACTTTCACAATGTGCACTTTGATTTGATATTTCTCACGACACAGTTTCAAAAAAAAAATGTTTTTTTAATTTTTCGATTTTCACCCCAAAAGTGGCCTCCATAGTACAAATTTATTTATTTAGGGTACACATTGTTGTTTGGGTTACAGATATAAATGTGCACCAAATTTCAACTCTATCGGACCAGCAGATTCAGAGCAAATTGGCTGTGACAGACAGACATACAGACACACGAGTGATCCTAAATGGGTTCCTTTTTTCTTTCAGACTTTCGGAACCCTAATAACAAATAAAAGGTATTAAAATAGTGGTGACAGTTTGAGATAAAACTGCAAGATAACTTTATAACTTGAGTGGAGCAGTAAACATTTCCGGAGAGTTTAGTAACAAGGAAATTGATTGAAAACTCTAAATTAATTATTTTTTTACAAGCTAGACCGACGATCTGGTGAGGGACGCGGGTAGCCAAATGGATGCGAGACGCACAGGATCGATCGCTGTGGCGAAACTTAAGGCGTATATAGCCGCCAAGTGGCCCTCATTGTATAAAAAGTAGTATCTTTGCAAACAAAATAAAGATCAAAGAATCCTATTTTGCGTTTGTTACAAACAGGATACGACCAAATACGGCCGTTTTTGCTTACTACTTTGGATACGAAACATTTTGATACATGTTTTAACAACGTAAAAATACCTTATCCTATTTCTAACAAACGCAACATAGGATTCTTTGATCTTTATTTTCCTTGCGAAGATACGATTTTTTATCCCGTAACTGCTGGACATAGGCTTCCCGCCTATGTCCAGCAGTGGACGTCTTTCGGCTGAAATGGTGAATTTTTTATACTTAAATCAATGTTTACTAATGATCATTAAACACATTTTACACGGGTTCGTTCCAAAGGAACATTTATTTTACGCTGCCTTAATTGAAAGCCTCAAAAAGTTTTCTATACACATTTTCTGTAACAAAACCAACCAACAGTCTATCATTTAACTGACAATACACGAATCAAAATAGGTCATTAAGCTCGTTTGCCGGCACAATGGAAGTCGGCCGTTTCAAAAGACAAAGTTGGACCGTGGCGGCTTTCGGGCCAAAGTAATAGAAAATCATATACTACATGCAATTTGTTACCCGAGGCACGTCCCTCAATGATGAAAGCCGACTTTCTTCAACATTTACCCGCATCAGATGAACTGGACGTACTTGTTTACAACTTTAGATGTTTTATGATTCAATAGCTAACTGGCTAAAATTTTCCAAGTGTTTAGAATTATAAGTTGCTTAGAATTATTTGCAGTAAGAGAGCATTTTAAGGCTCTTTCTTGACACAGCATAACGTCTTAGACTTCAAGTTTCGACTGTTCAGTCGAGTATTCACTCTGTGATTACTTTTGGGCAAACGTGAGCCATCGTAACCGTATCATCGCTCACTATCAGGTGAGATAGTAGCCAAACTCGAGACCATCAATTTTAAAAAGACCGTCATTGTTTCACTGCAAACAATGGTAAAACAGTTCTTTTTTAGGGTTCCGTACCCAAAGGGTAAAACGGGACCCTATTACTAAGACTCCGCTGTCCGTCTGTTACCAGGCTGTATCATCTCATGAACCGTGATAATTAGATAGTTAAAATTTTCACAAATATTTCTGTTGCCACTATAGCAAAAAATACTAAAAACAGAATAAAATAAATATTTAAGGGAGCTCCCAAACAACAAACGTGGTTTTTTGCCGTTTTTATAGATAATGATATGGAACCCTTCGTGTACGAGTCCGATTCGCACTTGGCTGGTTTTTTCTATTTTCTCAAAAAAACTGAAACAGATTGTGTCAGCAAATATAAGTGGACAAAGTAAGAAGGGTAGCCTTGTTCTAACAAAAACAAAAAGGGAAGCATCAGGCAACATGACATGTGACATACAGACCCTAACAAAGTTCAGTTTCATGAACTTTGCACCAACTTTGCCGCCGGTGTCAAAATTGGAAGTTATGATATTTGACCCGAGTAATCCTGCTTGTATCATAATTATAAGTACCTATTAAAAGGTTTCCTGAAAAGGTGCTTATGAGATTTTGCTAATAACTTGTACGTTTTCATGCTAGGTGCCAGAAAGATAGCATTAAATTGCTTACTTCCACAAGCGTACTGAAAAATTGAACTGACAGAAGTAGGTCAACACATATGACGGTGACTACCACCCCTCCACATGTGTAATAAAAAGGCCATAAATCCGTAATTTTCTTGAAATGATTCCATATTTAAAGTCCATATTCTATTATATGGAAAAGATTCAATCAAATGGTTGTTTGTGTTGCTGCCACTGGATCAGTTCTATTTAAAACATAGCAGATGTCCCATTACCAAATGGAAAGAAAATCTGATAATTAATTTCCTAGTACCTACTCTTATAACCAATTTAAAATTTTTGTCAAGTGCTGCAACTGACATATAGTTCAATTGCGCTCGTTTTACAATATCTTTGGCTGCATTTTTTCCTATCTGACACTTATGCAAGCCAATAGGAAAACGCTACATTGTGTTTTCCCAAACGATTAAAAAAAAGTTCTCCATTTAATTAAAATGTTTCGGTTAGGTAGGTTAAAAGGGATTTTTTTATGCTACTTCATTAAATTTTTGCTGGGCGGCTAACCCAGCAAAAAAAACAGTAACTGACTATAAAACAAAACAACCGACTTCCAAAAAAGAAAAAGCTCGACCAATAACGGTCTCAACGTATTTTACAAAAAAATACGTACTGTTATTAAATTATAGTTCGACTCTTCTCTTCAAACGGTACCTACAAGACCTATATTAAAAGTATCTTTATATGCTACACTGCCCTTTGTTCCAATCGTGGATGATTACATCGATTTCAAATGATTAGTCAATCGACTATGAAATTGTAGCGTTTACTACTGAACCGTAGATGCACAGACTGTTAAGGTTACTAAGGGCTTAATATATAACAATGAAAAACAGTTCTCACACTCAGGTAAGCGAAAATATTACTTATTATGAGAAATTGTATTTGATATAACTTTTGTGGCTTTTGGGCTACCATATTTTATATTATTTTTAGTTTAAGTTAGTTATTTTTTACTAACGTGTGTATAAATTTGAAAACAATACATTTTACCTAAATCCAGATGGGTAATCCGTTTTTTTTTTGAAGATTCTCAAATTCACTGAGAGGTAGAGCAGCCGTAGGTAAGTACATCTATATAGCAGCCATTAATAGATTACTTGTGACTTCATACGAGACCTGTCAATACCCATGCACATTGCGGTATTTAGACCACTGAAACTTCACCTTTGAACAACTATACCAGTACATTGATATCAAACTGATCTCAAAGGAGAAAACGTCAGAAGCACACTAGAATAGTCGGAATCCAATATTCAAGTTGAATTCAGGTTGACGCTCTAATTCCGCAGATCTTAACCACTTTTGTGCGGTGCAGTACATAAAATCAAATCCTTTGTCTTCTGTCATTCTACACCAAGAGAAATAGCGTCTCAGATAGCGAGTTAAATTGCGCTTTTATAACGTGAAATGGATGCAGAACCGATTTTCAACAATCTGCATTTTGTTTTTGAATTGTCCTCTTCGTTGACTTCTTTAATTTTTTTGTTATACACTTTATAAATTCAATTTCTTCATAGTTCTTTTGTATTACCATGAGAGTAGCGGTCATTAACCCACCTACCAATTAAAAAAAACTGATACCAAGACATAAAACTGTCCTGAATCGATTATCTGGCTAGTCCTCAAAAATATTTAGTAATGGAAACTGATTTATTAATTTATTACTTTTATATTGTTTCATATTGTTAAGCTTTTGTATTGTTTTTACTAAAATAATTTGTAAGTAAATGGTTACTAACATTTAGAGTCTTGGTACTTGACAATAAAGTTATTAAGTATTATTATAAAAAATCTGGCTTACAATTATTATCATTACAAATGTTTGTATACGTATTTTTTTTATTTGAGATGGGTTTTGTTCTTGACTCTAGTCTAGGTCAGAGGTGACAGAAACAGAGTCGACAATGGAGCGAGCATAAAATAAAAAAAAAACCCAGATGAAGCCTGTTCACTCTTACTTTGAAGAGATTAGGGTTGTATGCGTTCGGAAACACAGACGCAGGCAGAGAGTTTCACTCCTTTGCTGTGAGAATTATAAAAGACACTTATTTATTTATATTATTATACATACTTACAAATTAAAAACATAATACTAATAGGGCTACCAATAATTAAAACACCGATACTATTTTAAAAACTTATATTCAAATAATTATAAGATACGACAATTCTACTGCGACTACTCGGTTTCTTACGAAAAGATATCTGCAATAACTACATTCTTTACTTATGAACTTCGTAACTTTATATTGGCTTCACAATCTGAGTAATTTGTTTTTAACCGGTGGCATCAAAAATATATTAGCATGACTTCAAACTGTAAACTATCCTTTTGTGAATTATTTTCAACATTATATGCCAAGTTTTTGCCCTATTTACTTGGTTTCATAATGCTGATAAGAATGCAGTGCCAAGGAAAAACTTACCGGCTGCATTCTTTGTGCGATATGTATCCTATCATTATACTGTGAGAAGAATAAAATGGGATATTTGAGTTAAGGCAATAACACATTGTACGGTTATTATAATAAAATTCTTTCAAATTATTGTAGGAGACAGATAGCTGTGTCGCTATCATATTTATTTTGTATAACAGCCAAGAATTTGGCTAAACAAATTGCTTCTATTGAGCAATGCAATGACATTTTTCATAATTCTGCCAATGTCTTGGCATCAAATTTTGACATTAGTAATAATTTAAATTAGAAATTAAGACAACAGAGACAATCTCTAGCAGTTATTTAAAGAATGGTGAAAACAATGTTTTAAAATCAACAAATAGTATCAACCTGGTGCACCAAAATATTTATGGTTGTATGGGCAAGGATTTAGAAATAGAATTATTCCTTAAATTTAACAATGTAGATATTCTTTGTATAACTGAACATTGGCTTAAAAGCCATCAGATTATGTTTAATTATAGTAATCACCAGGTTGGTAGTTCGTTCAGCAGAGTAAACGCTATACATGGTGGCTCATTAATTTTCATAAATAATATACTTAAGTTTAAAGACCGCAAGGATATTGTGAGCCTCTCTGTTGAACAGACAGTTGAAATTGCCTGTATTGAATTGGAGCAGTTTGTTATATTAAGTGTGTACAGACCACCTAAAGGATTGTATGATTGTTTTGAAAAAGTAATGGATGAAGTGTTGCAAAAAATTTGTAACTCTAGTAAGTCTGTCATCGTTTGTGGCGACTTCAACGTTAATTTGTTAGAAACTTCTAGCCTAAGCACTAAAATTATAAGTTTGTTTCAGTCATACAATCTTGTAAATCTATTTATGGAGCCTACTAGAATAACCCCCACTACTGCATCTTGCCTAGATAATATTTATGCAGATATTTTACCTACCCACAAAAAAATTATTAATTTATTAGACTCTGATCATAGTGGACTATTGATCACTATACCAAATATAAACAAATATAAACGAAAAAAAGATATCACTGTTAACCCAAAATCTAAAGGTCGCTTGGAAACATTTAAAACTAAACTCTCAAATAAAATCCCACTTTTGTCAACTAATGATGACCCTAATCAACATTATAATGATTTTTTCAAAATGTATTGCACGCAATTTGATACTACTTTTATTCCTAAGACGATTTCGGTAAATAGCAATACTTCCTTCAGTGACTGGGCCACCATTGGTATTAATAAAAGTAGAAAACGGCTGTATGAGCTGTATGAAGAACGGACTTATATTAACACTGTAGAATTTAATTTATATGTTAAGAATTATTCTAAATTATTTAAAAAAGTATGTTATTTGGCGAAATCTCGCTACTTAAGTTCAAAAATTAAAAATAGTAGTAATGTAATTAAAATGACTTGGGATATTATTAATAGCGAAACGGGAAGGTCTTGCAACCGAAGTAGTGATTACAGCCTTGCTATTGATGACAGTATCATTAAATCAGATTCGCAAGTCGCCGCGGCATTTGAAAATTTCTTTGCAGAGATTCCCGTATCGACTACAAAATCTCTAAATTCATCACCAACTGCTGCAGAAATTTTACTTAAAGAAAACGTTCCAGTTTGTGAATCCCAATTTTATTTCCAATATGTCACTTGTAATGATGTAATCAAAACTTTTAATACTTTAAATGTTAAAAAGACTGCAGACCTATGGGGTAATTCTGTTGACGTTGCTAGGTCTATTATAGACATTGTAGCACCTACTTTAGCAGTAATCTTTAATAATTGTATAGATTGTGGTGAGTTTCCTGATCTAATGAAATATAGTAAAATTATACCATTGTTTAAATCGGGTAGTACATCAGACCCTACTAATTATAGACCTATATCAGTGCTACCTACTTTTAGTAAAATTTTTGAGAAAATTATTTTAGATCAAATTCAAAGATATTTTAATAAACACAAATTATTACACAACAAACAGTTTGGTTTCACAAAGGGTCGTTCAACAACTGATGCTGGTGTTGAACTTTTGGGACACATTTATAATGCATGGGAAGATAAATGCGATGCGTTGGGCATTTTTTGCGATTTGTCTAAGGCTTTCGATTGCGTTCTCCATGATACATTGATCAGGAAGCTGCACTACTACGGAGTCCGGGGCGCCTCTCTGGATCTTCTTACTTCATACTTGAGTAATAGGATTCAGAGAGTTGATGTGAACGGCAAAAGGTCTTCCGGGTCTGTAGTCAGAATGGGGGTTCCTCAAGGCTCAATTCTGGGTCCTTTTTTGTTTCTAATCTATATCAACGACTTGCCTTACCTCATAAAGGATAAACATGATATAGTGCTGTTTGCAGATGACACTTCACTTTTATTTAAACTCAAACGTCAGCAGGTGGTTGTTGATAATGTAAATAATGCTCTTTCAACTGTAGTTAACTGGTTTAATGTCAATAATCTTCTCCTTAACGAGAAAAAAACAAAATGCATAAAGTTCACATTACCCAATGTAATACAAGTGAACACTAGTGTGTCAATAAAGGGTGAAGAGTTGAAACCCGAGGATTCCACAGTGTTCTTAGGTTTAACTTTGGATGCGCAGCTTCAGTGGAGCCCCCATATAGATAAACTGTCCAAAAAACTTAGCTCTGCAGCATACGCCGTAAGGAAAATTCGTGGTTTAACTGATTTAGAGACAGCTCGTTTAGTATACTTTAGTTATTTTCATAGTGTGATGTCGTACGGCATTCTGTTGTGGGGAAATGCCGCCGATATTCAGACAATTTTTGTTTTACAGAAAAGGGCTATTCGTGCAATTTATAAATTAAGTCCCAGACACTCCCTCAGAGACAAATTTAAAGAGATTAATATTATGACTGTTCCCTCTCAATATATTTATGAGAATCTCATGTATGCACATAAAAATATTAATCTGTTTAAAAGATACAGTGATATCCATAGCATAAATACTAGGAACAAACACAAATTTATTGTACCAAAAACCAGGCTCAAGAAAAAAATAGGTGGTTCGTTTAGATGTCAATGTATACGTTTCTATAATAAACTTCCTAGCCAAATTCAAGAACTAAGCATAAATAAATTTAAATCATTTATTAAACGTAAGCTATGCCAGAAAGCTTTTTACACAATTAATGACTTTCTTGAGGACAAAAAGGCGTGGGTTTGAGCTGCTTCAATGATATACATGAGCCATTGTTTTCATATGTACTACTTACTGATAAAAAAAAAAAAATTATATATATATTTTTTTTTTAATATTCGTTTTTGACATGAATACTTGTATAGTATTGTATTATATTTTTTATTTTATTTTTTTATTGACATTTTATAATTATTTTTTTTTTTTTTGACTTGAATACTTTGTTAAGTATTATATTTATTTTTATTTTTTGATTGACATATTATGATTACTATTTTGTTTGACACAAATATTTACTTTGTAAAGTATTATATTTTTATTTTTTTTTTTGATTACTTAATTATTGTAAATGTGAGGACTATGTGGGTTATTATTATTATTTTCTCCTCCTTTTTACAGTAATTTTCAACGTTGTCTGACAGTTTGAGTACTTTTGCGGCCTACCCAAATGTCTTTTCTTTGGTATTGTTCGTCATGTCATTGAGCTCCTTAGTGGTTTTTAAGTTGAGCTATTCGACTATTGACAAATGCTTGCACTGACTGGACAGGTCCACTCAAATATGTTTGGTTCTTTCTTCAAAAGACCACTACAGACATTAAGCTGCATGGTCCTCATATAGAATAATGTGAATGCGAGAACTATATATGTCGTTATATTCATGTAGATTTTATGATTGTCTGGCAGTTTGAGTATTTTTTGCGGCCTACTCAAATGTCCTTACTTTGGTATTGTTCGTCGGTTCGTTGAGCACCTCAGAGTTCTGAGTTGAGCTTCGCGATGACTGACAAATGCTTGCACTGTCTGGACAGGTCCACTCGAATTCGTGTGTTGCTTTCTTCATAAAGCTCATCCCAGACATAAACGTACATGGTTCTCATAGGATCTAACCAGTCCACATTGTATGGATTTGAACACTAAAAGAGACTTTGACCTCTGAGTTTGTTTCGGTGTTTCTTCTCAGGGTAGTCAGCTAGGAAACACCGGCCTCATCTAGCTTAAACTGACAAAAAGACATTGACGTGTAAAAGTGTTCCTTGTAACCTATTTACTGAATAAACATCATTTATCATTTATTTATAAAACACATCCTTATGAAATTGCTCAAGCGAACAGTAAAGCAGAATACCTATACGATTTTGCGAGAATATACTTGCCAGACTATAAACTATGCTTATTGTTCAACAATGTAGCAATTTTATTCTTCATTGTAGAGAAAATACACAGAAAACGTTATTTTTATTTGTTATAAACTTTTGAATTCTTAGGTTATTGCACTATATAAAAGTTACTACGGAAAACAGTCTTGACAAATAAACTAGACGTCTCTATAATACAAAAATACATTGTTTTCTTCACCGTTATTCCTTTAGAATAATCTATCTACCTAAATTTAAAGGCTACAGTAAACAGATGGGACGCGAGAAAGCGACAAAAATACGATGACACTTTTTCATAAAAATTGTACCATCTAGGTATATCTAAAGCAATTTTAGAACAAGTGTCGCAAAACGCGTTGTCGCAACGTCATGTCTGTCTGCTGTAGCCTTAATCCATAACTAAAACGGCCTGTCTCACATCTCCAAACTTAACAAGATTATAGACCTCTGCATAATGAGGTTCACAAAACTATTACGTTCTTTGGCTTAGCAATGCATCGCTGATCGAAACCGCGGCATCAAACTTCAGCAGAGTTTGAAACTTCGCTTAAGTAAGACTCCTGCTTTAATAAACTGCTTTGATGTTATCTATATGTTTACCTTTTGTTTTGTTTTCTCTGTGAAGCAATATATTAGATTTGTACTGTCAGCATCAAAAGTTTTTAATTAATATGTTTAGCAACTTAAGTGTTCACATAGTGCTACACATTTAATAATCATAAAACGTAATCATCTATGTAAGGATCTCGTAACTAAATAGTAACAGCCACACTTATCAATCTTTAAAGTAAAGCAATGTTTGCCGAGGCTGGTCCGTGAATGGGTGACCATTATTTACGGGACGTAAGACACCAGAAAATCTTCTGTTGTGCAGATATTATTGGTTTTCTTAAGAGAGTATTATTATTTGAATTCAAATGTTTAGCTCCTATATCTGCTGTTGATTGTACCAGCAACCCCGATAAACGCGAACAAATGTAACTTTTGTCTCTGTTGCGTTTGCCTATAAATTGTTCTTTGTAAACAAGGCCTACGGACGTTACAATCTATTTATTGTTATGGCTTTCTGTAACTACTGCGAAAACACTTAATTTATTAGGCGATAGTTCATTTTCTTTATTGCTGACCGCGTGACGTAACATTGGCGGTACAGTTCAATGATCTGCAAATATATTTTTATTTGCTATAAGTTCTTTTCTCATACCGGGTAATCGTAGTTATATGCTGCAGTACACTTGAACGGTTTTCTGTATTGCGGGGTTATTTGATCCTATTGTTAAAACCGGTTCTCAAATAAATCCTCTTTTCAAATAAAGAGTCTCTTTGTCCGCTGTGGTGAATTTCTAGATAGTGAAGTTGTTGTCTTTCATTGCAGTGTTTGCAACAACTACGTAACTACTGGGCGATATTAAACACGAGTCAAATATTTTGCAATTCACCGTGTTGCGGCAAGATAAAGCTTTGCTCCTTTGTTCTAATAAAGTGAGAATATAAGCATGAATAACGAAGTCTTGAATAACTTACACGTGAAGAGAGTAAAGAATAAAGCGGGTATTCGCTTACTTTTAGTAGCTCTTACTTTAGTAGCATGAACGTTAAAACTAAATAGCTTACATGAAAACTTAACACTATAATATATAATCGACAAAATAAAAACGAGTATCATAGTTTATCTATTACATTTCAGATTTAAAAATCCCTAATTTCCAATCTAAATGTTTCTTACCTGAACTAGGGTTAAAACGCCACCTGTAGACCTTTTCCTCTATTTAAGCGATCAATAACCCAAAGTGAGAACAGCTGGACCCAACGAGTTAATATACTTTTCCGAACACCTGCAAATTGTTCAGTGTTCACCTTCGTACTCAATGGACGTTTCGATTAAGTGTAACTTATGTTGGAATAACTTTATCAAACTGTGCTCTCCAAACTAAATCGTTAACGACTGAATAGCTCCCGAGTTATCGTATTCAGATTTAACTATTGAATAACCGTTAACAGCGATACTACAACGTGTGCGACAGTTCGATGACAGCGAGGACTTAACCTCAATCCAACGAACCTTTTTCAATGTCACCTTAAACCAAGCTTAATCCATGCAAATACCTTTTTTAAATCTGACAAGCGAATTAATTCCATTATGCCCTGTCAGCGAAATCTTATCTTTAAAAATGGTTCTAACAAAATTGAGAGGAAAGACAAATCTTTTTGGGGATAAACAAACGTTTAACAAGCTATAGAATAGAACAGTGTTCGACTAAGTGAACGAGTAAGTGAGGATCAGTGGGTGAATTCCCACTTAGCATTCTCGGAGAGCACTACTACTGTTCAACCTAGTTTATCTAGTCAAAATTTTTCAGTGCGAAGGGTCATTGAGGCAGTTTTATTAAACGGCCTGTTATCAACTTGATCTTAACTGAAAAAAATTAAAATCTGTTTGTAGTCCCCGCTTTGCTTTGGCATGAACTACGGTTCGAGTTTCAATTAAACGAGGGATTAGAGCCACTTCAAATTAAAATTTCCTAATATTTTTATTTTTCTTCACTGATCACACAAAAGTTTATTAATTAGGTATTTTTCACTTTAACAAATTGGAAATTATCAATTCTTTTTTCTTATTCGTTTAATTTTAAACTCAACATTTCAAAGCTGCGAGTTGTAAAATGAAAATGTTGCTCAGTGCAGAATAAAATAATCAAACAAGGCATCGTATTGAAATGGGTTCATTTCGAGAAGAGCACGGGTTTACAAACTAGCAGTTTTTATTAAAAGTAGTATGGTTCGACAATATTTCACTGTGAAAATTGTCATTCCTTTCTCAATAACAGGAAACATCTTCAATTTTAAGCTTAGAACCTCTGTGTTTTAATACCTACAGCCTTATTTACAAAACCGCAAACCATATGCTTAATAATATGCCATATCCAAAACACCTACTGATTATCAGTCTCTAAATAATATATTATGTCTCATCCATCAAATTCAACTACACATAAGACAAAACCTCTTTTACAGGAGAAGTAAAAAAAAGCACAACCATATCTACCCTTTTTTCGGGTAGAAAATATTGTAATAAGAACCTACTAATCAGTGTTTAAACTAATCACATGGTTATTTTTTATAAATTAGGTCCATAATGTGAAACTGTTAAACAGAGGTCGGAATTAGGTAGAGTTATTTATGTACTTGCATCGAAATGTTGATATTAATATGGATCTTCCCGGGATTTCTAATAGACAATCCCGTATGGCCAACAATATTACAAATAAATAATAATAAAAACCTCCACTGTTTTCTTTTGTTCTCACAAGCTATGTTGTGTGAACAACAAATGTGGCAACATCGCACGTGTGCGCATTGGAATTTTGCAACTTCGGACATACGATGTCGTTGATGTAGATTTGGCAACATCGCGCGTACAGTGGTTTAAATTGAGGAAAAGTAAATAGCTTTTTTATTTAATAAATCGCGGCATTTTTCTGCTCTTTAAAATTAATTTTAGGATTTGACATATCCACTTTATTCTTTCAATGTATGAAATCAGTGTAAGTACATAAATAACTCTATCTAATTCCAACCTCTGCTGATAAAGTATACAATGTTTGTTCCATATTAAATTGTTTACAACAAAAAGCCCTATCTGGTTTATCGGAACACGACTTTAAAAAACCGGTGGTAAAACACCGATGAAAATTGAAAACACTGTAATCAATTCATGCCATAACTTGCCATCCGCCGCACTCGATATACATATTAAATTGTTTAACAATAGCTTTTTAATGGGTGATAATTTCAGGGTGGCAGACGACACTTTTCGAAACCGAATAAGGCCTTAGCAGAGACGGATAATAGCATTTTCCATAAGTGATTAAGGCATTTTCAGAAACTTGATACACCAATAGAGCTTTTGAATTTAGAATCTCTGGTTTAGTTGCTATATTCATTTGCTGCAATTCGCACGAATTCAGATGCCAGTGGCGGCGATTTGGTTAGAATTTGGCATTGTGGAACACGCGAAAGGGTGGTGCCTTTCACTTTGTGATGCGGCATCGAAGTAATTCCGAAAACGCACGATTTTGCTCTCGAAACCGAACACAGAGAAGTTTTGAGATACACACAAAAAATCGCAAAATCGCTTTCAGATCGCCGATCATAAAGAGGTACGTATGTTAAGGCGCAGTTATATGCCAACGGCCTTGAGTGGTTAGCTTGCTTGTTCTGTGCTGAGCTCACGAAACGCGTCTTACATCCACCCAGTAATAGGACTCGCCCATCAAGGAGCGCTGTCTTAAATTAGATGCATTATTAATTTAGTATACAAAAACACGTATACTAAAAGATAAACAATTAAATTATCTTAAAAATTGTGAAAGTTTCATAAAAATAAGCTTAATAGATTTTGCGTGATTCTCAATTTTTTATCCACGTTAGACATAACTACAAATTAATTACAATATGATAAAAAATATAATTTCAAATGTTCATTTATTAAATTTTGAAAAAAAATGTCTAAAGTAACACATTTTTATTTTCAAATTAATAAGACTAGTTGTTTAGACGTGATTTTCAATTTAAAATCAATATAAGTCGTATATCTGCGCCTTAAGGCCCGGAATTTGCCCGTGAGTCGACGTGCAAGTTCCGGGGTTCCACGCGCGCCTCAAAGAAATGATTGTCAGCCACCACTGACGGGGCCCATCGTGGCCGGTGCCTGCATGCCTAGGGGTAGCGGATAAATTCTGAAATTGAGATATCGCACCACTGGGCACTCAGGCAGGGAAGGAACAGGGGTGGGTTTTAGACAGTAAGAATCTGAAACGCCCTCCCATTCCACCCAGAGCGGGAGAAGTCATTGGATGATTTCCCACCCCACAAAAAAAAAAAGAAAAAAATAGGCCCAGAACTTGTCATAGTGAATTTAATACAGCAAATAAATAACATTTTATCAGTCAATGATTAATGGTCTTAATACTTTTAATAATATTTCACCAATCTGGTTGCCTACTAGGATTGCAGATAAATGGATATCGATTACCGATACCCTTGGAGATGAAGCTGTTGGAATTGTGAAATGACTGTTCGGAAAATCGGAACAAATGTTCCGAGAATTTTGAACGTTGAAAAATGTTTTGCTTTCGACAAATATTAATTGCATTGGGTTCAGGAATTTTTCCGAAATGGTCCCATTTAAATTTCAAAAAGATCTAATGATGGGTTTCGGAGACAGACAACGGAACTCTTCAAAAATTGACAGCAAATCAACCGCGATTGCTGCTATCGTATGTCTATGAATTATTAACACAGTTTAATAGGGAGCCACAACTAAAAAGTGAAAAATAACGACGGTGTCAAAAAACGAAGACACAGGAACACCGACTTCCGAAATTAAAGTTATTTTGCACTTTTTTTGGAAGTCGGTTCTATTTTTTTGTAAAAAAGTTTTTTTAAATTGAGAAAGAAAATTTTATTTTTCCTTTTTCGCTTAAAATGAACTTAACAATAAATAAATACCGATATAGGTTCATTAATTTCAAATTACTGTAGGCCTTACTAAGTTTCTCGTTGTTTCACAAACCACATTCAGTGACCATCAACTCAGTGGCATAATTTGATACTAATTAGGGTGACCGAAAGGGGCTTGTCCCATTTTAGTTTGGTAGCAAAAACAGAGAAGAAGGCTTAGTTCAGATTTATGCTAACAGTAAAATGTTTGTACAATTAGGGGAACTATAAATGAGGTCGTTTGTCTTACAAAACGAATGCCTTGTTTCGTTTTAATGAATTTTGTATTTTTACTTTTTTTTAAGAAATGCGGTAGGAATAAATAGGTAAGAGAGAAGAGGGTCTATTGGGAGAACGTAATCGTTGCTTCAGAAGTTTTGACGACAAAACTGGAGTTCAGGGACCACAGTAATTTCAAGTTCAAACCAGCAGTGTTTTTGGTCTAGAAAGACAATAATTATAAACTTTTGTCATGGAGGCAAAATATTAACCTACCATTCATGAACAAATTTTCGTTCCTACTACCAATGTATCAGTGAGTGTTCTAGTTTGTTTATTTACTAAGAATGGGTATGTAAAATCTATTTTCGTATAACACACTCTCGTCGAGGTTATGCATTTCACCTATGATATTTTATACTCCAGCTTCAAAATAGGCGAGTGAATTGACGGGCTTCATTTCGCTCTGGCCACTTCGTCGGCTTACATAATATGTTAAAAGCATTATTAACTACATTATACTTGAAAAAATTAAAACTTTTTTGATGACAAAATTAAAATGAAGCAGTGACCCATAGTAGGTACCATTCTAATCCTTGCATAATACCCACTTCGTCTTGATAAGTTAATTCTGGACACTGTGCAGTTTTCGAGCAGTGCCCTCTTTCCTTTACATTTTTAGTTTTAATTTTTTTTTCTAATGAAATAGTTCAGGTACAGAAAATTAAAATAAAACAACACGATTATTTCAATGTAAGTTAATGCTCTTTTTAAAAAAAATAAAATCAATCTGATTCTTATAGACAGACTCATAGGTACCTATCTAGTTTCCGGATTCCAATTATTAAAATAAGGCAGAGGCCCGTCAGGCACCCTGGCAGCTAATTAGAATAATTTTAATCTCTCAAAAACTTAACTTTGGCTTTTGCACATACATTTTAATCCTTAGATTATCCACCAAACGCTAATTCGACCTCAAAGAAACTTGTAAGCTTAGACCAGCTCTTTCAGACATGTCATATTTTGGATTAACCTTTTATGTTGGCAGAATTCCGCTAGCTTTAGGCTAACCAAATTTTTGTGGTTTGACGTTAAGGTCAGAATCTGGAAAAGTAAAGTGAATGTATTTCCAACATGGCGATATTTTTTTTTTTTTGAGATGTATGTGAGTACGAGTATTGTAAACGCAAATATTTTATTATGTCTCAGTGAGTTTATGGAATAGAAGTATTCCATAAACTCACTGAGACATAATAAAATATTTGCGTTTAAAATTCAACATATTGTTTGTATTACAAGCTCTTCAGCCAAATAACCACTTTTCTAAAACCACCTTATTTTCTTATAATATTTTGTCAGAAAGTGAGATGTTCGCATAGGTTAAAAAGTTTTCTCTCGTGAGAAGAAAAATAATACAATCGCCCAACTTTTCACTAGAACGGGTTGTATTTTCCATCTTATGACCTCTAAAAAGTGCTGATTATTGACTTTTGATTAACCACTAAGCAAATTTTAACTCGAACTACACTGACTCAAAGCATTTCCTTTTCATACAACTGTCCTAACTTCAGACTCGGCACTAGTCATTATCTTGGCCATTAATAAGTCAATAGTATGACGTCATTCTCGTGACATGTCGTGACGTTGAATAGGCGACAATCTAAAGGAAGTATTGATTCACGCGTAGTTATTTCATGCACAGATACATATTTCAAAAGGCGCTTAGTTATCAAATATGTATGCGCTGCCAATGAGTGGTGTTTTAGACAGATTAATGTAGGTCAGCTTATGTAAGTGTTTTGTGGTGGTTATTCTACTGTCTACTAAACAATGATTATATTTTTGTCCATACAAAGTTTTTGATTTGTTGTTATTTTGAATAAGGACTGGAAAAGGTTTAGATTTACCGAGGATAGAACATTTTGAGCTGATTCTCATGTCTTTCAAAGTAACTAAAATTAGACTTGTGCTGTGTTTTTGTAACAGTGAACTCGAGATAAGGACAGTGACTATTTAAAATAAAAATACTACTTATTTTTTTACTTTTTAACATTTGTGTATTTCAAGGTTCTATGTCTTGGGGCTATTAAATAAAAATGACATTCTATCGATTGTCTGAAGTCGAATTTTCAAGTAGTCAATCACCTATAATGCCAAAAACGGCATATTAACAAGCGCTATATCTAATAGAATGTCACTTTTTCTAAGATCTTAGGCCTTCTGGACGTTTACCAAAATCATGAATGAAAGAAGAACTTTTAGCTCTGTTATCTAGACAAAACTAGAGAATCAGCATCATTATTGACCCATTTATTTACTGCTGGTAAGATAATAATACTATACTTAGTTTTCTCAGTTACCACGTAGTCTTAGCTATGTATGAATGGGTTGTTCGTACAGGGTTCTCATCAATTTCCCTGAGGAGTAGTATGAGGCGACTAAGGAATTGCATTCATCTGGAGTTACCCGTAGATACCTCGCGGGAATGGTTATCGTGTAGGTGAAGCAATTTTCTAGTCTGGAAAACAATGTGATCTGGGTATCTCCTCGTTGGTTTGTGCTGTGTAGGTACTAAGAAAGACTTCGGCGATGTGCATGAATGATAGGCTTATTTGCGAGTAGATAGATCTATGGTTTATTCTTACTCAATTACTTTAACATAATTAATAAATTAACTCGCGCCTGAGAGTTATCCTCAATATTTCTGACCATCTTATTTAATTTAAAACAGGAATTAGTGTTTATTTATTTACATAAATGATAATGTGCCATGGTTCTCTGTAAAAAGGTCTTGATAAAGATCTTGTCTTTACAGTACCTACTTAAATTAACTAGTGATTATTTAGTTTTCATACACTAAAATGTTCAAGAGCTTAGGCGTTTTAAAGATTTTTTTATCACAAATTGCTCACAAGTTTTTAGAATAGATACTTAGTTCGTGCTTTTTGAAAATATGGTTGTCGTTTTACTAACTAAAACTATGTATGCATAGAAGAATCTAACTCTTCCTGGTGTTATACAACTGCCGGTCTACCTCAGGGTGGCGTGTTATCTCCTCTACTCTTCGCAATATTTATAAACGCTACGAGTATTTCCAAAAAACTTCTATCTTCCTACCACCTTTATGCAGACGATTTACAAATCTACAAACAAGCTGCCGTTGTAGATCTGGCTGATGCAATTATTGCAATAAACAAGGATTTGGCTACGGGCTGTGAGTGGAGTGAGGCAAATGGGCTTCAGGTAAATCCGTCGAAGACTCAGGTCATTGTTGTTGGCAGCTCTACGATGATTCCAAAAGTAAATTGGTCACAGCTTCCCCAGGTACAATTTAACGGAACTACTATTCCAATATTTGAGAAACTAATGAACCTTGGGGTTTGGATTGACAAATATCTCTCTTGGATTTCTCAGCTACAGGACGTAAGCCGCAAAATTTTTGCATCTGCCAGGTCCCTTGGACGTTTGAGGAACTTTCTTCCCACTGCCACTAAAACTGCGCTTGCACAGTCCCTTCTGCTTCCCATCCTTGACTATGCTGATGTCAGTTATCTCGATCTCACCCAGGCACAACTAGATAAACTTGAGCGTCTTCAAAACCTTTGCATAAGATTTATATTTGGCCTGCTCAAATATGATCACATTTTTGAATTTCGAACAAAGCTAAAGTGGCTTCCCATACGTCTTCGCCGGGATTCTCATATTTTATTTCTGCTCTACAGTATTCTGTTCAATCCTACAACCCGCTATTATCTTAAAGAACGTTTCAAGTTCCTTCATGACACACATAATAGATATCTGAGGTCATCGGAAAACTTGAGACTAGAGATGCCGATGCATTCCACCAGCTTTTACGACAAATCTTTTACGGTTCAGGCGGTGCAGTTATGGAATGCCTTGCCTGTGTCGGTAAGGCGTGCTCAATCCTTGTCCACTTTCAAAACAGTGGTCAGAAATCACTACCTCTCTCTTTAATCGTTTTACCTAGGGTTCTATGCTTTTTGTTTCATAATTATTAATGTATATATTTATCTATAATGTATTTATTGTATATATTATTATAAATAGTACACCTAAGGCTACCCACAGTACTGTTTTTCCTTTTGTCTTTAAAATCCATCCAAAGGTTGTCTTGAAAAGATCGCTTTTAGCGATAAGGCCGCCCATTGTGTCACCCTATGTAATGTTTTCTTCATATTTTTATTGTATATATATGGTGTACATAATAAAGAGTATTGTATTCTATTCTAAAACTGAGCAAACCACTTAAAATTAATCATTTGATGATTAATTTTAAGCTGTTTATCAAATTCTCGTCAAAGTGTATCTTGTAAATGAGTTATTGGGTTGCGGAGGTCAGCTGGGCAGTTCCATGAAAAATACTGGTATTTAACAGCATCCGAAGAGACTGAAAGCCGCCGCTAACATAGTTGGGAAAAGGTTAAGCAGATGAGTTGTACTTACCACATGCATGAGATTTTGTTTTTGTAGAGTTAATTAGTTCTCTTCGACCAATACATTTAGATTATATTTTGACTATACATTCATTATACTTTTAAACGTCATGCCAGTTTAACCTAATCAAGAGCTTTATCATCGTAATGACGTTTACCTCTGTAAAAATAAAACATGTAGGTACGTCCATTTTCAGTGTTAAAATTCAGAATCTCCATTGTATTCAGGTCTCCTCGTTAGAGTGGTCCGCACCCATGACAAAAATGACATGGGCGTTTTCTGGTCACGCACAACATAAAACATAAAAACAAAATTAAACCATATCTCTTGCAAAATAAAAGCTATTTTTGTACAGACGTGTTTCTAAGCCAACGACCTCGCTGCAGTAATTACTGACAAAGATAACAGGCCAAATAAATTGTGATTTAACGCAGTTGTAATTTCATTAATAGGTATCTATGTTGAACCCCCTTTACGTAAAAGTTTGGTGAATTAAAAATAATTTGTTCTGAATAACGGGTAAACTTTTCTTTTACAGTAAATAACGTTGTTAAGGTAGAATAAGGCATTAAGAACTTTTGTTGTTTGTAACATCTCATATATCTACCCATATGCCAGCAAATAAATGTTACTATTTTATTTGATTTGAATAATAATGTTTCAAGAAAACTCATAAAGGTTTTCAGGTACCTTTGTAATGTTTTGCCTGCTTTTAGCTGGTACAAAAAACTAAATGAAATGTGGAAAGAGTGAAATTATCCGGACTTCAGATCCGGAGCACGAAATAGTCGCGTGACCAAAATTATCTAGCACCAAGTAGCCACCCTAGAAAAGAAAATCAATGATGCGTAAAAATGTAGTAAAAACCAGATGTTAGACAGTGCTCACTAGAATAGTTTTACTTTTTAGTCAATATTAGTTTTCACTACATTTTTGAGACATTTTTTACAAGTGTGCGTGCCATGAACAGAGCATGGAAGAATGTTGCCGTTGCCAGAAAGAGCATTTAAAAAAAATCCGTGCAGATTAAGCATTTCAGCGAGTGTCACCGATTATCAATAAAAACTGACGGCCCATGAGTATGTTCCATCAATTTATATGGTATGTCGTGACATGCCTATCCCATAATCCACCTAAAATAGCTATTTACTTGCACGAATATAATTAGCAGCGGCGTTTCGGGTCGCTATGGCGTCGTGTGGCATTTCCATGCTCTACGGTCTCATCTTTATTTCCAAAGAGCTTTCTAACTAGACAGTATTGAATCAGTCTATCTGCGCATAACTTGTACGTGTAGTTTGACAAAAGTGCGAATAGCAAAACTAAATTCTTTTCTAAAATGTGTAGTGTAACTATCCCAACGATAAACTTAAAAACACAAGTGACCAATCTATAACATATCTAAATAAATGTTTTCTGCTTTACGAGACATTCATTTGTAATCTTGGACACTAAACAAGAAGAAGGAAACACTCATTGCTGATGCATTTGATGTATCTACTATTCGAGTGAACGCATTATATTTTAATGTCGCCCTAATTTTCCTTAATCTACTGAAACATATTTCACTGAGTGATAAGCATCTGGCACACTGGACATGAATATGTGGACACAATGCCTCCAAAATATACGTATTTGCTGAATACTCAGAGTTCAAGCGCTTTTATTCCCTGAAGTGGTAGGCAGAATACTCAAACCTTACCAATACCATGTATCTTATTGGGGGCGAAATTATTGCCATTAATCGGGAACACATTCTACCTCGTAATCTTTAAGTTATGAGTGAATATGTTACTTCTAGGCAAGCGTGCTTCATCGTCGATCTCATCATCAGTTGAGATGTGGTGAGTGCAAGCCTCTCAATTATTATATTCAAAATGCTACCGTTTTGATTTAAAGATAAACCTAATAATGCTTTACCTGGCATGGGAATCAAACCCAGGAGAACAGCTCAACAATGGCTAGAACAAGCCAATCTGGTCATAAGGATTTAATTAAAAACTGTAAAGTTCATTTTATAGAGAGAATATTTTTTAATAATTGAAATGCTGACTCAGTAATATGTCTACCACAAAGATGAGCAAGGATTACGTTTGAAATGAAACATTAAATTGGATTTTAATCTCATTCTCACAGAATGTCAGGCGTAACTTTATTAAAACTTGCTATGTCTCGACGAGAATAATTTATCCCTTTAATGAACCTAAATCACTGGTGTTACTTAAAAGTAGGTATTAAATATTTTGGATTTTAGTAGTTTTAATTTAAACAGACGAAAATGTTTAAAAACAACGCAGATTAAAATTTTAAACACTAATCATAGACTTTGAAATATTTAATGAATTAAAAACTATAGGAGCTGTGATAAGAAACCTAGTAGAAAAATAAAATAAACAAGTATTACCGATAAGTAATAGTTTACATATCGGTAATAATGTTGACAAAATAGAATTTTTAATTGGGATACCGTTCATATTTTCCATTTTTTTGATAATAAATGATCAATATCACGAAAATATTAACCGTACCTTAAAAGAAGCTCAGAAAATAAAATTTGCTAATACACAATAATTTGACTCTGCCTCGAAAACCCAAATCACAGCTAACAGGTGGAAATAACATCAATGTAATTAGGTCAAATCGAGCCGTTTGCAGGACGTAATTAACATATTTGCTGTCAAATGTTCGGGACAACATAAATTAAGCTTGTGACATCCAAATGAATATGTATTAATGAGCAACGTTGAAGCTGAATCAGATATTAAGCTAGACTCCAATATCAGATTGATCATTGTTAATTAACAGTAAGATGAATAGTTACGTATAGAAAACCGGTCAAGAGCGAGCCTGAGTCCCGCATCGAGGGTTCCGTACCATCATAAATAAATATTTTGGATGTGTTACTAATTCTTCTGAGAAATTTAATGCTGTGGTGTTGAATATTGCAGTCTTAGGTGAGCGTCATCTCTTGACCGATTGTGGAACTAATGTAATTTTTTTGATGATTTCTGAAAAAGTGTGCTATTTAAAGACATCGTTTTATTTTTCCTGTAATCTTGACATAAATTTCTCTCACATAGAATAGTTACAGATTTTTCTCTATGCAAACTTCGGTTACATTTTTCATCATGTCGAAAATAATGCGGCCTAAAAAATTACAAAAAAATATTTGAGATTTGAGAATGTGCAAACAGCGTTCTTTCATATACTTCACTTGCCCTAGTAGCCCCACTTCGATTTTTTAAGAGCTTCTTATTCAGTCCCTGTTCCAAACAAAAAAAAACAAATTTTTCTTATTTGCAAAATAGTTGGGCAAACGTCATCTAAAATTATTCCTAATTACAAGTTGATAGCATTAGTAGTTCTTGAGATATCCAGCTGACAGACGGACATACAGACAGATTAAGTCGCACCATAAGGTGAAAATAATTCCCTTTTATCATTTTGGTATCATTCAAATGCATGCAGCAGTTGAGGCGTGATGGGTAAAGAATAAATAAAACTTCAAAACTATCACATATATGTTCATCATCATCATTCGCCTGCCCTTATCCCAATTTATTTGGGGTCAGCGCAACATGTCTTTTTCTTCCATACTCCTCTATTAGTCGTCATCTCTGTAGTCACCCCCTTTTTACCCATATCCTCTTTCACACAGTCCAACCATCGTTTCTTTGGCCTTCCCCTACTCTTATAGTCATCCACATCCATACATAAGACTTTCCTCATGACATTTTCTTCATTCCTCCGCATCACATGCCCATACCACGACAACCGATTTCCACACAACTTTTCAGTAAGCGGTGCCACTTTCAGACTTCCTCTTATATACTCATTCCTAATTCTATCCATGCGCGTAACACCACACATCGCTCTTAGCATTCTCATCTCAGCCGCATGCAATTGCTTGTCATTCATCCCTTTTGTGGCCCAACATTCTGAACCATACAAGACAGCAGGTCTGACCATTGTTTTATAAATCTTCCCGTTAAGTTAGTAGTTAGTCAGATAGTCCCAGTGACCTGCCGCCATTTCATCCATCCAGTGTTAATTCTGTGCTTAAAACTATCACATATATGTTATTAGTAGGATTATTAGCTTCAAAATAGGAATAGCTAAAATAAGTTTGACAAGAATCTATAATAAACTAACGTTATTAGTAGGATTATTAGCTTCAACATACGAATAGCTAAAATAAGTTGGACAAGAATCTATCATATTATACAGGGTGTAATGGAAAGGTACAACTTTCTCTGAGAAACAATAGACCATTCCCAAAAAAACAAATTTGACTTTCCTATTCCAAAGTTACCATCAGCGGATAAATATTTGTATGGCAGGTAAAAAAATATATCAGTCCATTAACTATAACGAGGATCCACATACCTAGTTAAAAAAAAAAATATATACATACCCTTACGCTAACTACAAATACGTCTTTACGAGCAAACTTAAATAGCAAATACGTTTAAAAGACCGACTGCAGTTAGTCATTTCCAAATCCTCAATTGCAAAGTCAAACTTTTTAGTTCCGTGCACAGGAACTTGGCATAAGGTAACTAATAGGTTGGCTTGAAATATTTTCCCTAGCACGGGAACAGGCCACTAAAAACTTGCCAAAAAAAGAAATGGCGATGGAACAGCTTTGGCGGGATACCAAAAATAGAAACCGCTCGATGACATGCACTAGTATCCAGTAACGTATTGGATTTAGGATACTAGCTGACGTTCGATTTGAATGTTAGCTTTCCTCAACTGCACTGTAGAATATAGAAGATTATTAAAAAGAAATAGTGATACTTTCGACTTCTTTAGTTGTGTGCTTTGGCAGACATGGGCTGTTTAAAGTACCAACTACCAATAAATATCAACCTAATATGTAAAGCCATTTATGTGATTGAGTTTCAAACATCTCCATCTACCTACGTTTATCTATATATTAATACGTGAAGCAAAAACTATCCATCCCTTTTAATGAAAATCACGCCGCCGGAGGAGTATTACATTTGGCACAGTTGTAGTATATAATTATGGAGAAGGAGTGCAGAAACCTTATATTTTTATATATTATGCATTAGAAATAAATTAAATTAATAAAAAAAAAACATTGCACACAATACCATGCATTTGACACGTATTATTTTGTTTCGTTCATAGGTTTTTCCAAAGAGTATAATAACTTTATATATAATCGTTTCTCAGTCATGTTACTTTCAAGTCATGGTCTTTGACAATAAAACCTTAAAAACGTTCAAACTTAAAATTTAAATGAGATCGAATTTCGACCTATGGGTAAACACTAGTATTTATAAATAGATTTAGTAAATTAGGCAAAATAAATAAGAATAATACGTCTAAGACCGATCCGATATCTGATAAATATAATCGTGACATTTTGGTATTCGGAAACGTACAAGCGATTCTTTTTTTAAATCTTGAGAGTTTGAGCATATTGATATCATTGTGATCTTTGAAGAATATTACGTTAACAAAACCAGTAACAACTAGTTCAATCATTTAACTTTCACAGTTATGATTATTGTTTAAGTGCAAGTATGCGAAACACAGCAAAACATTAATGGAGCAATAACGAAACACCAGAACATTCAAGTTATGTTTGAGTTCTATTATGCACAAACTATGCAAGTATCAAGCTGAGTTTGGTTTGCATCCAAAGTTTATAATGCCTGCAATTAAAGCGCTCCAATTTAATGTTCAAAATAGAATAGTTTGTAACATTGACTAACAGTTATAATAAAATATTGGAATTGTTTGTCATACTAGGGAAAGCATTCCAAGTTTCCGGATAACTCAGATAAAACGAGGCATAAAGAACACCTGGGCTTAAACGAACGAATGACTTATTGAAAGTTTGGTGCCTTTAGACACCAGTGACCAAGACACATGAAGTAAGAAATTCTATTTGAAATGTGTTAGTAAAAATAAACGGTATAATGTATAGTATGTTGGATAATATAAATAAGAATAAGAAGACTCAAGTATTAAAATATTTAAAGCATAAAAAACAAGAAAATGTACTAGAAGATATAAAATCTCACATTGATAATAATAAGGCTGCAGTCACGCTTCGTTAAACCAGACAAACAGTGTTGGCAGAAAAACTTAGTGCTCAAGCTTTAATGCAGTTTGATTAAACGCCAACATTCCAAAGCTTTTGTGAAAAATTGGACCGAGAAGATTTTGTTTGTTTTGAAGAATCCCCGTCTCGTCTGCTATTTTTATTACAACTTTGCTTTGAAATACGAGAGAAGCCAAAACGGATTGCATTGTTTAAAGTTTACGCTAAGATTAATAAAAATTACGCTAGTTTTTATTAGCGGGCTTATATTATTATGTTCTCAATTAAATCACGATATAATAAATAAGGTACAACTGAAGGTCCATCTAAGAGATAAGCACTCTATATTCAATACTAAAATATGATAGCTATTGTACATATTTAATTTAGGGTGATTAAAAAAACTGGTAAAGTGCGTGTCGGATGTCGCACATTAAAGTTTCCGTACCATATTATATTGTTTTTTTTTAGTAAAGTATACGTAATAATAAATATTACCGCCAAATTTGAAGTTCATAGGTCAATGAGAAGTTAAAAAATTCTTCGTAACAAAATTTTGTGGCAGACGACGGACGGACAGACAGACAGACAGACGGACCGTGAGTGACAACAACAGGGCTCCGTTAGGACCCTTCGGGTATAGAACCCTAAAAATAACTTTAAAAATGAAATTATGTCGACTACTTTATTGCCTACTGATAAGTTGCGAGTTAACCTAACTTAAAGCACTTTGGTATAAATCATTCTAAGTAAATTACCAACTAATTTATGAAATTCGTGTAAGCCGATTGCGTCACTTAAAATAATAAATGCCTGTTATTATCAGCTGTAAATCATTCGTTACGGCTACCTGAACTTATTTTTTAAGTCATATACATAAATTATTTTAATTTTAAAGATTAGGAAAAAAAAAATAGACAGTCTAATTTTTATGAAAAAAATTTTACATTTTGAAATTTCACAATTCAATACAACTAACTTCCAAAACAGAAAATATATATACTAAAAAGCATAACGCCATATTTTAAGTTTTATTTAGTTAGGAGTTTTTGTTTTGATTACAGTTTGTTAAGTATTTTATAAGTTTTTATAATACCATATATATACTAAAAACTGTAAAATAACTTTAATTTCGAGAGTCGGTGTTTTTATTTTGTTTCTTCGTCATTTCACACCGACTTCCGAAATTAAAGTTAATTTACAATTTCTAATGTATTTTCTTTTTTTGAAGTCGGTTGTATTTTTAGTAAAAAAGATTTTCTTTAAATTTTTTTTTTAGTCATACCCCAGAACTAACACTAAAATAATATTAAAGTAAGGCCCAAATTGATAACATCAATAACATGGAATTTGAACATAATTATGGAAAACAAAACGTCATCTGTGTACACATAATTTTGGTTTTTGTTGATTTTTTTAAAAAGTGTTGAATCAATTTCGATAAAATTTATACGAGACTACCTCAGGAGTATACTCTTACAAATACAAAAAAAAAGAATTTTGAAAATCGGTCCACAATAAAATTGACAGAGAAATCGGTGAAAATAATTTAAAAAAATACATACATATCGTCAAACCTGAACCTGAAGTCAGAATCTCCTCCTTTTTTGAAGTTAGTTAAAACGTAGATTGGGATGAAGGAAAATAAATATTATACTGCCTGCCTAGCCTTTTCCCAACTATCTTGGGGTTGACTTTTAGTCTAACCGGATGCAGCTAAATACCAGTATTTTACATGGAGCGACTGCCTATCTGACTTCCACAACCCAGTAACTGGGTAATACGAGACGCCTTGGTAAGACTGTTTGTCAGAGTTTCGGGCTTCTGACGACCCGTAACGACTGTCAAAGATCCACGATTCATCTTCGGCCGCATCATCGCTTAACATCAGGTGAGATAGTGGTCAAACGCGAGCCTATCAAACATAAAAAAAAAAAAAAAAAAAAGATTGAGCGCCGGGACCAACGGTTTAACGTGCTTTCCGAGGCACCTCCTTCGTGCCTCGGAAAGTGTTTTAAATTAAGACAGATTTATCTGGATTAAAAACTTTATTCTTCTTTTACTTGAACATACAGATACACACGACTACCACAGATCCATGCATAGCAAGATCTACCATAGATAATCTAAGGTACTATTAGAACACCTTCCTCCTAAGCAATAGAAAACTTGCGAACATTAAACAAATCAACATTAAACATAATTGAATCAAATGACACTACAAATCTAATATCTGTCTAGGTTTAACAATTCTGCCAGATCTAGTGTGATACAAACTTGAACTATTTTTATTTGTCACATCAGGTGAAACACTTTGTGAACAGCTTGGTAAACTTAAATTACAATCATTATCACTTGAACTATTTTTATTTGTCACATCAGGTGAAACACTTTGTGAACAGCTAGGTAAACTTAAATTACAATCATTATCACTTGCATCAATAAACGTATCTCTAGGACCATAACTTACATTAGTTTGAGACTTTCTCATGTGATAAGTATTTCGTCTTACTGGTTTAAAATTACCGCTTACTATATAAGATCTAGGTTCTTTAGCTTTATCTAATACTATTCCCTTTTTCCAAATATTTTTTTTCTCAGTTTTATACACAATTTGTTCCCCTATTTCAAAACGTTGTTCCTTTCTTCTAGCTTTCCTATCATGAAAGTTTTTAGTTACAGACTTCCTCATATTTAACAAAATATCAACATTTCTCTCTATTTTTGGTTCTAAGGCTATACTGCTAGTAGGTAAGTTAGTTCTTAGGCGTCTGCTATGTAAAATTTGTGATGGTGAAACTTGTAAGCCAGCTAAAGGCGTATTATTATAATGTAATATGGAATCTCTATAGTCAACATTTTCATCATTAGATTTCCTTAACAAGGTCTTAGCAATATGTACAGACTTCTCTGCTAATCCATTACTTCTATGGTAATGTGGACTACTAGTTACAATTTGTATATCTTTAGACCTATAATACTGTTTACACTCGTATGACAAAAACGGATTATTATCAGCAACTACCGTCTCCGGGTAACCAAATCTAGTAAATACTTCTTGCATTGCATTAACTATAGACTTAGAACTCTTATCTAACAAAGGAATTATTTCGAGCCAATGTGACAAATAATCAACTATCACTAAATATGATTTACCAGCAAACTCCAATATATCTGTTCCTACTTTACTAAATCTCTGTTTAGGTATCTTATGGGATAACATAGGCTCATAATAATTCTTAGATCTAAATTTTTCACATGTTCTACATTTAACAATTACATTTTTTATATTCTCGGACATACCTGTCCAATAAAATAGCTGTCTAGCTCTATTAATACTTTTATTTACTCCAGGGTGTCCTTGGTGAATCAAATTCAGCACATAAGATCTCAAAGAATTTGGTACAATCAATTTAGAACCTACAAACACTAAACCTGCCTCAACATAAATCTCATCCTTAAGTTTGTAATATGGTTTACATTCCTTGGAAACCCTAGATTCATCAGGCCATCCATTAAAGTAATATTTTGTAATCTCTGTCAAAACTCTGTCTTTACTAGTAGCTAATCGAAATTGAATTTTCCTTTCTGAACTCATAGGTAAATGTACTGAAACTGAATGTACCATTTCAAACATCTCCACATCTTTTTCAGTTAATTTTCTACTATTCCTTGATAGCATATCAGCAAAATGTATCAATTTCCCAGGAACATATACAAGATTTAAACTGTATTTAAGTAATTTTAACCTTAAACGTCTTAATCTAGGTGAACCGATCTTACTAATCTGTTTTGACATAATTGGTAACAGTGGCTTATGATCCGTTTGGACACTTACAGAATTACAACCATACACATACTTATGAAATTTTTGTGTACCATAATAAATGGCTAAAAGCTCTTTCTCAGTTTGACTATAATGAACTTCAGCACTATTCATAGTTCTTGAAACACAGGCAACTAATCTTAAAATATTTTTATTATCTTTTTGAAACATACAGCACCCAATACCATTTTTAGAGGCATCACACTGCAATATTATTTCCTTATCAGTACAAAATGGGCTCAAAGCTGGTGCCTGAGAAATTTTGCACTTTAAATTGCCTAACATTTTCTCATGATGTGGCAACCACTGAAACTCAACATCTTTTTTCAAAAGTTTACATAGAGGTGACATTAATTCTGCCATCACCGGTACATACCTCCTTACATAATTAAAAGATCCAATTAATCTTTGTAATTCTTCCTTAGAACTAGGTGACTTTAACTGTAATAAAGACTCCACTCTATCACCATCGACTTTCATACCTTCCTTGCTGAATATTTGGCCAATATACTTAATTTCTCTTTGCTTGTACTGTAATTTATCTTTGTTAAAGACTGCTCCTATCTCTTTTGCTCTTTTTAACAATTTATCAACAGATTTATCATGTTCAAACTCATTTTTCCCCATGACTACAATATCATCGAACCAACATAATACATTAGGTATAGAACCAAAGTAAAATTCCATTTGTTCTTGGAAAACTTCAGGTGCATTTGTTACTCCATAAGGAAGAACTAAATATCTATACACTCCAAATGGTGTAGCGAAGCAACATTTCCATGAAGCCTGCTCTGTAAGTGGGCAATGATGGAATCCTTCTGATAGATCAAAAACCGAAAATACTTCCATATCTTTTAACCTAGAAGCCACTTCATCAACAGTAGACATATGTTTTGGTTTTCTTATAATATACCTATTTAAATCTGTAGGGTCTAAACACAATCTTAACTTTTTATTTTGTTTTTCAATAATCACAATTCTATTAACACATGCTTCAGAATCAATTTCCTCAACTTTCTTTATAGCACCTCGCTTAACTAACCTGTCTAACTCACACTTTAGGGGTTCAAACAAGGCTAAGGGAACCTTAACAGGTGGATTACAGATTGGTTCATGAGAGATTGTAGGAATATTACATTTATTGGGAAAACATCCATGACCAGTAAAAACTTCCAAATTTTCGGATACAAACTTAGATTTCTTTTCATCAACATTACTTACTACTGACACTTTTTGTACTCTTTTTAATAAATTCAATTTAATACAACCAGGTAAACCTAAAAGCATATTCTGGCTATCAACAAGCATAAAATTTTCACAACATTCAACATTTTTGTATTTACACCTTAAATTAACCATACCTAAAGGTTTAATTTTAGTGCCTTGGAATCCTTCCAACTCAGTTTGAACTGGAGTTACCTGCAATTTAGTATTAAGACTTTTAAAAACTTTCCATGGCATAACACTAACATCCGCACCAGTATCAAGACGACACTTCACATTGGCATTTTCAATTATTATATTCTCAGTCCACTGACCTGTGTTGACCATACCGCAGAATATCGCTGACTCTGACGAAGAGTCATGCTCCTGAATATTATGCACTCTTCTGACTTTGCATGACACTGCAAAATGATTTAAAGTTCCACATTTTCTACACTTTTCCCATATGCTGGACATTGTCTTGGACCATGTTTTGTTTGACATCTATTGCAATTAAATTCCTTCTCTTCTTTGTAACTTGCATTTTTACTATTGGTTTTTATTTTTACTCTGTCAATTTCATAACTATTGACTGGATTCATTATCTTCATCTGCTCTTTACTTTGTTCTGCACTTCTGCATATATCTGCAGCTTTGTTCAGAGTCAAACTTTCTTGTCGGAGTAAATGTTCTTGCAAGCTTCTGTCAGATATACCATGAACTATTTTGTCTCTTAGAAGTTGATCCTCAATGGTTTCAATTGTACTTTTGTAATTGCAAGTACGGATTAATCTTTTACAATCAGTTAAGAAATTATCAAACTTTTCGTCCTGTTGCTGTTTCCTCTCATTAAACTTAAAACGTTCAAAAACTTCGTTTACTCTAGGTCGAACATATTTGTTAATCGCTTCTATTAAATTTTCATATTTTATTATCTTCTCACTAGACACCGGAAGAGTTGCGAGAATTCTGGCGGACTCTAACCCCATCATGTTCCTAATCAGGGCAACTTTAACATGATCTGCGGCTTCTTCTTGACCGATTCCGATTAAATAATCGTGAAAACATTGTTTCCACAATGGCCACTCATCGCCAGCATTACTCGCCCGCATGTCAAAATTTGGCAAACTTTTCACAAAATTCTCCATAATTAATACACTTTCTTTGAGAATCGTGAAGAATAAATACCTGCAATATTTCTTTTACGGCTGCGCCATGTTTTAAATTAAGACAGATTTATCTGGATTAAAAACTTTATTCTTCTTTTACTTGAACATACAGATACACACGACTACCACAGATCCATGCATAGCAAGATCTACCATAGATAATCTAAGGTACTATTAGAACAGAAAGCACTTACGTCTCGGTATGTAAAGCGTAGCTTAACCTGATGGATCGACCCGTGCGGCTGTTATTACTTTAGCCACAAGTTCCTCTGACCTAGAAATACTGTATGTATCTATGAAAAAAATATCTTGAAATAACTTTATGGTCGAGAAAGTTACTAACATTTTAAGCAGCCTGTGATATTGCCAAATTAAAATTAACCATCGTAGTGAGCTGCCAATCTGATAAGAAGTATGTGGATGAACTTCCGAAGAACACATAAATCAAAGTTCGGGAAGATACATATCAAATAGATGAGTCAGGTTCATGAAACTTAGATACTATCATAATTACCTAATTCAAAACTACGTTCATTTTAGTAATTTTCTAAAATGAACGATGAATGATCAGCTATTTATGGCAGAAACACGGAAAATATGGAAGACACTAAAACAGAATAAAGTCTTGAAATTAATATATGGGAAATAAAAGATGACTCTGAAATAATAAAACCTGATAAAACTAACAAAGCTTTGAATAAATTGGTAGCAAATTAAAGTGAGAATATTATGAAGATCCAAAATAATAATGACACCACATACATAATGATAGGTCGGTTTAGTAACTACGAAACATAAATCTCAATAGGTAGTAATTTGGAAATGCAAGTATATAAAATAGTCAGACTATATTGAAAGTCACGACTAGATTGATTACATATAATGGTCAATTTGAATAATTTATAGCATTGAAATGCTTTACACTACTTGGATATTTCTTATTTTTTTTAAATCACTGAATCCTTTGTGAAATATCCGTTTTATTGTAGAAGCTGAAGTAGTAAACTGGAAATGAACAAGTTTTCATTTTCTAAAATCAAGCAGTTATATCAAATTGGCAACAATCCAAAATATTGGAATTTGTTAAAAAAAGTCATTTTAAAATTGTAGTGGACAATGGTATTTAAGTACGTTAGAAGAGCTGAAAAAAACTTGCAATACCTACTTCATGTGAACGATTTAAGGAAAAGATTTTGGTTCAAGTTCTGCGTATATACATACATTCTTTATTTTTCTGAAAAACCCTCACATTCCATAAATGTATTCATTTTTTTTCTAACAACTGCTTCACTAGACATTTCCAATCCATTGTAAACATTGTCTTTACCATTTATCTTCCATAGACAATCATGGCTAACAAGAAAGAAGGTAATCCACCGCCTCACTAGCTTCTCATTTTTTGCTATGTTGCACAGATTCTTGGCGTAGTAGGCGTGATTTATAACTTTGTTTACTTCTTCCGAAATATTCACTTTTGATACAGAAGCGACTCGATTTGTTGAGCATTGCAAATGGTGCGAAACTTGAGGATATTGATGATTGTGTTTTATTTGAAACTGAGAATTTCAGTGCCATAAACAAAAGTATCTGTAGCTATGTTTATCTATGTTTATAACAGGGTTTGGGCTTATCTTCACCTTATTACTTTGGATCAATTTCGTCAACCCTTTCATCTCAAGCAAAACTGACCTAATACCCTATATTGTCAAAACCTGGTACTTGATATCACTACACGTCTCCCAGGTGGTGTAAAAATAAAATTTATGTCATACTCGTAATATCCTCCTTATCCTGTTTATTTCAGGTTGAAATGGTAGAACTTCAAGTGAATGGTCCATCCCAACATATTTTGCGACTGTATCCCAGTTTACGAGTTATCTGGGCATTTGGATGGACGCTATCGTACATTATTTGTTGGCTGATTTATGATATTTGTTCCTGTGACCCGTATTGATACACCTAAATATACAACGAACCTTTGTTGATAAATAATAGGGCTGGAACCGAGGTGTTTTATGGGCTTCGTATTTGCAGATTCATAATGGTTTTCGGTCTCAATTTGGTAATGGAAGGAAGCAGGATTACCGATGCTTATAATACGAAATCACGTGCCTACAATGCTTGTGTTTTGATTTATTTAAGTACTTCTTTGGCTTTCAATTTCGTTAAAATTGATGCCACAGAGATATTATCATTTTGAAAGTGCGCAATTGCGTGTTTAAAAGTTAAAAAAAAAACTATACAAGTGTGTGTCGGGCGAAACATGTGAACAGTAGAAGGGGCTTTATGTTTATTATTAAAAACATATTTTTAATTGAGTTCACGGTTTTACGGAAAAAAACCTTTAAATTAAAAACGAAAAAAAAAGTTTATTTTTCCAAAACTTTACATGTTACTACCCGTTTTAAATATTAAATAAGTAACAACTTCACGAAAGTTTTTTTTTTTCTAAGGATTTTTCCTTTTGTACGAAATTTTCCAACTAGGTACATTTAATATGGTGGGTGACTCTTACTCTTAAACTAACACAGTTAACTTAGCTGTGATAGTTTTCTTTTAAAGTTCGTTATTTATGTTCATTTACTACCATCACGATTTTTTCAGTTTTTTCAAGCCAACAGTTGAGCTATTAGTGGCGGGGACGCTCGACGCGAACAAAAAATATTACTTAAAAGTTTAATATTTCGCAAATGAAACGAATCACTAAATCTGAAAATAGTTTTCACAAGCCCGCTACGATTTTGAAAAATATATCTAACGATATCATAGACCAAAAAATTATTGTTTTGTTATCTTGGCGTGATCGATAATATACTCATGCAAAATTGTAGCTTTCTAGCACTAACATCCTCTTAGCTATGCCTTGGACGGACGGATGGGCAGACCGAAACTGTAAGGGTTCCTTACTTGTTAGCCCCTACGGAACCCTTAAAACGAGTGGTGTGATAATATCTGTGAATCAAATAGTATTCTCATTTGATTCAAAGAAATTAATTTGTCCTTCATATGACTCAAAACGATACGATAGCCATCTTCTTTTTGTGTTATGAATTGTGATTATGTGAAACTGTCAGTGACCCTATTAATTGAAATTATTCCGGTATATTAATAGACATACAATTTTACTTTGAATGTTTAATAATATTTCTGTTACACGCCGACCCGTGTCCAAGAGAAAAGGGTTATATTGGCCATTATAAATTACGATTTATACAAACAGTTTTACGCTTGGTAAAACTTTTGGTAGTTTGATCATACCTATAGACAAGCTCCAGAATATACCAAGAACGTGGGTGTGTAAAAGCTTTGCGCCAAATTGTATTAAAATCAAAGATTAGCCATTAATACGTTATACGTGACTTCACACTCAACGCGAATCTCTGATCCGTCAGATTAATAAAGCATTACTTTTATGTGTCGTCTAATGTAAGTAATATATGTTTAAGAATGGGTTTTACGAGTTAATATTTGTAACGTGAATTCATAAATAATCAATGATGTAACAATATTTTAGGAACTTGATGCGAAGAAAAGGTGATATGTAAGTTTACACGTGTCTGATAAGCGGCAACCCAATGTAAAGACAAATGGATTGTTTGAAAGATTCTGATAATTTCGAAACAGAATTACCGCGCTCCATGGGCACTCAGGCAACTGAAGGATCAGGGGTGGGTTTTAGTCAGTGAAAGTCTGACATTCCCTCCCGCTCCACCCTGACCGGGAGAAGGCATTGGATGATTTCCCAAACCCACAAAAAAAGGATGGAAGTAAACACTGGGATAAAGGCCAATGGTACTTCTTTAACTTCAAATAAACTGAGAAAAGGGTAGGACGATGAATGGATATAGAATTCATGACCGACCATAGAATTATTTAATACCTATTGTCAATTTGCTCCTTTTATTATTCTACTGTGAAGAAGGAAGTCTTTGGGTTTGGTGAGCTTTAATAATAAGATCGAATAAATTTCTCATTTCCATTCATTAGCTTTTGGTCCGATCGGAGGCGTGACATTGACAGATGAATGGTCCTCAAAGACGGGACTGACTTTATTATAAATCATTCATTGATTATATTGATCTATTGTTACAATAATATCCTTAATTCATGACGTAGCTTTTCTAATTGATAAATAGTTAGTTTTTTATTGCAAATAGAAAACGAAAATGCTTTGTTTTTAATTCTCCAAAAAGCACACATTTTAAATTCAATGCAAAAACAAGATATTTAAATAAATGTTTATTGCAATGTAAATATGAACACACTGACCTGTTATGACGTGTCCATTTTCAAAGCCACAACCCGCGCTTAGAATTATTCTGTGATTTACCAGAAAATCATAAATATTAGGAATGGCACAAAGCTTCAAAGTATGTGCCTGCATCAATTCTTTCCCGCACTACGTACCCACAATTTTGATTCCAAACCATCCATAGTTTTTGTCCAAAAATTGTATTTTTTTTTTTTTTTTATATATTGCTGTAATTTTAAAATGATAACGGTTCGATAATCATAGAAAAACTATTTCTAGTAACCTTTGTTCTATCTCTCTAAGGTGGATCATACATCCAAGACAATATTTATACTTACTAACTAATGGGGGAAAAAACAGTATCTTTGTAAACAAAACAATAAAACTGTCGAGAGTCTAATTTGCTGTTTCCTATTCATTTGCTTTGGCAATACCGATAATTCAACGACTAATCTTCAATATTGATTTTGGTTTTATTTAATTCCGTAGGTATGACGTTAACTTACCTTTGGTTATCGCAAATAGACATGAACACATTGAACACCTTTTTTTTTCTGGAAAAGGCTTGGTGCGGGTGGCAGATGGGATTTTTACCTTACTAAAACCACACAGGTGATAACCATCAGCACGTGGAGGGCCAAACTTATTAACTGGACTCTTAAGGCGCAATTAACTGCCAACGACCTTGAGTATTTAACAATCGTGTTCTGTGCTGAGGTCACGTAACGCGTCGTACGTCCACTCAGTAATAGGACTCGCCCATCAAGGAGCGCTATCCCAAATTAGACGCATTATTTATTTATTATACATTAAACAACAGATTTTATACTAAAACACGTACCTATACGAAAATATAAATAATTAAATGAACTTTAAAATGGTCAAGGTTTCATAAAAATACACTTTATAGTTTTTACGTGATTCTCAATGTTTTATTCGCGTGAGACATAACTTAACAAATTATTTACATTAACTTATAAAAATATAATTTCAAATACTCACATAGAAAATTACGAAATATATTGTTTAGAGTAACATATATTTTTTTTAAAAGAAATAACGAACACAGAACTAGTTGTTTTGACGTGATGTTCAATTAAAATCATTAGAAGTCTTACAACTGCGCCTTAAAAGACCACGCCTGATGGGGCACATCCCTGAGGAGACTGTACAGGGGTTTCCACTGAGCGGACATGAACACCTAGAAGAAATATTAATCATGAAAATTTTGACATTCAAAAGATCCTTTTAATCTTAATTCTTTATTGTACACCACACCTTAACACAGAACACAGAATTACTGTGTTCTGTGTTAACACAGTTCATGTACAAAGGCAAGCTTAACTCAAAGTTGAGTTTTCTCCCGGCAAACGTTTGAGTGATAGAGAGAGATCACATTCGAGGGTAGTATCGTATACAATATAAACCTATGTTAATAAGGCTGTAAAATATTTTTAATACAAACATAATATATACTGATAAATACCAATATATACACTAATAATATTGTGACAACCTTATGTCATTGAGAAAGGAAGTTAAGTTAACGACTTCTAGTGGTAATATTGAAATTAATTATTTGACTTTGACTTTGATCGTCAATATTGTATTATCAGCATTTATAACAATCTCTTCCACACGAGTAATAATCACGAACTTCGCTAGCGTTATACAAATTCCGTTTTCAAATACACTTAATTTGCTGAAATCAGATATTTAAAATACTCCATAATTTGCGATCTGGCATTCCTCCCGGGACTTAATTAACCTTGACTTATGTTAGGTTTCGTATCGATTGGAATGTTCAGACTATTTTTAAACAATCCACAAACGCGGGGTAACGCTGGCACCTACATTTTTAATGATATTGATTCAATCCTTAAATACACTCTTTCGCTTGAATTTTTGATGTTCCGCTCCAGGCTAAAAATGGTCCTTTGGCATTGAATTATTTTGCCTTGTTACAGTAGGTACATAAAAAGCGCTAGTTTATTCACACACTCACAAAATCACAATATGAATAGATTCTTTACAAAAAAAAAACTTTTTCTGAAGTACTTTGGAAGTGCTCCCGACCTTTCTCGTACTAGGGTCCCGAATAATGTGATAGTACCAAATTCACTCATCCATCATCCACTCGGGTCTCCAAGTGGGTACTGTGATCAATGTTGGCTAAAACCAGACAAGGATGGATGGCATAAACCATAATTAAGGTTTAGTAAACAACCACTTTTCCTTCCAACTTTTTGTATCAACATCGACCGGTCCTGAAACTTTGCGTAGTCAATTACCCCGTAGGCTGTACCAATTATAAGTGAAAGGGGTATCGGTAATATTTCTTTCAATAAGTAATTGGTCGTTACAGGACTTCAAGTACTAAGTGGTTTCATAATTTATTTCTTTACGTACCTACTTTCTGAAGCCACACAAAGTAACGACTTGTGATTTATAAATATTTAACATGTTCTCTGAAAAAAATAATATTTCTCGGTACATAGATGATATGATAGTCTATTTATGTTTGACAAACGGCGATTTTTTGCTTATTGTACGTTCATTTTATAAGTTCTGTATCGTTCGAAATCAAAATATGCGTCCAGTACATTTGAGTATAAGCAATAAGCATTCGGGTTCCATTTTCAAAATACAACGCCGAAATAGGGAAACGTTGGTCGCACAAGCTCTAATGGCTATAAGCTTCGCCCCATTCATATTCCGCGTTCCATCGAAATTTCGAAGTGGAAATTTTCGAATACGAATGTCCTTGTTAATTCACGGCCTACATTCAATTTCAAAATGAAAACACATGTTTTTGTAAAATTCGGAAATGATTCAGACCAGAGTATGTTTACTTTTAAATGGAAAATCACATAGGTACGTGAATCGCGTACAATAATTGAGGAAAATAAACAGTTTTTCGTCTTAATTTTTCTCATGAATTCTTATTACCCAAGTAGGTACCATTCCAAGTATGTGAGTACTCATCTATCTGTTTTTCTATTGCTTAAATATAGTTGTCAAAGCTGATCATAAAAATTCTTCAATAAAGCAGGAAAATGTCAATTCGAACGCCTATTTATTTATTAACTCACTAACACATCCTAATTGAGTCGAGGATTACCGAAATAAATATTAATGACTACCTAGCCATGAATCGGTAATACAGAAATAATGTAAATCCACCCACAAACTGTATCTTGTTTGAATCCAAGTGTCTCATATACTGAATCAGTCCCGTATAATCTGACCACATACCCGACACTAATCATTTGAAAGCCCACCCACACGTATGCTACCTCTGTAACTATATAGGTAATTACTTACATACCTGTGTACAGTCATCATCGAAAGTAGTTAAGCTATTTAAACGTTCCTTTAATTTAAAGTGATAATCATCTATGCCAATTTTTTTTAAGATTGTTGTTATCACCCAGTGTTTCAATTGTAAGTGTACACTGACATTGTAAAAAATATCAAAGCAATCTGAAAATTAGTAAAAGCAAGCGACGAGCAGTGGGTAGGTCGCCGTCCGATCAGCACCAGGCCCGTGAGTCGACGGCGCGTAGTGTTCCACGCGTGCCTCAAAGAGATTAGTGTCAGCCACCACTGACGGGGCCCATCGTGGCCGGTGCCTGCATGCCTAGGAGTAGCGAATAAATTCTGAAAATGAGTTGGGCACTCGGGCAGGGAAGGAACAGGGGTGGGTTTTAGTCAGTAAGAGTCTGACACGCCCTCCCGCTCCACCCAGAGCGGGAGAAGCCATTGGAGGATTTCCCACACCCACAAAAAAAAAAAACAAGCCGCCTGTCAAATGTGTTTTGAAAATTTTGAGAAATGATAGTAGAGCATTCAAAGGGACATTATGATTATGTATCGGTGATAACGAATGAGGAAAAGACCGAAATGTGTGAATGTCAAGCTATCAATTCTAATTCTAAATATTTTTGACTGTTTAACAGTTGTCATTCCTGATAAAGTGTCACTTTGTCTAGAAGTTTCAAAACCCATTAATGCCCCATGCAATGGGTTGCTAAAGATAATTAAAAAAACAATAATAATAATAAAATAATGTCAACGTTTCGGCCCAACGACTGTCGGATCAGGTGCGGGTCATCCTGCGTAATCATATGGTGGATGATACTGTACTTGATCGCCTCCGAACTGAAATGGGTAGCCATGTTATTGCCCCTCCGTCGCAGACTGTGTTACCAGTTGTGGTACCACCGTCCAACTATGCTCCCCGCCACGCTGACGAGGAGTGTAATGACATGGTTACAAACGTAAGTACCCACTGCAATGATGAATTGAGGAGTGCTTTGGAGTGTGCTATTCGGGAGTATCGCAGCATGCCGCTCGACCTTAGGCCACGTTTACCTCGTTTGCCCATGCATAACAAGAATAGGGCGCTGGTGGCTGCTCTGGATTCGCAGTTGTCAAATTATTTAGATGACTGCGAAGACCTCACCGATACACACTCGATGCTGTACTGTGCGGCTGTAGCGGCATGTCGTGTAGCTCACGTCAAATTTCCTAATGACCGAGCTACACGACCGAAACCAGCCGTGCCGGCTTGGCAGTGCAGAATCGAGCGTCGTATTGGTGGGGCCAGAGCACTCATAGGCAAACTAATCTGCTTCAGGGAGGGCAACACTCGCCCAAGAGTGATGCGCTTTGTGAGACGGGCGTTTTCGGGGACTGATGTCAGCTCCCGAGACTATATGTCCCGTGTCACAGAGCGCATCGACTTCCTAAGCAGAAAGTATATGCATGGGCAAACCGTATTCGCAGGTACGAGTATAAGCGGCGAGTAGAACGATACACCCAGAATCGCACATTCCGAAGTAATGAAAGGTGGGTGTATAGGGATTGGGAGCGACCGGACCAAGGTGTGACTAATACGCACCTGCCGGATGATGACGCCATATACTCGTTCTGGCGCAGCATCTGGTCGGTGCCTGTCTGTCATACCGAGGGCGATTGGATTCGGGATGTTGAGCGCGTATGCGATCCAATACCAGAAATGGGGGCAATTATCATCAGCCCCCAAGATGTAGCTCGTGCAGTCCGTCCGTTAGCTAACTGGAAATCTCCAGGGCCGGACGGGCTGCACAACTTCTGGATCAAATGGTTTACAAGGTCGCATACCCACTTGGCATCTCAGATGCAGTCTGCCTTAGAGTCAGGGTCGCTGCCCCAATTTCTAACTACAGGAATAACCCACCTGCTCCATAAATCAGGTAGTACTGCGGAACCTAAAAATTATAGACCGATCACGTGCTTACCGACGGTCTATAAGGTTCTTACATCCATTTTGAGAGCTAAGATTAACACACATATAGATAGTAACTGTATCATGTCTGCCTCTCAAAATGGATGTAGGAATGGGTCCCGCGGTACTAAGGAGCTTCTCCTCATAGATATGACCATTAGCCAACAGGTTCGGCGTTTCCGAAAGGATCTGTCGACATGTTGGATAGACTATAAGAAGGCCTATGACTCAGTTCCTCATACATGGCTCATGAGGGTGCTGGAATTGTATAAAGTTGATGCAACGCTACGCACCTTCCTGATGTCATGTATGGGGCAATGGAGGACGGTCCTTCGCTATCCAGGATGTCGACAAATCCAGAGGAATAGCGAACCGATAAGGATCGAGCGGGGTATATTCCAGGGTGACAGTTTGAGTCCGCTTTGGTTTTGCCTAGCTTTGAATCCTCTAAGCACACTGCTAGAGAATTCAGGGCTAGGCTATCGGTTGAAGAGAGGTGGTCAGGTTATATCTCACCTCCTTTACATGGATGACTTGAAACTTTTTGCCCCCAACAATCTGCAACTGATGGAGCTACTGAAGGTAACTGAAACCTTCAGTAGTGCCATCAGGATGGAGTTTGGTGTGGATAAATGTGCGGTCATGCATGTAAAGCGAGGGGAGATTGTGGAATCCGTGGGAACACAACTCTCGGATTCCATAAACCTGAGATCCCTCTCTCCAACCGAAACCTATAAGTATTTGGGTATGTCGGAAGCGTTAGGTATCAATGTTGCTGGCATGAAGCAATCGTTGAAGGAGCGCTTCTTTGGCCGCCTGAAGAAGGTATTTAATAGCTTTCTTTCGGGCGGAAACAAGGTGCGCGCCTTCAACGGTTGGGTCTTGCCGGTATTGATGTACTCTTTCGGCGTACTCAAATGGACTCAAACAGAACTTGACGCCCTGGATAGGCGAGTCCGTACGCTGCTGACTGCATTTCGAATGCATCACCCACGTTCGTCGGTGATGAGACTGTATATCCCGCGGAAGTGTGGAGGCCGAGGCTTTTTAAATGCTAAGACCCTACACAACCGCGAGGTATGCAGTCTAAGGGAATATTTCCTAGCTGCTGACGTGGGTATGCATCGAGATGTAGTGGCAGTGGACAAGGGCCTTACTCCACTCTCCTTGGCTAACGAGAACTGGCGCAAACCTCTAGTGCTTGACACTAACGATCGCAGAGAAGTATGGCAGAGTAAGGAACTTCACGGACGCTTTTTCCGGGCCCTACATGGGCCCGATGTAGACAAACTAGCGTCCGTAGCCTGGCTGCGTGTCGGTGACCTCTTTGGGGAAACCGAAGGTTTTATCTGTGCAATTATGGACGAAGTTATCATGACGAAAAATTACCGGAGATTTATTGTGAAGGACGGCACGGTTGACATATGTCGGGCATGTCATCGTCCGGGAGAATCAATCCGCCACATAATCTCTGGTTGTTCTCGTCTAGCTAACGGTGAGTACTTGCATAGGCACAACCTCGTAGCCAGGATTATCCATCAGCAATTTGCTCTGAAATACTCTCTTATGGAATCGAAAGTGCCGTACTACAGATATGCGCCCGACCCAGTTCTCGATAATGGTCATATCTCATTGTACTGGGATCGGTCCATCATCACTGACAGGACTATTATAGCCAATAAGCCTGATATAGTGGTGGTGGACCGAATCGAGAGGCGTGCAATGATAGTTGACATTACCGTCCCACATGACGAGAACCTCGTGAAAGCCGAGAAAGATAAACAAATCAAGTATATTGACTTGGCTCGCGAGGTTGTCGACATGTGGGATGTGGACTCAGCGATCATTGTACCGATAGTCATGTCAGCCAATGGCTTAATAGCCACGAGCCTCGACCAACACCTCAGGAGGCTCTCGTTAGGCGGCTGGATCAAGGGCTTGATTCAGAAAGCAGTACTTCTGGACACGGCTCGCATTGTCAGGCGGTGCCTCTCTCTGGAGCCCTGACCGCCGGTAGCTTGGACCCTGTTCCCGATACCGGTGGGATACTATTATTTATATTTTTAAATGTTTTTTTTATTATTTTTTCATTGAAATATTTAAAAATATAATTTATATGTATTTACAAATGAATAAACGAAATAATAATAAAGTTTATTGTTCTTCTCTCACATAGAATTTTACAAACAATATAAAAAACAAACAAGACATTAGCGATAATTGTTGTGATCTATGTGAGAGACTGGTTTCTGTACTAGGAGACCTGTATGACAGATAACCAGCCTCTCCAGATTCCGGACAATAGGTGACAGCTGTATACAACATCAGTGAGAAGTAATAATTAAGAGGGATTAAGCTACGTGCAGTGAGATTGTTGCTGTTATGGGGGTACAAAGTGGTGAAGTGAGATTGTTTCTGTTATGGGGGTACAAAGTGGGTGAGTGGAACTAAATTGAATGAGTGAGTAATTGACTATGTGTACGCTAGTGTGAGTGCGAGTGTGTGGGAGCGTGTATGTCTCTGTGTGAGTGTGTGTGGGAGAAAGTGAGTGTGTGTGAGTGCGTGTGTGCGGGGTGAAGGAGGTGGCAGCATACGCAGTTGGTTAGGATGGTACAATAAGCAGATTTTCAGTGTCATCGTAGTTGAGGGACTTAAGCCAAGCAGTAATAACCCTCTTACAATTAGCTCTTGTAAGAGAGTAAACTGTTAGCTTCTTATTTATCTTATTATATAGTTGTCCACCAAGAAAATTAAAGAATTTGTGTGAGAAGGCAGGACAATGGTATGCAGATGTACGTATAATTTATTTATTTGATTTTATAGCGTTCGTAATATCCGTCGTAGACATTTCGAAAGGTCTGCCCACCTCACGTGTGGCAAGCCAGGTGCAATAATCAACAAAATGGCAGAACATGTGACATTTGCAGTCCAATTTCCAGTTGTGTGCTAGCCTATTTTCGTCACTATCGATCAGGTCGAACTCGAGGCAAGCTTCATAAAAAAGTAATACGTAATTACGGGTTTCCTTTGGCATTTGTGTTATAAACGTATTTATTTATTGTTACGGTAGGTACCATTAATTAGGCGTTTAGTTACTCTGTGTATTGTTGTGAGACCTTCGTTTGTTTGTTTGTTGACGTTATAAAATTGCTTGAGCTGTCTGTTGTTATAGTTTTCGAAAAGGTTAGAGGAAGGCCAAAAAAACAATGGATCCCGTCTGTGAAGAATGATTTGACTAAAAAAGATGGTGACTATGAGTTGATCTTTATATATTTATATCTTTTCTTAGAGAAAGTTGTTCATTTCCATGGGCAGAGCCGGTTCTTAAAATATGACCACACTTTTCCGTTACACCCTGTATAAAGTACATGATAGGAAGTACTTGCGAACGCTGAGCTGGGTGGTATATCTAATCTCCATTCTGCAGACGACACCACATTGCTGGCGGCCAGTGAAAGTGAAATGGTGAAATGCTCTTAGATAGTTTTTTTTTGATGCGCTCCTCGATGTCAAACATAGGAACAGGTTGCGCAAAATAATCAAGAAAAAGATTACTCCATGTTCACGATCACGACCCTCAGTAATGAGGAAATCGATGGAAAGAGGTTGAGATGATGGCAAACACAGATGGAGGAGGATGATGATGAGTTTTAGATTCATACTTAAAAACGATTGTTCAAACAATTTTTATAAAACTTTGAGTCAATTTTGTCAGAGCTTTCCTTGCTATTGTAAGACTTACTTTGAATAAGGTATAAGGTACCATTCCACCAATAGTTTTTTATTCATAACTATGTGCCTTTTATAAGAACTGTTGAGGTGTAAGTATTGTTTGATAAACCTCTGCGTTCTACAGTTTCACTATCATTAAAAACCCTGGATCACCATGCTTGACTTTGATTAATTACTTATTCAAGGATGTCATAAAAGCGCAGGTGAGTCCTAATGCACACCCACTCATACAAGCCTTTATCCCTATTTCAAAAGACAGACAAAATAGGCTCATTCTTAACCCTTACCATTTGTCGTTTAAGGGAATTTAAATGATAATTGATACTGTAAATCATTGAAACATTTGTATACAGTACACGTATTAACATAGATAGCTTAGCCCACAACTTGTGATCTTAATCTGAAGTGTAATGTATTACTCTAGAAATAGCTACGTATCTAGCATTGATATCACTAGGGCCCTCAGCCCCTCATCTATTACTTACGTGGTGGACAGGCTTTAAGTTTTACTTTGGCTGTACGCAGACTTGTGTCAAAACTGTTTGAAGACATGCCATCGTTTTTTTTATTCACCATTAGCTACGCACGGTTTATGCATTAACAATTTCAAGTTTAGAAAGTATTTACACACATCAAAAGTGTCAAGTGTGTGGATCAAGTACATTTTTAACCAGAAAAATATATCAAATTAATATTTACCAAATCTAATCTTCCAGACTGGCTTCTTACTTTAATTTCTATGTTAAAGCTAACAACTTATCCCTATCCTTTGTAAACATTAAGAAAAATATTCTATTTTTTGCAAATTGTGGGAAATGAACCTAAATTAATTTCGTTAATTACCTAATTGGCAAAAATGATGATTTTTTAACTTGTATTATAAATATAAAAAATAATAATAATCTGTGTTTCCACCATTGACACGAATCACACAATCACAGTGATTTGGCATGCTTAAAACCATCCCACACGCTTTTATACTTAAATAAAAAAACTGTTTTCGTTTTATGACTTACTATAGATTCCATAAAACGATTGTGTCAGATTGACAGAAATCTACTCAGATTTTGACACAAGGCAAACTAAACTATACTGGTCCCCTTATTCTACTTCCTGCGACCTAAAAAACATGCAGCCAATGTGAGCTCTTCTCTGCCACCGACGATGTCGTGGAATGGCAAAGTTGGGCTGTCAAAATCTGAATTACGTCTAGCCAGTGAAAGAAAGTTGCACCACTTTTTCTCCTTTAACCTCGGCTTTTGAAGACTTAAATAAGCCCCAGAAAAGGATGAATATTAATAATCACCTAAGAGCTTGCCGCTTAATTAGTTAGCAAGTTGTGTCAGCTTAGAGATTAAATTTTGAGGAGGCTGAGCAGTCAGATTTTCTTTAGTGCTGTGGTCAGGAATTTGACTGTATAGTATTCCTTTTTCAATAGCGTTGCAGTACTTGGAATACTACGGAAGTATTCCTTTGTGAAAATGACATCCACTAAATTATGGGTCGTAAATCTTTCTAAGGCAGACTAGCTGAGTAATATGAAAAACATTATTATCTATGTGTAAATTCACATTTACTGTCCTTTGGTTTAGCTGGCATAACTTTGGAAATATTAAACCAATTTTAATGAAACAAAAGCTTATAATATGACCGCACAATGCAGCGCCAAAATTGGCTTCGTGGTTGTTAAGTCTGGAATATTAGGTAAAGTTGTAACAGCAAAATAAGTAGGTAACATTTTAGAATTTACTGAAATACCCGGCAATTGTGCAGCTAAACTTAAATAAAACTGTGTTGTAAAGCAAGCCATGCTATTTTAGACCCTACCCTACTCTACCCATTTTTTTTATCCTAAGGACGTTAGAGAACAAGTCAAGTTATGAAAACTTTACTTTATAGGGTTCCGAAAGTTCGATTGAAAAACGGAACCCTTATAAGATCGCTCGTGTGTCTGTCTGTCCGTCTGTCACAGACAATTTGATCCGAATCTGCAGGACCGATAGAGTTAAAATTTGGTGCACATATGTATGAATATCTGTGACCCAAACACGGACGTGTACCCTAAATACATAAATTTGGAATATGGGGGTCACTTTTCCTGCCCAGGGTTTGTAATTAAATTCGAAACAGAGTTACCGCGCCCCTGGGCACTCAGGGCAGGGAAGGAACACCCACCCCGGTTTTAGTCAGTAAGAGTCTGACATGCCCTCCCGCTTCACCCAGAGCGGGAGATGTCATTGGATGATTTCCCACCAGCCCAAAAAAAAGGGTTCAATTTTGGGGATTAAAAATCAAAGTTTTTCAAACTGTATCGTGCGACATATCAAATGAAACATATTGTGAGAGTCTCGAAAATATTTTTTTCATAATTTGTAAATATATAGTTTTGAAGTTATTTCAATAAATAGATGAAAAATGACTATTCCCCCCTCTTATCTCCGAATCCAAAGGGCCTAAAATTTTGAAAAAAAATCAGAAACTAGTTCTTTACTTTATAGACTACAGTAAAACCTATAAGGTGGAGGCAATTTAAAAACACCTGAAAAAATGTGATGTGTTCGGAACACTTTGTGCGCGAGTCCGACTCGCTCTTGGCCGCTTTTCTTACTTATATCCTTATCCAATTAGTGAAGTAAGTTCAAATGAGGCCAATGAGGTTTTTAGTTGCATGACGTTTGTAAATAAAAAGGCAGTCTACGAAGCAATCACGTACAATGTATTTTTAGACTTCAACCAACTTATCAATGCAGTATAAAATGTTACTTAAACGTGAATTATTTAAAGCAATATGCTCCTTATCCACATGCCTAGTTTCTACAGCGTGCCATAAAAATAAATACACATGAAGTATTCTAAAATTAGATTATCATGATCAATCCAGTGCAATGATTGCGTGGTGAATATATAACCAAGTATTGTTGACGGTTTCAAGGCGTTTACACTGTACCACGATATTAATAGACTGTGGTTTACGGAAAATTGGAAAATATACTGGGTAGGATTATAAATATGAGTACTCGGCACGGGTCGTTGCTCATCAATCATTTGTTCACGGGTAGATGATGTATTTGGAGAGGCTGTATATCCATCAAGAGAAGAGTTGTTTAGCTATTGTAAAGAAAAAATAAACTCGTATATTTTCTGAAGAAAAATATCTTGAAATCAATTTATTTACTCTAGAACTGCCGAAGCGATTTAAATGATAGACAGAACAAGTCTTATACATTACCATAAATCTATGGGTACAATGGCGGTCTTACCGCTAATCAATATCTACCAGACTACCTTTTGATGGACTGAAAGAACTTAAAATAAAAGGTCTGCGGTGTACTGATCTTGGATTTTTTGGATTTGTCACCGCCTCGAACAATTATTAAAATATCTTTACGTAAAAATTAATTTTCTCATGCATGCTTTTTAGGGTCAAGGAACCCTTATAGTTTCACCATGTCCGTCTGTCCGTCCGTCCGCAGCTTAGCTCAGAGACTCTTAGTACTAGAAAGCTATAATTTAGCATGAATATACATATTAATCACGCCGGCAAAGTGGTAAATTAGAAACATTAAAAAAAATTTTTTGGTTCCTCCTGTACAAGTTAAAGGGATGTTGTTTCGTCCGTCTGATGCAGTTGGTGGCAGTTAGCAGTCTCTTTAGTTCAATTTTGATTTCCTGCCTTTTTACAGTCTGGTTTTTGAATTTTTTACTTTTTAAAGAATTATATTTTTGGAATCGCCTCCTCAAACCCTTTATTAAGATACCCCACATAATATAGTTCGACAACATTTTTTCTTTTTCACAATAGGGCGTCTGTTTGTCGCCGTATTGTATTTTGATTACTGTCATGTCTTTAGTAGCACTCGCAAGATTAAGTCAAATCAATTGACGTAAGAATGATCAAAATCAGCCCACGCGTTTGGTCTCTAAAGCGCCACAAAGGAAAACACATACATACATAGGCTGATAAACCCATTACCCTCCCTTGCGTTGCGCAATCGGGTTAAAAATAATCTTAATCTCTCGAAATATTGATTTGATTACAAAAGTACTTTCACTGAAAGCTTCACTAACGCTGGATGCTTAGGTCACCGCATTGGTTCTTATAGGAAAGGACATAGATGTGAAACGGCGGAAAAAATCTAGTAAAATAAGTATTTAAAAAGAAAACAATTTTCTCCGTTAACAATTTCAGAGAAAAAAATTTAAATTTCATAGTGTACCTGTCTACTAGTATTTAACCTCAACTAAATGCTGTTGATATCAGACTTAAAAGTGCTCGTGGGCGTTGAGCCAACTACCTGTCGGCTGAAACACTTTATTGCAGTTTAAACACTACAAGTCAGACCTATCCTCAACTGTATCTCTGCGGTTTTTCTTTAACAAATTGCAAGGACGCTCTGAGAATTCAAGGCGATTTTGAAGAAGGTACGTCTTCAGTTGGCTTTTGATTCTAGACAAGGGCGAAGTCGGTTAATCTTTAGACGGCACGGTTGGCGCAATGGTTAAGCAATTGGTTGCTGCGCAGCGTGTCGTGGGTTCGATTCCCGCACACAACAAGTATTTATGTGGCTTTTAGTTAGTTGTTCCGTGTCTGGGTGTCTTGCATAATGTCAATTTATTTTGTAACTTGTGACTATCATCGTTTCAGATTTTGATTCGAATCATAGATTTTAGTAGAAATAATTATACATACGTGAATCATTTTTTGGCAATGGTTCTAGCAAGAATGTCTTAGATTAATTAATTACACTATCTGGATCACGTATGATTTAGTAAAAATAATGTTGTATTGATCCTATGTGATTTCTTGCGCTTTTTCGTAGCATTATAATATCGAATACCTACAAGAATCAAACACACGTAAGCTATTGATCTTTTTTTGCCTTCAGGTTTAGATGAATACTTTTCCAATAGTCCAATAATCCTCATAATCTACCAAAATCCATAGGTAGTTTATCATAATAACAGTGGCTTTATAGAGATACCTTCATATATATTATTTTTCTGCTGCCAGTATGTAATTTATTGTGTTCAAATAAAGAATAATTATTTTCCTTAGGGTTCCGTACCTCAAAAATAAAAAGGAGATATCACGTTAAAATTAATATTATATACGCATGACGCTTCCGGTCCCTTGTAGCTTCAAAATCAAGTTTATAAATTAAGGCAATAAAAAAATCAGTCGTTAATGTGATTAAAAATTCACATTTGCATTTGCAGAGTTTAACATTTTTTCTATTATAAAATTAAGTTGTAGTTCAATCCTACTATATCTTTTCGCCAGAGCAATGTTAATTATTTTGGAGAAAGTAGCTATATACTTTTGTGTCTTCATAACTGCATATGTAATAATAATAATAATATAATAAGCTGGCAACACCAACAACGTCAGACGTGTCATAAAATTGTCCAATCCAGATTTCGATTTTAATATATTATTTAAAGTATTTTCAAGCTCACAACCAAAATTAAATTAATTACCATTTTATCAAGAACCGACAAAAATTAATTATGAAAAACTACCACCTCTACACCGAAAAACTAAAAATTATAGAAATGACAGCTAAGCTGTCATTAACAAGGAACAAAAAATGAACAAATAATCGAAAAATTGGACAACACGTCCTAAATGTTGACGAGATCAGCAGCTCGCCGTGCACGCCTACCACCTCCGGCCTCGTCGCTCAGCTCCGCCTCGCCGCCGCCGGAACCCAGCCCCATCGTGAGTGCTGTGACACCGACCGTGGCAGTTGCGTCGAGCTCCAGCGACGAGTTCTTCTCGCCGCCGACGACACCACCACCTGCGCGTCGACGGGGAGGACGCCGGCCGCCGAGCGGCTTAGGACCTCGAGGCCTACCGGCCTCTGATAGGGTCCCAGCTCCCGGCGGAAGTGTGCAGCGCATGAGATGGACGGAATCCATCAATGAAAACGTCATGCGCTCATACTATGGGGCTACAGAGGGAGGTAACAACCTGACCGCGTACCGTGTTCGGATGCTCTCTTTGTTCCAGGTGCTTGAACCAGCCGTCAACGTTTCGGCCCAACGACTGTCGGATCAGGTGCGGGTCATCCTGCGTAATCATATGTTGGATGATACTGTACTTGATCGCCTCCGAGCTGAAATGAGTAGCCATGTTATTGCCCCTCCGTCGCAGACTGTGTTACCAGTTGTGGTACCACCGTCCAACCATGCTCCCAGCCACGCTGACGAGGAGTGTAATGACATGGTTACAAACGTAAGTACCCACTACAATGATGAATTGAGGAGTGCTTTGGAGTGTGCTATTCGGGAATATCGCAGCATGCCGCTCGAGCTTAGGCCACGCTTACCTCGTTTACCCATGCATAACAAGAATAAGGCGCTGGTGGCTGCTCTGGATTCGCAGTTGTCCAATTATTTTGATGACTGCGAAGACCTCACCGATACACACTCGATGCTGTACTGCGCGGCTGTAGCGGCATGTCGTGTAGCTCACGTCAAATTTCCTAATGACAGAGCTACACGACCGAAGCCAGCCGTACCGGCTTGGCAGTGCAGGATCGAGCGTCGTATTGGTGGGGCCAGAGCACTCATAGGCAAACTAATCTGCTTCAGGGAGGGCAACACTCGCCCAAGAGTGATGCGCTTTGTGAGACGGGCGTTTTCGGGGACTGATGTCAGCTCCCGAGACTATATGTCCCGTGTCACAGAGCGCATCGACTTCCTGAAGCAGAAAGTATATGCATGGGCAAACCGTATTCGCAGGTATAAGCGGCGAGTGGAACGATACACCAGACGGTCCTTCGCTATCCAGGATGTCGACAAATCCAGAGGAATAGCGAACCGATAAGGATCGAGCGGGGTATATTCCAGTGTGACAGTTTGAGTCCGCTTTGGTTTTGCCTAGCTTTGAATCCTCTAAGCACACTGCTGGAGAATTCAGGGCTAGGCTATCGGTTGAAGAGAGGTGGTCAGGTTATATCTCACCTCCGTTACATGGATGACTTGAAACTTTTTGCCCCCAGCAACCTGCAACTGACGGAGCTACTGAAGGTAACTAAAACCTTTAGTAGTGCCATCAGGATGGAGTTTGGTGTAGACAAATGTGCGGTCATGCATGTAAAGCGAGGGGAGATTGTGGAATCCGTGGGTACTCAACTCTCGGATTCCATAAACCTGAGATCCCTCTCTCCAACCGAAACCTATAAGTATTTGGGTATGTCGGAAGCGTTAGGTATCAATGTTACTGACATGAAGCAATCGTTGAAGGAGCGCTTCTTTGGCCGCCTGAAGAAGGTATTTAATAGCCTTCTATCGGGCGGAAACAAGGTGCGCGCCTTCAACGGTTGGGTCATGCCGGTATTGATGTACTCTTTCGGCGTACTCAAATGGACTCAAACAGAACTTGACGCCCTGGATAGGCGTGTCCGTACACTGCTGACTGCGTTTCGAATGCATCACCCACGTTCGTCGGTGATGAGACTGTATATCCCGCGGAAGTGTGGAGGCCGAGGCTTTTTAAATGCTAAGACCCTCCACAACCGCGAGGTATGCAGTCTAAGGGAATATTTCCTAGCTGCTGACGTGGGTATGCATCGAGATGTAGTGGCAGTGGACAAGGGCCTTACTCCACTCTCCTTGGCTAACGAGAACTGGCGCAAACCTCTAGTGCTTGACACTAACGATCGCAGAGAAGTATGGCAGAGTAAGGAACTTCACGGACGCTTTTTCCGGGCACTACATGGGCCCGATGTAGACCAGTTAGCGTCCGTAGCCTGGCTGCGTGTCGGTGACCTCTTTGGGGAAACCGAAGGTTTTGTCTGTGCAATTATGGACGAAGTTATCATGACGAAAAATTACCGGAGATTTATTGTGAAGGACGGCTCGGTTGACATATGTCGGGCATGTCATCGTCCGGGAGAATCAATCCGCCACATAATCTCTGGTTGTTCTCGTCTAGCTAACGGTGAGTACTTGCATAGGCACAACCTTGTAGCCAGGATTATCCATCAGCAACTTGCTCTGAAGTACTCTCTTGTGGAATCGGAAGTGCCGTACTACAGATATGCGCCCGACCCAGTTCTCGATAATGGTCATATCTCATTGTACTGGGATCGGTCCATCATCACTGACAGGACTATTTTAGCCAATAAGCCTGATATAGTGGTGGTGGACCGAATCGAGAGGCGTGCAATGATTGTTGACATTACCGTCCCACATGAAGAGAACCTCGTGAAAGCCGAGAAAGATAAACAAATCAAGTATATTGACTTGGCTCGCGAGGTTGTCGACATGTGGGATGTGGACTCAGCGATCATTGTACCGATAGTCGTGTCAGCCAATGGCTTAATAGCCACGAGCCTCGATCAACACCTCAGGAGGCTCTCGTTAGGCGGCTGGATCAAGGGCTTGATTCAGAAAGCAGTACTTCTGGACACGGCTCGCATTGTCAGGCGGTTCCTCTCTCTAGAGCCCTGACCGCCGGTAGCTTGGACCCTGTTCCCGATACCGGTGGGCTACTATTTTTTATGTTTTTAAATGTTTTTTATATATTCTTTTTTAAGAAATATTTAAAAATGTATTTAATATGTTTAAAAAATTAATAAACGAAATAATAATATAATAATAATAATATTTCACGACTATCACACAACGCCATCTAGTCCCAAGCTAAGCAGAGCTTGTGTTATGGGTACTAGACAACTGATAAACATACTTATATATTTCTAAATACATACATATTATAGATAATTACACCCATGTGTCTGAAAGACTAGATGAGCAATCTACATACGAGTTTGTATGGATCCATCAGTGTGCGACTCAGACTCGCACTTGTCCTATTTTTACATTGTGTTTTAAGTGCACCATCGTGATACTGAACAATATTAGGACCTATTTAGATCAAAATCAAAATCAAAAGTCATTTATTCAAACTAGGCTGAGAACCAGCACTTTTTGAACGTCAAAGTTCTACATAAAGACAGTCCCCCAAAAAACGCCCGCCCGTCACCACTTCCTAGTGTTTTAGCTGTGAAGAAGAAGTGGCCGACAAACTCCCCAGCAACACATCTGTCTGTTAAGTTTTAAGAACTTGAATCTATATAATTCTAAGCAACAATCTTAACATTATGTAAAACAGAAAAATAAATATATGTCGTCTAAAATATAATCATAAAATTAATAATCCGCCAATTGCCAGCTAGCACACTCAATCATGCCATTAAAAAAAAACTCAAGCATAAACACTAAACCAAATTAAAGAAGCCTCCATACATAACTGGTGTGCCTGCTTACAAGAACAAAGATAGAAACTATCAAAGGGCTGTGATTCGAAGCCACAAGTGATGAACTAGGGCCATCACACTAAATTTGGTACACAATTATTATGTGAACTCATTTAATCTGTCATAACCATAAGCTAAATATGGAGAAAGAACATCAAGTGTAACATTGTCTTGCGTTCAACACAGCGACCAACTATTATTATCTTCTAATATTTATTTACTTATACTGCATAAATTGTCTCTAGATAATTATTGTATAAATATAGACAATTTATGAAGAGATTTAAAACCTTATCATCACAGCTAACCTTATATTTTCAAACCCAATTTGTATTCTAGCAATTTCGCAAAATTAACATACACGCTTGATATAACACATTCCCATACAATAAGTATGTATTTTCCCTTTACAATATAGAAATTATGTATGCTAAAATTATTACAATGTTAATTACAACCAAGAATTATGGCAGTAATTAATCACGGCTTGTTTACCATACAATTACAAGTTCAATTTGCTGTTTAAATACTGCCTCACCCCAAAATTTGAACGATAAAAACCATTGACAATAATAATTTTCAACGCTTGGTTTAAAACCGGCGGTGAGCGGCAAAATTGTCTTTTTATAAATGTCTGTCATAATTTTCCAAAACATTTGCTCGTAACTTGGGATAGCTACTTTTTGCCCAGAAAAATAAAGAGAAGGAGAAAAGTATTTTTTAAATGAACAGTTCTCTGGCATGACTTACATCATTTCAGGTTTTAACAAGCTTTGTCACACCTGTATTTTAAAACTTGATAACCGTTTGTCGGTTCGACGTACTCGGTTTTTGAATTGAGAATTTAAAGTTGAGAACTTGTAAAACTGTAGTTATTCATTATTGAATTTGTAAAAATTTAATAATTAAAGTAAAGATCGAGAAGTTCATGACGTCAAATTCTCAATTCAAAAACCGGGAGAGTTGATCGCCTACACACAAATATATTCCCAATTGTCGACTCAATTCACACACAATATTATCTCACATAGGGATCAAAGTCATCAGTGTTTGCCAAATCTCATAGGCTACGTCAGCATTTCCTATATCGGTCATTTGTATTCCAGTCTTGCTTCAATCCCCAATATGTCGTCACCTGACTAGTCGAACAACTCAACCCTATTTCTAAGTAAAATTTGATATCCACGTTGAGTGAAATAAACAACGATTTCCGGCATTTTGACTTATTTTAGACTGGTCGTAAAGTTATATAATTATAATATGTGTTATGGACATTTCAGATAACCTAAGGCCTTTACTATAAGGTATTTTGAAGGAAACTTTCTCCACTCCAATCACCTTAACCGGCATGGCAAAGGAAAACACCCTAGATTAATACATATTAATAAATATTTAACAAACCTATGTATTAATTTGGGGGGTGGGAAATCATCCTATGACTTCTTCCGCTTTAGGGTGGAGCAGAAGTGCGTGTCAGACTCTTACTGACTAAAACCCACCCCTGTTCCTCCCTGCCCTGAATCCCCAGGGGCGAGGTAACTCTTTCGAATTTATCCTCCACCCCCGGGCAGGCATCGGCCGTGACAGGCCCCGTCCTTTTTGCTGACAACTCTTTGAGGCGCGCGTGGAACACTACGCGCCGTCGACCCTCGGGCCTGGTGCTGATCGGACGGCGAGTTACCCACTACTCGCCGTCCGACCTATGTATTTATTAACAATTTGATTATAATAGAGGAAATATCTTTGAAATTTAAAGCTATCTTTATTTTTTAATACTAAGCCATTGGTTCCGACTGTCAATCGTGGATTTGATAGTCGTTACGGGTCGTCAGAAGCCCGACAGTCTGACAATCAATCTTTATCAAATCTTACCAAAGAGTTTCGTATTACCCAGTAACTGGGGTCAGATAGGCAGTCGCTTCTTGTAAAATACTGGTATTCAGCTGCATCCGGTTAGTATTAAACCCGATTCCAAGATAGTCTGCTGGGAAAAGGCTAGGCAGCTTGATTGTTATTTTTCAACAGTAAATTGTACACAAAACAATATACTGATCCTGATATACTCGTATCTTAAAATATCTAAGCATAAACAGACTTTTAATGTTTCCCACTGCTAGGACACAGGCCTCTCTGTGAGAGGGTGTGGGACGTAATCCACGCGTGCCCAGTGCGGGTTGGTGGATGTCACACGTCTTCGATTTTTTGTTTGGTTCTAGGATACGCTGGTTTCCTTCACCCTTTTGAGCGCAGTGATGATGAAATAATTTACACTAGATGAAACCCACGAATAAAAAAATAAAAAATATAGGTATCATTTTCTTTTTATCGGTGGTGGGAAATCATCCTATGACTTTTCCCACTCTGGGTAGAGCGGAAGGGCATGTCAGACTCTTACTGACTAAAACCGACCCCTGTTCCTTCCCTGCCCTGAGTGCCCAGGGGCGCGGTAACTCTGTTTAGAATTTATCCACAACCCCTACGACATGTAAGTTGGAACCGTCACCACTGGGCCACCACTTGACTGCTCTCCAACATTTATTTTGTAGTAACATTAAAAGCGACGTTCATTTCCCCAAAGATACGAGACTGTACGTATCTAAATGTGATTTTTTTTTTGCATGTGTAATAACAAAAAAGTTTTCAGAAGTTTTGAAGGGAAACGAAAAAGTTCTCTTACGTGTTATGAATGTTGAATGAGTGAATGAATGAATGTGCTTACTCTTAAAATAAAGAGAAAAATATTCGCGTTCCGTTTTTGCTCTACGTTTCTGATTCCGTTTTGTTTGTTTGTTCAATGCTATCTAAAGTAAGTGTAGTATGGTTGTTTTGGTAAAATTGTTGTTGTAGCAAAATATGTGTTCCTAAAAATAGGATTGTTATTACGTAATTATACTACAGCAAAAACAGTCTGCGGGTTTCAGCAAATTTTCATGATTTTATCAACACAGAGAATGTTATTTCAAAAATCAAAAACTATTTTCTCAGCACACAGCGATCTGATAAGAAAACTTTTCCTTAATGATGGATATGGTAAAAACAGTGAGCCACCATTTTTACCTATCCCATCTTCGTTTTCTTCGATATTTCATCTGGGAAAGAGTAAACGGGTAGTTTCAGCGAGGACAGTTTATACGAATGGTGCTATTACGATCGGATCACCCAAGTTTAACCGAATTGGCGACGTGATACCGCAGATCTATTTGATATTAGTGTTGGGCCCCGATGAACGCGTTTCCGAGAATTGCTTATTACACTAGCCCAACTACTGCTGAGTTCGAGAATTGTATATTTTTCCTGAAGTAATTAAGTAGCGTATATAAATAAGTCATAAAGCATGAAATTGCTTGCCCTATATTTTCCAGAATTAATTACTCGAAGCTGTCGATTGTAATTATTGTGAGCTGAAGTGTTCCATGGAAAATATTAGTTTTGATTCGGAATTGAAATTAAAAAAATCTTAAATAAATCTCTCTTTGAAATCGCAAACATCGATATTCGAATTAGAATTCCTCATAGTAAAAAAAGGAATAGGTAGCATATATTCCGTCTGCGCTCAAAAGTTTAATTTACATGTTGCACGTTAATTCTCAATTATATTTTTGATGTGAAGTTCAGCACTTTCCGCGCAAATGCCAGACCGAATCAAGTAAATAAGAGTCCAATGCAATTTTATAAAAGTTTGAAAAAATTAGTTTTTTCGCAAAATCTACATCAGTACTGAAATATACACAAAATATTTTTGGTAGACTTTTTTATACAAAATTATAAAGAACTCCCGAGCTCAAAGCTTATCTTGAATTTAGCTTACAGGGTTTTCACTTAGGTATAATAACTAGCCGGTGTTGCATGCATTATAAGCTTCACAGTTCACGGGTCGCCATTTTAATTAAAATATTCAAACCAGACGTTGTTAGACGTATTTTGAATACATCACAAGTTCATAAAGTTTAATTAAGCACTATACACGCGATGATCCAGGTTTATTGTGATATAGCGAGATTAGTTTAAGGTTACTGCACACGATGTAACGCTTGCTCGATTTGAACGTCTAGACGCATGGATTGACTAATTTGTGGATTCTGTCACCCTTACCTTTGAATCCGCCAAGATAACTTGACAGAAATAGACACTTCGGTGAATTAAATTTGCTGAGTGATTATACAAGATGACTCTGAAGGAGCTCAGTTAACATAGCATATACCTGTTAATTTTATAACAGAAATTAATCGTATCCGAACGAAAAAACTTGCAGCATATACAACTTAAACAAACAAGGCAAAAGCAACTGAATAAAAGCTTTCAAAGATATGCATTTGCAGATAAATTGCCTCAATTAGATTCAGCTAATGGAATCCAGGATAACATTATTTAACCTAAAGCGGAAACCAGAATGCATATACGTAGGTAGGTAATAAATCTAATTTGCTGCCGGCAGAAACATGCTGGTCAAAAGAGAAAAGAGCTATTTAGCAAATTGTAGCACGTCACATTCCCGTCCTTACTTCATCCAACGTTGCCTTGGGGCTCCCAAATATCCTGAAAATTTTAATTACGCACCAACATGTCTTACCAACTAAGAGTTGAGTTAGGCACGCCATTTTATTTGCGTAATATCTCAAAAATGTTTCTGTGCCCCACTTAATTGGAGCCCCAAAACTTTAGTAAGAATTTCTTATTAGTCACAAAATAATTGCGCGGCTTAAATATACTACGTACTTAACCATGGTCAGCTAAATGCATCTTCTAAACGCGTAAACTATGAATGGAAAGATTCTCAGTGGAGTACAACCATTCCCATTGTGTGTTTCTTCAACATTTCCATAGAGCGTCATTTTATTAATCTTGGGTCAAGGATATGGCGGTATTTCCTCGAGGGCAGCCTTACGCTTCAGAGGATAACGGACATTGTTATGTTAAGAAGGGTAAACGGTTATGAGTTCAAAAATACAACAAATTGTGTATCTTAAGTTTTACGAGGAACTATACGCTTGAATACAACATAGTCTGAAACCAAATGTTTCAGCGCGGCATATTTATTTCTGAATTTGTATGAAGTCCACATTTATTAATGCGGGAGATGAGACATCGTGGATTGAAATAAACTTGCTAAATATAGAGCTGAATCAAAACATTAATATCGTGAAACTGATTTGAGAGTTCCACGGAACTCAACAGTACGCTTTTAATGTAACATGCGACAGTGTACATTTCGGATTCAGATTTCAATTTTGGTGGTTCCAAGCAGTTTGCTGACAGTGTATTTTGGTGTATTTCAGCTGCGGAAGCCGGTGTCGACGCTCTCGATCCCGGGCGCGATGAAGGCGTACTCGGGGGGAGGGAGGGACGCGGGAGGCGAAGAAGCTGGCGTCGCACTAGTCGGCGTGCACAGCGAATACCCGCGCTTCGGCGAAGAACGAGCGCTAGGCGGCGGCACGTACAAGGGCGGGGGGACAGCTAAGCACAAACCCAACATAGGATATAGGTTAGTGTCTAATGCTCTAGCTGTAATTGGAGTGGATGTGCGTGATGTTTTTATATTGAGTTAAATTGTACCTGAGATAAAATGTTCAGACGTGACAAGGAGTTGGCGCGAGGATATTGTGTTATCCTTTTAAGGACAAATTGTGTTGTCTCAATAAGATTTGCTTCCAATTTAGAAGGTTTATCTACAGTCTGATTCAGTTCACTTTGTTAAAAATTCATCTCACACATACATAGTGTAAGTTGAATTTTAAACAAAGTAAAGAATAATCATTATTTATTTAATTGAAAACTGAGGAGTCAATATTACAGACAAAATTGAGAAATAACAATTTGCATTTAAGTTTTATTTATTGAACTAACAAAATTGCTTGTCAAATAAAGTATTCAACAAGAAATTGTATTACCATTGTCGTGAATTTCAAAGAATTTAAAGAAAGTCTTTAAATCGTGAAGTTTTGACACACAGTAAGAGTTTTTCAAAAGTCGATCAATGAAATGATAATGAAGCAGACAAAGTTGGCACTTCAGCATAATTGGAGAGCGTCTTTGTAAGATCACACAATGCTGAGCTTTCCATTCTGTCATGTGGATTCGTGTTTACCTTGGAGACTAAGAACGAAAAAATTCTTTTTATTCTTTTACCAGATATTTGTAGAATTTTGATGTTTAAATATTTTAGTTAACATGAACCTGAGTAGGTAGGTATATTATACATTTACTTCTGTCTACAATTCGCTAGTTATATTTAAATCTCATGTAATAAGGAATGAATCTAAATCGAGGAGCTCGTAGCTAAAATATTAAAAGTGGCACAAGTTGAACTTTGAGGTTAAGCTACGCTTGCCAAGGTCGGCCTGTAGATGGGTGACCAGCCATTGCATACCGAGTTTCCACCGAGCCTCTGAAAGCACGTAAAGCAGTAGGTCCCGGCTGTCACTTGACAGTCATAACGCATAGTCGTAGGGGTGTCGTGTTACCCAGTTACTGAGTTATGGAGGTCAAATAGGCAGTCGCTCTAAGTAAAATACTGGTATACATATGGTTAAACTGGAAGTCGAATCCAATATAGTTGTTAAAAGTGAATCTGTTGCTACTGAACGGGCAAAAATCCAACCCGGGCTTCCAGCCACCATCTTCAGAAAAAGTTGTGCTGTAAAAAACCTAAAAGCACAGTAATGTTAATAACAGTAGTTTAAATAATTTGTAAAAACTGCAATCATTAACCAAAATTCAAAGCGGTTAACAATTCGTCGGAATGATTTGTATTTTTTATATTCACGATTCGTACTCAATTAAGATCTCAAAATTCATGAGCCAATCGAATTCGAAACGCAAATTAACACCATGTAGTTCCCCAATCGTTTGTTGCTCAGCAAAATAACAGATGTGGCTTAAAAATCCAATTTGCGATGTTTCCCGACCGTTCCACTAAATAACGACTACGACACGTTTCGTGTTCTTCACTTGTTTCTTTGTTTTTGTTACGAAACCATACGAATTTCATTTGTTTTTAGACAGAGTCAAAACAAACCGTTTGTGCAGTTTTTTTTAAGTTCTTTCAGTAGATTTTTGACTTTGAATAAGTATCTGTTTTGTTACAAGCAATTTGTCTGTTGGAGAAAAGACAGTCTTGATATAGGTCTGCCTGGTCTGTCTTATATAGGGTTGCCTTGGAATGCACATATATTTTTTTTTTTTTTGGGGGGTGGGAAATCATCTTATGACTTCTTCCGCTCTAGGGTGGAGCGGAAGGGCGTGTCAGACTCTTACTGACTAAAACCCACCCCTGTTCCTCCCTGCCCTACGTGCCCGGGGGCGAGGTAACTCTTTCGAATTTATCCTCCACCCCCGGGCAGATTTATCCTCCACCCCCGGGCAGATTTATCCTCCACGCCCGGGCAGTGGAATTGACAATTTGGTTGCAATATGACAGAAAAATACCCACCTTTGTGCGGGTCACAGAAGTTCATAGTGTCATGTACTAATTTTCAACTGGATTTGTCCAGTAGATTCGGAGCAAATTGACTGTGACGAGATGAACAGATATACAAATGGACACACGAGTGATGCTTTATGGGTTCCGATTTTTCATTCATACGATCGGAAACCTAAAAACGTGAAACTTACTTGGTATAACTATAATTTTTCACCTGAAAACTCCCAGTGCTCGAATTCACAATGTAAATAGAGCCTACCATCAGTCACGATCAGATCAACCACGACTCCAAACCACAAACCTGGGAAAGATTTATATACCCACCGTTTCGGCCCAATTTTAATATGAAATTTCCATTTCATAGTGGACCAACGTTCGCTGTGAAACGCTGTGTGTAAACGCTACTTGAGAGTAAAGTAAATACGGATAGGTATCAATATTTAAAGTAAAACAAAATGGATTGCACTTCAATAGTTTAGGATTATTTATGTGACTTTTGATGTTTTTTGGTGCGAGGAGCCTTTGATTTATTTGGCATTTTCGTTGCATTCCCCTTTGTCTATGTAATAGACAAAGGGGAATGCCAAGAAAATGCCTGAAATGAACAGAAACTACTAATAGTCCTTAATTCTATTTAGAATAAAATAGATTTAGTGAAATAATTCATAAGTTTGTTTTACTATGGTAAAAATATAACGGTCACTAAATATATTTAGCTTGATACACGCTTATATTTTATAGAGGTTGTGTTTATATGAGTAAGTGACATTCAGCCAAAAAGGAATCGACAAATAGTCCTTATCGAAATATTTTATACAACTAGTGCACAGTTATCATTAATTAAGTATACCTGCAGGTACCATAAATCTAACTAAAATAATGTATGTAACTCAAGTCGCAAACGTAAAACCATGAACAATTAAAAACAAGAAATGCAGTAATGTCAAACTGTCACTAAAGCAAAGGACATGTGACTCATACAGCCTTTTTTTTTGGGTTTCAATCAAGTTCAAAACCATCCAATCACATCTCCCGCTCTGGGTGGTTCCATATGGATTACTTGATGATTCCTCTTTGGCTGAATGTCACTTACTCATGTCAAATAAACAGGCCTCCATAAAAATATAAGCGGATAAAGTGTATATTTAGTGATGGTTATATTTTTGCCCTAGTTAAACAAACTCGAATAATTTCACGATACGTATATTATTCTAAATAGATTTAAAGACTATTTAGTAGTTTCTGTCTATTTCAGGCATTTTTTTGTATGGCAGATGTGCATTCCCCTTTATTGAAAGTTAGTATGATACTTCAGTAATTTTTGTCACATCAAGTACTATTCACATCAAGTTCATTGTTAGGTTTCTGTAAAACCGTTTTTTGGCTTGCCTCTCACTGAAGATTTTTGATTTCATTTCATTCTTTTTGCAAATATGTTTGAAAACGAACACACCACAAAATCTTAATTCAAGGCGAAGGTTTATCCATATTAATAACACATCATCTGCCAAAGAAACTTTTACGAGGAATATAAAAAGGAATCCTTATGCCATTCGTAAAATGCGACCAATAAAACAGCAGTTAATACAACATATCATTATTATGGCGTACTTCATTGTTTTCCCGATATCGGATCCTACTATTTTCATTAAGTCTCGTGGGTTATATAAAACCAATAAGCAGTATAATAAAGCTAGGGTCAAGCCTTGGTCGAAAACCGTCGAGTTTATTCTCCCGAGACTTGAATACATAACGATGTATCATCCTACGTGGACCGGCCATGTCTAAGCACAATGTAGACATGACAAATAGGTGGTTTTCTTCAAAACAATGCCCGTCTACGTGATTCTATTCAGCTGAATTGAGACATAACTGTGTTGCAATTATAATTCGTTTGCAACAGATAAAGTGTGGCGCATAACGACTGACTATAAAGTTCTCTTTGAGGGCTATTAATTTGTGAACTTTATTATTTTAGGTTCACTTTTACCGTGTTTTCTTTGAATGACACTTAGAAGTAATGATTGGCGCTTTATGTGAGCATACAATCTATTTGTTGGCATAAAAATAAGCATTACACAAAGAAATTTTAAGCCCTGACTGAGCTAGGTAAAAAACTAAAAACAGCAGTCAGTGGTGTCGATTCTGTTGTGCACAACCTAAATTTAATTTAGGCTATTGCTATCTTTTTCTCTCTAATAAAACATGAAAGAAACGGACGTAAAATAAAGCTGTCAAATTTTGGATAACTAATATTGCCATACAAGTTTAGGATACACGTAAAAACACATGTCGACTAAAACACGAAATAGCGCAAGGCGTAAACTACTCGTAGTTTGACATTTCTAACTTAGTTCATAGCGTCCTTTTCTCGCGCTGCATTTTAGTAAAAGATAGCGATTCTTTAATTTTTGTTTATTTATTGAACAAGAAAATTGTGTTCTCCCATATATGTCACTCCGAAGGAACCACAATATTGTAATAAGTATCTTTTCAAAACAAATATTATTATTCTTTTTTGTAGTTATTGAAGTAAGTTGTCCGGGAATGATGAAAACTATCTCTATGCTATGCTTTATTTTTGTATTTGGTTGTCAACAAAACCTTATTTACACTCACAATTCTCAGATTCAACAAGAATCGTTAAACAGCTTCCAAGCAGTAAAAATCTGTCAATATCGATTCAGCAGTTTTTGAGTAGTACCGCGATCGAGTCAAACGCGATAAAAATTCAATAAAATGGAAATCTCCAAATAACTGCTTTCAATCCAGATTTGCAAATATTTTCATTGTGCCTATTCATACTGTCCTTATTATCATTTCAATTCATGATTGCTTTTTAAAAATGATTTAAATCTTATTTAAGTACTCATTGAGCTGTTATGACCTGTGCAGAGTTATTTGTATTTACAATTCATGCGGCACTGTTTATGTTAACATTATTGAAATTGAATATACTTGTAATATTTTATTACATTTTATTACCTGAAATCCTTTGTACCAATGTTTGCAGCATTACTGGATTCAACTGCTCATTTCATTTTATAATTTTGTTTCCTTGTGTTAAATTGAACTGCCATAAATACAATACATGTAGGTATAATACATGGGTGCATTATATTTGGTATATCAATTTAATCTTCAGACACATTAGTTACTTCCTTGTAGTAACAGTTCTCACTATTTACCAGCTTCTATCTGTTTGTACACATTGTGTTTCCACAAAGATACGAGTGGCATACCAACCGAAATCCTTTCCCAGCACTTATATGATAGTTTATGGGTTCCAAGCGTGTTCCTATCAGCTTTGTATCAACGATCTCACGCTTTTTATGACCATCGGTAAATACAAATGAATATAATATGTAAAGTGAGTTTTTCGCAACAACGATTTCACTTTACGAAAGAATGATCATTATGAATTTCAGCGTTTTCATGAAAAATTGTTGTAGACGCTTATTAATATTGGTTGAAATATGAGTTGAGGAAATCCAAAATACCTGTGTAAAAGACAGTTTCCGAAGCCGAAAGCCACATATATTGTACCCATATTTTTTTTTTCCACTAGACATATCTGTGAATCCACTGGTTCTGGAGATATTGAAGGTCAAAATCGCAATTTATTTTTTAGTTTATTACGAAAATGAATTCCAAGTGTTATAACTAAACTTTTTTCCATACAAACGTTACCTGAATTTTCGATTTGTCTTAACAAATTTTGAAGTTACAAAAAACGTAATGAATAGCAATCTTATCCGACAAGTACCTACGCGGCTTGGAGTGAAGGGGCGGGGCGTAACTCCGCTTGCCTGGGTTTGCGTTACATTGCGCGCAATAAAAAATAGCTTTTTTCATACCTAAAAATAAATGTCAAGCAATATTTTTTGCGGAAAGCTACTTTGTTAGATGTATAGTATGCGTAGTTGACTGCTTTGTGGTGTGTCTTTTTACACCCTGTATTATGTATGTAAAAAAACACGAGTGATCTCATAAGGGATACGTATTTTCATTGTGACGTACAATATCCTAAAATATAATAGTACGAGCTTCTACCAGGGGTGTCGTCCGCGTAAGAGTAATAAATTATGCCCAGGGAAAATACTTCCGGAATAAAAGTAGCCTTTGTGTTATTTCAGACTGTAATCCATCTCTGTGCCAATTTTCATCTAGATCTGTTTAACCGCTCTGATGTGATTGAGTAACAAATATCCATCCATCCAAACTTTTATAGTAAGATGAAACATGTACTGAAAATTATAATAATAGGGTACTGATGTATATTATAATCTACCAAATGAATATATATCTAAGAGAAGATGATCTTCTAAACCATTATGAAAACCAATTCAACGTTAATGATGATAGACCGTAAAGTACAGAAAACAAACTAAAGCAAAAAACTGGCCTCATAAAGCGAGTATAAGCTAGAAACGTTTTAATAATGCCTATCAACCTTGAACAAACGGAAATAACTTGCATCAGGGTCGCATCGATTTTGTTTGTCTTCAGAATATTTAAGTGCAGTATGTATTGATGTTATCACCATTAATTTAGCTATATTTTATTAAGTAGAGCCATTGACGTCAACGTTTGTTACTTCTGAGAAAGTTTCAAGGCTTGTTAGAACTGTTATTACTATGTCAATAGGACATATTAGAAAAAGTAAATGTGTTAACACAGCACAAATTGTATAGGTTTTCTTCGTGATCTTTCCTATTATGGAGTAATCAGAACGGCAAGCGGCAGCAACGTGAAATGCATGGATGTTGCTTGAGGCACGTACTTGAAACGTGCTAGGTTTAAAGGTGTTGTTATGTTCACAAAATGATAGTTGTTTAATTCAGAATGAAGATTGCACAATACTGTTTTGAATACTATGATTATTACGAATAGCAACAAAGAACAACGAAAAAAACATAACGAAATTAATTCGTCCTCTATCAACTTTGCCGAAACTAGAAGTTAATCCTTCTAAAGACCAATTTACTGACAAATCAATCAGGAAGATTGCAAGGTGCCAATCAATACCTGGGCCTGCGGACGGCGAGTAGTGGGTAACTCGCCGTCCGATCAGCACCAGGCCCGAGAGTCGACGGCGCGTAGTGTTCCACGCGCGCCTCAAAGAGTTGTCAGCAAAGGACGGGGCCTGCCACGGCCAATGCCTGCCCGGGGGTTGAGGATAAATTCGAAAGAGTTACCTCGCCCCTGGGCACATAGGGCAGGGAGGAACAGGGGTGGGTTTTAGTCAGTAAGAGTCTGACACGCCCTTCCGCTCCACCCTAGAGCGGAAGAAGTCATAAGATGATTTCCCACCCCCCAAAAAAAAAAACAGAAAAGGTGGCAATCAATAACTATATGGCTCTATAAATAAAGTCTAATCCCAAGATACAGGCCGTCGGCACGAAAACTTTGATCTAAGCCAAACGGGACCTAGTTTTGGATACCTCGTAAATTTTGAAGTCCCTTGAAATTTGACATTAACTTCGTAGACAAATAAGTTTCCTTCGGATTAAATTGAGCGTACTAAATAATTTGTGTTTGAATTTTCAGGTTAGGTAGAAGAAAGGCGTTATTCGAAAAAAGGAAACGAATAAGTGATTACGCTTTAGTAATGGGAATGTTTGGTATAATAATTATGGTTATAGAAAATGAACTTTCAAGTGCTGGTGTATATACAAAGGTAATGTATCATTTTGAGTTCATAAATAAATTCCTTCTTTAAAATTCAGTTGACGCTAACGTATTGCTACTTCATTTCAGGCGTCAATATATTCGCAGGCGTTGAAGACGCTAATATCAATGTCGACTGTGATTTTACTTGGCCTAATCGTCGCGTATCACGCTTTAGAAGTACAGGTAACAAATTGAACTTAATAAACTTTGCCTCTAAAAGATTTTGAGACGGAAACTTTCTTAATTAATTTCCGTCTCCTTAATGCAGCAGATCAATAAAGAAATTTCACGGCACTCCTTATAAACAAAAGAGCTTTCGATTTTTATTAAGAAAGTTAGGAAGTTTGAACATATACATCTTCAAATATTAATATTAACTTTATTAAAATTTTGTCAGCTTTTTGTTGATTTTTGCGTATCTGCTTACCTTTGTTTTATTGATTTTCAGTTATTTATGATAGACAACTGCGCTGACGACTGGCGGATAGCAATGACGTGGCAGCGGATAGCACAAATCGGCCTCGAACTTGCTATTTGCGCCGTGCATCCTATCCCCGGACAATATACCTTTACTTGGACCACAAAACTTGCAAACAAAGGAGGTGTCATAGGCGTAGAAGTAGTAAGTACAAACTTTTCTATATTTACTTGTGTTTTGTATATTTTAGGTATGTAGATATCACTGTCATTCAAACATTTTGACCTCTTTATGTTGTGTATAAATTTACAATTGATGAGAGTTTGCTGTTGTAAACTTGATTCAAGTTTGTTATTTATTCTATCTACTTAGACGATGTCATAGTTCATATTATTCTTGGTGTAAACTTGTTGTAGTTCAATGGAGTTTTTATAAATCTATATGCTCATCTCTTAATAAGTTTAGTTGGTACTAGACGACGAGTACAAACGCTACATTATACTATTCATTAGTTAACCATCTTTATTCTTATGATTGGTGTAGATAATTTATTCATGTTTTATAATTATTTTATTTGTATTATAATGATTATACACATACAATACAATAATGATTCTAGCTAGCTAGAATCATTATTGTTCTTTATTTGCTGACTGACGTTTATTTTTCAATTTTCTCCTTAGGGCACGATGTATAAGCAAATTCAGGTCTGTATTCATTGAGTTGAAGTGTTACCAAGTTTTAAGTGATGTTAGAGTCTTCGTCTTGAGCATGTTTCCAATTTATGTACGAACAGAACTCTGTTGTATTTGTGTATGTGAATATGATAAATTGTATGGTGATAGTAAATGTCACTGATGATTTTGTATTACGCCACAATTACATGGTTCACGTTCGCCTTTCAATTTTGGACGTCATGAAAAAAATAAAAAAAAAAAACATTCGATTTTAGCCATACCCTAATGTTGCTCACCTTTTAATCAATTTGGTGGAACCGTGTAATATTCACCATTAGCATAATATCTGTTCGGTCTTGTTTTATGTGTATGCTTGTAGGAAAAAAAATAAAAATATATTTAGTGAATATTTTTGCGTGACATTGTATTATATTTAACCAAAAACTACACGATACCTGTGGTTAGAATACGTTTATAGATTGTGTTTGTGAAATGGGCTTTATCGTTAAACTAAAAAAAAAAATATGATTTTCCGTTTTTGATCAATTCAAAATTTTCAAATTAGCAATTTGTGATTTCCCCGTTATTACACAGTTTGTTGTATACTTTTTGTTTTGATGTGCTAAATGTTACAAATCACTTTATCACAAAGCACATATCCTAATTTTGCTTTACAAAATTACTACTGACATCACTTGAAATGATTTTACTATCTGCGAGTAGGTGCCTCAAATTATGTGTTGAATATATTATAATTTTGTCGTGTGCCTTAAGGTTGCCGATTATGAATCCTCATACACCTCCTACAAAATGTATTCCTACTAAGTGATTGCTTTTCTCATTTCAGGTTCCTTATGATGTCACACTGTCTCTGCCGATGTTCTTTCGACTCTACTTAATATGCAGGGTCATGTTGCTTCACAGTAAATTATTCACGGATGCTTCATCCCGAAGTATAGGAGCTTTAAACAGAATTAATTTTAACACTAGGTAAATATTAAAAAACTTCTTCAATTAAAAATAATATATAAAAACATTTTGATTTTAACACAATTCCTGAAATATGGCTTTTGTCATAAATCTATGTATCACAATGTGAATATGATCCCAATAATTTTTAAAATGAAGCACTGAACTCAGTAATTTAATTAATACACATTCGTTTTATATAATTGTGTGTAACCTATCATCATCATCAGCCTTTTAATGTCCCCACTGTTGGGGCACAGGGCTCCTCTCTGTGAGAGGGTGTGGGCCGTAATCCACCACGCGGGCCCAATTCGGGTTAGTGGATGTCACATGTCTTCAAATTTTTGGTTTAAGGACATGCCGGTTACCTCACGTTGTTTTCCTTCACCGTTTTGAGAGTAGTGGTGATGAAATAATTTACACAAAATAAAGCGCCTGGCTGGGTTTCAACTCACGACCTACAACTTGAAGGTCGCAGCCGTTAACACTGGGCCACCACTGCTCTTAAAACCTATACGTTTGCTAATAGGTTGACCAATTGTATTACTGAAAGCCTTGTCTTGCCTTATTTCAAATATGTCTGTTACCTGTTTACAGATTTGTCTTAAAGACACTTATGACAATTTGCCCAGGCACCGTGTTATTAGTTTTTATGGTATCTCTATGGATAATAGCGAGTTGGACTCTTCGGCAGTGCGAAAGGTTGGTACAGTTGTTATTTATGTGTTGTTGGTTACGTATCTTAATTTGCGTAATAATTATGTGTTCAAAATCTTGGGTGGGGTTCTCCAATCCTGTAACAGTATTTGGGAAGTTGATTTGCTCATACGATTTGTTCCAAAATTTTACTTTCTCATTAAAAGTCGTTCCTAATTCTCTGTCAGTATCTTCGCTTCCATCGTTTAGTTTGATGTCCACATTATATGTTTGACACTCAAGTTATCAAGTTTTAAAATCACCGGTGTACTGCCTATGTGGGCATGCTGATGCTTTTGTACTGTGGCGTTGTAAATATGTTTGTTTCTGCTTCTTATACCCACTGTGTTTTTGTTTTCAATGTGTTTGTTAAAATTTTGACGGAGAGTTAATGTAGCGAAGCTAGGTTCATAATCATCACAAATATACAAGAGTTTGACTTTGACTATTTTCGCAAAATGTAGCTTTTGTAAGATGTATCGAGAACACAAGTGCTGTTATTTATATTTTGTTAGTTGATGTGTTAGATGTAGTGGATAAAACAAATCGTTGTAAAGAAAGAGGATGCTTGTTGTGAAATAGTAGAATTAAATTGAATTGAGAACATGATAATTATCACTGTTACTGCACAATAAAACTTTTGATATAGATATCGTGGATCTATATCATGTCTTAGATAAAGCAGCATAAAAATCACAGCACGGCTTACCACAATAAAATGATATTGCAAATATCCTACACAATTCATAAATTAAACAAATTATAAGAGTTTAATCACGCACAAAATGGCTCTAGGTTACAACACACTAAATGTTAGATAAAGCTTCTGATTTACCATCAACATGCACAGAACCATTGCACCTTATCATATCATGCATCAAACAAGTTACCTCTTCTTCCCGATCGAAGCAAGTTGCTTGTAACTCTGTCACTTATACGTGTTTTTCCTTCTCTCTTCTCTCCAATTTATCTACTGAATGTTTATCTATGTTATCATGACCTTCACCTGAGGTTTAAATATAATTCACGCATGGCTACAAGTATAATCATTTGGTATTCAACCCAGATATATGTTTAGAATGCACGTTGTATTTAAGAATCTTTATATTCGGTATTAGTACGTACAATGTCTGTGTAGTAAGAAAGTTTTGTTTTTCCATAGGCATGACAAAATTTTCTTTTGTGTATTAGGAGTTCTTTATCACATTAATGTTAATCAAGTTTTATATTGATTCCCTAAATTAAAAAAAAAACATGTCTTTTCTATTAATTTTGCCACAAAAACTTTGCTTAGCGGTCCCTATTTAAATTCTACATTTTATATATCTTTGAAGTTGAATTTATATTGACTTTAGTAGAAACAATCGGTTATCTGTGGTTCTTGTCGGGCATTTTGGCTCTCAGGTTCCACGATGAAGACCATGCCAATTTGCTAAACTCAATGTGGCTGACAGCTATAACGTTCCTCTGTGTTGGCTACGGTGATATAGTCCCCAACACTTACTGCGGCCGTGGCATAACCCTCACCTGCGGTATGGTGGTATGTATGAAAACATAGTAGGATATTTTGGGTTGGTTTGACAATTTATACATCTTTCATACGTTTTGTGTGGCTAGGAGTGAACTGTACTAGGCATCGCAAGCTTTGCGCAAGTCTTTATTATGTGTAAATTAGAAAACCTTGCTTTGTCTAGGTGACACTATGATAGGTCGGTAAAGGTGAGCCATTTTATGTGTTGTTATAACGTCACAAATTATGTCTGAAGCAATTTCACAGTTCAATTTTAATCAAAGTCAAACTCTTCAATTTCACACGGATTCCCTCTCTCTCTTCTTTTGTTTCATCTCTGTCTACATTTAATCTACTACGCGTGTAGGGATTGGCTTGCGTGCGACGAGCCAGTAGGTAGGGTTTGTGAATGAACACTTCTTTATCGAACGCTTCGAACTTTAGGGTAGACAGGTCAATGAGTAAAGCGTTGAAATTTATTAACCATTCAGGTTTCACGACGAAGAACACGCTAACCTACTGAATGCGATGTGGCTTATTGCGATTACCTTTCTCTCCGTCGGTTTTGGTGACATAGTGCCAAACACATATTGCGGCAGAGGTATTGCTGTTAGCACCGGCATTATGGTAAGTTCCTAACAAACAAACTTTATGACTGTATGTGTTGACTGACACAATAATACGAAGTTGATTATAACAATATTTATTTATGAACCATTATAATATATTTGAATGTCGATGTGCGCCAAATCACGCCAACATAACAATGTTGGAATGCTTTCGCCTTTATACAATGCTTTGAATTTGTTTGATGTGGAAGTCAGTCAACACTAATGTTTCAATGTACCAAACAATTCACACACCACACTAAAATGCTTCACACTCTCGAAAACTTACGCTAAATCACAACTTTGTCGGTGTATTCGATGTTTTAAATATTTATAAAGTATATTGATGTTCACAGTTATCTATAACACGAAATTTTTATGTTGAAATATTGTGAATGCAGTATTATATACGTATATATATACACACAGCTGTATTATGTCACCGTTTCTGTAACACTCAGTATACACAATATTTTGAATATAGGGTTACTATCGTATAATTTTATTCGTAGTTCTTGCAGGCAACAGCATTATTTGGAATACCTTATCAATAATATAAGTACGGTTTCAATATTTTTTTTTAAATAAACTTACGTCCATTTCCCTGTTAAAGTCAGCTATTAGAAATTATATAATTTGTAGTATGGAATGCTTCATTTCTCCTAACTTACTATTTCTAGCTATCTTCACTTAAATATTTCACTGGATTGCACAATACGTTTGTTTTTAAAATGGCTCACTTTTCCTAAAATTATTTTAATACAGAAGTGTACAATAAATCTTAATGCACCTAAAATAGTGTTTGTGTAAATGTTGATAAAGTTAAAGAGATATTAGATGTTCTTAATGTTAAAATGGAAGTAAACGTTGAATTGATTCAGTCTTGTGCACCTATTAGATGGAAATGCACTCAAAATTAACAGTCGTGTTTGATGACAACTTGTTAATGGTTTTAAACAACATGAAATTACAATAAAAGAAGGAAGCTAATGCTTTTATGAGATTTTCGCGCAAAACATTTCGATAGGTAAGAAATTTCCTTCTTTTATTCTATTTGCATAGTGTTCTGCATATTAGCACAAAAGGTTTGAGTAATTATAAGCAAATTTAATAAATAATGTCAACCAAGATATAAATAGTAACTTTTTAAAATATCCAAGCTATCTATGAGAGTAACTGACACAATAGTGGGCGATAAGACTTTCAATTCGCTTTTATATAAGAGTTCTATTGTGTCTGTTACCCTTGATAAATTTTAATTCCTAAAAACAATATTAAATAATCTAAAGGATAGCACATAGCTGAAAAATTATAGTTTATTTTTGATTTTTAGCCTTTAAACTTGCGTTATTGGAATGACAAATTCTTGAATGCTTCTACACGTTCGCTTGCATTTTACATTAAGGTATTCACTTAACAGGGAGCTGGATGCACAGCGTTATTAGTCGCGGTTGTTTCAAGAAAATTAGAATTAACTAGAGCCGAGAAGCACGTTCATAACTTCATGATGGACACACAACTTACTAAAAGAGTAAGTATTGCTGTGATATAAGTTCATCACAATTATTGTTAATCTAATTAACAGGGGGCGGGATGTACAGCATTATTAGTGACCGTTGCTTCGAGAAAATTAGAGTTAACTAGAGCGGAGAAACATGTCCATAACTTCATGATGGAAACCCAGCTAACGAAAAAGGTAAGGTGACTGTTACTTGAGTAACAGTTAAAGGACACTTTGAAGGTAAGACTTACCCGCTAGGTTATGCTAAAGAAAAAGTTGATAAATTAAACAATAAAGATACTAATCTGCTTAAAATTGATGCTTGACACAGTTAGTAAACACATTAGATGAAACTAACGGTATTGCAAACTTACACAAGAGTAGCGACATTTCGCTAGAGACTAAATAAAAATTACTAATGAATAAATAAATGGAGACTAAGTAATAATGTTGGATAACTAATTTGAGCTAACAAATAGCTTGAACCACAGAAAGCTTAAAACATTGGACACCATTGTGTTGTCTAAATGTGTTTGGTTATATTGAGAAGGATTAATGAATTATCTGATTGAATATATGGATACTTACAGCTGAAAAATGCAGCTGCCAACGTGCTTCGGGAGACGTGGTTAATATACAAACACACGAGACTTGTGAAACGAGTTCATCCTGGAAAAGTGAGAACGCATCAAAGAAAGTTTTTGTTAGCTATTTATGCGTAAGTATTTTTGTATTAACACTGATATCCTAGCAATAAATGCGTTTTATCTTCTAATAGACTACTAACAGGTGTAAAAGCAAAAAGACGCGGCAGACCCCTAACATGGATGTCAGTTACTAAGAAAAACCTATCTCTCTCTGGAGAAGAACGATTAGGAGAGCCTGAAGAAGAAAAAGAATAGTCGACTACCAAATACCTCCTATGTTAAGAGAAGCAGTAACATCTTCTTTCTTACCTATGGAAGCTATTGCTATTGCTGCCACATTTGCAGTATTTTTTTTGTAACATACGTTAAAAAATATTAAGGTATTTAAAAACGTTTTTTGGACATTGATAAAAAAAGGTACCATTACATTTCAGGTTGCGGAAAGTGAAGATGGATCAGAGAAAGCTAATGGACAATGCCAACACAATAACAGATATGGCAAAGGTACGTTGAATCCCATTAATTATATTTACCGCTATTGCTACACTCATACACTCATTTAGAGGTAGAACCATAGTTAGCACTTTAGGATTGCAATAAATATATTTAGCGGTAGAAGTCCTCTATGATGTTTGATAGATTTTTACCACCCCTATTCTAGACCGAGAGATTCCTATAGAAGCCAGACTTTATTCTATAGAAAAACCCAAGTTAATAAAATCAGAACCGCATTGGAATTAAAATCATAGCATGCTACAAAATTTTATTTCGAACCCATTGGCCACTTGCTTTGCGCATGCATTTCTTAGATCAAAATTATTTTGCTGATATAGAAAAAACTCCCGCTAAAACGTGCATGATTTAGAATTAGAAATCACAGTATTTTCCAAAAGAAAAGAGGACATGCACAATATTATAGACATTCGTTTAAACTACAGGACACACATAAGACAGACAAAGATACAGTAACTCCTACACTAACACAAACTAGTGATTAGCAACTACAGTTAATAATGAACTACAAAGCGATTGATATTAGGACCCCTTTCTCTTACAGACCCAAAACACAGTCTACGAGATTGTTTCGGACATGAGTACGAGACAAGACACCATAGAAGAGAGGCTGACTAGTTTAGAAGAAAAACTTACTTCATTACAGGTAATGGAGTTCAAACATCATTTTTATATAAAAAAAAAACAAGTTACCTACTTGATTTCATATAAAGACGATGCAACTATAGCGACTAAAGTACCTTCCATTATGAGTTTGGAACCAGAGGTATCTTACTTAAGCAAACGAATTTTCAAAACTAAAATTTTTGAGGGTTTGTGTATTTCTCTGAGTGAGTTATTTTTGTTGGTATTTTTGGAAGACAGTCATGATTCTATCAGCACTTGCCTTCTTTCCTTGTTGTAGTTATCTATAGGTTGATCTTCTATTAGATTTGTGTAGGTTTTGCTTGTTTGAAGATAATACTACTTGTTAATATAGGTGTGATTACTAAACTGTATGACTGGTGAGTTATAGTTAACACTACCAAATCTTGCTTTTTTTATTTTCGGACTAAAACCAACTTGTGATGTGTTTCAGGAACAAGTAAATAATTTACCAGACGTCATGGCTCGGTGTCTACAGCAGTGTTGGGAACGGGCGGAGCAGAGAAGAAACTTTCTGCATCCCGACACTGCTGCAGTACCTACTCCGCCCTCATCTACTATTACGCCTTACACCAGGTTGGTCTTCATCGATGATACGAAGTATTAGAATGCCCTAGGCACAATTTTTTTTTGTTTTGAATTTTTGCTTCAGTACCCACTTTTAGTTCTGCTGCTTTTATGGCAAAAAATAATTGTATGTGTACCATTTTTTTTTTTACAGTACAGTAGTTTTTTACAACATCTCTAAAGTGGTTGCGTATACATTTAAAACCAAAACTCAGAAATGATTTTAAATTATTATAAACATAAATTATATTCAATTTCTGTCTGTTGTATTGCGTTTCACATAATTTTCGATCTCATTTTCAGGACGCTAGCAACAGCGTCACACCCGTGGCCACCAAGCCCAGTGCTGCAGCCGGCGGGCCGAACGAATTCAGCTCCCGAGAGCACCACAACGCATTCGCCGTCGCCCGCGCAGCCGCAGCCTTCTAGCCCTGCCCCACATGCGTCTCGGCCCCCTCTACCCAGCTGAGTACCGCCTTCTAACTCCGAACTCCTGTGCTGAACTCGACGAAACTCGGCGCCCGTCCTCTGACCCCCCCTTCACGACTACGCCCGAAAGAGGTTGCCGGGGAAGTTGTTTTACTACGGAAGACAGAGATTTGAAGATACTAGTTCAATGAACGCTTTGCACGAAAAATATTGAGTTATTTGGGTTAACAAGCCACGATATGCAGATTTGCTATTGTTTCAAAGAAAATAGCTCACAAAACAGCACGCGAAACATAAACTGAAAAGGTCAACTAACTTTTCTCATGTTTTTTTTCTTCATAAAATTGCAAATCAAAACGAACAATTTACCATGTGTGAAGATTTGTATTTTTATATTGACACGAACTAAATTCGTTTATTGAAACTATTTTCGACATCTTTATCTTGCGTTGGGTGATGAACGGATCAAAGTGAAACGATTTTCTCGGCAAGCCGAAGGACCACGCCGCGGTGCGAGACAAGGTCAGCCGTAGTTTTCTTCGCTGTTCCCCAAAGTTTCGGATGTGCCAGACTGTTTTCTAGTGATATTGTTTAGATAGTGAAAAGAAATGAGGCGGTACGGACTTGCTGTTGTGATTATACAAATGCTTTATCGATAGACGCTTTAGCTAATGACGTTAGACGATATTTTGAATACATTATCAGCATTAGTATAGGTAGTTATTACCTACACGTCTGTTCACGTTTTATCTGATGTTCGAGGAACCAATAACACTGTTTTATAAGCTAAATGTGTTTTTACTAAGGGTTTTTGTGAACGCCACCGATATTATGACATTGAGAAGTCTTTGGAAACGAATTTAAGAGTAGTCACTTTCATGGATTTCTTAATGTACAGACACATAGCAGTAATGAAAATAAATATAGTGACTAAAGAAATAATAGTAACACATAGATTTGCATTTATATTATGCAGTCAATAAGTAAACTGACTGCGTAGGCATTTACTGTAAAGTACACATAGCGGTCACTATAGATTGGTTTCGGTTCCTTGTGTAAGTATTTACCGTTGTATGGACAGTAATACGATTTGGAATAATTATATCACAATGCCAGATTTAGCTATGAATAAAAACTATACATAACTCCATCTACTTTAGAATCGTAAATGTCATATTCGATAGTATTCGAATGGTAATTGAAATATATTTTATAAGAAAACTATGAATACGATGATCTGACCACTCCATTTGTAATATATTTTAAATAATTAAAGACTCTATAAAACAAAGTTTTATTGAGATTTAACACTAAAGTGAACTATGTTTTAAAGAGACAACGAAACAAAGTTAAAAAATAAATGTTGAGGTCAGATTATGGCTACGTATAACGTGGTTAAGCATAAGCTAAGTGTGTTTCTATTTTAATTGTTCGAAAACTATCGAGGTGAGACAATTGCACATATTCTAAGAAAACCTGTATACACACTTTTAGATATATGATTAGGTAAAGTGAATTGTTACTACCTGCCTATTGACATGTAGATTGTAAACAATTTTTTCTAAGAATTAGACCTAAGTAAAGCTTTGTATAAGACATAAGATTGATGGCTGTCTAAATAGTGCCTAAAACACTACGAAATTTCGATAATTCAGTTTTATTATCTTAATAACTTATGAATGTAAATAGTTAATGTAAAATTTGAGAGCATAATATTTAGTAAATATCTGAATTTTGTAGCTGTACGAGTTGTACGATGGGATCAATTTGTTTGTACATTTTAGTTTAAAGTTCCCTTCTTTATAAACGTTGTTTGGTTAATTTTTGAAAGTGTAATAAAAAAAGAAATTGGAATTTGCATTGAACATATTGTATCAAAACCTATATAATTATGGACTTTGCTCAAACAAATCTGCACTGATTTTTGAGAAATAATAAATTCAAATGACTATATAATAGCAGGTAATTTGGCACGCATGTTAAACATACATAGAATAGACCAATAATGTATTAAAATATAAATAGATCGAATCCAAATATTCTTAACGGCCTGTTTATGTTAGCCGACATTGATCGGTTGCGGTATGCGACAGAATGCGATAAAAATCCTTCCCCAGTTACAAAAAAAAGTTTAGGAAAATTTAACCTATCAAAGAAAATACAAAATTGAATTTTGTTCAGAAAAACTATTGAAACATTTTTGAATATCGGTCGTACCTAAATACTTGCAAAAAGGATGGGTGAAAAAAAAATCGAATATGTTATAATAAAAAAATACTTCGCATGCTGTAATGACTGAAATATCAACCAATGTTAAAGAGGATTTATAAATAATAATAAGAGAAATTTTCACAGAAATAGCACCGTACAGAATTGCCTAGTTTTTTTCACCAGTATTTTATTATTTGTTATTTGGTTCTAGATGTAATTTACTTTGATGACAATAGCCGTCACCCGCCCCTTCTAAAAATCCATATTTTTATCCGAGTTGTACACAATTATTAAGCACTTTATTTTTCTTAGCTAGCTATAAAAACAATGTAAATGTAATGTTTTTCACTAAGTGATCTGATTCATTAAAATAAAAAGTGTAAAATAAAAATAATAGTTAATTAAAAATGCACTAAATCATTATACATAGCTTTCACTTGAGTGAATTACATTTAGAACCATAATGTCATGTTTTCAGTTATTTTACAATAGCTGTTATTAGGTAGGGTAATAAATAATCCTATAAATTAATCGTTCGTAATATTATACAAAAAAACACCAACTAGTATATTTAGATATACGACAGATTTAGTGTAGAAATTAAAATATTTCCTGCATTATATTTATTATTAAATAATATCTTACCCATCTTATTAAACTTTTCCTAAAATTTTTCATAAACAGTGTTTTAAAAAAATACTTTCTATATTCCCTAGTGTTTGTAACTACCTCGACATTTTTACACGTCATAATTACCTACAGTTTAACTAGTAACTGCCACTTTAGGTGTCTTGCTTTGAAAAATATTATTTTAAAACTTCTGTTCTTCCACCATTTATTTACATAATAAAACAAAAATAAATTAAAGTTTATTATTGTTCACTTCTTCGTCTTGTCCCTGTTTCATTTTTTTGTAGACCATTTCGGAATCCAAAGCGCACAATGTTAAAAATATAAAAAGTGGCATTTTAGTAAAACTAGGTATTTACATTATCGGTCTTTACCTAACAGTAGCCTAATGAATTGTCCCCATTATGAAGAATTTTAAAGAGTCTAGTCACTAAGATTAATTGCTTTATAGGTCTGTTTTGTCTAGGACAGTTGTTCACAAAAGTGTTTGAACTCGTACTATTTATATTTTATCAATTGAACTCTTCTATTCCTACCGACTAGAACATAATTTATACGTTTCAATGATATTTAAAATTATAATTATACCTATCGAACACTTTTGCGAGTGAGTCCCAATTTTAGCAAAATTTCAAAGTATAAAAAGCTATTTATTTATAAATAAGAATTGACCAAAAAGTTGTTTAAGAAACGTAGAATTTGTAAATAATAAGCGAAATTCAGTAAGACATTATGTATAAAATAATAATGTAAATACCAGTTGTATTTGCGAATTTTAATGTAAATAAAGTAAAAATAATAAAATATGGTTCCAGTAAAATTATTTTTAAATAATACGTTCAATTGTATATTGAAATTTTAAGTTGTATGCCAACGGAATGTTCTATGCGGTGCGTAAACAAAAGAAAACTTTTGTGATCATTGTTGATGAAATGAAAGTGTAACTTCGATTATATGAGCTGTAGTATTTTTTAAATTGATTTTTATTTACACCTTATGCCTAAAGTTGAAAATAAACTTGATAAATTAATCTTGTGTCCGATTTATTTTCATTTTCAAGAGAATTATAGATACGACAAGTCTCTGTTAATTACAAACCCAAAAAAAAACTTTTTTACAAAAAAAATAGAACCTACTTCCAAAAAAAGTGCAAAATAACTTTAATTTCGGAAGTCGGTGTTCCTGTTTTGTGTCTTCGTTTTTTGACACCGACTTTTTTATTTTTCCCTTTTTAGTTGTGGTTCCCCATTAAACTGTGTTAACAATTCATAGACATACGATAGCAGCAATCGCAGTTGATTTGCTGTCAATTTTTGAAGAGTTCCGTTGTCTGTCTCCGAAACCCACCATCAGATCCTTTTGAAATTTAAATGGGACCATTTCGGAATAAACCCCTTTCGAACAAAAAAAGAATTTTGCAAATCCGTCAATATATGACGGAGTTATGCCCGAACATACATAAAAAAAAAAATACAAACATCCGAATTGATAACCTCCTCCTTTTTCGAAGTCGGTTAAAAATATAATTAACTGTAACAGTAATCCCGTACCCACGATTCTCCTGTCTCACTGTATATTCCTATGCGATTTGGGTGAACCTACACTGGGTGTTTTACATGTCCTCGTAAAAGTAAATTTCGAATCATATAAAAAATACCCTGGAACAAATTTATTATAATTATTTATTTGACACTAACGAACAGTGCCATCTTGTGGAAAACTGTTAAACAAGTACACACGGTCTACACTTGCAACCTACAAGACAAGTGGTCTGTCAAACGGTAAACCATTTCCGCTACACTGTATAATTAAACTCCTAAAGATTAAGTGGGACTGATTACTCAAGAAGCACCAGACGAACTATTAACAGTTTCTCTGTGTGCTTATAGAAAGCGATAATCTAACTTTTTTTTTCGGCGATCCAAACGACGATTTTATTCGAAAGCCTAAAATAATAACTGAGTAGAAATGGTTATGACACGCGGTCTCATCCCGAAAAAAGACAATTTAGTACAAATAGATTTCAATAGATGGCGTGATATGTATGGCATCTGTACGTTAGTAGGTACTATATTATCTGTTTTTATGGCTAGATAGAAGGGAAGACTACTGAGATGACGACTAATAGAGAAGTGTAAAAGAATATGACTCACCAAGCTGGATAAATTGGGACAAAGGCAAGAGAATGATGATGTTCACCTTCTATTAAAACAGCCTCTTAGATTTTGCTTGCGCCAGTATTTCATTGCAATGCTAAGAGTTACCAACCTACATAAAAAAAGAAGAAGATTCTCAATTCAGTTGTGTTTTTTTTATGTTTGCTACCTCAGAATACCACGGAGTTCTGAGGATCCATAAGGAATTGAGGGAACTCCTCAAATATTATAAGCATACATAATACGGCGATTTTAGTATCTTCATTACCAAGTCAAGCATTTCCATTCAGAATGATAGTATCATTTTGTGAAGTGGAACTGATGAAGAAGCCCGCAAATGGCCATTGGAACTATTCAGTGATAAATATTTCACGGGAAGTAATAGAAAATCTCGATTTTAAGACTGCTGAGCGACTGTGACGAAGTTAACTTAATGTAATTGGTTCTGATGAAAAAGGTACCTACCATCAAACTGATCTAATGATGAATCTGAAACGTGGGCACGGGAACTCCGTAACAAAGTAAGGTTTCCTAGCCGTGTTACGGCTTATTAGCATTTTCATGAGATGCTCTCTTACTATAAATGATAGTGGAGCTTAAGTTTAGCTCAAGTTGTTCCAAATTTGGTCTACCTAAATAATGAAATTACTAACTTTTTTCGTAGGATGGACTGTTTAGAAGATAAGTCAAAATTTTAAAAAAATAACGGCTAGAATTCAATTCTGCATACTTGGTTTTACATAATTGGTATCCATCCTAACAATAGCTTTCAAAATTTTACTGATTTACAGAGCAATTATTTGCGACATATAGCGTAAAATCTGTCTACGGGGCTTAGCCTATTTTTAGGAATCAGAAGTAGAAATTATTAAAAAAAAACACACAGTTCACAAACTTTGATCTTTAATTCTTTCAATAAACAATTTTTCTTAACACAACAAATTCAACTTAATAATCAGAGGAACAAAATCTACCCACAACATAAAAACGATAAATCACACGATTACAGAACTCACGCTACCGATGTGCACGCTTCAAAGGCTGGGACGAGAAAAGAGAGCTGCGCCGACTCGTCGCTCCTTTTTATACGGAGTAGCGAGGCAGTACGGGGGAACTGCTTATACGGCCTCTCCTGACATAGTGTCGTCCTCGACACGGGCTTCATGTATGGTGCTGCTGGATCCAGCACCATCTAGTCCAACATCTGCATCTGCGTCCAGTAAGGGCATTGATAGTCCGACTTCCGCTTGACCACTGGATCCCGATGCCACGCCGCTGAGAGCAGCATGAGCAGCTTCGGATTCCGGGCCTGCGTCCAACGGAGGTGTAGAAGGATCAACCGTAGGAGCTGGTGCGCTCTCTAGTGGATTCTGCTCATCTACATTGTCATCTGAAAACATCGTTTAATTAGTGGTAATCTAGTCGAAACTAGATTGACCTACTCAACCCATTTTCACATCATCTCTCAATCAATTCAAACTTCATCGATCACGCGCTTTTCATACATCGCTATTAAAATTATAACAGAGACGTCTCTTAAAATGACAAACCAGGCCAAGGCATTTTCCTTAGTAGCTTTGGAGCTCCTAGCTGCACAGGTTTCATTGCTTGATCACCATCTACAATGTGTGTATGAGAACGCCAAGACCATAGGTCTGTAGTTCAACGAACGCCATGACAATGCGTCTGTAGTTCAACGAACGCCAAGACAGCATGCCAGTAGTTCAAGAAACGCCAGGGCGATTGCCCGAAGTTTCACAATAGAACGCCAAGGCTCCAAGCCTGTAGTTCAGATAATGAACGCCAAGACTATAAGTCTGTAGTTCAACGAACGCCATGACAATGCGTCTGTAGTTCAACGAACGCCAAGACAGCATGCCAGTAGTTCAAGAAACGCCAGGGCGATTGCCCGAAGTTTCACAATAGAACGCCAAGGCTCCAAGCCTGTAGTTCAGATAATGAACGCCAAGACTATAAGTCTGTAGTTCAACGAACGCCATGACAATGCGTCTGTAGTTCAACGAACGCCAAGACAGCATGCCAGTAGTTCAAGAAACGCCAGGGCGATTTGCCCGAAGTTTCACCATAGAACGCCAAGGCTCCAGGCCTGAAGTTCAGATGACGAGAGTCATACATACCCTCAAAGAAAGCGGAACACGACTCCGGGCACCACTCGCCTCGCCAAGGCACCATATACTGTGCCGCTGCTTGTGTGGTTTTTCCATAGCTGCCACTGAGTAGCTTAAGCTCATACCGTCCATTTGGTAGAACTTTCACGACTCTGTATGGACCTCGCATCCCTGGATCAAGTTTTCCCGTTGACTGCGAATACTTAATTACAAACACAAGGTCATTTAGTTTAAACGAGCGAGGTGGGCGCCTAAGTCGGTTGGCATAGTCGTCTTGCCGTTGTTTGTTAGCTGTCATCAGTTCGCTTGCCCGGCTCCTGCTGATCTCCCGTAAGGACTCCCGGTTGGGGTTGGTGCCCGTGATAGCTATATCACGAACTAGGCTTTGAACTAGTGGAGTGGTTGCGTCCGTTCCGATCATCAGATTGAGGGGTGAGGCCTGCGTGGTCTTCTGCTTTGTAATATTGAGGACCAGCTGCAGTTTCCACAGAGCTTCCGACCAAGAGGAGGCTTTGTGGTTTACTTCAATCCGCAACATGTTGAGAATAGTGCGAATGTACCGTTCCACCTGACCGTTTGCGTGGTGCTTTCCGGGGTGATAAAATGTAAGTCACTCCCCATATCCCTTACCCAAGTCACGAATTCCCTGGATTCAAACATCCGTCCCCTATCGCTAACTATCAATTTTGGGACTCCAAATAAGGAAACCGCTTGCATAAAGGCGCGTTTCAATTCACCAACGTCTTGTCTGTAGATTGCATACAAGAGGCAAAATTTCGTGGAAGCATCCAAAATAACTAATATGAATTTATGCCCATTAGAGATAGGAAGAGGACCCAAGACATCTGCATGGATTGTATAAAAAGGGGAATCAGGTTTTTCCCAAGACGTAATGTTCTGATTAGGTGATCGCGGTACCCTCTTTTTTGAGATGCAGACTAAACAGTGAGCTACGTATTTGTTTACAAATTGACGAAGCCCCGGGAACCAAAAGTATTTGAGAATGAGATCAAGAGTCTTGTCAGCGTTAATGTGCTCGTGTTCGTCATGAAATATTCTTAATAGGCTGAGCCTATGTCCCCTGAGAATATAACACAACAAGCGGGGATTCTCGCCGACGGGCGAGTATTTGTAATACAACAGGTCATTTTGAGCAACATAACGCGTCGAATCTAGTTCACCATCCCTCAGCTGTTGCAGCAACGCCTGTGTCTCGTTATCCGCAGATTGAGCTATTTGAGCCCAATTACGTGGTCTCGAAACTTGGTTAGCTACAACAACTGAAGGGTTGCAGCTAAGGTAATCAGCGTGTGGCATCATAACCCCCTTTTGGTACTCAATAGAAAAATGAAAATCTTGGAGGTAAATCCACCAACGTGCAACACGCGGCAGCAAATCCTTCGTGCGCTCGGTGGCCTTCAAAGCATTGCAGTCTGTTACTACTTTAAACTGTAAACCCACAAGGTAGTGGCGGAAGTGCTGCAACGCTTTGACGACGGCCAGCGTCTCCAACTCATATGAGTGGTATTTACTTTCGGCGCCCTGCGTCGCTTTGCTGTAATATGCCACCACGTGCTTACTACCCTCACCGTGTGTCTGCAATAAAATTGCACCGTACCCGACACTACTCGCGTCCGTGTGGACCTCTGTGGCGAGTTGCGGGTCAAAAACGGAGAGAACTGGTTTGTTAGTGAGGAGTCCGATTAATATTTGACGAACCTTTTCTTGCTCTGGGCCCCATTTAAATTCTACGTCCTTTTTAGTTAATCGAGCAACACAAGCAGTCAACGTGGCATCGTTTTTGACATAACGCCGGAAGTATCCTGCGAGCCCCAAAAACCTTGTGTGGGCTCGGCCTAACCTGACCCCGACTCACGAGTCTCCCAAGATACTCTACTTCCGTTGCAAGAAATGAATATATTCGTAGGTATAACCCAGCTGCAGTGAGCGTCCGCAAGACCTGTTTTAGCAGAGAGAGACCTTCGGAGACCGTAGAGCTCATGATAAGGACGTCGTCGACGTAAACTAGTTATTTTCTGTGCAATGATTGACTTTTCGCTCATTTTGCGACTGGGAGCGGGCCTTAGCAAAGCACTGGTCTTCGAGATGACCTGACTTCTTACAAAAGGTACAAATGATACTGCTTGCGCTACTTGAAGTGGATGTTTTCTCAGAGTCAGCTTTCGTACGACAGTGACGGCTAACATGCCCCTTTTGACCACACGAAAAACACCTCTGTTCGTTTCGATTCGAAGCAGATGGAGGAGAACGCTTCTTCGACGCTAAATGTTGAGTATCGGGTTTTACGCGAACCGGCTTTGTATAAATAGACAAGAACGATACTATTGTCTCAGGGTTTAGATTCGCGTTAGCCGCGGCAGCTCTTACATGAGGGTTATCGATACCGCGAACCACTATTAAAGTCATAAGGTCATTGCTTAAGCCTTCGACAATTCGTAACCGTAATAATGTACGACGCGCGTATTCTGCATAAGTGGCATACTTTTCAGACGACGTATTCATGGTGTCAAACAGAATATTGGCATAATCTAATTTTCGCGGACATAACGATTTAAATTCCCGCTTAAAGTTTGTCCAGGTGCGGTCAGCCGTAACCCACTCGTTGAGCCAAATCTTTGCGTCGCCTTTAAGACACGACCCAATACGCGAAAGACACTCGTAATCACTCCAGCCATTTGCATCCTGTGCACGGTCGACCTCTTCACACCAAATATCTATGTTGTGAATGGAGGGATCAAAGTTCGAAACAAAGTAATTTTGGGATCTGACTGGCTGCAGCGATCTTAGGGCGTCAACGAGAACCTTAGTTGGGTCTGACATACTCGATTCTAAATTATCTACTGATGGTGTCGAAATGTGGGTAGTTGGCAAACGATTTGTTGTTTGTGTCTCATGGGTACTCGCTTGGGGAGCCGGCGTATAGCATCTTGACGTATTCGATTGAGATGTACTCAATTCCACTTCGGTAGTTTCACGTGTGTTACTCGGATCACAACGCACTATCGTTTTATTTGAATTTGTCGAGTGACTATTTTCGATCGACTTTAAACGGTTCATGATTGAATTCAAAGTGTTATGAATCGACGCATCCGTACTAACATGTTGTCTAACGGGGGTAGGCGATCTATCACCACGATAAGAGCGATGGCGCGACCGATCACGTCGCGACGCGTCACGGGATCGTGCTTGACCTTTAGTAGGTGTTCGACTACGCGAATGACGCCGTGAACGACGATTCGTCGTCGCTGATCGACTACGTGAGCGATATCGTGACCTATCTCGGCTGCGAGAACTTCGTCGTGACCTACATTCGTTATTACGAGACCCACCGGCCATGACAACAAAAAAAAACACAAAATAGCGGGTAAAATAGACAAGACTTTGTTCCTCTTTTCGTGGGCTAGAAGTTACTTATCCCACTTCTGATTTTAGGAATCAGAAGTAGAAATTATTAAAAAAAAACACACAGTTCACAAACTTTGATCTTTAATTCTTTCAATAAACAATTTTTCTTAACACAACAAATTCAACTTAATAATCAGAGGAACAAAATCTACCCACAACATAAAAACGATAAATCACACGATTACAGAACTCACGCTACCGATGTGCACGCTTCAAAGGCTGGGACGAGAAAAGAGAGCTGCGCCGACTCGTCGCTCCTTTTTATACGGAGTAGCGAGGCAGTACGGGGGAACTGCTTATACTATAATATTTGAAGTGCTAGGGCTAGATTGCAAAATGTCTAGTCACCTATATTGGAAAATGAGTTAGAGGTGTCATGTTTTACTTTTAAAGTAGAAAATAATCTATTAAGCTAATAAGCTATTGATATATTCATTATATGTGTTATGTCGGGAACAAGAGGTTTGCGACATATTTTTAGGAGAAATGAAGATATTCCGTGCCACCCAGTGGCACTATCATGTCTTAAATGACCTCAACCTCAGAATAGTCAACGTCAAGAATGACAAAAGAACTAGAGGAGGAAGTTTTTGTGGGGTAAATTGCCCTCACAGCCATTACACATTACACACATTATGGCTACGATTTTAGAAGCCAGCTCTATGTGTATGTTGGCAAAGAACTTACACAATTGATTGGCTGCAGTATACAGATCCGCACATTTTTTTTAAAGTTCTAGAGGGGGAGCACATCTTTTCTTGGTATTTGTAATCTCTTTTATTTTGTTTTAACCTTCTTGAGAAGATTATTACAATAATTTCGGTAACGCTTATATGAGATTTGAACGATTTCATTATTGGGCGAGTTACCGGCTTTTTTCTGGAGTTTATTACGATGTTGAATGCATCGTAATAAACCTGGAGTAATCCAAGGCTTTCGGTCTTTTCTTTCTCTTTTAGGAACATTGATTATGCGTGTGTGTTTTTTTAGAATAGATTGAACTATGTTTATTAGACAAGTGTAGCTATATTAGGGTCTTGTGTGTTAGTGACTTGAGAGAAATCGGTCTTATAAGCAGGAACCGTTTGTTTCACTGAACCTGGACCATCCATACATATTAGTAGTGGAAGGTGATCTGTGATGTGGGATTATAAGACAAGTATACGTGTAGATTTGTTGGATTTTAGGAGAACGTGATCAATACAATTATTAATTCTAGTGCGAAGGAATAGAATACAGGTAAAATACCATGGGTGGCGTTGAGGGTAAGATACTTAGCACACCGTTCATCTGTGTTAGACGGTTTAATATCTACGTTAGTATTTCCGATGAGATATATACTAATAACTATTACACTTTTTTAATGTTGTAAGTACACAGTCTAGACTGTCCAGGAAGTTTTCAAAATCTACTTTAGAATTTAAAGATGGCGAACGGTATATCGCGATTATTGCTAGCTCGTTATTGATTAGACAAGAAAGACAGTTACCACCAGTGAAAACAGGCTCCTGAACGGTACACTGAATATAGCTTTTTATGTGCATTACCACTCCTTCATTCTGGTTTTTATTGTTGTACGTTAAGTGGGAGTAGTAGCCATCTAACACAGGAAGGTTTGTGCCAACACTCAGTCAATATCAGAATATCCCAATCAACATTTATTAAGGATACTAACACTAAGAGTTGGTCAAAGTTTCTTTTTATACTGCGAACGTTACTATGTAAGATCGTAGTGGAGTTATTTGATATCTTTAAATATTTTGTACACTCTTCCGGAAAACAGCAATGAGCATTTGCAACTGCAATATCGTCCAAATCCGATACTATATTATCTACTAAATTAGCCATTTAAGAGATGAATAACATAGATCTCTAACACAGTGGAACCACAAAAAAAAAGATAAAAAAGAAGCGTTACTATAGACAGGAAGGTACATAAATAAGGCACGGTAAAATTAGTTAGGGTACTAACTGTATAAAAAATTTTTGTGTGTGGGTATAAATATGACATGTAAGTATGTATATTTGTGTTATTCGAAGATGAATTTGAAAGTGATGATTGAAGATGTGTTTATTAGGTAAATTAAGGAAAAGTGAAAACATAAAATTAATAAGGTTAAAATATAACAGTTTAGCGTTCAGAGCTAGTAATTGAAGTACGTTACGTGATATCCAGCCGGAAATATAACTATGCAATGTGGAGGTTTTGAGTTGTCATTTCTTTTCTTGTAGCTCGACAATAGCCTCAGATCTGACGAGTATTTGTTAGAGTCTAGGTTGCTTGCGCAAGAAGATATTTCCGTTTGCGGCCCAACAGAATTTAAAATCGTGTTCTTTTGCGTATTCTCTCGCTATATAAAATAGTCTCTTCGTGGTATTAGACAAGTGTTCGTCGACATACACGGCATGTTTTTGGCCAGTTATTCCCATCAGCTCTGTATTGAGTTTATTTTCCCTATTATGTTGCTTATTGTTGAAGCCACGAACACGAGAAATGAGTTCAGACTTAGTATGGACACTTGTAAACTCAGCGACGACGATCGGTTTAGTGGCTGAGGTCCCTGGAATGCGATATATGTCAGGATGTTGGTCGATGAAATTAGCAGGTTCACTGTGTTCCCAATAGCAGTCATAATATTTATGAGGTCGCCACTTCTTGACTGTTTACCTTGACTGGGGACATTACGGATCTCAATACTTGATGACCGAGACTTGTACTGTAGATTTCTTACCGTTTTTTCCAGAGACTCTGTCAGTTTCCTATATTCGCTGCACTCATCCTGGAGCTGCACTACTTGACATTTCATATCATCATAAAGATCGCTAATAGAAGTAATAGATTTTTCAATTCCAATATTTATTTTTTGGCTCTCCAAATTTTGAAGTTTCATATCGGACATGTCGGAATCTAATTTTGTCACCAGCGCATTCTGTTCCGCCATAAATTTCGATATAGTTTGCTCTTGCTCACATTTTCACGACGACAGTATATCTTTAATTTCCTGCTTGAAATCTTCCAGCTGATCACTCGTAGAATCAACTCGTGGGCGATTATGACGTACGTTTACGTTGGTAAATTCAGGGTCATTAACAGCCTGCATTATATTCGGGACTGACTGAGTCTGATCTATCGGAGTATTCGGAATTTTCAGTGATTTATTCGGCGGAGAGCGCTGCATGACCGAAATGTTATTATTCAAATACTAATAAGTAGTTGTAGTTGCGTAGCGCTTAGTCGATGTTCGAGCTCGTAGCAGAGGACGTCACCAGTCGTAGCACTCGGAGCCAGTCAGTCGTGTGTGATTCACTATTTCGTCAAGTGCGCCAGGTAGCAGCGTGGCTCAGCGGCTCAGCGCGCGGTCGTCACCGTGCGTCCGTGTTCGCTAGTTCTATCCCCGCCAAACGCTTGCAAAAAACATACCAGTCGGAGCGATCATCAAAGTCCCAAATTGTGAATTCAAAGTTGCAAAAACTATTGTCTCTTTCTAGACCCTCCCGAAAGGCGTGGTTAAACCATAAGAACACTCGAAGTGCGACAGAGATTTAAAATTTCACCAATTAACCACTAAGAAAATAGTTAAGAGAATTAACACTACACGCGTTCGCACCGACCCGAAGCAACGAGCAGAATGAGGTTTTTTTCATTAAAATAAACCGACATATCTTTAAGAATAGTTTAGTTTAATAGTTTATTTGGACAAAAAACAAGCCTAATACAGAAATAGCTATTCAAAACTAAGACACAAGTATGATCTAAGAATTAGGCAGCTGAACCAACTGAACTCCTGACTTCCAAACTAGGGAAAAACCTGTTTCTTGGAAATCAGTGCTCTTTCGTAGAGAAATAAGTATAAAAGCCTAAAATCTTTTTATAGGCACCTAAATCCTGAACGGATGAGAATTTTAGAACCTTCCTACAAGTGGTCACGAAATCAGGTTAGATTCAAGTGATTTATCATTATAGAGAAAGCTTATATTAGTTTATTATAACTATATGTATATGTTCCTAAGTCTCGTTGAACACATGCTGGTAGTAGCTGGACAAGCTGGTAACAGCTGGACGAGAGTATTGATCAAAGTAAATGACGAGATTGAAGAAGCCAATGTCCACCACAGGAGACGCCCTGGCCGTCGGGGGTCGCGGGACGATCACCGGCCACAGTAGGCGCGGGCCTGCAGACGGCGAGTGATGAGCAGTTCGCCGTCCGATCAGCACCAGGCCCGAGAGTCGACGGCTCGTAGTGTTCCACGTGCGCCTCAAAGAGATGTTAGCAATATATGACGGGGCCCGTCATGGCCGATGCCTGCCCAGGGGTCGCAGATAAATTCGAAACAGAGTTACCGCACCCCCTGGGCACTCAGGCAACTGAAGGAACAGGGGTAGGTTTTAGTCAGTAAAAGTCTGACACGCCCTCCCGCTCCACCCAGAGCGGGAGAAGTCATTGGATGATTTCCCATCCCCACAAAAAAAAGGGGTATCTCCAGAACTACTAAAACGATTTTGAAAATTCTTTCACTAGTAAAAAGTAACATTATTTGTGAGCGCTAGGCTATAAATATTCTTAAAATTCACGCAAATGAAGTCACGGGCGGAGTTCTAGTATTTTATATTACGCCACATTAAATTTTCTCTCGAATTCCCCACTCTTCAATATTAAGTGCCGATTTTGGTCTCTAACACGACTAATGGTCCACAGTTAATACCTTTGAACTTTGATTTACTTTGAAAAGAGGTATTTTCAAAAGCCAATGTGCGAAAAGTTTCTTGATAATCTCCTGAGTGGTCGATTAATATCCGTTTTACAACGTACTTGGAATTTAAAATTGTCAATTAGTGTAATTTAACAGCATACCTACTGGTATAATTTTATAAACCAAATATACACTTATATTATTTTACTACGCAACAAGGTAACTAGAGTTAAAAATCACAGTTGCATGTCAACTTTCTATTTTGTGTTTTTAATTTAAATAGTGATACATTTTGTATGGAACACTTTGAAAAATATTTTCTCTTTCGAATCGGATACACTAGGGAGTCAGTTCGTAGATGTTCGTGCACTTCTGTCCTTTCATCGTACGTGATTTTCTCGTAGCTCGTCCACGTAAGATAAATCAAAGAAAATATATCAAACGTGCATGCAGAATGTCTTTTCGCATGGACGTTTTTTTCTTAGAAAATAGATTGATTTTAAATGTTACAGTCAAACTTGAATCAAAGCAGTGTGTACTCCAAGGTCGAAACAATTTAGAAACTAGGTTTTAGGGTTCCGAAAGTCCGAATGAAAAAACGGAACCCTTGTAGGATCACTCGTGCGTGTCTGTCTGACTGTTTGTCTGTCTGTCTGTCCGTCTGTCCATCTGTCACAGCCAATTTTCTCTCAATCTGCTTAGAGTTGAAATTTTTTACACACATGAATATTTGTGACCCAAACACGGACGTGTAAGTAAAATAAATAAATAAATTTGGAATATGGGGTTAGATTTTGGGGTCAAAATCGGAAAATTAAAAATCAAAGTTTTTCAAACTGAGTCGTGCGACATACCAAATGAAAGGGCACATTGTGAGGGTCTCGAATATATTTTTTTCATAATTTTTAAATACATAATTTTGAAGTTATTTAAGAAAATAGTTGAAAAATTACCAATCCCCCTTATCTCCGAAACCACTAGACCTAAAATTTAGAAACAAAATACAGAAAGTAGTTTTTTACTTATAGATTACAGAAAAACCTATAAGGTGGAGGCAGTTTAAAAAAAACCTGAAAAAAATATGATTTGTTCGGAAACCTTTGCCCAACTCGCTCTTGGCCGGTTTTGACTTCTCCCGCTCTGAGTGGAACGAGAGGGCGTGTCAGACTGTTACTGACTAAAACCCACAGGTGTTCTTTCAGTTGCCCTTTGCGTTCCAGGATCGCGGTGACTCTTTCGAACACTTTATCGGCGACCCAACCATCATTGACCTGATGGACCAATATAAAAAGAGACCAAACAACTTGGCACAGCAAAGATTCGACCCGATATAACGAACAAATGAAGTACATTTTAGGGCGCTTTTAACTGCGAAACACCTTGAGTGGTTAGCTTACGTGTTCTGCGCTGAGCTCACGTAACGCGTCGTACGTGCACTCAGTAATAGAACTCGCCCATCAAGGAGCGCTGTCCGAAATTAGACGCATTATTAATTTATTACACAAAAGGTATTATACTAAAACACGTATACTAAAATATTAATAATTAAATGATCCTTATAATGGTGAAAGTTTTATAGAAATGTTATAAAAATATAATTTCAAATGGTCACTTATTATCAAATTACGAAAGAAATTGTCTAGAGTAACTTAAATTTTTTCAAAGTAATAAAACTAGTCATTTAGACGTGATATTAAATTTAAAATCATTAGAAGTCGTATAAGTCGACCATTTATGTGTTCACAGAATCTGTGTGTGGAGACAGTTTTGTTTCGGGTCTGCGGTTAGTCTAAATTTCTTATCTACATCTAGATCATGTGGAGAAAAAGTTTTTGAGTTTCCTTCTTCTTCGTGAATATCTTCAGATTTAATCACATCATCCTTAATATAAGTGAAATGTGAAAAGTTTGCTTATGAGTTTGTTTGTCCGGAAAGTTGTTGTTTCCCGATCTCGCGGGATAAAATGTAATGTACCTGCTTAGCAACCACAAAAGAAAAACGCGAAAATGCATGAAATAAATATTTTGTTATCTACCGGTTTATCGATGAATATACTAAAATAGACTAGCAGCAACAGGCAGTTGTATGGGCGTCATGTCCTTTGACGTCAAAGAGCACGTCGCACTTTTCTTTTAATTATCAACTTTAAAGCTTTATAACTTCGTCGCTGATGATGATATTTTGAAAATTCCTTCATATTTGTTCCCTGTAGTTAATAAGTCTTCAATTGGACAAATAAAAAGATATCATGCATATTCCCTATTACAGCAAAAAATTTGTAAAGGTACAAAATGTTTTCAGGTGCGTTCAGCATAAAAGGGACTGGAACCTACCTTGTAAATTATATTGTTCCAACAATAAAGCAATCTTTGTTCAATTTCATTTCGTTTATTCACTCAGAGATCTTACAACTTACTACTGCCTATGCTTTTGACTACAAATAAACGGAGCGTATTTTTAACCGACGAAAAAAAAGGAGGAGGTTCTCAATTCGACCGTATATATATTTTTTTTTTTTTTGTGTATGTTCAGCACTCACTCCGTCATTTATGAACCGATCTTGATAATTCTTTTTTTATTAGATAGGGAATATCTCATGGGTGGTCCCATGTCAAGGAAATCAGGATTTGATAATGGAATCCTGATAAAATTGAGAGAAAACCTCGAAAATTGTGGGCACATTAAGCGTTTCTGTACGTATGTTCGGCTCTCACTCCGTTGTTTATGAACCGATTTTGATGATTCTTTTTTTCTTAGATAGGGTATACCTCATGGGTGGTTCCATGTCAAGGAAGTCAGGATCTGACACTGGAATCCTGAGAAAATTGAGAGAAAACCTCGAAAATTGTGGGCACGTTTAGCATTTCTGTACGTATGTTCGGCCCTCACTTCGTTATTTATGAACCGATTTTGATGATTCTTTTTTTCTTAGATAGGGTATACCTCAAGGGTGGTCCCATGTCAAGGACATCAAGATCTAATCATGGGATCCTGAAAAAATTGAGAGAGAACCTCGAAAATTGGGCACGAATATTGTTTCTGTTTACTTTTCATAACTTAATCAGGTATTTGCATTTAGGAACCATCACATCATGAAACTGAGCTGATGATGGAAACCATACCTTTCCTAAACAAAAGAAGTAAGATATAAAAACTGGTTTTAGTGACAAATACCACTTAATATGCTTTGAAAAAAAGACGTCTTTACAATATTGGAGGTAACCTCAACTGGTCCTGGGAACTTCATGGAAGGATTGTTATATCATCATTTTTTCATAATTTTTAAATACATAATTTTGAAGTTATTTAAGAAAATAGTTGAAAAATTACCAATCCCCCTTATCTCCGAAACCACTAGACCTAAAATTTAGAAACAAAATACAGAAAGTAGTTTTTTACTTATAGATTACAGAAAAACCTATAAGGTGGAGGCAGTTTAAAAAAAACCTGAAAAAAATATGATTTGTTCGGAAACCTTTGCCCAACTCGCTCTTGGCCGGTTTTGACTTCTCCCGCTCTGAGTGGAACGAGAGGGCGTGTCAGACTGTTACTGACTAAAACCCACAGGTGTTCTTTCAGTTGCCCTTTGCGTTCCAGGATCGCGGTGACTCTTTCGAACACTTTATCGGCGACCCAACCATCATTGACCTGATGGACCAATATAAAAAGAGACCAAACAACTTGGCACAGCAAAGATTCGACCCGATATAACGAACAAATGAAGTACATTTTAGGGCGCTTTTAACTGCGAAACACCTTGAGTGGTTAGCTTACGTGTTCTGCGCTGAGCTCACGTAACGCGTCGTACGTGCACTCAGTAATAGAACTCGCCCATCAAGGAGCGCTGTCCGAAATTAGACGCATTATTAATTTATTACACAAAAGGTATTATACTAAAACACGTATACAAAAAAAATTATTAATTAAATGATCCTTATAATGGTGAAAGTTTTATATAAATGTTATAAAAATATAATTTCAAATGGTCACTTATTATCAAATTACGAAAGAAATTGTCTAGAGTAACTTAAATTTTTTCAAAGTAATAAAACTAGTCATTTAGACGTGATATTAAATTTAAAATCATTAGAAGTCGTATAAGTCGACCATTTATGTGTTCACAGAATCTGTGTGTGGAGACAGTTTTGTTTCGGGTCTGCGGTTAGTCTAAATTTCTTATCTACATCTAGATCATGTGGAGAAAAAGTTTTTGAGTTTCCTTCTTCTTCGTGAATATCTTCAGATTTAATCACATCATCCTTAATAATAAAAAATAAACTGAGCTGATGATGGAAACCATACCTTTCCTAAACAAAAGAAGTAAGATATAAAAACTGGTTTTAGTGACAAATACCACTTAATATGCTTTGAAAAAAAGACGTCTTTACAATATTGGAGGTAACCTCAACTGGTCCTGGGAACTTCATGGAAGGATTGTTATATCATCAGCTCAGTGGCAAGAGGAATGATGAAGATTTAGAAATTAGCCTCAGAGTGTTAAAAGAAGATGCGAGCCACAAAAAATCATAAAATAAAAAACTTTTTAACAAAAAAATTTACCGACGAAAAAGAACTAAAAAGTAAAAAATAAATAAACCTTTTAAGTCTTGAGTATTGAGCTTATTTACCAACATAAAATATCAAATTTTATATAAACTAATTTTGAGTCGGCGCCAATTAATAAAATGATTAATTACATAGTTACAGCCTTATTCACGTATAAAATTTAGATATTTAATAATCAGATTGATGTTTGGCGCCGACTCAAAATCAGTTTATATAAAATTTGATATTTTATGTTGGTAAATAAGCTCAATACTCAAGACTTAAAAGGTTTATTTATTTTTTACTTTTTAGTTCTTTTTCGTCGGTTAATTTTTTTGTTAAAAAGTTTTTTTTCACTTCATTAATCAAGTCCCTAAAGTAATCAAGGCAGTGATTTTGTATAACGACTGGAATGATGAAATAAATAAATAAAGGTAATTGAAGAAATAAGTTTCAACAAAATTAATATGATCGCGCATCTTTCCGCAAAATGTATAAGAGTTCATGTTCTTATAATTCGCTTCATTTCATTGTTTTCAACGTCGATGAAGGTATACGATTAAACTTATCAATTCTAATCAATTAATACCTGCATTTCCATCCACTTCATTCCCTGAAAAATTAGACAGAATCACATTCCGCCAGTCAGTTACGTTTGTTTAAATATCAACTGGGCAGAAATCTCAGAGAAATTTCAGATAGAAAAACTAAATAACACTTCACCCAGAACTCGATCCTATTAGTGCTTACGACCACTACTTCTTACCAGCGTGCCGATGACATTTCTTTCTTCTTTCTTCGGAATGAAATCTCTTGGCTGGCCCAGCCACGGTAATGGCATCCGCTGTGACTATTATTGAGAAAAAATAAAAATAAAATGTATAAGTGATTCTTGAATATTAAAATTCAGAATTCATGAATGATGGCAAGTTACGTTCACATAACAACAATACCAAAATAGATATTAAAAAAGAACCATATTACCGCATTTAGATGACAAACCAATACAGAGATAAATTAACAATTAAATGTCTACTTGGTTTATAGTTGTTTTTGCATTTAGCCGAATACCGTGTGAGCTGAATCGTCATAAAAAAATGTCACTTAAGGGTCTACTGCTAGCCAACTGGGGCCCTCATTGAATAAAAATCGTAGCATAGCATAGAAAATAAATATTAAAGAATCCAACGGCGGTAAAAAAAACGGTCGTTTTTGGTGCTTTTGCCTACTACTTTGGATACGAAACATTTTGAGACCTGTTTTAACAACGTAAAAAATTTTTATCCTCTTTATAACAAACTTGACGTTGGATTTTTTAATATATAATTTCAATGCTATGTTATGATTTTTTATTCAATGAGGGCGCCACTTGGCCGGTAGTAGGGCCTTAACCGTTAGCTGACTAAAAGCAATAACTGTTTGTTGTTACTGTTGAACTTGTTATTGTTTTTTTTTCATATATCCTCCTATTTATTTCACGTAGATTAAACGCGATCGATGTGTTCATTTCGATTAACATGGCAATATTTGGTACACCTTCGCTGTTTCTATCATAACATATTACCATCCCATCAATATTTATCCAGAAAAATACGAATGAATTTCGTCGTTAAACGCAACTTTCCTGGAAAGCCAAGGAATTGCGATATTGTAGACTCTGCTATATACTGTTTTCTCAGAGGTTTGAGATGTGTCAGACCAAGCTGAGTAGCAATCGGAACAATTACGAGAGCCTTTATTTGTTATATACCTAGGTTCAACTAGAGATAATTTAAATTCGTTTGTCTCTGACTTAGACATTTTATGTTATAGTACTTTTGATTTCAACAGAAAGTTTTCATCTTACAACATCAAGATTTCATCAGAATAAAGTTGTAAGGAGTTCCACGCATCGAATGTGGTGCAGTCGATCTTTTTAAATTTGTAATATTTTTTTTGAATCTGTACTGCATTACAAGGTCAGACTGTCCAAGAACATAATTCTGTTTGATATTAAAGCAACCACTAACATCCATGTCGTGGCGATTACTCATCATAGTAACTTACATACTTACTAATATTATTAATATAATAATATTTATATCTTTATTATTCCCTCTCAATTAAAAGAACAAAACAGTCAAAACCGAAGTCACAAAGTTAAGCCGAAATGGAATCCAATAGGTAAACTAAGTAGGTAACTGTTTGAAAAGTTGAGAATAACTATATAGTTATGAAAAAATATATAAGACTGTATATGCATACCCTTGAGTCTCTATAAGATCTCTCGCCTTTATCTTTCTAGTTTGTGCCAAGGGATACAATTTACTATGAGCAGTGGAGGCCATGACGTTTATCTTCGCTTCAGCTTCTCAAGGTCTCACAATACATCTAGCTATGCATTGCAGCTCCGCGTTCGTTTGCATAAATTGCATGTCCTATAATAAGGGACATGTTCACCGTACCTATTCAGAACATTTACAGTCGTTTCTGCATTTGAATAGTATTGACATGGATGACAAGGATAGAAACTCTGACACATCCATATTTCATAATTGCCTTGGTTGAGTTTATAACTAAACACGTTTGCTTATTCATTGATGTGATCAGAACTTGTTTATCAAGACTGTGTTTATTGGAATTGAAAATAAATATTACCTTGGATTTTTTTTAAAACCTATGGCAGCACGTGTAAAGGATTATATTAGTAAATTATTGTCTTCTTCTCACACTATTCATTGCTTAGAGATTTAATTTCACTAATACTTAGATTTTAATTCACTTCAAAAAAAGAAGGAAGTACTCAATGCGACTGTATTTTTTTTAAGTGATACCTCAGAACTCATTTCTAGGTGAACCGATTTTGACGATTCTTTTCTTTTGATAACTAGTGCTTCTCATGCAGTCCCATTTTAATCAAGCTAAGACCAGTAGTTTTTAGCTAGGAATGCGTATTTAATTGATTTCGACTAAATTGATGACGATTTCATTTTATTTCTTAAAACTAACAATTCGGGCATAACTTTACTATTTAGCTTTAGTTATGGGGTACATTAACTAACTAGTTAATAATAAAAATTTTTTTTACAAAAAGTACAACAGACTTCCATAAAAAAAAAACACAAAAAATATCAAAATAACTTTAATTTCGTAATTCGGTGTCAAATAACAAATAATAAACTTGTATTTTTTTGTCAAACTGTTTTTCTTAGTACTGTGAAGCCTTCTGAAAGCTTCAGGGGTGCTTATGTAGCTTGGGGAGCTGTCTCACTCGCAGGCAGCGAGGGTCGTGTCGCAACTTGCAAGTGTACTTATTACTTGTGGGTGGAGGGTAAGGAAGGAAAGAGGGAAACCGCACTCTAGAACTGTTATATTTTATGCTAACACAAACATCTCTTCGACGGGCTACTCTGGACTGACTATAATGGAATGTTAATATTCTATTCTAATTCATCATTCGAATTACTATTCAAATATCGAACATCCACCAGCTAGCAGCGCTCGGTTCACCTGTGCTGCCTGAGCGATGAGTTCACATGTGCCGCAGTACGTAATAGTTTCGAAGGCTTATTTTCTATTGAATGGAATACTTCAATTTGTAAATAAGATTGATAGCCGAATCTAATAACCTAAATCTGTTTGCACCTGGGGGTCTAAAAATACCGCTTTAGATGAAACATAACATTTACTGCGCACAATCTATCTACTTAAATAAATAAAAACAAATGTTTGTATGTTTGTCTTCTGTGTTTCTAAACCATTGATCAGATTGTTGTGGATCTTTGGTAGGGTCTTGTGAGGACGCCCGAGAGGGTTTGTGGCACAAATAACTACATAAATAAAAAAAAATTGTGGCATTGCAACGCATGTGTTAGATTTAATGAATTATGTGATATCATTTCATTATATATTTTGATTTTCCAAGAAAATCGTTGGAAGTGGTCGTTGCATTTTAAACATTGGTCACATTTATGAACCTTGGAACAAATGTAGACGTAACTACCTAAGTAAATCTTACCTATTGTGTGTACAGATATAAAACGCTTAACTTCTAAAAAGCAGAATTGATGATACTCCTATAAATTATTACGCATTTTTTAATGATCGTTGTGTTGTATCTTAGATTTTAAATTGCTACTTTAATGTAATAAGTTGTTTAAAACGATTGGCACAATACTGTCAGATAGTGTTGATATTCTTCGAATATCAACTAAGAATTAAAGATCCAGTGTTATTAAATTGCTTAATAGAATCTTATTATGTTTTAAAACAATTGGACTACACAATAATTGATTAATATCACATCTATTATTAGTTTATTCATGACAATCTGTGATTGGTAGAAAATGGCGGGATCTTATATGTGACGTTTAAGAAAAGTATCTACTCACAACTTACTATAAAAGATGTGTTACTAGTTACCCTTATTCATTATTAAGTTGCTGAAAGTGTAATATATGCAACCTCATGGAGAGGAAGCTCTGTTCCAATAACTGCTAATATACTTGATGTGAAAGATTGATTACAAAGGCTCACGTAAGTTATTTGATGTTATATATCTTGATTGTTGCTAATAATTATGTTGATTCTGTGTATGTGCTATGTTAAGGCCTTTGTTTCTAGTTATATTAAATGGTATTAAGGAATACCTATTCTGTTCATGTTCTTTGCCTTGTCACTGTTATTGCTTCTAAATGGCAAGATATTTCACGTTGTAAATTGGCACAAGCGATAGATCATAGAATTGGATTTATTGTGATAAACTATTATTTATGATGTGTGGGTATAACACCACAAGAGAGCTATCGTGGAGTTTCTTGGTTCGTTCTTCTCCACGAAGACCTAGTTTTGCGAACGGGCCATTAGATTTTCGATTCATGACAAGCCTATTGGAAATAAATACCTTGTCTTGTCTTTCTGTATTTTAATTAATAAACCTTTTCCCGACACACCACATTAATAGGAACTTACATACCTATACAGTAAATAACTAGTACATCAAAGCTTGATAGGTAGGTAGATATAAATATCTACTCGTAGTTACCTCCATCCTGCTGACACATGCAGCTCATTATATTAGTTGAAGACATTTTTTAGGATAGGGCCCTACAGCTGGGAAATGGAAAACCTGGTAAGATTTGGCCTCCCTTTCCCTCAAATCTTTCCAAATTTTTTTATGTTCGGTAAAAATATTTAAAACATTGTTATATTTTCATTTCTTATCCTTGGAAGTGCAATTTATCATTTCATTCTGGAAATTCCTGAAAGTATTGCTTGCGTCCTATTAATCGGAAATAACTACTGTGAGATTTGTGGGTTGCAAGACATTAAATTGTCTTGCAACCCACAAATCTCACAATAGTTATTCTTTCTCCCTGTTAAACAGTTATGGCGGTAAGATTGATGCTTGAGAAAATTACTTCGTTCATTGTTTATTATGATGCCTACTTTGTTCGTAACGATACCTAATTCGTATTAGGAACAGGGTCTAAAGTCACGCAAACCTCCATTGAAAAGGGAGGATCCTCCAACCAAACGTGTGTTGTGTCTGGTCCGGGCAACTGCCCAATGACTGATTTCAGACTGTTGTATATTGTTCAATTGACGCGGAGAACTCTGTTTGCGCGATGCAGGATTTGCAAGTTTGTAAGTGGCGTCATAGATGTCGCTACAGTCTTTGTACGAACACATAGTAAAATGTCTTAACTCTAATAATATAACTTTAAAGTGTTTGACCGTCTACGAATTAATGATTTAGAAATAATCCGTTCATTTGTAAATGCTAGGGTCAATTAAAAAAAAGAAAGTAATTAACTTCGCTTTTAGTCGTTTTGATTATAATATCTCTTTCACGTGTTAACTTTACCATTTTTTCAATAGATTTAATGTAACCTTTGCATTAGTTAAATGGACAGTAGCATATATGATACTCTTTCCACAAATACGCTTTTCGTAGATATTCTTCTCAGCAAACCCTTTCATTTGGTACCCATATTATCATTTGGTACCCATATTATCATTTGGTACCACATTATCACGGAAATACATAAAAAACAGCCCGCTATCTTTGGGAATCCGCCATATTGGATTTCGAACTCTTCTCACAATTAACTATACATTGGTGCCGATTCCTTTGTTCACTAACTTAACGAAAATTAGAGAATCGCGAGATCTTTTAATAGAAAGCAGTGCGAGAGAAGGACGGCTATAGCTATGAACTAAGTTAGAGATGTCAAACTATACTATGTTTCAGATAAATTTTCAATAAAGTACATTGACCTTTCCCTAATAACTCTTCGTAGGTACCTGAACAATTAAATATAAATCGTTTTTCATTATTAGACAATGTTGAGGATCACGAGAGATGTTGATTCGGGACGGTTTTTTTTTTTTTTTTTGGGGGGGTGGGAAATCATCCTATGACTTCTTCCGCTCTAGGGTGGAGCGGAAGGGTGTGTCACACTCTTACTGACTAAAACCCACCCCTGTTCCTCCCTGCCTCGAGTGCCCGGGGGCGAGGTAACTCTTTCGAATTTATCCTCCACCCCCGGGCAGGCATCGGCCGTGGCAGGCCCCTTCCCTTGGCTGACAACTCTTTGAGGCGCGCGTGGAACACTACGCGCCGTCGACTCTCGGGCCTGGTGCTGATCGGACGGCGAGTTACCCACTACTCGCCGTCCGCAGGCCCGGGTCTACGGTGGCCGGAGATCGTCTCGCGGCGCCCGAACCCCCTGGCGTCTCAGGCGGCGGTTGCGGCTGGGAGCGCTAGGGCGACTCGGCTGTGTTCGAGTCTCCCTAGCGTATGCCGCCTCCCTCTTCGCGAGCATTACTGCTTCGCAGAAGGTGGAGACGGCTTCCCATTCCCTCTCGCTCCGTACCATGGCCTGAACCAGGGCACGGCGCGAGAGGTCGCTGCCGCCTATCGCATCCACGAGGACACGGCGGTGCTCTGCCCAAGCGGGGCAAACCTCCACCGTATGCTCCACCGTGTCCTCTGGGCGATCCTCGCAATGGAAACACCCGGGAGTCACCTCCGCCTTGATCCGACACAGGTACTTACCGAAACAGCCGTGTCCGGTGAGCACCTGCGTCAGGCGGAAGGTGAGGGCGCCGTGACGCCTCTCCAGCCACTCCTCAAATTCGGGACAGCTTTGAGTCATTAATTCCGTTTTTCAAATTAAAAATGTCAATAAATGTAGGTGGGTCAATGACCGTTATTGCACGTTTATTTGGAACAACCTTTAGTTTACGACTTGCGCTTCACCGTGTTTTTAATCGACATGTTTTTACGTGTACTCTTAATTTGTATGGAAATATTAGTTCAACAATATTTTACAACTCTAATGTACATCCGTCTCTTTCTTGTTTTATTACAGAGATAAAGATAAGAATAGCCTAAATTAAGTTTAGTTTGTGCACAACAGAATCCGCTCCAATGCCATCAAAGCTAAACAAGTATGCAAAATTTCAGCTCAATCGGAAATCGGACAGTGGGTCAAATTTAATTTGTATTTTTTTTATATATTTATATAATTATTTATATATATTTATTTATTTATTATATAATTATTTTCTTGAGGACAAAAAGGCGTGGGATTGAGCTGCTTCAATTATATACATGAGCCATTGTTTTCATATGTACTACTTACTGATGAAATTTTTATATATATTTTTTTAATATTCGTTTTTGACATGAATACTTGTATAGTATTATATTATATTTCTATTTTTTTTATTTTTTTTGTTGACATTTTATTATTTTTTTTTGTTTTTTGACTTGAATACTTTTATTTTTTGATTGACATATTATTATTACTATTTTGTTTGACAAGAATATTTACTTTGTAAAGTATTATATTTTTATTTATTTTTGATTACTTAATTATTGTAAATGTGAGGACTATGTGGGTTATTATTATTATTTTCGCCTCCTTTTTACAGTAATTTTTAACTTTGTCTGACAGTTTGAGTACTTTTGCGGCCTACCCAAATGTCGTTTCTTTGGTATTGTTCGTCATGTCACTGAGCTCCTTAGTGGTTTTTAAGTTGAGCTATTCGACTATTGACAAATGCTTGCACTGACTGGACAGGTCCACTCAAATATGTTTGGTTCTTTCTTCAAAAGACCACTACAGACACTAAGCTGCATGGTCCTCTTATAGAATAATGTGAATGCGAGAACTATGTATGTCGTTATATTCATGTAGATTTTATGATTGTCTGGCAGTTTGAGTATTTTTGCGGCCTACTCAAATGTCCTTACTTTGGTATTGTTCGTCGGTTCGTTGAGCTCCTCAAAGTTCTGAGTTGAGCTTCGCGATGACTGACAAATGCTTGCACTGTCTGGACAGGTCCACTCGAATTCGTGTGTTGCTTTCTTCAAATAGCTCATCCCAGACATAAACGTACATGGTTCTCATATGATTTAACCAGTACACACTTTAAAAGAGACTTTGACCTCTGAGTTTGTTTCGGTGTTTCTTCTCAGGGTAGTCAGCTAGGAAACACCGGCCTCATCTAGCTTAAACTGACAAGAACCATTGACGTGTAAAAGTGTTCCTTGTAACCTATTTACTGAATAAACATCATTTATCATTATCATTATTAGTTACAGGTCAATATAGTAAAAGCGTGATAAAATGTCACATGTATTAAGTTTCTTTCTAAGACAAAAACGCCACAATAATACAGTGCCGCCTTTGTAGCTTTAATATCGGTCAACGAACGGACCTATACATCTTCTCATTGAATATAAGGCAACATTTTATGTATAGTAACACAAGTAAGTATAAGTATACTATTTGTTTTACTATACATAATATGTAGGTAGGTGTAGGCATACACGCACGTAGGTACATGCGTGTATACATTTCGTAGCTAAATTGGCTTTCTAAGAAAAGTATATGAAAGAAGCTAAGATGTTCTCACACCTCTAAGTCCTTGCGAAGATTAAATGGAATGGAAGGCGTTATTTTCCGGGAAATGGTCGTATCTAAGGAAAAACTTTTGTAAAGGAACTTATTACAACGTATGAGTATATTATTATAACATAATTCTAAAGCGAAATCAGGTATAACAGAAAAGATTGTTATTAATTTTTACACCTGTCCGTTTGATCATCAAGTTATTTTTGGTCTATTATAATAACTAGACACATTTGAATTCCAATTAAAAAAAAAACTTCATCAGATCCAGCTATACTCAAAAATATTAAATCTAAGAAATGGCTACGCATGACATTTAGTTTTGATTGCTAGACGAAATATATTTTTCTCCTTTTTAGGGTTCCGTACCCGAAGGGTCCAAATGGAGCCCAATTGCTGTCATTCACGTGTCCATCTGTCTGTCTGTCCATCGTCTGACACAAAATTTTATTCCGGAAGAATTTCTCATTGACCTATGAACTTAAAATTTGGTGATAATGTTTATACGTATATTTTACTAAATCATATTTTTCTTTGATAATTCCTTTATTTGGTACAGAACCTTAAATGTGCGAAGTCCAACACGCACTTAGCCAGTTTTTTTATTCTCCCAGCCCGGGTGTTACCACTGCGCGGTTCGCCCGGATGACACGGTGAAGCATGACGGGGCCCATCGTGGCTGGTGCCTGCATGCCTAGGTGTAGTGGATAAATTCGTAACAGAGTTACCGCTCCCCTGGGCACTCAGGCAGGGAAGGAACAGGGGTGGATTTTAGTCAGTAAGAGTCTGACACGGCCTCCCGCTCCACCCAGAGCGGGAGATGTCATTGGATGATTTCCCACGCCTCAAAAAAAGAGGCAGCTAGGACGTTTTGCAACCTCTTCCTACGCCCCGGCGGCGCCGTCTAACCTCAGGCACCCACTTTGTACCAGGCCTGAGAGTCAACAGCGCGTAGTGTTCCAGGCCCGTCATGGCCAATGCATGCATGCCAAGGGGTAGCGAATAAATTCGAAACAGAGTTGCCGCGCCGCTGGGCACTCTGGCAAGGAACAAATAGAGGTTTTAGTCAGTAAGAGTCTGACACGCCCTCCCGCTCCACCCAGAGCGGGAGAAGTCATAGGATGATGTCCCAATCAACAAAACAAAAAGGCCCTTTAAGGCCCCTCTCGCGGTTCAGTGGCGCCCTCATTGAATAAAAAATCGTAGCTTATCACAGAAAATAAATATTAAAAAAACCAACTTCACGTTTGTTACAAAGAGGATAAAGAATTTTTACGTTGTTAAAACAGGTCTCAAAATGTTTCGTATCCAAAGTAGTAGGCAAAAGTGCCAAAAACGGCCGTTTCTGACACTTTTGCCTTATTTATTTTATATTCTAAGATACGATTTTTTATTCAATGAGGGCGCCACTGGACCGCGAGAAGTCCCTTAAATCATTTTTTTAAATCACTTTGTACAGACTGTTTTCCAGCGGTCACTGTGCTTGCAGCTGACGTGACCCGCCCAAATTCATTTTAGCCTGGCAGCGCAATTTAGGCAAATTCGTTTTTGGTTGGGGTTTTCTCATATAAATAAAATTATTTATTATCAACTTATGATGTTGTTACTAAGGTCCTCTAGATATTCCAAACAATGTTATATTATTTTTATTGAGGTACTTTTCAATACACATTTGGAATTATTGTATTAGTTGGAAAGAAGTACGTGTTAACGACACCATATAAACCTGTCAAGAGTAAATTGAAGTAATTGTTTTGTTTTCGAGATAAATGCACTTTGTTATTGATACTCCAGTTTGTCGAAATGAAATTGTAGTTCTGTTTCGCTTCCAGAGTGAAAGGAAAAGGAAAAGCTCCATAGTTTACTGGACCCAGGTGTTATTTCAATTAAACTAGCCTTATTTTTAAGAGGATAAAATAACAAGGCCTCACTAAAAATTTGGTGTTTGGCTATCCAGGAATCAAGTTATTTGAAGTACAGTAAAAGTTAGCTTACATTGTACTTTTTTGATGTTATTTGCGATAAAAATTTGAATGGCTTCGGTTGTGTAATAGTTTTATGCATGAATTGCAAAAAGATAGTCTCCATAGGTGACGTGTCGAAGATCTGACACGTTTAGCATGTCATAGACTGTCGTTGCAGTCGAAGACATGTCTCTACGTCCAATATCCTGCACTTATAAGCAGTAGATTAGCAGTGGTTTTAAAAAAGAGAAAAGAGGAAATAAACATCAATATTTATGTACCTATACAAACAGACCAACAAAAAAACAGCCAAGAGACATGACGCCGGAGACCGTAAACAGTAGGTACGTAAGTCTGGTTTTGTTCGCTTGATACGAGTAGACTTAAAGCTCGATTTGAATGGGTACTTACAGCCTGAGATGCACGCCACTTACAAATTACTGATACAATCGCCTCATCTTCCAAGACTCTTCTGCCAATAGAGTTACTGCGACCAATCGCAAAACCCATGTTGTCAATATCCGATCGATAGGCATAATTCAAAGTAGCAAGATCCGTTGAATAGTCCTTTATAATATGCAAAGCCGAGGTCATGTGGTTTTAATACTGGAAAATACGTGCGAGCTCACAACGAAAGAAAACGAACGAGTGACGGTTTTTTTTCTGCCAGAGTGTGACCACCTTCAAAGTACAGATCCTGCCTTACTTTGATTAAACCTGCCAAAATCTGTTGTAAAAATGTCCAAATATTGCCTGCTTTAATTAAGTACTGTTGTATTAAACTAAGAAAAGTAAAAATACACAAATAATATGCTATATTTTTATTTAATTTAAATTAAACATTACAATCTGTTTACAAACTTACATATACATTACATTCATATATTTTTTATTTTTACTAGTTAAGGTGGAAGCGCCAAGGTAGACCGCGAAATACAAATTTTCTTATGTTTTTTTGCAATTTGCAGGTCACTGTCAGGCTGTATATTGGTCAAAATATGATTCGCGGCCGTAGCAAGAACGTATTTACAGAACTATAATAATTAAAATCATTAATACAACTCTCTCAGTTAGAATTGATGCCGTAGTAAGCGTACGGCCGTAAATCATATTTTGACCAACATACCTACCACCTGATACTGACCTGCAAGTTTCAAAAAACGTAAGAAAATTTGAATTTCGAGGGCTACCCTGGCGCTTTCACTTTAAGTAGTGACATGCTCCTTTAAAGCGGACAGCCGCGTTATTGATTTGCAGTTATAGGTTTTATAAAATGCCATGTCTGGATAAGTTTTAGCTTTGGAAATCCACGATGAAAGTAAAGGATCTAGCTCCCAATCCTACGCTCTTTCATATTTTTGCTTCATCAACACCACCAATAATAACTATCACCTACGAAATATAACTAACAAATTATTATCACCATGAAATCTAATTGGACCAAAACAAAAGTATCTGAGACTGATGGAAATATCAACCAAAAACTCGTGTTTATGAAAATTTATTTTATGATTATCAACTTTTATAAACAAAGTTTTAAAGTTGGTAATTGAATGTAATACAAACTGTAACCGACGGGCATGGGCTTCGAGCCTCTGTGTCAAAGTCCTTGTTAATTTTCACGGTACGTTTAATCACCAAAACAAGATACGCCGTATGGAAAACAGAGAACAACAATCAGGTGGAATATGAGATTAGATGAATACAGTTTTAAACAGTCTTAAAGATCTAAGATCGCCGGTGCTTTACGAATGCGGCGGGAAACACGCCGCGTCATGCACGTATTTTCAAAAGACGACCCTCTAGTAGACGACTGACCAGTAGACTGCTCTGCCACCGGCCCCAAGCGGGACGCTTGCTCAACAGGTCGGGCGGGTAAAACCGTGGCCTGTAATTGGTCCCTCACATCAGTGGCGCCAACCTTCACAATGTTGCCGCGGTCATCGGGTTGGATGATATTAGCAGTGCGGCCAACATTATTACTAATACTATGGTCGTGGGGTTGCCGCGTTACATACTCCCCCTCTAGATCACGATTACGACCTCGATCGTGGTCTAGCCCTACATTAAAGTTATTAGGAATGGGTTGCAAACGAGGTCGGCCTCGCTTTCTCTTAGGCTGCAGTGGCTGATTGTACTCATCCACTCGTCCTCGAAAAGGAGTGAGTTGATTAGTGTGGAATTTGCCCAACACTTCACCAGAATTTCCATCAGATGCGATTAGGTATGTTGCTGGATTCAATTTCTTCTTTACAACATATGGGCCATCCCTCTTAGGGAAAAACTTAGCGGTCTTCGACTTGCTGGCGTCGCTCAGCTGATGGGTAGCCAATAAAACCTTGTAATTTACTTTAAAATCTTGTCCTACTCTTCTCGAACGATCAGCATAAGTTTTCTTTCTATCCTGCAGTTTTTCTACTCTGTCACGAACTTCACTTAAGGAGTTTAAAAATCTTGACAAGTAAGGAGTGATTTGTGGTACAAAATTATCCTTCTTTAATACCGCTTTTGGATCATTGTACACCTCTAACGGTGATCTCAGCTCACGTGCAAACGTCAAATATGCAGGAGTAACCCTGTCGTTTCACAGACCGCGCTGTTCATACTAAACCGTACTATCGTAGCTGCTTAGGCCATGAGGGGTGATCCGTACCAACCAGCAAAGCCAATTGTGTCTTCATATCCCGGTTTTTTCTTTCCGCTGGATTAGCTTCTGGGTGGTAGTAGGGTATCAAGTCTTGTGTAATACCAAGAATGAACATGCACTTCTGCATAACTGCTGAGACAAATTGGACCCCATTGTCTGAAATAATGCGACGTGGTAAACCGAAACGAAGGAAATACTCTTCTATGAGTACTTTTGCGCAGGCGACAGATGTAGCTTCCTTGAGAGCATATAATTCTATATAATATAATAATAATATTTTTTTTTTATTACCTTCAGTTGTACAAAAACACTTATCTAAACAATAAACACTTATCTAAACACTATGCAGCGTTACAACTAATAAAAGAAACAGTGTTTTCGATGAACTCTGGCACCCCATGTAAGATTTAACTTGTGTTTAGGGCGCCAGCGTCCTCGCCTATAATTTGAACAAAATATGTCAATAGTTGCAAGACGAGCACAGTATACTACTATTAAGACAAATTATTAAGTAATAGTAAACGCAAATATGATGTGACCTATTAAAGTACCTATGTGAGGGTATGTGTGTGTGTTGAGTGAGAGATAAATAACAATAATAATATTAATAAAACTTGTATGAAAACATGTATGTCTGTTTAAATATAATTATAAATATATGAATTTATTAGCTACATTAGGTTAAGCGATCGATACACGTAGTAAATCTTCAGTCTTATCGTAACTCAGTGGCAATAGCCACTTTGTGACCTTGGTCTTACATTCATTCAGGCACATGGGAGCAATGGTGCATATTTTATTTATTTTATTATATATATGGCTAGACAGGACATCATAATGGCGCTGAGCATGAGCTGTTCTACATCCGCGAGTTGAGCATACTTCGAAGTATCTACGCTTTTTAGCAGCATTCGGCTTGTATACCACAGAGGGATGTTTGCGCAGAATAATGCTAAGAACAAAGAGCTGTCTCATAGTGAGGACCTGACATTCGGTGTAGAGAGCCGAGGTGGGATATCTAAAAGGCTTCGATGTCATAACCTTGAGGACAGCTCTCTGTGCTCGTTCGAGAGGCAGTAGGGTTGTCTTGTGAGTCCCACCCCATACCGTGATGCAGTAGTTGATTCTACCCATCTTGTCGCGGTATCTTCAACTAACAGGATCCACTTCTCTCCATTTTCGCCCTCTGGTAGTGGTCCAAATAGGTCGATAGCCAAGACTTCATTGCGCTGGTTTAAAATCGGTGTTTGAACCAGTCCAGGTGGTTTTTCATTTGTCGCTTTATAGCGTTGACATGATTAACATGATTTTACGTAATCTGTTACTATTCTTCTCATGCCAGGGAAATAATAGTTTTGAGCTATTTTCTGGTATGTCCTCTCTATACCAGGATGACCTGCAATTGGAGCATCGTGACATTCTCTCAGAATCTCCTCCCGTATGCTTACAGGTATTACCAATTTTGGTGACTCGTTGTCTGTATCTGGGTTATAGCGGTAAAGGATACCACGTTCCATGAGATAACCGCGTTCTGTCCAGCGACGAGAGGCAACTTCTTCTGTATCTTCTAATTCCTTTATAATTTTATTGGAATCTGGGTCGTATTCTTGTGCTGCACGTAGCTCTGTAAGATCTCGCGCAGGCAAATCAATAATAACGGAACATATTCCACAGGTTTCGCGAGACTCATCTGTACAGACAGGGCGGCTGAGTGCGTCAGCCACCACATTTACCTTTCCAGGTGTGTACTCAAACCGGATGTCATAGGCCTGCAGTTTTAGTGCCCAACGCACCAAACGACCAGTAGGCGACTTTAATGATAACAGCCATTTCAAGGGCTGGTGGTCACCGGCTATGATTACTGGATGGCCATCAATGTAACCCCGCATACGGTCGACTGCCCAGACGACCGCCAGAGCTTCCCGCTCTGTGGTCGAATAATTCCGCTCCGCTGCTGACAATAAACGGCTGGCAAACTCAATAGGTCTTTCTTCATTCTTTTCTCCTTGAAGCAATACTGCACCTATCGCATAATTGCTCGCATCCGTGCGCAGGATGAATGGCTTAGAGTAGTCTGCCTGTATGAGGATCGGCGCCGACGTCAGAAGCCTTTTCAAGTTATTAAAAGCTTCAGCCTGTTCTGGTCCCCATATCCACGGTTGATTTTTCCTTGTCAATCTTGTCAGTGGCTCTGCTACTTCTGAAAACTTGGGAATAAATTTCCTAAACCAGGAACATGTTTGTATGAATTTTCTGAGGTGTCCCAGTGAAAACAGCTCTTTCATATCTAAGATGGCTTGAATTTTCTTTTCATCAGCCGAGACTCCTTCCTGTGAGATCACATGACCTAAATATTTAACGGACTCTCTTGCAAACACACACTTTTCCCGATTAGCACGCAATTTGAACTTCATCAGCTGTTCAAAAACGATTTGCAGGTTTTCCAGGTGCCTTGAAAAATCTCCCTGCGTTATAATAATAATAAATCGTCTAAATAACCTAATATTGTAACGTCCTTTAATGCTGAACCGGATCGCAGTCTGTCTATCAGACGCTGAAAAGTAGCTGGTCCGTTCTTCAAACCGAACGGCATTCTTTTAAAACGAAAAGTTCCGAAAGACTTGCCAGTATCCAGATCGCAAATCTATAGTACTCATGTAACAACGTCCACGTTTAGTAGATTGCAGCAGTTCATCAATGCGAGGCATTGGATAGGCGTCCGTCTTTGTAATCGAGTTTAGCTTTCGATAGTCGACGCAGAAACGAAATCTGCCATCACGTTTAGGTACAAGCAGGGCTGGAGCAGCCCACGCAGATTCGCAATCTTCAATAATATCTTCAGCCAGCATTCTGGTTAGTGAGATGGCGCTGTTCACAGTGTAAACATAGCTCTGTATTTATTTTTTTATTTAAAAGTACAACAACCATTAATAAGTGTTAAAACTAATCAATTTGTGAAAGTAAACAACAACAAATGTGTGACATTGTTAACCAGTGATAATTGTGCAATATAGTTAAGATACAATCGATGTACTAAAAGACGGTGTAATACTGTGAAAACTAGACTACAGTTTAAAATACTCATCTGCAGTGCATGTGTTAACACATTAACTAGTTGACTGTTAATATTCAATACCGTTATACAGTAAAAAGTGTGTATGAACATACAAGAAAAATACGGAGAATTTAAATTTTAACAGTCAACTTCTAAGTCGATAAGAACAAAGAAATGACCTTTGGACCCACTTCAACATTGATTACTTATCTCACTAAAAAGTAGTCACCAAATTCAATCAAATCGGTACGGTTCGCTTGGTCTAGCGGTCATACTGCAAGCTTAGTAAACGCTTTGCGCAAGTGGTCGCGAGTTCGAACCGCGACAACGAAAGGTCTTTTTCCAGTTTGTTTTCTGAACATTACTATTTGGAACAATGAATTTTTTCGAGAATATCACACTACGTAGAAATCGTACCAAGTCGCTATCTGAGACCACAATCGAAGAATCTAGTACGAATAACTCGACGCTAGATGGCACCACAAGTAGTCTGCCAAACATATCCGACGATGAATGTGACGAAATTCAAGATTTAAAATGTAAAATAGAAAAACTTAACCTTGAGTTATCGGCAGCACATGAAGAGATAAACCAGTTGTCCTTTGAGAATAATGATTTAAAGTCTACAATAAATGACGTCACAAAAAAATATGAGCTCTTAAAAAAAGCTACTAAAAATTTAACAACCATACGAGCAGGTTCACCAAACCCAAAAAACACAAAGCTATCAACTCCACAAAAGAAGTCAACACAACAACTAGAACAGAAAGGGGCCGCCGAAGATAAATAATTCTTGCTACACGTTATGAAAGACAATCAACAAACTGTATCGCATCACGAATCAGCTTTAGATAAATCTAAAAATACTCAAGAATCTCAAAAAACACATTTAAAAAATAGCGTCATTTCGGAAGTGCAATCTATGATTCCAGTGAACTTCCAATCAAACACCTTATCAGAAACCCGTGGATGCAAAAAACTATGTATGATTTCTAGCAACAATGTTAATAAAATATTAGATATAGGTGAAGATACGTTTACAGGGTATAAATTATGTCATTACATCATGCCAAATGCAGGTATAAAGCAATTGTTTGCAGATTTAGATAAGAAGCTCATAAACTATACTCATGAAGATTTCTGTATCATTTACATAGGCGAAAGAGACTTTGAAGTCTCTAATAACTATAGATTTTTAATAGACATCAAAAATGAGCTTAAAAATGTAATTAATACCAATATTATAATATGTTCACCAAATTTTAAACTAAGTAATAATTTTGCAATTTTCAATAAGCGAATTGAAATGTTTAATCACTGGATGTACTTGGATGTAGAACTGTGGGATTGCGCATATCTTTTTGACTCCAATTTCTGTCTGGAATACACAAACGAAATGTTCTGGAAATATAATGCAAGGATAAATAATAAGGCAGTTGCCATCATTCTTAAAAATTTAATGTATTTTGTGAGTTATTTGGACTCACAAACAGAAGTTTCGTATAACTTGGCTTCTCCCCAGTGTTTTGATAATATTGCTGTCAAAAGTAATTCCAACCAATCAGGCAAAAACTATAATGAATTACATAGGGAACAAGCAACACAAACTGAAACCACTCATAATGAAACTAAGAATGATCTTTTTCGTTTATAATTATAATCATTTATTTATTTTAAATCAAAATATTAACGGATTGATAGGAAAATCAGACTTATTAGGTATACACATAAACGAACTCTTGCATAAAGGGACAATAGTAGATGTGATGTGTATTACGGAACACAACATGATAGAAGATGATGACTTGCAATTGTATATACCAAATTATAAACTTTCAACATACTCATCAAGAAGCACCAGGAGAGGTGGTGCGTGTATACTAATTAAGCATGGACACGAGTTTAGGGTTATAGATATTAAAGAATTTTGCGTTCCCGGAATTATGGAGTGGTGTGCCATTGAATTGGTTACTCACAAATTGATTATCATTTGCATATATAGATCTCCAAAATCTAATAAAGGTGCTATGTCAATTTTCTTCGAAAAAATTGAACTTATACTAAACCGTTGTGGACGAAACGTAGGAAGAAAGGTATTGCTGTGTGGTGATTTTAACATTGACATCTTGAAAAATACCAGAGTATCTGTTGAATTTCTACATCTATTACTTAATTACAATCTGAAACCAAGTATAAAACAGCCTACACGTATATCGGCTGGAACATGTATTGACAACATTATTCATAATGTCAAGGGTGGTAGAGGTGAAGTTTTAGAATTGGCCTTATCTGATCACACAGCTCAACTCTTTAAGTGCCCTGTAAAAAAATCCTGTTCGTGTGATCACTGGTACGTAATAAGTCGAGATTATAGCTCTGAGAACAAGTCTAAGTTTATTGAAGCCATTAGTAATCTTGGTTTTGTTGAAGTATACAATAGTACGGACCCAGAACTAGCTTTTAATTCATTTCATGACATATTTAAACTTTTCTACGATTTGTGTTTCCCGACTATGAGAAAAAAGATCTCAGCTCGTAAAACCCCGAGATGGATTTCTAAAGGTATCAGAAGATGTAGTAAACGAAAAAGAGAAATGTTATGGCAATATAGGCGATCACGTAATATTAAAAATAAACAGTTACTTAATAAATATTCAAAACGATTAAAAAAAGTGATTCACTTGACACAAAATTATCTCAAAACAATCATGTAATTAATAGTGCTGAGAATAAAACTAAAGCTACGTGGAAAATAATTAATAGGTGTAAATCAAACTTCCCCTCTGAATCTGTAAAAAAAATTGTCAATGGTGATAAAATAATAAGTGACCCGAAAGAAATGGCTACGACATTCAATGATTACTTTATATTTCTGCCTCCAGGAGAGCTTTTTTTACCTAGTTTTTTGCATATTAATTATAATACAGGTAAGCTCCTGCTATCCCGACTATAAAAATTGACATCGCAGCTTTATATTAAAAAACTGGTTTTTGGCCCACTGTGCAAAATTTTTGTTCCGTTGAAATTTTTATTCCAGTTCATTTAGTTAACCCGCGCGGAGACGCATCTTTTGACACCCCACACGTGAGCCTAGCTCTCACGAAAGGTCAAAAAATTGCTTTTTTTTTACGTTTCGTCAGAGCTTGCTAATCTAACCTAACCTAACTAACCTAACCTAACCTAACCAAACCATCGATATTTCTGCCTCCAGGAGAGCTTTTTTTACCTAGTTTTTTGCATATTAATTATAATACTGGTTAGCTCCTGCTATCCCGACTATAAAAATTGACATCGCAGCTTTATATTAAAAAACTGGTTTTTGGCCCACTTGACTGTGCAAAATTTTTGTTCCGTTGAAATTTTTATTCCAGTTCATTTAGTTAACCCGCGCGGAGACGCATCTTTTGACACCCCACACGTGAGCCTAGCTCTCACGAAACGTCAAAAAATTGCTTTTTTTTACGTTTCGTAAGAGCTTGCTAACCTAACCTAACCTAACTAACCTAACCTAACCTAACCATACCATCGATATTTCTGCCTCCAGGAGAGCTTTTTTTACCTAGTTTTTTGCATATTAATTATAATACAGGTTAGCTCCTGCTATCCCGACTATAAAAATTGACATCGCAGCTTTATATTAAAAAACTGGTTTTTGGCCCACTGTGCAAAATTTTTGTTCCGTTGAAATTTTTATTCCAGTTCATTTAGTTAACCCGCGCGGAGACGCATCTTTTGACACCCCACACGTGAGCCTAGCTCTCACGAAACGTCAAAAAATTGCTTTTTTTTACGTTTCGTAAGAGCTTGCTAATCTAACCTAACCTAACTAACCTTTTTTTTTTTTTGTTGCCGGGGTGGAAAATCCTCATGGATGTCCTTCGCCCGGGGCGGGCGAAGGGGTCTGTCAGACTCTTACTGACTAAAAACCACCCCGGTGTTCCGTCCCACACTTGGACCGGGGATCGTGAGAGCTAGTACGACTTCCATGATCCCCGGCTAGTGCCGGCCCGCCTATGCGGGCCACCTCTGGCTCGCGGGGAGAGTGAGGTGTCCTCTTCCCGCGACGTCTAATAGGGGCGCGCGTGGAACACTACGCGCCGCCGCCTCGGGTCCTGCTGGATGGGGGGCGGCGGACGACCCCGAGTCCGCCGGCCCTCTGGACCTATTTAGGGGGGCTGGAAGAGGGCGTTGTCCGCCCTCCGCCGACGCCCGGTACGTCTGCTGCGGATCGGGAGAGTGGCCACGGCCTCCCTTTCCCTTTCCGCAGCCTCCTTCTGGGAAATTACGAATTCACAGAAGGAGATCACCGCATCACACGACTCGGCGCTCCCGACCATCGAACGTGCGACAGCCGGCAGCGACAGGTCGGGGCCCACTTCGGATACGAGGGCACGGCGCTGCTCCTCCCATGCGGCACACTCTGCCAGTGTGTGCTGCGCCGTGTCCTCCCGACAGTCGGTGCAGTGATGGCACCGAGCGTCCGGCTCCCTGTTTATGCGACACAGGTACTTCCCGAAGCAGCCATGCCCCGAGAGCACCTGCGTCGCTCGAAACGACAGGGAGCCGTGCTTCCTCCCGAGCCATTCGTCGAGCACTGGTCGGATCGCGTCGACGGTAGCAAGGCCGGCGGTAGGGCGCAAAAGCCTATCCCGCCATTCCGCCACCATGACCTCGCGGAGCTGTGACCGACGCAACTCGATCTCGCGCTGCATCGGTTCACCGCCCCGCGTCCGCACCTCCTCGCGCCACTGGTACAGCGAGGCGAGGACTCTCGCCTCCAAGTCCCAGGGCGGAGATCCGGCCAGTGCACAACCCGCCTCGTAGGAGATCGTGCGATATCCCCTAATAGCCCTGACGGCCATCGCCCTCTGCGGTCTTCGCAATATCGCGATGCTGCCGGCCGTCAGGTCAGAAGCCCAAACCGGGGCCCCATACAAGGCCATGGATCGCACGATCCCCAAGTACAACCGCCTACAGGCGGTGCTCGGGCCCCCTAAATTAGGAAGCAGCGTTGCGAGCGCACCCGCGGCGCCCATCAACCTGGGCGTCAACCGTCGAAAGTGGGGGCCAAAATCCCACCGGCTGTCGAGCACCAATCCTAAGTACTTCATGGTGGACTCGACAGCGATTTGGACTCCCCCGACCACAATGTGTGACCCCGGCGGCGGCGCCCGTCGGGGGCCGTGAAAAACCATGGCCTCCGACTTGTTGAGGGCCACCTCCAGCCCCAGGCGTCGTATGCGACCCACCACCTGTGAGACCGCAGCCGTCGCCAGCAACGCTGCCTCCCTATACGAGCTCCCCCGGGCCGTGACCAGCGTGTCGTCTGCGTAACACGTCAGGTCCACTCCCGGTTGGAGCTCGCCCCTCAGCACCCAGTCGTAACCGATGTTCCACAGGGGTGGGCCTAGGACCGAGCCCTGAGGAACACCGCACGACATATCGCGACGGCCCTCACCGTCGCGTCCCCTGTAGGTGACACACCTTTCCGCCAAATAAGCCCCAACGATGCGGCGGAGGTAGCGGGGCACCCTGTGGTACCTTAGTGCCTCCCGAATACAACTCCAGGGCAGGGTGTTGAAGGCGTTGGATATGTCCAAGGACACCGCCAGCATCACCCCACCCCGGGAAACCGCTTCCTCCGCCAGGACTCTAACCCCCGGTTCTGTGGGTCCCTGTATTTGTATATCTCGTTGCTACTTTTATTCCTTTAATATTAAGTGCACCACTTTGTTCCTGTAATTTTTTACATATTATTTTAGACAAATTATACAATTATTTATATCAACAATTATTTATATGAATCCTAACATAATTCAAACCAATCCAATTTTTATTTAATTTTATTTTGAATCAATACGATGCCTATATTTATAATTTGGTACTATTACTCTACGAGTATAATGTCTTTGTGCAGTGACTAAATCTAAATCTATTTTTAATTTTACTTACCATCTTTGTTGTTCCGTTCTGTCAATCAATGTATTTGTGATATACATCGTTCTACACTTTCATAAACACTTTTTCCCAAAAACAATAACACTACTCGCTATACAATTTCCCTTAACTATTTATTATTATCTCATCATAACATTCATTATATAATGTCATTGCGTAATGCCTGCCAACGCCTGCATAGTGCCGCCATGAGCCATTTTTTTATTACATAACCTATTCTAATCTAACATTGTCATTGTCAAAGATAGTTTACTGACAGCTGAGAGGCACAGATTAAAATCAAAGCCGGCGGCGCGTGCGTCATGTTGCAGGAAATGGAATGTTGCCACTTAAATATTAATATTTTTTGCGCTGTATAATATTTAGAAGTTTTACTCATTGTTTTCTGCACCGGTTGACGTCATGACGTCGGCGCCGGCTGTCGCTGAAAACCAGCGCTGGGGCTCTGTCTTGCATAGGGTCATAGCACTTAAGCTGAGCGATGGCCGTTTTGCGTGGATGTGACGCATTTTTTTTTCCCCCAGTTTTTCTTTGTTTTTGTGTTTCTCTGTTTTTTGCGTCATGTTTACCGTAAATAAACGTATTTTCTTTCTTTCTTTCTTTCATTATGGCGTCGACTGTGGAGCGCCCATGCCGAAAACCGAACTGACTGTCGTCCAGATCCGGCCCCTCTCTGTACAAGTGGCTGTCGAGGCGGGCAGCAATTATCCGCTCAAAAAGCTTACCCACCTCGTCTAGCAGCACTATGGGCCGGTATGCGGACGGCGAGTCTGCTGGGCGCCCCGCTTTCTTGAGCAGGACCAGACGACCTGTCTTCCACTGAGCGGGGAAGCGGCCCTGCTCAAGGCAAGCTGAGTAGAGTCCTCTCAGCTGGGGCTCTAGCTCCTTCAGAGCGAGGACGAGCGCGCGGCCCGGAACTCCATCGGGTCCCGGGGCCACGGTTTTGGCCCGGAGCCGCATCACGGCCGTCCTCAACTCTGGTTGTGTCACCTCAGGGACGCTCTCCTCGTCCTCCAACTCCGTGGCTGTGGGCAAAGCCATCGGCGGCGGCACGTGCTCTTCTCTATCAGGGAAGAGAACAGCGACCACTCCCTCCAGCAACTGAGGCTCGAGGCTCTCAGTGAGTGGGGGCGCCCAGGCTCGAAGTTTCCCTCGGACTGTACGATAAGGGCGCCCCCACGGATTTCGATCTAGGGTCGCCAACATCTCTTCCCTGAATCGAGTCTTCGACTCGCCAATGGCCAGCCACAGAGCCTTCTTCGCCGCACGGTACACCTCATACCGCGCGGCTTCTTCTTCCGGAACCCGACGACGTCTCCTCCGGTATCGGGTGTACTGGCGCCTGACCTCCACGCAGGTCCTGCGCATCTGCGCGATTTCGGCGGTCCACCAGTACAACCGGCGCCTTGTGGGTTGAGTGCGGACACGGGGCATGGACGCATCGCAAATTTGCGTCATTGCCCCGCGGAACCACTGCGCCTCCTCTTCGACGTCGACGGGTTCATTCGTCACTGACTCCCGGACCCAGGCCTGGATGATTGCGGCTTCTTCGAGAAGATCCCTGTCGATCTGTTTAATCGACCAGCGAGGACCGTCCGTTCTCGGGGCCGATGGTCGGCCGCCGCCCGCGGTCTGGGTGGAGATGCTGAAACGGATGTATCGATGATCTGACAACGTCTCCACCTCAACGGCGACTCGCCAGTCGCGGACACGGCCCGCGACAGTGGAGCTAGTGAACGAGACGTCCACTACAGACCCGCCCCGCTGCCGCACGCACGTATACTCCGAGCCCCGATTCAGGACGGTCAGGCCGGTCGCAACGGCCCACTCCTCCAACACCTCACCCCTAAGATCGGTGACTGGAGATCCCCACGCCGCAGACTTGGCGTTGAGATCCCCGAGCAACAGCACCGGGCGAGGGTGGAACCGGCCTACGACTGCACCCAGCTCGACAAGGAACCTCTCGAAGTCGGCGAGACTCTTGTTGGGCGAGAAATATGCCCCAATGATGTTGATTCCCCCCGCGAGAGCGGCCACCCAGCCGCGTCCTCGGGAGGGACAGCCAAGAGTCTCGCCAATGATGGCCACCGAACCGTCCAGGTCCCCCGCCCAGTTATCGCGCGGAGGGACAAAATACGGCTCAGCGACCACAGCCACGTTTATCAACCACTCCGCCATGCTCTGGAGCAATAGATCCTGAGCTCTGGAAGAGTGGTTGATGTTCGCCTGGAGGAAATGGAATTGTGCCATCACTGATAGTCCATTTCCCCAGCATCTCCTCTTTCCCTGGGTCGGGAGTCAGCTGCTTGTCTGCCGAGCTGTGGGAGGGGCGCAGGTCCTCCGACAACCCTATTTTTTCTGCCTTTCTTGGGGGCCTTGCAGGCTTTCCCACCAAGTCGGTGCTCCGCAGGCTTCCCTGCAGCTGCACAAAGGCTGCAGTTTGGTGCCGCGGAGCACTGGGCCGACTTGTGGCCGGGTTGGCTGCAGCGATAGCAGAGGTCGCTGCGGTCTGTGTCTGCAGTGCATTGTGCCCGGACATGCCCTTTGCCCAGGCAGCGGTAGCACTGCATTTCTCTGGGTGGCAGGAGCTATACACTCGCTGACACCCAGCCTACCAGCAACCTTCTGCCATCCGCGACCTTATTTGCGGCCACCACTGGGCACCGCACCCAGACTGTGCCTAGCCCGGCAGCACCGCTGCGAATTTCGCCCGCCTCCACGCTTTCGGGCGGACACCCACCGTTTTGGGCAATGGCCGCCACTACCTCCTCCGGGGTCACCGAATCGTCTAGCCCACTCACGCGCAATTCAGCCGCTTTTGTGGGCCTGGACACCCGGACATCCTCCGGTTTGAGGACCTCCCTTAGTTTGGCGGCCAACTTGTCCGCCCTCTCATGCCTTGAAGCGCCCGACACTTCGAGAATTTTGGCCCCCGTGGCTGCTGTTCGAAAACCAAAGCCGGCCGGGGAGGAAAAGTCGCTGAGTTTCAGCTTTGTCTTCACCTCCGCCAGGACCGACTTGAAGGTAACACCCCTTCCTGAGGCCTCGGGCCGCAGCGTCAGTACCACAGCCTCGGAGCGTGGGGTCCTAGCCTTGGGAGCCCTGGTTCTCTTTTTTGGGGCCGGGCCGGCAGGTGCCGCCGAATTGGCAGGTGCTGGCTGCGCTGCCTTTTTATTGCGGCGCCGGTTAACCACCGTCGTCCAGGGTACCTCGGCTGGAGATGTGGCCGCCGGCTGCGCGGTTAGTTGGGAAGGAGGTGCGGGAGCATCCGCCGCGGGCTTCTTGGGTCCCTCCGTAGGCTTTTTGGCCCCCTCTGCAGGCTTTTTGCCCACCTGCATGGACTTCGTCCTTGCGGACTCCTCTTTCCTCCGCCTATCTGCCGCAAGCGGCGGGCGGAGGGTTTCGGCCGGGAGGAGTCTCGACTCCAGAGCCTCTAATCGGGCAGACACCATGCCACCGCACTGCATCATACAGATGCGGGCCACTCTCTCGATGTCGAGATCCGACATCGCAAGTGCAGACGCAGGCGGCGACACAGGTTCAGGGGCCAACGATGGTGCGTCAGGAGGGGAGGCAGTGGCCGCGGGAGCTTCCTGTCGCTGCCTCTGAGCGGCAAACTCCCGCTTCAGATCCTCCAGTTCGGATCGGAGACGGCTATTCTCCTCCCATAGTTTCGCCGTCTCCTCCGAGGTCGTGCGATTGAGGAGGATCTCCACAGCCTCCCTAATCCCATCTGCCGCCTCCTTAAGGGCACGGGTGAACGAGCCCTTGAGGTTGCCGGACTTGGTCGCAACCTTCAGGACCACATCCACGCCGTCCAGCACCTGTCGATTTAGGGCCTCTGCCGTAAGGCTCGAGCCTAAAGCCGCTTGAGCAGCCCGCCGCTCTCGAGCCTGACGGGCCATTTCGGCGACTTCGTCGGCCGCGACCGCTCTGCTCTGGGCACGCTTCGCGGTGTTAGTCATCTGCCTTCGTGCCCACAAGAGAGACGGTGGCTCCTCCCGGCTCGTCGATTGAGACCCCGGATGAGACCCCGGGGTCACTCTCCTCGCCGATTCCCGGCGTATCGGGCCGCTTAAAGCGACCCCGAACGTCGCGCCCGGGCAAAGGAGCACAAACTCCGCCCACCACCGTGCGACCACGGCCTCTCCTCGCCGTCGCCACTTTTGCAGCCGGCAAGTTCTCCTCGCTTGAGGAGAGACCTACCGACCCCACTCGGTTCGAAAAAACCTCGTCGTGCGGTCGCTTTCTCCAAAATTTGGAGCGACCGCGCGAGTCCTGGTCGGACATAGTTGGATCCTCTATCGAGGATCGGGAGCCTCCTCGGCTCTTGTTGCCGTTGCCGGCAAGCGGTACCTCCTCATCACGTCCGTTTTTTGAGTTATTTTTATTTAAATCTGTCATATTTGTTCCCACGAGTATAATAGGAAATATACGTCCACCCAGGCAGAGCCTTTTTACCTGGGTAAGCCTACATACTGCAGAGTGCGGCAGGTGCTCTACAGGGGAGGCGCTAACGACTGGACTCCCTCCAGCCATTCATCCCCTCGCCGCGCCTCGAAACTTAGGATTGGGTGGTTTTTTATCTTAGAGGTGTCCTTCCTCTGGGCCAGGCGGTTAAGCCAAGCCCCCGACGGCGGCATTATACATGCCTCTGTTCGCTGTCCGGCTAACCCGACTCAGCGAACCCGTCGAAAGTTCTCTCCTAGGGATTTCCCTGAAGGAGAGAAACGCCCGCTGCATTGGTGCGCCTGCACCGCTGCGGCATAGTCGCATCCACGCCAATCGACGACCGTCGATCGGTCAGGAGCGACCCCTCCTGGTGTCCCTCTTAGTCTGGTCTCTCATTTTGGACCTTTCCGGCATGAGAAACTCTACCGGCAGAGCCCCAAAGATCATTGAGGCACGCAAGCCCCACCACGACGACAACGTGGGGACACCAAACCTAACCTAACTAACCTAACCTAACCTAACCAAACCATCGATATTTCTGCCTCCAGGAGAGCTTTTTTTACCTAGTTTTTTGCATATTAATTATAATACAGGTTAGCTCCTGCTATCCCGACTATAAAAATTGACATCGCAGCTTTATATTACAGACCGATCTCGCTTGCGACTGTCATAGCTAAGGTGCTGGATAGTTTGCTTGACCAACAGTTGGAGAAGCACCTCCACTTGCATGACGCTCAGTTTGGGTTCAGACCCGGTTTGTCAACTGAGAGTGCTATCCTCTGTCTCAAGCAGACTGTTCAGTACTATACGGACAGAAACACACCAGTTTATGCATGCTTCTTAGATCTTTCAAAAGCTTTTGAGCTGGTGTGTTATGACAAGCTGTGGCAGAAGCTACAGTGTGAAACAGATGTGCCGCATGAGATAGTGTCTTTGTTCCGGTACTGGTATAGTGGGCAGCAGAATACCGTAAGATGGGGGGATGCGCGGTCGGACGTGTATAGGTTGGAATGCGGAGTGAGACAAGGTGGTTTATCCTCGCCTCGCCTCTTTAACCTGTACATGAACCGGCTGATCGGTGAGCTCAGCAGCACTAATAGTGGATGTTCCATAGACGGAATGTGTATTAACAACATTAGTTACGCGGATGATATGGTGTTGCTGAGTCCATCGATCGGTGCGTTACGAAGACTTTTGCGTATTTGTGAGTCATATACGGAGGCCCATGGGCTCAGTTACAATGCTAAAAAGAGTGAATTTATAATCTTTAAAGCCGGTACCAAATGTTACTCTGTACCTCCTGTCACTCTTTGCGGCATTCCTTTAAAAAGGGTGCAGCATTTCAAGTACCTGGGCCACTGGGTCTCTGACGACTTGTGTGACAATCTGGATATTGAGAGGGAGCGCAGGGCGCTGTCTGTCCGGTGTAATATGTTGGCTCGTAGGTTTGCCCGATGTACTAGACCTGTGAAGGTGACTTTATTTAAGGCATATTGTCAGTCGTTTTACACGTGCAGCCTGTGGACCAACTTTACGCAGCGGGCGTACAGTGCACTGCGCGTGCAGTACAACAATGCCTTCAGGATACTGTTAGGGCTTCCGCGGTTTTGTAGTGCTTCGACAATGTTTGCTGAGGCGCGGACTGATGACTTTTTCGCAATCATAAGAAAACGGAGTGCTTCGCTATTAAGTCGCCTGCGAAGTAGCCCGAACAGTCTCCTGAAGGTGTTGTCCGAGCGGTGGGACCTGTCCCTGATACAGAGGTGGATGCAGCTTCATGTTGGCGCCTCTCCTCGTATTATTTGATGCGTATTTGTATTGTGTGTGTCTAATTTTGTTATTGATTGTATTAATGTGTAATATTTTAATTTTGATTCTGATTTTTATTTTTGTTTTTAATTTTGATTTTAATTTTAATTTTGACATTGTAATTCTAATGTGTATTTTTAATTTTTGATTGTACCTACGTGTGTGTGTATGTTATCTGATTGTAATGTTTTTAATTATGGACTCTGGTCTGAAATAAATTTATTTATTTATTATTTATATTAAAAAACTGGTTTTTGGCCCACTGTGCAAAATTTTTGTTCCGTTGAAATTTTTATTCCAGTTCATTTAGTTAACCCGCGCGGAGACGCATCTTTTGACACCCCACACGTGAGCCTAGCTCTCACGAAACGTCAAAAAATTGCTTTTTTTTACGTTTCGTAAGAGCTTGCTAACCTAACCTAACCTAACTAACCTAACCTAACCTAACCAAACCATCGATATTTCTGCCTCCAGGAGAGCTTTTTTTACCTAGTTTTTTGCATATTAATTATAATACAGGTTAGCTCCTGCTATCCCGACTATAAAAATTGACATCGCAGCTTTATATTAAAAAACTGGTTTTTGGCCCACTGTGCAAAATTTTTGTTCCGTTGAAATTTTTATTCCAGTTCATTTAGTTAACCCGCGCGGAGACGCATCTTTTGACACCCCACACGTGAGCCTAGCTCTCACGAAACGTCAAAAAATTGCTTTTTTTTACGTTTCGTAAGAGCTTGCTAACCTAACCTAACCTAACTAACCAAACCTAACCTAACCAAACCATCGATATTTCTGCCTCCAGGAGAGCTTTTTTTACCTAGTTTTTTGCATATTAATTATAATACAGGTTAGCTCCTGCTATCCCGACTATAAAAATTGACATCGCAGCTTTATATTAAAAAACTGGTTTTTGGCCCACTGTGCAAAATTTTTGTTCCGTTGAAATTTTTATTCCAGTTCATTTAGTTAACCCGCGCGGAGACGCATCTTTTGACACCCCACACGTGAGCCTAGCTCTCACGAAACGTCAAAAAATTGCTTTTTTTTTACGTTTCGTAAGAGCTTGCTAACCTAACCTAACCTAACTAACCTAACCTAACCTAACCAAACCATCGATATTTCTGCCTCCAGGAGAGCTTTTTTTTACCTAGTTTTTTGCATATTAATTATAATACAGGTTAGCTCCTGCTATCCCGACTATAAAAATTGACATCGCAGCTTTATATTAAAAAACTGGTTTTTGGGCCCACTGTGCAAAAAGTTAAAAATTAAAAACTTAAAATAAATACGCTGCAAGAATAAGATCGACGACACCTACCTTTTTTGGTGTCAAAAGGTGCGCCTTGGCGACGCCTACCAGTTGGTGCTGCGTCCCGATTTTTCCGGGTCACGCGCTCGGAGAGAAAAGGAAAAAACAAAAAACCACGTGGCACGTGCAACGGGTTCCAGCGGAGTGCGGCTGAAATCATCTGGCGGCTTCGAGGCGAGACGCCGAGACCATCGAAACGACGCTTCGATCATCAAAAAAGGTGAAGTGGTTCCGGAGATATTTCGTTTTTAAAATTCTTAAAACTTTAAAAAATCAGTAATTAATTATTTGTCGTGATAACCCCTCATTTTTATTTCGGCATATTAAGGGTTATTGCTAAGTCTATATAACTTCCAAATTTTAGTCTTTTATCTCTTATAGTTTCCGGGTTATCATTTTTTGAAAATTAAGGGTTGATACTGGGGTTGTTAAATAAGGGCTTCAGGTCTCCGGAGCCACAACCTAAGGGCGATATCCATCCGGTCCGCCTGCTTCGGAGTGTTTTGGCGCTGTAGGTTTTCAGGATCCTGAAAACCACCTTGCTCGCTAGGGCGGGTGAGGCTGAGCCAAATAAACCCGAACACGGGCGTTCTACGACCATTGGAAGGGAAGATAGCCCGGGTTTGTGATTGAGTTTGACAGTTCACGAACTGTCAGACGCCTTTTCAGACCCGTGTAACTCCCGAACCGGGGGTCGTGGAGCGTTCGGGTTTTCTTCGGTGACGTTGGCTTGACCTCCCCTACTTGGCTCGAGCCTTTTCAGGGGTTTTCAGGACCTGAAAAGTTTTCAGCCTGAAGCCGGATCGGGCGGATAGACTGGGTCTGGCCCAGTCGAGGGAGCCCAAGCACGAGCGTTCTGCGGCCAGCCAAAGAGGAGATATTACCTGTTAAAGACTGACTTTGACAGCTGTCCGCCATCTTTGGAATTTTTTAAACTCTCATATCTCTTCAACGGAGGGCCGTAGAGCGACGCGGTTTGTTCTCTGGGGGTCAGCTGGGCTGCTTCTTGCGGGTGAGTCCGTTTTCAGGCATTTTCAGGAGTGAGGATTTTTTTTCAGCCTGAAAGGGTTGCTATTGTCTGGATCTCGTCGGGCTCCTTAAGATAAGCCCAAGCACGGTGTGATTCGGCCTGGTGGTTGCGGAGCTGCGTGGTTTGATCGTATTCTGGCCGCCATCTTGGATGGTAACCGGAATCTTTTAGCTGCGATAGCTCCGGGACCCCTGGGGCTGGGTGCGTCGTGTTTGGAATCGTTGGATCGGGCTCGACGGGCTCTATTCAGTGGTGGCATTGGGAGGACTCTACATAGAGCCATTCTACCAGAAAAGTAGGAAATAGGTTTTTTAGTTAAAAAAAAGGTTAGGTAGAGTCTCTCAAAGACGGTTTTTAAATTTATTTAAAAACACAACTTAGTTTTAAGTCTTTTACGGTTTTGTTCTTTTTATGTATTGGACTATTTTAAATTTTAAATTTAATTTTATATTATCGTCCCTTTTGACGAACGTCCCTTTTGACGTTTTTAGACTAAGTTACTGACGCATACACCCCAACATGTTCGGCATGAGGACACCGCAGAAGGAAACTGACGGTAAAAAGTCACCGTCCAAGCTTGGGGCAGCTGCCTCTCAAAGCGTGAGACGCAGCATAGGGGAGTGGGAAGCCACCAAAACCAGCCCCATCGTCTCTATATCAGACAAGACGTCGCAGGCCGGCCCTGTTAAAGCCACCATTAAGACTGCTTTGACACAGGAAAGCAAAGTGGCAACTGTAACCACAGTCAGAAAATCCACTGAAATAAGTCCACCGTCCAAAGTTAAATATGCAGACCGAGCTGCGGAGGCAAAAGCCTGCCTAACAAAGGTAAAGCTTAACCTAAGCAGCTCCAGAAATCTAAAAACGGAAATAAAAAGCGCTATCGTTGAAGCCACAGAACGACTTTACCAGCTGTTAAAGGAGGCTGAATCTGAGCTGAAACTGGTAAAACAAAAACTGACAAGGGAAGGGCTGGTAGTGGCAGACCAAATACCACTTACCACAAAACCATCTACTCCCGATATAAACGACACAAGCAGAATAATGCGAACAATAGAGCAACACACAAAGCTCCTAATAGAGAGCAATAAGAAAATAGAGGAGCTAAAAGAAAAAATGGACCACCAGAAGGAGTTTTTGGAAAAGGGCACCTATGCGAGTGTGGCCGCTGCTCAGGTCGCAAAGTCACTGCCAAGGCGCAGTACGTTGCACTCAGTTGTGGTCACCTCCAAAGACGAAACTGAGACGGGTGACGAAGTCCTTGGTAGAGTCAGAAAAGCCATAAATGCCAAAGATGGTTGGATAAGGGTGGAAAAGGTGAGAAAGGCTAAAGACAGGAAGATAATAATAGGGCTGGAAACCGAAGAAGACAGGAGTCAGATCAAAACCCGACTCCAAAAGGAAGGAAAAGACCTCACTGTGGAGGAGGTAAAAAACAAGGACCCGCTTCTGATCCTCAGGAACGTCCTAGTCATTAATACCGACGAAGACATAGTTAAAGCACTGAGGAACCAGAACAAGGGAGTTTTTGGCCACCTCGACAGCGTGGAAAGCAGGGTCGAAGTAAAGTACCGGAGAAGGACACGAAATCCTCACATAGGTCACGTCATTATCAGCGTTTCGCCCATCATCTGGCGAAGGGCCGTGGATATCGGGACCGTGCACATCGACCTCCAGCGAGTTAAGGTCGAAGATCAGACACCGCTGGTACAGTGCACTCGCTGTTTAGGTTTTGGGCACGGAAAACGGTTCTGTAGGGAGTCTGCGGACCTCTGCGGACATTGCGGCGGCCCTCACATGAGAGCGGAGTGCCCGGACTGGCTCTCCGGTTCGCCGCCAGTTTGTCGAAATTGCACGAGGGCAAAGATAGAGCACAATACGCATCACAATGCGTTTAGCCACGACTGCCCGGTGCGAAGAAAATGGGATGACGTGGCCAGATCGACCGTTGCGTACTGCTAAGGGCACCCAGACAGGGAAAACCTCATATGGAGTACTGCAGGCCAACCTCCAACGAAAGAAGCTGGCCACCAACGAGCTTCTGATAGAGGGAACGAGACGCGGAATAGCGGTGGCGCTTCTACAAGACCGTACGTGGCTGGAGCAAAAGTAATGAGGAGTCACAGGGGCGTTAGAATCTTCCAGAACACTGGCACTGGAGATGGGACTGTTAAAGCGGCAATAGCTGTCTTTAATAGCAACTTAACAGTCAAACAGTACCCGCAACTCACCACGAACAACATCACAGTGGTGGGAATCCAAACCAGTGCCTGGGAGATCACGCTTGTCTCCTTTTACTTTGAGCCAGGCCAACCTATCGAGCCTTATTTGGAACAGCTCAAGAAAATATGGCTCGCGGTCGGTTCCAGGAGACTGATCGTTGGAGGGGACGCCAATGCAAAGAGCACATGGTGGGGTAGCCCGGCGGTCGACCCCAGAGGGGAGGTTATGGCAGGAACTCTCGGCGAGCTGCACCTGAACATACTGAACCAAGGGGAAATCCCGACCTTCGATACTATCCGAGGAGGAAAGCGGTACAGCAGTTTTGTAGACATTACCGCTTGTTCCAACGACATCTTGGACCTGATCGACGACTGGAGACTAGATGAAGGACTCACGAGCTCGGACCACAACGGCATTACGTTTGGGATCCTTTTGCAAAAATCTAAGGGTATCAAAATTGAAAGAACAACCAGGAAATTTAACACTAGAAAAGCTAATTGGTCCAAATTTCATGAGAAGTTTGGCCAATTAAAAATAGACAATAAATTTACAATAGCTGAAATAAACAAAATAAAAAACACAGAAGAAATAGACAAAATGGTAGATAACATTACAAAAGCAATAGACGAGGCATGCACGCTTACAATTCCGTCCATAAAAGTGAAAGAGGAACTTACCTTGCCGTGGTGGTCCGAGAGACTCGCCGAGCTCAAAAAATCCGTCGCCACCAAGAAGCGCAGGATTCGCTGTGCCGCCCCAATCCGGAGGGCGAAGGTCATTGGAGAGTACCTAAAACAGAAGGAAGAGTATGAGTTAGAAGCAGCCAAAGCTCAGACCGAGAGTTGGAAAGAATTCTGTGGAAAACAGGATAGGGAGGGGGTTTGGGAGGGGATATATAGGGTAATTGGTAGGACACAACGCAGGGAGGAGGATCGGCCGTTGGAACGGAACGGTAGCGTGCTAGATGCGAGGGGCTCCGTGAAATTCTTAGCGGAAACCTTTTACCCGGAGGATCTTCCGGAATTCGACAATGCCCATCACCGATCCGTCCGAATGAAAGCCGAGCTCGTGAACTGTGGCGAGCAAAATGATTTTTGCGACCCACCTTTCACGAGTGCGGAACTAAAAAACTCAGTTGAATCCTTCAACCCGAGGAAGGCACCGGGTTCGGACGGCATTACAGCTGACATTTGTCGTCATGCTATAGGTGATGACCCGGAAGTGTTCCTCGAGTTCTTGAATAAGTGCCTGGAACACCATTGCTTCCCCTCAGCCTGGAAGGAGGCAACGGTGGTGATTCTGAAGAAGCCGGGTAAAGAGAGTTACTCTACTCCTAAGTCATACAGGCCGATCGGATTACTGCCCATATTGGGAAAGATCTTTGAGAAGATGCTGGTGGCCCGCCTGAAGTTCTACCTGTTGCCTAGCATGAGCACTCGACAGTACGGCTTTATGCCGCAGAGAAGCACCGAAGGCTCCCTCTATGATCTCATGCAGCACATAAATGAAAAATTAGAACAAAAAAGGATAATAACGCTCGTATCCTTAGACATAGAGGGAGCATTCGACAGTGCCTGCTGGCCCGCGATTAGAGTTCGTCTGGCCGAGGAGCAGTGTCCAATAAATCTCAGGCGGGTCATAGACAGCTACCTCAGGGACCGGAGGGTCTCGGTTAGGTATGGTGGGGAAGTTTGTGGTAGGAACACGAGCAAGGGCTGCGTCCAGGGCTCAATAGGGGGCCCAATATTCTGGAATTTGCTCCTAGACCCCCTCCTTAAAGCGTTAGAGGGCCAGGGATACTACATCCAGGCGTTTGCGGACGATGTCCTCCTGGTTTTTGACGGGCAAACTGCACTGGAGGTAGAGAGATGTGCCAATGCCGCTTTCAGTCATGTTCTGGCGTGGGGTGTCGAGAACAAACTTAGATTCGCTCCGCACAAGACCACAGCTATGGTAATAACCAGGAAACAAAAATACGACACACCGCGCCTGAGCATGGGGGGGATCGACATTGGCATATCGAAGGAGATGAAGCTTCTCGGTGTGGTAATCGATAGTGGACTAACATTTAACACCCATGTCTCACTCGTGTGCAGGAGGGCAATTGCGATTTACAAGCGGCTGTGCAGGGCTGCAAGAGTTAGTTGGGGGCTTCACCCGGAGGTTATTCGGATTATGTACGTTGCAACAATAGAGCCCATAATTCTTTACGCTGCTAGCGTCTGGGCACCGGCTGCCAAAAAGAAAGGCGTAATGAAACACCTCTGGACCGTCCAGCGTGGCATCGCCCAGAAAATGTGTAGAGCATACCGCACGGTATCCTTGAACTCAGCCCTGGTACTGACTGGGATGCTCCCGCTCGACCTTCGTGTTCGGGAGGCCGCTGCGCTCTACGAAGCCAAGAGGGGGGTACCCCAGCCCGTATTGCGGGGTAGGGAAGTGGAGCGGATGTTCCCAGCTCTGGAGGCCCCGCATCCCGCGGAGCTGACCTGGAGCCTGGAGTTCGAAGGCCTGGTGGACGAGGAACAGTATTGCAACCACAGCAATTTTGCTGTGCGGATCTTCACCGACGGCAGCAAGATTGAAGGCAAGGTTGGGGCGGCGTTATCCCTGTGGAATGGCGCTGCCGAAACGAAAACTTTCAAGCTTGCTCTGCCGTCATATTGCACCGTCTACCAGGCTGAACTCCTGGCTCTACAAAGAGCAGCAGGTGAGGTGCTCAAGCGTGGTGAGGCTACGTTCGGAATCTTCAGCGACTCTATGGCGGCTCTTCAGTCGGTAACCAACTCGGGTTCTTCCCACCCCTTAGCCGTGGAAGCCAGAGACGCCTTACGTCACTGTAAGCGCCAGGGCAAGGCGGTGTCCTTGTTCTGGATCAAGGCCCACGCGGGGTTGGAGGGGAACGAGAGAGCCGACCAACTTGCAAAGGAGGCCGCCCTGGGGTCGAAGAAGAGGCCGGACTATGATCTGTGTCCCGTATCATTCATCAAGCGAAGAATCCGGTCGGAAACGCTTGATGAATGGAACGGGAGATATAAGTCAGGCCTCACTGCCTCGGGCACAAAAATTTTCTTTCCGGACGCGGTGGTGGCGTACGGCGTAGTTCGAAAGATGGCTCACACGAGCATAACCACGCAAATCCTGACGGGGCACGGTGGGTTTTCTGCATACTTGAATCGCTTCGGGTGTAGGGAGGACCCATCGTGCGCCTGTGAGCCTGGTGTCCAGGAGACGGTTCTGCACACGCTACTCCATTGCCCAATTACAGCAAAACTCCGTTATGAGGTAGAACAGCAACTCGCCGTGGAGTTGATTCCCGAAAATATACCTAAATTAATGACAGGAAAAAATAGAGACTCTTCATGGAATATTGTAGTTTAATAGCGTCCATAGTTATAAAAAGAAACAAAACCGTATAAGCAAATATGCTGTCATAGTATAATGAATTATATTAGTGACTAGCATAGAATAAGTATATTGTAAAAAGATTAAGTTAATTTATGTAATAACTGCAATGTCTTAGAACCTAGAAATAAGTAAATAAATAACTGAGAGTAATTATCGGAATTGCTCCCTCCTTCCCTGTAGTACCTGTAAGTAACGGTTTGTTATTCTATGGCCTGGGGCTGTCTCCTCTAACTCAGCCCGAGTTGGGAGATGGTCTTGGGTATTGGAATGGCAGACCGTAAAATAGTATAATACTGTCATAGAAAATAAGCGCAAAATCTGTAATTAGAAATAAGAGTAATTAAGAATAGAGGTATAAGAAGTAAGTTAGTAAAAATGTTTTCCCTGTTTCCGTAAAAATAAGAGTAAGAAATATATATAAGCCTAGGTTAAGTGTAAATGTATGAGTATATTTTATGAATAAAAAGGTCTTTCTCCCTGTTTTATTGTAACACCCAAATGTAGTGGAAGAAATAAAGCAAAGGCACCTATGTTTAGTATAGTTCGAAACAGATAGGTGATAGTTTGGAATCCCACCCATAAAATGCGAAAATGAAGACGAATGATAGAAAGATAAAGTATGAGGAAAGAAAGTGCGAGAGGCATAAATGCGAGAACTGGTATGAAAGTAAGTAGACATAAAGTAGACTCCAATAATGTTGGGGGTAGTAGTAAAAAAAAAAAAAAAAAAAAAAAAAAAAACCTAACCTAACTAACCTAACCTAACCTAACCAAACCATCGATATTTCTGCCTCCAGGAGAGTTTTTTTTACCTAGAAATTGACATCGCAGCTTTATATTAAAAAACTGGTTTTTGGCCCACTGTGCAAAATTTTTGTTCCGTTGAAATTTTTATTCCAGTTCATTTAGTTAACCCGCGCGGAGACGCATCTTTTGACACCCCACACGTGAGCCTAGCTCTCACGAAACGTCAAAAAATTGCTTTTTTTTACGTTTCGTAAGAGCTTGCTAATCTAACCTAACCTAACTAACCTAACCTAACCTAACCAAACCATCGATATTTCTGCCTCCAGGAGAGCTTTTTTTACCTAGTTTTTTGCATATTAATTATAATACAGGTTAGCTCCTGCTATCCCGACTATAAAAATTGACATCGCAGCTTTATATTAAAAAACTGGTTTTTGGCCCACTGTGCAAAATTTTTGTTCCGTTGAAATTTTTATTCCAGTTCATTTAGTTAACCCGCGCGGAGACGCATCTTTTGACACCCCACACGTGAGCCTAGCTCTCACGAAACGTCAAAAAATTGCTTTTTTTTACGTTTCGTAAGAGCTTGCTAACCTAACCTAACTAACCTAACCTAACCTAACCAAACCATCGATATTTCTGCCTCCAGGAGAGCTTTTTTTACCTAGTTTTTTGCATATTAATTATAATACAGGTTAGCTCCTGCTATCCCGACTATAAAAATTGACATCGCAGCTTTATATTAAAAAACTGGTTTTTGGCCCACTGTGCAAAATTTTTGTTCCGTTGAAATTTTTATTCCAGTTCATTTAGTCAACCCGCGCGGAGACGCATCTTTTGACACCCCACACGTGAGCCTAGCTCTCACGAAACGTCAAAAAATTGCTTTTTTTTTACGTTTCGTAAGAGCTTGCTAACCTAACCTAACCTAACTAACCTAACCTAACCTAACCAAACCATCGATATTTCTGCCTCCAGGAGAGCTTATTTACCTAGTTTTTTGCATATTAATTATAATACAGGTTAGCTCCTGCTATCCCGACTATAAAAATTGACATCGCAGCTTTACATTAAAAAACTGGTTTTTGGCCCACTGTGCAAAATTTTTGTTCCGTTGAAATTTTTATTCCAATTCATTTAGTTAACCCGCGGGGAGACGCATCTTTTGACACCCCACACGTGAGCCTAGCTCTCACGAAACGTCAAAAAATTGCTTTTTTTTACGTTTCGTAAGAGCTTGCTAACCTAACCTAACCTAACTAACCTAACCTAACCTAACCAAACCATCGATATTTCTGCCTCCAGGAGAGCTTTTATTACCTAGTTTTTTGCATATTAATTATAATACAGGTTAGCTCCTGCTATCCCGACTATAAAAATTGAAATCGCAGCTTTACATTAAAAAACTGGTTTTTGGCCCACTGTGCAAATTTTTGTTCCGTTGAAATTTTTATTCCAGTTCACTTAGTTAACCCGCGGGGAGACGCATCTTTTGACACCCCACACGTGAGCCTAGCTCTCACGAAACGTCAAAAAATTGCTTTTTTTTACGTTTCGTAAGAGCTTACTAACCTAACCTAACCTAACTAACCAAACCTAACCTAACCAAACCATCGATATTTCTGCCTCCAAGAGAGCTTTTTTTACCTAGTTTTTTGCATATTAATTATAATACAGGTTAGCTCCTGCTATCCCGACTATAAAAATTGACATCGCAGCTTTATATTAAAAAACTGGTTTTTGGCCCACTGTGCAAAATTTTTGTTCCGTTGAAATTTTTATTCCAGTTCATTTAGTTAACCCGCGCGGAGACGCATCTTTTGACACACCACACGTGAGCCTAGCTCTCACGAAACGTCAAAAAATTGCTTTTTTTTACGTTTCGTAAGAGCTTGCTAACCTAACCTAACCTAACTAACCTAACCTAACCTAACCAAACCATCGATATTTCTGCCTCCAGGAGAGCTTTTTTTACCTAGTTTTTTGCATATTAATTATAATACAGGTTAGCTCCTGCTATCCCGACTATAAAAATTGACATCGCAGCTTTATATTAAAAAACTGGTTTTTGGCCCACTGTGCAAAATTTTTGTTCCGTTGAAATTTTTATTCCAATTCATTTAGTCAACCCGCGCGGAGACGCATCTTTTGACACCCCACACGTGAGCCTAGCTCTCACGAAACGTCAAAAAATTGCTTTTTTTTTACGTTTCGTAAGAGCTTGCTAACCTAACCTAACCTAACTAACCTAACCTAACCTAACCAAACCATCGATATTTCTGCCTCCAGGAGAGCTTATTTACCTAGTTTTTTGCATATTAATTATAATACAGGTTAGCTCCTGCTATCCCGACTATAAAAATTGACATCGCAGCTTTACATTAAAAAACTGGTTTTTGGCCCACTGTGCAAAATTTTTGTTCCGTTGAAATTTTTATTCCAATTCATTTAGTTAACCCGCGGGGAGACGCATCTTTTGACACCCCACACGTGAGCCTAGCTCTCACGAAACGTCAAAAAATTGCTTTTTTTTACGTTTCGTAAGAGCTTGCTAACCTAACCTAACCTAACTAACCTAACCTAACCTAACCAAACCATCGATATTTCTGTCTCCAGGAGAGCTTTTTTTACCTAGTTTTTTGCATATTAATTATAATACAGGTTAGCTCCTGCTATCCCGACTATAAAAATTGACATCGCAGCTTTACATTAAAAAACTGGTTTTTGGCCCACTGTGCAAAATTTTTGTTCCGTTGAAATTTTTATTCCAGGTCATTTAGTTAACCCGCGGGGAGACGCATCTTTTGACACCCCACACGTGAGCCTAGCTCTCACGAAACGTCAAAAAATTGCTTTTTTTTACGTTTCGTAAGAGCTTGCTAACCTAACCTAACCTAACTAACCTAACCAAACCATCGATATTTCTGCCTCCAGGAGAGCTTTTTTTACCTAGTTTTTTGCATATTAATTATAATACAGGTTAGCTCCTGCTATCCCGACTATAAAAATTGACATCGCAGCTTTATATTAAAAAACTGGTTTCTGGCCCACTGCGCAAAATTTTTGTTCCGTTGAAATTTTTATTCCAAATCATTTAGTTAACCCGCGCGGAGACGCATCTTTTGACACCCCACACGTGAGCCTAGCTCTCACGAAACGTCAAAAAATTGCTTTTTTTTTACGTTTCGTAAGAGCTTGCTAATCTAACCTAACCTAACTAACCTAACCTAACCTAACCTAACCATCGATATTTCTGCCTCCAGGAGAGCTTTTTTTACCTAGTTTTTTGCATATTAATTATAATACAGGTTAGCTCCTGCTATCCCGACTATAAAAATTGACATCGCAGCTTTATATTAAAAAACTGGTTTTTGGCCCACTGTGCAAAAATTTTGTTCCGTTGAAATTTTTATTCCAGTTCATTTAGTTAACCCGCGCGGAGACGCATCTTTTGACACCCCACACGTGAGCCTAGCTCTCACGAAACGTCAAAAAATTGCTTTTTTTTAAGTTTCGTAAGAGCTTGCTAACCTAACCTAACCTAACTAACCTAACCTAACCTAACCAAACCATCGATATTTCTGCCTCCAGGAGAGCTTTTTTTACCTAGTTTTTTGCATATTAATTATAATACAGGTTAGCTCCTGCTATCCCGACTATAAAAATTGACATCGCAGCTTTACATTAAAAAACTAGTTTTTGGACCACTGTGCAAAATTTTTGTTCCGTTGAAATTTTTATTCCAGTTCATTTAGTCAACCCGCGCGGAGACGCATCTTTTGACACCCCACACGTGAGCCTAGCTCTCACGAAACGTCAAAAAATTGCTTTTTTTTTACGTTTCGTAAGAGCTTGCTAACCTAACCTAACCTAACTAACCTAACCTAACCTAACCAAACCATCGATATTTCTGCCTCCAGGAGAGCTTATTTACCTAGTTTTTTGCATATTAATTATAATACAGGTTAGCTCCTGCTATCCCGACTATAAAAATTGACATCGCAGCTTTACATTAAAAAACTGGTTTTTGGCCCACTGTGCAAAATTTTTGTTCCGTTGAAATTTTTATTCCAATTCATTTAGTTAACCCGCGGGGAGACGCATCTTTTGACACCCCACACGTGAGCCTAGCTCTCACGAAACGTCAAAAAATTGCTTTTTTTTACGTTTCGTAAGAGCTTGCTAACCTAACCTAACCTAACTAACCTAACCTAACCTAACCAAACCATCGATATTTCTGCCTCCAGGAGAGCTTTTATTACCTAGTTTTTTGCATATTAATTATAATACAGGTTAGCTCCTGCTATCCCGACTATAAAAATTGAAATCGCAGCTTTACATTAAAAAACTGGTTTTTGGCCCACTGTGCAAAATTTTTGTTCCGTTGAAATTTTTATTCCAGTTCACTTAGTTAACCCGCGCGGAGACGCATCTTTTGACACACCACACGTGAGCCTAGCTCTCACGAAACGTCAAAAAATTGCTTTTTTTTTACGTTTCGTAAGAGCTTGCTAACCTAACCTAACCTAACTAACCAAACCTAACCTAACCAAACCATCGATATTTCTGCCTCCAGGAGAGCTTTTTTTACCTAGTTTTTTGCATATTAATTATAATACAGGTTAGCTCCTGCTATCCCGACTATAAAAATTGAAATCGCAGCTTTACATTAAAAAACTGGTTTTTGGCCCACTGTGCAAAATTTTTGTTCCGTTGAAATTTTTATTCCAGTTCACTTAGTTAACCCGCGGGGAGACGCATCTTTTGACACCCCACACGTGAGCCTAGCTCTCACGAAACGTCAAAAAATTGCTTTTTTTTACGTTTCGTAAGAGCTTGCTAACCTAACCTAACCTAACTAACCAAACCTAACCTAACCAAACCATCGATATTTCTGCCTCCAGGAGAGCTTTTTTTACCTAGTTTTTTGCATATTAATTATAATACAGGTTAGCTCCTGCTATCCCGACTATAAAAATTGAAATCGCAGCTTTACATTAAAAAACTGGTTTTTGGCCCACTGTGCAAAATTTTTGTTCCGTTGAAATTTTTATTCCAGTTCACTTAGTTAACCCGCGGGGAGACGCATCTTTTGACACCACACACGTGAGCCTAGCTCTCACGAAACGTCAAAAAATTGCTTTTTTTTACGTTTCGTAAGAGCTTGCTAACCTAACCTAACCTAACTAACCTAACCTAACCTAACCAAACCATCGATATTTCTGCCTCCAGGAGAGTTTTTTTTACCTAGAAATTGACATCGCAGCTTTATATTAAAAAACTGGTTTTTGGCCCACTGTGCAAAATTTTTGTTCCGTTGAAATTTTTATTCCAGTTCATTTAGTTAACCCGCGCGGAGACGCATCTTTTGACACCCCACACGTGAGCCTAGCTCTCACGAAACGTCAAAAAATTGCTTTTTTTTACGTTTCGTAAGAGCTTGCTAATCTAACCTAACCTAACTAACCTAACCTAACCTAACCAAACCATCGATATTTCTGCCTCCAGGAGAGCTTTTTTTACCTAGTTTTTTGCATATTAATTATAATACAGGTTAGCTCCTGCTATCCCGACTATAAAAATTGACATCGCAGCTTTATATTAAAAAACTGGTTTTTGGCCCACTGTGCAAAATTTTTGTTCCGTTGAAATTTTTATTCCAGTTCATTTAGTTAACCCGCGCGGAGACGCATCTTTTGACACCCCACACGTGAGCCTAGCTCTCACGAAACGTCAAAAAATTGCTTTTTTTTACGTTTCGTAAGAGCTTGCTAACCTAACCTAACCTAACTAACCTAACCTAACCTAACCAAACCATCGATATTTCTGCCTCCAGGAGAGCTTTTTTTACCTAGTTTTTTGCATATTAATTATAATACAGGTTAGCTCCTGCTATCCCGACTATAAAAATTGACATCGCAGCTTTATATTAAAAAACTGGTTTTTGGCCCACTGTGCAAAATTTTTGTTCCGTTGAAATTTTTATTCCAGTTCATTTAGTCAACCCGCGCGGAGACGCATCTTTTGACACCCCACACGTGAGCCTAGCTCTCACGAAACGTCAAAAAATTGCTTTTTTTTTACGTTTCGTAAGAGCTTGCTAACCTAACCTAACCTAACTAACCTAACCTAACCTAACCAAACCATCGATATTTCTGCCTCCAGGAGAGCTTATTTACCTAGTTTTTTGCATATTAATTATAATACAGGTTAGCTCCTGCTATCCCGACTATAAAAATTGACATCGCAGCTTTACATTAAAAAACTGGTTTTTGGCCCACTGTGCAAAATTTTTGTTTCGTTGAAATTTTTATTCCAATTCATTTAGTTAACCCGCGGGGAGACGCATCTTTTGACACCCCACACGTGAGCCTAGCTCTCACGAAACGTCAAAAAATTGCTTTTTTTTACGTTTCGTAAGAGCTTGCTAACCTAACCTAACCTAACTAACCTAACCTAACCTAACCAAACCATCGATATTTCTGCCTCCAGGAGAGCTTTTATTACCTAGTTTTTTGCATATTAATTATAATACAGGTTAGCTCCTGCTAACCCGACTATAAAAATTGAAATCGCAGCTTTACATTAAAAAACTGGTTTTTGGCCCACTGTGCAAAATTTTTGTTCCGTTGAAATTTTTATTCCAGTTCACTTAGTTAACCCGCGGGGAGACGCATCTTTTGACACCCCACACGTGAGCCTAGCTCTCACGAAACGTCAAAAAATTGCTTTTTTTTACGTTTCGTAAGAGCTTACTAACCTAACCTAACCTAACTAACCAAACCTAACCTAACCAAACCATCGATATTTCTGCCTCCAAGAGAGCTTTTTTTACCTAGTTTTTTGCATATTAATTATAATACAGGTTAGCTCCTGCTATCCCGACTATAAAAATTGAAATCGCAGCTTTACATTAAAAAACTGGTTTTTGGCCCACTGTGCAAAATTTTTGTTCCGTTGAAATTTTTATTCCAGTTCACTTAGTTAACCCGCGCGGAGACGCATCTTTTGACACACCACACGTGAGCCTAGCTCTCACGAAACGTCAAAAAATTGCTTTTTTTTTACGTTTCGTAAGAGCTTGCTAACCTAACCTAACCTAACCAAACCTAACCTAACCAAACCATCGATATTTCTGCCTCCAGGAGAGCTTTTTTTACCTAGTTTTTTGCATATTAATTATAATACAGGTTAGCTCCTGCTATCCCGACTATAAAAATTGAAATCGCAGCTTTACATTAAAAAACTGGTTTTTGGCCCACTGTGCAAAATTTTTGTTCCGTTGAAATTTTTATTCCAGTTCACTTAGTTAACCCGCGGGGAGACGCATCTTTTGACACCCCACACGTGAGCCTAGCTCTCACGAAACGTCAAAAAATTGCTTTTTTTTACGTTTCGTAAGAGCTTGCTAATCTAACCTAACCTAACTAACCTAACCTAACCTAACCAAACCATCGATATTTCTGCCTCCAGGAGAGCTTTTTTTACCTAGTTTTTTGCATATTAATTATAATACAGGTTAGCTCCTGCTATCCCGACTATAAAAATTGACATCGCAGCTTTATATTAAAAAACTGGTTTTTGGCCCACTGTGCAAAATTTTTGTTCCGTTGAAATTTTTATTCCAGTTCATTTAGTTAACCCGCGCGGAGACGCATCTTTTGACACCCCACACGTGAGCCTAGCTCTCACGAAACGTCAAAAAATTGCTTTTTTTTACGTTTCGTAAGAGCTTGCTAACCTAACCTAACCTAACTAACCTAACCTAACCTAACCAAACCATCGATATTTCTGCCTCCAGGAGAGCTTTTTTTACCTAGTTTTTTGCATATTAATTATAATACAGGTTAGCTCCTGCTATCCCGACTATAAAAATTGACATCGCAGCTTTATATTAAAAAACTGGTTTTTGGCCCACTGTGCAAAATTTTTGTTCCGTTGAAATTTTTATTCCAGTTCATTTAGTCAACCCGCGCGGAGACGCATCTTTTGACACCCCACACGTGAGCCTAGCTCTCACGAAACGTCAAAAAATTGCTTTTTTTTTACGTTTCGTAAGAGCTTGCTAACCTAACCTAACCTAACTAACCTAACCTAACCTAACCAAACCATCGATATTTCTGCCTCCAGGAGAGCTTATTTACCTAGTTTTTTGCATATTAATTATAATACAGGTTAGCTCCTGCTATCCCGACTATAAAAATTGACATCGCAGCTTTACATTAAAAAACTGGTTTTTGGCCCACTGTGCAAAATTTTTGTTCCGTTGAAATTTTTATTCCAATTCATTTAGTTAACCCGCGGGGAGACGCATCTTTTGACACCCCACACGTGAGCCTAGCTCTCACGAAACGTCAAAAAATTGCTTTTTTTTACGTTTCGTAAGAGCTTGCTAACCTAACCTAACCTAACTAACCTAACCTAACCTAACCAAACCATCGATATTTCTGCCTCCAGGAGAGCTTTTATTACCTAGTTTTTTGCATATTAATTATAATACAGGTTAGCTCCTGCTAACCCGACTATAAAAATTGAAATCGCAGCTTTACATTAAAAAACTGGTTTTTGGCCCACTGTGCAAAATTTTTGTTCCGTTGAAATTTTTATTCCAGTTCACTTAGTTAACCCGCGGGGAGACGCATCTTTTGACACCCCACACGTGAGCCTAGCTCTCACGAAACGTCAAAAAATTGCTTTTTTTTACGTTTCGTAAGAGCTTACTAACCTAACCTAACCTAACTAACCAAACCTAACCTAACCAAACCATCGATATTTCTGCCTCCAAGAGAGCTTTTTTTACCTAGTTTTTTGCATATTAATTATAATACAGGTTAGCTCCTGCTATCCCGACTATAAAAATTGAAATCGCAGCTTTACATTAAAAAACTGGTTTTTGGCCCACTGTGCAAAATTTTTGTTCCGTTGAAATTTTTATTCCAGTTCACTTAGTTAACCCGCGCGGAGACGCATCTTTTGACACACCACACGTGAGCCTAGCTCTCACGAAACGTCAAAAAATTGCTTTTTTTTTACGTTTCGTAAGAGCTTGCTAACCTAACCTAACCTAACTAACCAAACCTAACCTAACCAAACCATCGATATTTCTGCCTCCAGGAGAGCTTTTTTTACCTAGTTTTTTGCATATTAATTATAATACAGGTTAGCTCCTGCTATCCCGACTATAAAAATTGAAATCGCAGCTTTACATTAAAAAACTGGTTTTTGGCCCACTGTGCAAAATTTTTGTTCCGTTGAAATTTTTATTCCAGTTCACTTAGTTAACCCGCGGGGAGACGCATCTTTTGACACCCAACACGTGAGCCTAGCTCTCACGAAACGTCAAAAAATTGCTTTTTTTTACGTTTCGTAAGAGCTTGCTAACCTAACCTAACCTAACTAACCAAACCTAACCTAACCAAACCATCGATATTTCTGCCTCCAGGAGAGCTTTTTTTACCTAGTTTTTTGCATATTAATTATAATACAGGTTAGCTCCTGCTATCCCAACTATAAAAATTGAAATCGCAGCTTTACATTAAAAAACTGGTTTTTGGCCCACTGTGCAAAATTTTTGTTCCGTTGAAATTTTTATTCCAGTTCACTTAGTTAACCCGCGGGGAGACGCATCTTTTGACACCCCACACGTGAGCCTAGCTCTCACGAAACGTCAAAAAATTGCTTTTTTTTACGTTTCGTAAGAGCTTGCTAACCTAACCTAACCTAACTAACCTAACCTAACCTAACCAAACCATCGATATTTCTGCCTCCAGGAGAGTTTTTTTTACCTAGAAATTGACATCGCAGCTTTATATTAAAAAACTGGTTTTTGGCCCACTGTGCAAAATTTTTGTTCCGTTGAAATTTTTATTCCAGTTCATTTAGTTAACCCGCGCGGAGACGCATCTTTTGACACCCCACACGTGAGCCTAGCTCTCACGAAACGTCAAAAAATTGCTTTTTTTTACGTTTCGTAAGAGCTTGCTAATCTAACCTAACCTAACTAACCTAACCTAACCTAACCAAACCATCGATATTTCTGCCTCCAGGAGAGCTTTTTTTACCTAGTTTTTTGCATATTAATTATAATACAGGTTAGCTCCTGCTATCCCGACTATAAAAATTGACATCGCAGCTTTATATTAAAAAACTGGTTTTTGGCCCACTGTGCAAAATTTTTGTTCCGTTGAAATTTTTATTCCAGTTCATTTAGTTAACCCGCGCGGAGACGCATCTTTTGACACCCCACACGTGAGCCTAGCTCTCACGAAACGTCAAAAAATTGCTTTTTTTTACGTTTCGTAAGAGCTTGCTAACCTAACCTAACCTAACTAACCTAACCTAACCTAACCAAACCATCGATATTTCTGCCTCCAGGAGAGCTTTTTTTACCTAGTTTTTTGCATATTAATTATAATACAGGTTAGCTCCTGCTATCCCGACTATAAAAATTGACATCGCAGCTTTATATTAAAAAACTGGTTTTTGGCCCACTGTGCAAAATTTTTGTTCCGTTGAAATTTTTATTCCAGTTCATTTAGTCAACCCGCGCGGAGACGCATCTTTTGACACCCCACACGTGAGCCTAGCTCTCACGAAACGTCAAAAAATTGCTTTTTTTTTACGTTTCGTAAGAGCTTGCTAACCTAACCTAACCTAACTAACCTAACCTAACCTAACCAAACCATCGATATTTCTGCCTCCAGGAGAGCTTATTTACCTAGTTTTTTGCATATTAATTATAATACAGGTTAGCTCCTGCTATCCCGACTATAAAAATTGACATCGCAGCTTTACATTAAAAAACTGGTTTTTGGCCCACTGTGCAAAATTTTTGTTCCGTTGAAATTTTTATTCCAATTCATTTAGTTAACCCGCGGGGAGACGCATCTTTTGACACCCCACACGTGAGCCTAGCTCTCACGAAACGTCAAAAAATTGCTTTTTTTTACGTTTCGTAAGAGCTTGCTAACCTAACCTAACCTAACTAACCTAACCTAACCTAACCAAACCATCGATATTTCTGCCTCCAGGAGAGCTTATTTACCTAGTTTTTTGCATATTAATTATAATACAGGTTAGCTCCTGCTATCCCGACTATAAAAATTGACATCGCAGCTTTACATTAAAAAACTGGTTTTTGGCCCACTGTGCAAAATTTTTGTTCCGTTGAAATTTTTATTCCAATTCATTTAGTTAACCCGCGGGGAGACGCATCTTTTGACACCCCACACGTGAGCCTAGCTCTCACGAAACGTCAAAAAATTGCTTTTTTTTACGTTTCGTAAGAGCTTGCTAACCTAACCTAACCTAACTAACCTAACCTAACCTAACCAAACCATCGATATTTCTGTCTCCAGGAGAGCTTTTTTTACCTAGTTTTTTGCATATTAATTATAATACAGGTTAGCTCCTGCTATCCCGACTATAAAAATTGACATCGCAGCTTTACATTAAAAAACTGGTTTTTGGCCCACTGTGCAAAATTTTTGTTCCGTTGAAATTTTTATTCCAGGTCATTTAGTTAACCCGCGGGGAGACGCATCTTTTGACACCCCACACGTGAGCCTAGCTCTCACGAAACGTCAAAAAATTGCTTTTTTTTACGTTTCGTAAGAGCTTGCTAACCTAACCTAACCTAACTAACCTAACCAAACCATCGATATTTCTGCCTCCAGGAGAGCTTTTTTTACCTAGTTTTTTGCATATTAATTATAATACAGGTTAGCTCCTGCTATCCCGACTATAAAAATTGACATCGCAGCTTTATATTAAAAAACTGGTTTTTGGCCCACTGTGCAAAATTTTTGTTCCGTTGAAATTTTTATTCCAAATCATTTAGTTAACCCGCGCGGAGACGCATCTTTTGACACCCCACACGTGAGCCTAGCTCTCACGAAACGTCAAAAAATTGCTTTTTTTTTACGTTTCGTAAGAGCTTGCTAATCTAACCTAACCTAACTAACCTAACCTAACCTAACCATCGATATTTCTGCCTCCAGGAGAGCTTTTTTTACCTAGTTTTTTGCATATTAATTATAATACAGGTTAGCTCCTGCTATCCCGACTATAAAAATTGACATCGCAGCTTTATATTAAAAAACTGGTTTTTGGCCCACTGTGCAAAATTTTTTTTCCGTTGAAATTTTTATTCCAGTTCATTTAGTTAACCCGCGCGGAGACGCATCTTTTGACACCCCACACGTGAGCCTAGCTCTCACGAAACGTCAAAAAATTGCTTTTTTTTACGTTTCGTAAGAGCTTGCTAACCTAACCTAACCTAACTAACCTAACCTAACCTAACCAAACCATCGATATTTCTGCCTCCAGGAGAGCTTTTTTTACCTAGTTTTTTGCATATTAATTATAATACAGGTTAGCTCCTGCTATCCCGACTATAAAAATTGACATCGCAGCTTTACATTAAAAAACTAGTTTTTGGCCCACTGTGCAAAATTTTTGTTCCGTTGAAATTTTTATTCCAGTTCATTTAGTCAACCCGCGCGGAGACGCATCTTTTGACACCCCACACGTGAGCCTAGCTCTCACGAAACGTCAAAAAATTGCTTTTTTTTTACGTTTCGTAAGAGCTTGCTAGCCTAACCTAACCTAACTAACCTAACCTAACCTAACCAAACCATCGATATTTCTGCCTCCAGGAGAGCTTATTTACCTAGTTTTTTGCATATTAATTATAATACAGGTTAGCTCCTGCTATCCCGACTATAAAAATTGACATCGCAGCTTTACATTAAAAAACTGGTTTTTGGCCCACTGTGCAAAATTTTTGTTCCGTTGAAATTTTTATTCCAATTCATTTAGTTAACCCGCGGGGAGACGCATCTTTTGACACCCCACACGTGAGCCTAGCTCTCACGAAACGTCAAAAAATTGCTTTTTTTTACGTTTCGTAAGAGCTTGCTAACCTAACCTAACCTAACTAACCTAACCTAACCTAACCAAACCATCGATATTTCTGCCTCCAGGAGAGCTTTTATTACCTAGTTTTTTGCATATTAATTATAATACAGGTTAGCTCCTGCTATCCCGACTATAAAAATTGAAATCGCAGCTTTACATTAAAAAACTGGTTTTTGGCCCACTGTGCAAAATTTTTGTTCCGTTGAAATTTTTATTCCAGTTCACTTAGTTAACCCGCGCGGAGACGCATCTTTTGACACACCACACGTGAGCCTAGCTCTCACGAAACGTCAAAAAATTGCTTTTTTTTTACGTTTCGTAAGAGCTTGCTAACCTAACCTAACCTAACTAACCAAACCTAACCTAACCAAACCATCGATATTTCTGCCTCCAGGAGAGCTTTTTTTACCTAGTTTTTTGCATATTAATTATAATACAGGTTAGCTCCTGCTATCCCGACTATAAAAATTGAAATCGCAGCTTTACATTAAAAAACTGGTTTTTGGCCCACTGTGCAAAATTTTTGTTCCGTTGAAATTTTTATTCCAGTTCACTTAGTTAACCCGCGGGGAGACGCATCTTTTGACACCCCACACGTGAGCCTAGCTCTCACGAAACGTCAAAAAATTGCTTTTTTTTACGTTTCGTAAGAGCTTGCTAACCTAACCTAACCTAACTAACCTAACCTAACCTAACCAAACCATCGATATTTCTGCCTCCAGGAGAGCTTATTTACCTAGTTTTTTGCATATTAATTATAATACAGGTTAGCTCCTGCTATCCCGACTATAAAAATTGACATCGCAGCTTTACATTAAAAAACTAGTTTTTGGCCCACTGTGCAAAATTTTTGTTCCGTTGAAATTTTTATTCCAGTTCATTTAGTCAACCCGCGCGGAGACGCATCTTTTGACACCCCACACGTGAGCCTAGCTCTCACGAAACGTCAAAAAATTGCTTTTTTTTTACGTTTCGTAAGAGCTTGCTAGCCTAACCTAACCTAACTAACCTAACCTAACCTAACCAAACCATCGATATTTCTGCCTCCAGGAGAGCTTATTTACCTAGTTTTTTGCATATTAATTATAATACAGGTTAGCTCCTGCTATCCCGACTATAAAAATTGACATCGCAGCTTTACATTAAAAAACTGGTTTTTGGCCCACTGTGCAAAATTTTTGTTCCGTTGAAATTTTTATTCCAATTCATTTAGTTAACCCGCGGGGAGACGCATCTTTTGACACCCCACACGTGAGCCTAGCTCTCACGAAACGTCAAAAAATTGCTTTTTTTTACGTTTCGTAAGAGCTTGCTAACCTAACCTAACCTAACTAACCTAACCTAACCTAACCAAACCATCGATATTTCTGTCTCCAGGAGAGCTTTTTTTACCTAGTTTTTTGCATATTAATTATAATACAGGTTAGCTCCTGCTATCCCGACTATAAAAATTGACATCGCAGCTTTACATTAAAAAACTGGTTTTTGGCCCACTGTGCAAAATTTTTGTTCCGTTGAAATTTTTATTCCAGGTCATTTAGTTAACCCGCGGGGAGACGCATCTTTTGACACCCCACACGTGAGCCTAGCTCTCACGAAACGTCAAAAAATTGCTTTTTTTTACGTTTCGTAAGAGCTTGCTAACCTAACCTAACCTAACTAACCTAACCAAACCATCGATATTTCTGCCTCCAGGAGAGCTTTTTTTACCTAGTTTTTTGCATATTAATTATAATACAGGTTAGCTCCTGCTATCCCGACTATAAAAATTGACATCGCAGCTTTATATTAAAAAACTGGTTTTTGGCCCACTGTGCAAAATTTTTGTTCCGTTGAAATTTTTATTCCAAATCATTTAGTTAACCCGCGCGGAGACGCATCTTTTGACACCCCACACGTGAGCCTAGCTCTCACGAAACGTCAAAAAATTGCTTTTTTTTTACGTTTCGTAAGAGCTTGCTAATCTAACCTAACCTAACTAACCTAACCTAACCTAACCATCGATATTTCTGCCTCCAGGAGAGCTTTTTTTACCTAGTTTTTTGCATATTAATTATAATACAGGTTAGCTCCTGCTATCCCGACTATAAAAATTGACATCGCAGCTTTATATTAAAAAACTGGTTTTTGGCCCACTGTGCAAAATTTTTTTTCCGTTGAAATTTTTATTCCAGTTCATTTAGTTAACCCGCGCGGAGACGCATCTTTTGACACCCCACACGTGAGCCTAGCTCTCACGAAACGTCAAAAAATTGCTTTTTTTTACGTTTCGTAAGAGCTTGCTAACCTAACCTAACCTAACTAACCTAACCTAACCTAACCAAACCATCGATATTTCTGCCTCCAGGAGAGCTTTTTTTACCTAGTTTTTTGCATATTAATTATAATACAGGTTAGCTCCTGCTATCCCGACTATAAAAATTGACATCGCAGCTTTACATTAAAAAACTAGTTTTTGGCCCACTGTGCAAAATTTTTGTTCCGTTGAAATTTTTATTCCAGTTCATTTAGTCAACCCGCGCGGAGACGCATCTTTTGACACCCCACACGTGAGCCTAGCTCTCACGAAACGTCAAAAAATTGCTTTTTTTTTACGTTTCGTAAGAGCTTGCTAGCCTAACCTAACCTAACTAACCTAACCTAACCTAACCAAACCATCGATATTTCTGCCTCCAGGAGAGCTTATTTACCTAGTTTTTTGCATATTAATTATAATACAGGTTAGCTCCTGCTATCCCGACTATAAAAATTGACATCGCAGCTTTACATTAAAAAACTGGTTTTTGGCCCACTGTGCAAAATTTTTGTTCCGTTGAAATTTTTATTCCAATTCATTTAGTTAACCCGCGGGGAGACGCATCTTTTGACACCCCACACGTGAGCCTAGCTCTCACGAAACGTCAAAAAATTGCTTTTTTTTACGTTTCGTAAGAGCTTGCTAACCTAACCTAACCTAACTAACCTAACCTAACCTAACCAAACCATCGATATTTCTGCCTCCAGGAGAGCTTTTATTACCTAGTTTTTTGCATATTAATTATAATACAGGTTAGCTCCTGCTATCCCGACTATAAAAATTGAAATCGCAGCTTTACATTAAAAAACTGGTTTTTGGCCCACTGTGCAAAATTTTTGTTCCGTTGAAATTTTTATTCCAGTTCACTTAGTTAACCCGCGCGGAGACGCATCTTTTGACACACCACACGTGAGCCTAGCTCTCACGAAACGTCAAAAAATTGCTTTTTTTTTACGTTTCGTAAGAGCTTGCTAACCTAACCTAACCTAACTAACCAAACCTAACCTAACCAAACCATCGATATTTCTGCCTCCAGGAGAGCTTTTTTTACCTAGTTTTTTGCATATTAATTATAATACAGGTTAGCTCCTGCTATCCCGACTATAAAAATTGAAATCGCAGCTTTACATTAAAAAACTGGTTTTTGGCCCACTGTGCAAAATTTTTGTTCCGTTGAAATTTTTATTCCAGTTCACTTAGTTAACCCGCGGGGAGACGCATCTTTTGACACCCCACACGTGAGCCTAGCTCTCACGAAACGTCAAAAAATTGCTTTTTTTTACGTTTCGTAAGAGCTTGCTAACCTAACCTAACCTAACTAACCAAACCTAACCTAACCAAACCATCGATATTTCTGCCTCCAGGAGAGCTTTTTTAACCTAGTTTTTTGCATATTAATTATAATACAGGTTAGCTCCTGCTATCCCGACTATAAAAATTGACATCGCAGCTTTACATTAAAAAACTGGTTTTTGGCCCACTGTGCAAAATTTTTGTTCCGTTGAAATTTTTATTCCAATTCATTTAGTTAACCCGCGGGGAGACGCATCTTTTGACACCCCACACGTGAGCCTAGCTCTCACGAAACGTCAAAAAATTGCTTTTTTTTACGTTTCGTAAGAGCTTGCTAACCTAACCTAACCTAACTAACCTAACCTAACCTAACCAAACCATCGATATTTCTGCCTCCAGGAGAGCTTTTATTACCTAGTTTTTTGCATATTAATTATAATACAGGTTAGCTCCTGCTAACCCGACTATAAAAATTGAAATCGCAGCTTTACATTAAAAAACTGGTTTTTGGCCCACTGTGCAAAATTTTTGTTCCGTTGAAATTTTTATTCCAGTTCACTTAGTTAACCCGCGGGGAGACGCATCTTTTGACACCCCACACGTGAGCCTAGCTCTCACGAAACGTCAAAAAATTGCTTTTTTTTACGTTTCGTAAGAGCTTACTAACCTAACCTAACCTAACTAACCAAACCTAACCTAACCAAATCATCGATATTTCTGCCTCCAAGAGAGCTTTTTTTACCTAGTTTTTTGCATATTAATTATAATACAGGTTAGCTCCTGCTATCCCGACTATAAAAATTGAAATCGCAGCTTTACATTAAAAAACTGGTTTTTGGCCCACTGTGCAAAATTTTTGTTCCGTTGAAATTTTTATTCCAGTTCACTTAGTTAACCCGCGGGGAGACGCATCTTTTGACACCCCACACGTGAGCCTAGCTCTCACGAAACGTCAAAAAATTGCTTTTTTTTACGTTTCGTAAGAGCTTGCTAACCTAACCTAACCTAACTAACCTAACCTAACCTAACCAAACCATCGATATTTCTGCCTCCAGGAGAGTTTTTTTTACCTAGAAATTGACATCGCAGCTTTATATTAAAAAACTGGTTTTTGGCCCACTGTGCAAAATTTTTGTTCCGTTGAAATTTTTATTCCAGTTCATTTAGTTAACCCGCGCGGAGACGCATCTTTTGACACCCCACACGTGAGCCTAGCTCTCACGAAACGTCAAAAAATTGCTTTTTTTTACGTTTCGTAAGAGCTTGCTAATCTAACCTAACCTAACTAACCTAACCTAACCTAACCAAACCATCGATATTTCTGCCTCCAGGAGAGCTTTTTTTACCTAGTTTTTTGCATATTAATTATAATACAGGTTAGCTCCTGCTATCCCGACTATAAAAATTGACATCGCAGCTTTATATTAAAAAACTGGTTTTTGGCCCACTGTGCAAAATTTTTGTTCCGTTGAAATTTTTATTCCAGTTCATTTAGTTAACCCGCGCGGAGACGCATCTTTTGACACCCCACACGTGAGCCTAGCTCTCACGAAACGTCAAAAAATTGCTTTTTTTTACGTTTCGTAAGAGCTTGCTAACCTAACCTAACCTAACTAACCTAACCTAACCTAACCAAACCATCGATATTTCTGCCTCCAGGAGAGCTTTTTTTACCTAGTTTTTTGCATATTAATTATAATACAGGTTAGCTCCTGCTATCCCGACTATAAAAATTGACATCGCAGCTTTATATTAAAAAACTGGTTTTTGGCCCACTGTGCAAAATTTTTGATCCGTTGAAATTTTTATTCCAGTTCATTTAGTCAACCCGCGCGGAGACGCATCTTTTGACACCCCACACGTGAGCCTAGCTCTCACGAAACGTCAAAAAATTTTTTTTTTTTACGTTTCGTAAGAGCTTGCTAACCTAACCTAACCTAACTAACCTAACCTAACCTAACCAAACCATCGATATTTCTGCCTCCAGGAGAGCTTATTTACCTAGTTTTTTGCATATTAATTATAATACAGGTTAGCTCCTGCTATCCCGACTATAAAAATTGACATCGCAGCTTTACATTAAAAAACTGGTTTTTGGCCCACTGTGCAAAATTTTTGTTCCGTTGAAATTTTTATTCCAATTCATTTAGTTAACCCGCGGGGAGACGCATCTTTTGACACCCCACACGTGAGCCTAGCTCTCACGAAACGTCAAAAAATTGCTTTTTTTTACGTTTCGTAAGAGCTTGCTAACCTAACCTAACCTAACTAACCTAACCTAACCTAACCAAACCATGGATATTTCTGCCTCCAGGAGAGCTTTTATTACCTAGTTTTTTGCATATTAATTATAATACAGGTTAGCTCCTGCTAACCCGACTATAAAAATTGAAATCGCAGCTTTACATTAAAAAACTGGTTTTTGGCCCACTGTGCAAAATTTTTGTTCCGTTGAAATTTTTATTCCAGTTCACTTAGTTAACCCGCGGGGAGACGCATCTTTTGACACCCCACACGTGAGCCTAGCTCTCACGAAACGTCAAAAAATTGCTTTTTTTTACGTTTCGTAAGAGCTTACTAACCTAACCTAACCTAACTAACCAAACCTAACCTAACCAAACCATCGATATTTCTGCCTCCAAGAGAGCTTTTTTTACCTAGTTTTTTGCATATTAATTATAATACAGGTTAGCTCCTGCTATCCCGACTATAAAAATTGAAATCGCAGCTTTACATTAAAAAACTGGTTTTTGGCCCACTGTGCAAAATTTTTGTTCCGTTGAAATTTTTATTCCAGTTCACTTAGTTAACCCGCGCGGAGACGCATCTTTTGACACACCACACGTGAGCCTAGCTCTCACGAAACGTCAAAAAATTGCTTTTTTTTTACGTTTCGTAAGAGCTTGCTAACCTAACCTAACCTAACTAACCAAACCTAACCTAACCAAACCATCGATATTTCTGCCTCCAGGAGAGCTTTTTTTACCTAGTTTTTTGCATATTAATTATAATACAGGTTAGCTCCTGCTATCCCGACTATAAAAATTGAAATCGCAGCTTTACATTAAAAAACTGGTTTTTGGCCCACTGTGCAAAATTTTTGTTCCGTTGAAATTTTTATTCCAGTTCACTTAGTTAACCCGCGGGGAGACGCATCTTTTGACACCCCACACGTGAGCCTAGCTCTCAAGAAACGTCAAAAAATTGCTTTTTTTTACGTTTCGTAAGAGCTTGCTAACCTAACCTAACCTAACTAACCAAACCTAACCTAACCAAACCATCGATATTTCTGCCTCCAGGAGAGCTTTTTTTACCTAGTTTTTTGCATATTAATTATAATACAGGTTAGCTCCTGCTATCCCGACTATAAAAATTGAAATCGCAGCTTTACATTAAAAAACTGGTTTTTGGCCCACTGTGCAAAATTTTTGTTCCGTTGAAATTTTTATTCCAGTTCACTTAGTTAACCCGCGGGGAGACGCATCTTTTGACACCCCACACGTGAGCCTAGCTCTCACGAAACGTCAAAAAATTGCTTTTATTTACGTTTCGTAAGAGCTTGCTAACCTAACCTAACCTAACTAACCTAACCTAACCTAACCAAACCATCGATATTTCTGCCTCCAGGAGAGTTTTTTTTACCTAGAAATTGACATCGCAGCTTTATATTAAAAAACTGGTTTTTGGCCCACTGTGCAAAATTTTTGTTCCGTTGAAATTTTTATTCCAGTTCATTTAGTTAACCCGCGCGGAGACGCATCTTTTGACACCCCACACGTGAGCCTAGCTCTCACGAAACGTCAAAAAATTGCTTTTTTTTACGTTTCGTAAGAGCTTGCTAATCTAACCTAACCTAACTAACCTAACCTAACCTAACCAAACCATCGATATTTCTGCCTCCAGGAGAGCTTTTTTTACCTAGTTTTTTGCATATTAATTATAATACAGGTTAGCTCCTGCTATCCCGACTATAAAAATTGACATCGCAGCTTTATATTAAAAAACTGGTTTTTGGCCCACTGTGCAAAATTTTTGTTCCGTTGAAATTTTTATTCCAGTTCATTTAGTTAACCCGCGCGGAGACGCATCTTTTGACACCCCACACGTGAGCCTAGCTCTCACGAAACGTCAAAAAATTGCTTTTTTTTACGTTTCGTAAGAGCTTGCTAACCTAACCTAACCTAACTAACCTAACCTAACCTAACCAAACCATCGATATTTCTGCCTCCAGGAGAGCTTTTTTTACCTAGTTTTTTGCATATTAATTATAATACAGGTTAGCTCCTGCTATCCCGACTATAAAAATTGACATCGCAGCTTTATATTAAAAAACTGGTTTTTGGCCCACTGTGCAAAATTTTTGTTCCGTTGAAATTTTTATTCCAGTTCATTTAGTCAACCCGCGCGGAGACGCATCTTTTGACGCCCCACACGTGAGCCTAGCTCTCACGAAACGTAAAAAAATTGCTTTTTTTTTACGTTTCGTAAGAGCTTGCTAACCTGACCTAACCTAACTAACCTAACCTAACCTAACCAAACCATCGATATTTCTGCCTCCAGGAGAGCTTATTTACCTAGTTTTTTGCATATTAATTATAATACAGGTTAGCTCCTGCTATCCCGACTATAAAAATTGACATCGCAGCTTTACATTAAAAAACTGGTTTTTGGCCCACTGTGCAAAATTTTTGTTCCGTTGAAATTTTTATTCCAATTCATTTAGTTAACCCGCGGGGAGACGCATCTTTTGACACCCCACACGTGAGCCTAGCTCTCACGAAACGTCAAAAAATTGCTTTTTTTTACGTTTCGTAAGAGCTTGCTAACCTAACCTAACCTAACTAACCTAACCTAACCTAACCAAACCATCGATATTTCTGCCTCCAGGAGAGCTTTTATTACCTAGTTTTTTGCATATTAATTATAATACAGGTTAGCTCCTGCTAACCCGACTATAAAAATTGAAATCGCAGCTTTACATTAAAAAACTGGTTTTTGGCCCACTGTGCAAAATTTTTGTTCCGTTGAAATTTTTATTCCAGTTCACTTAGTTAACCCGCGGGGAGACGCATCTTTTGACACCCCACACGTGAGCCTAGCTCTCACGAAACGTCAAAAAATTGCTTTTTTTTACGTTTCGTAAGAGCTTACTAACCTAACCTAACCTAACTAACCAAACCTAACCTAACCAAACCATCGATATTTCTGCCTCCAAGAGAGCTTTTTTTACCTAGTTTTTTGCATATTAATTATAATACAGGTTAGCTCCTGCTATCCCGACTATAAAAATTGACATCGCAGCTTTATATTAAAAAACTGGTTTTTGGCCCACTGTGCAAAATTTTTGTTGCGTTGAAATTTTTATTCCAGTTCATTTAGTTAACCCGCGCGGAGACGCATCTTTTGACACACCACACGTGAGCCTAGCTCTCACGAAACGTCAAAAAATTGCTTTTTTTTTACGTTTCGTAAGAGCTTGCTTACCTAACCTAACCTAACTAACCTAACCTAACCTAACCAAACCATCGATATTTCTGCCTCCAGGAGAGCTTTTTTTACCTAGTTTTTTGCATATTAATTATAATACAGGTTAGCTCCTGCTATCCCGACTATAAAAATTGACATCGCAGCTTTATATTAAAAAACTGGTTTTTGGCCCACTGTGCAAAATTTTTGTTCCGTTGAAATTTTTATTCCAATTCATTTAGTCAACCCGCGCGGAGACGCATCTTTTGACACCCCACACGTGAGCCTAGCTCTCACGAAACGTCAAAAAATTGCTTTTTTTTTACGTTTCGTAAGAGCTTGCTAACCTAACCTAACCTAACTAACCTAACCTAACCTAACCAAACCATCGATATTTCTGCCTCCAGGAGAGCTTATTTACCTAGTTTTTTGCATATTAATTATAATACAGGTTAGCTCCTGCTATCCCGACTATAAAAATTGACATCGCAGCTTTATATTAAAAAACTGGTTTTTGGCCCACTGTGCAAAATTTTTGTTCCGTTGAAATTTTTATTCCAATTCATTTAGTTAACCCGCGGGGAGACGCATCTTTTGACACCCCACACGTGAGCCTAGCTCTCACGAAACGTCAAAAAATTGCTTTTTTTTACGTTTCGTAAGAGCTTGCTAACCTAACCTAACCTAACTAACCTAACCTAACCTAACCAAACCATCGATATTTCTGTCTCCAGGAGAGCTTTTTTTACCTAGTTTTTTGCATATTAATAATAATACAGGTTAGCTCCTGCTATCCCGACTATAAAAATTGACATCGCAGCTTTACATTAAAAAACTGGTTTTTGGCCCACTGTGCAAAATTTTTGTTCCGTTGAAATTTTTATTCCAGGTCATTTAGTTAACCCGCGGGGAGACGCATCTTTTGACACCCCACACGTGAGCCTAGCTCTCACGAAACGTCAAAAAATTGCTTTTTTTTACGTTTCGTAAGAGCTTGCTAACCTAACCTAACCTAACTAACCTAACCAAACCATCGATATTTCTGCCTCCAGGAGAGCTTTTTTTACCTAGTTTTTTGCATATTAATTATAATACAGGTTAGCTCCTGCTATCCCGACTATAAAAATTGACATCGCAGCTTTATATTAAAAAACTGGTTTTTGGCCCACTGTGCAAAATTTTTGTTCCGTTGAAATTTTTATTCCAAATCATTTAGTTAACCCGCGCGGAGACGCATCTTTTGACACCCCACACGTGAGCCTAGCTCTCACGAAACGTCAAAAAATTGCTTTTTTTTTACGTTTCGTAAGAGCTTGCTAATCTAACCTAACCTAACTAACCTAACCTAACCTAACCTAACCATCGATATTTCTGCCTCCAGGAGAGCTTTTTTTACCTAGTTTTTTGCATATTAATTATAATACAGGTTAGCTCCTGCTATCCCGACTATAAAAATTGACATCGCAGCTTTATATTAAAAAACTGGTTTTTGGCCCACTGTGCAAAATTTTTGTTCCGTTGAAATTTTTATTCCAGTTCATTTAGTTAACCCGCGCGGAGACGCATCTTTTGACACCCCACACGTGAGCCTAGCTCTCACGAAACGTCAAAAAATTGCTTTTTTTTACGTTTCGTAAGAGCTTGCTAACCTAACCTAACCTAACTAACCTAACCTAACCTAACCAAACCATCGATATTTCTGCCTCCAGGAGAGCTTTTTTTACCCAGTTTTTTGCATATTAATTATAATACAGGTTAGCTCCTGCTATCCCGACTATAAAAATTGACATCGCAGCTTTACATTAAAAAACTGGTTTTTGGCCCACTGTGCAAAATTTTTGTTCCGTTGAAATTTTTATTCCAATTCATTTAGTTAACCCGCGGGGAGACGCATCTTTTGACACCCCACACGTGAGCCTTGCTCTCACGAAACGTCAAAAAATTGCTTTTTTTTACGTTTCGTAAGAGCTTGCTAACCTAACCTAACCTAACTAACCTAACCTAACCTAACCAAACCATCGATATTTCTGCCTCCAGGAGAGCTTTTATTACCTAGTTTTTTGCATATTAATTATAATACAGGTTAGCTCCTGCTATCCCGACTATAAAAATTGAAATCGCAGCTTTACATTAAAAAACTGGTTTTTGGCCCACTGTGCAAAATTTTTGTTCCGTTGAAATTTTTATTCCAGTTCACTTAGTTAACCCGCGCGGAGACGCATCTTTTGACACACCACACGTGAGCCTGCTAACCTAACCTAACCTAACTAACCAAACCTAACCTAACCAAACCATCGATATTTCTGCCTCCAGGAGAGCTTTTTTTACCTAGTTTTTTGCATATTAATTATAATACAGGTTAGCTCCTGCTATCCCGACTATAAAAATTGAAATCGCAGCTTTACATTAAAAAACTGGTTTTTGGCCCACTGTGCAAAATTTTTGTTCCGTTGAAATTTTTATTCCAGTTCACTTAGTTAACCCGCGGGGAGACGCATCTTTTGACACCCCACACGTGAGCCTAGCTCTCACGAAACGTCAAAAAATTGCTTTTTTTACGTTTCGTAAGAGCTTGCTAACCTAACCTAACCTAACTAACCAAACCTAACCTAACCAAACCATCGATATTTCTGCCTCCAGGAGAGCTTTTTTTACCTAGTTTTTTGCATATTAATTATAATACAGGTTAGCTCCTGCTATCCCGACTATAAAAATTGACATCGCAGCTTTATATTAAAAAACTGGTTTTTGGCCCACTGTGCAAAATTTTTGTTCCGTTGAAATTTTTATTCCAAATCATTTAGTTAACCCGCGCGGAGACGCATCTTTTGACACCCCACACGTGTGCCTAGCTCTCACGAAACGTCAAAAAATTGCTTTTTTTTTACGTTTCGTAAGAGCTTGCTAATCTAACCTAACCTAACTAATCTAACCTAACCTAACCTAACCATCGATATTTCTGCCTCCAGGAGAGCTTTTTTTACCCAGTTTTTTGCATATTAATTATAATACAGGTTAGCTCCTGCTATCCCGACTATAAAAATTGACATCGCAGCTTTATATTAAAAAACTGGTTTTTGGCCCACTGTGCAAAATTTTTGTTCCGTTGAAATTTTTATTCCAGTTCATTTAGTTAACCCGCGCGGAGACGCATCTTTTGACACCCCACACGTGAGCCTAGCTCTCACGAAACGTCAAAAAATTGCTTTTTTTTACGTTTCGTAAGAGCTTGCTAACCTAACCTAACCTAACTAACCTAACCTAACCTAACCAAACCATCGATATTTCTGCCTCCAGGAGAGCTTTTTTTACCTAGTTTTTTGCATATTAATTATAATACAGGTTAGCTCCTGCTATCCCGACTATAAAAATTGACATCGCAGCTTTACATTAAAAAACTAGTTTTTGGCCCACTGTGCAAAATTTTTGTTCCGTTGAAATTTTTATTCCAGTTCATTTAGTCAACCCGCGCGGAGACGCATCTTTTGACACCCCACACGTGAGCCTAGCTCTCACGAAACGTCAAAAAATTGCTTTTTTTTTACGTTTCGTAAGAGCTTGCTAACCTAACCTAACCTAACTAACCTAACCTAACCTAACCAAACCATCGATATTTCTGCCTCCAGGAGAGCTTATTTACCTAGTTTTTTGCATATTAATTATAATACAGGTTAGCTCCTGCTATCCCGACTATAAAAATTGACATCGCAGCTTTACATTAAAAAACTGGTTTTTGGCCCACTGTGCAAAATTTTTGTTCCGTTGAAATTTTTATTCCAATTCATTTAGTTAACCCGCGGGGAGACGCATCTTTTGACACCCCACACGTGAGCCTAGCTCTCACGAAACGTCAAAAAATTGCTTTTTTTTACGTTTCGTAAGAGCTTGCTAACCTAACCTAACCTAACTAACCTAACCTAACCTAACCAAACCATCGATATTTCTGCCTCCAGGAGAGCTTTAATTACCTAGTTTTTTGCATATTAATTATAATACAGGTTAGCTCCTGCTATCCCGACTATAAAAATTGAAATCGCAGCTTTACATTAAAAAACTGGTTTTTGGCCCACTGTGCAAAATTTTTGTTCCGTTGAAATTTTTATTCCAGTTCACTTAGTTAACCCGCGCGGAGACGCATCTTTTGACACACCACACGTGAGCCTAGCTCTCACGAAACGTCAAAAAATTGCTTTTTTTTTACGTTTCGTAAGAGCTTGCTAACCTAACCTAACCTAACTAACCAAACCTAACCTAACCAAACCATCGATATTTCTGCCTCCAGGAGAGCTTTTTTTACCTAGTTTTTTGCATATTAATTATAATACAGGTTAGCTCCTGCTATCCCGACTATAAAAATTGAAATCGCAGCTTTACATTAAAAAACTGGTTTTTGGCCCACTGTGCAAAATTTTTGTTCCGTTGAAATTTTTATTCCAGTTCACTTAGTTAACCCGCGGGGAGACGCATCTTTTGACACCCCACACGTGAGCCTAGCTCTCACGAAACGTCAAAAAATTGCTTTTTTTTACGTTTCGTAAGAGCTTGCTAACCTAACCTAACCTAACTAACCAAACCTAACCTAACCAAACCATCGATATTTCTGCCTCCAGGAGAGCTTTTTTTACCTAGATTTTTGCATATTAATTATAATACAGGTTAGCTCCTGCTATCCCGACTATAAAAATTGAAATCGCAGCTTTACATTAAAAAACTGGTTTTTGGCCCACTGTGCAAAATTTTTGTTCCGTTGAAATTTTTATTCCAGTTCACTTAGTTAACCCGCGGGGAGACGCATCTTTTGACACCCCACACGTGAGCCTAGCTCTCACGAAACGTCAAAAAATTGCTTTATTTTACGTTTCGTAAGAGCTTGCTAACCTAACCTAACCTAACTAACCAAACCTAACCTAACCAAACCATCGATATTTCTGCCTCCAGGAGAGCTTTTTTTACCTAGTTTTTTGCATATTAATTATAATACAGGTTAGCTCCTGCTATCCCGACTATAAAAATTGACATCGCAGCTTTATATTAAAAAACTGGTTTTTGGCCCACTGTGCAAAATTTTTGTTCCGTTGAAATTTTTATTCCAGTTCATTTAGTTAACCCGCGCGGAGACGCATCTTTTGACACACCACACGTGAGCCTAGCTCTCACGAAACGTCAAAAAATTGCTTTTTTTTTACGTTTCGTAAGAGCTTGCTAACCTAACCTAACCTAACTAACCTAACCTAACCTAACCAAACCATCGATATTTCTGCCTCCAGGAGAGCTTTTTTTACCTAGTTTTTTGCATATTAATTATAATACAGGTTAGCTCCTGCTATCCCGACTATAAAAATTGACATCGCAGCTTTATATTAAAAAACTGGTTTTTGGCCCACTGTGCAAAATTTTTGTTCCGTTGAAATTTTTATTCCAATTCATTTAGTCAACCCGCGCGGAGACGCATCTTTTGACACCCCACACGTGAGCCTAGCTCTCACGAAACGTCAAAAAATTGCTTTTTTTTTACGTTTCGTAAGAGCTTGCTAACCTAACCTAACCTAACTAACCTAACCAAACCATCGATATTTCTGCCTCCAGAAGAGCTTTTTTTACCCAGTTTTTTGCATATTAATTATAATACAGGTTAGCTCCTGCTATCCCGACTATAAAAATTGACATCGCAGCTTTATATTAAAAAACTGGTTTTTGGCCCACTGTGCAAAATTTTTGTTCCGTTGAAATTTTTATTCCAAATCATTTAGTTAACCCGCGCGGAGACGCATCTTTTGACACCCCACACGTGAGCCTAGCTCTCACGAAACGTCAAAAGATTGCTTTTTTTTACGTTTCGTAAGAGCTTGCTAATCTAACCTAACCTAACTAACCTAACCTAACCTAACCAAACCATCGATATTTCTGCCTCCAGGAGAGCTTTTTTTACCTAGTTTTTTGCATATTAATTATAATACAGGTTAGCTCCTGCTATCCCGACTATAAAAATTGACATCGCAGCTTTATATTAAAAAACTGGTTTTTGGCCCACTGTGCAAAATTTTTGTTCCGTTGAAATTTTTATTCCAGTTCATTTAGTTAACCCGCGCGGAGACGCATCTTTTGACACACCACACCTGAGCCTAGCTCTCACGAAACGTCAAAAAATTTCTTTTTTTTTACGTTTCGTAAGAGCTTGCTAATCTAACCTAACCTAACTAACCTAACCAAACCATCGATATTTCTGCCTCCAGGAGAGCTTTTGTTACCTAGTTTTTTGCATATTAATTATAATACAGGTTAGCTCCTGCTATCCCGACTATAAAAATTGACATCGCAGCTTTATATTAAAAAACTGGTTTTTGGCCCACTGTGCAAAATTTTTGTTCCGTTGAAATTTTTATTCCAGTTCATTTAGTTAACCCGCGCGGAGACGCATCTTTTGACACACCACACGTGAGCCTAGCTCTCACGAAACGTCAAAAGATTGCTTTTTTTACGTTTCGTAAGAGCTTGCTAATCTAACCTAACCTAACTAACCTAACCTAACCTAACCAAACCATCGATATTTCTGCCTCCAGGAGAGCTTTTTTTACCTAGTTTTTTGCATATTAATTATAATACAGGTTAGCTCCTGCTATCCCGACTATAAAAATTGACATCGCAGCTTTATATTAAAAAACTGGTTTTTGGCCCACTGTGCAAAATTTTTGTTCCGTTGAAATTTTTATTCCAGTTCATTTAGTTAACCCGCGCGGAGACGCATCTTTTGACACCCCACACGTGAGCCTAGCTCTCACGAAACGTCAAAAAATTGTTTTTTTTTACGTTTCGTAAGAGCTTGCTAACCTAACCTAACCTAACTAACCAAACCTAACCTAACCAAACCATCGATATTTCTGCCTCCAGGAGAGCTTTTTTTACCCAGTTTTTTGCATATTAATTATAATACAGGTTAGCTCCTGCTATCCCGACTATAAAAATTGACATCGCAGCTTTATATTAAAAAACTGGTTTTTGGCCCACTGTGCAAAATTTTTGTTCCGTTGAAATTTTTATTCCAGTTCATTTAGTTAACCCGCGCGGAGACGCATCTTTTGACACCCCACACGTGAGCCTTGCTCCCACGAAACGTCAAAAAATTGCTTTTTTTTTACGTTTCGTAAGAGCTTGCTAACCTAACCTAACCTAACTAACCTAACCTAACCTAACCAAACCATCGATATTTCTGCCTCCAGGAGACCTTTTTTTACCTAGTTTTTTGCATATTAATTATAATACAGGTTAGCTCCTGCTATCCCGACTATAAAAATTGACATCGCAGCTTTATATTAAAAAACTGGTTTTTGGCCCACTGTGCAAAATTTTTGTTCCGTTGAAATTTTTATTCCAGTTCATTTAGTTAACCCGCGCGGAGACGCATCTTTTGACACACCACACGTGAGCCTAGCTCTCACGAAACGTCAAAAAATTGCTTTTTTTTTACGTTTCGTAAGAGCTTGCTAACCTAACCTAACCTAACTAACCTAACCAAACCATCGATATTTCTGCCTCCAGGAGAGCTTTTTTTACCCAGTTTTTTGCATATTAATTATAATACAGGCTAGCTCCTGCTATCCCGACTATAAAAATTGACATCGCAGCTTTATATTAAAAAACTGGTTTTTGGCCCACTGTGCAAAATTTTTGTGCCGTTGAAATTTTTATTCCAGTTCATTTAGTTAACCCGCGCGGAGACGCATCTTTTGACACCCCACACGTGAGCCTAGCTCTCACGAAACGTCAAAAAATTGTTTTTTTTTACGTTTCGTAAGAGCTTGCTAACCTAACCTAACCTAACTAACCAAACCTAACCTAACCAAACCATCGATATTTCTGCCTCCAGGAGAGCTTTTTTTACCTAGTTTTTCGCATATTAATTATAATACAGGTTAGCTCCTGCTATCCCGACTATAAAAATTGACATCGCAGCTTTATATTAAAAAACTGGTTTTTGGCCCACTGTGCAAAATTTTTGTTCCGTTGAAATTTTTATTCCAGTTCATTTAATTAACCCGCGCGGAGACGCATCTTTTGACACCCCACACGTGAACCTAGCTCTCACGAAACGTCAAAAAATTGCTTTTTTTTTACGTTTCGTAAGAGCTTGCTAACCTAACCTAACCTAACTAACCTAACCTAACCTAACCAAACCATCGATATTTCTGCCTCCAGGAGAGCTTTTTTTACCCAGTTTTTTGCATATTAATTATAATACAGGTTAGCTCCTGCTATCCCGACTATAAAAATTGACATCGCAGCTTTATATTAAAAAACTGGTTTTTGGCCCATTGTGCAAAATTTTTTTTCCGTTGAAATTTTTATTCCAAATCATTTAATTAACCCGCGCGGAGACGCATCTTTTGACACCCCACACGTGCGCCTAGCTCTCACGAAACGTCAAAAAATTGCTTTGTTTACGTTTCGTAAGAGCTTGCTAACCTAACCTAACCTAACTAACCTAACCTAACCTAACCAAAACATCGATATTTCTGCCTCCAGGAGAGCTTTTTTTACCTAGTTTTTTGCATATTAATTATAATACAGGTTAGCTCCTGCTATCCCGACTATAAAAATTAAAATCGCAGCTTTATATTAAAAAACTTGTTTTTGGCCCACTGTGCAAAATTTTTGTTCCGTTGAAATTTTTATTCCAGTTCATTTAGTTAACCCGCGCGGAGACGCATCTTTTGACACGCCACCCGTGAACCTAGCTCTCACGAAACGTCAAAAAATTGCTTTTTTTTACGTTTCGTAAGAGCTTGCTAACCTAACCTAACCTAACTAACCTAACCTAACCTAACTATCCTAACCTAACCTAACCAAACCATCGATATTTCTGCCTCCAGGAGAGCTTTTTTTACCTAGTTTTTTGCATATTAATTATAATACAGGTTAGCTCCTGCTATCCCGACTATAAAAATTGACATCGCAGCTTTATATTAAAAAACTGGTTTTTGGCCCACTGTGCAAAATTTTTGTTCCGTTGAAATTTTTATTCCAGTTTATTTAGTTAACCCGCGCGGAGACGCATCTTTTGACGCCCCACACGTGAGCCTAGCTCTCACGAAACGTCAAAAAATTGCTTTTTTTTTACGTTTCGTAAGAGCTTGCTAACCTAACCTAACCTACCTAACCTAACCTAACCTAACCAAACCATCGATATTTCTGCCTCCAGGAGAGCTTTTTTTACCTTGTTTTTTGCATATTAATTATAATACAGGTTAGCTCCTGCTATCCCGACTATAAAAATTGACATCGCAGCTTTACATTAAAAAACTGGTTTTTGGCCCACTGTGCAAAATTTTTGTTCCGTTGAAATTTTTATTCCAGTTCATTTAGTTAACACGCGCGGAGACGCATCTTTTGACACCCCACACGTGAGCCTAGCTCTCACGACACCTCAAAAAATTGCTTTTTTTTTACGTTTCGTAAGAGCTTGCTAATCTAACCTAACCTAACTAACCTAACCTAACCCAACCAAACCATCGATATTTCTGCCTCCAGGAGAGCTTTTTTTACCCAGTTTTTTGCATATTAATTATAATACAGGTTAGCTCCTGCTATCCCGACTATAAAAATTGACATCGCAGCTTTATATTAAAAACTGGTTTTTGGCCCACTGTGCAAAATTTTAGTTCCGTTGAAATTTTTATTCCAGTTCATTTAGTGAACCCGCGCGGAGACGCATCTTTTGACACCCCACACGTGAGCCTAGCTCTCACGAAACGTCAAAAAATTTTTTTTTTTTACGTTTCGTAAGAGCTTGCTAACCTAACCTAACCTAACTAACCTAACCTAACCTAACCAAACCATCGATATTTCTGCCTCCAGGAGAGCTTTTCTTACCTAGTTTTTTGCATATTAATTATAATACAGGTTAGCTCCTGCTATCCCGACTATAAAAATTGACATCGCAGCTTTATATTAAATAACTGGTTTTTGGCTCACTGTGCAAAATTTTTGTTCCGTTGAAATTTTTATTCCAATTCATTTAGTTAACCCGCACGAAGACGCATCTTTTGACACCCCACACGTGAGCCTAGCTTTCACGAAACGTCAAAAAATTGCTTTTGTTTTACGTTTCGTAAGAGCTTGCTAATCTATCCTAACCTAACTAACCTAACCTAACCTAACCAAACCATCGATATTTCTGCCTCCAGGAGAGCTTTTTTTACCTAGTTTTTTGCATATTAATTATAATACAGGTTAGCTCCTGCTATCCCGACTATAAAAATTGACATCGCAGCTTTATATTAAAAAACTGGTTTTTGGCCCACTGTGCAAAATTTTTGTTCCGTTGAAATTTTTATTCCAAATCATTTAGTTAACCCGCGCGGAGACGCATCTTTTGACCCCCCACACGTGAGCCTAGCTCTCACGAAACGTCAAAAAATTGCTTTTTTTTACGTTTCGTAAGAGCTTGCTAACCTAACCTAACCTAACTAACCTAACCAAACCATCGATATTTCTGCCTCCAGGAGAGCTTTTTTTACCTAGTTTTTTGCATATTAATTATAATACAGGTTAGCTCCTGCTATCCCGACTATAAAAATTGACATCGCAGCTTTATATTAAAAAACTGGTTTTTGGCCCACTGTGCAAAATTTTTGTTCCGTTGAAATTTTTATTCCAAATCATTTAGTTAACCCGCGCGGAGACGCATCTTTTGACACCCCACACGTGAGCCTAGCTCTCACGAAACGTCAAAAAAATGATTTTTTTTTACGTTTCGTAAGAGCTTGCTAACCTAACCTAACCTAACTAACCTAACCTAACCTAACCAAACCATCGATATTTCTGCCTCCAGGAGAGCTTTTTTTACCTAGTTTTTTGCATATTAATTATAATACAGGTTAGCTCCTGCTATCCCGACTATAAAAATTGACATCGCAGCTTTATATTAAAAAACTGGTTTTTGGCCCACTGTGCAAAATTTTTGTTCTGTTGAAATTTTTATTCCAGTTCATTTAGTTAACCCGCGCGGAGACGCATCTTTTGACACCCCACACGTGAGCCTAGCTCTCACGAAACGTCAAAAAATTGATTTTTTTTACGTTTCGTAAGAGCTTGCTAACCTAACCTAACCTACCTAACCTAACCTAACCTAACCATCGATATTTCTGCCTCCAGGAGAGCTTTTTTTACCTAGTTTTTTGCATATTAATTATAATACAGGTTAGCTCCTGCTATCCCGACTATAAAAATTGACATCGCAGCTTTATATTAAAAAACTGGGTTTTGGCCCACTGTGCAAAATTTTTGTTCCGTTGAAATTTTTATTCCAGTTCATTTAGTTAACCCGCGCGGAGACGCATCTTTTGACACCCCACACGTGAGCCTAGCTCTCACGAAACGTCAAAAAATTGCTTTTTTTTTACGTTTCGTAAGAGCTTGCTAACCTAACCTAACCTATCTAACCTAACCAAACCTAACCAAACCATCGATATTTCTGCCTCCAGGAGAGCTTTTTTTACGTAGTTTTTTGCATATTAATTATAATACAGGTTAGCTCCTGCTATCCCGACTATAAAAATTGACATCGCAGCTTTATATTGAAAAACTGGTTTTTGGCCCACTGTGCAAAATTTTTTTCCGTTGAAATTTTTATTCCAGTTCATTTAGTTAACCCGCGCGGAGACGCATCTTTTGACACCCCACACGTGAGCCTAGCTCTCACGAAACGTCAAAAAATTGCTTTTTTTTACGTTTCGTAAGAGCTTGCTAATCTAACCTAACCTAACTAACCTAACCTAACCTAACCAAACCATCGATATTTCTGCCTCCAGGAGAGCTTTTTTTACCTAGTTTTTTGCATATTAATTATAATACAGGTTAGCTCCTGCTATCCCGACTATAAAAATTGACATCGCAGCTTTATATTAAAAAACTGGTTTTTGGCCCACTGTGCAAAATTTTTGTTCCGTTGAAATTTTTATTCCAAATCATTTAGTTAACCCGCGCGGAGACGCATCTTTTGACACCCCACACGTGAGCCTAGCTCTCACGAAACGTCAAAAAATGGTTTTTTTTTTATGTTTCGTAAGAGCTTGCTAACCTAACCTAACCTAACTAACCTAACCTAACCTAACCAAACCATCGATATTTCTGTATCCAGGAGAGCTTTTTTTACCCAGTTTTTTGCAAATTAATTATAATACAGGTTAGCTCCTGCTATCCCGACTATAAAAATTGACATCGCAGCTTTATATTAAAAAACTGGTTTTTGGCCCACTCTGCAAAATTTTTGTTCTGTTGAAATTTTTATTCCAGTTCATTTAGTTAACCCGCGCGGAGACGCATCTTTTGACACCCCACACGTGAGCCTAGCTCTCACGAAACGTCAAAAAATTGCTTTTTTTTTACGTTTCGTAAGAGCTTGCTAACCTAACCTAACCTACCTAACCTAACCTAACCTAACCATCGATATTTCTGCCTCCAGGAGAGCTTTTTTTACCTAGTTTTTTGCATATTAATTATAATACAGGTTAGCTCCTGCTATCCCGACTATAAAAATTGACATCGCAGCTTTATATTAAAAAACTGGGTTTTGGCCCACTGTGCAAAATTTTTGTTCCGTTGAAATTTTTATTCCAGTTCATTTAGTTAACCCGCGCGGAGACGCATCTTTTGACACCCCACACGTGAGCCTAGCTCTCACGAAACGTCAAAAAATTGTTTTTTTTTACGTTTCGTAAGAGCTTGCTAACCTAACCTAACCTAACTAACCAAACCTAACCTAACCAAACCATCGATATTTCTGCCTCCAGGAGAGCTTTTTTTACCCAGTTTTTTGCATATTAATTATAATACAGGTTAGCTCCTGCTATCCCGACTATAAAAATTGACATCGCAGCTTTATATTAAAAAACTGGTTTTTGGCCCACTGTGCAAAATTTTTGTTCCGTTGAAATTTTTATTCCAGTTCATTTAGTTAACCCGCGCGGAGACGCATCTTTTGACACCCCACACGTGAGCCTTGCTCCCACGAAACGTCAAAAAATTGCTTTTTTTTTACGTTTCGTAAGAGCTTGCTAACCTAACCTAACCTAACTAACCTAACCTAACCTAACCAAACCATCGATATTTCTGCCTCCAGGAGAGCTTTTTTTACCTAGTTTTTTGCATATTAATTATAATACAGGTTAGCTCCTGCTATCCCGACTATAAAAATTGGCATCGCAGCTTTATATTAAAAAACTGGTTTTTGGCCCACTGTGCAAAATTTTTGTTCCGTTGAAATTTTTATTCCAGTTCATTTAGTTAACCCGCGCGGAGACGCATCTTTTGACACACCACACGTGAGCCTAGCTCTCACGAAACGTCAAAAAATTGCTTTTTTTTTACGTTTCGTAAGAGCTTGCTAACCTAACCTAACCTAACTAACCTAACCAAACCATCGATATTTCTGCCTCCAGGAGAGCTTTTTTTACCCAGTTTTTTGCATATTAATTATAATACAGGTTAGCTCCTGCTATCCCGACTATAAAAATTGACATCGCAGCTTTATATTAAAAAACTGGTTTTTGGCCCACTGTGCAAAATTTTTGTTCCGTTGAAATTTTTATTCCAGTTCATTTAGTTAACCCGCGCGGAGACGCATCTTTTGACACCCCACACGTGAGCCTAGCTCTCACGAAACGTCAAAAAATTGTTTTTTTTTACGTTTCGTAAGAGCTTGCTAACCTAACCTAACCTAACTAACCAAACCTAACCTAACCAAACCATCGATATTTCTGCCTCCAGGAGAGCTTTTTTTACCTAGTTTTTTGCATATTAATTATAATACAGGTTAGCTCCTGCTATCCCGACTATAAAAATTGACATCGCAGCTTTATATTAAAAAACTGGTTTTTGGCCCACTGTGCAAAATTTTTGTTCCGTTGAAATTTTTATTCCAGTTCATTTAATTAACCCGCGCGGAGACGCATCTTTTGACACCCCACACGTGAGCCTAGCTCTCACGAAACGTCAAAAAATTGCTTTTTTTTTACGTTTCGTAAGAGCTTGCTAACCTAACCTAACCTAACTAACCTAACCTAACCTAACCAAACCATCGATATTTCTGCCTCCAGGAGAGCTTTTTTTACCCAGTTTTTTGCATATTAATTATAATACAGGTTAGCTCCTGCTATCCCGACTATAAAAATTGACATCGCAGCTTTATATTAAAAAACTGGTTTTTGGCCCATTGTGCAAAATTTTTTTTCCGTTGAAATTTTTGTTCCAAATCATTTAGTTAACCCGCGCGGAGACGCATCTTTTGACACCCCACACGTGAGCCTAGCTCTCACGAAACGTCAAAAAATTGCTTTTTTTACGTTTCGTAAGAGCTTGCTAACCTAACCTAACCTAACTAACCTAACCTAACCTAACTAAAACATCGATATTTCTGCCTCCAGGAGAGCTTTTTTACCTAGTTTTTTGCATATTAATTATAATACAGGTTAGCTCCTGCTATCCCGAATATAAAAATTAAAATCGCAGCTTTATATTAAAAAACTTGTTTTTGGCCCACTGTGCAAAATTTTTGTTCCGTTGAAATTTTTATTCCAGTTTATTTAGTTAACCCGCGCGGAGACGCATCTTTTGACACGCCACCCGTGAACCTAGCTCTCACGAAACGTCAAAAAATTGCTTTTTTTTACGTTTCGTAAGAGCTTGCTAACCTAACCTAACCTAACTAACCTAACCTAACCTAACTATCCTAACCTAACCTAACCAAACCATCGATATTTCTGCCTCCAGGAGAGCTTTTTTTACCTAGTTTTTTGCATATTAATTATAATACAGGTTAGCTCCTGCTATCCCGACTATAAAAATTGACATCGCAGCTTTATATTAAAAAACTGGTTTTTGGCCCACTGTGCAAAATTTTTGTTCCGTTGAAATTTTTATTCCAGTTTATTTAGTTAACCCGCGCGGAGACGCATCTTTTGACACCCCACACGTGAGCCTAGCTCTCACGAAACGTCAAAAAATTGCTTTTTTTTTACGTTTCGTAAGAGCTTGCTAACCTAACCTAACCTACCTAACCTAACCTAACCTAACCAAACCATCGATATTTCTGCCTCCAGGAGAGCTTTTCTTACCTAGTTTTTTGCATATTAATTATAATACAGGTTAGCTCCTGCTATCCCGACTATAAAAATTGACATCGCAGCTTTACATTAAAAAACTGGTTTTTGGCCCACTGTGCAAAATTTTTGTTCCGTTGAAATTTTTATTCCAGTTCATTTAGTTAACCCGCGCGGAGACGCATCTTTTGACACCCCACACGTGAGCCTAGCTCTCACGACACCTCAAAAAATTGCTTTTTTTTTACGTTTCGTAAGAGCTTGCTAATCTAACCTAACCTAACTAACCTAACCTAACCCAACCAAACCATCGATATTTCTGCCTCCAGGAGAGCTTTTTTTACCCAGTTTTTTGCATATTAATTATAATACAGGTTAGCTCCTGCTATCCCGACTATAAAAATTGACATCGCAGCTTTATATTAAAAACTGGTTTTTGGCCCACTGTGCAAAATTTTAGTTCCGTTGAAATTTTTATTCCAGTTCATTTAGTGAACCCGCGCAGAGACGCATCTTTTGACACCCCACACGTGAGCCTAGCTCTCACGAAACGTCAAAAAATTTTTTTTTTTTACGTTTCGTAAGAGCTTGCTAACCTAACCTAACCTAACTAACCTAACCTAACCTAACCAAACCATCGATATTTCTGCCTCCAGGAGAGCTTTTCTTACCTAGTTTTTTGCATATTAATTATAATACAGGTTAGCTCCTGCTATCCCGACTATAAAAATTGACATCGCAGCTTTATATTAAATAACTGGTTTTTGGCTCACTGTGCAAAATTTTTGTTCCGTTGAAATTTTTATTCCAATTCATTTAGTTAACCCGCACGAAGACGCATCTTTTGACACCCCACACGTGAGCCTAGCTTTCACGAAACGTCAAAAAATTGCTTTTGTTTTACGTTTCGTAAGAGCTTGCTAATCTATCCTAACCTAACTAACCTAACCTAACCTAACCAAACCATCGATATTTCTGCCTCCAGGAGAGCTTTTTTTACCTAGTTTTTTGCATATTAATTATAATACAGGTTAGCTCCTGCTATCCCGACTATAAAAATTGACATCGCAGCTTTATATTAAAAAACTGGTTTTTGGCCCACTGTGCAAAATTTTTGTTCCGTTGAAATTTTTATTCCAAATCATTTAGTTAACCCGCGCGGAGACGCATCTTTTGACCCCCCACACGTGAGCCTAGCTCTCACGAAACGTCAAAAAATTGCTTTTTTTTACGTTTCGTAAGAGCTTGCTAACCTAACCTAACCTAACTAACCTAACCAAACCATCGATATTTCTGCCTCCAGGAGAGCTTTTTTTACCTAGTTTTTTGCATATTAATTATAATACAGGTTAGCTCCTGCTATCCCGACTATAAAAATTGACATCGCAGCTTTATATTAAAAAACTGGTTTTTGGCCCACTGTGCAAAATTTTTGTTCCGTTGAAATTTTTATTCCAAATCATTTAGTTAACCCGCGCGGAGACGCATCTTTTGACTCCCCACACGTGAGCCTAGCTCTCACGAAACGTCAAAAAATTGATTTTTTTTTACGTTTCGTAAGAGCTTGCTAACCTAACCTAACCTAACTAACCTAACCTAACCTAACCAAACCATCGATATTTCTGCCTCCAGGAGAGCTTTTTTTACCTAGTTTTTTGCATATTAATTATAATACAGGTTAGCTCCTGCTATCCCGACTATAAAAATTGACATCGCAGCTTTATATTAAAAAACTGGTTTTTGGCCCACTCTGCAAAATTTTTGTTCCGTTGAAATGTTTATTCCAGTTCATTTAGTTAACCCGCGCGGAGACGCATCTTTTGACACCCCACACGTGAGCCTAGCTCTCACGAAACGTCAAAAAATTGCTTTTTTTTTACGTTTCGTAAGAGCTTGCTGACCTAACCTAACCTACCTAACCTAACCTAACCTAACCATCGATATTTCTGCCTCCAGGAGAGCTTTTTTTACCTAGTTTTTTGCATATTAATTATAATACAGGTTAGCTCCTGCTATCCCGACTATAAAAATTGACATCGCAGCTTTATATTAAAAAACTGGGTTTTGGCCCACTGTGCAAAATTTTTGTTCCGTTGAAATTTTTATTCCAGTTCATTTAGTTAACCCGCGCGGAGACGCATCTTTTGACACCCCACACGTGAGCCTAGCTCTCACGAAACGTCAAAAAATTGCTTTTTTTTTACGTTTCGTAAGAGCTTGCTAACCTAACCTAACCTATCTAACCTAACCAAACCTAACCAAACCATCGATATTTCTGCCTCCAGGAGAGCTTTTTTTACGTAGTTTTTTGCATATTAATTATAATACAGGTTAGCTCCTGCTATCCCGACTATAAAAATTGACATCGCAGCTTTATATTGAAAAACTGGTTTTTGGCCCACTGTGCAAAATTTTTTTCCGTTGAAATTTTTATTCCAGTTCATTTAGTTAACCCGCGCGGAGACGCATCTTTTGACACCCCACACGTGAGCCTAGCTCTCACGAAACGTCAAAAAATTGCTTTTTTTTACGTTTCGTAAGAGCTTGCTAATCTAACCTAACCTAACTAACCTAACCTAACCTAACCAAACCATCGATATTTCTGCTTCCAGGAGAGCTTTTTTTACCTAGTTTTTTGCATATTAATTATAATACAGGTTAGCTCCTGCTATCCCGACTATAAAAATTGACATCGCAGCTTTATATTAAAAAACTGGTTTTTGGCCCACTGTGCAAAATTTTTGTTCCGTTGAAATTTTTATTCCAGTTCATTTAGTTAACCCGCGCGGAGACGCATCTTTTGACACCCCACACGTGAGCCTAGCTCTCACGAAACGTCAAAAAATTGCTTTTTTTTTATGTTTCGTAAGAGCTTGCTAACCTAACCTAACCTAACTAACCTAACCTAACCTAACCAAACCATCGATATTTCTGCCTCCAGGAGAGCTTTTTTTACCCAGTTTTTTGCAAATTAATTATAATACAGGTTAGCTCCTGCTATCCCGACTATAAAAATTGACATCGCAGCTTTATATTAAAAAACTGGTTTTTGGCCCACTCTGCAAAATTTTTGTTCCGTTGAAATTTTTATTCCAGTTCATTTAGTTAACCCGCGCGGAGACGCATCTTTTGACACCCCACACGTGAGCCTAGCTCTCACGAAACGTCAAAAAATTGCTTTTTTTTTACGTTTCGTAAGAGCTTGCTAACCTAACCTAACCTACCTAACCTAACCTAACCTAACCAAACCATCGATATTTCTGCCTCCAGGAGAGCTTTTTTTACCTAGTTTTTTGCATATTAATTATAATACAGGTTAGCTCCTGCTATCCCGACTATAAAAATTGACATCGCAGCTTTACATTAAAAAACTGGTTTTTGGCCCACTGTGCAAAATTTTATTTCCGTTGAAATTTTAATTCCAGTTCATTTAGTTAACCCGCGCGGAGACGCATCTTTTGACACCCCATACGTGAGCCTAGCTCTCACAAAACGTCAAAATTTTTTTTTTTTTTACGTTTCGTAAGAGCTTGCTAACCTAACCTAACCTAACTAACCTAACCTAACCTAACCAAACCATCGATATTTCTGCCTCCAGGAGAGCTTTTCTTACCTAGTTTTTTGCATATTAATTATAATACAGGTTAGCTCCTGCTATCCCGACTATAAAAATTGACATCGCAGCTTTATATTAAAAAACTGGTTTTTGGCTCACTGTGCAAAATTTTATTTCCGTTGAAATTTTTATTCCAGTTCATTTAGTTAACCCGCACGAAGACGCATCTTTTGACACCCCACACGTGAGCCTAGCTTTCACGAAACGTCAAAAAATTGCTTTTGTTTTACGTTTCGTAAGAGCTTGCTAATCTATCCTAACCTAACTAACCTAACCTAACCTAACCAAACCATCGATATTTCTGCCTCCAGGAGAGCTTTTTTTACCTAGTTTTTTGCATATTAATTATAATACAGGTTAGCTCCTGCTATCCCGACTATAAAAATTGACATCGCAGCTTTATATTAAAAAACTGGTTTTTGGCCCACTGTGCAAAATTTTTGTTCCGTTGAAATTTTTATTCCAAATCATTTATTTAACCCGCGCGGAGACGCATCTTTTGATACCCCACACGTGAGCCTAGCTCTCACGAAACGTCAAAAAATTGCTTTTCTTTACGTTTTGTAAGAGCTTGCTAACCTAACCTAACCTAACTAACCTAACCTAACCTAACCAAACCATCGATATTTCTGCCTCCATGAGAGCTTTTTTTACCCAGTTTTTTGCATATTAATAAAATTATAATACAGGTTAGCTCCTGCTATCCCGACTATAAAAATTGACATCGCAGCTTTATATTAAAAAAACTGGTTTTTGGCCCACTGTGCGAAATTTTTGTTCCGTTGAAATTATTATTCCAGTTTATTTAGTTAACCCGCGCGGAGACGCATCTTTTGACACCCCACACGTGAGCCTAGCTCTCACGAAACGTCAAAAAATTGATTTTTTTTTACGTTTAATAAGAGCTTGCTAACCTAACCTAACCTAACTAACCTAACCTAACCTAACCAAACCATCGATATTTCTGCCTCCAGGAGAGCTTTTTTTACCTAGTTTTTTGCATATTAATTATAATACAGGTTAGCTCCTGCTATCCCGACTATAAAAATTGACATCGCAGCTTTATATTAAAAAACTGGTTTTTGGCCCACTGTGCAAAATTTTTGTTCTGTTGAAATTTTTATTCCAGTTCATTTAGTTAAGCCGCGCGGAGACGCATCTTTTGACACCCCACACGTGAGCCTAGCTCTCACGAAACGTCAAAAAATTGCTTTTTTTTAACGTTTCGTAAGTGCTTGCTAACCTAACCTAACCTACCTAACCTAACCTAACCTAACCATCGATATTTCTGCCTCCAGGAGAGCTTTTTTTACCTAGTTTTTTGCATATTAATTATAATACAGGTTAGCTCCTGCTATCCCGACTATAAAAATTGACATCGCAGCTTTATATTAAAAAACTGGGTTTTGGCCCACTGTGCAAAATTTTTGTTCCGTTGAAATTTTTATTCCAGTTCATTTAGTTAACCCGCGCGGAGACGCATCTTTTGACACCCCACACGTGAGCCTAGCTCTCACGAAACGTCAAAAAATTGCTTTTTTTTTACGTTTCGTAAGAGCTTGCTAACCTAACCTAACCTATCTAACCTAACCTAACCTAACCAAACCATCGATATTTCTGCCTCCAGGAGAGCTTTTTTTACCTAGTTTTTTGCATATTAATTATAATACAGGTTAGCTCCTGCTATCCCGACTATAAAAATTGACATCGCAGCTTTATATTAAAAAACTGGTTTTTGGCCCACTGTGCAAAATTTTTGTTCCGTTGAAATTTTTATTCCAGTTCATTTAGTTAACCCGCGCGGAGACGCATCTTTTGACACACCACACGTGAGCCTAGCTCTCACGAAACGTCAAAAAATTGCTTTTTTTTTACGTTTCGTAAGAGCTTGCTAATCTAACCTAACCTAACTAACCTAACCAAACCATCGATATTTCTGCCTCCAGGAGAACTTTTTTTACCTAGTTTTTTGCATATTAATTATAATACAGGTTAGCTCCTGCTATCCCGACTATAAAAATTGACATCGCAGCTTTATATTAAAAAACTGGTTTTTGGCCCACTGTGCAAAATTTTTGTTCCGTTGAAATTTTTATTCCAGTTCATTTAGTTAACCCGCGCGGAGACGCATCTTTTGACACCCCACACGTGAGCCTAGCTCTCACGAAACGTCAAAAAATTGCTTTTTTTTACGTTTCGTAAGAGCTTGCTAATCTAACCTAACCTAACTAACCTAACCTAACCTAACCAAACCATCGATATTTCTGCCTCCAGGAGAGCTTTTTTTACCTAGTTTTTTGCATATTAATTATAATACAGGTTAGCTCCTGCTATCCCGACTATAAAAATTGACATCGCAGCTTTATATTAAAAAACTGGTTTTTGGCCCACTGTGCAAAATTTTTGTTCCATTGAAATTTTTATTCCAGTTCATTTAGTTAACCCGCGCGGAGACGCATCTTTTGACACCCCACACGTGAGCCTAGCTCTCACGAAACGTCAAAAAATTGCTTTTTTTTACGTTTCGTAAGAGCTTGCTAACCTAACCTAACTAACCTAACCTAACCTAACCAAACCATCGATATTTCTGCCTCCAGGAGAGCTTTTCTTACCTAGTTTTTTGCATATTAATTATAATACAGGTTAGCTCCTGCTATCCCGACTATAAAAATTGACATCGCAGCTTTACATTAAAAAACTGGTTTTTGGCCCACTGTGCAAAATTTTTGTTCCGTTGAAATTTTTATTCCAGTTCATTTAGTTAACCCGCGCGGAGACGCATCTTTTGACACCCCACACGTGAGCCTAGCTCTCACGACACCTCAAAAAATTGCTTTTTTTTTACGTTTCGTAAGAGCTTGCTAATCTAACCTAACCTAACTAACCTAACCTAACCCAACCAAACCATCGATATTTCTGCCTCCAGGAGAGCTTTTCTTACCTAGTTTTTTGCATATTAATTATAATACAGGTTAGCTCCTGCTATCCCGACTATAAAAATTGACATCGCAGCTTTACATTAAAAAACTGGTTTTTGGCCCACTGTGCAAAATTTTTGTTCCGTTGAAATTTTTATTCCAGTTCATTTAGTTAACCCGCGCGGAGACGCATCTTTTGACACCCCACACGTGAGCCTAGCTCTCACGACACCTCAAAAAATTGCTTTTTTTTTACGTTTCGTAAGAGCTTGCTAATCTAACCTAACCTAACTAACCTAACCTAACCCAACCAAACCATCGATATTTCTGCCTCCAGGAGAGCTTTTTTTACCCAGTTTTTTGCATATTAATTATAATACAGGTTAGCTCCTGCTATCCCGACTATAAAAATTGACATCGCAGCTTTATATTAAAAACTGGTTTTTGGCCCACTGTGCAAAATTTTAGTTCCGTTGAAATTTTTATTCCAGTTCATTTAGTGAACCCGCGCGGAGACGCATCTTTTGACACCCCACACGTGAGCCTAGCTCTCACGAAACGTCAAAAAATTTTTTTTTTTTACGTTTCGTAAGAGCTTGCTAACCTAACCTAACCTAACTAACCTAACCTAACCTAACCTAACCAAACCATCGATATTTCTGCCTCCAGGAGAGCTTTTCTTACCTAGTTTTTTGCATATTAATTATAATACAGGTTAGCTCCTGCTATCCCGACTATAAAAATTGACATCGCAGCTTTATATTAAATAACTGGTTTTTGGCTCACTGTGCAAAATTTTTGTTCCGTTGAAATTTTTATTCCAGTTCATTTAGTTAACCCGCACGAAGACGCATCTTTTGACACCCCACACGTGAGCCTAGCTTTCACGAAACGTCAAAAAATTGCTTTTGTTGTACGTTTCGTAAGAGCTTGCTAATCTATCCTAACCTAACTAACCTAACCTAACCTAACCAAACCATCGATATTTCTGCCTCCAGGAGAGCTTTTTTTACCTAGTTTTTTGCATATTAATTATAATACAGGTTAGCTCCTGCTATCCCGACTATAAAAATTGACATCGCAGCTTTATATTAAAAAACTGGTTTTTGGCCCACTGTGCAAAATTTTTGTTCCGTTGAAATTTTTATTCCAAATCATTTAGTTAACCCGCGCGGAGACGCATCTTTTGACACCCCACACGTGAGCCTAGCTCTCACGAAACGTCAAAAAATTGCTTTTTTTTTACGTTTCGTAAGAGCTTGCTAACCTAACCTAACCTACCTAACCTAACCATCGATATTTCTGCCTCCAGGAGAGCTTTTTTTACCTAGTTTTTTGCATATTAATTATAATACAGGTTAGCTCCTGCTATCCCGACTATAAAAATTGACATCGCAGCTTTATATTAAAAAACTGGGTTTTGGCCCACTGTGCAAAATTTTTGTTCCGTTGAAATTTTTATTCCAGTTCATTTAGTTAACCCGCGCGGAGACGCATCTTTTGACACCCCACACGTGAGCCTAGCTCTCACGAAACGTCAAAAAATTGCTTTTTTTTTACGTTTCGTAAGAGCTTGCTAACCTAACCTAACCTATCTAACCTAACCTAACCTAACCAAACCATCGATATTTCTGCCTCCAGGAGAGCTTTTTTACCTAGTTTTTTGCATATTAATTATAATACAGGTTAGCTCCTGCTATCCCGACTATAAAAATTGACATCGCAGCTTTATATTAAAAAACTGGTTTTTGGCCCACTGTGCAAAATTTTTGTTCCGTTGAAATTTTTATTCTAGTTCATTTAGTTAACCCGCGCGGAGACGCATCTTTTGACACCCCACACGTGAGCCTAGCTCTCACGAAACGTCAAAAAATTGCTTTTTTTTACGTTTCGTAAGAGCTTGCTAATCTAACCTAACCTAACTAACCTAACCTAACCTAACCAAACCATCGATATTTCTGCCTCCAGGAGAGCTTTTTTTACCTAGTTTTTTGCATATTAATTATAATACAGGTTAGCTCCTGCTATCCCGACTATAAAAATTGACATCGCAGCTTTATATTAAAAAACTGGTTTTTGGCCCACTGTGCAAAATTTTTGTTCCATTGAAATTTTTATTCCAGTTCATTTAGTTAACCCGCGCGGAGACGCATCTTTTGACACCCCACACGTGAGCCTAGCTCTCACGAAACGTCAAAAAATTGCTTTTTTTTTACGTTTCGTAAGAGCTTGCTAACCTAACCTAACTAACCTAACCTAACCTAACCAAACCATCGATATTTCTGCCTCCAGGAGAGCTTTTCTTACCTAGTTTTTTGCATATTAATTATAATACAGGTTAGCTCCTGCTATCCCGACTATAAAAATTGACATCGCAGCTTTATATTAAAAAACTGGTTTTTGGCCCACTGTGCAAAATTTTTGTTCCATTGAAATTTTTATTCCAGTTCATTTAGTTAACCCGCGCGGAGACGCATCTTTTGACACCCCACACGTGAGCCTAGCTCTCACGAAACGTCAAAAAATTGCTTTTTTTTTACGTTTCGTAAGAGCTTGCTAACCTAACCTAACTAACCTAACCTAACCTAACCAAACCATCGATATTTCTGCCTCCAGGAGAGCTTTTCTTACCTAGTTTTTTGCATATTAATTATAATACAGGTTAGCTCCTGCTATCCCGACTATAAAAATTGACATCGCAGCTTTATATTAAAAAACTGGTTTTTGGCCCACTGTGCAAAATTTTTGTTCCGTTGAAATTTTTATTCCAGTTCATTTAGTTAACCCGCGCGGAGACGCATCTTTTGACACCCCACACGTGAGCCTAGCTCTCACGAAACGTCAAAAAATTGCTTTTTTTTACGTTTCGTAAGAGCTTGCTAATCTAACCTAACCTAACTAACCTAACCTAACCTAACCAAACCACCGCAAAAAGCCAGTAAAGGCGGCGATCGTTGTTTTCGGGAACAATCTGGGGGTCATCCACGACCCACAGCTTGTGACCGAGAACATCGCCACCGTTTTGCTGAAGGTGGGCCAGCTTAGCTTTGGAGTGCTATCGGTCTATTTTGAGGGTGCTCAGGACATCGAACCCTACCTTTCCGAAACACAAAACACCATACAGAAACTGCACACACACAACATTCTGGTGGGAGGAGACGCCAATGCCTGGAGCCAGTGGTGGGGAAGTGTTTCCGAAAATCATCGCGGGGCCGCGTACTGCTCATTCCTCAATGAGCGGGATCTCCACATCCTAAACACGGGCCAAACGCCGACGTTCGAGACCTACAAAAGGGACAGGTGGTGCACCAGCATCGTCGATGTGACGGCGTGTAGCCAGTCATTGTTGGGCAAGGTCGACGAGTGGCGTGTAGAACGGTGTCTAATAATATCGGACCACAATGCAATTACCTTCTCCATGCGCTTAGAAAAAGCCTTGGAACCCCTAAGGCCAATCTCAACGCGCATCTACAACACCAAGAAGGCAAAGTGGTCTGACTTCTGCACGCACTTTAAGACCAGCCTAGCGGACAGTGACATCACACCTGCCAGAATCTCGAGCGTCGCGAACCCTGAGGATCTGGAAACCATCATCACCACATATACCCAAAACATCCACCGCTCATGCGAGGAAGCAATCCCAAGGCTGGGGTCGCCTAAACACGACGCCAAGCCTCCATGGTGGAACCCTTCTCTTGACCGCCTCAAAAAAGAGGCAATGACAAAGAAGAGAAGGATCCGGAACGCGGCTGCCAGCCGGAGAGACTTCACCATCCAAGAATACGTCTTGGCTAAAACCGCCTACACCGCAGCGGCGACGGAGGCAGCCACAGCTAACTGGAAGGAGTTCTGCTCGAAGCAGGACCGAGAGAGCATGTGGGACGGCATCTATAGGGTACTAAGGAAGACTGCCAGAAGACAGGATGACGCCCTCCTGAGAAATACCGCAGGTGAGACGCTCAGTCCAGAACAGTCAGCGGATCTTCTGGCAAAAACCTTTTACCCCGACGACTCAACAGATGCCGAACAACCATACCACAAAATCCTGAGAAAACTAGCAGAGGAAAAGAACCCTCAGGGCCTGTCTGCCAACGATCCACCCTTCACGGCCGCGGAGCTGGAAATGGTTCTTCAGAACCAAAATCCAAAAAAAGCACCCGGTCCTGACGGATTAACCGCAGACATCTGCACAGCGGCAATAAACTGCGACAGGGAGGTGTTCTTAGCGATAGCCAACAGGTGCTTCTCGCTTGCCCACTTCCCGAAGCAGTGGAAAGTTGCCCATGTGTGCATTCTCCGCAAGCCAGGAAAAGACGACTATACCAGCCCAAAGTCGTACAGACCAATAGGTCTGCTCTCGGTCTTAGGAAAAATCGTCGAGAAACTCCTAGTTGGCAGACTGCAGCATCACTTCCTCCCAACACTACACAAAAATCAGTACGGTTTCATGCCACAGCGCGGGACCGAGGACGCGCTCTATGCTCTAGTGGGCCATATACGAGCCGAAATCAAAGCCAAAAAGATCGTGCTTTTGATATCATTGGACATAGAGGGGGCCTTCGATAACGCATGGTGGCCAGCACTCAAAAGACAGATGGTGGTCAAGAACTGTCCCAAAAACATCTACGCTTTCGTCACCTCATACCTCGAAGACCGGAACATCAGGGTAAACTACGCCAGAGCAACTAGTGAGAAGGGTACCACGAAGGGTTGTGTCCAGGGCTCTATTGCCGGACCAACGTTCTGGAACCTTATCCTGGACTCGCTCCTTGACAAGTTGGCTAGCATGGGAGTTTACTGCCAGGCCTTTGCAGACGACGTTGTCCTGGTTTTCTCGGACTTCACAGCCGGTCCCCTGCAGCAAACAGCCAACGATACCCTAGACATAGTATCAAAATGGGGCGTACAAAATAAGCTTCGCTTCGCCGCGCACAAGACCAACGCGATGGTGCTAACTAGGAAGCTTAAGTACGACGTTCCGGTACTCTACATGTCGGACACGCGGCTGAACCTGGTCGAAGAGGTCAAGCTGCTAGGTCTCACGATAGATTCTAAACTCACCTTCAACGCGCACGTGTCTGCGACCTGTAAAAAGGCTGCAGACATCTATAAGCAGTTGGCACGCGCAGCAAAGGTGACTTGGGGTCTAAACGGAGAGATAATCAGGACGATATACGTGTCGGTGATAGAGCCTATCGTGATGTATGCAGCGAGTGCGTGGGCCCCCGCAGCCGATAAACTGATGACAAGAAATCAGTTTGATTCACTGCAGAGGGGCTTTGTGCAAAAGATCTGCAAAGCATACCGCACGGTGTCTCTGACATCGGCGCTTATCCTGTCAGGCCAACTCCCCCTAGATCTCCGGGTAATCGAGGCAGCTACCCTATTTAAAATCAAAAAGGGACATTCCCAAGACTTTATACCACCGGGCCGTGAGCTGGAGTGTGATTTACACCACTCCCAAAAACCCCACCCAGCGCTACTCATAACAACGGAGTATGCATGCCTGAAGGACCTGACTCCTAAAACCCTGGAAAACCAACAAGTAATCGGTCCCCAAATATACACCGATGGCAGCAAAATAGAGGGGAAAGTCGGAGCTGCCCTAACTTGTTGGGAAAACGGAAAGGAGTCGAAGTTCTGCACTTTTGGCCTGGAGCCTCACAACACTGTCTTCCAATCGGAAATGTACGCTCTCTACAGAGCTGTAAGGATGGTGAGGGAATCTAGGGCGTCCTCCGTAGGCATTTTGAGTGACTCAAGATCGTCACTTGACCTGCTGAAGAGACCGTCGGTCACTCACCACCTGGCTCTCCAAATTAAGAGATATGTACGAGAGATCAGAGAGGAGGGCAGGGAGGTGAGGCTCTTTTGGCTCAAGGCCCACGTGGGAACCGCTGGGAATGAGAGAGCGGATGAGCTGGCCAAGGAGGCGGCCCTAACAAAAGAGACAGCAGACTACGACAAGGTTCCCGTATCGTTCGTGAGGAGCAAGATACGGGAGGAGACTATAAGGAAGTGGCAAGCGCGATACGAGTCCTCGAGTACAGGAGCGGTCACAAAAGCGTTCTTCCCAGACGTCCTAGCGGCGAAAAGGACACTAAGAGACGCAGTCCTCACACCGGTCCATGTACAAGTCTTAACAGGACACGGAGGATTCTCAGCGTATCTCCACCGCTTCCATCTCAAAGATAGTCCCTCGTGCGTCTGTGACCCCAGCTGCGAAGAAACAGTCTGGCACCTGCTCTTCGAGTGCCCAAGATTCAGCCACGACAGAATGGAGCTGGAAATAAAGCTAGGCACCCAGCTAAGCCTGTCTACACTCCATACCATCATGGGGAGACCGGTTACAAGAGAACCATTCTTGGCATTCGCGAGCAAAGCCGCTGTCGTTGCGGCGGGAGCTAACAAAACGGACGCAACCTTGCGTAGTCGACACCGACTACCACCTGTGACCACACCCTCAAGCACAGCAAACACAGCGCATGCAACTGCAATACGGAGCACAACACATACACCACACACCACAACACAGGTCACGAGCACAATTCAACAGACAGCAACGGCGGTAACAGCACCAGCAGTGGTAGCCAGCCTACAGCCAGCCCCGAGCACCATGTCCATCATGCAATTCTTGGCATGTGGAGAAGCCGGAGTTCCAGGCGTCAGACTGCGAGGCGTCGCTCTTTTTATGAACAAAAAAGAAGAAAAGTTGGGCATAGGCTTCTGCGTGGGCTCAAGTCGAGCTGCGGCCCGCATACCAATTTCACCGGGACTTGCTGCCCTGATCAACGGAAGCACTGCCAAAACGAGCATGAAAGGCAGCAAGTATGCTGCACTGCCTCAGGTGGAAGTAGCCACTCACAGATGCAGTCTAGTGCGACACAAAGGGAAGACGATCGCACTATTCGAGTGGGGAGTGGAGACTCCATTCGCTCAGGCAAGCTCATTGCTTCAAAAGATCGGGGAGGTGGTAGGGTACACGGATGCCTCGGCCCGTACTATAAGCGTCGACGCGATGGCGATCGGAGGGGAGAGAGGAGGCGTCGCAGACCGCTTTGGTTGTCTAAAAGCCTCAGAACATCACGAGGTGGTTGTCTACGAGGACAGGGGGGAATCTCTGAGCTACCTCAAAGCCCCCAGACAAACAACAGCGGGCGAGCCGAGCCCTACAACAAGTCCGACCATCCAGAGTGGTTCCGAGAGGGCCCAGCAGAAGGTAGCCACCGAAAAAGCTGTAATGGAGCAGAGCAAGACCACGAGCCCGGAAAACCGGGCCCGGTCGAGGAGTCGCCTAAAAGCCTTTGGCACTTTCCTCAGTGCACTGCTCCCAAGCACCAGCCGCGTATCTCCATCTCAAAAACAAGAAACAGCAGTGGAGAGGTTCTTTAAAAAAAAACCAAAAGAACCAACGCCGCAAAAGCCTATCCCGACAAGAGCCGACAAAGGGCAAGTCAGCCCGCCGACCCTCGCAGTGATCTCAGGCACCACGGACCACGTGAAGAGCGCTTTCCTCGAGTATGTAGCAATCGTGAGAGCGACCAGAGAGGTCAATCTCATGACATGCAGAAAGATCATGCAGACCTTCCACAGAGAAACGGAAGGACTGCTAAGGGTACTGCTCGAGGAAGCAGAGGCTGCGGTGTACGACAACGCCACTTCCCAAGTCATCAAAGGGGAAATGACGGGGTCGTACATGGCAGCCTACAGCGCGAAGAGCGGTTTTGTGGCCCTGGATGAGGAGGAAACGGAGCGCTCGGGCAAAATAAAATTTAGAACTCCGGATGACGATCCGATGGTGGTTACCGCCAAATGTACCAAAGTAATGCTGGACGATAGGATCCTTGAAATGGCTCAGTCCATTTTAGGGACTTCAGACAACCCAGCATCGCAGGAGATTTGGGCGGTACCCAATATCGGGTGGGTGAATGGGGTTCCGGGCTGCGGAAAAACAACCTGGGTGGTGAATCACTTCGATGAGGGGAAGGACGTCGTAGTCACCACGACAGCCGAAGCTGCCAAAGATCTCAGGCAGAAGCTTGCGCACCGCTTAGGAGATCGGGTGAAGACAAAGGTGCGCACTATGGCCTCAATTTTAGTCAACGGATTCAGGGAGCAGGAGAAATACCACCGTCTTATAGTAGACGAGGCTCTCATGAACCACTTTGGGGCCATAGTTATGGCAGTAAAGTTGTCTGGAGCAGACGAGATTGTCCTCATCGGAGACATAAATCAGCTTCCATTTTTGGACAGACAGAACCTATTTGAGTTAAGGTATACTCGTCCAAACCTGGTGGCTGGAATCACCCGGGAGCTGCTCTGCACACACCGCAGCCCAATGGATGTAGCTTTTTCTCTGAGCGAGATATACTCCGGTATATACTCCTCCAAGTCGTCGCTGTCGCGGGTCCACTCTCTGAGGGTGGAGAGCTACACTGGTGCAAAAATACCGAGGGCTGCCCAAATGACCCTTTTCCTGGTTCATACGCAGGAGGAGAAATCCTCTCTTGTGAGTCAGGGATACGGGTCCGGTGAAGGGTCGCGCGTGTTGACCATACACGAGGCTCAGGGGTTGACCTACGACAGCGTTATCATCGTTAACACGAAATCCAGGAGGCTCCAAGTTCACGACAGCGTCTCCCACGCGGTAGTGGCGGTGTCAAGGCACACAGTTAGTTGCGTCTATTACTCCGACGACGCCGATGACGCCACGGGCCGTTTCGCAAAGAAGGCGATGGATGCGCCGACCAAAATGGTCGTCGATTACAAACTTAAGACGGCCATGCAGCATCGAGACACTGTCACCGTAGAAAAACTTCTCACAGTAGCGAAGTCCCTGGTCAGAAGACCCCACCTAACCTAACTCCAAACCCAATCCGAAAACCCAAAAATCTCATCCTCATTTTTACCCTGTTAATTTATTAAGCATTTAACTATCATTTGGTAAATTATATTCCGTTTTGTTCGTACTTTCTTGTAAAAAAAAAAAAAATATATATATATATATAGTAATAATAACAATAAAAAAGCATGAGCATGTGCATGTCTATGAATGCAAGTGTAAAAAAAATAAAAAAAAATTAAAAATTAAAAAAAAAAAAATATCATTCACGATGGACTCACGTAGACATAAGCTAGTTAGTAAGCTTAGATGTAAGTTGTCTGAAGCGGGAGAACCGTAACCGCAATGTAATAAAACACAGTAGGTGCTCTGGAGCGACGCCACTTGCACGTGGAGTTGCCCAGCAGCAAACATTTGTAAACACGCATACACAAGGGCACGGACGTCTTGTCTGTGGCGATAATGTAAGGCAGGAGTGTGGTTTTAGTCAGTAAGAGTCTGACACTGCCCAGACTGGCTCGTTTGTGAGGCAGCCTGGCCGTCCATGAGGATTTCCCACTCCTGCCGAAAAAAAAAAAAAAAAAAAAAAAAAAAAAAAAAAAAAAAAAAAAACCAAACCATCGATATTTCTGCATCCAGGAGAGCTTTTTTTACCTAGTTTTTTGCATATTAATTATAATACAGGTTAGCTCCTGCTATCCCGACTATAAAAATTGACATCGCAGCTTTATATTAAAAAACTGGTTTTTGGCCCACTGTGCAAAATTTTAGTTCCATTGAAATTTTTATTCCAGTTCATTTAGTTAACCCGCGCGGAGACGCATCTTTTGACACCCCACACGTGAGCCTAGCTCTCACGAAACGTCAAAAAATTGCTTTTTTTTTACGTTTCGTAAGAGCTTGCTAATCTGACCTAACCTAACTAACCTAACCTAACCAAACCATCGATATTTCTGCCTCCAGGAGAGCTTTTCTTACCTAGTTTTTTGCATATTAATTATAATACAGGTTAGCTCCTGCTATCCCGACTATAAAAATTGACATCGCAGCTTTATATTAAAAAACTGGTTTTTGGCTCACTGTGCAAAATTTTATTTCCGTTGAAATTTTTATTCCAGTTCATTTAGTTAACCCGCACGAAGACGCATCTTTTGACACCCCACACGTGAGCCTAGCTTTCACGAAACGTCAAAAAATTGCTTTTGTTTTACGTTTCGTAAGAGCTTGCTAATCTATCCTAACCTAACTAACCTAACCTAACCTAACCAAACCATCGATATTTTTGCCTCCAGGAGAGCTTTTTTTACCTAGTTTTTTGCATATTAATTATAATACAGGTTAGCTCCTGCTATCCCGACTATAAAAATTGACATCGCAGCTTTATATTAAAAAACTGGTTTTTGGCCCACTGTGCAAAATTTTTGTTCCGTTGAAATTTTTATTCCAAATCATTTAGTTAACCCGCGCGGAGACGCATCTTTTGATACACCACACGTGAGCCTAGCTCTCACGAAACGTCAAAAAATTGCTTTTTTTTACGTTTTGTAAGAGCTTGCTAACCTAACCTAACCTAACTAACCTAACCTAACCTAACCAAACTATCGATATTTCTGCCTCCAGGAGAGCTTTTTTTACCCAGTTTTTTGCATATTAATAAAATTATAATACAGGTTAGCTCCTGCTATCCCGACTATAAAAATTGACATCGCAGCTTTTTATTAAAAAACTGGGTTTTGGCCCACTGTGCAAAATTTTTGTTCCGTTGAAATTTTTATTCCAGTTCATTTAGTTAACCCGCGCGGAGACGCATCTTTTGACACCCCACACGTGAGCCTAGCTCTCACGAAACGTCAAAAAATTGCTTTTTTTTTACGTTTCGTAAGAGCTTGCTAACCTAACCTAACCTATCTAACCTAACCTAACCTAACCAAACCATCGATATTTCTGCCTCCAAGAGAGCTTTTTTTACCTAGTTTTTTGCATATTAATTATAATACAGGTTAGCTCCTGCTATCCCGACTATAAAAATTGACATCGCAGCTTTATATTAAAAAACTGGTTTTTGGCCCACTGTGCAAAATTTTTGTTCCGTTGAAATTTTTATTCCAGTTCATTTAGTTAACCCGCGCGGAGACGCATCTTTTGACACACCACACGTGAGCCTAGCTCTCACGAAACGTCAAAAAATTGCTTTTTTTTTACGTTTCGTAAGAGCTTGCTAATCTAACCTAACCTAACTAACCTAACCAAACCATCGATATTTCTGCCTCCAGGAGAGCTTTTTTTACCTAGTTTTTTGCATATTAATTATAATACAGGTTAGCTCCTGCTATCCCGACTATAAAAATTGACATCGCAGCTTTATATTAAAAAACTGGTTTTTGGCCCACTGTGCAAAATTTTTGTTCCGTTGAAATTTTTATTCCAGTTCATTTAGTTAACCCGCGCGGAGACGCATCTTTTGACACACCACACGTGAGCCTAGCTCTCACGAAACGTCAAAAGATTGCTTTTTTTACGTTTCGTAAGAGCTTGCTAATCTAACCTAACCTAACTAACCTAACCTAACCTAACCAAACCATCGATATTTCTGCCTCCAGGAGAGTTTTTTTTACCTAGTTTTTTGCATATTAATTATAATACAGGTTAGCTCCTGCTATCCCGACTATAAAAATTGACATCGCAGCTTTATATTAAAAAACTGGTTTTTGGCCCACTGTGCAAAATTTTTGTTCCGTTGAAATTTTTATTCCAGTTCATTTAGTTAACCCGCGCGGAGACGCATCTTTTGACACCCCACACGTGAGCCTTGCTCCCACGAAACGTCAAAAAATTGCTTTTTTTTTACGTTTCGTAAGAGCTTGCTAACCTAACCTAACCTAACTAACCTAACCTAACCTAACCAAACCATCGATATTTCTGCCTCCAGGAGAGCTTTTTTTACCTAGTTTTTTGCATATTAATTATAATACAGGTTAGCTCCTGCTATCCCGACTATAAAAATTGACATCGCAGCTTTATATTAAAAAACTGGTTTTTGGCCCACTGTGCAAAATTTTTGTTCCGTTGAAATTTTTATTCCAGTTCATTTAGTTAACCCGCGCGGAGACGCATCTTTTGACACACCACACGTGAGCCTAGCTCTCACGAAACGTCAAAAAATTGCTTTTTTTTTACGTTTCGTAAGAGCTTGCTAATCTAACCTAACCTAACTAACCTAACCAAACCATCGATATTTCTGCCTCCAGGAGAGCTTTTTTTACCTAGTTTTTTGCATATTAATTATAATACAGGTTAGCTCCTGCTATCCCGACTATAAAAATTGACATCGCAGCTTTATATTAAAAAACTGGTTTTTGGCCCACTGTGCAAAATTTTTGTTCCGTTGAAATTTTTATTCCAGTTCATTTAGTTAACCCGCGCGGAGACGCATCTTTTGACACACCACACGTGAGCCTAGCTCTCACGAAACGTCAAAAGATTGCTTTTTTTACGTTTCGTAAGAGCTTGCTAATCTAACCTAACCTAACTAACCTAACCTAACCTAACCAAACCATCGATATTTCTGCCTCCAGGAGAGTTTTTTTTACCTAGTTTTTTGCATATTAATTATAATACAGGTTAGCTCCTGCTATCCCGACTATAAAAATTGACATCGCAGCTTTATATTAAAAAACTGGTTTTTGGCCCACTGTGCAAAATTTTTGTTCCGTTGAAATTTTTATTCCAGTTCATTTAGTTAACCCGCGCGGAGACGCATCTTTTGACACCCCACACGTGAGCCTTGCTCCCACGAAACGTCAAAAAATTGCTTTTTTTTTACGTTTCGTAAGAGCTTGCTAACCTAACCTAACCTAACTAACCTAACCTAACCTAACCAAACCATCGATATTTCTGCCTCCAGGAGAGCTTTTTTTACCTAGTTTTTTGCATATTAATTATAATACAGGTTAGCTCCTGCTATCCCGACTATAAAAATTGACATCGCAGCTTTATATTAAAAAACTGGTTTTTGGCCCACTGTGCAAAATTTTTGTTCCGTTGAAATTTTTATTCCAGTTCATTTAGTTAACCCGCGCGGAGACGCATCTTTTGACACACCACACGTGAGCCTAGCTCTCACGAAACGTCAAAAAATTGCTTTTTTTTTACGTTTCGTAAGAGCTTGCTAACCTAACCTAACCTAACTAACCTAACCAAACCATCGATATTTCTGCCTCCAGGAGAGCTTTTTTTACCCAGTTATTTGCATATTAATTATAATACAGGTTAGCTCCTGCTATCCCGACTATAAAAATTGACATCGCAGCTTTATATTAAAAAACTGGTTTTTGGCCCACTGTGCAAAATTTTTGTTCCGTTGAAATTTTTATTCCAGTTCATTTAGTTAACCCGCGCGGAGACGCATCTTTTGACACCCCACACGTGAGCCTAGCTCTCACGAAACGTCAAAAAATTGTTTTTTTTTACGTTTCGTAAGAGCTTGCTAACCTAACCTAACCTAACTAACCAAACCTAACCTAACCAAACCATCGATATTTCTGCCTCCAGGAGAGCTTTTTTTACCTAGTTTTTTGCATATTAATTATAATACAGGTTAGCTCCTGCTATCCCGACTATAAAAATTGACATCGCAGCTTTATATTAAAAAACTGGTTTTTGGCCCACTGTGCAAAATTTTTGTTCCGTTGAAATTTTTATTCCAGTTCATTTAATTAACCCGCGCGGAGACGCATCTTTTGACACCCCACACGTGAGCCTAGCTCTCACGAAACGTCAAAAAATTGCTTTTTTTTTACGTTTCGTAAGAGCTTGCTAACCTAACCTAACCTAACTAACCTAACCTAACCTAACCAAACCATCGATATTTCTGCCTCCAGGAGAGCTTTTTTTACCCAGTTTTTTGCATATTAATTATAATACAGGTTAGCTCCTGCTATCCCGACTATAAAAATTGACATCGCAGCTTTATATTAAAAAACTGGTTTTTGGCCCATTGTGCAAAATTTTTTTTCCGTTGAAATTTTTATTCCAAATCATTTAGTTAACCCGCGCGGAGACGCATCTTTTGACACCCCACACGTGAGCCTAGCTCTCACGAAACGTCAAAAAATTGCTTTTTTTACGTTTCGTAAGAGCTTGCTAACCTAACCTAACCTAACTAACCTAACCTAACCTAACCAAAACATCGATATTTCTGCCTCCAGGAGAGCTTTTTTTACCTAGTTTTTTGCATATTAATTATAATACAGGTTAGCTCCTGCTATCCCGACTATAAAAATTGACATCGCAGCTTTATATTAAAAAACTGGTTTTTGGCCCACTGTGCAAAATTTTTGTTCCGTTGAAATTTTTATTCCAGTTCATTTAGTTAACCCGCGCGGAGACGCATCTTTTGACACACCACACGTGAGCCTAGCTCTCACGAAACGTCAAAAAATTGCTTTTTTTTTACGTTTCGTAAGAGCTTGCTAATCTAACCTAACCTAACTAACCTAACCAAACCATCGATATTTCTGCCTCCAGGAGAGCTTTTTTTACCTAGTTTTTTGCATATTAATTATAATACAGGTTAGCTCCTGCTATCCCGACTATAAAAATTGACATCGCAGCTTTATATTAAAAAACTGGTTTTTGGCCCACTGTGCAAAATTTTTGTTCCGTTGAAATTTTTATTCCAGTTCATTTAGTTAACCCGCGCGGAGACGCATCTTTTGACACACCACACGTGAGCCTAGCTCTCACGAAACGTCAAAAGATTGCTTTTTTTACGTTTCGTAAGAGCTTGCTAATCTAACCTAACCTAACTAACCTAACCTAACCTAACCAAACCATCGATATTTCTGCCTCCAGGAGAGTTTTTTTTACCTAGTTTTTTGCATATTAATTATAATACAGGTTAGCTCCTGCTATCCCGACTATAAAAATTGACATCGCAGCTTTATATTAAAAAACTGGTTTTTGGCCCACTGTGCAAAATTTTTGTTCCGTTGAAATTTTTATTCCAGTTCATTTAGTTAACCCGCGCGGAGACGCATCTTTTGACACCCCACACGTGAGCCTTGCTCCCACGAAACGTCAAAAAATTGCTTTTTTTTTACGTTTCGTAAGAGCTTGCTAACCTAACCTAACCTAACTAACCTAACCTAACCTAACCAAACCATCGATATTTCTGCCTCCAGAAGAGCTTTTTTTACCTAGTTTTTTGCATATTAATTATAATACAGGTTAGCTCCTGCTATCCCGACTATAAAAATTGACATCGCAGCTTTATATTAAAAAACTGGTTTTTGGCCCACTGTGCAAAATTTTTGTTCCGTTGAAATTTTTATTCCAGTTCATTTAGTTAACCCGCGCGGAGACGCATCTTTTGACACACCACACGTGAGCCTAGCTCTCACGAAACGTCAAAAAATTGCTTTTTTTTTACGTTTCGTAAGAGCTTGCTAATCTAACCTAACCTAACTAACCTAACCAAACCATCGATATTTCTGCCTCCAGGAGAGCTTTTTTTACCTAGTTTTTTGCATATTAATTATAATACAGGTTAGCTCCTGCTATCCCGACTATAAAAATTGACATCGCAGCTTTATATTAAAAAACTGGTTTTTGGCCCACTGTGCAAAATTTTTGTTCCGTTGAAATTTTTATTCCAGTTCATTTAGTTAACCCGCGCGGAGACGCATCTTTTGACACACCACACGTGAGCCTAGCTCTCACGAAACGTCAAAAGATTGCTTTTTTTACGTTTCGTAAGAGCTTGCTAATCTAACCTAACCTAACTAACCTAACCTAACCTAACCAAACCATCGATATTTCTGCCTCCAGGAGAGTTTTTTTTACCTAGTTTTTTGCATATTAATTATAATACAGGTTAGCTCCTGCTATCCCGACTATAAAAATTGACATCGCAGCTTTATATTAAAAAACTGGTTTTTGGCCCACTGTGCAAAATTTTTGTTCCGTTGAAATTTTTATTCCAGTTCATTTAGTTAACCCGCGCGGAGACGCATCTTTTGACACCCCACACGTGAGCCTTGCTCCCACGAAACGTCAAAAAATTGCTTTTTTTTTACGTTTCGTAAGAGCTTGCTAACCTAACCTAACCTAACTAACCTAACCTAACCTAACCAAACCATCGATATTTCTGCCTCCAGGAGAGCTTTTTTTACCTAGTTTTTTGCATATTAATTATAATACAGGTTAGCTCCTGCTATCCCGACTATAAAAATTGACATCGCAGCTTTATATTAAAAAACTGGTTTTTGGCCCACTGTGCAAAATTTTTGTTCCGTTGAAATTTTTATTCCAGTTCATTTAGTTAACCCGCGCGGAGACGCATCTTTTGACACACCACACGTGAGCCTAGCTCTCACGAAACGTCAAAAAATTGCTTTTTTTTTACGTTTCGTAAGAGCTTGCTAACCTAACCTAACCTAACTAACCTAACCAAACCATCGATATTTCTGCCTCCAGGAGAGCTTTTTTTACCCAGTTATTTGCATATTAATTATAATACAGGTTAGCTCCTGCTATCCCGACTATAAAAATTGACATCGCAGCTTTATATTAAAAAACTGGTTTTTGGCCCACTGTGCAAAATTTTTGTTCCGTTGAAATTTTTAATCCAGTTCATTTAGTTAACCCGCGCGGAGACGCATCTTTTGACACCCCACACGTGAGCCTAGCTCTCACGAAACGTCAAAAAATTGTTTTTTTTTACGTTTCGTAAGAGCTTGCTAACCTAACCTAACCTAACTAACCAAACCTAACCTAACCAAACCATCGATATTTCTGCCTCCAGGAGAGCTTTTTTTACCTAGTTTTTTGCATATTAATTATAATACAGGTTAGCTCCTGCTATCCCGACTATAAAAATTGACATCGCAGCTTTATATTAAAAAACTGGTTTTTGGCCCACTGTGCAAAATTTTTGTTCCGTTGAAATTTTTATTCCAGTTCATTTAATTAACCCGCGCGGAGACGCATCTTTTGACACCCCACACGTGAGCCTAGCTCTCACGAAACGTCAAAAAATTGCTTTTTTTTTACGTTTCGTAAGAGCTTGCTAACCTAACCTAACCTAACTAACCTAACCTAACCTAACCAAACCATCGATATTTCTGCCTCCAGGAGAGCTTTTTTTACCCAGTTTTTTGCATATTAATTATAATACAGGTTAGCTCCTGCTATCCCGACTATAAAAATTGACATCGCAGCTTTATATTAAAAAACTGGTTTTTGGCCCATTGTGCAAAATTTTTTTTCCGTTGAAATTTTTATTCCAAATCATTTAGTTAACCCGCGCGGAGACGCATCTTTTGACACCCCACACGTGAGCCTAGCTCTCACGAAACGTTAAAAAATTGCTTTTTTTACGTTTCGTAAGAGCTTGCTAACCTAACCTAACCTAACTAACCTAACCTAACCTAACCAAAACATCGATATTTCTGCCTCCAGGAGAGCTTTTTTTACCTAGTTTTTTGCATATTAATTATAATACAGGTTAGCTCCTGCTATCCCGACTATAAAAATTAAAATCGCAGCTTTATATTAAAAAACTGGTTTTTGGCCCACTGTGCAAAATTTTTGTTCCGTTGAAATTTTTATTCCAGTTCATTTAGTTAACCCGCGCGGAGACGCATCTTTTGACACGCCACCCGTGAACCTAGCTCTCACGAAACGTCAAAAAATTGCTTTTTTTTACGTTTCGTAAGAGCTTGCTAACCTAACCTAACCTAACTAACCTAACCTAACCTAACTATCCTAACCTAACCTAACCAAACCATCGATATTTCTGCCTCCAGGAGAGCTTTTTTTACCTAGTTTTTTGCATATTAATTATAATACAGGTTAGCTCCTGCTATCCCGACTATAAAAATTGACATCGCAGCTTTATATTAAAAAACTGGTTTTTGGCCCACTGTGCAAAATTTTTGTTCCGTTGAAATTTTTATTCCAGTTTATTTAGTTAACCCGCGCGGAGACGCATCTTTTGACACGCCACACGTGAGCCTAGCTCTCACGAAACGTCAAAAAATTGCTTTTTTTTTACGTTTCGTAAGAGCTTGCTAACCTAACCTAACCTACCTAACCTAACCTAACCTAACCAAACCATCGATATTTCTGCCTCCAGGAGAGCTTTTTTTACTTAGTTTTTTGCATATTAATTATAATACAGGTTAGCTCCTGCTATCCCGACTATAAAAATTGACATCGCAGCTTTACATTAAAAAACTGGTTTTTGGCCCACTGTGCAAAATTTTTGTTCCGTTGAAATTTTTATTCCAGTTCATTTAGTTAACCCGCGCGGAGACGCATCTTTTGACACCCCACACGTGAGCCTAGCTCTCACGACACCTCAAAAAATTGCTTTTTTTTTACGTTTCGTAAGAGCTTGCTAATCTAACCTAACCTAACTAACCTAACCTAACCCAACCAAACCATCGATATTTCTGCCTCCAGGAGAGCTTTTTTTACCCAGTTTTTTGCATATTAATTATAATACAGGTTAGCTCCTGCTATCCCGACTATAAAAATTGACATCGCAGCTTTATATTAAAAACTGGTTTTTGGCCCACTGTGCAAAATTTTAGTTCTGTTGAAATTTTTATTCCAGTTCATTTAGTGAACCCGCGCGGAGACGCATCTTTTGACACCCCACACGTGAGCCTAGCTCTCACGAAACGTCAAAAAATTTTTTTTTTTTACGTTTCGTAAGAGCTTGCTAACCTAACCTAACCTAACTAACCTAACCTAACCTAACCAAACCATCGATATTTCTGCCTCCAGGAGAGCTTTTCTTACCTAGTTTTTTGCATATTAATTATAATACAGGTTAGCTCCTGCTATCCCGACTATAAAAATTGACATCACAGCTTTATATTAAATAACTGGTTTTTGGCTCACTGTGCAAAATTTTTGTTCCGTTGAAATTTTTATTCCAGTTCATTTAGTTAACCCGCACGAAGACGCATCTTTTGACACCCCACACGTGAGCCTAGCTTTCACGAAACGTCAAAAAATTGCTTTTGTTTTACGTTTCGTAAGAGCTTGCTAATCTATCCTAACCTAACTAACCTAACCTAACCTAACCAAACCATCGATATTTCTGCCTCCAGGAGAGCTTTTTTTACCTAGTTTTTTGCATATTAATTATAATACAGGTTAGCTCCTGCTATCCCGACTATAAAAATTGACATCGCAGCTTTATATTAAAAAACTGGTTTTTGGCCCACTGTGCAAAATTTTTGTTCCGTTGAAATTTTTATTCCAGTTCATTTAGTTAACCCGCGCGGAGACGCATCTTTTGACACACCACACGTGAGCCTAGCTCTCACGAAACGTCAAAAGATTGCTTTTTTTACGTTTCGTAAGAGCTTGCTAATCTAACCTAACCTAACTAACCTAACCTAACCTAACCAAACCATCGATATTTCTGCCTCCAGGAGAGTTTTTTTTACCTAGTTTTTTGCATATTAATTATAATACAGGTTAGCTCCTGCTATCCCGACTATAAAAATTGACATCGCAGCTTTATATTAAAAAACTGGTTTTTGGCCCACTGTGCAAAATTTTTGTTCCGTTGAAATTTTTATTCCAGTTCATTTAGTTAACCCGCGCGGAGACGCATCTTTTGACACCCCACACGTGAGCCTTGCTCCCACGAAACGTCAAAAAATTGCTTTTTTTTTACGTTTCGTAAGAGCTTGCTAACCTAACCTAACCTAACTAACCTAACCTAACCTAACCAAACCATCGATATTTCTGCCTCCAGGAGAGCTTTTTTTACCTAGTTTTTTGCATATTAATTATAATACAGGTTAGCTCCTGCTATCCCGACTATAAAAATTGACATCGCAGCTTTATATTAAAAAACTGGTTTTTGGCCCACTGTGCAAAATTTTTGTTCCGTTGAAATTTTTATTCCAGTTCATTTAGTTAACCCGCGCGGAGACGCATCTTTTGACACACCACACGTGAGCCTAGCTCTCACGAAACGTCAAAAAATTGCTTTTTTTTTACGTTTCGTAAGAGCTTGCTAACCTAACCTAACCTAACTAACCTAACCAAACCATCGATATTTCTGCCTCCAGGAGAGCTTTTTTTACCCAGTTATTTGCATATTAATTATAATACAGGTTAGCTCCTGCTATCCCGACTATAAAAATTGACATCGCAGCTTTATATTAAAAAACTGGTTTTTGGCCCACTGTGCAAAATTTTTGTTCCGTTGAAATTTTTATTCCAGTTCATTTAGTTAACCCGCGCGGAGACGCATCTTTTGACACCCCACACGTGAGCCTAGCTCTCACGAAACGTCAAAAAATTGTTTTTTTTTACGTTTCGTAAGAGCTTGCTAACCTAACCTAACCTAACTAACCAAACCTAACCTAACCAAACCATCGATATTTCTGCCTCCAGGAGAGCTTTTTTTACCTAGTTTTTTGCATATTAATTATAATACAGGTTAGCTCCTGCTATCCCGACTATAAAAATTGACATCGCAGCTTTATATTAAAAAACTGGTTTTTGGCCCACTGTGCAAAATTTTTGTTCCGTTGAAATTTTTATTCCAGTTCATTTAATTAACCCGCGCGGAGACGCATCTTTTGACACCCCACACGTGAGCCTAGCTCTCACGAAACGTCAAAAAATTGCTTTTTTTTTACGTTTCGTAAGAGCTTGCTAACCTAACCTAACCTAACTAACCTAACCTAACCTAACCAAACCATCGATATTTCTGCCTCCAGGAGAGCTTTTTTTACCCAGTTTTTTGCATATTAATTATAATACAGGTTAGCTCCTGCTATCCCGACTATAAAAATTGACATCGCAGCTTTATATTAAAAAACTGGTTTTTGGCCCATTGTGCAAAATTTTTTTTCCGTTGAAATTTTTATTCCAAATCATTTAGTTAACCCGCGCGGAGACGCATCTTTTGACACCCCACACGTGAGCCTAGCTCTCACGAAACGTCAAAAAATTGCTTTTTTTACGTTTCGTAAGAGCTTGCTAACCTAACCTAACCTAACTAACCTAACCTAACCTAACCAAAACATCGATATTTCTGCCTCCAGGAGAGCTTTTTTTACCTAGTTTTTTGCATATTAATTATAATACAGGTTAGCTCCTGCTATCCCGACTATAAAAATTAAAATCGCAGCTTTATATTAAAAAACTGGTTTTTGGCCCACTGTGCAAAATTTTTGTTCCGTTGAAATTTTTATTCCAGTTCATTTAGTTAACCCGCGCGGAGACGCATCTTTTGACACGCCACCCGTGAACCTAGCTCTCACTAAACGTCAAAAAATTGCTTTTTTTTACGTTTCGTAAGAGCTTGCTAACCTAACCTAACCTAACTAACCTAACCTAACCTAACTATCCTAACCTAACCTAACCAAACCATCGATATTTCTGCCTCCAGGAGAGCTTTTTTTACCTAGTTTTTTGCATATTAATTATAATACAGGTTAGCTCCTGCTATCCCGACTATAAAAATTGACATCGCAGCTTTATATTAAAAAACTGGTTTTTGGCCCACTGTGCAAAATTTTTGTTCCGTTGAAATTTTTATTCCAGTTTATTTAGTTAACCCGCGCGGAGACGCATCTTTTGACACCCCACACGTGAGCCTAGCTCTCACGAAACGTCAAAAAATTGCTTTTTTTTTACGTTTCGTAAGAGCTTGCTAACCTAACCTAACCTACCTAACCTAACCTAACCTAACCAAACCATCGATATTTCTGCCTCCAGGAGAGCTTTTTTTACTTAGTTTTTTGCATATTAATTATAATACAGGTTAGCTCCTGCTATCCCGACTATAAAAATTGACATCGCAGCTTTACATTAAAAAACTGGTTTTTAGCCCACTGTGCAAAATTTTTGTTCCGTTGAAATTTTTATTCCAGTTCATTTAGTTAACCCGCGCGGAGACGCATCTTTTGACACCCCACACGTGAGCCTAGCTCTCACGACACCTCAAAAAATTGCTTTTTTTTTACGTTTCGTAAGAGCTTGCTAATCTAACCTAACCTAACTAACCTAACCTAACCCAACCAAACCATCGATATTTCTGCCTCCAGGAGAGCTTTTTTTACCCAGTTTTTTGCATATTAATTATAATACAGGTTAGCTCCTGCTATCCCGACTATAAAAATTGACATCGCAGCTTTATATTAAAAACTGGTTTTTGGCCCACTGTGCAAAATTTTAGTTCTGTTGAAATTTTTATTCCAGTTCATTTAGTGAACCCGCGCGGAGACGCATCTTTTGACACCCCACACGTGAGCCTAGCTCTCACGAAACGTCAAAAAATTTTTTTTTTTTACGTTTCGTAAGAGCTTGCTAACCTAACCTAACCTAACTAACCTAACCTAACCTAACCAAACCATCGATATTTCTGCCTCCAGGAGAGCTTTTCTTACCTAGTTTTTTGCATATTAATTATAATACAGGTTAGCTCCTGCTATCCCGACTATAAAAATTGACATCACAGCTTTATATTAAATAACTGGTTTATGGCTCACTGTGCAAAATTTTTGTTCCGTTGAAATTTTTATTCCAGTTCATTTAGTTAACCCGCACGAAGACGCATCTTTTGACACCCCACACGTGAGCCTAGCTTTCACGAAACGTCAAAAAATTGCTTTTGTTTTACGTTTCGTAAGAGCTTGCTAATCTATCCTAACCTAACTAACCTAACCTAACCTAACCAAACCATCGATATTTCTGCCTCCAGGAGAGCCTTTTTTACCTAGTTTTTTGCATATTAATTATAATACAGGTTAGCTCCTGCTATCCCGACTATAAAAATTGACATCGCAGCTTTATATTAAAAAACTGGTTTTTGGCCCACTGTGCAAAATTTTTGTTCCGTTGAAATTTTTATTCCAAATCATTTAGTTAACCCGCGCGGAGACGCATCTTTTGACACCCCACACGTGAGCCTAGCTCTCACGAAACGTCAAAAAATTGCTTTTTTTTACGTTTCGTAAGAGCTTGCTAACCTAACCTAACCTAACTAACCTAACCAAACCATCGATATTTCTGCCTCCAGGAGAGCTTTTTTTACCTAGTTTTTTGCATATTAATTATAATACAGGTTAGCTCCTGCTATCCCGACTATAAAAATTGACATCGCAGCTTTATATTAAAAAACTGGTTTTTGGCCCACTGTGCAAAATTTTTGTTCCGTTGAAATTTTTATTCCAAATCATTTAGTTAACCCGCGCGAAGACGCATCTTTTGACACCCCACACGTGAGCCTAGCTCTCACGAAACGTCAAATAATTGATTTTTTTTTACGTTTCGTAAGAGCTTGCTAACCTAACCTAACCTAACTAACCTAACCTAACCTAACCAAACCATCGATATTTCTGCCTCCAGGAGAGCTTTTTTTACCTAGTTTTTTGCATATTAATTATAATACAGGTTAGCTCCTGCTATCCCGACTATAAAAATTGACATCGCAGCTTTATATTAAAAAACTGGTTTTTGGCCCACTGTGCAAAATTTTTGTTCTGTTGAAATTTTTATTCCAGTTCATTTAGTTAACCCGCGCGGAGACGCATCTTTTGACACCCCACACGTGAGCCTAGCTCTCACGAAACGTCAAAAAATTGCTTTTTTTTTACGTTTCGTAAGAGCTTGCTAACCTAACCTAACCTACCTAACCTAACCTAACCTAACCATCGATATTTCTGCCTCCAGGAGAGCTTTTTTTACCTAGTTTTTTGCATATTAATTATAATACAGGTTAGCTCCTGCTATCCCGACTATAAAAATTGACATCGCAGCTTTATATTAAAAAACTGGGTTTTGGCCCACTGTGCAAAATTTTTGTTCCGTTGAAATTTTTATTCCAGTTGATTTAGTTAACCCGCGCGGAGACGCATCTTTTGACACCCCACACGTGAGCCTAGCTCTCACGAAACGTCAAAAAATTGCTTTTTTTTTACGTTTCGTAAGAGCTTGCTAACCTAACCTAACCTATCTAACCTAACCTAACCTAACCAAACCATCGATATTTCTGCCTCCAGGAGAGCTTTTTTTACGTAGTTTTTTGCATATTAATTATAATACAGGTTAGCTCCTGCTATCCCGACTATAAAAATTGACATCGCAGCTTTATATTGAAAAACTGGTTTTTGGCCCACTGTGCAAAACTTTTGTTCCGTTGAAATTTTTATTCCAGTTCATTTAGATAACCCGCGCGGAGACGCATCTTTTGACACCCCACACGTGAGCCTAGCTCTCACGAAACGTCAAAAAATTGCTTTTTTTTACGTTTCGTAAGAGCTTGCTAATCTAACCTAACCTAACTAACCTAACCTAACCTAACCAAACCATCGATATTTCTGCCTCCAGGAGAGCTTTTTTTACCTAGTTTTTTGCATATTAATTATAATACAGGTTAGCTCCTGCTATCCCGACTATAAAAATTGACATCGCAGCTTTATATTAAAAAACTGGTTTTTGGCCCACTGTGCAAAATTTTTGTTCCGTTGAAATTTTTATTCCAGTTCATTTAGTTAACCCGCGCGGAGACGCATCTTTTGACACCCCACACGTGAACCTAGCTCTCACGAAACGTCAAAAAATTGCTTTTTTTTATGTTTCGTAAGAGCTTGCTAACCTAACCTAACCTAACTAACCTAACCTAACCTAACCAAACCATCGATATTTCTGCCTCCAGGAGAGCTTTTTTTACCCAGTTTTTTGCAAATTAATTATAATACAGGTTAGCTCCTGCTATCCCGACTATAAAAATTGACATCGCAACTTTATATTAAAAAACTGGTTTTTGGCCCACTCTGCAAAATTTTTGTTCCGTTGAAATTTTTATTCCAGTTCATTTAGTTAACCCGCGCGGAGACGCATCTTTTGACACCCCACACGTGAGCCTAGCTCTCACGAAACGTCAAAAAATTGCTTTTTTTTTACGTTTCGTAAGAGCTTGCTAACCTAACCTAACCTACCTAACCTAACCTAACCTAACCAAACCATCGATATTTCTGCCTCCAGGAGAGCTTTTTTTACCTAGTTTTTTGCATATTAATTATAATACAGGTTAGCTCCTGCTATCCCGACTATAAAAATTGACATCGCAGCTTTACATTAAAAAACTGGTTTTTGGCCCACTGTGCAAAATTTTATTTCCGTTGAAATTTTTATTCCAGTTCATTTAGTTAACCCGCGCGGAGACGCATCTTTTGACACCCCACACGTGAGCCTAGCTCTCACGAAACGTCAAAAAATTGCTTTTTTTTTACGTTTCGTAAGAGCTTGCTAACCTAACCTAACCTAACTAACCTAACCTAACCTAACCAAACCATCGATATTTCTGCCTCCAGGAGAGCTTTTTTTACCCAGTTTTTTGCATATTAATTATAATACAGGTTAGCTCCTGCTATCCCGACTATAAAAATTGACATCGCAGCTTTATATTAAAAAACTGGTTTTTGGCCCATTGTGCAAATTTTTTTTTCCGTTGAAATTTTTATTCCAAATCATTTAGTTAACCCGCGCGGAGACGCATCTTTTGACACCCCACACGTGAGCCTAGCTCTCACGAAACGTCAAAAAATTGCTTTTTTTACGTTTCGTAAGAGCTTGCTAACCTAACCTAACCTAACTAACCTAACCTAACCTAACCAAAACATCGATATTTCTGCCTCCAGGAGAGCTTTTTTTACCTAGTTTTTTGCATATTAATTATAATACAGGTTAGCTCCTGCTATCCCGACTATAAAAATTAAAATCGCAGCTTTATATTAAAAAACTGGTTTTTGGCCCACTGTGCAAAATTTTTGTTCCGTTGAAATTTTTATTCCAGTTCATTTAGTTAACCCGCGCGGAGACGCATCTTTTGACACGCCACCCGTGAACCTAGCTCTCACGAAACGTCAAAAAATTGCTTTTTTTTACGTTTCGTAAGAGCTTGCTAACCTAACCTAACCTAACTAACCTAACCTAACCTAACTATCCTAACCTAACCTAACCAAACCATCGATATTTCTGCCTCCAGGAGAGCTTTTTTTACCTAGTTTTTTGCATATTAATTATAATACAGGTTAGCTCCTGCTATCCCGACTATAAAAATTGACATCGCAGCTTTATATTAAAAAACTGGTTTTTGGCCCACTGTGCAAAATTTTTGTTCCGTTGAAATTTTTATTCCAGTTTATTTAGTTAACCCGCGCGGAGACGCATCTTTTGACACCCCACACGTGAGCCTAGCTCTCACGAAACGTCAAAAAATTGCTTTTTTTTTACGTTTCGTAAGAGCTTGCTAACCTAACCTAACCTACCTAACCTAACCTAACCTAACCAAACCATCGATATTTCTGCCTCCAGGAGAGCTTTTTTTACTTAGTTTTTTGCATATTAATTATAATACAGGTTAGCTCCTGCTATCCCGACTATAAAAATTGACATCGCAGCTTTACATTAAAAAACTGGTTTTTGGCCCACTGTGCAAAATTTTTGTTCCGTTGAAATTTTTATTCCAGTTCATTTAGTTAACCCGCGCGGAGACGCATCTTTTGACACCCCACACGTGAGCCTAGCTCTCACGACACCTCAAAAAATTGCTTTTTTTTTACGTTTCGTAAGAGCTTGCTAATCTAACCTAACCTAACTAACCTAACCTAACCCAACCAAACCATCGATATTTCTGCCTCCAGGAGAGCTTTTTTTACCCAGTTTTTTGCATATTAATTATAATACAGGTTAGCTCCTGCTATCCCGACTATAAAAATTGACATCGCAGCTTTATATTAAAAACTGGTTTTTGGCCCACTGTGCAAAATTTTAGTTCTGTTGAAATTTTTATTCCAGTTCATTTAGTGAACCCGCGCGGAGACGCATCTTTTGACACCCCACACGTGAGCCTAGCTCTCACGAAACGTCAAAAAATTTTTTTTTTTTACGTTTCGTAAGAGCTTGCTAACCTAACCTAACCTAACTAACCTAACCTAACCTAACCAAACCATCGATATTTCTGCCTCCAGGAGAGCTTTTCTTACCTAGTTTTTTGCATATTAATTATAATACAGGTTAGCTCCTGCTATCCCGACTATAAAAATTGACATCACAGCTTTATATTAAATAACTGGTTTATGGCTCACTGTGCAAAATTTTTGTTCCGTTGAAATTTTTATTCCAGTTCATTTAGTTAACCCGCACGAAGACGCATCTTTTGACACCCCACACGTGAGCCTAGCTTTCACGAAACGTCAAAAAATTGCTTTTGTTTTACGTTTCGTAAGAGCTTGCTAATCTATCCTAACCTAACTAACCTAACCTAACCTAACCAAACCATCGATATTTCTGCCTCCAGGAGAGCCTTTTTTACCTAGTTTTTTGCATATTAATTATAATACAGGTTAGCTCCTGCTATCCCGACTATAAAAATTGACATCGCAGCTTTATATTAAAAAACTGGTTTTTGGCCCACTGTGCAAAATTTTTGTTCCGTTGAAATTTTTATTCCAAATCATTTAGTTAACCCGCGCGGAGACGCATCTTTTGACACCCCACACGTGAGCCTAGCTCTCACGAAACGTCAAAAAATTGCTTTTTTTTACGTTTCGTAAGAGCTTGCTAACCTAACCTAACCTAACTAACCTAACCAAACCATCGATATTTCTGCCTCCAGGAGAGCTTTTTTTACCTAGTTTTTTGCATATTAATTATAATACAGGTTAGCTCCTGCTATCCCGACTATAAAAATTGACATCGCAGCTTTATATTAAAAAACTGGTTTTTGGCCCACTGTGCAAAATTTTTGTTCCGTTGAAATTTTTATTCCAAATCATTTAGTTAACCCGCGCGAAGACGCATCTTTTGACACCCCACACGTGAGCCTAGCTCTCACGAAACGTCAAATAATTGATTTTTTTTTACGTTTCGTAAGAGCTTGCTAACCTAACCTAACCTAACTAACCTAACCTAACCTAACCAAACCATCGATATTTCTGCCTCCAGGAGAGCTTTTTTTACCCAGTTTTTTGCATATTAATTATAATACAGGTTAGCTCCTGCTATCCCGACTATAAAAATTGACATCGCAGCTTTATATTAAAAAACTGGTTTTTGGCCCATTGTGCAAATTTTTTTTTCCGTTGAAATTTTTATTCCAAATCATTTAGTTAACCCGCGCGGAGACGCATCTTTTGACACCCCACACGTGAGCCTAGCTCTCACGAAACGTCAAAAAATTGCTTTTTTTACGTTTCGTAAGAGCTTGCTAACCTAACCTAACCTAACTAACCTAACCTAACCTAACCAAAACATCGATATTTCTGCCTCCAGGAGAGCTTTTTTTACCTAGTTTTTTGCATATTAATTATAATACAGGTTAGCTCCTGCTATCCCGACTATAAAAATTAAAATCGCAGCTTTATATTAAAAAACTGGTTTTTGGCCCACTGTGCAAAATTTTTGTTCCGTTGAAATTTTTATTCCAGTTCATTTAGTTAACCCGCGCGGAGACGCATCTTTTGACACGCCACCCGTGAACCTAGCTCTCACGAAACGTCAAAAAATTGCTTTTTTTTACGTTTCGTAAGAGCTTGCTAACCTAACCTAACCTAACTAACCTAACCTAACCTAACTATCCTAACCTAACCTAACCAAACCATCGATATTTCTGCCTCCAGGAGAGCTTTTTTTACCTAGTTTTTTGCATATTAATTATAATACAGGTTAGCTCCTGCTATCCCGACTATAAAAATTGACATCGCAGCTTTATATTAAAAAACTGGTTTTTGGCCCACTGTGCAAAATTTTTGTTCCGTTGAAATTTTTATTCCAGTTTATTTAGTTAACCCGCGCGGAGACGCATCTTTTGACACCCCACACGTGAGCCTAGCTCTCACGAAACGTCAAAAAATTGCTTTTTTTTTACGTTTCGTAAGAGCTTGCTAACCTAACCTAACCTACCTAACCTAACCTAACCTAACCAAACCATCGATATTTCTGCCTCCAGGAGAGCTTTTTTTACTTAGTTTTTTGCATATTAATTATAATACAGGTTAGCTCCTGCTATCCCGACTATAAAAATTGACATCGCAGCTTTACATTAAAAAACTGGTTTTTGGCCCACTGTGCAAAATTTTTGTTCCGTTGAAATTTTTATTCCAGTTCATTTAGTTAACCCGCGCGGAGACGCATCTTTTGACACCCCACACGTGAGCCTAGCTCTCACGACACCTCAAAAAATTGCTTTTTTTTTACGTTTCGTAAGAGCTTGCTAATCTAACCTAACCTAACTAACCTAACCTAACCCAACCAAACCATCGATATTTCTGCCTCCAGGAGAGCTTTTTTTACCCAGTTTTTTGCATATTAATTATAATACAGGTTAGCTCCTGCTATCCCGACTATAAAAATTGACATCGCAGCTTTATATTAAAAACTGGTTTTTGGCCCACTGTGCAAAATTTTAGTTCTGTTGAAATTTTTATTCCAGTTCATTTAGTGAACCCGCGCGGAGACGCATCTTTTGACACCCCACACGTGAGCCTAGCTCTCACGAAACGTCAAAAAATTTTTTTTTTTTACGTTTCGTAAGAGCTTGCTAACCTAACCTAACCTAACTAACCTAACCTAACCTAACCAAACCATCGATATTTCTGCCTCCAGGAGAGCTTTTCTTACCTAGTTTTTTGCATATTAATTATAATACAGGTTAGCTCCTGCTATCCCGACTATAAAAATTGACATCACAGCTTTATATTAAATAACTGGTTTATGGCTCACTGTGCAAAATTTTTGTTCCGTTGAAATTTTTATTCCAGTTCATTTAGTTAACCCGCACGAAGACGCATCTTTTGACACCCCACACGTGAGCCTAGCTTTCACGAAACGTCAAAAAATTGCTTTTGTTTTACGTTTCGTAAGAGCTTGCTAATCTATCCTAACCTAACTAACCTAACCTAACCTAACCAAACCATCGATATTTCTGCCTCCAGGAGAGCCTTTTTTACCTAGTTTTTTGCATATTAATTATAATACAGGTTAGCTCCTGCTATCCCGACTATAAAAATTGACATCGCAGCTTTATATTAAAAAACTGGTTTTTGGCCCACTGTGCAAAATTTTTGTTCCGTTGAAATTTTTATTCCAAATCATTTAGTTAACCCGCGCGGAGACGCATCTTTTGACACCCCACACGTGAGCCTAGCTCTCACGAAACGTCAAAAAATTGCTTTTTTTTACGTTTCGTAAGAGCTTGCTAACCTAACCTAACCTAACTAACCTAACCAAACCATCGATATTTCTGCCTCCAGGAGAGCTTTTTTTACCTAGTTTTTTGCATATTAATTATAATACAGGTTAGCTCCTGCTATCCCGACTATAAAAATTGACATCGCAGCTTTATATTAAAAAACTGGTTTTTGGCCCACTGTGCAAAATTTTTGTTCCGTTGAAATTTTTATTCCAAATCATTTAGTTAACCCGCGCGAAGACGCATCTTTTGACACCCCACACGTGAGCCTAGCTCTCACGAAACGTCAAATAATTGATTTTTTTTTACGTTTCGTAAGAGCTTGCTAACCTAACCTAACCTAACTAACCTAACCTAACCTAACCAAACCATCGATATTTCTGCCTCCAGGAGAGCTTTTTTTACCTAGTTTTTTGCATATTAATTATAATACAGGTTAGCTCCTGCTATCCCGACTATAAAAATTGACATCGCAGCTTTATATTAAAAAACTGGTTTTTGGCCCACTGTGCAAAATTTTTGTTCTGTTGAAATTTTTATTCCAGTTCATTTAGTTAACCCGCGCGGAGACGCATCTTTTGACACCCCACACGTGAGCCTAGCTCTCACGAAACGTCAAAAAATTGCTTTTTTTTTACGTTTCGTAAGAGCTTGCTAACCTAACCTAACCTACCTAACCTAACCTAACCTAACCATCGATATTTCTGCCTCCAGGAGAGCTTTTTTTACCTAGTTTTTTGCATATTAATTATAATACAGGTTAGCTCCTGCTATCCCGACTATAAAAATTGACATCGCAGCTTTATATTAAAAAACTGGGTTTTGGCCCACTGTGCAAAATTTTTGTTCCGTTGAAATTTTTATTCCAGTTGATTTAGTTAACCCGCGCGGAGACGCATCTTTTGACACCCCACACGTGAGCCTAGCTCTCACGAAACGTCAAAAAATTGCTTTTTTTTTACGTTTCGTAAGAGCTTGCTAACCTAACCTAACCTATCTAACCTAACCTAACCTAACCAAACCATCGATATTTCTGCCTCCAGGAGAGCTTTTTTTACGTAGTTTTTTGCATATTAATTATAATACAGGTTAGCTCCTGCTATCCCGACTATAAAAATTGACATCGCAGCTTTATATTGAAAAACTGGTTTTTGGCCCACTGTGCAAAACTTTTGTTCCGTTGAAATTTTTATTCCAGTTCATTTAGTTAACCCGCGCGGAGACGCATCTTTTGACACCCCACACGTGAGCCTAGCTCTCACGAAACGTCAAAAAATTGCTTTTTTTTACGTTTCGTAAGAGCTTGCTAATCTAACCTAACCTAACTAACCTAACCTAACCTAACCAAACCATCGATATTTCTGCCTCCAGGAGAGCTTTTTTTACCTAGTTTTTTGCATATTAATTATAATACAGGTTAGCTCCTGCTATCCCGACTATAAAAATTGACATCGCAGCTTTATATTAAAAAACTGGTTTTTGGCCCACTGTGCAAAATTTTTGTTCCGTTGAAATTTTTATTCCAGTTCATTTAGTTAACCCGCGCGGAGACGCATCTTTTGACACCCCACACGTGAACCTAGCTCTCACGAAACGTCAAAAAATTGCTTTTTTTTATGTTTCGTAAGAGCTTGCTAACCTAACCTAACCTAACTAACCTAACCTAACCTAACCAAACCATCGATATTTCTGCCTCCAGGAGAGCTTTTTTTACCCAGTTTTTTGCAAATTAATTATAATACAGGTTAGCTCCTGCTATCCCGACTATAAAAATTGACATCGCAACTTTATATTAAAAAACTGGTTTTTGGCCCACTCTGCAAAATTTTTGTTCCGTTGAAATTTTTATTCCAGTTCATTTAGTTAACCCGCGCGGAGACGCATCTTTTGACACCCCACACGTGAGCCTAGCTCTCACGAAACGTCAAAAAATTGCTTTTTTTTTACGTTTCGTAAGAGCTTGCTAACCTAACCTAACCTACCTAACCTAACCTAACCTAACCAAACCATCGATATTTCTGCCTCCAGGAGAGCTTTTTTTACCTAGTTTTTTGCATATTAATTATAATACAGGTTAGCTCCTGCTATCCCGACTATAAAAATTGACATCGCAGCTTTACATTAAAAAACTGGTTTTTGGCCCACTGTGCAAAATTTTATTTCCGTTGAAATTTTTATTCCAGTTCATTTAGTTAACCCGCGCGGAGACGCATCTTTTGACACCCCACACGTGAGCCTAACTCTCACGAAACGTCAAAAAATTGCTTTTTTTTTACGTTTCGTAAGAGCTTGCTAATCTAACCTAACCTAACTAACCTAACCTAACCCAACCAAACCATCGATATTTCTGCCTCCAGGAGAGCTTTTTTTACCCAGTTTTTTGCATATTAATTATAATACAGGTTAGCTCCTGCTATCCCGACTATAAAAATTGACATCGCAGCTTTATATTAAAAAACTGGTTTTTGGCCCACTGTGCAAAATTTTTGTTCCGTTGAAATTTTTATTCCAGTTCATTTAGTTAACCCGCGCAGAGACGCATCTTTTGACACCCCATACGTGAGCCTAGCTCTCACGAAACGTCAAAATTTTTTTTTTTTTACGTTTCGTAAGAGCTTGCTAACCTAACCTAACCTAACTAACCTAACCTAACCTAACCAAACCATCGATATTTCTGCCTCCAGGAGAGCTTTTCTTATCTTGTTTTTTGCATAATAATTATAATACAGGTTAGCTCCTGCTATCCCGACTATAAAAATTGACATCGCAGCTTTATATTAAAAACTGGTTTTTGGCTCACTGTGCAAAATTTTATTTCCGTTGAAATTTTTATTCCAGTTCATTTAGTTAAATCGCACGAAGACGAATCTTTTGACACCCCACACGTGAGCCTAGCTTTCACGAAACGTCAAAAAATTGCTTTTGTTTTACGTTTCGTAAGAGCTTGCTAATCTATCCTAACCTAACTAACCTAACCTAACCTAACCAAACCATCGATATTTCTGCCTCCAGGAGAGCTTTTTTTACCTAGTTTTTTGCATATTAATTATAATACAGGTTAGCTCCTGCTATCCCGACTATAAAAATTGACATCGCAGCTTTATATTAAAAAACTGGTTTTTGGCCCACTGTGCAAAATTTTTGTTCCGTTGAAATTTTTATTCCAAATCATTTATTTAACCCGCGCGGAGACGTGTCTTTTGATACCCCACACGTGAGCCTAGCTCTCACGAAACGTCAAAAAATTGCTTTTTTTTTACGTTTTGTAAGAGCTTGCTAACCTAACCTAACCTAACTAACCTAACCTAACCTAACCAAACCATCGATATTTCTGCCTCCATGAGAGCTTTTTTTACCCAGTTTTTTGCATATTAATAAAATTATAATACAGGTTAGCTCCTGCTATCCCGACTATAAAAATTGACATCGCAGCTTTATATTAAAAAAACTGGTTTTTGGCCCACTGTGCGAAATTTTTGTTCCGTTGAAATTATTATTCCAGTTTATTTAGTTAACCCGCGCGGAGACGCATCTTTTGACACACCACACGTGAGCCTAGCTCTCACGAAACGTCAAAAAAATGATTTTTTTTTACGTTTCGTAAGAGCTTGCTAACCTAACCTAACCTAACTAACCTAACCTAACCTAACCAAACCATCGATATTTCTGCCTCCAGGAGAGCTTTTTTTACCTAGTTTTTTGCATATTAATTATAATACAGGTTAGCTCCTGCTATCCCGACTATAAAAATTGACATCGCAGCTTTATATTAAAAAACTGGTTTTTGGCCCACTGTGCAAAATTTTTGTTCTGTTGAAATTTTTATTCCAGTTCATTTAGTTAACCCGCGCGGAGACGCATCTTTTGACACCCCACACGTGAGCCTAGCTCTCACGAAACGTCAAAAAATTGCTTTTTTTTTACGTTTCGTAAGAGCTTGCTAACCTAACCTAACCTACCTAACCTAACCTAACCTAACCATCGATATTTCTGCCTCCAGGAGAGCTTTTTTTACCTAGTTTTTTGCATATTAATTATAATACAGGTTAGCTCCTGCTATCCCGACTATAAAAATTGACATCGCAGCTTTATATTAAAAAACTGGGTTTTGGCCCACTGTGCAAAATTTTTGTTCCGTTGAAATTTTTATTCCAGTTCATTTAGTTAACCCGCGCGGAGACGCATCTTTTGACACCCCACACGTGAGCCTAGCTCTCACGAAACGTCAAAAAATTGCTTTTTTTTACGTTTTGTAAGAGCTTGCTAACCTAACCTAACCTAACTAACCTAACCTAACCTAACCAAACCATCGATATTTCTGCCTCCATGAGAGCTTTTTTTACCCAGTTTTTTGCATATTAATAAAATTATAATACAGGTTAGCTCCTGCTATCCCGACTATAAAAATTGACATCGCAGCTTTATATTAAAAAAACTGGTTTTTGGCCCACTGTGCGAAATTTTTGTTCCGTTGAAATTATTATTCCAGTTTATTTAGTTAACCCGCGCGGAGACGCATCTTTTGACACCCCACACGTGAGCCTAGCTCTCACGAAACGTCAAAAAATTGATTTTTTTTTACGTTTCGTAAGAGCTTGCTAACCTAACCTAACCTAACTAACCTAACCTAACCTAACCAAACCATCGATATTTCTGCCTCCAGGAGAGCTTTTTTTACCTAGTTTTTTGCATATTAATTATAATACAGGTTAGCTCCTGCTATCCCGACTATAAAAATTGACATCGCAGCTTTATATTAAAAAACTGGTTTTTGGCCCACTGTGCAAAATTTTTGTTCTGTTGAAATTTTTATTCCAGTTCATTTAGTTAACCCGCGCGGAGACGCATCTTTTGACACCCCACACGTGAGCCTAGCTCTCACGAAACGTCAAAAAATTGCTTTTTTTTTACGTTTCGTAAGAGCTTGCTAACCTAACCTAACCTACCTAACCTAACCTAACCTAACCATCGATATTTCTGCCTCCAGGAGAGCTTTTTTTACCTAGTTTTTTGCATATAAATTATAATACAGGTTAGCTCCTGCTATCCCGACTATAAAAATTGACATCGCAGCTTTATATTAAAAAACTGGGTTTTGGCCCACTGTGCAAAATTTTTGTTCCGTTGAAATTTTTATTCCAGTTCATTTAGTTAACCCGCGCGGAGACGCATCTTTTGACACCCCACACGTGAGCCTAGCTCTCACGAAACGTCAAAAAATTGCTTTTTTTTTACGTTTCGTAAGAGCTTGCTAACCTAACCTAACCTATCTAACCTAACCTAACCTAACCAAACCATCGATATTTCTGCCTCCAGAAGAGCTTTTTTTACCTAGTTTTTTGCATATTAATTATAATACAGGTTAGCTCCTGCTATCCCGACTATAAAAATTGACATCGCAGCTTTATATTAAAAAACTGGTTTTTGGCCCACTGTGCAAAATTTTTGTTCCGTTGAAATTTTTATTCCAGTTCATTTAGTTAACCCGCGCGGAGACGCATCTTTTGACACCCCACACGTGAGCCTAGCTCTCACGAAACGTCAAAAAATTGCTTTTTTTTACGTTTCGTAAGAGCTTGCTAATCTAACCTAACCTAACTAACCTAACCTAACCTAACCTAACCAAACCATCGATATTTCTGCCTCCAGGAGAGCTTTTTTTACCTAGTTTTTTGCATATTAATTATAATACAGGTTAGCTCCTGCTATCCCGACTATAAAAATTGACATCGCAGCTTTATATTAAAAAACTGGTTTTTGGCCCACTGTGCAAAATTTTTGTTCCATTGAAATTTTTATTCCAGTTCATTTAGTTAACCCGCGCGGAGACGCATCTTTTGACACCCCACACGTGAGCCTAGCTCTCACGAAACGTCAAAAAATTGCTTTTTTTCTACGTTTCGTAAGAGCTTGCTAACCTAACCTAACTAACCTAACCTAACCTAACCAAACCATCGATATTTCTGCCTCCAGGAGAGCTTTTCTTACCTAGTTTTTTGCATATTAATTATAATACAGGTTAGCTCCTGCTATCCCGACTATAAAAATTGACATCGCAGCTTTATATTAAAAAACTGGTTTTTGGCTCACTGTGCAAAATTTTATTTCCGTTGAAATTTTTATTCCAGTTCATTTAGTTAATTCGCACGAAGACGCATCTTTTGACACCCCACACGTGAGCCTAGCTTTCACGAAACGTCAAAAAATTGCTTTTGTTTTACGTTTCGTAAGAGCTTGCTAATCTATCCTAACCTAACTAACCTAACCTAACCAAACCATCGATATTTTTGCCTCCAGGAGAGCTTTTTTTACCTAGTTTTTTGCATATTAATTATAATACAGGTTAGCTCCTGCTATCCCGACTATAAAAATTGACATCGCAGCTTTATATTAAAAAACTGGTTTTTGGCCCACTGTGCAAAATTTTTGTTCCGTTGAAATTTTTATTCCAAATCATTTAGTTAACCCGCGCGGAGACGCATCTTTTGATACCCCACACGTGAGCCTAGCTCTCACGAAACGTCAAAAAATTGCTTTTTTTTACGTTTTGTAAGAGCTTGCTAACCTAACCTAACCTAACTAACCTAACCAAACCATCGATATTTCTGCCTCCAGGAGAGCTTTTTTTACCCAGTTTTTTGCATATTAATTAAATTATAATACAGGTTAGCTCCTGCTATCCCGACTATAAAAATTGACATCGCAGCTTTATATTAAAAAAACTGGTTTTTGGCCCACTGTGCGAAATTTTTGTTCCGTTGAAACTATTATTCCAGTTCATTTAGTTAACCCGCGCGGAGACGCATCTTTTGACACCCCACACGTGAGCCTAGCTCTCACGAAACGTCAAAAAATTGATTTTTTTTTACGTTTCGTAAGAGCTTGCTAACCTAACCTAACCTAACTAACCTAACCTAACCTAACCAAACCATCGATATTTCTGCCTCCAGGAGAGCTTTTTTTACCTAGTTTTTTGCATATTAATTATAATACAGATTAGCTCCTGCTATCCCGACTATAAAAATTGACATCGCAGCTTTATATTAAAAAACTGGTTTTTGGCCCTCTGTGCAAAATTTTTGTTCTGTTGAAATTTTTATTCCAGTTCATTTAGTTAACCCGCGCGGAGACGCATCTTTTGACACCCCACACGTGAGCCTAGCTCTCACGAAACGTCAAAAAATTGCTTTTTTTTTACGTTTCGTAAGAGCTTGCTAACCTAACCTAACCTATCTAACCTAACCTAACCTAACCAAACCATCGATATTTCTGCCTCCAGGAGAGCTTTTTTTACCTAGTTTTTTGCATATTAATTATAATACAGGTTAGCTCCTGCTATCCCGACTATAAAAATTGACATCGCAGCTTTATATTAAAAAACTGGTTTTTGGCCCACTGTGCAAAATTTTTGTTCCGTTGAAATTTTTATTCCAGTTCATTTAGTTAACCCGCGCGGAGACGCATCTTTTGACACCCCACACGTGAGCCTAGCTCTCACGAAACGTCAAAAAATTGCTTTTTTTTACGTTTCGTAAGAGCTTGCTAATCTAACCTAACCTAACTAACCTAACCTAACCTAACCAAACCATCGATATTTCTGCCTCCAGGAGAGCTTTTTTTACCTAGTTTTTTGCATATTAATTATAATACAGGTTAGCTCCTGCTATCCCGACTATAAAAATTGACATCGCAGCTTTATATTAAAAAACTGGTTTTTGGCCCACTGTGCAAAATTTTTGTTCCATTGAAATTTTTATTCCAGTTCATTTAGTTAACCCGCGCGGAGACGCATCTTTTGACTTCCCACACGTGAGCCTAGCTCTCACGAAACGTCAAAAAATTGCTTTTTTTTTACGTTTCGTAAGAGCTTGCTAACCTAACCTAACTAACCTAACCTAACCTAACCAAACCATCGATATTTCTGCCTCCAGGAGAGCTTTTCTTACCTAGTTTTTTGCATATTAATTATAATACAGGTTAGCTCCTGCTATCCCGACTATAAAAATTGACATCGCAGCTTTATATTAAAAAACTGGTTTTTGGCCCACTGTGCAAAATTTTTGTTCCGTTGAAATTTTTATTCCAGTTCATTTAGTTAACCCGCACGGAGACGCATCTTTTGACACCCCACACGTGAGCCTAGCTTTCACGAAACGTCAAAAAATTGCTTTTTTTTTACGTTTCGTAAGAGCTTGCTAATCTAACCTAACCTAACTAACCTAACCTAACCTAACCAAACCATCGATATTTCTGCCTCCAGGAGAGCTTTTTTTACCTAGTTTTTTGCATATTAATTATAATACAGGTTAGCTCCTGCTATCCCGACTATAAAAATTGACATCGCAGCTTTATATTAAAAAACTGGTTTTTGGCCCACTGTGCAAAATTTTTGTTCCGTTGAAATTTTTATTCCAGTTCATTTAGTTAACCCGCGCGGAGACGCATCTTTTGACACCCCACACGTGAGCCTAGCTCTCACGAAACGTCAAAAAATTGGTTTGTTTTTACGTTTCGTAAGAGCTTGCTAACCTAACCTAACCTAACTAACCTTTTTTTTTTTTTTTTTTGCCGGGTGGAAAATCCTCATGGATGTCCTTCGCCTGGGGCGGGCAGGGGAAGGGGTCTGTCAGACTCTTACTGACTAAAAACCACCCCGGTGTTCCCTCATATACTTGACTCCGGGGCAACGGGTGCGAATGGGACTTCCGCTGCCCCGGACTAGTACCGGCCCGCTGTCTGCGGGCCTCATCCCGTGGTGAGGAGTGAGGTCTCAACCCCCCTTTACGTCTAAGAGAGGCGCACGTGGAACACTACGCGCCGCCATCTCGGGTCTCGGTTGATGGGCCAACGGACGTCCCCGAATCCGTCGACCCCGGACCGTTTTTAGGGGGGCTGAAAGAGGGCGTTGTCCGCCCTTCTTCGACGCCCGGTGCGCCTGGTTCGGGAAGGGAGTGCACTAGTCATCTCCCTCTCCCTTTCCGCAGCCTCCTTCTGCGAGATGACATTCTCACAGAAGGAGATCACCGCATCCCAAGACTCTAGACTGCCGACCATGGAACAAACCACAGCCGGCAGCGACAGGTCGCCTCCGACTTCCGAAATGAGGGCACGACGCGGCTCCTCCCATGCAACACACTCGGCCAGCGTATGCCACGCCGTGTCCTCCGGACAGTGGGTGCAGTGATAGCACCGAGCATTCGGCTCTCTGTTCAGACGACACAGGTACTTCCCGAAGCAGCCTTGCCCCGAAAGCATCTGCGTCGCCCGAAACGTCAGGGAGCCGTATTTCCTCCCGAGCCAGCGGTCAAGTACCGGCCGGACCGCCTCGATTGTAACGAGGCCAGCGGCAGGATGCAAAAGCCTTCTCCGCCACTCCGCCACCAAGACCTCGCGGAGCTGCTACCGACGCAGCTCGATCTCGCGCTGCATCGGTTCACCGCCCCGCGTGCGCACCTCCTCGCGCCACCGGTGTAGTGTTGCGAGTGCTTTCGCCTCCAGGTCCCAGGGCGGGGATCCAGCCAGTACGCAGGCCGCCTCGTAGGAGATCGTGCGATATCCTCTGATGACTCTGACGGCAATCGCTCTCTGAGGTTTACGCAGTATGGCGATGTGGCGGGCCGTCAGGTCAGCAGCCCACACTGGAGCTCCATAAAGGGCCATCGATCGCACGATCCCCACGTATAATCGCCTGCAGGCGGTACTCGGGCCCCCTAAATTCGGAAGCAGCGTTGATAGCGCACCCGCCGCGCCTATCAACTTCGGCACCATCCGCTGGAAGTGGGGACCGAAGTCCCATCGGCTGTCGAGCACCAATCCTAGGTACTTCATGGTTGACTCGACAGCGATTCTGGTACCCTCGACCATAATATGTGATCCCGGCGGCGGCGCCCGTCTGGGGCCATGGAAGGCGATAGCCTCCGACTTGTTGAGGGCCACCTCTAGGCCCAAGCGTCGTATGCGACTCACAACCTGCGACGATACGAACTCCCCCGGGCCGTGACTAGCGTGTCGTCCGCATAACACGTAAGGTTCACTCCCGGTGGGAGCTCGCCTCTCAACACCCAATCGTATCCGATGTTCCACAGGGGTGGGCCCAGAACCGAACCCTGCGGAACACCGCACGATATCTCGCGACGTCCTCTGCCGTCACGTCCCATGAAAGTGACACACCTTCCGGACAAATAGGCCCCCACAATGCGGCAGAGGTAGGGAGGCACCCGATGGTAGCGTAAAGCCTCCCTTATGCAACTCCAGGGCAAGGTGTTAAACGCGTTGGAGATGTCCAAAGACACTGCCAGCACCACCTCGCCCCGGGACACCGCTTCCTCTGCCAGGACTCTCACTCTCATTAAGGCGTCAATGGTAGAGCGCCCATGCCGAAACCCGAACTGGTTGTCGTCCAGGTTCGGTCCCTCACTGCATAAGTGGCTGACGAGGCGATCCGCGATTATCCGTTCGAACAGCTTGCCCACCTCGTCTAGCAGCACTATGGGCCGATAGGCGGACGGTGAGTCGGCAGGGCGCCCCAACTTCCTGAGCAGAACCAGCCGGTCCGTTTTCCACTGAGTGGGAAACTGGCCTCGCTCAAGACACGCTGAGAGGAGTCCTCTCAGGGGGGGCTCTAATTCCTTCAGAGCAAGAACAAGAGCACGGCCAGGAACACCATCGGGCCCCGGAGCAGTGTTTTTAGCCCGGAGCCGCATCACAGCCGCCCTCATCTCCTGCTGTGTCACTTCTGGGACGCTAGCGCTCTCTTCTTCAGACTCTGCAGCTGTGGGCAAAGCCATCAGTGGTGGCTTGTGCTCTGCTCTCATAGGGAAGAGAGCTGAGACCACGACCTCTAGCAGCTGCGGTTCTAGACTCTCCGTTAGCGGGGGTGCCCAGGGCCGAAGTTTCCCTCGGACCGTGCGGTATGGACGCCCCCACGGGTCCACATCTAGGTTTGCCAGCAGTTCTTCTCTAGATCGCGTCTTCGACTCACTGATGGCCAGCCACAGAGCCTTCCTTGCCAAACGGTATGCCTCATAGAGCGCGGCTTCCTCCTCGGGATTCCGTCGACGTCTCCTCCGGTACCGCGTGTACGGGCGTCTAGCAGCCACACATGCGACACGCAGCTCTGCAATTTCTGCAGACCACCAGTACACTCGGCGCCTTGCAGACTGTGCGTGGACGCGAGGCATGGACGCATCGCAGATTTGCACCATTGCCCCGTTGAACCACTGCGCCTCCTCTTCGACATCGACGTCGACGGGTCCGAATGTCGCCGACTCCCGGATCCAGGCCTGTATTATGGCAGCCTCCTCGAGAGCCTCCCTGTCAATGCGTTTGAGCGCCCAGCGCGGACTGTCTCTTTGCGGGACCGACTGACTGCGGCTACCGGTGGTCGCGGTCTGGGTGGAGACGTATGTATCGGTGATCCGATAGTGTCTCCACCTCCGCAACCACATGCCAACCGCAGACACGCTGCGCTATAGCGGGGCTAGCGAACGAGACGTCCACTATTGACCCGCCCCGCTGCCGCACGCACGTGTAGACCGAGCCCCGATTTAAGACGGACAGGCCCGTCGTGACAGCCCAATCTTCCAACACCTCACCTCTGGTATCAGTGACTGGAGATCCCCACGCCGCAGACTTGGCGTTGAGATCCCCGAGCAAAAGCACCGGGTGAGGGTGGAACCGGCCTATGACGGCCCCCAACTGAACAAGGAAGCTCTCGAAGTCGACGAGACCCCTGTTGGGCGAGAAGTATGCCCCGATGGTAACTATAGCATCAACGAGGGCGGCAACCCACCCGTGACCTCGGGACACGTTCACTAGGGTCCCGCCGATGATGGCCACCAAGCCATCAAGGTCCCCTACCCAATTATCTCGAGAGGGGATGAAATATGGCTCAGCGACTACCGCCACTTGAATCGACCACTCCACCATGCTTTGGAGCAAAAGATCCTGAGCTCTGGTGCAGTGGTTGATATTTGCCTGTAGGAAATGCAGGTGTGCCATCACTAACACTCCATTTCCTCGGCATCTCCTTCTACCACAAGCCGGGAGTCGGCCGAGGCGTTGCTAGGCTGTGGGGGGGATGCGTTTCCTCCAACAGTCTTGGACCACCGTTTGCTCCTCTTCTTGGGAGCGTCGCAAGCTTTCCCGCCCAGACTGTACGCTGCGGGCTTTCCTACAGCCGCACAAAGACTGCAGTTTGGTCCCACGGAGCACTGGGCTGACTTATGACCCGGCTGACCACAGCGATAGCACAGATCGCTGCGGTCAACCTCAGCAGTACACTGTGCCCGGACATGCCCTCTTTCCAGGCACCGGTAACATTGCATGGTCCTGGGTGGCAGGAGTCTCACTCTCGCCGATACCCATCCCACCAGCAATCGCCTCCCATCCAAGATCTGCTTTGCTGCCGCCACTGGACACCGCAACCAGATCGTACCAAGCCCCTCAGCGCTGAACTTTATTTCTCCAGCCTTGACGTTTTCAGGCGGACACCCGCCGCTACGAGCAATGGCGGTCACTACTTCCTCACGGGTAACCGAGTCGTCCAGCCCATCTACTATCACTTCAGCCGTTTTGAAAGGCCTGGACACCCGGACTTCCTCCGGATTGAGGACATCCCGTAGCTTGGCGGCCAGAGCGTCCGCCCTCTCGCCGCAGGAGGCGCCGGACAGCTCGAACATTTTCGCTCCAGTGGCTGCCGTTTTAAAACGAAAGCCAGCAGGAGTGCCAAAATCCGAAAACTGGAGCTTATCCTTCGCCATCCCCAGGACCGTCTTGTAGGTGACACCCCGTTTGTCGGCTTCGGGCTGCAGTGTTACTACAACAGCCGCGGAGCGTGGAACACGGATCTTGGGAGGGTATCGGCTGACTGGAGATTCCTGCGCCCGTCCTTTGGGTTCCGATGCCGTGTTAGCCTTACGGCCCCTCTTGCGCTTTTTTTTACGGCTAACAACCTTCGTCCAGGCATTGCCGTTGGAACCGAATGTGGTGGCAGCGGGTTGCATGTCTGAGCGAGGTGTCTCACAGCTCAAGCCCGGTGGATTTTTGGCCCCCCCGATGATCTTTTTGGCTCCATCAGCGGGTTTTTTGGGTCCTTCCGTGAGTCTTTTGGCCTGCTCTGCGGGTTTTTTGGCTCCCTCAGTCACCTTTTTACCCCTCTCCGCTGGTTTCGGTAAAGCGGGCCATGAGCTCGCCTCTTCAGTGCATCGCCTGTCCGCTGCAAGTGGCGGCCGGAGGATTTCAGTCTGGCGTAGCCTCGACTCTAACCGGACAGCCATCATCTCAGTGACACGAGACGCCAGCTCACTCAGCTGTTCCTGTCCCAGTGCCACCCGCGTTGGGACAGAAGTGACACTTGCCGGAGCCAGACCAGTCTCTTGCTGCCGACAAAAATCCGCCCTTAGAGCGGCGACCTCAGTCTGAAGTTCCTCCAACTTGTGTTGGAGACGGCTGTTCTCCTCTTGCAGCTTCTTTGTCTCTTCTGTGGTCGTGCGGACAAGGAGGAACTCCACCGCCTCCTTGATACCTTCTGCTGCCTCCTTTAAAGCACGTGTGAACGTGCCCTTCAGGTTGCCAGACTTTGTGGCCACCTTCAGGATCACGTCCACACCGTCCATTACCTGTTGATTCAAAGCCTCCGCTGTCAAACTCTCCGTGGCAGCGGTGGTCCTAGACCGCCTTTCTCTGGCCAATCGAGACATTTCGGAGACCTCATCCGTCGCTATCGCCTTGCGGCCCTCACGCCTCGCGGCATTGAGCTCCGCCTTAGTGCTAATTAGTGAGGCAGTGTTTACGCGCGCCACCTGCATAGCTCCGTCGGAATCACTCACTCCGCTGGCTGCTGGCGTATCAGGCCGCTTTAAAAAGCGACCCCGGGAGTGACGCGCCGCCACCTAAAGGTGTCGCACGACCTCTGCCCCTCCTCGCTGTCGGGACCTTGGCGGCGGGAAGATTCTCCTCACTCGAGGACACACTCCCCGACCCCGATTGGTCCAGCCTGTCACCGCGCGACCGTTTCCCCCAAAATTTGGAGGAAACGTTCGTGCCACGCTTACCACATTCCTTGTCGGATACGCTTAAAACTAAATTGGTCACGTCCTCAAACGACTGAGTCCGTGACTGCGTTTGTGAGCCTCCTCGGCTCTTGTTGCCGTCGCCGGCAAGCGGAACCCCCGCCAATATGCTAGGCACACCCTCATCTTCGTTGTTTGAGTTTAATTTATTCTGTTCCATTTTGTTCCCACGAGTAGTAGGGAAGTATAAGTCCACCTAGGCAGAGCCCTTTTACCCAGGTAAGCCTACATACTGTAGAGTGCGGCAGGTGCTCTACAGGGGAGGCGCTAACGACTGGACTCCCTCCAGCCATTCATCCCCTCGCCGCGCCTCTAAACTTGGGATTAGGTGGTTTTTTATCTTAGAGGTATCCTTCCTCTGGGCCAGGCGGTTAAGCTAAGCCCCCGACGGCGGCATTAAACATGCCTCCGTTCGCTGTCCGGCTAACCCGACTCAGCGAACCCGTCGAAAGTTCTCTCCTAGGGATTTCCCTGAAGGAGAGAAACGCCCGCCGCATCGGTGCGCCTGCACCGCTGCGGCATAGTCGCATCCACGCCAATCGACGACCGTCGATCGATCAGGAGCGACCCCTCCTGGTGTCCCTCTTAGTCTGGTCTCTCACTTTGGACCTTTCCGGCATGAGTAACTCTACCGGCAGAGCCCCAAAGATCATTGAGACACGCAAGCCCCACCACGACGACAACGTGGGGACACATTCGGGGGGAACCTAACTAACCTAACCTAACCTAACCAAACCATCGATATTTCTGCCTCCAGGAGAGCTTTTTTTACCTTGTTTTTTGCATATTAATTATAATACGGGTTAGCTCCTGCTATCCCGACTATAAAAATTGACATCGCAGCTTTATATTAAAAAACTGGTTTTTGGCCCACTGTGCAAAATTTTTGTTCCGTTGAAATTTTTATTCCAGTTCATTTAGTTAACCCGCGCGGAGACGCATCTTTTGACACCCCACACGTGAGCCTAGCTCTCACGAAACGTCAAAAAATTGCTTTTTTTTTACGTTTCGTAAGAGCTTGCTAATCTATCCTAACCTAACTAACCTAACCTAACCAAACCATCGATATTTCTGCCTCCAGGAGAGCTTTTTTTACCTAGTTTTTTGCATATTAATTATAATACAGGTTAGCTCCTGCTATCCCGACTATAAAAATTGACATCGCAGCTTTATATTAAAAAACTGGTTTTTGGCCCACTGTGCAAAATTTTTGTTCCGTTGAAATTTTTATTCCAAATCATTTAGTTAACCCGCGCGGAGACGCATCTTTTGACACCCCACACGTGAGCCTAGCTCTCACGAAACGTCAAAAAATTGCTTTTTTTTACGTTTCGTAAGAGCTTGCTAATCTAACCTAACCTAACCAAACCATCGATATTTCTGCCTCCAGGAGAGCTTTTTTTACCTAGTTTTTTGCATATTAATTATAATACAGGCTAGCTCCTGCTATCCCGACTATAAAAATTGACATCGCAGCTTTATATTACAAAACTGGTTTATGGCCCACTGTGCAAAATGTTTGTTCCGTTGAAATTTTTATTCCAGTTCATTTAGTTAACCCGCGCGGAGACGCATCTTTTGACACCGCACACGTGAGCCTAGCTCTCACGAAACGTCAAAAAATTGCTTTTTTTTTACGTTTCGTAAGAGCTTGCTAATCTAACCTAACCTGACTGACCTAACCTAACCTAACCAAACCATCGATTTATTTCTGCCTCCAGGAGAGCTTTTTTTACCCAGTTTTTTGCATATTAATTATAATACAGGCTAGCTCCTGCTATCCCGACTATAAAAATTGACATCGCAGCTTTATATTAAAAAACTGATTTTTGGCCCACTGTGCAAAATTTTTTTTCCGTTGAAATTTTTATTCCAGTTCATTTAGTTAACCCGCGCGGAGACGCATCTTTTGACACCCCACACGTGAGCCTAGCTCTCACGAAACGTCAAAAAATTGCTTTTTTTTACGTTTCGTAAGAGCTTGCTAATCTAACCTAACCTAACTAACCTAACCTAACCTAACCAAACCATCGATATTTCTGCCTCCAGGAGAGCTTTTTTTACCTAGTTTTTTGCATATTTATTAGAATACAGGCTAGCTCCTGCTATCCCGACTATAAAAAGTGACATCGCAGCTTTATATTAAAAAACTGGTTTTTGGCCCACTGTGCAAAATTTTTGTTCCGTTGAAATTTTTATTCCAGTTCATTTAGTTAACCCGCGCGGAGACGCATCTTTTGACACCCCACACGTGAGCCTAGCTCTCACGAAACGTCAAAACATTGCTTTTTTTTTTACGTTTCGTAAGAGCTTGCTAACCTAACCTAACCTAACTAACCTAACCTAACCTAACTATCCTAACCTAACCTAACCAAACCATCGATATTTCTGCCTCCAGGAGAGCTTTTTTTACCTAGTTTTTTGCATATTAATTATAATACAGGTTAGCTCCTGCTATCCCGACTATAAAAATTGACATCGCAGCTTTATATTAAAAAACTGGTTTTTGGCCCACTGTGCAAAATTTTTGTTCCGTTGAAATTTTTATTCCAGTTCATTTAGTTAACCCGCGCGGAGACGCATCTTTTGACACCCCACACGTGAGCCTAGCTCTCACGAAACGTCAAAAAATTGCTTTTTTTTTACGTTTCGTAAGAGCTTGCTAACCTAACCTAACCTATCTAACCTAACCTTTTTTTTTTTTTTTTTTTTTTGTTGCCGGGGTGGAAAATCCTCATGGATGTCCTTCGCCCGGGGCGGGCGAAGGGGTCTGTCAGACTCTTACTGACTAAAAACCACCCCGGTGTTCCGTCCCACACTTGGACCGGGGATCGTGAGAGCTAGTACGACTTCCATGATCCCCGGCTAGTGCCGGCCCGCCTATGCGGGCCACCTCTGGCTCGCGGGGAGAGTGAGGTGTCCTCTTCCCGCGACGTCTAATAGGGGCGCGCGTGGAACACTACGCGCCGCCGCCTCGGGTCCTGCTGGATGGGGGGCGGTGGACGACCCCGAGTCCGCCAGCCCTCTGGACCTATTTAGGGGGGCTGGAAGAGGGCGTTGTCCGCCCTCCGCCGACGCCCGGTACGTCTGCTGCGGATCGGGAGAGTGGCCACGGCCTCCCTGTCCCTTTCCGCAGCCTCCTTCTGCGAAATTACGAATTCACAGAAGGAGATCACCGCATCCCACGACTCGGCGCTCCCGACCATCGAACGTGCGACAGCCGGCAGCGACAGGTCGGGGCCCACTTCGGATACGAGGGCACGGCGCTGCTCCTCCCATGCGGCACACTCTGCCAGTGTGTGCTGCGCCGTGTCCTCCCGACAGTCGGTGCAGTGATGGCACCGAGCGTCCGGCTCCCTGTTTATGCGATACAGGTACTTCCCGAAGCAGCCATGCCCCGAGAGCACCTGCGTCGCCCGAAACGACAGGGAGCCGTGCTTCCTCCCGAGCCATTCGTCGAGCACTGGTCGGATCGCGTCGACGGTAGCAAGGCCAGCGGTAGGGCGCGAAAGCCTATCCCGCCATTCCGCCACCATGACCTCGCGGAGCTGTGACCGACGCAACTCGATCTCGCGCTGCATCGGTTCACCGCCCCGCGTCCGCACCTCCTCGCGCCATCGGTACAGCGAGGCGAGGACTCTCGCCTCCAAGTCCCAAGGCGGAGATCCGGCCAGTGCACAACCCGCCTCGTAGGAGATCGTGCGATATCCCCTAATAGCCCTGACGGCCATCGCCCTCTGCGGTCTTCGCAATATCGCGATGGTGCCGGCCGTCAGGTCAGAAGCCCAAACCGGGGCCCCATACAAGGCCATGGATCGCACGATCCCCAAGTACAACCGCCTACAGGCGGTGCTCGGGCCCCCTAAATTAGGAAGCAGCGTTGCGAGCGCACCCGCGGCGCCCATCAACCTGGGCGTCAACCGTCGAAAGTGGGGGCCAAAATCCCACCGGCTGTCGAGCACCAATCCTAAGTACTTCATGGTGGACTCGACAGCGATTTGGACTCCCCCGACCACAATGTGTGACCCCGGCGGCGGCGCCCGTCGGGGGCCGTGAAAAACCATGGCCTCCGACTTGTTGACGGCCACCTCCAGCCCCAGGCGTCGTATGCGACCCACCACCTGTGAGACCGCAGCCGTCGCCAGCAACGCTGCCTCCCTATACGAGCTCCCCCGGGCCGTGACCAGCGTGTCGTCCGCGTAACACGTCAGGTCCACTCCCGGTTGGAGCTCGCCCCTCAGCACCCAGTCGTAACCGATGTTCCACAGGGGTGGGCCTAGGACCGAGCCCTGCGGAACACCGCACGACATATTGCGACGGCCCTCACCGTCGCGTCCCCTGTAGGTGACACACCTTTCCGCCAAATAAGCCCCAACGATGCGGCGGAGGTAGCGGGGCACCCTGTGGTACCTTAGTGCCTCCCGAATACAACTCCAGGGCAGGGTGTTGAAGGCGTTGGATATGTCCAAGGACACCGCCAGCATCACCCCGCCCCGGGAAACCGCTTCCTCCGCCAGGACTCTAACCCGCATTATGGCGTCGATTGTGGAGCGCCCATGCCGAAAACCGAACTGACTGTCGTCCAGATCCGGCCCCTCTCTGTACAAGTGGCTGTCGAGGCGGGCAGCAATTATCCGCTCAAAAAGCTTACCCACCTCGTCTAGCAGCACTATGGGCCGGTATGCGGACGGCGAGTCTGATGGGCGCCCCGCTTTCTTGAGCAGGACAAGACGACCTGTCTTCCACTGAGCGGGGAAGCGGCCCTGCTCAAGGCAAGCTGAGTAGAGTCCTCTCAGCTGGGGCTCTAGCTCCTTCAGAGCGAGGACGAGCGCGCGGCCCGGAACTCCATCGGGTCCCGGGGCCACACTTTTGGCCCGGAGCCGCATCACGGCCGTCCTCAACTCTGGTTGTGTCACCTCAGGGACGCTCTCCTCGTCCTCCGACTCCGTGGCTGTGGGCAAAGCCATCGGCGGCGGCACGTGCTCTTCTCTATCAGGGAAGAGAGCAGCGACCACTCCCTCCAGTAACTGAGGCTCAAGGCTCTCAGTGAGTGGGGGCGCCCAGGCTCGAAGTTTCCCTCGGACTGTACGATAAGGGCGCCCCCACGGATTTCGATCTAGGGTCGCCAACATCTCTTCCCTGAATCGAGTCTTCGACTCGCCAATGGCCAGCCACAGAGCCTTCTTCGCCGCACGGTACACCTCATACCGCGCGGCTTCTTCTTCCGGAACCCGACGACGTCTCCTCCGGTATCGGGTGTACTGGCGCCTGACCTCCACGCAGGTCCTGCGCATCTGCGCGATTTCGGCGGTCCACCAGTACAACCGGCGCCTTGTGGGTTGAGTGCGGACACGGGGCATGGACGCATCGCAAATTTGCGTCATCGCCCCGCGGAACCACTGCGCCTCCTCTTCGACGTCGACGGGTTCATTCGACACTGACTCCCGGACCCAGGCCTGGATGATTGCGGCTTCTTCGAGAAGATTCCTGTCGATCTGTTTAATCGACCAGCGAGGACCGTCCGTTCTCGGGGCCGATGGTCGGCCGCCGCCCGCGGTCTGGGTGGAGACGCTGAAACGGATGTATCGATGATCTGACAACGTCTCCACCTCCACGGCGACTCGCCAGTCGCGGACACGGCCCGCGACAGTGGAGCTAGCGAACGAGACGTCCACTACAGACCCGCCCCGCTGCCGCACGCACGTATACTCCGAGCCCCGATTCAGGACGGTCAGGCCAGTCGCAACGGCCCACTCCTCCAACACCTCACCCCTAAGATCGGTGACTGGAGATCCCCACGCCGCAGACTTGGCGTTGAGATCCCCGAGCAACAGCACCGGGCGAGGGTGGAACCGGCCTACGACTGCACCCAGCTCGACAAGGAACCTCTCGAAGTCGGCGAGACTCTTGTTGGGCGAGAAATATGCCCCAATGATGTTGATTCCCCCCGCGAGAGCGGCCACCCAGCCGCGTCCTCGGGAGGGACAGCCAAGAGTCTCGCCAATGATGGCCACCGAACCGTCCAGGTCCCCCGCCCAGTTATCGCGCGGAGGGACAAAATACGGCTCAGCGACCACAGCCACGTTTATCAACCACTCCGCCATGCTCTGGAGCAATAGATCCTGAGCTCTGGAAGAGTGGTTGATGTTCGCCTGGAGGAAATGGAATTGTGCCATCACTGACAGTCCATTTCCCCAGCATCTCCTCTTTCCCTGGAGCCTGAACCTAACTAACCTAACCTAACCTAACCAAACCATCGATATTTCTGCCTCCAGGAGAGCTTTTTTTTTTACCTAGTTTTTTGCATATTAATTATAATACAGGTTAGCTCCTGCTATCCCGACTATAAAAATTGACATCGCAGCTTTATATTAAAAAAACTGGTTTTTGGCCCACTGTGCAAAATTTTTGTTCCGTTGAAATTATTATTCCAGTTCATTTAGTTAACCCGCGCGGAGACGCATCTTTTGACACTCCACACGTGAGCCTAGCTCTCACGAAACGTCAAAAAATTGCTTTTTTTTACGTTTCGTAAGAGCTTGCTAATCTATCCTTACCTAACTAACCTAACCAAACCATCGATATTTCTGCCTCCAGGAGAGCTTTTTTTACCTAGTTTTTTGCATATTAATTATAATACAGGTTAGCTCCTGCTATCCCGACTATAAAAATTGACATCGCAGCTTTATATTACAAAACTGGTTTTTGGCCCACTGTGCAAAATTTTTGTTCCGTTGAAATTTTTATTCCAAATCATTTAGTTAACCCGCGCGGAGACGCATCTTTTGACACCCCACACGTGAGCCTAGCTCTCACGAAACGTCAAAAAATAGCTTTTTTTTACGTTTCGTATGAGCTTGCTAACCTAACCTAACCTAACCTAACCAAACCATCGATATTTCTGCCTCCAGGAGAGCTTTTTTTACCCAGTTTTTTGCATATTAATAAAATTATAATACAGGTTAGCTCCTGCTATCCCGACTATAAAAATTGACATCGCAGCTTTATATTAAAAAAACTGGTTTTTGGCCCACTGTGCGAAATTTTTGTTCCGTTGAAATTTTTATTCCAGTTCATTTAGTTAACCCGCGCGGAGACGCATCTTTTGACACCCCACACGTGAGCCTAGCTCTCACGAAATGTCAAAAAATTGCTTTTTTTTTTTACGTTTCGTAAGAGCTTGCTAACCTAACCTAACCTAACTAACCTAACCAAACCATCGATATTTCTGCCTCCAGGAGAGCTTTTTTTAACTAGTTTTTTGCATATTAATTATAATACAGGTTAGCTCCTGCTATCCCGACTATAAAAATTGACATTTTTGAAAAAAACAATGAAATTTTTGTTCCGTTGAAATTTTTATTCCAGTTCATTTAGTTAACCCGCGCGGAGACGCATCTTATGACACCCCACACGTGAGCCTAGCTCTCACGAAACGTCAAAAAATTGCTTTTTTTATCGTTTCGTAAGAGCTTGCTTACCTAACCTAACCTAACTAACCTAACCAAACCATCGATATTTCTGCCTCCAGGAGAGCTTTTTTTAACTAGTTTTTTGCATATTAATTATAATACAGGTTAGCTCCTGCTATCCCGACTATAAAAATTGACATCGCAGCTTTATATTAAAAAACTGGTTTTTGGCCCACTGTGCAAAATTTTTGTTCCGTTGAAATTTTTATTCCAGTTCATTTAGTTAACCCGCGCGGAGACGCATCTTTTGACACCCCACACGTGAGCCTAGCTCTCACGAATCGTCAAAAAATTTCTTTTTTTTTACGTTTCGTAAGAGCTTGCTAACCTAACCTTACCTAACTAACCTAACCTAACCTAACCAAACCATCGATATTTCTGCCTCCAGGAGAGCTTTTTTTACCTAGTTTTTTGCATATTAATTATAATACAGGTTAGCTCCTGCTATCCCGACTATAAAAATTGACATCGCAGCTTTATATTAAAAAACTGGTTTTTGGCCCACTGTGCAAAATTTTTGTTCCGTTGAAATTTTTATTCCAGTTCATTTAGTTAACCCGCGCGGAGACGCATCTTTTGACACCCCACACGTGAGCCTAGCTCTCACGAAACGTCAAAACATTGCTTTTTTTTTTACGTTTCGTAAGAGCTTGCTAACCTAACCTAACCTAACTAACCTAACCTAACCTAACTATCCTAACCTAACCTAACCAAACCATCGATATTTCTGCCTCCAGGAGAGCTTTTTTTACCTAGTTTTTTGCATATTAATTATAATACAGGTTAGCTCCTGCTATCCCGACTATAAAAATTGACATCGCAGCTTTATATTAAAAAACTGGTTTTTGGCCCACTGTGCAAAATTTTTGTTCCGTTGAAATTTTTATTCCAGTTCATTTAGTTAACCCGCGCGGAGACGCATCTTTTGACACCCCACACGTGAGCCTAGCTCTCACGAAACGTCAAAAAATTGCTTTTTTTTTACGTTTCGTAAGAGCTTGCTAACCTAACCTAACCTATCTAACCTAACCTTTTTTTTTTTTTTTTTTTTTTGTTGCCGGGGTGGAAAATCCTCATGGATGTCCTTCGCCCGGGGCGGGCGAAGGGGTCTGTCAGACTCTTACTGACTAAAAACCACCCCGGTGTTCCGTCCCACACTTGGACCGGGGATCGTGAGAGCTAGTACGACTTCCATGATCCCCGGCTAGTGCCGGCCCGCCTATGCGGGCCACCTCTGGCTCGCGGGGAGAGTGAGGTGTCCTCTTCCCGCGACGTCTAATAGGGGCGCGCGTGGAACACTACGCGCCGCCGCCTCGGGTCCTGCTGGATGGGGGGCGGTGGACGACCCCGAGTCCGCCAGCCCTCTGGACCTATTTAGGGGGGCTGGAAGAGGGCGTTGTCCGCCCTCCGCCGACGCCCGGTACGTCTGCTGCGGATCGGGAGAGTGGCCACGGCCTCCCTGTCCCTTTCCGCAGCCTCCTTCTGCGAAATTACGAATTCACAGAAGGAGATCACCGCATCCCACGACTCGGCGCTCCCGACCATCGAACGTGCGACAGCCGGCAGCGACAGGTCGGGGCCCACTTCGGATACGAGGGCACGGCGCTGCTCCTCCCATGCGGCACACTCTGCCAGTGTGTGCTGCGCCGTGTCCTCCCGACAGTCGGTGCAGTGATGGCACCGAGCGTCCGGCTCCCTGTTTATGCGATACAGGTACTTCCCGAAGCAGCCATGCCCCGAGAGCACCTGCGTCGCCCGAAACGACAGGGAGCCGTGCTTCCTCCCGAGCCATTCGTCGAGCACTGGTCGGATCGCGTCGACGGTAGCAAGGCCAGCGGTAGGGCGCGAAAGCCTATCCCGCCATTCCGCCACCATGACCTCGCGGAGCTGTGACCGACGCAACTCGATCTCGCGCTGCATCGGTTCACCGCCCCGCGTCCGCACCTCCTCGCGCCATCGGTACAGCGAGGCGAGGACTCTCGCCTCCAAGTCCCAAGGCGGAGATCCGGCCAGTGCACAACCCGCCTCGTAGGAGATCGTGCGATATCCCCTAATAGCCCTGACGGCCATCGCCCTCTGCGGTCTTCGCAATATCGCGATGGTGCCGGCCGTCAGGTCAGAAGCCCAAACCGGGGCCCCATACAAGGCCATGGATCGCACGATCCCCAAGTACAACCGCCTACAGGCGGTGCTCGGGCCCCCTAAATTAGGAAGCAGCGTTGCGAGCGCACCCGCGGCGCCCATCAACCTGGGCGTCAACCGTCGAAAGTGGGGGCCAAAATCCCACCGGCTGTCGAGCACCAATCCTAAGTACTTCATGGTGGACTCGACAGCGATTTGGACTCCCCCGACCACAATGTGTGACCCCGGCGGCGGCGCCCGTCGGGGGCCGTGAAAAACCATGGCCTCCGACTTGTTGACGGCCACCTCCAGCCCCAGGCGTCGTATGCGACCCACCACCTGTGAGACCGCAGCCGTCGCCAGCAACGCTGCCTCCCTATACGAGCTCCCCCGGGCCGTGACCAGCGTGTCGTCCGCGTAACACGTCAGGTCCACTCCCGGTTGGAGCTCGCCCCTCAGCACCCAGTCGTAACCGATGTTCCACAGGGGTGGGCCTAGGACCGAGCCCTGCGGAACACCGCACGACATATTGCGACGGCCCTCACCGTCGCGTCCCCTGTAGGTGACACACCTTTCCGCCAAATAAGCCCCAACGATGCGGCGGAGGTAGCGGGGCACCCTGTGGTACCTTAGTGCCTCCCGAATACAACTCCAGGGCAGGGTGTTGAAGGCGTTGGATATGTCCAAGGACACCGCCAGCATCACCCCGCCCCGGGAAACCGCTTCCTCCGCCAGGACTCTAACCCGCATTATGGCGTCGATTGTGGAGCGCCCATGCCGAAAACCGAACTGACTGTCGTCCAGATCCGGCCCCTCTCTGTACAAGTGGCTGTCGAGGCGGGCAGCAATTATCCGCTCAAAAAGCTTACCCACCTCGTCTAGCAGCACTATGGGCCGGTATGCGGACGGCGAGTCTGATGGGCGCCCCGCTTTCTTGAGCAGGACAAGACGACCTGTCTTCCACTGAGCGGGGAAGCGGCCCTGCTCAAGGCAAGCTGAGTAGAGTCCTCTCAGCTGGGGCTCTAGCTCCTTCAGAGCGAGGACGAGCGCGCGGCCCGGAACTCCATCGGGTCCCGGGGCCACACTTTTGGCCCGGAGCCGCATCACGGCCGTCCTCAACTCTGGTTGTGTCACCTCAGGGACGCTCTCCTCGTCCTCCGACTCCGTGGCTGTGGGCAAAGCCATCGGCGGCGGCACGTGCTCTTCTCTATCAGGGAAGAGAGCAGCGACCACTCCCTCCAGTAACTGAGGCTCAAGGCTCTCAGTGAGTGGGGGCGCCCAGGCTCGAAGTTTCCCTCGGACTGTACGATAAGGGCGCCCCCACGGATTTCGATCTAGGGTCGCCAACATCTCTTCCCTGAATCGAGTCTTCGACTCGCCAATGGCCAGCCACAGAGCCTTCTTCGCCGCACGGTACACCTCATACCGCGCGGCTTCTTCTTCCGGAACCCGACGACGTCTCCTCCGGTATCGGGTGTACTGGCGCCTGACCTCCACGCAGGTCCAGCGCATCTGCGCGATTTCGGCGGTCCACCAGTACAACCGGCGCCTTGTGGGTTGAGTGCGGACACGGGGCATGGACGCATCGCAAATTTGCGTCATCGCCCCGCGGAACCACTGCGCCTCCTCTTCGACGTCGACGGGTTCATTCGACACTGACTCCCGGACCCAGGCCTGGATGATTGCGGCTTCTTCGAGAAGATTCCTGTCGATCTGTTTAATCGACCAGCGAGGACCGTCCGTTCTCGGGGCCGATGGTCGGCCGCCGCCCGCGGTCTGGGTGGAGACGCTGAAACGGATGTATCGATGATCTGACAACGTCTCCACCTCCACGGCGACTCGCCAGTCGCGGACACGGCCCGCGACAGTGGAGCTAGCGAACGAGACGTCCACTACAGACCCGCCCCGCTGCCGCACGCACGTATACTCCGAGCCCCGATTCAGGACGGTCAGGCCAGTCGCAACGGCCCACTCCTCCAACACCTCACCCCTAAGATCGGTGACTGGAGATCCCCACGCCGCAGACTTGGCGTTGAGATCCCCGAGCAACAGCACCGGGCGAGGGTGGAACCGGCCTACGACTGCACCCAGCTCGACAAGGAACCTCTCGAAGTCGGCGAGACTCTTGTTGGGCGAGAAATATGCCCCAATGATGTTGATTCCCCCCGCGAGAGCGGCCACCCAGCCGCGTCCTCGGGAGGGACAGCCAAGAGTCTCGCCAATGATGGCCACCGAACCGTCCAGGTCCCCCGCCCAGTTATCGCGCGGAGGGACAAAATACGGCTCAGCGACCACAGCCACGTTTATCAACCACTCCGCCATGCTCTGGAGCAATAGATCCTGAGCTCTGGAAGAGTGGTTGATGTTCGCCTGGAGGAAATGGAATTGTGCCATCACTGACAGTCCATTTCCCCAGCATCTCCTCTTTCCCTGGAGCCTGAACCTAACTAACCTAACCTAACCTAACCAAACCATCGATATTTCTGCCTCCAGGAGAGCTTTTTTTTTTCCTAGTTTTTTGCATATTAATTATAATACAGGTTAGCTCCTGCTATCCCGACTATAAAAATTGACATCGCAGCTTTATATTAAAAAACTGGTTTTTGGCCCACTGTGCAAAATTTTTGTTCCGTTGAAATTATTATTCCAGTTCATTTAGTTAACCCGCGCGGAGACGCATCTTTTGACACTCCACACGTGAGCCTAGCTCTCACGAAACGTCAAAAAATTGCTTTTTTTTACGTTTCGTAAGAGCTTGCTAATCTATCCTTACCTAACTAACCTAACCAAACCATCGATATTTCTGCCTCCAGGAGAGCTTTTTTTACCTAGTTTTTTGCATATTAATTATAATACAGGTTAGCTCCTGCTATCCCGACTATAAAAATTGACATCGCAGCTTTATATTACAAAACTGGTTTTTGGCCCACTGTGCAAAATTTTTGTTCCGTTGAAATTTTTATTCCAAATCATTTAGTTAACCCGCGCGGAGACGCATCTTTTGACACCCCACACGTGAGCCTAGCTCTCACGAAACGTCAAAAAATTGCTTTTTTTACGTTTCGTATGAGCTTGCTAACCTAACCTAACCTAACCTAACCAAACCATCGATATTTCTGCCTCCAGGAGAGCTTTTTTTACCCAGTTTTTTGCATATTAATAAAATTATAATACAGGTTAGCTCCTGCTATCCCGACTATAAAAATTGACATCGCAGCTTTATATTAAAAAAACTGGTTTTTGGCCCACTGTGCGAAATTTTTGTTCCGTTGAAATTTTTATTCCAGTTCATTTAGTTAACCCGCGCGGAGACGCATCTTTTGACACCCCACACGTGAGCCTAGCTCTCACGAAATGTCAAAAAATTGCTTTTTTTTTTTACGTTTCGTAAGAGCTTGCTAACCTAACCTAACCTAACTAACCTAACCAAACCATCGATATTTCTGCCTCCAGGAGAGCTTTTTTTAACTAGTTTTTTGCATATTAATTATAATACAGGTTAGCTCCTGCTATCCCGACTATAAAAATTGACATTTTTGAAAAAAAAAATGAAATTTTTGTTCCGTTGAAATTTTTATTCCAGTTCATTTAGTTAACCCGCGCGGAGACGCATCTTTTGACACCCCACACGTGAGCCTAGCTCTCACGAAACGTCAAAAAATTGCTTTTTTTTTCGTTTCGTAAGAGCTTGCTTACCTAACCTAACCTAACTAACCTAACCAAACCATCGATATTTCTGCCTCCAGGAGAGCTTTTTTTAACTAGTTTTTTGCATATTAATTATAATACAGGTTAGCTCCTGCTATCCCGACTATAAAAATTGACATCGCAGCTTTATATTAAAAAACTGGTTTTTGGCCCACTGTGCAAAATTTTTGTTCCGTTGAAATTTTTATTCCAGTTCATTTAGTTAACCCGCGCGGAGACGCATCTTTTGACACCCCACACGTGAGCCTAGCTCTCACGAATCGTCAAAAAATTTCTTTTTTTTTACGTTTCGTAAGAGCTTGCTAACCTAACCTTACCTAACTAACCTAACCTAACCTAACCAAACCATCGATATTTCTGCCTCCAGGAGAGCTTTTTTTACCTAGTTTTTTGCATATTAATTATAATACAGGTTAGCTCCTGCTATCCCGACTATAAAAATTGACATCGCAGCTTTATATTAAAAAACTGGTTTTTGGCCCACTGTGCAAAATTTTTGTTCCGTTGAAATTTTTATTCCAAATCATTTAGTTAACCCGCGCGGAGACGCATCTTTTGACACCCCACACGTGAGCCTAGCTCTCACGAAACGTCAAAAAATTGCTTTTTTTTACGTTTCGTAAGAGCTTGCTAATCTAACCTAACCTAACCAAACCATCGATATTTCTGCCTCCAGGAGAGCTTTTTTTACCTAGTTTTTTGCATATTAATTATAATACAGGCTAGCTCCTGCTATCCCGACTATAAAAATTGACATCGCAGCTTTATATTACAAAACTGGTTTATGGCCCACTGTGCAAAATGTTTGTTCCGTTGAAATTTTTATTCCAGTTCATTTAGTTAACCCGCGCGGAGACGCATCTTTTGACACCGCACATGTGAGCCTGGCTCTCACGAAACGTCAAAAAATTCCTTTTTTTTTACGTTTCGTAAGAGCTTGCTAATCTAACCTAACCTGACTGACCTAACCTAACCTAACCAAACCATCGATTTATTTCTGCCTCCAGGAGAGCTTTTTTTACCCAGTTTTTTGCATATTAATTATAATACAGGCTAGCTCCTGCTATCCCGACTATAAAAATTGACATCGCAGCTTTATATTAAAAAACTGATTTTTGGCCCACTGTGCAAAATTTTTGTTCCGTTGAAATTTTTATTCCAGTTCATTTAGTTAACCCGCGCGGAGACGCATCTTTTGACACCCCACACGTGAGCCTAGCTCTCACGAATCGTCAAAAAATTTCTTTTTTTTTACGTTTCGTAAGAGCTTGCTAACCTAACCTTACCTAACTAACCTAACCTAACCTAACCAAACCATCGATATTTCTGCCTCCAGGAGAGCTTTTTTTACCTAGTTTTTTGCATATTAATTATAATACAGGTTAGCTCCTGCTATCCCGACTATAAAAATTGACATCGCAGCTTTATATTAAAAAACTGGTTTTTGGCCCACTGTGCAAAATTTTTGTTCCGTTGAAATTTTTCTTCCAGTTCATTTAGTTAACCCGCGCGGAGACGCATCTTTTGACACCCCACACGTGAGCCTAGCTCTCACGAAACGTCAAAACATTGCTTTTTTTTTTACGTTTCGTAAGAGCTTGCTAACCTAACCTAACCTAACTAACCTAACCTAACCTAACTATCCTAACCTAACCTAACCAAACCATCGATATTTCTGCCTCCAGGAGAGCTTTTTTTACCTAGTTTTTTGCATATTAATTATAATACAGGTTAGCTCCTGCTATCCCGACTATAAAAATTGACATCGCAGCTTTATATTAAAAAACTGGTTTTTGGCCCACTGTGCAAAATTTTTGTTCCGTTGAAATTTTTATTCCAGTTCATTTAGTTAACCCGCGCGGAGACGCATCTTTTGACACCCCACACGTGAGCCTAGCTCTCACGAAACGTCAAAAAATTGCTTTTTTTTTACGTTTCGTAAGAGCTTGCTAACCTAACCTAACCTATCTAACCTAACCTTTTTTTTTTTTTTTTTTTTTTGTTGCCGGGGTGGAAAATCCTCATGGATGTCCTTCGCCCGGGGCGGGCGAAGGGGTCTGTCAGACTCTTACTGACTAAAAACCACCCCGGTGTTCCGTCCCACACTTGGACCGGGGATCGTGAGAGCTAGTACGACTTCCATGATCCCCGGCTAGTGCCGGCCCGCCTATGCGGGCCACCTCTGGCTCGCGGGGAGAGTGAGGTGTCCTCTTCCCGCGACGTCTAATAGGGGCGCGCGTGGAACACTACGCGCCGCCGCCTCGGGTCCTGCTGGATGGGGGGCGGTGGACGACCCCGAGTCCGCCAGCCCTCTGGACCTATTTAGGGGGGCTGGAAGAGGGCGTTGTCCGCCCTCCGCCGACGCCCGGTACGTCTGCTGCGGATCGGGAGAGTGGCCACGGCCTCCCTGTCCCTTTCCGCAGCCTCCTTCTGCGAAATTACGAATTCACAGAAGGAGATCACCGCATCCCACGACTCGGCGCTCCCGACCATCGAACGTGCGACAGCCGGCAGCGACAGGTCGGGGCCCACTTCGGATACGAGGGCACGGCGCTGCTCCTCCCATGCGGCACACTCTGCCAGTGTGTGCTGCGCCGTGTCCTCCCGACAGTCGGTGCAGTGATGGCACCGAGCGTCCGGCTCCCTGTTTATGCGATACAGGTACTTCCCGAAGCAGCCATGCCCCGAGAGCACCTGCGTCGCCCGAAACGACAGGGAGCCGTGCTTCCTCCCGAGCCATTCGTCGAGCACTGGTCGGATCGCGTCGACGGTAGCAAGGCCAGCGGTAGGGCGCGAAAGCCTATCCCGCCATTCCGCCACCATGACCTCGCGGAGCTGTGACCGACGCAACTCGATCTCGCGCTGCATCGGTTCACCGCCCCGCGTCCGCACCTCCTCGCGCCATCGGTACAGCGAGGCGAGGACTCTCGCCTCCAAGTCCCAAGGCGGAGATCCGGCCAGTGCACAACCCGCCTCGTAGGAGATCGTGCGATATCCCCTAATAGCCCTGACGGCCATCGCCCTCTGCGGTCTTCGCAATATCGCGATGGTGCCGGCCGTCAGGTCAGAAGCCCAAACCGGGGCCCCATACAAGGCCATGGATCGCACGATCCCCAAGTACAACCGCCTACAGGCGGTGCTCGGGCCCCCTAAATTAGGAAGCAGCGTTGCGAGCGCACCCGCGGCGCCCATCAACCTGGGCGTCAACCGTCGAAAGTGGGGGCCAAAATCCCACCGGCTGTCGAGCACCAATCCTAAGTACTTCATGGTGGACTCGACAGCGATTTGGACTCCCCCGACCACAATGTGTGACCCCGGCGGCGGCGCCCGTCGGGGGCCGTGAAAAACCATGGCCTCCGACTTGTTGACGGCCACCTCCAGCCCCAGGCGTCGTATGCGACCCACCACCTGTGAGACCGCAGCCGTCGCCAGCAACGCTGCCTCCCTATACGAGCTCCCCCGGGCCGTGACCAGCGTGTCGTCCGCGTAACACGTCAGGTCCACTCCCGGTTGGAGCTCGCCCCTCAGCACCCAGTCGTAACCGATGTTCCACAGGGGTGGGCCTAGGACCGAGCCCTGCGGAACACCGCACGACATATTGCGACGGCCCTCACCGTCGCGTCCCCTGTAGGTGACACACCTTTCCGCCAAATAAGCCCCAACGATGCGGCGGAGGTAGCGGGGCACCCTGTGGTACCTTAGTGCCTCCCGAATACAACTCCAGGGCAGGGTGTTGAAGGCGTTGGATATGTCCAAGGACACCGCCAGCATCACCCCGCCCCGGGAAACCGCTTCCTCCGCCAGGACTCTAACCCGCATTATGGCGTCGATTGTGGAGCGCCCATGCCGAAAACCGAACTGACTGTCGTCCAGATCCGGCCCCTCTCTGTACAAGTGGCTGTCGAGGCGGGCAGCAATTATCCGCTCAAAAAGCTTACCCACCTCGTCTAGCAGCACTATGGGCCGGTATGCGGACGGCGAGTCTGATGGGCGCCCCGCTTTCTTGAGCAGGACAAGACGACCTGTCTTCCACTGAGCGGGGAAGCGGCCCTGCTCAAGGCAAGCTGAGTAGAGTCCTCTCAGCTGGGGCTCTAGCTCCTTCAGAGCGAGGACGAGCGCGCGGCCCGGAACTCCATCGGGTCCCGGGGCCACACTTTTGGCCCGGAGCCGCATCACGGCCGTCCTCAACTCTGGTTGTGTCACCTCAGGGACGCTCTCCTCGTCCTCCGACTCCGTGGCTGTGGGCAAAGCCATCGGCGGCGGCACGTGCTCTTCTCTATCAGGGAAGAGAGCAGCGACCACTCCCTCCAGTAACTGAGGCTCAAGGCTCTCAGTGAGTGGGGGCGCCCAGGCTCGAAGTTTCCCTCGGACTGTACGATAAGGGCGCCCCCACGGATTTCGATCTAGGGTCGCCAACATCTCTTCCCTGAATCGAGTCTTCGACTCGCCAATGGCCAGCCACAGAGCCTTCTTCGCCGCACGGTACACCTCATACCGCGCGGCTTCTTCTTCCGGAACCCGACGACGTCTCCTCCGGTATCGGGTGTACTGGCGCCTGACCTCCACGCAGGTCCTGCGCATCTGCGCGATTTCGGCGGTCCACCAGTACAACCGGCGCCTTGTGGGTTGAGTGCGGACACGGGGCATGGACGCATCGCAAATTTGCGTCATCGCCCCGCGGAACCACTGCGCCTCCTCTTCGACGTCGACGGGTTCATTCGACACTGACTCCCGGACCCAGGCCTGGATGATTGCGGCTTCTTCGAGAAGATTCCTGTCGATCTGTTTAATCGACCAGCGAGGACCGTCCGTTCTCGGGGCCGATGGTCGGCCGCCGCCCGCGGTCTGGGTGGAGACGCTGAAACGGATGTATCGATGATCTGACAACGTCTCCACCTCCACGGCGACTCGCCAGTCGCGGACACGGCCCGCGACAGTGGAGCTAGCGAACGAGACGTCCACTACAGACCCGCCCCGCTGCCGCACGCACGTATACTCCGAGCCCCGATTCAGGACGGTCAGGCCAGTCGCAACGGCCCACTCCTCCAACACCTCACCCCTAAGATCGGTGACTGGAGATCCCCACGCCGCAGACTTGGCGTTGAGATCCCCGAGCAACAGCACCGGGCGAGGGTGGAACCGGCCTACGACTGCACCCAGCTCGACAAGGAACCTCTCGAAGTCGGCGAGACTCTTGTTGGGCGAGAAATATGCCCCAATGATGTTGATTCCCCCCGCGAGAGCGGCCACCCAGCCGCGTCCTCGGGAGGGACAGCCAAGAGTCTCGCCAATGATGGCCACCGAACCGTCCAGGTCCCCCGCCCAGTTATCGCGCGGAGGGACAAAATACGGCTCAGCGACCACAGCCACGTTTATCAACCACTCCGCCATGCTCTGGAGCAATAGATCCTGAGCTCTGGAAGAGTGGTTGATGTTCGCCTGGAGGAAATGGAATTGTGCCATCACTGACAGTCCATTTCCCCAGCATCTCCTCTTTCCCTGGAGCCTGAACCTAACTAACCTAACCTAACCTAACCAAACCATCGATATTTCTGCCTCCAGGAGAGCTTTTTTTTTTACCTAGTTTTTTGCATATTAATTATAATACAGGTTAGCTCCTGCTATCCCGACTATAAAAATTGACATCGCAGCTTTATATTAAAAAACTGGTTTTTGGCCCACTGTGCAAAATTTTTGTTCCGTTGAAATTATTATTCCAGTTCATTTAGTTAACCCGCGCGGAGACGCATCTTTTGACACTCCACACGTGAGCCTAGCTCTCACGAAACGTCAAAAAATTGCTTTTTTTTACGTTTCGTAAGAGCTTGCTAATCTATCCTTACCTAACTAACCTAACCAAACCATCGATATTTCTGCCTCCAGGAGAGCTTTTTTTACCTAGTTTTTTGCATATTAATTATAATACAGGTTAGCTCCTGCTATCCCGACTATAAAAATTGACATCGCAGCTTTATATTACAAAACTGGTTTTTGGCCCACTGTGCAAAATTTTTGTTCCGTTGAAATTTTTATTCCAAATCATTTAGTTAACCCGCGCGGAGACGCATCTTTTGACACCCCACACGTGAGCCTAGCTCTCACGAAACGTCAAAAATTTGCTTTTTTTACGTTTCGTATGAGCTTGCTAACCTAACCTAACCTAACCTAACCAAACCATCGATATTTCTGCCTCCAGGAGAGCTTTTTTTACCCAGTTTTTTGCATATTAATAAAATTATAATACAGGTTAGCTCCTGCTATCCCGACTATAAAAATTGACATCGCAGCTTTATATTAAAAAAACTGGTTTTTGGCCCACTGTGCGAAATTTTTGTTCCGTTGAAATTTTTATTCCAGTTCATTTAGTTAACCCGCGCGGAGACGCATCTTTTGACACCCCACACGCGAGCCTAGCTCTCACGAAATGTCAAAAAATTGCTTTTTTTTTTTACGTTTCGTAAGAGCTTGCTAACCTAACCTAACCTAACTAACCTAACCAAACCATCGATATTTCTGCCTCCAGGAGAGCTTTTTTTAACTAGTTTTTTGCATATTAATTATAATACAGGTTAGCTCCTGCTATCCCGACTATAAAAATTGACATTTTTGAAAAAAAAAATGAAATTTTTGTTCCGTTGAAATTTTTATTCCAGTTCATTTAGTTAACCCGCGCGGAGACGCATCTTTTGACACCCCACACGTGAGCCTAGCTCTCACGAAACGTCAAAAAATTGCTTTTTTTTTCGTTTCGTAAGAGCTTGCTTACCTAACCTAACCTAACTAACCTAACCAAACCATCGATATTTCTGCCTCCAGGAGAGCTTTTTTTAACTAGTTTTTTGCATATTAATTATAATACAGGTTAGCTCCTGCTATCCCGACTATAAAAATTGACATCGCAGCTTTATATTAAAAAACTGGTTTTTGGCCCACTGTGCAAAATTTTTGTTCCGTTGAAATTTTTATTCCAGTTCATTTAGTTAACCCGCGCGGAGACGCATCTTTTGACACCCCACACGTGAGCCTAGCTCTCACGAATCGTCAAAAAATTTCTTTTTTTTTACGTTTCGTAAGAGCTTGCTAACCTAACCTTACCTAACTAACCTAACCTAACCTAACCAAACCATCGATATTTCTGCCTCCAGGAGAGCTTTTTTTACCTAGTTTTTTGCATATTAATTATAATACAGGTTAGCTCCTGCTATCCCGACTATAAAAATTGACATCGCAGCTTTATATTAAAAAACTGGTTTTTGGCCCACTGTGCAAAATTTTTGTTTCGTTGAAATTTTTATTCCAGTTCATTTAGTTAACCCGCGCGGAGACGCATCTTTTGACACCCCACACGTGAGCCTAGCTCTCACGAAACGTCAAAAAATTGCTTTTTTTTACGTTTCGTAAGAGCTTGCTAATCTAACCTAACCTTACCAAACCATCGATATTTCTGCCTCCGAGAGGGTTTTTTTACCTAGTTTTTTGCATATTAATTATAATACAGGCTAGCTCCTGCTATCCCGACTATAAAAATTGACATTTTTGAAAAAAAAAATGAAATTTTTGTTCCGTTGAAATTTTTATTCCAGTTCATTTAGTTAACCCGCGCGGAGACGCATCTTTTGACACCCCACACGTGAGCCTAGCTCTCACGAAACGTCAAAAAATTGCTTTTTTTTTCGTTTCGTAAGAGCTTGCTTACCTAACCTAACCTAACTAACCTAACCAAACCATCGATATTTCTGCCTCCAGGAGAGCTTTTTTTAACTAGTTTTTTGCATATTAATTATAATACAGGTTAGCTCCTATAGTATAGTATAGTATAGGGACTCCGTTGTCCGCACTTAGACTCTCATTTGGTCCGTTGTGCGTAGTGGATCCTGGCTAATTCAGCCAGCCTAACTCCGCCCAGAAGCACAGAATCATCCTGGGAGATTCACAGGCTTCGCGGAGCGACCTCACCGTTCCGAGGATTTGTGCACGTTGGGTAGCCACGGCCACGCAATCCAGGATGACATGGGCGACTGATTCTTCAGCGTCAAAGCAGCCTCTGCAGAGAGGGCTATCCGTGGCACCTAGGTTGAAGAGATGTTTATTCAAGAGGCAATGGCCCGTGATTGTCCCTATTATTATTCTAAGGTTGGCTCTACTGAGACTGAGCAGTTTTTTGGTTAGTCGAGGGTGTAAGCTTGGCATGGCCATTCGCGACTGCCTGCAATCTGTTGCCCGTGACCATCTGTTATTGTGTAGTTCCGTGGTTCTTTGGCGGATCCATGCACGAAACTGCGAGAAAGGTAGGGGAAGGAGTGGGTACGGGCCCAACACTACCATCTCTGAACCCCTCTTCGCAAGTTCGTCCGCTGCATCATTGCCTAGGGATCCACTGTGCCCCTTAATCCACTGTAGGGTGATTCGATTTGATATCGATATACTCTCCAGGGTAAGGTGACACTCGTAAATTATCTTACTGTTAGTTTGTTTATTATCTAAGGCTTTGAGCACAGCTAAACTGTCTGATAGGAATTTAATTCCATAATCATGTATTCCCAGGCATTTTACAGCTGTTGCCGCTTGTGTCAGGGCAACACATTCACATTGGAAGATTGAGCTGTGTTCGCCTAGTGGTATATGAAAGTTAATATTGAGGTCTAGAGAGTGTACTCCAGCCCCTGAACCGTTTTGAGTCTTTGAGCCGTCTGTGTAAATGCGTACTTCATCGACTCCTGACTGGTCACTCTCTTCCTCTGCTGTTTGTATACGGTAGTTTTTGTTGAAAGTTGGTTTATTGGGTGTTCTGTCACACGGGGCAGCGATAAGTGGTTGGTATTCAATCGCCCGTTCCAGGATTTCCGTGTGAGCACTAGTGTGGTTTTTGCCCCATATGCCTAAGTGCATAAGCCTGATGGCAGCTAGTGCTGCCTCCTGTTGTATGAATAGATCTAGGGGGGTTATTTGCAGGGCTATCTCCATTGCTGCTGTTGGGGTGGTTTTCATACAGCCTATGATAGCCGAACAAGCCAGCCTCTGGAATTTCTGTAGACTGTCCCTAGTAGTCGAGAGTTTGGTCCTCGTCCACCACACCAGAGAGCCATAAGTCAGCATAGGTCTGATCACGGCTGTGTAGAGCCACAGCGTAATCTTTGGAGAGAGCCCCCATGTTTTTCCTAACATTTTTTTGCATTGATAGAGTGCTATTGTGCTTTTGTTGAGTTTGTGGTCAAGATGCCTGTTCCAGAGCAGTTTACTATCGAGGTACACACCCAGGTACTTGACTTCCTCCTTGAGTGTTAGTTCGGTGTTGAAGAGCTTGGGTAGTCTATGGGGTCCTAGGACTCTTTTGTTGGTAAATATTATTAGTTCTGTTTTCGAAGGGTTGACCGAGAGCTCGTGTTTTGCACACCAGCTTTCGATTATTTTGAAGGCTTTCCTCATGAGATCACAAAGTATGCCCTCAAAAAGCCCGGAGATTAATATAGCTATGTCATCTGCGTAACCCACCGAGTAGAGACCATTAGCATTGAGCTCTGTAATGAGCTCGTTTACGACTAAATTCCACAGGAGTGGTGACAGCACCTCCCCCTGCGGACAGCCCCTGCTTACGATGCCTCGCGTGGTGGTGTTCACAGTAAACTGAATAGCTCGGTATTTTAACATGTTGTGTACCCAATCAATTAGGGTTGGCGCAACACCGTGCACGTTCAGAGCTTGCCTGATGCTGGCAAAGTTCGTTTTGTCAAAAGCACCTTCTATGTCAATGAAGGCACCTAGTGTAGGGTTTTTTATTTTGAGGGCACTGCCTATGCGTGCGACTACATTGTGAAGTGCCGATTCGGTTGATTTGCCCGCGCAGTAGGCGTGTTGGTTGGGGTGTAAGGGTATTGCCATTGCAATTTGGTTTCTGATTGTTCTGTCCCCAAGTCTCTCTAAAGTCTTTAGGAGGAAAGAGGTGAGACTTATGGGTCTGAATGATTTGGGGTTGGTGTAGTCACCTCTGCCGGGTTTTTGAATAAATATAATTTTTACTTCGCGCCAGATCAGGGGGATGTAGCGGTGAGCCAGGCATGCGCGGAAGACCTTGACCAGGTGTTCCACTAATGGGTCTCCGCTCCATCTAAGCAGGGCTGGAAAAATGCCATCCATTCCTGCTGCCTTGAAAGGTAGGAAGGTGTTGATTGCCCATGTTAGTTTATCCTGGTCAATGACTTCAGCGGCCACAACCCAGTCCAGGTTGCTCGTGGCTTGCTCATCATAAGGCTCCCAGCTTTCCTTGGTTGCTATCTGGCAGCCTGGAAAGTGGGTTGTCATAAGTAATTCGCTTGTTTCTGTGTCGTTAGTTGTATAGGTGTTGTCTGGTTTTTTGAGACATCCTATCGAATGATCTGTTCCTGTGGCAAGACAGGTTTTAACCCTCATTGCCTGATTGCTATTTTCAATGTTTGTGCAGAAACGCCTCCAGCCGTTCCTTCCTCTTAGGCGTATTAGGTTTTTATAGGTTCTGCGTTTCGTTTTGTATTGGTCCCAGTCGTCTGGCGACCTTGTGTTCATGGCTCTGTTGAACAGCCTTCTCAGTTTTTGCCGGTGTCTTTCTAGTTCTGGGCTCCACCAAGACTGTTTAGCACCCCTCCTGGGTAACGTGAGGGGGCAAGACTGCTCATAGCTAGATATTAGGATGTTAGTTATGTTGTTTACGTATTCGTCTAAGTTAGTTATAGGGATTTCAGCCGGAGGAGTAGTAAGACTACTTAGCCCTTCTCGGACTAGTCTCGTGAACTTAACCCGGTCTGTGTTACGAGGTATCCTTCTGGGCTGTGGTTTGGGTAGATTAAAGTTTAGGGTGTACCGGATCCACCTGTGGTCTGAGCATGATAGTTCGTTGGACACATGCCAGTCCTGTATATGGTTTGAGATACCTAGGGTTGTTATAGTTAGGTCAATTATTGTTTGAGAACGTGCGTTAATAAAAGTTGGTTCTGAACCTCTGTTGAGTAATACAAGATTATTGTTAAGAATAAAGTCAAGCATTTCCTCACCTCGGTTGTTGGTTTTGACATTACCCCAGAGAGTGTGATGTGCGTTGGAGTCGGTTACGATGATCAGCTCTAGTTTTTCCCTTTCACAGTACTCCACCAGCGATGCCAGCTCGGGAAGAGGCACGTTTTCGTCACCCGGCAGGTACGCCGAGGCGAGTACGATGTCCGGGAGATTCAGTTCTGTTCTGGGGAGCCTTGTTGCTGTCAGGTCTCTTGAACAGAATTCGTTTATTAAAAGGTTAGGTACATGTTTGGGGACGAAAATACAGGTTCGTGGGTTGTTAGTCGAGGTGCCCAGCAGCAACTTACCTCCAGTGTTGTTAAGACCACAGATTTTGCCACCCCTGATCCACGGCTCTTGGATAAGGGCTATGGTCATAGATTGTTTGTTCAGCACTCTGCGTAAGGTGGCCGTCGCAGTTTGACTGTGCTGGAGGTTGGTCTGCAGGATCTTAGTTGTCCCGCAGGGGAGAAGAGCAGAGGCTGCTGTCGTCGTCCCCACTCTCCTCCCCCGCCGGAAAGCACTCCTCGTCCGAGGTGAGCCCCGGGGAGGGTGGATCCGTCGATGGTCCTGGTGTTGGTTCGGGCGCTGGGACTGTTTCCGAATCGGCCTCCACTACGCCCGCGCCGAAAATCCGCTCCACAGCCTCCTCGACAATTTCCATTTCCGCTACCAGGGGTGGCGGGGAGCGTGAGAGCGGCGGACCGAACTCCGGCCCGGGCGCAGCGGGGGCCGATGAGGTTGAAGGCGCGTCGACCACCTCAGCGTCGGCTATCCCCTCCAGGAAGCGAATGTATATGCTTCCCATGAGGTAGTAGACCCGCCTGTCCTGTTCTTTTATTAATTTGGCCATTGACTCCGGCACACGGAAGAACAAGCAAGTGCCCCGTGGTTCCTGTCTAACTCTCTCGTGTGTTAGAGTCCACGTGTCGATTCTCAAGTTTGGGTTCTGGCCATCCAGCAGAGTGAGCAGCTCTTGTGTTACTCTGTTGCAGTCGGGGAAGAAGAGCATACACAGTGCTTTTTTCGGGATTTCTCCCTGGGGCCGAACAGTTAGTTTTGTCCCTGGTATTGGGGACGGCGTGGTTTCAATGATCCCTTTGAGCCAGGCCAGCGTGAAAGCGTCTTCGCACCACGTTTTCAGAACTCCTTCTGAGTAGTGGGCCTTGCCCCTGAAGTTAATTTTATACGGTCTGGGTTTAGTTGGGTCACGGGCTGCTAAAAACAGTTCCCAGAGGTTTTCTTCAATAAGTTGTCGGATACCTTCCGCCTGCTCTTGCGTCATGTCCTCGAAAGGTTCCGTCATGACGGCGACGCACAGTTCATTATTCTTGTACGCCGCGGCAGCTTCGGCGTAGCTCACCGAAGGTCCGCCTGCCACAAGGGGGCGAGCAGTCTTGCTCTTTTTGCCTTCCCCTGTTGGTGTGACGGTGTCTTCGGGACGCGTACGCTTCTGCGCCCTTGCAGGTTCGTTTAATAATTGTTCGGGTTTTTTCCGCCTCCGAGGCCTGGCGCTGCGCTTGCGCTTTGTCGTGGCGTCCACCACTGATGGCGTCGCGGTAGTTTCCGCTACTGGCTCCGCACTCACCTTCTGACCCGTGGTGTCTGCCACGACGTTACGCTGTTCAGCTTGGGCCAGCGCAGTTAGGCGCTTCTTGGAGGACGTTGGTTTGCGGGTTACGGTGATCCATGTATCTTTATTTGGGGATTGGATAGCGTCCCTAAGCGATGACATGTCGATCCCAGTTGTGTCTGTTTGTGAGGTAATTGTGGTTGTTTGTGGGGCCCCGGACAGTCTCGTCAGGCTCCCCACTGAGGCCGCAGTCGCTGACGCAGCCGTGGTTGGCGCATCCACGACCGCAGTCGCTCTTGGGTTGCCATAATCAAGAACTGCCCTGGGCCGTACAAACGACGATGTGTTGAGGTGTGTCTCCGCTTCGGGTAGTCCTGTCGGGTTCATCTCAGGGATCGCAGACGCTAACGCAGCCGGAATTGGCGCATCCACGCTGGAGGATACCTTTGAGTCATCCCGTACAAGCGCTACCCTAGGCTTAGCGCACAAGGTTGTGTGTTGGTGCGCATCTTTGGTCGCTGATAAGGTTGGCATTGCCTTGGACGCAGCCTGTGTTGGCGCATACTTGGCGGTTGCCTTCCTTATAGCATCCTTAGACGCAGCTGTTCGTTTAGGTTTTTTGGTTGGTTTGGTTGTTCTATGCGTGTCTTGAGACACAGCCAAGGTGTTTGTGTTAGTTGTTGTTGGCGCATCAGAGGACGCAGCCTGAGTGTTTGTTGGTTTACTTGTCTCTTTATCCATGGTTTGGCTTTGTTTGGTTTCACCGTCGGAGCTCTCCACCCGCCATGGAGCCCTCAGTCGGGGACGCCACTCGTTCCGCGAGTGACGCCAGAGCTACTCCTTCGGTATAGGGCCAGTTTGAAGGGAAGTTGACGAACCCGCACACGACGGAGGATCACGCGACTGTCCACGGCACGAGACTATGCCGCAACTCATCCCGCAACCCCACGCCGCGCCGGCTGCCCCCCCCCAACAATCCGACCCTCGCATGACAGCCCGCTTATGGGATGCCTCAGCCGATTGATCGTAGATAGCTACTCCACGACCGCCCGTGTAAGAGGAAATCCAGGCCAAAGTGGCGTGTTGTGTGCAACCTGCTCCACTCAACCACCAGGACCCCTTCCACCCCCCGTACGGGTCCCCGCGCACGGCACAAACACGCGGGAGGTCATCACTATCCACCATCTGCTCTTGTTTGATGATGGACACCCAGGGGCATGACCTCGCTACCCCTGCGTTAAATCGCCTGGAGGTTTCGGTTACGTCTAATTCTTAGGGAATTAGACCAAAAACGGGGTGGCAACCACGAGAAGGTAAACTCACCAGACTTGTCTTGAGGATCTACACGACTGTAGCGCTCTCCCTCAAAACCCCGCCATCTTATCCCCTCTGAAGGAGGAGATAAGATAGGTTTGTATCTATACTACCAAGCAAGCAAAGCGTGTCGTTGTGCAACCGCAAAAGCATACATACAAACCCCCCCCCAGGTTAGCTCCTGCTATCCCGACTATAAAAATTGACATCGCAGCTTTATATTAAAAAACTGGTTTTTGGCCCACTGTGCAAAATTTTTGTTCCGTTGAAATTTTTATTCCAGTTCATTTAGTTAACCCGCGCGGAGACGCATCTTTTGACACCCCACACGTGAGCCTAGCTCTCACGAAACGTCAAAAAATTGCTTTTTTTTACGTTTCGTAAGAGCTTGCTAATCTAACCTAACTTAACTAACCTAACCTAACCTAACCAAACCATCGATATTTCTGCCTCCAGGAGAGCTTTTTTTACCTAGTTTTATGCATATTAATTATAATACAGGCTAGCTCCTGCTATCCCGACTATAAAAATTGACATCGCAGCTTTATATTAAAAAACTGGTTTTTGGCCCACTGTGCAAAATTTTTGTTTCGTTGAAATTTTTATTTCAGTTCATTTAGTTAACCCGCGCGGAGACGCATCTTTTGACAACCCATACGTGAGCCTAGCTCTCACGAAACGTCAAAAAATTGCTTTTTTTTTACGTTTCGTAAGAGCTTGCTAATCTAACCTAACCTAACCAAACCATCGATATTTCTGCCTCCGAGAGGGTTTTTTTACCTAGTTTTTTGCATATTAATTATAATGCAGGCTAGCTCCTGCTATCCCGACTATAAAAATTGACATCCCAGCTTTATATTACAAAACTGGTTTTTGGCCCACTGTGCAAAATTTTTGTTCCGTTGAAATTTTTATTCCAGTTCATTTAGTTAACCCGCGCGGAGACGCATCTTTTGACACCCCACACATGAGCCTAGCTCTCACGAAACGTCAAAAAATTGCTTTTTTTTTACGTTACGTAAGAGCTTGCTAATCTAACCTAACCTAACTAACCTAACCAAACCATCGATATTTCTGACTCCAGGAGAGCTTTTTTTACCTAGTTTTTTGCATATTAATTATAATACAGGCTAGCTCCTGCTATCCCGACTATAAAAATTGACATCGCAGCTTTATATTAAAAAACTGGTTTTTGGCTCACTGTGCAAAATGTTTGTTCCGTTGAAATTTTTATTCCAGTTCATTTAGTTAACCCGCGCGGAGACGCCTTTTTTGACACCCCACACGTGAGCCTAGCTCTCACGAAACGTCAAAAAATTGCTTTTTTTTACGTTTCGTAAGAGCTTGCTAATCTAACCTAACCTAACTAACCTAACCTAACCTAACCAAACCATCGATATTTCTGCCTCCAGGAGAGCTTTTTTTACCTAGTTTTTTGCATATTAATTATAATACAGGCTAGCTCCTGCTATCCCGACTATAAAAATTGACATCGCAGCTTTATATTAAAAAACTGGTTTTTGGCCCACTGTGCAAAATTTTTGTTCCGTTGAAATTTTTATTCCAGTTCATTTAAATAACCCGCGCGGAGACGCATCTTTTGACACCCCACACGTGAGCCTAGCTCTCGCGAAACGTCAAAAAATTGCTTTTTTTTTACGTTTCGTAAGAGCTTGCTAATCTAACCTAACCTAACTAACCTAACCAAACCATCGATATTTCTGACTCCAGGAGAGCTTTTTTTACCTAGTTTTTTGCATATTAATTATAATACAGGCTAGCTCCTGCTATCCCGACTATAAAAATTGACATCGCAGCTTTATATTAAAAAACTGGTTTTTGGCCCACTGTGCAAAATTTTTATTCCGTTGAAATTTTTATTCCAGTTCATTTAGTTAACCCGCGCGGAGACGCATCTTTTGACACCCCACACGTGAGCCTAGCTCTCGCGAAACGTCAAAAAATTGCTTTTTTTTTACGTTTCGTAAGAGCTTGCTAATCTAACCTAACCTAACTAACCTAACCTAACCTAACCAAACCATCGATATTTCTGCCTCCAGGAGAGCTTTTGTTACCTAGTTTTTTGCATATTAATTAGAATACAGGCTAGCTCCTGCTATCCCGACTATAAAAATTGACATCGCAGCTTTATATTAAAAAACTGGTTTTTGGCCCACTGTGCAAAATTTTTGTTCCGTTGAAATTTTTATTCCAGTTCATTTAGTTAACCCGCGCGGAGACGCATCTTTTGACACCCCACACGTGAGCCTCGCTCTCACGAAACGTCAAAAAATTGCATTTTTTTTACGTTTCGTAAGAGCTTGCTAATCTAACCTAACCTAACTAACCTAACCAAACCATCGATATTTCTGACTCCAGGAGAGCTTTTTTTACCTAGTTTTTTGCATATTAATTATAATACAGGCTAGCTCCTGCTATCCCGACTATAAAAATTGACATCGCAGTTTTATATTAAAAAACTGGTTTTTGGCCCACTGTGCAAAATTTTTGTTCCGTTGAAATTTTTATTCCAGTTCATATAGTTAACCCGCGCGGAGACGCATCTTTTGACACCTCACACGTGAGCCTAGCTCTCACGAAACGTCAAAAAATTGCTTTTTTTTTACGTTTCGTAAGAGCTTGCTAATCTAACCTAACCTAACCTAACCAAACCATCGATATTTCTGCCTCCAGGAGAGCTTTTTTTACCTAGTTTTTTGCATATTAATTATAATACAGGCTAGCTCCTGCTATCCCGACTATAAAAATTGACATCGCAGCTTTATATTAAAAAACTGGTTTTTGGCCCACTGTGCAAAATTTTTGTTGCGTTGAAATTTTTATTCCAGTTCATTTAGTTAACCCGCGCGGAGACGCATCTTTTGACACCCCACACGTGAGCCTAGCTCTCACGAAACGTCAAAAAATTGCTTTTCTTTTACGTTTCGTAAGAGCTTGCTAATCTAACCTAACCTGACTAACCTAACCTAACCTAACCAAACCATCGATTTATTTCTGCCTCCAGGAGAGCTTTTTTTACCTAGTTTTTTGCATATTAATTATAATACAGGCTAGCTCCTGCTATCCCGACTATAAAAATTGACATCGCAGCTTTATATTAAAAAACTGGTTTTTGGCCCACTGTGCAAAATTTTTTTTCCGTTGAAATTTTTATTCCAGTTCATTTAGTTAACCCGCGCGGAGACGCATCTTTTGACACCCCACACGTGAGCCTAGCTCTCACGAAACGTCAAAAAATTGCTTTTTTTTTACGTTTCGTAAGAGCTTGCTAATCTAACCTAACCTAACCAAACCATCGATATTTCTGCCTCCAGGAGACCTTTTTTACCTAGTTTTTTGCATATTAATTATAATACAGGCTAGCTCCTGCTATCCCGACTATAAAAATTGAAATCGCAGCTTTATATTACAAAACTGGTTTTTGGCCCACTGTGCAAAATTTTTGTTCCGTTGAAATTTTTATTCCAGTTCATTTAGTTAACCCGCGCGGAGACGCATCTTTTGACACCCCAAACGTGAGCCTAGCTCTCACGAAACGTCAAAAAATTGCTTTTTTTTTACGTTTCGTAAGAGCTTGCTAATCTAACCTAACCTGACTAACCTAACCTAACCTAACCAAACAATCGATTTATTTCTGCCTCCAGGAGAGCTTTTTTTAACTAGTTTTTTGCATATTAATTATAATACAGGCTAGCTCCTGCTATCCCGACTATAAAAATTGACATCGCAGCTTTATATTAAAAAACTGGTTTTTGGCCCACTGTGCAAAATTTTTTTTCCGTTGAAATTTTTATTCCAGTTCATTTAGTTAACCCGCGCGGAGACGCATCTTTTGACACCCCACACGTGAGCCTAGCTCTCACGAAACGTCAAAAAATTGCTTTTTTTTTACGTTTCGTAAGAGCTTGCTAATCTAACCTAACCTAACCAAACCATCGATATTTCTGCCTCCAGGAGAGCTTTTTTTACCTAGTTTTTTGCATATTAATTATAATACAGGCTAGCTCCTGCTATCCCGACTATAAAAATTGACATCGCAGCTTTATATTAAAAAACTGGTTTTTGGCCCACTGTGCAAAATTTTTGTTCCGTTGAAATTTTTATTCCAGTTCATTTAGTTAACCCGCGCGGAGACGCATCTTTTGACACCCCACACGTGAGCCTAGCTCTCACGAAACGTCAAAAAATTGCTTTTTTTTTACGTTTCGTAAGAGCTTGCTAATCTAACCTAACCTGACTAACCTAACCTAACCTAACCAAACCATCGATTTATTTCTGCCTCCAGGAGAGCTTTTTTTACCTAGTTTTTTGCATATTAATTATAATACAGGCTAGCTCCTGCTATCCCGACTATAAAAATTGACATCGCAGCTTTATATTAAAAAACTGGTTTTTGGCCCACTGTGCAAAATTTTTTTTCCGTTGAAATTTTTATTCCAGTTCATTTAGTTAACCCGCGCGGAGACGCATCTTTTGACACCCCACACGTGAGCCTAGCTCTCATGAAACGTCAAAAAATTGCTTTTTTTTTACGTTTCGTAAGAGCTTGCTAATCTAACCTAACCTAACCAAACCATCGATATTTCTGCCTCCAGGAGAGCTTTTTTTACCTAGTTTTTTGCATATTAATTATAATACAGGCTAGCTCCTGCTATCCCGACTATAAAAATTGACATCGCAGCTTTATATTACAAAACTGGTTTTTGGCCCACTGTGCAAAATTTTTGTTCCGTTGAAATTTTTATTCCAGTTCATTTAGTTAACCCGCGCGGAGACGCATCTTTTGACACCCCACACGTGAGCCTAGCTCTCACGAAACGTCAAAAAATTGCTTTTTTTTTACGTGTCGTAAGAGCTTGCTAATCTAACCTAACCTGACTAACCTAACCTAACCTGGTGCGGGTGGGGCCGGATCTGGCGGAGAGCCAGTACGGCTTCCGCAGGGGGCGCTCCACGGTGGACGCCATCATGCGCGTACGAGCCCTCACGACGGGGGAGGCAGTTGCCCGGGGCAGGGTCGTCTTGGCGGTGTCTTTGGACATCTCCAATGCCTTCAACACCCTGCCCTGGAGTTGCATAGTGGAGGCACTCCGGTATCACGGGGTGCCGCCCTACCTCCGTCGCGTAGTCGAGGCGTATTTGACGGACAGAGCCGTCATCTACCCCGGTCATCAGGGAGAATGGAACCGGCGAGAGATGTCGTGCGGTGTTCCGCAGGGATCGGTCCTGGGGCCGCCTTTGTGGAACATCGGATACGACTGGGTGCTGCGCTGCGACCTCCCCATTGGCGTCAGCGTAGTGTGCTACGCTGACGACACGCTAGTCTTAGCGCAGGGGTGGTCGCACGAGGCGGCGGCCGACCGTATGACACGCGGGGTTGCGACAGTCATAGGGAGGATCCGGCAACTGGGACTCGAGGTGGCATTGCACAAGTCCGAGGCCATGTGCTTTCATGGCTATCGGAACGAGCCACCGGAGGGTTCCCAGATCACGGTAGGAGGGGTTCGCATCGGCGTCGAGGGTACGATGAAGTACCTGGGACTCGTCTTCGACAGCCGGTGGAACTTCGTCGAGCATTTTCGACGTTTGGCTCCCAGATTGGACAGGGCCGGGGCCGCCTTGAAGCGGCTCCTACCCAATCTGAAGGGGCCAAACGCCTCCTGCCGGAGGCTCTACGCGGGGATCGTGCGGTCCATGGCCCTCTACGGGGCACCGGTGTGGGCGCGTTCGTTGACGCAGCGGTCAACGCGCCAGATGAACGCGGCCCAGAGGGTCATGGCCATCCGCATCATCCGCGGATACTGCACGATCTCCCGTGAGGCGGCGAGCCTCCTTGCCGGACTGTCACCGTGGGATCTGGAGGCAAAAATTCTCGCGCACCTGTACGAGTGGCGCGAGGAGGCTAAACGCCGGGGCGAAACTCCGCTGCCGCGACAACTCGCGGCTCGGCGGACAGAGCTCCGGCAGGATCTCATGGTGACATGGAGAGAGCGACTGTCGCAACCCAGCGCTGGGCACGCCACCATCGATGTGGTAGTGCCCCTCTTTGAGGAGTGGCTGGAGAGGCGCCATGGCGCCCTCACCTTCCGCCTGACGCAGGTGCTCACCGGACATGGCTGTTTCGGGAGGTACCTGTGTCGGATCAAGGCGGAGGTGACCCCTGCGTGTTTCCACTGCGAGGATCGCCCCGTGGACACGGTGGAGCAGAACACCGCCGTGTCCTCGTGGATGCGATAGGCGGCAGCGACCTCTCGCGCCGTGCCCTGGTTCAGGCCCATGGTACGGAGTGAGAGGGAATGGGGGGCCGTCTCCAACTTCTGCGAAGCAGTAATGCTCGCGAAGAGGGAGGCGGCACACGTTAGGGAGACTCAACAGAGACCGAGTCGCCCTAGCGCCCCCAGCAGCAGCCGTCGCAGGAGACGCCGGGGGCTGCGAGACGATCTCCGGCCACCGTAGACCCGGGCCTGCGGACGGCGAGTAGCGGGTAACTCGACGTACGATCAGCACCAGGCCCGAGAGTCGACGGCGCGTAGTGTTCCACGCGCGCCTCAAAGAGTTGTCAGCAAAGGACGGGGCCTGCCACGGCCAGTGCCTGCCCGGGGGTGGAGGATAAATTCGAAAGAGTTACCTCGCCCCCGGGCGCGTAGGGCAGGGAGGAACAGGGGTGGGTTTTAGTCAGTAAGAGTCTGACACGCCCTTCCGCTCCACCCCAGAGCGGAAAGAGTCATTAGATGATTTCCCACCCCCCAAAAAAAAAAAAAAAAAAAAACCTAACCTAACCTAACCAAACCATCGATTTATTTCTGCCTCCAGGAGAGCTTTTTTTACCTAGTTTTTTGCATATTAATTATAATACAGGCTAGCTCCTGCTATCCCGACTATAAAAATTGACATCGCAGCTTTATATTAAAAAACTGGTTTTTGGCCCACTATGCAAAATTTTTTTTCCGTAGAAATTTTTATTCCAGTTCATTTAGTTAACCCGCGCGGAGACGCATCTTTTGACACCCCACACGTGAGCCTAGCTCTCACGAAACGTCAAAAAATTGCTTTTTTTTACGTTTCGTAAGAGCTTGCTAATCTAACCTAACCTAACTAACCTAACCTAACCTAACCAAACCATCGATATTTCTGCCTCCAGGAGAGCTTTTGTTACCTAGTTTTTTGCATATTAATTAGAATACAGGCTAGCTCCTGCTATCCCGACTATAAAAATTGACATCGCAGCTTTATATTAAAAAACTGGTTTTTGGCCCACTGTGCAAAATTTTTGTTCCGTTGAAATTTTTATTCCAGTTCATTTAGTTAACCCGCGCGGAGACGCATCTTTTGACACCCCACACGTGAGCCTAGCTCTCACGAAACGTCAAAAAATTGCTTTTTTTTTACGTTTCGTTAGAGCTTGCTAATCTAACCTAACCTAACTAACCTAACCTAACCTAACCAAACCATCGATATTTCTGCCTCCAGGAGAGCTTTTTTTACCTAGTTTTTTGCATATTAATTATAATACAGGCTAGCTCCTGCTATCCCGACTATAAAAATTGACATCGCAGCTTTATATTACAAAACTGGTTTTTGGCCCACTGTGCAAAATTTTTGTTCCGTTGAAATTTTTATTCCAGTTCATTTAGTTAACCCGCGCGGAGACGCATCTTTTGACACCCCACACGTGAGCCTAGCTCTCACGACACGTCAAAAAATTGCTTTTTTTTACGTTTCGGAAGAGCTTGCTAAATGATAAATAAATGATAAATGATGTTTATTCAGTAAATAGGTTACAAGGAACACTTTTACACGTCAATGTTTTTTTGTCAGTTTAAGCTAGATGAGGCCGGTGTTTCCTAGCTGACTACCCTGAGAAGAAACACCGAAACAAACTCAGAGGTCAAAGTCTCTTTTAGTGTTCAAATCCTTACAATGTGGACTGGTTAGATCCTATGAGAACCATGTACGTTTATGTCTGGGATGAGCTTTATGAAGAAAGCAACACACGAATTCGAGTGGACCTGTCCAGACAGTGCAAGCATTTGTCAGTCATCGCGAAGCTCAACTCAGAACTCTGAGGTGCTCAACGAACCGACGAACAATACCAAAGTAAGGACATTTGAGTAGGCCGCAAAAAATACTCAAACTGCCAGACAATCATAAAATCTACATGAATATAACGACATACATAGTTCTCGCATTCACATTATTCTATATGAGGACCATGCAGCTTAGTGTCTGTAGTGGTCTTTTGAAGAAAGAACCAAACATATTTGAGTGGACCTGTCCAGTCAGTGCAAGCATTTGTCAATAGTCGAATAGCTCAACTTAAAAACCACTAAGGAGCTCAATGACATGACGAACAATACCAAAGAAAAGACATTTGGGTAGGCCGCAAAAGTACTCAAACTGTCAGACAACGTTGAAAATTACTGTAAAAAGGAGGAGAAAATAATAATAATAACCCACATAGTCCTCACATTTACAATAATTAAGTAATCAAAAAAAAATAAAAATATAATACTTTACAAAGTAAATATTTGTGTCAAACAAAATAGTAATCATAATATGTCAATCAAAAAATAAAAATAATAATAATAAAATGTCAATAAAAAAATAAAATAAAAAATATAATGCAATACTATACAAGTATTCATGTCAAAAACGAATATTAAAAAAAAATATATATATAAAAAATTTTTCATCAGTAAGTAGTACATATGAAAACAATGGCTCATGTAAATCATTGAAGCAGCTCAATCCCACGCCTTTTTGTCCTCAAGAAAGTCATTAATTGTGTAAAACGCTTTCTGGCATAGCTTACGTTTAATAAATGATTTAAATTTATTTATGCTTAGTTCTTGAATTTGGCTAGGAAGTTTATTATAGAAACGTATACATTGACATCTAAACGAACCACCTATTTTTTTCTTGAGCCTGGTTTTTGGTACAATAAAAATGCTAATCTAACCTAACCTAACTATCCTAACCTAACCTAACCAAACCATCGATTTTTCTGCCTCCAGGAGAGCTTTTTTTACCTAGTTTTTTGCATATTAATTAGAATACAGGCTAGCTCCTGCTATCCCGACTATAAAAATTGACATCGCAGCTTTATATTAAAAAACTGGTTTTTGGCCCACTGTGCAAAATTTTTGTTTCGTTGAAATTTTTATTCCAGTTCATTTAGTTAACCCGCGCGGAGACGCATCTTTTGACACCCCACACGTGAGCCTAGCTCTCACGAAACGTCAAAAAATTGCTTTTTTTTTACGTTTCGTAAGAGCTTGCTAATCTAACCAAACCTAACTAACCTAACCTAACCTAACCAAACCATCGATTTATTTCTGCCTCCAGGAGAGCTTTTTTTACCTAGTTTTTTGCATATTAATTATAATACAGGCTAGCTCCTGCTATTCCGACTATAAAAATTGACATCGCAGCTTTATATTAAAAAACTGGTTTTTGGCCCACTGTGCAAAATTTTTGTTCCGTTGAAATTTATATTCCAGTTCATTTAGTTAACCCGCGCGGGGACGCATCTTTTGATACCCCACACGTGAGCCTAGCTCTCACGAAACGTCAAAAAATTGCTTTCTTTTTACGTTTCGTAAGAGCTTGCTAATCTAACCTAACCTAACTAACCTAACCAAACCATCGATATTTCTGCCTCCAGGAGAGCTTTTTTTACCTAGTTTTTTGCATATTAATTATAATACAGGCTAGCTCCTGCTATCCCGACTATAAAAATTGACATCGCAGCTTTATATTAAAAAACTGGTTTTTGGCCCACTGTGCAAAATTTTTGTTCCGTTGAAATTTTTATTCCAGTTCGTTTAGTTAACCTGCGCGGAGACGCATCTTTTGACACCCCACACGTGAGCCTAGATCTCACGAAACGTCAAAAAATTGCTTTTTTTTACGTTTCGTAAGAGCTTGCTAATCTAACCTAACCTAACTAACCTAACCTAACCTAACCAAACCATCGATATTTCTGCCTCCAGGAGAGCTTTTTTTACCTAGTTTTTTGCATATTAATTATAATACAGGCTAGCTCCTGCTATCCCGACTATAAAAATTGACATCGCAGCTTTATATTAAAAAACTGGTTTTTGGCCCACTGTGCAAAATTTTTGTTCCGTTGAAATTTTTATTCCAGTTCATTTAGTTAACCCGCGCGGGGACGCATCTTTTGATACCCCACACGTGAGCATAGCTCTCACGAAACGTCAAAAAATTGCTTTTTTTTACGTTTCGTAAGAGCTTGCTAATCTAACCTAACCTAACTAACCTAACCTAACCTAACCAAACCATCGATATTTCTGCCTCCAGGAGAGCTTTTTTACCTAGTTTTTTGCATATTAATTATAATACAGGCTAGCTCCTGCTATCCCGACTATAAAAATTGACATCGCAGCTTTATATTAAAAAACTGGTTTTTGGCCCACTGTGCAAAATTTTTGTTCCGTTGAAATTTTTATTCCAGTTCATTTAGTTAACCCGCGCGGAGACGCATCTTTTGACACCCCACACATGAGCCTAGCTCTCACGAAACGTCAAGAAATTGCTTTTTTTTACGTTTCGTAAGAGCTTGCTAATCTAACCTAACCTAACTAACCTAACCTAACCTAACCTAACCAAACCATCGATATTTCTGCCTCCAGGAGAGCTTTTTTTACCTAGTTTTTTGCATATTAATTATAATACAGGCTAGCTCCTGCTATCCCGACGATAAAAATTGACATCGCAGCTTTATATTAAAAAACTGGTTTTTGGCCCACTGTGCAAAATTTTTGTTCCGTTGAAATTTTTATTCCAGTTCAATTAGTTAACCCGCACGGAGACGCATCTTTTGACACCCCACACGTGAGCCTAGCTCTCACGAAACGTCAAAAAATTGCTTTTTTTTTACGTTTCGTAAGAGCTTGCTAATCTAACCTAACCTAACTAACCTAACCTAACCTAACCAAACCATCGATATTTCTGCCTCCAGGAGAGCTTTTTTTACCTAGTTTTTTGCATATTAATTATAATACAGGCTAGCTCCTGCTATCCCGACGATAAAAATTGACATCGCAGCTTTATATTAAAAAACTGGTTTTTGGCCCACTGTGCAAAATTTTTGTTCCGTTGAAATTTTTATTCCAGTTCAATTAGTTAACCCGCACGGAGACGCATCTTTTGACACCCCACACGTGAGCCTAGCTCTCACGAAACGTCAAAAAATTGCTTTTTTTTTACGTTTCGTAAGAGCTTGCTAATCTAACCTAACCTAACTAACCTAACCTAACCTAACCAAACCATCGATATTTCTGCCTCCAGGAGAGCTTTTTTTACCTAGTTTTTTGCATATTAATTATAATACAGGCTAGCTCCTGCTATCCCGACTATAAAAATTGACATCGCAGCTTTATATTAAAAAACTGGTTTTTGGCCCACTGTGCAAAATTTTTGTTCCGTTGAAATTTTTATTCAAGTTCATTTAGTTAACCCGCGCGGAGACGCATCTTTTGACACCCCACACGTGAGCCTAGCTCTCACGAAACGTCAAGAAATTGCTTTTTTTTACGTTTCGTAAGAGCTTGCTAATCTAACCTAACCTAACTAACCTAACCTAACCTAACCTAACCAAACCATCGATATTTCTGCCTCCAGGAGAGCTTTTTTTACCTAGTTTTTTGCATATTAATTATAATACAGGTTAGCTCCTGCTATCCCGACGATAAAAATTGACATCGCAGCTTTATATTAAAAAACTGGTTTTTGGCCCACTGTGCAAAATTTTTGTTCCGTTGAAATTTTTATTCCAGTTCAATTAGTTAACCCGCACGGAGACGCATCTTTTGACACCCCACACGTGAGCCTAGCTCTCACGAAACGTCAAAAATTGCTTTTTTTTTACGTTTCGTAAGAGCTTGCTAATCTAACCTAACCTAACTAACCTAACCTAACCTAACCAAACCATCGATATTTCTGCCTCCAGGAGAGCTTTTTTTACCTACTTTTTTGCATATTAATTATAATACAGGCTAGCTCCTGCTATCCCGACTATAAAAATTGACATCGCAGCTTTATATTAAAAAACTGGTTTTTGGCCCACTGTGCAAAATTTTTGTTCCGTTGAAATTTTTATTCCAGTTCATTTAGTTAACCCGCGCGGAGACGCATCTTTTGACACCCCACACGTGAGCCTAGCTCTCACGAATCGTCAAAAAATTGCTTTTTTTTTACGTTTAGTAAGAGCTTGCTAATCTAACCTAACCTAACTAACCTAACCTAACCTAACTAAACCATCGATTTATTTCTGCCGCCAGGAGAGCTTTTTTTACCTAGTTTTTTGCATATTAATTATAATACAGGCTAGCTCCTGCTATCCCGACTATAAAAATTGACATCGCAGCTTTATATTAAAAAACTGGTTTTTGGCCCACTGTGCAAAATTTTTGTTCCGTTGAAATTTTTATTCCAGTTCATTTAGTTAACCCGCGCGGAGACGCATCTTTTGACACCCCACACGTGAGCCTAGATCTCACGAAACGTCAAAAAATTGCTTTTTTTTACGTTTCGTAAGAGCTTGCTAATCTAACCTAACCTAACTAACCTAACCTAACCTAACCAAACCATCGATATTTCTGCCTCCAGGAGAGCTTTTTTTACCTAGTTTTTTGCATATTAATTATAATACAGGCTAGCTCCTGCTATCCCGACTATAAAAATTGACATCGCAGCTTTATATTAAAAAACTGGTTTTTGGCCCACTGTGCAAAATTTTTGTTCCGTTGAAATTTTTATTCCAGTTCATTTAGTTAACCCGCGCGGAGACGCATCTTTTGACACTCTACACGTGAGCCTAGCTCTCACGAAACGTCAAAAAATTGCTTTTTTTTACGTTTCGTAAGAGCTTGCTAATCTAACCTAACCTAACTAACCTAACCTAACCTAACCAAACCATCGATATTTCTGCCTCCAGGAGAGCTTTTTTTACCTAGTTTTTTGCATATTAATTATAATACAGGCTAGCTCCTGCTATCCCGACTATAAAAATTGACATCTGGCCCACTGTGCAAAATTTTTGTTCCGTTGAAATTTTTATTCCAGTTCATTTAGTTAACCCGCGCGGAGACGCATCTTTTGACACCCAACACGTGAGCCTAGCTCTCACGAAACGTCAAAGAATTGCTTTTTTTTTACGTTTCGTAAGAGCTTGCTAATCTAACCTAACCTAACTAACCTAACCTAACCTAACCAAACCATCGATATTTTTGCCTCCAGAAGAGCTTTTTTTACCTAGTTTTTTGCATATTAATTATAATACAGGCTAGCTCCTGCTATCCCGACTATAAAAATTGGCATCGCAGCTTTATATTAAAAAACTGGTTTTTGGCCCACTGTGCAAAATTTTTGTTCCGTTGAAATTTTTATTCCAGTTCATTTAGTTAACCCGCGCGGAGACGCATCTTTTGACACCCCACACGTGAGCCTAGCTCTCACGAAACGTCAAAAAATTGCTTTTTTTTTACGTTTCGTAAGAGCTTGCTAATCTAACCTAACCTAACTAACCTAACCTAACCTAACCAAACCATCGATATTTCTGCCTCCAGGAGAGCTTTTTTTACCTAGTTTTTTGCATATTAATTATAATACAGGCTAGCTCCTGCTATCCCGACTATAAAAATTGACATCGCAGCTTTATATTAAAAAACTGGTTTTTGGCCCACTGTGCAAAATTTTTGTTCCGTTGAAATTTATATTCCAGTTCATTTAGTTAACCCGCGCGGGGACGCATCTTTTGATACCCCACACGTGAGCCTAGCTCTCACGAAACGTCAAAAAATTGCTTTTTTTTACGTTTCGTAAGAGCTTGCTAATCTAACCTAACCTAACTAACCTAACCTAACCTAACCATACCATCGATATTTCTGCCTCCAGGAGAGCTTTTTTTACCTAGTTTTTTGCATATTAATTATAATACAGGCTAGCTCCTGCTATCCCGACTATAAAAATTGACATCGCAGCTTTATATTAAAAAACTGGTTTTTGGCCCACTGTGCAAAATTTTTGTTCCGTTGAAATTTTTATTCCAGTTCATTTAGTTAACCCGCACGGAGACGCATCTTTTGACACCCCACACGTGAGCCTAGCTCTCACGAAACGTCAAAAAATTGCTTTTTTTTTACGTTTCGTAAGAGCTTGCTAATCTAACCTAACCTAACTAACCTAACCTAACCTAACCAAACCATCGATATTTCTGCCTCCAGGAGAGCTTTTTTTACCTAGTTTTTTGCATATTAATTATAATACAGGCTAGCTCCTGCTATCCCGACTATAAAAATTGACATCGCAGCTTTATATTAAAAAACTGGTTTTTGGCCCACTGTGCAAAATTTTTGTTCCGTTGAAATTTTTATTCCAGTTCATTTAGTTAACCCGCGCGGAGACGCATCTTTTGACACCCCACACGTGAGCCTAGCTCTCACGAAACGTCAAAAAATTGCTTTTTTTTTACGTTTCGTAAGAGCTTGCTAATCTAACCTAACCTAACTAACCTAACCTAACCTAACTAAACCATCGATTTATTTCTGCCGCCAGGAGAGCTTTTTTTACCTAGTTTTTTGCATATTAATTATAATACAGGCTAGCTCCTGCTATCCCGACTATAAAAATTGACATCGCAGCTTTATATTAAAAAACTGGTTTTTGGCCCACTGTGCAAAATTTTTGTTCCGTTGAAATTTTTATTCCAAATCATTTAGTTAACCCGCGCGGAGACGCATCTTTGGACACCCCACACGTGAGCCTAGCTCTCACGAAACGTCAAAAAATTGCTTTTTTTTACGTTTCGTAAGAGCTTGCTAATCTAACCTAACCTAACTAACCTAACCTAACCTAACCAAACCATCGATATTTCTGCCTCCAGGAGAGCCTTTTTTTACCTAGTTTTTTGCATATTAATTATAATACAGGCTAGCTCCTGCTATCCCGACTATAAAAATTGACATCGCAGCTTTATATTAAAAAACTGGTTTTTGGCCCACTGTGCAAAATTTTTGTTTCGTTGAAATTTTTATTCCAGTTCATTTAGTTAACCCGCGCGGAGACGCATCTTTTAACACCCCACACGTGAGCCTAGCTCTCACGAAACGTCAAAAAATTGCTTTTTTTTTACGTTTCGTAAGAGCTTGCTAATCTAACCAAACCTAACTAACCTAACCTAACCTAACCAAACCATCGATTTATTTCTGCCTCCAGGAGAGCTTTTTTTACCTAGTTTTTTGCATATTAATTATAATACAGGCTAGCTCCTGCTATTCCGACTATAAAAATTGACATCGCAGCTTTATATTAAAAAACTGGTTTTTGGCCCACTGTGCAAAATTTTTGTTCCGTTGAAATTTATATTCCAGTTCATTAAGTTAACCCGCGCGGGGACGCATCTTTTGATACCCCACACGTGAGCCTAGCTCTCACGAAACGTCAAAAAATTGCTTTCTTTTTACGTTTCGTAAGAGCTTGCTAATCTAACCTAACCTAACTAACCTAACCAAACCATCGATATTTCTGCCTCCAGGAGAGCTTTTTTTACCTAGTTTTTTGCATATTAATTATAATACAGGCTAGCTCCTGCTATCCCGACTATAAAAATTGACATCGCAGCTTTATATTAAAAAAACTGGTTTTTGGCCCACTGTGCAAAATTTTTGTTCCGTTGAAATTTTTATTCCAGTTCGTTTAGTTAACCTGCGCGGAGACGCATCTTTTGACACCCCACACGTGAGCCTAGATCTCACGAAACGTCAAAAAATTGCTTTTTTTTACGTTTCGTAAGAGCTTGCTAATCTAACCTAACCTAACTAACCTAACCTAACCTAACCAAACCATCGATATTTCTGCCTCCAGGAGAGCTTTTTTTACCTAGTTTTTTGCATATTAATTATAATACAGGCTAGCTCCTGCTATCCCGACTATAAAAATTGACATCGCAGCTTTATATTAAAAAACTGGTTTTTGGCCCACTGTGCAAAATTTTTGTTCCGTTGAAATTTTTATTCCAGTTCATTTAGTTAACCCGCGCGGGGACGCATCTTTTGACACCCCACACGTGAGCATAGCTCTCACGAAACGTCAAAAAATTGCTTTTTTTTACGTTTCGTGAGAGCTTGCTAATCTAACCTAACCTAACTAACCTAACCTAACCTAACCAAACCATCGATATTTCTGCCTCCAGGAGAGCTTTTTTACCTAGTTTTTTGCATATTAATTATAATACAGGCTAGCTCCTGCTATCCCGACTATAAAAATTGACATCGCAGCTTTATATTAAAAAACTGGTTTTTGGCCCACTGTGCAAAATTTTTGTTCCGTTGAAATTTTTATTCAAGTTCATTTAGTTAACCCGCGCGGAGACGCATCTTTTGACACCCCACACGTGAGCCTAGCTCTCTAGAAACGTCAAGAAATTGCTTTTTTTTACGTTTCGTAAGAGCTTGCTAATCTAACCTAACCTAACTAACCTAACCTAACCTAACCTAACCAAACCATCGATATTTCTGCCTCCAGGAGAGCTTTTTTTACCTAGTTTTTTGCATATTAATTATAATACAGGCTAGCTCCTGCTATCCCGACGATAAAAATTGACATCGCAGCTTTATATTAAAAAACTGGTTTTTGGCCCACTGTGCAAAATTTTTGTTCCGTTGAAATTTTTATTCCAGTTCAATTAGTTAACCCGCACGGAGACGCATCTTTTGACACCCCACACGTGAGCCTAGCTCTCACGAAACGTCAAAAAATTGCTTTTTTTTTACGTTTCGTAAGAGCTTGCTAATCTAACCTAACCTAACTAACCTAACCTAACCTAACCAAACCATCGATATTTCTGCCTCCAGGAGAGCTTTTTTTACCTAGTTTTTTGCATATTAATTATAATACAGGCTAGCTCCTGCTATCCCGACTATAAAAATTGACATCGCAGCTTTATATTAAAAAACTGGTTTTTGGCCCACTGTGCAAAATTTTTGTTCCGTTGAAATTTTTATTCAAGTTCATTTAGTTAACCCGCGCAGAGACGCATCTTTTGACACCCCACACGTGAGCCTAGCTCTCACGAAACGTCAAGAAATTGCTTTTTTTTACGTTTCGTAAGAGCTTGCTAATCTAACCTAACCTAACTAACCTAACCTAACCTAACCTAACCAAACCATCGATATTTCTGCCTCCAGGAGAGCTTTTTTTACCTAGTTTTTTGCATATTAATTATAATACAGGCTAGCTCCTGCTATCCCGACGATAAAAATTGACATCGCAGCTTTATATTAAAAAACTGGTTTTTGGCCCACTGTGCAAAATTTTTGTTCCGTTGAAATTTTTATTCCAGTTCAATTAGTTAACCCGCACGGAGACGCATCTTTTGACACCCCACACGTGAGCCTAGCTCTCACGAAACGTCAAAAATTGCTTTTTTTTTACGTTTCGTAAGAGCTTGCTAATCTAACCTAACCTAACTAACCTAACCTAACCTAACCAAACCATCGATATTTCTGCCTCCAGGAGAGCTTTTTTTACCTAGTTTTTTGCATATTAATTATAATACAGGCTAGCTCCTGCTATCCCGACTATAAAAATTGACATCGCAGCTTTATATTAAAAAACTGGTTTTTGGCCCACTGTGCAAAATTTTTGTTCCGTTGAAATTTTTATTCCAGTTCATTTAGTTAACCCGCGCGGAGACGCATCTTTTGACACCCCACACGTGAGCCTAGCTCTCACGAAACGTCAAAAAATTGCTTTTTTTTTACGTTTAGTAAGAGCTTGCTAATCTAACCTAACCTAACTAACCTAACCTAACCTAACTAAACCATCGATTTATTTCTGCCGCCAGGAGAGCTTTTTTTACCTAGTTTTTTGCATATTAATTATAATACAGGCTAGCTCCTGCTATCCCGACTATAAAAATTGACATCGCAGCTTTATATTAAAAAACTGGTTTTTGGCCCACTGTGCAAAATTTTTGTTCCGTTGAAATTTTTATTCCAGTTCATTTAGTTAACCCGCGCGGAGACGCATCTTTTGACACCCCACACGTGAGCCTAGATCTCACGAAACGTCAAAAAATTGCTTTTTTTTACGTTTCGTAAGAGCTTGCTAATCTAACCTAACCTAACTAACCTAACCTAACCTAACCAAACCATCGATATTTCTGCCTCCAGGAGAGCTTTTTTTACCTAGTTTTTTGCATATTAATTATAATACAGGCTAGCTCCTGCTATCCCGACTATAAAAATTGACATCGCAGCTTTATATTAAAAAACTGGTTTTTGGCCCACTGTGCAAAATTTTTGTTCCGTTGAAATTTTTATTCCAGATCATTTAGTTAACCCGCGCGGAGACGCATCTTTTGACACTCTACACGTGAGCCTAGCTCTCACGAAACGTCAAAAAATTGCTTTTTTTTACGTTTCGTAAGAGCTTGCTAATCTAACCTAACCTAACTAACCTAACCTAACCTAACCAAACCATCGATATTTCTGCCTCCAGGAGAGCTTTTTTTACCTAGTTTTTTGCATATTAATTATAATACAGGCTAGCTCCTGCTATCCCGACTATAAAAATTGACATCTGGCCCACTGTGCAAAATTTTTGTTCCGTTGAAATTTTTATTCCAGTTCATTTAGTTAACCCGCGCGGAGACGCATCTTTTGACACCCAACACGTGAGCCTAGCTCTCACGAAACGTCAAAGAATTGCTTTTTTTTTACGTTTCGTAAGAGCTTGCTAATCTAACCTAACCTAACTAACCTAACCTAATCTAACCAAACCATCGATATTTTTGCCTCCAGAAGAGCTTTTTTTACCTAGTTTTTTGCATATTAATTATAATACAGGCTAGCTCCTGCTATCCCGACTATAAAAATTGGCATCGCAGCTTTATATTAAAAAACTGGTTTTTGGCCCACTGTGCAAAATTTTTGTTCCGTTGAAATTTTTATTCCAGTTCATTTAGTTAACCCGCGCGGAGACGCATCTTTTGACTCCCCACACGTGAGCCTAGCTCTCACGAAACGTCAAAAAATTGCTTTTTTTTTACGTTTCGTAAGAGCTTGCTAATCTAACCTAACCTAACTAACCTAACCTAACCTAACCAAACCATCGATATTTCTGCCTCCAGGAGAGCTTTTTTTACCTAGTTTTTTACATATTAATTATAATACAGGCTAGCTCCTGCTATCCCGACTATAAAAATTGACATCGCAGCTTTATATTAAAAAACTGGTTTTTGGCCCACTGTGCAAAATTTTTGTTCCGTTGAAATTTATATTCCAGTTCATTTAGTTAACCCGCGCGGGGACGCATCTTTTGATACCCCACACGTGAGCCTAGCTCTAACGAAACGTCAAAAAATTGCTTTTTTTTACGTTTCGTAAGAGCTTGCTAATCTAACCTAACCTAACTAACCTAACCTAACCTAACCAAACCATCGATATTTCTGCCTCCAGGAGAGCTTTTTTTACCTAGTTTTTTTCATATTAATTATAATACAGGCTAGCTCCTGCTATCCCGACTATAAAAATTGACATCGCAGCTTTATATTAAAAAACTGGTTTTTGGCCCACTGTGCAAAATTTTTGTTCCGTTGAAATTTTTATTCCAGTTCATTTAGTTAACCCGCACGGAGACGCATCTTTTGACACCCCACACGTGAGCCTAGCTCTCACGAAACGTCAAAAAATTGCTTTTTTTTACGTTTCGTAAGAGCTTGCTAATCTAACCTAACCTAACTAACCTAACCTAACCTAACCAAACCATCGATATTTCTGCCTCCAGGAGAGCTTTTTTTACCTAGTTTTTTGCATATTAATTATAATACAGGCTAGCTCCTGCTATCCCGACTATAAAAATTGACATCGCAGCTTTATATTAAAAAACTAGTTTTTGGCCCACTGTGCAAAATTTTTGTTCCGTTGAAATTTTTATTCCAGTTCATTTAGTTAACCCGCGCGGAGACGCATCTTTTGACACCCCACACGTGAGCCTAGCTCTCACGAAACGTCAAAAAATTGCTTTTTTTTTACGTTTCGTAAGAGCTTGCTAATCTAACCTAACCTAACTAACCTAACCTAACCTAACTAAACCATCGATTTATTTCTGCCGCCAGGAGAGCTTTTTTTACCTAGTTTTTTGCATATTAATTATAATACAGGCTAGCTCCTGCTATCCCGACTATAAAAATTGACATCGCAGCTTTATATTAAAAAACTGGTTTTTGGCCCACTGTGCAAAATTTTTGTTCCGTTGAAATTTTTATTCCAAATCATTTAGTTAACCCGCGCGGAGACGCATCTTTGGACACCCCACACGTGAGCCTAGCTCTCACGAAACGTCAAAAAATTGCTTTTTTTTACGTTTCGTAAGAGCTTGCTAATCTAACCTAACCTAACTAACCTAACCTAACCTAACCAAACCATCGATATTTCTGCCTCCAGGAGAGCCTTTTTTTACCTAGTTTTTTGCATATTAATTATAATACAGGCTAGCTCCTGCTATCCCGACTATAAAAATTGACATCTGGCCCACTGTGCAAAATTTTTGTTCCGTTGAAATTTTTATTCCAGTTCATTTAGTTAACCCGCGCGGAGACGCATCTTTTGACACCCAACACGTGAGCCTAGCTCTCACGAAACGTCAAAGAATTGCTTTTTTTTTACGTTTCGTAAGAGCTTGCTAATCTAACCTAACCTAACTAACCTAACCTAACCTAACCAAACCATCGATATTTTTGCCTCCAGAAGAGCTTTTTTTACCTAGTTTTTTGCATATTAATTATAATACAGGCTAGCTCCTGCTATCCCGACTATAAAAATTGGCATCGCAGCTTTATATTAAAAAACTGGTTTTTGGCCCACTGTGCAAAATTTTTGTTCCGTTGAAATTTTTATTCCAGTTCATTTAGTTAACCCGCGCGGAGAGGCATCTTTTGACCCCCCACACGTGAGCCTAGCTCTCACGAAACGTCAAAAAATTGCTTTTTTTTACGTTTCGTAAGAGCTTGCTAATCTAACCTAACCTAACTAACCTAACCAAACCTAACCTAACCATCGATATTTCTGCCTCCAGGAGAGCTTTTTTACCTAGTTTTTTGCATATTAATTATAATACAGGCTAGCTCCTGCTATCCCGACTATAAAAATTGACATCGCAGCTTTATATTAAAAAACTGGTTTTTGGCCCACTGTGCAAAATTTTTGTTCCGTTGAAATTTTTATTCCAGTTCGTTTAGTTAACCCGCGCGGAGACGCATCTTTTGACACCCCACACGTGAGCCTAGATCTCACGAAACGTCAAAAAATTGCTTTTTTTTTACGTTTCGTAAGAGCTTGCTAATCTAACCTAACCTAACTAACCTAACCTAACCTAACCAAACCATCGATATTTCTGCCTCCAGGAGAGCTTTTTTTACCTAGTTTTTTGCATATTAATTATAATACAGGCTAGCTCCTGCTATCCCGACTATAAAAATTGACATCGCAGCTTTATATTAAAAAACTGGTTTTTGGCCCACTGTGCAAAATTTTTGTTCCGTTGAAATTTTTATTCCAGTTCATTTAGTTAACCCGCGCGGAGACGCATCTTTTGACACTCCACACATGAGCCTAGCTCTCACGAAACGTCAAAAAATTGCTTTTTTTTACGTTTCGTAAGAGCTTGCTAATCTAACCTAACCTAACTAACCTAACCTAACCTAACCAAACCATCGATATTTCTGCCTCCAGGAGAGCTTTTTTTACCTAGTTTTTTGCATATTAATTATAATACAGGCTAGCTCCTGCTATCCCGACTATAAAAATTGACATCGCAGCTTTATATTAAAAAACTGGTTTTTGGCCCACTGTGCAAAATTTTTGTTCCGTTGAAATTTTTATTCCAGTTCATTTAGTTAACCCGCGCGGAGACGCATCTTTTGACACCCCACACGTGAGCCTAGCTCTCACGAAACGTCAAAAAATTGCTTTTTTTTTACGTTTCGTAAGAGCTTGCTAATCTAACCTAACCTAACTAACCTACCCTAACCTAACCAAACCATCGATATTTCTGCCTCCAGGAGAGCTTTTTTTACCTAGTTTTTTGCATATTAATTATAATACAGGCTAGCTCCTGCTATCCCGACTATAAAAATTGACATCGCAGCTTTATATTAAAAAACTGGTTTTTGGCCCACTGTGCAAAATTTTTGTTCCGTTGAAATTTATATTCCAGTTCATTTAGTTAACCCGCGCGGGGACGCATCTTTTGATACCCCACACGTGAGCCTAGCTCTCACGAAACGTCAAAAAATTGCTTTTTTTTACGTTTCGTAAGAGCTTGCTAATCTAACCTAACCTAACTAACCTAACCTAACCTAACCAAACCATCGATATTTCTGCCTCCAGGAGAGCTTTTTTTACCTAGTTTTTTGCATATTAATTATAATACAGGCTAGCTCCTGCTATCCCGACTATAAAAATTTACATCGCAGCTTTATATTAAAAAACTGGTTTTTGGCCCACTGTGCAAAATTTTTGTTCCGTTGAAATTTTTATTCCAGTTCATTTAGTTAACCCGCGCGGAGACGCATCTTTTGACACCCCACACGTGAGCCTAGCTCTCACGAAACGTCAAAAAATTGCTTTTTTTAACGTTTCGTAAGAGCTTGCTAATCTAACCTAACCTAACTAACCTAACCTAACCTAACCAAACCATCGATATTTCTGCCTCCAGGAGAGCTTTTTTTACCTAGTTTTTTGCATATTAATTATAATACAGGCTAGCTCCTGCTATCCCGACTATAAAAATTGACATCGCAGCTTTATATTAAAAAACTGGTTTTTGGCCCACTGTGCAAAATTTTTGTTCCGTTGAAATTTTTATTCCAGTTCATTTAGTTAACCCGCACGGAGACGCATCTTTTGACACCACACACGTGAGCCTAGCTCTCACGAAACGTCAAAAAATTGCTTTTTTTTACGTTTCGTAAGAGCTTGCTAATCTAACCTAACCTAACTAACCTAACCTAACCTAACCAAACCATCGATATTTCTGCCTCCAGGAGAGCTTTTTTTACCTAGTTTTTTGCATATTAATTATAATACAGGCTAGCTCCTGCTATCCCGACTATAAAAATTGACATCGCAGCTTTATATTAAAAAACTGGTTTTTGGCCCACTGTGCAAAATTTTTTTTCCGTTGAAATTTTTATTCCAGTTCATTTAGTTAACCCGCGCGGAGACGCATCTTTTGACACTCTACACGTGAGCCTAGCTCTCACGAAACGTCAAAAAATTGCTTTTTTTTACGTTTCGTAAGAGCTTGCTAATCTAACCTAACCTAACTAACCTAACCTAACCTAACCAAACCATCGATATTTCTGCCTCCAGGAGAGCTTTTTTTACCTAGTTTTTTGCATATTAATTATAATACAGGCTAGCTCCTGCTATTCCGACTATAAAAATTGACATCGCAGCTTTATATTAAAAAACTGGTTTTTGGCCCACTGTGCAAAATTTTTGTTCCGTTGAAATTTTTATTCCAGTTCATTTAGTTAACCCGCGCGGAGACGCATCTTTTGACACCCAACACGTGAGCCTAGCTCTCACGAAACGTCTAAGAATTGCTTTTTTTTTACGTTTCGTAAGAGCTTGCTAATCTAACCTAACCTAACTAACCTAACCTAACCTAACCAAACCATCGATATTTTTGCCTCCAGAAGAGCTTTTTTTACCTAGTTTTTTGCATATTAATTATAATACAGGCTAGCTCCTGCTATCCCGACTATAAAAATTGGCATCGCAGCTTTATATTAAAAAACTGGTTTTTGGCCCACTGTGCAAAATTTTTGTTCCGTTGAAATTTTTATTCCAGTTCATTTAGTTAACCCGCGCGGAGACGCATCTTTTGACACACCACACGTGAGCCTAGCTCTCACGAAACGTCAAAAAATTGCTTTTTTTTTACGTTTCGTAAGAGCTTGCTAATCTAACCTAACCTAACTAACCTAACCTAACCTAACCAAACCATCGATATTTCTGCCTCCAGGAGAGCTTTTTTTACCTAGTTTTTTGCATATTAATTATAATACAGGCTAGCTCCTGCTATCCCGACTATAAAAATTGACATCGCAGCTTTATATTAAAAAACTGGTTTTTGGCCCACTGTGCAAAATTTTTGTTCCGTTGAAATTTATATTCCAGTTCATTTAGTTAACCCGCGCGGGGACGCATCTTTTGATACCCCACACGTGAGCCTAGCTCTCACGAAACGTCAAAAAATTGCTTTTTTTTACGTTTCGTAAGAGCTTGCTAATCTAACCTAACCTAACTAACCTAACCTAACCTAACCAAACCATCGATATTTCTGCCTCCAGGAGAGCTTTTTTTACCTAGTTTTTTGCATATTAATTATAATACAGGCTAGCTCCTGCTATCCCGACTATAAAAATTGACATCGCAGCTTTATATTAAAAAACTGGTTTTTGGCCCACTGTGCAAAATTTTTGTTCCGTTGAAATTTTTATTCCAGTTCATTTAGTTAACCCGCACGGAGACGCATCTTTTGACACCCCACACGTGAGCCTAGCTCTCACGAAACGTCAAAAAATTGCTTTTTTTTTACGTTTCGTAAGAGCTTGCTAATCTAACCTAACCTAACTAACCTAACCTAACCTAACCAAACCATCGATATTTCTGCCTCCAGGAGAGCTTTTTTTACCTAGTTTTTTGCATATTAATTATAATACAGGCTAGCTCCTGCTATCCCGACTATAAAAATTGACATCGCAGCTTTATATTAAAAAACTGGTTTTTGGCCCACTGTGCAAAATTTTTGTTCCGTTGAAATTTTTATTCCAGTTCATTTAGTTAACCCGCGCGGAGACGCATCTTTTGACACCCCACACGTGAGCCTAGCTCTCACGAAACGTCAAAAAATTGCTTTTTTTTTACTTTTCGTAAGAGCTTGCTAATCTAACCTAACCTAACTAACCTAACCTAACCTAACTAAACCATCGATTTATTTCTGCCGCCAGGAGAGCTTTTTTTACCTAGTTTTTTGCATATTAATTATAATACAGGCTAGCTCCTGCTATCCCGACTATAAAAATTGACATCGCAGCTTTATATTAAAAAACTGGTTTTTGGCCCACTGTGCAAAATTTTTGTTCCGTTGAAATTTTTATTCCAAATCATTTAGTTAACCCGCGCGGAGACGCATCTTTGGACACCCCACACGTGAGACTAGCTCTCACGAAACGTCAAAAAATTGCTTTTTTTTACGTTTCGTAAGAGCTTGCTAATCTAACCTAACCTAACTAACCTAACCTAACCTAACCAAACCATCGATATTTCTGCCTCCAGGAGAGCCTTTTTTTACCTAGTTTTTTGCATATTAATTATAATACAGGCTAGCTCCTGCTATCCCGACTATAAAAATTGACATCGCAGCTTTATATTAAAAAACTGGTTTTTGGCCCACTGTGCAAAATTTTTGTTCCGTTGAAATTTTTATTCCAGTTCATTTAGTTAACCCGCGCGGAGACGCATCTTTTGACACCCCACACGTGAGCCTAGCTCTCACGAAACGTCAAAAAATTACTTTTTTTTTACGTTTCGTAAGAGCTTGCTAATCTAACCTAACCTAACTAACCTAACCAAACCTAACCTAACCATCGATATTTCTGCCTCCAGGAGAGCTTTTTTACCTAGTTTTTTGCATATTAATTATAATACAGGCTAGCTCCTGCTATCCCGACTATAAAAATTGACATCGCAGCTTTATATTAAAAAACTGGTTTTTGGCCCACTGTGCAAAATTTTTGTTCCGTTGAAATTTTTATTCCAGTTCGTTTAGATAACCCGCGCGGAGACGCATCTTTTGACACCCCACACGTGAGCCTAGATCTCACGAAACGTCAAAAAATTGCTTTTTTTTTACGTTTCGTAAGAGCTTGCTAATCTAACCTAACCTAACTAACCTAACCTAACCTAACCAAACCATCGATATTTCTGCCTCCAGGAGAGCTTTTTTTACCTAGTTTTTTGCATATTAATTATAATACAGGCTAGCTCCTGCTATCCCGACTATAAAAATTGACATCGCAGCTTTATATTAAAAAACTGGTTTTTGGCCCACTGTGCAAAATTTTTGTTCCGTTGAAATTTTTATTCCAGTTCATTTAGTTAACCCGCGCGGAGACGCATCTTTTGACACTCCACACATGAGCCTAGCTCTCACGAAACGTCAAAAAATTGCTTTTTTTTACGTTTCGTAAGAGCTTGCTAATCTAACCTAACCTAACTAACCTAACCTAACCTAACCAAACCATCGATATTTCTGCCTCCAGGAGAGCTTTTTTTACCTAGTTTTTTGCATATTAATTATAATACAGGCTAGCTCCTGCTATCCCGACTATAAAAATTGACATCGCAGCTTTATATTAAAAAACTGGTTTTTGGCCCACTGTGCAAAATTTTTGTTCCGTTGAAATTTTTATTCCAGTTCATTTAGTTAACCCGCGCGGAGACGCATCTTTTGACACCCCACACGTGAGCCTAGCTCTCACGAAACGTCAAAAAATTGCTTTTTTTTTACGTTTCGTAAGAGCTTGCTAATCTAACCTAACCTAACTAACCTACCCTAACCTAACCAAACCATCGATATTTCTGCCTCCAGGAGAGCTTTTTTTACCTAGTTTTTTGCATATTAATTATAATACAGGCTAGCTCCTGCTATCCCGACTATAAAAATTGACATCGCAGCTTTATATTAAAAAACTGGTTTTTGGCCCACTGTGCAAAATTTTTGTTCCGTTGAAATTTATATTCTTGTTCATTTAGTTAACCCGCGCGGGGACGCATCTTTTGATACCCCACACGTGAGCCTAGCTCTCACGAAACGTCAAAAAATTGCTTTTTTTTACGTTTCGTAAGAGCTTGCTAATCTAACCTAACCTAACTAACCTAACCTAACCTAACCAAACCATCGATATTTCTGCCTCCAGGAGAGCTTTTTTTACCTAGTTTTTTGCATATTAATTATAATACAGGCTAGCTCCTGCTATCCCGACTATAAAAATTGACATCGCAGCTTTATATTAAAAAACTGGTTTTTGGCCCACTGTGCAAAATTTTTGTTCCGTTGAAATTTTTATTCCAGTTCATTTAGTTAACCCGCGCGGAGACGCATCTTTTGACACCCCACACGTGAGCCTAGCTCTCACGAAACGTCAAAAAATTCTTTTTTTTTCGTTTCGTAAGAGCTTGCTAATCTAACCTAACCTATCTAACCTAACCTAACCTAACCAAACCATCGATATTTCTGCCTCCAGGAGAGCTTTTTTTACCTAGTTTTTTGCATATTAATTATAATACAGGCTAGCTCCTGCTATCCCGACTATAAAAATTGACATCGCAGCTTTATATTAAAAACTGGTTTTTGGCCCACTGTGCAAAATTTTTGTTCCGTTGAAATTTTTATTCCAGTTCATTTAGTTAACCCGCACGGAGACGCATCTTTTGACACCCCACACGTGAGCCTAGCTCTCACGAAACGTCAAAAAATTGCTTTTTTTTACGTTTCGTAAGAGCTTGCTAATCTAACCTAACCTAACTAACCTAACCTAACCTAACCAAACCATCGATATTTCTGCCTCCAGGAGAGCTTTTTTACCTAGTTTTTTGCATATTAATTATAATACAGGCTAGCTCCTGCTATCCCTACTATAAAAATTGACATCGCAGGTTTATATTAAAAAACTGGTTTTTGGCCCACTGTGCAAAATTTTTGTTCCGTTGAAATTTTTATTCCAGTTCATTTATTTAACCCGCGCGGAGACGCATCTTTTGACACCCCACACGTGAGCCTAGCTCTCACGAAACGTCAAAAAATTGCTTTTTTTTTACGTTTCGTAAGAGCTTGCTAATCTAACCTAACTTAACTAACCTAACCTAACCTAACCAAACCATCGATATTTCTGCCTCCAGGAGAGCTTTTTTTACCTAGTTTTTTGCATATTAATTATAATACAGGCTAGCTCCTGCTATCCCGACTATAAAAATTGACATCGCAGCTTTATATTAAAAAACTGGTTTTTGGCCCACTGTGCAAAATTTTTGTTCCGTTGAAATTTTTATTCCAGTTCATTTAGTTAACCCGCGCGGAGACGCATCTTTTGACACCCCACACGTGAGCCTAGCTCTCACGAAACGTCAAAAAATTGCTTTTTTTTACGTTTCGTAAGAGCTTGCTAATCTAACCTAACCTAACTAACCTAACCTAACCTAACCAAACCATCGATATTTCTGCCTCCAGGAGAGCTTTTTTTACCTAGTTTTTTGCATATTAATTATAATACAGGCTAGCTCCTGCTATCCCGACTATAAAAATTGACATCGCAGCTTTATATTAAAAAACTGGTTTTTGGCCCACTGTGCAAAATTTTTGTTCCGTTGAAATTTTTATTCCAGTTCATTTAGTTAACCCGCGCGGAGACGCATCTTTTGACACCCCACACGTGAGCCTAGCTCTCACGAAACGTCAAAAAATTGCTTTTTTTTTACGTTTCGTAAGAGCTTGCTAATCTAACCTAACCTAACTAACCTACCCTAACCTAACCAAACCATCGATATTTCTGCCTCCAGGAGAGCTTTTTTTACCTAGTTTTTTGCATATTAATTATAATACAGGCTAGCTCCTGCTATCCCGACTATAAAAATTGACATCGCAGCTTTATATTAAAAAACTGGTTTTTGGCCCACTGTGCAAAATTTTTGTTCCGTTGAAATTTATATTCTTGTTCATTTAGTTAACCCGCGCGGGGACGCATCTTTTGATACCCCACACGTGAGCCTAGCTCTCACGAAACGTCAAAAAATTGCTTTTTTTTACGTTTCGTAAGAGCTTGCTAATCTAACCTAACCTAACTAACCTAACCTAACCTAACCAAACCATCGATATTTCTGCCTCCAGGAGAGCTTTTTTTACCTAGTTTTTTGCATATTAATTATAATACAGGCTAGCTCCTGCTATCCCGACTATAAAAATTGACATCGCAGCTTTATATTAAAAAACTGGTTTTTGGCCCACTGTGCAAAATTTTTGTTCCGTTGAAATTTTTATTCCAGTTCATTTAGTTAACCCGCGCGGAGACGCATCTTTTGACACCCCACACGTGAGCCTAGCTCTCACGAAACGTCAAAAAATTCCTTTTTTTTCGTTTCGTAAGAGCTTGCTAATCTAACCTAACCTAACTAACCTAACCTAACCTAACCAAACCATCGATATTTCTGCCTCCAGGAGAGCTTTTTTTACCTAGTTTTTTGCATATTAATTATAATACAGGCTAGCTCCTGCTATCCCGACTATAAAAATTGACATCGCAGCTTTATATTAAAAAACTGGTTTTTGGCCCACTGTGCAAAATTTTTGTTCCGTTGAAATTTTTATTCCAGTTCATTTAGTTAACCCGCACGGAGACGCATCTTTTGACACCCCACACGTGAGCCTAGCTCTCACGAAACGTCAAAAAATTGCTTTTTTTTACGTTTCGTAAGAGCTTGCTAATCTAACCTAACCTAACTAACCTAACCTAACCTAACCAAACCATCGATATTTCTGCCTCCAGGAGAGCTTTTTTACCTAGTTTTTTGCATATTAATTATAATACAGGCTAGCTCCTGCTATCCCTACTATAAAAATTGACATCGCAGGTTTATATTAAAAAACTGGTTTTTGGCCCACTGTGCAAAATTTTTGTTCCGTTGAAATTTTTATTCCAGTTCATTTATTTAACCCGCGCGGAGACGCATCTTTTGACACCCCACACGTGAGCCTAGCTCTCACGAAACGTCAAAAAATTGCTTTTTCTTTACGTTTCGTAAGAGCTTGCTAATCTAACCTAACTTAACTAACCTAACCTAACCTAACCAAACCATCGATATTTCTGCCTCCAGGAGAGCTTTTTTTACCTAGTTTTTTGCATATTAATTATAATACAGGCTAGCTCCTGCTATCCCGACTATAAAAATTGACATCGCAGCTTTATATTAAAAAACTGGTTTTTGGCCC